>CM024670.1:11669575-16469575 GCA_014182725.1 Eucalyptus brandiana
GATTTAGGTGAAGTCAATAAATCTTTCCAAATTGACAAAGAGAGCATGTTGTGATGCATATTGCATTTTAGGTGGTAATTATTACCCATCGAAAGCTTGCACTTTGTAAGGTCATGGAAGAGATCTTAAGATAATTTATGCCATAATCTTAAGAAATTAAGAGCCAATATCACATTTGAAAATTGGTAATGTTTTTTATTTTACAAAATAGGGAGTTTGTTAAAAGATTGGTTTGAAATATTTTACAACATGTTAATCTCCATATTAAAAGACTCATTTCAAATTAATGAGCTCACATATAAATGTTTTTATATACAAATTTATGGACATTTCTAATTATTTATAAAGACACGAAATCATGATGTACGATATAGCCATAGTTAATAATTATCATATCTTTTTGCACCCTTAAGATAAAATGGACCCCTAAATAAATTTATTATTTAAATGCTAACTTTTTTAAAGTGACTCAAACTTGAGTTGAAGTAAAGAATGCGAAACCTCTTAATATTGGCCACAAAATATCATCAAACAAGATGAATTACTACTTAACTCGCATTATATCATGTGCTTTTCCATATCACTAAAAAAAAAAAAGCAGAAATTAAGATAATGATTATTGCTTAGTTCTCGGTATTTTGCTCGATATCTTGTGCATTGCACAGGTTCAATCCTAGCACGATAAATAGCACGGCATGTTTCATACTAAATAGTACGGCATGTTTTAATCTTAGATCGTGATATATAACATACCACAACATGTTTCATGCCGTGCATGCTTGTTAGGCCTATGTAACATATATGCTGACATATAAAACACACTAATTGCATGCTCAATTGCAATGATACAAAAATTACTTGAATTTACGCACACTTAGATCCGATTTTCTACCTATAATGGAAAGGCCACATTCTAAACACAATAGTAAACAATTCGACAATTGCCCACAAAGGCCAATATCATATTTAAGTCAATGGAGGAGGTAATTAAAATGATTCTAACCTCTAGGAGTGTAGTTTAACCAAGCTATTCGCTGGCTATAGCCATAATAAATATGTAACGTGGTCAACTATACAATCCATTCCACTTTAAATTAGTATATAGCTGTGACGAATAAAGTAATAAAATCAGTAAAATTATTAGGGAAAAGACCACGAAAAACCCTAAACTTTGCCCAAAGTGACAGATTTATTCCAAACCTTTTTTAGTGACGTGAAAAACCCTAAACTTTACTAACCGTGACACATTTACCCCAAACTTTTTTTTTGTGACACAAAAACACTGAACTTTGTCATATGACACATTTACCACAAAATTATAGCGCATTTTGGTATTTTTACTTTTTAAATTTTTTTTATTTTATATTTTTCTTCTCCTTCCCTCCGCCGGCGTCAAGCAAGTGCTGCCCTCGCCAGCGTCGGGTGAGGGCACGTCAGCGAGGGCGGCCCTTGGCTGGATCACGCTAGTTCCTCCATCATGCCCTCGCTCAACGTCGGCGAGGGCATCCCTCACCAAGCCCTAGCCGCCGACGGGTAAGGGCTGTCCTACCTCGCATCGGGCGAGGGCTGTCTCACCCGTCGTCGGCAAGGGTGGCCCTTGCCTGCATCGGGCGAGGATTGGCGAGGGCACCCCTCGCCCGACACAGGTGAGGGTCGTCCTCGCCAGCGACGAGCGAGGATGGCCCTCGCTAACATCGGGGGAGGATGGCCCTCGCCAGATCTGGCGAGGGCAACCCTCTCCCACGCTGGCGAGGGCCTGTGAGGGTGAAGGCACGAGGGAGGCCCTCGCTCGATGTTGGCGAGGGCCGCCCTAGCCAGCCTAGGTGAGGGCGACCCTCGCCCGACGCCAGCGAGGGTGGCCCTAGCTAGTCTAGATGAGGGCGACCCTCACTTGACGCCAGCAAGGGTAGCCCTCGCTTGATGCCGGTGAGGGCAGCCCTCGTCCGATGCCGGCTTCCCTCCGCCGGCCAGCCATGATCGGTAGAGGGAAGAAGAAGAAAAAAAGAAAAAAAAAGAAAAAAGGAAAAATATAAAAAATAAGACAAAAATGCCATTGATGGGGTAAATGTGTTACAATTTGAAAAGTTTGGAGTTTTTCACATCCAAAAAAGAAAATTTAGGGTAAATATGTTACTTTGAGCAAACTTTGGGGGTTTTTAATGCTCTTTTCCAAAATTATTATTTGGCTTCTAAAAGGCTTGTTCTGCAAATAATATCGTCGTTAATCAGTCAATTGGCACGTTGGCTAACCTTGAGGGCTGTCATTTTTGAAGACCTTACAAAATTTTATATGATATTAGAGTAAGAAGTGATTATCTCAAATCTTTGGAAACCCCCTTTTCGCCTTTTTAGTTTGAGATTAATATCCAGAACATTTAGACGTCAATTCGGAGTTGATATCGATAGTTGAATATGTAGTCTCATTTTTTCTTGAGACTTCAGGTCATTGTACCAATTCGATGCAATACGTATCGGCGATGCAATCGATTTCCTTGGATATAGTTAGCATGCTTTATGGATACATTGATCAGTGCAGTTACGCAATTGTTGGAAATTTTCTATAATATGGGCTTGCATTAATTAATTAATTTTTTATTTTAAATAATTGGGTTAATGGATATTCCAATATTTATTGAACCCAATAGTGATTTAATTGAATTGGGCATTGGCATCTATTAATAACGGGCCTAGTTAAGCAGCAACCTGTAGGTAATTATGTTTTTTAGAAGCCCATAATGGGAAGGGCCCAGTTGATACGTTGTTGATTAGGGTTTGCTAGGTCCCTTCTCTAGCCTATAAAATTGTGTGTTATATCTATCAGTTGCTTTAATCCCATTAAAAGCTGTTATACTGAAATAAGTCATAGAGAAGAAGATTTGACATTTCAATAGATCTCGATTATCAGGTTGATCTATTTCTTTTTCAAGTGAAGCAATGGCTCAAACAGGTACGCTTTAATTCCATTGTGTTTATTGATCTCGGTGTTGTACAGTCATATATGGATTCGATTCTTCTTGATGAATGAGTTAAATTATGCGAATAATTTTCTACATGTGGTATCAAAGCAAATCATATATGATTGTAGAATCCAATTTTTTTTTTTAATGGAAAAATTTGAAATTTTCCTCTTTGAGCCAAATATGAGCATTATTTTTCGTGTGGAATTTTTGCTCGATTGATCCTGAAACCATAGGGCTTTCGTTCTACATGTCGAGATCTTTCCAACCATATATAATTTGTATAATTCGTTAAGAATTGAAAGAGAATTTTAAATTTGAAATTCTAGGGTTTATACATGAAAAAGTTCTAGAATTTCCAAATTACTTGCAATTGATTGATGATGTTCATTATAAATTGTTGAATGGGTATTACTATATATATTAGCATCATTTTGTTGCATTAAAGTAAGTTTTTAGAGCTTAAATTTAAGAAATTCGAAATTTTGCCATGGAAGGTTTAGATCCGAAACTTTGAAACTTGAATATGAAGATTTTCTTATTTGTTCTTCGTTTAATTCAATCTAGTCAATTATATTGATGTTATATGCAAGTCTCATGGAGAAATTTCATCAAAAATCAACTTAATTTGTGTTTTTGGAGTTTTGAGTCGAAACAGATGGGGTTTGCAGGAAATTTGGGACTCTGCTAGAGGTTGAGGAAGGCCTCTAGCCAGGCTGGGCCAATGGATGGGCGTAAGCCCATCCTTTCCTCTTTTTTTTTTTTAATAAATGAATTAAAAATAATTTGAATTAAAAAAGAAAAGGAAAATTAAAAAATAATTTGAATAAAAAGAGAAAATAAGAAGAAGAAAGGGGATGGGGAAGTGAGGATTTGTAGAGGTGTGAGATAAGAGAGATTAAGTGAGGACAATGTTTTTGATTTTTCAAAAGTGGAAAACATTTTCTCCTAGTTTAGAAGATTTTTTTTCCTTTTATGGAAAACATTTTCCCAAGGAATTAATTTTCTATGAAACGAACGTCAGAAAATTCGGAAAACGTTTTCCCAGAAATTATTTTTCGCGAAACGAACGGAGCCTAATTTAGAAGATTTTTTTCCTTTCATGAAAAATATTTTCCCAAAAGAATTCACTTTCTGTAAAACGAACGTCAAAAAATATGGAAAATCTTTTCCTGGAAATTATTTTCCACGAAACGAACGGAGCTTTAATGACATTCACATATTCCAAGTCGTGAATAAATTTACAAGTGCTTTTCAAGAAAGCTTCATGTTCTTTGCATTTTTGCACTCTAAGTCATGGCAAGGCCCTTTTAATCCGGCAGAAACTAAGAAACTGAGGGAAACGATCACCGAGGATCGAAGTCTCGCAAGAAAAACTAAGGCTTCGGCATGGGTTCAGGTCCGGCGCTCGAGCTTCCCTCCATAGATTTTTCCGGATTGGGCGATTTGGAGCCTGGAAGCGGCGGCTGGGATTCCGTCCAAGATGCTGTCCGGCGAGCGCTCGAAGAGTATGGCTGCTTCTTGGCTCTGTACGACAAGGTCACCGAGGAGCTTCATGACGAGGTCTTCCATCAGATGGAGGAGATGTTCGGTCTTCCGGCCGAGACTAAGCGCCGGTTCGTCGACCCGACGAGGCCGTACGATGGCTACCTTGCTAACCTCCCTCTTGACGAGACCATGGGGATGCGCGAGGCCCTGAACTCCGGCGCGATCGAACGCTTGGCCGGTCTCCTGTGGCAAGAGGGAAACGCCAAATTCTGGTACGTACGGCGCGAATTACATTCGCGAACTTCCATCGGCCATGCTCGAGTCATTTACGTTCTGTCGAAAATTGTTCATCGTGAAGAAATTTAATTACAAAAAAACTTGGCGAATTCGCCTCTCTGAATCGCTTGCAGCGAGCTGCTGAACGCGTACGTGAGGAGGCTGTCCGAGTTAGACTACACGATCCAGAAGATGGTGTTCCGAAGCTTTGGCCTTGAGCGCTATCTCGACTCGCACGCCGCGTCGACGGTACATTCCCTTCGCCTCCTGAGGTATGGAGCGCCGGAGGTGGAGGAGGCTCGGCCCGGAGGCATAATTCATTACGACCCGAACTTCGTGACCATGCTGCAGCAGAATCACGTGAACGGATTGGAAGTGGAGACGAAGCATGGAGACTGGATTAAAGTCGCGCCTTCGGCTTCCTCTACTATCGTCATGCTTGGAGAGTCATTCCATGTGAGTCCCTCTCTCTCTCTCTAATAATCTCTTCATTATATCCCACCTTTTACAAAATAAGATTAAAAATAGTGGATATGCAAAAACTATAAAATTTTTCTAAACCATTAAAGCATATTCTAAAGAAAAATCCTACGTAAGAGATTTTATACACAATCGATTTGAGAGGATTTGACAGAGTAGATAATTATAATCCTCATATCAAGGTTGTTTGTATGAAATTTTCTTTATGCCGGAGGTGCGCGTGCTATATAATTTTATAACTAATCTGTGAGCTATATTTTTCATGGACCAATCAATTTGTGTGGTAGAATATTTGCTCATTCCTTTACAGAGTCTTTGTTTACCTAACACTAATTTCTTCTATAATTAAATTTATAAGTGATTTTAGAAATTCACGTCTTTCCACTAATCACCAGGATGCTTAAAAACTGAACAGTAAGTAATTGCAAATTGCCCTTTGAAATAGATTTGTGCCTTTATTTTGGGTTCTCGTGTGCTTGATTTGGATAATTTGTCAATATTTTCAAATTGTAATTACCTAACGGAGAAAAATTATTAGAAAAGTGCTAAATTTATTGCACCGTCAATGCTAAAATTTTCAATTTGACCAATTTAATCTAAACCTTTTGATGATCTGCCAAGAGTGTCCCTCAAATCAATTTTCGAATTTTTTTTTCAATTTTTCAATTTTTTCTTTTTTCTCTTTCCCTATTATTTGCCGGTCATCGTCCATAGGTGAGGGCAACCTTCGCTATATGGTGGTGACCTCTAGTGGCCATCGCTGTGGCCTCATCAACCAGCGGAGGGAAGTAGAAAAAAATAAAAAGAAAAAGAAAATAAAAGAAAAGAAAAGGAAGAGGGGGAAAAAGTGCCAAAATTTTGGAAAATAAAAAATTGGCAAAGGAAAAAAATGATTTATGATTGAATTGATCGCAATAAAATAAGTTTAGATTTTTTGGATGATTATTCTTGAGACAGGTGAGTTGTGTAGTAATAAGAGTACACAAGATATTTACCCCCATTAAAATTCATGTAGCTCTATATAGCTTTCTGGTTTCTAGTCAATATATTTTTTACCTTTACCAAAAAAAGGAAAAGATGTTTCCCCTGGTTAAAATTCATGCAATAATCTCCTCGATTAAGAGATGCTTGCATGGCTGTATGTACAATTTTCACCTCAGCTATGACGTCTTTCATGGTCTTTTCTTAGGGATGGAGCAACGGAAGATTATACTGTCCTCGACACCGTGTGATGATGCGCGGGCACGAGGCCAGGCTCTCCATCGGGATCTTCTCCGGCGTCGAAGGAACCGTTCGGTGCCCCGACGAGCTCGTGGACGAGCAACACCCTTTGCTTTTCAAGCCCTTCGACGCTGAGAGCCTCGTCCGCATCTTCGCCACACCGGAGGGACGGAACGGAGCTTCGGCTCTCAAAACCTTTTATGGCGTTTCTAATTGAACGTGATCTTTTTTCAGATTATTATTCCAAACCCTTTATAAAGCCAAAGCTTTTGTTTTCTTTTTTATTTGATCAAATAGTTGAATAATGAAAAAAAAAGAGATAATGACCGACTGATTGAGCTCTTTGTGTGGTAATACTTGTGGCATTGCTTTGGGTATAATTAGGGCTAGGAAGCACTCGAGTAATTGTGAACTTCATACACTCCAGATTTATGGTGGACTTCTTGGTGGCTAGATTTCCCCATAAAATAAGTATTGACACTCAAATTGAATAAATGCAAATCTCTAGTGTTTCTTGACATTCATTCTTGATTTCTCTAGTAATCTCTTCTTCTCATGTTATACTTGAATTGCAAGATCTGTTATCCTTAACTTTATTCTCACAAAGGGTTCTCTTTCAACACCTCTCAAAATTCCCACCATAGATTTTTTGGACAGGGTCTCGTTGCACCAAAAAAATAACCAACAAATAACCAACACTAATTTTGGCTATTATGGACAAGTAATGGACTTAATCGAGGATAACAAAGTTTGGTCATTTATGAACAGAATTATAGATAACTTAATGAATTGACAGCTTGAAGGAATCCACAAAACATTGCATTTGCACCGGGGACTAATGAATTAGTGCAAGGAAACTTTGAATTAAATTCTTTATACAAATTCGTGGCAAAAATCTCGGATGAGAATATATATGTTCGAAGAACCTTCTACAAAGCAAAAGGAATCATGGGCAGAAAATATTGGATAGATACACGATTCGATAATGAATCAATAATCTCGGCCAAATGGCGGAGCAAATGAAAAGAAAGGAAAAAAAAAAGGAAAAAGAGTCCTTTGAATCCTTACCCGCCGCCGATTCATCCATTGACCTTATCTTGTGAGGATATCAGGGAATCACATTGAAAAAAATATTTTCCTTGTTCCCGAAATTGTTTAGGTATCTAATTGCTATCAATAATCAGCAATACAAGTGATCATTTAAAATAAAAATGTTTTCCAAACAATTTATTTTCCACGAAACAAACGGAGCCTAAGAATCCTCCCCTCATGTCTACCTCTGTATCTCCTATTCTGACCAAGCAATTAACTTCAAACAATTCTTCCTATGTAGAATCAACAAAATCTAGATACACACTTCACAACTACAACTGCACGTCTAGTGCGAACTTCACTCCGATGAGATAATGAAGCTAGGGTGTCCCAGTTTCCCCATTAATTTCAACCATATATTATCCGAATCATTTGTACGAAACGAACTATCCAAGCCGCGTCAGCAATAAACCGTAGACTTAATTGTGACTAACAAACTCAATTGGATTCTCTAAGACCAAAAACCGAAACGAACTAGATTCAATAAAAAATTTCCATATCTTCCGCGCCACGGATACAGCGACTTCAGGGCATCTATCAACTTACCAGAGTAAAACACATACCGGTTATGGAGACGGCAAATTTAAATGAATACCTTAGTACCGGGAACGACATCATCGGGAAAGCGACGGAATATGAGCATACTCGATTGCGGTCATCTCGCTGTGACCGTCCGTCAGCGTCAATCTCAACATCCGATTACCACCAGAGCTCTCCGAGGCCTCGTCAATACTACTTCTCGCAATGTCCCTCACCGCAGATATCTGTTCGAGCACACAACAAAACGATCACAACCCTCAGCACAACGAGCGCGAAGCCGTAGCGAAACCAACCACGCGCCACTAACACACAGGCAACGGAAGCGATCAGAGGCGGTGACCTAGGAGCAAAAGCCAGCGTCGGGGCGGCCTAACCTGGAGGACCATGGGGCCGTGGAGGTGCGAGGCCTTGCGGTCGGGGAGGGTCCGGGACCCGACGGACCTCAGGTCGGTGTTGAGGAGGTCCGATTCGACGGCGACGGCGAGGGCGGCCGCGTTGGAGGGGTCGTCGATGATGGCGCACTGGATCATGATGACGGCCAGGACGTGGGCCGCGTTGTCGAAGGACCATCCGCACTGCCGGAGCCTCTCCACCAGCGCGGCTTCCAAAGAAGAATACGTCGCCGACGCCGATGCCGCCGCTGCCGACGCCAACGGAGTAGGAGGAGCAGTAGGAGCAGGAGCGGGAGCAGAGGATGAGCACGGTTCCATCTCGAGAGAGAATTCTCTCAAAAGCAAAAGCTGCACGGCCGCGCTTTGTTGCGGGGGGAGATGCCGTTTAGGGGAGGAAGCGAATCTGCGGGCCGCCCGATCGGCCCGAGCCTGGGAGTTGCGGGCTTGAGGGTAGGCCCGCCCACGTGGCGGCCCTAGTTTTTTTTTTTTTTTTTTTTTTTTTTTTTTTTTAATAATGGGAGAGACCGTAGCGAAAACAAGCAATAGGCCGCACGCTGGGCGGGCCTGGGTGGGACTGGGCGGGCCCGTCGGCTTGCTTCGGGTGAAAATACTTTTTTAGGCCCACCCACGGTTTGGGAAAGATTGGATTTTCTACATGAAATAATTAGCTTTGGACGTGCCCAACTGGACGTGCCTGGCTTGTCCAAACCCGCTCGATCCCAGTTGTTTTGTGCTTGATGTGCCTCGGTGCGGCCCCCAAACCGCCAAACTTGTGATTGTGTCTAATCGAAGGGGTGGATTTTGTGCAAGGCGGGGTGAGTCGTCCTCAGTTGCCCCAAGGGCTTCCTTTGGATCCTTGGTGCTCAATTAAGAGGTGTAACCTCACCAAAGGAAGGGAGCTTTCTAGGAAGGCTTTCACTGCTTGTCCGTTCGACATGTAGGGATGACAAACTCCATTAATGAGTTCCTTATTTTAATGTATTGATGTTTGCATCCTTCGTACCTTTCGATATACCTTCTTTCTTTTCCAAGATGAAAGATTACTTTCTAAATATTTTATATCCCAATGATCTTGAGACCAAGGCGGGGACCGATATGAACCCTTTTAGGGACTTGCTTAGGTCCAATTACGCCTCAATCAAGAAAAAATATTTACATACAAATTTGGCCACCGGATTTTGTAAGATTTTTGTCGAAGTCCTAAAGAACTATCAATGGGAACTTCTACTGAGATAATTTCCAATTTAGGGTCTATTTTCCTATAATGATTTAGGTGAAGTCAATAAATCTTTCCAAATTGACAAAGAGAGCATGTTGTGATGCATATTGCATTTTAGGTGGTAATTATTAGGGAAAAAACCATTAAAAACCCTAAACTTTGCCCAAAGGGACAGATTTACCCCAAACTTTTTTTAGTGACGTGAAAAACCCTAAACTTTGCCAACCGTGACATATTTACCCCAAAATTTTTTTTGTGACACAAAAAACCCTGAACTTCTGTTATGTGACACATTTATCACAAAATTATAGGGCATTTTGGTATTTTTACTTTTTATAATTTTTTTATTTTATATTTTTCTTCTTCTTCCCTCCGCCGGCGTCAAGCAAGTGTTGCCCTCGCCAGCGTCGGGTGAGGGCACGTCAGCGAGGGCGGCCCTCGGTTGGGTCGGGCGAGGGCCTCCCTTGCGCCCTCGCTTGATGCCGGCGAGGGCATCCCTCGCTAGGCCCTAGCTGGCGACAGGTAAGGGCTGTCCTTGCCTGCATCGGGCGAGGGTCGTCCTCACCTATTGCCGGCAAGGGTGGCGCTTGCTTGCATCGGGCAAGGATTGGCGAGGGCACTCCTCACCCAACGCAGGCAAGGGTTGTGCTTGCCGGCGACGGGCGAGGACGGCCCTCGCCAACGTCGGGGGAGGACGGCCCTCTCTAGATTTGGGGAGGGCAACCCTCTCCTGACACTGGCGAGGGCCTATTGAGGGATGCCTTAGCTGGCATCGGGCGAAGGCCATCCTCGCTCGATGCCAGTGAGGGTAGCCCTCGCTTGTGTTGGGTGAGGGCACGAGGGAGGCCCTCACCCGATGTCGGCAAGGGCGGCCCTAGCCAGCCACGGTGAGGGCAACCCTCGCCCAATGCCAGCAAGGGTAGCCCTCGCCCGATGCCGGCTTCCCTCCGCCGGCCAGCCATGGCCGGTAGAGGGAAGAAGAAGAAAAAAAGAAAAAAAAAAGAAAAACATAAATAACATAAAAAAACAAGAATACCTTTGATGGGGTAAATGTGTCACAGTTTGAAAAGTTTGGGGTTTTTCACTTCAAAAAAAAAAAGTTTGGAGTAAATGTGTCACTCTGAGCAAACTTTGGGGTTTTTAGTGGTCTTTTCCAAAATTATTATTTGGCTTCTAAAAGGCTTGTTCTGCAAATAATATTGTCGTTAATCAGTCAATTGGCACATTGGCTAACCTTGAGGGCTGTCATTTTTGGAGACCTTACAAAATTTTATATGATATTAGAGTAAGAAGTGATTATCTCAAATCTTTGGAGACCCCCTTTTTTGCCTTTTTAGTTTGAGATTAATATCCAGAACATTTAGACGTCAATTCGGAGTTGATATCGATAATTGAATCTGTAGTCTCATTTTTTCTTGAGACTTGAGGCGTTGGTCATTGTACCAATTCGATGCAATACGTATCGGCGATGCAATCGATTTCCCTATATATAGTTAGCATGCTTTATGGATACATTGATCAGTGCGGTTACGCAATTGTTGGAAATTTTCTATAGTATGGGCTTACATTAATTTTTTTTATTTTAAATAATTGGGTTAATGGATATTCCAATATTTGTTGAACCCAACAGTGGTTTGATTGAATTGGGCATTGGCATCTATTAATAACGGGCCTAGTTAAGCAGCAACGTGTAGGTAATTATGTTTTTTAGGAGCCCATAATGGGAATGGCCCAGTTGACACGTTGTTGATTAGGGTTTGCTATTCCCTTCTCTAGCCTATAAAATGGTATGTTATATCTATCAGTTACTTTGATCCCATTGAAAGCTGTTATACTGAAATAAGTCATAAAGAGGAAGATCTGACATTTCAATAGATCTCGATTATCAGGTTGATCTATTTTTTTTTCAAGTGAAGCAATGGCTCAAACAGGTACGCTTTATTGCCATTATGTTTATTGATCTCGGTGTTGTACAGTCATATATGGATTCGATTCTTCTTGATGAATGAGTTAAATTATGTGAATAATCTTTTACATGTGGTATCAAAGCAAATTATATATGATTGCAGAACCCAATTTTTTTTTAATGGAAAAATTCGAAATTTTCCTCTTTGAGCCAAATATGGGCATTATTTTTCATGTGGAATTTTTGCTCGATTGATCTTGAAACCATAGGGCTTTCGTTCTACATGTCGAGATCTTTCCAACCATATATAATTTGTATAATTCGTTGAGAATTGAGAGAGAATTTATACATGAAAAAGTTTTAGAATTTCCAAATTACTTGCAATTGATTGATGTTCATTGTAAATTGTTGAATGGGTATTGTTATATATATTAGCATCATTTTGTTGCATTAAAGTAAGTTTTTAGAGCTTAAATTTAAGAAATTCGAAATTCGGCCATGGAAGGTTTAGATCTGAAACTTTGAAACTTGAATATGAAGATTTTCTTATTTGTTCTTCGTTTAATTCAATCTAGTCAATTATATTGATGTTCTAGGCAAGTCTCATGGAGAAATTTCATCAAAAATCAAGTTAATTTGTGTTTTTGGAGTTTCGGGTCGAAACTGAGTCGTTTGACTGGGTTTGCAGGAAATTTGGGACTCAGCTAGAGGTTGAGGAAGACCTCTAGCCAGGCCGGGCCAATGGATGGGCGTAAGCCCATCCTTTCCTCTTTTTTCTTTTTTTAAATAAATGAATTAAAAATGATTTGAATTAAAAGAGAAAAGGAAAATTAAAAAAATAATTTGAATAAAAAGAGAAAATAAGAAGAAGAAAGGGGATGGGGAACTGAGGATTTATAGAGGTGTGAGATAAGAGAGATTAAGTGTGGAAAATGTTTTTGACTTTTCAAAAGTGGAAAATATTTTCTCCTAATTTAGAAGATTTTTTTTTCCTTTTATGTAAAACATTTTCCCAAGGAATTAATTTTTAGTGAAATGAAGGTCGGAAAATTTGGAAAATGTTTTCCCAGAAATTTTTTTTTTTTCGTGAAACGAACGGAGCCTAATTTAGAAGATTTTTTTCCATTCATGAAAAACATTTTTCCGTAAAACGAACGTCAGAAAATATGGAAAACCTTTTTCCGGAAATTATTTTCCGCGAAACGAACGGAACTTTGATGACATTCACAGAATGCCAAGTCGTGCATAAATTTACAAGTGCTTTTGAAGCTTCATGTTCTTTGCATTTTTGCACTCTAAGTCATGGCAAGGCCCTTTTAATCCGGCAGAAACTAAGAAACTGAGGGAAACGATCACCGAGGATCGAAGTCTCGCAAGAAAAAACGAAGGCTTCGGCATGGGTTCAGGTCCGGCGCTCGAGCTTCCCTCCATAGATTTTTCCGGATTGGGCGATTTGGAGCCTGGAAGCGGCGGCTGGGATTCCGTCCAAGATGCTGTCCGGCGAGCGCTCGAAGAGTATGGCTGCTTCTTGGCTCTGTACGACAAGGTCACCGAGGAGCTTCATGACGAGGTCTTCCATCAGATGGAGGAGATGTTCGGTCTTCCGGCCGAGACTAAGCGCCGGTTCGTCGACCCGACGAGGCCGTACGATGGCTACCTTGCTAACCTCCCTCTTGACGAGACCATGGGGATGCGCGAGGCCCTGAACTCCGGCGCGATGGAACGCTTGGCCGGTCTCCTGTGGCCAGAGGGAAACGCCAAATTCTGGTACGTACGGCGCGAATTACATTCGCGAACTTCCATCGGCCATGCTCGAGTCATTTACGTTCTGTCGAAAATTGTTCATCGTGAAGAACTTTAATTACAAAAAAACTTGGCGAATTCGCCTCTCTGAATCTCTTGCAGCGAGCTGCTGAACGCGTACGTGAGGAGGCTGTCCGAGTTAGACTACACGATCCAGAAGATGGTGTTCCGAAGCTTTGGCGTTGAGCGCTATCTCGACTCACACGCCGCGTCGACGGTACATTCCCTTCGCTTCCTGAGGTATGGAGCGCCGGAGACGGAGGAGGCTCGGCCCGGAGGCATAATTCATTACGACCCGAACTTCGTGACCATGCTGCAGCAGAATCACGTGAACGGATTGGAAGTGGAGACGAAGCATGGAGACTGGATTAAAGTCGCGCCCTCGGCTTCCTCTACTATCGTCATGCTTGGAGAGTCATTCCATGTGAGTCCCTCTCTCTCTCTCTCTAATAATCTCTTCATTATATCCCACCTTTTACAAAATAAGATTAAAAATAGTGGATATGCAAAAACTATAAAAATTTTCTAAGCGATTAAAGCATATTCTAAAGAAAAATCCTACGTAAGAGATTTTATACACAATCGATTTGAGAGGATTTGACAGAGTAGATAATTATAATCCTCATATCAAGGTTGTTTGTATGAAATTTTCTTTATGCCGGAGGTGCGCGTGCTATATAATTTTATAACTAATCTGTGAGCTATATTTTTCATGGACCAATCAATTTGTGTGGTAGAATATTTGCTCATTCCTTTAGAGAGTCTTTGTTTACCTAACACTAATTTCTTCTATAATTAAATTTATAAGTGATTTTAGAAATTCACGACTTTCCACTAACCACCAGGATGCTTAAAAAACTGAACAGTAAGTAATTGCAAATTGCCCTTTGAAATAGATTTGTGCCTTTATTTTGGGTTCTCGTGTGCTTGATTTGGATAATTTGTCAATATTTTCAAATTGTAATTACCTAACGGAGAAAAATTATTAGAAAAGTCCTAAATTTATTGCACCATCAATGCTAAATTTTTCAATTTGACCAATTTAATCGTAAACCTTTTGATGATTTGCCAAGAGTGTCCCTCCAATCATTTTTCTAATTTTTTTTTTCAATTTTTCTCTTTTTTTCTTTTTTCTCTTTCCCTATTATTTGCCGGTCAATGTCCATAGGTGAGGGCAACCTTCGCTCTATGGTGGTGACCTCTAGTGGCCATCGCTGAGGCCTCATCAACCAGCAGAGGGAAGTAGAAAAAAATAAAAATAAAAAGAAAATAAAAGAAAAGAAAAGGAAGAGGGGGCAAAAGTGCCAAAATTTTGGAAAATAAAAAAATTGGCAAAGGAAAAAAATGATTTATGATTGAATTGATCGCAATAAAATAAGTTTAGATTTTTTAGACGATTATTCTTGAGACAGGTGAGTTGTGTAGTAATAAGAGTACACAAGATGTTTACCCCCATTAAAATTCATGTAGCTCTATATAGCTTTTTGGTTTCTAGTCAATATATTTCTTACCTTTACCAAAAAAAATAAGAAAAGATGTTTACCCCGATTAAAATTCATGCAATAATCTCCTTGATTAAGAGATGCATGCATGGCTGTATGTATAATTTTCACCTCAGCTATGACGTCTTTCATGGTCTTTTCTTAGGGATGGAGCAACGGAAGATTATACTGTCCTCGACACCGTGTGATGATGCGCGGGCACGAGGCCAGGCTCTCCATCGGGATCTTCTCCGGCGTCGAAGGAACCGTTCGGTGCCCCGACGAGCTCGTGGACGAGCAACACCCTTTGCTTTTCAAGCCCTTCGACGCTGAGAGCCTCGTCCGCATCTTCGCCACACCGGAGGGACGGAACGGAGCTTCGGCTCTCAAAACCTTTTATGGCGTTTCTAATTGAACGTGATCTTTTTTCAGATTATTATTCCAAACCCTTTATAAAGCCAAAGCTTTTGTTTTCTTTTTTATTTGATCAAATAGTTGAATGAAAAAAAAAAAAGAGATAATGAACGACTGATTGAGCTCTTTGTGAGGTAATACTTGTGGCATTGCTTTGGGTATAATTAGGGCTAGGAAGCACTCAAGTAATTGTGAACTTCATACACTCCAGATTTTTGGTGGACTTCTTGGTGGCTAAATTTCCCCATAAAATAAGTATTGACACTCAAATTGAATAAATGCAAATCTCTAGTGTTTCTTGACATTCATTCTTGATTTCTCTAGTAATCTCTTCTTCTCATGTTATACTTGAATTGCAAGATCTGTTATCCTTAACTTTATTCTCACAAAGGGTTCTCTTTCAACACCTCTCAAAATTCCCACCATAGATTTTTTGGACAGGGTCTTGTTGCACCAAAAAAAATAACCAACAAATAACCAACACTAATTTTGGTTATTATGGACAAGTAATGGACTTAATCGAGGATAACAAAGTTTGGTCATTTATGGACAGAATTATAGATAACTTAATGAATTGACAGCTTGAAGGAATCCACAAAACATTGCATTTAAACCGGGGACTAATGAATTAGTGCAAGGAAACTTTGAATTAAATTCTTTAGACGAATTCGTGGCAAAAATCTCGGATGAGAATATATATGTTCGAAGAACTTTCTACAAAGCAAAAGGAATCATGGGCAGAAAATATTGGATAGATACACGATTCGATAATGAATCAATAATCTCGGCCAAATGGCGGAGGATATGAAAAGAAAGGAAAACAAAAAGGAAAAAGAGTCCTTTGAATCCTTACCCGCCGCCGATTCATCCATTGACCTTATCTTGTGAGGATATCAGGGAATCACATTGAAAAAAATATTTTCCTTATTCCCGAAATAATTTAGGCATCTAATTGCTATCAATAATCAAGCGATACAATTGATCATTTAAAAAAAAAAATGTTTTCCAAATCATTTATTTTCCACGAAACAAATGAAGCCTAAGAATCCTCCCCTCATGTCTACCTCCGTATCTCCTATCCTGACCAAGCAATTAACTTCAAACAATTCTTCCTATTTAGAATCAACAAAATCTAGATACACACTTCACAACAACAACTTGCACGTCTAGTGTGAACTTCACTACAACGAGATAATGAAGCTAGGGTGTCCCAGTTCCCACATTAATTTCAACCCTATATTATCCGAATCATTTATTCGAAACGAGCTATCCAGGCCACGTCAGCAATAAACAGCAGACTTAATTGTGACTAACAAACTCAATGGTAGTCTCTCAGACCAAAAACCGAAACGAACTAAGATTCTATCAAAAATTTCCATATCTTCCACGCCATGGATACGGCAACTTCAGGGCGTCTATCAACTTACCAGAGAAAAACACATACCGATTATAGAGAAGGCAATTTAAAGGAATACCTTAGTACCGGGAACGACATCATCCGGAAGCGACGGAATATGAGCATACTCGATTGCAGTCATCTCACTGTGACCGTCCGTCAGCGTCAATCTCAGCATCCGATTACCACCAGAGCTCTTCGAGGCCTCGTCAATACTACTTCTCGCAATGTCCCTCACCGCAGATATCTGTTCGAGCACACGACAAACGATCACAACCCTAAGCACAACGAGCGCGAAGCCGAAGCGAAACCAACCACGCGCCACTAACACACAGGCAACGGAAGCGATCAGAGGCGGTGACCTAGGAGCAAAAGCCAGCGTCGGGGCGGCCTAACCTGGAGGACCATGGGGCCGTGGAGGTGCGAGGCCTTGCGGTCGGGGAGGGTCCGGGACCCGACGGACCTCAGGTCGGTGTTGAGGAGGTCCGATTCGACGGCGACGGCGAGGGCGGCCGCGTCGGAGGGGTCATTGATGAGGGCGCGCTGGATCATGATGACGGCCTGGACGTGGGCCGCATTGTCGAAGGACCATCCGCGCTGCCGCAGCCTCTCCACCAGCGCGGCTTCCGAAGAAGAATACGTTGCCGACGCCGCCGCCGCTGCCGCCGCCGCCGCCGCCGACGACAACGAAGGAGCAGGAGGAGCAGTAGGAGCAGGAGCGGGAGCAGAGGACGAGCACGGTTCCATCTCGAGAGAAAGCAAAAGCTGCGCGGCTGCGTTTTGTTGCGGGGGGAGATGCCGTTTAGGGGAGGAAGCGAATCTGAGGGCCACCCGATCGGCCCGAGCCTGGGAGTTGCGGGCTTGAGGGTAGGCCCGCCCACGTGGCGGCCCTAGTTTTTTTTTTTTTTTTTAATAATGGGAGAGACCGTAGCGAAAACAAGCAACGGGCGCGCTTTGCGGCGGGCGGGCGGGCGGGCTGGGTGGGTCTGGGCGGGCCGGTCGGCCTACTTCGGGTGAAAATACTTTTTTAGGCCCGCCCTTAGTTTGGGAAAGATTGGATTTTTTACACGAAATAATTAACTTTGGACGTGCCCAACTGGACATGCCTGGCTTGTCCAAACCCACTCGATCCCAGTTGTTTTGGGCTTGATGGGCCTCGGTGGGGCCCCCAAACCGCCACACTTGTGATCGTGTCTAATTGAAGGGGCGGATTTTGTGCAAGGCGGGGCGAGTCGCCCTCAGTTGCCCCAAGGGCTTCCTTTGGATCCTTGGTGCTCAATTAAGAGGTGTAACCTCACCAAAGGAAGGGAGCTTTCTAGGAAGGCTTTCACTGCTTGTCCGTTCGACATGTAGGGATGACAAACTCCATTAATGAGTTCCTTATTTTAATGTATTGATGTTTGCATCCTTCGTACCTCTCAACATACCTTCTTTCTTTTCCAAGATAAAAGAATACTTTCTAAATATTTTATCCCAATGATCTTGAGACCTAGGCCGGGACCGATATGAATCCTTTTAGGGAATTGCTTAAGTCCAATTACGCCTCAATCAAGAAAAAATTATTTGCATACAAACTTGGCCACCGGATTTTGTAAGATTTTTATTGAAGTCCTAAAGAACTATCAATGGGAACTTCTAGTGAGATAATTTCCAATTTAGGGTCTATTTTCCTATAATGATTTAGGTGAAGTCAATAAATCTTTCCAAATTGACAAAGAGAGCATGTTGTGATGCATATTGCATTTTAGGTGGTAATTATTACCCATCGAAAGCTTGCACTTTGTAAGGTCATGGAAGAGATCTTAAGATAATTTATGCCATAATCTTAAGAAATTAAGAGCCAATATCACATTTGAAAATTGGTAATGTTTTTTATTTTACAAAATAGGGAGTTTGTTAAAAGATTGGTTTGAAATATTTTACAACATGTTAATCTCCATATTAAAAGACTCATTTCAAATTAATGAGCTCACATATAAATGTTTTTATATACAAATTTATGGACATTTCTAATTATTTATAAAGACACGAAATCATGATGTACGATATAGCCATAGTTAATAATTATCATATCTTTTTGCACCCTTAAGATAAAATGGACCCCTAAATAAATTTATTATTTAAATGCTAACTTTTTTAAAGTGACTCAAACTTGAGTTGAAGTAAAGAATGCGAAACCTCTTAATATTGGCCACAAAATATCATCAAACAAGATGAATTACTACTTAACTCGCATTATATCATGTGCTTTTCCATATCACTAAAAAAAAAAAAAAAAAGCAGAAATTAAGATAATGATTATTGCTTAGTTCTCGGTATTTTGCTCGATATCTTGTGCATTGCACAGGTTCAATCCTAGCACGATAAATAGCACGGCATGTTTCATACTAAATAGTACGGCATGTTTTAATCTTAGATCGTGATATATAACATACCACAACATGTTTCATGCCGTGCATGCTTGTTAGGCCTATGTAACATATATGCTGACATATAAAACACACTAATTGCATGCTCAATTGCAATGATACAAAAATTACTTGAATTTACGCACACTTAGATCCGATTTTCTACCTATAATGGAAAGGCCACATTCTAAACACAATAGTAAACAATTCGACAATTGCCCACAAAGGCCAATATCATATTTAAGTCAATGGAGGAGGTAATTAAAATGATTCTAACCTCTAGGAGTGTAGTTTAATCAAGCTATTCGCTGGCTATAGCCATAATAAATATGTAACGTGGTCAACTATACAATCCATTCCACTTTAAATTAGTATATAGCTGTGACGAATAAAGTAATAAAATCAGTAAAATTATTAGGGAAAAAACCACGAAAAACCCTAAACTTTGCCCAAAGTGACAGATTTATCCCAAACCTTTTTTAGTGACGTGAAAAACCCTAAACTTTACTAACCGTGACACATTTACCCCAAACTTTTTTTTTGTGACACAAAAAACACTGAACTTTTGTCATATGACACATTTACCACAAAATTATAGCGCATTTTGGTATTTTTACTTTTTAAATTTTTTTTATTTTATATTTTTCTTCTCCTTCCCTCCGCCGGCGTCAAGCAAGTGCTGCCCTCGCCGGCGTCGGGTGAGGGCACGTCAGCGAGGGCGGCCCTTGGCTGGATCACGCTAGTTCCTCCATCATGCCCTCGCTCAACGTCGGCGAGGGCATCCCTCACCAAGCCCTAGCCGCCGACGGGTAAGGGCTGTCCTTACCTGCATCGGGCGAGGGCTGTCTCACCCGTCGTCGGCAAGGGTGGCCCTTGCCTGCATCGGGCGAGGATTGGCGAGGGCACCCCTTGCCCGACACGGGTGAGGGTCATCCTCGCCGCCGACGGGCGAGGATGGCCCTTGCTAACATCGGGGAGGATGGCCCTCGCCGGATCTGGCGAGGGCAACCCTCTCCCACGCTGGCGAGGGCCTGTGAGGGTGAAGGCACGAGGGAGGCCCTCGCTCGATGTTGGCGAGGGCCGCCCTAGCCAGCCCAGGTGAGGGCGACCCTCGCCCGACGCCAGCGAGGGTGGCCCTAGCTAGTCTAGATGAGGGCGACCCTCACTTGATGCTAGCAAGGGTAGCCCTCGCTTGATGCCGGTGAGGGCAGCCCTTGTCTGATGCCGGCTTCCCTCCGCCGGCCAGCCATGATCGGTAGAGGGAAGAAGAAGAAAAAAAGAAAAAAAAAAAAGAAAAAAGGAAAAATATAAAAAATAAGACAAAAATGCCATTGATGGGGTAAATGTGTTACAATTTGAAAAGTTTGGAGTTTTTCACATCCAAAAAGAAAATTTAGGGTAAATATGTTACTTTGAGCAAACTTTGGGGGTTTTTAATGCTCTTTTCCAAAATTATTATTTGGCTTCTAAAAGGCTTGTTCTGCAAATAATATCGTCGTTAATCAGTCAATTGGCACGTTGGCTAACCTTGAGGGCTGTCATTTTTGAAGACCTTACAAAATTTTATATGATATTAGAGTAAGAAGTGATTATCTCAAATCTTTGGAAACCCCCTTTTCGCCTTTTTAGTTTGAGATTAATATCCAGAACATTTAGACGTCAATTCGGAGTTGATATCGATAGTTGAATATGTAGTCTCATTTTTTCTTGAGACTTGAGGCGTTGGTCATTGTACCAATTCGATGCAATACGTATCGGCGATGCAATCGATTTCCCTGGATATAGTTAGCATGCTTTATGGATACATTGATCAGTGCAGTTACGCAATTGTTGGAAATTTTCTATAATATGGGCTTGCATTAATTAATTAATTTTTTATTTTAAATAATTGGGTTAATGGATATTCCAATATTTATTGAACCCAACAGTGATTTAATTGAATTGGGCATTGGCATCTATTAATATCGGGCCTAGTTAAGCAGCAACGTGTAGGTAATTATGTTTTTTAGAAGCCCATAATGGGAAGGGCCCAGTTGATACGTTGTTGATTAGGGTTTTCTAGGTCCCTTCTCTAGCCTATAAAATTGTGTGTTATATCTATCAGTTGCTTTAATCCCATTAAAAGCTGTTATACTGAAATAAGTCATAGAGAAGAAGATTTGACATTTCAATAGATCTCGATTATCGGGTTGATCTATTTCTTTTCAAGTGAAGCAATGGCTCAAACAGGTACGCTTTAATTCCATTGTGTTTATTGATCTCGGTGTTGTACAGTCATATATGGATTCGATTCTTCTTGATGAATGAGTTAAATTATGCGAATAATTTTCTACATGTGGTATCAAAGCAAATCATATATGATTGTAGAATCCAATTTTTTTTTTTTTTAATGGAAAAATTTGAAATTTTCCTCTTTGAGCCAAATATGAGCATTATTTTTCGTGTGGAATTTTTGCTCGATTGATCCTGAAACCATAGGGCTTTCGTTCTACATGTCGAGATCTTTCCAACCATATATAATTTGTATAATTCATTAAGAATTGAGAGAGAATTTTAAATTTGAAATTCTAGGGTTTATACATGAAAAAGTTCTAGAATTTCCAAATTACTTGCAATTGATTGATGATGTTCATTATAAATTGTTGAATGGGTATTATTATATATATTAGCATCATTTTGTTGCATTAAAGTAAGTTTTTAGAGCTTAAATTTAAGAAATTCGAAATTTTGCCATGGAAGGTTTAGATCCGAAACTTTGAAACTTGAATATGAAGATTTTCTTATTTGTTCTTCGTTTAATTCAATCTAGTCAATTATATTGATGTTATATGCAAGTCTCATGGAGAAATTTCATCAAAAATCAAGTTAATTTGTGTTTTTGGAGTTTTGAGTCGAAACAGACGGGGTTTGCAGGAAATTTGGGACTCTGCTAGAGGTTCAGGAAGGCCTCTAGCCAGGCTGGGCCAATGGATGGGCGTAAGCCCATCCTTTCCTCTTTTTTTTTTTTTTTTTTTTAATAAATGAATTAAAAATAATTTGAATTAAAAAGAAAAGGAAAATTAAAAAATAATTTGAATAAAAAGAGAAAATAAGAAGAAGAAAGGGGATGGGGAAGTGAGGATTTGTAGAGGTGTGAGATAAAGAGCGATTAAGTGAGGAAAATGTTTTTGATTTTTCAAAAGTGGAAAACATTCTCCTAGTTTAGAAGATTTTTTTTTTTCCTTTTATGGAAAACATTTTCCCAAGGAATTAATTTTTTATGAAACGAACGTCGGAAAATCCGGAAAACGTTTTCCAGTAAATTATTTTTCGCGAAACGAACGGAGCCTAATTTAGAAGATTTTTTTCCTTTCATGAAAAATATTTTCCCAAAAGAATTCACTTTCCGTAAAACGAACGTCAAAAAATATGGAAAATCTTTTCCCGAAAATTATTTTCCACGAAACGAACGGAGCTTTAATGACATTCACATATGCCAAGTCATGCATAAATTTACAAGTGCTTTTCAAGAAAGCTTCATGTTCTTTGCATTTTTGCACTCTTAAGTCATGGCAAGGCCCTTTTAATCCGGCAGAAACTAAGAAACTGAGGGAAACGATCACCGAGGATCGAAGTCTCGCAAGAAAAAACTAAGACTTCGGCATGGGTTCAGGTCCGGCGCTCGAGCTTCCCTCCATAGATTTTTCCGGATTGGGCGATTTGGAGCCTGGAAGCGGTGGCTGGGATTCCGTCCAAGATGCTGTCCGGCGAGCGCTCGAAGAGTATGGCTGCTTCTTGGCTCTGTACGACAAGGTCACCGACGAGCTTCATGACGAGGTCTTCCATCAGATGGAGGAGATGTTCGGTCTTCCGGCCGAGACTAAGCGCCGGTTCGTCGACCCGACGAGGCCGTACGATGGCTACCTTGCTAACCTCCCTCTTGACGAGACCATGGGGATGCGCGAGGCCCTCAACTCCGGCGCGATCGAACGCTTGGCCGGTCTCCTGTGGCCAGAGGGAAACGCCAAATTCTGGTACGTACGGCGCGAATTACATTCGCGAACTTCCATCGGCCATGCTCGAGTCATTTACGTTCTGTCGAAAATTGTTCATCGTGAAGAACTTTTATTTAAAAAAACTTGGCGAATTCGCCTCTCTGAATCGCTTGCAGCGAGCTGCTGAACGCGTACGTGAGGAGGCTGTCCGAGTTAGACTACACGATCCAGAAGATGGTGTTCCGAAGCTTTGGCCTTGAGCGCTATCTCGACTCGCACGCCGCGTCGACGGTACATTCCCTTCGCCTCCTGAGGTATGGAGCGCCGGAGGTGGAGGAGGCTCGGCCCGGAGGCATAATTCATTACGACCCGAACTTCGTGACCATGCTGCAGCAGAATCACGTGAACGGATTGGAAGTGGAGACGAAGCATGGAGACTGGATTAGAGTCGCGCCCTCGGCTTCCTCTACTATCGTCATGCTTGGAGAGTCATTCCATGTGAGTCCCTCTCTCTCTCTCTAATAATCTCTTCATTATATCCCACCTTTTACAAAATAAGATTAAAAATAGTGGATATGCAAAAACTATAAAAAATTTCTAAACCATTAAAGCATATTCTAAAGAAAAATCCTACGTAAGAGATTTTATACACAATCGATTTGAGAGGATTTGACAGAGTAGATAATTATAATCCTCATATCAAGGTTGTTTGTATGAAATTTTCTTTATGCCGGAGGTGCGCGTGCTATATAATTTTATAACTAATCTGTGAGCTATATTTTTCATGGACCAATCAATTTGTGTGGTAGAATATTTGCTCATTCCTTTAAAGAGTCTTTGTTTACCTAACACTAATTTCTTCTATAATTAAATTTATAAGTGATTTTAGAAATTCACGTCTTTCCACTAATCACCAGGATGCTTAAAAAACTGAACAGTAAGTAATTGCAAATTGCCCTTTGAAATAGATTTGTGCCTTTATTTTGGGTTCTCGTGTGCTTGATTTGGATAATTTGTCAATATTTTCAAATTGTAATTACCTAACGGAGAAAAATTATTAGAAAAGTGCTAAATTTATTGCACCGTCAATGCTAAAATTTTCAATTTGACCAATTTAATCTAAATCTTTTGATGATTTGCCAAGAGTGTCCCTCAAATCAATTTTCTAATTTTTTTTTCATTTTTTCATTTTTTTCTTTTTTCTCTTTCCCTATTATTTGCCGGTCATCGTCCATAGGTGAGGGCAACCTTCGCTATATGGTGGTGACCTCTAGTGGCCATCGCTGTGGCCTCATCAACCAGCGGAGGGAAGTAGAAAAAAATAAAAAGAAAAAGAAAATAAAAGAAAAGAAAAGGAAGAGGGGGAAAAAGTGCCAAAATTTTGGAAAATAAAAAATTGGCAAAGGAAAAAAATGATTTATGATTGAATTGATCGCAATAAAATAAGTTTAGATTTTTTGGACGATTATTCTTGAGACAGGTGAGTTGTGTAGTAATAAGAGTACACAAGATGTTTACCCCCATTAAAATTCATGTAGCTCTATATAGCTTTCTGGTTTCTAGTCAATATATTTTTTACCTTTACCAAAAAAAAGAAAAGATGTTTGCCCTGGTTAAAATTCATGCAATAATCTCCTCGATTAAGAGATGCTTGCATGGCTGTATGTACAATTTTCACCTCAGCTATGACGTCTTTCATGGTCTTTTCTTAGGGATGGAGCAACGGAAGATTATACTGTCCTCGACACCGTGTGATGATGCGCGGGCACGAGGCCAGGCTCTCCATCGGGATCTTCTCCGGCGTCGAAGGAACCGTTCGGTGCCCCGACGAGCTCGTGGACGAGCAACACCCTTTGCTTTTCAAGCCCTTCGACGCTGAGAGCCTCGTCCGCATCTTCGCCACACCGGAGGGACGGAACGGAGCTTCGGCTCTCAAAACCTTTTATGGCGTTTCTAATTGAACGTGATCTTTTTTCAGATTATTATTCCAAACCCTTTATAAAGCCAAAGCTTTTGTTTTCTTTTTTATTTGATCAAATAGTTGAATAATGAAAAAAAAAGAGATAATGAACGACTGATTGAGCTCTTTGTGAGGTAATACTTGTGGCATTGCTTTGGGTATAATTAGGGCTAGGAAGCACTCGAGTAATTGTGAACTTCATACACTCCAGATTTATGGTGGACTTCTTGGTGGCTAGATTTCCCCATAAAATAAGTATTGACACTCAAATTGAATAAATGCAAATCTCTAGTGTTTCTTGACATTCATTCTTGATTTCTCTAGTAATCTCTTCTTCTCATGTTATACTTGAATTGCAAGATCTGTTATCCTTAACTTTATTCTCACAAAGGGTTCTCTTTCAACACCTCTCAAAATTCCCACCATAGATTTTTTGGACAGGGTCTTGTTGCACCAAAAAAAATAACCAACAAATAACCAACACTAATTTTGGTTATTATGGACAAGTAATGGACTTAATCGAGGATAACAAAGTTTGGTCATTTATGGACAGAATTATAGATAACTTAATGAATTGACAGCTTGAAGGAATCCACAAAACATTGCATTTGCACCGGGGACTAATGAATTAGTGCAAGGAAACTTTGAATTAAATTCTTTATACAAATTCGTGGCAAAAATCTCGGATGAGAATATATATGTTCGAAGAACTTTCTACAAAGCAAAAGGAATCATGGGCAGAAAATATTGGATAGATACACGATTCGATAATGAATCAATAATCTCGGCCAAATGGCGGAGGATATGAAAAGAAAGGAAAAAAAAAGGAAAAAGAGTCCTTTGAATCCTTACCCGCCGCCGATTCATCCATTGACCTTATCTTGTGAGGATATCAGGGAATCACATTGAAAAAAATATTTTCCTTATTCCCGAAATTGTTTAGGCATCTAATTGCTATCAATAATCAAGCGATACAATTGATCATTTAAAAAAAAAATGTTTTCCAAATCATTTATTTTCCACGAAACAAATGAAGCCTAAGAATCCTCCCCTCATGTCTACCTCCGTATCTCCTATCCTGACCAAGCAATTAACTTCAAACAATTCTTCCTGTGTAGAATTAACAAAATCTAGATACACACTTCACAACTACAACTGCACGTCTAGTGCGAACCTCACTGCGATGAGATAATGAAGCTAGGGTGTCCCAGTTTCCCCACTAATTTCAACCATATATTATCGGAATCATTTGTACGAAACGAACTATCCAAGGTGCGTCAGCAATAAACCGTAGACTTAATTGTGACTAACAAACTCAATTGGATTCTCTAAGACCAAAAACCGAAACGAACTAGATTCTATAAAAAAATTCCATGTCTTCCGCGCCACGGATACAGCGACTTCAGGGCATCCATCAACTTACCAGAGTAGAACACATACCGGTTATAGAGAAGGCAAATTTAAAGGAATACCTTAGTACCGGGAACGACATCATCGGGAAGCGACGGAATATGAGCATACTCGATTGCGGTCATCTCGCTGTGACCGTCCGTCAGCGTCAATCTCAACATCCGATTACCACCAGAGCTCTCCGAGGCCTCGTCAATACTACTTCTCGCAATGTCCCTCACCGCAGATATCTGTTCGAGCACACAACAAAACGATCACAACCCTAAGCACAACGAGCGCGAAGCCGAAGAGAAACCAACCACGCGCCACTAACACACAGGCAACGGAAGCGATAAGTGGCGGTGACCTAGAAGCAAAAGCCAGCGTCCGGGCGGCCTAACCTGGAGGACCATGGGGCCGTGGAGGTGCGAGGCCTTGTGGTCAGGGAGGGTCCGGGACCCGACGGACCTCAGGTCGGTGTTGAGGAGGTCCGATTCGACGGCGACGGCGAGGGCGGCCGCGTCGGAGGGGTCGTTGATGAGGGCGCGCTGGATCATGATGACGGCCCAGACGTGGGCCGCGTTGTCGAAGGACCATCCGCGCTGCCGGAGCCTCTCCACCAGCGCGGCTTCCGAAGAAGAATATGTCGCCGCCGCCGCCACCGCTGACGACGACGGAGCAGGAGCGGGAGCAGTAGGAGCAGGAGCGGGAGCAGAGGACGAGCTCGGTTCCATCTCGAGAGAAAATTCTCTGCAAAAGCAAAAGCTCCGCGGCCGCGTTTTGTTGCGGGGGGAGATGCCATTTAGGCGAGGAAGCGAATCTGCGGGCTGTCTGATTGGCCCGAGCCTGCGAGTTGCGGGCTTGGCCGTCGGCCCGCCCACGTGGTGGCCCTAGGTTTTTTTCCAATGGGAATGACCGTAGCGAAATCACACAACAAGCCGCGCGCTGGGCGGGCCTGGGCGGGCCAGTCGGGCCTGTCAGCCTGCTCCGGGTGAAAATACTTTTTCAGGCCCGCCCATGGTTTGGGAAAGATTGAATTTTCTACACGAAGTAATTAGCTTTGGACGGGCCCAATGGGATGTGCCCGGCTTGTCCAAACCCGCTCGATCCCAGTTGTTTCGGGCTTGATGGGCCTTAGTGGGGCCACCGAATCGCCAGACTTGTGATCGTGTCTAGTCGAAGGGGCGGATTTTGTGCAGAGCAGGGTGAGTCGCCTTCATTGCCCCAAGGGCTTCCTTTGGATCCTTATTGCTTGGTTAAGAGGTGTAACCTCACCAAAGGAAGGGAGCTTTCTGGGAAAGCTTTCACGGCTTGTTTGTTTGACATGTAGGGATGACAAGCTCTGATGATGAGTTCCTTATTTTAATGTGTCGATGTTTGCACGCTTTGCAATCCTCGATGTATCTTTTTTCTTTTCCAAGATGAAAGAATACTTTCTAAATGTTTTGCATCCCGATGATCTCAAGATTTGGACGAGAACGGAAATGAACCCTTTTAGGGACTTGTTTAGGTCTAATTACACGCCAATCAATAAAAATATGTTTACATACAAACTTGGCCACCGGATTTTGTAAGATTTTTTTTCAAAGTCCTAAAGTTAAGAACTATCAATGGGAACTTCCAGTGAGATAATTTCCAAATTAGGATCTATTTTCCTATAATGATTTAGGTGAAGTCAATAAATCTTTCCAGATTGACAGAGAGAGCATGTTGTTATGCGCATTGCATTTTAGGTGATAATTATTACCCATTGAAGGCTTGCACTTTGTAAGGTCATGGAAGAGATCTTGAGAAAATAATTTTAATTTATGCCATAGTCTCAAGAAATTAAGAGTCAATATCACATTTAAAAATCGATAATATTTTTTATTTTACAAAGTAGGGATGTTGTTAAAAGATTGATTTGAAATATTTTACAACATGTTGATCTCCATATTTAAAAGACTCATTTCAAATTAATGAGCTTACGTATAAATGTTTCTATATACAAAGTTTATGGATATTTCTAATTATTTATAAAGACACGAAATCATGATATACGATATAGCCATAGTTAATAATCACCCTTAAGATAAAATGGACCCCTAAAAAAATTTATTATTTTTTGGAAAAAAACCATAAAAAAATCCCAAACTTTACTTAGTGTGATAAATTTATGTCAATTTTTTTTTTGTGATATAAAAAATTCTAAACTTTTCCAATTGTGATACATTCACCCCAAACTTTTTTTCGTGACACAAAAAACCCTAAATTTATACCATTGTGACACATTTATCTCAAACTATAGGACATTTTCATCTTTTACTTTTGCTTTTCTGTTTTTTCTTTTTCTTTTTTTCTTCTTTCTTTTCCTCTCGTCCCTATGCCATGGCTCGCGGAGGGAAGCCGGACTTAGGCGAGGGCCACCCTCCTTTGGGTCAGGTGAGGATAGCCCTTGCTAGATCCAGTGAGGGTAGCCCTTGTTGTTACTGACAAGGCATTCCCCGCCAGATCTGGCCCAGGCGAGGGCAGCCGTCATGGATCTGGCGAGGACTGTCCTTGCCCGACCTAGGGGGGTTACCCTCGTTTGCCCAAGTGAGGGACGGTTGTGAGGGCAGCCCTCACTAGCCTAGGTAAGGGCGGCCTCGCTTGAGTTTGGCTTTCCTCTAATGGCCATGGTAGAGGGAAGAGAGAAGAAGGAAAAAGGAAAAAAAGAAAAGAAAAAGGAAAGAAAAAGAAAAATAAATTTAAAAAATAAAATATGAAAATGCCCTTCAGCCATAGATTTGGGGGTAAATGTGTTACAATTGGCAAAATTTGTTGTTTTCTGTGTCATGAAAAAAGTTAGGGGTAATTTTTTATATTAAATAAAGTTTGAGGTTTTTAGTAGTTTTTCCTTTATTTAAACGCTAACTTTTTAAAAGTGACTCAAACTTGAGTGTAAGTAAAAAATGTGAAACCTCTTGGCTGCAAAATATCATTAAACAAGATGAATTACTATTTAACTCTTATTATATCATGTGCTTTTCCATATCTCTAAAAAAAGTAGCAGAAATTAAGGTAATGATTTTTGCTTAGTTCACAATATCTTGCACATTGCACGGGTTCAATCCTAGCACGACACATACTACGACATGTTTCATATTAATAGTATAGAATGTTCTAATCTCATATTGTGATATATAACATACAACAACATGTTTCAAGTCATGAATGCTTATTAGGCCTATGTAACATAAATGCTTACATATAAAACACACTAATTGCATGCTCAATTGCAATGATACAAACATTACTTGAATTTACATACAATTAGATCCGATGTTCTACTTATAATGGAAAGGCCACATTACAAACACAATAGTAAACAATTCGACAATTGCCCACGAAGGCCAATATCATATTTAAGTCAACGGAGGAGGTCATTAAAATGATTCTAGCCTCTAGGAGTGTAGTTTAATCAAGCTATTTGTTGGCTATAGCCATTATAAATACGTAACGTGGTCAACTATACAATCCATTCCTCTTTAAATTCGTATATAGCTGTCACGAATAAAGTAATAAAATCAGTAAAATTATTATTTGGCTTCTAAAAAGCTTGTTTCGGCAAATAATATCGTCGTTAATCAATCAATCGGCACGTTGGCTAACCTCGAGCATTGACATTTTTGAAGACCTTACAACATTTTACATTATATTAGAGTAAAAAGTGATTATCTCAAATCTTTGGAAATCCCCTTTTTCGCCTTTTTAGTCCGAGACTAATATCCAGAACATTTAGAAGTCACTTCAGAGTTGATACCGATAATTGAATATGTAGTCTTATTTTTTCTGAGAGGCGAGGCGTTGGTCATCGTACCAATTCGATGCAATACGTATCCGCGATGCAATCGACTTCCCCATATACAATTAGCGTGCTTTATGGATACATCGATCGGTGCGGTTACGCAATTTTAATAAACATCAAGCAACAAGACAAGCTCTTGCCAACAGACAATGCTGTCACTGGAATGCAGAAATTTAATGACATTCGCAACATGCCAAGTCGTGCATTAATTTACAAGCGCTTTTCAAGGCAGCTTCATGCATGTTCTTCGCATTTTTGTACTCTAAGTCATGGCAAGACCCTTTAAATCCGGCAGAAACTAAGAAACTGAGGGAAAATAAGAAGAAGAAAGGGGATGGGGAAGTGAGGATTTGTAGAGGTGTGAGATAAGAGAGATTAAGTGAGGAAAATGTTTTTGATTTTTCAAAAGTGGAAAACATTTTCTCCTAGTTTAGAAGATTTTTTTTCCTTTTATGGAAAACATTTTCCCAAGGAATTAATTTTCAGTGAAACGAACGTCGGAAAATCCGGAAAACGTTTTCCTAGAAATTATTTTTCGCGAAACGAACGGAGCCTAATTTAGAAGATTTTTTTCCTTTCATGAAAAATATTTTCCCAAAAGAATTCACTTTCCGTAAAACGAACGTCAAAAAATATGGAAAATCTTTTCCCGGAAATTATTTTCCACGAAACGAACGGAGCTTTAATGACATTCACATATGCCAAGTCGTGCATAAATTTACAAGTGCTTTTCAAGAAAGCTTCATGTTCTTTGCATTTTTGCACTCTAAGTCATGGCAAGGCCCTTTTAATCCGGCAGAAACTAAGAAACTGAGGGAAACGATCACCGAGGATCGAAGTCTAGCAAGAAAAGACAAAGGCTTTGGCATGGCTTCAGGTCCGGCGCTGGAGCTTCCCTCCATAGATTTTTCCGGATTGGGCGATTCGGAGCCTGGAAGCGGCGGCCGGGATTCCGTCCAAGACGCCGTCCGGCGGGCGCTCGAAGAGTATGGCTGCTTCTTGGCTCTGTACGACAAGGTCACCGTGGAGCTTCACGACGAGGTCTTCCATCAGATGGAGGAGATGTTCGGTCTTCCGGCCGAGACTAAGGGCCAGTTCGTCGACCCGACCAGGCCGTACGATGGCTACCTTGCTAACCTCCCTCTGAACCCTCTTCATGAGGCCATGGGGATGCGCGACGCCCAGAACTCGGGCGCGATCGAACGCTTGGCTGGGCTCCTGTGGCCAGAGGGGAACGCCAAATTCTGGTACGTATGGCGCGAATCACATTCCCGAACTTCCCTTGGCCATGCTTGAGTCATTTACGTTCTGTCGAAAATTGTTCATCGTGAAGAACTTCAATTACAAAAAGACTCGGCAAATTCGCCTCTCTGAATCACTTGCAGCGAGCTGCTGAACACGTACCTGAGGAGGCTGTCCGAGTTAGACTACACGATTCAGAAGATGGTGTTCCGAAGCTTCGGCGTTGAGCGCTATCTCGACTCGCACACCCCGTCGACGCTACATGCCCTTCGCCTCCTCAGGTATGGAGCGCCGGAGACGGAGGAGGCTCGGCCCGGAGGCATAACTCATTACGACACGAACTTCGTGACCATGCTGCAGCAGAATCACGTGAACGGGTTGGAAGTGGAGACGAAGCATGGAGACTGGATTAAAGTCATGCCTTCGGCTTCCTCTACTATCGTCATGCTTGGAGAGTCATTCCATGTGAGTCTCTCTCTCTCTCTCTCTCTCTCTCTCTAATAATCTCTTCATTATATCCCACCTTTTACAAAATAAGATTAAAAATAGTGGATGCGCAAAAACTATAAAAAATTTCTAAACCATTGAAGCATACTCTAAAGAAAAATCCTACGAAAGAGATTTTATCCACAATCGGTTTGAGAAGATCTAACAGAGTAGATAATTAAAATCCTCATATCAAGGTTGTTTGTATGAAATTTTCTTTATGCCGGCGGTGCTCGTGCTATATAATTTTATATCTGATTTGTGAGCTATACTTTTCTTGGACCAATCAATTTGTGTTGTAGAATATTGCTCATTCCTTTAAATAGTCTTTGTTTACCTAACACTAATTTCTTCTATAATTAAATTTATGAGTGATTTTAGAAATCCACGACTTTCCACTAACCACCAGGATGCTTAGAAAGCTGAACAGTAAGTAATTGCAAATTGCCCTTTGAAATAGATTTGTGCCTTTATTTTGGGTTCTCGTGTGATTCTCAATAATCCATATGCATGATGCTTGATTTGGATAATTGGTCAATATTTTCAAATTGTAACTACTTAATAAATGGAGAAAAATTATTAGAAAAGTCCTAAATTTATTGCACCACGGTCAGTTCAATATTAAACATTTTAATTTGACTAATTTGATCCTAAACCTTTTAATGATTTGCCAAGAGTATCTCTTAATTCAATTTTCTATTTTTTTTCTCCTTTTCTTTTGTTTCCTTTTTCTTTTTTCCAAATACTTGCTGGTAGCCGTCCATAGGCGAGGGCAACCTTTGCCATATGGTGGCGACCTCCAATGGCCATTGTTGAGGCCCCGTTGACCAGCAGAGGGAAGTAGAAAAAAAAAAAAATAAAGAGGGGAAAAGTGCAAGAAAATTGGAAAATAAAAAAAATTGTAAAAATTATCTACGTCAGTGTCGGCATCCACGTCAGCAATTTTTGATCAAAATTGGTTGGAAGGATTATATTTGTAAATCGTCAAAAGATTGAGGTTTAAATTGGCAAAGGAATAAAACAGATTTAGGATTGATTGCTATAAAATAAGTTTAGATTTTTGGACAATTACTCTCGAGACAGGTGAGTTGTGTACTAATAAGAGTACACAAGATGTTTGCCCCAATTAACATTCATGCAATAATCTCCTTGATTAAGAGACGCATGCATGGCTGTATGTATAACTTTCACCTCAGCTGTGACCTCTTTCATGGTCGTTTCTTAGGGATGGAGCAACGGAAGATTATACTGTCCTCGACACCGTGTGATGATGCGCGGGCACGAGGCCAGGCTCTCCATCGGGATCTTCTCCAGCGTCGAAGGAACCGTTCGGTGCCCCGACGAGCTCGTGGACGAGCAACACCCTTTGCTTTTCAAGCCCTTCGACGCTGAGGGCCTCGTCCGCATCTTCGCCACACCGGAGGGACGGAACGGAGCTTCGGCTCTCAAAACCTTTTATAGCGTTTCTAATTGAACGTGATCTTTTTTCAGATTATTATTCCAAACCTTTTATAAAGTCTTTAATTTGATGTTGGCGATCGTTGTTTTTCTCCAATCCCCATCCCCCAAAACCGAAACCTTTCTCTCCCTATGTCATCTGGTAATAAAATTAATAATCACGAGATTTAGCGGATGACCTATCTATGCACATCCATGGTTAAAATTCTTTTATCCTTGAAATAGAAATTTCGACCTTTTGTGGACGTCACAGAATAAAAACATACTAAGAATAAGTGTATTAAAAGTCCTAAAATTTTATGATTTAAATGCACTTTTTGAAATTTTTAGGATTCAAATGTACTTTTGTGACAATTTTAAAACTTTTAATGCATTTATCCCTTTACAATAATATGTATGTAATGGTTATTCAATACAGATTCATTGCATATAATTAGATCACTTTTCTACCTTCAAAAGAAGGCCATGTTCCAAATGCGATTTTAAACAACGACAATGGCTATGAAAAAGCCAATATCATATTAAAGTCAATGAAGGAAGGGATACATGATTGATTATAGGAGTAGAGTTTAATCAACTTATTCGTTGGCTATAGCCATGGTAAATACATACCGTGCTCAAACTAAACAATCTAGTCGGCTCTACATTAGATTTAGCCATTGCGAATATGAGAGAAAAATGTTAAAAAATTCTTAATCCTTTTATATTTGTGCCAATTTAGTCATAAGCCTTTTGTTAGTGCTAATTTATTCATGAACCTTTTCACTTTGTGTCAATTCAGTCATTTCCAACTAATTTTGACTGGATTTTGCTGATTGGGTGCCGGTTGATTGACATGACATGACTTTTAATAATATTTAAATATTTTTGATTTTTTTCCTTTTTTTTTTTCCTTTTTTCCTTCTCCTCCTCCTTCCTCAAACCAGTCGTTGGACCTTGGCGACCGGCCAAAGCCAACCTCGACCTTGCCAGCCATTGGCGAGGGTGACCTCATGCTGGGCGGTGAGGCTCGCCCTTGTCGAATTTGGTGAGGGTCAAGCCTTGTTGGCCATCACCTCTGGCCAGTCGCTAAGGTCAAGCTAGAGGAAGGAGGATGAGAAGCAAAAAAGAAAAAAATGAAATGAAAATAAAAAAGAAAAAAAATAAAATGAAAAGTTCAAAAATATTAATATAATTAAAAATTGTCCTCGGCATGCCGACCGGTGCCCAATTAGCAAAATCCGATCAAATTTAGCCTTAAAGGATTTGAATTGGCACTAAGTGAAAAAGTTTATAACTAAATTGACGCTAATAAAAGGTTTCTAACTAAATTGGCACAAATACAAAAGGTTGTGAACTTTTTAAACACTTTTCTTGCTAATATGGTATTGAAATTGACAAAATTATTATTTGGCACTTAAAAAGCTTGTTTCTGTAAATTAAGTTGTTGTTGATTAGTCAATTGGTGTGTCAGCTAACTGCGGATATCATTGTTGGTGAAGGATCAACCAATTGACAGACCCATGAAATTTTATACGGCATCAGAGCAGGATGTCATGATCTCAAATATTATTGCTGGAATACTATAATATCAAACAATGTTTTTATCTAATATTTTAAGCTTTGAGTTGAATTTTGTAGCCTCGTGTTACTCAAGACACCAAGTCTTAGTCGCCATGTTTGTTAGAGTTGACATGTATTGCTTTGCGATTAATCTCCTCGGATATAATTAACGCACTTTATGAAAACCTTGGGTAGGTGTCACTTGGGGATTGTTGCTTGAAACCCATTCATCAGATGATTTTTCAATTGGAAATACAATTTCTGAGCTGGGCTTCATAACTTAATTATTACTTACTAGAAGTCAAACACTGCTTTGTTGTGGAAGAAAGCGATCAAATAGTAAGTTTAAGTATTGGCTTTGCTCAAATGTAAATGTTTGATTGATGAATTATATCTTGTTAGCTTGTCGTGCGATAATTAAAAGCTCATACGATGTAATTTTCTAAAAGTAAAGAGTTATATCTTTGCTTGCAGGGGTTGCCGTTTCTGAGTGGGGCAATAACATCGGCTTCAATTTTCTCCTGACTGCTGATTTGTTTCCATGTACTCCACGTAGAAGAAATGCAGGAAGAGGAGGGCAACCTTTATCATTACTCGAGTTAAAGTCAAGTCATTAGCTATCCGAAACCTATATGTCCAAAAGAAAAGGGCAAGAAAATGGAAATACTAATCGCTTCATGGAAAGATTGCTACTTGGAAATTGCAACAATGACTACCACAAGGATGCACAAGCCCTATAAATCTAGCAGAGGACCACGCCAAGAAACATTAGGAGAAATATCTAAAAAAAAGTAGCCATGACCTCTATATATCAACACTGAAGCTTTTGTTGATAGATCTGTCCCAATTAGATGGCTAAAAGCCAAGGACCGGTCTACGAGGCCACCGGTCTCTCCCGCCTCTACGAGACCAAAATGGAGCTTCAGCTATGATATTTTTTATAGAAGGGAAAATGATACAAATAATTTATGAATTTTGGCTCAACGTGTAATATCATCATTGAACTTTTAATTTGTTTGATGTAATCCTTGAACTTTTGATAAATGTTCGATTAATTCCTTGAACTACATGAAAATGTGAAATGTTATTCTTAAACTTGAATTAATGGAAGGATAATGTCGGATATTTTCATATAGTGTAAGGATTATATAAGACTTTTACTAAAAGTTTAGGGATTATATTAAACAAATTAAAATTTAGGGACGACATTATAATTGGGTTAAAGTTCATAGACCACATTAAATAAATTAAAAAATTGGGAATGATATTGTATATTGGGTCAAAGTTCATAGATTATATATGTTTTATCCTTTTATAGAATTTGAAAATCTCCCATTCGCTAGGAATTCATTTTGAGGTTCTTTTGAAGCACTATGTGTCCTCTTAAAATCGATCAATTATAATCAGCCAAGTTTTAGTGAAGCATTTTTTCATCGTGTTATTGATTAATTGAGTGGATGGTCGATAGTATTCGAGAAGCATACGAGGGTTTTCCTTTCTTATCCCACTTCGGAGCTACATGTGCTTCCGGCTGTTGATGACGATGGGATCGCTTCTAGTAGGCAAGAATTATAGAAAAGAAGCTGACAAATAAATTGGGGTTCATGGAGACGAAAAGAAATATTTAATTATTTCCTACTAGCAGCAAAAAGCAAATAAGTACTTACAAACAATTTCAAAAAGAAAAATGGTTCTTGTGTAAATAACAATAGGGTTAGCTCATGAGCCAAAAAATGTCTCCATAAACACCTATCTTTTATCTCAATGACTCATGGATCGGTGCTTTCGTAAGGCTCTCAGACCTTTTGCCATGTCAAGCGAGCTATCTTATAGTAAAATTACACAACCAATCCTAAATCTAAAAAATGAGATTGCACTTGCAATTTTATATTGCATGTGTCAGTATATGCAATATAAAATTACGTGCTTTCACGAAATAGGATGATTCCAGTTGATACCCTTTTCAATTTTTGCACATGGCCAGTTAAGCCCAGCCAGACCGCGACAATGAAGCTTTGTCAACGGTGTGGGTTGAAGTACAAATCATTGAACGGTACCATAACGAAACTTAGACTTATTTTATTAGACATGGACACATAAAAAAGACTATAATAAAAAAGTATATGAAAATTCTTGGACCCATCCTTATTGCCTCTATTAAAACTTCGATACGGACACGAAAAATATCACGAAAAAGGAAAGAGAACACAAAAGGAGAAGCCGATATGGATTCGCTCTCACCTCCGAAGCTTCCCTTGATAGATTTATGCAAATATGACATGAAGCCAGGAAGCACCGACTGGGATTCAACGCAAAAAGAGGTTCTCAAAGCACTTGAAGAGTACGGTTGTTTTGAGGCTCTATATGATAAAATCAGTGTCGAGCTTCACAACGATGTCTTCAAACAATTGGAGGATTTGTTCAATCTTCCGGCTGAGACGAATTGCCGTTCTGTCAGCCCCCGGAAGCTGAAAGACGGTTACCTCGCGAGTCGACCTCAGTCGCCTCTCTACGAATCAGCAGCGTGCTGGACTCTGGAGGCATGAGGAACTTAGCCAATCTCATGTGGCCTCAGGGAAATCCGATGTTTTGGTACATTTACTTCGTCTGAAACCGGTAGCCCATGAGCGGCCTCGTTATCGCAGCATGTGTATTTTGAAAATTACTTCACTATATAAATGCGAATACTTGTTGATGGATTTATGAGATGGGCTTAAGGCCCATCCGCTCAAGTTGGGCCCAAAAGGGCCCGGCCCACGGGAATAAGGCCCGTGGAAGGGGAGAGGTATAAAAGGGAGGAGAGAGAGAGAGAAGATAACGTTTTTTTTTTTGCAATTCAACGTACGCTTCCTCTCTCCCGCGCATTCTCTCCCTCCAAGAACGCTTACGGCGTCCCGTCTTCCTTTCAAGGCAAATTGGCATCATCGGATCAGAATTTCTTCCTCTTCTTCAGCGTTGGTGTTTAATCGTGGCTAACAAGGTACGCTCGAATCCGTGGTGTGCTTTACGATCGGTGATGCGTGTTTTCTCGGGCTTCGTCTTCCGCATTGATTTAGGGGTTCGATTCGGTGTCGAATCCGGTTTTCGGGGATCCATTATTCCCAACATTGGTATCAGAGCCCTAGTTCACGTTTTCCCGATCAATTTGATGTTTTTTGATTGAATTTTCGCGAAGAAATTCTCGGCCGTACGGATCGGGGCAAAAATCCCGACACCCGAGCGCTGTTCGGCCATTTTCTGAGTTTTCGTAAGTCGAAAACGAATTCTGAAGGCACTGGGTGAAAGGCGACGTCGAGACGAGTCGGGGACGACAGTCGTATGCCGCCGGGGAGACGCCGCACGCGCCCACACGCGCGGCCGGAAGGCGCGCGCGCGTGGGCGCGACGCGCGGGCCGGCGCCGCCGCCAAGGCGCGTGCGCCACACGCGCCGGTCGGCGAACCGGCACATGCGCGCCACCGGGCGGCGAACCGGCACGCGCCCGGTCCGTGGACCGACGCGTGCCGGCCACGAGATGACGTCATCGTGACGTCATCCAACGGTTGATAACCGCTCGGATGACGTCATCGATGACGTCATCGACGACGATGTTTCGCCGGGCGGTCACCGGCCGACGACCCAACCCGATCGGCGACCCGACCTGACCCGCAGACGCAGGCACGCGCGTGGCACGTGCCGCTGACGTCCGCGTGACGTCGGCCCCGCACGCGCAAGGCACGTGCGGTCGGGCCCGCGCGAGCGGTCCGGCCGGCCGACGCCTGTCCGGTCCGACCGGTTCGACCGTCGCGACCGGTCCGACCGGTCCGACCCGCTCTCCCGTTGACCGTTGACTGACCGTTGACCGGTTGACCGTTGACTGACCGTTGACCGACCGTTGACCGTTGACTTTGACCGTTGACCGTTGACCCGAAAAAAAAAAAAAAAAAAGAAAAAAGAAAAAAAAAGAGGAATTTGTTTCTTTTTCAATCATGCCTATGTGGGTTATAAGTAATCCATTTTTTATTCTGCATTTGTTGCATGAATTTTGGAAAATTATGTATTTTCCCTTATGTTTATTATGGATTATAAGTGATCCAATTTTAGTTCCGCATTTGTTGGGAACTATAATGAGTTATGCACGAGATACCGCAAGCCCGAGAAGGGACGAGGGAAATGCAAGACTTAAAAGGCTGATGTCGATTTAGCTAATTATCGGTGGCATGACGGTGATTTAGTATCACATGTGATCAGCGTCAATCGATGATACGGGAAATCATCTGGAATGGTTATCTTATGCCGGATTTTGAAAAGGTGCCGGCTTTGATAAACACTCTTCCACCCGAATGGCAAGCAGTGTTTGATCGGCTATGGGAGGTCAACGTGGTCCGGATTATAGGAAGCTAGTGGAAGCTTTTGTAAGAGAGTACTTATAGGATTGAGTTGGCCAAAACTTCAACCCTTAGATTGAGCGCCACATGGCGCCGAGTGAATGCGCCTTGGTGGCGACATGAAAGCTCTCCAAAAGTTTTTCCTTGGTTGGCAAATGTGCCTTCAGTTTTCTCAGATGCTTTGACTGATAGATTAGAAGAGACATTCCCTATTTATTTCTTTGATTAATTATGTAATGTTTACTACCTGATTGTTGTTGATGTAACAACTGATATGTTAGTCGTATCATGTGAAAGCATTGTTATTTTATTGGATATTAGATTTTATTTGCTTTCTGTTATTGCTGGTTGCTGTGGGTAATTAGCTGTGGGTATTAATAGAAGTTTTTGTAACTTCATAGAATTGATTTTGCATATGACAATCATATTAATGATAGTTTTGAGTTAGGATTTTTGGAGGATGATTGGAAACATAGTGACCTTTTGATTCTGAAGCCTTACTTGAAATTATTCATTAATATGATGGGTCTATGCAAATAGGGATGCATAAATGATAGGCATTCATTATTCGTGCATGGATGTCGATGTGTTCGGAACGATGGTTCAAAGAACTAAGAACGTGATTGCCGATATGAACGGTAACAATTGTGAAATATTGAATAAGAAGATTCAATATGTGCTTTGGAAAAGCAAGAAGCACTAGAAGCTCTTGACCATGTTATGGAAGATCTTAAGGATGCCATGCGCCACCTTGAGCTAGTAGAGGACCGCCTAACGGCATTTGTGCCAAAAACAGATATTTGCAATGCTGGTTCTAGCTTAGAAAGGGCTTTGTGCTCTAAGCGCAAGCGTATTGATTCGTTCAATATGTGGGAATGCAAAGGATCAAGTCCTTATTGCAAGAAATCAAGAGTTGACCAACACAAGAGAGGAAAACGTCCTCAAGTGAAGAAAATGTCAAGGATAAGGTGTTGCAATTGTGACAAGAGAGGTCACTATGCTCGCAACTGTTGTGAGCCGAAAAAGGTAAACACCTCTTGTACATTTGAGAACTTTGCTTATGTGTCAAGTTCTGTATTATTGGCTGAATCCAATCCTTTGTGGACTGTAGATTCAAGAGCGACAGACTATATAGCGAAGGATAGAGGATCCTTCGTGGAATTCCGACGATACCAACTGGAACTAAGTGGATCTATATTGGAAATAACTCCAGAGCTGATGTAAAGGGATTGGCACCTGCCAATTGAACATGCATGGTGGACGCATCTTGATGTTCTATAAGCTCCGGAGATTCGTCGAAATTTTGTGTCTGTTTTAGTGTTGGTTAAGCTTGGTTTTAGTGTGAACTTCCATAATAGAAGTGTAGATTTGTATTTGGATACAAACTACTATGGTTGTGATTATTTTTGGATGGTTTTATTGTACTAGATGTTGACTATGGTGATGTCAATATGTTATTCCCTTGTTTCACGTCTTCTACCTTATATGATAATGATGTGAATATGGTGGTATGCTAGACTTGGTCATATGGGCCAACAACATATGAATAGACTAGCCAAAGAGGGCTTGTTGGGCAATATTGAAAAGTCGATTTGTCCATAAGTGAGCATTGCCTAGTAGGGAAAATAATAATGAAACCATTTAGAAAAAGATAAAAGAGCTGAATTTCCTCTACATTTAATCCATTTAGACGTCTGTGGTTCAATGAATGTGAGAGGAAGGCAAGGGGCTGTTTATTTCATCACTTTTTTATAGATGATTATACTGAGTCGGATATGTCTATTTGATTTCTCATGAATCTGAAGCATAAGTTGTTTCAGAAGGTTTATGAACCTAGCAGAAAATCAATTAGACAAGAAAATAAAGGTATTTAGATCCGATCGAGATTGAGAATATTTATCTGATGTGTTCAGAAAATTATGTGATGAAAAAGAAATATAAAGATAGTTGTCTATTCCATATACTCCTCAACAAAATGGTGTTGCAGAGAGAAGAAACAGAACCCTACTGGAAATGGTTAGGTCTATGATGGCGCATGCTAACTTACCTATCACTTTTTTGGAGTGATGCGTTGTTAACTGCCGCCTATATACTTAACCAGGTGCCTTCCAAATCAATTATTTCCACTTCATATGAGTTATGGACAATTAGAAAACCGGACTTAAGTTTTCTTAAGCCATGGGGTTGTGCTGCCTATATTCATGAGTCCTCTCACAAGTTTGGGAAATTGGGTCCCAAAGGAAATAAGAGTATTTTCATGAGATACTGCAAACACTCGAAATGGTATGTGTTCATAGGTGAGCAGGAAAGTGGGAGTATAACTGAATTTGAATCACGGGATGTCACATCCTTAGTGGATGAATTTCCTAAGAAGGGCGAAATAAGGGAAGATTGTTCCTATTTGAAACCTTGGATCAAGATAATGATGTCGGTGGAGTTCGTCCAAGTGGGAGTAATATGAGATGTGATGAATTGAATTCAACTCATTCTCAATTACAACCACTGATGTGACAACATCATCATCACCTAATCCAAGTGGGAGCATGATGGGGAATGATGTGCTAAGTGTACAATCTCCCATACGGTGAACAAGTCGCCAAAGTATTCCCCGTCAATGTTTTGACATTGAAAGGGAAGCTTTTATGGTTGCTCCACAATATGAGGATGAGCCAAGAAATATTAATAAGGCTCTAAATTGCCATAATAAGGAAAAATGGATTCATGCAATGAAAGAGGAAATGGAGTCAGTGAAGTCAAACCATGTTTGGGAACCGGTTGATTTTCCAAAAGGACGAGAGCTATTGGGAACAACTAGGTTCTCAAAATAAAGCGAAAGGCTGATGGCTCGATAGAAAGGCATAAGGCTCGCCTTGTGGTGAAGGGGTATAATCAACAGGAAGAAATTGATTATGAAGGATATGGGTGAGGCTGCATATATTCTTGAAGTTAAGATTTCAAGAGATCGTTCGAAGAGATCGTTGTCTCTTTCGCAAGAAACCTATATAAATAAGGTTCTTGAACGATTTCGTATGCAAGACTGTAAATCCATAGACACTCCTATTGCAAAAGGTGAAGGATTGAGCCATAGACTGTGTCCAGGGACTCCACAAGAGAAGGAATAAAGGAAACATGTTCCTTATGCTAGTGCTGTTGGAAGCTTGATATACACTATGATGTGTACAAGACTCGGCATATGTTTTTCGGTTGGAATGGTGAGTAGATACCAATCCAATCCAGTCCAAAGACAATGCAAAGCCGTTAAGAGAATACCGAGGTATCTAAAGGGACCGCTGATTATACGATGAGTTATAAAGGAAAGGATCTCGCGACTCTAAGGCTATCCCGATTTCGATTGGGGAGGAGATTTAAATGAAAGAAAATCTACTTCTGGGTTTGTTTTCTTACCGAATGATGGCACCATATGTTGGAGCTGTAAGAAACAAACATGCATAGCCTTGTCCACGATAGAAATTGAGTTTGTGGCATTATCAGCAGTAGTGTAAGAAGATGTTTGGCTTTAGAGATTTTTTGGATCATTTAGGTGTTATTAGAAGTGCTGCAGATTTGTTATTTGTTAACTGTGATAGCCAAGCAAAGCGAAAGCGTACACCAAAGATCCAAAATATCATGGCAAGACCAAACATATAGATACCAAGTATAATTTTGTAAATGATATGGTTGCACGAAAGGACGTGAACTTAGAGTACATACTACGCATAGAATGGTAGCGAGATCCTATGACAAAGCCAATACCCAGAGATGTGTTTTGTGGCCATATGAAATCTCTAGGGTTGCGTAGAGGCTAATGTACTGAATATTGTAATTTCCTAAGTATTCACATTTGATGAATTCGTGTTTTCATCATTAATGCTTATGAATCTTTGTTTGATCTTTATGCATCTTAATGCTCAAAGTGCATTACTTTAAGTTGAGAAGTATGTCGGACAGATATAAGATTAGCCCACTCACACGGGTAATCGCCTCTATTTCTTGTGTGATAAATAGAGATGAGACTGTCTTTAAGCTTATTATCTAGGTGATAATCGAGAGCTCAAGCTTAAAACATGTATGTCGCCTTAACTAGGTGTTAAGATGAGGATATAATATTTACTATGTCTGAAAGTAAAATACTCCACATATTTTACCTTATCTGTCTAAGATGCCAGATGTGAGTTCTGATGAATTATGTGAATGAGTAGATACGTGAACTCAAGTTAGACATTGGGTATGTCTGAACTATCATCTGTACGGTATTGAAGGTGTAGACATACGCTCTATGGGAAAGGAGTTAATACCGTAATACGTATTTCATACTACGTATGCATGAGACGACCAATAAGAGTAGCAAAAAGTTTGATCTCAATTTTTATGACGTGTGAGACTCTTGAGGAAAAGAGTTCCTCAATTTTTTAGTCCCCTCATGACTCTTACTTATTCTCAAGATTTCTATCTAGTGTTTGCTATCTTAGGATGTTGCCAATGGTCATGAGTGATTCGATCTAATGGGGCATTTCTAGAAAAGCAAGCTGGACTGAAATTGAGAGTTTGAAGGAAAGAGGAAGATCGATTTTGGAGAATCACATTGTAGTTTTGTATTCACCGGTTAACCAATTATGACTGTCTTTGTGATAATCATAATTGTGAATACAATATATATATATATATATATATCATTGTTTTAAAAGAGATCAAGAGAGATATAAATGTGATCGATCGATCTAGGGTACGCATACTAAATCTACTCGGGATGTGATGCCCATTATGAGCTGCTATATATTCCTACAGAGATGTATGGCAACGAGCTCTCAAAGTATGCTAGTCGCACGGATTATTCACCGGTATGAATGTTGAAGAGAGGAAAAGAGGATTCTGTTCGGCCCACCATGTTAAGTGAGAGTCTATGCTGGATTTTTCTCTGATGGGGATGAGTAAGGCCTGTCCGCCCATGTTGGTTTTGCACCACCATGTGCGAGTGGGAGATGATGGATTTATGAGATGGGCTTAAGGCCCATCCGCTCAAGTTGGGCCCAAAAGGGCCCGGCCCACGGGAATAAGGCCCGTGGAAGGGGAGAGGTATAAAAGGGAGGAGAGAGAGAGAGAAGATAACGTTTTTTTTTTTTTTTGCAATTCAACGTACGCTTCCTCTCTCCCGCGCATTCTCTCCTCCAGAACGCTTACGGCGTCCCGTCTTCCTTTCAAGGCAAATTGGCATCATCGGATCAGAATTTCTTCCTCTTCTTCAGCGTTGGTGTTTAATCTGTGGCTAACAAGGTACGCTCGAATCCGTGGTGTGCTTTACGATCGGTGATGCGTGTTTTCCCGGGCTTCGTCTTCCGCATTGATTTAGGGGTTCGATTCGGTGTCGAATCCGGTTTTCGGGGATCCGTTATTCCCAACACTTGTGTTGATCAACTAGGGGAAAGAAAAATTTTGATTTTACGGTTCTTTTGATATCCCAGTTGAAATATTTTTATTTGCCAAAGGTATATTTCCTAGCATTGTGAGCTGTATTTTTTGGAAAAATTAACCGTACTTTTCACAATATAATCGAATTTATATGCAGTGAAACACTGGATTCGTATGCTAGGAGGCTCTCTGAGTAGGAGCAACTGATCACCACGATGGTGTTTCGAAGCTTAGGCGTGGAGAAATATCTGGAGTCGCATAACGAATCTTTGAGCCACACGATCCGAGTCATGAAATACGAAGCGCCGATGACTCGGGAGCCTCAGATCGGAGCAAGATCTCACTATGACAAGACCTTCTTGACCATACTTCAGCAGAATCGCGTGGACGGATTGGAGGTGCAAACGAAGGATGGAAAGTGGTTTCAAGTGGCACCTTCGGCTTCGACCTTCATAGTCATGGTTGGAGAGTCGTTTCTGGTGAGCATCTTTCCTTTCTCTCATGCCAAGGCCTGTAATTCAGATTCGTCGTAGTTATGGTGATGGTTGGATAAACTCATTTTACTATATCAACCAAATCATTTTAAGATGTTCTATATCTAAATCCTATTAGGACTCAGAAGAGAATACATGTCTCGATTCTTGTGTTTTTCCTCACATATTATACACCTTGAAGATATTTTAGTTGCTTCAATACCGTTCCTTTCTATTCGAAACACTTAGAAAAGGGATCACCATATCCTGTCCACATCAATCCTTGATAATAAAGAAACACAAATATTGTAATACTTATTCCATGCACATTGGTCGCCCATTCCATTCCATCGTATCAAGAGTGATATTAAGGGTCAAGGTAAATAGAATCATCCAAGCATTAAGAAAAAATGGGTCATTTAAGATAGTGATCACAACGTTCACATTACCACAGTTAACTATGGGGGGAAAATTACCAAAAAAGTTTTAAATGTATTGTAATTGTGCAAATTCAATCGTAAACAATTTTTTTTTTTTGGCCAATTTAGTTTAAATCTTTTACATTTGTGCCAATTCAATATCTAGCTAAATTTGGCTGGCTGGCGTTAACGTGGACACTAGTTGTCACTGACCATTTGATCGATGCTAACGTAACAATTTTTTAATGATTTTTTTAAAATTTTCCTTTTATTTTTTTTCCTTTTCTTCCTACCGTTCTTCTTCTTCCCCCACCGCCCTAGTGGTCGGTGAGGATCTTGTGAGTCTCCCCGGCCACTGGGTGAGGACTGTGAAGCCCTTGACAGCTGTTGGCGAGGGTTGCGGGCCCTCATTGAGCCTTGCCCAAATCTGGGGAGGTTGGGGGTTGCAGGCGAGGCAACCTCGCTTCAATCTATGTGAGGGTAGGCTCGCCATGGCCTTGCCGATCACAAGTGAAGGCAGCCTTGCCCATGGTTGTGAGGCCATGGCCACCTTCACTTGTGGCCAGTGAAGCCCTCACAACCCCTAGGCCTTTGTGAGGTGCCTCATAGTCCTCCCCTTTTGTCTCAGGTACTGCAACCCCTAGGCCTTCTCTCTCTCTCTCTCTCTCTACCAATGGTCATTGGGCCCGCTTGAGCCTAGTTGCCACACTTCAACCTCAATTTGATGCAGTTGCGCCTCGCAAAGGCTTGGAGGCCGTAGGTGAAGGTAGCCATGGCCTCACAATCACAGGCAAGGCCGCGTTCACCCCTGATTGGTGAGGCCATGGTGAGGCTTCCCTTGCCCAGATCGCCTTGCCTACATTTGGGTGAGGTTGGGAGAAGAAGAAGAACAAAAGAAAAAGAAAAGAAAAGAAAATAAATAAATAATTCAAATAAAATAAAATATTATTAAGAAAGTGCAGTGTTAGCGGCGGCCAGATGGTCGGTGCCGGCTTGCATCCATGCACTTCAACCTCGATTTGATGCAGTCACGCCTCGCAAAGGCTTGGAGGCCGTAGGTGAAGGCAGCCATGGCCTCGCAATCGCAGGCAAGGCCACCTTCACCCCCGACTGGTGAGGCCATGGTGAGGCTGCCCTTGCTCAGATCGCCTCACCTAAATCTGGGTGAGGTTGGGGGAAGAAGAAGAACAATAGGAAGAAAAGAACAAAAGAAAAAGAATTTTAAAAAAATAAATAATTCAAATAAAATAAAATATTGTTAAGAAAATGCCGTGTTAGCGGCAGCCGGATGGTCAGCGCTGGCTTGTGTCCATGTTCACGCCAGCCCGCCAAATTTAGCCGGATGGATTGAATTGTCACAAATGCCAAATGTTTGAAACTGAATTGGTAAAAAGAAAGGGTTTAGGATTAAATTAGCACAATTACAATAGGTTTAAGATTTGTGTGTGTGTGTGTGTGTTTTTTTTAATATAATTTTCCCTAACTATGAGACAAAGTATATCTACCTTAAAATGTCTTGTAGATAATGCTAATAATGAATTTATTTGAAACGAATCATTGGTTAGGGATGGAGCAATGGCCGAGTGCACTGCCCCAGACACTGAGTGATGATTAGTAGGAACGAAGCGAGGTATTCGATCGGCTCGTTCTCGTTCATAAGAGGAGTGGTCAAGTGCCCACAGGAGCTGGTGGACGAGCAACACCGCTTGCTCTTCAAGCCTTTCGACGAAGTCGGTCTGTTCCGACTCTACGAAACAAAGCAAGAACTCAAGGACGAAGTCGAGCTGGGCGGGCCTGGGCGGGCCGGTCGGCCTGCTTCGGGTGAAAATACTTTTTCAGGCCCGCCCACGGTTTGGGAAAGATTGGATTTTCTACACGAAGTAATTAGCTTTGGACGGGCCTAACAGGACGTGCTCGGCTTGTCCAAACCCACTCGATCCCAATTGTTTCGGGCTTGACGGGCCTCAGTGGGGCCTCCGAATTGCCAGACTCGTGATCGTGTCTAATCGAAGGGGCGGATTTTGTGCGGGGCGGGGTGAGCCGCCCTCATTGCCCCAAGGGCTTCCTTTGGATCCTTATTGCTTGGTTAAGAGGTGTAACCTCACCAAATGAAGGGAGCTTTCTAGGAAGGTTTTCAGGCTTGTCCGTTTGACATGTAAGGATGACAAGCTCTATTGATGAGTTCTTTATTTTAATGTGTCGATGTTTGCATGCTTTGCAATCCTCGATGTATCTTTTTTCTTTTCCAAGATGAAAGAATACTTTCTAAATGTTTTGCATCCCGATGATCTCAAGATCTGGACGAGAATGGAACCCTTTTAGGGACTTGCTTAGGTCCAATTACACACCAATCAATGAAAATATGTTTACATACAAACTTGACCACCGGATTTTGTAAGATTTTTTTCAAAGTCCTAAAGTTAAGAACTATCAATGGGAACTTCCAGTGAGATAATTTCCAAATTAGGATCTATTTCCCTATAATGATTTAGGTGAAGTCAATAAATCTTTCCAGATTGAGCATGTTGTGATGCGTATTGCATTTTAGGTGATGATTATTACCCATTGAAAGCTTGCACTTTGTAAGGTCGTGGAAGAGATCTTGGGAAAATAATTTAAATTTACGCCATAGTCAGAAATTAAGAGTCAATATCACATTTAAAAATTGCTAATATTTTTTATTTTACAAAATAGGGATTTTGTTAAAAGATTGATTTGAAATATTTTACAACATGTTGATCTCCATATTTAAAAGACTCATTTCAAATTAATGAGCTTACATATAAATGTTTTTATATACGAGTTTATGGATATTTCTAATTATTTATAAAGATACGCAATCATGATATACGATATAGCCATAGTTAATAATTATCGTATCTTTTTGCACCCTTAAGATAAAATGGACCACTAAAAAAACATTATTATTTAAAGGGAAAAAACCGTAAAAAAATCCCAAACTTTACCTAGTATAATAAATTTACCTCATTTTTTTTGTGATATAAAAAACTCTAAACTTTTCCAACTGTAACACATATACCCCAAATTTTTTTTCATAACACAAAAAAACCCCAAATTTATAATATCGTGACATATTTATCTCAAACTATAGAGCATTTTCATCTTTTACTTTTGCTTTTCCTTTTTCTTTTTTTCTTCTTTCTTCTCCTCTCTTCCCTATGCCATGGCCAGCGGAGGGACGCTGGACTTAGGCGAGGGCCACCCTCCTTCGGGTCAGGTGAGGATAGCCCTCGCTAGATCCGGTGAGGGCGGCCCTTGTTGACGCTGATGAGGCATTCCTCGCCAGATTTGGTCCAGGCGAGGGCAGCCCTCATGGATTTGGTGAGGGCTGTCCTCGCTCGACCCAGGGGGATTACCCTCGTTTGCCCAAGTGAGGGACGATTGTGAGGGCGGCCCTCATTGGCCTAGGCAAGGGCGGCCTCGCCTGAGTCCAGCTTTCCTCTAATGGCCACGGTAGAGGGAAGAGAGAAGAAAGAAAAAGGAAAAAAGAAAAAAAAAGAAAGAAAAATAAAAATAAATTTTAAAAATAAAAGACGAAAATGCCCTTCAGCCATAGATTTTGGGGTAAATGTGTTACAATTGGCAAAATTTGTTGTTTTCTGTGTCTTAAAAAAATTAGGGTAAATTTGTTACATTAGATAAAGTTTGAGGTTTTTAGTGGTTGTTCCTTTATTTAAATGCTAACTTTTTTAAAGTGACTCAAACTTGAGTGTAAGTAAAAAATGTGAAACCCCTTTGGAATATTGGCTGCAAAATATCATTAAACAAGATGAATTACTATTTAACTCTTATTATATCATGTGCTTTTCCATATCTCTAAACAAAATAGCAGAAATTAAGATAATGATTTTTGCTTAGTTCACAATATCTTGCGCATTGCACAGGTTCAATCCTAGCACGATACATACTATGACATGTTTCATATTAATAGTATAGAATGTTCTAATCTCAGATTGTGATATATAACATACAACAACATGTTTCATGTCATGAATGCTTATTAGGCCTGTGTAACATACATGTTGACGTATAAAACACACTAATCGCATGCTCAATTGCAATGATACAAACATTACTTGAATTTACGTACAATTAGATCCGATGTTCTACCTATAATGGAAAGGCCACGTTACAAACACAATAGTAAACAATTCGACAATTGCCCACGAGGCCAATATCATATTTAAGTCAAGTCAACGGAGGAGGTAATTAAAATGATTCTAAACTCTAGGAGTGTAGTTTAATCAAGCTATTTGCTGGTTATAGACATAATAAATACGTAACGTGGTCAACTATACAATCCATTCCTCTTTAAATTAGTATATAGCTGTCACGAATAAAGTAATAAAATCAGTAAAATTATCATTAGGCTTCTAAAAAGCTTGTTTCGGCAAATAATATCGTTGTTAATCAATCAATCGGCACGTTGGCTAACCTCAAGCAATGTCATTTTTGAAGACCTTACAAAATTTTACATTATATTAGAGTAAAAAATCATTATCTCAAAACTTTGGAAACCCCCCCTTTTTCGCCTTTTTAGTCCGAGACTAATATCCAGAACATTTAGAAGTCACTTCAGAGTTGATACCGATAATTGAATCTGTAGTCTCATTTTTTCTTGAGAGGCGAGGCGTTGGTCATCGTACCAATTCGATGCAATACGTATGGGCGATGCAATCGATTTCCCCATATACAATTAGCGTGCTTTATGGATACATCGATCGGTGCGGTTACGCAATTCCAATAAACATCAAGCAACATGACAAGCTCTTGCCAACAGACAATGCTGTCATCGGAATGCAGACATTTAATGACATTCGCAACATGCCAAGTCGTGCATTAATTTACAAGCGCTTTTCGAGGAAGCTTCATGCATGTTCTTCGCCTTTTTGCACTCCAAGTCATGGCAAGGCCCTTTAAATCCGGCAGAAACTAAGAGACTGAGGGAAACGATCACCGGAGAATCGAAGTCTCGCAAGAAAAAACGAAGGCTTCGGCATGGGTTCGGGTCCGGCGCTGGAGCTTCCCTCCATAGATTTTTCCGGATTGGGCGATTCGGAGCCTGGAAGCCACGGTTGGGATTCCGTCCAAGACGCCGTCCGGCGGGCGCTCGAAGAGTATGGCTGCTTCTTGGCTCTGTACGACAAGGTCACCGTGGAGCTTCACGACGAGGTCTTCCATCAGATGGAGGAGATGTTCGGTCTTCCGGCCGAGACTAAGCGCCAGTTCGTCGACCCGACCAGGCCGTACGATGGCTACCTTGCTAACCTCCCTCTGAACCCTCTTCATGAAGCCATGGGGATGCGCGACGCCCAGAACTCGGGCGCGATCGAACGCTTGGCTGGGCTCCTGTGGCCAGAGGGGAACGCCAAATTCTGGTACGTATGGCGCGAATCACATTCCCGAACTTCCCTTGGCCATGCTTGAGTCATTTACGTTCTGTCGAAAATTGTTCATCGTGAAGAACTTCAATTACAAAAAGACTCGGCAAATTCGCCTCTCTGAATCACTTGCAGCGAGCTGCTGAACACGTACCTGAGGAGGCTGTCCGAGTTAGACTACACGATTCAGAAGATGGTGTTCCGAAGCTTCGGCGTTGAGCGCTATCTCGACTCGCACACCCCGTCGACGCTACATGCCCTTCGCCTCCTCAGGTATGGAGCGCCGGAGACGGAGGAGGCTCGGCCCGGAGGCATAACTCATTACGACACGAACTTCGTGACCATGCTGCAGCAGAATCACGTGAACGGGTTGGAAGTGGAGACGAAGCATGGAGACTGGATTAAAGTCATGCCTTCGGCTTCCTCTACTATCGTCATGCTTGGAGAGTCATTCCATGTGAGTCTCTCTCTCTCTCTCTCTCTCTCTCTCTCTAATAATCTCTTCATTATATCCCACCTTTTACAAAATAAGATTAAAAATAGTGGATGCGCAAAAACTATAAAAAATTTCTAAACCATTGAAGCATACTCTAAAGAAAAATCCTACGAAAGAGATTTTATCCACAATCGGTTTGAGAAGATCTAACAGAGTAGATAATTAAAATCCTCATATCAAGGTTGTTTGTATGAAATTTTCTTTATGCCGGCGGTGCTCGTGCTATATAATTTTATATCTGATTTGTGAGCTATACTTTTCTTGGACCAATCAATTTGTGTTGTAGAATATTGCTCATTCCTTTAAATAGTCTTTGTTTACCTAACACTAATTTCTTCTATAATTAAATTTATGAGTGATTTTAGAAATCCACGACTTTCCACTAACCACCAGGATGCTTAGAAAGCTGAACAGTAAGTAATTGCAAATTGCCCTTTGAAATAGATTTGTGCCTTTATTTTGGGTTCTCGTGTGATTCTCAATAATCCATATGCATGATGCTTGATTTGGATAATTGGTCAATATTTTCAAATTGTAACTACTTAATAAATGGAGAAAAATTATTAGAAAAGTCCTAAATTTATTGCACCACGGTCAGTTCAATATTAAACATTTTAATTTGACTAATTTGATCCTAAACCTTTTAATGATTTGCCAAGAGTATCTCTTAATTCAATTTTCTATTTTTTTTCTCCTTTTCTTTTGTTTCCTTTTTCTTTTTTCCAAATACTTGCTGGTAGCCGTCCATAGGCGAGGGCAACCTTTGCCATATGGTGGCGACCTCCAATGGCCATTGTTGAGGCCCCGTTGACCAGCAGAGGGAAAAAAAAAAAAAATAAAGAGGGGAAAAGTGCAAGAAAATTGGAAAATAAAAAAAAAATTGTAAAAATTATCTACGTCGGTGTCGGCATCCACGTCAGCAATTTTTGATCAAAATTGGTTGGAAGGATTATATTTGTAAATCGTCAAAAGATTGAGGTTTAAATTGGCAAAGGAATAAAACAGATTTAGGATTGATTGCTATAAAATAAGTTTAGATTTTTTGGACAATTACTCTCGAGACAGGTGAGTTGTGTACTAATAAGAGTACACAAGATGTTTGCCCCAATTAACATTCATGCAATAATCTCCTTGATTAAGAGACGCATGCATGGCTGTATGTATAACTTTCACCTCAGCTGTGACCTCTTTCATGGTCGTTTCTTAGGGATGGAGCAACGGAAGATTATACTGTCCTCGACACCGTGTGATGATGCGCGGGCACGAGGCCAGGCTCTCCATCGGGATCTTCTCCAGCGTCGAAGGAACCGTTCGGTGCCCCGACGAGCTCGTGGACGAGCAACACCCTTTGCTTTTCAAGCCCTTCGACGCTGAGGGCCTCGTCCGCATCTTCGCCACACCGGAGGGACGGAACGGAGCTTCGGCTCTCAAAACCTTTTATAGCGTTTCTAATTGAACGTGATTTTTTTCAGATTATTATTCCAAACCTTTTATAAAGTCTTTAATTTGATGTTGGCGATCGTTGTTTTTCTCCAATCCCCATCCCCCAAAACCGAAACCTTTCTCTCCCTATGTCATCTGGTAATAAAATTAATAATCACGAGATTTAGCGGATGACCTATCTATGCACATCCATGGTTAAAATTCCTTTATCCCTGAAATAGAAATTTCAACCTTTTGACGACGTCACAAAGTAAAAACATATTGGGAATAAGTGTATTAAAAGTCCTAAAATTTATCATATAAGTGCAATTAAGTCTTAAAACGTTCAAAAAGTACAATCAAAAGAATGATTTGATTGGACCAATTTGATAAGTTTTATGACTTAATCATACTTTTTGAAAATTTTTGAGACTCAGTTACACGTTTGTTACAAGTTTTATGATTTAATTACATTTTTTGAATTTTTTTGGACTCAAATGCATTTTTGTGCAAGTTTTAAAACTTCCAATACATTTATCCCTTTACAATAATATGTACATAACGGTTATTCAATACAGATTCGTTGCATATAATTAGATCACTTTTCTACCTTCAAAAGAAGGCCACGTTCCAAACGCAAAATTAAACAACGACAATGGCTATGAAAAAGCCAATATCATATTAAAGTCAATGAAGGAAGGGATACATGATTGATTATAGGAGCGGAGTTTAATCAACTTATTCGTTGGCTATAGCCATAGTAAATACGGGAAAAGTACCAAAAAAGTCCTAAACCTATTGCATTGGTACCAATTCAGTCCTAAACTTTTCAATTGGACCAATTTAGTCCTAAACCTTTTGATATTGGTACCAATTCAGTCCATCCGGCCAATTTTGGCCGGCGGCGACGTGGACGCGTCGGCCGGTGACCGGGCAGCCGACGTGGCAATTTTTTTGATTTTTTATTATTTTTTCGATTTTTTATTATTTTTTATTAAGTATTTTCTTTTTTTCCTTTTTCTTTTCTTTTCCGGCGGTGGTGGCAAGCCTCCGGTGAGGCTCGCCGCCACTGGGCGAGGGCCGCGAAGCCCTCGCCTGCTGCCGGCGAGGGTCGCGGCCCTCGTCCGGCCTCTCCCAGGGCTACCGGTGAGGCCATGGCGGCCATTGCCGGGGCGGAGGCGAGGGCCGCGAAGCCCTCGCCGGCCCGGGGCGAGGGTCGCAGCCCTCGCCTCCGCCCGGCGATGGCCGCCATGGCCTCGCCCGGATCCGGCTGGCGAGGGCTTCGCGGCCTCGCCGGGGCGGGCAAGGCCGCCTTCGCCGCGGCAAGGCCGGGCGGGCGGCTCGCCCAGATCCGGCGAGCGAGGGCCGCGAAGCCCTCGCCGCCCACCGGCGAGGGTCGCGGCCCTCGCTCGCCGGATCTGGCTAGGCCGCCCGCCCGGCCTTGCCGCGGGCGGCGGCCTCGCCGTCGGCCGGGCGAGGCCATGGCGGCCATCGCCGGGGGCGGAGGCGAGGCCGCGAAGCCCTCGCCGGCCGCCGACGAGGGTCGCGGCCCTCGCTCGGCCTCGCCCGGCGCGCGGCCGGGCGAGGCCGAGCGAGGGCCGCGACCCTCCCGGGCGGCGGGCGAGGGCTTCGCGGCCCTCGCCTCCGCCCGGCGATGGCCGCCATGGCCTCGCCGGCGGCGCCCCAGGAGAGGCCGGACGAGGGCCGCGACCCTCGCCGGCGGCGGCGAGGGCTTCGCGGCCCTTGCCCGGTGGCCGGCGAGCCTCACCGGAGGCTTGCGGCCACCGCCGGAAAAGAAAAGGAAAAAGGCAAAAAATAAAAAAAAAAAAAAAATAAATAAAAAATAATAAAAAAATCGAAAAAATAATAAAAAATCAGAAAAATTGCCACGTCAGCATCCGGTCACCGCCCGATGTCCACATCAGCGCCGGCCGGCCAAAATTGGCCGGATGGATTGAATTGGTACCAATATCAAAAGGTTTAGGACTAAATTGGTCCAATTGAAAAGTTTAGGACTGAATTGGTACCAATGCAATAGGTTTAGGACTTTTTTGGTACTTTTCCCTAGTAAATACATACCATGCTCAAACTAAACAATCTAGTCAACTCTACACTAGATTTAGCCATTGCAAATAGGAGAAAAGTGTTTAAAAAGTCTTAAACATTTTTCATTTGTGTCAATTTAGTTCTAAGCCTTTTGTTAGTGCTAATTTATTCCTAAACCTTTTCACTTTGTGCCAATTCAGTCATTTCCAGCTAATTTTGACAAGATTTTGTTGATTGGGTGTTGGCCAGCTGACATGATATGATCGGTGCTGAAATGAACAACTTTTGATAATATTTAAATTTTTTTGAACTTTTGCATTTTCCTTTTCCTTTTTCTTTTTCTTTTTTCTGTTTTCCTTCTCCTTCTCCTTCCTCCAACCAGTCGCCGGACCTCGGCGACCGGCCAAAGCAAACCTCGACCTCGCTGGCCATTGGCGAGGGCGACCTCATGTTGGGCGGTGAGGCTCGCCCTCTCCAGATTTGGTGAGGTTCAAGCCTTGCCAGCCATCGCCTCTAGTCGGTCGTGAAGGTCTAGTGACCAGCTAGAAGATGGAGAATGAAAAGGAAAAATGAAAAAAAAAAAAAATCAAAATTCAAAAATATTAATATATTATTCAAAATTGTCCACGTTAGTGCCGATTGTGTCACGTTAGCCGACCGGTGCACAATTAGCAAAATCCGGTCAAATTTAGCTGTAAAGGACTGAATTGGCACTAAGTGAAAAAGTTTATAACTAAGTTAGCACTTATAAAAGGTTTTTGACTAAATTGGTACAACTACAAAGTTGAGGACTTTTTAAATGTTTTTCTTGGCAATATGGTATTGAAATTGAGAAAATTATTATTTGGCACTTAAAAAGCTTCTTTCTGTAAATTAAGTTGTTGTTGATCAGTCAATTGGCGTGTGAGCTAACTACGGATATCATTGTTGCTGAAGGATCAACCAATTGATAGACCCATGAAATTTTATATGGCGTATGTCATGATCTCAAATATTAGTGCTGGAATACTATAATATCAAACAATGTTTTTATCTAACTTTAAGTTGAATTTTGTAGCTTCGTGTTCCCCAAGACACGAAGTCTTAGTCGCCATGTTTGTTAGAGTTGACAAGTATTGCTTGCGATAATCTCCTCGGATATTATTAACGAACTTTATTTAAACCTTGGGTAGGTGTCACTTGGGGATTGTTGCTTGAAACACATTCATCAGATGATTTTTCAATTGGAAATACAATTTCTGAGCTGGGCTTCAAAACTTAATTATTACTTACTAGAAGTCAAACACTGCTTTGTTGCGGAAGAAAGCGATCAAATAATAAGTTTAAGTATTGGCTTTGCTCAAATGATATATTTGACAAAAAAAGTTCTAAATGTATTGTAATTGTGCAAATTCAGTCGTAAATAAATTTTTTCTTTTAGTCAATTTAGTTTAAATCTTTTACATTTGTGTCAATTCAATCCATCTAGCTAAATTTAATTGGTTGGCACTGACATGGATGCTGGCTGTCATCGACCATTTGATCGACGTTGAAGTGGCAATTTTTTAATAATATTTTTTTGAATTTTTTCATTTTCTTCCTACTATTTTTCTTCTTCCCCCCCGCCCTAGTGGTCGGTGAGGATCTTGTGAGTCTCCTTGGCCACTAGGCGAGGACTGTGAAGCTCTTGATAGCCGTCGGTGAGGGTCACGGGCCCTCATTGAGCCTTGCCCAAATCTAGGAAGGTTGGGGGTTGCAAGCAGCCTCACCTAGATCTACGTGAGGGTAGGCTCACCATGGCCTCGCCCACGGTTGTGAGTCCATGGCCGCCTTCACTTGCGGCCAGCGAAATCCTTGCGGCCCCCTGGCCTTTGTGAGGTTCCTCACAATCCTCCCCTTTGTCTCAGGTACTCTCTCTCTCTCTCTCTCTCTCTCTCTCTCTCTCTACCAATGGTTGTTGGCCTTGCTTGAGCCTAGTCGCCGCACTTCAACATCGATTTGAGGCAGTCGCACCTCGCAAAGGCTTGGAGGCCGAAGGTGAAGGCGGCCATGACCTCGCAATTGCATGCAAGGCCGCCTTCACCCCCGATTGGTGAGGCCATGGTGAGGCTGCCTCGCCCAAATCACCTCACCTACATTTGCGTGAGGTTGGGGGAAGAAGAAGAACGGTAGGAAGAAAATTAAAAAGAAAAAGAAAAGAAAAGATAACAAAATTAATAAAAAAAATAAAATAAAATAAAATATTATTAAAAAATGCCGTGTCGGCGGAGCCGGATGGTCGATGCTGGCTTGCATCCATGTTCGGGCTAGCCAACCAAATTTGGCTAGATAGATTGAGTTGGCACAAATGCCAAATGTTTGGAACTGAATTAGCAAAAAGAAGGGGTTTCCGATTAAATTGGTACAATTGCAATAGGTTTAATATTTATTTTTTTCTTGATAATTTTCCTTAACTATGAGACGAAGTATATCTACCTAAAAATGTCTTGTAGATAATGCTAATACTGAATTTATTTGAAACGAATTGTTGGCTAGGGATGGAGCAATGGCTGAGTGCACTGCCCCAGACACCGAGTTATGATCAGTGGGAACGAAGCGAGGTATTCGATCGGCTCGTTCTCGTTCATAAGAGGAGTGGTCAAGTGCCCGCAGGAGCTGGTGGACAAGCAACACCCCTTGCTCTTCAAGCCTTTCGACGAAGTCGGTCTGCTCCGACTCTACGAAACAAAGCAAGAACTCAAGGACGAATCGACCCTTAAGACGTTTTTTGGTGCTTGAACATGGCCAATTGTTATTTTTATGAACGCTATGCTATTATTAGTGAAAGAGTTATCGGATGCTACTCTTGCATGATCAAAGTGTCATTATTTGTGAGTGTGTATGTCTAGCACGGAGTGCTTGTACCCTGTGTGTTTGTGTAGAGAGAATATGTTTATATCTACATGATCATATGGCATATGTGATGTACCAAGTGAGGACAGGTCATATCATGTGACGACATTCTATATAATGTGATGAAGATTGTGTCATGTGATGATATTATGTGGCAAAGTTCGTGTGATGATATGTCGCTAGATAACATGATAGCATGAATCCTTGCGTGGTGTGTATGCATGTCCGATTTACTAGATGATTTGATTCTTAAAGAATCCTAGCAGGCCTCTCCAGCATCAGCAAGACCAAAGAGGGCCAAAATGGAGCTTCTGCAATTGATAACTTTTACAGAATTTAAAATCTCCCATTCGCGTGGAGAGATTTGTTTTGTGCTTTTGAACCACCGTGTGTCCTTAAATTTATTTTGATAAATTTGAGGCGTTCGTATTTTTTAAAAGAGGAGAATTTTTTATTAGAGTTAAGAGAAATTGGTAATTACAGAAGGAAAAATAAAAAAACCAAAGAACCGTCGAGGTTTAGTTGGTAATCACTCTGATTATGGTTGGTAGTTCTAAGTAGTTAGTAAGCAAGGAAAATAGAAGTTAATAAATCCAGAGAAAAAGTTCACAAATTCTAAAAAAAAGGAATTAAATAAATGTTGGTAAGTAACTCAAATGATCAATTTAGGGCGTTGTACGAAATACAAATAAAAGTTGGTAAATAATAAAAAGAGTTGACATATTAAAAGAAATCAAATAATAGTTGGTAACTAACTCAAATGAACTTATGCAGCCCAAAAGGAGTTGGTAATTTAATAAAAAAAATTTAGTCAATCATTCCAACAAAAAAAATGGTAAGCTTATATGAGAGTCGCTAAATTCAAGACATTGGTAAGGAAGTTAAGCAAAATTTAGTAAGATATTAAAAAAAAAAAAATTATAACCTATAATCTATAAAAAAAAAAAAAAAAGAATTCTAATCTTGTAAAAGAGGTAGTGATTTATCAACAAGTTATCAGAAAATTTGGCGATTGGTAATTTTTTTTATCAAATTTTTTTTTTTTTTTGACACTTATTGACTCTTTGAGAAGTCTTTCAACACAAAAAAAAAAAAAAAAAAAAGTTTCTTTGTTGTGGTGAAAATGGAATAATAAAATTGTCTTCGATTCCTTATTGGACGAACATCTCATCTATCGTGCTTGGGCAAGGGGGGGAGTTATTCCAAAAGTCTTAAACCTATTATACAATGACTAACTTAGCCTCAAATATTTCAGTTGTGTGAATTATGTTCTAAACTTTTTAACAATTTACCAATTTAGTCATTTCAGCCAATTGACCTGAATAACTAATGTGGATGTTAGACTTTTAGTATGGCACAACTGGTGCTAACGTTAATAATTTTTGTAACTTTTTTTTCCCTTTCTTCCTCTATTGGTTGTCGAGCCTCGGGATTGGTCAGAGATCGACCAAAGGTGAGGGTGAGCCTTGCTTGAGGCTAGCAAGGCTTGACCCTTGCCAGCTCACCAACCTTGGTGCCCCTCGCTTGTGGCCGGATGTTGGGCATTGTTGAGGCTTGGCAATTAGCAGAGGAAGAAGAAAAGGAAAGAAAAGAATTTAAAAAATTATAATAATTTAGAAAAATTTTAAAAATGAAAAAATTATTCACATAAGTGTCGGCCGTATCATATAGGATAATCAATGCTAACTACGTTGCCATGTTAGTGATTTCTTACTAAAATTAGCCGAAAAAGCTAAATTAGTAAATCATCAAAATGTTTTGAACTAAATTAGTATAATTGAAAGGTTTATGACTGAATTAGCTGCCATACAATATATTTATGATTTTTTGAATAATTATCTCATTTTCAGATGGATGTGATAGGGTATTTGTAAATTCGACCAATCACTGTAGTGTACAATCACGCATTATGGAAATATAGCCGCTTGTTCTAAATGCTCAAATATGTTGTATGTCGCATCACTTAATAATCATTTTGGTAATATTTAGGGTATTGTAAGTATATAAATTGATTATCCCTCTAATTTCCCAAGAGCTTAATAAGATCGTTGATGCTCGTCACTAGTGACAAAAATAGACTGTAGGTCATCATCAATTGAGAAGATTCGGTTCCGATTATGAAAGTAGCGAGGAATTGGTTTTGTCCAGCTTTCTGCGTATGGCTTGGGGTTTTAGCCTTAAAAAATTCCTAGGCGTCTCAAAAAATCATTAAATAACTCAAATGACCTCATGTATCTTTATTATATTACTAGAAATTTACAATATTTAAATTCCTCGTAGTATTCGGCTCAAAATACCTTTGCCACGGTTTGAGCCCTACCAAGTCATTCACTTTTGTTGTTTACAACTCCACTCGCTATTTGACAAAATATAAAATAAATCTTCAACTAGCTAGAGAAAACTCGAATATAGTAAGGCTACGTTTGGTCGTTCGGATTTTTAATTAGAATAGGACCGGATAGGATATGATATAAAATCTAGGGGATTTTGATATATCATATTCATTGTTTGGTGATTGTAGTAATAAAATTGGATATATTTACATTATATCATGTACATTATTTGATTTAAATGACATATTAGTAAAAATAAACCAAAAATTTTATAAATAGAGATGGTAAAAATCTCTCCCGACACTTTTGCTTTATTTTATTTTCCTCTCTTTAATTAATTAATTTCTTCTTATTTTTTTCTTCTCCTCCCATCATTCTTTAATGAAATTTTATTAAATAGTAGATTGTACTAATATAACCAAAATGCTAAAATATCTAAAATATATAATAAATATGAATTATATTTATATTTATATATTGAAATTATTTTGTAAAATATAATTAAATTCGAATATATAAATAAAAATAAGATTAGATGAAAATAACTAAATTGTTTTTTTTGTTATATTGAATTTCTTATATTGGAATTCACATATTAATTATATAGAGATATAATCTTAATTTTTTTGTTAGCACTCTTCTAATTTTTCTGAGTGTGCTGGTTCAATTAAACGGTTCAACTAAGTCATGTTTGCATAGTGCTAATCCAAACGGGTTCGAGGTGTTGTATTTTGGGAGGCATAGTTCGTGAATCTACAGAGCACCATTAGTAGGAACTAATCGCCTTAAGGAGATTCGGATATCCGTACCCCATCTCCAATTTTATGTTATTTTTCCAGTGATATTTTATTTTCTTCACCAAAATTTGTAAGTTTACATAAAAAGAAGGATATTATAAAGTTGTTATTGTCTTCTTTACATTGATTGTCTGATTACAACAAACAGTTTACTTTCTCTGGATTATATTCCAACACGTTGTCCTTTCTTGTTGCTTTTCGCTGTTGCTGTGCTGTTGTATTGTTGTTGTTTGTTGTCAATATCTGCTGTTTGTTGCTATGTTGTTATTGCTCGCTGCGTTTTACTGCTATTCGCTACTGTTTGCTGTTGCTCATTGCTGCTTTGCTGCTGTTCGCTGTTGCTACTGCGCCATTGTTGCTGCTGTTTGCTGCTGTTAGTTGCTGGTCATGCTGTTGTGACCTAGTTGCTTCCCACGACTTTGTGCCTTCGTTTTGTATCAATCTCTCGTGATTCTTAGAAACCTTGTGATGATGGATGATATCATACTTGCTTGTTGAGTATGTCCAGATTCTTGAATTCTTTTCTATAATCCATTCATTGTTATGATCATTAGATGATATTTCATTGTTTACGGCAAAAATTGCGTGCAAAACATTTTCAAAATAAAGGGTAAAGGCTCTGAAAGAGCACAAGTCCTAGACTCATGAATCTTTGGTTCGTGGAAGTAAAATGTGTGTTTAAACTACTCAAAACCGATTAATGGTGGCTTCAATAGATAAGATAAATATTACGATTGAATCACCTCTAGGAAGGTTGCAACAATATCGAGATTTTCTAGCTTTAGAAAATTTTATGATCCATGGGATCCAATTTTAGGTAGCATGTGGAGAGCATATATTCTAAGTGTGTCTTATTTGATTAAGATTTTAATTCCATACATGATGATACGACATACGTTACAACATTATGACATATGTCATGTGATAATATTCTATATAGTGTGACGACGTGTCATGTGATGATTTAAATTATCTGGCATCAATCTTCCCAAGGTGAAAAAGACCGTGGGCTCTTATATTTTGGTCTATTCTTCATCATAGTAGTATGAAGAAATTCCCTATCCTCCTACAATCGAACTTCACGATCTAAGTATTTTCTTCGATTCACTCAAAACCTTGAAATGGACCACTAGCTTTTGATCTAAGCTTTTCAAAACATCTAAGAGGTCAAACATTGAAATGTTATAAGTTTACACTTAACTAAGGTAGACACAGTGTTACATCATCGATCCAATCAATCATATTCTTTTCTAATTTTCATTACTATATTTTGTTCCAGAAGTAATTTTTGTGTTTTCAAGTATCAATATATAATTGATGAGTGATATAGTGCCAGAATGTTATTCAATAATTAAAAAGATCATAAGATAGCAATATTCAAAAAGTAAGAGTTTCTTCTTTGCTTGCAGGGGTTGCTGTTTCTGAGCCTGGCATTAATATTAGGCTTCGATTTTCACCGTACTGCTGATCTGTTTCCATGTATTCGACGTAGAAGATATGCCGGAAGAGGAAGGCAATCGTGATCGCTGCTCGAGTTGAAGTCAAATCACTAATTCCAAAAGCTAGCCCAAAAAAAGAAAAAACTTGATTGACTGGTCAACTCCTTTTTAAGCCACAAAAAGAAGGGAAAACAAGGAAAATAATCGGCGGAAAGATGGTAACTTTCAAATTGCTCCAGCGGCTACTTCGAGGATGAACAAGCCCTATAAATCCAGCAGTGAACCACCCCAAGAATAACTTAGGAGAAAGATTTCAGAAGTAATCAGAAAGAAAGACCATTTGATCATGAGCTCTATTTCAACACTGAAGCTTCCCCTGATAGATCTGTCCGAAGTGGATGGCTCGAAGCTAGGGACGGGTCGATGGGACTCCTTGCAAAGTGAAGTCCGACAAGCCCTTGAAGAATTTGGTTGCTTTGAAGCTTTGTATGATAAGATGACCTTAGAGCTTCACAATGATGTGTTGCAAGAATTGAAGGAATTGCTCCAGCTTCCTACCGATGTGAAGCACCGGTTTGACGTCCCAGATAAGCCGCATGTCGGCTATTTTGCGAATCCTCCTCTTGCACCTATCTACGAAGCGTTTGGAGTGGGCTATGCTCCCAACTCTGGCTCGATCGAAAGATTAGCGGATCTCATGTGGCCAAATGGAAACACAACATTTTGGTAATCTCTCTCTCTCTCTTATCATTGGTAACTATATTATCCTTTAACTGGAAAGACAACATTAGCAGATTAATGTTTATCGAATGGATCACTAATGATGCGAATTTGAATTTCAATTACTTTGATGCAAGAAGAAAATCTAAAAGGAATCATCTTACACGGTGGTGTACATAAAAACACACGCAACAAGAAAATGCCAATTCACAGCCATATCTCTAGAAACTTTAGTTCCGATGTGTGCCTTTTTCATGACCATGCAGTGAGACAATTAACACCTACGTTACGAGGGTCGTGGAGTTGGATTCACTGATGAGGAAGCTAGTTTTGGGAAGCTTGGGTGTAGACAAGTATGTTGAATCGCTGGACAAGTCGGTTGGATACAATCTCCGTCTCACGAGATATGCAGCTCCTGGGACTGAGGAGTCCAAGACGCCAGGGGCCATTTGCCATCGCGACGTGAACTTCCTGAGCATAATTCACCAAAATCATGTCAACGGATTGGAGGTGCAAACCAAGGATGGACGTTGGATCGAGGTCGCCCCTTCCTCAGCTTCCTCTTTCATTGTCCTCGCTGGGGAGTCATTCTACGTGAGTCCCCCCACCTCTCTCTCTCTCTCTCTCTCTCTCTCTCTCTCAGAGCATCGGACAAGATTTCGGCCACAAGACTTTACACATCAACTGTAAATTATTGTTTATATTTCTAGTATTGATCATCACTTCTCACAGTAGCTAGAATTACGGCATTAAAGCTGGTTTCTTTGTGATATTCTTGTTGGCCGTACACCATGTGAACCATAGATTCGAATGATCGAATGCGTATTGATATGACGAGATTGATGCAAGCTTGCGGTGAGATAGACGTCTCGTCTGATATAATCTTTGGAATAATTGACCTTCATCATGTGAGACGCCCATTTTATTTTTTGAACGCAGGGATGGAGCAATGGGAGATTACACAGCCCTTGTCATCGTGTAATGTTGACCGGGGATGAGCCAAGATATTCCATAGGGTTCTTTTCTTTTGTTAAAGGCACGATTCAGTGTCCTGATGAGCTTGTGGACGACCAACACCCTTTGCTTTTTAAGCCCTTTGATATTGCTGGTCTCTCCCGCATCTACAAGACCGAAGAGAGCCAAAATGGAGCTTGGGCGATGGATACTTTTTACAGAATTTGAAATACAGGTGCTTTCGAAGCATCGTGTGTCCCTTCAGCTCATCAACCAATTGCGAGCCAACTCTTAAGGCATATGTTTTACCATCATTAAATAATCAAATGAGTGGACGGTCGCTCAGTATTTGAGAAGCATATCTGGCTTCCCTTTCTTTCCCCTTTTGGAGCTTGTTTAGGCTATGATCTGATATAGCTAGTACGATTACCTAGAGGGAATGAATAGGTATAAAAGATTTTTCTTTTGATAATTGCACACTGCTTAGATAGATAAATGATTTGCAGCAATTAAAAAATAATCGTAAGACTGAGTAAGGGAAAGAGAGAATTAGACACGCGGTTTATAGTGGTTCGGCTTGTTTCAAGCCTACGTCCACTCTTCTGCACTGACAGCCAATTGGCTGAATTCCACTATGAACAAAGAGATGTTACAGTGATGATCTTCCTTGACTTCTTGGTGTAGACGATCTTCCACACTCTCAAGGTGTCACTAGAAAATGAACACTCTCTGTGTATACAATTTCGCTCAAATAGTATCGACTAATAATCAAGGATCTTAGGACTACTGGAATTTTTCTATCGATCACACTCTTTAAAACAACTTGAATGTCTTCCTTTTATACTCCTTTATGCCATCATAGCCGTTGGCATTTACCAAAGGAATTCCTCCAATCTTCCCGTTGGACGGAATCAATCATGAAGATCATTCGAGCTATTTAAGGAACATGGCGATAGCCCATCAATCTTGTTCGCCCATACAATCAGGATCTTGGTTTCCAAGAATAGAACATTCCAAGAATACTTCGACAACCATCGGATCTTCAATCGATCTAGATAAGACCAAACAAAGAATCCGAGATGTTTATCCAACCAAGGGATCTTTTCCAGAGAATAGGATCGAATCCTCAACCATAAGCTTCGGCTCTGGATTTCCTTTACTACTGAATTAGAAAGACTGTCAGTGAGAATAATCTTGAGTCTTGAGTCTCGATTCTTGAGTCTTGAAATAATAAAGTCTTGAGACTTTAATCTTCGGTCTCCGAATATCCAGACTTTAGACTGATAGAAACGTTTTGTCAGCTTCAAAAGACTCTGGAAAGATTTCTCCAACAATCTCCCCTTTTTGATGGTGACAAAACTTCCTTGTAGATTTGAACAACTTTGACCTGCAAAAACATTTCTCAAGCAATATGGCTAACTCATAAAGATTAATAAAACAACCACATTCTCGCATCCACAGCAAATTGGTTAGTCTTTCATGAGTAATACCATAAAACAACACTTGATATGAACGCAAACCAGTCAAGCATTTAAATCCACAGTCAAGAGTACTCAAGTCAAACTCAAAAAAATATAGCCACAAATTCAAAGACTAAAAGATAAAATGATGAAAGTTGATGAAGTTGATTGTTCAAATTGATTCTCCCCCTTTTTGTCATCATGAAAAAGTGAGAAAGGGATCAGGTCTGCTTGGGAATGCGAACGATTTGGAAATCTCCCATAGACTGAACTAAGCCTTCTAGCCTCTTCAAGTCTTCCCTTAGATTAGCTACCTCCTCTCCTTTTGCATTGGCTTGAAGTTGTAGAGCAAGGTCTTTCATTCGTCTTCCCGGGGTAACCGAAGATGCTTTGCCGGCATTCTTGATGGATTGAATCTCACAGTCTAGAGCATATATATCGTCCTCGCATTTCCATAAGTATATCAATAATACGACGAAAATCTGCTTTGAGCTATCCGTCGTGTACTTGCATTAGCTTTTCGGATGGAGTGAATGCAGACGTTGGTGCTTCTGTGTAATCTTGCAGATTTGGGGTCGATGTATCTTGTCATTCTTCAGGCAATTTAGAAACCTGAACTTCTTCTGGGTCTGCTGGAGATGATCTTGGACCTTCACTATTGGCAGCATGTGGTGAAGACCTTTCTTGCTCGCCAACTCCCCTGTCTCTAGGACATCACAAGGGGAAGAGTGATGATCATGTTCTTGATCTTCCTTGTCTCCAGAGTCTAATGCAGGTATGTTCTTTCTCTCCTTCTCTCTCCTTTTCTCCTTCTTTCTCCTTTTCTCCTTCTTTCTCATTCTCTCTCTGCTGATCTTCTTCTCTGATCTTTCCTTGCTCCTCTTCCTCTCTCTGTTTCTGTTGAAGTTATTTTGATCGAGGCACAGAACGTCTGGTTCTCGTTAAAGCAACGATTGTGGGATCCTCATCTTCTTCATCTTCATCCTCTAAGATGAGAGTCCTTTTCTTCTTCCTCGATGGGGCTCCAATGACTTCTTTTCCTTTTCTTTTTGAAGCAGATGGGACTCGGAGTCTTCACTCGAACTTCTCCATTGCTTTGGAAAGCTCTTGTAGACGCATCTTCGTCGGCATCTTCAAACCTACCACCATCTTATCGCACGGTCGAACACAAAGTGAATGGGGCGGTTCAATATTCATGTGTCTAAAGATCTTGGTCACGGACCGGGATAAGGCAATTGTCCCTTGTCTTTTGACACCGCTTCCGTACATATGGAAAAGAATCGTGTGGGAGAGAGAACTTCCGTCCGAGTTGATTGCATACATCAACTTTGCTTCAGAATAAGACACAGAAGTCTTTGATGTAGACTTTGGTCTGAGACAGTTGATTACGATCTTATGAAGCACAATGTTGATTGCATTCATCTTGGAATAGGTAACTCTCTTGTCCGCGTCCCTATCCTTGACAAGATCCGAGTAGTACGTGCGGGTGAGACTTTGATTGGCGATAACGCCCTCGTTCAACTCCAACAATGTCCGCCAACATATTCACATCTACCACGTAGACTTTGTCTCGAACATCGAACGAAATTCTATTCGCATCCAAAAGCTCAGATTTGAATAGAAATAAGCGGTTAAATGTGCGTACCCGTCCGTAGAGTCAGAGCAAAATTTCTCAAGTTGAAGCAAGTTCAACTTCTCTCTCAAGTTCATGTTGATGGCGTCTAGAAAGTCAAAATCAACACTTCGAGGGTTTATCACCCCTCTTTTCAACAGTTTGCCATATACTTTCTCCTGTTCCTCGGATTTAAACAAATCCAATCGATTTCCTTTCGTCTTCGCTGCTACACCCATTCTCGGTTGAAACTCAAGGAACATTCTATCATCATCGTTCCCTTCAATTAAATTTTGTCCGGTACACGAGGATCACTTGGAATATTTGCAAGTGCATCCTCGCTTTTCCCTCTCGGAGCAATTCTAACTCCTCCATTCTCCGTTAAAAGATATTCATTTCCATAGTTCTTATCCTTAAGGAAATCGTCTATGTAATTCAATGGTGTACCGGTGATTTTCAACGCACGATAAAGCTTGTAGATATAGGAGGGTTTTGGACTCTTACGGGGGTCGGCTTCCTCGATTATCTCTTCTTCAAGATGATGACTTTCACCATGTGGGGTAGGAGGCGATGAATGACGTGGATGAGAACGAATGGACTTTGTTGCTGACTTGAAAAGTCTTCCTCCGCATGATAAGATCGAAGTGTATTGGTCCCTTCTCCATTCTTTGTGGTCCCCTGCTTGCTATTCTCGATGATTTCCTCGAAGAAGACATTCTTCTTTGTCGATTTGAGAGATTCCTTCGCTTGCTTCCCAAGGAAAAATGACCACTTTCTCGACGATGATCAAGAGATTGAAACAGGTTCGGGAGAAGAGTACTTTTTAGGGTTTTGACAATTGAGGAAAAAAGCTGTATATATATATTTAACTCACTTTTTGAAAAAGGAAGTTCAATCGACACAGGGAAAGTGTACGAACATTTCTTTTCAAAATCAATAACTGCCAAAATTAATCTTTTTGAAAAGACAAGTTTTTTTTTTTTTTTTTTTTTGATTTTCACACGAGATAATAACCGAACAACAAAATCGTACCTTTTCGAGTTCGAATAAAATAGCCACTTACAGTCTATAGCCATGAATGTCTGAGTCTGAAGATCTCGAGACTAAGAGATTAGAGTCTAAGGACTGTTGAGTCTTTAGACTTTAACTTCTTCAAGCTTCAAAATGTTGAGTCTTGAAAGGATAGCGTCGAATTGATTTTTCTCCAAAGGCTTTGTGAAAATATCCGCTAGTTGACTTTTTGAATCAACAAATTGAATCGAGATTTCTCCGTTTTGAATATGATCTCTAATGAAGTGGTGTCGAATCTCAATATGCTTTGCTCTTGAATGAAGAATTGGATTTTTGGTAAGATTGATCGCGCTGGTGTTGTCACATCGATTTTCGTGCATGAGTCTTCAATGCCAAAGTCTTGTAGCCTGTTGTTTGATCCATAGAATTTGCGAACAGCAACTTCCAAGAGCTACATACTCGCTTCTATTGTTGAAAGAGCCACGGTACTTTGTTTCCTTGAAAACCAAGATCTTGTTCTATTTCCAAGCAAGCGACAAGTTCCGGAAGTGCTCTTTCTATCGACTCGCAACCGGCCGGATCTCGCATCGAGTACCCTAGAAGATCAAAGTCTCCTTTCTTTGGATACCAAAGACCGATGCTTGAAGATGAGGCAATGTATTTGATAATTCGTTTCACGGACCGAGATGTGATTCTCTAGGATCCGATTGAAACCTAGCACGAGACACAAACACTTAACAAAATATTAGGTCTAGAAGCGTAAGATAAAGAAGTGAACCAATCATGCTTCGTATAGCTTTTGATCTACTTTCTTCCCTTCTTCATCCTTGTCTATCTTCCGAGAACATGACATTGGTATGTCAGTCTTTTTGCATTTTTCTAATCCAAATCTTTTGACAAGATCATTTGCATATTTTTCTTGATGAATAAAAGTTCCTTCCTTCATTTGCTTCACTTGGAGTCCAAGAAAGAATGTTAATTCTCCCATCATACTCATTTCAAACTCATCCCGCATAGACTTAGAAAATTTCTTGCATAGGCTTTCATTAGGAGATCCAAATATAATATCGTCTACATATATTTGAACAAGTAAAAAGCTTTTGATTTCCTTTTTGATAAATAAGGTAGTATCTACTTTACCTTTGACAAAACCGTTCGTATTAGGAACTTACTTAGCCTATCATACCAAGCTCGAGGTGCTTGCTTTAAACCATACAAGGCCTTTTCGGTCTAAAGGCGAATCGGCTTCTTTGGGTCTTCAAATCCAGGTGGTTGTTCCACATAAACTTCCTCATGGATGAATCCATTTAGAAATGCACTCTTGACGTCCATTTGGAATAACCTGAAATTTTTATAGCAAGCAAACGCAAGTAATAGACGAATAGCTTCTAACCTTGCTACAGGTGCGTAGGTCTCATCATAGTTTATTCCTTCCTCTTGCGTGTATCCTTTGGCCACGAGTCTGGCTTTGTTCCGTACGACTTTTCCATCCTCGTTCATCTTGTTCCTGAATACCCATTTGGTTCCAATAACAGTTTTACCTTTTGGTTTAGATGTCGATCCCGGACATCATTGATGTTAAACTGCTCGAGTTCTTCTTGCATAGCTTCAATCCAGCTTTCATCGATAAAGCTTCTTCTATGCTTTTTGGTTGAATTTCAGAGATTAGAGCCACAACACTAGATTCTTCACGTCTTTTTGATGCAGTGCGGATTCCTTCATTGATTTCACCGATAATGAGATCTTCGGGATGACTGGATTTGTGCTTCCGATTCTTGGTTGATTTTCCGGTTGATGATCTCTTTCTTTATTTGAATCTTCAAGAACATCTTGATGTTGGACTTCGAGAGACCGAGATGCTTCTTGAGTTGTAAGTCTTGAAAGATGGAGTTGGTTCGGACTCTTCATATTGAGTCTGACCGGATTCAACTTGCGTTGAGTCTTGGAATTTGACATTCATTGATTCCTCCACCAATTGGCTTTTCTTGTTAAAGACTCGTAAGCCTTGCTTGTCGTAGAATATCCAAGGAAAATGCCTTCATCGATCTTTCTTCAAACTTACCAACTCGATCATTTGCATTTTTCAAAATAAAGCATTTGCAACCGAACACATGAAAATATGAAACAATAGGCTTCTTACCTTTGAATAATTCATAGGGGTTTTCTCTAAAATGGGTCTTAGAAAGACTCTATTGATGATGTAACATGCTTTGTTGAAACAGCTTCACCCAAAATCGAGAAGAAATTTTACTTTCAATTAAAAGTGTTCTAGCCATTTCTTGAAGAGATCTATTCTTTCTTTCCACAACTCCATTTTGTTTCGGAGTATATGGAGAGGAAAATACATGATTAAAACCAGATTTATCACAAAACTTTGTAAAGTTTTGGTTTTCAAATTCACTTCCATGATCTCGTTCTTATACTTGAAATAGCACATCCTTTTTCATTTTGAACCTTTTTAGCAAACTTTTCAAAGTACGAAAAGGTTTCTGACTTACTTGCAAGAAAATATACCTAGGTAAAACGAGAGTAATCATCCACAATTACTAGACAATATTTCTTACCTCCAATGCTCTGGGTTCTTGTTGGTCCAAAGAGATCCATATGCAGCAAGAATGGAGAACATGATTAGTAGAGATATGTTTTATATGCTTAAATGAATTTCTTACTGTTTTCCCCGAGAATACATGGTGTGCATGAGTCGACTTTTGATAAGGTAATTTTGGTAGACCTTGAACAAGCTTCTTTGATGAGATTTTGGCTAATTGCTTCATGTTGACATGGCCAAGCTTTCTATGCCATAAGACCGCTTCATCTTGAATTGAGATGAGACATTGCGTTTCATTTGGTCTTACATCAAGAAGGTAGATATTTCCATGCCTTCGACCCATGAAAGACGAGTTGAGTCTTTACTTATTCCGAACATATGCCTTCTTGAAAAGAGATCTTGAACCCAAAAGAGTATCACATAGTTGGCTAATGCTGAGAAGATTATAGTTGAGTCCTTCCACTTAAGAAACATTGCTTATTGTGAGATTTCCAATTTTAACAGTTCAAATCCCACAATGCTTCCTTTGCTGTTTCCACCAAATGAAACTTTTCCACCATTTACTTGAACAATCTTTATAAAGCAATTTGAGTCTCTGTCATGTGTCTTGAGCATCCGCATTTGTCAAGATACCATTTTACCTTCTTTTTGACAGAGACCTGTAATCAAAGGAGAGTCTCAAGCTTTCTTTGGTACCTAAATTTTCTTGGGTCCTTTGGTGTTAGTGGAATAAGCATTATTAGGCCATACCCTTTTAACAGGCTTCCAGATCATAGGACACTCTTTTTCAAAGTGATCTTGACTGTTACACTTTGAACACCTTAGAGCATTTTGACCTACGAGACTTTACAAAAACCTTTTGAAATGATTTTTGTACGCTTCTCTCGATGGTCTTTTCTTGATTCTTTCTTACTTTCGGAAAATCAATCAAAGGGATTGTTTCGCTGTCATTCCTAAACCAGACTTGTTGAAGTAAGGTCTTTGAACCGAAAGAACTTTCTCGAGTTTTTCAGACCCTATTGAAAATTTCTTTGAAATATTTGATAAGTCGGTTTTCAAGAAAGCATTTTCTTTCGAAAGTTTATCTTCATTCTCTTTAAGAGTAGAAACATTCAAGTCTAGACTTTTCACTTTTTCTTCTAAAATATTTTCCTTTTGTTTTAAAGCTGTGTTTTCCTTTTTCAGTTCGGAAATCTTTTTGAGAGAAGTCTTAAGCGAAACATAATTCATTAATATATTTAGAGACTTTGACAGAATTTTAAAATCACTTACCTCAAATTCACTGTCCGATCGATCCAGTCCGAGTCCGATTGTGCCATTAGACACGATTGGCATATTCCTCATCACTTTCTTCACACTCGTATCGCTCCGGGTTTCGGCTTTGAGAGCTTTTCGAGACTTTTCGGTTTTCCTCTCTTCTTCTTCGTAAGAGGACGGTTGGGTCGATGTGTCCCTTTTTCTTACATTCGAAGCGACTACATCTTTGTTTGGTTCTTCATCAACAAACTTGGTTTGTGTTTCGAAAAACTTTGTTTTCTTGAGTTGAACCTTCTTCCTTTTCTATTCAGCTTTCAATCTTCTTATCATAAGAGCAAGCTCCTCATCATCCAGATCTTCTTCAGAATCTGTATCATCAGAATCATCATTAGATCTTAATGCAATGGATTTCTTACCTCTTGGATCTTCGTCTTCGTTGATTCGCTCCACTTCATAAGATTGAAGAGTTCCAATCAGCTCATCTATAGATATGGCATAATTCTTTGCGTCTCTCGTATTGAAGTTTTTATATAATTCCAATCCTTGGAGAGTCCTCTCAGCAACTTGTTCACCTTCATAGGATCAGTAATTTTCTGTCCTTGATTATCAAGTCCATTGACAATATCTGTAAAACGGCTAAATATGTCAGTTATAGATTCTCCTGATTTCATTTTGAAGGCTTCGTATTGACCAAGAAGAATATTAATTCTGGTCTCCTTCACTCGGTCTGTCCCTTCATAGGTAATATGTAATCTATCCTGGACTTCTTTTCTTTGTGACACAAGAAGATATTCTGTTATATTCAGTTGGTGACAAAGCACAATATAAAGAATAAATTGCTTTTGCATCGAGTGCTTGTCTCTTGTTTATCTCATCTTGAGACATTCCCTGGTCTCAACAGTTTCTTTCCCTCTTTCGATATGCGATGCAAAAGTAGGAGTGATTCCTCTCTCCACAACATCTCATTCCAGAGGATCCTTAGATCACAGGAAAGCTTTCATCTTGTTCTTCCAGATGTTGTAATCCTTTCCATCGAAGTAGGGTGGTTTGGTATTGCTTTGACCTTCCACCAGCCCTGATGCTAGCATACTAGCCATGGATCTTTTACTCTGAAGTAAAACACTTCAAATAGAGTAAGAACACAGGCTCTGATACCAATTGATATAGCTAGTACGATTACCTAGAGGGGGGTGAATAGGTATAAAAGATTTTTCTTTTGATAATTGCACACTGCTTAGATAGATAAATGATTTGCAGCAATTAAAAAATAATCGTAAGACTGAGTAAGGGAAAGAGAGAATTAGACACGCGGTTTATAGTGGTTCGGCTTGTTTCAAGCCTACGTCCACTCTTTCGCACCGACAGCCAATTGGCTGGATTCCACTATGAACAAAGAGATGTTACAGTGATGATCTTCCTTGACTTCTTGGTGTAGACGATCTTCCACACTCTCAAGGTGTCACTAGAAAATGAACACTCTCTGTGTATACAATTTCGCTCAAATAGTATCGACTAATAATCAAGGATCTTCGACTACGGAATTTTTCTATCGATCACACTCTTTAAAACAACTTGAATGTCTTCCTTTTATACTCCTTTATGCCATCATAGCCGTTGGCATTTACCAAAGGAATTCCTCCAATCTTCCCGTTGGACGGAATCAATCATGAAGATCATTCGAGCTATTTAAGGAACATGGCGATAGCCCATCAATCGTTCGCCCATACAATCGGGATCTTGGTTTCCAAGAATAGAACATTCCAAGAATACTTCGACAACCATCGGATCTTCAATCGATCTAGATAAGACCAAACAAAGAATCCGAGATGTTTATCCAATCAAGGGATCTTTTCCAGAGGATAGGATCGATCCTCAACCATAAGCTTCGGCTCTGGATTTCCTTTACTACTGGATTAGAAAGACTGTCAGTGAGAATAATCTTGAGTCTTGAGTCTTGAGTCTTGAGTCTTGAAATAATAAAGTCTTGAGACTTTAATCTTCGGTCTCCGAATATCCAGACTTTAGACTGATAGAAACGTTTTGTCAGCTTCAAAAGACTCTGGAAAGATTTCTCCAACATGATCATCTGAACCAGTTGCAGTTCCTCGGAGCTATATGCGCTTCAGGCTGTTGACGATGAGGTTGCTACTAGCAAGAAAGTATCGTAAAAGAAAATGACAAAAAAATGGATGTTCAGGAAGAAATTTTCTTTCTTTTCTCTCTTCTAAGGAAAATATGTCTTTATTTATTTCCCACTAGCAGCAAAAAGCATTCTACTACTTACAAAAAATTACGAAGGAAAAGAGGTTCTTGCGTAAATGAAATAAGATTGGCTCGTGAATTGAACTTTTATATATTTTTATATTATTTTAATATTTTTTGAATTTTAATTATTTTTTCATTTTTCTTTTCTTTACTTCTTTATTTTTAACTTAGAGCCAAAGCAAGGGTCGTTGGTGGACCCTCATCCGGCTGGAGAGGGCCTATGGCGGCTTACCCAGTGTTGGCGAGGGTTTCCTGACCCTAGGTTACAAAAAAATTAAAGTAAAGAAAAGAAAAGAAATGGGAAAAAAATAACTAGAATTCAAATGAATAAACAATTAAAAAAATATAAAAACGTTATTGAATATGTCCACGTTAGTACTGACTGTGCCAAGTATAATGCTGGTATCCACATTAGCAATTTCTTATGAAAATTAATCATATGAATTTAATTGGTAAAATATAAAAAAGTTTAGAATTTAATTGGCACAATTAGATTATTTTTTACTAAATTAGTACAAATGCAATAGGTTTAATTTTTTTTTGGTAATTCTCTCGTTAAGAAATTTGATCCAAGTAGAAATTCCACATCCATATAAGGTGTATGATTTTATGTTTGAACAAGCAAGAAATGATTAAAATATTTCTATGTTGGAGTTGGATTCCTAATTTAACTAGACTAAAAGGAATTTCCTATTTTGTATAAGTGGTGGAAATCTACTCAATTGTCATACATTAGAGCAAACAAGAGGAGTTTGAGGGATTTTTAAAAGTATTTTGAGCAATAAGAATGAAAGATATTGAAGTGTATTTGGTTTAACATTTTGAAAACCCCTTGAGACACCAGAGCTCCATTGGGAAATTTTGGGATGTCTAGCGGTCATTCTCAAGAGATTTTGGAGTGAAAGTTAGCGTTGAGAAGGCTAAAAGCCCAAGATAGGTCAGCAATTTTAGAATGCTATCTCTAGAGATTTTAAAGACCTGTTTTCTTCCATCTTGACCTCGCTAACATTTTCATCTTCCCCTTTTACCTTTGTTAAGGAAAGATTATGGCTAGTCATTGGCGAGCCCCATGTCTCAATCTTTTCTTGACGAACTTGCTAGCTGGCGAATGGATTAGAATTATCTGACATTTTCCGGGGATTCTCCTTCAGGACTGACACAAGAAAACCATAATCTCTTTCCTTTTCCTTGGGTCCATCGCTACATCCCGTTCTCCGTCACTTTCCCCGCTTCTTTACCGAGACCCGACCGTCCACCAACGTCTAACTCATCTCCAAATTCAATTTGAACTTGACGATTCCTTTTCTTGCTTTCATCGCCATATTCCAATTCCTTTTGTTACTTTCATCAGTAAACATCTTCACCAAAGTCTCTCTCTCACCATTTTCTTGTTGATGGGGTGCGGCAGAAGTATAATCTCTTTAACCTAAGAAGATCAGAAAAAGAAAGCCAAATCTTAACCCATCAACATATTCAGTCGTGACTTTAAAATTACTATGGCGGATAGTACGAGGATGCCCAAGCCCTATAAATCCAGCAGAGAACCACCCCAAGAAAAAAAAATAGGAGAAAAGTTTCAGAAAAAGTACCAGAGAGAGAAATTGATCATGAGCCCTATTTCAACACTGAAGCTTCCCCTGATAGATCTCTCCAAGTTAGACTGCTCAAAGCCTGGGACAGGTCCATGGGACTCCTTGCAAAGTGAAGTCCGACAAGCCCTTGAAGAATTCGGTTGCTTCGAAGCTTTGTGTGATAAGATGACCTTGAAGCTTCACAATGATGTGTTCCAAGAACTGGAGAGATTGTTTGAACTTCCGCCTGACGTGAAGCGCCGGTTTGACGAGCCAACTAAGCCGTTGCTCGGCTACCTTGAGAATCTTCCTCTCTACGAGGCATTTGGAATTGGCGACACCCCTAACTCTGGCTCGATTGAAAGATTAGCGGATCTCATGTGGCCAGAGGGAAACACAAGATTTTGGTAATCCATTTTTTATTACAGATTATATTATTGTCCGTTCCCATTAAGGAAGTGTTAAGAGATTAATGTTTATCGATTAAATCACTGATGACGCAAATTTGAATTTCAATAACTTCGATGCAAGAAGAAAAACTAAAATGAAACATCTTACAGTACTAAATATCACAGAGATGCGGTGTACATAAAAACACACATAAGATGAAGATCCCAATCCACACCCATTATTTATGGAAACTGGAGTTTCGACGTGTCTTTTTTATGACCAAGCAGTGAGACAATGAATATGTATGTTCCGATGGTTTCGGAGTTGGATTCACTGGTGAAGAAGCTGGTTTTGGGAAGCCTTGGCGTAGACAAGTATTTGGATTCACTAGCGAAGTCGGTCAAGTACAATTTGCGAGTCATGAGATATGCAGCTCCTGCGACTGAGGAGTCCGAGAAGGCCTATACTTCGTGCCATCGGGACACGAACTTCGTGACCATACTTCACCAAAATCACGTGAACGGATTGGAAGTGCAGACTAAGGACGAACGCTGGATCGAGGTCGCCTTTTCCTCAGCTTCCTCTTTCGTTGTCATCAGTGGGGAGTCATTCTACGTGAGTCCCCCCCATTCCCCTCTCTCTATTGAATTTGGTTCGAAAGAATTCGGGCACCATGACTTTGCATATCAATTGCAAATTGTTGTTTCCATTTCTAGTGTTGATCATCACATCCGGCAATAGCTAGAATTACGACATTTATACTGTGTCTTTGTGAAATTCTTATCGACTGGTTGTCATGTGAACCATAGATTCGAATGGTTGAATGCATATTGATATGACGAGATTGATGTTAGCTTGTGGTGAGATAGATGCTCGTTGGATATAACCTAAGCATGGAGATCTTGTGTGATCAGTCAAAAGAAGTCAAGATTTTAAGTCTCTTTAGAGTTATAATCTTATGAATAATTGACCTTAATCATTGCGTGCCTCTCCCTTTATCGTTGTTGCACGCAGGGATGGAGCAATGGGAGAATACACAGCCCTTGTCACCGTGTAAAGATAAGCGGGCACGAGCTACGATACTCCATAGGACTCTTCTCTTCCAATCAAGGCACGTTCCAGTGTCCTGATGAGCTTGTGGATGACCAACACCCTTTGCTTTTTAAGCCCTTTGATATTGCCGGTCTCTCCCGCATCTACAAGACCAAAGAGGGCCTAATGGGAGCTTCGGCGATGGATACCTTTTACAAAGTTTAAAATCGCGGTGCTTTCGAAGCATTGCGTGTCCTTTCGCCCTATCAATAAATTGCGAGTCAAGTCTTAAGGCATATGTTTTACTGTCGTCAATAATTAATTGAGTGGACGGTCGCTCAATATGTGAGAAGCATATCGGATTTTCATTTCTTTCCCCTTTTGGAGCTTGTTTAGGTCATAATCATCTTACCTAATTGCAGATCCTCGGAGCTATATGTGCTTCAGGCTGTTGATGATGGGATTACTTCCAGCAAGCAAATATTGTAAAAGAAAATGACAAAAAAAATGGTTGTTCATGAAGAAATTCTCTTTCTTTTTATTTTCTAAGGAAAAGAACTCTTTAATTATTTCCCATTAGCAGCAAAAAGCATTCTACGACTTACAAAAATTTACAAAGAAAAAGAGGTTCTTGCGTAAATGAAATAAGGTTGACTCTTGAATCGAACTATTATTCCGACCAAAAAAAAAAATTGAACTATTATATATTTTTAATCATATATATATTTTAAATGTGTTCCCTTTTCTTTTCTTTTCTTACTTATTATCATTTTTTTTTTTTAAATATAGGGCCCTTGCCTAGTTGGCAAGGGCCCACAATGGCCTTGCCTAGTGCTAGTGAGGGCGTCCTGGCCCTAAGTCATTAACAAAGTAAAGAGAAAATAAGAAAAGAAAAAGGAAAAATAATAAAAATTAAAACAAATAAAAAATATATCAAAATATTATTGAAAATGTTCCTGTTAGCGCTGGCTGTGCCACCTATGACAATTGATGTCCACATCAACAATTTCTTGCCAAAATTAATCGATAGATTTAATTGACAAAATGTGAAAAGACTTATAACTCAATTGAGACAATTAAAAGATTTAAAACTGAAATTATACAAATGTAATCAGTTTATGACTTTTTTGGTAATTCTCTTGTTGAGTATACATCTCAAGCTTAACTTCGTGAAAGAAATTTGATCCAAGTAGAAATTCAAATCCATATAGGACTTATGATTTGACATTTGAACAAGCAAGAAATGAGTGAAATATTACTATGTTGGAGTTGGATTCCTAATTCAATTGACTAAAAAGAAATTTCCTATTTTGTATACATATTATTTATTTGTATAAGAGATGGAAATCTACTCGATTGTTGTACATTAAGGCAAACAAGAGGAGTTTGAGGGAATTTTTTTAATAAATATTCTAAGCAATAAGAAAGAAATATATTAGGTGTGTTTGGTTTGATATTTTGAAAGTCCCTTGAGACCCAATAGCCTCTTGGACAAATTTTGGGGTGTCTGGCAATCATTCTCAATGAGTTTTATGGTGAAAGTTAGCATTGGGAAGGTTCAAAGCCCAAGATAGGCTAGCAATTTTGAAATGTTATCTCCAGAGATTATAATAACTTTTTTTTTTCTCTCCATCTTGCCCTCACTAGCTTTTTCATATTTTGCCTTAACCCTTGTTAAAGATAAATGTGGCTGGTTACTAGCAAGCCTGAGTGTTGCCTAAGGTCAAACCTCACCGTCGGTCATCGATGGTCACATTACCTCAAGCGGTCATTGTCAGGGTCATGTGACCCTAAGTGACAAGGTCGGAAGTTGCACGACCCCAAGCAACCCTCACCTAGGTCCCCCCAGGGCGTGCGACCTTGATTGAAGACTGCCGACGCAAATTTGACTTGTTGACAGCCTGAGCCCTTCTCTGGGCCGATAAAGGGTTTGATTTTTTCAAATTAAAAAAATAGCAAAATTGTAGCCAAATCCCTTTGTAATTTTTTTCTTAATACCACTAAACCCAAAGTTGTTTTGCAAAGGAGTTTTTACCAAATTGAATTTGCATTTCCCTAAAGGGTTCTAAGTTTTCAGCATTTGCATTTTCCAAAAGCCCATTTCCAAAATTGAACAAAACATAGCCTACGTGGCATTGAGCTATTTTTGCATGGGACCTCTCATGTAGTATTGTCATCACAATAGTGTTTAACCACCAGTTTAGGATGGATTGGTGTGGTTCCTTTCCGCCTACGAAAAAAGAAAAACATAAGAGAAAAACATATAAATTAGTGGTGGTGAGGCCCCAATTCTAGATTGGAGGGGACACTTACGGCATCTGCCGTTCAATCCCATGGATAGATAAAGGGGGAGGACAGAATCTTTTCGTTTTTTCATATTGTTAAATGATATAATAATGAAAGAAGATAATGAATAATTGATCAAGCTTCTGTGAGTTAACATTTGTGGTGTTGCTTTGAATCTTCACCGAGCCCTTCTGTTGTTCCCTTGGCATTTCCCCTTATCCAAAACACATTTGTTCAGAATTAGCTCCTTCTATTTCCCCAACTATTCTCATAACCCCTTAGCAGTTTTTTTTTGGGTTAATACCCTAAAAAATCCCAAACTGGTACACTTGTGACAAATTTACCCCAAAAATATTTTTTTGACCATGAAAAATCCCAAACTGGTATACCTGTGACAAATTTACCCCGACTGACTATAAAAAAACCTTAAACCAGTACATTTATGACAAATTTACCAAAAACTAATTTATTTGACTGGAAAAAAACCCAAAAATGGTAAATTTATGACAAATATACCCCATGCTAAATTGAATTAATACTGCAAAAAAATCACAAAAATTGTAAACGGTGACAAACAGAGCGTAAAATCCTAAACTGGTATATCGGTCAACTGTCACGTGTCATTTAACTTAATAATTTGAGAATAAAATTTAAGGAAAACTAACAGAGGATAAATTTGTCACAAGTGTACCAGTTTGGGGTAAATTTATCAAATGTATACCAGTTTGAGGTTTTTGGTGGTCAAAAAAATAGTTTAGGGTAAATTTGTCACAAGTGTACCAGTTTGGGGTTTTTTAAGAGATTAACCCTTTTTTTTTTTTTGGTATTTCAACTATGGACGTCAATGGCCTCACCTTGCTTCCCATCATCACAAAACAACCCCATTCGTACCTCAATACCCCTTTATAATACCCCAATTTTCTTTTTATTCCTCTAGTTATTTAAACACTAGCACTCCCCCTAATATAGCAGCAATAGGCGTCCTCCCTTTAATTCATTGCTACACAATTTGCTTCTTCTTCTCTTTTTGGTCCCTCTAGGCTTTCTCTTTACCTTGTACCCATCCGTTCTCTCGATACTAGTGGCTTTTAGGTACTGTTGGTCGAGAATTTAGTCTTGGGTTTGCCCTTTGAGTTTAACCTTTGGATGAACTCAGGTGCTAGGCACAATAGCTCCATTCTACTCTCCTAGGTAGCACCGACACGCGACATGCGACACGTGACACAACACGACACGACACCAACACATTAAATATTAAATAAATATTTTTATATATAAATGCATAAATAACTAAATAATAATAATAATAATAATAAGAGCCTAGAATTAATCTATACTAAAAACATTAATCTTACACTTGTTAATATCATTCATTTTTTTAATTTGACAAATTCAACTACATTTCATTGTAATAATCCATAAAATTTGAAGGAAAAAACAAGAAATCCACATTCCACTATTAAATTTAAAATTTAACAATAAGCAAAAAAAAAATCAATATTCCATCAAGTAATATAACAAAAAGTCATTCATCCACATTATTCACTTCTTCTAAAAAAAAACAGACTCCATCTCCGGCTCATCAAGTGAAATATTTACAACTTCAAGCACCCCAACATTTTCAAACAAGTCAAATGCATCTCCACCAATATCCCACATCTTAGTCTCTCCTTCTGCATATTGTGAGCTTTTTCTTGATAGAAGACGAAGATTGCTATGAATAAAAACCAAATCTTCTGCACGTTTTGGGATCATCTTATTTCTACTCACCGAATGCACAAATGAGTAAGTACTCCAATTTCTCTCAGCACATGATGAAGAAGAAAGTTATACAAGAAGCTTTAAGGCTATGCTTTGAAGCATCGGTGAACATGCACCATGATTAACCCACCAAGCCTTAGGATTCATAGAATATCGATTTTGAATGGAATCAAAATCTCTAAAATCCCCATTTTTACTCACAAAATCTACATACTCCAAATTCACCTTGTTGCGCTCATCCAAGTTAGGAAAGTATTTCTTGAAGCATTTCAGTCTTTCTTGGTTGATCTCCTTATTCTTATATGGAGAAATTCGAGTAGAATCTTCATCAAGCCATTGATCACTATAATACCTTTATTTAATAAAATAAAATAAAATTAGAAAACAACAATAAAGAAGAAGAGTATTATATTATCATGTTAAATAAAGAATAACTACTAAAATAATAATCTCATATAATTTTAGAACTTACCGGGGATTTAAAGCATGTGCCAAGTAATGAAGTGGAGTATTGTTCTTTGTCCAGCGATCTACAAGAATTGTGTGAATCACGTCATAAAATGTGGACTTCCCATCTAGCCTTTTCACTTCATGTGCATATATAGCTTTCTTCACTTTTTCGATCATTGAACCCCACATATCATAAACTAAGTGAAGACAAGGCTTATTAGTGTCACAAGTTCTAAGCATATCATAAATAGGAGCCGTGAATGAAAGTATATAATCAATCAAATCCCACCAAAAATCATCCAACACCTTCTCCTTGACAAACTTAGCTTTCTCTTGATTAACATCTCGATAGATACTCCATTTGTCACAAATCACCATACTTTGAAGACCACTTTTTATCAACTTGAATCTTCTAAGCATCACAATCATCGAAGCAAAACGTGTATCCGCTACAGAAAGTAACTTCAAGCTAACAAACTCATAGTATATTGCTAATCTCATAGAATGGTTTATGATGGAATGTTTAATTTGCATAACTTCTTTAACAATATCTGAAATCCAACTACATTCCTCATAAACCATTTGATTGCTCTCCATATTTTTGGTGGCACAAATATTCTTCAAAGCTAGATTAAGAGTGTACACCTCACAAGGCGTCCACATAATTGATGGAAATTCTTGCTCAATGAGTTGGCCTGCACCTTTACAATTTGAAGCATTATCCGTAATTACTTGGACCACATTCTCATGCCCAATTTCATTGATAACTCATTTCAGCAAGTTAAAAATGAAATGTATATATTTTGTTTCTCCCGAGCAATCAACTGATTTTATAAACATTGGTTCTCCATTCGATACCGCCATGAAATTTATAAGCGATCTTCTTTGTGAGTCACTCCATCCATCACTCACAATACTTACACCCTTCTCCTTCTACATGATTTTGATATGTGCACACAACCTATCAATATTTGCCTTCTCTTTTTGCAACAAAGTGGTTCTTAACAAATTATATTTTGGTGGTACATAACCCGCAATATTATGATTAGCCGCATAAGTGAAAGCGGATTGAAAATAAGGATTTTAGTAATATAATAGCCAACAGCAGCGAACAACAACAATATAGTAGCAATACAGCAGCTATAGCAGTAAATGGTAGAGAACAGCAGCAAGAATGAGCAGATTATTAATTCAGTGTGCAAAGAATAGTAGCTATATAGCAGCAAATGGCAAAGAACAGCAGCAAGAATGAGTAGATTATCAATTCAGTTTGCTCTTGTTCTACAGCTGTAAACTGGTGAAAAACTTCAATTTTAGGCATTCCACAAATTAAGGGCCAGAGTGCTCATAGCGAAGTCCAACACTCTAATAATGGAGAGATCCAAGAGGATCGAAAGCTTAAACCGGGTGCATTATATTGCTTATTTTTCACTTCAAGCATCTTGTGCAAAACTGTTATATGCATTCACATCTCACACGTGCACTTAACACATATAAACACAGTTGATTGTGATGATAGAAAGGGAACTCTTTCGTGTCTGATTCATGGGCAGCACATTAAATTCAAAGCATCCCAACTAGAAACAAGAAGTGAAGTCAAACAATCAAAGCAATAAATTATGAGTTGGTCCCATAATTGGACCCAATCTAATTCTGTTGCTCTTACTGTCTCACATGACTAAACACTTAGCTGCATGCCAGTACACAATGATCCATTGATCTGCATATCTATTTAAACCAACTTGAACAACATTATAGAAAAAATGTGGAAAATATTCATTTAACTTCTTCATAAGGACACTTCCTTTTCAACAGGAAGATAAAAAAACTTTTGACGGCAGTTAATCAATCAACAGGAAAGCATGAACAACCAAGAAAAAGGATGACCCGAAACAATGGCAGTAAATCGTTAAAATAGTAGAAGGAATTATTTGGAGAATAAAAGTTGATAAAATGCAAAAACGAAATAACCAAGGTCCAAGCAGGGGAAATAGCATTAACTATTGAGGTAACCAAACCTAGAAAATTTACTTAGCTAGCGGATTGTCCTCCCTCAGGATATTCTGAAGATAATCCTAGTGATATGATAGGCGCAAAACAAATAGATGAAGAACTTCAGAAGTTGTTCTTGCCAGTAATAGATGAGATCAAAGCGTCATAGCAGTTTTCTTGTAGTATACTAGTATCCGCCTATATATCTACTCAAATGGTGCCACAGCAAACTCAAGGTGACCCAATTTGAGAGCCAATTCTGTTCTCAAGACAACTTTTTTAAAAGGAAAAGTCATTTATCACAGATTTATTAGAAGCCACAAAAACCAGAGCCATTAACTCTATCACCATCAGGTCATCATTGGTAACCAATTATAGTCAGCTCCATTGATTCATAGCCTCAATTTAGGCAAAGAACTCGCTGCACATCCCAAAACCAACAAAAATCTCCACATAAACAAGGTCAATCAAGTCAACATAACTGAATCAACCCACAATCACGTCTCTAATCATCACTCACCTGAAACCGACAGATGTAGTTGTCGCCAAACAACGCCTTCAACGAATCGACGGGCTTCCTCTTCGTAAAAGAAAAGAAAAAATATTAGATAGAGGGTCATGCTCCAATTTTTCGACATCAACAAACTCTAGGGTTTGCCGAAAAATCCCAAATCGCATTATAAAGAAATCCAAGATGCTAACCTGAGATGAGCAAAATCGCAAGATGAAGAAGAGCAACGCGGCAACGCTTGTGAGAGGTAGAGGCGACGGCTTGATGCTTGTGAGAGAGACGCAGGTAGGGTCGGAGGCGAGTGCTGACGAGTGGGGCTGAGGTGCGGGGGGCTACGGCGAGTCGGCGACGCCGACTAGTGGGGTGGGCCGCGCGGCCGGCAAAGTAGCACCGGCGACACTCACGGCTAAAGAAGAGAACTGGAGTGCTCTGCTGCAGGTGCGTGCTAGTCCGACTGAAGAGGGAAGAGAAGAGTCCAGAAGGAACCCATGCGTCGATTGAACTTTTACCTTTTATTTTATTTTATTATTTTTTTTATTTTCATATATTTATATTTATACCTCCAAAAGTTTTGAAAATTTATAAAAATAACCCCGTGCGTGTCGGAGTCACGTGTCGGAATTTCGACTCGCGTGTCGGAGCGTGTCGGAGACAGTTGACCGCGTGTCGGAGCATGTCGGATACATGTCGGAGTGTTGGACATGACACGAAGGGTCCCGGAGAGTGTCCGTGCCACCTAGCTACTCTCTCTATCTACCAGATTCATGGATTGATCAATTGCTTGGTCTCTGTGAAGTTATAATAGTAGGTGCTCTACTAGAGTTGTCTGAGTCCACCCATTGTGTCATGCCCTATTTCAAATATTACAAAATAGAAGGCGAGCTTCTCAACCTAGTAATGCTTGATGATCTATAGCTAAGTCAGGCAATCAGTGTGTTTCAGATGAGTCATAATTGTTTGAGATGTCGGTTAGCATATTAGCGAAAGGAAATGAATGGGCTCTAGTGGCTAGCCCTTAGAAACCACCAAATCACAGATGAATTTTATGAGTTGGGTAAACCTTTGACAGTCCAAGAGCTTTGAACCCTTGTGGCTCGGGCAAGGCCGTGCATACTCTTCATTATGGAGATGAAGAACCAAGAGCAAGTGGTCCAAAAAATGAAAAGAAGGCTCATATTTCAACATTGGTATTTAGGGAACCCAATTGGCATACCAGGGGGAATGACCATTTTTTGGCAAGAACAAGTGTCCTTGACAGTCTTGTCTCAGTCTTGTCACCATATCAATGTAGTGTGTGCCATCAAAGATAGCCATCAGCAAATGCGTATTATGTTTGTTCATGCTCCGTCCACTTTTCAGTATAGAGTTATACTATGGGAGAACATACGGCATATTAAAATTCACAAAACCCTCCCGTTGATTTGTATGGGTGATTTTAACGAGATTTTGAATCATTGGAAGAAAGTTGGAAGATGTATGGCTAAAAATTATCGATCAATACTTACCCAAAAAAAATAAATTATCAATCAACTTGTTTCAAGATATTTTGAACTCTTGTGAGCTTATGGATACAAAGAGTAAAGGCTGTGCTTTCATGTAAGCAAATAACAGGAAATGAGAAGCCTTAGTTAAAGAGACTTGATAGGGTTTTATGCACCTTGGAGTGGAAAGTCACTTATGTTACGAAATTGCACGTCGATTTCAGAAAAATAACGTTCGCAAATAATTCACCAAGCAAAATATAATAATAAAAGAACAAAATCAGAACACGCCAGAAAAATTTGTTAACGAAATTCACCCAAACCTGGGCTACGTCTCTGTGCAGAGGCACTCTGCGAATCCACTAGACTTTGAAAAAAGTTGGAATACAACGATGATCTTCTCTTAAGATTATGGCACAAAGAGATTGAGAACCATCGTAAAGAAAAAACTCACTTTTTTCTTCTCTCTTTTTCTTGCCTCTCTATTTTCTTTTTTAGCATCTTGACGGCCAGCATCTTGCCATCACTAATATAAATGTATTACTTTTAACCTAAAAGCAAATCTAATAGAAAAGACAAAAAAGCCCCTAAAAAAAATTGGCTTCATCTATAACAATCTCCCTCTTGAAGACAAATATACCCAAGCACCAAGCAACTTTGCATCCATCTTCTTCAAAAAATAGTAGTTGAAAAACTTATGCCTCTGCGATACTCCTCATCAATCAACATGGAGTAATACCAATGGTAGTAGTACAGAAAATATGCTTATCTCTGTCTACTACCTTGGTCAACATGTCAGCTGGATTTTTCAAGCCATTAATCTTCTGTAACTTTAACTCATTATCTTTCAATGTTGATATAATAAAGTGATAACGTTTCTTGATATGTCTAGTCCTCGAGCGATAAGCTGCATTCTTTGTTAAGTGCACTACACTTTGACTATCACTCCACAGTGTACTGACTGGCCATTTTCTATATAACTCCTCCATGTAATCTTGTAACTATATGATTTCCTTGGAGGTTTCCGTGATTGCCACATATTTTGCCTCTATCGTCAATAAAGCCACTACTTTTTGTAGTTGAGATACTCAACTCACTGCTATACCTACAACTGTAAAGATATATCCAATGGTACTCTTACCACTATTTTGATCACCCGAATGATCTGCATTTACATAACCCTACAACTCTAGAGATGTACCACCATAACAAAGTGAGTAATTGGAAGTACTTGCTAGATATCTCAATATTCATTTCACTACATTCCAATGTTATCTGCTTAGGTTCTGCATATATCGACTCACAACTCTCATTGCTTGTGCAATGTCTAGTATTGTGCTCAATATCCATTTCACTACATTCCAATGCTCTCTGCTTAGGTTCTGCATATATCGATTCACAACTCTCATTGCTTGTGCAATGTCTAGTCTTGTGCTCACCGTGGCATACATCAAACTCCTCATTACTGATGCATATGGAACTACCGTCATCTCATCTTTCAAAGCCTGAGTGTTCGGACACATATCTTTGGAAAGTTTGAAATGACTCGCTAGAGGAGTTGCAATCGGTTTTGCCTTATCCATGTTAAATCTCTTTAACACATTGTTCACATAGTCTTCCTGCGATAGTCATAATTTCTTATTTTTCCTATCCATGATGATTTTCATGCCTAAAATATTTTTTGCCTCTCCAAAGTCTTTCATAGCAAACTGTGATGATAACATCTTATTCATTTCTACAATTCTCTTCATATTGGAGCTAGCCATCAGCATGTCATCCACATATAAAGAGAGATACACAATGCCACCATCATCATACTTGTGAAAATAAACACAATGATCAGACTCACAGTGTGCAAATCATTTTTCTTTCATGAAACCATCAAATTTTAGGTACCATTGCCGCGGAGCTTGTTTCAAGCCATACAAGCTTTTCTTCAAGCGACATACTATGTTCTCCTTACCTTTAACTTCAAAACCCTTAGGTTGTGCCATATATAATTCTTTATCTAAGTCACCGTGTAAAAACGCTATTTTTATGTTTAACTGCTTAAGATGAATATCCCCCACTACAACCATACTCAGCATGATTCTAATTGATGTCATTTTCACTACAAGTGAAAATATCTCAGAGTAATCGATCCCTTCTTTTTGAGAAAAGCCATTAACTACAAGTCTCGCTTTCAATCTAATACTATCATCTGCTTCATTCTTAATCCTGTACACCCATTTGTTTAATAAAGTTTTTTTACACATGGACAACTTGGTCAACTCCCAAGTTTTGTTTTGAAGTAACGAGCTCATCTTGTCTTTCATAGCACACTCCCACTACAAGTGAGACGTGTCTACCTTTGCCTCGTCGTAAGTCTCTAGTTCCCCTGAATCTATATATAAGACATGGCTCAGAACAATATTAGCTAATTGATCAAAAATTGCCTTTGGCTTTCTCACACGTGTAGACCTCCTCAATACAAGTACTTCAAGGTTGTTAGTTTGCTTTGAATTACTGCGCTCCTCTTGAACTACCTCTTCACTGATAATAAGCTCATCTTGAACCTCTATTTCAAGTGCACTTTGATCTACTAAAAACATCTTCATTGGCCTTGTGTCTAATTCAACATATTCTGGTTCTACTACCTTCTCATGCTCTGTCTGATGGTCCTTGTACATCTTTTCTTTATGGAATACCACATTCCGACTGTGGATGACTTTGTTATTCTCATAATTCCAAAGCCTATAGCCATACTTGTTGCCACCGTATCCGATAAAGACGCACTTCTAGGACTTAACATTAAGCTTTTTCCCATCCTCTTTGTCAATCAAAGCATATGCAATACAACCAAACACACTTAGATGTGAATAATTAATCTTTTTACCTAACCACAGCTTTTGTGGTATTTCTCCATTCAACACACTAGATAGAATTCTGTTGATAAGATAAACAGCTGCATCAACTGTGGCAGCCCATAAGTGTACCGGGAAACCTGCGTGTAGCCTCATGCATCTCGCACATTTTAGAATAAACTTGTTCATCCTTCCAGCTACATCGTTCTTTTGAGGAGTTCTAAGAATAGTCTTTAACTCATGTATGCCTTCTCGACTCAAATATTCTACAAATTCCTTACTCATGTATTCATCACCATTATCAGACTTCAGAGCTTGAATCTGACAACCTATCTCTTTTTCTATTATGGTCTTCCACATTCTGAACATCCTGAATACTTCTGATTTTTCTCTAAGAGCATAGACTCAAGTCTTCCTTGTTGCATCATCAATGAATGTGACAAAATATCTTTTACCGCCATAAGAGAGTTCTTGAGCAAGTTCCCATACATCAGTATGAACCAACTCTAGCTTCTAGCCTTTATTTTGTCGCACATTCAATTGAAAACTAACAACCTTCTGTTTTCCATAAATGCAACTCTCACAAAAATCTAATTCAACTTTTTGCAAACCTAGAAGTAATTTCTTTGAGTGTAATTGTTTTACACATTTTTTCACCAAGATGTCCCAAACGATAATGCCAAAGAGTAGACAAATTACCAGTAGCCATTAGAGTTGCAATCATATCACTGATATTGTCTCATTGGAAAAGGTAAAGTGTACCTGTACACTTTCCCTTTACTACTATTCTTGCCCTTGAGGTTATCTTCCATCTCCACATCCAAAGGTTATTACAAACCTTCTTGGTCAAGTTTACTGGTTGAAATCGGATTTTTCTTTAATTCTGAAATATGCCTAGTTTCACGTAAAACTAGATGTCCTCCATCTAAGATATTCACAGTCATAGTTCCTTTCCTAACAATGGGACACATGTGGCCGTTTCCCACAACCACTTGTCCGAAATCTCCATTGGCATAATCATCAAATATGTCTCTTTGCGAGGTGCAATGAAAAGAAACACCGGAATCAATAAACCATTTATTTGTCGTCAAGTCAAACCCTACACACAAACATAAGTTATCTAGCAAAGATTCATCGCATTAGCTCCTTGATTCTCATCTTGCTGCTTCTTTTTGTAGGCTTCACACTGAAACCTTTAATGTCCGATTTTGTGACAAAACCAACACTTATCTTTTGCAACCTGTCTCTTACTCCTTGATTGTGATTTGCCACGCCCGCTGAATTTTCCTCTACTTTTACTTCTTCCACGGTTCTCCACTGCGAGTGCTGTTGAAGATGTAGATGTAGAAAAACTATTTCCACTTGAGACTTTCCTTCGCATCTCTTCATCCATGATACTACTCACAGCATCATCAAGAGTTAAATCATCCTTCATGGTGTTCGAAATTCCGTATGCTGCGGTATTGTAGCTTTTGGAAGAGAACATAAATATAATAAAGCTTGAAGCTTCATAACTAAATTTATGCCTGCAGATTCCAATTGACCTGTGATCTGCGTGAAACTATTAATATGTTCTGCCACAGAACCTCTATCAGATAACTTTATATTAACCAGATTCTTCAGAAAAAATACTTAATTTGATGTGGACCGCTTCTTATAAATATTCGTTAGAATATTCATGGCTTCTTTTGTAGTTTTTGCTTTCGTGATGTGGTACCCTGTCTTTTTCGTCAACCCTAGACGAATCGCACCTAATTCCTTTCGATCAAGAATTTTCCATCCAGCTTCTGCTGTCGGATCCACTTTCGCCATCTTAGGTTTCCAACCCTCAAGTGGTGTATAGAGATCTTTTTGATAAAGATAATCCTCGATTTATAGTTTCCACCATCTGAAATCCTATCCATCAAATTTATTGATTTTGATTTTATTTTCTGCCATACTATTTGCCTTCAATCGAACATCACCAAAAACCCTCGATGTTCTTGATTAGCCAACCCAAGCTTTGATACTAGTTGTTACGAAATTGCACGTCAATTCCAGAAAAATAACACTCGCAAACAATTCACCAGGCAGAATATAATAATAAAATAACATAATTAGAAGAACACGCCAGAAAATTTGTTAACGAAGTTCACCCAAACTTGGGCTACGTCTTTGCATAGAGGCACTCTGCGATTCCACTAGACTTCGAAAAAAGTTGGAATATAATGATGATTTTCTCTCAAGATCAGGGCACAAAGAGATTGAAAACTCTTGTAAAGAAAATACTCACTTTTTTATTTTCTCTTTTTCTTACCTCTATTTTTTTTTTCAGTGTCTTGACGACTAGCGTTTTGCCATCGCTAATATAAATATATCACTTTTAACCTAAAAACAAATTTGATAGAAAAGACAAAAAAAGCCCCTAAAAAATATTTGGCTTCATCTATAACAACTTATCCTAAAGCGGAAGCACTTACATTACCAGCTATTGGCTCGGACCATAACCCTCTTTTGTTTTCCCTTTCTCTGGTGAAAATGAAGTGAAAAAGAAAAAAAAGAATTCAAATTTGAGGCATTGTGATGAGGATGAAGTACGTGGACAACTCATTAAAAACATATGGCATTCATGGGAGATGGAAAATTTAGACTTGACGAGCAAACTCTTGTGGTTGAAAAAGCTTTGTCCCTTTGGAGTATGAAAAGATTCACTAATGCTCAGAAGGCATTCGATGAGATGAAAGGTGAGATTCAATGCATTACAAACTCCTTATCTACTCCTAATGAAAGAGAGAGACTTAAAGCCTTGAAAAAGGAGATTGAGAAGTAATGGAGACAAGATGAAATGTATTGTGAAATACAATCCATGATAGGTTGGCTCAAGTAGGGAGACAAAAATACTAAAATTTTTCATGCTACATGGTAAAAAGAAGGCAGTGAAACAAGATTTTGATGCTCAAAGCTCAAAATGGTGAATGGATCTACAACGCTGAACAATTGAAAAGTCATATGATTAGTTAAATGAGATTGAGATATATAGACTCTATCTTGGAGTGTTGTCCTAACTTGGTGGGTGGGAGATAAATCAAAGTTTAATAGCAGTAGTGTCGATAAAGGAGGTTAAAGAAGCAGCTTACCAATTGGGTTCCAATAAAGCTTTTGGCTCGGATAATTTGAATAATTTATTTTACAAGCACGATTAGGATGTATTTTGATACTCACTCCTATTAGAAGTGCATAAATCCTCAACCCTGGCTCTCTTAACCTAGAATTGAATAAAACATAAATTAGCCTTGTCCCAAATGTCCCTATTTTAGAAAGACCAGATTAATTTAGGCCTATCAGTCTATGCAACTTCGCATACAATATCATCTAAAAAATCCTAGCAAATAGGTTGAAAGCTTGGTTTCTGGAGTTAATTTCAGTAGAACAAAGTGCATTTGTTGGGGGGAGACTTATCAAGGGCAATATTTTGATTGTTCAGGAAGTACTACACCAATTGTGTGATTATAAAAGGAAAAGGAAATTCCAAGCAGTTCTGAAATTAGATATGCAAAAAGTATGTGACCAAGTGGAATGAGACTTTTTAGAGGCTTACTTGCGAAAAATAGGCTTTGGTCCTCGATGGATGCATTGGGTGATCCAATGTATTATGACTGTCTCCTACAGTGTTAAGTTTGATGGTGAACCAACTCCTTTTTTTCAACCTACAAGAAGACTTAGGCAAGGTGACCCTTTGTCCCCATATTTATTCATTATAGTTGAGAATGTCTTATCCTGCTTGTTGAAAAAGTCTTTGGAAATTGGTTTTGTAAAACGTATCAAGCTAAATATATGGTGCCCAACTTTAACTCACTAGCTATTTGCTGATGATTCCATCTTCTTTCTGGATGGATTATTAAGGAATGTCAACAAATTGCAAGTATTTTGAACCAACACTGCTATGCTTCAGGTTAGGCTATCAACCTAAACAAGTCTAGCTTGTTCTTCTAGCAAAGATAGCCCCCAAACACTAAGATGAAACATGCTTCTTGAACTACGAGTTCTAGAGATTGAAAAGATAAGGAAGTACCTAAAAGTCCCCATGAATTGATATGCTTCTAAGAGAACGCATGTTTTCTTGGATTTTAGCATGAGTAAATATGAAACTAGAGAGTTGGAAGGAAAATTCAGTGTCAAAGGCTGGGAAGGAAGTTCTATTAAATATTGTGGTGCAAGCTATCCCATAATATGTTATGTCCATTTTCCAAATCCCCGTATCTATTTGCTTTGAAAAAAAAGTTGCTGATTTTTAGTGGAAAATTTTCGAGAAAAGCAAGGGGCTACATTGGAAAAAGTGGGACATCTTGAAACAAAGAAAGGATAATGGCAAGTTGTGTTTCAAGGCCTAATATCCTTTAATAAAACAATGTTAGGGAAATAGGCACTGCGGCTAGCATAGTCCCCCTCTTCTTTATGAGGCTTGGTTCTTAAAGTCTTATATTTCCTTAAGTGTGATTTTTGGAGAGCGGGAAACAATGCTTGGCCATAATGGAACTAGCAAAACATCTTGCTGGGGAGAGAAACAATTGAACCATCTGTCAGGTGGTGCATAGGGAACGGGGAAAAAAAATTAGAATGTAGGAGGACGAGTGGCGATCAAGAGGTACTGTAGGAGGCCTAGTGAATAGAGATGAACCTACAATCGTTGTTGAACTGAGAAACAAAGAAGAAAACTCGTGGAAGGAACAAATTCTTATCAATCTATTCAATGAGCAAATAACCAATGGGATCCTCATAATCTCACTTGGAACATCACCAATTGAGGACAAGCTAGTTTGGACTAATGCGAAAACAAGAAAATATACTGTTAAGAGCAGTTATAATAGAAGCAGAGAGGCGACTAAGAAACAAAGCCAGAATTTGGCCTCTACCTTTTTCCAGACCCTGAGGGCCCTGTAGACTAAGATTTGGAGTACAAAAACCTCCCCCAAAACAAAATTTTTCATCAAGGGTTTATGTTAAAATGCTTTTACCAACTAGAGTAAATTTGTTAAGAAGAAGCATCATAGAGGAGGATACCTGCAAGCTATGCAGGCAACACCTTGAAACACTTGAGCACCTATTCCTATTGTGTCCTGGGACAAATGAAATTTGGTTAGACCAAGCCCTACAAATCTAGATCTTGCGACAGGCGATAACAAGAATTGAAGATTGGCCACTTAACTTCAAGTCCCTCAGTCAATTTTGACTTCCCGATAGTGATTCTCTGGCAAATTTGGAAGTCAAGGAACAATTATCTCTTGAGGAAAATCAAACTGAATCCGCAATACTTGGTGAGTTTTGCTTTGGCTGAATACCAGAATATCAATAGGTGGTCTCATACGGAGAGTAACCCTAGAGCAAAAGACTTACCTAAATCTTAGCATTGACCGGCGAAGGGAGTTCTGAAAGTGAACGTTGATGGCTCTTTCATGGAGGGCTTGATAGGGAGCCATCAGCTGCATATGTAGAAATTATGTTGGTCGATTGGCGGATGGTTTTGCCAAAACAGTGAGGGTGTACTCAGCCATGATGGTGGAGGCAAGAGCAATTGTGGAATCCCTAAATTTCTTGTATGAAAGAAGAGGACAGCAAATCACAATGGAGTCAGACAATCTATCTCTTGTGCAGGCACTGAAGGGTGAAGATATTTGCACGTGGGAAGCAGATCTTCTATCTAAGGCCAACTCAAAGCCGTTGGGCTTTGTTGATCTCTTTGTGGCCCACTGCAGTAGATCTGCGAATCGGGCCACTGATTGACTAGCTAAGACCCAGCGGAACAAAAGCCAAGCCCGTAATTGGCTGGCCAATCTCCCCGAACTGTTTTGGAATTTACTTTGCTCCGCGTTTTCTATTATGTCGTTGCAAACTCTTTAATTAGCAATGAAGTCTCTTCTTTTTCGACCAAAAAAAAAAAAGAATCGCACAATCATCTAGTGTTCTTTATCATCCATTATTGATTTCTCTAGTAATCTCTTCTCGTGTTATATTTGAATTGTGAGATCTATTATCTGCAACGTTATTTGCCTAGTAGGTTTCCTTTCAACACCCCTCAAAATAACACCATAGATTCTTTTGGATTGGCCCAAAACAATGTCTTTCGGGCACTTACAGGATAGGGATGTTTGGAACCAATCCATGACCAAATCCCTCAGGATTATCATAGTGATGTCATCCAGGAAATACAAGACTTGATGGATGTCCTGGGATGAGACGAAGGGCACTTGCCTGATTTGCAAAAGCCATACGATGGCTGCCTCGCCAAACTTTTTCTCACTCCTCTTTATGAGGCCATGGGAATTGGCGGCTCGATGGACGAGGGCAGAATTCGCAGATTATGCAAACCCATTCAAAGAAGATGACATAAGCGAACCACAATATAGACCTATGTCTGCTTTCACAACAATCTTAGATTATTTTGCAGCGAGACGCTCAACTGCTACTCTATGAAAGATTTGGGTCGGATCAACAAATACGAATCACCGAAGACTAAAGAGGCCCAAGCGAGCGCTTACCCTCCCTGTGATAAGCACTATTGGAAATATGAATTGATAACTTAGGAAATACCGACCCTGAGTATCAATGATTGATTCATTTAATTGGTAATTGACTTGGTAAAATAGGAATTAGAATCGATGTATTTTTTACATTTATTTCTTTCCTGTTTTACACTTTACTCTTGTATTACAAATAGTGTAATGATCATGTACAAGAGAGACACACAGAAATACAAAGCTTCCTTTTCCTCTCCATTTCTGTCATGGTATCAGAGCACTCAATTCTGGCCTAAGCTTCCGCATCTTGAAATTGCCTTTTGGTTCCTCTCTGGTTTGCTGTTGCGACCTCAACCTTGCAAAACAAACCAGCCATCGAATAGGAATTTTTTTTTTCTACTATGCTCAGAAAAACCTTGATAAAAACATCCAATGGAGGAAACTCCCAACTCACCCCAACAAGTCTCGAATCCAGCACCGGTCGAGTCAATAGAAGAGGGCGGGATACCTGCTCGATCATCAGTCGCAGCTTCATCGATACCTACTCAACCATTGGCTACAGCTCCATTAGCTGCGTTCCAAATATAGGGACCGATTCAGTGGCCTCATCTCGGTTGGTACAACTTTCAAAGCCAATGGGTCGCTGGGTCAAGCAATGTGTCAACTCAACAGAACTTACCTGGACAGGAGAACGGATTGGGCTCCGGAGTTCGACCCGAAGAACGTGGGTAGGAGAACGGGTCGAGTTGGACCAGAACAGGTCCTAGATCCGGAGCCATCCCAACGGATCCCTACCCGTTTCCACAACCCGGTTTTCTGCCCTACGCATTTCCAGTGAACGGCGGCCGTCCCGAGCCCAAAGATCCCCTTCACACGTCGACGGCCGATGGACCGGAGCTCCGACTTATCACCATACAGCTCACCGGACAGGACAACTACAACACCTGGGCCCGAGATCTCTGGCGAGCTCTAGTGATGAAGAACAAAGATGGATTTCTGGACGGCACCATTCCCTTTCCGACCGACGAGCGACTACAGCGTTTTTGGAAAAAATGCAACCAATTAGTCCGTACCTGGATCGGAAATTATCTCGCCCCGGACGTTGCAGCTGGGTTACCACCGACCGAGGACTCGAAAATTTTTTGGGTGAACATCCGAGAGATGTATGGGCGTCTTGATCCGGGAAAGCTCTTCACCATCACCCAGGCGATCTCAGAACTGAAGCAGGGCAATCAGTCAGTCACCACCTGCTTCAATCGGCTCTCGGCTCTCTGGAATGAGCTCGAGGCGGCCGAAGAACATCTTGAGGGACCTGAAGCAATGCTGGAACAGTACCGAAAAATCAAGGAACGTGAGAAAGTGACTCGTTTTCTACTTATCTTGAACGACACGTACTCACCTTTTCGATCGCAGATCTTGGCGATGGACCCGTTACCTTCGCTCGGTCGGATCTACCAACTGGCGGTCCAAGAGGAAAGCCAGCGACAAGCCGCGACCAAGCATGGAAGAGCCGGCGAAGGAGTCGCCCTTGCTGCCCTCCAAACCAGTTTTCGACTTGGAGAGACGCCGCATGGAGTTCACAGCAGTCGCGGGATGGCCGGAGGAATCGAGGGCTTCGGGTGAGAAGGGGGCAGATGATTTGGGTTTTCAGCTGGAGTAAGTGGAAACCCTAAAGTGAATAGTTGGGATGGAGGCAAAGTGAACGGCTGGGATGGAGGCAATCTGGACGGCTACGGTTTGATCCGCCCATTGGAATCAAAGGGTCCACATCAGAGGAGATCGGACGGCTCTTACTTGTTCGCCAGCCCAACTGAATCGAACGGCCCTTATTCGGCCACGACAGCACCCGCATATAGAGCATCCGGAGGCTCACGAAATACCATGTCATCCACCAAAAACACTGGGCAAAATTCAAAAATGAAGGGTAAATACTGTGAATATTCTAAGCGTCCGCATCATACTATTGATACATGCTGGAAATTACATGGAAAGCCAGTTGACAAGAAGGAAAAAGAAATTGCTGCTTACCGGGTTTCGGCACGAAGGATTGTTGGGGAAAATCAAATAATTACCCAGGATCAGTATCAAAATATAATGAAGGCATTAAATCAGTTGGCAACGAATGATAAGGCTGCGAATTTCTCAAGTAATTCTTTATACAAGGAAAATTCAATATCAGTTGATGCATGGATAGTAGATTCAGGTGCCAGTGATCATATAGTTTGCAATGAACGGTTATTTTCTAGTATTCAAAAGAGGCCACATTCTTCAGTATATGTACGCTTCCCAAATGGAAATACCACTCATGTCACCAAAATTGGTATTGTCAACCTAAGTCCAGACATTATTCTAAAAAATGTCCTTTTCATTCTTGATTTCGAGTTCAATTTCCTATCAGTCTCAAAAGCTTGTGATGATAACTCTTGTCGTGCCATATTCAATCGCAATGATTGCTTTTTTCAGGACCTTTTGACTAGCAGACTGATGGGCTTGGGTAGTGTTGCAAAATGGCTGTATTTTTGGATTGATCCTTAAAGGAACATTGAACTATTCAATAAAAGTGTTTCTTGTAATGCTATTGCTAGTAATAAAAATCTTATTTTTCATCAGCGACTGGGTCATACTGCAAAATTCCCTTATCCTAAATGTCCAATCTGCCCATTGGCAAAACAGTCTCGGTCACATTTTCCAGTTAGTACATCTAGATCAACCAGTGTTTTTTCCTTACTTCACATGGATATTTGGGGACCTTACCACACTCCACATCGTGATGGGTCTCGTTTTTTCTTGACTATTGTTGATGATTATACTCGAGCTACTTAGGTTTTCCTTATGCAATCCAAGAATCAGACTTTTTCAACACTGTCGAATTTCCTATCTCTCATTAAAAATCAATTTGACAAACCTGTCAAGAAGATTCGAACTGATAATGGACATGAGTTCTTTTCTGCGAAATGTGACTACTTCTTGTCTTCTCAAGGAATTTTACATGAAAGTTCATGTAATTATACACCTCAACAAAATGGGGTTGTCGAAAGAAAACACCGCCACCTCTTAGAGGTAGCTCGAGCCCTAAAATATCAAGCTTCCATACTTGAAGATTTTTGGGGTGATTGTGTAGTCACGGCAGCTTATCTGATTAATCGTATGCCAACTAGAATTCTCAATGGGCAAACCCCTTTTGACTTGCTTTATGGAAAGCAACCAGTAATTGATCATCTTCAAGTTTTCGGATGTTTATGTTATGCGGCAAATCTAGGCCACCGAAGTAAAATGGATCCTTGTGCCATTCGGTGTGTTTTCATGGGATATCCTCCGCTGTAGAAAGGATATCGTGTCATGGAGATTTCTACAGGGCAATTTTTTGTTAGCAGGGATGTCATCTTCCACGAAGATATTTTTCCTTTTCGAGAAACTGCGTCGATGTCTTCCACTTCAAAGTTAGATCTTCGACCCTTCTTATCAGAGGAAGATCTCACTGTTTAGCATCAGTATGTGTTTATTACACCAGATCAGCATATGCTTGCAATGACAAATGACTCAAACCAAGCCCTCGACTCACCAGTACCTTCACCTCAGATAGATCCTCCATCAAGTTCTTCAGCGACCTCTTCACCGATGATTCACCAAAGTTCGTCTCCTATATTATCAGAAGAAACTAGAACTGAGCCGCCTCGACGTTCTGGACGTCATACTCGACCTCCTACGTGGACAAAAGATTATATATGTCCTACATTGGATAGTCCAGGTACGCAGTATCCAGTATCATCTTATGTCTCATTTAGTAGATTGTCACCAGAACATATGTGCTGCATTAGTAGAATTTCCGAAGAACAAGAACCGTCATCGTACTCTGAAGCAGCGCATGATCCTAAATGGCAACATGCTATGGAAGCTGAACTCAAGGCTCTAAATGAGAATCACACTTGGGACATTGTCTCATTACCGGCAAAACGAAAACCTATTGGCTGCAAATGGGTTTATAAAATCAAATTTAAAGCAGATGGATCCATTGAGTGATACAAGGCCCGTTTAGTTGCGAAAGGGTTCACGCAACGGGAAGGATTTGATTATCATGAAACATTTTCTCCTGTGGCCAAAGAAGTCACTGTTCGCTCTTTCTTATCCATTGCTACTTTTCGCAATTGACCTTTACATCAAATGGATGTCAATAATGCTTTCTTACATGGAGATCTGGATGAAGAGATTCACATGGAACTTCCACAGGGATTACGCAGACAGGGGGAGTCTCGTGTGTGTCGTCTCCGCAAATCCCTGTATGGACTCAAACAAGCTTCTAGGCAATGGTATGCCAAGTTCACTGCTGCTTTAACCAACACAGGTTTTCAGCATTCCAGACACGATTATGCCTTGTTCACATGGACTGAAGGTACGTCATCGATTTATCTTCTAATATATGTTGATGACATTCTTATCATGGGGAATAATGAACTGGCCATTGCAAAATTCAAAAGCTATCTGCATTCCACATTCCATATCAAAGACTTGGGATCTCCTAAGTATTTTCTCGGCATTGAGATAGCTCGGTCTGATAGAGGAATATCTCTTAGTCAAAGGAAGTTCATCATGGAAATAGTCTCTGTAGCAGGATTGTCAGGATGCAAACCGGCAGTTATACCGATTGAGCATAATGCAAAGTTAACAACACATGAGTATGATTCGAGCTCATCTTCTTCCATTGAGGATTCGGTACTTGAAGATCCATCAGTATATCAATGATTTGTCGGAAAACTGATTTATCTAACGATGATAAGACTAGATATATGCTATGCTGTGCAGATACTCAGTCAATTCATCTACAAGCCAAAGCAGTCTCACATGAATGCGGCCTTGAAAGTGGTGAAATACTTGAAGGGATGCCCAGGACTTGGCATTTTTCTATCTCGAGAGTGTGACATGAAAATGATGGCGTATTGTGATACGGATTATGCCACTTGTCCGATGACAAGAAGGTCCATCACTGGTTTTTGTATCAAATTTGGAAAATCTCTTATCTCATGGAAAACAAAGAAGCAGTCAACCATATCTCTATCATCGGCAGAATCAGAATATCGAGCTATGGTAAAAACTGTTTGTGAAATAATCTGGATACGAGGATTACTTGCGGATCTTGGAGTACAAGTTGATGGACCCAGTAAGTTATTATGTGACAACGATGCTGCACTCAAGCTAGCAGCCAATCCAGTGTTTCATGAGAGGATCAAGCATATAGAAGTCGATTGTCATTTCACTCAAGATAAGATTCGAGAAGGGATCATTACAACAAGAGGAATAGGAACTGCAGAGCAACCTGCGGACATTTTTACCAAACCATTATGCCAAAGACAACATGCATACTTATTGAGCAAGCTTGGTGTCCTCGATATATATAGGCCACCAGCTTGAGGGGGAGTGTTGGAAATATAAATCAATAACTTAGGAAATACCGACCCTGAGTATCAATGATTGATTCATTTAATTGGTAATTGACTTGGTAAAATAGGAATTAGAATTGATGTATTTTTTTCATTTATTTCTTTCCTGTTTTACACTTTACTCTTGTATTACAAATAGTGTAATGATCATGTACAAGAGAGACACACAGAAATACAAAGCTTCCTTTTCCTCTCCATTTCTGTCAAGCACATCTTCGCACTAATTCAATAGAACTACATCGACGGATCGGAAGTGCAAATGAAAGATGGAAAATGGGGTAGAGTCATGCCGTTATCAGCTTCGTCCAGCCTATTTGTCACAGCGGACGAGTGGCTCCTGCTGAGCCTCTCTGATTTTTTTTGTATGATGCCATGACTTACATAATTCCTCGGTCAAACTTGCCATTTTATAGTTAACAAACAAGAAATCCCGCTACTGGATCACAAGGAAGAAAGGCAAATGGAGATATCACAAAAAGAAGAAACATCGTGGCAAGAAGAAATCAGATAGGTGCTACATTTGCAAACAAAAGGGCCATTTTGCAAAAGAATTGTCAACGTGCCAAAAAGAGACTGAAAAAAGTGTTGGAAGAAAGAGTCCTAAACATATTGTATTGATGTCAATTTAGTCATAAACTTTTTAATGATATCAATTTAATCATAAATCTTTTGACTCGATGCTAATTCAATCATAAAACTTTTGAATTAGTGTCAATTGAGTCATAAACCTTTTGAATTAGTACCAATTTAATCATAAACATTTTGAATTAGTGCCAATTTAATCATAAACATTTTGAATTAGTACCAATTCAGCCCTCCTAGCTAATTTTGGTTGGATATTACTGATGTGAACACTGGCCGGTTTACGTGGCACCACTATCGTTAACGTGGACAATTCTTACTAATGTTTTAATAATTTTCCAATTAATTATTTTTTCTGATTTTTTTTCTTCTCTCATTCCTTTCTTCTTCTTTTAGGTGTTGGCTAGGTAGGTCAGCCTCGCCTAATTATGGCGAGGGCTAGCCTCACCAGATTTGGCTAGGGGCTGGCCACCCCCTAAAGGAAAAAGAAAGGAAGGAGAGAAAAAAAGAAACAACAAAGAAAAAAAAGTCAGAAAAATAATGAAAAATCGAAAAATTAGCAAAATATTATTAAAAATTATTCATGTTAGCACTGAAGATGCCAAGTAAGCCAGAATGCATCCACATCAGCAATATTCTGTCAAAGTTAGCCGAGAGGATTGAATTGGCGCTAGTTTAAAAGGTTTCGGACTAATTTGCACTATTAAAAGGTTTATGAATTAATTAATACCATTAAAAGGTTTAGGATTGAATTAGCATAAATACAAAAGTGTTTAGGACTTTTTTTGACACTTTTTGCAAAAGAATGGATTGCACATGATTCAGAAAAGGAGTCAGGCGTTTCCCTTCAAGATGATGGACTGGAATCCCTCTTCTACTGAGAGGATGAACCCACCCCAAACATCTTTTGTGCCATAGTAATAGTAACTGGCCTGATTGGGATAATTTGATCTTCAAGCAATCAGGTTGTGTCATGTGACGATACGTGCTGTATCATATGACAACATGCCATGTAATGACTTATACTATGTGATGAAGTGTTGTGTTAAGATATGTCGAGTGATCACGTTAATGCATGAATCTTAGTGTGATGTATATGCATGTCCATTTGACTACATGATTTGATCCTTAAAGATGCACGTTTTGAAGTGGTGGTGTCATTTTTCTTATACGGCTTTTTTGGGCTTTAATTATGTCAGACGAGGCAAATAATCCCTTCCGACCAATTTTCCATAATGCCTAATTTCAAAAGCCTACATTTTTTTTTTTTTTTGTTATGATTGTGATTCCAAGATATTTTTGGAAATGCAAGAATAATCAACTATAAGCCAATTCAACTTGAGTTCGATTTTGTCACCGTATGGTTTGTTTATGAGACTAGGGTTAGTCTTATTTGATCAGGAGTTTACTTATGCAAGAATGATAAATTTGGTGGAGCAACAACTATATTTACTTAAGACTGTTTTTGTATATCTGTTGAGTGACGATAAATTTATAATTTTCTAGAAATGTCAACCTAAATTATATCTTCAAATATTGTCGCTTATGCATCTAGTCAGGGATGATTTTGATGAAATCCTATCTATATAGTTCAAAGGCTTCCGACTCGATTTCACCGTTGATTCTGAAGGATTTGGCTAGGCGACTTGGTGATGCTCCGTAACAGCCTTGTCTCGATCTTTTCTTGACAAATTTGCTAGCTGGCGAGTGGATCAGAATTGTCCGACATCTTCCGGGGATTCTCCTTCACTGACACAAGAAACCCAACATCTCTTTTCTTTTCTATGGTTCCATCGCTGCATCCCCTTCTTCGTCACTTTCTCCGCTTCCTCACGTAGACCCGATCGTCCACGTCTAACTCATCTCCAAATTCAATTGGAACTTGACAATTCCTTTACTTGCTTTCATCGCCAAATTCCCAAATTCCAATTCCTTTACTTACTTTCATCAACGAACATCTTCACCAAAGTCTCTCTCTCACCATTTTCTTGTCGATAGGATATGGCAGAAGCACAATACCTTCTACCTGAGAAGACAAGAAAAACATATCCCGTTGTAACTTTAAAATTGCTACGACCGCTATTACGAGGATGCCCAAGCCCTATAAATCCAGCAGAGAACCACCCCAAGAAAAAAAAAAAAAAAAAAAGGAGGAAAATTTCAGAAAGAGTACCCAAAAAGAAACACATAATTGATCATGAGCCCTATCTCAATGTTGAAGCTTCCCGTAATAGATCTGTCTGAATTAGATGGCTCAAAGCCAGGGACAGGTCCATGGGACTCCTTGCAAAGTCAAGTCCGACAAGCCCTTGAAGAATACGGTTGCTTTGAAGCTTTGCATGATAAGATGACCTTGAAACTTCACAATGATGTGCTCCAAGAATTGGAGGGATTGTTCGAACTTCCCACTGATGTGAAGCACCGGTTCGACAACCCAATTAAGCCAACCGCCGGCTACATTGCTGATCTTCCTCTTTATGAGGCGTTTGGAATTGGCTACGCCCCCAGCTTGGGCTCGATCGAAAAATTTGCTGATCTCATGTGGCCGGAGGGAAACACAAGATTTTGGTAATATTTTCTTCATTATTGGTAATTATATTGTCAATTCCCATTAAGGAAGTGTTAAGAGATTAATATTTGTCAAAGAAATCTCTAATGACGTGAATTTGAATTTCAATTACTTTGATGCAAGAAGAAAATCTAAAATGAATCATCTTATACAGTACTGAGGATAACAAAAATTCGACATACATAAAAGCACGCGCAAAATGAAGATGCCAATCCATGCCCCCAATCTATGGAAACTGTAGTTTTGATGTGTGCCCTTTTAATGAACATGCAGCGAGATAATGAATACGTATGCTATGAGGGTTTTGGAGTTGGATTCACTGGTGAAGAAGCTGGTTTTGAGAAGCCTGGGTGTAGACAAGTACGTGGATTCCCTAGCCAAGTCGGTCAAATACAGTCTCCGTGCCATGAGATATGCAGCTCCTGCGACTGAGGAGTCCAAGAAGCCTGAGACTTCGTGCCATCGGGACGCAAACTTCGTGACCATACTTCACCAAAATCATGTGAACGGATTGGGAGTGCGGACTAAGGATGGACGTTGGATCGAGGTCGCCTTTTCCTCAGCTTCCTCTTTCGTTGTCATCACTGGGGAGTCATTCTACGTGAGTCCGCCCCATCCCCCTCTCTCTATTGAATTCGGTTCGAAAGAATTCAGGCACCATGACTTTGCATATCAATTGCGAAGTATTGTTTACATTTCTAGTATCAATCATCACGTCCAGCAATAGCTAGGATTAGGACATTAAAGCTGATTTCTTTGTGAAATCGTTATCAACTGGTTGCCATGTGAACCATATATTTGAATGGTTGAATGCATATTGATACGACGAGACTAATGCTAGCTTGTGGTGAGATAGATGTCTCATTGGATATAAACTAAGCATGTAGACCCTGTGTGATCAGTCAAAAGAAGTCAAGATTTTAAGTCTCTTTAGTGTTATAATCTTATGAACAATTGACTTTGATCATTGCGTGCCTCCCCTTTATCCCTTTTGCACGCAGGGATGGAGCAATGGGAGAATATACAGCCCTTGTCACCGTGTAAAGATAAGCGGGCACGAGCTACGATACTCCATAGGACTCTTCTCTTCCGATCAAGGCACGGTTCAGTGTCCTGATGAGCTTGTGGATGACCAACACCCTTTGCTTTTTAAGCCCTTTGATACTGCCGGTCTCTCCCGCATCTACAAGACCAAAGAGGGCCTAATGGGAGCTTCGGCGATGGATACCTTTTACAAAGTTTAAAATCGCGGTGCTTTCGAAGCATTGCGTGTCCTTTCGCCTTATCAATAAATTGCGAGTCAAGTCTTAAGGCATATGTTTTACTGTCGTCAATAATTAATTGAGTGGACGGTCGCTCAATATGTGAGAAGCATATCGGGTTTCCATTTCTTTCCCCTTTTGGAGCTTGTTTAGGTCATAATCATCTGACCCAATTGTAGATCCTCGGAGCTATATGTGCTTCAGGCTGTTGATGATGGGATTACTTCCAGCAAGCAAATATTGTAAAAGAAAATGACAAAAAAATGGTTGTTCATGAAGAAATTCTCTTTCTTTTTATTTTCTAAGGAAAAGAACTCTTTAATTATTTCTCATTAGCGGCAAAAAGCTTTCTACTACTAACAAAAAAATTAAAAGAAAAGGAGGTTCTTGTGTAACTCAAGGAGGATTGATGCCTTAGCAAAGTCCTTGGACTTTGTTGAAAATACATCTTGAGTTGATCCTGTAAAGAAAACCTATTGCAGGTAGATTTCCCAATTGGAGTTGGATTTCTAATTTGGAAAGGATTTTGATATAAGAAGTGAGTCTTGTTTGGACATTGCATCCAAAAGAAACTTCTTTCCGTGACAAACAATTGTGTGGCTTGCTCATGAATTACATAATGAGAATTTGAGATAAACATTGTATTATTGGCTATAATTAAGAGTTAGGAAACACAGGAGTTTTTGAGTAAATATGATTGTAATATCTATTGTATTCCTTGATCTATAGTGATATGTAGTCTTGCCCTCCTCGTGAGTTAGGTCCTACCAATCGAATCATGTAAATTCAATATTTGATTTGATTCCTTTATTTTATTTATTTTATTGTTTGATCACTTACTTTTTGGCTATAGAGCTATTACCTGGTCAACTGAACTATCTCAATGCTCAACAAGAAAATTGCACAACGTAGGAAAGGGGCTTGCATCAAGCATGAATTTTTGAGAAGTGTTGAGCACTCTTTTTGGCTCTTCGGGATTGATATCTCAGCCAATTAGTAATGAGATTTGCTCCATATTAATTTTTTTCCTTGGAAGGCGTGTTCCAAATTTACCGACCGTTAGACGGATCAATAGGTTCATCATCATGGGAACTTGATTGTTCATATTCAAATGCTTCCGTATCATAACAAGTCTGAGAGTTACGTCTGAAACATGAAGCGAAGGGATCAGAATAACAAGCGGGGTCACTTCAGTGTATGCTTAGAAAATCAATTTTTGTTTTGAAAAGGTTTTAGACGGAACATGAAGTTGCCTAACCTTCAATATTTTTTTCCTTGACTCATATTTTCATTTCAATGGTGAGATTTAATCACAGGCCTAGTTTGATATACTTTAACATGCACTCAAAACAAGACTTTTTTTTTATTTATGAATTTGTAATAAACATAATGATTTAACTTGATCCACCCATGACAATGTCGAATGCCCATTTTGTTAATTATGAAAAATTATTCGCTTATGAAACATTGAAATTACGAACTTCGAAATCATTGGTTTAAACGTTTTTTTCAAATGGCATGACAATTGACTCATTTGTCATGAAAAAAATGATGAAGTAATCGAATTGCATAGTAAAGAGTGTAGAAAACTTACTTCACAGTTGATGCGGAGTAGGAGAAATACTAAGTCTCATCATTACCATCATGTTGATTGTCAACAAGGGTTCGAGTTTTCCCTTAAGCGGTACGGCTTAACTAATGTGAGAGGTCTTTATCAAGATTGTAATTTAAACTTGATCAACAACTCATCAAAGGAATAATTCTTCATGGCTTAGAAAGAAATATTCTTTATTCATCACCTTTATTGATCTTACAAGTCAAGAACCCTACAAAATAAAATAAAAATAATTTTGTCAGCACTTTTGCAGTTGAAGCTTTTAACATCCGAATCTCCCACATTAATTCATCTTTTTTTTTTTTTTTTTTTGGGGGTCATAAATGGAAACATTTCATTAAGTAATCAAAGATGAGAGGCCCAGTAAATGAGCATCATTACATAAGAGATCCAACAAAGTTTGTAGAGGGGATAAGACCCAATTCAGAGATAAGTAATTGTTAATTCATCTTTTAAATATATCAATGTTCACCTAAAATGGTTCTCGTCTGCATCCACTTTTCGCTTTCCTTTCTTAGGAAATTTCGGTCGCCCGCTTTGAATCACTCGCTGTAACATCTTTCTGAATACAATACAATTTTTAGAGTCATGGCACGAAGAATGGTGCCTCTTGCAGTAGTTGTCATTCTTCATTTCCTTTGACGCCGGGATCCTATGGCTCTTAGGCAATTGGAGTTGCCTACATCTCAGCAACAGGTCAAAAATCTGATTGGAAAAGCTTTGGCTATCTTCAGCTTTAGACAATACTGTTTCTTTTGCCCATTTTGGCCTAAGTGCTGAACACTAATGCGCTTTGCCAACATCCAAGCCACCTCACATTCTTCTTCTGCTTCTAAATCAATCACGGAGGCAATAGTGTTCCTCAGCTCTGAAATCACGGCAATTTCTTTCATTGTCTTTTCTGAATAATCGACTGCTCATTTGGCAAAACGAATTGCCTACCGGAATAAATCCATAGCCATGCCTACTTAATAAATGACTTCGAACTGACGTAAGACTTTAAAACGAGCTTAACCTAAAAAGTAATAGCTATTTCAAGACAAGAAAAAACTTTGCTTGTGTTATGTGATGTCTCCCTACACGTAGACCCAAAGACAAATTCGCATCTTATCTTTGCTTGCGAAGAATCGCCACTGCTGAATTCGGCATTAAATGTGAAGCTGGTCTCTTTCCCCAACCACGCTATTGCTATATATATGTGTGCTTACACCTTCGAGCCATGCAGCAAGCTAACACACTTAAGTGCTAAAGTAGTCCAGTCAATACAATTAATGATCCAGCAAGATTCCTATTTAGGCTATAAATTTCTAAATATTCTAGACTAATTTTGAAAGAATATCGACCTAAATTATACTTTTAAACATTGTCATTAAGGCATCTAGTCAGGGATGAGTATGGTGAAATCCCGTCTCTTGTATATCTCTTTTCTTTTCCTTGGTGCCATCGCTGCATCCCATTCTTCGTTACTTTCTCTGCTTCTTCACTTAGACTACACCGTCCCCCAACGTCCAACTCATCTTCAAATTCAATTAGAATTAGACAAATTCTTTACTTGCCTTTCATCGCCAAATTCCAATTCCTTTACTTGCTTTCATCCAGCAAACGTCTTCACCAAAGTCTCTCTCTCGTGCATCATTTTTTTGTTGGAAGCATATGGCAAAAGTTTGTTACCTTTACCTAGGGAGATTAGAAAGAGAGAGTTAGCCAAGTTCAAACCCGTCAACATATCCAATTGAACTCACTTTTATTCAAAAACTTGAGCCAATGAGTTATGAGCCAACTTAGATGTATTAATTGCTCCACACCATATCAATTTTCCGATGCACAATTATATTAACACAATTAACACATGCATTTTAACACTTCAATCACCATGGTTTGAACACCAAAGATTGAGCGCGCCTCATTTTTACAACCCACTAGTCACATTGTCACCCGGGGGCAGAGGAACTCCTTGACCACCTTAAGATGATTCTTAATCATCAATCATCCCTAGGTGAAGAAGACTTTGGGCTCTTATATTTTGGTGTGTTCTTCATCATAAGAGTATGAAGAAATTCCCTATCCCCCTACGATTGAACTTCACGAGTTAAGTATTTTATTCAATTCCCTCCAAACCTCTAAATGGGCCACTAGCTTTTGAATTAGGCTTTTCAAAACATCTAAAATCTCGAACATTAAAATTTTGTAAGCTCACACTTATATAACATAGACACATTGTTACTTCATCAATCCAATCACTTGTATTATATTCTGATTTTCACTACTGTCGTTTGTTCCAAAAACTAATAAACGCGAGTAATAATTCTTTTTCCAAATGTCAATATCTAATTGACGAATGATATATTGTCAGCAAATCATGTGATAGTTAAAAAGATCATAAGATAGCAATAGTAAAAAAGTAAGAACTATTTCTTTGATTGCTGGGGTTGCTGTTTCTGAGTGTGGCATTAATATTACCTAACTGCAGTTTGTTTCCATGTATTCAACGTCGAAGACACGCCGGACGAGGAAGACAACCGTCATCATTGCTCGAGTTGAAGTCAAGTCTACTATCCAAAAGCTATATGCCCCAAAAAAAAAAAAAGTCTATTGACTGTTCAACTCTTGTTTAAATCACAAAAAGAGGGGGAAAAAGGGAAAATATTCAACTCTTCATGGAAAGATTCTTAACTTTAAAATTGCTACAGCGGCTGCTACGAGGATGGACAAGCCGTATAATTCCAGCATAGAACTACCCCAAGAAAAACATAGGAGGAAAATTTCAGAAAAAGTAGTGAGAAAGAACAACAAATTGATCATGAGCTCTGTTTTCACACCGAAGCATCCGTTGATAGATCTGTCCAAATTAGATGGCTCAAAGCTAGGGACAGGTCGATGGGGTGAAGTCTGACAAGCCCTCAAAGAATCGGGTTGCTTCGAAGCTTTGGGTGATAAGATCACCTTGGAACTTCACAATGATGTGTTCTAAGAATGAGAGGAATTGCTTAAGCTTCCGACCAATGTGAAGTGCCAGTTCATCATCTAAGTAGTACAACACACGATATGACACAATACGACAAGCGGACATGTCATTTTTCAAAAATAAAGAATTCCGACACGTTGAGACATGTTGCATATTAAATAAATATTTTTATTTTTAATTAATTTGATTTAAATTCACAATTAAATAAATAATAATAAAAGAGCCTACAATGAATTTATACTAATAATATTAATATATCTATTCAAAGGAAATTCAAAAGATATATTCATAGTTAATGCATATCCATATTTGGGGACATATTTCTAACAAAAGTTATTGATGAGACTAATGACTAACAAGAAATTAGAATTAAGTTATTTAAATAAATCTATGATTTTCTACGATGATCAAAATTTATCATTATTCAACATTTAGTATTTTTATTTTCCAAAATCACTTCACCCCCCTCCTCAGGCGAGGTCCACCTAGCCCCCATGCCCCAAATTTATTTCACTCCCCCATTTCTTTCCCTCATTTCTCTCCCCCTCCCCTCCCTTCCCCCTACCCACAAAAAATCACTTGTTAGGCTTCACTTCCTTTATTAAAAATTCAAGTCATCCTCTCGTCCACCCACCCTACAAAAAGAAAAAATCAAGCCAAAGTCCATCAAAATCCCATTCTAATTTTTTCTTTTTTTGAGTTTTCTCCCTCAAAAACCCTAGTTGCTACCTCCTCCTCCTCTTTCTCACACAACCCTCTTCCTCTTGATCTTTTCTCTCTCCGGGTTGCCTCATTAGCCATCACCATTGCTTACCACCTTGCCTCTGATGCTTCCTCCTTTGTAGCCATAGCCTCGCCGCCGGCCCTCCATCGCAGCATTGCAATCGTGACCCTTTGGGTCACCTCAGTCTCTACTCTTCCTCTAATCCTCCCTTGCCGTCGCTCGCAGCCTAGCCTCCGCTCTTTCACCCTCACCTCCACTCTCCATCATCTTCTTCAACGATTCTCTCTCCCTGACACGCATGTGGGAATGTGTAGAGAAGAGTTGACCACATGTCGGAAAATCCGAAACGTGTTGACTGTGTGACCAAGTGTGTCGGACACTGTTGGAGAAAACTCATTTGATATTTTGAAGCTAACAAAACTTATCCATAGTCTATTCTAAAGAATTTCAGAATTTTGTGTCAAAGTCTGAAGGCTCCCAGACTTTGTGTCAAAGTCTAAAGAATCCCAGACTTTGTGTCAAAGTCTGCCTATTCTGACAAATTCCAGACTGAATGAAAGTGAATGATGAAGACTTTTCCAAATAAGGGATTATCTTTCTTTCTTCAAGGATTTCATTTGCATGGATTATATATGGTATTCTAGTTAGAAATATCACCTACGAGATTGAATATGTTTATTAGAATCAATTTAGATACATCAAATCTTTTTGAAGGGCAAGTAATTTTGGAAAGAATCTATTAATGGAAATCAAGATCCTGATTGTATGGGCGAACAAGATTGATGGGTTTTCATTACAATCTTCAAACGGCTTAAGATTTCCTTGATTGATTCTATCCAACGAATTGATTGGAAGAATTCCTTTGGAAAGTGCCAACGGTCGATAAGGCATGAAGGAGTATTTACGGAGGACTCTGAAGTTGTTCGAAAATGTGCGTGAAAGAGAAATTCCAAAGTCTGAAGCTTTTCATTCCCTTGTTACTTCTTACTCTAAGCTCAAAGTTGTATTCAAAAGAGAGAGACTTTTAGTGTGATTTCGTGAGAGAGAAGTAGAGACTCTTCACTGTGAAGTTGAGGCCGCAAGATTGTAAATTCTCCTTTGACTCATAGTGAAATCTAGCCACAAGGTTGTTAGTGTGGGAGAGTGGACGTAAGCTTGATCTAAGCCAAACCACTATAAATTCTAAGTTCATATTCTCTTCCGTTAACTTCTTTATTTTGTTCGTAGTTCTATTTAACTGCCAAAATCTAAACTTGCTCAAAGTCTATTGTTCTTCATACTCAGTTTCTAAAGTAAAATATTTTCACTATTCTTTGCAAAAAATTACTTTCATACCTATTCACCACCCTCTAGGTGTTCACACTAACACTTACAATTGGTATCAGAGCCTGTGTGCTTAATTTTTGAAGTGTTTTACTTCTAAGCTAAAGATCCCATATGGCTAGTATTTTGGCTTCAGGTTTGGTTGAAGGTTAGAGCAGCACCAAACCTCTTTACTTTGATGGAAAGAAGTACAATGTTTGGAAGAACAAGATTAAGGCATTTTTTAGATCTAGAGATCCTCTAGAGTGGGATGTTGTAGAAAAAGGGATCAACCCTAAAGCAACATCAGCTTTAGACCGAGGAAAATAAATCATTGATGTTGACGAAGCAACATGAGCTAAATTTACCAAGAGGTAAGCTTTTGACGCGAAAGCAATCTACTCTTTATACTGTGCCTTTTCTCCTACTAAGTATAACTGAACTTCTTCTTGTGAAACAGCAAAAGAAGTTTGGGACATATTACATGTTACCTACGAAGGAGCTGACTGTGTGAAGGAAACCAAAATAAACATTATGCTCGGACAATATGAAGCCTGGATAATCTATTACAGATATGTTCAGTCACTTTACAGAGATTGTAAATGGCCTGGCTTATCAAGGTCAGCCAATCTCAGGACCAATGAAAGTCAATAAGCTGCTGCGTGGGCTTTCGAAAGACTAGAATCATGTGAAGACTTCAATTAGAGAAACCTAGAGGATCATGCCTCTATTAGTTGACGAACTGATAGGCACGCTTCAATCGTATGAAGTGGAACAAATAAGTGATGAAGAAGATCATAAAGGTAAGAAGTTAATTACTTTAAAGTCTAACATTGATTCTAATGATATAGATTCAAATGATGATATAGACGATGAAGAGCTGGTCCTTATGAAGAAATTTAGAAAGTTGAATAGAAAGGGAAGAAGTATCAATTGGAAGAAGAAGAGCATGCAAAATTTCCAGAAGAGAACAACTAAGGACAATGAAACTAACAAAGATGTGATATGCTTCGAATGCAAGAAAAATGGGCATATTAGACCTAACTGTCCTCTATTGAAAAAGAAGAAAGGAAAAAATGAGAAGTACAAAAAGGCACTTAAAGCTGAAACTTGGAGTGACACCGAGTGTGAGGAAAGCGAAGAAGAGTATGCCAACTTATGTCTAATGGCTCATTCCAACTTAGACTCATAATTAGAAACAAACTCTAATTCAGACTCAAACAAAGAAATTGAGGTTAGTGATTTAAAAATTCCTATCAAAATCTCTAAATACATAGATGAACTTTGTCTTAGTCTCAAATCCTCTCTTAAAAGGATTTCTGAACTAAAAAGGGAGAATTCTAAGCTCAGGTAATAGGAAATTTCTTGGAAATAAAAGTTTGAAAGTCTGAATACAAGTTTTGATAGCTTGAAAGAAAATTCAGATTCTCTCTCGAAGGAAAATGCTATTTTGAAAAAGGACATTTCAAGTATTACAGAAAGATTTTCAAAAGGATCCAAACAACTGGAGAAAATTCTTTCAGCTCAAATACCATACTTTAACAAATATGGTTTAGGCATGATTTCAGAAACTATTCCATTAATTGATTTTCCCAAAATAAAAGAAAGAATTAAACAAAGACCTACAAAAGTATTTTACAAACATCATTTTGAAAAAGTTTTTGTAAAACCTGTTGGCCAAAGTGCATTCAGATGTTCAAAGTGTAACGGCTTAGAACATTTCGAGAAAGAATCTCCCAAGGTTTGAAGACCAGTTAAGAAGGACTAAGCTAAGACTGTTTTTAATACTAACTGTGACATCCCGAATTTCGACCCCGTCCCGAATATATGAAATGGGCATTTTGCTGACGCACCAATGGTCCTTTTTCTCTAAGTTGATGACTCACGAGTTAACCGATCTATTGGGTCAAGCCGTTAAGGGATATAACCGCGGTAAAATCCTTAAAAGCTACCCGATAGGATCGGACTAAAATTGCGTTTGATCGATCTTAACCACGAAATTGAATTCGGTTTCGGAATTCGGACATTCGAGCATATCACAATTCATTTATAGGATGTCGTCTTGTCTTTCGGAGAGGTTCCGTCGAGTTCGGGATTTTTTATGGAAAATCACTTCGGACGGTTCAAAAATGAACGGAAATTTGGATGGGCCAAATTGAATGGATTTTTGGCCTCCTTACCGAGTCCTTTGGTGATGGGGATTTGTAGAAATTGTGTGGATTATTTCTACAACATAAATTGGACACCAAATTAGGAAATTTGGTGAGGAAACTAAAGTCCAAAATTGAAGGAATTCGGACTAGGCTTGGGGGGGTGCAACTTTTGGTATTAAATTGATTTATTTGTGAATAAAAAGGCAAGAAAGTATTAGGGGACATGAGAGGATAATCATGTGGACTTTTGGGGCATTCTAATGATGATTATAGATATTTGGTTCGGACTTTTCTTCTCCTCAACTTCATGAGCACGCCATCCTTGCCGACCTCCTTGCTGCTTCGAAGTTCACTTTCATTTTCTGCCTGCAACTTCATTTCTCCTTATGGGTTCTGCTGAAGCTCCAACACCACCGAATCCACTCCTCTCTCTGCTGCAGCTGCTGTCCACGCCCATCTCCACGTGTGGCCAACTCCATGCGTCCTCCAGCAAATTTCAGTTCCTTTGGTCAACATTAGCAACCACCAAAACCCTTTGTTGACCGCTCCTCCTCCACACGGCCTCTCCACGAAACCAACAGCCCAGCAGATTCCACCGATTCTGCTCTCCAAGCTGCCACGTTTGAGGCAAAGTTCTCAAGCTTGTGCCCACCACGTTGGCTCCATCTCCGCTGCTTCTCTCGATCAATTCCCCAACGAAGCCATTCTGCCCGAAGCTGCTCCTCTGCCCGCTCGTCCGTGTCTCTCACACGAAGCCAGCATCTTCGTGGATCGGCCCAGTAGCTTACGTCTCCAAGCCTAGCCCAGCGTGGCCGCAAATTTCAGGGCTTCTCGGCCCAGCCCATCTCAGCACAAGAAGGCAGCCCATCTTCAGTCAAGCCCAGCTCGCATTTGTTCAGCCCACACGATTTCAGTTCAGATCAGTCCAGCGAGGCCCAACAAGTTCAGCCCATCTTGGGCCCGTGAAGCAAGTCGGCCCAAGTTCGGCCCAAGCCCAACAATTTGTTGTGGGCTTGCAAGGCCTTTGGGCCCAACCTAAGTGATCATCGACGTTGCTGAAAATTCGGATTTCGGCCGTTGTCGCGCTGTCGCGTCGCCATCGCGGTGTTCCAGTCTTCTCTTTGCCAAGTGAGTAATCTCACTAATCCTTGTTTAGTAGACTAATGATGCTTAATGGTTGATTAGATTTAATTATGTGCAATTAGGTGGTTATATTAGACTGGATTAGTGATTATTAGTTAATTGCATTGCATATTAGTTAGGTGGTTAGTGTACTTAGCTAGAGAACTGCCTAAACTATTTATTGAATGCATCTCGGGATTTGTCTTGATCCTTATTGGGCTTCAATTAGGAAATACGGGCCTAAATTGGATTTTTAGTATTTATTTATTAATTTTCGAAATGAATTATTTAATTATTTAATTTTTCGAAATTAGGCAAGGATAGCCGACGACCGAAATTTCGTGCTGATTGCAGTGGTGCTCTCTGTTTATTTAATTGAGTACATGGTTGTGCAAATTGAGTGCAAATAGTAGTTGTGGGTATTTATTTTAGAAATTGAATAACTTGGGTAATTGAGTGGAAAATTACCGAGCATCGGTCTACAGCGTCAAAAATCTATGTTTATATTGCTGAAAGGAGTTGGTAAATAAAAAGAAAATTATTGTATTTTGGCTAAGGCCGACCATGTGCCCACACACGTGTACTTTTATCAAATATGACAAAAATGGTAAAATTGATTGTGTCTTTTGAACAAAAAAATACTATAACGGCTCGATGATTCGTATGTCATCTGGAAAATGGACGTTATACTATTACGGCTCGATGACTCTCATGTCATTTTGAAAAAGAATTGCTTGTATACCGGCTTGATGACCCTATAGGTCATCTTGGAGAATAGACGGTATTAAATGTCGGCTCGATGATTCTATAGATCATATTGGAGAATGGACGACATGCCATAATGGCTCGGTGACTCAACATGTCATCTTGGAGAATGTACATTATGATGAATATGCTCGGTGACTCTATATGTCATCTTGGAGAATGAATATTATAATATACTAGCTCGGTAACTCAATAGGTTATCTTGGAGAATGAATAGTATGTTATACTAACTCAGTGACTTAGTGTGTCATCTCGGAGAATAAATCGTATAATATACTGGCTTGGTAACCCAATTGATTATTTTAGAGAATGGACAATATTGATCGAAATGATCAAGAATGGTCTGACTAACATGTAATCGACTAGGCCGATTGATCAATGATTTGATCTGTTGTCGTGAATTGACTAATTGAGTGGAAGTGACTTGAATGGTCCGATTGACATGTAATCAACTAAGTCGATTGATCGAGATATCAATATATGATGTGACTACTTGGGTGCATATTGAACTGTGCTAATATGTAAGTGGAATCTAAGGCCAAAGTAAGTCCTCTGACCCGTGCGTGCATAGGCAGCCCGGATAGCGTATTGATTTCCTAATCAAGTCTTAGTGGGGTAAAACTTGCTGAGACATAATCTCATCCCGGTTGTGAGACAATATTTCAAGCCCGTAGATGAGCCTATGAAGAAGGAATCAGAAGAGGATGATGAGCCGATAAAAGATGAAGAGTTTGTAAGATGTGAACTTAGTGAAGAAGAGTCAGAAGAGGATCAGGATGATCCTAAGTACGACCCGGATGAGGATTGAGATCCCATCCTCTTTTGTGAGCCTTGTGTTATGTATATAGAGTGTGACTAGAATGTTATGAATAGTCTTGTGAATAGACTGTGAGTTATGCCATGTATAAAGGTTTGGTTGTAGATTTCAATATGAAAAATATGGCATTGCTTTTCTATCCCATTGTGTTATTGTCTGGGGATTTATAACTGCTTCTGCATGTGCTTAATAAACGAAAGAGTCGGCGATACTTAGTCCTGGGATATCGCATTATAAAATCGACTAAGTAAAAGGATGTGTGCGTGCCTGAGGATCAGGGCGTGACACTAACCCTCTTGAACCCAAGAAAATCTGGGTACCAAAGAAAGTTTGAACTTTTCTTATGATCACACGTCACTATCAAAAGGAAGACCAAATGGCATTTGGATAATGGTTGTTCGAGGCATATGATAGGAGACTCAAGTTGCTTTATAAAGATTGTGAGACTGAATGGAGGAAATGTATCTTTTGGAGGAAACAGCAAAGGAAAAATTGTAGGATGTGGAACCGTGAAGATTGAAAGCCTAACTATCAATCAACAATGTTTTCTTAGTGGAAGGATTGAACTACAATATGCTGAGCATAAGTCAACTTTGTGATATTAGTTTCAAAATAAACTTCTAAGAAGACATTTGTTCTAGAACGAGTCAAGACTTCTCTCAATCTTTCACTGGGTGAAGGCATGGCAACATTTACCTTCTGGATGTAAACCCAGAAAGTTCTCAGTGTCTTATCTCTATTCAAGATGTGGTAAATCTCTAGTATTGGAAGCTTGATCATGTTAACATGAAGCAAATTGCCAAGATTTCTTCAAAGAAGATTGTTCGAGGACTTCCTAATCTAGCTTACCAGAAGAATGAGTTGTGCACTCCTTGTGTTCTGGGAAAACAAGTCAGAAGTTCCTTTAAACTTGTGAATCAAGTCTCTACCAATCGAGCTCTACAACTTCTTCATATGGACCTTTTGGTCCAACTAGAACTCACAGTAATGGTGGAAATAAATATTGTCTAGTAATCGTGGATGATTACTCTCACTTCACTTGGGTCTACTTTTTGGCAAGTAAGTTTGAAGCCTTCTCCTATTTCTCCAAGTTTGCCACAAAGGTTCAAAATGAAAAGGGTATGCTATTTCAAGCATAAGAACTGACCATGGATGTGAGTTCGAGAATTCGGACTTTGCTAAGTTCTGTGATTAATCTGGTTTTCAACATGTTTTCTCTTCTCCATACACTCCAGAATGAAATGGGGCCGTGGAAAGAAAAAACGGATCCTTATAGGAGATGGCCAAAACTCTCTTGATAGAGAGCAAAATATCCTCTCGATTTTGGGCAGAAGCAATTTCAACTACTTGCTATATTATCAACAAAGTATTCTTGAAACCTATTCTAGAGAAAACTCCTTATGAAGTGTATAAAAGAAAGAAGCCGAATGTCTCATACTTTCATGTCTTTGGCTGTAAATGTTTTATTCTGAAGAATGCAAATGATCGATTTGGAAAGTTCGAAGCAAAATCAGATGAAGGAATCTTCCTTGGCTATTCTACTTCAAGCAAAGCTTACAAAGTCTTTAAAAAGAAGACTAAATCCGTGGAAGAATCTATGAACGTCAAGTTTCAAGTTTATCTGGAGAATCTACCATACTAGACTCAGCTTGAAGAGTTTGAACTTGTTCCAGACTTTACAAAGTCTATTTCTCCTGAAGAGGTTTAGACTTCTGGAGAACAGCAACAAGCAGAATGAGAAGATTTAACAAATGTAGAGGATCAACCAATTTTCAAACAAAGCAGCAACTGGAAGCACAAGTCAAGTCATCCCAAAGAATTCATCATTGGCAACATTGATGAAGGAGTTCGCACCAGATCCAAAGGAAGAGAAGAGTTCAATGCTCTAGCAATAGATTCTAAAGGAGTAGACGAAACCTTGTCTGATGAAAGCTAGATAGAAGCTATGCAGAAAGAACTCAAACAATTCAACATCAATGATGTATGGGAACTGATTCCAAAACTCAAAAGCAAATCCATTATTGGAACGAAATGGGTTTTCAGGAACAAAATGAATGAGAATGGTAAAGTGGTCAGAAACAAAGCAAGACTCATGGCAAAATGATATACACAGGAAGAATAGATAGACTATGACGAGACTTATGCACCAATAGCGAGGTTAGAAGCAATTAGATTATTACTTGCTATAAAAATTTCAAGTTATTCCAAATAGATGTAAAAAGTACATTATTGAATGGATTCATACAAGATGAAGTTTATGTGGAACAATCACCAAAATTTGAAGATCCAAGAAAGTCAGACTTAGTCTACAGACTGAAAAAGGCCTTGTATGGACTGAAGCAAGCACCTCGAGCTTGGTATGAAAGGTTGAGTAAGTTTCTAACTCAAAATGGTTTTGAAAAGGGAAATATTGATACAACCCTATTTATAAAGAAAGAAGGAAAAGACTTTCTACTGGTACAAATTTATGTAGATGATATTATTTTTGGTTCTCCTAACGAAAGTCTTTGCAAGAAATTTTCAAGATTTATGCAGGATGAATTCGAGATGAGCATGATGGGTAAGTTAACTTTCTTTTTGGGATTGCAAGTTAGATAATCAAAGGAAGCTTGTAAAGTTGATAGAAAGAGCACATTTGGCACTTGTCAACTACTGGGAAATATGTTGGTATATGGGTTCTCCAGGAAGCAAAGTACTATGGCTCTTTTAACTGCGGAAGCATAGTATGTTGCTCTTGGGAGTTGTTGCTCTCAAATCCTATGGATAAGACAACAACTGAGAGACTTTGAAATTGAAAAATTGTGTATCGAAATCAAATGTGACAACACAAGTGCTATTAATCTCACAAAGAACCAAATTCTTCATTCAAGGACAAAGCATATAGATATTTGACATCACTTTATAAGAGATCATGCCCAAAATGGGGAGATTATGATTCAGTTCATTAATTCGAAGAATCAGCTAGCAGACATCTTCACGAAGCCCCTAGAGAAAAATCTATTTGAGTTTATTTGCACCAAGCTGAATATTATTTCCTTTTTGGAGTAAAATCCGGAGTCAATCAAACTCAGAATTTCTAGACACTACTTTAGTAAGAGAATGTCTTGATTCCAAGTATTTTATTTTTGGAATGAAAAAGTATGTTTAACCGAATCGTTGCTTGCCTATTTTCTTCGAATTTTTTGAATTTTTGGCAGTTTTTATTTTCATTTATTTCGAAAAGGCAGCTTTCTTTTTTCCATATGACGGTTCGATTACCTCTTTTCTTTGTGACCTTTCATTTTCTTTATATACCCTCTTGTACTTCTTTCGAGCACCTCTTTTCAAACCCTAAAATACAGACTCTCTACTCTCTCGCCTCTACTCTCAAGTTTGTTCTGCAAGTTTCCATCTTTTTCACTCGAACTTGTCTGTGAAATCCTCCTAGCCTGCAAATATGTCTTACCAAAGGAAATTCTCTCGAATTGCTAATCAAGGTTCGAGAAGCATGCCAGAAGGGCAAACTCATTTTGATCTCACTGAGGAAGACTCTTTGCGTAACTCTCCATAGCATCCTCCACAGCATTTTACACAGAATGTTCCGTGCCAACCTCTGGAAGAGGAAGTTGAGGAAGATGCAAAACCTCTCAGAGCCTTGAGACCCTAGATTCTCTATAAGCTTTACACTCATTTGAAGTAGAGAGGTACTCTTATGACCTTTATCGATGAGTTTCGAAGGGAAAAAGGATGTAAGAACGAGACTTTGTTCCTAAGAAGGATGGAGCAGTTGGGTATAGCACTAAAAGAATTGACAGACAATGACTTTCTTCATTTTCCTGCAAACCCTAGGTTTGGTTCTAATCATCCTGAGAACAAGGATGATGATGAGATATTTTATTCGACTTTTCAACCCAGAATGGGTGTTGCTGCTGATGTTCCTGGAGAGAGAACAAGATTGTTTCGTTATAAGGAGCACAAAAAGGTTTACTCACAGATGCTGAAAAGAGGGTAATGAACCCTCGAACTGTTGATTTTGATTTCTTAGATTCAATCAAGGTTAACTTGTGGGAGAAGTTAGCCTTCCTTCAACTCGAGAATTTTTTGTTCTGAAACAACTATTGCATATCCAGAGTTGACTGCATTTTTCTATTCAAATCTGTCTTTTCTTGACCAAAATATAATTCAGTTCACTGTGAGTGAGAAAGCCTATGTGGTGGATGTTGACACACTAGCATACATTATTGGAGTGGAAAGGAGTGGTTTTCAATCAGTAAGTGTCTCATTTGGTTAAGCAATGAGATTTTTTTGTCAAGGACAGAGTACTAGAAGGAGGCATCACTTATTCTAGACTATTGGCCTCAAATGTTATGTTGCATAAAGTTGTCATTAACTGCATCAGACCGAAGGCTGCATCAAAAACAGATGTTTCTAGATTTGAAGCACGGCTAATGTTTGCTATTTGCAATGGGAAGAGATTTTCAATCCCTCATATTATCTCGATGCACATGTACAAGATAGTTATGAAAGATAACGGCCAGTTGCCTTATTTTGCACTTGTTACAAAATTGTTTAGACATCTTCAGATCGAGTTTCCCATCCCTCTTTGCTCTCGAACTATTGCTCCTATGGTTATAGGACTAAAAATGATTTTGAAGATGAGGTTGAAGGATCTGAACAAAGCCATTGAGCACTTGAAGAAGGAGTCCTTAAGCAAAACCAAGGTAGATTCTGCTGCAAGGAAGAAGAAAGGCAAGGAAATTGTGAAAGAACTTGTAAAGAAGAGAAGATCACTCATCCTGCAGGATGAAGAGAATGATGATGATCTTACAATTTCTGCCACTACCTTGAAGAATCTTCGAGGTTTTGTTGGTTCTGAGAAACCAATTCAAAGAGAACAAAGAGACAGAGAAGAAGCAAAGCTAGAAGAATAACAAGAACCAAAGAAGGAAGAAGAAGCAAGAGAAGAAGAAGCAAGAGATGAAGAAGGAAAAGGTCATGGGATGACTCTTATGAAGCTACAATTGCCATATCTGTATCTAAAGATTCAGAAGCAACTCGAAGTGGTCTAATAGGAGTACGTACAGAGACAGCACATCACTCTCATTCTAAAAATGAGAAGACTCAAGAAGAATGAATCATTTCTCCACCTGTAGGCACAGAAATAGGGGGAGCTGTTGAGAAAATAGGGACCTCTTCTCTTGTTTTTGCGAGTGATGGTATTAGTCGATATCCTGCACATTCTGAAGATATCTATGCTTCTCAATTTCCTGAAGCTAACATTGAAGAATCTACTCCGAGTTATGGAACTAGACAAGTTGATGTTCCCTCATCTCTCAACTCTCCACGAACTCAATTCGCTGATGCCAGTGCGTAGATAGTTACAAATGCTGACTATCCAAGGATGATAGAGCTTCTTTTGGAGGTCAAGGCTCAGCAATATGCTATGGAGATTAAGATACAGAAACTTCATACTGCATTGAGATCCTCTTCTAACTTTCACGCTAAAAATGTACAGTCCTTAGATGTCACATCTCGATCCTTCGAGCACATGCTCATCCCTCTGCGGTCGATTAAATAGCGACGTCTCAGGACGTGTTGCCGACTCATTCATTTTAATGCGTATGTGGAAGCGAATAATTAATCCTTAGACAACAACAAGATGGGATAGAAAAGTCGGGCCACAATTTTCAAATCAACACATTATTAAAAACCACAATCCGGTTTACAAATAGAGGTCAACTCTATGGTTTAATTACAAGAAGTCTATCTTCAAAAAGGACTTTTGAGCCATCCATGCTCCTGACCCCTCCGCCTCAAGCTTCGAGCTTCTTCGCCCTAGGGACCTAAAAAAGTTATCTCACAACGGGATGAGATAATGTCTCAACAAGTTCACCTCCTAAGACTCGACTAGGAAGAAAATACGCCCTAAGGGCTATCTAAGCACAATCATGAGTCAGAGGACTTACCTTGCCCTCAGTCCCTTCTTGCAAGTCAATACAATTTGCATAACCAATCAATCATTTCACCTATCAAGTCATCAAATCAGATCGAGTCATCAATCAATCGACTTAGTCGATTCCATGTCATCAAGATCATTCTCTTAGTCAAGCCATTCAATACTATCTATAAAGTCCGATCATATCCAGGACTGCTTACACTAAGCCGAAAATAGATAATATAGCTCGTACTAAGCTAATAATTATAATGTACTGCTCTCGTTAAGCTATTATATCGAACCCTTGAGTTGATATAGCACACTAATAATATTTTCTAGAAGCTATTAAGGTGTACTGCTCTCGCTAAAATGACATATCTAAGCCCGTAGGCTGATATAGTACACTAGTATACTACTCTCGCTAAGCTGATAAATCAAAGCTCGTAGGCTGATATAGTATACTAACAATGCTCTCCAAAAGCTGCTAAGGTGTACTGCTCTTGCTAATCTGATATATCAAAGCCTGTAGACTGATATAGTACACCGGTATACTGCTCTCACTAAGCTGATATATCAATCATCAGGTTGATATAGTATACCCATGATGCTCACTCTAAGCTGATAAAGTATACTACTTGCGTTAAGCTGATATATCAGGGCCCGTAGGTTGATATAGTACATTGTTCTCACCATCTAAGAATGCCACCATTTTTATCATAATCGTATGTTGGTACACGGTTGGCCTTAGCCAAAATACAATATTTTCCCCTTTTAAAATCCCATTAATTTCAACAGTCCACAAATCCATTTTTGGCATTGTAAACCAACACTTGGTTATTTTTCAATCAATTGCTGAAAATATAAAACTATGGGATAAATACCTCAAAATCACAATTCACATTCATTGCACAAAATAACAATCAATTAAACAAATCAACCACACCATTATAATCAGAATAAAATTCCGGTTAACGGCTACCCCGGTCTAATTTCCGAAAAATAAATAATTAATTAAGTAATTATGGAAAATAATTATTAATTGCCAATAAATAGGACTTAGGCCCGTAAAGCCTAATTAAAAGCCGATTATATATATATAAGCTTTCTTAAGTTTAGTTAAATGGGTCGGGTATAAGTTAGGTATGGGTTAGGTCAGGTATGGGTCGGGTCGGGTATTAGTCAAAAATTTTGCATTGTAATAAATGGGTCATAAATGGGTTAAATAGGTTGATTTGGGTCGGACCATTTATGACCCGACCCACCCGTTTAACAGGTCTACAAAAAACTAGCTGCTCTCTCAATGTTCTCCTATTTATAGGATATATCTAATATCCTTATCTCCAAGCAATTACGCATAAAATTAGGGAACAAAATCAAGGATTCCCTGATTTGATATCCATCTTCCACTGCTTTTTTATTTGAATTCTTGGTTTTTTTCATTCTTTTCATTATCTTCTTCATATCTCATTATTCTACATAAATAAGGAAAATTCGAATAATCAAAAGGAAATCTAAATATTTTCTCATAGACATTGCATTAATTATTACCTAAAATAGGTCAAATAACTCTATTTTTATAGAGTTATCATATATAAATTTTTATGTAGAGTGATGATAAATTTCTAATTTTCTAGGCTAAATTCGATAGAATATCGACCTAAATTATAATTTCAAACATTGCAATTTATGCATCTATTCGGGGTGGATTATGATAAATTCTATACATCGTTCAAAGAAGCTTCCGAATCGATTTAACTTCTTTTCCTTGGTTCCATTGCCGCATCCCATTCTTCGTCACTTTGTCCGCTTCTCCACTTAGACTCCACCGTCGACCAACGTCCAACTCATCTCCAAATTCATTTAGGAAGTTGACAATTCCTTTACTTGCTTTCATCGCCAAAAAAACATCTTGATCAAAGTGTCTCTGTATTGAAAAAAAAGAAAAAAAAAAAGTGTCTCTGTATTGCACCATTTACTTGTTGAGAGTATGTGGCAGAAGCGGTACCTTTACCTAAGGAGACTGCTGAAAGAGAGTCAAGTCCGAGCTTGTCCTTTACTTAAAAGCTTGAGTCAATATGTTATAAGCCAACTTGGATGTATTAATTGTTCCACACTGCACCAATTTTTTTATGCGAGACTACTTTAACACATATCTTGCGTGCATTTCAACACTTCAATCACCATGATTTGAACGCCAAAGATCAAGCGTACCTCATCATTCATAGCCTACTAGCCAAGTCGTCACCATGGGGCACAGCAACACCTTAAGATGATTATTAATCATCAATTCTCCTTAGATTAAAAAGACTTTGGGCTCTTCTATTTTGGTCTATTCTTCACTATAAAAGTATGAGGAAATTCCCTATCCTCCTATAATTGAACTTCATGAATATGGTATTATCTTCGATTCCCTCCAAACCTCTAAATGGGCCACTAGCTTTTGATTTATGCCTTTCAAAACATCTAAGAGCTCAAACACTCAAATGTTCTAAGTTTACTCTTATATGAGGTAGATAAAGTGTTAAGTCATCGATCAATCACTCCAATTCTTTTTCAATTCTCAATACCATATTCCGTTCCAAATACTAAATAAATGCAAATAATTTTTTTAAAGTGAATATTTAATTGATGAATGATATATGGTCATCATATCATGCGATAATTAAAAAGATCATAAAATAGCAATATTCAAAAGTAAGAGTTACTTCTTTGCTTGCAGGGGATGCTATTCCTGGGCGAGGTATTAATTTTAGGCTTCAATTTTCACCTAACTGTTGATGGTGTATTCCACGTGGATATTTCCGAAGAGGATGGCAACCGCATGATTGCTTGAGTTAAAGTCAAGTCACTAACTGCATAACCTATATGCCAAAGAAAAAAGAAAAACTTGCTTTGACTGGTTAACTATTGTTTAAACCACAAAAAGAGGGGAAAACAAGGAAAATAATCAATTCTTCATGGAAAGATTGTAACTTTCAAATTGCTACAGTAGCTACTACGAGGACCCCAAGCCCTATAAACTTGCAGAGAACACCCCCAGGGAAAGAACATCAGAAAACCTTTAGAAAAAGTATCCAGAATGAAAGACAGGTTGATCATGAGTTCTTTTTCAACTCTAAAGCTTCCCCAGATAGATTTGTCCGAATTAGATGGCCCAAAGCTAGGGACAGGTCGATGGGACTCTCACAAAGTCAACTCCGACAAGCCCTTCAAGAATTCGGTTGCTTCGAAGCCTTGTATGATAAGATGACCTTGAAGCTTCACAATGATACGTTTCAAGAATTGGAGGAATTGCTCAAGCTTGCAAACAATGTGATCTGCTGATTTGACTTCCCGGATAAGCCGTACGTCAGCTAACATGCAAATCTTCCTCATGCGCCTTTTTACGAGGCATTTGGAGCTGGCTACACCCCCAACTCGGGCTCTATCGAAGGATTAGCAGATCTCTTGTGGCCAGAAAGAAACACAAGATTTTGGTAATCACTTTTTTGTCATTACTGGTAATTATATTATTTATTCCAATCAAGGAAGTGTTAAGAGCCATGTCTATCAAATGGATCACTAATGACGCGAGTTTGATTTTTATTTACTTCGATGCAAGAAGAAAATGTAAAATGAATCATATGTGAAGATGCCAATCCACAGCCCTATCTATAGAAATTGTGGTTTCAATGTGCGCCTTTTTTCATTAATATGCAGTGAGACAATGAATACGTATGTTACGAGGGTTTTGGAGTTGGATTCACTAGTGATGAAGTTGGTTTTGGGAAGCTTGGGCATAGACAAGCACGTGGAATCTCTAGCCAAGTCGGTTAGATATAATTTTCGTCTCATGAGATATGCTGCTCCCGGGACCGAGGAGTCAAAGAAGTCTAGGGCTTGGTGCCATCGCGACGCAGACTTCGTGATCGTACTTCAGCAGAACCATGTGAATGGATTGGAAGTGCAAACTAAGGACGGGTGTTGGTTCCAGGTCGCCCCTTCCTCAGCTACCTCTTTGACTGTCCTCGCTGGGGAGTCATTCTATGTGAGTCTCCCCCCACCCACTCTCTCTTTATTGAATTTGCTTCAAAAAGTAGGTAACATGCTATGAGAGCATCGAGCAAGAATTCGGGAACCTGACTTTACATATCAATCGTAAATTATTGTTTATATTTCTAGTATTGATATCACGTCTAGCAATAGCTAGAATTATGACATTAAAACACAGCCCTTGTCACCGTGTAATGATGAGTGGGCATGAGGCAAGATATTGCATAGGAATCTTCTCTTCCGTTCAAGGCACGATCCAGTGTCTTGATGAGCTTGTGGACGACCAACATCCTTTTCTTTTCAAGCCCTTTGATGTTGCCGGTCTCTCCCGCATCTACAAGACCAAAGAGGGTGATGGATATTTATTACAAAATTTGAAGTCGAGATGCTTTCGAACCATCGAGTGTCCTTTAGCCCCACCAATCAATTGCGAGTCAAATCTTAAGGCATACGTTTTACCGTCGTTAATAATTAATTGTGTTGGGATATATTACGCGGAAATGACAGGATCTTGCAATTTATGTCAACGCGAAATCACCAGAGAAATAAACGAGAAATAATAATGACATTAGAAATCTATGTGGTTCGGTTCAAGTATCAGTACCTACGTTCATAGAGAAAGTCAGCAGCAAATAATCAACTATAATCGGATAATCAAAGTTTATAATCACTCATACGCTCAAGTGTTTCCCATACTTAGATTTAACCCCAAAACCAAAAGTGTTTATAAATAAACAACTCACTTGGGTATAAATTCACGGCATAAAATTACCGCACGTTCAAGCTCAAAATAGAAATGCTCTACGTACGCTGAAAAGCAAGAACAGCATCTTTCTTTACTTTCACATACGTATCTTCGCTTCAACAAGCGGTGCTCCTTACGGCTTCTCTCTGTGTGCGGCTTCTTTTCTCCGTAGGGTTTTCGGCGATCCCTCGTCGAAAGAAGAAGGAAAACCCTATGCATTTTTTTTATTTATTTATGTGTGTGTGAATTGCATTTTTGCAAACACTCAAACTCGAGACATAATTTAACAATTCTCCACCTTGGCTCGATGTTTGAAGCCATGTTATAGTGCTCATCATCAATGCTTCTCTCCTAACGCCCCAACAGGCGCTCAATCTTCACAGACACCAATAGAGCTCAAGCAAAACTTGAGCTTCGCCAAAGGAATGGACTCAGTCATCATGTCTGCTGGGTTATCTGCTATAGCAATATTTTTTACAATAACATTACCCTTAGCTAAGATATCTCCGATGAAGTGGTACCTTATGTTGATATGATTCATTCAATCGTGATAAACTAGATTATATGCCAAATATATTGCACCTTGGTTAACATAGTGTATATCCACACTTTTATGATCTAACCCAAAGTTTAAGAGCAAATTTTGTAACCATATTTGCTTCTTTCGCTATAAAGGTTAGTGCCATGTACTCCGCCTTAGTCGAAGACAAAGCAATGTGATCTTGTAAGGACGCTTTCCAACTAACTGCACCACCTGCTAGCATAAATATGTACCTTGCTAAAGAACTGCAATAATCCAAATCACCGGCATGATCTGAATTTACAAAACCAGTGGTCTCACTGCCATTGCTGTCTCTCTGATACAATATGCCCACGTCTATTGTTCCCTTCAAATATTTGAGTATCCACTTCACAACTTCCCAATGAGCTTTACTAGGACGCTTCATATAGCGACTAACCATATTTACAGCCTATGAAATATCATGCTTAGTATACACCATAGCATACATAATACTACCCACGACACTAGAATAAGGAACACGGGACATATGCTCCTCCTCCTCCTTAGTCCACGGTGATAATTTATCTGAAAGTTTAAAGTACTTCGCTAGAGGTGTACTTACAGATTTTGTCGACTGCATATTAAAACGTGCCACGATCTTCTCAATATATTTCTTTTGAGATAGACATAAAACTCTTGCAGCCCTGTCACGCAAAATCTCCACACCCAATATTTTCTTCGCAACACATAAATCTTTCATCTCAAATTTAACATTTAACCACATCTTCAGCACATCGATATTAGACATATTCTTAGTTGCTATCAACATTTCATCAACATATAAGAGTAGATAAATCAAATAACCATTCTCCAATCTCCTATAATAAACGTAGCTATCCATTTGACTTTTCGTGTAGTCTTGACTAACCATGAAAGTATTAAAACGTTTATACCACTGCCTAGGAGACTGTTTTAGCTCGTACAAAGATTTCTTCAACAAGCAAATATGATCTTCCTTACCCAGAATAGCAAATCTATCCGGTTGCCTCCTGTAAATTTGTTCCTCCAACTCACCATGAAGAAATGTAGTTTTCATATCTAGCTGCTCTAACTCAAGATCTTGCGAAGCAATTAAGGCAAATAAAACACGAATAGAAGTATGTCTTACAACAAGAGAGAACACCTCATTATAGTCAATGCCCTCATGCTATGTATACCCCTTCTCCACAACTCTCGCCTTATACCTCGCTACCTTGACACTAAGAATGCCCTCTTTCCATTTAAAGACCCATTTACTTACGACAATTTTTTGGCTATTGGGTACTTTGACCAGTTCCCATGTCTGATTTCGATGGAGAGATTCCATCTCTTCACTCATAGCCCCTAGCCACTACGATGACTCCAAACTAACCATTGCCTCAGAGTAAGACAAAGGCTCATCTGTCTCCACCTCATCATCTACAGTTAATGTATAAGTAATATTTGTATAACCATAACGTATTTGTGATTTAATTTGCCCTCTCTGTCTATCTGCGACTATATTGTACCGTGACTTTGCCGATTGTTCACTATCACCGACTTTAAGAACTGCGGCTTCATCTACAGTCTCAACTTTTATTACCTTCGAAGTCTTCGGAGTCTCTACCTGAAGCTTTACCTCACTAATGACACCATGATATGTCTTCTCTACTGGTTATGTCTTAAAACTCCTTTGTTGAAACATTGCAGTCTCGTCGAAGATCACATCTCTGCTGATTAGAAAATCGGGTGATCTGGGATCGATGCAACACAGCCGGTAGCCTTTCACCCCATGTGCATAATGCAAAAATATGCACTTCTTTGCCCTCGACTCAAGCTTACCATCACTTGCATGAGCATACGCAGGACATCCGAATATACGTAATCCGGAATAATCAACAGTTTTCCCCAATCATACTTCTTCAGGAGCCTTCCACTCGATAGCAGATGATGGAAATCAATTAACTAGGTAACATGCCATGTTCACTGCTTCAGCCCAAAATTTCTTGCCAAGTCCTACATGCGAAAGCATGCATTGAGCTCGCTCAAGAAAATTTCTATTCTTCCATTTTGCCACACCATTCTACCGTGGTGTCTCATGTATTGTGTGATGTTTTACAATATATTCTTTCTCATAGAACTCAGTAAAATCTTCACCACAGAACTCCATGCCATAAATTTTGAACCGATCAAACACTTTATATTTGTGCTTCAAAAAGTATACCCATACCTTCCTCGAATAATCGTCGATAAATGTCAGCATATATCAAGCACCTCCTTTCAAAGGAACTAAAGACGGGCCCCAGACGTTTGAATGATTAAATTCAACTAGTCGTTTGATTGAATGAATAACTGTAGTAAACTTAACTCGATGCTGCTTCCCAAAAATGGAGTATTCACATAAGTCTAGCTTTCCTGTCTTTTGACCCTTCAACAACTCCCTTTTACTCAGCATCGCCATACCTACTTCGCTCATGTGCCTTAAACGCATATACCATAATTGAGTCAAGTTAGAGTCTGACTCACCCGATGAAATTGCAGTGGTTCTAGTCACTGTCTCTCCCAGTAGATGATAGAGAGTATTCACTTTCTTCCCCTTCATCACTATTATGGCACCTAAAGAGATTTTCACTACTCCACCTTTAGCGGTGTATCCACACCCAATGTAATTGAGTGTCCCCAGAGAAATAAGATTCTTATTGAGCCCCTGTACATGCCTCACATCTGTCAATGTGCGCACCACCCCATTGTGCATCCGAATCCGAATTGTCCTTATCCCCACAGCCTTACAAACTGCATTATTCCCCAAAAGAACTCTACTACCATCTGCAGTCTGGTAAGTAGTAAACCAGTTCTTATGAAGTGTCATGTGATAAGAAAACCCCAAATCTAGCACCCATTCGTCTTCTAATGAAATAGCAGTCACACATAAAACAACTTATGCATCAATATTGCTCCCCTCAGCAACGTTTGCCACACTGCTTGTGGTATTCTGCCTATCAACTTTATTCATTCGTTTTGGACAATCTCTCATAATGTGCCCCTCCTAGTGACACTCAAAGTACTTCATGCGTCCCTTGGAATTTCTATGGCGTGATTTCGATCTGCTTTTACCTCTACTGCTATTAGGTCCTCGATGTTGTTCTCTACCCCTAATTGTCAATGCTTGCACTACTCCTTGCGCTAGACTGTCATCTTGCAACTTTCTCTACCACTCCTTAAAGAATAATGTGGACTTTACCTCTTCTGAGGTAATTGTAGTATGCCCCTGCAACAGTGAATCGGTAAAGTGCTCCCATGACTATGGTAAAGAAGCTAACAACATCATGCCCTATTCTTCATCATCAAGTATCTTACCGACATTCTTCAAATCCAATATGAGTTTATTAAATTCATCTAGGTGGGTTCTGATAGACATACCTTTCGTATATCTAAATTGAAACATCTTCTTCAACATGTACAAGCGATTGTTCAAACCTTTCTTCACATAGAGTGCTTGAAGTTTTGCCCATAATGCCGCGGCATCCTTCTCCTCAGCAACCTCTATCAAGTCCTCATCCGTCAAATTTAATAGGATTGTGCTTTTTGCTCTTTCCATCAACTCTACCCTCTCAGAGGCTTTCATTATAATAGGCAATCCATCTTCACCATCTAGTGCCTTGGCCAAACCTTGTGTTGTCAATAAAGCTTGCATCTTGATGCTCCATAACACAAAGCTGTTACTCCCGTTAAACTTCTCAATTTCAAATTTCATCTAAGACATAATTGCAATAACATAATTTTCAAATAATAATCAGACAAGCAAAAGCTCCAAATCACAATCAAGAAATCCAACCCCTAGCTCTGATACCAATTGTTGGGATATATTATGCAAAAACGATAGGATCTTGCAATTTACGTCAACACGAAATCACCAAAGAAATAAACGAAAAATAATGACACCAGAAATTTATGTGGTTCGGTTTAAGTATTGGTACCTATGACTATAGGAAGAGCCAGCAGCAAATAATCCACTATAATAGGAGAATCAGAATTTACAATCACTCACATGCTCAAGTTCCCACACCTAGATTTAACCAAAAACCCAAAGTGTTTATAAATAAACAATTCACTTGGGTATAAACTCATGACACAAAATTACCGTGCGTTCAAGCTCAAAACAGAAATGCTCTACGCACGCCCAAAAACAAGAACAACATCTTTCTTTACTTTCACATACATATCTTCGCTTCAGCAAGCGACGCTCCTTATGGCTTCTCTCTGTGTGTGGCTTCTTTTCTTTGTAGGGTTTTTGGTGGACCCTCGTCAAAAGAATAAGGAAAACCCTCTAATTTTTTTTTTTTACGGGTGTGTGAATCGCGTTTTTGCAAACACTCAAACTTGAGACATAATTTAACAAATTGAGTGCATATCAATCAATATTTGGGAAACCTATCAAGTTTCCCTTTGTGTAAATGAAATACGGTTGGCTCACGTTAGATGTACTATTATGTAGGAGCCAAAAAAACATCTCTATAAACATTGGTCTTTCATCTCTATAAATCATGGAGATCTGATGCCTTAGTGAAGCGCTTGGACCTTGTTGAAAATATATCTCGAGTTAATCTCATATAGGATGCCTTATCTTGGTAGATTTCTAGTTGGGAAATGAGAAGGGAATGGCTCCATTACTCTCGCGATTGTGATGGACCAATCTCCACCTGGAGTTTTTCCCACAATACTAGTTAACCAGTGTATCTTTTGTAGGAAAATATATTTTGAATTTAATGCTCCCGTATTGCTGCTAAACTTTTCCATTTGATGAGACTTCTAAAAGGCAAAGATCCAATGTGAAAGAGAACATAGATGGCGTAAAAAGAAAAAAAAACGACAGAATCATAATCATTTTGGTCAAAAATTGATTTGGAAAGAAAATTATATTTTCCTATTTCTATTTTTGCATAAGTTTTTGAGCAAAAATTTGTGTTTGATAACAATGCAAAATTTCTATTCTCAGAATAGAATTATGTTTAATAATGACACAAAATTTCTCTTACTCAGTGGGCGGCAGATAGTGGTCGTGATAGCCACTGGCAAACGTTGGCAGTAATTGGCAGACAACGACAGTGGACGGTAGTTGACGATCGGCAATGATCGGTGGAAGGCAGCCAATGACTAGCGACAGATGATGGAAACAATGGGTAGGTGGCCAATTAATAGAGAGGACGAGCGATAAGAAGAGTTTTTATATCTCATTTCTATTCCAAACCTATTTTTGGATTAAAAATTTGTTCCAAAAATAAAAAAATGAAATTGCATAACCAAACGGATTTCTATTCTGAAACAGAAAAATTATTCTAGAATAGAAATAAAATGGTTGCTATACACGCCCTAAGTAATCAGAAGGTGCATATCTCAATTTTTCAAAAGGATTTTAAAAATAAATAAACTTAAAAAGACAAGAAGACTCACCATTAAGAATTTCATACATGGAAACTAGTACGAAAACTCGTCCATTTCAATGAGAAAGAGTAATGAGTAGCCAAAAATGAAAGAGTCAAGGTTAGAGAACCGGGTTCTTTTTGTCCCAAAACAAAAGTTAGTGTTTCAAATCAATGATTTCAAGTGAATTGTTGTTTGCACTAATGGAAAACTTAACATATTTCTAAAGTAAAAGTTCATGCTTGGATACTCATTTCTTTTCATTTTGGACAAGCTGAGCCAATACGATGAATTAAAAGAGTTCTACATTATGAACTTTATAAAGCACACATAACTTACATGCGCTTTAGAAGGTTGTTGAAGAGAGTATGGATAAATAGAATACGGAAAAAGAAATTAACAAAAAATTAAAGGGATCGAATTCTATTTGTATTGCTTCTGTCTTTGGATTGTTTTAGAAGTGAGGATACTTTCATGTTGTGTATTTTATTAAATGATTTTTTATTTTATTTTTTTAATTTTTGGATTTGGCTTGGAAGTACTACAACTGAAAACGCTTTTGTGCCATTTAAAAGAACTATAAAAATATTTCCTAAATTCAATATTCCACAATGTTTTTCATTCAATAATAAAATAATAATCCTCTGTTGATTTGCTTTTCAATATCTCTTAGTTATGGTCTTCAATATCTTTACTTTCCATAGCTCCAGTAGCCAAATCCACACATATGGGAATTTGTGGTCATTGTGGCATCATCATTGATGGTAAATAATGGTGCCATCATATTAGCAGGACTTACTTCTAGTTGGAGTAGGATTCCTGATTTGAGTAGATTTCCTATTTTGGATCCAAATCTTTTCTATATAAGAAGTGAGTTTTCTTTGTAAATTGCATCAAAAAAAAAAAAAACTTCCTTTCATGACAATTAATCGTGCAGCTCATGACTTTCATCATGAGAATTTGAAACGTGAAAATCTTGTGATAAAATTTCATGTAACTCATCTATGGAATTGACTAGCGAGAAATTGCGAAACTTTGAATTATTGCATATAATTAAGAGTTAAGAAACACTGTGAGTGTTTCAATAACTCAAGTGTCCTTGTAATATCTGTGATATCGCTCAATTCATAAAAAAAAAAAAAAAAAATAATAATAATAATAATAATAATAATAATAATAATAATAATAAATAATTAATTAATTAATTAATTAATTCATTAAAAATTGCTCTGCTTTTCCCATGAGGTTAGTTCCATTGACCAATCCATGTAAATCTGATATTTGATTGGATTCCTTTATTTTGTTTATTTTATTACTTGATCACATATTTTTGGCTATAGACCCATCGCCTCATCAAGCAAGCTATCTCAAAGCTCAACGGAAAAATTGCAAATGAATCAAAAATCTATTGCGTAAAATTCAATCAAGTCCTAAAATAAACTAAGAAATGTAGTTGCATTAATAATTTCAACTTCATATGTCCAAATCCAATGTAGGTATGTATCAATTATGTACAATATAAAACTTAGTACCCTTTCACGAGAATGCATGATGCTCCAATGGCCACCCTTTCCATATAGGAATGAGTAGGTAAGGGGTACGAATCTCCACATTTTAAAAGGGGCTACAGATGAAAACATTTAGTTTTAAGTATGGAATTTGACTCTCACGCTTTGTAAAGAGGTAAGGTAAAAGTTTGAGAGTAAGTTGAAAGATAGAGTAGAACAAACAAAAAAAAGAATATCTATAATCATATAGAGAAGATACTCTTTTCATAATATATGTAGAAAATAAGATAATTACAATGGTTTTGTCATGCCAAGCTAGAACGCTACACAGAAGCTTTGTCAATGCCGCGGGACAGTAAAGAAATCATTATTCAAAACCCTACTAATTCATGCATTAATTTCGTCAGATATGGATGCATCAAAAGAAAAATAAAAGGATTCTGTTTAATTCGCCAGAAAAATAAATAATTTAGAAACTATTTCTTTATAAGCGATCACTTGTATTGCTTGAAATGCTTAGTCAATAAAAAGAAGTTTCCATAATTGAGTAAAGTTTATGTCTAAAAAAATTTTACGGATGAAGAAAATATTTTTCGTCAATTCATTTGTATAAGAGATAAAAGTTATTGTTTTTAGGAATATATTTTCCAATTTTTTTTATTTTCTATTAAACAAACAAAGCTTACCAGAATGTCCAAAGAAAGGGTGCAATCATTTTTAAAAGAAAAAATATTTTTCAAATTATTTAATCTTTGCAAAACAAATAAAGCGTTAATTTTTACAGAAAATATCCCATAAAAGGGTGCAAAAACAGGAAAACGAGAAAGCTGTTCTTTTCCCCTTCAAAGCGCTCATTCGACCATTTTAGTGGTCGATATCATCTAATAACGACTATACATCGGAATAGAAGAATAGAGTGCCCTTTTTTTCCGGGACGCTTCGATGCGAATATATATGGAATACCTTCTGGGGACCAAAAAGACAAACAAGAGAAAGCGAATAAATGCCTACCTTGTTTTTCTAAAATATGGTCGATTAAATAAATAACTGGCCGGCAAGCCTTGTTGTACCATTGAAACCACATGTGTCGGTATCAGGAGCCTCGATCTCATCGTCGTCTACGTGACGTAACCGAATCAGTTGACCAACAGACGAGAACTTGAGGGAAAGGGACACAAGGAAGGGCTCGTAATTATTTCCAGCCACTCGCTCACCTTCAAAAAGTCAATTTGCTTTTCTTTATTATTATCAATTTTCAAAACATCGGTGGGAGTTTAAAAAAATCAAAATATTAAAAAAATTTCTCAAAAAACCTCAATCTATGATCATTATAACATAAATACCTATAATTTTTTTTTATTATGTCACAAAGAAAACTTTAAAATTTATATACGTGTAACATAATTCGGGTATTTGTATCATAATGGATAAATTTAGGGTTTTTGATAACATAAAGAAAAATTCAGGGTCACTTGATTGCTCATTTGTTTCCATGTATTGCACGTAGAAGACATGCCGGCAAGGAAGATAACCATCAACTTTGCATTCACTAGTCAACTCTTGTTTAAACCACTAAAAGAGGGGAAAACAAGGAAAATAATCGACTCTTCATGGAAATATTGTAGCTTTCAAATTGCTACCGTGGCTACTTCTACTTCAAGGATGCCAAGCCCTATAAATCCAGCAGAGAACCCCAAGAAAAGAATAGGAGAAGACGTTTAGAAAAAGGACTCGGAAAGAAAGACAAATTGATCATGGATTCTATTTCAACATTGAAGCTTCCCCTGATAGATTTGTCCGAATTAGATGGCTCAAAGCCAGGGACAGGTCGATGGAACTCCTTGCAAAGTCAAGTCCGGGAAGCCCTTGAAGAATTCGGTTGCTTCGAAGCCTTGACTGATAGGATGACCTTGGAGCTTCACAATGATGCGTTTCAAGAATTGGAGGCATTGCTCGAGCTCCCGACTGATGTGAAGAGCCGGCTCAATAACCCAGATAAGCCGTATGATGGCTACCTTGGGAATCTTCCTCATTCACCTCTCTACGAGGCATTTGGAATGAACTGCACCCCTAACTCGGGCTCTATCGAAGGATTTGCAGATCGCATCTGGCCGGAGGGAAACACAAGATTTTGGTAATCCTTTTTTATTTTTAATTACTGGTAATTATATTATTTATTCCAATTAAGGAAGTGTTAAGGGACATGTTTATCAAATGAATCACCAATGACTGCAAATTTGATTTCCATTTACTTCAATGCAAGAAGAAAATGTAAAATGAATTATCTGTGAAGATGCCAATCCACAACCCTATCTACAGAAATTGTGGTTTAATGTGTGCATTTTTTCATGAATATGCAGCGAGACAATGAAAACGTATGTGACAAGGGTTTTGGAGTTGGATTCACTAGTGAAGAAGCTGGTTTTGGGAAGCTTGGGTGTAGACAAGTACCTGGAATCTCTAGCCAAGTCGTTTGGATACAATCTCCGTCTCATGAGATATGCTGCTCCTGGGACCGAGGAATCCAAGAAGCTTGGGGCTAGGTGCCATCACGACGCAAACTTCGTGACCATACTTCACCAGAACCATGTGAACGGATTGGAAGTGCAAACTAAGGACGGATGTTGGTTCGAGGTCGCCCCTTCCTCAGCTACCTCTTTCATTGTCCTCACTGGGGAGTCATTCTACGTGAGTCTCCCCCCACCCACTCTCTCTTTATTGAATTTGCTTCAAAAAGTAGGTGACATGCTATAAGAGCATCGAACAAGAATTCGGGAACCCGACTTTACATATCAATCATAAATTATTGTTTATATTTCTAGTATTGATCATCACGTCCAGCAATAGCTAGAATTATGAAATTAAAGCTGATTTCTTTGTGAAATTCTCATAGACGGGTTCATGTGTGAAACATAGATTCGTGTACGGTTGAATGCGTATTGTTACAACGAAATCGATGCTAGCTTGTAATGAGACGGACCATCATCATTTTTGAGCCTCTCCCTCTTTTTTTTTTTTTTTTGTCATTTTTTGCGTGTAGGGATGGAGCAATGGGAGATTACACAGCCCTTGTCACCGTGTAATGATGAGCGGGCACGAGGCAAGATATTGCATAGGACTCTTCTCTTCCATTCATGAGACGATCCAGTGTCCTGATGAGCTTGTGGACGACCAACACCCTTTGCTTTTCAAGCCCTTTGATGTTGCTGGTCTCTCCCGTATCTACAAGACCAAAGAGGGAGAAAGTGGAGCTTCGGCAATGGATACTTATTACAGAATTTGAAATCAAGATGCTTTCGAACCATCGAGTGTCCTTTAGCCCCACCAATTAATTGCTGTCGTTAATAATTAATCGAGTGCGTGTTGCTCAGTATTTGGGAAACTTATTAGGTTTCCCTTTCTTTCTCCTTTGGCGCTTGTTTAGCTTATAATATCTGAGCCAATTGAAGATCCTCGAAGCTATCTGTGCTTCAAGCTGTTGATAAAAGATTACTTCTGCCAAGCAAGTATTGTAAAAGAAAATAACAAAGAAATAGGTGTTCATGAAGAAATTTTCTTTCTCTTCTCTCTTCTAAGGAAAAGAACTCTTTAATTATTTCCTATGAGCAGCAAAAAGCATTCTACTACTTTCAAAAATTTCAGAGAAAAAGAGATTCTTGTGTAAATGAAAAAAGTTTGGCTCACTTTAGATGTACTATTGTGTAGGAGCCAAAAACTGTCTCCATAAACACTAGTCTTTCATCTCTATAAATCATGGAGATCTTATGCTTTAGTGAAGTGCTTGGATCTTGTTGAAAATATAACTCGAGTTAATCTCATAAATGATGCCTAATCTTGGTAGATTTCTAGTTGGGAAATGAGAAGAGAATGGCTCAATTACTCTTGCAATTGTGACAAGGCACTCTCCACCTGGAGTTCTTCCCTCAATACTGGTTAACCAGTGTTTCTTTTGTAGGAAAATATATTTTGAATTTAACACTCCCATGGTGTTGCTAAACTTTTCCATTTGATGGGACTTCCAATGTGAAAGAGAACATAGTTAGCATAAAAAAAAAACTACAGAATAACCAGAGGGGAAAAAAGACACAATAAAGGCACAAATGATAACCATTTTGATCAGAAATTGATTTTCAGAAGAAAAATAAAATTTTTCATTTCTATTTCTACGTTAGTTTTTGAGCAAAAATTCGTATTTGATAACGATGTAAAATTTCTATTTCGAAATAGAATTATATTTGATAACGACATAAAATTTCTCTTTCTCGAGGCGCAAAGAGATAGCGGTCGTGGCAACGACTAACGAACGACCATGGCAACGACCGACGAATGGCAGTAGCAGTCGGCGGACAGCGACGGTTGACAGCGATCAACAATCGGCAACGATTGGTAGAAGGTAGCCGACGAGTGGCAGCAAATGACAACAAAAACGAGTAGGTGGTCAACTAATAGAGAGGACGAGTGATGAAAAGAGTTTTTTTATTTCTTATTTCTATTCCAAACTTATTTCTAATTTAAAAATTTGTTCCATAAAATAGAAAAATGAATTGCATCACCACACAGATTTTTGTTCTAGAAACAAGTCTGGAACAAAAAAATTATTCTTAAATAAAAATAGAATGGTCGCCATGGGTGCTCTAAGTAATCGAAGGTGGATATCTCAAATTTCCAGAAGGATTTAAAACAAAAAGATATTTACTTATATTGGAAAAACTCCTACCATAGTTTTGAAGTTGACAAAAACTTTCTTATTCTTATTCTTATTTTGAATGGTAGTATACTTTTGAAGTTATATCGCAAACTCTTGCCAAAGTCTTTCCCACTCTAACTTATTCCAGATTGAAACTGAGTCCAAAACGAAGACATAATTAGACTCAAATTTATTGATCTTGCGATAAGGATTCATAATGAACGCAATAGGAATCTATTTTTCAATATCCGGCTCTCTCACAAAAATCTCACTTACCTTTTATAAATACATTGATGAAATCAATTGCGAATTGATGAAATCAATCTTGAAGACAAGTTTCTTTTAGGGAAATATCTACTTATGAAAACCTAGATTTTAATTATATAGGCAACCAAAATCAACGAATTTTTATCTCAATCTTTAAATGGCTATAAGATTTCCTTAATCGATTTGTCCAACGGGTTGATTAGAAGAAATTCCTTTGGAAAATGCCAACGGCTAGTGAGGCATGGAGGAGTATTTAAGGAAGTCATTCAATCTATTTGAGATAATGCGTGAAAATTGAAATTCCAAAGTCTGAAGTCTTTCCAACCACTTGTTCTTCATTGATGGTCCTTACAAATTGTATTTAAGAGAGAAAATCACAACAACAGTGACTTAGGAGAGAAAAGGTATCTTCCAATGAGTGTTTGTACTAAAAAAAATTGTACTTCTCTATTGATGTTATAGTGAAATCTAGCCAGAAGGCAATCAGCATGGGAAAGTGAACGTAGGCTTAATCTAAGCCAAACCACTATAAATTCTGTCTACAATTTTCTTTTCCCTTAACTCTCTTTATTTAAATCTGTTGCATCATTTTAAGTATTGTAAAAATCAATTCCATCTGTTATCTGATTCTGAATATTCTTCAAAAGTTTGGTGATTTGTTTATTAGACTCTGTTTGATTCTCAAATTTTATTTGAAATTTATTTTTCAAAAATGCTTTTAAGCACCTATTCACCCCCCTCTAAGTGTTCGTACTAGCTTTATCAATTTGTATTAGAACCTTGTGCTTATCTGTTGAAGTGTTTATACTTATGAGTTAAAGATCTTCTATGGCTAGTTGTTTAGCACCAGGACACGTGGAGGGGCAGAGTAATACCAAGCCACCTTATTTTGATGAAAAATCATATAATATGTGGAATAATAAAATAAAGACATTCCTGAGATCTACAGATCCACTAGAATGAGATGTTGTAAAAAGAGGGATCAACCCAAAGGCAACTTCTGCATCTGACAAGGGAAAAGAAGTCTTAGACAAGGATGCTAAGGAAACCAACCAAGTAGAAATTACCAAGAGAGAAGCTCTTGATGCAAAAGCCATATATTATTTATGCTATGTTTTGTCCCATGTTGAATATAACCGAATTTCTTCATGTAAAACAGTTAAAGAAGTTTGAGATAGACTTCATGTCACCAATGAAAGAACATATCATGTAAAAGAGACAAAAATAAATATCTTACTTGGCCAATATGAATCATTCAAGATGAAACTGGGAGAGTCTATTGGAGATATGTTTAGTCGATTTACAGAAATTGTAAATGGGTTAGCATATCAAGGTCAACCAATTTCTGCTATAATGAATGTCAACAAATTTTTGCAAGGACTTTCAAAGGACTGTAACTATATGAAAATATCAATTCATGAGACATAAAGAATTATGCCTTTCTCTATTGATGAGTTGATAGCCACTCTTCAATTGTACGAAGTGGAACAATTCAATGACGAAGAGGATCCAAGAGGTAAGAAATCAATTGCCCTTAAGGGTATTGCCGATTCTGATGATACAAACACAGATGATGACATGGAAGGGGGAGAGCTTGCTCTCATAATAAAGAAATTCATGAAATTGAATAGGAAAGGAAGAAGACTAAATTGGAAAAAGGCAAAGTAGGCAAAATTTCTAGAAAAAGATCAATGGAAGATGTTGAATCTAGAAAGGATGTGATATGCTTTGAGTGCAAGAAAAAGGAACACGTCAAGCCTAATTGTCCACTGCTGAAAAAGAAGAAAGGTAAGTATGAAAAATATAAGAAAGCTCTAAAAGTAGAAACCTAGAGTGACACAGAATGTGAAAGTGAAGAGGAGTTTGCAAATATCTGTCTAATGGCTCACTCAAAATCAGAATTTGACTTAGACACAAACTCAAAATCTAACAAAGAAATCGAGATAAGTCATTCAAAAATTCCTATTAAAGTTTCTAAGTATATAAATAAGTTTTGCTTAAATCTCAAATCTTCTCTTAAAAGAATCTCTGAATTAAAGAAGAACAATTCAAAACTCAGACAATAGGATAATTCTTGGAGAGAAAAGTTTGAGAGTCTGAAAAATAAGTTTGATTATTTGAAAGAAAATACCGATTCCCTTTCAAAAGAAAATAAAAAAATTTGAAAAATGAGATTTCAAATATTTTTACAAAGTTCTCCAAAGGGTCAAAAACTTTAGAACACATTCTTGTAGATCAAATACCCTACTGTAACAAATTTGGTTTGGGTCTGAGTAAAGAAAATGCTCTTTTGATCAATTTGCCTAAAGTCAATGAGAGACTTAGACAATGACCTTCAAAATCTGTTTACAAAAATCATTTTCAAAAAGTTTTTGTAAGACCTATTGATCGGAGTACTCTTAAATGTTCTAAGTGTGATAGTTCAGAATATTTTGAGAATGAATGTCCTAAAGTTTGGATACATGTTAAGAAGGATTGGACAAAATTTGTTTTTAAAACTAACTCCTTAGGACCCAAGAAAATTTAGGTACCAAAAAAAGTTTGAGATTTTTTATTTTTATTGCAGGTTATTGTTGAGAGGAAAAACAAATGGTACTTGGATAGTGGCTATTCTAGATATATGACTAGAGATTCAAGTAGTTTGATAAATCTAGAAAAATAAAGAGGCGGAAATGTTTCATTTGGAAGGGATAGCAAAGGAAAAATTATTGGACATGGAATAATGAGGATTAGAAGTTTGATCATCAACAATTTTTCCCTAGTGAAAGGTTTGAACTACAATCTTCTAAGCATAGGTCAATTATGCAATTTGCGATTCAAAATCAATTTCCAAGAAAGTGTTTGTTCTAGAGTTAGTCAAGACTTCTCTCAAACCCTCACTAGACGAAGGCATGGCAACATTTATCTTCTAAACATAAGTCCAGAGAGCTCTCGATGTCTTATCTCAATTTAAGATGAAGCAAATCTCTGACACCTCAAGCTTGGACATATCAGTATGAAACAGATTGCTAAACTATCGTCTAAGAAACTGGTCCATGGTCTTCCCAAAATGATGTACCAGAAGCTTGAACTTTGTACTCCATGTAAATCTCTAAATCAAGTCTCAACTAATTGCGTCTTGCAGCTTCTTCACATGGATCTTTTCAGACCAACTAAAACTCAAAGTATCGGTGGTAATAAGTACTATTTAGTAGTTGTGGACGACTATTCAAGATTTATGTGAGTTTTCTTCTTGGCAAATAAAGTAGAAACCTTCTCATATTTTTTAAAGTTTGCTAAGATGGTTTAGAATAAGAAAGGTTATGCCATTTCGAATATTAAGACTGATCATAGGGAAGAATTTGAAAATCAATACTTTGCAAATTTTTGTGATGAGAATAGTCTTCAACATGTTTTCTCCTCTCCTTATACTCCAGAACAAAATGGAGTTGTAGAAAGGAAAAATCGATATTTACATAAGATGACCAGAACTCTGCTAATTGAAAGTAAATTCTCTTATCATTTTTGGGCAAAAGTAGTTTCCACTGCTTGTTTTATAATTAACAAAGTATTTATAAAGCATATTCTAGAGAAAACTCCCTATGAAGATTACAAGGGGAAAAAGCCAAATTTTCTTATTTTCATGTGTTTAATTGTAAGTGCTTTATTTTGAAGAATAGAAATAATCGGCCTGATAAATTTGAAGAAAGATCGGATGAAGGGATATTTATTGATTATTCTACTTCAAGCAAAACTTACAGGGTCTTCAACAAGAATACACGGATTGTCAAAAAATTATTGAATGTCGGGTTTCAAGAAACTATCCAGAACCAATAAAACTTCTTGTTCTTATTCTTATTTTGAATAATAGAATACTTCTGAAGGTATATCACAAACTCTTACCAAAATCTATTCATTCCAAAAGTCATTTCCACTTTGACGCAATCCAAACTAAAATCAAGTCTAGAATGAAGATATCATCAGACTCAAATTTATTAATTTTACGACAAGGATTTAGAATGAATGCAGTAGGAATCTATTTTTCAATATACGGCTCTCTGGTGAAGAATCTCACTTACCTTTTATAAATACATTGATGGAATCAGTCGCAAATTGATGAAATCAATCTTGAAGACAAATTCCTTTTTGGGAACCATCTACTTATGGAAATCTAGAATCTAATTGTATGGGTGACCAGAATCAATAGATTTTCTTCAAATAGCTATAAGATTTCCTTAATCGATTGTGTCCAAAGGATTGATTGGAAGAAATTCTTTTGGAAAATGCCAATGGCTAGTGAGGCATGGAGTATTATTTAAGGAGGCCATTTAGTCTATTTGAGATAGTGTGTGAAAATTGAAATTCCAAAGTCTGAAGTCTGAAGTTTGAAGTCTTTCCAACCACTTGTTCTTCATCAAAAATTCTTATAAATTGTATTCAAGAGAGAAAATTACAAGAAGAGTGACTTAGTGAGAGAAAAGGAATCTTCCATTAAGTGTTTGCACTCCAAAAAATTATACTTCTCTATTGATGCTATATTAAATTCCAGCCAAAAGGCTGTAAATGTGGGAAAGTGGATATAGGCTTAATCTAAGTCGAACCACTATAAATTTCGTGTGCAATTTTCTCTTCTCTTAACTCTTTTTATGTAAATCTGTTGCATTCTTTTAAGTATCGCAAAAATCAATTCCATCTCTTATCTGATTCTGAATATTCTTCAGAAGTCTGAAAACTTGTTTATTAGACTCTGTTTGGTTTTCAGACTTTGTTCGAAATTTATTTTTCAAAAATTCTTTTAAACACCTATTCATCCCCCTCTAGGTGTTAGTATTAGCTTTATCAACTTAAAAGGACAAGAAGACTCACCATTAAGATTTTCATACGTGGAAACTAGTACAAAAATTCGTCCATTTCAATGAGAAAGAGTAATGAATAGCCAAAAATGAAAGAGTCAAGGTTAGTGAACCGAGTTCTTTTTGGTCCAAAATAAAAGTTAGTGTTTTGAATCAATGATTTCGAGCGAATTGTTTAGTTTGCACTTATTGAAAACTCAACATATTTCTAAAGTAAAAGTTCATACTTGGATACTCATTTCTTTTCATTTTGGATTAGCTGAGCCAATAGGATGAATTAAAAGAGTTCGACATTATGAACTTTATATCGCACACATAACTTGCATGTGCTTTAGAAGGTTGCCTAAGAGAGTATGAATAAATAGAATATGGAAAAAGAAAATAACAAAAACATAAAGGGATTGAATTCTATTTGTATTGTTTTTGTCCTTGGATCATTTAGAAGTGAGGATACTTTCATGTTGTGTGTATTTTATTATATGCATTTCTTTTCTTCTTTTCTTTTCTTTTTTTTTGTTTGGATTTGGCTTGGAAGTACTACAACTGAAAACACTTTTGTGCCATTTAAAGGAACTATAAAAATATTTCCTAAATTCAATATTCCACAATGTTTTTTCATTCCATAATAAAATAATAATCCTCTGTGAATTTGCTTTTCAATATCTCTTATTTATGTTCTTCAATATCTCTGATTTCCATAGCTCCAATAGCCAAATCCACACATATGGGAATTTGTGGTCATTGTGGCATCGTTATTGATGGTAAATAATGGTGCCGTCATATTAGCGGGACTTATTTTTAGTTGGAGTAGGATTCCTAGCTTGAGTAGATTTCCTATTTTGGATCCAAATCTTTTCTATATAGGAAATGAGTTTTCTTTGTAAATTACATGCAAAAAAATTCCTTCCATGACAATTAATTGTACAGCTCGTGAATTTCATCATGAGAATTTGAAACCGTGAAAATCTTGTGATAAAATTTTATGTAACTCATATGTGAAATTGATTTGCGAAATATTGTGAAATATTGAATTATTGCATATAATTAAGAGTCAAGAAACTGTTTTAGTATCTCGAGTGTCCTTGTAATATTTGCGATATCGCTCAATTTCAAGAAAAGTATCGTTCTCTCCCCGTAAGATAAGTTTCACTGACCAATCCACGTAAATCCGATATCTAATTGGATTTCTTTTTTCTTTTTTTGTTTATTTTATTGCTTGATCACATATCTTTGGCTAGAGACCCATTGCCTCATCAAGCAAGCTATCTCAAAGCTCAACGGAAATATTGCAAATCGGTCAAAGATCTATTGTGTAAAATTCAATTAAGTCCTAAAATAAATTAAGAAATGTAGTTGTGCTAACAATTTCAACTTCATATGTCCAAATCTAGTATAGGTATGTGTCAATTATGTGCAATATAAAATTTAGTTCCCTTCCACGGGAATGCATGATGCTCTCCAATGGCCACCCTTCCCATATGGGAAGGAGAATGTGAGGAGTTCAAATCTCTTAAAGAGGGCTACGAATGAAAATATTTAGTTTCAAGTATGGAGTTTGACTCCTATGCTTTATAACAAAATAATGCAAAAGTCTTAGAGTAAGTTGAAAAGTAGAGTAGAACGGACAAAAAAAGAATCTCTATAGTCATATAGAGAAGATACTCTTTTCATAATATGTGTAGAAGATAAGATTATTACAATGGTTTTGTCATGCCAAGCTAGAACACTACAAGGAAGCTTTGTCAACAGTGTGGGATAGTAAAGAAGGTGAGGGGTTTGAATCTCTTAAAGGGGGCTACGGATGAAAACATTTAGTTCAAGCATGGAGTTTGACTCGCACGCTTTGTAAAGAGGTAAGACAAAAGTCTGAGAGTAAATTGAAAGATAGAGTAGAACAGACAAAAAAAGAATATCTATAGTCATATAGAGAAGATACTCTTTTCATAATATGTGTAGAAAATAAGATAATTACAATGGTTTTGTCATGCCAAGTGAGAATGCTACAAAGAAGCTTTGTCAACGGTGTGGGACAGTAAAGAAATCATTATTTAAAACCCTCTGATTCATGCACTAATTTCGTCAGATATGGATGCATAAAAGGAAAAAAGGATTCCGTTTATTTCGTGGAATAATTTAGACAATATTTCCTTATAAACAACTGCTTGTATTGCTTAAAATGCTTAGTCAATAAAAAGAAGTTTCTTTGAGTATAGTTTATGTCTAAAAAAAATTTACAGATGAAGAAAATATTTTTCGTCAATTCATTTTTATAAGAGATAAAAGCTATTATTTTTAGAAAGATATTTTCCAAAATTTTCATTTTTTGTGAAATAAACGAAGCTTACAGAATACCCAAAGAGAGGGTGCAGATATTTTTTTTAAAAATGTTTTCCAAATTATTTAATCTTCGCAAAACAAATAAAGCGTTAATTTTAACAGAAAACATCCCAAAAAAAGGGTGCAAAAACAGGAAAACAAGAAAGCAGCTCTTTTCCCCTTCAAAGCACTCATTCGACCATTTTAGCGGTCGATATCATCTAATAATGACTATACGTCGGAATATAAGTATCAAGTGCCCCTTTTTTTCCGGGATTCTTCAATGCAAATATATATGGTATGCCTAATTGGGACCAAAAAGACAAACAAGAGAAAGCGAATAAATACCTACCTTGTTCTTCTAAATTATGGTCGATTAAATAAATAAAAATTGGGAATTATCTATAGTAGCCCCCAAACCTAACTCACGATCCAGGTCATCAGCAAAGAGTGTGGGCCCATCTTGCACACGTAACCGCACACACCTACTGGCTGGCAAGCCTGGTTGTACCGTTGGAAACGACATGTGTTGGCATTAGGAGCCTTCATCTCATCCTCGTCTCCGTGACATAACTAGTACGGATCAGTCGAACGACGAACGAGAACAAGAGGTAGAGGGACGCAAGGAAGGGCTCGTAATTATTGCCAGCCGCTCGCTCGCCTTCAAAATGTCAATTTGCTTTTCTTTATTATTATCATTTTTCAAAACACCGGTGGGAATTTTAAAAATATCAAAATATTAAAAAAAGTTCTCAAAAAACCTCAATCTATGCTCATTATAATATAAATACCTATAATTTTTTATTATTATGTCACAAAAAGAATTCGAATTTATACGCGTGTTACATAATTTGGGTATTTGTATCATAATGGGTAAATTTTGTGTCACTTGACTGCTCATTTGTTTCCATGTGCTCCACGTAGAAGACATGCCGGCAAGGAAGATAACCAGCACCTTTGCATTCACTAGTCAACTCTTGTTTAAACCACTAAAAGAGGGGAAAACAAGGAAAATAATCGACTCTTCATGGAAATATTGTAGCTTTCAAATTGCTACCGTGGCTACTTCGAGGATGCCAAGCCCTATAAATCCAGGAGTGAACCCCAAGAAAAGAATAGGAGAAGACGTTTAGAAAAAGTACTCGAAAAGAAAGACAAATTGATCATGGACTCTATTTCAACACTGAAGCTTCCCCTAATAGATCTATCCAAATTAGATGGCTCAAAGCTAGGGACAGGTCAATGGGACTCCTTGCAAAGTCAAGTCCGAGAAGCCCTTGAAGAATTCGGTTGCTTCGAAGTCTTGACTAATAGGATGACCTTGGAGCTTCACAATGATGCGTTTCAAGAATTGGGGGCATTGCTCGAGCTCCCGACTGATGTGAAGCACCGGTTCAATGTCTCAGATAAGCCGCATGATAGTTACCTTGGGAATCTTCCTCATTCACCTCTCTACGAGGTATTTGGAATGAACTACACCCCCAACTCAGGCTCGATTGAAGGATTTGCAGATCTCATGTAGACGGAGGGAAACACAAGATTTTGGTAATCCTTTTTTTTTTATTACTGGTAATTATATTATTTGTTCCAATTAAGGAAGCGTTAAGAGACATGTTCATCAAATGGATCACCAATGACGCAAATTTGATTTCCATTTACTTCGATGCAAGAAGAATATGTAAAATGAATCATCTGTGAAGATGCCAATCCACAACCCTATCTACAGAAATTGTGGTTCCGACGTGTGCCTTTTTTCATGAATATGCGGCGAGACAATGGAAACGTATGTAACGAGGGTTTTGGAGTTGGATTCACTAGTGAAGAAGCTAGTTTTGGGAAGCTTGGGAGTAGAAAAGTACTTGGAATCTCTAGCCAAGTCAGTTAGATACCATTTCCGTCTCATGAGACATGCTGCTCCTGGGACCAAGAAGGAGTCCAAGAAGCATGGGGCTGGGTGCCATCGCGACCCAAACTTCGTGAGCATACTTCACCAGAACCATGTGAACGGATTGGAAGTGCAAACTAAGGACGGATGTTGGCTCGAGGTCGCCCCTTCCTCAGCTACCTCTTTCATTGTCCTCGCTGGGGAGTCATTCTACGTGAGTCTCCCCCCACCCACTCTCTCTTTATTGATTTTGGTTCAAAGAGTAGGTGACATGCTATAAGAGCATCGAACAAGAATTTGGGAACCCGACTTTACCTATCGATCATAAATTATTGTTTATATTTCTATTATTGATCATCACGTCCGGCAATAGCTAGAATTATGACATTAGAGTTGATTTCTTTGTGAATTCTTATAGACCGGTTCACATGTGAAACATAGATTCGTGTACGGTTGAATGCATATTGTTACAACAAAATCGACGCTAGCTTGTAATCAGGCAGACCATCATCATTTTGAGCCTCTTGTTGTACGCAAATTGCGTAACCCCAAGATCTCCATAACTAGAACAAGAACATGCATAATTGAGTAGAAAGATTAACGCATCTGTTTTGGAATCTATTGTTCTTGAAGCGGAAGCGGAAACAGCATGTTCTACGCGCAAGTCATTCTCCTCTATTGCCCTCTGTATCACTGGCTCAATGAGACGGCCCCCTCACGTGTAGCATTAGGTAAACGCCCCTTAGGTGAGAATACATGTGAGAATTTGGGTTAGAGGAAAGACTTGAGCACTATTTATAGAGTTTTCAGCTAGACCCCCTCATTACGGGCCAAGCCCAACTCAGCCTACACTAGCCAGCTCCATATTAGATTAATTAAAAAACCTTCTGTCTCACTTTAGACCAGCCATGTTTTACGGTAGCCGTAAAAAGAGTAAATTACAATATCAATTAATGTAATCCACATTAGGAAAACTCTTACATTATCCCACTTGGACTATATTAATTGAAATCGTACCTTATGTGCGCACATTGGTCCAGAAATAATTCTTAATAGTCAATCATATCCCATAAAGTCTTAAACACCGAATCATGGCGGTAACTGCATGTATACACATAAAGCCTTCCATGGTCAGGAGTGCTCTCAACTTTATTGATATGGATTCAATATGGTAGTGTGGCAAATGGATAATATCTCTCATATAAAGATCTCATTTGTCAGTCACCATTCTCTTACCTTAGGTGACACAAAAAAACTTGTGCCACTAGAGAATGCTTTATGGTTCCAATAAACCCACATATGTCTTGTCCTTATGGTTAACCTTGTTTTATATATCACAAGACATATGCACAAGACTAATAACCAAATGCCCGGATGCCCCTAGCCTTCACTCAAGATTTAAGTAATACATTGAGACTTTTAACAATATATATATTCAACACAATAACAATCCATTCAAAAAATATTTATTGAATGCAAAAATTGACATATATATATATCAAAGTGTTACTGAATTGTAACAAAACAGATGTAAACTTTATTCAAAGCAAAATAAAACACAGCTCCCATTAAATAACTGAGAGTGCTAGTATGAACAAAATAAAGGAGTTAAGGAAGAGAATAAGAACACAAGATTTATAGTGGTTCGGCTTAATCCAAGCCTACGTCCACTCTCCCACGCTAATGACCTTCTTGGCTGGATTCCACTATGCAATCAAGAAGAGATTACAACTTTGAGTGCAAACACTTAGTAGATCACACTATCTCACTAAGTCACTCTTTTGATATTTCTCTCACGATCACAAACGTTTAAGCTCTCCAAAGACAAGTATATGATCGAAGGTTGCTCAGACTTTGGAATTATAAATTATACGCTCTGTCTCTTACTTGCTCATCGGTCTTTCATCTCCTTAAATACTCCTCCACTTCCAAACTACCCGTTGGACAGCATCCCGGAGAATCGTCTTCCAATATACCCATTGGACAGCTCTGTATCTAGAAGATTTGGTAGCCGTTAAGTGACAAAGGTAAAATCCTAAATTGATTCCGATCGCCCATACAAACGAAATCTTGGTTTCCATAAGTAAAGCTTCTTCGTATAGAAAGTTCTTGTCTTCAAGATCCAATCGTCAATCAATTAGATTGAATCAATCAAATCAATCTTGATGTGGAATCCAAACCAGATCACTAGCCGTTGTATGATTGGGCTTGAGTTACGATTCATCGAATCTGGATGTAAAGTCTGAGTCGGTAGACTTTACAATATGAGTCTGTAGACTTTAAAATCTGGGTCTATAGACTTTACAATCTGAGTCTGTACCCAGTTCAGCTTCAGCATAGAGTCTGTCTTCTGGTTTAGTTTCAGCATAGAGTCTATCTTCTGGCCATCTTCAGACTTTGACAATATCCTTTACATGTTCTATTATCTGCATGGTCTATTACTTAACCATTAAACATGTTAGTAGCCTTTGATTTATTTTGTCATCTTCAAAACATCATAAGGGATTTCCCTAACAATAACAGCATCTCCAGATGCTCCTAGGCCCATATTAATGACATGTCGATCAAATAAACACGGGCATAGGCCTTTAGTTAGTAGATCTGCAACAATATCATCTGTATGAATATAATCTACTGCGACGTCACCATTCTGCACCAATTCTTTTATAGTCAAAAACTTGACCTCCATGTGTTTAGACCCCTTGAGACTTCTGTTGTTATTAATAAATAACATTGTAGAGTTATTATCACAATATAAATGTATGGGTCTATCCACAAAATCAAAAACTAATAACTCCCTAATGAGGTTCCGAAGCCAAATAGTTTAAGTAGTAGCTGAAAAACATGCTACAAATTCCACTTGCATGGTAGAAGAAGATATGGATTTTTGTTTTTCACTCTTCCATGATACTGCACCTCCTGCCAACATAAATATATATCTTGTCATTGACTTCTTATCATCTTGACAACCAGCAAAATCTGCATCTGAATAACTTGTTAGTTGCAAGTCTGGAACATGTCTATACATCAGCATATAATATTTTGTTCTCTTTAAGTACCTTAAAACCTTCTTGGCAACAATCCAGTGATCGTGTTCTGGATTTGACTGATATCTACCTAGAAACTCTGTTGCAAAAGCAATATTTGGCCTAGTACAAACTTGAGCATACACGATGCTTCCAAGCACACTAGTATAAGGTACATCTTTCATTTGAGCTTCCTCAAAATCTGAATTAGGGCATTGTGAAAGACTCAATTTATCACCCTTAATAACAAGAGCAATTCCTGGTTTGCAATCTTGTATACTAAATCTTTCTAAAATGCGATCAATATATGCCCTCTGAGACAAACCCAATGAACGGCGTGAACGATCCCTATAGATCTCAATGCCAAGAACAAAAGACGCCTTACCAAGGTCTTTCATCTCAAAATTTTTCAATAACATCCGTTTTGTCTCATGCATTAAACCAATGTCACTACTAGCAAGTAAGATATCATATACATAAAGTATGAGAAAAATATATTTTCTCCCGCTGACCTTAGTGTATATACACTGATCTACTTTGTTCTCAATAAATCCGAATGAAGTGACAACACTATGAAAATTGAAATACCACTATCTAGAAGCTTGCTTAAAGCTATAAATAGACTTTTTCAATCTACAAACAAGCTTACCTGAGTCATCTGCTACAAAACCTTCAGGCTGCACCATATAAACCTCCTCATCAAGGTCTCCATTTAGAAAAACAATCTTAACATACATCTGGTGTAACTCCATATCGAAATAAGCTACCAATGCCAAAATCACTCTAAAGGAATCTTTAAAAGAAACTGGACATAAAAAATACTTCATAATCTATTCCTTCTCTTTGAGTGAAACCCTTAGTTACCAGTCTGGCTTTAAACTTTTTAATCTTTCCTTTGGAATCCCTTTTAGTCTTGAATACCCATTTGCAGCCAATAGGTTTACAACCTTCAGGCAATTCAACAAGCTCCCAAACACCATTGTGTTTCATAGATTGCATCTCATCTTTCATCGCATCTAGCCACAAATCTAATTGAGGACATGAGATGGCATCCGTATAAGTTATCGGATCAACAACACAACTAATATCATAATCATGCTCTCCTAAGTAAACAACATAATCTGGTGGTATAGTTGAACGTCTTTCTCTAGTTGATCTTCTGAGTGTAGTTACTTCAACCTCATTCTGAATTTGAGGGGCTTGAGGAATTTCATTATGAACTATCTCAATAATAGGATCCTATGCCACAACAGGCTCAGTTTGTGGCGCAAAAGGCTCCATAATTGTCTGCACATGATGAGACAGGGATCTAGTAATCCCCACCACACTATCATCTTCAATAGCTTGTAAGTAGCTGTCCTTTTCAGCTACATCAAATTCTAGAAATTTTGCAGTCTGAGATTCCACAATTCTTGTACCTCCATTAGGGTTATAAAACCGATACCCTTTTGAATGATCTGGGTAAAACACAAAATAACACAAAGTAGTTTTGGAATCCAGTTTACTCAATGTTGGATTATATAACTTTACTTCTTCTGGACATCCCAAACTTTAAGATGATTCAAGCTAGGTTTACATTCAGTCCGTAACTCAAAAGGGGTCAACGAAACTGCTTTAGTAGGAACATGATTTAGAATATAAAAAGTCGTTTTCAAAGCTTCACCCCATAGAAAATTAGGTAAATTGGTCCTACTAATCATACTTCTCATCATGTCCATAAGAGTACAATTGCGTCTTTCAGCTACACCATTTTGTTCAGGGCTTCCAAGTATAGTAAACTGACCTATTATCCCAGAATCCTCTAAATATTTAGCAAACCGCCCTTTAAGTTGTCCAGCATCACCGTGCCTATCAAAATACTCACCACCACAATCAGATCTGACAATCTTTATAATTTTTCCCAATTGTTTCTCCACTTTAGTCCGAAAAATCTCGAATTTATCAAGAGACTCGAACTTTTCTTTAATCAAGTATAAGTATCAATATCGGGAATAATCGTCAATAAATGTGATGAAATAAAAATTTCTGCATAAAGTAGCCGTGTATGGTTCACTAATATTAGTATAAATAACCTCCAACAAGTTTGAACTTCGTATGACAAATTTCTTCTTTATCTTAGTCATCTTACCTCTGCAATAGTCTACGCAAGTCTCTTGATCACCTTTAAGAGTAGGCAAGATATCAGCCTTTAAAAGCCTTTCTACTCTTTCTTTAGAGATGTGACAAAGACATTCATGCCACAATGCATAAGATTGTTCCTTAGGTAGAGGTCTATTGGAAACAACTTTTTCAGCTGAATAAGCAACGTACATGTCGTTGGGAGATAAACTCAATCGATATAATCTATCGGATAAATTGCAACACCCAATCTTATTTGAATCATAAAACATGGAAATAATATTACTCTTTATTTCAAAAGAGTATCCACACATGTCCAAACAAGACACAGAAACTAAATTCCGCTTAAAGGAAGGTATGTAAAAGGTGTTTCTTAACACCAACCGAAAACCAGAATCTAAAATCAAAATAACATCTCCCATGAACTCGACGTCAACTCCAATGCTGTTTCCAACAGTGAGCTTTGATTCATCCTAATTTGGCGTCCTTCGGTTTATGAACCCCTGTATAGTAAATGCAACATAATTAGTTGTACCACTATCTAACCACTAGGAATTGGTCGGAACTTCAGATAAATTGGATTCACAAACAAATGCCAAAGAATCATTACCTTTAGGCTCACTCCTATTTCTCTTAGACAACCAAGCCTTAAACTTGCTGCAACGTTTCTTTACATGTCCTCTCTCCCTACAAAAGTAGCAATAAACACCATCCTTCTTGGTGAATGTTTTCTTAGGACCTAAACTGTTAGAAGATCCAGCATCTTCAGAATTTCCTTTATTGTTGAAAGGTCTAGCAACTTTAGAATTGCCCTTATGAGTATAAGTTTTCATCTTCTTTTCCTTATCATTGCCAGAGTTAGAAGCATAAAGGATAATGTGCCATTTATCTTTCTTCAATTTTTCTTCCTCTACCACCAGCCTTGCAATTAGGTTATTAACTGACCATGTTTCATCTTGGGAACCATAATCGGTCTTGATAATCCCAAAATTAGGAGAAATATTATTTAGAGCTTGATACACAATGCAAGCAGTGGGAATAACAACATTGAGAGCCTCAAGCTTTGTCTACAAATCTACCATTCTCATAACATAATCTCTAACTCCACCAGAACCATCATATTTCATAGTAAATAGTGTTTGCATGTGTGTTCCTATATTAGCATTAGGTGAGACACGGTTTCTAACCATCAAGGCTTCCATCATCTGCCTAGCAGTGCAGTCTGCAGGCAAACCACTTTTTAAGTGTTCCTAAATGAACGCTTCATCGATAGTAAGCAAATTCTATTGCTCTTTTCCCAGGCAGTAAAATGAGCTTTTGGAACTTCTGTACTCTCAGCAGTAAGATCTGCCGACCGATCGACAGTAAGAGCTATATGAACATCTGTCATCTCCATAGCAAACAGAAAATCTTCTCTCTATTTCTTAAAGTTTGAACTAGTAAGAACCTCAATAGTGACGGAGTTACCGTTTATAGAAAATGTGACTGAAAGACAAGCAGTATATATAATTAGCATCATGTAAGCATTGTGTAACTTGACGTACAAGTACACATTCAGAGAGTTACATGCGAAATCACATAATCACCTTTAGACAGAATACATGATATGCAATTGTACACTTCCCACATGATAGTGGTTATGAGAATATGTTCCAATTTTCATGAATTCATCACCTTTGGGCATATGAACCATTAGGATCGGTCACTCCTCCACCACACCATCATATATCCCTCCATGAACTAATACACAAACACCTCCTTTGGGAGTATGACTATGCATTAGACCAAGAGACATCCCAATCAATATAAGAGATCGAAATTTCTTAAACACAATCAAATGTGCCACTTTGGCAGTCACAACTCAATTGAATCCTTAAAACTCTCTCATACCAGGAATATAATCTTTACATCTCACATACACCATATACATGTGATTTTAACTTTTGTGATATGGGCATCATATCACTCAAATCACATGCCATGCTAATTACACTGCCTTATTCATTAATAAAATACAATAAAATTTAATTTTTTATAATATTTATGTGATAACATACCAATAACCCAACATATGTATTTCCAAAACCACAGAAAATATAAGAAAAATACGCAAAAATACACTAAAAATTCATGTATTTAGGGCTTTGTATGTATTTTCACATCCATAAAATTATCAAACATGTAAAATAAATAAATCACAAGATAGAACTTGGTAATACAAATCCAACGCCATCAACCACGTGCCGAACGGACACTCCACGCGCCCGCACGCGCCGCCTGAGTGCGCGGCGCATGTTCGATGCCCAGGAGGCGCGTGGCCGCACGTGGGGGCGTGTGCGGCCTCCTCCAGCGACACGCCGCCTATGGTTTTCTTCGTCTCATCGAGCCCAATCCGAATATATAATTTAATTTAATTTTTATTGAACAAAAAATCTCGAAAATCTCAAATTATGGCAAAATCCTTTGCGTTCGTGTTCTAGGGTTATGGAGACTCTGATACCACATGTTATACGCAAATTACATAACCACAAGATCTTCATAACTAGAACAAGAACATGCATAATTGAGTAGAAAGATTAACGCATCTGCTTTGGGATCCATTGTTCTTGAAGCAGAAACGGAAACACAATGTTCCACGCGCAAGTCATTCTCCTCTATTGCCCTCCGTATTACTGGCTCAATGAGGCGGTCTCCTCACGTGTAGCATTAGGTAAACACCCCTTAAGTGAGGATACATGTGAGAATTTGGGTTAGATTAGAGACTTAAGCACTATTTATAGAATTTCCAACCAGGCCCCCTCATTACGGGCCAGGCTCAATTTGGCCCACACTAGCCAGCCCCATATTAGACTAATTAAGAAACCTTCTATCTCACCTTAGACCAGCCATGTTTTACGGTAGCCGTAAAAACAGTAAATTACAATATCAATTAATGTAGTCCACATTAGGAAAACTCTTACACCTCTCCCTTTTTTTTTTCATTTTTTGGAGCAATGGGAGATTATACAGCCCTTGTCACCGTGTAATGATGAGCGGGCACGAGGCAAGATATTGCATAGGACTCTTCTCTTCCGTTCATGAGACGATCTAGTGTCCTAATGAGCTTGTGGACGACTATCACCCTTTGCTTTTCAAGCCCTTTGATGTTGCCGGTCTCTCCTGCATCTACAAGACCAAAGAGGGCAAAAGTGGAGCTTCGGCAATCGATACTTATTACAGGATTTGAAGTCGAGATGCTTTGAACCATCGAGTGTCCTTTAGCCCCACCAATCCGTTGCGAGTGAAATCTTAAGGTATACGTTTTACCGTCGTTAATAATTAATTGAGTGCGTGTTGCTCAGTATTTGGGAAATTTATCAGGTTTCCCTTTCCTCTTTGGAGCTTGTTTAGGTTATAATATCTGAGCCAATTGCAGATCCTCGAAGCTATGTGTGCTTCAGGCTATTGATGATGAGATTACTTTTGGCAAGCAAGTATTGTAAAAGAAAACAACGAAGAAATGGGTGTTCATGAAGAAATTTTCTTTCTGTTCTCTCTTCTAAGCAAAGAACTCTTTAATTATTTCCTACAAGTAGCAAAAAGCATTCTACTACTTTAAAAAATTTCAGAGAAAAAGAGGTTCTTGTGTAAATGAAATAAGTTTGGTTCACATTAGATGTACTATTATATAGGAGCCAAAAAAACTCTCCATAAACACTGGTCTTTCATCTCTATAAATCATGGAGATCTGATGCTTTAGTGAAGTGCTTGGACCTTGTTGAAAATATATCTCGAGTTAATCTTATAAAGGATGCCTTATCTTGGTAGATTTCTAGTTGGGAAATGAGAAGGGAATGGCTCAGTTACTCTCGAGATTGTGACAGGGCACTCTCCACGTGGAGTTTTTCCCTCAATACTGGTTAACCGGTGTATCTTTTGTAGGAAAATATATTTTAAATTTAACACTCCTGTGTTGTTGCTAAACTTTTCCATTTGATGGGACTTCTAAAGAGGCAAAGATCCAATGTGAAAGAGAATATAGATGGTGTAAAAAGATAAAAACTCCATAATAACTAGAGGGGAAGAAAAGACACAATAAAGGCGCCGATCATATCATTTTAGTTAGAAATTGATTATTGGAAGAAAAATAGATTTCTATTTCTAATTCTGTGTAAGTTTTTGAGCAAAAATTTGTGTTTGATAACGATGCAAAATTTCTATTCTTGAAATAGAATTATGATCGATAACGACACAAAATTCCTCCTACCCGGTGGGCGGCAGATGGTGGTCGCGATAGCAATTGGCGGATGTTGGCAATAATTGGCAGACAGTGACAACAGATGGCAGTCAACGATTGGCAATGATCGGCGGAAGGCAGCCAGCGACCGGCGGCGGATGATGGCAACAACGGGTAGGTGGCCGATTAATAGAGAGGCAAGTGATAACAAGAGTTTTTATATCTCATTTCTATTCCAAACTTATTTCTAAACTAAAAATTTGTTCTAGAAATAGAAAAACGAAATTGCGTCACCAAACAGATTTATGTTCTGAAATAGAAAAATTGTTCAGGAATAGGAATAAAATGGTTGCTATGCGCGCCTTAAGTAATCAGAAGGTGCATATCTCAATTTTTCAAAAGGATTTTATATATATATATATATATACTTGAAAAGACAAGAAGGCTCACCATTAAGATTTTCATACATGCATGGAAACTAGTACGAAAACTTGTCCATTTCAATGAGAAAGAGTAATGAGTAGCCAAAAATGAAAGAGTCAAGGTTAGTGAACCAGGTTCTTTTTGGCCCAAAACAAAAGTTAGTGTTTCAAATCAATGATTTCGAGTGAATTGTTTAGTTTGCACTGATGGAAAACTTAACATATTTCTAAAGTAAAAGTTCATGCTTGAATACTCATTTCTTTTCATTTTGGATGAGATAAGCCAATACGATGAATTAAAAGAGTTCCACATTATGAACTTTATATTGCACACATAACTTACATGCACTTTAGAAGGTTGCCGAAGAGAGTATGGATAAATAGAATATGGAAAAAGAAAATAACAAAAAATTAAAGGGATTGAATTCTATTTGTATTGTTTCTGTCTTTGGATCGTTTTAGAAGTGAGGAGACTTTCATGTTGTGTATTTTATTACATGCATTTTTTATTTTGTTTTTTTGGATTTCGCTTGGAAGTACTACAACTGAAAACACTTTTGTGCCATTTAAAAGATTTCCTAAATTCAATATTCCACAATGTTTTTCATTCCATAATAAAATAATAATCCTCTGTGGATTTGCTTTTCAATATCTCTTAGTTATTGGTCTTCAATATCTTTGATTTCCATAGCTCCAGTAGCCAAATCCACACATATGGGAATTTGTGGTCATTGTGGCATCATCATTGATGATAAATAACGGCGTTGTCATATTAGCGGGACTTATTTTTAGTTAGAGTAGGATTCCTGGTTTGAGTAGATTTCCTATTTTGGATCCAAATCTTTTCTATATAAGAAGTGAGTTTTCTTCGTAAATTGCATCAAAAAAAAAAATTCCTTCCATGACAATTAATTGTGCAGCTTGTGAATTTCATCATGAGAATTTGAAACCGTGACACAAAATTTTATGTAACTCATCTGTGAAATTGACTAGTAAGAAATTGTGAAACATTGAATTACTGCATATAATTAAGAGTTAGGAAACACTATGAGTGTTTCAGTAACTCAAGTGTCCTAATATCTGCGATATCGCTCAATTTATTATTAAAAAAAAAAAAATTGTTCTGCTCTCCCCTTGAGGTAAGTTCCATTGACCAATCCATGTAAATTTATATCCAATTGGATTCCTTTATTTTGTTTAATTTATTGCTTAATCACATATTTTTGGCTATAGACCCATCGCCTCATCAAGCAAGCTATCTCAAAGCTCAACGGAAAAATTGCAAATCAATCAAAAATCTATTGTGTAAAATTCAATCAAGTCCTAAAATAAACTAGGAAATGTAGTTGCACTAACAATTTCAACTTCATATGTCCAAATCCAGTGTAGGTATGTGTCAATTATGTGCAATATAAAATTTAGTTCCCTTTTCACGAAAATGCATGATGCTTCAATGGCCACCCTTCCCATATAGGAATGAGCAAGTGAGGCATACAAATCTTCACTTTTTAAAAGGGGCTACAGATGAAAATGTTAAATTTCAAGTATGGAGTTTAACTCTCACACTTTGCAAAGAAGTAAGACAAAAATTTGAGAGTAAATTGAAAGATAGAGTAAAACAGACAAAAAAAGAATATCTATATTCATCTAGAGAAGATACTCTTTTCATAATATGTGTAAAAAAAAAAAAGATAATTACAATGGTTTTGTCATGCCAAGCTAGAACGCTACAAAGAAGCTTTGTCAATGCTGTGGGATGGTACAAAAATCATTATTCAAAACCCTACTGATTCATGCATTAATTTCGTCAAATATGGATGCATAAAATGAATATAAAAGAATTTTGTTTATTTCGCCAGGAAAATAAATAATTTAGAAACTATTTCCTTATAAACAATCTCTTGTATTGCTTGAAATGCTTAGTTAATAAAAAGAAGTTTCCATAATCGAGTACAGTTTATGTCTAAAAAAATTTTACAATGAAGAAAATATTTTTTGTCAATTCATTTTTATAAGAGATAAAAATTATAGTTTCTAAGAAGATATTTTTCAAATTTTTTATTTTATGTGAAACAAACGAAGCTTACCAGAATACCCAAAGAAATGGTGCGATCATTTTTAAAAAAATATTTTTCAAATCATTTAATCTTCGCAAAACAAATAAAGCGTTAATTTTTACAGAAAATATCCCATAAAAGGGTGCAAAAACAGGAAAACGAGAATGCTGTTCTTTTCCCCTTCAAAGTGCTCATTCAACCACTTTAGTGGTCAATATCATCTAATAATGACTATACATCGGAATACAAGAATAGAGTGCCCTTTTTTCCCGGATGTTTCGATGCGAATATATATGGTATACCTTTTTAATATGATCGATTAAATAAATAAAAATGGGAGGATTATCTATCGTAGCCCTCCAACCCAACTCACGGTCCTAGTCATCTGCAAAGAGTGTGGGGCCCATCTTGCACACGTAACCGGACACACCTACTGCCCGGCAACCCTAGTTGTACAATTGAAACGACATGTGTCGGTATCAGGAGCCTCCATCTCATCGTCGTCTACGTGACGTAACCGGATCTGTTGAACAACAAACGAGAATAAGAGGGAAAGGGACACAAGGAAGAGCTCGTAATTATCGCCAGCCACTCGCTCACCTACAACAAGTCAATTTGCTTTTATTTATTATCATCATTTTTCAAAACATCGGTGGGAATTTAAAAATACATATATTAAAAAATTTATCAAATAACCTCAATCTATGCTCATTATAACATAAATGCCTATGATTTTTTTATTATGTCACAAAAAAATTCAAATTTCTACACGTGTAACATAATTTGGGTATTTGTATGGTAATGGGTAAATTTATGGCTTTTGATAACATAAAAATATTTCAGGGTCACTTGATTGCTCATTTGTTTCCACGTATTCCACGTAGAAGACATGCCGGCAAGGAAGATAACCATCACCTTTGCATTCACTAGTCAACTCTTGTTTAAACCACTAAAAGAGGAGAAAACAAGGAAAATAATAGACTCTTCATGGAAATATTATAGCTTTCAAATGCTACCATGGCTACTTCGAGCATGCCAAGCCCTATAAATCCAGCAAAGAACCCCAAGAAAAGAATAGGAGAAGACGTTTAGAAAAAGTACTCAAAAAGAAAGACAAATTGATCATGGACTCTATTTCAACGCTGAAGCTTCCCTTGATAGATCTATCCGAATTAGATAGCTCAAAGCCAGGGACAAGTCGATGGGACTCCTTGCAAAGTCAAGTCCAGGAAGCCCTTGAAGAATTCGGTTGCTTCGAAGCCTTGACTGATAGGATGACCTTGGAGCTTCACAACGATGTGTTTCAAGAATTGGAGGCATTGCTCGAGCTCCCGACCGATGTGAAGCACCAGTTCAATGACCCAGATATGCCGTATAACGGCTACCTTGAGAATCTTCCTCATTCACCTCTCTTCGAGGCATTTGCAATGAACTACGCCCCCAACTCGGACTCTATCAAAGGATTTGCAGATCTCATGTGGCTAGAGGGAAACACAAGATTTTGGTAATCCTTTTTTTTTTTTTAATTACCGGTAATAATATTATTTGTTCCAATTAAGGAAGTGTTAAGAGACATGTTTATCAAATGGATTACCAATGACGCGAATTTGATTTCCATTTACTTCGATGCAAGAAGAAAATGTAAAATGAATAATCTGTGAAGATGCCAATCTACAACCCTATCTACAGAAATTGTGGTTTCGATGTGTGCCTTTTTTCATGAATATGCAGCGAGACAATGAAAACGTATGTGACGAGGGTTTTGGAGTTGGATTCACTAGTGAAGAAGCTGGTTTTGGGAAGCTTGGGGGTAGAAAAGTACCTGGAATCTCTAGCCAAGTCGGTTGTATACAATTTCCGTCTCATGAGATATGCCGCTCCTGGGACCGAGGAGTCGAAGAAGCGTGGGGCTGGGTGCCATCGCGACGCAAACTTCATGACCATACTTCAGCAGAACCATGTGAATGGATTGGAAGTGCAAACTAAGGACGGATGTTGGTTCGAGGTCGCCCCTTCCTCAGCTACCTCTTTTATTGTCCTCATTGGGGAGTCATTCTACGTGAGTCTCCCCCCACCCACTCCCTCTTTATTGAATTTGCTTCAAAAAGTAGGTAACATGCTATAAGAGCATCGAACAAGAATTCAGGAACCCGACTTTACATATCAATCATAAATTATTGTTTATATTTCTAGTATTGATCATCACGTCCGGCAATAGCTAGAATTATGACATTAAAGTTGATTCCTTTGTGAAATTCTCATAGACGGGTTCATGTGTGAAACATAGATTCGTGTATGGTTGAATGCATATTGATACAACGAAATTGATTCTAGCTTGTGATGAGACTGACCATCATCATTGTGAGCCTCTCCCTTTTTTCATGTTTTGCGTGTAGGGATGGAGCAACGGGAGATTACACAGCCCTTGTCACCGTGTAATGATGAGCGGGCACGAGGCAAGATATTGCATAGGAGTCTTCTCTATCGGTCAAGGCACGATGCAGTGTCCTGATGAGCTTGTGGACGACCAACACCCTTTGCTTTTCAAGCCCTTTGATGTTGCCGGTCTCTCCCGCATCTACAAGACCAAAGAGGGCGAAAGTGGAGCTTCGGCAATGGATACTTATTACAGAATTTGAAATCGAGATGCTTTCGAACCATTGAGTGTCCTTAGCCCCACCAATCAATTGCGAGTCAAATCTTAAGGCATATGTTTTACTGTCGTTAATAATTAATCGAGTGCATGTCGCTCAGTATTTGGGAAACTTATCAGGTTTCCCTTTCTTTCCCCTTTGGAGCTTGTTTAGCTTATAATATCTTAGCCAATTGCAGATCCTCGAAGCTATCTGTGCTTCAGGCTGTTGATAAAAGATTACTTCTGCCAAGCAAGTATTGTAAAAGAAAATAACAAAGAAATGGGTGTTCATGAATAAATTTTCTTTCTTTTCTCTCTTCTAAGGAAAAGAACTCTTTAATTATTTTCTACGAGCAGCAAAACGCATTCTACTACTTTCAAAAATTTCAAAGAAAAGAGGTTCTTGTGTAAATGAAATAAGGTTGGCTCACTTTGATGTACTATTATGTAGGAACCAAAAACCGTCTCCATAAACACCGGCCTTTCATCTCTATAAATCATGGAGAACTGATGCCATAGTGAAGCACTTGGACCTTATTGAAAATATATCTTGAGTTAATCCCGTAAAGGATGCCTTATCTTGGCAGATTTCTAGTTGGAAAATGAGAAGGGAATGGCTCCGTTACTCTTGCAATTGTGATGGAGCACTCTCCACCTGAAGTTTTTCCCTCAATACCGGTTAACTAGTGTTTCTTGTGTAGGAAAATATATTTTGAATTTAACACTCCTCTATTGTTGCTAAACTTTTCCATTTGACGGGACTTCTAAAGAGGCAAAGATCCAATGTGAAAGAGAACATAGTTAGCGTAAAAAAACCTACAAAATAACCAGAGGGGAAAAAAGACACAATAAAGGCGTGAATGATAACCATTTTAGTTAGAAATTGATTTTTGGAAGAAAAATAAAATTTTCCATTTCTATTTCTGCATTAGTTTCTAAGCAAAAATCCGTATTTGATAACGATGTAGAATTTCTATTTTCTAAATAGAATTACGTTTGATAACGACATAAAATTTCTCTTTATCAAGGTGCGAAGAGATAGCGGCCATGGTAGCAATCGACGAATGGCGGTAGCAATCGGCAGACAGTGGTAGTTGACGGCTATCAACAATCGGCAATGTTTGGCGGAAGGTAGTGGGCGATTGGGAGCAAATGACAACAGTAACGAGTAGGTGGTCGACTAATAGAGAGGAAGAGTGATGAAAAAAGTTTTTATTTATCAATTTTATTCCAAACTTATTTCTAGATAAAAAATTTGTTCCATAAATAGAAAAATGAGATTATGTCACTATACAGATTTCTTTTCTAGAAACAAGTCTGGAACAAAAAACTTGTTCTTGAATAGAAATAGAATGGTTGCTATGTGCGCCCTAAGTAATCAGAGGTGGATAAAACTTTTCAAAAGGATTTTTAAAAAAAAAAAAAAAGATATTTACTTATGTTGAGAAAACTCCTACCATAGTTTTGAAGTTGATAAAACTTTCTTATTCTTATTCTTATTTTGAAGAATAGTATGCTTTTGAAGTTATATCGCAAACTCTTGCCAAAGTCTACTCATTCTAGAAGTCTTTCCCACTCTGACGCATTCCAAACTGAAACCGAGTCCAAAACGAAGACATAATCAGACTCAAATTTATTGATCTTGCAATAAGGATTCAAAATGAATGTAGTAAGAATCTATTTTTCAATATCCGGCTCTCTTGCGAAAAATCTCACTTACCTTTTATAAATACATTGATGGAATCAATCGCAAGTTGATGAAATCAATCTTGAAGACAAGTTTCTTTCTGAGAAGTATCTACTTATGAAAACCTAGATTCTAATTATATAGGCGACCAGAATCAACGAATTTTCATCTCAATCTTTAAACGGCTATAAGATTTTCTTAATCGATTCTGTCCAATGGGTTGATTGGAAAAAATTCCTCTGGAAAATGCCAACGGCTAGTGAGGCGTGCAAGAGTATTTAAGGAAGTTATTCAATTTATTTAAGATAGTGCATAAAAATTGAAATTCCAAAGTCTGAAGTCTTTCCAACCACTTGTTCTTCATCAACAGTCCTTACAAATTGTATTCAAGAGAGAAAACACAAAAATAGTGACTTAGGAGAGAAAAGGTATCTTCCAATGAGTGTTTGCACTCAAAAAAATTGTGCTTCTCTATTGATGCTATAGTGAATTCTAGCTAGAAAGCTATTAGCTTGGGAGAGTGGACGTAGACTTAATCTAAGCCAAACCACTATAAATTTCGTATGCAATTTTCTTTTCCCTTAACTCTTTTTATTTAAATTTGTTGCATCCTTTTAAGAATTGCAAAAATCAATTCCATCTATTATCTAATTATGAATATTTTTCAAAAATTCTTTTAAGCACCTATTCACCCCCTAGGTGTTCGTACTAGCTTTATCAATTTGTATTAGAGCCTTGTGCTTATCTGTTGAAGTGTTTATACTTCTGAGCTAAAGATCTTCTATGGCTAGTTGTTTAGCACTAGGACACGTGGAGGGGCAGAGTAATATCAGGCCACCTTATTTTGATAAAAAATAGTATAATGCGTGGAAGAATAAAATGACCTGGTAAAGCACCTGGCCCTGATGGCTTTGGTGTGGAATTCTTTTGGCATTGCTAGGGCACAATAGGTCCATCAGTTATCGCGGCAGTTTTGGATTTCTTTTCTGCAGGGAAGCTTCTTAAGGAGTCTAATAACACAATCCTTACAATTGTGCCGAAATGCCCTAATAAAACTACGGTTAATGATTTAAAACCTATTGCTTGTTGTAACACTGGTTATAAGTATATTACGAAGATTATGGCTAACCGAATGGCTGCTGTCATGCCTGATGTCATTAGCCATGCTCAAAACGCCTTTGTTAAGGGGAGGCGTATTAGCGACAACATCCTTCTAGCCCAAGAGCTCTTTGCTAGGTTCCACCATGTGCCGTATAAGCCCAAGTGTGCCATAAAGGCTAATTTTTGGAAGGCCTATGACACTTTTAATTGGGCAAAAGAACGCTTCAAGTGCCATAACTTTGTCCAAAAGGACACTTAAGTGCCATAACTTACGCAAGGTACACTTAAGTGCCACATTTTAAGAAAAGTGGGACACATAAGTGCCATCTCCGGTGAAACTAGCTAAAAATCATATGTGGCATTAAAATATTAATATCTCTCACTAATGTGTCTCGCCGGAGAGCTAAGTCAGCTCGAATTCACCCACAAACGACGTCGTTTCGGGTGTTCGCCCAAAATAGAGCCCTTAAATCAGCGAAAACGCCGTCGTCTTCCCCATTTGCCCTAAATCTAAAACCCTAAATCAGGCAAAATGCCATTGAAGCGCTGGAGCCCTAATCCCGCACCCTAATTCGATTTGCCCCAAGTTCTACCACCAAATATTGGAAATGGAGAGCAGGACTTTTAGCAGTGGCTCAAATTTCTCTCGCCAAAGCGAAGGAGAAGGCGAGCGTTTTTGTTTTTGTGGGTTACCAAGTCCAAGAAGAATATCGTGGACTCGAACGAATCCCAGGAGAAGATTCTATGGATGTGCTCGATATAGAGAAGGTTCGTAGTGCAAATACTTCAAATGGATCGATGCGAAATTCTCTCACCGAGCCACAGAGGTGATATTGGACCTACTTGATGGATGTCATCAACCTGCATGTATACTTGTGGACGACTTGGACGATGTTGACTCAATGCAAGTTCAAGCTCAAGCATCTTCTGTTAACCATTTGAAGGACGAAGTTTCAAAAATGAAAATTGAACGAAAGTATTATCAAGCGTTTATTGTGTTACTGTTTTTTTTGTCTATCTTACTTTATGATGAAATTTAAAGTACTAGAAGATGAGAAGAAGTTTTTCTGACTGCCATAGTTGTAAATGTGTGGAGAAATGTACTTGTTTTGAATAAATGGATGAATGATTTCGACAGTTTTTGCTTATTCTCAAATATAAATCAGTGATGATGGAATGTATATTAGATCGATGTGTTATTGTGACTATTTTACTTGAATTGAATGTAAACCGATAGCAAATGTGTAAACCAGCAGCTTCTCTATTTTGCTACAAACCACCATATACATAGAACAGACACGAGTGATTACTCGAGTACTATAAGTTGTATCTAGTGATCACTTAAGTACTAGTCGTGATAGAAAAAGAGTCATTTAAGTGTCAAGTTATTATTGAAAGGATCACTTAAGTGCCATTTGTTGTTAAAAGTGAACACTTAAGTGCTAGGTTTTTTAGAATGTGATCAGTTAAGTGTCATTTTTTTTTACACACCGGCTACTACCAACCACCACCATCGCCCACCACTGGCCACCATCGATCTCCAACCATCATCACCACCAGGCATCCCAAGCATCCACTTGAGCCACCACTAGCCACCACTATGCTGCTGCTATGTTGCGGCATAAGTTGTAAGTGTAAGGTGTCTTACACCAGCTTGCACCAGCACTACCTGGTGCAAGCTGTGCACATTGCACACTTCCATCTTGCACCAGGTGCAGCAAAAACCTCCAACATAACCCACCACCACTAGGCTTTTCACCAGCAGCCACCACCAGCCACACGAACACCCCAGTCACCACCACATATCCACCTCCAGGTTTCACCAGCCACCACCACCAGCCACACGAGCACCCCAGTCACCACCACATATCCACCACCAGAAGTAGCAATAAGTAAAAGAAAAAAATGAAAAAGGCATGCCAAAAATGATAAGCAACAACCGTTCCATTGATTTTAAACATCTGTCTCACAAACTCAATGACAAATGAAGTCTCACAAATTCAACTAACTCAATGACAAACTATTATAAAAAAACAAAACAAAACAAAACAAAACAAAACAAAACAAACATCCACAGATGTTTACAACTGACTCATCAGCCCCACAAACCATATCACATCCCATTTCATCAATCAATATGCACAATGCCTCATGTTCGTGCTCGTTTTGATGAACTTCGCACTTGATTCATAATCCTTGCACTTTTTCTAACTGGATGTGAGACTTCTTCTTCAATTGTCTTGGGATGCGTTGAGTCTGATGGAGCTGCAATTGTCCTAGGTTGAACTGATTCAGAAGGAGTTGCAACTGTTATAGGCTGAACTGATTCGGATAGACCTGCAACTAGGTTCTTCTTACTCTTCTTTTTTGTTGGCGCAGGCAATGTCCTCTTCTTTGTTGGTGCAACCGTCGATTCTTAAGTTCGGCCTTGAGAGATAAGAACCTCTGAACTTCTCCCAGGTTTCAAAAAGAAAACTCAATTATCAACAAAAGTTTGCATTATAAATTAAATTAAATGCAGCCTATAAAACTTACATTAAGAATAACTGTTCCAAAACGATCATCTATATAAAGGCCATAACCATATTGTTTTAGCCTCTTCCCAAGAGCCCCTCTTGTTCGAAGGGGAGCGTCACTTTCAGGTACTTATGATTGGTTGCCTCTTCTTCTCGCATGTGATTTTGTCGGCTCTTGTGACTATTTAGCTACAGCAGGGGCTTCTTTGGTCAATTCTTCAGCTAGGCATCTTGTAGATAGCCTTCTTATAGGTGGCTCTTGATTTGGCTTTCTTCTGGTTGTTTTTCTAGTTACACCTTCAGCTTTAGTGACACCTTCGGTAGGCTTTGGTGGTGGCCCTTGTGATGACCCTTCTAGTGGCTTTTGTGATGACCTTGGTGATGGATCTTGTGGTGGCCCTTTAATTGGGCCCTCTATTAGCAGCTGAGTTCTAGCTTGCCTTCTTCAAACCTGAGAAAAAGGCAAAGGACATCATAAATATAACATCAGGCCATATTAGAACGTAAATGAAAAGTAAACTCAAATCAATTAACTAACCGGGTATTTTTTTCTCTGTTGTTGCTGAAGGACAGTCGACTTAACTGGCCCTCCAGTTGCTTTAGCCAATCCTACAACTGGCTGTCTTCCACTTTTCCTTCTTTGAACAGGCCCTTCATTTTCAGGGGTTTTAGCCAATTCTTCACGTGTCACCATGACCTGACAAAGACAAAAACATTACATACATGTCACTTATATCAATGTACATATTCATAACAAACCATAAAGCAACAGAAACACAATTGTCATGACTTACTGAGTTTATTGTCGTCGACTAAAGAACAGTCGACTCACTTCGCCTTTCTGTTTTTCCTTCTCCAACTGTCCCTTCACTAGGCCTTTCAGTTGACCTCAATTTTTCATGCTGCTTCTTTAATTGACAACCCTTAACATTGTGCCCTGCTATGTGGCAAAAAGAGCACTTTATTGGTACACGCATCCTATTCATCCTACGGTGACATGAGTCATCTCTCTCCGTCATTTTTCTTTTTTTCTTTGGTCTTCCCATTCTCTTCTTTAGTGGCAAAGGTTGAGGTGCTTCGTGATCAGTTGGCTCCCAAAACTTGCTACTTCTAATTGGCTACAACATGAATTGATACGAAGCAAGATATTTCGGTTTCTTGTACCAATCATGAAGGTAGTCTTCTGTGTTGTGGCCCTTCAATTGAATTGCACATATGGCATATGCACGAGGAATTCCACTAAGTTGTCATGCTCTACATGAACACTTCATCGTACCTAAATGGACAACATACTTATCGGAACCCTTCATTATCTCATATCCTTCATCCCTATTCCAAATGGGATGACAATACCTACTTGCAGCCAAGTTGTCATCCAATTTCTTAGCAATCCTAAGACCATATTGCTTAGTCCACTTTGCAGTGTCATCTCTTTGTCTGTGCAGCCGAGTCATGACCAAAACCTGTATGTCTTCAAGCATCGAGATAATTGTTTTACATCTGGCATCTATTATCCTCCCATTGAATGTTTCGCAGATATTGTTATCAATGTTATCGCACTTGAATTCCTCGCTGAAGAACACCCTACACCAATGCTTCAGGTCTGTTTGGAACAGTGCATCATAACTATCTTTTGTCAATTGAAGCATCTCTTCTTTGGCCATCCTAAAGTCAGCCATATTCGTGCTCTTTGCTAGCTGCCAAAATTGCGACTGCAACTTGTCCCCTTTATAGGTCTTTGCCCAATTTGCATATATGTGCCGTGCACACATTCGATGTTCAACATAAGACAACAACTTAGCTATTGCTAGAACAAGTCCCTGCAATAATTGAAAATATAAAAAATGTAAGCAAATGACATGTTGATATCAAAAAGTAAACAAGTGACCAAATTTTTTAAAAAGCAAACATTACCTTTTGTTGGTCGCTCATGAACGCCCACCCTACCCCATTTGTTATCTCCAAATCAGTCATCAATTTTTTGAGGAACCAGGACCAATTGTCCTTGTTCTCTACCTTCATAATAGCCCAAGCCAGGGGAAACATTTGGTTGTTTGCATTTCTTCCAATTGCGGCCAGCAATTCTCCCTTGCACAAGCCCTTCAAAAACACCTGTCCAATCTTATAATCCATCTACAACTAGATAAAAATCATCGTTTGCATGCATCGAAACAAACATAGAATTTATCGAACTTCGTCCCAATATCAGAAAGTGGTCTCTCCATGACCTCTATATACATTCTACTTCCAGGATTTTGCAGCCTACACTCCTAAGCATAGTCCCACAACTGTCCATATTCACTGCTGTACTGACCAATGAGTATCTTCATCACATTTTGCTTCGATCTTTTATATTGATTCTTGGATATATTGATGCCTACCTGCTCCTTCACCAGCATCCTGAACTAAGTAGTATTCATTTGAGGCATCAACTTAATCAATTCAAATAAGTGCTTCGATAACCATGCACTTGTTACCCTTTTATTCTCAAAATTAATGGAACAAGTATATTCTTCTTGATAGGCTCTAATCTGGAAAGATCCAGTTCTCCTAACAAATGCGCGATAGATCTTCCATGGACAATTTTGCTGCAAACACCTAGCTCTTACAAAGGTCTTAGTGTTTCTAATGAAGTCAATGTTCCTTTGTGCAACAATGGAGTTCTTCAGTATAGCTTCTCTAAATTGTTTCGCATCATGAAATTTCATGCCTACCGACAAAGTAGGAGAGGCAACGGATGGATCATAAGAAGGAAACTTACTTTTCCTTTTCCTTCTATGCACAGGTCCTTCATCTTCTTTAAGCTCATCCTGGGAAGTAGCATTCTTGACGCTTTCTTCATAGTCAGTCTCCTCGCCAATAGCACCAGCATCTGTAGGGCCTTCGAGTCTGTTTGGAACTTCATCGGCTACTTGCAAAGCTGCAAACTTAGCTGTCAAAAAATCCCTTCGCTGTATTCTTGACTATACAAGCTCCTCGTCGTCGTCATCACTTATAAAATTTTTAGCAGGCAATTCTCCATCATCATCATCAATTGATTCAGCTACTTCCCAATCTAATCCAGAGATTGTGACATTACCTATGTCATCATCACTTTGACGAACTGCATATGTGCTTCTCTCATGTCCATCATATCTATCCTGCCCTCATTCGACCCTAACGTCAGTACTACCTTGAATACCATCTCATTGTCCTACTCCGGCGCTCTCTCCATCATCATCTTCATCCTCACTTTCACTATTGTACTCAATAAATATTTTTACCTCTTCACCATGAAGATAATGGTATAGAACATCCCTAAGACCATTATCATCTTCTAAGCTTCTCAAACCATCTCTTAAGTCTTTTCTAGGAATACAATACAGTAGCTTCTGAACTTTACAAGACAAATAAGTCTTTATATCCCTAAGAAATCCTATATAAGATGCCTTCTTTATATCCACAAAGATGGTGCCCTCATTTCCAACCTCATACTCCCACTTATCCTCTCCAATCACAAATTCCCCATCGTAGCAAACTATGATAGTGACATAATCCTTGTCATGCGCCATTACTGCATCAAGAACAAGAAAAAGAATCATTAGTTTTTGGGACCACTAGACAGTTGCACATGAGAGTCCCTCCACTCTCATGGACTTTAGTAAATAGAGGTCCCCACACTAACAATATGCCCCTACATGACAGCCAAAAAAGAGGTCGGCACTTTAATTATTTGTCTTCCATTCCCTTAAAATATTAACCAAAAACAGAGGTTCCCACAACAAGCACAGGTTCCCATAGCAATCACAACCCAAGTAATTTTGTCTACTACACTAAACGTACAATGTGAGAGAATGTACATCAACTTAAGCAAATCAAAGCATACTCTAACATCAACTTAATCAAATCACAGTCGCTGACTCCTACAAATTCCTTTAAAAGTTTACACTAAAATTAGAACAACTAAACTTGGAAGCATTTTATGTCGCTAAAGCTAAAGAAAAACAAAGAGAAATCATAGCAAGATTATGTTCTCATTCAGGATTTTGGATTGATAAACATACCCTATACAGCAATCACAGCAGGGTTTTTGATTGATAAACATACCCTATACAGCAATCACAGCAAGGTGGTTTAACGACATATCCTATACAACCTCACAAACAGGGTGGTTCAAGGACATACCCTATACACTCTCACAAGCAGGGTGGTTCAAGAACTTATTTTTCTTCTCAGAATGGCATTGGTCACTTGTTTTACTAGGATGCTCTTAAGGAGATGCATAGACAGTGATCCAACAATCAAAACATACTCTGACATTGGCTTGAAAGATAAATTCACCAAAATAATGAGAAATCTGGTCTCTTTGTGTAATGTCAGCAAGTTTCAGTTGAAGTGTATCAACACAAATTCCATCGGAGCTGTAATAAAATAATTGAGCCCTAATAAAATAATCGAGCGAGCCCTAATTAAATAATCGAGCCATAATTTCATCATAGGGGAGGGGGAGAAGGGGCCGAACCTAGACGAGCGACGATGGTCAGTGGTGACGACGACCAACGATGGTGAGCGGTGAGCGGTGACGGCGACCAACAACAGCGACTGACGACGGCGACCGATGACCAGCTCTAGGCGTGAACGGCAATGGAGAGAAGGGCCTGAGATCTACTGTGAACGTGGACGAGGAGGAATGGCGTTTAGGTTAGCAAGCCCTAATTAAATAATCGAGCAAGCCCTAATTAAATAATCGAGCCCTAATTTCATCACAGGGGAGGGGGAGAAGGGGCTGAACCTGGACGAGCGACAATGGTGAGCAGTGACGACAACCAACGATGGTGAGCGGTGAGCGGCGACGGCAACCAACAACGATGACTAACGACGGCGACCGATAACCAGTTCTAGGCATGAACAGCGACAAAGAGAAGGGCTTGTGATCTACTGTGAACGCGGATGAGGAGGAACAGCGTTTAGGTCAGCGCACTCAATGTGGATGGACAACTTCGTTTTTGTCGTCCACATCGACTTTTTTTTTTAAAAAACATTTGCCACATCAGTAAAAGAAGTCGCCGAAAATCGCCGGAAAATGCCATGTATGCAATTTGACCGGATTTTGGTCAGATTGGCACTCAAGTGATCCATTTTGCTTCGATTTTGGCACTTAAGTGTACCTTTCGTAAGTTATGGCACTTAAGTGTCCCTATGGGCAAAGTTAAGGCACTTGAGGGGTCCGCACGTCCTTTTAATTGGGATTTTCTTGAGGTAACACTTCAAGCTTTCTAGTTCCCCTCTCACTTCTCTAAACTTATTATGAGTTGTGTTCATTTGACACACTTCTCTGTGGCCCTAAATGATGAACTCCATGGTTTTTTTCCAAGTGGTAGGGGTATTAGACAAGGAGATCCCATGTCACCCTATCTTTTTATGTTTGTAATGGAGGTGTTTATAGGCATTTTGAATATGCAAACTAACCACCCCTCGTTCCAATATTTCTGGAGATGTAAGTTGACTAGGCTCTCCCACTTATTCTTTACTGACGATGTCCTACTTTTTGTGGAGGCAACTATGCCGAGTCTCACAATATTTAACGCAGCCATCGATGCCTTCTCTCGGTGGTCAAGCCTTCACCCCAACTTGCACAAGAGCGAGATGTATTTTTCAGGGGTCTCCCCTAATTCCCGAATCGCCTACACTTCACTTTTTGGTTTCCAGGAAGGATCCTTGCCTTTTCGCTATCTGGGGACTTCGGTTATTTCTTCCAAACTTCGGAAAGATGACTGTATCACTTTAGTCAATATCATCACTTTGAGAGTGCAAACTTGGACGCAACGGTTTCTATCGTTCGCGAGATGCCTACAATTAATCAGGTCAGTGCTACATTCTATTCAGGTTTATTGGGCAAAAATTTTCATCCTACCAAGATCGGTATTGGACAAAATTGAGCAAATCTTAAGACAATTCCTGTGAAATGTCTCGGACCTCAGTTTGGGTGGTGCAAAGGATGCGTGGACTATTGTTTGCCTTTCGAAAGCCGAAGGAGGCTTAGGAATCAGGAGACTTTGGGAAAGCAACACCGCAGCAATGCTCAAGCACTTGTGGGTATTATTTACAGATAAAGAATCTCTTTGGTGCAGGTGGGTTCACTCCGTATTGTTAAAAATGTCAATTTTTGGTTGGCCTCAAAGCCGACGTTCTGCTTATGGTCATGGAAGAAGATCATTGACCTTAGAGGGGAATTCCGTAGATCTTTTTGTTGGCAAGTGGGGGATGGCACCTCCATCTCCTTCTGCTTCAACAATTGGCATCCTAAAGGGCCACTTAACTTGTTGTTCTCTAATACTGACATCTATTGTTCTCAGCTCCTTAAGGGAGCTTATGTGGCTGACTTTATGTCATTTCTGGACCGAACTTCAGGTCTTTTGAATGAGATTACCGCCTGGGATGACCCCTTCCCTGAGCTTAAAAATAAACCTGATCATTTCATATGGTTGGGGAACCTGTCTGGTACTTTTTCTGTTGCTTCTACTTGGGAAGCTATTCGACCAAGAGGGCAGACTTTGCAATGGGCTCCTTTTATTTGGAACAAAGCGCTAGTCCCCTGCTATCAATTCCTGCTGGGGTTGATCACTAGGAACAAGCTGCCAACTCAGGTGATGCTTTTTTCTTATGGCAGAATCCCAGTTGTGAATTATGGCTTTTGTTCTTGTTGTCCGGACTCGGTCGACCTTCTCTTTTTTTGTTGTTCCATTCCGGCCGCACTTGTCACTTTCTGGGCTTCTAGATTCAATTTTGTTTGGATGAACAAATCTTGGATGGATAACTTGCAATGGGCAGTCAAGTATTTATCCGAAACTTCCTTTCATTCCACCCTTGCTCGGTTCGCTTTTGCTGCTTTATGCAACATCATTTGGAAGGAGTGGAATAATATTCTCTTCGAGGGTAAACCACCCTCCCTTTCTACCATGAAGATGCGGTTGGAGAAGATTGTCAGGGACAAGGCTTTGTCTTTTCACCAGATTCCTCCCAGCACCACAAATCGTAGATTGTTGCATTGCTAGGTTAGTAAACCCTTCATTTTGGCGGAATGATCCACCTATTGGTCAGTAGACCTTTTCGAGTAGGGTGTTTTCTCATTTCCTGTTTTGGTCGGAGGTCCTCCTCGGTTCGTGCAGCTGAAGCCCTGAAGGTGCTAGTTCAAATTTTTGGAAGCTTCTCTAGTGCAATTGGCTAGTTGTCCTACCATTCCTACATTTTTATTCACCCTGCACTTGTGTGTTTGTTGGGATTCGGTATTTTTTTATGATCCCTGTGTAGGTTTTTGCTTTGCCACTGTTTGGCTTTCCTCTGCTCTTGTGCATTTGGTTTTCTTTTACCTTGGCACCCTTCCACTCACTCTAATTGTTGTCCTTGTGAGTGCAAGTTTTTGATGCCGAGTTTTTTGTTGTATAGCGTTCTTGTTGCTTTTGACTTAAGTTAATATATATCTCTTACCTCAAAAAAAAAAAATGAAGGCATTCCTGAGATTTAGAGATCCACTAGAATGGAATGTTGTTAAAAGAGGGATCAACCCAAAGGCAACTTTTGCATCTGACAAGGGAAAAGAAGTCTTAGACAAGAATGCTGAGGAAACCAACCGAGTAGAAATTACCAAAAGAGAAGCTCTTGATGCAAAGGCCATCTATTATTTATACTGTGTTTTGTGCCCTGCTGAATATAACAAAATTTCTTTATGTAAAACAATTAAAAAAGTTTGGGATAGACTTCATGTCACCAATGAAAGAATATATCGTGTAAAGGAGACAAAAATAAATAATTTACTTGGCCAATATGAATCATTCAAGACGAAACTGGGAGAGTCTATTGGAGATATGTTCAGTCGATTTACAGAAATTGTAAACGGGTTGGCATATTAAGTTCAACCAATTTCTGCTATAATGAATGTCAACAAACTTTTACGAGGACTTTCAAAGGACTGGAACTATATGAAAATATCAATCCGAGAGACACAAAGAATTATGCCTCTCTCTGTTGATGAGCTGATATGCACTCTTCAATTGTACGAAGTGAAACAAATCAATGACAAAGAAAATCCAAGAGGTAAGAAATCAATTGCACTTAAGGCTAATGCTAATTCTAATCATATAGACACAGATGATGACATGGACGGGGGAGAGATTGCTCTCATAATAAAGAAATTCAGGAAACTGAATAGGAAAGGAAGAAGACTAAATTGGAAAAAGGCAAAGTAGGCAAAATTTCCAGAAAGATCAATGGAAGATGTTGAATCTAGTAAGGATGTGATATGCTTTGAGTGCAAGAAAAAGGAACACATCAAGCCTAATTATCCATTGCTGAAAAAGAAGAAAGGTAAGTATGAAAAATACAAGCTCTAAAAGTAGAAACCTAGAGTGACACAGAATGTGAAAGTGAAGAGGAGTTTGCGAATATTTGTCTGATGGTTCACTCAAAATCAGAATTTGACTCAAACACAGGCTCAGAGTCTGACAAGGAAATCGAGATAAGTCATTCATAAATTCCTATTAAAGTTTCTAAGTATATAAATAAATTTTGCTTAAATCTCAAATCTTCTCTTAAAAGGATCTCTGAATTAAAGAAGAACAATTCAAAACTCAAACAACAGGATAATTCTTGGAGAGAAAAGTTTGAGAGTCTAAAAAATAAGTTTCATTATTTGAAAGAAAATACTAATTCCCTTTCAAGAGAAAATAAAATTTTGAAAAAGGAGATTTCAGATATTTTTACAAAGTTCTCCAAAGGGTCAAAAAATTTAGAACAAATTCTTTTGGCTCAAATACCCTATTATAACTAATTTGGTTTGGGTCTGAGTAAAGAAAATGCTCTTTTGATCGATTTTCCTAAAGTCAATGAGAGACGTAGACAAAGATCATCAAAATCTACTTACAAAAATCATTTTTAAGAAGTTTTTGTAAAACCTATTGATCAGAGTACTCCTAAATGTTCTAAGTGTGATAGTTCAGAACATTTTGAGAATAAATGTCCTAAAATTTAGATACATATTAAGAAGGATTGGGCAAAAGTTGTTTTTAAAACTAACTCCTTAGGACCCAAGAAAATTTAGGTATCAAAGAAAGTTTGAAATATTTTTTTTTTATTGCAGGTTACTGTTAAGAGGAAAAACGAATGGTACTTGGATAGTGGCTGTTCTAGATATATGACTAAAGATTCAAGCAGATTCATAAAACTAGAAAAATAAAGAGACGGAAATGTTTCGTTTGGAGGGTATAGCAAAAGAAAAATTAATGGACATGGAATAATGAGGATTAGAAGTTTGATCATCAACAATGTTTCCGTAGTGAAAGGTTTGAACTACAATCTTCTGAGCATAAGTCAATTATGCGATACGAGATTTGGAATCAATTTCCAAGAAAATGTTTGTTCTAGAGTTAGTCAAGACTTCTCTCAAACCTTCACTAGACAAAGGCATGACAACATTTATCTTCTGGACACAAGTTCAGAGAGCTCTCAATGTCTTATCCCAATTCAAGATAAAGCAAATCTTTGGCACCTCAAGCTTGGACATATCAGTATGAAACAGATTGCTAAACTATCATCTAAGAAACTAGTCCATGGTCTTCTCAAAATGATGTACCAAAAGCTTGAACTTTGTACTCCATGTATATTGGGAAAATAGGTTAGAAGCTCATTTAAATCTCTAAATCAAGTCTCCACTAATCATGTCTTGTAGCTTCTTCACATGGATCTTTTCGGACCAACCAAAACTCAAAGTATCGGTGGTAAGAAGTACTATTTGGTAGTTGTAGACGACTATTCAAGATTTATGTGGGTTTTCTTCTTGGCAAATAAAGTAGAAACCTTCTCATATTTTTCAAAGTTTGCTAAGACGGTTTAGAATAAGAAAGGTTATGCCATTTCGAATATTAAGACTGATCATGGGGGAGAATTTGAAAAACAATACTTTGCAATTTTTTGTGATGAGAATATTTACAGAAGAAAATGGAGTTGCAGAAAGAAAAAATCAATATTTACAGAAGATGACCAGAACTCTGCTAATTGAAAGTAAAGTCTCTTATCATTTTTGGGCAAAAGTAGTTTCCACTACTTGTTTTTTTAATTAACAGAGTATTTATAAGGCATATTCTAGAGAAAATTCCCTATGAAGTTTACAAAGAGAAAAAGCCAAATATTTCTTATTTTCACGTGTTTAATTGCAAGTGCTTTATTTTATAGAATGGAAATAATCGGCCTGATAAATGTGAAGAAAGATCGGACGAAGGGATATTTATTGATTATTCTACTTCAAGCAAAGCTTACAAGGTCTTCAACAAGAATACACAGACCGTCGAAAAATTATTGAATGTCAGGTTTCAAGAAACTATCCAGAACCAATAAAACTTTCTTGTTCTTATTCTTATTTTGAAGAATAGAATACTTCTAAAGTTATATCACAAACTCTTACCAAAATATTCATTCCAAAAGTCATTTCCACTCTGACGCAATCCATATTGAAATCAAGTCTAGAACGAAGATATAATCAGACTCAGACTTATTAATTTTACGACAAGGATTTAGAATGAATGCAATAGGAATCTATTTTTCAATATTCAGCTCTCTGGCGAAGAATCTCACTTACCTTTTATAAGTACATTGATGGAATCAATCACAAATTGATGAAATCAATCTAGAAGACAAATTCCTTTTTGGGAACCATCTACTTATGGAAACCTAAAATCTAATTGTATGGGTGACCAAAATCAACATATTTTCTTCAAACAGCTATAAGATTTCCTTAATCGATTGTGTCCAAAGAAGGTCATTCAGTCTATTTGAGATAGTGCGTGAAAATTGAAATTCCAAAGTCTGAAGTCTGAAGTCTTTCCAACCACTTGTTCTTCATCGACGGTTCTTATAAATTGTATTTAAGAGAGAAAATCACAAGAAAAGTTACTTACTGAGAGAAAAGGAATCTTCCATTAAGTGTTTGCACTCCAAAAAATTATACTTCTCTATTGATGCTATAGTAAATTTCAGCCAAAAGGCTGTCAGTGTGGGAAAGTGGATGTAGGCTTAATCTAAGTTGAACCACTATAAATTTCGTGTGCAATTTTCTCTTCTCTTAACTCTTTTTATTTAAGTCTGTTGCATTCTTTTAAGTATTGCAAAAATCAATTCCATCTCTTATCTAATTTGAATATTCTTCAGAAGTCTAATGACTTGTTTATTAGACTCTGTTTGGTTTTCAGACTTTGTTCGAAATTTATTTTTCAAAATTTCTTTTAAACACATATTCATCCCCCTCTAGGTGTTCGTACTAGCTTTATCAACTTAAAAGGACAAGAAGACTCACCATTAAGATTTTCATACATGGAAACTAGTACAAAAACTCGTCCATTTCAATGAGAAAGAGTAATGAGTAGCCAAAAATGAAAGAGTCAAGGTTAGTGAACCGAGTTCTTTTTGGTCCAAAATAAAAGTTAGTGTTTTGAATCAATGATTTCGAGCGAATTGTTTAGTTTGCACCGATTGAAAACTTAACATATTTCTAAAGTAAAAGTCCATGCTTGGATACTCATTTCTTTTCATTTTGGATTAGCTGAGCCAACAGAATGAATTAAAAGAGTTTGACATTATGAACTTTATATTGCACACATAACTTGCATGCACTTTAGAAGGTTGCCTAAGAGAGTATGAATAAACAGAATGCGTAAAAAGAAAATAACAAAAAATTAAAGGGATTGAATTCTATTTGTATTGTTTCTGTCTTTGGATCGTTTAGAAGTGAGGATACTTTCATGTTGTGTGTATTTTATTATATGCATTTCTTTTTTTCTTTTCTTTTTTTTTTTGTTTGGATTTGGCTTGGAAGTACTACAACTGAAAACACTTTTGTGCCATTTAAAGGAACTATAAAAATATTTCCTAAATTCAATATTCCACGATGTTTTTTTTTTTTTTATACCCAGGGAACCCCGTATAGCCGGCAGCCTGCGAGTAAACCCTGGAGCAACGCTAACGGAGGACCCACCACCCCGACGTCACGCTTAAGATCCCGTGCATCCTGCAGGATTTGAACCCCTCCATCCTGGGTAGATGTCATGGGGGCTCTTATCCAGTTAGGCCACCGCATGCAGTGGTATATTCCACGATGTTTTTTCATTCCATAATAAAATAATAATCCTCTGTGAATTTGCTTTTCAATATCTCTTATTTATGTACTTCAATATCTCTGATTTCCATAGCTTCGGTAGCCAAATCCACACATATGGGAATTTGTGGTCATTGTGGCATCATTATTGTTGGTAAAATAACGGTGCCCTCATATTAGCAGGACTTATTTTTAGTTGGAGTAGGATTCCTAGCCTGAGTAGATTTCCTATTTTGGATCCAAATCTTTTCTATATAGGAAATGAGTTTTCTTCATAAATTATATCCAAAAAAATTCCTTCCATGACAATTAATTGTACAGCTCGTGAATTTCATCATGAGAATTTGAAATCGTGAAAATCTTGTGATAAAATTTTATGTAACTCATATGTGAAATTGATTTGCAAAAGATTGTGAAATGTTGAATTATTGCATATAATTAAGAGCCAGGAAACATTGTGAGTGTTTTAGTAACTCAAGTGTCCTTGTAATATTTGCGATATCGCTCAATTTATAGAAACATGTTGTTCTCTCCCCAAAGTATAAGTTTCACTGACCGATCCACGTAAATCCGATATCCGATTGGATTTCTTTTTTTTTTTTTTATTGCTTGATCACATATCTTTGGCTATAGACCCATTGCCTCATCAAGCAAGCTATCTCAAAGCTCAATGGAAAAATTGAAAAATAAGTCAAAGATCTATTGTGTAAAATTCAATTAAGTCCTAAAATAAACTAAGAAATGTAGTCGCACTAACAATTTCAACTTCATATGTCCAAATCTATATAGGTATGTGTCAATTATGTGCAATATAAAATTTAGTTCCTTTCACGAGAATGCACGATGCTCTCTAATGGCCACCCTTCCCATATGGGAAGAAGAAGGTGAGGGGTTCAAATCTCTTAAAGGGGGCTATGGATGAAAACATTTAGTTTCAAGTATGGAGTTTGACTCCTACGCTTTATAACGAGATAAGACAAAAGTCTGAGAGTAAGTCGAAAAGTAGAGTAGAACGAACAAAAAAAAAAGAATATCTATAGTCATATAGAGAAGATACTCTTTTCATAATATGTGTAGAAAATAAGATTATTACAATGGTTTTGTCATGCCAAGCTAGAACACTACAAAGAAGCTTTGTCAACAATGTGGGATAGTAAAGAAGGTGAGGGGTTCAAAACTATTAAAGGGGGCTACAGATGAAAACATTTAGTTCAAGTATGGAGTTTGACTCCCACGCTTTATAAAGAGGTAAGACAAAAGTATGAGAGTAAGTTAAAAGGTAGAGTAGAACTGACAAAAAAAAAATATCTATAGTCATATAGAGAAAATACTTTTTTTTTCATAAAATGTGTAAAAAATAAGATAATTCCAATGGTTTTGTCATGCCAAGCTAGAACGCGACAAAGAAGCTTTGTCAACGGTGTGGGATAGTAAAGAAATCATTATTCAAAACCCTACCGATTCATGCACTAATTACCTCATGTATAAAAGGAATATACTAGGATTCCATTTATTTCAAGGAGAAAAAAAAAATTCTTAAAAATGATCACTTATATTACTTGAAATGCTTAGTCAATAAAAAAAGTTTCCATTGTCGGGTACAGTTTATGTCTAAAAAAATTTGTAGATGAAGAAAATATTTTTCATCAATTCATTTTTATAAGAGATAAAAGCTATTGTTTTTAGCAAGATATTTTCCAAATTTTTCATTTTTCGCAAAACAAAGGGAGCTTACCAGAATATCCAAAGAAATGGTGCAATCATTTTAAACAAAATATTTTCAAATTATTTATTCTTTACGAAATAAATAAAGCGTTAATTTTTACCAAAAATATCCCCCAAAAAGGGAGCAAAAAAAGGAAAACAAGAAAGCAGTTCTCCCCTTCAAAGCACTCATTCGACCATTTTGGCCATGCCAAGCTAGAAAGCGACAAAGAAGCTTTGTCAACGGTGCGGGACGGTAAACAAATCATTATTCCAAACCCTACCGATCCATACATTAATTTGGTCAGATACGGATGCATAAAAGGAATATATTAGGATTCCATTTATTTCGCAGGGAAAACAAATAATTTAGAAAATATTTTTTTAAAAAAATGATTTTTTGTGTTGTTTGAAATGCTTAGTCAATAAAAATAAGTTTTCATTATTGAGTACAGTTTATGTCTAAAAAAATTTTACGGATAAAGAAAATATTTTTCATCAATTCATTTTTATAAGAGATAAAAGCTATGATTTTTAGGAATGTATTTTTCAAGAAAGGGTGAAAAAAAGGAAAAACATGAAAGCGGTTCTTTTCCCCTTCAAAGCACTCATTCGACCATTTTAGTGATCAGTATAATCTAATAATGACTATACATCGTAATATAAGAGTCGAGTTCCCTTTATTCGGGGATGCACCAATGCGAATATATACGGTATACCTACTCGGGACCAAAAAGACAAACAAAAGAAAGCGAATAAATGCCTACTTTTTTTTCCTAAATTATGGTCGATTAAATAAACAAAAATCGGAATTTATCCATCGTAGCCCCCCCAGCCCGACCTAGGTCATCAGCAAAGAGTGCGGGGCCCATCTTGCACACGTAACCGGACACGCCTACTGGCCGGCAAGCGTAGCCGTACCGTTGAAAAGCGACACGTATCGGCATCTAGAGTCTCGATCTCATCGTCATCACTTGACGCGATCAGTGTCGATCGGTAGCAACGACGGACGAGAGAAATAGGGAGAGGGATGCAAGGAAGGGCTCGCAATTATCGCCACCCACGTGCTCACCTTCGAAAAGTCAATTTGCTCTTCTTTATTATTATCTTTTTTCAAAACACCGCCGGGAATTTTAAAGAAAACATCAAATTATTAAAAAGTATCTCATCAAACCTCAATCAATGCTCTTTACAACACAAATGCTCACTATACACATGTAATATAATTCAGATATTTGCATCATAATAGATAAATTTAAGATTTTTAATAACATAAAATAATTCAAGGTCACTTTCGTGCTGATTTGTTTCGATATATTCCACGTAAAAGACATGCCGACAAGGAAGATAACCATCATCATTGCTTGAGCTAAAAGTCAAGTTACTAACTCCAAAAGCTATGTGCCCAAAAAAAAAAATTTATTCACTTGTCAACTCTTGTTTAAACCACTAAAAGAGGGGAAAACAAGGAAAATAATCGACTATTGATGGAAAGACTGTAGCTTTCAAATTTCTACTGTGGCTACTTGAGTGTGCCAAACCCTATAAATCTAGCAGAGAACCCCAAAAGAAGAATAGGAGAAAACTTTTAGAAAAAGTACTCGGAAAGAAAGACAAATTGATCATGGGGTCTATTTCAACACTGAAGCTTCCCCTGATAGATCTGTCTGATTTAGATGACTCAAAGCCAGGGACAGATCGATGGGACTCCTTGCAAAGTCAAGTCCGAGAAGCCCTTGAAGAATTCGGTTGCTTCGAAGCCTTGAACAATAAGATGACCTTGGAGCTTCACAATGATGCGTTCCAAGAACTGGAGGCATTGCTCGAGCTCCCGATCGATGTGAAGCACCGGTTCGATATCCCAGATAAGCCGTATGACGGCTACTTTGAGAATCTTCCTCGTTCGCCCCACTGTGAGGTGTTTGCAATGAACTATGCCCCCAACTTGGGCTCTATCGAAGGATTAGCTGATCTCATGTGGCCAGAGGGAAACACAAGATTTTGGTAATTCTTTTTTTTTAATTATTGCTAGTAATCATATTATCTGTTCCAATTGAGGAAATGTTAAGAGACATGTTTATCAAATGGATCACTAATGACGCGAATTTGATTTTCATTTACTTTGATGCAAGAAGAAAATGTAAAATGAATCATCTGTGAAAATGCCAATCCACAACCCTATGTACAGAAATTGTAATTTCGATGTATGCCTTTTTTCATGAATATGCAGCGATACAATGAATAAGTATGTCGCGAAGGTTTTGGAGATGGATTCACTAGTGAAGAAGCTGGTTTTGGGAAGCTTGGGTGTAGACAAGTACCTAGAATCTCTAGCCAAGTCGGTTAAATACAATTTCCGTCTCATGAGATATGCTACTCCTGGGACCGAGGAGTCCAAGAAGCTTGGGATTAGGTGCCATCGTGACTCAAACTTCGTGACCATACTTCACCATAATCATGTGAACGGATTGGAAGTGCAAACTAAGGACGGATGTTGGTTCGAGGTCGCCCCTTCCTCAGCTACCTCTTTCATTGTCTTAGCTGGGGAGTCACTCTACGTAAGTCCCCCCCCCATCCCACTCTCTCTCTCTCTATTAAATTTGGTTCAAAAAGTAGGTAACATGCTATAAGAGCATTGAACAAGAATTCGGGAATCTCACTTTACATATCAATCGTAAATTATTGTTTATATTTCTCGTCTGGCAATAGCTAGAATTACGACATTAAAGCTGATTTCTTTGTAAAAAACTCATAGACCAGTTCACGTGTGAAACATAGATTCATGTATGATTGAATGCGCTAGCTTGTGATGAGACGAACCATCATCATTGTAAGCCTCTCCTTTTTTTTTTTTTCATTTTTTGCATGTAGGGATGGAGCAATGGGAGATTACACACCCCTTGTCACCGTGTAACGATAAGCAGGCACGAGGCAAGATATTGCATAGGATTCTTCTCTGCCGTTCAAGGCATTATGCAGTGTCCTGATGAGCTTGTGGACGACCAACACCCTTTGCTTTTTAAGCCCTTTAATGTTGCCGATCTCCCCCGTATCTACAGGACTAAAGAGGGCGAAAGTGGAGCTTCGGCGATGGATACTTTTTACAGAATTTGAAATCGAGATGTTTTCAAAACATCGAGTGTCCTTTAGCCCCACCAATCAATTGCGAGTCAAATCTTAGGGCATATGTTTTACCGTGGTTAATAATTAATTGATTGGATGTCGTTCAATACTTGGGAAACTTGCCAGGTTTCCCTTTCTTTCCCCTCTGGAGCTTGTTTAATTTATATTATCTGAGCCAATTGCAGATCCTCGAACCTATATGTGCTTCAGGCTGTTGATGATGAGATTACTTCTGGCAAGCAACTATTGGAAAAGAATATAACAAATAAATGGGTGTTCATGAAGAAAGAAAATTTTCTTTTCTCTCTTCTAAGGAAAACAACTCTTTAATTATTTCCTACTAGCAGCAAAAAGCATTCTACAACTTGCAAAAATTTCAAAGAAAAAGAGGTCCTTGTGTAAATGAATAAGGTTGGCTCACGTTAGATGTACTATTATATAGGAGCCAAAAAACATCTCTATAAACACTAGTCTTTCATCTCTGTGAATCATGGAGAACTGATGCCTTAGCGAAAGTGCTTGGACTTTGTTGAAAATATATATCGAGTTAATCCTGTAAAGGATGCCTCATCTTGGTAGATTTCTAGTTGGGAAATGAAAAGGGAACGGCTCCGTTACTCTCGCGAATATGACGGAGCACTCTCCACCTTGAGTTTTTCCCTCAATACCGATTAATCAGTGTGTCCAGTTTTGTAGGAAAATACATTTTGAATTTAACACTCCTGCGTCGTTGCTACACTTTTTCATTTGATGGGACTTCTAAAAAGGCAAAGATCCAATGTGAAAGAGAACATGGTTGGCACAAAAAAAAATAATAATAATAACTAGAGGGAAAAAAAGACACAATAAGTGCGCAAATGATAATTATTCTAATCAAAATTTGATTTATAGAAGAAAAATAGATTTGTTTATTTCTATTTCTGGATGAATATCTAAATAAAAATTTGTGTTTGATAATAACACAAAATTTCTGCTCTCGAAACGAATCAAAATTTCTCCTCTTTGGGGGCGGTGGTAGCAATCGGTGAACGGCGATGGTGGCAATCGGCGGTGGTAGCTAGTGGCCGGCGATCGATGGTGATCGACAAACAGCAACCGACAATCGACAGCAAACAATGACAGCTACAAGTGGGTGGTCGACTAGTAAAGAAAATGAGCGATAAGAAGAGTTTTTATTTTTTATTTTTATTCCAAACTTATTTTTAAACAAAAAAATTTATTCGAGAAATAGAAAAATAAAATTGTATCACCAAATGAATTGTTTAGTTTGCACCGATGGAAAAATTAACGTATCTCTATAGTAAAAGTTCATGCTTGGACACTTAGGGCGCATTTGGTAATATTTATGTTCAAAAATTGTTTCCGAGAATAAAAATAGAAAAAACTATTTTTGTTCCGGAAAACAATTTTTGAAGTAAGAATACGTTTGGTAAGTGCACAAAATTTATGTTCTGGAATAAAAAAGAACAAAAACACGTTTAATAAACTTGTATAATTTTTTTGTTTCTTTTAATTGTTAATATTTTTATTTTAGTTTTCTTTTTTTTTTTTTTTTTTTTTCTTTCTTTCTTCTTTTGGCCGGTCACCGGCCTCGCCCATGGCTGGCGACCGGCTAACGAGGGCTTGCGGCCTCACTCAGCCACAGCGAGGCTCGTCAGCCCCCGGCAAGGTTGCCGACCCTCGACGGCCGATTGCCGACCATGGTCAAGGCCAGCAATCAGCCAAAGAAAAAAGAAGAAAAAAGAGAAAAAAAAAGTGTTTTTCAGAATTGCTTCCGAGAACAAGAAACAAGTTTTTTCTATTACTTGTTTCTATTCCAAATCTAATCCCAGGAACAAAAAAAATAGATTTTTTGTTTTCGAGAACAAAAGTGTAAACAAACCCGTTTCTGTTCTTTTTTTTGTTCCCCAGAACAAAAGAACAAAAATTTGTGTTCTAGGGAACATAAATAAATTTAAACAAATAGCCCCTTAGTTAGTTTTCATTTTGGATCATTTGAGCCAATAGGACTAATTAAAAGAGTTCCACATAATGAACTTTATATCGCACACATAACTTACATGCGCTTTAGAAGGTTGCTTAACAAAGGATGAATAAATAGAACATGAAAAAATAAAATAACAAGAAATTAAGGGGATCGAATTCTATTTGTATTGTTTCTATCTTTGGATCTATCGTGATCTAATCTCGAGTGTACTACCTAAGATTTGGCTAATAGATTACTAAGTATAAATTCGGCTCAGGCTCTCCCAAATCCATATCAATTCGTGACTTAAGTTTAAGTTTTTAGCTGGCAAATGAATTTTAACTAAGAATTACCATTAATTAATTTATGGTAGGTTGATTATATACCTAAGTAAAATAACAGGAGAATTATTTCACTCTTATGAACCAGAAAATTTAGACACGGGGACTTGATTACACTAGATTTGTTTAATATCTTTTCGGTACTATTCTTTTCATGATAAAGTATTTATCAAGCAGCTTGAATTCATTTTATTACTCCCTAAGATATGAGGAGACAATGCAGGCGTGCAATCTACCAATTTAACACCTAATAAAATAATAAATAAATTGCAAGACTTACTTCATAGAAATAAAAACATTTGTAATGTTAACTCAAAATTCATATCAATGCTCTAGATATGATTTCTAATTTGTACACGCTCACTCAATTTTTTAGGATTTTCTCTTATTTAATGAAACCTAATATACATACAATGCAATGCAATAATATACAAAATAATATATATACTAACATGACATGCAATGTGCAACCTAATATGCAAATTATATGTCATGCGACATTACTCATGTGACCCAATTTTACGTGCACATGCATGATATTTTTATTTTTTATTTTTTAATTAAAATTCGAAATTAAAATTACCCAATAATTAAACTTGTAATTTTAATTAAGGAAAAGGAAAAACGAGAGACGAGAGCAAGAGGGAGAGGGACGCAAGGAAGGGCTCGTAATTATCGCTAGCCACTCGCTTACCTTTGAAAAGTCAATTTGCTTTTTTTCATTATTATCATTTTTCAAAACACCAACCGGAATGTTAAAGAAAAAATAAAAATATTAAAAAATATCTCATAAAACCTCAATCAATCTATGCTCATTATAACACAAATGCCTAGAATTTTTTTATTATGTCACAAAAAAAAAATTCAAATTTATACACATGTAACATAATTCAGATATTTGTATCATAATGGGTAAATTTATGGTTTTTTTTAAATTTAAAAAAAATTCAAGGTCACTTGACTGCTGGTTTGTTTCCATGTATTCCATGTAGAAGACGTGCCGGCAAGGAAGATAACCATCATCATTGCTTGAATTAAAAGTCAAGTCACTAACTCCAAAAGATAAGTGCTCCCCCCCTCCCACCAAAAAAAAAAAAAAAAAAAACACTTGCATTCACTAGTCAACTCTTGTTTAAACCACTAAAAGAGGGAAAAACAAGGAAAATAATCGACTCTTCATGGAAAGATTGTAGCTTTCAAATTGCTACTGTGGCTACTTCAAGGATGCCAAGCCCTATAACTCCAGCAAAGAACCTTAAGAAAAGAATAGGAGAAAACGTTTAGAAAAAGTACTCGAAAAGAAGGACAAATTGATCATGGGCTCTATTTCAACACTGAAGCTTCCCCTGATAGGTCTTTTCGAATTAGATGGTGCAAAGCTAGGGACAGGTTGATGGGACTCCTCGCAAATTCAAGTCCGAGAAGCCCTTGAAGAATTAGGTTGCTTCGAAGCCTTGACTGATAAGATGACCTTGGAGCTTCACAATGATGCGTTCCAAGAATTGGAGGCATTGCTTGAGCTCCCAACCGATGTGAAGCACTGGTTCAACGTCCCAAATAAGCTACCTTGGAATCTTCCTCATTCGCCTCTTTACGAGACATTTGCAATGAACTACGCCCCCAACTCGTGCTCCATTGAAGGATTAGCAGATCTCATGTGGCTGGAGGGAAACACAAGATTTTGGTAATCCTTTTTCTTTTTTTATTACTGGTAATTGTATCATCAGTTCTAATTAATGAAGTGTTAAGAGATTAATGTCTATCAAATGGATCACTAATGACACAAATTTGAATTTCATTTACTTTGATGCAAGAAGAAATTGTTGTTTCGGCGTGTGCCCTTTTTATGACCATGCAGTGAGACAATGAATACGTATGTCACGAGGTTTCGGAGTTGGATTCACTGATGAAGAAGCTGGTCTTGGGAAGCCTGGTCAGATACAATTTCCGCGTCGTGAGATACGCAGCTCCTGGGACCGAGGAGTCCAAGAAGCCCAGGGCTCTCTGCCATCGAGACAAAACTTCGTGACCATGCTTCACCAAAATCATGTAACGGATTGGAAGTGCAGAGTAAGGATGGACGTTAGATTGAGGTCGCCCCTTCTTCAGCTTCCTCTTTCATTGTCCTTGCTGGGGAGTCATTCTACTTGAGTCCCCCCCCCCCCCTCTCTCCCTCTCGAATTTGGTTCAAAAAGTAGCTTAAGCATCGAAAAAGAATCCGGGCACATGACTTAACACATCATCTGTAAATTATTGTTTATATTTCTAGTATTGATCATCGCGTCTAGCAATAGATAGAATTACGACATTAAAGCTGATTTATTTGTAAAATTTTTATGGACCGGTTCATGTGTGAATCATAGATTCGTGTAAGGTTGAATGCATATTGATATTGTTGAGGAAATTTCACAAAGTAATTTTGAAAATTGACAAAACTTATCCGGAGTAAAGACTTTGATTCTGATGATAAGTATTTTTCAAGTAGAAAGTCTGATGGGATGTAATCAGACATTATCAATCAGAACTAGAGTTGTGACGTAATTAATTCATTCCTTATGTGTTTTGTCAAACGGCTAGGAAGGATGCAATATGCTCGTGCAACAGTAGTGGCAATTGTTTGGATTTTTTCCCATATTTATAAGGAGTTCCAAAAGGAAAGTCTTCTAAATATCTCTTAGAGATTCAACTTTCTTGAAACGATATACTTGAGGCAAAACATTCTTTCCAAGATGAAGCACTCGACTTATGGAAAACCAAACTGCTATATGAATTGTAGAATCTTTGGGAAGCTCCATCCTTGATGACCTTGAAGCAATTAGATCTTCTTAGCAAGACCCAAGCTAAGAGGTAGATTGGCTGGATAATCCTCCTGAAGATTTGTCCAACGGTTAGCTAGGACTAGAAGGAGTATAAAAGGAGATCTTGAAGCTGAAAGGAAAAACTGCACTTAAGAGGATCGAAACTTTTAATTCCAAAATCTGAAGAGTGTTTTATGATATAATACATTCGTTTTTATGAGCATCATTGTGTAATCATTTAGAAGTTGAGAGTGTGTGAGGAGTTGTACACACGAGCTTGAGTATTCACAACTCAAATCTTGTAACCCTCAATTGGTTCTTCTTAGTGGAATCCAGCCAATAGGTTGAAGATCTTTTGTGATCCTGCTTAGGGATAGAAAAAGGGGGAGAAAATGTAGGAAAAGCATAACACTCTATGCAAATGAAGATCTTTTGTGATCCTGCTCAGGGGGAGTTATATAAAAACTGGAAGTTTTCTTGAATTTATTATTTTCTTGAACTTCCTTAACCGGAGCAAAGAATTTATTTACAAATCTTATTTACTCTTATTAGCTCAATATTCTGGAAGAATTTTGTACTTATCTTCACAAAATCAGCAAAATTCTTATAAAATTCACATTGCGCCTTATCTAAAATCTTGCTTTTAATAGAGCTATTTGATTATTAAAACTTTTCAAAATCTTTTGTTAAGTTCTACTTGGAAAGTTTTGTCATCATAAAAAATGGGGAGATTATTGAGGAAATTTCCCAAAGTGGTTTTGAAGATTGACAAAATTTATTCGGAACAAAGACTTTGATTATGATGATAAGTAATTTTCAAGTGGAAAGTCTAATGGAATATAATCAAACGTTATCAATTAGAACCAGATTTGTGGCGTAATTAATTCCTTCCCTATGTGTCATGTCAAATGATTAGAAAGGATGCAATACACTTGTGCAACAGCTAGTGGCGATTGGTTGGATTTCCTCCCATATTTTTAGGGAGTTCCAAAAAGAAAGTCTTTCAAATATCTCGATAATTCAACTTTCCTAGAATGGTATACTTGAGGCAAAACATTCTTTCCAAGATGAAGCAATCCACTTATGGAAACCCAAATTGCTGTATGGGCGGCAAAATCTTTGGGAAGCTCTATCCTCGACGACCTTGAAGCAATCAAATCTTCATAGCAAGATCTAAGCAAACGAGTAGATTGGCTAGATAATCTTCCTAGAGATTTTTCCAACGGTCAACTTGGACTAGGAGGAGCATAAAAGGAGATCTTGAAGCTGAAAGAAAAAATCGCACTTAAGGAAATCGAAGCTTTTAGTTCCAACATTTGAGGAGTGTTTTTTGAGATAATACATTCGTCTCTGTGAGCATTATTGCATAATTATGTAGAGGTTGAGAGTGTGTGAGGAGTTGTACACACAAGCTTGAGAATTTATAGCTCAGATCTTGTAACCCCTTATTGGTTGTTCTTAGTGGAATTCAGTTAATAGGGTGTAGTGCGGAAGAGTGGATGTAAGCTTATAAAAGCCGAACCTTTATAATCTTCTGTATGCAATTTTCTCTCTCTCTCTCTCTCTCTCTCTCTCTCTCTCTCTCTCTCTCTCTCTCTCTCGATAAAATTATACAATGGTAAGATCTAACCACAACACTTTTTGTCACTAGAAATTGTTTCGCTGCAATATTTCTTTAAATTGTTTCGATGAATAGGTGAAGATTGTGTGTGAAGATGAGCTAAAGAGCAATGAAAATCACCTATTCGCCCCTGTACATGATCCGGTTAGTATATTTTTTGTTTCCCTTACTTTTTGTCATTAACAAATCTCATATTTTTATTATCGTTTTGTTATGACAAAAATGTAGTTAAATCTATCGACACTGAACCCCGAAGTGCCAAAAGTTGGCACAAATGAACACTTAAATACCAAAAATTACAAAAGTGACACTTAAGTGCCAAAATCAGAGTAAAATGGATCACTTAAGTGCCACCGGCGAGAAAATCCAGCCAAAACGCTGATGTGACAATTTTCCAACGAACTGCGCGCAAAACGACATCGTTTTGCATGCTAATGTGGCTAAACAATGTCAAAATGACATCGTTTTGGTATAATTTAAATAATTATAAAATAAAATAATAAAATAATAAAATAAAAGGGAGGGTGGGGGGGAGGAGGAGGAGGAGGAAGGCGGCTAGTGGCTGAGGGCTCAGCCCTCACCGCTACTGCCTCCTCTCCGTCGCTAGGAAGGCGAGAAGGTGGGGAGTGTCGGCCGAGGCTGTCTAGCCCTAGCCGGCGACCGGCAGCCCCAACCGACCGATAGCGAGGGTTGCCGATCCTCGCCGGGCCGACCTAAGGGCCGTTGCACGCCGGAGGGTCGGCGGGCGGCAACCCCTAGTGAGCGGCGACCCCCTCACCGGATCTGGGGGAGGGCCGCGACCCTCGCCCCAAATCTGGGTGAGGGCATGTAGGCCCTTGCCACCAGTCGGCTGGGGCCGCTAGCCCCTAGCCAGGGCTCGGCGGCCCCAACTGACACTCCCCCACCTTCTTGCCTTCCCGATGACAAAGGGGGGAGGCGGCGATGGCGAGGGTTGAGCCCTTAGCCGCCGCCTACCTCCATGCTCCTCCTCCCCCTTCTTTTTAAATTAATTAATTAAAATTTAATTTAATTAATTATTAAATTAAAATTCGAATTATACTAAAAACAACATCATTTTTGTATGTGGTTTGCTAAGTCAGCCTTCTGACGAGCCACATAAGTGAAAAAAATAATAAAAAAAAATGTCATGTAGGATTTCTAGCGAGGTTTGCCAGATGTGGCACTTGAGTGTCCCATTTTTCATAAAAAGTGACACTTAAGTGGCACTTTCGTAAGTTTTGGCACTTAAATGTCACTTTCGTAGTTTTGGCACTTAAGTGTCCCTTTGTGCCAACTTTTGGCACTTGAATGGTTCTTTTGCCTAAATTTATCTAATGCATCGTGATCCTTGATATATATTCTAAAGCATATGTTGTTTGATTCTACATGGGCTATATTTCATATCATTTGTGGTTGCCTCAACATGTATAAGATATTGTTTCTAAAAATTGCGTTTCATGCCAAAGAGAGAGAGAAAATGCAAGAAAAGCATAACATTATACAAATGAAGATCTTTTATGATCCTGCTTATGGGGAGCTATATAAAAATATGAAGTTTTCTTGAATTTATTCTTTTCTTGAACTCCTTAATCAAAGTAAAGAACTTCCTTACAAATCTTATTCACTTTGATTAGCTCAATCTTCTGGAAGAATTTTGTACTTATCTTTACAAAATCAGCAAAATTATTATAGAATTCATATTGCGCCTGATCTTAAATCTTGCTTTCAATAGAGCTATTTGAGGGACACTGACCCCTGGAGTGCCAAAAGTTGGCACAAAGGGACATTTAAGTGCCAAAAGTTACGAAAGGTACACTTAAATGCCAAAATCGAAGCAAAATGGATCACTTGAGTGCCAATCCGGCCAAAATCCGGCCAAATTGCATATGTGGCGTTTTCCGGCGACTTCTTTTACTGAGGTGGCAAATGTTTAAAGAAAAAAAACCCACATGGACAACAAAACGACGTCGTCCATCCACACTGAGTGAGCTGACCTAAACGACGTCATTTTTCGTTGGTGTTAAACGACGTTGTTTAGGTCATTTTGGCTTAAGCACACCTGGCCGTCGCTGTTCCTTCCCATCTACGTTCACATTAGATCTCAGTCGTCGCCGCCCTTCTCTCCATCGTTGTTCACGCCGTCGCCGCCCTTCTCTCTGTCGCCTTCACGCCGTCGCCGCCCTTCTCTCCGTCGCCGTTCACGCCCATAGGTGGTCATCGGTCGCCGTTGTTGGTTATCGTAGCCACTCAGCATCGTTGGTCATCATCCCCACTCACCATCGTCGCTTCTCCAAGTTGGGCCCCTTTTCCCCCTCCCTCGTGATGAAATTAGGGCTCGATTATTTTATTAGGGCTCGCTCGATTATTTTATTAAGGTTCCGATGGAAATGCTGTTGAAATGCGCGCACTCTGTTTGGTTACTCCCTTGTGTGGAGATGCTCGCCTCGGTCGATGATTTCTACAATCGAAGCTCGAGTGAGACGAAATATTGACTAATGTGAAACTAGGAACTAATGTGTTTGAGTGAAAATTTATTGAATCAGGTGGCTAGAATAATGGCCTTTAAGTGCTCTGCAAAGAGCACGCAACTTTGCTATCAATCTGCTTTTGTTCCTTTGATTCTGATCTTTTCGTTCTTTTAGTCTTCTTTCATGATTGTTGTTTCTAATTAGATAGTCAACATATATGCAAGGCATTGAGGAGTGCAAAATTTGTTTTGATACTTTATATAAGTTTTTTTTTTTATGACCCGGGAACCCCCGTATAGCCGGCAGCCGGCGAGGTAAATCTGGGGTGATGCTAGCGGAGGACCCACCACCCCGACGTCACACTTAAGATACCAGATGGCCTACCAGCCTCCCTTCAATTTGCGTTGAAGGGGCTTCAAACTCTGGACCTCCCATTTGGAGGTCTGGAGCCTACCCAACAAAGCCACCACGGCCGGTGGTTACTTTATATAAGTTCATTTACCTGCAAGGGACAAATTTGAAACCACATGTAAGTACCTCATTTTAAAGTTTATAAACTATGAGCTCTTTTGACATGTAGTATTAGTCTACTGTGCAATGGATAAATTTAGAGCTTGGATTGTGTAATGACCTCTTGACACAATATATTAATGGCCAAACATTATAGATTAGGGTATGATTTCTCCTCTTGGCTGGATGAGAAACAGAACTTTCACCCTATAATTTTACATCAAGCTTGCCTTAATGAAATTCTATATGTGTTTTCACAGGAAAAATAGATTTGATTAAGTGGATGTACATTCTCACATCGCAGGTTTAGTTCAACAAAAGATAGTAGACAAAATTACTTGGGCTGTGCTTGTTGTGGAGACCTATGCTTGTTGTGGGGACCTCTGTTTTTAGTTTATATTTTAAGGGAATGAAAGGCAAGGCAAATAATTAAAGTGGCGACCTCTTAGCTGTCATGTAGGGGCATATTCTCAGTGTGGGGGCCTCTGTTTTTTATTAATATTGTAGGGAAAAGGAAGGCAAATTATTAAAGTGTCGACCTCTTTTTTGGCTGTCATATAGGGGTATATTGTCAGTGTGGGGACCTGTTTAATAAAGTCTATAAGAGTGGGGGGACTCCCTTGTGCGATTGTCTATTGTTCTTTGTGGATGTGGTCCCAAAACTAATTATTCTTTGTCTTGTTGGTGCAGAAATGGCTCATGCCAAGGATTATGTTGCTGTCATAATTTGCTATGGTGGAGAATTTGTAATTGGGGAGGATGAGTGGGAGTATGAGGGTGGAAATGAGGGCACCATTTTTGTCGACATTAAGAAGGCATCTTATATAGGATTTGTTAGGGATATACTAACTTATTTGCCTTGTAAAGTTCAGAAGTTGCTGTATTGTATTCCTGGGAAAGGTTTAAGAGATGGTTTGCGAACCTTAGAAAACGATAACAGTTTTAGGGATATCCTATACCATTATCATCATGGTGAAGAGATAAAAATATATGTTGAGTACAATGAAAGTGAGGATGAAGTTGATGATGAAGAAAGCGCCCAAATAGAACAAGAAGGAAATGGTATTCAAGGTAGTACTGAGGTTAGGGTCGAAGAAAGGCAGGATAGACATGATGGAGAGGAGAGGAGCACAGATGCAGTTCACTATAGTAATGATGACATAGGTGATGTCACAATCAATGGATTAGATTGGGAAGTAGTTGAATCAAGTGATGATGATGATGAAGGGTTGCCTACTGCAAATTTCACAAGTGATAACGACGATGAGGAGCTTGTACAGTCAAGAAAAAGGCAAAGGGATTTTTTGACAGATAAATTTGCAGCTTTGCAGGTAGCTGATGAAGTTCCAAATAGGGCCGAAGGCCCTGTAGATGCTGTTGCCATTGGTGAGGAGACTGATTATGAAGAAAGCCTTGAGAATGTTACTTCCCAGGATGAGCTTGAAGAAGATGAAGGAGTTGTGCATACAAGGAGAAGGAAAAGTAAGTTTCCTTCTTATGATCCATCCGTTGCCTCTCCTACTTTGTCGGTAGGTATGAAATTTCAAGATGCAAAACAATTTAGGGAAGCTATACTGAAGAACTCCATTGCTGCACAGAGGAACATTGACTTCATTAGAAACACTAAGGCCTTTGTAAGAGCTAAGTGTTCACAGCAAAATTGTCCATGGAGGATCTATGGCGCATTTGTTAGGAGAAGTGGATCTTTCCAGATTAGAGTGTACGAAGAGGAACATACTTGTTCCATTAATTTTGAAAATAAAAGGGTAACAAGTGTATGGTTGTTCAAACACTTCTTTAATTTGATTAAGATGATGCCTCAGATGAATAGTACTAAGTTCAGGTTGCTGGTGAAGGAGCAAGTTGGCATCAATATAAGCAGGAATCAATGCAAAAGAACGAAGCAAAAGGTGATGAAGATACTCATTGATCAATACAGCAGTGAATATGGACAGGTGTGGGATTATGCTTGGAAGTGTAGACTGCAAAATCCTTCAAGTAGAGTGTATGTAGAGGTTGTGGAGAGACCACTTTCTGATATTGGAACCAAGTTTGATAAGTTCTATATTTGCTTCGATGCATGCAAACGAGAATTTTTATCTGGTTGTAGACGGATTATAGGATTGGACGGGTGTTTTTTGAAGGGCTTGTGCAAGGGAGAATTGTTGGCTGCAATTGGAATAGATGCAAACAACCAGATGTTTCCACTGGCTTGGGCTGTTGTGAAGGTAGAGAACAAGGATAATTGGTCCTGGTTCCTAAAAAATTTGATGGCTGATTTGGAGATAACAAATGGTGCAGGGTGGGCATTCATGAGTGACCAACAGAAGGTACTCTTTGAAAGATTTGGTCAATTGTTTGCTTGTTGATATGAACATGTCATTTGCTTACATTTCTTTTCGTTTTTTGAATTATTGCAGGAACTGGTTCCAACAATAGCTGAGTTGTTGCCTTATGCTGAGCATCGAATGTGTGCGCAGTACATATACACAAATTGGGGAAAGAACTATAAAGGGGAGAAGCTGCAGTTCAAATTTTGGCAACTAGCAAAGAGCATGAATATGGCTGATTTTAGGATGGCCAAAGAAGAACTGCTTCAATTGACAAGGGAAGGTTATGATGCACTATTCCAAACAAAACCAAAGTATTGGTGTAGGGCATTCTTCAGCGAGAAATTCAAGTACGATAACATAAATAACAACATTTGCGAATCATTCAATGGGAGGATAATAGATGCCAGATGCAAACCAATTATCTCGATGCTTGAAGACATAAGGGTTATGGTTATGACTCGGCTGCACAAACAAAGGGATGAGGCTGCAAACTGGACTAGGCAATGTAGTCCTAGGATTGCTAAAAAATTGGATGAGAACTTGGCTACGAGTAGGTATTGTCATCCCATTTGGAATGGGGATGAAGGATATGAGATAATGAAGGGCTCTGATAAGTATGTTGTCCATTTAGGTACGAGGAAGTGTTCATGTAGAGCATGGCAAGCAAATGGAATTCCTTGTGCACATGCCATATGTGCCATTCAATTGAAGGGCCACAACACAGAAGACTACCTTGATGATTGGTACAAGAAACCGAGATATCTTGCTTCGTACCAATGCATGTTGCAGCCAATCAGAGGTACCAAGTTCTGGGAGCCAACAGATCATGAAACACCTCAACCTTTGCCACTAAAGAAGAGAATAGGAAGACCAAAGCAAAAACGAAGAATGACGGAGGGAGAGGTCTCAAGTCAACGTAGGATGAGTAGGATAAGTGTAAAGATGAAGTGCTCTTTTTGCCACATAGCAGGGCACAATACTAAAGGCTGTCAATTAAGGAAGCAGCAGGAACAGTTGAGGCCAATCGAAGGGCCTAGTGAAGGGACAATTGGAGAAGGACAAACAGAAATGCGAAGTGAGTCGTCTGTTCTTCAGTCGACAACAATAAACCCAGTAAGTCATGACAATTGTGTTTATGTTGTTTTATGGTTTGTATAAACAGATATGTATAACTAATTGACATAATGTTTTTGTCTTTGTCAAGTCAGGAGAATGACACATGAAGAATTGGTCAAAGCCCCTGCTGTACCTGAAACTGAAGGGTCTATTCAAACAAGGCCAAGTAGACAGCCAGCTCAAGGATTGGCCGAAGCAACTGGAGGGCTAGTTAAGTCGACTGTTCTTCAGCAGAAGCAGAGAAAAAAATACCCGGTAACTTAAATAATTTGTGTTTAGTTTTCCTTTACAATGGCCTGATGTTATATTTATGATATCATTTGTCTTTTTCTCAGGTTCGAAGAAAGCAAGTTAGAGCTCAGCTGTCAACAAAGGGCCCAACTGAAGGGTCACCACAAGATCCATCACCAAGGTCACCACAAAGGCCACTAGAAGGGTCATCACAAGGGCCACCACAAAAGCCAACAGAAGGTGTCATTGAAGCTGAAGGGCTAAATAGAAAAACAACCAAAAGAAAGCCAAATCATGAGCCACCCACAAGAAGGCCATCTACAAGACGTCTAGCATTCGAATGCCCAGAAGAAGCCCCTGCTGTAGCTAAACAACCACAACAAGAGCCCAAGAAATCACATGCGAGAAGAAGGGCTAACCAATCACAAGTACCTGAAACTGACGTTCCCCTTCAAACAAGAGGAGCTCTTGGAAAAAGGCTAAAACAGTATGGTTATGGACTTTATACAAATGAGCGTTCTAGAACAGTTATTCTTAATGTAAGTTTTATAAGCTTACTATGCTGTATTTAATTTAATTTATGGTGCAAACTTTTGTTAATAATTGAGTTTTCTTTTTGAAGCCTGGGAGAAGTTCAGAGGTTCTTATCTCTCAAGGCCAAACTCAAGAATCAACGGCTGCGCCAACAAAAAAGAAGAAGACATTGGTTGCGCCAACAAGAAAGAAGAGTAAGAAAAACCCAGTTACAAGTCCATCTGAATCAGTTCGGCCTACGACAGTTGTAGCTCCAGCTCCTTTTCAATCAGTTCGGCCTAGGACAATTGCACCTCTATCAGAATCAACGCATCCTGAGACAGTTGAAGAAGAAACCTCACGTCCAGTTAGAAAAAGCACAAGGATTATGAATCAAGTGAAAAGAGCACGAATAGGAGGCGTTGTGCATATTGATTAATGAAATGGGATGGGATATGGTTTATGGGGCTAACGAGTCAATTGTTTTACTGTGGATGTTTTCTTTTAAATAGTTTGTCATCGACTTTGTGAGACTTCATTTCAATATCAATAAAATGATCTTGTTGCTTGTCATCTTTGGTGCCTTTTTTTCATTTTTTGTATTTTGTTTTTACTTTTACTTACTGCTTTATGCTTCTGGTGGTGGATCTGTGGTGGTGACTGGGGTGCTTGTGTGGCTGGTGGTAGCGGTTGGTGAAGCTTGATGGTGGCGGGTCCACTATGTGGATTGGATTGGGGCCTTTTGCTGTAGCTAGTATAGTTTGCATGAACCCCTTTTGCAACAGACCCACAACCCACCACCAATAGTGGCTGCTAATGGTGGGTTTATGGTGGTGGCTATGTGCTAGTATGGTAGCTGAGATGTTGGTGCTGATGCCTACTGATAGGCTGGTGGGTCTATTATAGGGGTTGGGGGGTTAGGGGTTTGTGCTGCACTTGGTGCAAGATGTAAGTGTGCAATATGCACATCTTGCACACATCTTGCACCAGGTAGTGTTGGTGCAAGCTGGTGTAAGGCACTAAGAACTTCTGCACTGCAAAATACCAGCAGCATAGTGGTGGCTCAAGTGGATGCCCGGAATGCTTGATGTGGTTGGTGGTGATGGCTAGAGGCCGATGGTGGCCAGTGGTTGGCGGTCATGGTGGCTGATAGCAGCTGATGGCTGGTGCAGTTTATAGATGAAACGTACAAACAAAATTGACACTTAACTGATCACATTCTAAAAAACTCGACACTTAAGTGTTCACTTTTAATCACAAATGGCACTTAAGTGATCACTTTTGATACTAACTTGACACTTAAATGACTTTTTTTTAATTACGACTGGCACTTAAGTGATCACTATATATAACTTATAGCACTTGAGTAATCACTCATGTCTGTCCTATGTAAATGGTGATTTGCAAAGCAAACTAGAGAAGCTATTTGGTTTATATATATGAATGTTCAACTTATGCCAACTCCATTCGATTCATTGCTACTTGGTTTACATTCGTTGAAGAAAAGAAGTCACCACAACACATCCACCCAATATACATTCCATCATCACCGATTTATATTCGAGAATAAGCAAAAATATAGTACAAATAGCATCTCATTCATTCATTCATTCCCTTTCCTTGACCTCATTTACAACTATGGCAGTCGGAGAAACTTCTTTTCATTTTCCAATACTTTACATTTCATCATAAAATAGGATAAACAAAAAAACAGCAACACAATAAACACTCGGTAACACTTCCGTTCAATATTCATCTTTGAAACTTCATTCTTCAAATGGTTAGCAGAAGATGCTTGAGCTTGCATTGAGTCAACATCGTCCAAATCGTCCACAAGTGTAGATGGAGGTTGATGACATCCATCAAGTAGGTCCAATATCACCTCTGTGGCTCGGTGAGAGAATTTCGCATCAACGCATTCGAAATATTTGCACTTCGACCCTTCTCTCTATCGGGCACATCCATAGAATCTTCTCCCAGGATTCCTTCGAGTCCATGATGTTCTTCTTGGACTTGGTAACCCATAAAAACATAAACGCTCGCCTTCTCCTTCGCTTTGGCGAGAGAAATTTGAGTCGCTGCTGAAAGTCCTGCTCTCCATTCCTAATATCCGACCGTAGAATTTGGGGCAAATCGAGTTAGGGTTCGGGATTAGGGCTCCAACGCTTCAATGGCAATTTGCCTGATTTAGGGTTTTAGATTTGAGGCAATGGGGGAGACGATGTTGTTTTGGCTGATTTAAGGGCTCCATTTTGGCCAACCTAAGGAGACGACGTCGTTTTGGGTGAATTAGAGATGACTCAGCTCTCCGGCGAGCCACCTCGACGAGAAATAATCATATTTAATTGCCACGTATGATTTCTGGCTGCCTTCGCCAGAGGTGGCACTCAGGTGTCCCACTTTTCTTACAAAGTGGCACTTAAGTGTCACTTTCGTAACTTTTGGCACTTAAGTGTCACTTTCGTAACTTTTGGCACTTAAGTGTCCCTTTGTGCCAATTTTTGGCACTTGAAGCGTTCTTATCCCAGCTATTTGATTATTAAATCTTTTCAAAACCTTTTGTTAAGTTCTACTTAGAAAGTTTTATCATCAAAAAGGGAAAGATTGTTGAGAAAATTTCCCAAAGTGATTTTAAATATTGACAAAACTTATTCGGAGAAAAGACTTTGATTATCATAATAAGCACTTTTCAGGTGAAAAGTCTAATGAGATATGATCAGACGTTATTTATTAGAACCAGAGTTGTGGCATAATTAATTTCTTCCCTATGTGTTATGTCAAATAGTTAGAAAGGATGCAATATACTCGTGCAACGGCTAGTGGCAATTGGTTGGATTTCCCGCCATATTTATAAGGAGTTTCAAAAGGAAAGTCTTCCAAATATCTCTTGGAGATTCGACTTTCTTGGAACAATATACTTGAGACGAAACATTCTTTCCAAGATGAAGTACTCGACTTATGGAAACCCAAATTGCTATGTGGGCAGCAAAATCTTTGGGAAGCTCTATTCTCGGTGACCTTGAAGCAATCAGATTTTTTTAGCAAGATCTAGGTCAACAAGTAAATTCACTGGATAATCCTCCTAGAGATTTTCCCAACGGTTAGCTTGGACTAGGAGAAGTATAAAAGGAGATCTTGAAGCTAAAAGGAAAAATTGCACTTAAGAGAATCAAAGCTTTTAATTCCAAAGCTTAAAGAGTGTTTTCTGATCTAATGCATTTGTTTCTATGAGCATCATTGTGTAATTATTTAGAGATCGAAAGTGTGTGAGGAGTTGTACACACGAGCTTGAGTATTCACAACTCAGATCTCATAACTTGTGATTGGTTCTTCTTAGTGGAACCCAACGAATAGGTTGTAGCGAGGGAGAGTAGACATAGGCTTGCAAAAAACTGAACTACTATAATATTTTGTGTGCAATTTTCTATTCCTTACTCTCTTTATTTATTGTGATAGAATTGCATATTGATAAGATCTGACCACAATGCTTTGTGTCACCAGAAGTTGTTTCGCTGTAATATTTCTTTAAATTCGTTCACTTCCGTAAAATCACCTACTCACCCCTCTCTAGATGATAGTCTTAGCCATGACAGATACAACAAAATTGATGCTGGCTTGTGATGAGACAGACCATCATCATCGTGAGCCTCTCCCTTTTTTTTCATTTTTGCCTATAGGGATGGAGCAATGGGAGATTACACAACCCTTGTCACCGTGTAATGATGAGCGGGCACGAGGCAAGATATTGCATGGGACTCTTCTCTTCCACTGAAGGCACGATTCGGTGTCTTGATGAGCTTGTCGACGACCAACACCCTTTGCTTTTTAAGCCCTTTGACGCTGCCGGTGTCGCCCGCATCTACAATATCAAAGAGCACGGAAATGGAGCTTTGGCGATGGATACCTTTTACAGAATTTGTAATCGAGGTGCTTTCAAGCCATCGTGTGTCCTTTCGCCCCGTCAATCAATTGCAAGCCAAGTCTTAAGGCGTATGTTTTACCGCCGTCAATAATTAATTGAGCAGACTTTGCTCAGTATCTGGCAAACTTATCAGTTTTCCCTTTCTTTCCCCTTTTGCAGCTGGTTTAGGTTTATAGTATCTGAACCAATTGCAGATCCTCGAAGCTATTTATGCTTCAGGCTGTTGATCATGAGATTACTTCTGGCAAGCAAGTATTGTGAAAGAAAATAATAATGAAATGGGTGTTTATGAAGAAATTTTCTTTCTTTTCTCTCTTCCAAGGAAAGTACTCTTTACTTATTTTCTACTAGCAGAAAAAGCATTCTACTACTTTCAGAAATTTCAAAGGAAAGAGTTTCTTATGTAAATGAAATAAGGTTGGCTCACATGAGGTGTACTATTATATAGGAGCCAAAAAGCGTCTCTATAATTTTTTGGTTCTACGAGGGGAACCGAACAGCCCAGACTGGACCAAATTTTTTTTCTTTATTTCTTAAATGTAAACCTAATAATTGACCGCTCAAGCCTCACATTCGACATGGATCATCTCTCTTCTTTTGTTGTTGCCGTACCATATGCAAAGCAAATTTGCAAATTTACTGTACGAATGATCTCTGCAAAATGGAAATTTTGTTGCAATTAAAGCAGTCGTTTTCCTCGTGGCTTCTTATCCATTTCCATTTTACTGTACGAATGCCCTTCCTCCAGGCTTTGTTGTTGCTGTATCATTTTCAATGCAAATTTTGCATTCTTAATTGCTCTTTCTTAAGAGATGGGAAGCCCATTCCCAACCTTAATGATTGAATATCTCCCCTCCCTCATCCACCAAATTCACTAGAGCCCCGGAATTGGACTGAACCGATTCCAAAACCAGCCGGTCCAATTCTCAGTCTCACAGATGAACCAGTTCTTGGTTCCTAAATGGGACTAGACCAGACCGCACCAAGAACCAATCACTCCTAATCATCCTACTACGTGTCCTCTCTGGAAAGATTAGACTCAAAGGAAGAGATTTCTGGAACGTATGCGTGTGATGGATGGACCCGCTTATCCAATAATTGATGTACTCTGTGTTCTTAGATGGGCCCTAAATTAGGAAAAAAACTCCTTCCTTAACTTTGTCAAGTCCCACTTTTCCTTCGTACTTAATCACAAAAAGCTCCAACTAATTCTTATGATTGACGGATTTATAAATATGGACATCACCTGCATTTATATATTGTTAAGTTTGCATGTACGCAACATCTAGGATTTTTAACTCACCAACGGAGGAAATTTGGAGGTCTGAAAAATTGAAAATGGAAAATGCTATGTGAGAGAACTGCAATGGGAAAATTTCTCCATTTATTGTATGGAAAGTGAATGATCTTTTAGAAAATATTTTCCTAAAAATGAAAGCTTGTCATTTGAATAATTAGACAAAAAAAGCTTTTTCCTGGACAATAATTTATATCTAAACATTTTTGTCGACGAGGAAAATATTTTCCTTTTTATTCATTTTCGTGAGCAATAAAAGTGATTATTTTAGGGAAAATATTTTGTAAATCATTTGTTTTCTGCAAAACAAATGCAACCTTAGGGTTTTCTTTTTTCATTAATGTCTCCATGTAAGGTGAGTAACCTTGCCCATGATTTCCACCTTTTTTTCATGATTTCCACTTTTATGCCTCCATTATTGTCGACGTTATTTCTACATTTTAATTCTTTTTGGGTTCATATGAGAAACAGGTTGTTATTTCTTGTTAGATCGATCATTAGTCAGATGTTTGATTTTTTTTCATTATATATCCACTTAAAATTACAAAAAAAAAAAAAAAACGATAGTGTAATTGTATAATTGGCACTTGCATCTTAAGAAATGTATGGTGCTAAATTCGATTTCAATTCCACGTCATTTCTCGAAGTATAGTATTGAGGAGTCTTTCTCACCTTTATAGTGGTCCGAAGTGAATTCAATGGATCGCTTATCCTTGATCGGGTAAGTGAACTAGTTCTATCATCTAAAACCCTAAGCATCACAAGAAGTGATACAACTCGTGTCGTGTCGTGTAGAGTCAAATTAGGACTTCTTTAAGTAAATTGCCCCGTCTCGTTCAAGTTCAGTTTTCGTGTCCTGTCCAAATTGCCACCTGGATGTCTTAAGTATTAGTGATCCACTTTCACATCGACTGCAAGTGCATGCCCACCGCTCACCAGATCAACATCCCCCCTATTGATTTCGAACCTAATGCAGTTGCACAAACAATTCGATCTTCAAATATGCAGATCTAGATAGATACGGCGTGCGTCGCTATACGCACTATATTATTATTTCCCTTCACGAGAATGCATGACAGAATGCTAATCTTTCCATCGGCCAAAAATAAGATAATTCCAATTGTTTCCCATTTCATTATTTCAACATGGCAAGTCATGCCAAGACAGAAGGCGACTATGCAAGCTTCGTCAAACGGTGTGGGGTAAAGCAGACAAATAATGGGACCAAACCCAACCTAATCACGCACCAACGTTATTAGATATGGATACATAGAAAGGTATATTTTATATTATATTATATATATTTATATGAAAACTCCAAGACGCAACCTTACTGACCTCTTTAAATTCTGCAACACGCACATGAAAAGACATCTCGAAAAGAAAACCCATAAAGGAAAAACTGGTATGGGCGCTCTCTCACCTCCAAAGCTTCCCTTGATAGATTTTTGCAAAAATGACATGAAGCCTGGAAGCGCTGATTGGGATTCAGTACAAAGAGAGGTTGTCAAAGCACTTGAAGAGTACGGTTGTTTCGAGGCTCGATATGATAAGATCAGTGTCGAGCTTCACAGTGAGGTCTTCAGACAAGTGGAAGATTTGTTCAATCTTCCGGCCAAGACGAAGCGCCTTTTTGTCGACCCTCGAAAGCCATACGACGGTTACGTCACAAACTTACCTAATTTGTCTCTATATGAAGCAATTGGAATCTCCGGCATGCTGGACTCTGGAGGCATTCAAAAGTTAGCTAATCTCATGTGGCCTCAAGGAAATCCAAAATTTTGGTACGTGAAACCAACATACTGCACATATATTTTGAAATTACATAACTATTTAAATGCGAATGTTTGTGTAATAAAAACCTGTGGAAAGAAAATTTTGATGTTATGGTTCTTCTTTTGGTGTTAGTTTCGAAATCTTCTTTTTGCTGTAAAGCTCTTCATTTTCTGGACAACTGTACTTTTCCTGAACATACCAATATAAATGTACATGCAGTGAAACGCTGACTTCATACGCAATGAGGCTCTCCGAGTTGGAATCACTGATCACCAGGATGGTGTTTCAAAGCTTAGGCGTGGAGAAATATCTAGACTCGCATACCAAATCCTTGAACCACTCAATCCGAGCCATGAGGTACAAATCGCCGATGACTCAGGAGCCTCAGGTCGGGGCGAGCTCACACTGCGATAAGAACTTCTTGACCATACTTCAGCAAAATCATGTGAACGGATTGGAGGTGCAGATGAAGGATGGAAGGTGGTCTCCAGTCGCGCCTTCAGCTTCCACCGTTGTGGTCATGGTTGGAGAGTCATTGCTGGTGAGTGTTCTTTCCCTTCTCTCATGACGCCAGGGCATGTAATTCCAATGCACGTGAGTTTGGAGAGCGAGAAACTTGTAAATTTGAAGCGAATTGCTGGCTAGGGATGGAGCAACGGCCGACTGCACTGCCCCAGACACCGGGTGATGATGAGTGGGAACGAGACGAGGTATTCGATCGGCTCGTTCTCGGCCATAAGAGGAGTGATCGAGTGCCCACGCGAGCTGGTGGACGAGCAGCACCCCTTGCTCTTCAAGCCCTTCGACGAAGTCGGTCTGCTACGATTCAGCCTGACGGAACAAGGCCACGAGGCCGAGTCAACTCTCAAGGCCTACTGTGGTGTTTGAACATGTCGAACTATTATACTTCGGGAACGCTCTGCTTTTATTATTGAAGGAGCTATCGGTGAATACTATTTGCAATATTGGAAAGTCCTTGTTTGCGAGTTCGAGCGTGTCTGTTCTTGTACGGAGTGATTGTCATTCTAATTATTCACATGCCATTAATTAAACTCCGAACTTCCCAAGTAGTTTTAGGAAAAATAAAATTAGTTGAGTTTTTCTTTTTTTTTATAAATTTTACTCTACTTCTATTCTAATTCTCACTTTCAAACTTTTACCATGCCTCCTTATAGGGCTTGGGAGTCGAAATCCATATTCAAAACTAAATTTACTTCACTCCAACCCCTTGAAAAATGTGAGGATTCGAAACCCCTACCTCCAATTTCCCATATGGGAAGAGTGGCCACTAAGTTAAACCCTAGTAGTTGAACCACTTGAGTTCTCATGTCAAAGAAATTAGTTCCTTTTTGAAATAGAAACAAAGAGATTGACTTGGGGTTTGATAATGCTTGGGGAAGGTTAACACCCTAATGACGCTCTTTCGCTGCCATATACTTTTAAACTTAGTTCTTTTAATTCATCTATCAGATGATGCAAATGTAGTTTCTAGTTTCTATTTCCTAGATTACATTATTTTAGGGAAAATTACCAAAAATGTTCTAACATATTATATCTATGCCAATTCAATTCTAAATTTTTCAATTTTTACCAATTTTAAACATTTCAATTATACCAATTTAGTTTTAAACATTTTGACAATTTGCCAATTTAATCTTAAATCTATTAACAATTTGCCAATTTAATCCTAAATCTTTTAACAATTTGCCAATTTAGTCCTTCCGATCAATTTTGATTGGGAATCACTCATATGGTGGTCTAATTAGCACCAATTGTTTAATGTGGCATGGTTGGTGCTAACGTAAACAATTTTCTTTTTTTTTTTTAATTCTGAATTTTTTTCTCATCTTTTCTTTTTTCTTTCCTTTCTTTTTAACTAACCTTAGGCCAAAAACCCTCACCTAGTCTGAACTCCTCACCGACCATAGGAAGAGATTGCGACGCCCTCACCTCAACCAAGCAACCTTGCCAGCCCAAGGTTAGAAGAAGAAAGACATAAAAGGGAAAAAAAATAATTAAAAAGTTTCAGAAACCAAAAAATAATAATAATTAAAAAAAAAAAAAAAGGAGGAGGTCTACGTCAATGCCAGGGCACCAATAATGCCATATAGGATAGTCGGCATCAACTAGATGACCACTTCAGCAATTTCGGCTAAAATTGACTAAAATAGCTAAATTATTATAAGGTTTATGGCTAAATTGGCAAATCATTTAAAGATTTAGGATTAAATTGGTAAAACTTAAAGGTTTAGGAATAAATTGATACAAATAAAATAATTTTATGACTTTTTTGATAATTTCTCCATCATTTTACACCTTTGGAATGGCTCAATGTACCACATGTATGAATGTCTATGAAAATTGTGACAATATGTATTATGCAGCGAAGTGTCGTGTGAAGATATGTCACCTACTGATGCGAATGCATGAATCATAGTGTGATGTGTATGCATGCACGAGAAGATGATTTGATTCTTAAGGATTCATGTTTTGAAATGGCGGAGTCATTCTTCTTATGCGACTTATTCAAGCGAGTTAATCGTGTTGGTGGACGCAAATAATCCCTTCCGACCAATCTTCCGGAATACTTTAATTGCACAAGCTTACAATAGTTTTCATGATTGTGATTTTGAAAATGCATGGTCGGTAAAGATTGACAAGAACCACATTAACGACCGATAAGCTTACCAAACTTTTATAATGAGAATGAGATCAATTATGATCGCCGCCCATTGACTAAAACAATGGAAGTTCTATCGTCCCACTTTGTCTCCTTTCCGGAAAATAAGAATTACACTTCTGGACCGTATGCATGTGATGATAATATGCGAATATTTGTCCTAGATTGATGGACCCGCTTCTTCAATAATTTATGTAATCTGTGTCGTATCATTGTCTATGGGCCCTTCATATAATTAACAAAACAAGACTATAAACCTAGAAAATTCCTTCCATTAATTTGGCGTGGCCATGTTTTCCTCCATCCTTAGTGAAAGAAAACTTCCTCCAATTACTTCATCTGATCGATGGATGGACATTACCTGTGTTTATATTTAGTGACGTAAGTGATGTCCCTTACTTATAACTCACAATTTGAGAAATATATAGCTCTCAACTATGGTTAGCTATATAGACGAGAAGATAATTTCTTAATAAAAACATTCATAAGGGCAAATTAGGTCATGTCGACAGGAGCTTATTGCTTGAACAAGCGTAAATATACAGATACATCTAGATATAGGGAAAAGTACCAAATAATCCTAAAACTTTTGTAATGGTACCAATTCAGTCCTAAACTTTTTAATTGGACTAATTTAGTCCTAAACATTTTTTACATTGATACAAATTCAGTCCATCCGGCTAATTTAAGTCAGAAATTGCTTATGTGGCTGCCGGCGGTCTTAGCGCCACGTGGACAAATTTTATAATTTTTTAAATTTTTTTCAGATTTAAAAAAAAAATTTCCTTTTTTTTCTCTCTCTTTTTTTTTTCTTTTCTCCTTACCCCTTGGCCGGTGAGGTCGCCAACCAGCCGACCATTGCCGGCCACAGGCTAGTCAGGACGAGGGGCCCCGCGCCCATACCGGCCACTGGCGAGGGCCACCGCACCCTTGCCAGCCACAAGCGAGGGCGCTAGCCCCCGCCCAAATCTAGGCGAGGGCCGAAACCCTAGCCCATTGGCCAGCAAGGGCCTCTGCGCCCTTGTTGGCCACAGGCGAGGGCACGGCAGCCCTTGCTCATGGCGGGCAAGGGTGCGGCAGCCCTCGCCCAAATCCAAGCGAGGGCCACGGTGGCCTCACCTGCGGCCAACGAGGGCATCGGGCCCTCACCCAGATCCAGGCGAGGGCCATGGCGGCCTCGCCTAGGCGAGCGAGGGCGTCGTGGCCCTCGCCTAAATCTGGGCGAGGGCCGCCACACCCTCGCCCGCCACAAACGAGGGTTGATGCACCCTCACCGGCCAACGAGCGAGGGTTTCGGCCCTCGCCTGGATCTAGGCGGGGGCCGACGCCCTCGCTTGTGGCCAGCGAGGGCACGGCGGCCCTCGCCAGTGGCCCCTCGCCCCGACCAGCCTGTGGCCGGCGATGGTCAACCGGCCGGCGACCTTGCCAACCAAGGGGTAAGGAGGAAAGGAAAAAAAAAATTAAAAATCTGAAAAATATTTAAAAAATTATAAAATTTGTCCACGTTGCGCCACATAAGACCGCCAGCAGTCACGTCAGCAATTTCCGGCTTAAATTAGCCTGATAGACTGAATTGGTATCAATGTGAAAAGGTTTAGAACTAAATTGGTCCAATTAAAAAGTTTAGGACTGAATTGATACCGATACAAAAGGTTTATGACTATTTTGGTACTTTTCCCTCTAGATATATAATCTAATGTAGTCCAAACGTTCTATTAGGCATAACAATATTCTTTTCAATTCATATCATGTGTGTCGATCATTCATATAATATCATATGATCATCAAAATGAACAAATACGATAAGTCCAATTGTTTATTATATTGATATTTCAACATGGCAAGTGATGTCAAGCCAGAAGGCGACTCTAAAGTTCTGTCAAATGGCGTGGGGATGAAGTATACAAATTATTGAACAAAATCCATCCGAATCATGCACTAACTTTATTAGATATGGATACATAGAAAAATATATAAAAATAAAAAATAAATCTGTATGCAACCTCATTGGCCTCTTTAAAATCGTCCATACGCACATAATATATATATATATATATATATATATATATATATATATATATATATATATATATATATATATATATATATATATCACAGGAAAAAAACCATAAATGAAAAGCCGATATTGGTTTGCTCTCACGTCCGAAGCTTCTCTTAATAGATTTATGTAAGGTCTGAGATTTATGGACCGCTTCTCCTATAATTTATGTAAGTTGCGGTTGTAATTTGAATTGATCTTTGTTTTCGGGCCCTTCATATAACTAACATAGTAAGACAATATTTTGGTTAAAAGTCAATATATTACTTACCTTACCAAAAAAAAAAAACATAGTAAGACAATAAATTTAGTTTAATAAAAAGTATGGTTAATAAGTTTCTCAAGATCATGTTTTCTCCTCCATCCTTTGCTAGAGGAAACTTTCTCTAATTAGTTCTTCTAACTGATGGATTTATGAACATGGACGTTGGCCCATTTTATTTAGTTAAATTCGCATGTATGTGATATCCGTAAATCGTAACTCATTAATCAAAAGTATGAATTGAGGTAAATATTTCCTTAATGGAAGATTAGCTTTCCTAGATACGATACTACTCGAGTCCGACAGTGCTTCTATAAGATAAGTCCAATTGTTTACCATTTCAAAACTTCAGAATTGCAAGTCTTGCCAAGCTAGAAGGCGGCAATGGTGCTTTTGTCACTGGGTGTGGGTAAAGGAAGTAAATCATTAAACAAAACCCTACCGAAACATACGCGTGGCGCCAACATATTGGCCTCATTAAACAATATTAGATCAAAACAACATAGATATGTGTGTATAAAGTCAACTCTTGGACGCAATATGGCCTCTTCAAAATCTTCAATATGCACATCAAAAGACTTTCATAAGGGTAAATTAGGCTATGTTGACAAAAGCTTATTGCTAAAACAAGATAAATACACATCTAGATATACAATCTGATGTGGTCCAAATGTTTTATTAGAGATGGCAATATTCTTTTCGGGTCATATCATGTGTGTCAATCATTCATATAATATCATATGATCATCAAAATGAACAAATACTATAAGTCTAATGGTTTGTTTTTTCGATATTTCAACATGGCAAGTGATGCCAAGCTAGAAGGTGACTTTGAAGCTTTGTCAAATGGCGTGGGGATGAAGTATACAAATTATTGAACAAAAACCATCCGAATCATGCACTAACTTTATTAGATATGGATACATAGAAAAATATTTAAAGATAAAATATAAATCTTCAATTCAACCTTATTGGCCTCTTTAAAATCGTCGATATGCACGTAAAGAAAATCACAGGAAAAAAAAAAAAACCATAAAGGAAAAGCCGATATTGGTTTGTCCTTCCATCCGAAGCTTCTCTTGATAGAGATTTATGCAAAAATGACATGAAGCTAGGAAGCACTTATTGGGATTCAATGCAAAACGAGGATCTTAAAGCACTTAAAAGAGTACGGTTGTTTTGAAATTCTATATGATAATATCAGTGTCAAGCTACGCAATGATGTCTTCTATCAATTGGGAGATCTATTCAATCTTCCGGTCGATATGAAGCGCCCGTCTCATCGACCCCAAAAGCCATATAACGATTACCTTGCGAACCTACCTCATTTCTGGACTGTATGCATGCGTGACATTACTTGAATATCTAAAATCTGAGATTTATGGACCGCTTCTCCTATAATTTATGTAAGCTACAGTCGTAATTTGAATTGGTCTTTGTTTTTGGGCCCTTCATATAACTAACATAGTAAGACTATAAACTTAGTTTAATAAAAAGTTCGTTTTATAAGTTTCTCGAGACCATGTTTTCTCCTCCATCCTTTGTTAGAGGAAACTTTATGTAATTAGTTCTTCTAATTGACGGATTTACAAACATGGACATTGCCCCATTTTTATTTAATTAATTGACATGTATGTGATATCCGTAATTTGTAACTTGCCAATCAAAAGCATGAATGGAGGAAAATATATCCTTAATTATGATTAGCCATATCGAGAGGAAGATATTTCTTAACGAAAACTTTATAAGGGCAATTTGTAGGTCTCATCAACGACAGTTTATTGCTTGCATGTATATTCTTCCTGTGTTATCTTATTTGTGTCGTTCACTTGTGTTATGTTATGTTGTATAATATCAAAGGTTTCAACATCTATAAATATATAATAGAAGCAGTGTCGAACTCGAGTAGTATTGTATCTAGGAAAGCTAGTCTTCCCATGGAAGATAATTCCAGTTCTTTACCATTTCAATACTTCAGCATGGCAAATCTTGCCAAGCCAGAAGGCGACAATAGAGCTTTTGTCACTGGGTGAGGGTAAAGGAAGCAAATCATTAAACAAAACCCTAAACATTCACTTGGCACCACCATATTGGCCACATTAAACAATATATATATAAAGTCAACTCTTGGACGCAATATGGCCTCTTTAAAATCTTCAATATGCAGATCAAAAGATAACGTCAAAAAAAAAAGTACAAAAAAAAAAAAACAACCACAACAGCAACAACAAAAGGAAAAGCTATGGTTTCCCTCCCACCTTATATATAAATATAGAAAATACTAGGAAAAGCCCACATATAGCGAAGATTTTTTGTTACCATTGGAAAAAGTAGAAGTCCCACTCCTATTAACATAGGAACTGGAAGTGGAATGAAGGGGATAATCCATGAATATTGATATGTATATTTCATAAAAAAATTAATTAAAAAATTTATTTTTAATTAATTCTTTATAATTCACCGGCTCTTATATCTTTTCATAAGTTCAATAAAATCAAGTTATGGAATACTTAAATAGAATTTTCTATTCCTAATTATTCTGAATCTTTCTTCTTTAACCAATATTTCAAATATTCAATATATTTATATATAAATTTATAAAGTCAACTCTTGGGCCTCTTTAAAATCTTCAATATGCAGATCAAAAGATAACGTCAAAAAAAAAAAAAAACAACAAAAGGAAAAGCTATGGTTTCCCTCCAGCCTTATATATAAATATAGAAAATACTAGGAAAAGCCCACATACGGCAAAGATTTTTTGTTGCCGTTGGGAAAAGTAGAAGTCCCACTCCTATTAACATAGGAACTGGAAGTGGAATGAATGGGATAATCCATGAATATTGATATGTATATTTCATTAAAAAAACCTTTTTATTTTTAATTAATTCTTTATAATTCACGGGCTCTTATATCTTTTTATAGGTTCAATAAAAAAAATCAAGATATGGAATACTTAAATAGAATTTTCTATTCCTAATTATTCTGAATCTTTCTTCTTTAACCAATATTTCAAATATTCAATATATTTATATATAAATTTATAAAGTCAACTCTTGGGCCTCTTTAAAATCTTCAATATGCAGATCAAAAGATAACGTCAAAAAAAAAAAAAAACAACAAAAGGAAAAGCTATGGTTTCCCTCCAGTCTTATATATAAATATAGAAAATACTAGGAAAAGCCCACATACGGCGAAGATTTTTTGTTGCCGTTGGGAAAAGTAGAAGTCCCACTCCTATTAACATAGGAACTGGAAGTGGAATGAAGGGGATAATCCATGAATATTGATATGTATATTTCATTAAAAAAACCTTTTTATTTTTAATTAATTCTTTATAATTCACGGGCTCTTATATCTTTTATAGGTTCAATAAAAAAAAATCAAGATATGGAATACTTAAATAGAATTTTCTATTCCTAATTATTCTGAATCTTTCTTCTTTAACCAATATTTCAAATATTCAATATATTTATATATAAATTTATAAAGGCAACTCTTGGGCCTCCTTAAAATCTTCAATATGCCCATCAAAAGAAAACGTCAATTAAAAAACAAACAAACAACAAAAGGAAAAGCTATGGTTTCTCTCCCACCTTCAAAGCTTCGCTTCATAGATTTCTGCAAAAAGGACTTAAAGCCAGGAAGCACCCACTGAGATTTAGTGTAAAAAGAGGTTGTCAAAGCTCTTGAAGAGTACGGTTGTTTTGAGACTCCATACGACAAGATCAGTGTTGAGCTTTATACCGATGTCTTCGAACAATTGGAAGATTTGTTCAATCTTCCGGCCGAGACGAAGCATAGTTTCGTCGACCTCCGAAAACCACACGACGGTTATATCCCGAGAAGACCTCATTTGCCTCCCTACGAGGCGATGGGTATCACTGGCGTGCTCGACTCTGGTGGCATTCAAAAGTTAGCCGATCTCATGTGGCCTCAGGGAAATTCAAAATTTTTGTACGATTATTTTTTTTGAGGACCTCATGATCACGGCACGTGTGCTTTGAAATTACATAACTACTTAAAATGCAAATTTTGTGTTGATCAACTTGTGGAATAATTATTTTCAATTTATGGTTCTTCTTTTAGTGTTGGTGTGGACAATTTCTGTATTAGCTAAAAGCATGAAATTATCTTATAACCCTTATCTTTTAGAGACAACAACCGTAAGTTTTCATGAACATACCTAAATATAAATGCAGTGAAACGCTAAGGCTCTCCAAGTTGGAATCATTGATCACCAGAACGGTTTTTCTAAGCTTAGGCGTGGAGAAGTATCTGGACTCGCATGCCGAATCCTAGAACCACTCGATCCGAGCCGCGAGGTACAAAGCGCCATGACTCAGGAGCGGCAGAACGGGACGAGCTCTCACTGCGATAAGAACTTCTTGATGAAACTCACCAAAATAATGTGAACGGATTGGAGGTGCAGACGAAGGACGGAAAGTGGTCTCCAGTCGCGCCTTCAGCTTCCACCTTCGTAGTCATGGTTGGAGAGTCATTCCCGGTGAGTGTTCTTTCCCTTCTCTCATGCCATGGCATGTAATTCCAATGCACATGACTTTGGAGAACGAGAAACTTGTGAAATTGAAACGAGTTACTGGCTAGGGAAGGAGCAATGGCCGGTCGCACTGCCTGAAACACCGGGTGATGATGAGCGGGAATGAGATGAGGTATTCAATCAGCTTGCTCTCGGCCATAAGAGGAGTGATCGAGTGCCCGTGCGAGCTGGTGGACGAGCAGCACCCCTTGCTCTACAAGCCCTTCAATGAAGTCGGTCTGCTCCGGTTCAGCCTGACGGAGCAAGGCCACGAGGCCGAGTTGACTCTCAAAGCATACTGTGGCAACCTTCATTTTGTCAACAAAGAAGTCATCTTTGACGATTTCCCATTCCTTGCCTACCGAGCCGCTTCTCTTCACCATGCGAAGTACTACCTGAACATGTTTAGCTATTATACTATTGTCGTTTGCAATTGCGAGTGTATTTTGTCCAGCACGGAGGGCTCGCCATTCTAATTAAGTCCACATGCCATTGATTAGATGCCGAACTTCCCAGATAGTTTGAGGGAAAATAATCTACTTAAGAAACTGGTTTGTTTCGAAATGAATCTGTAAACGAATAGAAAAGCCAAACTCAATAAATCTGTCGGAAAGGATGGAAAGGAATTCCTAAGCTGAGCAAGAGAGCCTGGGAGAGGGGCATGGTGGACGATGTACCCAGCTGAAAGAGAGCAATTAGATTGAGAGCAGATTTCAGCGAGCTCGCGCTCACACAGGCTTTATACAAGTCCGCACCCATAACAGGCAGGCACACCAGGCCGCCCTGCCTATGATCAGGGCCGCAGTACACCGGTTCAATCACCCACTCATATAACATAAGATCTTAGGAATGTCCTTAAACTGAAGATACAGAAACGGAAAGGTACAAGTAAGCTTATTGATATCGTTGACGACATTGCAGTTGGACATTGTGTACCGGCACTGAGGAAGTACTTTTTGACATATCCATCGAAAGGATGGACACTGATGGCATTGGAACTAGATGAAGAATTGCCTTTGCTTTTATTAAAGCTAAAACGTCTCCTCTCCAGCTTAGCATCCAAAATGATATACATCAGAATTCACTTCCTTCTAGCTAGAACTTAAAGCTGAAACAACCATACTGCATGAGAAACCACCAAATGAGAACAAAAATTACACCCGAAATCGATAAACCTAGAGAAAATATGGAGACAGGATGTCTTAAGGATGTCTCATTCTTCAAAGTCGTCTTTGTCATCGATCGGGATCGGTTTGTTTCTCCAGAAAACAGCTAGTGCACTCCCGCCAAGCTGTGAGAAGAGTGATTATCAGCAAGTGAGAACTCCAGAAAAGAATTGCTCCAAAAAAAAAAAAATCATACTCCAGGAATGGAGTTGAAACACATGTTTTGAGTGTCAGAATTTACCGCCATGCAAACTACGCTGACTGCAGAAGGAACAGCTACCAGAGGATTGGTGAAATGTTTCTGGGCGAGAAGAAATCCAAGGGCAGAACTCTGGAAATGTTGGACAGATTTAAATCTGTAAGATATTCAATTCAATCAAAGGAACTAGCAGAATAGATGGAGGTTTCGCCCAATTTCAGCTAAAAGAAAAGGCAATAGAGAGCCACGCATGGCCCAGAGAGAGAGCATCAAATCCAAAGGCAATGAAGACTCTGTTTGACTAGGCTTTCCTGCCGATGAGAAGTTCACTCAAAAGAAGAACTATACCATTCTTTCCGATATAAGTCCACAAATTTTTGAAGCAATACTAGTAGCAACCAATAGCATACCTCACATAGAAAGATGTGTACATGAACCTTTTTGGGCCATATACTGATACATGTCCATGCACCTTACTTTCATCAAATTTTAAGCAGGATATGTGCGGGCTAATATGATTTAAGAGTAATTCAGAATAGACAGCCAAGAGAAATCTCTCAATTTGACAGTTCAAAACTGCAAAGTGACCATATAATTAACAGAGAATGATTCTACACTACCTATGTCTCCTCAAACACAAGAATGCTAATCAAATGAAAATAACATGAGAATGATCTCAAAAGAATTGTGACAAACAAGAATTTATTGCTTATAGTAAATATGGCGTACAAAGACTATCCGGAGACCATTGTGATAAAAGATTTATAACTGTTCATTTTAACAACAAATAAATGTTTCAGTAACAGTTCTAACAAGGGCATCATGCTCCTCTTCAGTCCAATTGCTTAATTGCAATGAAATATGACACCTTAGAAACACTGATTCTGCTGAACTTTGTAAAATTTACGACGTTTGCACATTTATATTAGTAATCATACAATTCACAATGACCATGACAGCAATGACAAGAGATAACAGACTCCACTGATACTAAAAAAAAATGAAAATGTAGGGTCCTTAAATTAAAGTTGAAAAGGGACAGTGGTTAGTTGCGCTCTTTAATTCCAGCAATAAAAATAGGTAGTCAAAGGGCAGCAAGAGAAGAACAGAACAGGAAAAACTAATGGATGACATGGAAGACGCTTACCTGCATCCCACATTCAATAGAAATGGTGCGGGAAGTAGATTCACCAAATGAGAATCTTGATATCCAATATCCAAGAGCAAAGGCAACGGCATGCAGGAGCGCTACTGGTAACAGAAGTTGCGCTCCTTGAGTTTTTAAGACATCTGCAACTTGCCCAATCTAGTGGAAGTACATCAGAATCAGATCTTACCAGAGTTTGGCAATGAAAGAAAGGAACAAGCAGTGAAAGACCTTAATTTGATTCACTTACAGGGCTTGCACAAAGTAAGGTGGTCAGAATAACTCCAATCAATGGGGTCACAGTGACTATTTTTGAAGTAAACTTAGGAAAAAATTCATTGGCCAACACTGTCATAGAAAACAGACAAGGTTATCTCATTTATTAACTATTTTCTCACTCTTCCTTCCAAGCGACTTTAGTTTGAATTTTAACAACCTTCTGCTTACCTCCTACTATTGTTGGCAGCAAAACGACCTGAAAAGTACTGATAGCCAGGCCCTGCAAGTATTTGTTGACAAAAGTGATTCCAAAATCCCTCAGTATGTCACAACCATACACAGCTGGATATAGTGGGTATGCACTACAATGCAAACACATTGAACTATGTATAGTAAATAACCACATATATCCACATGCAGACTAGTACAGCAACGAAGAAATGAGTTATGTACAAAAAAAGAGTTTTTCGACAAATCTCATCCACTAGAGATAGATTATATAGACTATGCATTTCTCACTAGTTTTCTTCCATGCTATTGTAATTACAATTCATCATCACAGGAAAGATGAAGCACTCCAAAAGGCAAAACCTTTTCACATCTAGACCTTTTAGACTCTTGCGTAACAAAAAAATTCCAAGTGCTCACATCTAGACTTTTCAGCCAAACCCTCTGAATTGCCACCCACTGAAGATGTCTGCGGTTCAAAAAGATTAACTCAGAAGCTAAGCACTTCAATACTGCCTTCCACATCAGTGCTTCAGTGAACAATCTTAAGCATCTATTTAATTTGAAAATCATACAATTGGTCTACCATTCAAACACAATCTTATTCTCATACTTTAGCATCTGAAGAGGCGAGGATACTTATGCTGTACTCACCGCAGCATCAACAGGAACAAGCTGGCCAGCAAGAAGCTTAGTGAGGAGAGGCGTCATCACAATGGCACCAATAGTCGAACACCTGCAAATTTAAAATATATATATATATATATATTGACAACCTTTTGAGCAAAAAAAAAACAGGACAAATGCTTCAAAAACTATCACGCGGAACATGTTCAAAGTTAGTATCCTTTTCATTTTCATATGGTCCACAATGATCAGCCAAAACATCTTAAGAGGTATTTCCATCATGTTATCCACTCATGTCCATAATTTGGTACACAAAGCGAAAAGATGAGCTACAGTAGTATGCTCTAAAGATCCCTAAATTGCACAATAACAATACTCAGCACATGATGACTGCAAATCTGCAGATAGGCATAAGAAACACCACATGCTTATGAAAACAACATAATCATGTCAAAGAAATCGATATCTCACACCATAACTGTTCCCACACCTTCATTAAATAACTGGTGCATTAAGGAACTTTAAAGTGAAAAGACAGAACATTACAGCTTGGAAAGGAGAAAAAGAATTACAAAAATCCCGCATGAGGTAAAATGTTCAAGAAATTTACATATATCGCAATAGGAACATGAAAAGAACCGATCAATGGCAAGTGCTAACATAAACAAAATATGCAGTCAAGCTTTGGAAAGAGGCTGCCTCCTTATGCTGGAAAAAAGAGCAAAAGTTTACACATACGTCATAACTTACGTTGTCATGAGGACGGAGAGTGCTACATTCCCCTTAGAGATATAAGTAGCAACATTGGACGCTTGACCTCCAGGGCAGCAGGACACCAATATAAGACCAGTTGCAAGTGGTGCAGACAACTTTAAAGTCTGGAAAACATGGAAACTTGGTTAATGACAAATTTCAGAGACAGATACACAATTTAGAACTCTAGATACACACCCAAGCTGGAAGATCATGGAAACTTGGTGGGTGACGAATTTCACAATGGGATACACAAGCATTTTGACAAATAGAGCTGCCAGCACAATAAAAGAAAAATCAATTTTAAATTGCTGAAGACAGCAAATTCAAAGATATCTGCAGCACCTGTTCTCAGGAGAGTTTTGCCATTGCAGTATCCACTAAGATTTTAAATATAATTTTCCAGCATTCCATGAGTTTCTTTGCCAAACCTAATTCAGTTTGAAGATCCCAATTCAGAAGTATTATTTAAAGGCAACAGTTACTCATCATATCCATATCCATGCAATATTTAAAATAAAAGAATTGGGCATCACTTGGAGTCAGGCCTTCCAAAGGGTGAGGAGGCTAAGGTACAGGTTTGGATGTTTAAAGAAGAGTAATCTATAAAAGTTTGATTAAGATTCCTAAAGCATCTACAGTGTAAGGTAATTTTGGAGTCCTCAGGTTTGCATCTTATCACACCCACCACATGAACCTAACGAGGCAAAAGAAAGTACACTCTATCACCAATATTTTATTGTCAGAGATCAAAATAGGCCAAAGTAGGAACTTCTAAAAGGGATGGTGAAAGAAGTACCATTGCAATGACAAAGCCCAACATTGGTTTGATGAGGTACTGGGCCAAAAATCCTACACCTACCTGCAACAATAAAGTTTTAAGTTCAAAAAAGTGAAATGAAAAAGATGACCTAGAAGGTTTGACAATTCTCCTCCTAACTTATAGGGATAAAGATGCCGCTTACAGTCCAAGGATTCCGCAAACATCGCCGGAAATCTTCAAATGTCAATGTCAACCCCATAGAAAGCATAAGGAAACCCAATCCAACAGTGAAAAGATCGGTTTGGAGCCAAGTAACCTGGATGACATCCCAACAATAAAATATCGACGGAAGAGACATTATCAACAGTGAAGGCAGCATGAAGGACTTGTAGTTACCGCAGCTGGTTTGTAAATTCCAATGATAGTTCCCAAAATAACCTGGTGGAGTAAATGATTTTAAGACACTACATATTCCAGAAAATAAAAATCTTGAAAAACACACATTTGGGGAGCCTCATGCACAAGCACAATGCAACTTGAAGGTGTAAGAGATGCAAATAAAATAACAGCACATCAGAACGCTTCAAAATAGGTACGTACCCAAACAGGAAAAAGGGTGGTCAGAGTTTCAATAATTCTCTCATACTGGCTCATCCCGACAGGAGTGCTGGCAGGAATTTCTCCAGGTGCATTTGTTGCAGCCTTGCACAAAGTTGTCAATTTTCTAGATATGAAATCCCAGAAGGTGATATTAGAGACATTGTAGATGTAAAAGGTCATGCTAGCAGGGGAGTCAGAGAGAGAGAGAGAGAGCTACTGATCAAACCTCTCAAATATATGATAAATTTCACTGCTATTTTGTAACAAAAACTGCCAATGATAAATCAATCTCGGTGCCCAGCCAACAACTTTAAACTGTTTAAATGTAAAATTCAAGACTAGTAGTCAGCTGGCCAAAGAGCAAACCTCCTAGCAGGGGAATTTGCCGTGATAAGAGATTGAAACTTCAAGAGAGAGACCATTCACTTATGAAGTGAAACAAAAGAACTAGTAATGAACCCATTGGCATTTGCAAGTAGTATAAAGGATATACTATAAGTACTATTATTATTAGATTATATCATCCGTGGAGCATTAGAGTACCAATGATCTCAATGCAAGGCGTACTCCTAGAGATTAAATAGATTTCTTGGTGCACAACAATCCCACCAACAGAAAGAGGATACAATCACCCCATGTATTTTGACTAGTTAACAGTCAATGCTGGTTGGTCAGATCAAACTAGTCAATCCTCAAAATCTTAATCCAGGTTCAATCTTCCGATTTGCAAAGCTCAACCCAGGTTCAATCCAGAGCAGAAACCACCAGAAGAATCAGCACCACTAAGCCACAGAAAGATACCTTGAAGATGGATTAACAGGAAAAGGGGTTGTGGCAACAGCAACCGTCGAACTCTGCAACCGGTTCTTGACAGCCAGACTCCTTCCATTTTCACAATTGTCCCTACTGAGATCTATCAACAAACAGAAAAAAACGAAGAAAATTGGCAAAATGAATGATCTTGAGTAGACCCACCATGAAAAGACTTGGGGAAACACTCAAAAAGTACGCCCATCAAAGTACATGCACCACCCAACTCGCCAGGAAAGATGCAAAATCGAAAAGTACCCAGAAAGTAAAACTCCAGTCAAAACCCACAGAGCAGCATCAAACAGTTCAGACGTACCAAGACGGGACACGACACTCCGGGCAGGATAACAAGATCTTGACCCGCAGCGAGCGCCGCGTGTCTGAAATTTGCAACCTTTGAGGACAAATCCAGACATGGACGCCATTTCAACGATCCCCGAGACTGAATCAAGATAAAGAAGGGTATGACAGACCGGCGAGGAGCGTCGAGTTCAAAGCGAGAATGGACCTCGAGTGCGTCCAGGAAGCGAGGAGGGAAGAGGGTTTTCGCTCCCAAAACCCAGAAGGCGACATGGCCAGCCTTATCCGATGTTTACCATTGCCGCCGTGGAAGCCGATGAGCCACTCACGAACCCAAGAGATGGTCCCATCCAGATGCTGGACGTCCTCGTTTTCTCCGCCACTTTGCGTTTTTGGGGATGGTTTGCTGCCGTCCAGCGGCTTGCTGGTATTTAACATTTTATGAGCAGACGGTCTCCGGTGTTTATGAATGAATCAGTCTTTCCTGTCTGATCTTAGTAGAAATTATTCCCGAAACAAAGTTTATCCAAAGTAATAGCTATAATAATGAATAATGGAAAGAGGTGATCGACATTAACTACTCGCCCTTATTCACGAGATCATGATCTCAATCGTAGTTTATTTTTATATCTATACCATGTTAAATGACTCGAGAAAAAATCTTTTCAATTCCTCCCTAATCTGACTATCATTTGTATTTCAATCAATTCAACTGTTGAGATCATTTATGATATAATTTGAAAAGAGTTTTGATTTTATTCAATATTTATTTAATTGGACCATGTACTTTTACATATTTTAAGAGGATTATGATGCCGGGTTACCATAAGTAGGAAGTTTATATTTTTAAGGTCCGTTTGCGACATGAAAAATCAGCAATTTGGAAATGGATTTTTCTAACTTGGATTGTTTGCCTCACTTGGTAAAAACGAGCTAATAAAAATTATTATATATTTAGGTATAGGATATTAATATTGATAAAAACATTGTTTTATTAACCCATTTTTCTACAATGCCTACAATATAAAGGATCAACAGTTGGAAATCTTTTTCAAATGGTCAATCTTTCGTAAAACAACCCTCTTCCACTTCAATTCAATATAAGAGCAATATCTATCTGCAATATCAGAATAAAAGTTAAAATTCTTAGTTACAATGGAAACTCGTGAAAAGGTTATTTAGGATGTGTTTGGTAACATTTATGTTCAAAAATTGTTAGGAAATGAAATAGAAAAAATTATTTCGTTTCGGGAAACAATTTTTAATGTAAGAACGCGTTTGGTAATTATACAAAATTTATGTTCCGAAATAGAAAAAGAATAGAAACGCATTTGGTAAATTTGTATAATTTTTTTGTTTCTTTTAATATTTTTATTTTCTTTTTTTCTTTTTTTTTTTTCTTCCTTTTGGCGGCGACCTCACCCGGCCACGGCAACCTCGAGCTTGCCCGGATCCGGTGAGGGCCGGTGAGCCTCGGCGGGTGGTCGGGCAAGCTCGGCCTCCCGAATCTAGGTGAGCTCGAGCTTGCCCGGCCAAGGCGAGGCCGAGCCTCGTCGAGGGCCGGCGACGCTTCGACAAGGTCGCCGACCCTCGACGGCCGATCGCCGACCATGGCCGAGGCCGGCGACCGTAGAAAAAAAAAGAAGAAGAAAAAAAAAGTGTTTTTAGAAATTGTTCCCGAAAATAAGAAATATTTTTTTTTACTTCTTATTTCTATTCCAAATCTATTCTTGAGAACAAAAAAATAGATTTTTGTTCCCGATAACAAAAGTATAAACAAATGTGTTTTTGTTCTCTTTTTTGTTCCCCAGAACAAAATAACAAAAATTTGTGTTCCTAAGAACATAAATGAATTTAAACAAACAGGGCCTTAGACTTGTGGAAGACATGTTGGGAGGAATTTGCATAAAACTATAATTTGAATTCAAAATTTGCACGGTTAGTAGTGCAATTTTTGACATGTGTGGCACCGAATAATATCTAGGCTTTACCGATATTATGGATGTTAAATGAATTCATAACTTATTTAAACTTAACATATCTCTATGATTCTCTCTTGTCCTCACTCGATTTCACTCTTACTCTTGCTCACTCCATGCTTTCACCTCAATTTAAGTGTGAAATTTCCTAAATTTGGTTAAATACGATTAGATATGGAGCATATTAAGTATATATCACTAAATTTGTATTGTATGGAAATAGGCCAAAAAAAAATGGATTAATTTGGATTGGACCATTTTTAAACTCGACCGGATCCAATCATTTAACGGGTTTACTTACAACACATAAAATGACTAGGTCTAAGATATGATCAGACATCTAAGCGGGACGGAAAGGCCATACAATATTACCCTACGGGCTCATTCTGTGACTCAAAAAACCAGCCAATGAGCTTTGATAGAGCGCACATGCATCGAAATATTGACAACATGTGTCGTACCTCGGGCCTCGTATGTAAAACTTTTGCACGACTCTCTTCTCATGCAACTTTCTGGCTTATCAATTCAGGCCCATTAAGTATCGACCGAAAACAAATTCGGGCCCATAAAGCAAAAATTGAAGACAATGCTGCGCTTCACACCACGTCGGATTTGCTGTTTATGTTTGAGAAATATTTGCCTCGTACTCCTTCCCCTATCTAATAGCAATTCCTTAATTAAATAAGGAAGTTAAGAAGGATGGAAGCTATAAAGTATTCAAATTGCTCAACAAAAGGAAAAACAAACTGCGATTGGAGCCATAACAATTTCACTTACGAAGAACATTCATGTCGCGCAATTCTTCCGTCGGTGTTTCAATCCCTTTTCCATTATTGATGGGCTCGTTGATGCATGTAAATGAGATAAAACATCAATGATCGGGGTATGTTGAAACACCTGTAGGAATGTTGTGTGGGATAAAATGTCCATGTTCGGCTCAAAGTACCACTTTCCTCGTTACTCATTTGTTGTTGTTTTGTCTAACTATCGTAAGAGTTTTGTTCTCCCTACCGTGAAGGTGTGACTTATCAATTTGAGAATATTGTATTGAAAGAGCAAGCTTGACTTCTGACATCTCTATGTGGGAGCTTTAAGCTCCAACTCTCAAATTGAGGATGCACATGAGATCTATGTCATATCTATAATCATCGTTTCGCCTTAAGGTATCTAAGCTTTTGAAATTGACAAGTTGAGCTTTGTACGTTTGCATTCCAATAATCACATGCCCAAAAGAGGTGAATTCTCTAAGTGAAACCTTCGATCCATTGTCCTACCGATGCCCAATCATGAACCAAGGTGATTGGAAGTATGCAAGGAACCGCCAATTATGCATGTTTAGGCATCTTGGCTTATTATCCTTTTGGTTTGTGATGATTGGAGGGACCTCAGCTTTTTGGATTCTAGGGATGTTTCTGGCAAGACAATGTGCTGGGAAATGGACCTCGGGGGGTTGTACAAAATGTACAATCCTTGCCTCAACCGATACAGGTGCAAACAACATTGAAAGTGAAAAGATCGCTCATAGTTTCGATCACGGATGCTCGGGTCTCAAAACAGAAGAAACGAGTGGCAACAGTATTTGCTCATCCGATGCATCAAATGAAAGAATGACGACACGTTAAACAAAATCAACCGTCCACATCATCGGACTTATGTATGTCTCGCAACCATGCAATCTCAACTACAACTGACCAGCCTGTGGTTTTTGGTAAGAAATATTCATTGAGATTCCGCTGGTTTTGGTAAGCAATATTCATTGAGATTCCACTGGTTTTGGTAAGCAATTTTCATTGAGATTCCTTGCGAAAGATGAAGAGGAAAAACCCTAGTCAAATGGTGGGATTTCTTTGTACGATGTACATTACAATTCCGGTGGTTCTGTCCATAGACCAACTCGATTGACTAATTTCAGACCGGTGACACTTCGTTACTCCACCAGGTTTTCATTTCCTTTCTCCCACAATATCTACACATATTAAATTATTCACTCATTTGATCTTTTCTTTCCTTGCAAGAAACGACTCTGGTAACCATCCTAGGGACAAAAGTTATCCTGCCATGGTCAATGATCATTCTATTCGATTTCCTTCTTTCTTTCCTACCCCTCTCCCCTTCCTTAAATTGACAGCCAAACTTTCACCCTCCACGATAATTCCAATTATTATCAATTTCTAGAGTTTATCGGGTATTATCCAACATAACAAGAAAACTATGATACAGTCCGTGATTGTAGTTGATAGAGATAATTGTCAAAAAAATCATAAACTAATTGTACGCTGGCATGTCGATGATTTCCAACCAAAATTGGTCAGAAAGACTATATTGGTAAATCATCAAAAGATTTATGACTGAAAAGCAAAGAGTCGAGACTAAAGTGGCCACTACCATACAATAAAATTCAAAAAATTTTGGATAATTTTCCCATAGTTAATATGTTAGATGATGCTAATTTAATATGAATTAGCTCTTTCTTGGAGGATTATTTAGGTTAACGGTTGCTCTCTCTTCGAAAAATCGAGTTGATTAGACAAATGGTCAAAGCATTGTTTACATCATCATTTGGTTGACCAAGATTTGACTAATAATTCGTCCCCTTTTTTCCGTCAATCACCGTTCCAAGCTATGCATAAAAAGGAAAGGTCGTTTCAAATCCTCTCTGGCAATAACCTAAGTAATGATGTATAGCGAATATAAAACAGTGAGTTTAGGAGAAATTTGGATGATAGGAAGGAGGGGTCTCGATGGCGTGTCGATAGATGACGGGATATACAACATTAGAGATAAGTACAAAATTAATATCACAATTAACATAAGATCTCGTTTTCAATTCATTCATGTTAAGGTCAGAAAATGAAAATACAATTTCTCCCGGCATAGATGGCCTTTCTACGATTGGGCCCGAGAGATCGGCTTGTTTTGATTCGCGCAAGTTATAATCCAAAATATCATTCGGTTGCAACATGTGAAGAAAGATATATACACAAGGAAATTCTTACATGAAGGATGCCTTTAAACTGGAGTTTATTCAACATAGTACGAAGGCGGAAAATTGAGGAACTCCTTGGTCATATATTTCAACTAACAAGAGAAGTCCCTGCGCATAGTCGTCACGGCTGCATCTTCTACCAATGCCTCCTGAATTGTCGTCACTGGAGGAGCTTTCAACGCCGCTTCTAGACTAGAGCCATAACAACCCCATCTCTCTTTCTTGACCTCGATCTCGATTGACTCTATTGACGGCAATGGAGCCAAGAGATGTTGGCTCGGTCATCGCCGGCAAAGCCACGGTTCTAGCTTCTACCGACAGCTACGGAGCCACCGGCCCGTCCGTGGATTCGTCCAATCGGTATTGCGAATGCTCGTCTTGTGTCTGGACCAAAACATTTCCATGTGGTTGCGGCAGAACCCAACGACCACATGAGTAACTGAGACATTAACTACATCCTACAGCCTATCCGAGTAGGGCATGGCGTACTCTGTGATAGTCGTTGGCCTCTTCTTCAGCTAGAGGCAAAAGGGCCAACCTAAGTGCCACCTACGTTTTCAGTCGATCTTATGAATTTCCCAACTTCTTGTTTTGAAAAGGCAAGAGAACCGTTGTGCATCATTTTACAATTATGACAAGCGCCTCTAGACATCCTAGTAAAACACGAAACTGAGGGGGAAAATTAGTTGGGGTTTGGTAGGAAAACTACAAAAGTCAATGAGGCGTTAAAAGTCCGCTGCTGAGAAGTCAGCTCCACAAACTTCGCACCCACGGCAACATCGGGCACGATCCGTTTGCATGGCACGATCACGACCCGGGGCATAAAACAAAACCACAAAATGGAAAATCCGGAACAGGACACGACACCATACATTTGACACCATATGACACGATTATAAAGCGCCAATATGAATGGTCAATCCTAATGATAAATGGACATACAAGTAGTCACTAGAAGAGCTTGTGCTAAGCTATGTTGCTCGCCGAACTCACATGACGGCCGGAATCCCGTGCTTGAGTCAGCACGCCGACGCATTTCTCGACGTCATATCGAAGGGCTACGCACGACCATGCTCCGACAAATATACTAGCGTAACCCAATCGAGGTTAGTTAAGTGCATGATGAGTATTATGGCCGTGAAGAGAACGAACAGCTTCCTTGACTCGGCCCCACTCATCCGGGAGAAGCGTGGGGTGGATGGTCACGTACGTTTCGTCGCCATGTGGTTGGTAACAGACAATCGCCATCAATCCTGTCCCGGGGCGACACTAATTGCTTTCGATTGTTAAAAACTTGTCTCTTGACGATGATGATGAGTGAGTGACTGAGTGAAGGAGGGAGGGACCGGTCCCTTACCAAAGCATGCACTGTTCCAACTCCTAAAGAAAAGCTACCTCTCCTCTTTTTCGTTAAGAAAATAATAAAGCAAGCCCTCCTCTCTCTTTTTTTTTCTTTCTTTTTGAGTGCTCTAAAAGCGTTCCTCCTTTCTTTTTTTCTGATAGAGAAACATGAATTGCTTTTGTGTGTTGCATGACAGAGCGCATTTGGGGAGGAATGAGTAGAGAAGGAGCTTCAAGGGGAAGAGGAATGATAGGACTTCTGAGGCAAAGATGTATCATTCTCTCTTCACTTGGATGGAACATCTTGAAGAGATATTATTACGCGTATTCGAATATATATGCTCCCGACGCGATGGGATGATTGGATCAAGTGAATTCCACATGGAATCTCTTGTATCTTAACATATCCCATGACCCGAATGCGTTAAAGGTGCTTATACCGGATTCATGTTAGCATTTTATATTGTGTAACTTTTTATTTTGCCAAACCGACGCAAGTCTTGTTTCCTTATTCAATGTACAATGTAGCTATAGAAGAGACCAGACTTCGTGCGTCCTCAAATAGTGCATGCATATTCTTGTTTGGGAGCAGTTATTAGTTACCACTTGGAACAAGATCATGAGATAGGTTTTTTTTGGGAGCAAGCTTGTGAGACAACTCAGGACAATTGGCATGCATTTCAAAGGAACAACCGTTTGGGAAGAAGATCAAGAAATATGGACACAAGACTTTCAAAAGTGGCGAAGCTTGGAGGCAACCGCTGAAAACCGTTCAAGAAAAACAAAACGTTAAGAAGTAGTTACCACGCAACCATTATACATACCACTAGTCATTTACTAGGAACGCTCCTTGCACAAATCAAACAAATTTACTATCTTTCATCTTTCCTACACTGTTTTTTATTTTCCTTAGTGGTATCTTTTAGATTTGCGTCGTCAATTTATCTATATCCCACGTATTGTATCGTCGATTAAATTCCAGCATAATTTGTTTACATCTTATTACTTTCTCTCGTCTATTGTTTTCAAGTGGTGTTGGTGATTAAATTCCAGTAATGTTTGCCTTTGTTCAATCTTCTCATGTATAAGTTTGTTGATTCCTAATCACCTGTAATATTTCATATTTAGAGTTGGTGCAAAACCCAAGTTTTATTTAATTAAAAGCTGAAAAAAATTACTATTTATGAAAGATATTTTGTTACGAGAGCAATTCCAGTGAAACAGTTGCGAATTTTATATGGAAGCCTTTGTTCATATGATTTTCTAGGGTAGAAAGACACTATAAGTGTCAAAAGTTGTGCACGGCGCTCACTTTAGTACAAAAAGTTTTTTAGATCACTCAAATGCTACTTTTGTGAAAAAAAAAAAACGATCACTTAAGTGTCAAGTTCGATTAAGTTACCACAAATTCAACGTGACCATTTTCTCAAACTGACGTGGTTTATCGGTGTACCCAGTCAGTATATAACCTCTAAATGATGCTGTATATAAGATTTACCCAAAATTAAAAACCCTAAATTTGCAACTTACAACGAATTTCCCAAATTGAAAACCCTAAATCGACCGACAACCCTAAATTGAAAGCCTATTCAATTTGCCCCCAATGCAGATGGAGGAGGAAGGATTAAGCTTGGAGGCAGCATCAGAGGTGGAGGATTGGCGGTGGAATTTGGCCTTGAGCTCACGCTTCTCTTGCTCGCGAAGTTTCTGGATTTATTTTTGCTCGATCTCAGAGGGCTTGAAGATGTGCTGGCCGCTAGTTTCTTCAGCAAGGGTTTCGCGATTCTTGAGTAGTTCTGACTTGAGGATGTCCATTCTAGGGTTTCATGGGTGGTGACTCCATGTGCGGCGGTAGAAAGGATGGTGAAGGAGGAGAAGAAGACGATGCAATCAGTAGAGAGAGGAAGAATCAGAGTGAAAGAGGTCATTTTAATTCACCAAATCACGTAGGATTGTGTGACATCGTTTTATCAGTCCGTGTGGATTAATTTCTTTTTTTAAAATGCCACATCATATTAAACTTTTAATTATAAATGTCTCGTACTCATTTTGGCGAAATTTTTCACTAGAGGCATTTTGTTTTTTGGTCAGTCCTACTCTACACTCACTCTCAGACTTTTGCCCTGCCTCTTGCAGGGCATGGGAGTCGAAACCCACTCATGAAACTTACGCGTCCCCACCCCATCCTCCCCTGAAAATGTGGGGATTTGAACCCCTCACCTCCCCCTTCCATATTGGAAGGATGGCTACTAGGACGAATCTCAGTGGTTCACTAGAGGCATTTAAGTGATCATATTTACTCCAATTTAACACTGGGGTGTTCTGGCGAAAACTTTTTAGTACTAAAGTGAGTATCGTACATAACTTTTGACACTTCTGATATCCTTCTACTAATTTTCTAGATTAAATACACATAGAACATAAAAGGATTGATGGACAATACCATGTCGACATAGTCAATCTAAATATTGGAGACAATGTATATGAGAGATAATAGTCAAATATAAGATGAGAGAAATATCCAAGATCTTTGTGGATCAATTATCAAAAAAGTCATAATTCAATTGCACTTATGTCAATTTAGTACTAAACTTTTAATTGTGTTAATTTAGTCCTAAATATTTTCACGTCTTGTTAATTATGTCCATCTGACCAATTTTGTTTGCAAATCATTGATGTGGACTCCGGTTGTCCTATGCGGCATAACCAATGTTGACATGAATATATGTATCTTATTTTTTTTTTTTTAAATCACCTTTCTTTTTCTTTTGTCTATTTTTTTTTTCTTTCAGGGCTAAGGGCCAACAAGGGTCATGAGCCGACCCTCGTTGGCCACTGGGTGAGAAATCGTGGGCCCTCACTATGGCTAGCAAAGGCATGTCAACCCTTGTCCATTGCCCTTGTCGGCCACAACAAGGGCCATAACGCCCTTGCTGTGGTCGGTGTGAGCCTAAGGTGAGCAAAGCAAGGGTGCACGGCCCCTCGCTAATGCCCTCACTAGATCTAGATGAACTGAAGATGTTGCAATCCTTATCGGCCCTAGGCGAGGCTGTAACGCCTAGATCAGGTGCGGGCATCATAGCCCTCGTCATAGCCCTCATTCAGAGCCAACGAGGAGCCAACAAGGGCCTTGACGTCATCACCCAATGCTAACAAGGGTCATCAGCCTTCGCCTATGGCTGGCGACCCTTGTTGACCTTGAGAATAGTAAACAAAATAGAAGTAAATAGAAACAAAATATTTTTATAAAAAATTTTAAAATATCCATATTAGTGCTGGCCACATCACTTAAGATAGTTGACGTCCACATCAGTGATTTTCAGACAAAATTAACCAAATGAATTTAATTAGTAAAATATAAAAGTATTTATAACCATATCAATACAATTAAAAAGATTTAACATTGAATTGACACGAGAAATTTTTATATTCCCTCATGTCACCTTGACTATTAATTTTTGGGTTTATAGAGTACCTTAATGAACCTAATGAACCAGGTAAGGCCGCGTGGAAAAGAACGTATCGTCTTTACTCGTCCTTTGAGCTCGATCTAAGAAAAAATGCGCAAGATCGTACGGAATAACGTGAATAATCCAGAAAACTTTACACCTACAAGATGCTGTTTGAAGATAGCTACATTAATATATATATATATATGACACCCAAATTACTTTACCTTAATTTATAAACCCTTTGTTGTTGGACTCCTCGTTGTCAAGTCAGCGATTGCTGCAATTTTTTTTTTTTTTTTGTTCTAACGAAAATTATTTATTGTTCCGTCTTTCATTATTTTAAGTTTCTTCTTTTCGTCAATAATCATATCACAAGACAAACATTTGTCAACTAACCCTCTACCCAACTTGGATTCGATTTCCTTTGCCTCATCATACGGTTGGGTCCGCTTAGGTAGGAAGAGGTTCCTTCAGCAATAAATTTTGGGTGGCTTGAATAGAAATTAGTAGGCTAGTGCTTTCGGATGGATTTTCTATTTTTTTCTTAGGATTGTCAAGGATGCTTTCATTTAATACAAGACAAAGGATCTCCTAACACATGGCTCAGAAGATTTTCAGCAGATGAGGACAATGGGATACGAGTATAAGTAGTTAGATTAGGTGAGTTGAGTTAAGTCAAATTTGGAACAATACAAAATATCTAAAATTAAAATTCATTTTCATGAATTAGGATCCTCGTGGCTCCCTATGTTTTCAAACTTGACATATTTTCAAGTCAAATAGATCGAGCGAATTATATTTTTATTAAAGGAAACATAACACAATAGTACAGTCGAAATTACTTGTTTCGATTTTTCTATCGATATTAAGGGTCCGTTCATTTCGCGAGAAAATAGCTCATTTCCGAAAAATATTTTCCCAGAAGTCATTTTCCAGGAAAATGATAATATTTTCTGGTATTCGGCTAAAACCTGAAAATGTTCAGAAAATATTTTCCGGTGTTCGGTAAAGAAAATATTTTCTAAGACTTCACCACTTAGGCATGTATCACTTACCGACCTATAAATCCATCAAATATAAACTTGCCTTTAAATCCGGACAAACTTGCTTCATATATTTGTTCCCTCATTGTCGTCAATGTTCATCTACTCTAAAAAATGTTCGTATGAATTAAAAAGAAGCAAAAGAGAAAAGTAACAAAGTCCTAATGAGAATCTTCTAGTTGAATGGCATGTTCTCACCCTACGTCTTTTGTATTCTAATAAACAAAAGAAAAAAAGAAGCAAAATATGTAGAGCCATTTGCTTGAGCTGCAGGGTAGAGTAAATAAAGAAAATGATAAGCAAGAGTGCAAAGTGCAAGTTTGAGATCGACGAGCTCGAGGTTCGCCTAGCAACGGCCGACGACTAGCTAAGAAAAAGAAGATGGGAAACAAAGAAAAGAAAAAGAAAAGTAATAAAATAATAAAAGAAATAGAAAATAAAAAGGAAATTAAAAATAATTCGAATTAAAAAGAAAAAGAAGAAGAAGAAAGGGAAGGAGGAAATGAGGTTTTGTAGAGATGTGAGATAAGAGTGATCAAGTGAGGAAAATATTTTTCACTTTTTAAAAGTGGAAAACATTTTCTTCTAATTTAGAAGACTTCTAGAAATTCATTTTCTGTAAAATGAACGCCGGAAATTCGGAAAACGGTTTCCTAAAAATTATTTTCCGCGAAACGAACGGAGCCTAAGTAATAGCTCTAGTGCAAGTGCAATATATTTCTCTCTCTATATTCACGTGTGACATTTGCATACTGAGTTTCTAGCCTTGTTCTTAAGAATCGTTCGTGGGAATGGCCGGCACGATTAAGAATGTAATAGACCGGGTGCGTCATCGCGTGCCCCCACACAGTAAAGAGACGCAGCCTATGCACTTGGAGACGCTGCCGCTCGTTCGTGTACGACCGGGCAACGAGGCGAGAGCATGAAAAGACACGATTCGGAAAAACCCTCGAGACATGCCAAGAAAATGCTGAGAAAAATTTTCAAAACCCTAGAATCGGTCCTTGCTCCTTTTCGCCGGGGATTCTTGCTCAATTGGAGCCTATTGATCTAGGGCGAATATAATGATAAAAAGATATTATCCACCTTGACCAAGTTGGCAATGTGGTGGTGGTGGACAGTTGGACCAAAATAACGTCCCCAACGACCTCGGAAGTATTCCTATGCTGTCATCCCCTAGAGACAAATGGAAGAGCTTCTTTGCTAATTTCTTATGGTACAAATTATCTTAGAGCGACATTAAAGACAAGTAGAAGAACAAGAAGAAATCGAAATTTAGGACGAATCAGTTAGTGTCTACATACCATGCCCTAAATAGTGGATGTGAAATTGAAAATGAAACCTACATTATCTTGAAGTGCTAAAGTCGAAAAAATCGTCTCGCCTCAATTGGGTCATTAATATTAGGGAGAGTACCTCAATGTGGAACAAAAATTCTACCTCCAGCGGGTGGGGTTCCTTGAAATAGTTGGGACGAGTATTTTTCATTTGGGAAACACAAAAAATGTGCTTTTATAAATTTGTCGTCATGCTCTTGCGTCAAATATATAAGCTGTTTGGATATTAAATTGCAAGTAAAATTAAGCAATAGAGGAGAAGTCTTTTTGCACATTCACCTTTAATTGGGTGACACATATGTTTGAAATTAATTTTGTAACTAAATCTTTTTATATTTTAAATTATCCAACGACAATTGTAAAAATTATTTTTTACATCAAAGTGGGACTAATTAAAGGGCAAGCTAAATAAAAAGGTCATTCAAATTCTCGCAGCCAATCTTGCAGCTGGAAAGAATTGCTTAGAATCAATTTAATGTTAATTATGATAAATGTACATTTGTTTTATTAGTGGTGAGATGGTCCATTGGCTAGATTTGCGTATCTCAACTATTCTACCTTCCCGGGCAACTTTAAAGGCGCACTCCCTCGCATAGGCCTAATGTATTCAAGATTTCATTCATAAAGTGCTTGTAACGAGACTAGAACTCAAGAATAAAAAATAAAAACCAATTCCCTCCTGCCGTCTAACTCAATACCTTAATGATATTAAATGTGAATTTAATCATAAATAGTGAAAGATAAAATAAGCAGCTACATCTTTACCCAAAAAAAAAAAAAAAATAAGCAGCTACATTTACTCGCGGTATCCGCCTAGGTCAGTTTCTTCCTTGATTTCTATGCCAATGGTAAATCACCAAACAAATGTACGAACCCTTCTACATGGGCAAGATAGTGGACAAGCATGTGAAGATTTACGAGAAAGTCACATGGGAAAAAAATTACAAAAAAATTCAAAATTAATTTACCTCAAATTTTTTTGTGATTTGAAAAGTCTAAATTTTTATTCAAATGATACATTTATCTTCCATTATATTTTTTTCAAATCCTATTAAAAACCTAAAGTGACATTGTTAATATTTTTTAAGGACAAGTGGCGCTGATGCAGCACTTGTGTAACGCTATACCCGAGAAAGATTAAAAAGAAGAAGAAAAACTAAAAAAAAATTATAAAAGAAAATTCAAAGTTACTATTCATGGTCTTAAAGCTCGCAATTGTTGGCCAAAACTTCTTCGATGCTTGTGACACGGTCCATGATTCTCTCGTACCCGTGAACTCTTAGGAGTGAAGCTTGAGGTTATCAAGTGAAGAGCGATGGCATAGGGAGAATAAACATAACTGGTCCGTGAAAGTGGTATCAGGACAATTGATATTAGGAGTTTTAAGATAAAATGATAATATTACTTAGGAACTCTAAAGGTAGGGTTGGCTTCCCGTGCACAAACTGATCGAAATCTTATGCCGCTCTCTCGATAAGGCCATGGTAGGCCGAAATCAGTTATTGAGTCTAAAGAGAGCTACTATTTCGCTTGATGGACTAGACGCCTGAGCCAACTTGGGCGTGATATAATCTCCTATGAAAAGCATTATTCGCCATATTATTCATTGGAATAATTATAGAAGAAATGCTGGCCTAGTGAATTCCGTTTGCCAGGCGTTGCACAAGTTAATCAGCGGGTAAGGAAACTATCGACCTGTAACAAATGGTATCAGAGCGAGAATCCCTTCAGTAGGTGGGTGATTTGGGGAAAAGCCTGTGGTCTTCCCGATCCTATAAGGGCGGAAAGTGATTGCCGAGGCCAAAGGGACTTGGACAATGTGCAGCTCTCATCTAACTTCTAGGATGGCAATGGGAGCATAGGAAGAAACCGAATTGCTCGCTGAATGGGGATAACGTTCCTAAATCAATAGATGAATCTTTAGAAGAGGTCAGCAATCACGTTTCCACCAAGGGGGACCCTTTGTTGGCTTGCAAAGATTAGGAGGAGCTTAGTAGGTGAAAGAAGGTGCTGTCGGTGCAGTTGGCTAGGGGTGCCACACTTGTCAAGGAGTACAAGTGAATGGAGATTCGCAAACAACTTTGATCGGGGAAAGCAATCAATGGAGTGGTGTGACTTGTTCTATTGGGCGAGCGTTGCCATCTATGTAGGTTCCAGGAAGTGGCACTGATGGTTAGGGAAAGGAAGCAACAGAACAGCCCGCAACGAGGGTGTTGCAAAATTGGGTGGGGGAGTTTGACACGGTCCGTGATTCTCCTGTACCCGTGAACCCTTGGGAGTGAAGTTTATGGTTATCAAGTGAAGAGCAAGAGCGTAGAAAGAGGATGAACACAACTGGTCCGTGGGAATGGTGTCAAGACGGTTGGTGCTAGAAGTTTTAGGATAAAATGATAATATTACTTATGAGCTCTAAAGATGGGGTTGGTCTCTCGTGCACAAACTAGTCATGAGCTGATACCGTTCTCCTGATAAGGGCATAGGAGGCCAAAACCATTTGTTGAGCTTAAAGAAGATTGCTATCTCACTCAATGGACTAGACGCCCAAACTAAGTTGGGCGTGGTACGATCTCGTATGAAAAGAACTATTCGCCATATTGTTCATTGAAACAATTATAGAAGAAAGGCTGGTCTGGTGAATTTCGTTCGCTAGGCACCGCACGAGTTAATTCGCGGCTAAGGAAACTATCGACCCGTGACACTTGTCTATTGGTGCCTACAGCTATAGAACCTCCGGGGCATTCATTGACCCTTGCTTGACCACTTGCTAGGTGATCTTCACTCGCTTTTAAATCTTTACAAGTGTATTAGGAAGAGTGAGACAAAGAGAAGGGGTGAGTCTCTTGAAGATGATGATCTTTGTATGGTGAGCTTCAAAGTTAGATCTGGCCATGGCAGTCGCGAGATTCAAGGTCAGATATAGCTTTAAAGCTCGCAGCCGCCATTGTCGCTCGAGCTCGAATCTTGGCCTGAGAGTATGCAACATGGGAGGAGGCTTGAGAGTTGAGAGTCTGTTTGGAGGTGGTGAATTGCAACCTCTAATTTTCCTTTATAGTTTTTCTTTATCTTTTTCTGATTTGGTGCTCATGTGGCACCATATCAACGTCACTTATCTTCGCTAAACATTACTAATGTCATGTCAGATTCACATAATATTTTTTTACACCAATTAATAGAATCCTAATTGAGGATATATGTGTTACTTGATTATGAACTTATAATTCACAGTAAAAAAAAAAAAGAAAATTAGGGAAGGATAGACAGGCAGACTCAAAGACCCAAAAAAGGACGCCCACTCACCTTAAACAATTGAATAAGGTTGAAGAGGGCTTTTGCTCTTGACCACAAGCCACCTCAGAATTCGTTGATTTGTTTGCCAAGGTGATGACCATTGATAAAACCAAAGTAAAGAAGTTTAGTTTATGATTCTAATTACCCAACCAGATACAGATTGGAGTCGTGATGACGAAGGAAGAGACGAGAGAAGATCATGCAGATTGTCACATATGAATAACATTGCATTTGAGAAAGGGAAGCAAATCCCTTCCCTTAAGGCAAATATACTACAGTGAGCATGTTCAGGATTTTCGTCGATTTCTTTCCAAGTTATAAATAGTCAATTGGAACACGCTTTTAGCCGTCTAATCTATAAAAAAAAAAAGCTCATAATTCATGTCTCAACCCAGTCATGCACGAGAGTATCCCAATGACGTTTCACCCTTGGGCCACGGTCATTATCCCGTTGGCCCGTGTAACTCATTTAAATTTTCCTTCTTTTCGGGTTAAACTCTCACGGCACATGATTTCTTATCTATCTAAAAAAACTATGTTATTTTCTTGAAATACGTGGCGGGTACTTTTTGGTTTCCCTGGGTTATTTATTGCCCAAAAAAATAATAAATAAAGGTGGCCAATCTACCCCAAAAAGAAATTGTTTTTCGGCCACGACATGCGCGAGTGGAGAGGAGGAGACCAACGTACGAATCCCCATAATCCGCGCGACATACGCTGCCTTTGCTGCTTCTTTTTTGTTTTTTTTTTCTGGCAAATTTTTTTTTTGGTCTGAGTTTTTGGGTAAATTAGGGAAGGGGGGGGAAAAAAAGGTCAAAGGGAGGAAGGAAAAGTTGCGCAATTGCCAGCTAAGGACCTGCTCCTTGCTGCAGCTCTTGGCTGTTTTTCTCTCAGCTTCGTTTTTCCATCCTTCTTTACTTCACTTTTGTCCTCGTGATTCTCTCTCTCTCTCTCTCTCTCCCTTTCAAAAGTTGCACACTCCCCTCCTCTCACTTCCCAACCCCTGTTTTCTCTCTCTACATTTCTCCTCCCCCTCCCCCTTCTCACTTCTTAGCCCCTGTTTTCTCTCTCTACATTTTCTCCCTCTCTGCCCTGTCCTCCATGGCTTCCGACCTCGGAGCGCCTCCTCGGCTTCTCGACCGCATCCGCAGGCTCGAAGCGCGCTGAAACCCTCCCTCGTTTTTCCACTCTCTCTCTCTCTTTCTCTCTCTCTCTCTGTGTCTGCAATGGCGGGGTCGCTGACATCCGGGTCGACCCTCTTCGTCTTCTTCCTGGCGGTCGCGGCGGCGCTGAGCTCCTGGGTCGGGTCGGAGCCGCCCGCCCAGGAGAGGCAGGCTCTCGTCCGCTTCATCCAGCAGGTCCCGCACGCCAACCGCCTCCGGTGGAACACCTCCGCCAACGCCTCCGCCTGCGGCTGGGTCGGGGTCACGTGCGACAAGACCAACTCGTCCGTCGTCGAGCTCCGCCTCCCCGCCGTCGGCCTCGTCGGGCCCGTCCCGGCGGGCACCATCGGCGGGCTGTCCCAGCTCCAGGTCCTCAGCATCCGGTCCAACCGGCTCTCCGGCTCGGTCCCCTCGGACTTCTCCAACCTGACCCTCCTGCGCAGCCTCTACCTCCAGGGCAATAACTTCTCCGGCGGTTTCCCGCCGGGCCTGACTCAGCTGACTCGGCTAATCCGGCTCGACCTCTCCTCCAACAACTTCTCGGGGGAAATCCCCTTCGGGGTCAACAATTTGACCCGCCTGACGCGCCTTTTCCTCCGGAACAACCAATTCTCCGGCGAGCTCCCCAGCATCAGCCCCGGCGGCCTCACCGACTTCAACGTCTCCAACAACCGCCTCAACGGCTCGATCCCGAAATCCCTCCAGAAGTTCGACGCGTCCGCCTTCGCCGGCAACCCCGACCTCTGCGGCGGTCCCCTCCGGCCCTGCACCCCCTTCTTCCCCTCTCCTTCGCCGTCGCCGAACCCGCCTTCGCCGAACCCCCCTCCCAAGAAGTCCAAGAAGAAGCTCTCCACCGGCGCAATCGTCGCGATTGCAGTCGGCAGCGCCCTAGCCGCATTCTTGATTCTGTTCCTCCTGGTGCTGTGCATCCGCCGGCGCGGGCGCCAGCGGTCGCCGAAGCCCCCGAAGAACGTGGGGGCGGCGGGGCCGCCGAGGGCGGCGGCCGCAGAGGCCGGGACGTCGTCGTCCAAGGACGACATCACGGGGGGCTCGGTGGAGGCGGAGAGGAACAAGCTGGTGTTCTTGGAAGGCGGGGTCTACAGCTTCGATCTGGAGGACCTGCTGCGGGCGTCGGCGGAGGTGCTGGGGAAGGGCAGCGTGGGGACGTCGTACAAGGCGGTGCTGGAGGAAGGCACGACGGTGGTGGTGAAGAGGCTGAAGGACGTGGCGGCGAGCAAGAAGGAGTTCGAGGGGACGATGGAGGTGCTGGGGAAGGTGAAGCACGAGAATGTGGTCCCCCTCAGAGCCTTCTACTACTCCAAGGACGAGAAGCTGCTGGTCTATGACTACATGGCCGCCGGTAGCTTGTCTGCTCTGCTCCACGGTAAATCCTCTTTCTTGTTCTTTTGCATTCTTGTTCTCAAATAGAGTTTCAACCTTTCTTGCAACTGGAACTCTGAATTTCGAATCCCGAATTCGATCCGGCATGAGAATTGGACATGGAAATGCGGAGAATTCGAGATCTTTCTCTTCTGGGCAGTTAGTAATTGTCTTTAGGGGGCCGTTTCTTTTTTCTCTTTTGGCTGTGAAAATTCCGCATCATTTTCCTGGACAGCGACCGGTTTGGTATCTAGCGTCGTGATTTGACCCTGCCGATGGCCTGAGCTGTGTTATTCGGGGACCATCACGGAGTAGTTCTTCAGCATTCATTGTCTGAAAATCGTTTTTCTCTTTAAGCTTAACATAACCGTAGTCGTTGTGGATGTCGGGTCGTTTAATGCCTCGGAGGGCATTACCGTAATTAAGCTAGCGTTAGGGGGGGCGAATCTGCACCGTAGAAGTAGCCATGGACGGTCTGCATTGGCAAGAAGAACAGATGCTCTGCTAAAACCCCAAAAAAAATCCTTTCTTTTGCTGGGCAAACATTCTTTGAGTGAAAACTACGCGCCCCGGCGCACGTTAGGGCGTGGGGTTGGTGTCCTGCTGGGAAATTACTAAGGTGCCACTGACACAGCAACATGAGCTCTAATGATGCTGTGAGGTGTCACCGACACCCTCCTTTTTTCTTTGGCTAACTTTTTCTGTGCGCCTTAGATGATGAAAGGCCACATGCTCTCCTATCCTCCTTTCTCTTTTGGGGGCCTTGATAGAGAAGTGTCGTCTTCTTTACCCTTTCTCCCTCCCCCTCAAATCCCACATTGCCAAAGGCCTCATTTTTTTACCCATTTGTCCCTGCCTCAATTATTTTCTTTGAACTGCCCAAAACAGAGGAGGTGGTCGTGGGGAAAACTGAGTTTGAGCTTGGCATTGTACAAAAATGGTATTTGCCAGAGAATCTTCTTGTTGCATCGGTTAAAGTTTACAGCAGATATGCTAAGAAGTGTTTGAATTGAAATGAAAGTAAATTTTCTGAGTCCAATTTGGTTGTAGTTCTTGGAATTATTCTCCGTTCTATCAGAGATGTGATGCTAAACACATTGAAAAGATCCTTATATTGTGAAGCTTGATTGGAATGTTTGCTGGGGCCAAGAAAATTGCTAAGCATGGTAAAATCAGGAAACTCCTACTAATAATCTTCTTGCGTTTGCATTGCGTGACATTGCATTGCAGGCAGTAGAGGATCGGGGCGTACGCCGCTGGACTGGGAGAACCGGCTTAAGATCGCAATTGCCACGGGAAGAGGCCTAGCACACCTTCACGCGGCTGGCAAGGTGGTCCATGGCAACATCAAGTCCTCCAATGTCTTGCTCCGGCCCGACCACAATGCCTGCGTCTCGGATTTTGGACTGAACCCTCTGTTTGGCACCGCGACCCCACCCAATCGGGTTGCCGGTTACCGGGCCCCTGAGGTTGTGGAGACCCGGAGGGTCACGTTCCAATCCGACGTGTACAGCTTCGGGGTCTTGTTGCTGGAGCTGTTGACGGGCAAAGCACCCAATCAGGCCTCCCTTGGAGAGGAGGGCATCGACCTGCCCAGGTGGGTCCAGTCGGTCGTGCGCGAGGAGTGGACGGCCGAGGTCTTCGACGTGGAGCTCATGAGGTACCAGAACATTGAGGAGGAGATGGTGCAGCTGCTGCAGATTGCCATGTCCTGCGTTGCGGTTGCGCCCGACCAGAGACCGCCCATGGTGGAGGTGGTCCGGATGATGGAGGAGATGAACCGGAGCGAGACGGACGATGGGCTAAGGCAGTCCTCGGATGACCCGTCGAAAGGATCGGACGGCCAGACCCCGCCCACAGAGTCGAGGACGCCGCCCATCGGCATCACGCCTTAAAGCTCAAAGCTTTAAAACACATTCTTGCGATTTATTGAGTTGGGTCTTTTCCTCAGAAACGTGCACAGGGTGAGTAAATAACAGATTCTCAAGTGTCCATCCATTTCCATTTCCATTTCCATTTCAATCTGATAGAAGGGTCAATTTAATTTTTTTTGGGTCCAAATTTCTTCTCTGTTCTTGAAATCTGCAAGGGGGTTTTTCAATTTTTTTTCCTTTTTGCCTGGTGGGAATTGTGAATTGATTCTTAGAAGGGAGGGGCGGGCAAGTTGGGAAGTTCACTGGGAAGGGGAAGTTCCATGACCTTAATTGGAATCGACCAGTGACCACTTTGATGCGTTTGTAGTTGGTTTTATTTAAATTCTTTTCTTTATCATCGTCACCTCATATATCAATGTAGTACTATCTCTCTTCTCTGACCTCAGGGATTTTCTTCTCTTCATGTGTTTATTTTTGTCCTTACTTTAATTTAATTTGGGGCATTTTGACCAACTGGGTTGTTGAAATAATTTCACCTAATATTGCCAATCTTGTGTTTTGTACTCACCTAAAAAATGCCAAATTCTTGGATTTATCTGATTTTTCCCTGCTGGACCTGCGTATTAGGTCGGCCAATTTGCAAATACTTTTTTGATTAAGGATAATTTAATGTATTGGAAGCGTATCAGATTTGGACGCTATTGCGCTCACTTGCTTGGTGGTGACAACTCAACTGGGCAACTTTGTTAATGCTATAAAATAAAAGGAATGGTTCAAAGCTGGCCAGGCCATTTTGTTTATTGGTAAAAAAATGAGAGGAGAACAAGGCAGGCCAATTAGCCGTCCGACACTAAATAAGGTCTTTTATTTTTTAGGAAATGATTATACTTCTTTTTGTCCATGTATAATTTTTACACTTTCTAGGCGAATTCATTTATTTTTTTAAATTTGTCTAAATGAGATCTTTTTATCTCGCAACTTTTTTAATCAAGTCCCTTTGACCCTAAATCCACTCGGATCCCAATTTACATGGCCGTCGGAAATGTTGTGATGTGACGTGGATAAAAATTTTCACATTCGAACGTCCACGTCGGGATATACATTGACTAAATTTTATCCACATCATCCCCTAATCCAACCATACACGCTAACAAGCATATCCATATATTTTATCAGCATTATACCTTGGTGGTCATGTTAGTTGAATTTAGTTTAAAATGTCAAGCGGGTTTGATTAGAAAACTTGTGAAAATGATGAGATAATATAAGAATATAGGGACTTAAATAGAAACAAAAAGGGGTGAAAAAACAATAGAAAAAATCCACAAAAAATCTCAAATCATGCCTATTATAACACATTTGTCCTTTTTTTTTTTTTTGTGATGTGAAAATCCCAAAGTATGCCTATTTTGATACGTTTACTTTGGATTTTTTTTTCAACACAAAAAACTCTAAATTTATATTTATGTGGCTCATTTACCCTTCACATGGTTTTTTTAGCCAAAACAACTTTTTTATTTAACTTAAACCATGGGAACACCATGATCTAGGCAAATTTTTAACGATGTTCATTGATGGAATCCCAAACCTTTCATATATATATAATCCCAATGTATGTCCATATTGACAAAAACCCAAAATATGTTCATTTTGACAAAACCCCAAAGTATGTGACACATATAACAAAAAACTTAAAAGTATGCCCATTTTAACGCATTTATCGTAAACTTTTTATTTTGACATAAAAAAATCAAAATTTATATCTATACGACACATGTACTCTTCTTCATATGACAACTTCCTTTTTATTTAACTTAAGCCATGTGGATGTCATGATGTAAGCAAATTTTTAACAGTGTTTATTGACAGAATCTTAACGGAGAATAAATATATTATATAGGTATAATTTTAGAATTTTTGATGACAAAAAAAAATTTTGGAGTCCAAGTGTCATAATAGATCTAATTTAGGTTTTTTTCTCAAAAATAATTTTTTGGGAGAGATGGGAGAGAGAGAGAGATATGGGGAACACCCTGTCCGGGCATCGGGTCCCCCTTTTTCATCGCCTTATGAAATGGGGGAACGACTTTTGACTCTACTACGTACGTCGATTATCTCTTGTTTTATCTGATGTTTATGTTTTACTTTTTCACTTTCGATTGGTAAAAAGCTTAGCTTAGCAGAGAATCAAACTTCTTGAGAAATGGACAGAAGAGAGCCGGTCAAGCTTTTAGGCTGTGGGGCGGGGGGGATCTCATCGGGGGACGTGCTCCTTTGGGAAAGGCACGCTCCCGAAAGAAAAAAAGCATTGAGTTTGGCGCACCGAAAGCACCACGCTCTCGTTTTTGCTTCTTCTTCATGCTTAAGTCTTTTCTTCCCCCCTTTGTAGAATGCATTTGCTTCATGGGAATTACCCCTTTTGAATTTGAAGGGAACAATTGATATATCGGGGCGACTTTCACTTGAAGTAAATCATGTCCCCCATTGGAATTACTAATCTAGATCTAGCATTCCCTCCGACATCCAGTTGAAATGCCCTTATATTGATACATGCGACAGATAAATTTAAAATAGATCTGACATGGAAAGTCCTTATGTATTGATACGTTAGCATTTTAACGGGGGATTGGACATAATGTTAAGGAATGATAGATTTGGGTCAGAGATGTCGGTTTGGAAATTTTTGTGAAAAAAAAAAAAAAAAAACTAGGTAAATATGTCATGGATATATCAATTGTGATTTTAAATGGTATTAATCTTAAAAGAAAAGAAAGAAAGATGATTGACCAATCTACTACCAATCTACTTTTCATACTGCTTTTCACTATCCAAAATTACAAATAAGTATAGCATACACCTTCAGTGGAAAGGAAACTTTGCACGAGCGATCTCATGCATCGTCGATTCGAGAGATCGGGTTGATTATAATTCTCAATCAAAGACGGATGCTTCCACTTGTATAATACACCTACCCATCGATGATGTATGCTCTATTCCCCCGAAATTATTAACCAATCGATTCCATTATGATATAAATGGTGGGCCACGACATGGAGTAGACCATATTTGGTTTTAATCACCACTTTTAGGTGGGACTATATGAGGGGGGCAAAAGATGCCCTTTTACACGTAAAACCTACGTGCTTAAGTTCAAGTTTGGTGGGAATATTAGATGGGGCGATGTCCTTATAAATAAATGAGACATAAGCGTAAACCATAATCCACACAACACATCATTTTCCCTTTTCTGCCCGATCCATGGTGCTTTCTCCCATCGATCAATTGCATGACCCCACTCCCACATGAACACACACCACTGAATCTATGTCCCATCATATAAACTGATTGGCATCATTGTCCAATGGGAGCTGAGGAAAAAATTTTATGATTAGTCCCCAAAGCTTTTCTTGATATGAGGAGGATTCTTCAATAAGTTGGATGGCAATGGGAAAATTTACGACAAACAAAAAAAGAAAGAAGAAAGACAGAAAGCTGAAAAGGAAATGACCCCACCACAAATTTTCACCTTTTATTATCTCACAAGTTGGAAATTTGTGGTTTTTTTTTTGGGGGGGAGGGGTGTTGCATTTTATGGCTTGAAGCACTCGAATATGTTGTTGAAGTTTTATATATGGAAAATTAGATTTAATTCCATGTTGGTAGAAATCTGCTCTTGCAATTTTTTAAGTTCTTGTTTAATCTCTATCAAATAATGAATAATAGTAACAAATGTTGGATTAATATTTTTAATATAAATTAATTCTATACTCTTTTTATTATTATTATTATTATTATTATTATTATTATTATTATTATTATGACATTTATATATAAAAATATATATTTAATATATAATGTGTTATAACTTGTCGAAATTATCTATTTTTTTTATAAATGACGTATCGTGTCGTATCACATCACGTGTCGCATGTCCATATCAATGTTACATAATTTAAGAAAGTGAAACACTTTCCAAAAGTGATCATCTTGAATACTTTAATATTTTTTACTTTTTCTTTTCTTTTCGTTTTCCTTCTTCTTCTTCAACCAATTGCTAGCCATAATGAACCAGCCACAAGCGAAGCCAAGGCCTCGTCAACATTCAGCGAGACTCAAGCTCACTGACCCATGTTATGGTTGGTAATTGGCTATTGCCGAGGCCAGATGACTAGCGTAGGGGAAGGAAAAAAGAAAAAAAATAAAATTTTGATTTTTTCTATGCCATGAAATAAAATTATGAGATTGAAATCACTTTCCAAATGAGATTCAAATACTAGAAAGCGTTTTCGAACACATATTACAAAATAAAATAAAACTATACCCTTTTCTAAAATGGTTAATACCCTAAAAAAACCCCAAACTGTTACACCTATGACAAATTTACTCTCAAACTATTTTTTTGACCATCAAAAGCTCCAAATTGGTATACCTTTGACAAATTTACTCTAATTGGTATAATTGTAACAAATTTACCTTCTGTTAGTTTTAATTAAATTTTGTTGTTAAATTATAAATTTAAATAACACGTGACAATTGACCGGTATATCAATTTGGGATTTTACACTTTGTTTGTCACAGTTTACAATTTTTGTGATTTTTTTGTGGTATTAATCTAATTTACCGGATGGTATATTAGTCACAAATTTACCAGTTTAGAGTTTTGTGTGGTCAAATAAATTAGTTTTGGGTAAATTTGTCATAAATATACTAGTTTAGGGTTTTTTTTATAGTTAGTCGGGGTAAATTTGTCACAAGTATACCAGTTTAGGGCTTTTCATGGTCAAAAAAATAATTTTGGATAAATTTGTCATAAGTGTATCAGTTTGAAGTTTTTCAAGGTATTAACTTTTTCTAAAAAATGATTTTCTAGAAAGTACTTTCCTATGTTATAAAGTTTTCGCTGAAATAAACAATACCTAAAATTTTAAAACAATTGACAACAGTCTTACAAAGTTTCGTATGGCATCAAGGCATGAGTTGTTGATTTTCAATTTTTCCAGACCCCCTATTTATCTCCTCTCTTATTATATATTTCCACCGAGTGCTCGTCCACGGGTGCGGTACATTCACCTAATAATTTTACTGTTTCAAATAGATTGTACTTTGTCGTGACCGAGTATAAGTTTTGTTATTTCCATTTCACAGTTCACCTGCTAAATGTGGTTCGCATGTAAAGTTTAGCTCCCCAAGTATGCGTTTCCCAAAGCCCTTTGGGGCCCAAAAAATGCAATTGATCAAATTTTAGAGTTGTTTTGGAAATATGCAATTGCAAATGCTCTCTAAAGGTGTTTAGTCCAAGTCAAATTTAGAGATATTTCCGAATGCTATATGTTCGTAATGTAAATAGATATTTTTTTACCTTCAACCTTTGCCCTATTTTGCCCTCGCTCAACTTCATCTGGAAATGCCTTCGAAAACCCTAACGTTGCCTCAGCTACTAATGAGTAAATGGCGAGTAGCCAACGTACTACCGACGTCCCTCGAGAGGTTATGGAAAACCTCTTTCTAAATAGAGTAGGAATAGAGTAGGACTGATCAAAAAAAAAATAAAATAAAAAATAGACTACAATCGTGCAAGGACGGTGAATTTTCTCTACTAAACTAAGCGAAGACGCATTAGAACTAGATACGCAGACTATTCATGTGTGCACTAATTGGGTAAGTGGAGATCGGTGTGCAGCGGGTGCCGAAAGCCTTAAGATGAATTCTCGTTCTTGCTCCCCCACCTTCGCGGAGTAAGGCAATCAGCGCATTAAGTTTGCTTTGCGACTGTCATTGGAGCGGATCGATTCTCATTCTTGCTCCCCCTCCCTCGCGCAGTAAGGCAATAAACGCATCAAATTTGCTTTGCGACCGTCACTGGAGTGGATCGATCGGTCACGTTGCGTTGCTGAATCTTTATATGGTCATCTTTGAGGAAAACTAGTTCATGTTGTGCTTGTCATAAAAATGTTGTCTGAAGAGCAGTCAGAAATTGGAACAAAATCAGTGCCGGCAGTTTCCTACTGATAATGTTCTCAAGAAATCAAGCAAACGCATAGATCCACAAGCCGGTCGACACAAAGTTGATTAAATTAGCATGACGACCGGATGAATAACACAAAGCAAATGTCGGGAATCAAATTTATTAAAAATGTGCTTTCAGAACTTCATTAGACTTTTCGACTTTGCCTATCTCTTCTGAAAGTTCAAAGCCTTCATAGCATAGACATATACACTAAGAAAGAGCAGTACAAATCCAATCAATACGACTGATGCCACCCACAAGAAGTCGTATCTGAAGCCGAAATAATCCCTAAGATACTCCGCAACCGTCTCCCCCGAGTCAAACTTGTTATGCATATCACCATATTGTGCAGTGACCATGCCGTACATACTCCAAGAGACCGGGCATATCCATGCATACCACCTTAACCACACAGAAATTCTCTGCAACAGGAAGAAAGACCATTAAGGTAGAATTAACCAGTGTGATCCTCGTCAAAATCAAATCTACAAAGCAGGGTGCGAAGGCGAATGGGCGAAACTTTACCGTCCTGGGAATCACCATGCCTGAGAAGAGAGTCCATACTGAGTAGAGCATGCCAGAGGATATCGTGGCGATCACTTGGTTAGGACTAACTGCTATGATCATCATCCCAAAGTACACAAAGTACAAGATGGAGATGAACGAGAAGAACAGGTTTAAGAAGAACCTCGTAGCCGTCCATTCATATCCCATCATCGCGAATATTATGGTCCCATAAAGAACAGCCTGAACTATCGTATATGGAATCTCAATTGCAACCTGAAAATCAGTAAGGATCATTCGCGAACACTGTAAAGTAAGGATCAGATTCAGGGTATTCATGCCTAAAGCTCATTCTGCTGTCCTTAACTGGCTCATAACATCATACGCCTGTTATGAATTGAAGCCACTCGGCTCTATGACTTAGTCTCCTACTATGTTGGTTTCTATGAATCAATAAACATACTTAATCACCTGTGCCATCGCATAAGGAAAAGCAGAGTACATTCCAGCCGCACGCTCTCGATAGTACACAAGTCTTTCAGTCACTATTACTGGACGCACCAGAGAAACACTTTGTGTTCCTACAAATATGAGTGTAGAGAACATAGCTCCCACTCCGTTAAATATATCCTCTCTCGAGCTCCTGCGTGATGAATCTCATTCATGATTGCTCAATAAACAATAACATGATGAGAGATGACTTGGGTTTCTTTTTATGTATCATACCTTTTGGAACCGAGATCCCAGAATAGAAAGCCAAATACCAAAGCCGCTGACACGGTGAAAAACAACCGTGCTGCTGTATACGGCACATTCCGCCAGTAGGATTTGTGCTGTTTCCATAAGCAAGCTTTGAACTGACATAGGAAGGATTGTGAGTACTTTGAGGGAAAACTAAGGGGATGTGAATAGAGAGAAGGCACGCTCAATTCCCCAATTAAAGCTTCATTTCTCCTGCGCCATAAGTCCTTGACGTGAGATATTTTAATGAAAATCCTGTCCACTGTTCCTCTCCTTATAAAGAAATAAGAGAAGATTTTTTTTTATTGATACCTATAAAGTTCTGATCTCTTGTACTCATCTGCAAAACTTACACCCAAGATCTCTTCTTGTGCCCTCGCAGTGACTTCCATCACCCAGTTTGCAGGATTAGTATTGTCTCCTATTCTTACAACTCCAGGTATGCTCTTCAAAAACCACCAATTTGGACAAAAATGAGTCGGCCAATGTGATTATGAGGTATATAAAAATGATATTAACTGCATATATAAGTGGATCAGGATTTATTTAATGCAAATGTCCACCTCAAAATAGGTTATCAGTGTACGACATTGCGGTCCCAAAGGACCTGTGTATATTTCTCTTCCACCCCGGGTCAATAGGATCAACTGCGGTTAGTTCAAAAAGCCAAAGTTATGTTCCTTGCCGAAAGATGTACTTAAAGAAAGCATGTCTAGTGTCGCTGATGTTACCTCATCAAAGGATTCAAATATGTCAAGACTTGGCTGATGAATTGTGCACACTACTGTCCTTCCTGTATCAACGGTGCTTCTTATGGTTCTCATCACAATGGCAGCTGCTCGGGCATCGAGGCCTGAAGTTGGCTCATCCATGAAAATTATCGATGGGTTGGCAACAAGCTCAACTGCAATGGTTAACCTTTTCCGTTGCTCCACTGAAAGTCCATTAAGATTCGAAACTCCAACGAGAGCATTTCTTAGAGGCATCAGCTCAATTAAGTACATCACCTCCTCTATGAAAAGCTGCATTGTTCACACATATACAGCAGTTATTACCATCAACCAAAAGCTCATGAGATTATGCAGCTAAACACGCAGAATTAAATGCACCTCTCGTGTCTTTGAGTCAGTCTCTTGAGGCAATCGGAGACATGCTGAATAGAGAAGGGACTCGTACACAGTAACAAAAGGAGAATGTATGTCTTCCTGTTCGCAGTACCCGGAGATCCGAGCGAAAGTTTCCTGCTCCTTTTGGTGACCCGATATGGTGATGTTTCCTTCTATGTATCCACCGGTCTTCCTTCCAGCCAATACATCGAGTAATGTAGTCTTTCCAGCACCACTAACTCCCATGAGTGCCGTCAGAACTCCTGGTCTGAAAGCTCCACTAACTCCATTCAGAAGCATTAACCGATTCTGCTGAGAATCTTGGAATCCCTGCAAGTTCAAATTTTATGGATAACCATGAATTTGTGACCAACAAGTCTTGTCCACAAGTCACTGAGTCCCAAACAAAATGTTGAAATATCATCCCTCATCGATTGACAATGGGTCCTAAATGCTCTTTATATTTATGTGATCTCCCCCCACCTATTAACTTAAGCTTTTGAGTTGGACTTTCTAACATGGCATCAGAGCCAGCTATCCCTTACGTGAAGGTGCGTGGTAAAAAAAATTCCATATGAATCTGCATAGTCAAAATTCCACGTGCAGCTCGTAATTCCACTTGCACGTGAGAGGGAGTGTTGAAATATCATCCCACATTGATTCACAATGAGTCCTAAATACTCTTCATATTCATGTAGTCTCCCTCCACCTATTAGCTTAAGCTTTTGGGTTGGACTTTTTAACACAAAAGCATGAGTACCTCTGGCATATCAACAGAATATGTGACATTCTCAAAGGTCATGGACAACGGAGTAAACGGGAGAAACGTTCTTTTTCTGCCTCCTCCATCTTCTCTAGTCTTGTGTTTTTCGTTCAAGACTTCTGTCATAAAAATGGCTTGTGATTTCCCATACTCTGCAGCAAAAGTTCAGTGTGCTTAGAATTATCAATTGTGGGAACCCTCGATGAAATCAGCAGCTCAGCTCCTAATAATTTTAGCTTACGATTGAGATAAGAAAGTGCGAGAGTGCTGACGACATTTAACAGAACGAAGAAGCCAATCAATGCACCAAGGCTGATCCAATACCAACTTGGATCCGTGAACAAGCCTCGTAATCTCAATAGAGCTATTCCCAGAGTCTCTTGTGTTCCTTCGAGGACCTATATGGATTTCATAGATCAATTATACACTTTCCACAAAAATTTACAGGAGAAACAGCATATTATTACAATAACAACAATTGATGGCGTACATGACTCCAAGATTCACCAAGAAATTCATTTACTGAGATGGCGGCTTGCGTGTACATTAGCGGAGATGTCCAGAAGCCCCATATCAGCCACTTCTTCATTCTTGCTGAAAGGAAGACCAGGGTCATAGGACTTCCGAGGCAAATAAAACCAGTACTCTCTATCTTTTAATGATAAAGGCCATACCTTTTGATAAGACAAACCCACCAAATGTTTGAACCCAAACCAGTACGAAGCTTCCAACAGTGTTTGCAATGATATGGTCCCGGCTCAGCGTGGCTGTGCATCGAAAAAGTGCGTATGACATTTGTCCACTTAACACAAGTGCCAAGTATTGCCTTAGCAACCTGAACAATAAATCAACGAGTCAATGGAAGCAATCCACCAATACTAGAGATTACATGAATGAGAAATGTTTTGCACAAATTGGGTGATGAAACTCGCCTTGTGACACTACGATCAAAACCTACTACAAAATAAGTTGTGCAAACCACAAGAGCGACTTCTATGAAGGATAAAGGCAAACAGAGGATGGATGACGGCAATGAGAATGCCCACGAAGGATAAAAATGGAGATCCCTTTGCTTGTAGAACACAGGAAGCTTATCAATCGTGTTTGGAAGCTCGAAAAATCCAGCGAATAATAGCAAGTAGATCAAGAAATAGAGTGCACCGAGCTGCACCGCTCCGTCTTCCACTGAATGATGCTGCTTTCTAGCTTGTCCAAATACCAATGCCAGAATGATTGAACAGATCCAAATCTGACATGCCAGTTAGATGAGGTCAAAAATTTTGGAGTTCATAAAAAAGCCTATAAAAATAAACTTCACTTACTTGAACTATCTTGAATATGTGTAATTTGGCATCCCTCTTCATTAGAGTTGCTTCCCTCGACAGGCAGGCTTTAAATAGTTCCCTCTTGCTAGCACCATACTTAGATTTCGTCAAAGCTGCAGCATGATTCTTTGACCTATCAAATGGGATCCTCAGCTTCTCTTCATTAGCTCTTCCCACATGAAATGACTTGAAGGCCTCAACAAACTCAGCAACTGGAATATAACGATAAAGCAATTCTTCTTTGACCCAGTACTGCCTCTGATCCTTTCTTGAAGTCACCTTTTTAATCACAGTTGAAGCAAAAGTTAGGCAGGCATAATTTGCTTGTCCAGGGGCAGTTCGTCTTTTGGAGAAGAATACTAGAGAGCCGACAGAAAGCAGATCATGCAACTTAAACTCATGTATTGCTTGGATAATAGAATACCAAATGCTCCACCATGGAATTCATGTTAGCTCAGAAATTTTACTATTCCTCCTAGAAATGTTTTCAAAAATGAAGTGAGTGGCTGACAAATGGAAAAGTTTGCCAAATTGCCTTCCAAAATAATAAAGGAACTAAGCTAGCAATACCACATAAATGAAACTTATGTCATTAAATCACACGTACTTCCTGTAGATAGTCAGCAACGCCTTTCCTGTCAGGACATTTGAAGCCCATAGATTCAAAAAATTCAAGAATGCATTCACGCGGGCCTTGGTACACAATTTGTCCCTCCGCAAGGAGTATAACGTCATCGAAGAGCTCATAAGTTTCCGGAGGTGGCTGGAGAAGGGAGACGAGAGCAGTCTTGCTAAATATGTTAATGGATTGCCTGATAGAATTTACTATCTGAAAGGTGGTCGAACTGTCAAGACCAGTTGATATATTGTCCATGAAAAGCACATTCACAGGACCAACCAGCATTTCCCCTGAACCAATTAAATCAGAAAAGAAGAAGTGTAAATAGGTAACCAAAGCGCACCAAACTTAGCCATCTTATAAGAGAATTACATCCATGCGGTTCTTTACCAGTAGTAACACGTTTCTTTTGTCCTCCAGAAATGCCCCTTATCATTGCATCTCCTATCATAGTATCAGCGCAAACTTCAAGTCCTAAAATCTGGGAGAAAACAGTGCTTGGATCAGTGCAATGTGTGAAATCTAAGATCTAAATAGCTCTAAAAAAGGTTTATCTTACCCTAAGAACATAATCAGTAGCCGTGTCTTCCTTGTGTTCCTTCAAAACTGATGCCTGTGCAACAATACATTCTCATCATGAGAATATAAGGAAAAACAGAAGGATAATGTCTCCAAGTCAAGTAAGATATATCTACCTTCATCAGAGCATCGATATAAGGATCTGGCTTAATTTTCAATAACTTCTCCCTTCTTAGAAGTTCTGTAAGCATATCTGCAGGTCATGGATTTGGTAGAAGTCATGAAGATGCCAATTCTGCGTGTCTAACAGCTCTATTATTTGCAAATTTTAACTTACCGTAGCTAGAACCAACTCCTTGACATTTTGCAGAGAAGGCCAATGTTTCTCTAACAGTCATCTGGGGAATGTGGATGTCGTACTGGCTAATGTAAGCAGCCGTCCTTTCTGGCACGAACTCGTGCATTTTGTGCCCGTTGTATGTAACTTCTCCTGAAAACTATAATTGACAAGGAAAATATGAGATGATTGAAGACTAATGCAAATACCAAATGCCATAGGAACTATAATGTTCTGGAAGAAAAATTCTGGAAGAAGGTTGTCGTACGTTCAGTTCCGGATCTAGCTTTCCCATCAAAGCTTTGAGTAAGGTGGTTTTGCCTGAGCCAGGTGGTCCCAGCAGCAAGGTCATTCTGCAAACAATTTAAGAAGTGTGCAATCTTAATATTTATGGACCCGACAGGATTAACAAAAGTGAAGAAAGTTGGCTAAATGATTAATCAAAATAAGGTACCTTCCAGGTCCTAAAATACCATTGACGTTACGAAGAACAGAAAACCTTCTCTTATGACTTGGAAGGAGATGAAGATAATTTCCTACATCCTTTACGACAGAACAGACAATCACTATGAAAGCCTCAAGAATGACAACACCAAAAGAACAAGAGAAAAAAACTCATAATTGAATTTTCGTTCCAGTTCTAAAGGAGTACCTCTAGCCAGTTGACAAAGGAATTGAATACTGTCGGTAAAGCTCTATCACCCACATAAGCTTCTGCCTCAACATTGAGATTCTGGAATCGAACCTCAATCGTAGGTAATATGAGACAAACCCTGTTCTTCAAAAAATATAAATAAAACGTATATACTTGAAATACAGATAAGGCGGGAATTTGCATATGATTTTTTCGACTTGCAATATCATCTATATAAACTTCTCACAAAAAGAATCATCTTGATAAAGGCATGAATTAGCATCATCTCATTCTTCTAATACTAGTACACCTAACCTGTCTATCCTGTTCTTGAGCTTCTGCAGAAATTCTTCGTTGGTATCACCACTCTTCAGAAACATATCCAGTAAACCTTGCCTCTCCTCAACCCCAAGCTTCTTGAGGTCTGTTTCTTTAAGATCTCCCGTAACTCCATGCAGAACCGCTTTCTGCACTCTCTGGTATGTTGGCAGACGCTCAAGAGCAGCCCATTTGAGAGCTTCTTCATCATCTTCTCGATTCCTACTGCCACTGTGAATGCTATGTGCATTTGAATAAGTCCTAATGGGCCCGAGCTCCATCGTCTGCCTCGCAATCCACAGATTCAGGAATGTAGAACGCCCCAAATGGATTGCGGAATGTAGAACGCCCCAAATCATATGCTTATTGTCTTCCATTTATATTAGTTTCTGACGTTCCAAGATGGCAAGAGACGGTATCATCAGATTATTGTTTCTTAATAAGAACGAGGAATATCTGAGCACCTTAAATACCCTGGGAGATTTGGCATTGAATGACTTCATTAAAAATCGTAATCTTGGAAATTGAAATGTCTATATTTTGGAAGCATCTTCCTTAAGTGGAAGTTTACCAATTTTGGTGCTCTTCACTGCTTTATCTCCAGGACCAGGATCCAAGTGTCTGTGGCTCTGAGGATTAGTATAATCTGGTCGGGCTTCAAGTTCAATGTAACTAAACGCCAATTTCCAATGTGAGTCAGGTTTACCTTTCAGTCAATAGCCATTCCAATCACTGAGATCTGCTGGCAATTGAAGTTAGCTGTAAACAGACTCGGGAACACCTGAACTTTTCCAAGCCTCGTGGTAAAGATTGGATTTGGGGTACCAACAGGGAAGGCAGTCACGTATGTCAAGAAATCTATTTAGTTGGTTCATTTCGTTGCATGTCATTGTATGTCAAGAAATCTATTTAGTTGGTTCATTTCGTTGCATGTCATTGAATTGTAGGAGTCTCGTTGATTTTTCGCTCTGTGAAGACAAAGTCCATCTAAAATTGCATCATTTAAGTCAAAATTTGGAGAGCCTAGGAACCTAAAATAAGTGGAGTACTAGCAGTTGCTGCAATTTTACATCATCCTTTCCTCATGAATCTCTTATTTGGCTGATCGTGATTCGCGAAAACAAGCTATGCGCATAGCTTGGATGCACCGCATGCATTTCTTCTTGTGCTTAACAGAGTAAAACAGGAAAATTTTCCCCATTTTAAGCCGTGAAAACAAGGACCGCCTTAGATTAATAATTATGAACCAGACACGGTTGTACAAAATATCAGGCAAGGTCCCACAATGGTACCAGGAATAGGGAGAAGTACATACTCGTCACCGTATTCAGAAGCAAGAAAGGTCATAGTGTCACTGAGTAATTTAGGTGATAAGTTCTTTTATCAGTCATTATGCTAATGACCGGGGCATCACAAAATTCATAAACTTAAGAATTAAATCTTTTATACTAAGGATGCATTTGGTATCGTTTTTGCTATCGGGAATAATTTTTGTTTATAAATAGTTTTTTCATTTCTATTTCCTATACGAGTTTTTGAGCATTCAAATGTATTTGGTAATTGTACAAAATTTCAATCTTCGAGATAAAAAATTAACAGACGCTGGGTACAACTTAATTTTTTTATGATGAATTTTTTCTTTTTATTTTGTTAATAATTTTCTCAAATTTTCTTTTTTTTCCTCCCTTCTTCTTCCTCCTCTAGTCGATTGTTGGTCTCCTCTAGTCGATTGTTGGTCGGGCCTCCACGATGGTTGGCAACCTTGGGTGAGCCTTGCCATGGTTGGGCAAGGCCGCCCTCACCATGGCCAAGCAAAGTTGACCTCGCGGTGGCTAAACAAAGTTGAGCCTCGATTGGTGGCTAAGTGAGGTAGCTTTGTACAAATCTAGGGAGGCTAGGCCTCGCCTGGCCAACTTCGCCAAATTGGGGCTAGGCAAGGCTTGACCTCGCCAAGTCATGGCAAGGCTCCCCCAAGAAGAAGAGGAGGAGGAAGAAAAGAAAAAAAAAATGAAAATGACCTAATTTAGAAATTGTTCCCTGTAGCAAAGAAATAAAAAATTTCAACTTTTCTATTTATATTTGAAACCCATTCCCTATCTACTTATCTATTCTGGAGAGTATAAAAATTAACTAATGTTATCAAATGGATTTCCGTTCTTTTTCTATTCCAAAGAACAACAGAAAAATTGATGATAGGCCCCGAGGAAAAGGTAATTTCAGAATGCTAGTACCATGGCCCCATCAAATGTATTGGGTCGATACCATTCATTTACAAAGCATAATGCTCCATTATTAATCTGCGAAGGTACTCTCTGCTCTCTGAAGCCTGAAGTAATGTTTTTTCTTTCCATAAGCTGTCATAAGAAGAATTTTTCCCTACAACCAGAACAAAGGTAAACCAAGAACTCATCTGGCAGTTGACATGGGACGAGATTCTAACATCCACGAGCATACATCAAATATCTAAATCCCCATAAATTCAGCATCTCTATGCAGATTTACATCCATACCCGAAAACAAAACTCCACAAAGATTCCACCATGCTTCTCGATTGACAGTTCAGTGACGTGTCACACATTGCCATTGACCAGTACTCCACGCCTTAAGCTAGTATCGTTGCCAAAGTCACTTTCTGCCAATGCCGAATCAACAAGGGACTGCAAAGGGAAAAAGAATATTCATTTACAACACTACTCATCCACCACTCATTTTTCTTGTTCTGTCTCTTACAGAAGATTCTAGAGTTCTAAACAGTTTGTGAATTAACTTGATTTCCCAAATCCAGAAAAGCAATTCAGTCTCAACAAAGACAACATTCCATGAAATCAATATCTCAAGGGTACCTTAATCAAACTCAAGAGAAGCATACATTCACATGCTAAAAGTTCTCTCTATGGAGTCTCATTTACCAATCACTTGTAACTCAAGGAAAGGTATAAATGCAACCACGCATCTAAGAAAAAAGTGAGTCATGCCCAGCCCCCCATTCTTCAGAGCACCAAAGTTTTCTCAAAAATAGAATGGGCAATAGATCGCAGAAAACTGAAAACCAAAGCTAACAGGGAAAACTCAGGTCCAAATGCAGCCTTGACTGAACCAAATCAGAACAAGCAACTCGAAAGTCCAATTAAAATCCACTCAGCCATTAAACTCAGAACAAATTTCTTTGGCATTTACGTAGCTTTCAATACTGCAGTACACAATATTTTTAAAAAAATATTTACCTAGCTAATATGATGTACTGAATGTGGGTTAAAACAGAAATACAGAATTGAATCACTACATACACGCCCAAAAAGGTACTTTTCACGCCACTATATGCACTCTTTTTAAATATACTGAATACATGATGACTTCTTTGATCTAACAAAACAATAGCCAGCAAAAGTAAAACAGTTTCAATCATGATAAATGCTATTTAGAAAAGTGATCAACAGCAGTGACTGTACTCTTTATCCAATGCTACATCCTTTTACAAAATTCAAGAAGCTTCACGTTTCAAAACAAAATAATGTAGATGTACTAGCAATAAATTTAAATAAATAAATAAATAAAATACAAAAAGGAGTTCACCAATGTTCACCATTGGGTTTACCATCCTCTCCACATGCTAGAAATAAAAAGGAGCCTTAGGAACTAAATCAAAATAAATTCCTCGTAAATGTGGAGGGAAAATGGAGTTGGTAGCAATCCCTTCCTACTTTATCATTGCTTGAAACTTACAAAAGAACAACCGTAGCATGCAGGAGAAAGAACTCCCTCCAACTCTGCATCACCAACATAACAAAGAAAGAAAAAGCTAACCTGCAGTTCCTGTTCACAGCTTTTAAGTTTGCTGCTGTAGTCTCTGATTTGAAGATAGCATTTGTGAAGCTACAAAAAAAAAAAAAAAAAAATCCCCAATTCAGGCATTTTCTTAAGCAGTAGCTGAAAATTAAAAAACCGACAGAATATTGGCCAAAATACCTTGGTCAACTGCATCTTGCGTCGAGAAGTTAGTTTTTTTGCAGAGGTCAAAGAATCCTCTAATTTCTGCAGTCAACATCAAATCCAACTAATTATATTGCAAGCTGGGTAAGCCACAACTGACATAACCGGAAAGAACTTAAAGGAGTGAAAAAAAAAAGCAACATCCTCAATTCAGCATTCCATTGTGTTAGGACACCTTTAAAACTTACCTTAGATTTCTTCTGCAGTTCCAAGATAAATTGTTGCTTTTCATCCAACGTCTCTTCCATATGAGAGATCTGCCCACAAGCAACTTCAAATAAGAACAGGATTAAGAAGAATTTGCCAAGACCAGGTTTTGAGCCAGCTTTTCCTGGTTCAGCTGTTTAAATTGAAACGAGACAATCTAGGTCCAATTACTCCTTATTAATTTTTCTCCTTGCCCACGTACATTCTTTTAGGAGCTAACATATCTCTACAGAACTAAGGAACATTCTTTTCTTTCAAGCAAGAGATTAAATCATGTGGTGGAATACAACCTCATCTTTCAGTTCTTCATGCTTCTGAATTGAAATCTCCAGTTGCTCTTTAGTCTGTCAAATGGAAAGATGGTTCTTAATCCTTCAGCACAGAAGCTTAAAAATGAAATCTGAGACTCCAAAGCTTACATACCTGATCATAACTATCATAAAGCAAATCTGATGAAAGTTCCCTACTATGAAGGCTGTTAGGACTGGAACTGCAACCACAGAAGGACATAGAAGAAGCATGAAGATAGTTCAACTCAGTCAGGATTAACCTTAAGCTACTACTTGCACCCAAATTGTTTACACACAGCAGACATCCTCTGTTCAGGATTAACCTTAAGCTACTACTTGCACCCGAATTGTTTACACACAGCAGACATCCTCTATTCAGAACAACAAAACATGGCAAGACAGTTAACTGGGCTTGTATGATTCAAATTAATAACTCGACAACCAAAGCAGATTGAAGGATCTTTCACCCAACAACTAACCGAATCCATGAACACATCATACAAATTGAAGAACTCTTTACTTTGTAAAGAACTGTGATTTTATAGGACAGAAGTTTGACTGACACTGGAGGGTGGCCACCCTAGCATGCAGCAACTAAAATAAAAGATCTGTCCCCTTAGAGGAAAATTACATAAAAATTGTGAAACAATATCCTCTAGATTAAAAAGACAATGGCTTCCATTCTTGGGGAGAGATTTTTTATTATTTCAAATTCCATAATGTCCCAATTCCATAACTGTGTTACTGCCTGATTTGCTTTGCCTTTTTCCCAACATCTGTTTAACTTATATGAAAAATTAGAAAGCGAACAATGCAAAAGTAAAACTAAGCTTGAACTTGACATAGAGTTTCTTTACCCTCTCCGCTTCCTTGAAAACTGATTTGCATCATTAAGGTCCCTTCTGTCAATTGGCATATCACCATCTGTGTCCATGTCATGAATCCTTACGTGCTCCCTGCTGTGCTCTTGCTCATCGTCAACCACGTCCCTGCCGGCGTCCTCATCTCTATCCACGAGATGATCCCTTTCATAATCATGACCGTGAACATGCTCATACTCTCTCTCCCTGTCAAGGTCATGGTCTCGAGACCGACCTCGCTCTCTAGACCGGTCACTATACCGATCCAAATGCCTGTCCCTATCGTGATCATAGTCCCTTTCCCTATGTCTACCTCGTTCTCGATCCATGCCCCGCTCATTGCTCCGCGGCAAGCCCTCACGGCCGAAGCCCCATCTACCTCCTCTAGTCTTCACCCCATTAACTCTAACCACCCGTCCATTGATAGTCTAAGACACAAAACGCGACACGGTCAAAGATCCCATCAAAAAGCGAGCGAGCAAACGAAAGCAGCCGAATCGACTCCGGAAAGATTTTCTACCACATACCCTTCCGTCCATGTCATTGATGGCATCGATCGCCGACCTCGGGTTCGTGAACGTGACAAAGCCGTAGCATTTCCCCCTCGTGGAACGATCATTAATAATCTGCAAAACCAAATTCGCACACCGCATTACATAGAACCCTAGAAAAGCCCCCACAAAAAAAAAAAAAAAAAAAAAGAGGATCGCTCGCTTGCAATCCGAACTTTTGCTACTTCAATTCAAACAACCATCACTTAAAGCCCAGGCCAAGAGCTACTGACAACTCAGGAAAGCTATCGACAAGAAATGAGGCGAAAACCCTAATTGCGAAGCGAGGGGGAACGGACCTTGACGGCGACAATGGAGCCGTAGATGGCGAAGAGGTCGCGGAGGGAGTCGTCGTTGACGTTGTACGGAAGGCCTCCCACGTACACCGAGCTCTCGTCGTCGATCGTCATCCTCCTCCCTCACTCCCTCTCTCTCTCTTCGTCGCCTCGCCGGAGATAGTCTCAAGCTCTCTCAAATCGTGTCTCGATCCTCAAGCGTTTCGGCTCGGTCTTAGGAACAGAACCGGTTTCCCTTGATATCAAGAACCGGTTCGAACAAAATAATTTATATCTATCATTCATAGATAAGTCTCCATTGGTTTCACGCGGAAAAGAATTCCAAATAAACATTTTTCCGATTTTCCGACATTACCATTTCACGGACAATGAATTGGTTGGGAAAAACATTTTCCATGAAGGGAAAAAAGTTTTCTAAGATAGGGGAAAATGTTTTCCATCTTTGATAAAAAGGAAAATATTTACCATACCTTTGTTCATCTCACTTTCTTTCGTTAGATACTTTGTCCTTTTATTTTTTATTTTTTTTTAAATCATTTTTTTCCTTTTTTCTTTTTTTTTCTTCATTGACTGGTTGCCGGCCACAAGCGAGCTCAAGCCCCGCCAAATCCAACCACCTAGGCGAAGCTTGAGCCTTGCTAGAGGTCACTAGACGTCGACGAGGCTCTAGCAACGTCTAACGAGGCTCGAACCTCACCCAACTCAAAAGATCTAGCGAGGCTTGAGCTCGCCCAACCGGCCTCAAGCAAGCTTGGGCCTCACTAGATCCGACCACCTAGACAAACTCAAGCCTCACCCGGGGTTGCTAGACGTTGGCAAGGCTTTATTGACCTCCGACAAAGCTCGAGTCTTGCCCAAGTAATCAGATCTAATAGGGCTCGAGCTCACAGCGTCGAACAAGATTGGTCTTGCCACAAGCCGACAAGGCTCTAGCTCACCTATGGCTCGTCATCAATCGTCTACATGGCCTACCAATGAAGAAGAAAAATAAAAGAAAGAAAAGGAAAATATAGAAAAGAATTAAAAATTGAATTTTTTTAAAAAGTATAATGGTAAAAAAATTATTGAAAGAGGTGCACGGAGGAAAAGATTTTATTTACAGAACGGCAAAAAATATTTTTAGTTCATTTTTAGGTTTCAACCAAACAACAGAAATATAATGAATTTCCTGGAAAATTGCTTCTTGGAAAATATTTTTTAGAAAAGTCATATATTCCTTGAAACAAATAAAACCTAAAATTCCTAAAATTTCATGCATTGTGATACTAAATATGTGAGATTATGAGTTAATTATGGCATGAGAGATTTGGTCATTCTAGAGATTGAAGCAAGACGTTTGGTAGCGTTTTTGTTCAAAATTGTTTCAAGCGAATGAAATAGAAAAAATATTTCGTTCCAATAAACAATTTTGAACAAGAACGTGTTTGCAGAATCGTACAAAATTTATATTCCTCGCAATAGAAAAAAACAAAAACACATTTGGTAAACTTATATAATTTTTTTTGTTTCCTTTAATTTTTTAATATTTTTATTTTATTTTTCCTTTTTTTCTTTTTTTTTTTTTTCTTCCTTTTGGTCGGCGATCGGCCCATGAGGGCCGGCGGTCGCGCCCAACCACGGTGAATCTTGCCGGCCCTGTGGCTGGGTGAGCTTGGCCTCGTCGGATTTGGGCGAGCTCGAGCTCACCCAGCCAAGGCGAGGTCGAGCCTCGCCGAGAGCCGGCGACGCTCCGACGAGGTCATCGGCCCTCAACAGCCAGTCATCAACCATAGCCGAGGTCGATAGGCCAAAGAAAAATAGGAGAGAGAAAAATATTTTTTAAAAATGTTCCGGGAATAAGAAACAAGTTTTTTTCGTTTTTTTGTTTTTGTCCCAAATCTATTCCCTATAACAAAAAAATAAATTTTTTGTTCCTGAGAATAAAAGTGTAAACAAACGTGTTTCTGTTATTTTTTTTTATTCCCCGAAACAAAAGAACAGAAATTGTGTTCCAAAGAATAAAAAAAGAATACAAACAAACAGGCCCTAAGAGAACATCTGAGTTCTTTGAATTAGAAAGAAAAGGTTCTTTGGAATCAAGCTACAATTTAGGAGATTATTCGATTTGATTCGGTCGAAATGATATGAATCAATTTACCTCTTTAGCTCATACAAATCAAAATGAAAAACTCAGCCATTGCATTTTGCGACGTCTCCCACATGGAGATAAGACCTTGGACGCTCAAAATGATGTCAAAGACGAACCGAACAAAGGGTTTCATTGGGTTATATGGCCAAGTCGATTTTAGATTGGGTTAACTTTGGGTTACGGTAGTTGTTTGGGTTTGGGTAAAATCATCCTCGATTTTCCTTTATTTTGAATATGGGCTGGATCAAGTAATGCTGGAGTTGCAAGTCTGGTCAAGTTTTGGATTATTTATGTCTGGGATTCCTCGAGACCAAAGTATTTTTGGTTCGGGCTGATTTTAAATGCAGTTCATTTCGTTTTTTTTTTCCTGGGTAACAAACGAGCATATTCATTCACTAAGATAGAGTTTGTGAATACATTTCATAAGTTTCAAAACAAAGTAAATCCGAAAGCCCAGAATAGATAGAGATATAGATGACTCAGTTACTCAGTAAGCACTTTCTTCTTTGAACCTTAATAACCGATCTACCACCCCATTTGATTCTCTTCGATGATAACTACATTTCGCTCCCATGTGATCTGCACCATGTTGGAGAGTCCACTCATCAGATCAACATGATCTATTTTCACTTTTAACTTCCCCGAAAATTATGACTCGAAAAAATCTGGGGCTTCAACCAAAGCTCTTGCCTCCACCTACCCCATCAATGAAACCTTAATCGACCATGGATCCATCCACTAAGGCTACGTTTTAGAAAGGTCTTGGGAAGGGGCTTTGGACACCCAAAATTCCTTTGGCCAATATTTGAGTGTTTAAGAAAAATTTTGCAAACCCCATTAAGGAAAAGTTGGCTTTTGGGAGGCTGAAAATCTAAGACAGGTAGGAGGTTGCTTTAGGCTTTTCAGTATTCTTGGCATGCTAGGGAAATGATTAATGAAAAATTTTGTTTTTCCTTTGTTGCCCTCATAATTTTATTTAAAATTCCAAATTTAACCCTTTTCAAATAAAAACACTGTCTCTACTTCAAGGACCCACTCGCCTCTCTAATCTCGCTCTTCTCTTTGACTTTGAAGCTTGTCTCTCGGGTTGTCTATCTTTGGTAGCCTCTCTCTTTGCTCAGCAATTGCTTGCTCTTGTCATGCTCACTTCTCTCTTTGCTCAGAACCTAGGCGCCATCTCTCTCTTCACTTAGAACATAGTTGCTCGTCTCACCTCGAATCCAAGTTATTGGTTTCTATTCCTTCTCGTTGTGCTTGTTTGTAGTTGTGATTCTTAAGCACATGGTGATTTCGTGAACGGTACTTTCGATGCTATGCTTGTTTGAGAAATATCATTGTTTGAGTAATACAAAGTTCTTGATAAAGATGGAAGAGAGCAAGGTATCTAGAAGTAGATTATAGGATTCCTTTCAATGACTGGTGATGTTGTAAAATTTGAGATCATCTTAGCTAAATTGATTGAAATGATCACTTGAATTGGAGTAACATGAATAGGAATTGCTTTCCTCTCGATGTGGTGGGTGAGAGAATTCATTGGAATTCAGGGTCTGTGCTAGTGTGTCGAGGTTCTAGTTGTTGGGGGCATCGATGAATGCCCATCTCCAAGAAGCTCAAGGTCGGTGGTCTAGGGAGTTGGGTTTTCCTATTTCTGTTCTTTTTTTCCCACTTACATGTCCAATTTGGTGTGCTCTTTCATGGGTTCATGTAAATTGGATTTTAAATCTATTTGCAGTGCCCCTTGCTTTGTAAATTTTAAAATGTTGTCTTCATGTTTATTTGTTAATTGGAGAGAGTGATGTGTTGTTTGGTGCAAATCACTTGTCTTGTGTGGTAGATGAAGTGTTGCTTTTTTGTATTTGTTTTATTGAATATTTGCAATCAACAAAGAAATCTTATTTTTTTACTGGAATTTGAAGTGGTATGTTCATAACATCCGATACATTTGGCACTTGAATCTGATTCTTTTACTGGAATTTGAAGTGGTCCTAATGGGCATCTCTCTAGAAAGACTCATTTTTTTCTTATTCAACATGATATTAGGGTCTTTATGTCTTCTGGGTTTTAGTGCTCATGGAGCAACCCCATTAGCTAACTTTGGTCAATTCTTGAGTGCTCTTCTTGCATCCTTAGCAATGTATCATCGATTGCTCTGATAATTTATTTTCGTTGACTTAGGGTTAGACTAGGTTGTCTTGGCACTATAAAACAAGCCATTGGCTACGATTCCTCATTTTGCAGTTCTTAATTAGTTGGAACTTGATTGAAATAGTGGGAAAATTAATCTTTGATGGAATAATCATAGTATACATGTGCCGGTAAAGCTATGTTCGCGAGTGGCTTGTGTGCTTTTATTAATCACTAATTGTACAGGGAGATGTTTCTTTAATTCTTCGTTTGAAGATCTTTGCTTTAAAATATTAGGTGCAAGCTTTTGCATGACTTCTCTTTAGGTTCTATCTTTGCGTAATCGGAAAAGTTTCCCACGACCATGTCTAACTTGTGATTACCGTTTTGAGCACTCCATGATGATTTTGTTGCAGGTCACATTATGTTGTAGCTTTATGTTTCCTTAGTTTGAAGGAAAAATGTATATTTAGTGAAGACCATTGTAAAAATTGAGTGGCCTTACGTCTATCTTAATGTTATGTCAAAATCTACATACGTATGTATTCATCCATGTTTACGGAATTAGGTCATAGTTAATCATATTTGTTTTCATTTTTAAAATATGTTTGTGTTCATTTTGTTGAAAGATGGCAAGTTCATGAAAGGAAAAGGCATATTGGAGCCCTAAAGATGTAGAAACTTTTTGTCGATTATGCATTGAACATATTGAAAAAGGCAATCGTCCTACGAGCAATAAAAGGGATAGATGGATAGTTATAATTAACAAATTTGAGGAGTTGAGGGGAAAAAAATATGATAAACATCAAATGAAGAGTAAATGAGATAATTTAAAAGAAAAATGGAAAAGATGGAAACACTTGGTTCAAAAGGAAATAAGACTAAGATGGGATCCAAGGAAAAAACCATTTGATGCAAATGATGAATGGTGCGAGAGAAAAATTCAGGTATTTATCTTTTCTTTTTTAGTTTTTTTGTAAGTTCATTTTTTATGCTACAACTTATGAAAATATTTTATTATAATAGGCTAATCTTAAGCTTAAAGTCTTTCAAACGAAAGGCATACATTTTGATGTTAAAGTTTTATTGGATAGAATATTCAAAAGTACAGTTTTTACTAAAAGTGTTATTTGGAATCTTACAAAAAGTTTATGCAATAATGAGAATCTTGAGGCTACACAAGTTGATATTAGTGATTGTGCAGGATCTATTGATGATACTTCAAAGTGTGATGTAGGTGAAACAAATGTCCAACTAAGTCAAAGTAAGAGCCATAAAAGAGCAACACAAAGTTCAATGAAGCAAGCTCGAGGAAAGAAAGAAAAAAAAATTGACCATACCTGCTAAGTTAGTATTGCAAATTGACAAACTTTGTTTAGATGTTGAAAGTAGGAGCAATGCAACATCAGTTGTAAGGGAGTTTAATCCTTACAAAAAAATTATGCAAACATTGAAAGCCATACTTGAGATTAAGCAAAACTGTAAGTTGTTCTTCTTCACACTTTTATAAAGACAATAGGTAGATTTTTATGAACTTAGATGGAGATGAAGAAAAAGTTGAGTAAGTTGGAAAAGCGTAATAGTCATTACTATGATACTAGTTGTTTGAACTCTTTTATATTTTACATTGTTGTAATGTGAGACTTATTTTCAATTGGTGATTGGCACTACTTGTGAACACTATTTGTTATTATGTTTTAATGTGAGACCTGTGTTTTTAGTTTATGTTCTTTTGATTGGATGGAGTTTACACATATATTATGGATGATAATTGTTCCATTGATGGATAATTTAGAGTATTCATCACTTTTCTATATCTTTATTATTACAATATTTTACTTTAAACATATGGATAATTCTCCTGAAAGGGAAATCTATGAAAAAAGGACAATGAATATTAGCAACTTGTGGGAGCCACTTAATTCGCAATCACTTATTAGGCAATATACGGTTACAAAAAACCTTATACGGAATCATCATATACAGGAAATGCATGGTTAAGAGAGTTAATGAGCGAAGATACTAATCTAATAAGGTGCTATCAAATGTTTAGAATGGATAATATTGTATTTAATAATTTAATACATGATTTAGTAATACACTATGGTCTTAAAGAAAATATGAATACTGATGTTACAGAGATGCTCAGAATCTTTGTATTTTATGACATGGTATAAGTAATAAGTTAACACAAGAGCACTTTCAACATTCTAAAGAAACCATAGACAAGTACTTTAGCTTAATATTAGATAAAGCATGTGAAATAGGAAAATATTTGATGCAACTAACTGATCGTTAATTTAAGGATGTTTAAAAAAAGTTAAAAAATAATCAAAGATTTTATCCATATTTTAAGGTACGTTTCAATTATACAATAGAAAGAAAGAACTAAATATAAATTTTGATTATACAATAATATTTGTGTTTTTGTTTTAGGGTTGCATTGGAGTTATTAATAGCATACATATCCCAATGGTGAAAAAAAAAAAAAAATCAAATTCGTTTTATCAGTCGAAAAGGTACAACAACTCAAAATATCTAGTGGTGAGTAATTTTAACATAGAATTCATTTATGTTTCATTTATGTTTGGACTGATTGAGAGGGATAAGCCCAAGATACTTGTATTTTATATGAAACCCTAGGGAGACATGATGTCCAAAATCCTCATCCTCCCTAAGGTTAATTAGTTAATAGTTTTTGTACATTAATATGTATGAATATGTTCTATGTCAATTAAATTTATATTATATTTGTGTAGATAAATATTATTTAGTAGATGTTAAATATCCAAATCCAACGGGTAATTTGGAACCATATAAAGAAGTTGGATATTATTTTGCAAAATGTCAACAATGTCCTACATCTACAGGTTATCGAAAGGTAAACAATCATGCTTATTCCTCGCTATGATTGGAAATTGAGCGAGCCTTGGGTTTATTGAAAAAGAAGTGCAAGATTCTAAAGCATATACCAAGCTTTTTATTTGAAAGACAAGTAAAACTTATTATAGCAGTAATGACTTTGCATAATTATATATGACGAAAAGCCGTTGTCAATGATAGATTTGTAAGAGTAGATTTGAATCCCAATTATAGATATTCAGCTAACCTTGATCGGACAAATGAGGGGGTTAGCACTTCAAATGATAATTTATTTTCTAACATGGCACATTTAGCAATGTGTTTAGTAAATACTTAAAGATGCTTATATTTTTCAATGATAACCTATTTCTTTCCTCGATACATAGGTAACCATGTTTATTATAATGAAATTACTCTTTTTTTTTAATTGAGAAAAAGTTCACTTCGATGTGATTTTTTATTTATTTATACATTTGTTAATATGTCTCTTTTACATTACATCTTAGCGTGAAAATATAAAAAACAGTCATTGTTTTTATTTTCAATTTTTAAAAATCAAAATTGAAAAAGTTTAAATTGATCATGCCAAAAGACTTACCAAATATATGTTTACCAAATAGCATTTTTCCAAAGTTGCTTCCCAAGTCACTTTTCAATAACAATTTACCAAACAGTCTTTATATTTCTCCAAAACCCTTTAGATTAAAGGCTCTTGCATTTCTCAAAAGGCTTTCCCCAAAAGCCTATCCAAATGCACCATAAATGCCCATTATTATCCTTACACATAGCGGCAATAGCTCCTTCACTCATCCCATCTTAGTAAATTATGTCAAGATCTATCTTCAATATTCTTATCTCCGGTGGTTGCCATGATTAAGCTGGGTTTAATATTGAAGTTTTGTTTTGTCTCTTCTCAATAAGCCATCTTGAATAATTTTGCAACATCGATTGAGTTTCTTCAACTGTCTACTCATGATCTAGTTTCAAGAACACCATATGAAGTTGTTTTTCGCCTTCCATGCTTGCCAATGAGCAATCTCCAACGACTCAAAAGGGACAATGATATGCTTAAATTCAGATAATCCTTTTATCACATTTAAAAAACCTTAAGAAAATATCTGTATTTTGCAGTGATGGATCATCCCACGCCTTTTTCGTCCACGGGCTTTGTAATGCCCTAAAATTTCCAATCTTAAAATTTTTGTGAATAAACTAATATGGGCTCAAAGGATTGGCAATTAGGCGAGGCAATGGACTCGATGGACCGTGCAAGGGAATCGGCCTACCAGGTTGAGAAATTAGGATATTGAGTCGGTGAAGGAGATTGGGTCGCAATATGGGCCCTATTGGTCGTATGACTGCGAGAGGCTCGGAATTGAGAAAAATGTCCTAAACTGATGGAAAAAGGGTTTAGAATTAGTGTACTAGTAACTAAAAAATTTAGGATAAGTGTTATGAATATATCCTAACTATAATACTAATATGACCCCAAAATTGAAATGACCGAAATAGACACCCAATTCTCCTTGTGGCCAAAGAAGGTAAGGGTAAAATTGGAATTGAAACTTAAGACTAGACCTCATAATTAACTTGAATTAAGCTTTTCACTTAAGACAAATTACCCAAATTAAGATTTATATTTAATTTTACATGTAAAAGGAGAGAACTCCCTTTAGTTTTCCTCTATCCCTCCGATTCCTAAAACTCATTATCATCACCGCCCCTCTCATCCAATTAATTTTCATGCAAGCTAAGGAAACCTGCTTCACAAACTTTCCTCTAATCATTAGGCCCTTCTTCTTCTCTCCTTCTCTTCCTCCCTCACTTCTCCTTCGTTCTCCACCCCCCCTCCCTCGAGACAACCTTTGCCCCCCTCTCCATTTTCTCACTTGTTTTTCTTAAGAAGACAGTGAGTTTAGGAGCTTCTAGCCTCCAAGTCACCACGAAGAAATAGGTTTTTAGATGTCAAAACCAGGTAAGCGAGAAGTTAGGTTTTAAACCATATCATCCTCTCGTTGCCTGGCGCATATGGTTTCGGTTAGTGGCGTTTCTCAACTGTAGGAGATGCTTTTTAGAAATAACTTGACATGCATATAAGTTATGATGACCGATGCGTTGTCCATGGGAATTTTCTTGAACGTTTTTGGGTGATAGACTTGCATGAGGCGAGAAAACATGAGATGACAATCATTTTTCAGAATCATTTTTAGCCACTTAGTGCCTATTTGGTAATTTGCCAAATAGTGCCTAATTCTAGTATTTTATTCTTCAAAAAAAAAAAAAATCCTTCTAGTAACCTTTTTGTTTATGGGAATAAATTTGCTCATGGGAATAGATTTGGTATGGAATCAAGAATTGAAAGAAAATTATTTTTTTTGTTCTAAGAACAACTCCAAAATCGAACCCAAATAAATTTCTTTTTTCTCTTTTCTTTTTCTTTCTTTTTCTCTTCCTCTTCTTCTTCCTCTAGCCAATCGTCCGCCATGGCGATATAATAAAATCATTAAACAATTAAAAGAAATTCTAAGTTACAAAAAAATTTGAGAGTCGTATCAAACGCATTTCTATTCCTGGAATAGAAATATTATGTAGTTACCAAATATTTTTGAATGCTCATAAACTCGTCCAAGAAACAAAATCAGAAAAAACAATTTCTAAGCAAAAAATATTCACAAGAACAAAATGATTACCAAACGCATTATTATCTCTCCATAATATTGATGTTTGCCTAATTTTCAACCATCATTGGATCAATGGACTCATGATATTTGTACCCAATAAGATACTTTCAAGAAAATATAATCCTTTTAGAACCTTACTCCATAAAGATGAAAGATTTTGAAATATCATGCATGCATGTTTCCCTAACATAACCTTGTTGAAGGAAATCAAATCCTAGCAGCGAAGGCCTCCATTGTCCTTTATGAATTTCAAGATTTCCAATTTCTTCCAATGCGTACCAAACTAGTTGCCACCTCTTTTTTTACTAAATTGCAAATATTTTCTTCATAGTAGCTTTACATGTAGACACTAATATCTTGAAAATTGGCATGACACACTAGGGAAGAACTTGCATTACCACTTTAATTAGAATATCCTTTCCCACTTTCGATATCAAATTTTCTTTCTAGCCTTCAAGCTTCAAATTAATTCTCGCAATAATCCAAGCAAACATTTGTATTTCTTTTCTTTTTGTTTCTCCCTAGTTAGAAGGGATCCCTAAATACTTGTCATTTTTTTTCAATTTTTGAGATTCGTAGTCTTCCCAAAAGAGCATAGCAACATTGATTCAATTTATTATATGAAAATATTCGATGTAGTCAATACAACAGTGAATATTTTCATATAACTCCGTGACTTTATTGAACAAATTAAAAATTCATGAATCATATTACCCATTGATTTAAAGTTCAAAGACTACGTGGAACAAATTAAAAGTGCGAGGCTACATTAAACATTGGGTCAAAGTTTATAGACCATTTGTGTCATTTCCCCATATTTTCATGAGTGGTTTTATACATGCAATTGATCATGAATTAATGAAAGAACAACATTGAACATCTTCATACAGCTTAGAGATTACATTGAATATGTATCACAAGTTCAGGGACCATATCAAAAAAATTAAAAATTCAGGATCATATTGTACATTTGACCAAAATTTAAGGATCAATTATGTCATTTCTCCGTATGTTTATGAGTGATTTGCTACATGCAACTCATCTTTTGTGTGATTAACTGGTAAGATTCCTAATTAACTACTATTTCACATATCTTCTGTGTTCCTGAAACTCAGAAGTTAATTGTCGTGTTCATGTTCATATGTTGTCATTTGTACATTAAATCTAATTCTGGTTGATCTGCAGTCTAAGATCACATGTTCGCCCTCCCAATATTTCATCATGATCGGGTGTCTGGAAAATGAGGCACGGCGACAAATGTCACTTGGAATTGTTCTACAGGAAGATCATACTGATGGTGGATGTACATGCGGAGCACCATCCCCGTGCTAGGGACAAACTAAAAAGCCTAAAACATTCATCAATTTTCGTTGTCAAGACGGAAAAATTCTATTCATACATCCGATTCTTAAAAGTTCAATACATGTGAGTCGTCATATCATAGGTATCTTTCCATGCATCCAATTAACCTGACGACTTGTGTAAATTGAATGCGTGCAGCTACGAGACTACTCAAACTCATCTCGCAAAGCTCTGCGTCCTCTCTGCCGATAGTGGCATCTTCTCTCGCTGACGGTGAGTTCTCCTTGTCTTCTTCCTGCGATTGCTCCGTTGTCACTCTTGACTTCGATTCTGCCTTCGCAATGGAGATTGCTATTTTCTTTCCACCAGATTGACCATTTCATTTTCTTTTCTCAACCAAAAACAACAAAAAGAATGAACAAATTGCTTCCTCAAACCCTAACTTATCATCACCCAGATCTAGCAGTAAGTGCTCATGTAATACACAGAGCTCCCTTCATTCCATACCAATCCATCCCCTGAACCGAAATCTACCCATCTTCGGAACCCTACCTTGCTGTCAACAAAAACCCCTTTCTAGAAAGTCCTGCTGCAACGATGGAGGGCAGCCATGAAAACCAGCTCCGCTTGTTGACCCTCTGTAAACGCATGGGAGATCTCTGGGCTGCGGATGATATTACGGAGTTGAATGATCACATCCCTGAGGCAAATCAAACAGATGGTGAGCATCTATTGTATGGAAAATTGTTTTCGAAGCCAAATGTTAACTTCCCAGCATTCTGGTCTACCATTAAAAAGGCATGGAAGGTAGAAGAAGTCAGATGTGAGGTGATAGCACAGGGTTTTTTTGTTTTCATATTCAAATCGGAGAAAGATAAGAAGAGAGTATTCCAAACAGGCCCTTGGTCTTTTGCCAGTAATTTGCTCATCTTACAAGAAGGAGACCCTACCGTTCCCGAGCATTGTTATGAATTCAAATCCTGTTTGTTCTGGGTGCACTTGATAGGGCTTCCAAGGGCTGCAATGTCGGAGCAGTGTATTAGCAAGATTGCTGGAAAAATTGGAGAGGTAGAGGATGTTAGAATTGATGCTCGGAATAATGATTCTCGAAAAATAGGCAAAGCAAAAGTGAAACTGAATCTAATGCAGCCCCTTAGAACTGGTACAATCATTCACGTGGGAGATCGCAACTGGTGGATTGATTTTAAATATGAGCGACTCCCACACTTCTGCTACTCCTGTGGTTATATAGGCCATTATGCTAATTATTGTCCGACATATCCCTATGAAGAATCTGGACTTCCACAGGACAAACCAGGTCGCTATGGTTCTTGGTTAAAGGCAGAGGTACAAACTCTTAGCCCTTGTTGGAATACCTTCTATGGTGACATCGACTTTACCTTGATAGAAGATGAAATGGTTCCCGAAACTCCTGTTATTCCCTCTTGTGATGTATCAAACAGGAAAAGTTCAGGTGATGAGAGTCAAGCCCTTGTACTTTATCAACCTGAGACAAAAACAACACCAGAAGAAACAGATTCAGCAGAGCTTATTGCACAAAAGAAAGGGAAAAGAATACAGCAGCCTTCAGATTTTCTAAGGACATATCAGATACAGGATGAGGGTGCAGCGATTCAGGGGGTAGTGAAACTTGGTCCAACAAAACCAACAACCAAGAAATTGAAACGGTTTGCTCCCTATGAGAAGAGGGCTTCACTGACAGCTCTAGTGGATTTGGACCAACTTATGGAAACACCAATTCAAGTATGGGAAGGTCAATCTGTAGGGGCTTTGGTGGCTAGCCCTAATAAGCCACCAAAGGAGCCATGAAAATATTAAGCTGGAACTGTCAAGGTCTAGGCTCTCCCTTGACAGTCCAGCACCTACGAGCCTTAGTGGCTCATGAGAGACCTAATCTGGTGTTTCTTATGGAGACAAAGAACCAATACCAGGTGGTGGAAAACATCAAAAGAAGACTAAGATTTACTTCTATGTTTGCTATTAACCCTATCGGCATTGCGGGAGGACTAGTAATCTTATGGGATGAGTCGGTGCATATCTCTATCGAGTATAGCTGCCACGAGATAATTGAAATTTCATGCACAGATGCTGAAAATGGAACTAAAATGAAGATCTCGATGTTGCATGCGTCAACACATTTCCAAGAAAGAATTTCTCTTTGGAACTTTCTCAGAGCAAGAAATGGAAACACTTCACAACCTTGGCTATGCATAGGAGATTTCAATGAGGTTTTATACCATTGGGAGAAGGTGGGTCGCAAACCAGCGGAGAGATTCCGAATGACAGCCTTTCGAGAATTTGTTGATGCATGTTCGTTAATAGACATTGAAAGTAAGGGGTGTGCATTCACGTGGACTAATAAAAGGGAAGGAGAGGAATTAGTCAAGAAAAGACTTGATCGAGTATTTTGCAACCTAGAATGGCGGATCCTATTTCCAAATGCTGAAGCTTTTGTCTATCCAGCTATAGGTTCTGATCATGGTCCTCTAATGCTTTGTTTAAATTCAGTAGCACCGAAAAGACAGAAATTATTCAGATTTGAACCTTACTGGGTAGATCATCCTGAGTGTGCAGCTGTAGTCGCTCGGGCTTGGAAGACAGTACATGGGCAGCACCAAAACCTGGTAAGGAAAACAAAACAAGTAACTCAAGATTTGAGAAAGTGGAGCAGAAGATCCTTTAGAAATGCATCCAAACAGATTGATGAGCTCAGAAACCAGCTTATCCAGGTAATGAACAGAGCAGACCAGACAAATATGGGAGGGGAATACAATAATTTAACTGAGAAAATTGGCACATTATGGCGCCAAGAAGAAATGTATTGGGCCATTAGATCCAGAATCAATTGGCTGAAGTGGGGTGATCGGAATTCAAAATTCTTCCATGCAACAACCATTCAGAGACGACAAAGAAACAAAATCAGCATGCTCAAACTTGATGAGAATGTGTGGAGCCGCGAGCCTCGAGTTATCAAACAACACATCACAGCCTACTACAAGAATCTATACCAATCTGTGGGGTACCGACACTATCAGCCAGTCTTAGAACAATGTCCCAACATGGTAACCGAGGAAATGAATGAGGCGCTCATAAGACCAGTCACAAAAGAAGAAGTGCAGCAGGCTGTTTTTCAGATGGGGGCAACTAAAGCCCCAGGACCGGATGGATTAAGTGGCTTATTTTATCAAAGTCAGTGGCATATCATCCATGAAGACATATTTCAACTTGTAAATTCCTTTTTCAGAAGAGGAACTTTTGATCCAGAACTAAACCTAACCCACATTACACTCATCCCCAAGGTGGCAAACCCTGAAAGCATATCAGAATTCAGGCCTATCAGCCTGTGCAACTTCAGCTATAAAATTATCACAAAAGTCATGGCGAATCGACTCAAACCTTGGCTCCATCTCATTATTTCTCCTGAACAAAGTGCCTTTGTTAGCAATCGACAGATACAAGATAACATCTTTATAGTCCAAGAAGTCATCCATCAGCTACGAGTTAGAAAAAGGCGAAGGAAATTCCAGGCTGTGTTGAAACTGGACATGCAGAAAGCATACGATAGAGTCGAGTGGGATTTTCTATGTGATTGCATGAAGAAGATGGGTTTCGATGATAGATGGGTGCAGCTGATCAGATTTTGCATCTCCTCAGCCCAATTTCGAATTTTCAGCAATGGTGAAGCAGGGGAAACCTTTAGTCCATCAAGAGGTATACGACAAGGAGATCCGCTCTCACCTTATTTGTTCATAATTTTGGCCAATGTCCTATCCCACATGGTGAAAAATGCTCTAAGTGATGGTAGCCTAAAAGGTATCAAATTAAACCCTCATTGCCCCACTCTTTCCCATTTATTCTTCGCGGATGATGCTATTTTCTTTATGGATGGAACACTTAGAGAAGCTCGAATCTTGCCAACTTATCGAATTGCTATTGCTTTGCGTCGGGCCGATCGGTTAATCGTAACAAATCTGGAATTTTCTTTGGGGAAAGCTGTCCATGTGTTTTAAAAAGAAATATAGCATCGGCATTGAGGGTTCCTATCTTAGAAAAGACTGGAAAATACTTGGGGATACCATCCGATTGGGGTCCAACTAAAAAACAGATGTTCAATTGGATAATAGCTCGGGTGGATAAAAAACTGGAGGGCTGGAAGGAGCAGTTAATTTCAAAGGCGGGGAAAGAAGTCTTAATAAAATGGTTGTTCGGGCTCTTCCCAATATGCCATGAATATATTCAAAATACCCCTATCCATTTGTAGAGCGATTGAAAGAAAAATTTCAGATTTCTGGTGGCGAAAGAATGCAGCACAGAGAGGCGTTCACTGGAAGAGTTGGGATGTCCTAAAGATGAGAAAGGACCAAGGTGGCTTGGGATTCAGAGATTTAATGGAACTAAACAGGGCAATGCTGGGAAAACAAGCCTGGAGACTCCATCAAACTCCAGAAGCATTATGGAGCAGAATGTTTAAAGGACTCTACTTCCCTAATGGTAGCTTCTGGACTGCTACAAAGGGTGCCAGACCATCATGGGGTTGGCAAAGCCTTCTAATTGGCCGAGATGCTCTTGAACCCGATTTGAAATGGGAGATTGGGGATGGCAAATCTATAAACTTAAGAGAAGATCGTTGGCTCATGTCAGGCAAAATTGGAGGACCGGCGAATCAACACGATCCAAAGTTAGTTGCAGATATTATCGAGCCACACTCGCGCACATGGAAGAATCAACTCATCAATGAGCTTTTTGACAGTAACATTTCAGAGGAGATCCAAGCAAACGATACTCAGTATAAACACCAGACCTGACCACTTAATATGGATAGGGCATCACTCGGGGAACTACAAAATCAAACATGGATACCACAGACTACGAGCAGCAACCATCATTAACACAGAGAATCAGGCATCATCTTCTTTTCAAGTCCCCAACAGACTATGGAAGGAAATATGGCACATACACACTAACCCCAGAATCAGGCACTTCATGTGGAGCCTATGTACTGACGGCCTTCCTACGAGGCTCAACCTGTGCCGGAGGAAACTCTTACCTGAGCCCACTTGCCCTTTTTGCCGCGAGCATCCGGAGTCCTCCGAGCACCTATTTATCCTCTGCCAGTGGACAAACGCAATATGGCTGAACTTTAGTGACCAAATCAGCACATCCCCGACATCAATTACAAGAATAGATCGGTGGGTATGTAACTACCTCCTCTCCGGCATCTCGGCCAAGTCAAAAGGCGACCTTCGCGACCACTCTGTGGTACATATGGAAAGCACGAAACGGCCTGATCTTTCAAGGAAGGAAAACAGAACGCAACAAGATAATCAGTGAAGCTCGCCTAGCTCAGCAACTTTTCGAGAAGTGGCAACCACAAAAGACAGTGCTTACCTCGGAAAGACACTCGTGGGTACCTCCAGATCCGGGCGAGTGGAAAATCAACGTGGATTGCTCATGGCAGGAGAGCCGATCAGAGGGATCCATCGCCGGTCTTTGTAGAGGAGCGGATGGGGTGTGCACGGCTGGTTTTGTGCAGAAAATCCGAGCTCAATCGGCTCACATGGCCGAAACCCTAGCTATCCGGTGTTCACTTGAGTGGTTGAAGGAGAAGAGAGCTGTTCTGACAGAAGCACTTTCACCCGCACGAACTGAAGCCACCTTCTACGTATCTAGCGACTGTTCCTTGGCTGTTCAATCGGTTCTGGGCTGCACAGAAATTCCATGGGCCTCCCGGCCTTTTGTCCTGGACTGCCGAGAATTGCTGGGCCAGATGAAGGATGTTTGCTTGCAATTTGAACCGCGCGAGTCCAACCGAGCCGCGGACTGGGTCGCAAAATCACATAGCTCCGGTTCCTTGCCGGGTAATTGGGTTACTAATCCCCCGCACGAACTCTTTCTTATCTTATGTGTTGATTTTCCTACTACTTGTAATCCACCGACTTAATATCAATCAAAGCACTTCCACTTCGACCAAAAAAAAAAAAACTATACAGGTGTTTAAATTCATGTTCAACTATGCATTTCATTTTTTTTTATAGATTTAGGCCCGTTGAAAAGGAAATTCCTGCCAAGTTTGAGCCCGTCATTTTGGAATCAGGAATTGGGACATAAGCCCAGTGACCCCTTGCTTTGTCATAAGATAGCCATATCATGTCCCACGAACCTTCACAATTACTCACCAAGCATGCCCTAATGATCCCTCCTCTTTCTTCCAAACAGCCCATCAAAACCCCGTAGGGCTTCTCAATTTGTCCGACCAAATTTCTTGGGATTTCCGATACAAATTCCCAGTTTCTACCATCTTCGCTCGAGCCCCATATCTCAATTCTCTCCAAAAATCTCGTCCTTTTACGTGCGGCGTCGCCATCACTCGATTTCACTATCATCATGTGGCCATCGCCGTACACATGTATGAGATTGGCCGAGTAATCCCAACCAAGTCTTCCGTTCGGCTCCCGCCCTTGATCGCCTCCTCCACTGAATCCAGGCCGCAGAACTAAAGGGCTTAGGCTTTCGGATCCACATGATATGATCACGTTCGACCCGGGACCATTGACCAAGTGAAGAAAGATGCGTCCGTCGAGTCCTTCCCCGCGACTTCGCGACCGGCCCTCGGTCTCTTCCGCTTCCATCCTCTTCCAATCATCAGTCTCCGAGTCGTACACAAACAGAGTAGGCCGATCCTCCACCAGCTCTGCGAACAAGAACCGGAAGCGACCCGACCCGGGAGGCCCGCATGGAACCAGCTTCATCCCGGACCTTCTCCAGGAAGAAGTGCCCCGTGGACCCAACGGGCTTGGCGGGACTTTCTTGACCTTCTTGGCCATCAAATCGACCGCCATCACTTCCTTGTCTCTATTGCAGGCAAACAAGAAAATGTTCCCGGAAGCCGTCAAGAAATAAAGGACCTCACCCGGCGGAACCACGGGCTCCAAGATCTTGGCGATCGAAATCTTGAACCAGCGGTTCGACGCCGACTGGTCCGTGAAGCCCATGAGCATCGCATCCTTGGACCACCTCTTCTTGAAGATGAAGAGCCACGCAGCCGAGCTCAACCTCGTGTTGCATTCGCGGACGAAACTCTGGTCAGAGATTACGGTGGCGAGGGTCTTGTTCACCAGCTTCAGACCGACGATCTCTGGCAAAGCTAAGTTCAGGAGGATGCTTTGTATGAGCTCAGATGGGAGGAGGCAAAAGCCTAAGGGATTGGAGCTGTTATAACTCAGATGTTCTTCCATGGATTCGGCGAGGGAAAATTGTTCCCAATACACGAGCTCGCGAAAGATGGTTATATAGTGGAAGTCGGTCCAGATTTTGTGAACATATTTTATTAATTGGACGACGATAAAATTAGTCTCTGAACTTTGACCCATGTGTAATATAGTCCATAAAATTTTAATTTATTCAATAAAGACTTAAAGTTTTAGTAAATATTTAAACTAGTCTCTAAACTATATGAAAAAAACCAACGTTATTCTTCTATTAGTTAAAATTGAGAAACAACATTGAATATTTTCATATAATTCGGAAACTAATTCGAATATGCATCAAAAGTTCAAAGACTACATTATACACTGAGCTAAAGTTTAAGGACTAGAGAATAAATTAAAAATTTAAAGATCACATTACACATTTAAGTCATAATTTAAAAATAATTTATGTCATTTTTTCATTAATAATCTTCGTTAGGTTAGCAAGGTCACTTTCACAAGCAAAGGATATGAAGAGGTTAAATTAAGCATATAAAAGTTTGTGGCCACGGGGACAAGACACATGATCCAACGCAGCATCGCGCACATGGAGACTCACCTTGCGTGGATGAAAAGAGCTGGGCGGCTGATACAAACGTCCCCATGGCTTTTCCTTTACTTTAAAAGATTTCTTTTATGTATGTAGATAGCATAAAGAACACTTACATAATTATCGTTACCAAAAATAAATAAATAAATAACTAAATAATAAAGAACACTTACATAATTATTGTTACATTAGCGACACGTACAACTGAAAAGCCAGGTACACATCAAAATCTCACGATGTAACAAAACCTAACATTAACAACGCTCGATTGCTTCTTTAATCATCGATGTCTACCGAAAGAAAATTCTTATGTTCTTGCCAAATGGCATCTTAACTTTTGTGTGCGATTGGCACTGGTGCCTGTAATTTAGTGTCACCTAATGATGCAGTAAGCACATCGCACGCGAGCTCTACGGCGCATTTCTTTTTGGGCATTCTGATCATAAATTGGATGGAACGATTGGTGGAGAGGAAATTGGTGATGCAATCCCACTTTTTTATTCAATTGATATTTCGCGGCCAATCCAGAAGGGGCAGCACGTATTATGAAAATCCCACGCTCAGTCTTATCCACTGACGTCAAATGGGTCGGAAGCCCCCAACGCTGATGGCCACAATTTTAAGATTTAATTATTTTGCACAGGAGGGATGCGGACGAACTCGTAAGGCCCGTGATATAATTTTCTTTATGCAGATAATGTTGGGGCAAAAAGGGTGGGTGAGAATGAACATTTTCTGTCTTCTGACCTAGTTCCCTTAAAAAAAAAAAAAAATCCTCGCAACTTTAGGTCAAATTCTAATTCTTCTGTCTCAAACTTTTGTTGTGTCTACAAAAACCTCCCCAACTTTCATTTTGATCCCAAATCTGCTCACGGGTCCAAAAATCTCCACCAGTTTTTTTTTTCTAAATTATCAATATCAAAGTTAGATGAAGATCCATCGAAACCCGCATTTTCATCAACACCCTACACCTTAATGTTGATAATCTTAAAAAAAACTAATGATAATTTTTGAACATGTAAGCAATTCTGGGACTAAAGTGAAAATTTGAGAATTTTTTTGTAGAAAAGTTCTGGGCAAAATTGAAATTGGACTCAAAGTTAAGGGTTCTTTAGAGAATTAGCCTTTTTTTTTTTTTTTTTTTTTTTTTTGGTCGATCTCTACTCTATTCCTACTTCTACACTCACTGCAGACTCGCGCCCCGCTCTTGCGGGCGTGGGAGCCGCAACCCACGCGACACTTACGCGTCCCTATCCCCATCCCCCCTGAGAAAGTGAGGATTTGAACCCCTCACCTCCCCCTTTCACGTTGGAAGGGTGGCCACTGGGATGATTAAGATGCAAAATAGGATGTCAAAGTTTCAAATTTTCTTCTCCTGACAGTTCACTTGATTGTTAAAATGGAGGGAGGTGCAACACGCCATTTAATATAGCATCAGAACTAGAAGATCTTGCTTTTTATATTGGAGATGCTTCTTTAGTTTTATCACTGAGTTTCGACAATATTATTAAGCCCTCATGCGTACCTCCAATTGAAGGTTACCAGTCCGATTCTTCAGTCTATTCTCAATCTCAGAAATCTTGGGCAAATTGTGAAAAGGGAGGCTCAAGCTTAAGCGCATCACTGGTCATTCACTCCCATCATGGTGGGACAAGGGTAACGTGCTTGACCAGTAGGCAATGACGTGCTGACAAAATCGACAATCTTAAACTAATTGTTTTCCTAAAAATGATCTACCCGATTTAAGATTGCAATATCTTAATTTGTGATTTTGGTGTAGGACCGCTGACATACGTATATCCTAGTGATTTGGAATATTTTATCACCAAAAAAAAAAAAAAAAACTAACATCTTCTAATTTCAAAATAGAAAAGAAATATCATTTTGAAGTCTTCTCGCACGTCAAATTGATTTTAGCCCACAATGTAATTTTGAAGCCTAAATTTTGAAGCACTCTTTTGTTATTTAGAGTATAAAATTCATGAGTCTAAAGAAATATAATGGGATTTAATGATAGTAATTATATGAGGAAGATAATTTTTGCCCTTTGTGGCTTAAGGGTGATCAGTTCTCAATCCGATCCAATCTCTATAAAGAATCGGACTAGGAGGACCGATTTCCAGTTTTTGGAGTCGGCAACTAGACCACCTAGTCCTGGGATCGGTCTGATCTGATCCTTGAGTGGTCCAATAGAACCTATGGATTCACATATCTTTGCTAAAAGTTTTGGATTAATTGACTTGACAATTCATATCACAAATCAAAACTGGCATTCATCCAAGATTTGCAAAGAAGATTTAGAGATGAGGGGGCGTGATTGTAGGGACACACTTAACAAAAAGAGGAGGATCGGGTGGATTCTTTTCTATAAATGACAGACTCGCATATTTAAGGAAGGTGCAAGTAAGCAAGGGAAGCAAAATCGGTGAATCTTTGTAGGAAAGGAAAGAAAGTAAATTAAAGAAAGAAGTAAGAGACAAAAGGAGAAAGTTGGATGAATGGGTGCAGCACTATGAAAGAAAGAGAGATTCGCTTGATCATTTGGAATAAGAAAGGGGGAAGTAGAGATAAGGGTTTAGGCTTACACTTTACTTCTTTAAAAAATAAAAAATAACAAAAATAAATGTAAATCGGTCCGGTCCAGTTCCCATCTTGGAACTAGAAACATGATCGAAAATCACCGATTTCAATTTTATGGAAGCCAGAACTAGATTGGTACCCCATAGAACTAACCAAAACCGTCCGATTTGATCCAGTCTAGGCGATTCTCCATTCGAGTGTTTCTATATACTTATCCTTACTGTGACTTCATACGCGTTCTATTTAATGAACTCACCAAAATTTCGGTCTCATCTCTCCACTTTTCACCTTCTTTCTTAAATTAAACAATCAATGATCCTATAATTCTCTTTTTTGATTCCTTACTATTTTATCTTGTATTCCTCTTCCTTTTTTCATTCTTTTCCCTCGACAAAAGCTTCTCACCATTTCCACTACAAACAGAGGATATCGAAGGAACTCCTTATGAGAGTCCAACCTGGGTGGCAGAAACATCGAATCAAAACTTCCTTCCTTCATCCATTCGGACATATTCATGTTGCTTTGGCTCAACATGACAGAAAATCGAATCAAACTTCCACTGTTTCCATTTGGGAAAGGCGCTAGATTTAATGTATATTTGGAGATCCAAATGATATTTGGGTATGAAATTTCAAAACAGTTTGATGGTTTGCCTTTTTTTATTAAAATAATTAGTATTTTAAGGAAAATTTATATTAATGTGCTGTAGATAATTGTGATTAACAAAAAGAGATTAGAAAGTGTAATTAATTGAGTCCACTTGTTCCAATTGACCATCCTGCGAAGGAGATTGATAGAAACAAATGATTGTCTGAATGCCTGAAGGACTGTGTTGGGCCTAACTGGCAATCCGCCATGCACGAGGAAAGGCTTGGAGAATAGTCATCAAAGTTTGGTACCGCATAGGCCAAGCCCATTCTCGGTTCCCTAAACCCACCCATTATTGCTTTTCCATTACTTATCCCTTGTTTCTTTTTGTCCTCGATCGATAAGAAATAGGTAGAGACGTCCAAAAAATCTCATACCTATTGTACCATGATTAATTCAATCCTAAATTTTTTGATTTGTTCAATTCACTCATGACCTTCTAAGGATTCTCTAATGTAGTCCTTTTGAATAATTTTGGTTATAAATTACTAACGTAATTGTTTAGCTAGGCTAGCCATGTATATGGCATGGTTGACATGGATATGGACAATTTTATAATTTTTTTTTAAATTCCAAATTATTTTTTTGTTTCTCTTTTTCATTTTTTTTTCCTTTTTTCTTCTCCTTTTTGCCTGTGGCCTGTCGCCACTTTCACCTATGGCTAGTCTTAATGATAGCCAACAACTGGCCATAGCTTAGCATTGTCCTCAATAGCATCATAAGACTTGTTGGCCAACCCTCGTGCAAATCTAGTTAGCGCGAGGGTTGCCCTTGCCTATGGTTGGCCAAGACCAACCACAAGCACACACCAAAAAAGAAAAAAAAAATTAGAATTTTTTTTTAAAAATGGTAAAAATTGTTCACATTAACACCAATTGTGTCATCTAAGATGATCGATGTCCACAATAGCAATATTTTACTATCTTTAAAAATTTTATGATTAAATTTATTAAATTGAAAAATTTAGGACTAAATTATCGTGATACAATAGGTTTATGACTTTTTGGATAATTTTATGTGGAGAGGCCATTAATGAAAAGAAAAAAGGAAAATTCCAATTCTCCAGGGGGGAGGATTGAAGAAATTAAAACCTTCAACTTAAAAATTAACTATATAACCATTACTTATTAAGAAAAAAATGGTGGAGAGCTGATGAACTATATAACCCTTTACTTATATAAAAACAAATCAAGAATTATTCTTTTTTGGAAATTTTTGAAACAATAGTCTTTTAATCCTCCACAAACTAAAATTTCAATATCCCCCGAAAAAAAAGGAGATTGACAATTCTATTAGAAATGCCATTCACTAAGGGAGAAAAGAAAGTAAAGTTTTTTTGGCGGCAAATGCATGAAGTAATCAAAGACTTAAAGTAACAATTATTTCCTTTATGTCTCATCAATCATTCTATGTTAATGTATGTCGTTTCTAAGAAATCGAAGTGCTAGTAGGCATGCGGCCCTATTGATAAAATGATTGAAGGGTAGGATTCACGAATATCAAGTTTCTCGTGAGCATCGTACACACTTATAAATAGAAGATATGAGTGAGACTAAAAAGTAAAAAAACCAAAGATTTGTTGCTAGATATTCGCATCCGAAGCGATTGTTTTCGCTTCTCAAGACCCTTTTGGACTTGCACGTCGCTGCTATTCCGCGGAGAATATCACGGGTGGAATTCTATTACCAAAATCAACAAGCACGACCACACAGAAAGTCTCTTTAAAAGCCTGTCGCTACAACAAATGCCAATTGGTCCCCCCAAAAGATACGTCGTGCCACGTGGCCCCTCCTTCCGGCTGCCACGTGGGAATCCACCTCGGCATGTGGTCACACGAGCCCCACACGCTCCTCTCGCACTTCTCCACATCCCCGCACGAGGACCAAAAACGCTAACGCGAATCCTTCCTGCCGAGCCTTCGCTTCTCCCGACAGGTGATGTGATTATATATATATGCGCGCGCGCGAGCTCACTTCACTACTCAATATCGAACCCTAAGGTGACTCGTAAGATCTCAAAACTCATCCCTTACTCATCTTCCCATCTTTGCTCCATTGCCGTGATGTTTCGCTTGTGGAAGCCGGTCGGTTCGATGGAGTTGGTGCAAGAATTCATTGTCGAATTCGAGTACAAGCGCTGGCCTATGAGGCTCACCGAAGGAGATGGTGATGGCGATGCACCGGCCGCATCGGCAGAAGGCGATGGAGACGACGACGACGACGACGACGGTGGCTATGATTATGCTCCGGCGGCATGAAGAGAGAGACAGAGAGATTAATTTACTTCGCCACTAATGCCCTAGTTAAGTTTTGATTATACTAAACTATTGCGCGCCGTGAGGACAAGAAGGCCACATCATGTGGGAATCTTCGTCTCCACATGTGCCGATTGTGCTAGGTGACGTGTGTAGATCTAGTCAACTGAGGTTTCTTCTCTTGAAGTCATCTCGGTTGGGCTGCTAATGTAGTAATGTGAGGTACTATATAGTCGATGTAGAATTTTCTTCTTTATATATTGACATGGATGTTGGCTTCGCCAAATTTGAAATTATATTAGGAATGGGTGTGAATTTCGCACGTTGTTATAGAACTTTTTCAAGTTGACTAATGATCAAAGGCATCGCCGTCAGACACATCAAATACCAACGTCATCTAATTGTGTAAAGAATTGTAAATGATACATTAATAATCAATTCACTTGCATCGTCATCATGTGATGTACATCGAATCTAGGGTTTTTTATTTTTATTTTTTAAAGCATGACACTAACGCAGAGAAGATTACTTAGGACCCTTCTCTATCACTTCACTTGATTTTCCCTCCCTCAAGGTGAAAATGCATCTAAATAGCTCCCCCATCTTTTCAGGCCGATGTATCATGATTATCAGAGACGGCTAAAAGTTGAGAAGATTGTAAGTTCTGAATTTAGACTCTAACAAATGTACGACCATATGTTTTCTAGCAACCTGGATGGTATACTCGGAACCAAACATGATTAGATATTTATGACGAATAAACGTGTTATTAGCATTCTGAAAAATAACTACAACAAGGGTATCGAGATTCCACGGATGTGGTCCGGATTGAGATGCGGTGAAAGAGAAAAGAGGATCTATGTCCATCTTGACGAGCTTCAGTGAGAATGGCTATTTGCCTTCCCACATTGATACCACTAGCATATATGTAGGAGTTCAAGACTTCGCATTACCACTATAATTAGCAGAAGAAATTTCGGATGAAATTACCAAGCCCAAAGCCCTCCCACTTACGAGACGAAAAAGAAGAAGATCATATTATACTTGTCTTTTACCGAATGCCCTCTGAAGTTTCGCATCCATGGAAATTATGGGAAATGAAGCTTAAACCCTTCCAACGCATTGTTTTTCATTCGACTGACTGAGTCTGCTCTAGTTTCACATCTTAATTAGTCGGCTCCACGATGGAAAATCCGCGAAGGACCTCTAGCTCGAAATGGATGCACGGAGACTTCTGAATTCATCCCCACATCTAGCTGTAAATCAAAGAAAAGTCCAGTTGGAACGGGCACTAGTTTCCCATTTGTCACGAGGAGTCGTGTGGAACTTAACTTTTGGACAGCTCATGAGAAGTGTCCTCTGCAAAATCAGAAGCCGGACTGAAGTCTAAGCGCACTATTTCTTCATATGATTCAACGTGTACAATTATTACGCACTGTTCGCTCAAAACAAAGACTCTTTCTTATATGCACTGTTTCTTGATAAGAAAGACACTTCTCTCGATTTGATGTCAAAGCGTGCATGATGAACTTGTTCAAGCCTAATCAGCAGCCGAAAGCCGTGCACTTTCCATGACCAAAATCATTGCACCCAAGAAATGTCTCATCAAGCTATCAATGGCGGGGCTCGTGTATCATATCTTCATTGCCCCTACCTTGTTCTAGACAAATTGCCCGCGCTGTGTCATCATCAAATCAGTCTACTTTGGATTGCTTTCGTGTCTCGAAGGTTAGGATGCAAGATTTTGAACTTATTCAAATGCCATATTAACATAATAAAATTAAGGTATCTTATGAATTTTAACTAGTGATATTTGATAAAAAAGACTTAGATGGACCAGACAGTCGATCACCATTCAATTCCTAGCACACGCGTAACTTCACGTACATTAGAAGATGTCCAGGTGTCCGGCGCAACTGGTCTCGATTGAGCCTGAAAGTTTCGTTTAGACACTTAACCAAACAATAATAAGGCTGAAGTGTCGACACGTTGTGGGGGGTTCCGAGGTGGCCATGGACCACGGAGGAGGCAACCTGTGACCAGCACAGGGCCGAGCACACTCCCCACGCGCTCAACCCGTGCCCGCCTAAGTCCACCCATCTTCTCTTCCTCCCTATAAAAAACCACCACCATTGGCCTATCAAATCAACTGGTTCGAACCCACGAAATCCATTTTCGCTGCTTTCCACAGAGAGAGAGAGAGAGAGAGAGAGAGAGAGAGAGAGAGAGATGCTTCCCATTTCAATGCTGTCCATTGACTCCGACGACTGGTGGAGAAAGCCAGCTGATGCGGATGATGATGACGACGATGATGACTGTGACTGTGCGCCAGCTGCTATCGCGGAAGGCGATGGGGACGATGACGACGACGACGGGGGCGGCTATGATTACGCTCCTGCTGCATGAGATTTTTCTGTCATGATTCCATTCATCTAGCTATTGATTATCGTCATCTCTGCTATGTCCACTTTTGGTGAAGTTTGCAATCCTAGGGTATTTTTCGTGATACTTATGCGGGAGATTATTCTTCTAGCTGATGAAGTGTTGAGGTTATAGTGAGAAGAGCTCATTTAATTCATTGTCGTATAATCATATGTCATGTGTTTTAGTAAGCTAAATTTAGATATGTAGCCTCTGGTGTTCCTTCATTGTATTAATGACTAGAAACAAGAATTCAAGAAGTGCACATGGATCGTTGAGTTTGGTCTTGTGATGCATGGGCTTGTAAGGAGAATGTTCCCCTTTTTCAGTCTCTGCCAGCTATATTTCATGCTTGAAAGATAATATACGCCTCTTAAAAGAGGGTTTTACAATATTACTATTTAGTATTCTACTATTATTTTTCTTATCTTAATTGAAAAAATAATTGGAAAATAAAATGGCAAGTACAAAAATGAGTAATAACCCTCAGTAGAGATTGGGACAATTTGATTCAACATTTAGTCCATGCAGGTTTGATCGTGTCTTAGCTCTATAATTTGTATTAGGTTCATCAATGGATGAATTACATTGCTAATATTGATCCTCAAAAAGAAATGGTACGTACAGATAGTCCATTAACAACTACCCATTGCATTGAAAAATTGGATAGTTTTAATTTATGGTCATTGGGTCATCCTAAAAAGAACTATTATATTTATCGAGTTGTTCTAAAGGGTCAGAATGGCCCATTATAATTGGAATTTCTTGTTGACTCCTTATAAGATATTCTTTTGGACGAGGGCTTCTAAACAAAGATACAATAATCACGTGGGACACATGTTTAATCTTATGCTCTGTTTGTAAGATGTCGGCAACTGGTTTGTTTATGCATGTAAAGCATTAGCGGAAGTAAAGGCAACTATAAAACATCAAGCGCTTAGGGTGAGCTCATTTCGTTATATATCAACTATTTATACTAATAAAAAAAATCCCAAAAAACGATGGCTTGAATGGACTACATTTTTTCATGGCCAAGGAAAATATTTGGAAGTCATAAATTATTGTGATAACGGAAAAATCAACGGTTGACTAACTTTTCTACAAATAATTACTTTTAAGGTCATATTTTTTAAATCATTGATTTTCTACGGAACAAATTAATTCTAAATTTAAGCAAGGTCCATTACAGGTGATACCTGATTGCAGAAGGGTGGAAATAATGATATCTAAAACAATTTATTAGTAATGACTTTGCACATAATTAACAGCCAAATATCTAAAAAAAACTCCAACCTTTAAACTATTTATCAAGAAATACCCTCAAATAAAAAAAGTTATTCATGAGATCCCCAAATTTAATTGTTTGGAGAAAAATGCCCGCCCATCAAAATGTGGTTGTGGCATCTAGGTGTCAAATCACTTCTGTCCAAAAGTTAGCTAGGTTCCATGTCATTTCAAAAGTTTGTCGTTTTGAACATCCTTATTTACCAAATTTAATTCAAGTTTTTTTTATAAAAAAAAAAAATACTAAATGCGCTAATCCTAGAACGACATCAATCTGCTAACTCACCCACAAATGATAATAACACGCCTGAAATAATCTAAGAAGAAAAGGAAGGTGAATATGTCAATTTGGCGAGTAAAAGTAGAAGGAGATGAAGACGGAGTTGGGGGCGAGGAGCACTCAATATGCATGCGATTGTGAGTTAGATTGAAGGGTGGAAGGAGACATGGACATTCCAATAAGACTTCGATAAATTTGAGGTTTTGGGCTCATTCAGCCATCCGATGATTTAGGGTTTCTTCAAGTGATTTGCTGTCCAATCAGAGACGAGACTGTGACAGATGTTTGCGGCATGTTTACTCTGTATAATGCTATTCACCCCACGAAAGGGGAATACATCTTCCATGTATGTTGACAAGAAAGTATATATTTTTCTATCGAAAATAGGTATTTGTCTATAGGACAATTTATTTCGAAATAAGAACAATTCTTTAATTTCTTTAACCAAAGGAAGATGTGTGTCACGGTATTGAGAATGCATAAGATGAGGTTGGAAATTATTTTTGTTATAGTCCGAGGACACAAGTGCTTGGATACCTGAAAATCTATGAAACTATTTACAAGTCTCTTGTATTATAATTCAAAAATAGTTAATGAGACGTGAACAACTATCCTTGCCATCAAGAGTTGGTAATCCTCTAACATGCACTAACTACGCCAACACTCAAGGGTTGATGTTGGAAATGATTAACCTTCCATAGAGACCAAGTCCAACTCTAAAGGGTTGATGTGGGAAATGATTAATCCTCTGACATGCACTAACTACGCCAACACTCAAGGGTTGATATTGGAAATGATTAACCTTCCATAGAGACCAAGTCCAACACTAAAGATATTCTTTAATGCTATATTCCAAAAACATAGTCGACAAGTTAGAGTACCACTATGATGAATATGACATATAAGGGCATATATATAATATTCATTTACGAAATTACATACGTTGATGAATCCAAAACATCATAGGATCGGGCATGTGGTTGTGGCATAATTTTTCGACTTGCAATATCATCCGTATACACTATATCGCCTGCTCCTGAAGTATTATAAATTACTCGAGAAAATCTATAGTTCTATTTACCAACTCAGCCCATCAAAACGGATCGAAAAAAAAAAAACTTTATGATCCATTTTGGGGCAGAGATTTCTCGTAGCCCGGCCCGAAACCCACCCATTAACCCCTGCCGAGGGCTAATGCCACGGCGTCCAGTCGATTTTCATGGCTCAGATTCTTCCACGCCATCGTCACCAGTTTGGCGTCCCGCCACACGTCCAACGAGAAAATGGCCGTTCCACGGTATCACGACCTCTCATCGATCGCGCCCACCGAAGGTGGCGGTGTCACCACTCTCCTCCCGCACCCTCAGCCCGCTCCCTCCGCCGCACGTCGCTCTCCGGCGGCCGGGCGCCACCGCTAGGGCGGCCGCAGTCGCTTTCCCGAGGAAAGATCCGAAGTTGAATCAGTTGGACGTGAGTTATGGCCAACGGTCGAAGTGGGCTCTCAGGCTCAGCTTAGCGGAGCAAAGCCCGCCGAAATCGGCCGTGGACGTGGAGCGGCTGGTGGGTTTCCTGTACGACGACCTCCCGCACCTATTCGACGACCAGGGGATCGATCGGACGGCGTACGACGAGCGCGTGAAGTTCAGGGACCCCATAACGAAGCACGACACCATCAGTGGGTATCTGTTCAACATCGCCTTCTTGAAGACCGTGTTCAGGCCGGACTTCCAGTTGCATTGGGCCAAACAGGTTTGACTGCTTCATCTTGTCAAAGCTGGTTCTGGGTTTGATGAGTAATGCTGATGTTGAGCTTATCACGTCGATTGATATTTTGAAGATGAGCTTGTTATGATGACGTTGAGCTTAGTTGCTCTTTTTTAAATTTTCAGTGCTATATTTCTGCGTGGCAATGCAAGTTGATGACTAATTCCACTGAGATTTGTATCCTTAGATGTTATTTGCAATTCATCATTCTCATTAGTCGAAGACATTGACGATAGAATTTATATTTCAGCTGTAGTGACCGTATATGAAGATCATTTTTTGGGGCAAAAACATCATTAAATTCTGAGAAGACTCTGCTGGTAACTGTGTAGCTGCTTAATTTCTCGGTTTTAACTGATTGAGATGGAATAGACAGGACCTTATGAGATAACGACCAGATGGACGATGGTGATGAAGTTCATGCCACTTCCGTGGAAGCCGGAACTGGTCTTCACAGGAACCTCTATCATGGGAATCAACCCGGAGACGGGCAAGTTTTGCAGTCACGTGGTGAGTTACGAGTCAATTATATAGTCGTAGAAAACTTTAAGGGCCCATGTTTCAAAAAGGGATTCCCCATGTTAGGACTACTGGGACTTGATCAAGGAGAATGAATACTTCTCTCTGGAAGGTCTATGGGATGTGTTCAGACAGGTAATGACTCTCCAGTTTCTGCTCATGTGACATACCTCTGTTTGGGTGCTCACATGTATTTTTATGCATTCAGCTGTGCTTCTTTGTGCATTGCTAATGTTGTGATTTGTGCAGCTTCAGTACTATAAGACTCCTGAGTTGCAATCTCCCATTTATCAGATATTGAAACGAACTAGAAAATACGAGGTATGTGTTTTGGAAACTATCTTTTAACAGTTTATGTTGTGCAAACGAGACGATCTAGTTTTTGTGGCATTTGTTAGGACCTTACCACTTGTCAGATCAAATTAGATTAGCTTTACTGTGTTTTTGACATCTTCATGATGCAAGTAAGAGATTCCTTGGTATCTAACTAGAAGCATTTCTTGCCATTTTATTGCTTTGTGAATCTGGCCATTTTCAAGCTGATGCACATTTCCAACTTCAGTGAAGGCATCAATGTCCAACTAGCTACGGTCGACTAGCTGATCCTTCTTTCCACTTTCTTTTATTTTCCCGTTCCTTTTACGGCTATAGCGGAATTTATTTTTATAAGTTTTCGCAGTGAGTCCAGCAATTCTTTGATGCACCGTCTTTGCGGATATAACTTATTAGCCATCTTGAAGCCTTATAACACCCTGCCAGTGAAATTGGTGCAGTAGCATAGGCTCAAACCATGTTCCTATTAGCATCCAACAAGTCTAGTATTTGTATATTGCCTCAGACAAAGCATGCGAATCCTGCGGCTGCAGTAACTGTTTATACTTTGAATCCTTTAACGAGAAAGATGGAGAGAGGGATTGTTCCATTAGTGCATGTATAATCGTTACCTCAGGGATCCGAGGATAGCTCTTGATGTGAACTCCATGTATCGTTCCTGTAATCAGTATGCTCTGTCTCCTTGTGTTTATGAAGTTTCAACAATGAGATGACCAAGGGTAGTGGATTGATCAATGTTTCGTGGCCCAACTGCACATAAAATGTGTAAAATGGTAAAAACATGGCGGGAAGCATATCATGACGCTTTTTTCTGGTTGATTTGGCAGATAAATGCAACAGCCATATACCGAATGGAAAGTACCAATACTGAAGGGTTTCTAGGCAGAGCAAAAACCTTCACTTCCCTGACAATTAAAACCAAATATAAGCCCTGAATGGGAAGCTGCTGAGGAGCTAAATTGTAATTTATTTATTTTTTTTGGCCAAAAGGAGCTAGATTGTATAGAAGGAAGTATTAATCGCATGAAGTAGGTTCCAAGATCTAGTCCAGATCTCAATTTTTTTAACAAACTGACTATTAAAACCAAATATAAGTCCTGAATTTGTGACCGACGCTCCATTACCTAAGAGACACATCATACTCGATCTAAGCTTGTTGTCTGTTTTGGGCATATAACCGTTTTGAGATTAATCTCATCTGGATGGAGCAACAGGATGAATTGCAAATTGAAATCTCAAGCAAGATCAAACATTTCTGTCAGTTGGGGGTGGGCACGCTAATATCATAGGCGCAAGGTTCGACTCATGGTCTACAAAATAGCAGAGCAAAAATTTATAAGATAGAGAGAGAAGAGTTAGAGATAGGATAAACCAAACATTGAAATCTCGAGCAAGATCAAAGGTTTCTATTATGTAGGGATCAGGATGCTAGTATTATAGGTATGGGGTTCGACTCCATGCTCTGCAAAGAGATTTAGTCAAAAAGTCAGAGATGAGTTAAGCCTCCAACCTGTGATGCTTGAACTTTGATAAGTTGTCCATTAACTTTATAATTTAGGAGGTCCCTTACTCAAATGGTGGGCTTCATCATACTTGGGTCTTGCTAAAGAAAATGGTGGCTCTACATCAAACAAGATATTCATAGAGCTCATTATTCACCTATCCTCACGGCCTCTTTTTTTTTCTCTTTTCTGGGCTTCCGGGCTACTTCATGTCTTTTCATCAATACAAAGACCATGTTCACAGCAAAAACGGAGTAGCGATCGAAAGTGGGGATTTGGTCCCATCTTTTATTGTGGGCTTATCCCTATGCAGTGGCTCTTCTTGCGCAGCCATGGTTGACCATCTACATCTCCAACTTACGGTGGCTTTCCCGTCTCCTTCACGTTCTTCGCTTCAGGGTCCGCATGCCCACTTGGTTGAACAGCTTGTTTAGACTCAGTTTTTGCCGAACATCTCGCTTGAGTTCGTCGGCAAAAGGCTTCCCTGGTTGACCCGAGGTCAACTTCGGACACTCCTTCACGGTAAGTTAAAGCTGAAGTCCAATCATTGGATGGAAAAGGTTTTTATCTTTTTGCATTAAATGTTCTGCACAATCATTCAGTCAACGTCTTGACAGCTAGTTGCTTGGAGCAGTGGTAATTTGCCCCTCCATACATGAGTTCTTGCATCCACAGATACTTCGAAGTCCGTTTCAACGTGTCTCTAGTATTGGCTCCGGCCTAATTCTCGTCCGAACTTTCGTCACATACCAAGTTAATACACGATGCCCGTTGCAAAAAGGATATATGCGTCGAGCAAATTCGGGGGAGTTACTGATGTGTTTTTGCAAGGTGACACTGACCTTCTAGAACTTGTCACAATGCTCTTCCAACATTAAAGTTAAAATCAGAGTAAAATAAAGGCACTTATGGTGTAAATGAAGAGAAGAAAAGAGTAAAGAAGGTAGATGAGAGATAGTAAGGGAAAGGGTTGGGTGGTTGTGTAATCGTCACCAAAAATATGTCTAGGTCTTTGATTGTCAACTTGATTGGCGGAAACCGAGTTGAATGCGACAGAAGCAAGATTTGCTAATTGTTAAAGGCTATCAGTCAGCAAAACTCAGTTGGCCAACGAGAAAATTAGTCTTAACCGACGGAGAAATGAGTGAAAATAACCAAGTTGTGGAGTGGAATGTCAACAAACGAAGATTAACCAAAGTGAGAAAATGTCACGATCGATGCAACAATTAACGGAATGAGATTCGAATAGTTGCCTAACTACTAGAGCCGATGATTTTGGATTCAACCGTCAAAGGTGCATTTGTAAAGGAATAAGCTCAATGCAATCGTCAAGTGATAGAGCCAAGAAGTTCGTGAGCAACTGAAAGTGGTAATTATGGAAAAGTGAAGAAGACACAACCGTCAAAATAGTGGAGTCATTTATATTTGGTTAACCACTTGTAAATAGGAATTGCTTGATTGTTAGAATCATGTAGGATATATTTTTGTATCTATCATTAACCTTTGATAATAAGCATAAATGCTTAAATTTCAATTTGTAAAATGGTCTGCCCAATCAATCGAAGAACACCACTTGTTCAAATTTTCTTCTAGTTTAACTTTATATTCCAGTACTTTTACATGACTCTATCTCGATACCTTTAATTTCCTCATCGTGTATGTTTTCTGTCCAGTCAACAAATGACCCTTTTAATATCTTGTCGGTTCAGATTAATCCATACTTCGAAAGGCATTTTGTCAATAGTTTTCGGCAAAGAGGTCACTAAGAATAAACGAAGAGGTCGAGGGCTTGCCAATAGTGGCAGTGATGATGGCCATCATTGCTTGCCGCAGCCGTGGTGGTAACAATCATCACCATCTGGCTTCAACTCCACGCCCTTACTACTTCCCTCCTCGCTCTCACATCCGATTTTTTTTTTTTTTTTTTTTTTGGTAAGTATTTTTTTTTTTTTTTGTCCATTTCGATATTTCCACTTAAATGTAATAATTTTACAATACCGTCGAGGAAACATTGCAACGTACTTCAAAAGATCATGGAGTATGTTGCGGAACTTTTGGAACCTCGGGCCCAAATTATAACGGTCTGAAAAGTATGGGCTGTAAAGTACAATTCTATTAACTGCATCATCCATAATGATGTCCCTTGACCAAAATTCCGATGACAATTTTGGTCCGAGTCGTTATGAGGGAGCAAATCGAAACAAATTTTAAAATGTCAGAGCGAATATTGCTGAAATTAAGGCTTTAAGAGGGTAAAAAACTAGAGGGACAACACAATTCTCCTAAATCTCAATGATTGTATTAGTTTCATTGTGCATGAAGGTCTATTCAATTATTCGATCACTGTCTCTAGTCTTGAATGGTAGCTAAATGTTGACGTCACATAATAGTTGTAAATCATCCATAAGATAGACCATTGCTTATGTTTATCTCATCTCATGTCTCAATTAGTCAAGCTTGAGGTTCATAATCAAACTCTTATTTTCACATGCAATTATGACTAATTATTGTCGAAGCTTTATGTAACATGTTGGAAACCCACATCGATTGGGAGAGATCTATCGAGTGATCCACTAATCAAACACTCATCCTCAAATTATCACCACCTTCTATGTTCTTACAAGTATTCCTTTAAAAGATTATGCCCAAATGAAAAAGTTGGATTGTATCACTTCTTAAAAAATATATTTTCAAATCATTCATTTTTATGAAATAGACGGAGTTTAATTACCTTTAGCGTGTAATCAGGATTATTCATTTTTCACAAAATAGACGGAATCTAATTACCTTTAATGTGTAACTAGGGTTAGGAATGACATCATTGATATGGCATTGCGGGCACTATAGTCCCCAAAACTAGCCCCGTGCTGGACACGATCGGTTGGAATTATTGCTTCACCTCGGCGTTCTGTCCAACAAAGAAAGAAAACTACACTTTGCCTTTGACCTTCCATTACCTTTCATGAAGAACGATCATTCCCCAGCTCCGCTCCAGGTTCCTCCAAACACGCATGTTCAGGTACAATCGAAGTCAATTGTTAGTCCATGTAACATGCAGTGCGTAACATGAAAATTAAGATTTAACCTATATCCTCTTTCATCAAGCTTCTAGTTCACGTATCCCTGGGCGCCCGTGAGCACATAGCTAGGCGAGCATTTGTGTGATGTGGTCGATTACCTTTCAATTTATATCCAAATCGAACAACACCCGGTTGTCAAGACCCAAACTCACGAGGCCCGACGTGCCGGCTTCAAAAGTTTGTGCCGCTTCCGGAACATTGTAATCGAGGGAAATGGAGACCGCACGAACCACATATGCATCCTGGACATGCATGCAGGCTGATCATCCGCCGGTCTACGAGAATCTCAGATCAGCACTTCACGTGCACATTTTTCCAAGTCCCATCGATTATACAGGCTTCAAGAACAATCCACGTCCAGAAAGCCTCCGTAGCGGCTGAATAGGCGTTTCGATTTGACGTTTATGCTAAGGGAAATGTCTCATTTGACTGGTCAGGAGCGACTTTGAAGAATCAAAGATTTCTTCGAAGATAAAAATAGAAAATGCAGAAGTTCACACATTAATTTGGCAGCAAAGCTACCATCTCACGTCTGTATATTAAATCTGTAGGGCCTGATCTCTATGTCAAGGTTGGTATCTACGCTTTATGTCACGTAACTCATATCATCTTATGGAAAAAATAAGCGTTGACTTTGATGGAATATATACACATAATTTCCCTCCTCCGCTCCATCTCCCAAACATGTTTATCAAAAGGAGTCTCCTGCACACGTTCATCCATGTCTCCTCCTCGTCCTCACCTCCGCCTTCTCGGAGATTGCCTTCATGGCCCGTGGCGATGCCGGCACGGCTTCTCACTATACCCCTCCATACCAACGTAAGTCCTAACCCTAGGAAAAGAGAGAACGAGGAGAGAAGTTCTCTCCATCATTTGAAAAGAAATGGACTTATATTGATTTGGCAGACGTAAAAGCTTATATGACTTCTCTCTTTAACCCTTTCGCTTTTAGCGACGGAATGCTACGGTGAGGAACCATCGCAGTTCCCGTCTAGCAACCTGTTCGCAGCGGCGAGCGACAGGGTGGGGGACAACGGGGCGGCATGCGGGAGGCAGTATCTTGTGCGGTGCATCAGCACACCGCAGGACGGCATCTGCATCACCAACCGCACTATCCAGATCAAGATTGTCGACTACGCCCTCTCGTCCACGTCCGCAGCCGCTGCCTTTAAACAATCCGTCACCGGCGCCACCTTGGTCCTGTCTCAGACCGCGTTCGGAGCCATTGCCAATCCTTACGTGGCTTCTATCAACGTCGAGTTCCAACAGTAAGTAACTCCAGTTTCCCCCTTTCTTACTTCTCTCTGTGAATCTCGTGCTAGTCAGTTGGACACAATCCTATATCATATGAAAAATCATTTTATATAACGGTCACATGACTCACATGGCATAATCAACGAACCAATTTATCTACACAATAAATATTAGGATTCTCTTTTGATATGAATTTTAAACCCTCCTTTTTTATTATTATCATTATCGCTAAAATGTGACCGTCGTGTAATATACTTCTGTTTCAAAATATGAGAACCCACTATGAAAAGGGGACAGTTTTTTGTGTTTTTTCTTCTTCTTTTTTGGTGTCGGGATTAGGAAAGAAAAATTTCAGTATCCCTCCTTATGTTGGGATAAATCACTTCATCCTTTCCAAGTTAGGAGGAAATTGAACTAAAAGTCCTAAAATTTATGTGCAATAAAAAATTGGCAAGAAGTTGAGTTGTCATGCGATTATCAAATCCATAAGCGCATCCATCCTCACTAATGTTTTTTCATTGTCAAATTGATGTGCAATTTGCCATACCTAAACAATTAAAAACATCACATTTTCTCTCTAGTCTCCTTGTGAGGATTCTACTTTTGCACAAGCCCGACATCAGCGCCACACCTCTCATCTGCCACTAGGGTCGACCACATCCGCTCCAACAATCACCGAGTTTGTCACCACTATCCCCGCATCCATCATTGTTGGCCTCAACCAAAGAGAATTGCCAAGAAAGTTTTAAATTTATCAATTCAATTCTAAACTCTTTTTTAGCCAATTCAGCCTTAAATCTCTTATAATTATATCAGTTTAGTCCATCCGATCAATTTTGGCAAATTGGCTCTAATGTGGGGCCAAGCGATGCTGATGTGGATAATTTTAGAAATATATTTTTAAAAATTTTTGAATGTATATTTTTTTTTCTTTTCTTCTTTTGTTTTCTTCCTTCTTTTTTTTTTTTCCCCATAGTGGCAGGCGTGGCTCGCTTGCCATTGGGCAGGCTGTGAAGCCCTTGCCAACCGCCGACAAGGCTAGCCTCACCATGGCCTTGGGGGCCACAACCGAAGGGAGCCTTGCTCGCAACCGACAAGGGCTTCGCGGCTCTGAGAGGGCCTCATCGGCAATATGGGGAAAAGAGGAAAAGAAAGGAAGAAAAGTAAAATAAATAAATAAATAAATAATCACAGCAGAAATGGCTATCGGATCTCATGGTCCTAGTAGACGAACCTAACGTTGCGAATACCCTGCAAAAAGACTACCAAAAAGATCATGAAACCAACAAACAACAAAGAAGAAAGAGAAAGGGAAAAGCGATCATCACTCAGTTTCCAAACATATTTGGCACATAATTTGCCAAGAAACCAGCAGGAAGGGTGGACTAAAATCATTCCTCTACATAATGTTTCAAAGCAAGAAACAAGTTCAGTAAAAGGAAAGTCATATATGTCTCCGAGATAGAGATCACCTTATCACAAGTTCACAACTCATACTCTGGAAGAAAGCCAAGAAAGAACTAAATAAAATTACACTTTCGCTAAGAATCCATAGATTCGGTGACTTTGTTTACTTTAACTCAATGGAACAAAAGAGACGAAAGAGGAGAGAGAATTCATTCGGAACAGAGGAATAAGATTTTGCAAAACCAACCAGCGAAAAGGAACAAACTTTTCTGCACAGTCCAAAACAAGAACCAGAAACCACATAAAAAAATAAAATAAAATAAAAGTAAACGCGGAATGATCACCCACGAAGAACACACGGAGTTCCAAGCAACGCACGGTGAGATTCAATGTCGCTCTCTCTTCACAAGCATTGGACAAAAAAACAGAGCAAGCTCCGAGCTTTCCAGTGAAAACCAGAAAAGAAGGACGAGAAGCGACGAGAGAACGAAAACCCAGAGGGGGAAAAAAAAAAAAAAAAAAGAGGGGGAAGAGAGGGGCGGTGCCTGTAATAACGATCGTAAGGCGAGACAATGAACCACCGGACCTTGATTCGCCGGCTGCTCCGGGCGCTGAGAGAAGGCAGGATGCTGGTGGAGAGGCTGTAGTGGCTGCCGTCGCGGGACAGGTCCTGGAGCTCTTTTTGTTCGCACGTGAGCGAGACCCTGAACACGCCTCCTCTGACGCGGCCAGTACCCGCCATTGCTGACACAGAGCAAAAGCACGAGACCGAGAAAGAAGAAGGAGGAGAAGGAGCCGGCTGCCGAGCTTATACGCGTGCAGCTCTGCATATGAAGGCTTTCTTAGGGTGGGTTTGTTTAAAATTGTTTTTGTTCCTCGTAACACAAATTTTTGTTATTTTGTTCCGGAGAATAAAAAAACAACATAAACACGCTTGTTTACACACTTTTGTTCCCGGAAACAAAAAAAATCTATATTTTTGCTCCTGAAAACAAATTTGGAACAAAAGCAAGAAATAAAAAAAATTTGTTTCTTGTTCTCTGTTCCTGGAACACTTTCGAGAAACACTTCTTTTTTTCTCATTTTTCTTCTTCTTTTCTTCTTCTTCTTCTTCCTTTTGCTGGTTACCGGCCTTGCCCATGGCTGGCGCCAGTAATTGCCCAGACGAGGGCCGGTGACCTCGCCGGAGCATCGCCAACCCCCGAAGAGGCCGAGCCTCGCCAGTGGCCTAGCGAGGCTCGCCTAGCTAGCGACAATCTCGCCAAGCCACTGGCGAGGGTGAGGCTTGCTTGGGCCAGGCTAGCCTTGGGCGAGCTTGAACATTGTCCAGCCGGTCGCCGGCCATGGCGATGGTTGGCGACCAGCCAATGAAAAAAAAAAAAAAAGGAAAAAGGAAAAATAAAAATATATAATAAAAATATTAAAAATTAAAATATATAATAGTTTTTTTTTTTTATTTCTGTTCTCGAGAATAATTTTTAAACAAAAACGTTACCAAACGCGCTTTCACGCCCTCTCTCTCTCTCTCTCTCTCTCTCTCTCTCTCTCTCTCTCTCTCTCTCTCTCTCTCTCTCTCTCTCTCTCTCTCTCTCTCTCTCTCTCTCTCATATTTCTCACCCTTACCCATCTAAGAGTACAAATAAAAAATAAAGATTGATCTTAATCATCTTAACTTTAAGCTTAGCTACCTAAGTGGCAAGTGCATTCACCTTGCCACCGGTGGCCGCCTCCACACATTAGTGGCACCTCCTCCCCCTATATTTCTCACCCTTACCCATCTAAGAGTACAAATAAAAAATAAAGATTGATCTTAGTCATCTTAACTTTAAGCTTAGCTACCTAAGTGGCAAGTGCATTCACCTTGCCACCGGTGGCCGCCTCCACACATTAGTGGCACCTCCTCCCACCCCCCTTCTTATCCATCCAAGAGTACAAAAATAAAAATAAAGATTAACCCTAGTCACCCTAATCCTAAGCTCAACCGCCTAAGCAACGAGTGCATTACGTCTTGCCATCGACAACCGCATATACACATATGTGGCACCTCTCTCTCCTCCCCCCACCCCCCGCCCCCAAAAAAATCTAAGAGTGCAAATAAAATAAAGATTGGCCTTAGCCTCCCTAACTCTAAGCTCAACCGCCTAAGCGGCGAGTAAATTGCCCCTTGCCACTAATGGCTGCCTTCACACATCAGTGGCACCTCCTCCTCCTCCTCCTCTCTCTCTCTCTCTCTCTCTCTCTCTCTCTCTCTCTCTCTCTCTCTCTCTCTCTCTCTCTCTCTCTCTCTGACACACACACACACGCACATGCACACTTCTCACCCTTACCCATCTAAGAGTACAAATAAAAATAAAAATTAACCTTAGTTGCCCTAACTCTAAGCTCGGTCATCTAAGCGGCAAGTGCATTGCCTCTTGCCATTAGCAGCTGCCTTCGCACATCAGTGGCAGCTCTCTCTCTCTCTCTTGCCACTTGCCACTAATGGCTGCCTTCGCACATTAGTGGCACCTCCTCCTCCTCCTCCTCCTCTCTCTCTCTCTCTCTCTCTCTCTCTCTCTCTCTCTCTCTCTCGCACGCGCACACGCACGTCACGCGCGCACACACACACACACCACGTCACGTCACGTCACGTCACGTCACGTCACCCACACACACACACACACACACACACACACACACACACATCTAAGAGTACAAATAAAAATAAAAATTGACCTTAGTTGCCCTAACTCTAAGCTCGGTCGTCTAAGCAGCAAGTGCATTGCCTCTTGCCATTAGCGTTGCATTGCCTCTAAGATTACAAATAAAAATAAAAATTGACCTTAGTTGCCCTAACTCTAAGCTCGGTCGTCTAAGCAGCAAGTGCATTGCCTCTTGCCATTAGCGCTGCATTGCCTCTAAGAGTACAAATAAAAATAAAAATTGACCGTAGTTGCCCTAACTCTAAGCTCGGTCGTCTAAGCAGCAAGTGCATTGCCTCTTGCCATTAGCGCTGCATTGCCTCTAAGAGTACAAATAAAAATAAAAATTGACCTTAGTTGCCCTAACTCTAAGCTCGGTCGTCTAAGCAGCAACTGCATTGCCTCTTGCCATTAGCGCTGCATTGCCTCTTGCCATTAGCTCTCTCTCTCTCTCTCTCTCTCTCTCTCTCTCTCTCTCTCTCTCATGGAAGAGAAATCGAGAGCTAGGGCTCAATCTTTGACAACCACTGTAGGGTGTGGCCAACTGCATAGTTGGTCCTAGTGATTGTAATAGAGAGGTTAAGGCTGGTGTATTAGGATTTTCCAAACCTAGTATATTTAAGGTTGGAGAAATGGGTAAAGGGATTGTGGTTTTTGTAATCTATTCTTTTTTTACTAACGAGTAATTCATGTAACCGTATTATTACACAGATATTCCCCATCATTGTCCTTAACGAGTGCCACTTGGACTTTTAATTTGCGATAGGTTATCAATCTACTTCCAAGAATAATTTGTTAAAATACACATGTGAGTTGTGTTAGAGAAGTCTCACATCGGAAAATTAATTTGGTGTTAAGTAGTTGATATATCATAGCTAGTCTGTATCACATTGGCTTAAGCTTTTAAGTGAATGAGAATCTAACTGGATATATTAATAGGTTGGACTTGGACTCCCTCTTGAAGATCTCCCCAGGTGAATGCATCGGACTTCTATTACGTGCTCCTAGCAAATGGCATCAGAGCCGATGGTTACGGTTTCCAGGTCAGTGGGCGTTATGATGTAGTAACGCGAGCTCGTAAGGATGAAGTTGGGCTAGAAGGATACTCCCTGAATTAAGGGAGAACAAACCCAACACTGAAGTTCACACTTGGGGGAGAATTGTTAAGATACACGTGTGAGTTGTGTTAGAGAAGTCCCACATTAAAAAATTAATGTGGTGTTGAATAGTTAATATATCATAATTAGCTCATAACTCATTGACTTAAGTTTTTAAGTGGAGATAAATCTAACTGAATATATTAATGGGCTTTGACTTGGGCTCGCTCTTGGAGATCTCCCTAAGTGAAGATATTAGACTTTTGTTGCGTGCTCCCAACATAATTTTTCTTGCATTCTTCGCTCATCTTGCAACCAACTAGGATTCCTCCCTCTCCTAGGGTAATCTCATTTTATACCATTAGTTTTAAGGAATTTTAATGTTGCAAATAGGCAATATAACTCCTCCTATATAGTTTCGTGTGATGATTTAATTGTTTTGTCTCAATATTACAATATTGTTACCGATGCTATATAACATCTTTCTATATCCATAGTCACAATAACTAGGAACATATATCTATCATCAAGTCCCTATATTTCACATTAATAAATAGTATGAATTATGGATTTTATTCTTTTTTGTTGATACAAAATATTGCAAAATGGCATACAATTTTACGAATTACTTTTACAAAATACATATCCCAATTTTACACAAGTAAAAAAAATTCATGGATGCTGCTAGTTTCTTTAGATGCAAAGGGGAGTTTTGAAGACGTAAGGCGACGATGGCATAAAAGTTGAGATGTGTTTTGGCATTTCTCCCTTTGTAGTGTATGGAATGGTTACATGTACTTGTTTGTATGCTATAAAATATGTATTTGATACCCACCCATAGGTAATCGTGATGGTTGGGTTTCACTACCTCATCGCCAAGTGAATGAGTTCGAATCTCTAGATGCTCGCGACTTAAGTGGGGGTGCCAAGGGTGGTTTACTGGGCCGGCCTCCCAAGAGTTTACGTCTAAATAGTGGTTTGCGACGAGGCCCCACCGGTTGGAAAATCGTGTGATCTCCAAAGAGTGATTTCCGATGGTCTCTCGGTCATTAAAAAAAAATGTGTATATTGATACTCCCGATGCGCATTCAAAAGACCAAACCGCCACATAAAACGTGGAGGAATATCAGGTTGACTTATGAAGACAGAGGCCTCCAGTTAGAAAGTGGTGAAAAGAAAAGGCTCTGTTCACACTCCCCGATAACTTTCCCAGGAATAATTTGATTATTTTTAATCATAGAAACCTAAAGCATTAGCTCCATTGGTTGAGCCGTTGGAAATTTTCCAGCTCAGGCATTAAAAATTATTCACTCAAATCTCACAAATTATGTGTAAACTGCTATGAATTTGGATTATTTGTATATGCCAAAATTTTAGATTTAACTAGTTCATGAATCTTTGAAAGGCATTTCATAATCCTTCCTATAATCGGATCTCTATACCTGTATTTCTGTGCATGTGTCTCTGGATTTCTAAAATAAAATTATTTTTGGCACTGGTGCCTGTAATTTAGTGTCACCTAATGATGCAGTAAGCACACCGCACGCGAGCTCTACGACACATTTCCTTTTTGGCATTCTAATCATAAATTAGATGGAACGATTGGTGGAGAGGAAACTAGTGATGCAATCCCACTTTTTTTATTGATATTTCGCGGCCAATCCAGAAGGGGCAGCACGTATTATGAAAATCCCACGCTCAAGTCTTATCCACTGATGTCAAATGGGTCGGAAGCCCCCAACGCTGATGGCCACAATTTTAAGGTTTAATTATTTTGCACGGGAGGGATGCGGACGAACCGGTAAGGCCCGTGATATAATTTTCTTTATGCAGATAATGTTGGGGGAAAAACGGTGGGTGAGAATGAACATTTTCTGTCGTCGGACCTAGTTCCCTTTAAAAAAAAAAAGAACTCGCAACTTCAGGTCAAATCCTAATTCTATTTCAAACTTTTCTTATGTCTACAAGAACCTCCTTTTGATCCCAAATCTGTCCACAGGTCCAAAAATCTCCACCGGTTTTTTCTAAATTATCAATATCAAAGTCAGATGGAGGTCCATCGAAACCCGCATTTTCATCAACACCCTACACCTTAATGTTGATAATCTTAAAAAAAACCAATGATAATTTTTGAACATGTAAGTAGTTCTGAAACTAAAGTGAAATTTGAGAATTTTTTTGTAGAAAAGTTCTGGACAAAATTGAAATTGAACTCAAAGTTAAGGGTTCTTTAGATAATTAGCCTTTTAAAAGTGTGAAGTATGATTCATTGAAGACACATCAAGGTCCCACACTCACGATGATTAAGATGCAAAATAGGATGTCGAAGTTTCAAATTTTCTTCTCCTAACAGTTCACTTGATTGTTAAAATGGACACGCCATTTAATATAGCATCAGAACTAGAAGATCTTGCTTTTTATATTGGAGATTTTTCTTTAGTTTTATCACTGAGTTTGGACAATATTATTAAGCCCTCATGCGTAGCTCCAATTGAAGGTTACAAGTCCGATTCTTCAGTCTATTCTCAGTCTCAGAAATCTTGGGTAATTTGTGAAAGGGAGGCTCAAGCTTAAGCGCATCACTGGTCATTCACTCGCATCATGGTGGGACAAGGGTAACGCGCTTGACCAATAGGCAATAACGTGCTGACAAAATCGACAGTCTTAAACTAATTTTTTTCCTAAAAATGATCTACCTGATTTAAGATTGCAATATCATAATTTGTGATTTTGGTGTAGGACCGCTCGACATACGTATATCCTAGTGATTTGGAATATTTTATCACAAAAAAAACTAACATCTTCTAATTTCAAAATAGAAAAGAAATATCATTTTGAAGTCTTCTCGCACGTTAAATTGATTTTAACCCACAATGTAATTTTGAAGCCTAAATTCTCAAGCACTCTTTTGTTATTTAGAATATAAAATTTTATGAGTCTAAAGAAATAGGGAAAATTTCAAAAAAGGACCCAAAGTGTTATTATTTTCTCAAATAAGGATCCGAAGTGGACTTTGTTTCAAATAAGGATCTAAAGTGGCCTTAATTGTTTCAAATAAGGGCTCGAAGTGGCTTTGGTTGTTTCAAATAAGGACCTGACCTTACCGATCACCAACTAGCTAAATTTTCAGATTGGTCAAGGGTATTTTTATTATTTTGAATTTCACCTTTTTTTTCCCTAGTTCTTCTTCTTCCTATTCGCCGGTGGTCAACTAGCCACCGGTGATGCCCATAGAGGGCTAAGCGAGGGTCGCCCCCGTTGGCGAGGGCCACCCACGCTGGCCACAAGTGAGGGACGAACTCGCTTGAGCGTGGTGACCCTCACCCAAGGGCCATCCGCGAGGTCGGCCCTCGCCGGTCCCAGGTGAGGGCCGACCTCAGGGATGGCCCCTAGGCGGGGGTTGCCATACCCAGGTAAGGCCATCCCTCGCCCAGCCCTTTGTGGACATTGCCAATGGCTGGCTAGCCACAGGCAAAGAGGAAGAAGAACCAACCAAAAAAATGGAAATAAAGAAATAAAGAAAAAATGGAAAAATGACAAATGAGAAATAACGAAAATACCCTTGATTGCTGGAAAGACAGGTCCTTATTTGAAATGAATATAGCCACTTTATGCTCTTATTTGAAATAAACATAACAATTTTAAGTCCTCATTTGAAATAACATCAACTTTAGACCCTTATTTGAGAAAATGAAGGCACTTCAGGTCCTTATTTGAAATAAGATCCACTTTGGGCCCTTATTTGAGAAAAAGAGGCTACTTCGGGTCCCTTTTTGGAATTTTCCCAAAGAAGTATAATGGGATTTAATGACAGTAATTATATGAGGAAGATAATTTCTACACTTTCTGGCTTAAGGGTAATCAATTCCCAATATGATCCAATCTCTATTGAGAATTGGACTAGGAGGATCGATTCCTCGTTTTTGGAGTCAGCAATTGAACCACCTGGTCCTGGGATTGGTCTGATCCAATCCTTGAGTGGTCCAATAAAACCTATGGATTCACATATCTTTGCTAAAAGTTTTGGATTAATTGAATGACAATTCATGTCACAATTCAAAACTGGCATTCATCCAAGATTTGCGAAGATTTAGAGATGAGGGGGCCGTGATTGTAGGGACACACTTGACAAAAAGAGGAGGATCGGGTGGATTCTTTTCTATAAATGACAGACTCACATATTTAAGGAAGGTGCGATTAAGCAAGGAAAGCAAAATCAGTGAATCTTTGTAGGAAAGGAAAGAAAGTAAATTAAAGAAAGAAGTAAGAAACAAAAGGAGAAAGTTCGATGAATGGATGCAGCACTATGAAAGAAAGGGAGATTCGCTTGATCATTTGGAATAATAAAGGGGGAAGTAGAGATTAGGGTTTAGGTTTACACTTTACTTCTTTAAAAAATAAAAAATAACAAAAATAAATATAAATCGGTCCGGTCCGGTTCCCATCTTGGAACTAGAAACATGATCGAAAATCACCGATTTCAATTTTATGGAAGCCAGAACTAGATTGGTACCCCATAGAACTACCCAAAACCGTCTGATTTGATCCAGTCTAAGGCGATTCTCCATTCGAGCGTTTCTATATACTTATCCCTACTGTAACTTCATACGCGTCCTATTTAATGAACTCACCAAAATTTCTGTCTCATCTCTCCACTTTTCACCTTCTTTCTTAAATTAAACAATCAATGATCCTATAATTCTCTTTTTTAATTCCTTACTATTTTATCTTGTATTCCTCTTCCTTTTTTTCATTCTTTTCCCTCGACAAAAGCTTCTCACCATTTCCACTACAAACAGAGGATAGAGAAGGAACTCCTTATGAAAGTCCAACCTGGGTGGCAGAATAATCAAACTTCCTTCCTTCATCCATTCGGACATATTCATGTTGCTTTGGTTCAACATGACAGAAAATCGAATCAAACTTCCACTGTTTCCATTCGGGAAAGGCGCTAGATTTAATGTATATTCAGAGATCCAAATGATTACAGTTCGATGGTCTGCCTTTTTTTATTAAAATAATTAGTATTTTAAGGAAAATTTATATTAATGTGCTGTAGATAATTGTGATTAACAAAAAGAGATTAGAAAGTGTAATTAATTGAGTCCACTTGTTCCAATTGACCATCCAGCGAAGGAGATTGATAGAAACAAATGATTGTCTGAATGCCTGAAGGACTGTGTTGGGCCTAACTGGCAATCCACAATGCACGAGGAAAGGCTTGGAGAATAGTCATCAAAGTTTGGCGCCACATAGGCCAAGCCCATTCTCGGTTCCCTAAACCCACCCATTATTGCTTTTCCATTACTTATCCCTCGTTTCTTTTTGTCCTCGATCGATAAGAAATAGGTAGAGACGTCCAAAAAATCTCATACCTATTGTACCATGATTAATTCAATCCTAAAATTTTTGATTTGTTCAATTCACTCATAACCTTCTAAGGATTCTCTAATGTAGTCCTTTTGAATAATTTTGGTTATAAATTACTAATGTAATTGTTTAGCTAGGCTAGTATGTACGTAGCGCGGTTGGCGTGGATATGACAATTTTATAATTTTTTTAATTCTAAATTATTATTATTTTTCTTTTTTTTTTTTTTTTTCCTTTTTTTCTTCTCCTTTTCGCTTGTGGCCTATCGCCACTTTCGCCTATGGCTAGTCTCAATGATAGCCAACAACTGGCCATAGCTTAGCATTGTCCTCACCTGGGCAATAGCATCACAAGACTTGTTGGCCAACCCTTGTGCAAATCTAGTTAGCGCAAGGGTTGCCCTTGCCTATGGTTGGCCAAGACCAACCACAAGCGCACACCAAAAAAGAAAAAAAAAATCAGAAATTTTTTTAAAAAATTGTAAAAATCGTTCACATTAACACCAACGGTGCCATCTAAGATGATTGATGTCCACACCAGCAATATTTTACTATCTTCAAAAAGTTTATGACTAAATTTATTAAATTGAAAAATTTAGGACTAAATTATTTACGATACAATAGGTTTATGGCTTTTTGGATAATTTTCTGTGGAGAGGCCATTAATGGAAAGAAAAAAGGAAAATTCCAGTTCTCCAGGGGGAGGATTGAAGAAATTAAAACCTTCAACTTAAAAATTAACTATATAACCATTACTTATTAAGAAAAAAATTGGTGGGGAGCTGATGAACTATATAACCCTTTACTTATATAAAAACAAATCAAGAATTATTCTTTTTTGGAAATTTTTGCCAACAGTCTTTTAATCCTCGACAAACTAAAATTTCAATATCCCCCCCCAAAAAAAAAAAAGGAGATTGACGATTCTATTAGAAATGCGAATGCCATTCACTAAGGGAAAAGAGAAAGTAAAGTTTTTTTGGCGACAAATGCATGAAGTATTCAAAGACTTAAAGTGACAATTATTTTCTTTATGTCTCATCAATCATTCTATGTTAATGTATGTCGTTTCTAAGAAATCGAAGCGCTAGTAGGCATGCAACCCTATTGGTAAAACGATTGAAGGGTAGGATTCAATAATATCAAGTTTCTCGTGAGTATGTACACACTTATAAATATAAATAGAAGAGATGAGTGAGACTAAAAAATAAAAAAACCAAAGATTTGTTGCTAGATATTCGCATCCGAAGCGATTGTTTTCGCTTCTCAAGACCCATTTGGACTTGCACGTCGTTGCTATTCCACGGAGAATATCACGGGTGGAATTCTATTACCAAAATCAACAAGCACGACCACACAGAAAGTCTCTTTAAAATCCTGTCGCTACAACAAATGCCAATTGGTCCCCCCCAAAGATCCGTCGTGCCACGTGGCCCCTCCTTCCGGCTGCCACGTGGGAATCCACCTCGGCATGTGGTCACACGAGCCCCACACACTCCTCTCGCACTTCTCCACATCCCCGCACGAGGACCAAAAACGCTAACGCGAATCCTTCCAGCCGTGCCTTCGCTTCTCCCGACACGTGATGTGATTATATATATATGCGCGCGCAAGCTCACTTCACTACTCAGTATCGAACCCTAAGGTGACTCGTAAGATCTCAAAACTCATCCCATCTTTGCTCCATTGCCGTGATGTTTAGCGCGTGGAAGCCGGTCGGTTCGATGGAGTTGGTGCAAGAATTCGTTGCCGAATTCGAGTACAAGCGCTGGCCTATGAGGCTCACCGAAGGAGATGGCGATGGCGATGCACCGGCCACATTGGCAGAAGGTGATGGAGACGATGACGACGACGACGACGGTGGCTATGATTATGCTCCGGCGGCATGAAGAGAGAGACAGAGAGATTAATTTACTTCGCCACTAATGCCCTAGTTAAGTTTTGATTATAGTAAACTATTGCGCGCCGTGAGGACAAGAAGGCCACATCATGTGTGAATCTTCGTCTCCACATGTGCTGATTATGCTAGGTGACGTGTGTAGATCTAGTCAACTGAGGTTTCTTCTCTTGAAGTCATCTCGGTTGAGCTGCTAATGTAATAATGTGAGGTACTATATAGTCAATGGAGAATTTTCTTCTTTATCTATTGATGCGGATGTTGGCTTCGCCAAATTTGAAATTATATTAGTAATGGGTGTGAATTTCGCACGTTGTTATAGAACTTTTTCAAGTTGGTTGATGATCAAAGGCATCATCGTCAAACACATCAAAGACTGACATCATCTCATTATGTAAAGTATTGTAAACGATACATTAATAATCAATTCACTTGCATCATCATCATGTGATGTATGTCAAATCTAGGGTTTTTTATTTTTATTTTTTAAAGCATGACACTAACGCGGAGAAGATTACTTAGGACCCTTCTCTATCACTTCACTTGATTTTCCCTCCTTCAAGGTGAAAATGCATCTAAATAGCTCCCCATCTTTTCAGGCCGATGTATCATGATTATCAGAGACTGCTAAAACGTTGAGAAGATTGTAAGTTCTGAATTTAGACTCTAACAAATGTACCAACATATGTTTTCTAGCAACCTGGATGGCATACCCGGAACCAAACGTGATTAGATATTTATGACGAATAAGCGTGTCATTAGCTTTTCTGAAAAATAACTACAACAAGCGTATCGAGATTCCACGGATGTGGCGCGGATTGAGATGCAGTGAAAGAGAAAAGAGGATCTATGTCCATCTTGGCGAGCTTCAGTGAGAATGGCTATTTGCCTTCCCACATTGATACCACTAGCATATATTTAGGAGTTCAAGACTTCGCATTACCACTTAAATTAGCAGAAGAAATTTCGGATGAAATTACCAAACCCAAAGCCCTCCCACTTACGAAACGAAAAAGAAGAAGAACATATTATACTTGTCTTTTACCGAATGCCCCCTAAAGTTTCACATCCATGAGAAATTACGGGAAATGAAGCTTAAACCCTTCCAACACTTTGTTTTTCATTCGACTGACTGAGTCTGCTCTAGTTTCACATCTTAATTAGTCGGCTCCACGATGGAAAATCCGCGAAGGACCTCTAGCTCGAAATGGATGCACGGAGACTTCTGAATTCATCCCCACATCTAGCTGTAAATCAAAGAAAAGTCCAGTTCAAACAGGCACTAGTTTCCCATTTGTCACGAGGAGTCGTGTGGAACTTATCTTTTGGACAGCTCATGAGAAGTGTCCTCTGCAAAATCAGAAGCCGGACTGACGTCGAAGCGCACTATTTCTTGATATGATTCATCGCGTACAATTATTACGCATTGTTCGCTCATAACAAAGACTCTTTCTTATACGCACTGTTTCTTGATAAGAAAGACACTTCTCTCGATTTGATGTCAAAGCGTGCATGATGAACTTGTTCAAGCCTAATCAGCAGCCGAAAGCCGTGCACTTTCCATGACCGAAATCATTGCACCCAAGAAATGTCTCATCAAGCTATCAATGGCGGGGCTCGTGTATCATATCGTCATTGCCCCTACCATATTTTAGACAAATTGCCCGCGCTGTGTCATCATCAAATCAGTCTACTTTGGATTGCTTTCGTGTCTCGAAGGTTAGGATGCATGATTTTGAACTTATTCAAATGCCATGTCAACATAATAAAGTTAAGGTATCTCGTGAATTCTAACTAGTGATATTTAATAAAAATGACTTAGATGGACCAGACAATTGATCACCGTTCGATCCCTAACACACGCATGACTTCATGAAGTCCATTAGAAGATGTTCAGGTGTCCAGCGCAATTGGTCTAGATCGAGCTTGAAAGTTTCATTTAGACACTTAACCAAACAATAATAAGGCTGAAGTGTCGACACGTTGTGGGGGGTTCCAAGGTGGTCATGGACCACGGAGGAGGCAACCTGTGACCAGCACAGGGCCGTGCACACTCCCCACGCGCTCAGCCCGTGCCCGCCTAGTCCACCCATCTTCTCTTCCTCCCTATAAAAAACCACCACCATCGGCCTCTCAAATCAACTGGTTCGAACCCACGAAATCCATTTTCGCTGCTTTCCACACACACAGAGAGAGAGAGAGAGAGAGAGAGAGAGAGAGAGAGAGAGAGAGAGAGAGAGAGAGATGCTTCCCATTTCAATGCTGTCCATTGATTCCGACGACTGGTGGAGAAAGCCAGCTGATGCGGATGATGATGACGGATGTGGCTGTGCGCCGGCTGCTATCGCGGAAGGCGATGGGGACGACGACGACGACGGGGGCGGCTATGATTACGCTCCTGCTGCATGAGATTTTTTCTGTCATGATTCCATTCATCTAGCTATTGATTATCATCATCTCTGCTATGTCCACTTTTGGTGAAGTCTGCAATTCTAGGGTCGATTATTTTTCGTGATACTTATGCGGGAGATTATTCTTCTAGCTGATGAAGTGTTGAGGTTATCGTGAGAAGAGCTCATTTAATTCATTGTCGTATAATCATATGTCATGTGTTTTAGTAAGCTAAAGTTAAATATGTAGCCTCTGGTGCTCCTTCATTGTATTAATGACTAGAAACAAGAATTCAAGAAGTGCACATGGACCGTTGAGTTTGGTCTTGTGATGCATGGGCTTGTGAGGAGAATGTTCCCCTTCTTCAGTCTCTACCAGCTGTATTTCATGCTTGAAAGATAATATACGCCTCTTAAAAGAGGGTTTTACAATATTACTATTTAGTATTGTACTATTATTTTTCTTATCTTAATTGAAAAAATAATTGGAAAATAAAACGGCAAGTACAAAAATGAGTAATAACCCTCAGTAGAGATTGGGACAATTTGATTCAACATTTAGTCCATGCAGGTTTGATCATGTCATAGCTCTATAATTTGTATTAGGTTCATCAGCAGATGAATTACATTCCTGATATTGATCCTAAAAAAGAAATGGTACGTACAAATAGTCCATGAACAACTACCCATTGCATTGAAAAATTGGATAGTTTTAATTTATGGTCACTGGGTCATCCTAAAAAAATCTATTAAATTCATCAAGTTGTTCTAAAGGGTCAGAATGGCCCATTATTAATGGAATTTCTTGTTGACTCTTTGTAAAATATTCTTTTGGAAGAGGACTTCTAAACAAAGATACAATAATCACGTGGAACACATGTTTAATCTTATGCTCTGTTTGTAAGATGTCGGCAACTGGTTTGTTTATGCATGTAAAGCATTGGCGGAAGTAAAGGCAACTATAAAACATCAAGCGCTTAGGGTGAGTTCATTTCATTATATATCAACTATTTATACTAATAAAAAAATCCCAAAAATCGACGTTTGACTAACTTTTCTACATATAATTACTTTTAAGATCATATTCTTCAAATCATTGATCTTCTATGGAACAAATAAACTCTAAATATAAGCAGGGGGTCCATTACAGGTGATACCTGATTGTAGACGGGTGGAAATAATGATCTAAAACAATTTATCAATAATGACTTTGCACATAATTAATAGCCAAATATCTTTTAAAAAACTCCAACCTTTACTCTATTTATCAAAAAAATACCCTCAAATGAAAAAAGTTATTTAGGAGATCCCCAAATGTTTTGTTTGGAGAAAAATGCCCGCTGTCAAAATGTAGATGTGGCATCTGAGGTGTCAAATGACTTCCGTCCAAAAGTTAGCTAGATTCCATGTCATTTCAAAACGTTGTCGTTTTGAACACACTTATTTACCAAATTTAATTGAAGTAAAAAAAAAAAAAAAACTAAATGCGCTAATCCTAGAACGACATCATTCTGCTAACTCACCCACAAATGATAATAACACGCCTGAAATAATCTAAGAAGAAAAGGAAGGTGAATATGTCAATTTGGCGCGTTAAAGTAGAAGGAGATGAAGACGGAGGAGGGGGCGAGGAGCACTCAATCTGCATGCGATTGTGAGTTAGATTGAAGGGTGGAAGGAGACATGGACATTCCAATACAACTTCGATAAATTTGAGGTTTTGGGCTCATTCAGCTATCCGATTATTTAGGGTTTCTTCAAGAGATTTGCTGTCCAATCAGAGACGAGGTTGTGACAGATGTTTGTGGCATGTTTACTCTGGATAATGCTATTCACCCCACGAAAGGGGAATACATCTTCCATGTATGTTGACAAGAAAGTATATATTTTTCTATCGAAAACAGGTATTTGTCTATAGGACAATTTATTTCGAAATAAGAACAATTCTTTAATTTCTTTAACCAAAGGAAGATGTGTGTAACGGTATTGAGAATGCATAAGATGAGGTTGGAAATTATTTTTGTTACGACACAAGTGCCTGGACACCTGAAAGTCTATGAAACTATTTACAAGTCTCTTGTATTATAATTCAAAAATAGTTGATGAGACGTGAGCAACTATCCTTGTCATCAAGAGTTGGTAATCCTCTAACATGCACTAACTACGCCAACACTCAAGGGTTGATGTTGGAAATGACTAACCTTCCATAGAGACCAAGTCCAACACTAAAGGGTTGATGTTGGAAATGATTAATCCTTTGACATGCACTAACTACGCCAACACTCAAGGGTTGATGTTGGAAATGATTAACCTTCCATAGAGACCAAGTCCAACACTAAAGATATTCTTTAATGCTATATTCCAAAAACATAGTCGACAAGTTGGAGTACCACTATGATGAATGTGAATGACACACGAGGGCATATTATATGATATTCATTTACGAAATTGCATACATTGATGAATCCAAAAACATCATAGGATCGGGCATGTGGTTGTGGCATGATTTTTTCAACTTGCAATATCATCCATATACACTATATCGCTTACTCCTGAAGTATAAGGGCACGCATGATAAAATTTATACTTCTCTATTTCTCTGTTTCTCTGTTTCTCGGAACAGGTTTGGAATAAAAATCTGTTTGATAACGCAATTTGATTTTTTTTATTTCTGAAACAGATTTCTATTCCAAAAATAGATTTGAATAAGAAATCATAAGCTAAAATTTCTAACTTTTCAATTTCTGACCAGAAATTAATTTATGTTCCAAAAATTTTGTCATATGCACCCTTATACATCACTCGAGAAAATCTATAGTTCTATTTACCAACTCAGCCCATCAAAACGGATCGAAAAAAAACTTTATGATCCATTTCGGGGCAGAGATTTCTCGTAGCCCGGCCCGAAGCCCACCCATTAATCCCTGCCGAGGGCTAATGCCACGGCGTCCAGTCGATTTTCATGGCTCAGATTCTTCCACGCCATCGTCACCAGTTTGGCGTCCCGCCACACGTCCAACGAGAAAATGGCCGTTCCACAGTATCATGACCTCTCATCGATCGCACCCACCGAAAATGGCCGTGTCACCACTCTCCTCCCGCACCCTCAGCCCGCTCCCTCCGCCGCACGTCGCTCTCCGGCGGCCGGGCGCCGCCGCTAGGGCCGCCGCGGTCGCTTTCCCGAGGAAAGATCCGAAGTTGAATCAGTTGGACGTGAGTTATTATGGCCAACGGTCGAAGTGGGCTCTCAGGCTCAGCTTAGCGGAGCAGAGCCCGCCGAAACCGGCCGTGGACGTGGAGCAGCTGGTGGGTTTCCTGTACGACGACCTCCCGCACCTGTTCGACGACCAGGGGATCGATCGGACGGCGTACGACGAGCGCGTGAAGTTCAGGGACCCCATAACGAAGCACGACACCATCAGTGGGTATCTGTTCAACATCGCCTTCTTGAAGACCGTGTTCAGGCCGGACTTCCAGTTGCATTGGGCCAAACAGGTTTGACTGCTTCATCTTGTCAAAGCTAGTTCTGGGTTTGATGAGTGATGCTGATGTTGAGCTTGTCACGTCGATTGATATTTTGAAGATGAGCTTGTTATGATGACGTTGAGCTTAGTTGCTCCTTTTTAAATTTTCAGTGCTATATTTCTGCGTGGCAATGCAAGTTGATGAATAATTCCACTGAGATTTGTATCCTTAGATGTTATTTGCAATTCATTATTCTCATTAGTCGAAGACATTGACGATAGAATTTATATTTCAGCTGTAGTGACCGTATATGTAGATCATTTTTTGGGGCAAAAACATCATTAAATTCTGAGAAGACTCTGCTGGTAACTGTGCAGCTGCTTAATTTCTCGGTTTTAACTGATTGAGATGGAATAGACAGGACCTTACGAGATAACGACCAGATGGACGATGGTGATGAAGTTCATGCCACTTCCGTGGAAGCCGGAACTGGTCTTCACAGGAACCTCTATCATGGGAATCAATCCAGAGACAGGCAAGTTTTGCAGTCACGTGGTGAGTAACGAGTCAATTATATAGTCATTAAAAACTTTAAGGTCCCATGTTTCAAAAAGGGATTCCCCATGTTAGGACTACTGGGACTCGATCATGGAGAATGAATACTTCTCTCTGGAAGGTCTATTGGATGTGTTCGGACAGGTAATGACTCTTCAGTTTCTGCTCATGTGACATGCCTCTGTTTGGGTGCTCACATGTATATGCATTCGGCTGTGCTTCTTTGTGCATTGCTAATGTTGTGATTTATGCAGCTTCAGTACTATAAGACTCCTGAGTTGCAATCTCCCATTTATCAGATATTGAAACGAACTGGAAAATACGAGGTATGTGTTTTGGAAACTATCTTTTAACAGTTTATGTTGTGCAAACAAGACGATCTAGTTTTTGTTGCATTTGTTAGGACCTTACCACTTGTCAGATCAAATTAGATTAGCTTTACTGTGTTTTTGACATCTTCATGATGCGAGTAAGAGATTCCTTGGTATCTAACTGGAAGCATTTCATGTCATTTTATTGCTTTGTGAATCTGACCATTTTCAAGCTGATGCACATTTCCAACTTCAGTGAAGGCATCAATGTCCAACTAGCTACGGTCGACTAGCTGATCCTTCTTTCCACTTTCTTTTATTTTCCCGTTCCTTTTACGGCTATAGCAGAATTTATTTTTATAAGTTTTTGCAGTTGTCTCTTTTCTTATCATAATCTAGACTATGATCATTTTGTGTAGGGCAATTTTTTTGGGTTAATCCCATTTCCTGAAAACATGTTGCCATTTATTTGTGTGCATATTGAAACAATCTCTTTGTATTCTGATTTCTGATCACTTACTGTATACTTGATTGAAGAGTCACTCACTGAGAAACTTTTGTTAATATCTGCTTGGAACTGTTATTAAGCAATACTGCAATCCATAGGTAAGAAAGTACGCGCCATTTTTAGTAGCAGAAACAAGCGGAGACAAGCTGTCTGGATCGAAAGGTTTTAATGACATAGCAGGGTCAGTTGCCTCTGCCCATCTATTTTATAGCATTAGTTTCTTTTCTTGTAAGACAATGTTGATGATTGAATTAATATGCGCAGGTATATCTTCGGGAAGAATTCAAAAACGGAGAAAATGAAAATGACTACTCCTGTCTTCACTCAAGCATTTGATAATGAGTTGTCGAAAATATCGATTCAATTTGTTCTTCCGCTGGAGAAAGATTTAAGCAGGTGGGGCTATATAAGTTTATACAATTGAAATTTCTTAAGGTGTGTTATGCCAAAATTCCCTATAGCTAGTGAAGCAAATTCAGTGTTATCGAGTGAAAGTAATAAGATATCTTTTGTGCAGTGTACCTGATCCCAGTCAAAAAAACATAAGCTTGAGACAAATTGATGGTGGTATTGCTGCTGTTCTGAAGTTCAGTGGAGAGCCTACTGAAGATATTGTTCTCGAGAAAGAGAGAGAACTTCGCTCTAGTCTTCTAAGAGATGGGCTCAAACCAAAGATGGGTTGTCTGTTTGCAAGATACAATGATCCAGGACGAACGTGGAGCTTTACATTGGTAAGACGATGCCATCATCTCTGGCATACAATTCTATAGTGTTGCCGCTTGTGACTTGCAAAAAGCTAATTTCAAAGGTGCTGTTTGATTTGTCACTGTACTATGATAAATAACCTGTTAAGTATTCACTTGCATTTTTTGGGGTTGCTTGTACTTGCAGAGAAATGAAGTGTTGATATGGCTTGAGGAATTCGAGTTGGACTAGTATATGATGTAACGAGCAGTGAGTCCAGCAAATTCTTTGATGCACTGTCTTTGCGGATATAACTTATTAGCTATCTTGAAGCTTTATAACACCCTGCCAGTGAAATTGGCACAGTAACATAGGCTCAAACCATGTTCCTATTAGCATCCAACAAGTCTAGTATTTGTATATTGCCTCAGACAAAGCACAGGAATCCTGCGGCTGCAGTAACTGTTTATACTTTGAATCTTTTAACGAGAAAGATGGAGAGAGGGATTGTTCCATTAGTGCATGCATAATCGTTACCTCAGGGATCCGAGGATAGCTCTTGATGTGAACTCCATGTATCGTTCCTGTAATCAGTATGCTCTGTCTCCTTGTGTTTATGAAGTTTCAACAATGAGATGACCAAGGGTAGTGGATTGATCAATGTTTCATGGCCCACCTGCACATAAAATGTGTAAAATGGTAAAAACATGGCAGGAAGCATATCATGACGTTAGCGGATATCTGTTTTTCAGAGAAAACCTTACTTTGACGCTTTTTTCTGGTTGATTTAGCAGATAAATGCGACAGCCATATATCGAATGGAAAGTACCAATACTGAAGGGTTTCTAGGCAGAGCAAGAACCTTCACTTCCCTGACAATGTGAAAAAAGTCCTGAATGGGAAGCTGCTGAGGAGCTAAATTGTAATTTTATTTTATTTTTGGCCAAAAGGAGCTAGATTGTATAGAAGGAAGTACTAATCGCAAGAAGTAGGTTCCGAGATCTAGTCCAGGTCTCAATTTTTTTAACAAACTGACTATTAAAACCAAATATAAGTCCTGAATTTGTGACCGACGCCCCATTACCTAAGAGACACATCATACTCGATCTAAGCTTGTTGTCTGTTTAGGGCATACAACCGTTTCGAGATTAACTCATCTTGATGGAGCAACAGGATGAATTGCAAATTGAAATCTCAAGCAAGATCAAACATTTTCGTCAGTTGGGGATGGGCACGCTAATATCATAGGTGCAAGGTTCGATTCATGCTCTACAAAATAGCATAGCAAAAGTTTGTAAGAGAGAGAGGAGAGTTAGAGATAGGATAGATCAAACATTGAAATCTCAAGCAAGATCGAAGGTTTCTATCATGTAGGGGTCAGGATGCTAGTAACATAGGTGTGGGATTCGACTCCATGCTCTGCAAAGAGATTTAGCCAAAAAGCCAGAGATGAGTTAAACCTCCAACCTTTGTGATGCTTAAACCTTGATAAAGTAACTTTTTTAATTTAGGAGGTCCCTTACTCAAATGGTGTGCTTCATCATACTAGGGTCTTGCTAAAGAAAATGGTGGCTCTACATCTAACAAGATATTCACAGAGCTCATTTCTAAGGGTTCATTCGTTTAGGAAAATATCACGATTTCGAAAAATGTTTTTCGGGAAGCCATTTTCCAAGAAAATGACTATATTTTTAGTATTTGGTGAAGTTCTGAATTTTAACTAGAAAATACTTTCCACTATTCTTTATCTAATTTGATTTTTGGGAAAAATTACCAAAAAAATTGAATTTTAGTATTTGCAATTGATCAAAAAATTTTAATTTTAATTTATATATATTTTTAAAAAATAGAATTTTAAATTATTTGTATTTTTAAAAATAGAATTTCTATTATTTTTAATTTTTCTTTCTTTTTCCTTTCCTTCCTCCTCCTTCCTCTGCTGTGTGCCTCGATGATGGCCGGCTACTCAATGACCAACCAAGACATAATTGCCAAATCCAGTGAGCTCGAGGCTCGATCGATCTAAGAGAATTGCGAGCTCACCAACCCAATCCATGAGAGCTTGAGGTCTGCTAAGGCTGACAAGCTTGAGGTTCAGTTTATCTAGCCGAGCTTGAGCCTCACCCTCGTCGAATCTGGCCTTGGGCGAGGCTTGAGTTGGCCTATGGCTAGTTGCCGGCTACCAGCCAAAGAAGAAGAAGAAAAAGAAAAATTTTAAAAATTAAAAATTCAATTTAAAAAAAAAGAAAAATAAAGAAAAAGAAAACATTAAAATAAGGAAGAAGATGGAAAAAAAAAATGAGGAAGTGAGAGTCTGCGGAGTGTAAATTTTCCACTAGTTTAAATGTTTTCCCCAAATAATTCATTTTTCATGGAACAAATATCGGAAAATTTGGAAAATATTTTTTCGAAAATTATTTTTAAAGTAAAAAAGCGGAGCCTTAATTCACCTATCCTCATGGCCTCCTCTTTTTTTTTTTTTTTTTAATCTTTTCTGGGCTTTCGGGCTATCTTCATGTCTTTTCATCAATACAAAGATCATGTTCACAGCAAAAACGGAGTAGCGATCGAAAGTGCCGATTTGGTCCCATCTTTTATTGCAGGCTTATCCCTATGCAGTGGCTCTTCTTGCGCAGCCATGGTTGACCATCTACATCTCCAACTTACGGTGGCTTTCCCGTCACCTTCACGTCCTTCGCTTCAGGGTCCACATGCCCACTTGGTTGAACAGCTTGTTTAGACTCAGTTTTTGCCGAACAGACAGCTTGAGTTTGTCAGCAAAAGGCTTCCCTGCTCGCCAAGGTGGTTGACCAGGGGTCAACTTCAGACACTCGTACACGGTAAGTTAAAGCCGAAGTCCAATCATTGGATGGAAAAGGTTTTTATCTTTTTGCATGAAATGTTCTGCATAATCATTCAGTCAACGTCTTGACAGCTAGTTGCTTGGAGCTGTGCTAATTTGCTCCTCAATACACGAGTCCTTGCAATATCCACATATACTTCGAAGTCCGTTTCAACGTGTCTCTAGTATTGGCTCCGGCCTAATTCTCGGCCGAACTTTCGTCACATACTAAGTTATTACATGATGCCCGTTGCAAAAAGGGTATATCCATCGAGCAAATTCAGGGGAGTTCTGCATTGCTTCTTACAAGCTGTCTACTGATGTGTTTTTGCAAGGTGACACTGCCCGTTTGGTTTCACATTTACAATGGGCTTGGGACTCTAAAATCCCTTTGGCCAAATGCAAACACATTTGATTCGTGTTTTTGCTCAACTTTGGAAAAATGCAATTGCATATTCAAAGGGTTCTAAAGGCCTTTAGTAGAAAGCAAGGTCCAAGATATTTTGGGAAGTTGCATTTTTGGAATGCAAGTCTTAGCCTTAATTACTGTTCATCTTTTTTGAAGACTGCCATACGAAAAAGCCGATTGGAGGCCGACGGCTGCTGCTTGAGGAATCTCAAGTGACGCTTGGGTCGCATGACCTAGGTGACTGATAGCTTGAATTGCACGACCCAAGCGGCCGCCTAAGGTTGCGCGACCTCAAGCGATGGTCGCTTGAGGTCGCGCAACCCCAAGCGACTGATGGCCTGAATCATGCGACCTAGGAGGCCACCTGAGATCGCACGACCTCGCTTGAGGTGGGCAACCTCATGTGAGGCCATCCGGTGGTACGACAATAGATCTGGCCAATCAACGGTTGGACTTCAAAAAAAATTACAAAAATCTTTTCTTTCTTTTTTTAATTCAGTAAAAGTCCTTTATAAATGCAATTTTTAACAAACGGTATTTTAGCCAAAATTGTTTCACAATGCATTTTAAAATTACAATTCACTAAATGCTATCTGTATTTTGGAAAACTCCATTGACCAAAAGCATTTGCATTTTCTAAAAAATATTCCCCCAAAGCTAAATCAAACGGGGCCACTAACGTTCTAGAACTTGTCACAATGCTCTTCCAACATTAAAGTTAAAATTAGAGTACAATAAAGGCACTTGTGGAGTAAATGAAGAGAAGAAAAGAGGAAAGAAGGTAGATGAGAGATAGCAAGGGAAAGGGTCGGGTGGTTGTGTAATCGTCACCAAAAATATGTCTAAGGCTTTCATTGTCAACTTGATTGGCAGAAAGTTGAATGCGACAGAAGCAAGATTTGCTAATTGTTAAAGGCTCTCGGTCAGCAAAATTCAGTTGGCCAACAAGAAAATTAGTTTTAACCGACGGAGAAATGAGTAAAATAACCAAGTTGTGGAGTGGAATGTCTACAAATGAAGATTAACCAAAGTGAGAAAATGTTGCGATCAATACAACAATTAACGGAATGAGGTTCAAATAGTTGCCTAACTACTAGAGCCGATGATTTCGGGTTCAACTGTCAGAGGTGCATTTGTAAAGGAATAAACTCAATGCAATCATCAAGTGATAGAGCCAAGAAGTTCGTGAGCAATTGAAAGTGATAATTATGGAAAAGTGGAGAAGACACAACCGTCAAAATAGTGGAGAAGACACGAACATCGAAGTAGTGGAGTCGTTTATTTTTGGTTTACCACTTGTAAATAGGAATTGTTTGATTGTTGGAATCACGTACGATAAATTTTTGTATCTATCATTAACCTTTGATAATAAACATAAATGATTGAATTTCATGTTAAATTAATATTTCGAGTTTGAATTTGTTTAACGATTTGTTAAATCGAATTTATTGATAAAGATCTTCTAAGTACAAAAACCTTTGTTGAACTTCATCAAGGATTATAAAAGAGAAAATAAAATAAAAAGGAGCAATCTTTCTTCTTTTATCTGCAGGAAGTTATTAACGTGGGGCTATCAACGTGGGGCCCAAAGTCAAATATTTGACTTTGGGCACACGTATTCCACGCCGAGGAAAGAGAGCCACACATAGAGCGGCTGAAACCCTACAGGGAAAAAGAGCCGCACGTAGGAAGTCCTGCACGTGAAGCCAATAAGGGTGGTGGGCTCAAGTCAAGACTTTGACTATATCTCGAGAGAGATTAGCACATGACCCATCACCATGGCCCTCCACTTAAAACGCTAGCACCTAAAGATTTGAATTTGTGACCTTGGCAATGAAGAGCAAACCTTGAGTCATCACAGCTGTCTACCGGTGGGTTTGTAAGATCATATCGTTTCCGCATGTTATATTACAACATTTCAATTTGTAAAATGGACTGTCCAATCAATCAAAGGACACCACTTGTTCAATTTTTCTTCTAGTTTATCTTTATATTCCAGTACTTTTACATGACTCTATCTCGATACCTTTAATTTTCTCATCGTGTATGTTTCCTGTCCAGTCAACAAATGACCCTTTTAATATCTTTGTCGGTTCAGATTAATCCATATTTCGAAAGGCATTTTGTCAACAGTTTTCGGCAAAGAGGTCACTAAGAATAAACGAAGAGGTCGAGGGCTTGCCAATAGTGGCAGTGATGATGGCCGTCATTGCTTGCCGTAGCGGTGGTGGTAACAATCATCACCATCTGGCTTCAACTCCACGCCTTTACTACTTCCCTCCTCGCTCTCACATCCGCTTTTTTTTTCTTTTCTTTTTTTGTCCATTTCGATATTTCCTCTTAAATGTAATGATTTTACAATACCGTCGAGGAAACATTGCAACGCACTTCAAAAGATCATGGAGTATGTTGCAGAACTTTTGAAACCTCGGGGCCAAATTATAACGGTCCGAAAAGTATGGCCGGTAAAGTACAATTTTATTAAAGGCCTGTTCGGTAACCGGCCAAATTGTAAAAAAAAAAAATTCTTTTCTTTCTAGAAGTAATTTTGGAACATAATCATGTTTAGTAAAAATTTTGTTCCCGGAAGTAGATTTGGAACAAAATCAAGAATTAAAAAAAAAAAATATAAAGTTGATTCTTGTTCTTAAAAACAATTCTAAAATCAAGCCCATATTTTCTCTTTTTATTTTCTTTTTTCTTGTTCTTCTTCCATTTTCTTCTTCTTCATCTACTGCCACCGCCGCGGTTGCCGTTCGCCGCCGTCTGTCGCCCATGACCGTTGATCGTTGGTAACCGGTCCAGCGAGCTCGCCGGAGGCTTGCCAGGCCAGAGCAAGGTCCGACAAGCCCAACCACCGGCAAGGCTTGGCCGAGCCTCACCTAGCTGCCAAGCAAGGCTTAGCCGATGAGGGCCGACGACACTCCGGTGAGGTTGTAGGCCCTCATCTAGTCGGTCGCCGATCCATCTCAAGGCCCGCAACCAGCCACTTGAAGAAGAACAATATGAAAAAGAAAGGAAAAAAGAAGAAGAAAAAAATGAAAAAAAAAAGTAATAAAATTATTTAAAAATTAAAAGAAAATGATTTTGGAGTATGAATTTTAAGCACGGTACCAAACGCAATTTTATTCCGAGAATTGAAATTCTTGACAGTTACCAGACGGCTTAAAATATTTAGAAATTGTTCCCGAAAATAGAATAAAAAAGAATCATTTCTTATCAGAAATTATTCCCGGAAACAGAAGCATTATTAAACGCGCCCTAATTGCATCATCCTGTCCCTTCACCAAAATTCTAATGACAATTTTGGTTCAAGTCGTTATGAGGGAGCAAATCGAAACAAATTTTAAAATGTCGGAGCGAATATTGCGAAAATTAAGGCTTTAAGGGGGTAAAAAACTAGAGGGACAACACAATTCTCCTAAAGCTCGATGATTGTATTAGTTTCATTGTGCATGAAGGTCTATTCAATTATTCGATCACTGTCTCTGGTCTTGAATGGTAGCTAAATGTTAATGTCGCATAATAGTTATAAATCATCCAGAAGACAGACCATTGCTTATGTTTATCTCATCTCATGTCTCAATTACTCAAGCTTGAGGTTCATAATCAAACTCTTATTTTTCACATGCAATTATGACTAATTATTGTCGAAGCTTTACGTAACATGTCAGAAACCCACATTGATTGGGAGAGGTCCTATCAAGTGATCCACTAATCAAACACTCATCCTTAAATGATTGTCATCTTATATGTTATTACAAGTATTCCTTTAAAAGATTGGGCCCAAACGAAAAGGCCAGATCATATCATTTTTAAGAAAATATTTTTTCAAATCATTCATTTTCGCAAAATAGACGGAACTTAATAACCTTTAGCATGTAATTAGGGTTATTCATTTGTTGCGAAATAGACGGAATCTAATTACCTTTAACGTGTAAGCAGGGTAGGAATGACATTGTTGGTATGGCATTGCGTGCACTATACTCCCCAAAACTAGCCCCGTGCTGGACACGATCGATTGGAATTATTGCTTCATCTCGGTGTTCTGTCCAACAAAGAAAGAAAACTACACTTTGTCTTCGACCTTCCATTACCTTCCATGAAGAACGATCATTCCCCAGCTCCGCTCCAGGGTCCTCCAATCACGCATGTTCAGATACAATCGAACTCAATTGTTAGTCCATGTTACACGCAGTGCGTAGCATGAAAATTAAGATTTAACCTATATCCCTCTTTCATCGAGCTTCCAGTTCACATATCCCTGATCATCCGCCGGTCTACAAGAATTTCAGTTCTGGAAAGCGCCTACACCTAATGGCTATGGACAGATTACGGATGCTACAGGTTTCAAGAACAATCCACACCCGTAGCGGCTGAATACGCGTTTCGATTTGGCGTTTATGCCAAGGGAAATGTCTCATTTGACTGGTCAGGAGCGACTTTGAAGAATCAAAGATTTCTTCAAAGATAAAAATAGAAAATGCAGAAGTTCACACATTGATTTTGCAGCAAAGCTGCCATCTCACGTCTGTATATTAAATCTGTAGGGCCTAATCTCTATGTCGAGGTTGGTATCTACGCTTTATGTCACGTGACACATATCATCTTATGGAAGAAATGAGCGTTGACTTTGATGGAATATATGCACATACTTTCCCTCCTCCGCTCCGTCTTCCAAACATGTTTATCAAAAGGAGTCTCCCTGCACACCTTCATCCATGTCTCCTCCTCGTCCTCACCTCCGCCTTCTTTGCCTTCATGGCCCGTGGCGATGTCGGCACGGCTTCTCACTATACCCCTCCATACCAACGTAAGTCCTAACCCTAGGAAAAGAGAGAACGACGAGAGAAGTTCACTCCATCATTTGAAAAGAAATGGACTTATATGATTTGGCAGGCGTAGAAGCTTATATGACTTCTCTCTTTAACCCTTTTGCTTTTAGCGACGGAATGCTACGGTGGGGACCCATCACAGTTCCCGTCGAGCAACCTGTTCGCGGCAGCGGGTGACGGGGTGTGGGACAACGGGGCGGCGTGCGGGAGGCAGTACCTGGTGCGGTGCATCAGCGCGTCGAAGTCCGGCACCTGCATCCCCGAACGCACTATCCAGATCAAGATCGTCGACTACGCCCTCTCGTCCTCGTCTGCAGCCGTCGCCACCAAGCAGTCCGTCACCGGCGCCACCTTGGTCCTGTCTCAGACCGCGTTCGGAGCCATTGCCAATTCCTCCGTGGATTCTATCAACGTCGAGTTCCAACAGTAAGTAACTCCAGTTTCCCCCTTTCTCCGTACTTTCTGTGAATCTCGTGCTAGTTAGTTGGACCCCATTTTTCGAGCTTACGAATTCTTTTCCGCCCCTTTTTTCGCCGTAATATGGTAGAATTCTTGCGGCAAACTCGGAATTGGGATGCTTCCGAAAAGGAATCGCAGTAATTCAGGGTATAAGAACTTCCAATGATCAACCTGTCTTGCTAAACTCCAGCTGCAGTTGCAAAATCACAATACATCGAACCAAAACTTTAATTTAAATAGTAGCGGTAATGCGACAATCATGTTAGACAATTCGTGTCATCGGCCAAACCAAAAACTAAGTTCGTCGCAATTCTTATATGTTTACAACGGGCATATTTTGTAATTCAAAAACAATGAGCGTATCAAGCTGCGATGCCGGCGTTCGCATTAATTGTCGATTAAAATAAGGTGGGATAGAAGCAAATTTCAAAATGGATGCGGCCCAATCCGCCGACGATCTTAATATTAGCACGTTGACTTCGATATGGTAAAGTTTTCAAAATTATATTTTTTTAATGTTCGGAACGTGCAGGGTCTGATTTAAGATTCTGGAGATAATCTGGCGACTGCTCGATATTGAAGGATGGAGAGGTAGAGAAAGTCCAAAGGGAACTCGACGAATGAAAATCGACTTGGATCAATTCTTGCGTCGTCTACTAGAATGACGATCGATTGTTGTTGAAAATTCGTTCTTCTTCTTTTTCCCTTCTTTTCCTCCCGTTAATATTGGTCTTCTTTGTCTTGCACGAGTTCGTCATTCCTTCATTTTCTACAATTGCACGTCGTTTCATGTTGTATTAATCAAAGAGAGGGACAGATTTTTCATGTGAGAAGGTCGGACATGAATTTCTTGGAGGTTTCCCCAGATTCGGAAGCTTCTCTTTATTGCTAGTCTTCGTTTTCGGTGCAACGGGGGTGTAATAATCGCACCTAACATGCATACCTACTTACGCAATTGCTTTAATTTCTCTCACCTAAACCAATTTTAAAAAATTCCTCCTTTTAAGATGAACCAACTATGTCGACCAATATATATATATATGAAGAATCAATTTATTTGATGATCACACAGGGCTGACGTAGCATAATTGACGAACCACGTTATGTACACAATAAATATTAGCTAGTTTTTCTATTATCATTATTGTTAAAATGTGACCGTTGCGGGATATATTTCTGTTTTAAAATATGAGAACCGACTACAAAAAGGGGACAGTTTTTATTTTTTATTTTTTTCGGGTGTCGGGATTAGGAAAGAAAATTTTCAGTATCCCTCCTTATGTTTGGATAAATCACTTCATTTTTTCCAAGTTCGGAGGTAACTGAACTAAAAGTCCTAAAATTTATTTGCAATAAAAAATTGGCAAGAAGTTGAGTCGTCATGCGATTATCAAATTTATAAGCGCATCTATCCTCACAAAATATTTTTTCATTGTCAAATTGAAAACCTCACATTTTCTCTCTACTCTCCTTGTGAGGATTCTACTTTTGCACAAGCCCAACATCGGCGCCACACCTCTATTTGCCGCTAGGGACAACCACATCCGCTCCAACAATCATCGAGTTTGTCACCACTATCCCCGCATCCATCATTGTTGGGTTCAACCAATGGGAATTGCCAACAAAGTTTTAAATCTATTACAATTATTTCAATTCAATTCTAAACTCTTTTTTGGCCAATTCAATCTTAAATTTCTTATAATTATGTTAATTTAGTTCATCTGATCAATTTTGGCAAATCCGCTCTAATATGGACTGGGCGACGCTAACATGAATAATATTTTTTTTTGAATTTTTGAATTTATTTTTATTTTATTTTTTTGGTTTTCTTCCTTCTTTGCTTTTTTTCCCATAGCGGCAAGTGTGACTCGCTTGCCACTGGGCATGGGCTGTGAAGCTCTCGCCAGCTGCCAACAAGGCCAGCCTCACCATGGTCTTGGGGGCCACAGGCAAAGGGAGGCTTGCTCACGGCGGACGAGAGCTTCACAGCTCTTGGAGGGCCTCATCGGCACTATGGAAAAAGGAGGAAAAGGAAGGAAGAAAAGAAAAATAAATAAAATTTGGCAAAAAAAAAAATCATTGTTAAAAATTGTTACACGTTAGTACTAGCCAATCAAAATTGACTAAATAGATTGAATTGATAAAATTATAAAAAAGTTTAAAATTTGAATTTGTGTAATTATAATAAATTTATGATTTTCTTGATAATTCTTCCAGCACAACCACCATACCCATCTTCGACCCCATCAGGCGAGAATGACGGATTAGACGAGACCAATCCAGTCGTCTTCTCTTAGGACGGAAGAGGACAAATTGTCACTAGCCCAGGACGTGTTATCGGCAAGTTGATTGGCCGTGGACAAGTAAACGCCAAGTCAAGCACGCTCTTATTACCGAACAGAAGAGGTCGCAGTGAGGCACAGAAACGGAATTAAAATTCCAGGACAAAGCCCTGGGACTTCGATTTGTCGACTAGTCGAGGCATTTTCTCGACGCCTTCTTGCGGATGCTCTTGAGTCGAGAGAAATCAAATGACGTTTACGGTCGACCAGACAAGACACGATACAAGTCGTCTCGTGGAATTTGAACTAGTCATGGTCGGCCTATTATTCGAGTCTTTGGAGGAATTGATTTCATAAGAATGCATGAGATTGACAAGATAGTTGCATTTCATGGATTACTTCGAGGAACCCTCCTACATTTTGGTAAAGATTGGAAGAAAATCGATTTCCGAATGACAATGTAGAAAATATTCCACTACTTTGTTCCCCTTCCCCCCCCACCCCAACACAAAAAAAAAAAAAGTTCATTTCTTATAGATTTATGAAATAATTGATAATTATAAAAAAAAATTGTTGGCAAAAAATAATACCGCTCATTTGATTTTGCACTGACTTGTTGGTAGCTTACAGACACATTAAAAATTACCAACATTTATTATGGTGCAATTCATCAATTTTTCTTATCTTTTCTAAAAAAATTAAGACGTTGTTAAGAAATTTTATGTGTTTTACCAAATTTTATTAGTTTTCTTCCCAACGTCTTAAATTTGTGGAAAAATGAAACTAATAGTCCCTAGGCTTTAGCTTAACGTGTAATGTCATCCTTAAAGTTTTAAATCGGTCTATGTTATCCTTAAATTATACATAAATATTCAATTTAATCCATAAACTTTCAATTAGTTGAATGTAGTCCCCCAATTTTCCATTTAAAAAAAAAAGTGAAAAGTTTTTATCATTACACTATTCTCTAGATTTTCAAATATCTTTTCATTTCAATTTGTTCCCTAAATCAAGAAAAGATATGATTATCTTTTTATTACTTTTTACCTTTTTGGTCTTTATAAATATTATGATTGCTTCATTTAAGTATATTTTAATGTAATGTCACCATAAAAGTAAAGCATAACTTTATTTATAATTGTATCAAGTTGATATTCTTGCTACCTTAATTCTCTATTTTATAGACTTAACTAAACTCAAATTAAAAAAAACAAAACAAAACACAAAAGTTTAAAATTTTCATCTGACTAAAAATTAGGAATGTGATTTAGATCGAGATTAGTATGGCTATAAATAAATTAATATCGATGTCAGATATTCTTATGAGAACACTTATTCTTAAAAAAAAAAAAAAAAAAAATTCAATTCGATCTAACTATAAATGAGGTTCTATGATTACTATTATAGAGATCATAAGCTAAAAGGGAAAAAGACACTAGAAGTAACATAAATTACATATGACACCCATTTTAGTGTCAAAACTTTTGAATGGATCACTGTAGTGCCATATCATGAAAAAAACAATCACTTAAGTCCTCGCAGCAATAATTCCTACAAAGAGTCCTACATAACTTCTTCTTCTTTTTAATGAAATGTTAATTCCAACGTGGCTTTTTTTATATAAAAGAATAAAGGTAAGTTCATATAAAAGAATAAAAGCAAGTCCAACGTGGACGATGGGCTAGCCCCGTCATGAAAACTTGTGAATAGTACAGACGAACCGATTTGATTTTGTTATGGAAAGATAAGAGATTGGATTGAATAAATTGGAAGTTTAAGGATTAGATTACACGTTTAAGAATAATTCAAGGACTACATTATGTGAATAAATGTTCATGGATGGCATTGCACATTGAATAAAAGTTTAAGGATTATTAGTTTCATTTTCCCTAAAATTGCTAACTATTACGTGAATTTTTTTTATCTTTATTTTTGTAACTTACAAATTGTTTTTTCCTAACTAATTTCATGCTACCAACTCTTATTTGAGTTACCCACCACATTTATTTGTTTTCTTTTAATTTATCAAGTTTTGTCATCATTTACCAACTTTAGTTCGTCTTTCTTACAAATTCCTTAAGTTTGTTAACTCTTATATAAATTCACCAACCTTTATTTGTGTGATTTATAGGACTTTCTTTCATTAGGTTACCAATTAGTTTTGATTTGTTTTCCACTATTTGCTTAGTTTTTCTTTTTAAATTTTCACACTTTTGTGTTGAGCGAGCAATTTTTATTTGTCTTTCTTACCAACTAGTCAAATTTACAACTCTTTTTGGAAATTTTTATCTTAATTAGAGTAATTATCAACTTTTTCCCATTAAGTTACTAACCCTTGCTTAAAAGAGTTAATAACGCTTATTGGATTTTTTTTAGTTACAAACTTCTTGTTTCCTTCACAATAAAAATTCTCATATTTTGTCAACTTCTATTTGAATTAGGTCTTTTGCTTTTCCATCATTGATTAATCCAAAAAAGAATTCACTTTGAACACTTTTTGTAACAATTTAAGGTTTTACGAAAAATGATTTATCTAACTCTATTTAGCATAAAATTCACACATATAGCTCATGTTTTGAAGTATGACTAGACTAAATTAAGGGGTCGGGGGTTACTCATAACTTGAGCCTAAGATGTAATGAAGCAATAAATAAAAGTACTAGGGCGGAAAAGAGAGAAAAAGAAAACCAAATCCCAACCACGCCTATATTGTCTGCTGGTGAGAGTCCATCTCCAACTTTAATTTATTTTTATATTATCTGCCATTTTCTTCTTTAATCCGATTTCTCAATTGGATCGGTTTCAATCACCCACATGGAATTACATGCCAAGTGTTTTTTTAGAAATAAGAGTACTGAAAATCCTAAAATTTGTTACAAAAGTATAATTGAGTTTTAAAATTTAAAAAAAGTAAAATTAAATCTTAAAACTTTCAAAAGTGCAATCAAATTTTAAAATTTATTGAGAGTGTGCAAAAGATCAGAAACCGACTGGACTGCCCGAAACCGAACTGGACTAGATTAGGCAATTCCTAAGGTAGCTATTTGATTCTCTGTTCCAAATTATTGGAACTGATGGGCACCCGTCCGATTCTCAATTTTAGATGTGAAACCACCCACCCACCACTCAGACCGAACCAGTAATTTATAAATATATATTTAATTTCTAAGAAAATTTTTGACAAAAATATTTTAAGACAAATAAAAACCCTAAAATTCCTAATTTGAAGGTCAACACCCATTGACTCGAGTGCTTGTTAGGGGTGTGCAACCGGACCGGGTCAACCTAGTTTCCGGATCGGCCCACGCAAAAAACAGGGTCGGGAACCGGTTCCAACAACTCAAACCCTGTTTGACCCGGTCCGGGAACCGGTTCCGAGGGATTACCCACCCAGGAACCGGTTCAACCGGACCGGTTTGGGAACCGATTGGAGAACCGGTTAAGCCACCCCCAAAAAACAAAACGCGTAACCCTAATTTCTATCTTTACCTCTCTCTCTCACGAGTCTCACCCCCTTCGCGAAGCTGCTGCTACTTCTCCGCCTGAGCCCCGTCCTTCGCGAAGCTGGGCGCCACCGCCGCTGCTTCTCCTTCCCTTCGCAAAGTTGCTATTGCTTCTTCGCCTGAGCCCCGTCCTTCGTGAAGCTGCTGCTACTTCTCCGCCTGAGCCCCGTCCTTCGCGAAGCTGGGCGCCACCGCCAGAAGCCGAGCCCCTACTTCTGCCCATCCTCAGCCCGTCCGTCCGAACCCCCTGCTCACCCACGAGATCTGCAGCTGAGCCTTTGCTTCTGCCTTGCAGCAACTCCAACGTCGCCTGCCCGCCTTCTATCCTCACCCACGAGATCTGCTTCTATCCTTAGCGTCGCCCGCCCGCCCGCCTTCTGTCCGTGACCTGCAGTTGAGACTCTTCCGCCGACACCTGCACCCGCAATCGCACCTCTGCTCGCCCATGCCTCCCTCTGCCCGAGCACTGATCCCAGTTCCATTCAACGCCACCTCTGCCGCTCTCGTCGCACCCCTCGCACTCACACCACCGCCTCACGGTAACAACTTGACTGAGCTGAGCAAGTTCAATGTTTCCTTTAATCCATTGATATCTGGCGTGATCCCTACGACAGGGCAGTTAGGTACGTTTGAGATAGAGTCCTTCCTCCGCGACCCTCTGTTGGTCCTTCAGTCTTTCCCTAATCGAACACTCCATCCACCGCCAAATCACACGAGATTAGGCCAGAAGAAGCCTCTGAAGTTTAGGGTATTTCTAGTACTCTTTGCTCTCGCTGTTGCTCTCTTATCATTCGGGATCTTATCATTCATACTTTTCTCGTCCGTCAAGAGCCCGCTTGACTTGCCTGAATACCTGGTAGAAGAAATAAAGTCTTCACTAGGTATTGTTCAGAAGCATTTAGATAAAATTATTCTTGGAGCATGCATTAGATTGCATACCTTTTTTTCAGTCCGATACTCGATTTTGGGGGCAGGATAGTAACGATATTCTAAACATAACATGAATTTGGACCTAGGATAGCGACAATCTCAGTATCATCAAATCTAAAGCTGAGAATATATGTGCTACACACATGGGTTGGTGTGACAATCCCCCTTATTTAGCCCCTGAGGTACTTTTTTTAGACTAAGGTAATCACTTGGCAGGTTTGACATACTAGCATATTCAACAGAATACTACTATAGCAAGTTCTACTTTTAAATTGTTTGTGTGCAAGAATTTTTGCATCTAATATGTATACTTCGTTACATTATCTGCAGGTATATATCCTCAGCAATATAACATTTTGCTCGAGAATCTTGGAGAGACAAGTTCTACTCTCTTTCTTTTCCTTTTCTAGTGATGTTATGAGGTACAAATTATTTGCTATAACGGTGGATGTGCTTATGCTTATCGATATGAGTGTTAAACGCTTTATTTTAAATATGAGTGATGTACATCAATTTTTGCAAAACAGGTTCCAATATAAACAGGGTTGACCCTGTTCCCGGAAAAACGGGGTGGGTCGGGAACAGGTTCCAATGTAAACAGGGTCAGGAACAGGGTCCAAAAAAAGAGAACCGGTTATAACAGGGTCGGGAACAAGGTCCAGGTCTAGACCCTACCCACCCTGGACCCGATCACCCCTAATGCTTGTCACGTCTTATTCCCGCCTTGTCTAAGTTGTCTTTTTATCTCTCACTCACAGCCTCAACTCTCAAGCTTAATGTTTGTCGACTCACAGCCTCGACTCTTAATTTTTAACATGAGTCCAATCTATTTATCAATATTGCAATTAAGAATGGGTTAATACTACGAAAACTCCCAAATTGGTATATTCGTGATAAATTTACCCCAAACTAATTTCTTAACCACAAAAAATTCCTAAATTGGTACATGTATGATAAATTTACTCCAAATGATCACAAAAAACCCTAAACTAATATATTTGTGATAAATTTACCCAAAATTAATTTTTTTTAACTGTCAAAAACCCCAAACTTGTACATCTATAACAAATATGCCCTATGTTAAATTGAATTAATATCTCAAAACTAGTATAATTATGACAAACATAAAGTAAAACCTCAAACCGATACACCAGTTACGTGTCATTCAACTTAGCAATTTAACAGTAAAATTTAACGAAAACTAACAGGGAGTAAATATGTTATAAGTATACAAATTTTGGTAAATTTGTCAAAGACGACCAATTTGAGATTTTTTATAATCAAAAAATTAATTTAGGGTAAAATCGTTACAAATGTAATTGTTTTGAGTTTTTTGTGATATTAACCCATTAAGAACAGGGAAGTTCTTTCCTTTTTCTTTTTTTGCTTTACGTTGGCTTGCAAGAAGATGTTACACTAAGTGCATGAAGCTTGGTGGGACCGGTCCTGTCGGCCCACCCCAAAATTGGAGAAGACCAGCAATCCGGTTCTCGCGTGGATCATGGAACCAACGGACAGTTATCGGTTCCAATTTTTCGAAATCAATCCTTAGTGGGCGATTCTTGATTCTAAGGTAGGAACCGCATGCTCACCCCTAAAACTTATCATAAAAATACAATCGAATCCTAAAAAGTGTAATCAACGGAAAGACTTAATTAGTTCAATTTAACAAATTTTAGAACTTGATTCCGCCGAAAGTATTGCACTTTTTGAAAGTTTTATGACTCAATTGCATTTTGTAATAAGTTTTAAGACTCAATTATATTTTTGTAATAAATTTTAAAACTTTCAATACACTTATCCGTTATTCCAAATTTAAGAGGTGAGCTAGCAGAAAATAAACATCCGAACAGGATTAATATAATTGTAAAACATTCATTTTTCTTATTTCCCAGATCTTGGTTTGGAAAAAAAGAGGATCCGAACTTTTTGGTGCAGTGCACTCCGATGTGCCGACACACAAGATTAACTAGATTGCAGGCTTGAACTGGATGAAGTGCATTCACCTTGCTTTGACTCGTGTCAAATGTTCACTGAGAAAGAGTTCACATACACCAGATCCGATTGACCCCTCTTATCATGGCCACATCCCCCCCAATTTGTCATCACTTTCCCTCACCTTTCAACCCTTATGAGTATATGATATGTGTCATCATCTCTACCCCAAAACAAAGGGAGGAAGAAATGCATCATCCTCGGATGATTGTGTCAAAATTTGGAAAAATAGGAAACAGATATACAAATTGGAAAGGTCCTCCATACCATCTATTTTCAAGGCCTAATGCAAGACTTTGTCTTCACATTTGCGCACGGTATAGGAGAACCCAACATGATAAACGAGAAGAAAATTTGGCAAAAATTTACTGCTGCGTTAGCTCAGTGAGTAGTAGTTATGGTCTTCCCTCGACCTGCCATTGCTGCCGACAAAGATAAGATGGTCGCCATCCCTAATCACCTCAATGTCGTCCACCTCCGCGCCGTTCTTCATTAGAATCTTGGCAGGCATGAAACCGAACTTCTTAGCTCCAGTTTGAAGGAGCTCTTCCAAGCTCCCCGGAAGCAGCACTAGCTTCCCTGCACTATCTCCTATCTCAGGACAACTGATGGTCACCCTTGCCGGGTCGACGCCACTCTTGACACTATGAACTTGATCGACCAGAAAAGGCAGCTCCCTCTTCTTGCCGTTGTGCGCAGCTGACATAACCCCAAACAGAGAATTGTGGAAGTTGTTGCTCCGACGCCTCGGGCGGCTCTGGCCCCACGATCCCTCCACGTTGCTTTCCTGTGATGCCGGACGGATCATCGGCTCGCTAGTGAACCTCCCTAGGGAGCGGGCCTCATGGTGTTTCTCAGGTATGGCTATTACGGACTGTGGCTTGGCATCTTCGGACGATTGGAACAGGAGTTTTATCTCCTCATGCCCCTGTTGGTCAGCCAAATCCCGCGGCGTCCAGCCATAGGTGTCTGGCTTGTCCATGTCAGCCCCTTGCTCCAGAAGGAACTTCACAATCTCGACGTTGTCTTCGGAGACAGCAATGTGGAGGGCTGTGTTCCCGTGGCTGCTGGGAAGTGTGACGTCCCCTCCATAATGCACAATCTCTTTGAGTAGGTAAAGGTTGTTCTGTTCAGCCGCGGTGCATGCGAATTGGCCGACGTCTCCGGAGCTTATATTCGCACCATTTTCAGCCAACAACTTGATGACGGGGTCATGACCGCCCAGCATGGCCTCCCAAAGCGGCACACTTCCCTCTGAGTCTGAAAATTTGTAAATTTATTTACTGTCAAATGAGTGGAACTTGAATCAGAGCAAGGGAAAGGCCTCTAGGAGATATTCTAGTAAATGGAACGAAAGTTAACTTAAAGCAAGAGTGAAGGCAATGCGCCCAGCACTCCGAGTCAGGCATACTAATCTTCAAGTAAAAGCAAAAGTCGCAGGATCGCATGACTTGAGTTCATATTTATCTGTCGGCACATTCAATAACACGGAGAACTTGGACAAACGTAGCAGCGTCTGGAAAATTTACCAACAGTGGATACCGTTCAACACCATGAAGCAAGTCAACAGACATGAACAGACCGATCTAGCAGTGAATTATTAATTTTCTTCACATATTGGCATAGACACGGATTGATTTATATCTCGAGATATTGTCTGTTTTCTTTGAGTGGAGTCCTACGACTAGGATGCCTGGACAGGTGAATAAACAGATCTAGACGTTGACCACCACAGAGCAGATATTGCATCTACGCATGCTAGCTGGTTGCTGCACCTTCTGGATAAGAACATCATGTTGACTACTACTAACATGTGATCCCAAAGATTTGCTAAGAAAGAAAGGGAAGTGAAAGTCAATGTGCCAAAACAATGCAATACAGATTCCACGAATGGAACACCTGTCTAATCATGGCGTCATGGTTTACCAAATTTGGATATGAAAGATAAGGGGCATTTTGAAGATAATGTTACTTAATCTGATTCATACAGGGAGGTGTCTCGCCAAATCTATGGAGAGACAAGTATGTTAAGAAAGTCCGCATGTGGGTATCATCCCAAAACCATTATTCCCCCCCACCTAATAGTCAGAAGGTATGCTCATTTTGACAACTCGATATTATATGCAGCCAAAGACATGTCACAAGGGGCCAGAGATAGTGTAAGAGAAGGGCCATAAAGAAGTATGCAATTTCAAACTTGTGACCCAGTTGACGGGAATTTAAGAGCTTCTCGTAATACAGGAGGGCTTGTTGGAAATCAGCAGACGGCAGAGTCTTAGCATATGAGGGAAAAAACATGGATGGCATTTTTGTAGATAGTTGATCAACTAATTAGAGAATGTTGAAATACTGGGAATATGATGAAGCATTAAATACGCAGCATCGATATATGAATGTGATACCGAGATATGAACCATTAAAATCCAATCAAATTGATGTAGAATATCAATAAGAAAGATGATACCTCGCCTGTTAGGATCTGCCTCAAAGTCCAGTAGAAGAAGCACGCAATTCTCGCTTCCTTTAGATGCTGCAATATGCTGAAATTACGAAAAAGGTAATTAAATTTAGAATGATTTTTTAGCCAATGGAAATTGCATCAAAATAAGCAAAATCGCTGGACTTTCATATTTACCAGTGAAGTCCTCCCACTGTTGTCTGATTCATTTGGATCGAGACCTCGTTTCAACAATTGGTTTAGTAGTAAGTCATCTCCTCTCATTGTCGCAAAGCACAAACTGAGAGGCAGGTCCATCCTACCGCGAGCCAACATGTTCTGTGTCTCCAGCAAGACACCCTCCATGGTTGGATCTTTGAGATCTTTCAAATGCTGTGCAGCAAAATCACCATCGATATTACAAAATGGACCTAGGAAAATATTATGAACAAAGAATACACCAAAACCCTTGTCATGAATTATAGTAAAAAAAACTAAGAACACCATGAAAAATTTAACCAGACGAATTACCATACTAACAGCTGCTATAATATGGTTTTTTTTTTTGGTACAGAATTCATACCTGAAGGAGGTTGTTCATTATAATAGTCCCGTCACCAACATTAGCCTGGACGATATTAAGAAACGTAGTACGATTCAGCCGCAGCAGCTGGCTCAACCGTTTGGTCCTCACTGTGAAGAGCTGCGGTCTATAACAAAGCACGCCAATCTCACCACAGAGATCTCCAGTTTTAGCTTCACCAATAACCTGTGCCATCCACACTAATGTCAGTAGGTTCCTTACTTTTTACTTGCAAGCAAATTTCTTGGTGTCAATTATGGAGCAGTCAGACTTGCCTGTTCGGTTCCATTCTTCATTACCAGCAGTTCCTGCATGATATCATACATGTTAAACCTTAAATTCAGAAAAGTTCAGTTTCAATTTAGGGAATTCTATTTCCAAAAGAAGCCATAAACTGCAAAATCAAAGTTTGCATGTCAAATTTCTGAGAAAATGACAGGTTTTGGTTCATTACCACAGCACCAGTGACAAGTATGTAGAAATCTGTAGGTGCCTCATTTTGCAAAATCACATCCTCTTTTGGAGGAAAATATTCAGCCTTCATCTCTGAAACCTTTCCAAAATACAATGGACAACACAAATTATTAGGAAACATGCAACTACGGACAGCCAATCAAAATTGTTATGTGCAAAGTGAAAATTCGCAGGATAGTTATGTTGCTAGTACCAGCTGGAAGAGCAAGTCGTTTGAAACCCCATGGAATAAGTACACTTGATCCACTAGAGAGTAAAAAAGGTAATGCGAAATGCTTGAACGGATTGCTTTAGGGAGTGACTCGAGAATCTCTTGTTGCTGCAGTCCCTCCGAATTTGTTCGGTACTTCAAACATAAATGCGCTAGCATCTGATCTTGCAGCCGAGGAGGCAGTTGGTTCCTCAGGGAGAAGCTTGAAGCAGCTTGTATGGTATCTCTCTAGAATTTAAAAAGTGAACAACGATAAGAAAGTAAAGAAAGAATTGGGGTCCAAAATCACTGCTTACGGACATAAAAGCTGGTCATATAAATACATTACAAGACACTTTTTTAAGCAATTGTGTCAGGAACAAATAAGCGCATACTCACAAATTTTCGGGTTCGGCTTGTCCCGTGAACGACTAAGTTGGTCATATTACCAATCAAGTAAGCAGTCAACCCAAGGTTGAAGAGCATGTAGAAGATGTCAAAGAGCATCTCCCTTGTATTGACAGGATGCAGGTCCCCATAGCCAACCGTCGTTAGAGTAGTGATTGACCAGTAAATTGAAGTCACATACCGGATCCACAGACTCTGCTCAAGGAAGTTATCCATTATGGCACCAATCCATGTCCTTTTAGGATCTCGATATCGTGCAGCTAAGAGGTAATAGAAGCACCCAGCACAATGAACAGCAAAAAGGGTGACCTGAAGAAGGTAAATTACACAGAGCTCTTTATTACAGGAAGGAAATATCAATATATTTGGTCATGATCAGATTGGTCCTAAATAACTTGGACACTCACACAAATGAGTTTTGCACATCGAACCCAGAAGTAGTTATAGTTCCTGTCTTTCTCCAATCTGTTTGCAGATATGACAATACCAATCAAGTTTTCGCAGTGTACAGGTTCGCAATTGTGATTCATTCAAGCGGAAAAAAACATTACCTGGAAAATAAGGCACTGACTCTTCGTAGACGCCAAAGGCGAAGCATGTTAAAAAGGCCATAGGAATTGAAATTTGATGGGAATATTTTCCGAGCAAGTTCAGATGGAATCGTGGATATTAAATCGAAGGCAAACCACGTGGTAGTGTATTTCCAAGCAATTTTCTTTGGATTATCGACAAGAAGGTAACTAGTTTTGTCAAGATAAGCAACGAAGAACGTCAATATGATGTCTATGGCGAAGAATGCATTGACGACATTATCGATAATGGACAATGCTATCGCTGGATCTCTCAGAAACCCAAATTCAAAAGGCGACACCCAAGCTGTGTAGGCGACCAGAACGACAAGGACAGTCTCCCAACACCTGCGCAAAGATAACTTCAATTCAGTGAAAATAAGAGAAAATTACGAGGATTTATCCAGGGCAAATACATTCGAAATCACACTAAACTCTGTGATGGCGACTAATCATTTCCTGCTATGGTTTTTTTTTTTTTTTTTTTTTTTTTTTTTTTTTTTTTGTGAAGAAGAAGGAAGTTTCATATTTTATTTGTGCATATGCATATTTCAAGACTTGAGCTCATATTCATAGATCAGTATTCCAATAATTCTTCTTCTTTGACCTTCAAAAAGCCAAAATTTCTGGTTTAGGCCGAGCGGCAGGTGAGGAAAAAAGGCAAAAAAAAATACTAATAACCACACAAGTTGCTTGGGAGTTCTAGACAGAAGTCAATCATGTATTCTCAAGGCCACCGGTTAGGAACGGCTTCTCTCTGACTTTGACAGTTAAAACCAACAAACTACTACTACAAAAAAAAAAAAAAAAAAATCACAGCAGAAATGGCTATCGGATCTCATGTTCCTAGTAGACGAACCTAACATTCTGAATACCCTGCAGAAAGACTACCAAAAAGATCATGAAATCAACAAAGAAGAAAGAAGAAAGAACAAGGGAAAAGCGATCATCACTCAGTTTCCAAACATATCTGGCACATAGTTTGCCTGGAAACCAGCAGGAAGGGTGGACTAAAATCATTCCTCTACATAATGTTTCAAAGCAAGAAACAAGTTCAGTTAAAGGAAAGTCATATATGTATCCGAGATGAGATCACCTTATCACAAGTTCACAACCCATGCTTTGGAAGAAAGCCAAGAAAGAACCGAACAAAATTACACTTTCGCCAAGAATCCATAGATTCGGTGACTTTGTTTACTTTAACTCAAAAGGAACAAAGGAGACGAAAGAGGAGAGAGAATTCATTCAGAACAGAGGAACAAGATTTTGCAAAACCAACGAGCGGAAAGGAACAAACTTTTCTGCACAGTACAAAACAAGAACCAGAAACCACATGAAAAAAAAAACAAAAACAAACAAGGAATGATCACCCACGAAGAACACACGGAGTTCCGAGCAACGCAACGCGAGATTCAATGTCGCTCTCTCTTCACAAGCATTGGACAGAAAAACAGAGCAAGCTCCGAGCTTTCCAGCGAAAACCAGAAAAGAAGGACGAGAAGCGACGAGAGAACGAAAACCCACAAGGGAAAAGAGAAAAGAACAGAGAGGGAAGAGAGGGGCGGTGCCTGTAATAACGATCGTAAGGCGAGACGATGAACCGCCGGAGCTTGATTCGGCGGCTGCTCCGGGCGCCGAGAGAAGGCAGGATGCTGGTGGAGAGGCTGTAGTGGCTGCCGTCGCGGGACAGGTCCTGGAACTCTTCCTCGCCGCAGGCGAGCGAGACCCCGAACACGCCGCCTCTGGAGCCGCCAGCACCCGCCATTGCTGACACAGAGCAAAAGCACGAGACCAAGAAAGAAGCAGAAGGAGAAGGAGCAGGCTGCCCCAGCTTATACGCGTGCACCTCTGCATATAAAGGCTTTCTTAGCCTCCACGGTCTCTCTCTCTCTCTCTCTCTCACTGCTCGGTTTACAGTTAATTTTCTGTCTTGTCCCTACTTTGACATTAATTGAAAAGAAGCCACTCTATTTACTCTTTTTTTTTTTGTTCATAATGATATAAATTTTGAGTAAATATATCACGGTGACATAAATTTAGGAATTCTTTCATCATCGTAAAAAAATTTAAAGTGAATATGTGACGGAGCTTTAAAGAGATACGTAAATTATATATATAGATGGATATATTTAATAGTTTTCTGTATATATCAATAGGAGAGGATAAAGAATGTGCTTTTGAATTTGGAAACACGCAATCTTTTTCTTTTCTTTTTTTCCCTTTTAGGCGATGACTTAATGAAGGAAAAAAAAACACCTTTTATGAAGGCTAGAAGGAGGAAATAGTATACGATCTTTTTAGGAAATCTTATGATCTCACCGAAAGAATATAGTTTTCCCCTCTCAACTTCCAAGTATCCATAAAAGAAAAAAGAGAAAAGAGGGTGTTAACAAATACTTTTTTTTTTTTTTCGGTCAGGGACAAATAAGTTTAAATGGGTAGTCGTTTAAAAAAGCATCCCTTAACAAATCCATGAGTATCGAGCCGTATTTTTCCATCGAACTCTAAGATCGCTTCTCAACTCTCTTTTGACTGATAAAAAGAAAAGAAAAAAAGCTCCTTGAATCTCTCATGAATAGTAAATAACATTTGAGATTAGATGATTTTACTCGATCAAAGAGGAATGCGAAACAATTTATACAAGATTAATCGACCATTATCTTGATGGTATCGAATTCTTCGTGAAATATTAACAATCTATTTCTTGAGAGGCATGGAGATCTCACAATTTCTTTTATAACATCGGCGGTGTATCATTGCGGTCGTTTTATATATGGTTAAAAAAAAAGGTAAGTGAAGTCTAAATCTATTGGAGGAAATTTGGCATAAATATATATTTGCGTGTGTGTGTGTGTTTGTGTGTGGGCCAAAATCGGGAACTGAAGAAGGAATCCTTCTTCTGACTGAGTTTAATGTCCTTGGATCGCCCGACTCGACTCCAAACTGTCCGATTTCTCGAAAGACGGGGATGCCTATTTAAGTCTTGTATCTGCCGGAGCAATCTGACGGAGAAAAAAGAATATTGTGATACGGGTTTCTTTGTCTTGTCAGAAATAAATAATTTATAAGATGTTTTCATAAATAAGATAGCTTCCATCACTTACGAAAATAGATAAATAAAAATATTTTCATCACCTACAAAAATAAGTAGACATAAATCATTATCGATAATAAAAAAATTTATTGACTAATTATTTTAAGTTACACAAAAAATCAATTTAAAAATATATATTTTCTAAATTATTCTTTTTTCACGAAACAAATAAAATTATGACAAACTAACCATCTAGTTTTAGGCTTGTGGAAAACCTCAAATGTATATCTATTCATTCCCATTGCTTTCTCTCGCGAACACTCAAATTAACAATATAATCCAATCTCTCCATGTCTTTAGTCTTCTTTTCTCTCGTAATATTTCGAATCTATTTGTTTTTATCATATTTAGGGTGACCCATTGACTTTACACCTTATGTCAACTAATATTTGTAGTTATGTTTAATTGGTGCTTTTTTATTCACATTATGTCCCCTCATATTTCTCACCCTTACCCATATAAGAGTACAAATAAAAATAAAGATTTACCTTAGTAGCCCATACTCTAAGCTTAGCCACCTAATTGGCAAGTGCATTGCCCCTTGCCATCGGTGGCTACCTTCACACATCAGTGGAACCTCCTTTCTCTCTCTCTCTCTCTCCCTTACCCATCTAAGAGTACAAATAAAAATAAAGATTGATCTTAGTCATCTTAATTCTAAGCTCCACCGCCTAAGTGGCAAGTGCATTCCCCTTGCCACCGGTGGCCACCTTCACACATTAGTGGCGCCTCCCCCTCCCCCCCAATCTAAGAGTGCAAATAAAATAAAGATTGGCCTTAGCCTCCCTAACTCTAAGCTCAACCACCTAAGCGGCGAGTACATTGCCCCTTGCCACTAATGGCCACTTTCACACATCAGTGGCACCTCCTCCTCCTCCTCCTCCTCCTCCTCCTCCTCCTCCTCCTCTCTCTCTCTCTCTCTCTCTCTCTCTCTCTCTCTCTCTCTCTCTCTCATGGAAGAGAAAACGAGAGCTAGGGCGCAATGTGGCCAACTGCATAGTTGGTCCTAGTGATTGTAATAGAGAGGTTAAGGCTAGTATATTTAAGGTTGGAGATATGGGTAAAGGGATTGTGTTTTTTGTAATATGTTCTTTTTTTAACTAAGGAGTATTTCATATACACGGATATTCCCCATCATTCTCCTTAACGAATGCCACTTGGACTTTTAATTTGCGATAGGTTATCAATCTACTTCAAAGAATAATTTGTTAAAATACACATGTGAGTTGTGTTAGAGAAGTCTCACATCAAAAAATTGATATGGTGTTAAGTAGTTAATACATCATAGCCGGTCTATAACTCATTGGCTTAAGCTTTTAAGTGAATGTTGATCTAACTAGATATATTAATAGGCTTGGACTAAGGCTCCCTCTTAAAGATCTCCCCAGGTGAATGTGTGGGACTTCTATTAGGTGCTCCAAGCAAATGGCATTAGAGTCAATGGTTACGGTTTCCAGGCAAGTGGGCGTTACGGTGTAGCAACGCAAGCTCGTAAGGATGAAGTTGGGCAAGAAGGATACTCCCTGAATTAAGGGAGAACAAACCCAACACTAAAGTTCACACTTGGGGGAGAATTGTTAAGACACACGTGTGAGTTGTGTTAAAGAAGTCCCATATTAGAAAATTAATATGGTGTTGAATAGTTAACATATTATAATTAGCCCATAACTCATTGACTTAAGTTTTTGAGTAAAGATAGATTTAACTGAATATATTAATGGGCTTGGACTTGGGCTTGCTCTTGACGATCTCCCTAAGTGAAGATATTGGACTTTTGTCGCGTGCTCCCAACATAATTTTTCTTGCATTCTTCGCTCATCTTGCAACCAACTAGGATTCCTCCCTCTCCTAGTTTAATCTCATTTTATACCATTAGTTTTAATGAATTTTGATGTTGCAAATAGGCAATATAACTCCTATATGGTTTCCAGTGATGATTTAATTGTTTTGTCTCAATATTACAATATTGTTATTGATGCTATATAACATCTTTCTATATCCATAGTCACAATAACTAGGAATATATAACTATCATCAAGTCCCTATATTTCACATTAATAAGTAGTATGAATTATGGATTTCATTATTTTTTGTTGATATAAAATATTGCAAAACGGCATACAATGTTACGAATTACTTTTACAAAATACATATCCAAATTTTACACAAGTGAAAAAAAAAAAATCATGGATGCTGCTAGTTTCTTTAGATGCAAAGGGGAGTTCTGAAGATGTAAGGCGACAGTGGAGTAAAAGTCGAGAATGTGTTTTGGCGCTTCTCCTTTTTGTAGTGTAGGGAATGGTTACTATACTTGTTTGTATGCTATAAAATATGTATTTGATACTCCCGATGCGCATTCAAAAGACCAAACCGCCACATAAAACCTGGAGGAATATCAGGTTGACTTATATAGACACGGGCCCCCAGGTAGAAAGTGGTGAAAAGAAAAGGCCCTGTTCACAGTCCCTGATAACTTGCCTAGGAATAATTTGATTAGTTTTAATTATAGAAACCTAAAGCATTAGCGCCATTGATTGAGCCGTTGGAAATTTTCCAGCTCAGGAATTAAAAATTATTCATTCAAATCTCACAAAATTATGTGTAAACTGCTCCGAATTTGAATTATTTGTATATGCCAAAATGTCAGATTTCAGATTTAACTAGTTCATGAATCTTGAAAGGCTTTCATAATCCCTCCTATAATCGGATCTCTGTACATGTATCTCTGGATTTCTAAAAATAAAATTATTTTCACTTTCCGACAAATGAAGCTATAAGACAACCCAATCTAACCTTATACCATAAAATAATTGATTACTGGGGAATGTGACTCTCTCTACGATCCTATAAGGCATAGCCATAAAAGTTACATATTTATAGTCATTATTAAACAGTAATACTTTTATAGCAAAGAGGTAATTATTTATTGTATTTTAAGATATAACCATTTAAGTGGAGTAGCGACATCCTCCTACTGGTCGAAAATTGTGAGCAATGACGGCATTAAAAAAGTAAACCTTTCTAATGGCATGCTTAATTTTAAATGAAATTTGGACTTAACCATGTGTCCTTTTTCTTAGACTAAATTTTATAATTTTAAAACGTTGTTCTCATTTGTTGTGGGTAATATGAAAAATAGGCAAATTAAAGAACCAATTAACATAATTGAATGTGGTAATTTTTAAGAAGGACTTCATCGGAATAATCAAGTAAGATGGAGGACTTGATATGTCCATATTTTAGGACCCATTCCCTAGAAGTCTGAGTTAAAAAAAAAAATGTCTCTACGTCACGTACAATTCCTTAATTTCCGTGAAGCAAAGAGGGGAGAAAAAGGTTGAGGCAAAGGAGGTAAAGTCATCTATCATCCTCGAATATTATCCCAGGAGTCTCCCGTTCGCTACAAAACAAAAAATTTAAATCAAAACTATTGTATCTCTATGCTATGCACTTATGACAAGGATGTCCTCGACAGTAGAGGCTATTAAGGGCATTTATAGTAACATTTCTATTTCTCTTCATTCCTGTTCTTTAGTTCTCTGGAATAAAAAAGTAACATAAATCCATTTGGTAATGTTAACTTATTTTTCTATTTCCAAAAATAGAAAAGTAGTCGATGAATAGATTTTGAACAGAAACAATAAACAAAAAAAAAAGTAACTCTTGTTCTTAAGAATAATTTCTAAAAATAAGCCAATTATTTCTTTTGTACTTTTTTCTTGCTACAACTACCATCGGCCACCTCTGGCCACTTGCGGCCACCATTAGCCAACTGCCTGCGACTGTCATCGCCGTAGCCCCCGACTGCTGGCGACTGTTGTCGTCACCACTTGATCGCCAACCATCACCCCGTCCGCCGCCACCCACAACCCACCAGCCACCCTCGCAGGCCGACGACCGCCATCTATTATTGTCATCATCACCACTGTCTGACCACCGACCGCCGCCCATAGCCCACTGGCTGCCGTCCCCTCCTGCAACCGCCCATACACCTCCAATGGAGGTCGGCGGTAGCAACCACTAGGTTATGGGCAGCGGTCATGCAGCAGCGATCGACAACGATGGTTGACGATCGGCGGTCGTGCGACGATAGACAACGACCAACAGTCCGTGAGCAAGAAGAAAAAACAAATAAATACAAAAATTTATAAATCGTATCAAACACATTTCTATTTTTTTATTTCAATAATATAAGTTTTGTATAATTACCTAATGCGTTATTTTACTCAGAAATTATTTTCCGAAATAAAAATATAAAAGAACTATTTCTCAAGAAAAAAGTGTTGTCCAGAGCATAAGTGTTATTATACGTACCTCAGTTAGCTCTGCCGAGATTTCCACGTAATAACCAAGCTCGAGTACCATCCCGCGATGTGATGCGACGCGATGCCAACCAGCGGTACTGGGTACCGCACGCATCCAGCCGGAAGAGGGCATACACCTCATACTTCATGTCACTATCTCTTCGAAGAATTTCTAGCACACACGTGGAAGAAAGAAAGAGAGACGAAGCTCTTCTCCGTCTGCCTCAAGTTGACCATCCCACCATTGCCGACTTCATTCAAGACCGCTCGACAGAGGGAGAGGAGGCGAGAAGTTTCCCTTGTCTGGTCGGGAACTCGAAACGACGCCGCTTTGGATTTAGCTGACTCGTGTTCAGACTGAAATTGCAAATGGCATTTTGGAATTGGATTGCTTGGTTACCTGCCACCGTCCACAGTCACGTCATCTGCCCCATCAGTCCCCCTGACCCAAAGTCACAAGCACTAGTTCGCCTGTTTTCTCTCCACCTTTTTTAGCCCTCCTTTTTGACCTGACCCCCTAGGGGTTAGTACGCCGGATTATCCAAATCAAGAATTATCTTATAAAAAAAAAAAAACGAGCCGTCTAATTTGATCCGATTTTCAGTTTTATAAAAATGAAACTAGTGATTGTCAATCTAGTTTCCAATTCTTGGGGAGATTGAATCGGATTGGACCAGATCGAGCCAGGACCAACCTTTTTTAAATATTTTTTTAATTTCTCAAAAAATAGCAATAAAATTAAAAATAGTAACAATTCTTGTGTTTTTCTTAATTTTTTAATTTTTTTTTTGCTAAGTAATCGGTTCCATAGGATAAGGTCCGGTCCAGATCAGTTCCCGATCCCAAAAATTGAGAACCGGTTCTCTTGGTCCGATTCCCGATTCTTAGATGGAATCAAATCGGACCGAAAACCAATCACCCATATCCCCGCCTAAAGGAGGGTTCCATATCTGGAATTGCAAATTTCCCTTAATTGATTGCTTAGTAAGTATTCCAATTTAGCTCAGGATGGGAGAATGCCATCGTCGCTAAGATCGAGCCTAAGAGTTTGGATACTATTTGACCATTGATGACTCAAGTCAAAGACTATAATGATATGTGAAACTGTTATGGTAACATCCGACCGGGGCAGTCAATGCCAATTATAAGAATTATTAATTGGAATGTCGTAGAGCTAATCATCCGATGTGCCCGAAGCTTGGGAGCGATGTATTGCCTAAGTTCGCATCTATAAAAAAGCAGTCCTAGTCGGGGCAAAATCGAATGAGCCGAAGTTTTTCATGAAAGGAAGTTACTCAAATCCACTCCTTTACATTTCGGGCCTCCGAGAGGCAGGCGGCCGACTGAGCCGCCGGCCGTTGGCCGCCACTTGCGGAGGGGGAGGGGGAACGGAAGTACAAAGAGCATAAAGTGCGCCGCCATTCTTGTCAATGAGATGAAATCTGGACATTATTGACCCAAAACTAACGAACTTCACCGACAAAGTATGCGAGAATTCTCCGTCATGGAGCCGCCGGCCTCTCTAGGGAAATAATGGCAAGAACAATTATAAATATAAAATTAAGACGGTGACATGTATACTACTATTATATTTAACAATTAAAATTCAATTATTAATCGACAAATTAGTACTTTTTTAAGCTCCGGAATTGGTTGTGTATATTTTAAACTAAATCAAATTGTGACCTTTTTAGAGATACCTCATTGAATTTTCCTTGTTACTGATTAAATTCTTACTGAGGGTGCGTTTGTTTTGCTAAAAAATGAATGATTTAAAAAATATTTAATTAAATATGATTACTTGTATTGCCCGCAAAAATGAATGAATGAAAGATATTTTCATCGCCCATAAAAATGTTTAAACATAGATCGTTATAAATAATGAAAATATTTATTATTAACTAATTATTTCGAATGATACAAGCAATCATTTTTGTAAAATATCTTCTAAACCATTCATTTTCTGTGAAATAAAAAAAAAAAAGCCTTGGAAATATTCGTCCACACAATTCAAAGAGAATATTAACAATATTGAACCAGTATGTTATAGTGAATACCTTGGTTGCTAAACTAATTTATTGATTATCAACTATATATTTATACCTTATACGAGTTATATTTTTCATTACTTGAATAATTAAGTTAGTTTGGAGCCCCACGTGGTCATTTTCATTCCTATATTTCTCTAATAAATTTTAATTACTCTAAAAAAATATTACATTAGCTTGTGTATTATGCAACCCTAACATGAGCATGTCACGCTCATAAAGTCAATTATTATGACATTATAATATGCCCGGGTGTCAAGTCTATGAAGAGATAAGTCAAACTCTTAATTTTTTTCCCACAAAGGGTTGACTTTCGTAGCATATATTATTAATTTTTTCGAAGAATTTATTTACGCACTTAATATGGTTATGCATTATTAATGTCGTGAGGACCATGTCCCCACGATTACGATGACTTTTGCATGCACCGTGCAGGTATGCATTAGATGCTGCCCATCAAGCCATCCAAGTTGGCATTGAATTCGGCCGTGGTTAATGACCTCAATTTGCTTGTACGATCTAACATAAATTTTCGCTCCAATCCGGCCACGCAATGTCGAGTATACCTTATTAAAAATTGGATAAAAAACAATCAGGTCATAGAAAATTTAATGTGTGTTAAAGTTATTAGATCATCTTGCCACTAGATTATACAGTCGAGGCAAGCAAAGGATGAATCGCAATTTGATTGTGTGTCAACTCACCTATGTTAAGTGCAACAAGCAATCATTTTGCGACATCAGGCTTTAAGACTTTAGCTGAGTATGTGTCTCGTGTTCCTATGCTAGTAGTGGTGGTAGTCATATGTATGTTATGGTCTGTCTTAGATTAGATATTTCACATTCTATTAGTGTTGTGAGCAGGGATATTCAATATTTCCTAGAAAGAAACATCGAGAAGTTGTGATATGTATTATGAGGTTTCTCGGAGGAACAAATGACGTTGGTTTAACATTCGGGAAGAGACGGACTCCAAGAGATGTAACGGGTAATGTGGATCCAAATTCTGTTGGATGGACGTTGGTCATTGACAGATTATGTGTTTAGTTTAACGGGTTGTGCTGCGGCTGGAAAACGCAGCTACAACCATCGAAAACTGCAGCAGAGTAAATTACGTCAATCGAGGCAACCAAGGAAGCTATTTGGCTCCCAGATTTGCTTAGGCTGCGCATGGAAACAATTCTGTTTCTTTTTTGTTCCTGAGAACAGAAACAAAAAAAAGTGTTTCTGTTCCGGGGAACAATTTTTGAACAAAAGAATGCGTTTGGTAACGTTTGGTCCGGGAATAAAAATGAATAGAAACACGTTTGGTAAATTTTATTCTTTTTTTTGTTTCTTTTAATTTTTTAAACATTTTTATTTTATTATTTATTTTTTTTTCTTTTTTTTTTTTTTTCGGCCGGTCACCGGCCTCCGGCGGACGGCCGACGGGGGCGCAGCCTCGCCCGCCCACGGCGAGGCCGAGCGTCGCCGGCCCCCGGCGAGGCTCGGCCTCGCCTTGGCGGGCGAGGCCGAGCCTCGACGGCGGCCGGTCGCCGGCCATGGCCGAGGCCGACCGGCAAAAAAAAAAAAAAAAAAAAAAAAAGAAGAAAAGAAGAAGAGAAGAAGAAGAGAGAGATAGAAGAAAAATTCAGCCGATGTGACTCGTCATTGTTCATCTCTCTCTCGCGAAGAAGGATCGGAGAAAAGGGTCCCCGCGTTCGCAAACGCCGGGGCCCGCCGACCGCGCGCCGGCCTTCCCGCCGCCGCCGGAGCTTCTCCCGCCGGTGACTCCCGCCGCCCGAGTCATCGCCCATCGCCGTGCCTCCTCGCTCCTGCGACCGCCCGCGCGCTCCGCCGACCTCGCCGCGTCTGCAGCGCCATTCACTCCTACATCGCCGCTGTTGCTCCACCCACGCTCGCGGTGCGCCTCTTGCACCTGCACCGAGCCTGCGCCGCTTCGCCGGTTTCGAGCCCCGAAGCCGCCAGAACCCTCACCGTCGCTGCTCGCCTCTCCTCGGTGCCCGACAGCAAGCTTCGCGCTCGCGCTACCTCTGCTCGCTTTTCCTGCGTCTGCACCAGCACCCGAATTCCCGCGCCATAGCTCCGATCCGGTTGCCAAACTCTGTTTTGGAAGAACCCCGAAGCTTGGCCCTGGTATGTCCACTCGTTTTGACCCGATTATGGATGAATTCGATTAGGGTTTTCTCCCCTCCGGGTTACGGATTTCGAATTCTGCTTTGTGATGGCCTCGGCTTTTGGCCAGGCCTCTCGTGTTGATGAAGGGCCGAGTTCTCTCGCCCAAGTCCCTCAAGTTGTAGGTCTTTCTCTTGATGGGCCCTCGTGCAAGGTTAAGGGGCGAAGGCCCTCGTTTTCCCCTGATCCGAGACAGACGGATATTCCCATCCCTGTTCGTAACCATGTTGGCGTTCGCACGAAAAGCAGAGGTAGATCCAGACCGAACCGGCCTCAGCCTACGGGCGAGGCAAATCCAGCTAGCCGCTCTTGGGCGTCTGTTGCTCAAGTTTTGAGGAAAGGCTACGAATTAGAATTCACCCCTCCTGCATTTTTGGATGATAAGCCGATGGTTGAGCTGTCAGACCTTGACCTTCAAGCTGCTGACCCCAAACTCCATGATTGTTTGATTGCCTATTATCTGGGTAGGAGAATTCCGTTTAAAGTTACTGAGGAAGCTCTTAAAAGGGCGTGGAGCCCGTACCTCACCGAAGTCATGGTAGACGGACAAGGTTTCTTTATGCTGCATATTCCTGATAAGGATTTTAGGAGGAAACTCCTCGAAGGTGGCCCAATCACAGTTGCGAAGGTTCCATTTATTCTACAACAATGGAGGCCTGGTCTTGAACTCGAGAAAGACACCCATTTAACTGTCCCCGTGTGGGTCAAGTTGAGAAACCTGCCTTTCTCCTTTTGGTCGGCCCAGGCTATTGGCAAAGTTGCTAGTGCGGTTGGTAAGCCTTTGTATGTGGATCATCGTACTGAGCAAATGGATATGTTAACTTTTGCTCGTGTGTGTGTTGAAATTACTGCAGACCAGCCCTCTTGTGATTCTATACTGCTGGTTCATAATGGAAATTCCCGTATTGTTGATGTGGAATATGAGTGGCGTCCGCAAGTTTGCTCCAAGTGTGGCATCTTTGGCCACAACCGCAATCCCCACCCCTCGCCAAGCATCTAATTTGAGGAGACCTGCAGCCAAGGCTCTGTATCGGTTGTTCTGTTCTGTTCAGCTCCCCCAGACGGGGATCGCTTCCCCTGTGTCCCTTGCTTCCCCTGTTTGGGTGGCTACTCATGCCCCGCATCACCAAGATTTGGAAAGAGTCCAGCAGCCTTTCGATGCTTTGGAAGCCGGAGGGGAACTTGATGCTCCTCATGCGGGAGCCGATGCTTCTTCCCAAGTGTCGTCTTCGGTTGCTCTGCCTATACCTACAAGAAATGATGCTGGTTCCTCTGATTTAGTCACAGTGCGTGAAGTCGCGCCTGCCCTCGCTTCATCCCCTCCACTTATTCCTCCCGCGGGTGAGGAATGGCATGAAGTGGTAGGAAAAAATAAAAAGAAAAAGCTTCTATCTTCTAAGAAGGCGGCAACTGGCAGTGTGGCAGGCGCTACCAGAGGTGGACAACAGCTGAATCTGAGGACCGCCTCCACTAAACCGGTTAAACCACCTGTGCTCCCTCCTGTTCGGATTTCTAAGGGACTTTTGAAAGCACCTGTTAAGGTTCATGATAATACTGCCAAGACCTTGGACCGTACCTCCCGATCGGGACATTCTATTGGCTCGGATGAGATTGCTAGTTCTAGTATTCATGCTATCTCCAAGGATAATGATCTATTATCCATCAGTTCCTCACCTCGGGGGACGATGTCTTGTGCAAAGCCAGACTCTATTCAAGACCAGCTGGATCGTCTAATTCCTGAACCTCCTGCTTCGGTTCTTGCTAGGGCCACCTCTATTGGCCGCAAAGCCTCTATGAAGAGGTAAATGCCTCCCTTCCTTGTGTACATATGTTTTTTGGATTCGGAATGTTAGAGGTATGCTCAATCGTTAGGCGTCTTTGAGGTAAGTAAGCTTGTTCTCTCCAACAAGCTCTGCTTGATCGGTATTTTTGAGACTAAGGTGCCCGAAGATTTGTTTGATACCATATCTTCGACCTTTTTAAGAGGCTGGAAATGGACGGCGAACTATGAATACGCTCCTCGTGGCAGAATTTGGGTTGGCTGGGACCCGAGTGTAGTTGAGTTTGTTCCTATTTCATCGAATAAGCAAGCTGTTCATGGTTTTCTTTCTTCTACTTCTTCTAACACGAGTTGTTGTATTTTCGCGATCTATGCGATCACACGTTTGTCGATCGTAGACCCCTTTGGGATGATCTAATCCATTACAATGAAGTCTTCCAGGACTCGCCTTGGATTGTAGCTGGCGACTTTAACGCCATTAAGGATCCATCCGATAGGGTGGGGGGTTCGAACGCTTGGATTCCATCTTTTGACGAATTTCGTTTATGTTTAGCTCAAGCCGAGTTGGTGGACCTTCGATACATTGGCCTACGTTTTACTTGGTCTACTTCCTCCGGTGCCGCAAGGAAAATGCGCAAGATTGATCGGGTCCTTATTAACAATATGTGGAACCATCGGTTCTCCTTCTCTCAAGCCTCTTTTCTCAATCCGGGTATATCGATCACTCTCCTATGATTGTTAGAGTGCTTGATCCGGTGTTGAGAAGGAAGCCGTTTAAATATTTTCATTTTTGGTCCGAACACCCGGATTACTCGTATTGCATCAATCAAGCTTGGAATATGCCGTCTTCGGAGTGCCGATGTTCCGCCTCGTGTCCAAGCTGAAATTGGTTAAAGCTCGCCTCATATTACTCAACAAAGAGTCTTTCTCGACATTTCGATGAAGACGGCCGACGCTAGAGAAGCCCTTCGCATCACTCGGGTTGGGCTTCATGATGATCCTTCTAATTCATCTCTCGCTGACTTGGAAAAAAACCAGCGACGTGCCTTTGTCCAACTGCGAGCTCATGAGGAGTCTTTTTACCGCCAAAAGTCTCGTGTGACTTGGCTGAAAGAGGGGGATCGGAACACTAGATTCTTCCACAATTCGGTTAAGAACGAGACAGGACTAGAAACCACATCCTCTCGGTTATGGATTCATCTCGGTGTTCTCATAGAAGATCCAGCCCTTGTGCCTCAAGTGTTTGTGTCATACTTCTCAAAGTTGCTCTCACCCCAGGCGTGCCTCTCAAAACCGTCTCTTCATGAGATGAAGGAGCTCATCCATCAACCTCTCTCGGATATTCAATGCAGCTCCATCTCTTGCCCGGTCACGATTTGGAGATCAAGGATACTCTTTTCTCTTTAGCAAGAGGAAAAGCTCCAGTCCCGATGGCTTTTCGGTTGAATTTTACAAGACCAAGCGGGGTCTTGTCGGGCCATTGGTTATTGAAGCTGTTCAGGATTTCTTTGCTTCGGGCTTCCTCCTAAAAGAGGTAAACAGTACTATCCTTACGTTGATTCCCAAAGTTCAGAATGCTACTGCAGTCACAGACTTTAGACCTATCACATGTTGTAACACCATCTACAAGGTTATTACAAAAATTCTAGCTAATCGTGTGGCTACTGTTTTGAATGTTTTGGTTGGATCATCTCAAAATGCATTTGTTAAAGGAAGGAGAATTAGAGATAACATTCTTCTTGTTCAGAATTGTTCTCTGGTTTTCACTTAGATCCTTACCTTCCGAAATGTGTTAAGGTAGACTTTCAAAAGGCGTATGATACCGTAGATTGGGATTTTTTGGAACTCACTCGCAAGCTTTGATTCCGGAATGGATCATCCATTTGATAATGGTGTGTGTGAGAACACCCAAGTTTTCGTTTCTATTAATGGCGAACTTCATGGCTTCTTTTCCGGAGGTCGAGGCCTTCGCCAAGGAGACCCTTTGTCGCCGTACCTCTTTACCCTTGTTATGGATGTGTTCTCAGGGATTTTAAATGCCCGTACTTCGGTGAAAGGCTTCAAATACTTTTGGAGGTGCAAGAAGGTAAAGTTGACCCATCTTTTCTTTGCCGACGATGTCTTTCTCTTTTGTCAAGCTGATTGGGTTTCCACCACGATCCTCAAGAGAAGTCTTGATATATTCTCATCTTGGAGTGGATCGAGTCCGAACAAAAACAAGAGCGAGGTGTTTCTCTCGGGAGGCCCTGTGTTTCCATCGAGAGAATATTCGGCTTGCATTTGGCTTTCGGGAAGGTCGTCTCCCCAGTCCGGTACTTAGGGGTGCCCATCATTACTTCAAGACTTGGGAAAGCGATTGTGCTTCGTTGATTGATCGTATTACCGCAAGAATTCAATCGTGGGCCCACCGCTTTTTATCCTTTTTCTTTGGAAGGCTCCAACTTATAAGGTCGGTGCTGCATTCTATCCAAGCCTTTTGGGCTAGTGTGTTTTCTCTACCTATCTCTCGTTCTCGATAGAATTGAACAACCGCTAAGACAGGTTTACGTGGAAGGGCACCTCGCTTGGCCGAGGCGGTGCCAAAGTATCTTGGGATGACATTTGCCTCCCAAAAAATGAAGGTGGCTTGGGTATTCGGAAATTGAGAGGCGCAATCGCTTCCTTGCTTAAGTACATCTGGTTTCTCTTCACCGATAGAGAATCTCTCCGGTGTCGTTGGATCCATTCTTATTTTTTAAAGAAGGACAACTTTTGGATCTCCTCCACACCCACTACGTGTTCATGGGCGTGGAAAAAAATCCTTCAACTTCGAAGACACTTTAGGCTCTCTTTCTTTTGGAAGATTGGCCACGGTTCCCTCTGTTTCCTTATGGCACGACAATTGGCCGGAGTGTGGCCCGCTTCTCTTACTTATCCCGCCGGACCTTATGGAGAGCCGTCGCCTTCCAAGCTATTCTCAGAGTAGTGGCGGACCTTTATTCTCCCGTGGGTGCTTCTTTGAGAGAAATCCTCGCAAATATGGGTATTACTATACCCATTCTTTCTACCGATTCGACCGCTTCACCGGCAAGAAGATCCATCGGGTTCGTTTTCGTTGCCTCGCCTCGGAAATACATCGGGATTAAAAAGAATCGAGTGTCTTGGGCTCCTCTTATTTGGGACAATGACCTTGCACCCAGATTTCAATTTCATTTGTGGTTGCTCGCAAAAAATAGGCTGCCAACTCGGACTCTCCTTCTCTCTTATGGGAGGATTGAGTTCTCTGTTTGTGCTTTTTGCCGCTCCGTTCCGGACTCCGTGGACCACTTGTTCTTTCGGTGCACAACGTCTGCGACTCTTGCGTTCTTTTGGGTTTCTAGATGTAATTTACCTTGGAAGAACAGAGCTTGGAAGGACAACCTCTCTTGGGCTCTCAAATTCCTATCTGGCAAAGATTTTTTCACAGTATTGCCCGTTTCTCTTTTGGGGCTTTATGCCATTTCATATGGAAAAAAAGGAATACTATCATCTTTCGAGGTGATTCTTTGGCAATTCCGGCCATGAAGAATCACTTGATCAAGGTTGTCAAGGATAAGGCTCTTCGTTCTCTAATGTCTCGCCTACTCCAAGAAACAAGCGACTCCGAGAGAAGTTGGGGGTTCGATCCATCCATCTTCAGCTTGGCGTCCTCTTCCTAGCTCTCCTTCATCTCTTCAATCTTTGGAGGGGTGCCCGAGGGTCATTACTCTGTTTTTTAATTGTAGTTCAGCCGAGTAGTTGCTGCTTTGTTTCCTTCTCTATGTATCTTTTTGTTTCGGCACCCTCACACTCTCCCCGCCCCACAGCTAAAGTGTGAGTTATGGTACCGAATTCTTGTTCATTTCTTCAAAGTTTAATATATATTCTTACCTTTTACCAAAAAAAAGAAGAGAGAGAAGAGAAATGTTTCTTCAAGAAATGTTTCTGGAGCAAGAAACAACAAATTGTTGTTTCTTTTTTTTGTTCTTATTTCGTTCCAGAAACAAAAAAACAAAAAAAAAACGAAGAAACGCAACCAAACGCGTTTCGTTTTTTTTTGTTTTCGAAACACTTTCCGTACGAAATGTTCGGAAACGTTTCTAAGAAACGTTTCCATGCACGCCCTTAGCAATCTGGGATTGCAACAGGAAAATTTTGTTATTTATTGCGACAATTAGAGTGCAACACATTTGACCAAAAGTCAAATATATCACAAGTAGACGAAATACATAGATGTTAGCAACCATTTCTACATGATATTATGTGACAAAGAACCACATTAGTTGAGAAAGTGCACAAGTAGACAATCTATCAGGCATGTTAATGAAAGCCTATCCCATCGACCAAGTCTAAGTACCATGTGAGATTTTGTAAAGAATCACTGCCAACTATTTTAAAAGTTTAAGCTATTAAATGAAGATATGATATATTATTTAAATATTTTAATATACCATTCGGACTTGATTAGTATCTGTAGCGAGTGAGGAGATCAGAGGAGTGTGGGAGAGACAATGGTCTATGAGAGTTAAGACTTCTCGTCAAGGTGGATATTAATTGACTATGGGTCGAAGTTAATCTCGATGAATTTGAAGTCCTACCCATAGCTAAATTGCACAAAAATCTGAGACATATTAGGAGAGTCCAAAATTAGACTTTTGCCAACATAATCATAGGTGAAGCAAAAATGGATATTAATTTTTCACTACACGTCTTTTCATTATTGAAGATGAAATCCATGTTGCTCATATGTATATATATATATTGGCTTATGAAATTTAGTTTCTGAATTTGATTCCGTGTGCATAGTGAGTGTACTTAATATTTGTAAAAACTATTGAGAGACACATGAAGCCGCGAGAGCATTCATCCAAGAGAGTTAAATATGTGAAGAAACTACCTTCTTATGATTAATTTTTGTTGGGTTCGAGTTTAATCTAGAATTGAGAAACATTTCTGAGCGTGTGTGATTAAGCTATTGTAATCTCATCTTTGTTGGTTAGAGTGAAATAGTCTCGTTGATCTCCTCCCCTTAAGTAGCTGCATCATCAAAAACCATGTAAATTGTGTTCAGGTTTTATTTTTCAATTTAAATCCAACTCAAATTGTTTCTTTTGTTCAGATTCCGTAGTAGTCATAGCACTCAGGTTTCTCTTGACTTAGATATTCGATCTGAGTGACCAACTGAGTACATAAATTCGACGACCAACATCGTTAAAGACAATCATCACATTTCTTAGTGGATCCCTACCCTAAATCATGAATAAATATCAATTACTATCACTTTGTACTCCCTTCTTTCACAGGCATGTCTAGTCTCAATGACACTTGGAACTTAGGTTTGGCGGTCCAACATAAGTGCAAATCAACATCACCAAAAATATCAAGAGATCTGTTCAGCGTTTAAACCTAACTTCACCAACAGAGGTCCCCCTAATTACACTTACCACCGGTCTAGAAGCTTTCCACCTTGGATGATGCCAGAAAAAAATCAACATTAGAAAACCTGCCTACCAATCTGTCTGTCTGATTTACTTACTTCCTTGAAATGGAAAATCTGGGCGTGTACAGATAAGGAAACTGACGAGTAAAAGAAGAATAGTCGCATATTATATATATATATAATTTCATTCATTCTGTCCTGAATTTATTTGCTTATTCTATTCGTGGTCTCGTTGACCTTTTTCCATCCACTGGATCGAACTATTTCCATTCAGAGCAAGTGTCTGATGTTCGTGCGGACCTCCTATTTTCGGATAGATCCGTATTTTAGAGTTATCAACTAGTATAAAATAGTTTTATTTCTGGCCATTGTATTCATAGAATGTGACTAATGATATATTATTTACTATAGTTTTTTTTCAAACTAATGGAATTATTATCCTTTTTTCAAACGAATGGTTGACCCTTTAGAGAGAGAGAGAGAGAGAGAGATTTATTTTTTATTATTTTGTTACTTATTGTTTTTGGTCGAGTATGGATGGACGTGGCTTGAAGATGTAAGTTCTCTTTTCTTCAATTTTCTCATGGACGATCCAAGATCTAAGGTTTTGAAGATGAAGGATCTTATATTGTCGGTGTGGTCGGTGGATATAAATAAGTTCCCAAACTATAATATAGGATAATGCCAATTTTGAGCTGTACTGTATGTTATCCGCTTCCATGGGAATACTATTGTTTTTGGTTTTCCCGAAATTTCCAGAAAAAGTCCAAGTACTTTAATGAAAAGAAAAGTCAAATCATGTAATCATTTCGAATCACCGCATATTGTTCAACGACATCACGTAATGATGGATGAAATCGAAATAGCCAAAATGATGCAATGTTTTCAGAGCACATAAATATATATATACTTTATAAAAAAAAAAATGGTCCACTAAAGCTGGCCATTCCATTGTGCATTTCCTTTTCTACATTGTGTTTGGATATAGCCATTCATTATTTCATAATTTATTATACGATGAGTGAATTTGGTTTTGTTTTCTCAATGAGTTTTGACGGAAATATTAGGGTGTTTGGCAAGTTCTTTCACTAAGTTGTTAGCCGAATGCTGGCTTTGGGAAAATTAAAAGCCCAATACTAATCCCTATTAGTATCGAGCTTGTTAATATTGGGCTTGGCAAAGCTTAAGTTAATTTTTTTTCCAAAAGTACCCTCATCAATTCTTCAAATTTCGATTTTGTCCCTCATTTTATATTTTTATTCAAAAAGGACCCCAACCCTTTGTCGGTCAAGGAAGGGCTACAATCGCCAGTGAGCTAGATCTAGCGCCGATGGCCATCAGTTGAGGTCGCACGACCTCAAGCAACCCTCCACAAGGGTCACTCGACTTAGGTGGCGCGCGACCCAGGGGACTGCCGCCTAGGTCTCACGAGGTTGTGCAGCCCTCACCATAGGTCACCAAAGGTTGGGCGACCTCAACCGATAGTCGCTTGCACCTGATCTAGCTCGTCGGCGACTATAGCCCTTCATTGAAACTAGCAAAGGGTTTGGGTCCTTTTTTAATAAAAAAAAATTATTAAAAATATACCAAAAGCTTGTTGCAGAAGTTTTTTTGCCAAATATAATTTGCATTTCCACAAATAGCTTTGGCTTTCAGCATTTGCATTACACTTATAGCTCATTTGTAAAGTTAAATCAAATGCACTCATAATTTAGCGAACGATCTTGAATGTAGAATAGATTATTATGATCATCCCACCTGAAAAACCACATGAATTATTCTCTTGAAAAAGAAGACTAGTGCTTATGAAAAAGAATGGAGCCTATCATTCGATTCACCTTTTTCTTCTAAGTTTCAAAGATCCTCCAAAACCTACCAAGAGTTTCACATTTCTTTAATAATTACTGTCTTGACCGGTATCGAATCGTTTCATATATCATGAATTTCCCCTCTTTTAGATTCGAGACGATTGCTTTAGATTTTGCAAGGCCTCTCTCTCTCTCTCTTCCCCCCACGAAAGAACATTTCATTTTTATATGTTGGCATACTTTACAAATCGTGGTCTTTCCGTGTGATGATCACTGAATAGTTTGAAGTGTCTTTCCTAGAAGCTTTCCATTGTCCTTATCTTTAAAATTATCGTACTAATGATTATCTTACATTAATTAAGTCACTTTTGACTCATGACCGCTAAATACTTATGTTTCTACAAATATCATTTACATAACTTAAATATACCAATTTGTATTTCCTTACAAACTCATTTTAACATCTTGCTTAAGATTTGAGTGATTTGGTTTGAGTAGTTTTGAGTGTTGTGTACAGGTGCAGAAATTTAGAATTAGGGGATTAACATCTTTGGAAAAAATGGCATTTTCGTAAATGGCAACACAAGAATAATTGATGTGAAGTATGTAAAGTGATCTCTACGGGAAAAACTCACGTCTGTAGTTGGTCCTATCAAAGTGGAAATATATAAGTGGTCTTTGAGTGAAAGATAAAGTTTTTTGGTTAAGTTACATTTAGTAAAAAAATTTGACACAGCTTATAAAATGGAAATATAAAACTAATCTCCAGTGAATCATTTAAGATGCTATTTTGTTATTTAAGTGAGCCTAAAAAAAATTGATCGAACACTTTGTGCTATAATGAATCTAATTTGAACTAAGATGAAGTATTCAAGGCCAGGCAGAATAAAACATAAAATCACAAATGAAAATTGAAAAATAAAGTAAGGGAAATTTTTGATGAAGTAGATAAACGGGTTATGGGGAAAATGAGGACACAAATATATTTGACATTAATTTTTCAAGAAATATCACCATGAACTATTGAGCTTGGCTTGCATTAGTGACTCGACGTCTTCTTTTATGTATTTTAGAATATAGTGGCACTCTCTTTTGGCGCATTAGATCTTGCCCTCTTTAAACTATGGCACTTCAATTTACTACCTTATTTATTTGTTTATGTCTATGGCTTACAAGTTCCAGGCATCACGTTGACCGCCTTTTTGGCGGTACGATTTAGACCACAGAATGTGAATGTAAGAAATTTACGCGACTAAGGGATAAAGCTAAAGAGAAAACAGGAAAATCTTGAAGCAGAAAGCAATACCCTCACTCATCATTATGTTCCTTTGCCCAAGCTAGAATCTCCCCTTTCTCTAAACTTCGAGGAGCCGCTCATATTGGGGAGGCATCTAATTACCAAACTTTGCAGTAAAAATATAAATATAAGTGACCTATATATGAAATTGCATGCGCTTGATTTTAATGTCTAACAAGAATTTAGTCATGAAGTTTTTGCGGTGGGCATCATTAGTTAAAGAGTCATGCGTGGGACGCAAGTCATTATCATGCATGTGTAATGATAACAAAGGAATTTAAGACATCAACTTTGATAGATTCTTGGAATAAAAATGTAATTTTTTTTTTTGAGTTAATATTACGAAAAAATCCCAAACTAATACAACTGTGACAAATTTATCTCAAAATAATTTTTGGATCACCAAAAGTCCCAAGCCAATACATTCGTGACATATTGGCCTTCCGTTAACTTCTATCAAATTAAACCATGAAATTGATGGACCAAATGACATATGATAATAACTTAATTGACGTAGCAAGTCCACATGAAAAATCATATAATTTTAGGGTATTTTTTCATCAATTTGGGATTTCTCATGACTCAAAAATTAATTTATGGTAAATTTATCGTTGATGTACAACTTTTATATTACTATAGAGACGGAAAATGCTAATAAACTCGTAAAAGGTTTCCTCCATACGGAATGAACTTAATCTAAATCTTAATAGTTTATTATAGTTCCGCTCATAAAGTTATAATTTCTTGTTCTTTCATTCCCACCTCCCTCGACATTAACGAGAACGCAATCATAGAGCTTTTCATTCCGACATTTCATACTCATTGTTCTTCGTCCCAAACGACCAAAAGGTCATCTAAAAGGGGTATAAATTCCTAGCAAGAGCTAATATCATTAGCTTTTAAATGAGTGGTTAAGAAAAGTAGGATTAAAGAGATGCGTGGTTGATAAGATAGATGAAAAAAGGACGAGATTTCTACCAGCGACAAGTGATTTCCTAGAAAGAAAGGGAAGCGTACGTTCAGAAACAAAGGTACACATTTAATAAAGCAAATGGCCACCTCTTGTCCCCCATTTTGTCGAAATCAATCTTTTTTAATAATGCAAGATGGAATAAACAATTATTGTAAATTACCAGTGATACACGGAATTGCCACCTTAATAGTTTCGTAGTAATCAAAAATTGATCATGAATAATTTATCCTCGAATGACTTCGTTTTTCCTTCACCACCATTGCCATTTGTGGGGAACCACGTGTATGGGCAATCATACACGATGATCAATCATTAGGATCTTGAAATTTCTCAAATTCTTAAAATGGGTAGGTACATGATTTGATTTGGGAAGTTTATTCTGGATACAAAAGAAAATCTGTAAAGCTTTGAGGACCATCTAAAGTTTTCTTAATTTCATCTTTAAGGTTGACCGGGCCGTAACTTTCGTGCGCTGAACATTTTATGCAATAGCTGATATGCCAATAGATGATTTTGGTCAAGCCAAATAGAGTTAAGGAATTTCTCTCTAGCTAGATGTGGTTATGTAATTTTGCGTTTCCAATTTAAAATTAAACGGGCAAAAAAACCCAAGTGCCGAAACTTAGTATAGGTGGATAGTTAAGGCCTGTTTGATAACAATTTTGTTCTCGGAAATAATTTTTACTCAAAAATGATTTTTATTTTATTTTATTTTGTTCCCTAAATGAATTTCTGGGTATTTTAAGGCATTTAATAACTATCCAAAATTTATATTTACGAAATATAAATACATTTGGTAGAACCCTCAAATTCTTTTGTGATTTAATTTTTTTTTATTTTTTTAATAATTTTCGTACATTTTTCTGTCTTTTTCTTTTTTCCTTTTCTTCTTCTCCTTTTTCCTTTGGCTAGTCGCCGACCTCAACTAGGCTGGCAACCTCGTTGAGGCCAACTCACCGAGTTACCACGAGGTTGGCCTCACCTAGCCAAGGCAAGGGCCAACCTCATCTAGCCGTCAACCAAGCCTTACCTCGCTAAGGGCTGATGACTCTTCAACAAGGCCGCCAGACCTCATTCAGCTGATCACTAACCCTTGTCTGGCTAATCACCGGCCCTCATCTAGCCAATTGTCGGCCATCACAGAGGTCGGCAACTAGCCAAAGGAAGAAGGAGAAGAAGAAAAGTAAAGAAAAAAAAAAAAGAAAATAGGCTTGATTACGGAATTGTCTTCGAAAACAAAGAAGCCTTTTTTTTTTAATTTCTTGATTTTGTTCTAAATCTATTCCCAAGAATAAATTTGTTCCCAAAAATAAAATAAAAAAGTTACCAAACGGATTTCCGTTATTTTTTTATTTTGAAGAGCAAAATAATAGAATCAGATACCGTTTGGCCAGTTACCAAATAGGGTCTTAAATGCCAAAACTTCTAAAACATACACTTAAGTGCCATTTAAAAAAAAAATGGACATTTAAGTGAGTCTTGTCAAAAATTCGACAAGACATTATTTTAATAATAAAACTAGTCTACGTAGCTCACCAAAATGTCCACTCAATAATGCTTGTCCCAAAATGACGTTGTTTTGCCCCCCAAATTTTATTTTTAATATAAATATTTATGAAATTTAAAAAATAGGGGCAGCAAATCAATGGCCTAGCGACCCTGGCCGACCCTCACCCCACCTTCGTTGGCCCTTTCTAGTGATGGTGGGGAGGCAGCAACAAGGGCCGTATAGGCACATGCTGATTTGTTGCCCTATTCTTTTTTAATTTTAATTTAATTAATATTTACATTTAAAAACCAAACTTAAACCAAAACGATGTTGTTGCCACGTTAGCGCCGTGTGGATAATTTTTTTGAAAGAAATGCCACATTATTTAATTTAATTTAATTTAATAGTTCATTTAAAAATCAAATTTGAAGGCAAAACAACGTCATTTTAGGCTTATCTAGCCATGTTATAAAAAATGTTGTCGAAAAATGCCATGTCGGCAGTTTGGTTGGATATTCTTGTTATTAGCACTTAAGTGTCCATTTCTTCTCTGATTTTAACACTTAAGTATACCTTTTGGAAATTTTGGCACTTAAGAGTCCACCTATGCCAAGTTTTGGCACTCAGGGTGTCAAGCACTCAATTTAACCAATATTATCTTACACACAAATTGATGGAAAATGATCTCTCAATCCTCTTATACGATATTAGAAGTCAAAACACATTAAAAAAAAAAACGACATTATACAATTTTTCATTTCAACACTTGCCATAAAAAATAAAAATAAAAAAAAAAAAAAAAAAAAAGGAAACTCACGCTATGTTAGGTGAAGTGTAAGGTGTGGATGCGAAAGAAAAACCCCCCACATTGATAGTTTTGAGTCAAGAGGATTTAGAGTAATTATCATATCCAATGGGCTTAACTTAACAACTTAAACTTTTGATTGAAAATGAATGTAACTAGCAACTAGTTAGTCGGTGGTTTATCGGTCTTCCACACAAATCGCAATTCTCACCAATTTGTATCAAACTCGATAGTCTGCTGGAAAAAAGTATGTATAGAACATGAGGGCATGCACACAAATATCCATAACATGGAAGAGGATCCTTTTTTCCTTCAGTTTAAGGCAAGAAAAATTGAGACCATAAAATATGGAGGATTTCATCAGACCTCATTGACCATGTTCATTTTAGTACATATATTAATTTTGGTTCATTGAACAATTTATCATCCATAGTGGAGGGCCTTGTCTAGTACCAAGTATGTGATAGTAGAACTGTTGTAACACCTCCTATGATATTTTGAATTTGACAAAACCATATGTCTATGTCTATATCAACATTCAATAAATGCAAATGTTGTTTTTGTTGGGGCTAACAATACAACCTAGAGGGCGTGAATAGGTTATTTTCAAACTTTGATGATCTTTTGCAAAAATTAGCTAATCGCTAAGTAAAGATCACCTTAACCTAATATTTACGTATGTACTAACTAGCTATATGCCAATGTACATAAAAGGATGAAAAACAGTGGGACACATAGAGTTATAGTGGTTCGGCTTTATTTATAAACCTACATTCACTTCAAAACAGGCTAGATTCCACTAACAATCTACTTGAAAAGTTATAAACAGCTAGCACTGATCTTTTACACATTAGATCACACTATCTAGACTTAACTGTTGCTCCTACACTTGTATACTTAATCCTTAGCACAATTGCCAACAAGCACAATTATCAAAACAATAGGATAGAAAGCTTATAGCTAAGAAAAATAGCACATAAGCTGCCTGATCTTTTTTAAGTATTGCTCGTGATCTTCTCTTTTATACTCTTCCTCAATTTATCCATTGAGAATGAATAAGAGAAGCAGATTACCGTTAGAGAGTTTCCATTGAGTTGTCGTCCATGGAAGATACTGCCCATACAGTTTATTTCCTTGAACTTATACAGGCCAACAAAAAATAACAATTGCCGGTACCTTCTCGCTACAGTCTCTAACTAACCTGTTAAACAATCTAGTTACTCTGCTACATGCTTTATTCTAATTCTGCTACTATACAAATCTAGATCTTTCAATGACTACTTAGCTAATCCAATGAACATCTTGTGATGTACTTGGTTGTTACATCAACATCAACCTAATCTTTATTGTTTCGACATAAACATCATCAGTAGCTAATATTTTAGGTTGACTAGTGTTGTTTATCATAACAGGATATTTGCGAACTTCTTTCTAATAGATCACACCATGGACATTGCATGGTCCTTTGGTACAAACATCTGCATACAATATAATAAGTAATATGCTAAGGATAAGGATAGTTTGGGCACCATCAAAATCACTTGAAGATATTTTCTCCAATAAGGAGGGCTTTATCACCACTAATAGAACGCAAAGTATAAAGTGAAAGACTAACAATCGCTAATGAACTGGAAGTTCATGAGGACATGAGGTTTCTGTGACAAGGTGAATGGCTCATATAGTCTTGGTCATACTCAAGAAGATGAAGTGGAAGGTAGTGCTTAAATCAACTACCGGTGAGAAGCATTAATAGACTCACATGTTTGCTGATATAAGTGATCATTTATGTCATCCGAGAAGAACATTCATGTTATAGGTTGGTCGGAGGCTTGAAACTTCAGAAAATGATACATGAAGGAGAATCCGATCGATTATCAATTAAATCGTTGGAAATGATTAATTTCAAATATAAGTGACTTTATTAGTGGAAACCACACAATTGTGAGGAATATTTGATTGTATGGGCAACCAGATCTCCTGATAATTATGTCATTCATCTTCAATAGCAAAATTAATCCCCTTGAAGATCATCCGAACAACTAGCTTGGGCACTGAAGTCCATATAAGAAGATCAATGTATGTTTAAGAAAACATGAAATGCAAAAACAACTACAAACTGTGAGAGCTTTATTTTTTAATATACGTATACTCTTGTTATTGAGCAAGAAGTTCATTTACTATGAGTGATTCACTAATTGTGATCTCTTTAAAGAAATGTACAAGTATCATAGTAGTGCTTAGGATTATGAGAGAGGACATAAGCTTGGTCTAAGTCGAAACAATATAAGATTGACGTGTAACTCTTCTTTCTTTTCCTATACATTTCCAAATTTATTTGATGGAAGCATACTACACTTGATATCATCAGTTTACTCTTGCAAATATTACATTGATCATGCATATGTCAAACTTTATTTTAATCATTCCACAAGATCTATCAAGTTTCGGTTATCAACATTCACCCCCTCTAAATTTTTCCTAGGTTTAGAAATTCTAGATTTGGCACAAATCTACATAGGATGAGTCAGAAGACAAGAAACAGAAGGGGAGGAACTGGATAGAGATGTAAAGTGGATTTGAGGGTTTGTTATGGGATGACTTTGGGTGAAGAGGAATGAGGTAGGGACATGGTGAGTGAGTTCAAAGGGAGGGGAGGTGGAGGCAAAAAAGAATTGGAAGTAGGTTGGGTAAGACGAGAGGAGGAGAAAGGCAAATTAGCAGATTGGGCTAGAGAAGAAGAAAGAGGTGGATGAAGACCTTGAGGGCCAAAGGAGGTAAAAGGAAGAATAGATTGATCGAAGTAAAAAAAAAAAAAATGAAGGAGGCAACATGGAACAGTGGGTTGTGGAATTAAGATTTGAAGGTTTTGATGAAAGAGGAAAATTCTCCTCATCAAACCGAACATTACAACCGATAAAAACATGACCACTCGACCGATCAAAGCTATGATAGTCTTTGTGATTTGACGCGTGCCCTAGAAATACACATGACATCGAATAAGTTATGAAAGACACAAGACAAAAGAAAAGGATAACAAACGCACCCAAAAACTCGAAAGAATGAGTAATCAAATTTGAACCCAAATAAATAGTGGAAAGGAGAAATATTATATATGATTGAAGTGAAAAGTTGATTAATAATGTAAACAATAGTAAGAAGAGCATCAACCCAATATGGAGGCATTTGAACATGGATTAATAAGGATCGAGACATTTCGACTAAGTGTTTAATTTTGTGTTCTAATTGACCATTTTGACATGAGGTGTATGTACAAGAAAAATGTTAAGTAATACCATTTTCACGTAAGTATGCTTGGAACGCATTACTGGTATATTCTCCTCCCCATCAATTTATAAAAAATTAATTTTGGCATTGCATAGATTTTCAATAAAACAACAAAAGTGATGAAAATATGTAGGCACTTTAGATATATTTTTCATGGCAAAAACCCAAGCGAACCAAGAATAGTCTTTAATGAATAACACAAACTATTTGAAACCATAATTAGATAAAATTGGGCTTGTCCATACATTAGAATAAATTACAATTAAAGGAAAATATGCATGATGACTAACAGACTCAAAAGGCAATCAATAAGATTTGCCTACAAGACATGATTCACATGATATTGATTTAGAACTAGAATTGCAAACACAATTCAAAACTTATTTATTTGGATGGCCAAGACAAGCATGCTAGTGAGTGAGTGAAGTAGAGGAAGCCATGATAGGGTACAAGTGAGATGACACGCTTGAGTTGGGATTTGGATAAAGACTGTGAAAAGAATTAGCTTGAAGGAGACTTTTCTCAGTTTGTTTGTCCTTCAAAGAAAAGAATGGACCATTAAAATCAACGGCACAAGAATTTTTACGGCAAAATTGAGCAATTGAGAGGAAATTGCAAGTAAGATTAGGAACATGATGGATAGGAGATAATAATGAAAATCAAGAACCAATATGTAAAAAGGCTTTTTCGACTTGCTTAACAGACAATAACTTACCATCACCAACCGAGACTTTTGTCAAATCATAAAAAGGTCTAGGGTTAAGGATGTTATCAATATCACTAGTCATGTGTGCTAACGTTCTGCTGTCAAGATACCAAGTTGAATCAAAGGTCTTGCTAACTGATAAACCTGAAGAGGAGTTTGATAGAGTAGTAGTGGTAAAATCATGGTTGAATCGTTGGCGACATTGTCGCTTGGTGTACCCAACTCCGTTACAGATTTGACAAGTAAGATGAAGCCTAGATCCGAGAATACCTCCCTGTGTCAATGGAGGAACATAAGATTTTGAACCACCACGAGACCGACTAGAGGAGGAGGAGGAGGCATATGGGGCTGATAATGATTGTGAATTAACCGATCATAGGAAGATTGCCAACTCGTTTGATTGCACAAGAATCGTCCACCTTATACCCGACTAAATTTGTTGTCCACTTTGAGATCCTCAAAACGGTGGACTGGGTGAAATGGCATGACCAATCAAAGCATGATGAATATTATATGAAGATGATGCATTCGAATTTCGAAGAAAACGTTCTTCTTGGATGAGGAGGCATGATTGCAGAATATCAAAGGAGAGAATGTCGAGCCATTTGTGACCAAGGTGGCAAAGGGGTCATATTCAAACAGGAGCCCATTGAGGACCAGGTCCTTATTAGAGATGGAATAATTGATTGCGGTGATAAAGTCCGCGATTGACTTCATATGCTGGAGATAATTAGACATTGACTGATCGGATTTCTTCACAACAATCTGAAATTAGACCAATTTCCTTAGCCGTACGGTGTTCAGTAAAATGTTGTCCTAGAGTCAACCAAATCTCTTGAGATGTCCGAAGATCATGAACTTCACTGGAAAATCTCGATTATAAGGGTCAAATTGATCAAACTACAAATACAATGATCTGTCTTTGCCCAGGTAGAATAGGAGGTATTAACCACCACAATGCCATTATGATCATTAATAAGTTTTGACGGACATGGAAAAGAATTATCTACATAGCCCAGCAAATCGTTGTAGATTAAAATAGATTCAAACTGAGATTTCCATAAAACATAAATGTTTGCATTGAGTTTAATGGAGACAAGACTTGTGATATTTTGAAGAACAAAAAATAGCAAAGATGCTTTCATAGCCATAATTGAAGCAGTGGCAGTGAAGATCAAAGCAACCGAGAAGAGGGAAGAAGAGGTGAAATTGGGCGCAATCTTATAAAGAGACGATGGGAAATTAGAATTAATAGAAAAAGAAGATGATGAGTAAAGAAATGGTAGAGATGAAGAAAAATTTAGAGATGTACTGGACATTATTAAGGTAGTAATTGGAGCAAAAGAAGTATTGATTTGGGGTAGAGATGTTAAAAAATTTGATGTGTTTTCTTGCTTTGATACAATGTTGATGTTTAGAGTTAGAGAGAAAATAAAAACAAAATATTTATGGTGGCTTAACCCCAATTAGGGTTGAATGACATGTATTTATAGGAGTGGTTAATTACAAAAAGGTACCGATAAAAACATAATACAAAAATATCCTATAATACATATAAAATACACATAATAGGTTGCACATTTACCCATAAGAGAAACCACTTCATATATAGCTAGGAAGAGAAAATATGTTCATGAACATTTAAGTCTACTCAACAAAAGCTTAATAATCCAAAAACGACTTCTAAATGAATTAATGAACGAAAAAGATATGGAGCCGCTTCGACAAACGGCTTATTAAGCAAAGACAAAGCTACTACATGTCATTTTAGAATCACACATCATTCGTGACCACTAAAGTTAAATGCAAATCCACAAGCTGGATGAAATTGGAATCAAATGAAGATGTTGAAATTTCTCTTTCAAAACTAGGGAAATAAACAGCCAACTGAAAGGGAAAAACTCTGCAAGTTAGGTAGTTTTGAAAATGAACATGTATCCGTGAGTCTTTTGCCTCCCCCTTGAGAGTCCACATTGTCTTTAATTCTTTGGCATGTGAGACTTTGATTGGTGAGAGCAAAGGTCTTGGACCATTGGATCGACACAATTTTCATCATTGTGAACAACATGATCATGAATTTTCTTTGAATGATATAAAGAGAAAAGGCAATTTGAAAATGACAAGCTCTTGCTTGTAAGCACAAGGGTTCCAAAATGGCATAAGAACGATTGAGATTCCATTCATCCGCATGCCCATTAGCATATATGTGTGTATGAAGAAAATTATCCAAAAAATCTTAAATCTATTATACGGCAATCAAAGTCATAAATTTTTTTAATTTTTCCAGTTAAATCTTAAACATTTTAACGATTTGTCAATATAGTCCTTCCAGCTAATTTTTACTGAAAATAACTGATGTGGCGGATGTGCAATGTAGGAAGACTCTCGTCCACGTTAGCGATTTCTAACCAAAATTTCTTAAAGGACTATATTAACAGATAGTCAAAAGATGTAGAACTAAGTTAGCAAAATTGAAAAGTGTATAATTGAATTAGCTACCATAGTTCAAGACTTTTTGAGCAATTATCCTTATATATACACATTGTAAATTTTTTTAGGAGGCAAGTGCTCCATGATGTTTATCTTTGAGAGAAAACTAGCGTCCACACTAACTATCTTCGACCAAAATTGCTGGAAAGACTGCATTCACAAATTGTTAAAAATTTTAGGATTAAATTAACAAAAATAAAGAGTTTAGGACTGAATTGGCAGTCATACAACAAATTTAAGACTCGATGGACAATTTCTTTTTGTATATATACACATCGAAATTTTTTATAGAAGGTTCCACAATGTTTACCCTTAAGTGTTATTTTTAGAGGAAATTTGATGTCTATGTATTTGTAATCAATGCGTCAAAAATAAAATTGTTAGCCTTTTTTCATATCTAAACGTTCGTCCAAGTATCTATCCTAAGCAGGCAAGTAAATCATTCGTGGTCGAGAGCTCAAACTATTAAAAACGGGGTTCCTTTATATATAATAATAAAGACATTGTTCAATATTTCTAGACGCAGGTGAGTAAATCCTTCGTGGTCGAGAGCTCAAACTATTAAAAACAGGGTTCCTTTATATGTAATAATGAACACATTGTTCAATATTTCTAGACATTCTCTCTTCCATGTAATTTGAATTTTACATACAAACATCGGATGTGAGCGTCATCACATTTGATAGGTCACCAATCGAGTAGGAATGTTATGATGAGTAAGAAAAGAGCATGTTAGGAAGATCCCCTATGTTGTTTTAAATTTGACATAATTATAGACTATTAATGTATGAATAGGTTGATAGATGCATAAGCCATTATGCTGATGGTGTTCAAAATAGATGAATTAATATGAAGGTGATTGTGTCGATTAAGGGTGAATAAGTTATTGGGCACCAAGGTTTCTATAGGTTGAATGGACCTGATAGAAAGTGAAAAAGCCTAGAACTAGAAGTTCGGTAAAATTTAGATGAATCTGAGTTGAAGGTGAAGAAGGATAAAATTAGAATTCCAGGGAAGCTTCAAAGGACCATGAAAAGGGGAAAGGCGGGGTAAAACCATGATTTTTAATATGCTTAGAAAGACTGAAAGATTGAAGATCAAAAGTCAATTTCTAACAAATTGCGTGGATAGACTCGCTTGATCACTAGCAAAGAGTGGCTTCCTCTATCGGACGAGGTGGAAAACGCGTAACATGCTTTTTCTGCTTGAATAAGAAGCCTAGACATTGTAATGATGATATAAGGAATATCTTTTCATCATCGGATTCTAAAGTGTATAGTCAAAAGACGGCTAGAAGCTGGACAGATTTTGAAAAAAGGGTGAGCAAATCAAGAAGAACGGGATGCTCGTGAGGACTTAGAGGGACTATAATAAGGTGAAAAGCAGAATGAAGCCTAAGTCAATTACCAACGAGTACCTCGGATAAACTCACTAGACTGCTGATGAAGGGAGCTCCCTGTATCAATTGTAAAGAAAATGCTTACCGCTAGGAGAAGAGGAGCTAGTTGCATTCAAATTCGTGTCTAATAGCTAGTTGCAAGCTCTGGAATTCACAGTGGAGGACCAGTGTTGAGTCATAACAATTTTACTATATATGAACATGATAGATTTCGGATAAAAGCAGAATGACTGTTTTGGAAAATTGTCACCGTCAGAGCAGCAAAAAAAACGTTCTGTTGCTACTAATAGTGAAACCAATGGATGCAAGGGGTTTGAATTTCAAACGGTCATTTGAGGTCATATGACTATAAATTCAATCCAAAGGAAGCAGTAGAGTTGGAAGGAAATGGACAAAATTGGTCTATTGTTTTGAGTGTTCATCTTTGCTCTGTTCTTGTTAGTAGAAGCTGTGTATTTCTAATTAAATTCCCCGTGAGGCTGCTTTTATCTTTAATGTATTATAAGAGAAGTGTACAGGTGTAAAAGTAATGCTTGTGTATTGATAGTTGGATCTATCAGCTCCAAATTGAAACTGCACTTGCTACTTTGTACCTTCTCTTGAGATTACTAATGGATTCTAGCTTTTTATTGGTGGCTGTTAGTTTGAGAAAGTGAATGTACACTCGGCTAAAAACCAAACCATGATATATTTGCTTGCAATGTCTTCTGACATTTCACTATTAGCATCATTTGTTTGATAGAAACATTTGCATCTCACTATATCAATTTGTTTTTGCATCTATCAAAGTATACCTTGTTATATTCCGCGAAAAATGGTTAAAGTTTTTAATCAACTTATTCAACCCTTATAGGTTATTTCGTGAGCCTCAAGAGATAATGCGTGTTGAGATTTGAATTTTACTCAAAAAACTTAGAACCTTAAATTTTTATGGGAAAAAAAGCCAATAAATGTTGAGATTGATAGGTCTTGTTCAACTCAAGAATTGGACCAAACTAGCCTACACCAACCGTTTTGGTTCCCAGTTCCAATCGACCATTTGATTCCTGGTTCCAAGGCCGAAATTATTGGTTCAACATGCGAACTGGTTCAATTTGTCAGGTACCTCAGTTGAATCAATTTTTAAGCCTTTTTAAGAATAAGTACTTTTGCACCCACGAAAATTGAACCTGGTTTTCGACACGAACAAACAACAATAAAATCGCTTGACCAATGGATGTTTTTATAATGAAGTTGTACAAGTTTTATGCTTTATCGATGGACCGCTTCCCAAGAACTGGAGGTCACAGCCAACCCATTTGAATACCGGGCACACTTGATAAATGTGCTTAGAATATTCGTTTACAAAGCTATATTCGGGAACCGATCCATTTTAAAATCAACCATCCTTAAAAATGTAACTGAGAATATTCGCTTACAAAGCTATATCAAAGCGGCGGCCACGAACCCAAGTCAATTTTCTTTCCCCTCTGTGCAAGCAATGATTGTCGGCAGACCACGTGTAATTGCCTAGCACCCTCCTTGCATCTAACTTTATTAGGTTTTTGAGTCCCATGTGTAATACCGAATTGGGCTATGAGATTTTGACACGTCAGAAAGCAAAAGGATAAGAAAGGGAAAAGCAATGCAAGCTCTCAATTTAAGGAAGTAAAGTAATTGAAAGATTCCCAACAATTGTACATATCTAAAACCAAAATGACTCATAAGTATAGAGTCTATTCTCATAGGAAGGTGGGGTTCATATTTCTGGAAACAGAGAAAACTATCTTATTTGGTACTTGATTACAATCATAATTATAATTGTAGGTAAGCATGTACTTAATATCTATGCATGTTCTCTTATCTCTAAAATGTACCAAAAATGGGTATGAAATCAAGAAACGGGTAGTGACTTACCCTCGGGAGTCATGCAATGTAAATGGGAGACCATAACATGTAAAAGGAATACAAATCCAAGAATAAATAATGGATTGGAGGGAACAATCTGTGTCTTTACGTAAAATAAGAATCTCGCGTGAACATTGATAAAGTCCCAAACGCGCTTTGCTCAGAAATAAATTCTTAGTTATTTGTAGATAGAAATTCACCAAATCATTTCACGTTATGTCTTTGTTGTTTCGAGGCAACTGAGCACAACATGACTACAATGTTCCAACAATTGGCAGATCAATACGTGAATGTAATGAAATACCATTTTCAATACACTGCTGCTTATGACAGAAAGTAAAGATGATTGGAGAGGGAGAACTTTCTGTATAATAATGTATCGTGAACAATTACAATGATCCACTTATAGTGTAAGAATACAAGGAATTTAGGAAATAATATACAAAGAATCGTAATTTCCTATTAACTAAGGCAATTACAAATCTACTAAATCGATCAGAATCGACACACAGTCAAAATCTTCAATTATATCTTCAACAGCTTAATCTTCCTATGGCGTATATAGTGCACAAATGCGTGTAGATATTGTGAAAAATCTCAATGCAAAAGAATAGGTTATTCATTGATCATAGTTTAACACTTCATAATATCCATTCACTCGAAACTGCTTCGCTTCCATTTCCACTTTTCGTAAACGGGCCCAAGCTTTTTCCAACTGAGGTTCATGTGGTCTTTGGTCCATTAATTATTAAGTGTAAAGGTGCATATGTGAGTTGTGTTATTAAAAAAAAAATCACAAATCAGAAAATTGATGTGAAACCCATAATTCATTAATTATGCTTTTAAATAAATGTAGGTCAAACTGGATATATTATCAAACTCGAACTTGAGCTCCCTCTTAGCGATTCCATGGGTGAAGGGAATAGACTTCTGCTGTGCACAACCAACTAGTTGGTTGGTAGAGCATTCCCAAGGTACATATATGTTTAGTGAATATCTCAAGAATGATTTGACTAACACAGTTTAGTCCAGAGAAAGAAATCAATGATGAAGGTGAGTGTTAGATATTGAAGTTGAAATATTTTGGTGCAAAAGGATATCTAAATTAAGAGAGAGAGCATCTCTAACACTGAGCTCACACATAATAATGCATTGTTAAGATGTACATGTGAGTTGTAATAGAAAAAATCACAAATCGGAAAATTAATGTATTGATAGATTGGCACTTGGACTCTCTCTTGACGATTTCTGTAAATGAAGGTATCAGACTTTTGCTGTTCGCTCCTAATATGAGTCCTCCCAAAACACATTGATAATTTAAGATGAAAGAGACTATGGGCATGATGTACTTGGCTTAGGAGGTTAATTTGGACCAATGATTGGCCTGTGGAAAGTGGAAGTGGTCACAAATTGGGACGATGTGAGCCGGACACTGACCCTATGCGAATCTCACTGCCATGACACCGGACAACGATCGGCCATCGTCGATGGAATTTTAGACATCCACCTTGGGCATTTAAAATCGAGGAGATGCACAGCATCGCTTTCGAAAGTAACCTAACATAAAAATATTAAGGCGAGGAGATGGATAGCGTCATTTGGGTCAGTGCTCTTGGACGTCCCTATCCTCTAGAGAGAATGACGGATTGTTGACGCGCAACTAGAGTTGCGGTGGCGGACTTATTAAGATATGGTACTAAATATTCACGAACCTAAATCAAACATTTTATGATCATTTGTGACATTACCCTAACAACATTCAACTAGGGCAATCGATATCGATTGAAAGGCCGAGCAAGTTGCCCACCGTCGGCACCTTTCGCAAAGTGAGGGAGGGAACAGAAGTACAAATTTATGCACTTCTATTCTGGAATTGGTTGTGTATACGGAGTCAAGCTACTTTCCCTTTAAGCAGTTTTCATGCAATTCCAAAAGGGCTGCCCAACATAGAACGTTATTTTTAATTATTTGAATACATAAGTTGTCTTGGAGCCCTACAGTCATTTTCATCTCAGGTTATTATATAATTCTCTAATAATAAAATTTATGGATAATGACATAAAAGGTTCCTAAACTTTTAATTTATTCAATGTGGTCCACAAACTTTAATCAATGTATAATATAATCCCTATACTTTTAATTTGTTTGATGTGATTCATAAACTTTTTGTATATGAAAATGTTCAATATTATGTTTCCATTAATTTAAGTTCAGGAACAATATTAAATATTTTCATCTTGTTCAGAGGCTAAATCGAACATGTATTTAATTCTTTCGTGGTCAATGACCTCAATTTGCTCGTACGAGTTAACATAGCAATGAGCAACGGAACTGCCCAAATCAAAAATCGCCTGGACCGAATCAAACCGGTCAGTTCTGGGCGGTTCCCCAAAGATGGTAGTCTGATTTCCTATTCCTATTCTTAGAACCGGTGACCAGTCAGTCTAGTTTCCCAGTTCTAAGATGGGAACCGGATCGACTAAATCGGACCGGTTGATTATATATATAATAAATATTTTAAAATTTCTTAAAAAATAAACCCTAAATTGGAAGTGTAATCGATGTGGACGTGGATGGAAATGGGATCCGCAAGTCCAGTCCTACGCATTCTGCACCACCAAAAAAATCAATAAATAAAGGAGAGAGAAAAGAACAAAGCTTGAAAAAACCGAAACGCAAGTTCAATCCCACTCGTTCTTCTTCTTCTTTCCCGATCGTATCTCCATTCTAGAGTGTCCTGGAGCTTTTGTGTTTTTTCATCTGCGTTTGGCTGCTGGAACTCCTGCCTACTGCATATGAATTAATATATATTTTTGGCCTGAAATAGCAAACTTACCGGTTTCATTGGATCAAACCACACCAGACCAAATCAGTCGGTCCGGTTCCCAGTCCCAAAATGTGGGAACTGGTCCTCCTAGTCCAGCCTCAGAACTGGATCAGATTGGGAACTAATCGGTCCTAATTTAACATGAACTTTTATTTCAATATAGTTGAGGCGGAGCTTATCTTGGTAATTCACAGAAATTGAATAAAAATTAATCAGGCCTTAGGAATTGGATGTATTTGAGAATTATTAGATCGTTATGCCCTAAAATATACGGTCAGCACACATAAGCAGAAGAATTGCGTATAAAAGTAATGTTATCAAGTTTCGTCTCGTGTGTGTTGTGAGTTTGCTTGATATGGATAAAAACTTACATGAGACACGAAAAGTATTGAAAACCATTATCCAAGAGAGTTAAGGATGTGAGAAAACTTCTTTCTTGTGACTGATTCTTATTGGGTTCGGGTTTGATCAGTGATCGGAAACACTTATTTGTGAGTGTGATTGAGAAAATTTAAACCATCTTTGTCGATCATAGTACAATCCTCTCGTCGATCTCTCTTCTTGGCATACGCACACCATCAAACCGCGTAATTCCAATGCATTTGTTAAAGGAAGCAAAGAATGCCCATTGGAGTAAGCAGTCATGGTCAGGACAAAATGAATCACAAAAGTCTGATGATTGTTACATATAGACAGGAACATTGAAATCATTATGTAGGAAGACTCTTAACATATAATTGGCGAAATTCCCGATTCTAAACGGTAGCAATAGATAGGACAATGCGAATTGTGGCTTGTTTGACTATCAGGCTAAAAGTTTCTGCGAAGTCAACGGCCTCCTCTAGACAAAATCATATTGCAACAAGTCAAGCTTTCAATCAATTAAGTGAACCATCTACATAGAGCTTTTCCTTGTACACTCATTTACATCCGATTGCATTTATTGAGGGATGACAGTAAATAAGTTCCCATGTTTTGTTGATTGCTAGAGCATCCAACTCATTAAGCATAGCAGCAGTCCAGAGAGGGTGTTTTAAGGCTCAGTGGATAGTGCATGGCTCAATTGGGATAGATGATATTGCTACATTCGTCATACCATGAACGTGTAACCATGGGATGCACTAAGGATATCGAAGTTTCATATCAAGACCGAACTAAAGATTCACTCTCCGCTAGTTGTGGCACATGACTAGATAGATCAGCAGATGAAGCCTTTAAGGCTGGTTCTATTTCAGCAAAACAAATGTGCATGTTCACTTCGAGAGTCAAGATCCATTGGTGAACAACCATTTTGACAAACTTTTGGACTAAGTCAATGATCACTAGAAACTTTTGTTTGTGATGGACTTAAAAGTCAAATTCCATTACAACAGCTCCCTCTCAGTCGTAGCAATAACCTGAGAAGAAAAGGCAAAAAGTAAATAATGCTCATAAAAAACAACATGTTGAGATATATAAATATGACTAGCAAATTGATGAAAACAAGGATATCCTTTGTGCCTTTCATTATACCCCAAAAATACACACGACAAAGAGCATTTGTCAAATCTGTTCATCGTGTCATTGAGTATATATGGATAACAATGAGAGCTAAACATTCAAAGTAATGAGTAATTAGGGTCCTTCTTGAACATGACTGAGTTTGGACTTCACTTGCCCAGACCAATTGAAGGAAGTTGATTTATCAAATAATTCATTGTTGTAAACGTTTCCACCCAATAGTTGAGCGAAGGCAACGTGATTGCATTGTCTGAAGCTTATACATACCGAGGATTTTACAACTTAATCGACATGGAAATTAACAAGGTTTGGGTCTTGAATTTACCATGATTAATGGAAAATGCTGAGTAAACAAGATTTCGACAAGATGTTGAATTTACCACAAATAAGCACAAATAAGAAAAGATATATTTTTTCAACAAGAAAAGATCAGTGTGCCCTTGTGTGGCTTTGATACCATAAAGAAAATAAATAATCGAGTCGATGAAGCACTTTTCATTGATATTGTTTTCTTTGTAATCACACACGCGAAGAAGAAGAAAATACTTTAACATGGTTTAGTCGACCAAGGAGAAGACTCTTGGAAGGCTTCATCCACGATGCGAAATCCCCAATCCTGCATATCTCCTTGGGGGATTTCATTATCTTTAAATAAGGGTCCATTAGTTTCGCAGAAAATGGGCCATTTCCGAAAAATATTTTCTCAGAAGTCATTTTTCAGGAAAATGACAATATTTTATGATATTCGGCTAAAACCTAAAAATGTTTTGGAAAATATTTTCCGGTGCTCAGTAAGAAAAATATTTTCTAAGACTTCACCACTTAGACATGCATCACTTACCGACCTATAAATCCATCAAATATAAACTTGCATTTAAATTCAAGCAAACTTACTTCATATCTTTGTTCCCCCATTGTCATCAAACGCTCATATGCTCTAAAAAAATATTTGTATGGATTTTAAAAAGAAGTAAAAGAGAAAAGAAGCAAAACATGTACAGCCCTCATGAGAATCTTCAAGTTGAGTGACATGTTCTCCCCCTGCATCTTTTGTGTTCTAATAAATAAAAGAACAAAGAAGCAAAGCATGTAAAGCCCTTTACTTGAGCAATGTACAACTGCAAGGTAGAATAAATAAAAAAAAAAGGATAAGTAAGAGTGCAGAGTGCGAGCTTGAGATCGACGAGCTCGAAGTTCACCTAGCAACGGCCGATGACTAGCCAAGAAAGAACAAGATGAGAAACAAAGAAAAGAAAAAAGAAAAAAGAAAAGGAAATTAAAAATAATTTGAATTTAAAAAAGAAAAAGAAAATTAAAAAATAATTCTAACAAAAAAAGATAAAAAGAAAAAGAAATGGGAGGAGGAAGTGAGAATTTGTAGAGGTATGAAATAAGAGAGATTAAGTGAGGAAAATATTTTCTACTTTTCAAAAGTGAAAAACATTTTTCCTTAATTTAGAAGACTATTTTCCTTTCATGGAAAATATTTTCCCCAAAGAATTCATTTTCCATAAAACGAACGCGGAAAATTCGGAAAACATTTTCCCATAAATTATTTTTCGCGAAACGAACGGAATCCGAGATAGAATACATCTTTGGAATAACATGAATATCTACCGGAAAGGCAAATACAATTCTTATTTCCTGTTTATATATATATAAATCTCCTTCTAAATTTGGCCTCTGCTAACTAGCCATCCTTATCTTTTCAATAGATATGTTGTATAGTAGAACTAGAGATATCACTACCTCTATATAATGGAAGTTAAAGGTCGGAGATAAAAATTTGATCTACATGAAAATTAAATAAAAAATCAAAAAAGATTTGTAAATGATCAATTCGTAGATATTATGTTTGATATGTTATCTTTAAGCTAATTTATAGAAGATTCCGCACAGCAACCATTTGGACTTTTTGCTTTTAATTTATTACATCAATATTTATGGTTTATTTCTCGCCCAAATCATTCGGGTGTTGTTCGTGCTTCCACGTCAGTAATAGCACTCAGGTTTCTCTCGACTTAAATATTCGATCTGAGTGACTAAATGAGTACAAAAATTCGATGACTAACATCATTAACTAAGTATAACCAGTCGTACCATTTCTCAGTGGATCCTCATGCTAATCATAAACAAATATCAATGTCCACCACTTGTTAACCCCCTCTTTCACAGGCATGTTTAGTGTCCACAACTCGTAGAACTTTGGTGTGGTGGGAAAACAGAGGTGCAAAATGCTAGTCAACATCAGCAAATATCAAGAGACCAGTTCAGCATGGAAACCTAACTTCGCCAACAGGCGTCTCTGGCCGTTCGCTATTTTATAATTTTTGTCCGATATTTATCTAACGAAAATTGAGGGTAGATTAGACACCGCGCACACAGATATTTGTCAGTTTTATTTGCGCAGGACACATGATGACCATGCAACCAGAAAAACCATATGAATTATTCTTTTGAAAAAGAATACAAGTCCTTATGAAAAAGAAAAGATTCTATCATTTGATCCACCGACCATGAGTTTCACATTTTTATTTTAGTCGTCCCCCCCGCCCCCCTTTTTCTTTCTTCATATATCAGTATACCTCACAGTTCTAGGTTTTTCCAGGTGATGATTGCTGAATAGTTTATAGTGGTCTTTCCTAGAAGCTCTCCAATAAGATTGGCTTTAAATTCATATAGCTGCTAATCAGGAAAAATGGCCCAAAAAAAAAAAAAACCGTTATTTTTTATACAATGACCACTTGTACATCTACATTTTTATGCAAGCACCATTTATAATCCTCTAAACAAAACCAAACATTGAAAATATCAAATCGTCTCTCGTTGCAAACTTATTTTAGCATCTTGCTTAGGGTTTGGGTGATTTGTTTTTAGTTGGTTTCAAGTGTTCTGGGTGGGTGTGATAATTTAGGATTTGAGAATGGATTTTTTTTTCTTTAGAAATGGCATTTTCATGAATATTAGAATAAGAATAATTGATTATGAAAGTGCAAAATAATCTATAAAGGTAAAACTCAGGTTTGTATTTGTTATTTTCAAAAGTAGAGATGTCTAATTGGTCATTGAATGAAAGGCAAAGTAAGTTTGTACATAACGCAATCAAGTGTATAGCTATAATGAATCTAATTTGAACTTAGATTAAACTATTCAAGTCCATGTAGAGTAAAAACATTAATTGACAATGAAAAGGAAAATAAAGTTTTGATCAAGTAAGTAAACGAGATATGGGAAAAATGAGGAAACGAATGTATTCTAAACAAGTTATTCAAGAAATACAATTCACATAACAACCATGTAAAAATAATAATAAAAATAAATAGGGAAGATACCACAAAAAAAAAAAAAACCCTATATTATGCCCACTATAACACAAATATCTTGAACATTCTTTTTGTCACTGAGTACACTTGTAACGAATTTATCTCAACCTAATTTTTAAGCACCAAAAATCCCCAATTGATCAATCTATAACAAATTTATTTTTCATTAATTTCTGTTAAATCTTAACGTTAAATTGCTGAGTTTGACGATACGTGACAGTTAATAGAGTTTTACCTTCCATTTGTTGTAAGTGTATTAAATTTGTCGTTTTCCGTGAAATTAATCTAATTTAATATAAACTAACGGAGGGTAAATTTATCACAAATATACTAATTTTAAGTTTTTAATAATCAAAAAATTAGCTTGAGGTAAGTTTATTATATATGTATCACTTTGAGATTTTTAATAGTTAAAAAATTAATTTAGAGTAAATTTGTCATGGATGCACCAGTCTGGGTTTTTTGTAATTAAAAAATTAGTTTAAAGTAAATTTATCCTAAATGCACTAATGTGGAATTTTTTGCGGTATTAATTAATTTATTTTTTTATAAGTCTATGGCACTTTCAAGTTCATGAATCACCATGATCGCCTCTTTGACGGAGTAACCTGGAATTCAGACTGCGAATGTAAGAATTCACGCGACTAAGGAAGAAATCTACAAGGGAAAGAAGAGTCCCATTAGAAAATCCTTGGAGCAAAAAGCAATAGCCTATCACATTATTATATCCCTTTCCCCTACCTAGATTCTGCCTTTTCTCTAATCACGGGGAACCGCTCATGCCTGGGAGACACCTAGTCACTAAACTTCACGGGGTAGACATAAATAAAAATCTAGACAAATGACTAAAATGTTTGCACTTGATTATATAAAAATTGAGCTTAAATGGCGTGATTAGTTAAATCACGCATATGCTTGTTCCTCAAAGTACCCTAAGTTTATTGATGAAGGTATTGCCGTGCCCATCATCAATGGAGAAAAAACTCGCATGCGATGCGGTGGATGACGCTGCATGTGTAATGATGACAAAGGAGTATAAAATAGGGATCCGGTAGTGGTGGGTTGTTCCGCTAATATCCCTTGAGACTGGCTAATTGAGATCGTACTCCTGGGTTATTAAAAAAAGAAGAGAAAAATAATGGAAGATTTTTGGTCATTAGCATTTAAATAAGTGGTCAAGGAACGTAGGATTGAAGACGCGTTGCTGGTGAGAAAGTTGAGGATAGGTTGTGATTTCGACGGGGGACTCGTGATTTCCAAGGAGGAAGGAGAGCACGTGTTCAGAGCGAGCGATAAAGCAAGTGGCCACCACTCGTCCCCACTGAGTCTCAGTCAAATCATCTTGTTTTCGAATCATATATGGAGCAAACGTTAGTTGGTTCAACTTTTTTTTTTTTTTTTTTTGGTAGAAGATAATAATATATTGAGCTTAACCAACAATATACACAAGATTCGGCTCCTAGTTGGTTCAACTTTTTGTTCTCCCATCATTGGTAAATTACCATTAGACACGACGTCACTTTTGTCAATTGATTAGTTTCGCCGTAATCAAGGATTTATCAGGAAACAGGTGATCCTGGAATTTGAGTTTTCTTCATCATACCCACCACATTTGCGATTTGTGCGTGACCACGTTCGTTGGCAGGCCTCTGAGAATAGGTTTGAGCCTCTTGGGTGCTTGCACTTATTCCTATCTTAAGTAATGGAGGGAATTAAGGACAATTATATTAATTTCTCTTCGTGATGATTAATCATTGAGATCTTGGAATTTCCCGAAGGAGCTCCGGACAGAATTGGCCTGTTATATTTCGCAATATACCTTCGCCATTCCATTGTTCAGTTGAGGAGTTCAAGAAATGGGTCGAATCCAAAGTTTGTCATAATTCGAGAAGGTTATTATGGAGCCACTTCACTTCAACACGCAGCATATTAAGCAAAGTCAAAGCTACTTCATGCCATTTTCAAAATCACACATGGTTCGTAACCACTAAAGTTAAATGGAAATCTAAGTGCCGAATGAAGTTGGAATTCGATGTTAAAATTGTTGAGGTTATCCCATATCGATTATGAAATGAGTTAGTAATCAGTTTACAACTGTGAAGGAAAGTCTCGCCATTTAAATTAATTTTTGGGATGAAAGAGATCCAAGATTACCCAACGTTATTATCAAAACTCATGTCACCAATAAGTCTGGACCCAACAATCATATTAGAAATGCAAGCTTGGACCCAGCAATCACAGTGGAAATACAAGTTATGGCTCTTATGATCAAGGGCCATATGTATAAGAGGGAAATTGTCGGTGCCATCTCACATTGATAGGGGAATGAATGGCTCTTATGATCAAGGGCCAGATGTATAAGAGGGAAATTGTCGGTGCCATCTCACATTGATTTGGGAATGAATTAGTGGTCAATTTACAAATATAAAAGAAACTTTTAAAGTGAGAGATGCGCAAGACCACTCAACAAAAATTTCTCTTCCAAAACTAGGGGAATAAACAGCCAACTGAAAAGGAAAACCCCTAGGAGTTCGGGTGGTCCCCGAATTGATTTCATGGGTCCAACATCTTTGAAAATGTGTTTGCCTCTAGTTTTGTCTTCCACTCGAGGGTCCACATCGTACTAATTGTCTTGCATGTGAGGCCTTGATTTGCGAGAGTAAAGGTCTTGGACCATTGGGTCGACTGAACACTTGTCCTTGTGAAAGACAAGTTCATGAATTTTCCTTTGATGCCCTAGACATAGAGAGAAAAGGCAATAGGGAAAAGAAAAGCTCTTGCTTGTAAGCACACGGACCACAAACCAGCATAAGAAACAAGTGAGATTCCATTCATCCCACATGCCCATGATACATCTTAGATTTCTACAGAATGCATGCGTTCCATGATGCTTTCGTTCGAGAGAAAACCGGTGCGTTGTGTTATTTTTAGAGGGAGATTTGATGACTACGTTCTTGTGATTGCTGTTTCAAAAAGAGAATCGTTTGACCTTTTTTCCATGTCTAAATGTTTGTCCAAAGTATATACCTTAACTAAATGGGAAAACCCTTTGTTGTCAACATCTAAAACTATCAAGAGACGGGTCAATTATGATATGATAGTAAACACATCCTTCAATAGTTCCTCACACATCTCTTGCATGTAATTTGAATTTTACACGAGAAACATCATATGCAAGTGTCATCACATTCAATATTCAATAAGCCACTAACCCGGGACAAGTGTTCAAACTTGAATTTATTTAAAAAGCTCCAATGTTTTTTAAAATAAAGAAGCCAATAAATGATAGGAGTGAGCAATTGTTCCGATTCAACATAGCTGAACTAGCCTCATTCGGCCAATTCAAGGCTTGCCCTTGGGTGAAGTGGTTCGGTTCCCAGTTTAACAGAACCTATAATAGACCCAAGACCGGTTCAATTCCTGATTCCAATCCTTTCCTGTGTTCAAGTAGTCCCATTTCCGAGTTAAATCAATTCTAAACAGATTTTGAAGTCTCAAAAATTGAACCATACTCTTCAAAATGAAGAAACAACAACAAAACCACTTGACCTCTTGATGATTTTTGTAGTGAACTAGTGCAGCTTTTATGTTTTGTTATTAAAATTTGTGTTTTTACCAAAACATAAAATCGACTGGTTGTGAGTAGAACCATGAACCCGAACTAGTTGATTCAAGAGACACAATTCCTAAGCCGACCAATTTGGTTCCCAGTTCCCAGATTCACGAGATTAGTTCTTAGTTATAAGTCAAGAATGGTCTCATTTTAGAATGATCCCCCATTATAAATGTATTTAAAGATTATTTGCTTCCAAGGCTCAAAACAAAGCAAGGGCCTCAAATCTATGTCAAGATTTTTATCACGTCCTCTAGAATGCCCAAGCAACGATTGTCCAGAGACCACGTGCAGTCGCCCATTGCCGAGGTCCACTTTCTCTTTAGGATCGGATCCCCAGCTATGTTAGGAGAATTGCTCTCTTGCACTAGGAGATATGGCCAGATCCTCAGTTGTGTGAAGAGGGAAAAGACTAAGATAGTCAACTTCTTTCTTTCTAACCTACGCGTGCCCTTGGAGTGACAAGAAAAGGAGGCCATCGATGCTATGATAACCAACATCAAGGCCGGAATCCCAAGGTTGAGAATTGCCGAGCAGTTGCCCACTTCCACCTGGCGGTAAAACCTCGTCCTAAGACGAATATAAAAGAAGTCTGCAAGAGTTTCGAAAAAACAGTCTGTTCCCTTAACCTTTCTTTTATTTTTTTGTCATTTTGGAAATGTCTTACGTGGAAAGCACATAAGAAGATTTCGATGAAAAATAGGATCCCCACTTAATCAAGAGTTTAGTGAAGTTGCCTAGCAACCTCCTCACATCTAGCTTTTTTGGGTCTTTCAGCCCCATGTGCCCTGCCGACTGAGGTGACCAGACTTTTTCACATCAGAAAAGTGAAAACAAGGACAAAAGCATAGCAAACCTCTCAATGTCAAGCAAATTTACTTTTTTATGTGCAGGGGAGAGACCAAATCAAGATTCCCCCCCAACCGCTAGCACGAGACCGACAGAGGGGTTCCTTAACTTAGGTCCTATCTAATAACGTGCCAACATAATTATAGTGAACCAAAGACCACCACAATAATCGCACATCTCTTAAAAACGAGAGGGCTCTAGTTATAGGGTTTATACTGTTCATGGGAAGGTAGGGCTCCACTAATTTCTTGGAATGAAGGCGGCCTTAAGATTAGCCACGATGGTCGCCATGTCTGCCTAGCGTTTTCCTCTTGTTGGATGCTGTCGGGTCCATCCATGTGCTGCAAAACCAGCGAGAGCAATAGAAATGAACCTGGGGGCAATCATTCCGGTAGTTGTAAATAGGCATTTGCTCGATTTTGGTGCGTGTTTTCTCGTGGCTAAAATGCCTCAAAAGATGGGTGTCAAAGCGAGAAACCTAGAAGCAACTTTACCCTCGAGAATCATGCATTGTATATGGAAGACCATAACATAGGAAGGGAAGGAATGCAAGTCCAAACGTAGATAGGGATCAGAACAATCAATCTCTATCTTTACATACATAAAATGAGAGCAGCACGCTATCGTTGACAAGTACTAAGTGCGCCTGATCCAGAAATCGATCACCCTAACTACTTGTGGATGAGAATTCACGAGTTATATCGCGTTTTTGTCGTCATTGCGATTTTTCAAGTAACTGAGCTCAAATGGACCGCCATGGTCCAGGAATCGGTAGACCGATACGTGAATGTAATCAAATATAATGTGTATTTTTCTTTTTTGTGCATACGTTGCAGCTTAACCTTCCCATTCCTTATGTGGTGGACAAATGCATGCGGCTAAGAATAGGGACCATTATAATCGCGATCTGGAAGCGTGGAGAATCCATGCATCCTAGAAAGATTAGATCACATCCCTTCCACACCCGAGAGTCATGGGGGTCTTGGGTCCACGAATTATTGAGTCCCCCCCGAGGAACACATTTGACAATTTGAGGTGAAAGAAACGATGGGCATGTCTATTGTCGTTGGCCTAGGGAGGTCAATCTGGACCGATGAGTGCATGTGGATAGTGCGGACACAGTCACCAATCGGGCCGGCGTGGACCAGACATTGACCCCGTGCGAAAGTGACAGCAACCAACCGTCGTGGGTGTTAATAGGCTGGCATCCAATTCAGGTTCGTCGATCGAAGCAACGAAAACAGAGTGGAAAATTTGCGCAATTTTTCTCGAAAACCATCCAAAAACTGAGTAGGTGCATCTCTGTGCATCGCTTTCGAATTAAACCCATTTTGGATATATACACTAGAGGGACATTAAATGAAGGTTGTCACTTTACTATAGACAACATCGGCGGGCATTTCATATTTATTTAGTCAAATGTTGGACTGAAACGTGAGAAACCCATTAAATCAAAAGGCCCAAAAGAAACAGCAAGCCCAAATCTTTCCTGAAAACATGATTTCCTCCCTCTCCCTCCCTCTCCCTCGATTCTGCCTAACCGATAAAAGGTATGGAATGATTATCACACGTCACGTCATCAGCAGAAACCAAGAGGGCTAACACGAGTGTGCCGTGTCTGCAGATGGGGGGCGCGACCGAAGTGGAATGAAGGGTAGGAGGAACGCTTTGCCCTTTGTCGTGTGCTTTCCGGTCGAGATTATTAAGATGCATGCATGAATGAGTTATATTAGAGAAATCTCACATCGAAAAGTTATTGTGATGCAGAACGATTAATATATTTTAATTTGCTCATAATTCATTCGCTTAAACTTTTAAATGAAGGTGAGTCCAATGAGATACATTTATGAGCTCAAACTTGACTCCCTTTTGACGATCTTCCAAAAGAATGTATCAGACTTCTGTTGACAAATAATATTAGAGCCTATAGTTGCAATTTCCGAGCAGGTTAGTGTTGTGGCATAGTAACATGAGCCTGACAGATGGTATCAAAACCCATGGTTGCAATTTCCAGGCAAGTGAGCATTGTGGCCTAGCAACGCCAAGCCCATAGGAAGTTGATGTGGTATCAAAGCCCATGGTTGCAATTTCCGAGCAAGTGAGCATTGTGGCACAGCAATGCAAGTCACGAGAAGTTGACCTAACTTGAGCTCACACGTAAGAGGAGAATTGTTATAATGTATATGTGAGTAAATTGTGTTAAAGAAATCCCACATAAAAGAATTGTTAGTAGTATAAAGTAGTTGGCTCATAACTCATTAGCTTAAGCTTAGCGATCTCCTCGAGAAAAGGTATCGGATTGAATTTCTACTGCACACTCCCAATAAGGATCGAGATATCGATAACTAAATTGATTTTCATGTATCCTACTCTGAAAGCACTTCAAAGAGAGCCCAGGCAAAATCACAAGAGCTATCATTTCTGGGCTTGTTAATTTCCTAAACTGGGCCCAATAGCTGCCCAGTCCACTACAACCATTTGTAAAGCTTGGCCCATCTATGGCCCAAGTATGGGCTTGGGCCATCTAACGAAACCTCTCTTTTGTTTTTCTTTTGCATGTTTGAAGAACAGCCCAAGGCCCAAAAGTAAAAGTAGGGGAGGGAAAAGCTTTACTGAGAATAATCCTCTATCGAAGTAAATAAGAACATCACCCATATTTATATTTACTCAAATATCCATAACCGGTCAATCAAAGCCGATCAGAGAATTGATTAGAGAAAGATTCCTTCACCAGAAATGGAGGGGAGAGCCGACTACTTCCACAAGCGAAACACTTGCTAGCTACGCGGTTGTCTTATTCTAACCTTTTTAACTTTGCCGCTTTTTTTATGCTAAAAAAATAAATTTTATTCATAAATGAATTGAACAAGCACGCAATGTACTTGCAACGCACGCATCAAATTGAGTCCCCAATATCGTTTCCTTCCCTCGGGATCCCGTGGGGTCCACTCGAACGCATTCGAGCATGTTTCAATTTTTAAGAAATTCTTCGTGAAATAACCTCGTAACACGTTGGCAAATTCTCATTTTTATTATTATTTTTTTTATTTTTGTCATGAAAATATTGCCGTAGGAGGCAAGAAAATGCGAATGTACCAAAAGGCATATTCCTCCAAAAGGGAAAGCTCGCTGAAAGTATTCCCGACGCGTCGAGAGCTGGAGTACAAAATAGGAGTCGTCCACGTGGGCCGCCGGCGGTTTACACTCCGGCACGTGACACGGCCCTCCTTCGCAGGAAATACTCACGTGCGTGTCGTATGCGCTCCGTCTACGTCGCAAATTCATCGACGAATCCCTCCACAAAAGGGACAAAGCGACCGCCTAGGGCACTTTGAAAAATTCCGTTTGTTTGTTTTCGAAAAATTATTGTCTGACTTTTCAATATTTTGACGATGGAAAAATAATCGATTTATGAAAAAGCTTTTTATAGATCAAAAATAACAAGTTTTGATTGGGAAAAGCAATTTCTCCTTTTATAAGAAAAATCACTTTTCCACAAAACAAATAAAAACCAATCTACTTTACCAAAAAAAAAAAAAAAAAACCAATCTAAAAATGATTGCCATTTCGATGAATGAATTTGTTTGGTTTTTTCCCACGAGGGCGCCAGCCTCCCAAAGTTCTCTGAGAAAATATTTTGTGTTTGGCGTGTGTTTTTGAATCATTTCGCCCAACGCCAACATCCCCATGCTTGAAAGCCCACGTCTTTGAGTTGGGGCTGCTTTGAGCATTCCCATTCTGGAGATGCGATTCCGAGTCACGGTTCATCACCTTCTTCACCGCCCATCTTCTTCGCCGTTCGTCTTCTTCACCGCCCACCTTCTTCGCCGTTCGTCTTCTTCTTCGCGGTGGGCGACGCTTGGCCGCCAGAGGGCCAGATCTGGCCGCCGGGCTCAACCGAGGTGGCCTGAGGTCCGGCGACGCCGCCTGAGGTCAAGCGACCCGGGCGGCGTCGCCCGAGGCCGCGCGACCTCGGGCGACGAGCGACCCAGGCGGCGTCGCCCGAGGCCGCGCGACCTCGGGCGACGCCCGGGTCGCGTGACCTTAGGCGAGCGTCGCCCGAGGTCGCCGACCTCAGCGAGCCGCCTCCCGCCATTGCCACCACCACCGCTTCACCACCACCACCACCGGCGCCACCACCACCCAGCCGCTCCCCCACAATCACGCAGCTCCATCTCCTCCTCCATTTTCTTTTCTTTTTTTTTTTTTTTTTTTTTTCACTGAAAATTACTTTGCAAAATATGCACTTCCAAACACGCTTGCTTTCAAAGAATGCCCATTTACACAAGGATACTTGGGGAAATGACTTTGCATTTCCCCAAAATTGAATCAAACGGGCCCGAAATAAGCATTGCCCTTAATATGACTTTGAATGAATAGATTGGGCAAAAAAAAAAAAAACATTTAATTAGTTACTCCTATAATCATTGAATTGCCATTCCTTCCGGTATGTCAAAGTGTACAAATGCCCGGTCCGTCAATCAGTCATGAGTTTTAGTGTCCCTTATCAACATTCGCAGGAAGATAGTAATTTAAAAAAGTTAATTATTTTCGAGCCACTTAAAATTTCTCACTTTTAGATTTTTTTTTTCATGAAATTGAGTGCCTACAACTTTCGACACCATTAAGTTATCTCAATGGGCACGTCTCATTGCACCTTAAAAAAAAAAAAAGAATTATAATAACCACAAGCGATATCAAGTGAAATTTTCTGATCCTTTTGACTTCGCTTATTATTATTAAAGTTGATTACGTGGTTAGCTCTACTTCCATGTACTTAAAATATTATATGCCCGCTTCACCGCAAGATTAGGGTTGATTTACGGGTACCGTATCGCCGTCGCCGTCGAGGAAAATCGTGGGAAATCATCATACTCGTTCTCCATAAAATCAAACAAGATGAAGAAACCCTAAGTTAAGCTGGAAAAACGAACGAAATTGAGCAGAAATTACTTCGTCTCACACACATTTAATTAAAAAAAAAACTAATTCACTTCGGGCCACTCATCTTAAACGTCCTCGACGGGTGGTCGAGAATTTGTGAGTCGCATCATCACTAGATTAATCATTCATTGGGGCAAGAAAAATTTTTAAAAAATAAAATAATGAAACGTGTCATGTAATTACCACTGCATGTCAATGAATCTCGTCAATTTAAAACACATTGGTTTTTTAATATTTTCGATTGAGATTTGGCGCAAAAATCTATGTGTTTGTGCTCAATGTATCTTAAATTCAACGAATCACACAAGAAAATCTTGTTATTGTAACATAGCTGATTTAATAATATTTTCTTGGGAAGATTTCAAATATGAGCTGAAAATGCCATCATTTTTTTCAAATAAGGATTTAAATTGGATATTATTTCAAATAAGAGCATGGAAATTACTTCTTTTTTACAAAGAAAGGCTTGAAATGAATTTTATTTCAAATAAAGATTTAAAGTTGCCGTATCTCAAAGAAAAGTTTGACCTCCCAACTAGGGGCATTTTCTTTTTTAATTTTATTTTTTTCCTTTTTTCTATTTTTTTCTTTCCATAAAAATTTCAAAAAAGTAAAAAGGCTAAAAATTAAATAAATAAATAAATAAATAAATACACAAGTGGGAGGGCTGGCTAATATTTTTTTCTTTTGAAAAAATGTCTTTTTTATTTTTAATCTAATTTAATTAAAATTTAGGTTAAATTTATCTTCGAATGAAATTATCCTTAATCAATCGAAATATCTTGCTAACTAACAAATCAATAAGGTTAAGTCATTATTTAAAATAGCCATAACCACTTCATATTTTTATTTAAAATAAATATCTATTCGAACTCTTATTTTAAAAAAAAAAAATGATGGAATGTCAGACTTTTATTTGAAAATTTTCCTATTTTCTCTAGTACCATGCATTTCCTTTGGTCTAGTATCTGTCAATTTCGCATTGAATTCGAAATGCGGAGGAAATTGGAGGGAGGTGGGAGGGGGAGGGGGAAGGAGGGATGGTCGTTCAAAAGCGGTCAACGCGGCCACCGGGACTAGCCGGTGCAGAGGGCATAAAAAAAAAAGCGAATGATCCCCCGCCTCGTAACGCGCTACTCCCCGTCACCTCCACGTGTCCGGTCTTATCCCCTTCTCCCACCCCTATAAAACGCTAGAAAAGCCTCCCCGGAAAAAGAAAGAAAGAGAAGAAAACCCAGTCAGTTTTATACCGTTGAAAAAGCACAGCTTCCTCTCTCCGTCTCCATCTCCATCTCTACCTTCACTCTCTCTCGATTTCTCCGCCACCGCCGTAATGGCTACCGGCCTCCTTCCCTACGGACCCCTCGCCGTCAAGGCCGCCGCCTCCTCCTCCGGCGAGCGCAAGCCGGGCCCCGCCCGCCGGCGAACCGCCTCCTCCTCCAACAACGGCTGGTTGGCCCCGATCTTCGGCTTCTCCGCCGACCCGGGCTACATTGACGCCGCCGCCGGCAAGGTCGCCTACCCCAGGAAGGCCGGCCTGGAGGGCTCGGGCTCGGGCTCGGGCTCGAGCCTGTCCGCGGCGGGGAGGCCCCGCCCCGACCCGATCCGGTTCACGGAGGAGAAGGCGCGGCTCCTCAGGCTCATGACCTCCGACGCGGCCTCCCTCCACGACGCCATGTACCACTCCGCGATCGCCTCCCGCCTCGCTTCGGACTTCGGGAACCCGACCGATCTGTAATCCGGCCGGACCGGACCGTGTCAACATCCGTACAATTGTCGCTGGATAATAACATCTTTGGGACAGACCCTTTTAATTTTTTTTTTTTCTTTTGTAATATTCTCGAATTGTTTTTTAGGGTTACTGGCCTGGTGTTTGTTCTGAGCCATATATTCCGAATTATGGGGGGGATGTGGTGATGTAAGGACAGCGAAGATTACATGAAATGGGTGGATTAATCTTTGTAATTACCGATTATTTTAGTTGATGTAATGTACAGATTTAATGTATACTATAGTTTAAATATTTGATCACACTTGGCATTCTCTTTATTGGCATAATGTGATTATTCATAAATCTGGTCATGCGTCATTCTATTTTTTAGTATACCAGTGACAATGACGTGATGTGGCCATAGACGATGAAGGGTTGTATTGATTTCGGGTTTATGTTTATTGGCATTATGTAATTATTCACTATTGATTTAGGCAATGCATTGTTCTTTTTTTAATCCGTCGGTGATAATGACGTGACGCGTCCATATATAATGAAGGATTGTGTCAATCTCAGTTTATGTGTTATTTAAAGAGATGATAAGAAAGGTAGGTTGTATATGAGATGAATATGATAATTATCGAACTTGAGTTTGATCAACTATTTTGATGTTTAGTGGAGTATGTCACCCTATTGGTGTCATTTTTTGTTTGGCCTTATGATGGGATTTCACTTTTGAATTAATTTATAAAACCATCTGTGATCATGTCATGATGTTGATGTGTACTGAATTATGGGAGCCAAGTTAACCAATGCCGGGCACTTGTTGAGAGAAAAATTATATAAGAACTCTAGTGTATTTTTTTTGGTAAAGATGTAAGAACTCTAGTGTTGACATCTATCTATTCTAAGAAAAAAAATCAAAATTTCCAAGATGTTGATGAAGCATAAAAAGGAAAAAAAGTACAAATCTATTCGAACACGCCACTTCGACTTCTAAAGTACTAATTACACACGTCATATGAAAAGTTAGTATATTAAGCAGTGCGTAAACAGAGAGTCAAATGTCCAGTTGGTAGATTGTTTGCGAATTTCGGTCCCTTATCAAGATTCGAAGGGATATCGTAATTTTTGAAAAGCTAGTTAGTTTTGGGCTGCTTAGAATTCTTACTTTTTCCCATTTTTTTTTTTCATGAAATTAAGTGCCTATAACTTTCGATGCCATTGAGTCATTTTAATGGTCACATATCGTTACACCTAAATTAAAAGAATTATCACCACCAAATTCGATTTCAAGTGAAATTTTATAATCTTTTGGACATTGGTTATTATTATTATTATTATTATTATTATTATTATTATTATTATAAGTTGATTATGTTGTTAGCTCTACTTCCATGTACCTAAAATTGTATATGTCCGCTTCATAGTAAGATTCGGGTTAATTTCCGGGTACCGTATCGCCATCGCCATCGAGGAAAATCATGGGAAATCATCACACTCATTCTCCAAAAGAATCAAATCAAAATGAAGAAACCCCAAGTTAAGCTGGAAAATTGAACGAAATTGAGAAGAAATTACTTCGTATTCCGCACATTCAACAAAATAATTAACTACAGCCATTCCCCTTAAACGTCCTCGACGGGTTGTCAACAATTTCTTAGTCGCATTGTCACTAGATTAATCATTTATCAGCACAAAAGATAATAATAATAAACGCGTGATGTAATTAGTCATCTGTAGATGCTCTATATAGATGAATCCAAGATCGACATCGGTTTAAAATGAATCAGCATTTCAACGCGTTTGACTGAGACTAACAATGTATGTAAAGAATGTTAGAACTCAAAAAAAATTTGGTGCATCATATGTGCTGCACTCACTATATCTTAGCATTTCGAATTCAGTAAATCGCACGAGAAAATCCCTTTATTATAACGTAGCTAATCTAATATTTTTATCTGGTAGCTTACATGTCCTTTTGTGTAGTATTTTTCAATCAAATTGGAGAAATTTGATTTTGAATAGGGTATCAATTTGGGGTTTTGCTCACCGTTTGTTATAGGTGTTCAATTTGTAATTTTTCACGAGGATGATCCAATTTAACGAAAATTAACGGAGAGTATACAAATGTAAAGTTTCAAGGTTTTTTGTGGTTACAAAATTAGTTTAATATAAATTAGTCATAAGCGCATAAATTTGAGGCTTTTTATAACATTAATTAGGGATGAATGGTTCCAAATTTTGCTTGAAATTTGGAATCTATCCATCAGAATAGATTCCTTAATTTTTAGAATCTAGAATTTACCATTTACCCTACATACTCAAAAACCCAGAACCTATCTTATTACAAGCTCTAGGGTCGATTTCAAAATCTACATATATTCCATCTATTGTCTTGATTGAACAATTGCAATAAATCTTCATAGCTAATGACTACTATTTGCAAAAATTCATAAATCATAACTCATATTTAGATACACAAAAAATATAAAATATTAACAAAGTAAATGTTTCTATCATGAATATTGTCAGAAATGGAAACTCGGAAACTCAGACTAGTGGATTCATAATACACACTTATCATTGGATGACACCACCTCCCTCCACGATGCCATGTACCACTTCTCGATTGCCTCCTGCCTAGCTTCAGACTTCGGGAACCGGATCGATTTGTAATCCGGCCAGACCGGACCGTGACAACATCTGTATGATTGTCGCTGTGTGACATCTTTAGGACACACTCTTTTAATTTTTTTTTTCCTTGGAATTGTTCTTTTTTTTTATTTTTTTTTTTTTTTTTGGTCATAAACGAGTTTTATAAATATAATAAACTAGACTCAGCCAGGAGAGCCCAAAGTGAGAGTGTCGTTATAAAGCAAAGCCCAAAGGGCCTGAGAGGAGAAGATTGCCAGGAGCCTTATTCACCCCAAATTGAAACACAGCAGCCTTCACCTCTTCCATGGTTAGTTTTGCCACTAAAGAATTGTTCATTTCATCACCAACTCTTTTGGGACATAAATTCAATACAGGTTCAAAGTTTCTAGGCCCCATCAATGTATATAGGTCCCAAAAAAAAGAGATTGTTTTTTTTAGGTTAGTGGCCAGGTTTTTGTTCCGAGTCATATTCCGAATTATGGGTGGCATGTGGTGATGCAAGGACAGCGAAGGTTACGTGAAATGGGCGGATTAATCTTTGTAATCACCTATTATTTTAGTTGATCACTGATGTAACGTACATATTTAATGTTTAGTATAGTTTAAATATTCAACCACTCTTGGCATTCTCTTTATTGGCATTATGTAATTCTTCATTTTTAATCCGTCTGCGACAACGACGTGACGCGCCCACATATGACGAAGGGTTGTATCGATCTCGGGTTTATGTAATTTTTATAGAGATGATAAGAAAGATAGATCATATATAAGCTGAATCAGATAATTATCAAATTTGAGTCTATCAATGATTTTGATGTTTAGTGGAGTGAATCACCTATTGGAGTCATTGTTTGTTTGGTCTTGTGATTGGATCTCACTTTCAAGTTAATTTATAAAACCATCTCTGATTGTATCATGACGTTGATGAGTGATGAAATATGGGAGCCATGCTAACCAATGCCAGGTACTTTTTGAGAAAAAAATAATATGAGAATTCATGTGCTGATATCGGTCTATCATGAAATTTTCAAGTATTTCGTGATGAGAAAAAACCAAAGTTCACAATATTTTGATTGGGCAAATAATGAAAATAGTAAAAGCCTATTCAAATACGCCATTTCAATTTTCAAAGTACGAATTACACACATCATAGGAAAAGTCTGTATACCGAGCACTATACCATATTCTAATTTAATCGTTTTGCAAGTGCTTGAATGGCAATCTTGAACAAATCCTTCATGTTAAACCGGGTTATATAAGATGCACTGCAAAATTTGAATTCGATCTTATAGTAATACGGTCCGTGTATAGTGCTAATGAAGGATTGCACGCGATGTTCTTATCCTCCATCAATTTGTTCTTCCCTTTGTCATTTGAAGCAAGCTTTGGGGCCTTGGGTAAACATGGACATGAAGGGCCTGTTTAAAAACAGTTTTTTTGTTTTTTTATTTTTAACAAAAAAAAGAATGTAAACGCGTTTGTTTGCATTTTGTTCTAAATCTATTTTTTTGTTTAAACACACAGAATGTAAAATAAGAAAAAAAAAAATTGTGTTTTTATTTCGGAACAAAATTTAGAACACTTTTTTCTCTCTCTTCCATTTTCTTCTCTCTTTTTTTCTTCTTCTTTTCTTCTTCTTTTTTCTTTCTTTTTTCTTTGGCCGGTCGCTGGCCTCGGCCATGGCCGGCAACCGGCCGTTGAGGGCCGGCGACCTCGCCGGAGCATCGCCGGCCGCCGGGCGAGTTCGGCCTCGCCGAATCTGGGCGAGCTCGAGCTCGCCCAGCCAAGGTGAGGCCGAGCCTCGCCCAACTACGGCGAGCCTCGTCGTGGCTGGGTGAGGCCGCTGGCCCTCATCGGCCGGTCGTCGGCCATGGCCGAGGTCGGCGACCGGCCAAAAAAAAAAAAAAAGAAAAAAGGAAAAAGAAAAAAGAAAATAAGGAAAAATAAATAAGAAAATAAGAAAAATAAGAAAGAAAATAGAAAAATAAAATAAAAATATTAAAAAATTAAAAGAAATAAAAGAAATTATACAAATTTACCAAACGTATTTTTATTCTTTTTATATTTTGGAACATTTATCAAACGCGTTTTTTATTTAAAAATTGTTTCCCGAAGCAGAAATACTTTTTTTAGTTCGTTTCATAAACAATTTTTAAACAGAAATGTTACAAAACGCACCTGAAGTGAACATGGGTGGCCTGGTTTTCCACTAGTAGTGCGACTCGTGGAAAGAGACGTGCAATTTGTCGGGAGAGGAGGATTAAATTTATGTTTTGAGCTCTATTTTTGAATCATTAAGAAGCGGAGATACATGCAATGAACCTATGTTTGTCAGATTCGTCAGCTGAACAGAGTTCGTGGGGAGTTCAACTTGCCCGGGGACCCGAGAATATTGCAGATGTCTCTGTCCACAGGGAAGCATTCTGAGCTGCAAGTGCTTCCCACTGCTCGACTCTTGCATGGCTCCCATGTCTTGAAATTCTTACTCTCATAACAAGTTACATTACATTCGCCATTACGAATGTTAGTAGACGTCCGAGACGCCCGGATCTTCGCAAACACTGTTTAACAGGTGCAGAGACACCGGCATCAATGCCTCGTGCAAATAAGTTCTTTTCCTCAAAAGGTGCTGAAGAAAAGTAACTAGACGGTGGATTCATTTGCACGTTCTTTACCGTGTATGATGCATAAGATTTCCATGATATATGCGGGCAAGATGAGTAAGAAGACGTGATTCACAAAAGCCAAGGAAAATGAACAGAGGCAAGTGGGCAAAGCCTCCTTCTCAAACGGTTTTTTTCCGAAGGAAACACGAGAGCTCACAAGCTTGCCTTTCAATTCCATGACCCAAAAACACAGTGCAGGCATGTAGGCAGATGAGTAACGAGCGAGCCAGCAGAGACCATCTCATTCGCAAAACCAAACTACTTGCCTAAACCAAGAAATTAAATCTTCAATTATATAGAGATAGATCTCCTATCCACTCCACCAAGGCACTCTGCACAAAGGTTGTCTAAACGGTCAAGCCAGTGAAGGGAGGCTGGAGACCTAACCGAGCATGACAGAACTTACAATTAAACCTGATGAAGAGCTGGTATCTATATCAAGTCTCCTTATCATGATTGGATTTAAGCAGGAGGCAATTGCAGGATTGGGCCCCGTTCCCAACACCCCCTTCCACCACAACCAAAAAATGGGAGTACAATATGGTCCTACAAAAACTTCCAGCGCTACCGACATTAAAGACGTGTGCGGACTCGATTTTACTCTGTCTTCAAGCTCCTCACATCACTTGCTTCCAGTGTCATATATGTCCGTGCTGCACATATTTATTCACCGAAACATTTTTCCATGGACCAAAAACAACAAGTTTAGATTGAGAGAAAGCACATGAGAAGATAATCACTTTCTCTAAACTACTAAATAAATGAAAATTAATCTGAAAATGACCACTTTTCGATGAAATAAACATGCCCTGAATATAACTTTGAATGAATAGATTGGGCAAAGAGAAAATATTTATATAGCTACTACTATAATCACCGAATCACTGTTCCTTCTGGTATTTCAAAGAACACAAATGCCCAGTCGATCAACTATTCGCGAATTTCATTGTCCCTCATCGAGGTTCGAAGGAAGATTGTTTGAAAAGTTAGTGCTAGATCGCTTAAGGCGCGTTTGATAACTTGCTTAGTAGTAACTAATTCTATTCTTTTGTTTCCAGAAGTAGATTTGAAACATAAATCCTTTTAATAAATTTTTTGTTCCCATTCCGAAAAACGAAAATCCATTCTTTTATTCCCAAGAATAGATTTAGAACAGAGTCAAAAAGTTAAAATAAAAAAAATTTACTTCTTTGTTCTTGAAAATAATTGTAGAATCAAATCCAAACCTATTTTTCTTTTTTCTCTTTTCTTTTCTTCTTTTCTCCTTCTCTCTTCTTCTCCCTTCTTCTTCCCCCAACCAGTGGCCAATTGCCACCGTCGCCATTGGCCATGGTCAGTGATTGGCCGAGCAAGGTTTGACAAGCTCATTGAAGCCTCGCCATTAGCCTCGACCTCGCCCAGGCAACATAAGGTCAGCCTCGCCTTGGCTTGGTGAGGCTGAGGCCCAACCTCGCGGTAGCTAGCGAGGACGAGGCTTGTAGTGGCTAAGTGAGCCTTCAACGAGCTCATCAGACCTCACCAAATCTATCGCCGGCAACTGACCACAAAGAAGGAGGAAGAAGAAGAGAAAGGAAAAAAAAAAAATAAGAAAAATATAATAAAAGTATTTAAAAAATTAAAAACAAAAAACAAAAAAAAAATTAGGAGTCCTACCAAATGCATTTTTATTTTGGAAATAAAATTTTTGGATAATTACCAAAAACTTGAAAATTATTGCCGAGAGCATAATAAAAATGAATAATTTTTTAGCAGAAATTGTTTCCGAAAAAAAAAAAAAGTCATTATGGAACGCACTTAGAAATCTTTCTTTTTCCCTGCTTTTTTTCATGAAATTGAGTGCGTGCCACCTTAGACGCCACTGAGTTATATTGGTAGGTCAATGTGATTTTCACGTCCCGTTACACTTGAACAAAAAGAATTATTCGAGTGAAATTTTCTACATCTCAGACTTTGTTATTATTATTAGCTGATTATGTAGTTGGCTCTACTTCCATGTACCTAAAATTGTATATGTCCGCTTCATAGCAAGATTCAGGTTTAATTTCCGGGTACCATCTCGCCATCGCCATCGCCATTGAGGAAAATCATAGGAAATCATCATACTCGTTCTCCAAAAGAATCAAATCAAAATGAAGGAACCCTAAGTTAAGCTGGAAAAATTAAGGAAATTAAGCAGAAATTACTTCGTCTCGGGCACGTTTAAAAGGATGATTAACCACGACCATTCCCCCTAAACGTCCTCGACGGGTTGTCAACAATTTCTTAGTCACATCTTCACTAGTTTAATCATTTATCAGCGCCAAAAATGATAATAATGAACATGTCATGTAATTGGGTCATCTGTAAAAGCTTTATGTAAACGAATTAGAGATCGCCATTAGTTTGAAATAAATTAGCATATCAACACAATCAACCGAGACTAATGATATATGTAAAGAATGTTATAACTCAATTTTTTTTTTTTGGTGCGTCATATGTGTTGTGTTCACTATATTTTAACATTTCAAATTCAATTAATCGCACGAATAAAGTAATGTAGCTAATCTAATATTATTCTCTAGTAGCTTACATTTACTTTTGTGTAGTATCTTTCAATTAAAATAGGAGAAATTTGATATTAAATTGGTATACCAGTTTAAGGTTTTACCCACCATTTATTACAAATGTATCAATTTGTGGTTTTTCGTGATAATAATCCAATTTAACAATAACTGATGAGGGGTATACAAATATACAAGTTTGGTGTTTTTTGTGATAAAAAAAAATAGTTTGGTATAAATTTGTTATAAGTGCATCAATTTGAGATTTTTGGCGGCATTAACTAAGAGTGAGCAATTCTAGGTCCCGCTTGAAATTTAAAATCTATCTATCAAAATAGGTTCCGTGATTTTTGGAACTTATAATCTACCATACATATCCAAAAACTTGAAACTTACCCTATCATAGATTCTAGGGTCAGTTTTAGAATCTACCCATATTCTATTTGTAGTCTTAATTGAAAGATTACAGTGAATCATATTCACTAATAATCACTATTTGCTCAAATCCATAAATTATAACTCATATTTAGATATATGAAAAATATGAAATATTAATAAATTAAAAGTCTCAGTCATGGAGATAGTCGGAAATAGAAGCTTATACTAGTGAATTCATATTACGCACTTATCATTAAATGCCATAAAATGCCATAGGGTTGCGCGAAGGCATAACAGAAAAAACCCAGACTTGTTTTAGGACAAGTTCCCCAATTTTGGATCTTGAAAACTATTCTGCATATTCTAGAAGAAACCTAGGATTGACCCCAATTCTAGCCCACAATTCTAGCCCACAACTATTATCACTTCTAGTATTGACCCCATTTTTTTTATTTAAAAAAAAAAAACTCTTTAAAAGAAAATGATAAAAGGGAGAGGTGGATTATTAAAAAGCAGTTAATACGATGGCTGGACTAGCCAATGCAACGAGCAGAAAAAATGAATAATCCCCCTCATAACGTGTAGGAGTGTGCAATCAAACCGATTTTACTCAAGAAAAGGATTGCGCTGCCCAAAAAAAGGTCTGCAAACTAGTTCCCGAATAGGTTCCAAATTTTTCGAACTCGTTATAATTGGGCTGAGAACAGGTTTTGAGTGAATGCCCAACAAGAGAATTGGCTTCGGAATCGATTTTGTAAACTAAAAGCCAAAATCTTAATTTCTTTTCTCCTAAGTTCTAACAGCAAAACTCTTTCATCATTTGTCTCTTCTCAGAATTTCTCGCTAGTTTTTTCTCTTCTCCTAATTCTTTATAAATGAATGGAGAATGGATTTCTTTTTTATTGTTCATCTTTTACATTGAATCATTTCAATATTCATGACCTCATATAATTTTTTATAAAAAATAATAAACAAATAAAACGAGTTCACAAATAAACCTTGAAACGAGGCCAAAAAAACAATGTAGGCTCCAGGACCAATTACTGACAAACGGAATAGGTTTCAAGATCTAAAACGTAAGAATCAATTTAAACATAGTAGATTCCAGATTCTAGCTCTAGTACCTAGTATCACCCCTAATGGTGTGCTTTAGAACCTACTCGTTCTAGAACCCATCACCCCTAGCAGTGTGCACTCCCCGTCACCTCCACGTGTCCAGTCTTATCCCCTTGTTCTCTCCTCCCCTCTATAAAAGGCTAAAAAGCCACCCCCGAAGGAGAAAGAGTAGAAAACCAGTCAGGTTTATACAGTTGAAAGGACCACCTCCGCTCTCCATCTCCATCTCACGTCACTCTCACTCTCTCTTTCTCTAGACTTCTCCGCCGCCGTAATGGCCACCGGCCTCCTTCCCTCCGGAACCCTCGCCGTCAAGGCCGCCGCCTCCTCCTCCAACAGCAAGTGGCTGGCCCCGATCTTCGGCTTCTCCTCCGACCCGGGCTACATTGACTCCGCCGGCGGCCGCGGCGGCAAGGTCGCCTACCCCAGGAAGGCCGACTTTGAGGGCTCGGGCTCGAACCTGTCCGCGGCGGGGAGGCCCCGCCCCGACCCGATCCGGTTCACGGAGGAGAAGGCGCGGCTCCTCAGGCTCATGACCTCCGACGCGGCCTCCCTCCACGACGCCATGTATCACTCCGCGATCGCGTCCCGCCTGGCTTCGGACTTCGGGAACCCGACCGATCTGTAATCCGGCCGGACCGGACCATGTTAACATCAGTACGATTGTCCCTGTATAACATCTTTAGGACACACTTTTTGATTATTTTCCTTTGTGTTTATATTCTCGAATTGTTTTTTAAGGTCAGTGACCAGATGTCATTCCAAATCGTAATATTCCGAATTATGGGTGGGATGTGGTGATGTAAAGACAGCGAAGGTCACGTGAAATGGGTGGATTAATCTTTGTAATCACCAATCATTTTAGTTAATAACTGATGTAATGTACGTATTTACTGTTTAATATAGTTTAAATATTTGACCACTCTTGGCATTCTCTTGATTGGCATCAAGTTATTATTAATCAGTAACTTGGGCATGCGTCCTTCTATTTTTAATCCATCAGCGACAACGACATGATGTATGTGCCCATAAATGACGAAGGGTTTTATCAATCTTGGATAAGAAAGGTAGGTCGTATATAAGTTGAATACGATGATTATCGAACTTAAGTCGATCAATGATTTGGATGTTTAGTGGAGTGAGTCACCTGTTGTGGTCATTGTTCGTTTGGTATCGTGATTGGATCTCACTTTCAAGTTGATTTATGAAACAATATGTGATTATGTCATGAAGTTGATGTGTGGTGAAATATGGGAGCCATGTTAACCAATGTCGGACACCTATTAAGAAAATATATCATATGAGAACTCTCATGCTAATATCTGTCTATTCGTAAGGAGAAAAAGCCAAATAAGAAAAAGCCAAAGTCCGCAAAATTTTAATTGAGCAAAGAATGGAAATAGTAAAAGCCTATTCAAACACGTCTTTCGATTTCCAAAATAATAATTACACGTCATAAGAAAGGTCAGTCAGTGTAGCGAGCACCATTGGCATATTTAAGGACAGCGAAGGTTACGTGAACTGGGTGGATTAATCTTTGTAATCACCTATCATTTTAGTTGATATTTGATGTAATGTACATATTTAATATTTAATATAGTTTAAATATTTGACAACTCTTGGCATTCTCTTTATTGGCATCAAGTGATTATTAATCAGTAACTTGGGCATTCGTCCTTCTATTTTTAATCCATCAGCGACAACATGATGTGCCCATAAATGACGAAGGGTTTTATCAATCCAGGACAAGAAGGGTAGGTCGTATATAAGCTGAATACGATGATTATCAAACTTAAGTCGATCAATGATTTTGATGTTTAGTGGAGTATATAAGCTGAATACGATGATTATCAAACTTAAGTCAATCAATGATTTTGATGTTTAGTGGAGTGAGTCACCTGTTGTGGTCATTATTCGTTTGGTATCGTGATTGGATCTCACTTTCAAGTTGATTTATGAAACCATATGTGATTATGTCATGAAGTTGATATGTGGTGAAATATGGGAGCCATGTTAACCAATGTCGGGCACTTATTAAAAAAAATATCATATGAGAACTCTCATGCTGATATCTGTCTATTCGTAATAAGAAAAAGCCAAAGTCTGCCAAAAAAAAAAAAGGTAAAAAAGTCCGCAAAATTTTAATTGGGCAAAGAATGAAAATAGTAAAAGCCTATTCAAACACGCCTTTCGATTTCCAAAATAATAATTACACATCATAAGAAAGGTCAGTGTAGCGAAAGGTTAGTGTAGCGAGCACCATTGTATTTTCTAACTTGATTGTTTAACAAGAGTTCGAATGGCAATCTTGAACAAATCCTTCATGTTAACACCGGTTATATAAGATGCACTGCAAACATTGAATTCGATCTTGTAGTAATACGTTCCACGTATGGTGCTGATGAAGGATTGCACTACATGATCTCGTCCTCCATCTACTTTTTCGATCCTTCTTCATTCGAAGCAAGCTTTGGTGTCTTGGGTCAAAATGGACATGAAGTCTACATGGGATGTCTGGTTTTCCATCCATTGCGCAACTTGTGGAAAGATACATGCAATTGGTCGGAAGAGGAGTATCGAATTTGTCTTATGAACTCTGTTCTGAATCATTGAGAAGTGGAGATGCACGCGATGGACCTATCTCTGTCAGATTCGTGAGCTGAACAGAGGTCATGGCGAGTTCAATTTGCCCGGGGACCTGAGCAAATTGCAAACGTCTCTTTCCACAAGAAGCATTCTGAGCTGCAAGTGCTTTCGACTGCTCGACTCTTGCGTGGCTCCCAGGCCTTGAAATTCTCACTCTCATCACAAGTTACATTCGCCATTATGAAGGTTAGCACATATATGAGATGCTCCTGTCTTTGCAAACACCGTTTAACAGGTGCAGAGACATCAGCATCAATGCCTTGTGCAAATAATTAACAGGTTATTGCATGAACCATGTACAAGAGTCCCATAATATGAGCAAGCAAGATGAGTAAGAACAGGTGATTCACAAAAGGTAAGGAAAATGAACACAGGCAAGGGGGCAATGCCTCCTGCTCAATGGTTTTTTTCTTACAAAGGAACCGTGAGAGCACACAAGCTTTGCCTTGCGATTCCATAACCCAGAAACACAGTGCGCACGTGTAGACATACGGGCAATGCATGCAACTGGGTAACGAGCGAGCCAACAGAGACAATTTGCAAAACAAAAGTACTTGCCTAAACCAAGAAATCAAATCCTCAATTATATAGAGATAAACCTCCTATCCATTCCACCATGGCACTCTGCACAAAGGTTGTCTAAACAGTCAAGCCAGTGAAGGGAGGCTGGAGACCTAACTGAGCATGACAGAACTTATAATTAAACCTGAAGAATCGACAAGAGCTGGTCATTTATTCAAAACATTAGCAAGTCTCTATATCATGATTGGATGTAAGCAAGAGGCAACTACAGGATTGGGCCCCAATTCCCAACACCCCCTATCACAACCAAAAAATGGGAGTACAACATTACTTAAAATATGGTCCTGCAAAAATTTCCAGTGCTTAACATGCACCAGGGTGTGTAAGAATTGATCGACCAACATTAAAGACACGTGAGGACTCGATTTTACTCTGTCTTCCAGCTCCTTGCATCACTTGCTTTCAGCATCATAAATGTCCGTGCTGCAAATGTTTATTAAGGAAAAGCAACAATACTATTGAAAGAACCATACAAATAAAATTGAAAGACTACATAAGATTATAAGATCTTCGCTTAGTCCCAGAAGGTTAAAAAGCACCCTAATTCAATGAATTATAGTAATTTTACAAGCTATAGTGGAATGCAAAGGACAACTTCTGTAAATTTGTAGGTAAATTTCTCATTGCTAAGCTACAAACACAATGAGGGACACCTGCAGGAAAACTACATCCACAAATAACGCAAGGTAGAGGAATTGATTTAATAAATGAGAAGATGGCGATGGAAATGTCGACCCACACAAACAATAGAAGACAAGGCTCCTCAAACCTACAGATTTCAGCCAAAAACTCCTTGCTACCTATTAAAAGAAACTGCATCTTAGTTCACATCCTTAAATCATCCACAGCAGAAGAATAGAGACCTTACATGCCAACATCCTGGGAAGACCTTGACATGCATTTGAAGTTAATACTTTTTTCAGAAAGAAAGAGCTCATCACTCAGGCAAACATTCCCTCGTAGTGTGCAAGTGAAGACCTGATTTCACAATTATACGAGGATTCAAAACCTATCTGCCACCACCTAAGTATCTAAAGGAGCTCTAAGAACTCAATCGCTAGTTCTTTGAAACAGCTTTCTAAGCACTATTAGAGCATGTATACCAAAGTTTGTCAAGGGATTAAGAGTGGGACAAGGCCATTAACATTTAAGGTTTTGCACCTTATCCATCAAATCCTCAGTTCACTAGGATCATAAGGTTGAAACTGCTTGCTCAGAATCACTACATGACATGCATCTAATAACCTCCTGTAATGAGACTCCAATTAAGTAAAGAATTAACATTTTGTACCAACGAACACACCACCATTTTGTGGATCCTATACAATTACAAACCGTTGACAGATCAATCCACAATAGACGGTAATAAATGGATACAATGGAAAATACTAATACATTTATCTACAGAAGATCATCGGCAGAATATCTCGACATAATTCAAAGACAAATGCTTTAATAAACAAATCCATCGATACCACGAACATGAACAGATAACAGCCAAAAGCACGAGACGGCAACAAAAAGAAAAAGAATGCAAGGAAAAGGATACACCAAGTAAAACCCATGAGCGAAAGCCCCGGCCAAGACGAGGGTAAACAAACGATCCCTCACCACCGGGTTCCTCCTCAACGAGAGCCGAACTGCAAAACCAGATTCCGAATCGAAGCAACACCAATTCAATAAGAAAGACAAAACCCAGATAGGATACGACAGAAACGATTGAAAACCCACGAAATTTAATCAAACTCTAAACGATCATCATACGTACTGAGAGGAAGAACAGGGGCGTATATAAGAGGGACCAAGAACTTAATCGGGGCTCCTTTGCTTTGCTTCCTCACAACGGCCTCCCTTTCAAATCACCAAAAAGAAAAGACCAAAACCCTCGAGTTAACACGACCGATCAATTCGGATTATTCAAGAAAGATGCAGACTTTGAGCTTCAAAAAGACCCAAATTTTTTAAAAACAAAACAAGAATTGTGAACTTACTGGTTGGAGGCGTCGGACGGCGAGGCCATTCAACAGATATTGATGAATTTGCGCGGACGCTTGAGAGAGATTCGTCAGGAAAACAACGGAGTTTTCAACAAGAAAAATAGTCTTTTTTTTTTTGTTAATTTTTTACTAGAGGACCAGAAAAGAGTTTTTGCTGGGTTTAGAATTCAGATCTCAAAATGATCTTTGGTTTTCATATTACAGTTGGCGCTGGCGGAGCGGTTTTCCGGTTTTGGAGACGGTAAGGAGCATTCAAGACGGCATGTCGTTTCAGCCTGCGCCCTTTGATTCTGCAGTTCTATATTGGGAGTCGGGACGAGACTACTTTCAATTTTTTTGTTTTGCTAAATTACACAATTGCTCTTAGTTGATTTATCGAATTAACCTTCAATTTCCGTAAATATAAGTTGATATTTAACAACATATCTTCTAGACAATTATGGTTTATGAACTGCTACTTTCTTAGGTCGTCATTCTGCGAATGACATTAAACACAACGCCTTCTCTCCTGCGAATGTCAGGTTTTCTCTCTCGCTTTGTAGAGTTTTCGACTACCTAGTGGTAGAACTTCTCACCATCAAACCCTTATACCCACATCTCACCTCCTCGGTTCGTCCGTCAGCACATTTTCATCTATGGGTTTTTCCCAATTTTGCAATCTCCAGTTATGGACTCCGTTTCTCGTCATTCTCCGATGTCTTCTTGCTCGCTCCCACCCATGATTTCCGTTAATTTCTATCTAACGAAGGGAATAGTTTATCTCCTGTGGTAGTGGACTGGTTTGCCTCGATTTCACTTAAATTGTGCTTAGCGAAGCTTCATCCTCTTCATTCCAAGACATGCATGCAGATGGCATCCTCCAGTCAGGAAGGAGACGCGCGCCTTGCTGCTCTTTGTTCCAGATTAGGCCGCCTTTGGTCACCGTCGGAGGTTGAAGTCTGCGATGAAGCTGCTCCTGCCGAAACATTGGCAGAATGTCAACTCATTCTCGGTTGGTAAATTACTATCTAATCCGTCTATCAATCTACCAGCCTTTCAGAATACTATGCAACGAATATGGCGTAATGATAAAGTTGACATTACTCAACGCGAAGAAGGAGTATATCTGTTTAAGTTCCACTAGATAGCAGAAAAACAACGGGTGTTAGATAATAGTCCGTGGCTGTTCTCACATCACCTTGTTGTCTTGAAGCCCTGGCTACCAAACACCCCCCTGCATCACTATGATTTCACTACCTGCGCCTTCTGGGTGCAAATCTTTGGCCTTCCTATTGAGCGTTGTACAGAGGAGATGATCGGTAGAATTATGAGGCATCTTGGTAATGTGCAGCAGGTCAAAATTGCGAGAGAACATACGACATTACGGGGGAGGGGTAGGGCTCGTGTCGACCTTAATTTGCAACAACCCCTACAACCAGGAAAGGTTATAAGATTAGAAGGTAGGAATATCTGGCTGGATTTCAAATATGAACGATTATCCTACTTTTGTTACTCATGTGGGGTTATCGGACATTACGCCAGTTATTGTCCCACTATACCATATGATGAGTCGCAACAGGATGGGCAAGATAACTTCCCCTATGGTCACTGGTTAAGAGCTGATGTCAAGGAACATAGCCCATATTGGCGGGCTTTCTACGACGAAGATCCTATCCATGCAGGAGATGAGGAGGTCATACCTGAAACTCCGCAACACTCGCGCCTTCTCTTACCTAGTACCCCTCCGGTTTCTTCTGATCCAATTAAACAACAGTCCCTCCGCCGATTGTCAAACAACGGAACTCGTGCTACGGCAAAAATCATCCGTACAGTCCAGCGGTTTAGTGGTAAAGACATTGAGGCAAGCTCCTCAAAAGTCAAGACAGTTAAGACACATAGGATTCCTCCTAAGACTACTCCACTTAAGAAGGCCAAAAGATATGCTCCTTATGAAGCGCGTCCCTATATCATCGCAGACTTTGATGATTCACATCTTATGGACAATCCTATTTATGAGACTGACAAGGCTGACAACTGGGCTGTGGTGGCTTGCCCTAAAAAGCCACCACAGGACAAATGAAACTACTCAGCTGGAACTGTCAGGGTCTGGGCAATACCCTGACAGTTCAAGCACTTAGGGCCCTGGTGGCTCGGGAAAGGCCTGACATAGTGTTTTTGATGGAGACGAAGAACCAGAACATAGTAATTCAAAAAATACAGAGGAAGCTGAAATTCCCTAACTCTTTTGTGGTAAGTCCAAGTGGGTTTGGCGGGAGGAATGGTTGTTTTCTGGAATGATCAGATGCACTTATCTATCGAGAGACATACTGCCAATTTTATTGACTTGTTATGCACAGCCAATCCAAGAGGAAGACTGATGAGAATTACCTGTGTTCATGCGCCTGCTTTGTCTATCATCAACGACAAAGAATCGTGGGAAGAGTTAAGACAAATCAGTTCCTATAATAACATACCATGGATATGTATAGGCGATTTTAATGAGATAATGTACCACTGGGAAAAGGTAGGAAGAAAGTTTGCTGATTTCTATAGGATGCAATCCTTTCGATCATTTATAAACAGTTGTTCGTTAATGGATGTTATTAGTAAGGGTCGTGCTTTCACTTGGGTAAATAACAGGGCAGGGGATAATGCAGTCAAAGAACGTCTTGACAGACTATTATGTACTATGGCGTGGAGGATTTCTTACCCTACAGCGGAAGTTTTTGCTCTTCCTGCGATTGCGTCTGATCATAGTCCCCTTTTACTACTCACTGACGGTCCTCGACAGAAGTGTTATAAATCCTTCACTTTTGAAGCTTTTGGACTCAACATCAGCAGAGTAGACAGGTCATTGCAGAAGCTTGGGATTCCTCACATATCCAACCTGCATCCATTGATCGAAAGCTTCGGATTCTATCTTCGTACTCGCGGATGGAGTAAATCTACCTTCTCGCATGGTCGTGACAGGATTAATCTGTTACAACAGGAACTTCAATACATTATGAATCGACCAAGTAATCATTATGATCAATCAACAGTCAAGCAACTAAAGGAAGACATTCAATCTCTATGGCAGCAAGAAGAGCAATATTGGGCGATGAGATCGCGCATTAGCTGGTTGAGGTGGGGGGATAGGAATACTAAGTTTTTTCATTCGACGACAAGATGTGAGAGAAGGCAATTTAACCGTATTACTATGCTACGGGATGAATCGCGAGAGATGGATTCGAGATCCTACTCAACCGCAGAATTTAACAATGGATTATTTTCGAAATCTCTATCGTCACAGCCAACGTGATTATTTCCCTATCCCGACTCGATTTCCTCGGTAGTTACAATGGAAATGAACCAGGTTTTAATCGCTGAGGTTTCTCGGGAAGAAGTGAAAAAAGCAACCTTTCAATTGGGGGCAACAAAGGCCCCGGGACCGGATGGATTTAATGGTCTATTCTACCAAACTTACTGGGACATACTCCAAGAAGATGTATTTACCTCGGTGCGAAGTTCTTTGAACGGGAGTGATGCCTCCGGCTTTAAATGTAACGCTTATTACTCTGATTCCGAAAGTCCCGCATCCTGAAAGGTTAGACCATTATCGCCCCATTAGCCTCTGTAATTTCATTTACAAAATAATATCCAAGATTTTAGCAAATAGATTGAAACCTTGGTTACCTGAGTTGATCTCGGTGGAACAGAGTGCTTTTGTATCTGGTAGGCAAATACAGGATAACATCTTGGTTGTTCAAGAAGTCCTGCACCAATTGAAAACCAGGGTCAGAAAGAGAAAGTTTCAAGCTATATTAAAGCTGGATATGAAAAAAGCATATGATCAAGTTGAATGGGATTTCTTGGAGGCCTATTTATGTAAGCTCGGTTTCCATACCAATTTGGGTGAAGTGGGTAATGCAGTGTATAACAACAACTTCCCTGAGTGTCAAATTCAATGGACAACCGTTATCCTATTTTCAACCTACAAGAGGCCTCCGTCAAGGCGATCCTCTCTCGCCCTATATATTCATCCTGGTGGCTAATGTTTTATCAACCCTCATTAAACAAGTCGTCGACATGGGGAATCTTAAAGGCATTCGATTCAACGTGTGTCTTTGTCCTATCCTTTCCCATCTCTTTTTCGCCGATGATGCCATATTCTTCTTAGATGGAAGTCTAATTGAATGTCAAAATTTAGCCAATATCCTGCAACAATACTTTGTCTAGCTACAGGACAAGTGGTGAATAGAAACAAATCGGCCTTTTTCTCAGCAGAGCGTGTCCTAATCTTTTAAAGCAAAATGGCTAGTACATTGAGGGTGCCATTGATTGAAAAAACTGGTAAATACTTAGGGATACCTTCTGATTGGGGGGTTTCTAAAAAGGACATGTTCGCCTGGATACTAGGGAGGGTTAGTGCTAAGCTAGCGGGGTGGAAAGAACAGCTGCTATCTAAAGGGGGGAAGGAAGTACTGCTCAAATATGTGGTGCAGGCCTTACCAAGCTATGCTATGTCAATATTTAAAATTCCAGTTTCTATTTGCAAATCCATTGAGTAGAAAATAGCACAGTTTTGGTGGCAAAATAGTAGTACCAAATCGGGCATACACTGGAAACGCTGGGAACTACTTAAAGAAAGGAAGGAAAGTGGAGGGTTGGGTTTTCGAGATTTACTAAGTCTTAACAAAGCACTCCTTGGCAAACAAGCTTGGCGACTATCTCAATGCCCTTCCTCTTTGTGGAGTCGACTGTTTAAAGGATTATATTTTCAATTTACTGATTTATGGCATGCTCCTAGAGGTTCATATCCGTCATGGGGCTGGCAAAGTCTGCTGTTAGGTCGAGACTCCATATCAGATCAGATTCAATGGTCCGTTGGGAATGGTCAGAGCATAAAAATTCGGCAAGATAAATGGTTAGCTAGAGGAACTCTAGGTGGGCCAGCTAAAAGGGGGGAGCCTGAACTGGTTGCGAGTTATATCACACAAAGATTCGGCCACTGGAATGTCCCTCTTCTTCAACAAAGTTTTGATGAGCAAGTAATTCAGAGATCCTCACCATTCCTCTCGGCTCAACTTCGGTTTCGACAAGATTATATGGACGGGGACTCTTACGGGAGACTATACGGTAAAAAGTGGCTATAAGTTTATTCAAGCAAATGCTCCTAAACATCCTCCCACCGCCGCAAACACCGCCGCAACCACATCCCCTCACATTCCAATCCCCGTTTGGCGCAAGATTTGGCACCTACGGACGGCCCCAAACTCGAGTTTTTCCGTGGTCCCTCCGCCACAATGCACTCGCTACCAGGGAAAACCTATACAACAGACATATCCTCCCCAATCCAGATTGTCAGTTATGTCAGACTCATCTCCCTGAAACTCCAGAACACTTATTTCTATATTGTCCACAGATTCAGGGTCTTTGGTCTCATCCGAAAGTGCAGCTTAATATTTCCACAAACAACACACAAACACTATCCACTTGGCTAGCAGACATACTGTTACAAGATGTAAATGTACCTGATCCGGAGATTGTAGTCGCTCTCCTCTGGCAAGTTTGGCAAGCGAGAAACCATTTCATCTTCCGCAGCAAACGGTCAACCCACGATCAGATGGTAGATCTTGCATTCATCACTGCAGAAAGCAACCGCAGTAAGCAGCAGTACATAATATCCACAGGCCAGCGAGTTTCACCTACCTCTCGGATTTGGCATCCTCCACCAGCAGGGACAATCAAAGTAAATATCGATGGGGCTTTCCCCGTTGCGGATCACACAGGTTCGGTGGCTTGTATTTGCAGAAATCACGAAGGGAATCTGATCGGGGGTTCCTCCCAAATCGTTCCTGCTTCATCTCCTCTGCAAACCGAGATTCGAGCCCTACATCATGCTTTGCTTTATCTACTTGAGAAAGGACTGAATGAAACTCACCTACTGATTGATTCCGATTGCTTGGTTCGTAGCAACGCCGAACAACCGCCGCTCTCCTCCATGGGACCATCGAACCCTAATTGTCGAAGTAGAAGCTTTTCTTTGTTCCGTTTTCCCCTTTGCGTCTGTCCCACTTTGTAGAAGGGAATCGAATTCCCTTGCCGATTGGGCCGCTAAGGCTTTTGGCCGCGGTCTTCTAAATTCTAACTGGGCTTCTTCTCCTCCTCCTAAAGTTCTGGACCTTCTATGTATCGATGCCCTGACAATGGGTTGTAATGCTTTTCCTCCGTAAATAATATGTCTGGTTTTTCTGATCAAAAAAAAAAACTGCTACTTTCTTATCTCGACTTGGGACTTTATTGTGCTTTCTAATAAAGTCGATTAATGAAAAAAATTTGGAGCTCGATTAGACTTAATGATATAATTTAGGACTTGATCGAACCGATTATAAGATTTAGCTTTCAAATGTGTTTCGTACATAGGGTTTAGAACTTATGGTATACGCATGGTACTATATCTCCTCAAAGTTTTATCGCCTGATAATCCATTCATAATACGATTAAGCATGCTTTAAAACAATAAATGACCAATTGAAAACATGACCTAAGTAGACAAAATAGGGCAAAAAACATTTGCTCATTTTTCGAACCGGGCCATGTAGGAAAGAATTATTAGTTAGGTCACGGGTAAGATGCACCCTAATGAACTTGACACAATTACATAATTGTTCACTCAAGTTCTATGGATGTTCAACTGCTGGATTGCAGGTGAAGGCTTTATTTGATTTGGGCTTAAGGCCCGTCCGCCCAAGTTGGGCCCAGAAAGCCCGGCCCACGGGAATAGGGCCCGTGGAAAGAAGGGGGTATAAAAGGGAGGGAGAGAGAGAGAGAAAGTCACACCGTTTTGATTAAGTTAAACGTACGCTTTTCTCTTCACTTGCGCTCCCTCTCTCCCGTTTTCTTCAAAAAGGCAAAACAGTAAAGCACGTTGAAGGATTTTGCTTCCTCGGATCAAACAGGCTCAGTTTCTCTTCCTCCATTGGCGTCGGTGTTTAATCTGTGGCTAAAAGGTACGCTCGAATCCGTAGTGTGCTTTAGGATCGGTGATACGTGTTAGAATTCCCGAGCTTGTCTTCCGCTTGAGTTTAGGGGTTCGATTTAGTGTCGAATCCGGTTTTCGGGGATCCGTTAATCCCAACATTGATATCAGAGCCCTAGTTCACATTTTTCCCGACCTGTTTTTGATGTTTTTGATTGATTTTTTGCGAAAGAACTTCAGCCGTACGGATCGGGGCGAGAAATCCCGACACCCGAGCACTGTTCGGCCATTTTTCCGAGTTTTCGTAAGTCGAAATACAAATCTGATGGCATAGGAAGAAAGGCGACGTCGAGACAAGTCGCGATACGTCGAGCGCCGCGGGCGACGCCGCACGCGCCCACACGCGCGGCCGAAGGCGCGCGCGTGGGCGCGACGCGCCGGAAGCGCCGGGCTCGCCTCGCCCACAAGGCGGCGACACACACGTCGGTCGGCGAACCGCAAGACGTGCGCGCCGGGCCGGCGGCGAAACGCACGCGCGGCCGACGGACCGACGTGTGCTGATGTCACCCAACGGTTAGTAACCGCTGGGATGACGTCATCGATGACATCGGTTAGCCGGGCGGCAACCCGACCCAACCCGACCGCGGACGCAAGGCACTCGCGCGACACGTGCCGAATGACGTCTGCGTGACGTCATCCCGCGCACGCGCGCGGCACGTGCCGTCGGTCCGTGCGACCTGGTCCGACCGACCCGAGCTGTTCGACCGGTCCGACGATCGACGACCGTTGACCGTTGACCGAGGATCGTTGACCGTTGACTTTGACCGTTGACCGTTGACCAAAAAAAAAAAAAAAGAGGAAAAGAATGTGTTTCTTTTTCAATTAAGTCTATGTGGATTATATGTAATCCCTTATTTGTTCGCATTTGTTGTAGGAACAATGCCTCCCCGAGGTTGCGCACACCTATTCGCGCAGGACCGATGAACAAAAGGAAAGGCATGTCTAAGTTGATATGAGGCGATCGATCATCGATGGGAGAGTGGTGACTTAATTGATCACGTCCTTGAAGTCAACGGAAAAATTCAACAGGTCATATGGAATGGTCGCCCCTATGTCGCGATCGAGAGATTGTGCGATTTTTCATAAACACTCTTCCACCTGAATGGCAAGATGTGTTGAATTGCATATGGGATGTCAACGAAGATGCTTCCTATAAGAAAATTGTGATGGATTTTGTAAATGAATATTACTGTATTGTTTCAAGGGAAAAGATCAAGAAATTGAGCAAAAGAGGATCTTTCCCAGTTCGTGTGCTGACTTGGTGTTAGTTGTATTGGCTGATATATATTAAGTGTGCTTTGTAGACAACTTAATGTAATGATAACTACCTAATTGTGTTAATTGAAAGCATTATTGTTTTATTGGATGTCTATTCTATGTTGCTTTCTATTATTACTGGTTGCTGTGGGTAATTAGCTGTTGGTAGTTTTAGAAGTTTTTGTAACTTCATAGAATTGATTTTGCATATGACAATCATATTAATGATAGTTTTAAGTTAGGATTTTTGGAGGATGATTGGAAACGTAGTGACCTTTTGATTCTCAAGCCTTACTTGAAATTATTCATTAATATGATGGGTCTATGCAAATAGGGATGCATAAATGATAGGCATTAATAATTCGTGCATATTTGTCTGACGATGTGTTCAGATCAATGGCTTGACCACAAAAAGCATAGTTCCGAGAAATGAACAAAGGTGAAAAGCTCAATGGAGACAACTATGAAATTTGGCAAATGAAAATCCAAGTATGTCTTTGGAAGAGCAAGAAGCACTTGAGGCTTTTATCATGACCATGGTAGAACCCGAAGAGGGAACCACCGCACAAACACAAAAGAGACAAAGAAGCTTTTTTCGCGTGGAAAAGAATGAACTCTCTAGCTTGCATCACGTTCTTCGAGCGGCATGGAAAATGACGTCATGCGAGAGTTTCGGCGTTTTGACAATGCCAAGGAAATGGGAGGCATTGGCGGCTAGATTTGGTCATACTTCGGTGGCTTAGACTAAGGCGGCTCACTATCGAGTTTGACTCTTATAAGAAGCCTCATGGTCGACCATGAAGCAACATCTTAGAAAGATGTCAAACATGATAATCGAGCCGAGAGATGCCGGCCATGTCCTCACGAGATGAGTAGCAAGTGCAAGCGTGTGATTCGTTCCTTGCCTCGAGTTGGGAGCATATGAAGGTGCACCCGACTCATAATGAAAATATCAAAACCTTTGAGGATGCAATGCGTCATCTTGAGCCGGGAAGAGGACCTTTGTTGGCGCTAAGCCGGATCCGAACTCTATCATGCTAGTTTTAGCTCAAATGGAGCTTCGAGCTCCAAACGCAAGCGCCCTAACCGGTTTGATAAGGGGAAAGGCAAGGAAGAAGCAGTCCTTCGGGGAAGAAACCCAAATTTAACCAACATGGAAGAGGGAAGAGTCCTCGCATGAAAAAGCTTGCAAGGGTGAAATGCTACAACTGTGACAAGAATGGTCACTATGCTCGCGACTGTCGTGAGCCAAAGAAGGTATGCACCCCTTGTACTTTTCAGAACTTTGCTTATGTGTCGAGTTCTGTGTTCTTAACTGAGTCTAATCCTTTGTGGACTGTGGATTCAGGAGCGACGGACCATGTAGCGAAGGATAGAGGATCCTTCGTGGAATTCCGACAAGTACCAACTGGAACTAAGTGAATCTATGTGGGAAACAACTCCAGAGCTGAAGTGAAAGGAATTGGCACATGCCAACTGAATATGCATGGTGGACGCACTTTGTTCCTTCATGATGTGTTGTATGCTCCGGAGATTCGTCGGAATTTAGTGTCTGTATTAGTGTTGGTTAAATTAGGTTTTAATATGAACTTCTATAGTAGAGGTGTGGATTTGTTTTTGGATACAAATTACAATGGTTGTGGTTATTTTCTGGATGGTTTTATTGTATTAGATATTGATTATATTAATGCAAATGTTTGTTATTCCCTTATCACATCTCCTAATACCTATGATAATGATGTGAATGTGTGGCATGCTAGACTTGGTCACATTGGCCAACAACGTATGAATAGACTAGCCAAAGAGGGCTTGTTGGGCAACATTGAAAAAGTCGATTTGCCCATATGTAAGCATTGCCTAGAAGGGAAAACGACAAGAAAACCATTTGGGAAAGGTAAAAGAGCTGAATTTCCTCTCGCATTTAATCCATTTCGATGTCCGTGGTCCAATGAATGTGAGAGGAAGGCATGGGGCTGTTTATTTCATCACCTTTATTGATGATTATACTCGATTCGGATATGTCTATTTGATTTCTCATAAGTCGAAGCAATAAGTTGTTTCAAAAGGTTTATGAACCCGGTAGAAAATCAATTAGACAAGAAAATAAAAACATTGAGATCCGATCAAGGTCGAGAATATTTATCCGATGAGTTCAGAAAATTATGTGATGAAAAAGGAATAGAAAGACAGCTTGTCTATTCCATATACTCCTCAACAAAATGGTGTTGCGGAGAGAAGAAACGTAACCCTACCGGAAATGGTTAGGTCCATGATGGCGCATGCTAACTTACCTATCACCTTTTGGAGTGATGCATTGTTAACTGCTGCCTATATACTTAACCGGGTGCCTTCCAAATCAGTTACTTCCACTCCATATGAGTTATGGACAGGTAGAAAACCGAACTTAAGTTTTCTTAAGTCATGGGGTTATGCTGCCTACACACATGAGTCCTCTCACAAATTTGGGAAATTGGGTCCCAGAGGAAAGAATAGTATTTTCATAAGATACTCAGAACACTCGAAATGGTATGTGTTCATTGGTGAGCAGGAAAGTGGGAGTATAACTGAATTTGAATCACGAGATGTCACATTCTTAGAGGATGAGTTTCCTAAGAAGGGCGAAATAGGAGAAGATCACTCCCTATTTGAGACCTTGGATCAAGATAATGATATTAGTGGAGTTCATCCAAGTGGGAGCATAATAGGGAATGATGTGCAAAGTGTACAATCTCCCATACGGCGAACAAGTCGCCAAAGTATTCCCCGTCGACGTTTTGACATTGAAGGGGAAACTTTTATGGTTGCTCCACAAGATGAGGATGAGCCAAGAAATATCAATGAGGCTCTGAATTGCCCTAGTAAGGAAGAATAGATTCATGCAATGGAAGAGGAAATGGAGTCAATGGAATCAAACCAAGTCTGGGAACTGGTTGATCTTCCAAAAGGACGCAGAGCTATTGGGAACAAATGGGTTCTCAAAATAAAGCGAAAGGCTGATGGTTCGATAGAAAGGCATAAGGCTCGCCTTGTGGCGAAGAGGAATAATCAACAGGAAGGAATTGATTATGAAGAAACATTTTCTCCTGTAGTGAGATTTACCTCGATTTGCATTATTCTGGCAATAGTGGCTAGTCTGGATCTTGAGTTACATCAGATGGATATAAAGATTGCTTTCCTCAATGGAGAATTAGAGGAAGAGATATATATAGAACAACCTGCTGGTTTCATAGTGAAAGGCCAAGAAGAAAAGGTATGTTGACTTTTGAGGTCGATATATGGCCTTAAGCAGTCATCAAGACAATGGTATATACGTTTTCATAATGCCATAATGGCATATGATTTTACAATGATTGACGAGGATCATTGTGTATATATCAAAAGATCCAATGATCAATTTGTGATCATATCATTATATGTTGATGATATACTAATTCTTTGGAAGCAATATGGAGTTTGTTAATACTTTGTCAAGAGATGGTTGTCTTCTAACTTTGAGATGAAGGATATGGGTGAGGCTGCATACATTCTTGAAGTTAAGATTTCGAGAGATCGTTCGAAGAGATCATTGTCTCTTTCGCAAGAAACCTATATAAATAAGGTTCTTGAACAATTTCGTATGCAAGACTGTAAACCCATAGACACTCCTATTGCGAAAGGTGAAGGATTGAGCCATAAACTGTGTCTAGGGACTCCACAAGAGAATGAACAAATGAAACGTGTTCCTTATGCTAGTGCTGTTGGGAGCTTGATGTACGCTATGATGTGTACAAGACCCGACATATGTTTTGCAGTTGGAATGATGAGTAGATACCAATCAAACCCGGGTCCAGCACATTGGAAAGCCGTGAAGAGAATACTGAGGTATCTGAAGGGAACTGCTGATTTCAAGTTGAATTACCAAGGAAAAGATCTGCGACTTGAAGGCTATTTGGATGCTGATTGGGGAGGAGATTTAGGTGAAAGAAAATCTACCTCAGGTTTTGCTTTCTTACTGAGCAATGGTGCCATATCATGGAGTAGTAAGAAGCAAACGTGCATAGCCTTATCCACGATGGAAGCTGAGTTCGTGGCATTATCAGCAGCAGTACAAGAAGGAGTTTGGCTTAAGAGATTCTTGGATCATTTAGGTGTTATTGAGAAAGCGCAAATCAATTATTGGTTAACCGTGATAGCCAAGCAAAGCCTATAGCGTACACCTAAGATCCAAAGTATCATGGCAAGACCAAACATATAGATACCAAGTATAACTTTGTAAAAGATATGGTTGCACGAAAGGATGTGAACTTACAAGTACATATCTACGCATAGAATGGTAGCGAGATCCTATGACAAAGCCAATACCTAGAGATGTGTTTTGTGGTCATGTAAAATCTCTAGGATTGCGTAGAGTCCGATGTCTTGGATATTGTAATTTCCCCGAGTTGTTCACATTTATGAAATTTTGTTTTTCATTGATTAATGCTTATGAATCTATCTGTGATCTTTATGCATCTTAATGCTCAGTGCATTATTTTTAAGTTGAGAAGTATGTCGGACAGATATAAGATTAGCCCACTCACACGGGTAATCGCCTCGTTTCTTGTGTGATAAATAAAGATGAGACTGTTTTTAAGCTTATTATCTAGGTGATAATCGAGAGCTCAAGCTTAAAATACGTATGTCGCCTTAATCGAGTGTTAAGATGAGGACATAATACTAAAGATGTCCGAAAGTAAAATAACCCACATATTTTACTTTATCTGTCTAAGATGCCAGATGTGAGTTCTGATGAATTTTGTGATTGAGTAGATACGTGAACTCAAGTTAGACATTGGGAATGTTTGAACTATCATCTGTACGGTATTGAAAAATGTAGACATACGCTCCATGGGAAATGAGTTAATACCGTAATACGTATTTCATACTATGTATGCATGAGACGACCAATAAGAGTGGCAAAAAGTTTGATCTCAACTTTTATGACGTGTGAGACTCTTGAGGAAAAGAGTTCCTTAATTTTTAGTCTCCTCATGACTCTTACTTATTCTCAAGGTTTCTATTTAGTGTTTGCTATCTTAGGGTGTTGCCAATGGTCATGAGTTGATTCAATCTAATGGGGCATTTCTAGAAAAGCAAGCTGAACTGAAATTGAAAGTTTGAAAGAAAGAGGAAGATCGATTTTTGGAGAATCACATTGTAGTTTTGTATTCACTAGTCGACCAATTATGATTGTCTTTGTGATAACTATAATTGTGGATACAATATATATATCATTGTTTTAAAAGAGATCAAGAGAGATATAAATGTGATCGATCGATCTAGGGTACTGCATACTAAATCTACTCGAAGTGTGACGCCCATTATGAGCTGCTATATATTCCTAACAGATGTATATTAACGAGTTCTCAAAGTATGCTGGTCGCACGGATTATTCACCGATATGATAGTTAAAGAGAGGTAAAGAGAATCCTGTTCGGCCCACCATGTGCGAGTGGGAGATGAAGGCTTTATTTGATTTGGGCTTAAGGCCCGTCCGCCCAAGTTGGGCCTGAGAAGCCCGGCCCACGGGAATAGGGCCCGTGGAAAGAAGGGGGTATAAAAGGGAGAGAGAGAGAGAAAGTCACACCGTTTTGATTAAGTTAAACGTACGCTTTTCTCTTCACTTACGCTCCCTCTCTCCTGTTTTCTTCAAAAAGGCAAAACAGTAAAGCATGTTGAAGGATTTTGCTTCCTCGGATCGAACAGGCTCAGTTTCTCTTCCTCCATTGGCGTCGGTGTTTAATCTGTGGCTAAAAGGTACGCTCGAATCCGTGGTGTGCTTTAGGATCGGTGATACGTGTTAGAATTCCCGGGCTTGTCTTCCGCTTGAGTTTAGGGGTTCGATTTAGTGTTGAATCCGGTTTTCGGGGATCCGTTAATCCCAACAGTAGGATTCAAATCGGGTAGGCCTCATCTCATGGGCATTTTTCACCGTGCGTGGGGGCATGGCACAAGGAAAGCTTCAAAAAAGCTTGGACCGAGAAAGCACCTCCGGCCATAATAGATTAAATCTTTTTGTTTATATTTATTTGGGTGTGAATAATCTATCTTCAATAAGGAATTAGTCCTTTTAGGCCCTGTTTGGTAACCATCCAAACGGGGGCCAAATTCCGATTCTTTGTTCCCAGGAATCGTTTCGCCTAGAATCGCGTTTGGTAAAATTTTTGTTCCCGGAACAGATTGGGAATAAAATCAAAAACCAAAAAAGTTGATTTTTGTTCCGAGAACGAATTTGAGAATCAAAATCAAGAAACTTTCTTCTTCCCTTCGGCCATCTCGTGACCACCGCCCGCCACCGCTCGCCACACCGCCGTCCGCCGCCCGCCGGCCACCGCCACCGCGGCCGCCGCCGCCGCCGTCCGCCGTCCGCCGCCGCCGGTCCGGCGAGCTCGCCGGAGGCTCGCTGACCGGGCGAGGTCCGGCGAGCTCGCCGGGAGGCAAGCCCAGCCACCGGCAAGGCTCGGCCTCCCCAGATCCGGGCAAGGCCGAGCCTCGCCGGTGGCCGGGCGGGCCTCGCCGGGGCCGGGCGAGGCCTCGCCGGGCCGGGCGGGGGTGGGCAAGCCTCGCGACGCCTTGCCCCCCACCCAGCAGGCGAGGCTTGCCGGCCACCGGCGAGGCTCGCCCGGCCCCGTCGGTGGCTCCGGCAGGCCTTGCCCAACCCCGACGAGGCCGGCCTGGCCACCGGCGGGGCTAGGCGAGCCTCGCCTCGTCGCGCGAGGCTCGGCCAACGAGGGCGGCGACTCTCCGATGAGGTCACCGGCCGACGAAGAAGAAGAAGATGAGAAGAAGAAAAGAAAAAAAGGAAAAAAAAAAAGAAAAAGAAAAGAAAAAAAGGAAAAGAAAAGGAAAATGAAAAGAAAAAAATGAAAAAATGAAAAAAAGAAAAGAAAAAAAGTAAAAAAGTAAAAAAATTATTTAAAAATTAAAAGAAATTGATTTGGAAGAATTAATGAATACGGTACCAAACACAATTCTATTCCAGAATCAGAAATTTTGGGCAGTTACCAAACGGCTTAAAATTCTTAGAATCAGTTCTCGAGAACAGAATCAAAAAGAATCAATTCTGATCTTGAAAAAAGCTCCCGAGAAGAGAAAAACCCCCGAGAAGCAGAGCGTCCGACGAACCCCCCGCCCAGCGGCGCCGGCGAGCCCCGCGATCAGGTTCGTCGTCCCGCCGCGTCTCCTCCGGCGGAGAACCTCTCCCGCTGCCTCCGGTCCTATATCTTTCCACCGTCGCCGCCGCCGGGTTTGAACGCGCTCTCAAGGAGCTCTCGACACCAGAGCAGAGTGACGAACGGCCCCCCTCCCCAGCGGCGCCGGCGAGCCCCGCGTCGCTCCGCGGCGAACGCTCCAGCTCCGATTCCGACCGTCGTCGCCGTCGCCGTGTTAATCGCTCTCAGGTGGCGTCCCAAGCGCGTGGGTTACCTCTGCTGGCTGGCGACCGAGCTTCTCTGTTTGTACTCCTTCGGCTGGTTCTAGGTGTTCGGACAGGCTTTTGGCAGTGAGAGGCACCTTGGCCCCCTCTCTAAGCCCTCCAAAGAGATCCCCAGGTTCGTTTCTCTTTTAGGCCGGCTATGGAGGAGATTGGTTAGGGTTTTTTTTTTCTATTTCTCTTGCTGCTCGCCCATTCTGTTGCTGCGATGGCCTCGCCTTCGGCCAAGGCCCATGGTGTAGATGAAGGCCCTTGTGCTTCTGCTCCACGTCCCCAACATCAGGGCCGTTCTTCGGTTCATGGGCCTATTTTGAACGAGAAGGGGCGCACGCCCTCGAACACAAGCTCCCCAACTGCAACTGACAGGTCGTGTTCTGCTCTACCTCCTGCTGGGTTGCGAATTGGAAGTGACAATCAATCTCTATCAATTGATATTGCGAATGAGAACATTGGTGGTGAAAACCAAGTCCCTGTTTTGCTGGAGAAACATTCGGGTCGCGCTCGCTCTCTCCGCTTTGATGGACGTAGAGGCAGGAGTGGAGGAAGATCGGCCTCCAAACGCCCCCAGCGAGCCTCTCAAGGAGCTCCAATCTTCGCTCTTGGGCGAATGTGGCTGTAGCTAAAGTAGCTTCAAAGGGATATGACCTTGATTATTTCCCTCCAACCCGCGCTGGTAACCGCCCGGTTGTTGAAATGACAAAGGACGATGTCCTAGCTGCAGATCCAAAGTTGCAGGAGTGTTTAGTGGGATACTACATAGGTAGGAGGATACCATTTCTAGTTACTGAAGTAGCTTTTAAAAAGGTTTGGGGTAACAACTTGGAGAGAGTTATGGCTAATGGAAAGGGCTTGTTTTTCTTTCATATCCCAGACAGGGAATTTCGAATGAAGGTGCTGGAAGGAGGGCCCATTACAGTCTCCAAGATTCACTTAGTTCTCCAACAATGGAGACCGGACTTGGAATTGAGGAAAGATGCTCACCTCGCTGTGCCTGTATGGGTTAGACTCATAAATCTCCCTGCTGCATTCTGGTCTGCACAATCAATAAGCAAAGTTGTTAGTGGTGTCGGGAAACCATTGTATGTCGACTCAAGAACAGAACAGATGCACATGCTTACCTATGCTAGAGTATGTGTAGAGATCACAGCCAACCAACCTCATTGTGAGTGTATTGAGCTGGTGTATGAAGGCCAATCATGTATGGTCGATGTGGAATATGAATGGAAACCAACGGCCTGTGCAGGGTGTGGAATATTTGGTCATAAATGCAATGCGGCTAAGGCTAGACCTGTTGCTGTTGATACTTCTCCAACTGCTGAAGCAACTGCTGGTGTTCAGAATGTATCTGATCATACTGGTTCTCGGCCTCAGGGCCAATCGACTTCCCAACACATGAACCGTCGAACTACAGAGACGCATATCAACCCTCTGGTTGTTACAACGACTGTTCCTGGAAGCCCTCAGGGAGGGAGGAACTCAGCTGGAATACTCAAGACTATAGAAACAGATGTAGTTGATCCTCTGTTCACAGTCAAGCCTACTGAAGGCGTTGCTGATGAAGAAAGACTGCTTCTGAGGATGACGGACAATCCATCTAGCATCCCTCCCCCAGAAGATTCTGAGTGGAAACAAGTCAAAAGGAAGAAAAAGCCTTTCACAAAAAAGGCTGCATCCTCCAGCTCAGCTCCTCTTGGTGAAGGAGGCCGATCGCTGAAGCTAAAAGACTTTGTTTTAAGGAGAGTAAGAGTTGCACCAGCATCTCGTAAGTCTGCTGGTGCGGGTGCAACACCCTCTAAAGCTGGTCAAGACCCCTCTGTATCGGTTAAAGGGAAAGCAACTGCCTCCCATTTGTCAGTACCTCATTATTCAGATGAGATTGTCAATCCCAGCTTCCAGGAAGAGACGGAAGATGAAGACCTACTTTCGGTAGACTCTTTCCCTCCGAAAGGCCCTCGCTCTACCACCCCAGCTGTGACAATGCAGGACAAGCTGCTGCTGTTATGCCCGGACCCTCCTCCTATTGCGGATCCTCCTCCGACGGTGGGTAGGAATAAGGGTTCCAGAAAGAGGTAACCTTCTTTCCCCTTCTCCTGTAAATATGTATATAGCCGCTTGGAACGTTAGAGGCCTTATGAATTCCGTTACTCGGGCTGAAGTGCGGAAGCTTGTCATTTCTCATAATTTGTGCTTGATTGGGCTCATTGAGACCAAAGTCCCTGAGGATTCTTTTCATTCCCTATCCTCCTCTTTGCTGAATGGCTGGAAATGGATCGCAAATTATGATCACTCCCATCGTGGAAGAATATGGGTTGGTTGGAACCCAGATTATATAAAATATGATCCCATCTCGGTTAGTGCTCAAGCTGTGCATGGCCGTGTGAGGATTATCTCGTCTACAAAGACGTGTTGTGTTTCTATTATATATGGTGAACACTCGTTTATTCGCCGTCGCCCTCTCTGGGAAGATCTTATTCGGATAAATGCCCTCATGCAAGACACGGCCTGGTTGGTTGCAGGAGATTTTAACGCTATCAAGGATCCATCTGACCGTTTTGGTAGTTCTGATACTTGGATTCCATACTTTGATGAGTTTGCGAACTGCCTAGCTCAAACTGAGTTGGACGACCTCAGGTACATTGGTTTTAGGTTCACCTGGTCCACCTCTGCGGGTGCAAGTAGGAAAATGCGGAAAATAGATCGTGTTTTGGTTAATACCACTTGGAATATGGAATTCTCCTTCTCCGAGGCCTCTTTCCTAAACCCGGGCATCTCCGACCACTCCCCAATGGTAGTCAGAGTCATTGACCCGATTCGCAGGAGGAGGCCTTTCAAGTATTTTGATTTCTGGGCTCAGCACCCTGACTTCTTCCTCATTGTACAGCAGGTATGGGACATTCCAGTTCAAGGATTTGCTATGTTTAAGCTTGTTTCTAAACTCAAAACTCTGAAGAGCCGGCTTAAACTCTTAAATAGAGATACATATTCAAACATTTCAGTAAGAACAGAGGAAGCAAGGGAAGCTCTTCGCTCTGCTCAGCTTGATTTACATCTCAACCCTAATGATTCTGACCTCGCCAAAACAGAGCAGATTTGCCGCAAGCTCTTTGTTAACTTGCGTAGAGATGAAGAATCCTTCTATAGGCAAAAATCGAGAATCCGTTGGCTCAAGGAAGGGGACCAAAATACAAAGTTTTTTCATCATTCTATCAAGAGAAGACAACTTACAAACAGAATCCTTACGGTAAAGGACTCATCGGGTGCTTTTATCGATGACCCTGAGGCGGTTCCCCAAGTCTTTGTTACGTTTTTTGCTGATTTGCTTTCTCCTCACTCTGGATTATCCAAGCCTTCCCTGCAGGAGATAAGGAAGTTCATTCGCAATCCCCTGTCGGTGGACCAGGCCAGTGACCTAACAAGACCAGTGCAAGACCCTGAAATTCGAGAAACAGTCTTCTCCCTAGCAAAGGGGAAAGCGCCGGGTCCTGATGGATTCACTGCCGAATTCTTCAAGAGATGCTGGGATACTGTTGGCCCGCTCGTAATGAGGCAAGTGCAGAATTCTTCACATCAGCCGTCTCGCTCGAGAGAGGTGAATAATACCATCCTTACCCTAGTTCCAAAGGTCCCTAATGCTTGTGATGTCTCGGATTTTCGCCCTATTGCATGTTGCAACACCATTTATAAAATCATTACAAAGATATTAGCCAATCGCCTAGCTGCTATCCTTGGGAACTTAGTGGACTACTCTCAAAACGCCTTTGTCAAAGGGAGGAGGATTAGAGACAACATTCTTTTGGCTCAAGAACTATTTGCCGGGTTTCATTTGGAACCTTACCTCCCCAAATGTGCGATAAAAGTGGATTTCCAAAAGGCTTATGATACTATCGACTGGGATTTTCTTCAATCAACACTCATGGCTTTTGGCTTCCCTGATGTTTTTGTTCGGTTGATTATGGCTTGTGTTCGGACTCCCAAATATTCCATTTCAATCAATGGAGAGCTCCATGGATTCTTTGCCGGAGGGAGAGGATTACGACAAGGAGATCCTATGTCCCCTTATCTGTTCACGCTTGTGATGGAGGTATTCTCTGGAATTCTAGTCTCCCAGACTTCTCTTAAGGAATTTAATCCCTATTGGAGGTGCAAGGCAACCTACCGACCCACCTTTTTTTCGCGGATGACGTTTTCCTTTTTCGCCGGCCGACCGGGCGTCTATCACCTTAATGAAAAAGGGCCTTGATATGTTCTCTTCATGGAGTGGCTTAATCCCGAATAGAAACAAGAGCGAAATCTTTATGTCGGGAGGATCTCTGGCTCTTCGCAATTATATTCAAACGGCCTTTGGATTCCAAGAAGGTACCTTGCCTGTGCGTTACCTCGGGGTTCCCATCATCTCTTCTAGACTTCGGAAAGTTCATTGTATTGCTCTAATTGATAGGATCACTGCTAGGGCTCAATCTTGGACTCAAAGATTTCTATCATATGCTGGGAGACTGCAGCTCATCAGGTCAGTCCTCTATTCCATTCAATCATATTGGTCGAGTGTCTTTAGCTTACCGGCGTCGGTTCTAATTAGTATTGAAACAATCTTGAGACAATTCTTATGGAAATGATCCGCACTTGGTAGAGGTGGGGCTAAGGTTGCGTGGGAAGATATATGCCTCCCAAAAAATGAAGGTGGCCTTGGCATAAGGAATTTGAAAGACTGCAATAAAGCGGCCATGCTTAAGTACATATGGATCCTTTTCACCGACAAAGAATCGTTGTGGTGTCGATGGATCCACTCCAATTTCTTAAAAAGGACAATTTCTCGGTTCGCCTCAACACCTTATACGTGTTCTTGGGGCTGGAAAAAAATATTGCAATTAAGAACAGAGTTTAGGTCTTGCTTCGCTTGGAAGATTGGTAATGGATTTTCGGTTTCTTTATGGCATGATCAATGGCTCGCTGATGGCCCCCTTGATCTTTTATTTCCGACATCCATCATTGAATTGTCGGGTCTCGTAAGCATCCGTTGTTGCGATTTATTCTCTCCCCTCGGTCATGCATTTAAGAGTTCACTTGAGAGCTGTGGTTTCTCTCTCCCGGATCAGACTGATACACCGGATTGTTTCACCTGGAATCATCACTCATCCGGATCTTTTTCTGTTGCCTCTGCATGGGATTTCATTAGAACAAAGAAGGAAAGAGTTTCTTGGGACTCCTTTATTTGGAACTCTGATATTGTCCCTAGAAATCAATTTAACTTGTGGTTGATTACCAAGAACAGATTACCCACCCAGGAATTCCTAATCCATTCTGGCAGAATCGCCTCAGGTACTTGCGCATACTGTAATGCTACTCCAGACTCTATTGATCACTTGTTCTTCAACTGTCGTATCTCGGCCACGCTTGCTTATTTTTGGGCGACGAGATGCAATCTACCTTGGAAATCGAGGCCATGGATGGACAACCTTGCTTGGGCGATCAGGTTGCTCTCCGGTAAGGATTTTTACCATCGGATTGCGCGATTCTCTTTCGGTGGCCTTTGTTATTTGATTTGGAAGAAAAGGAATGATATTATTTTCCGAGGGGAACCACTGTTTGTCCCTGCTTTGAAGAACCACCTTATGAAGATAGTCAAAGATAAAGCGACTACATTCACAAGTGTTCCGGACACTCCAAGAAATAGGCGTCTCCAAAGAAGCTGGGATCTCGATCCCTCCATCTTTACAGATCATCTCGGGCGTTAGTCTCCTCGCTTCTTCTCTCCTTCTGCTACAAGTTTCATCAGCACTCCGTTTCTTCGTTTTCGAATGGTTGGCGGAGGTCTGGTGGTTGTGCTTCTTTTGTGTTCTAATTGTGGTTCTTCTCCTTTTGGTCTGCTTGCCTTTGGCATTTGTCACGGCTCCCTTCCACTCTTCGGTCTTCCTTAGAGTGTAAGCCTTTGGCGCCGTCTTTTGTATTTTGTCCAAAGCTAATATTATATTTACCTTTACCAAAAAAAAGAATCAATTCTAATCAGAATCTACTTCCGGGAACAGAATCGTTACCAAACGCGCCCTTAGCGTGCCAAAATTAGATCCATCAAACTGATGGGTCGAGAGTCAGGTCGAAAATTATTCGAATCAAAATTAACCCATTTTATGTGTAATGTAAATGTAGTGATCGGTATGTGACCCAAGATTAATTGTAAAAAAAAAAAAAAGAATCATTAGATTATTGATTTTTGAAAAAAATGAACAGTTTCATAAATCGGCTCGTCGAAGAAGAAGAAAAAAAATTAATTCTCGTGAAAAATTTAAATTCTTTCCTGTTTTTCCTTCAAATTCTGGTCCCGTGACCCTCTGTAGGAACGAGGGCATGAAATTTGATGAAAAGTCCGAGGAGTTTGGTGAGATAAAGGGCGGAGGATTTGAAATTTCAATTCTTGTATATATATATATACTCTTAAAATGCGTTTGGCAATCGGGATAAAATTCGGGATAGGATATAATTTATCCTATCCCACGTTTAATCTTCACTTTCGGGATAGGATAAAGTCGGATATAAGGGGGATATAGACGGGATAAAATTATCCGGGGGGAGTGGGATAAAGGTGGATAGGATTTTAACGTCCATAATAGGAAAGTTATTTTTTTTTAATAACAAATTTATTAAATTAACAAAATTGAAATTATATTTCAATATAAATAATATTTGAATTCTAATTTAAGAAAATAAAAATAAAATTTTATTTTTAATTAATCTTATTTTAATTCTATTTTATAATAAACATTCAATCTATAAATTAAATATTTATATTTATTATATATTTTAGGTATTTTTGTATTTTAAATATGTTAGTACAGTTTTTACTATTTGATAAATTTTTATTAAAGAATGATGAAAGGGAAAAAAGAAATAATAATGAAAATAATATAAAAAAAGAGGAAAAATATAATAAATAATAAATAATAAATAAATTAAGGAATAGTGTTACGAGATATTTTCACCATCTTCATTTATGAACATTTATGTTCATTTATAATGATATGTCGTTTATATAAATAAATAAAAATGTATATGATGTGAACATATCCGACTTTAATCTTGTGATTCACCAAACATCGGACGGGACATAAAAAAATCCTAGGATTTCATATCCTATCCTATCCAATCCTATCCCGATTAGAAATCCGGACGACCAAACGTAGCCTGAAATTTCCTCTCACTTTCGCCTCGAAGAAATTTAGGAACGTGGAGGGGAGGTACAGATCGGACGGTCCGCAAGGTTCTAAGTAAATCGAATCTAACGGAGGAGACGGCAGCGTCAGCTCTAAGCCATGTTAGACTAAAGAAAAAAAGAAACAGGGAAAATCACGCTTTCCCTTCCATCTAAAACCTCCTCCCTGTACGACTGTCCAACCTTTCCTCTCCCACTTCACTTCGCTGCTCCGAACCCCATTCGAGATTCTCTGTGTCTCAGACACGCGCCAAAATCCCGACCCGCTTCGCAATCATCAAATGGTGAGTTGGTTTATGTGGTGCTTTTCTTTCCTTTTTCATCATCCCATTTTCCACGCGTCCATTCTTATATATGGATAGATAGCTCGTGTTCTTGTTGTTACTGGGTCTTTTTGAATCTCGATTCTTTTCGTGATTCTTCCCGAGCTTTTGGGTCCTGGTCAGATGTTGTTTCTTTTGGGGGTTCTGGAGCTGACCGATCTGGTTACGTGATCGCAAAGTTTGGATTTTTTTTTTTTTTTTTTTGAATCTCATTTGGTTTGTTGTTTTAATTGTTGTTGTTTCCCTTGCGTGTCTCTTTCAGGCTTTGCCGAATCAACCGATGTTCGATGACCCGAGGTTCAAGCTTCTCATCGTTGGCGATAAGGGCACTGGTAATTGTCACTGGCGTGCTCTGTTTTTACCAGTTTTTGATTCAATCGCTCGTTACTTTGTATACAGAACAGGTGCATTTGCTGTCGTGATAAATTAGGGTTTTGCTCTAGTTATTTTACTGGTCGGGATCAGGAAAATATAACATGCTTATGGCTAATATATCCTTGAAGAGGATTTACCATTCGGAGTGGCGGACAGCATGTTTTTCCACAATTTCTGGGGATTTGTCTGAAATCGAAGGGTGTCGGACAAAAAGTGGTTTTGCGATCTTCTTCATTTGTCACGATGTATAAGCCATGAGATGATTTATCTTTTCTTTCTAGTGTCAAGCAAAGGGATAGCAGACTGAGCGTAGTCCGTTCCTTTGTGCAGGCAAAACGACTTTTCTGAAGAGACTTATTACTGAGGAGTCTGAAGAGATATATGAGCGTAAGCGATGTGGAAATGCCTGTTATTTCCTTTTCTTTTCTTTTTTTTTTGATGTCATTAGAATATCATATTGTTTAGTCTGTACTAATCTTCTGGTATTGTCCTTGCGCATAACAGCAACTACTGACGTCGAAGTCCATTCTCTGAATTTCTTGACAAACCGGGGGGGGGGACGATCTGGTTTGACTGCTGGGATACTCCAGGGCAGGGTCTAAGAGATGAATATTAGTGAGTAAAGAGAGTTCTGTCTTAGAATTTCCTTGCTTTATAAATCAGTGGAAGGATTTTTCAGATTCCAGTTTACGTTCTTGTGAATTCAGTGATAATAGGAAGAAAAATGTTGTGTTGAGCTTGTATTTTACAATGCTTTAATTACGGGGTAGTTATATTTTGGTTGGTAGTTTATTCAACTGTCTGGGTTTTACTAAGGATAACTATTTTCGCTTGATAGTGGTGCAGTCAATTCTTATTTGTAAAGTCATGGAGGAAGAAGCAAGTATTTTTGCAAAAAAATTTCCACCGTAAAGGGTGCATATCTGTTTCAGGGTTGTCCTTAGTTCTGATTTTGTTAGAAGTTGGTAAAATTTATGTCAGTCGTATCTCTTTAAACCTTATTTTCAGACTGCGTCTTGTACTTAATGCTGGCAGTGTTAGAGTGGTCTTCTGAATGTGGCGATTTCCTTTATTCACATTTTAACCTTGCTTGTGGGCCTGTGTCTGTGGGTATCCAAATTTCAAACTTTTGTTCATTGTTCTGCAGCATTCGTGGCCAGTGTGCAATTATCATGTTCGATGTCACTGCTGGATCGACATACATGAATGTTCCTGGATGGCATCGCGATCTCTGCAGGTAGATTAGACATGCCGACGACCTTTGTATTTGTTCTCGCATTACAGTTTTTGATGGTGCTATATCTCTCACTAATTACCCATTAATTTAATAGGGTGTGTGAGAATATACCTATTGTTCTCTGTGGAAACAAGGTAGATGGGGAGAATAGGCAAGTTGAAGCAAGGCAGTTTACATTCGGGCGGAGGAATAATTTGCAGCACTATGAAATTTCTGCAAGGAGCATGTACAACTTAGAGGAACCCTTCCTCTACCTCGCCAGAGAACTTGTCGGGTAATTGAGCAAAACGTGCAAATCCTGTTTGCAAAGGTTGTTTTGGTCTAGTAGCTAATCATTTGCTGTGGTAAACGCAGGGATCCAAATCTGCACTTTGTTGAGCCTTTTGCTCTTGCTCCTCCGGAAGTGCACATGGACTTTGATCCACAGCAGCAGTAAGAATCTTGGTCTATATTATCTGCTTTATATAACGTTAATTTCTATGGCCAGTGTCTTTAAAAAAAAAAACAAAAAAAAAAAAGAACCGTTGATTGCCCTAGGTTTCCTTGACTTTTTAAAAAAAAACACTGTCCATGCCTTTGTCGTCGTAGGTGGGGTCGCCTCTCCGATCTATCTTATCTTTTGTTGGGTCGCATGTGTAATAATATTCTATGGCCAGTGGTCTTTTAAAAAAAAAAAAAAAGAACTGTAGAATTTATGCTTTACTTGCTTTTCCATTATGACTTTTTGAAAGAAAACAGTGTTCATGCCTTTGTCTTGTAGCTAGGATCTGACAAAAAGAACACTGTACATGACCGGATTATCCTCTAGCTAGTATCTGACGAAAGAAAAAACACTGTAGATCCCCCATTATTCTGTGCTAGTATCTGACCCAAAGAAAAAAAAAAACGGTTTAGACCCCCCGTTATTCAGTGACTAGTAGCAGACCCATAAAGAAAACACTGCAGGCCCTATTTTTACTTTTCCGTAAATTGTTCTGCAGCTCTAGTTTGATATTTTCATAATCCCCTTCTCAACTGTCCGTTGACCTACGGTGGTTCTTGTCTTGAACAGGCATGAGGCAGAACTTGCTGAAGCAGGTATTCAGCCACTTCCTGATGGCGCTACAATAGCAGTTTTTAGGTTTGGAGACAGTAATGGGCATTCGAGACGGCGGGTGGTTTCAGCCTGCATCCTTTCGATTTTGGAGTCCTACATTGGGGCAGGGAGATGTTTTTACTTTTTCTGTTTTGCTAAATTACATAATTGTTTCCAGTTGATTTATCAAATTAACCTTCAATTTCATATTGATAGTTAACAACACACATTCTTAAATAGGTGCGTCGGTTCGAAGATGGTCCGACCTAGATTAGTTCATTCTTATGTAATACTATTTTGATATTCCATTCTTCTGTAGATATTCCATTCTTTTGTAATGCAATTTTGATGATCCATGTAATGCAATTTTGATGATTCATACTCGATTCGATTTATATTGCTAAAATATGTCCATCTAATTACTTTAAGCTCTTTATGTTAATGTGTTATGCGGTTAAAATTTTATATCGAATTAAAAAAAAAAAAAAAAAAAGAGGGAGAGTAAAATAACCAAATGTGAAGATGTTATGTAAATAAAACGAAAAATGTAAAAAAAAAAAAAAAAAAAAAAAAAAAAGTCAAAATACCTATAAAGAATTAGAAGAGTGTGTACATACTCTGGCGACGCGTTTTCTGCATATATGTTTTAGTGATCGAACTAAATTTTATTTTTATGACGCGACAAATTACAAGCTCTGTGAATTCCATGGGAGAAAAAGATTCTTTAATCAAACATAAAAACAAGTGCTAAGTGTGCAAATTAAAAAAAGCCAACGGATGCTCTCCGGGAACGCGAAGTAGCCTCTGCATCTCGTCATCGCAGACACCAAAACACGAAACGGTCTTTTGCACATCGTCATCACAAACATCAAATCCCCGGCTACCCGCTAAATCACACGATCAGGAGAAAGGCAGGCATGTCTCTGGCTTCTCCAACCTTGAAGCGTATGCAACTAATAAACAAGTACCTCCAAAACCCACGTTAATAATGCCAATTTCGACGCTTAGCCAGAGACATAACCAGTAAAAAAGAAAACAAAAAACAGCTAACGACAACCTCAGACTGCGAATTGAAAGCACCCTGAACTAAGAACCTCCGACTCCGTACACCGAAGCCACGGGTCGTTGTTGATCCGATGATAGGCGTTAAGGAATATTCAACTTAGCGTGTCAAGATTGATTAAGTTACCTCGCGACGCGGCTTTGTTTGGTGATGGGAAGGGAGGGAATTCAGGGCTAAATTTTTAGTTATTTTTTTGCTTTTCATTCGAATTTCGGTTGCCTAAAATCGGTTTTCTTGGTTTGGCAGTCTCTGGGAGAATTTCGCCGTAATTTTATCTGTTTGGCATCCGACAATCGATGAGGAGTCGTTTGTAGTCGGACGATAGACACTATTTGATTGTCCAACGTTTGGATTCTAGGTCTCTTCGACCTGACGGTCTATGTGTCGATCGCTTTACAAAATTCGAACTTAATCGATGGCCCTAAAACCACTTTTTAATTCTAGTTTTACCAAGGACAGACAGACGGTTGCCGATCACAATCGATTAAGCATCCGTGAATTTTCTCCGTTTCGGCGTGAACTACCTATCTTTGATAAGGAATCATTTGACTCAGTATTGCCGGAATGGATTAAAATAGTCGACGACACGGCTTCAGTTTAGCAGCGGGAGGGGGGAGGAAATAAAGGGCCAAAATTTTAGATTTTTTTTTTTTTTATTGCTTTTCAGTCAAATTTCCGTTCCCCCTACTCTCACACACAACGAGGGAAATTGACAAAAATTTGAAATTTCAATTTTTGCACATATAGACTCTTAAGAAATTTCTTCGAAGAAATTTAGGAACGTGGACGGGAGGAGGGGCAAAGTTTCAACCAGGAGTCCGAAAAAAAAAAAAAAAAAAGGAGTCCGTACAGATCGGACGGTCAGCACTCAGCAGGCTCTAAGTAAAATCGAATCTAACGGAGGACACAGTCGCGTTGGCTTAAAGCGATGTTGTTTTTGTGTTAGACAGAAGAGAAAAGAAAAAGCCCTGTACGGTTCACTGCTCCGAACGAACCTAAACTCGAGATTCTCTCCCTTCCTGCGACCTCCCAAAGAGTCAAAGATCCCCGACCCTGTTCGCTAATCGCAATCATCAATGGTGGGTTCGATTTACGTGCTTTTCTTTCCTTTTCAGTATCTCATTTTGCACGCGTCCATCCTTATTTGGATAGCTCGTGTTGTTGTCGTTGCTGGGTCTTTTTGAATCTCGATTCTTTTTGTGGTTCTTCTCGAGCTTTTGGGTCCCGGTTAGATGTTGTTTCTTTTGGGGGTTCTGGAGCTGAGCGATCTGGTGACGTGATCGCAAGTTTGGATTTTGCTCTCATTTTGTGTGTTTTTTTTTTTTTTAAATTTCTTTCTTGTTTTTTCTTTTTTTGCGTTTCTCTTCCAGGCTCCGCCGAATCAGCAGACTGTCGATTACCCGAGCTTCAAGCTCCTCATCGTCGGCGATGCTGGCACAGGTAATTGTCGCCGGCGTGCTCTGTTTTGCCACTTTTGATTCGATCGTTCCTTGCTCCGTATACATAACGGGGTGCACATGCCGTCGCGATAAATTAGGGTTTGCTCTAGTTATTTTACCCTTCGGGATCAGGAAAATGTTACGTGCTCGTGGCTATATCCTTGAAGATAGAGGATTTACCATTTGAAGTGGCGGACAGCATGTTTTTACGCAATTTCTGGGGATGTCGAAAAGTGGTTTTGCCATCTTCTTCATTTGTCATGATGTGGAAGGCATGAGATGTATCTTTTCTTTCTAGCGTCGAGCAAGGGATAGCAGGCTGAGCGTAGTCCGTTCCTCTGTGCAGGCAAAACGACTTTTGTGAAGAGACATCTTACTGGGGAGTTTGAAAAGAAATATGAGCGTAAGTGATGTGGAAATGCCTGTTTTTTTCCCTTTTTTGATGTCGTTAGATTATCATGTTGTTTAGTCTGTACTAATCTTCCGGCATGACAGCAACTATTGGCGTCGAAGTCCATCCTCTGGATTTCCTCACAAACCGCGGGAAGATGCGGTTTTACTGCTGGGATACTGCAGGGCAGGAGAAGCTTGGTGGTCTAAGAGAAGGATATTAGTGAGTATAGAGAGCTCCGTCTTAAAATTTCCTTGCTTTTTAGATCAGTGGAAGGATTTTCACATTCCAGTTTATGTTCCCGTGAATCGAGTGATGATGCGGAGAAAAATGTCACGTTGAGCCTGTATCTAACAATGCTTTAATTACGGGGTTAGCTATATCTTGGTTGGTAGTTTATTTGACTGTCTGGGTTTTACTAAGGATAAGTATTATTACTTAATAGTGGCGCAGTCAATTGTTTTTTGTAAAGTTGTGGAGGAAGAAGCAGGTATTTTTGCCCAAAAAAAAAAAAAATCTACGGTAAAGGGTGCATATCTGTTTCAGGGTCGTCCTTATTTCTGATTTTGTTAAAAGTTGGTAAAATTTATGTCAGTGGCATCTCTTTAAATCTTATATTCGAACTGCGTCTTGTACTTAATCCTGGTGGTGGTGGAGTGGTCTTCTGAATGTGGCGATTTCCTTTATTCACTTTTTAACCTTACTTTGGGGAGATGGGAATCCCTCTCCCTCTTGTGTCTTCCCGTGTCGAAATTTCAAACTTTCATTTGTTGTTCTGCAGCATTCATGGCCAGTGTGCAGTTATCATGTTTGATGTCACTGCTCGATTGACGTACAAGAATGTTCCAACGTGGCATCGCGATCTCTGCAGGTAGAGTATAAACGATCGCTTCCTACTTATTCGTTTTCGTACTACAGTTTTTGATGGCACCACATCTACGCTAATTTCCCATATTTATACAGGGTCTGTGAGAACATACCTGTTGTTCTCTGTGGGAACAAGGTAGATGTGAAGAATAGGCAAGTCGAAGCAAAGCAGGTTACGTTCCAGAGGAAGAAGAATCTGCAGTACTGTGAAATTTCTGCAAAGAGCAAGTACAACCTTGAGAAACCCTTCCTCTACCTCGCCAGAAAACTTGCTGGGTACTTGAGCAGAATGCACAAATCCCGTTTGCAAAAGTTGTTATGGTCTAGTAGCTAATCGTTTGTTCTGGTAAACGCAGGGATCCAAATCTGCACTTTGTTGAGCGTCCTGCTCTTACTCCTCCAGAAGTGCACATGGACTATGCCCCACAGCAGCAGTAAGAATCTTGGCCTATATTATCTGCTTTATATAACGTTGATTTCTACGAATAGTCGTGTCGTCGGGCGTCCCGCCCTTCGTCCTCCCCCTCTCTCTTCTGGAGGCACTTAAATAAATCACAATCTTATCGTGCTTGCCATTGATGCGGTTTGTATGATGGAGTGGTAATCGTAGCTGTCGTTTGCCTGTCCGGTCAGTCTGATCTTTGTGTTGGGTCACAGATATACTACTAGTATTCTGTGGCCAGTGTCTTTTTTGTTTTTTAAAAAGACAAAAGGGACTGTAGCAGTCGAAGATCGGCAGTTGAAGATTTGGTGTTGCGTCGCTTTCTTTTCTGTCGGTCGTCACACTATTTTGTCTTTTTCGTAAATTGTTCTGTAGCTACTTTTTTGTTTCTTTCTTTTTTTTTTTTTTTTGGGGGGGGTTTCAAAGTTGTGTAGCTAGTTTGACAGTTCATCAACCTCTTCTCGACTGTCCATTGACCTACGGTGGTTGTTGTCTGGAACAGGCATGAGGCAGAACTTGCTGAAGCAGCTATTCAGCCACTTTCCGATGGAGGTAGAAAAGCAGTTTTCAGGTTTGGAGACAGTAACGAGCATTCGAGACGGCAGGTGGTTTCAGCCTGCATCCTTGCGATTTTGGAGTTGTACATTGGGGATGGGAGATGTTTTCACTTTTTTGGTTTTGCTAAATTACATAATCGTTTCCGCTTGATTCATCAAATTGACCTCAATTTCGGCAAACATGTATTGATAGTTAACAGCATCCCTATTCTTTTAGACAACTGCGGCACATGGATGCTGTTGAGGGTGTTAAATAGGCGGGTCGGTTCGAAGATGGTCCGACCTAAATTAATTCATTTAATTTGTATTGATCCATTCTTATTATGTAATACAATTTTGATAATTTGTACTCGACCCGATTTATATTTGCCGTAATGCATCCATTTAATTACTTTAGGCTCTTTATGTTACTCGGTTAAAATTTTATGTCAAATTAAAAAAAGAAAAGAAAAAGGAGAGTAAAATAACAAAGTATGATGTATGTAAATAAAATGAAAGAATCATAATAATTAGAGAAGTGCGCATGTATCTGCCCTATGGATGGAACGAAAATTTTATAACACGATAAATTACAAGCTTTGCGAATCCCACGCGAGAAAAAAGATTCTTGTACTTATATCAAACATAAAAACAAGCCCTAAGTGTGCAAATTGAAAAAGCCAACGTATGCTCAATGAGAACGCGAAATAGCCTTTGCACGTCGTCATCACAAGCACCAAAAAACGAAATAGCCTTTAGCGCGTCGTCATCACGAGCATCAAATCCCTGCTCACTCGATAATATTCATCCATTGCCCATTCTTGGACCGGGAACTTATAGGGGGGGGAAAGAAGAGAGAGTAGCTTTTTCACTAACGTCGTGGCATGGCACGAGGAAAGCTTCAAAAAACTTGGACCGAGCAAGCACGGATCGCCGGAGGAAAGTTTTCTTTCTCCGGCGTCTTTGGAGAATTTCGCCGTAATTTTGTCGTTACGCGTCCAACAATCGATAACGAGTCGTCGTTGGTCTGACGATAGGCGTTACTTTACCATCCAACATTTGGATGCCCGATCTCTTCCTTCCGATTGCCCCGCAAAAGTTGAACTTCATCACTGGCCTCGGAACACCTTTTAAATTTCGGGTTCTGCTAAGGGCAAATTGTCTCCGGTCACAATCGATTAATTATTTGTAATTTGTTTTTTCCCGTCGGTGTGGACGGCCTATTTTTGATAAGGAATATTCAACTTAGCGTGTCGAGAGATTGATTAAGTTACCCCGCGACGCGGCTTCGTTTGGCGATGGGAAGGGGGGGAATTTAGGGCTAAATTTTTAGATATTTTCTTGCTTTTCATTCGAATTTCGGTTGCCTAAAATCAGTTTTCTTCGTTTGGCAGTCTCTGGGAGAATTTTGCCATAATTTTGTCTGTTTGGCAACCGACAATCGATGAGGAGTTGTTTGCAACCGGACGATACCCTATTTGATCGTCCAACGTTTGGATACTCTGTCTCTTCGATATGATGGTTTATGTGTCGATCGCTTTACAAAATTCGAACTTGATTGATGGCCTTAAAAATGCGTTTTAATTCTAATTTTACCAAAGGACAGACAGTCTCCGATCATAATCGATTAAGCATCCGTGAATTTTCTTCGTTTTGGCGTGAACTATCTATCTTCGATAAGGAATCATTTGATTTAGTATTTTGCCGGAATGGATTAAAATAAGGCGACGACACGGCTTCGGTTTAGCAGTGGGAGGGGGGAGGAAATAAAGGGCCAAAATTTTAGGAATTTTTTTTTTTTCATTGCTTTTCAGTCAAATTTTCGTTCCCCTTACTCTCACACACAACGAGGGAATGAAAATCGATGAGAATTGACAAGAATTTGAAATTTCGTTTTTGTATATAATCTCCAGAAATTTCCTCTCACTTTCGGAACGAATTTTTTAGAAACGTGGAGGGGAGGAGGGGCAAAGTTCAGCCAGGGAGTCTGTACAGATGGGACGGTCAGCAGATTCTGAGTAAATCGAATCTAACGGAGGAGAACAGGAGCGTTGGCTTAGAGCCATGTTAGACAGAAGGAAAAGAAGAAGAAGGGATTATCACGCTTTCCCTCCAATCTAAACCCCCGCCCTGTACACCTATTCGAGATTCTCCGTCTCAGTCACCCTCCAAAATCCCGACCCTCTTTCTTTCCCTTTTCATCATCCCATTTTCCACGCGTCCATTCTTATATATGGATAGATAGCTCGTGTTCTTGTTGTTGCTGGGTCTTCTTGAATCTCGTTTCTTTTCGTGATTCTTCTCGAGCTTGTGGATCCTGGTCAGATGTTTCTTTTGGGGGTTCTGGAGCTGAGCGATCTGGTTACGTGATCGCAAAGTTTTGGATTTTGCTCTCATCTTGTGTGTGTTATTTGTTTTTTTTTTTTTTTTTATAAATTTTTTCTCGTTTCCCTTGCTTGTCTCTTTCAGGCTCTGCCGAATCAGCAGGCTGTCGATTGCCCGAGCTTCCAGCTTGTCATCATCGGCGATGCTGGCACAGGTAATCGTCACTGCTGTGCTCTGCTTTACCGGCTGTATACATATCGGGGTGCATATGCAGTCCTTATACATTAGGGTTTGCTCTAGTTATTTTACCCGTCGGGATCAGGAAAATGTAACGTGCTCATGGCTACATCCTGAAAGACAGAGGATTTACCATTCGAAGTGGCGGACAGTACGTTTTTACACAATTTCTGGGGATTTGTCTGAAATCGAAGGGTGTCAGGCGAATAGTGGTTTAGCGATCTTCTTCACTTGCCACGATGTAGAAGCCATGAGGTGTGTCTTTTCTTTCTGGCGCCGAGCAAGGGATAGCAGGCTGAGCGTAGTCCGTTCCTTCGTGCAGGCAAAACGACTTTTGTGTGCAAGGAGGGGATGCCGATGGCAGGGCCAGTGACTGGAGAGAAGTCGTAACAAGAAGGGGTGCCGGAACCGAACCGAGTGATTTGCGGTTCGGTTCTCATTAAGAATTAATATTTTTTTATTGGTTCGGTTCCGAACCGAACACGAACCGATAAAATCAAACCGTCGGTTTTATTCTCTCCCGACTCCCGTCTCCTCTCCTCTCGTGTCTCGTCTTGGTCGGCTTGGAGGTGCAACGGCGATGACGACGGCGACTGCGACGGCGACGGCGACCGATTGAGGGACAGAGCCCCTTTCTTCTGCAAGTCTCTCCTTCGTCCTCTTCCTTTTGTAGCGCAAATTGTCGAGTTTTGCGACGGTAAGCTCGGATGTTTTTGGGATTTTTTCTCCCGGCGCATCGCGTTTGGATCTTTCGTTTCTTGTTTCGGGATCTCCCGTTTGTTCGTGCTTTCTCGAGTCTCGGGCCTTTCGGATTTCGGGTGAATGAGTGGGGTCGGTGATTCGTATTGGTGGCTAGAAATTTGGGTGGAGGGAATGGAGGAACGAGTCGCTGTACGTGCGTCCGCTGCTGTAGTTTTGGGATTGGCCAAGCTTGGGCTTGTCTTAGCTGCTTCGACCCTCCGTTCCCATGTCTCCCCTCGCCCTCTTTCTTTGGTAAAGCTGCGTTTTTGGCCCCTTTTTCTTGGTGCCCAGAAGGTCCGAGGGGGAAGAAAGTCGGCTCCGCTCTTCTGGGTTTTGGCTTTTGGTCGAGTCTTGGGGGCTTAGATGGCGGATGTGGTTCGACTGTCTTCATTGCGCTTCTCTTCTTCTCCTTCTTCTTCGTCTCTGACGCCGTCCTCTTCGCGCCAGCGTGGTGCCTTCTGCCCTCCTCCTCGTAAGCTCCACAGGTGGTCCGATGCTTCTGCGGATTGCTCCCACAGTGGTGGCGTTGCGGGTCTTGGTTTCGGAACCCGAAAGCGATTTGCCTCTTTGAAGGTGCGATTTTTCGCTTTTCATTTTTCTGGGGAAATTCTCTCTTCTTGGAGTAAGTTATCTTGTGAGGGCTCATTTGAATGAGCTGTTTGTTGTGACGATATCTGTTTTGCACATTACCCTGGCAAGATCATGTTTCGGTTTGAACCGGATTGGTTTCTTTTTTTGGTGTTTTGGGGGACTGTTCTCTTGTGTATGACTGTCGGAGTCTGTAGCATTACATGGACTTAATGACTGACCAGCATTAATTTGGAGAAGGAAGGGCTTGTTAGGAAATGAATGAGTAGAAAGATCTCATCTTGGTTAGGATTCTCTGTGTATATCCCATATGTTGGGTCTTTTGTGCTAAATGCTTTATATGCTTGTTGGCTGTTTGGGATTTTCAGTACACTTGATTAGTCTTCCCTTGGTATATCCAAGCAATTCATGCTTTGGGCTGAGCGCACTGCATTATTTGTTGAAGAGGTCAAAATGGATTAAAAAAGTTTTGACTCCTAACCAGCCCATTGCGATCAAACAATTTATGTCGATGATGCAAATACTACATATTTGCTCTTATGCCAATCGACAACTGTAGTTATATGTTGATGCTGCCTGATTATTATAGTTCTCAAAATGGCTGTTGTTGTTCAGTCAGTGTAATGCTTCTGAGAAGTTTAACTTGAACTGGGTATTAAGACATTACGATTTAAAGACAGCTTATGCCAATGATTTTTAAAGAGATGCCTTGTGGTGACACTTCACTACTTATGCCAAGAAAGATGGGTAGGGATTGGTTGATGAGTATTTGGATTATGAAATCAAATCATGAGGGAAGGTCCATTGCCAGTGCATCGTGATTGTAAATTCTGTTACATGAATTCTTCCTCTGTTCACTCCTCTGGTGAATTAGTTTGCATATAAACAATGGTGTCAACTTGGTGCCTCATTCTGGCTATTAACTTATGCTCAGTTGAAATTATTTGAGGCTTTCATTCGATAAATGTGGATTGACAGTGCTTTTCAGAAAGTCAGGACATTGTGTGCTTGCGAATTTAGTGTACTCCTTTCTGTTCCAACACACTCAAAAGAACAAGAATGAACTATGACATCGTATGCTGTAAATTTATTTATGTGGGGGTTGGCTTAAATATGTTTGAGCTCTCCTTGATATCTGAAGCTCTTTCTTACCCATCGTCTCAGGGAATCGGTGACTGGATGAAACTGGAATTCTTTCTTGTCACTTAAGATGAAATTGGGGGAATTGCCTGCCGAAGGGTTGGGGAACCAGCAGACCGTTTTTCTGGTTGTGCCCCAGTTTTTTGGACTTCGAAAGCAACGTTTATTGAGCCACCTTTTTCTCAAGAGGAGGTGATCATGTACGACAGTTGCATGCACCTTCACCCCATTGATGAAGAAAATTCTATGTTCGGGGAGCTTCCAATGGAAAATGAGCCGGTCACTCGCATCCTGTACATAAATTCAAGTTATGACTTGCTAATTCCTGATTTAGCTGGGACTACAGCAACTGACAGGCGTAACGGGGGAAGGATCTGGAAGTATAGAGACGGTACATTTGAGTTCGGGTTTCTTTGGGACAATTTTATTATGGACCTGAAGCACATAGCCCCGAATGGTTGTCTTCTTCACTAGGTTAAGCTTTGTGATAATTGATTTGGTCTTCTGGATTCGTTCTGTACATATTAGAATCTTAGGAAAGAAGAGCCATATATCCAGTATGGCACTGGTGTCACGTTCTTTTGCTTTAGACCTGCGGCTCCACCTTGTAGGCCGCTTTGTAACATAGTTTATCGTTGAAATGATGGCATCTGTTCCAAAGTTTTATTGAATTCTGGCGATTCTTCTTTTGACCCATTTCTCTTACCTCAATTTCCTCTTCCCAACTCCCCTCTTATGCCTGCCCAACTGCTTTACTATTCAGGATCTGTCAGGGGAGTTTACAATAAGCTGATAAAGTTTATCTCGCTAAAACACTGTTACCATGGATGATGTAAGGTGATATACCCTTATTCCTGGAAGCTAATCCAACTTCCCCAAATAATAGTGGGGACTCTGGCTTTCTCGACCATAGGGAAGGTAGGCAAGGCCTTTGTTGTTCCGGTCTTTCGATTTGATGTGTTAAAATTAGATTGAAGTAGCTTGTTTATGATGGCGCTCGTGTAGAATGGATGGTTGCAGTTGCAGAATCTTTGCTAGAGATCATTGCAGAAATTTCTCATAGAACTCAATATATTTTCGGCAGTAGGGGCATACATATGCAAGAGTCATCTTGAGAATGGATTTCCTACGAAAAAAAAAAAAAACTGAAAACCAAAAACCGAAAAACCGAAAAATCGATCCAAACCAAACTGAACCGAACCGTTGACACCCCTAGTAACAAGGTAGTCATACTAGAAGGTGCGGTTGGATCACCTCCTTTTCAAGGAGAGCTAATACTTGTTGGATATTTTGGTTTGACATTGCTTTTCATGGTTCCGAACTGGGATTCGTTCTTTCGCTACTAATGGTCATGGATGGCCATGGACAAGCACAAGGTTTGGTTTTCAGTGGTGGACGGGTGAGTAACACGTAAGAACTCACCCTTGGGAGGGGAACAATAGCTGGAATCGGCTGTTAATACCCCGTAGGCTAAGGAGCAAAAGGAGGAATCCGCCCGAGGTGGGGCTCACGTTTGATTAGCTAGTTGGTGAGGCAATGCCACCCACTTGAGAAGCTAGTCGCCAGAAAGAAGAGGAAGCCAAGCTGTCTACGAAGCAGTAGCTTCCCCTGTAGTCGTAGTACTAGGCTCGTCGCTACTTTGAGAGACGTCTTTCTGGGGAGTTTGAAAAGAAATAGGAGCGTAAGTGACGTGGAAATGCCTGTTAGTTCATATTGATTGATACTGCTCTGACTTCAAAGGGCATAAACATTGGGCTCAAACCAGGTTAAAGTTGGAAAAGCAGTAGGATTTTGCTCATTACTCATTCATAGATAGTATTATCATAGAGAGGACTTTGTTCCACTTTTCTGTAACGAGGCCGAGCAGGAAAATATCGAGCATGGCCCCATTATCATAGAAGTACAATCGGACCCCAGGCTCTTGATCTAGTTGCTTATAATACATAAATCCCAGGTAGTGTTAGAATGCCTTATTTGTTTGCTGGACTTCCTAAAACTTGTGGTTCCTTAAACCTACAAATTTCAGCCAAAAACCACTTGCTACATATTGAAAGAAACTGTATCTTAGTTCACGTCTTTAAATCATCCGCAGCAGAAGAATAGAGACATGCCAACATCCTGGGTAGACCTCGACATGCATTTGGAGAGTATACTTTTTTCAGAAAGAAAGAGCTTATCACTAAGGAAAACATTCTCTCATAGATTGCCAGTAAAGACTTGATTTCACAAGTATACAAGGATTCAAAACCTATCTGCTACTGCCTAAGTATCTAAAGGTGCTCCAAAGAACTCAATCGCTAGTTCTTTGACACGGTTTTCTAAACGATATCAGAGCATGATACCAAATTTTCTCAAGGGATCAATAGAGGGACGAGGCCATTAACATTGAATATTTTGTACTTTATCAAGCAAATCCTCAGTTCAAAAGATCATGAGGTCGAATCTGCTCACTCAGAATCACTACGTGACATGTAACCTCCTGTAATGAGACTCCTATTAAGGAATTAATATCTTGTACCGACGAAGACACCCACCACCATGTTCTAGATCATATACAATTACAAACTGCTGACGGAATAATCTGCACTGGACGGTAGATGGTAATAAATGGATACGATGTAAAAACTAATACATTCATCTATACAACAACATTGGCAGAACATCTCGACATACTTCAAAGACAAATGCTTTAATAAACACAATGAATCAATACCATGGACAAGTAACAACTGAAAGCACAAGATTGCAAAAAAAAAAAAAAGAGAGAATGCAAGGAAAAGGATACACCGAGTAAAACCCATAATCGGAAGCCCAGCTAAGACGAGGGTAAACAAACGATTCCTCACCACCGGGTTCCTCCTCAACGAGAGCCGAACTGTGAAACTAGATTCCAAACGAAGCAACATCAGTTCAATAAGAAAAACAAAAGCCAGATATGATATGACAGAAACGATTAAAAACCCACGAAATTTAATCAAACTCTAGACGATCATCATACGTACAGAGAGGAAGAACAGGGGCCTATATATTTAATTTTTATTAATTTCTTAAAAAACCTAATATTTCCCTCGGTCCGTCAATCCCTCAATTCCTCAGTCCCTCAATCCCTCTTGTCAGCAGCATGTACAAGTCCCGGAGGGAATAGAGTTTAGAAAAATGGCTCGGAGGACATGATCTCATTCATTTTGGTGATTTTGATGCAGCCTCGCAGAAGACTTATGCACCCTTTTGCATGTCATTATCTTCCGGAGGACATGATCAAGACTGCAGAAGACTACTTGCTCCATAAGTTTTCATGAGGAGATATCACAAATCTTACTTTTCGTTTGTTGTGTCTCTTTGGAAGATAATGACATGCAAAATAGGATGAATTATATTGCACGAGTTTGGCTGACCATTTTATAGTATAGCTCTTGTTATAAAGAACTTGGACTACACATGATACACGTTGATTTCAATTGCATAGAGGGGGAAAACAAATAAGTGACTGGTTTCATTGGAACCAGACCGAACCGGTTCCATTGAAAATCTTCTCTCTTTGCCTTTAGTCCGATTTGGTTCCTGGTCCCAAGACTAGCTGGTCTAGTCCCTGGTCATAAAAATTGGGAAGAGGTCCTCTTGGTTCGATTCCCGATTCCTTGGTGAGACTGGACCACGAATCAATTATCCCTAGTCTTGCACCCTTTGATTTTTGGAGTTCTATATGGGGATGAGATTTATTTTCACTTTTTTTGTGTCTTGATAAATTACATAATTGTCTTCGGTTGATTTATCGAATTAACCTTCAATTTCAATGAAGACATACCAATATTTAACAGAATATCTTTTTAGACAGTTATGGTTCCTGAATTGCTATTTTCTTATCACTGTTAAAGGCTTTATTGTGTTTTGTATTGAAAAGGGTTATGAATTAATTGAATAACTGAAATATTTAGGATTTTTTAGTATTTTCAAGCCTAGTTTAAGATTTAATTGAACAAATTAAAAGATTTAGAATTCAAACGTATTTCATACATAAGACCGAGAACTCGTTGCACAATTTTGTGGAAACACGACAAATTGTTGCAATTTCTATTATATTCTTGATTGTGGGATTCATATCATGAACGCCTCACTCCGTAGAGGCTTTTTTCACCGGCGTAGTGGTGGATCATTGGAGGTCTTACAAAACTTTGAACATTGCATACTTCATGGCTTAAAATCACTTTCTTTTTTCTATGTCTTTGGGAGAATTTTATCGTTATCTTGTCCTTTGCTCATCTAGAGTCATTTTGGTTTTGATCATAGACAATACTTTATCATCTGATCTGTGGATATTTAAGCTCTTCAGTTCGACGGTTTACAATTTGGTTTTTAGCAAATGTCGAATTTCTTCATCAATAGCCCCGAAACACTTTCTTGATTTTAGTTTTTACTAAGGGCAACTTGTCTTCCATCACAATAGATTTATTATCTATGAATTTTCTTTATTTGGATGTGCATAATCTATCTCTAATAAGGAATTGTTATTTGATTTACTATTTAGAATTGATTGAGATATTTCATGATTCGATCTTTTTTGGTAAGGAAATTAAGGAAGTTAGAAAAACAATTAATTCTCGCTAAAAAAATTAAAAATTTTCCCCTGCTTTTCATTCAAATTCTCGTTCCCCTCATTCAAATTCGATGCAAAAATTGGGGAAAAGTTCTAGAATCCTGGCGAGATGGAGGACGAAAGAATTTGAGTTTTTTCCGGTATATTTCGCTGCCAAATGTCCTCTCTCTCTCTCTCTAACAGGTGTCTGCACAGATCGGACGGTCGACAGATTCTAGAACCCCTGCTCGCCGTCGGGAAAATAATCGAATCTGACGGACGAGACAGCAGCGTCAGCTTAAAGCTACGTTCGACAAAAGGCCCAAAAATCGCGTCTTTCTTCTCATTCATTCCTCCTCTCCCGTCGCTTTCCCTCCCCTCTTAAAACCCACCCCCTCTTCCTCATCAAAGCAACGCAGCTGTCCCTCCTCCTCCACTACGCTTCGCTCCTTCGAGAACGCATTCCTCTCTCTCTCTCTCGCGACCCTCTTCGCCGTCGTCGATGGTGAGTCCGTTTGCTCGATTTTCTTTCCCTTCGATCGAGTCATTTTCTGGGCGTTCGTCGTTATGGGTGGCTCGTTTTTCTTTTTTTCCTTTTTGGTTGCGGGGTGTTCTTGAATCTGGGTTCTGTTTGTCGTTCTTCTCGGGTTCTTGGGTCGTGGTCGGATTTTTTTTTGGTGGGGTGGTTCTGGAGCTGAGCGATCTGGTTACGTGATCGCAGAGTTTGGATTTTTTTTTATCTCATTTGGTTTGTTGTTGTTTCCCTTGCGTGTCTCTTTCAGGCTTTGCCAATCAGCAGACGGTCGATTACCCGAACTTCAAGCTCGTCATTGTTGGCGATGGAGGCACAGGTAATTTGTCGCTAGTGTGCTCTGTTTTTTGGCTGGTTTCTTGATTCAGTGGTTCGTTGCTCCGTTTGCGTAGGAGGGTGCGTATGCGGTCGTGTTAAATTAGGGTTTGCTCTAGTTATATTACTGGTCGGGATCGGGAAAATGTGGCATGGCCATGGCTGTATCCTTAAAGATAGAGGATGTACCATTTGAAGTGGCGGACAGTATGTTTTTACACGATTCCTGGGGATCGGTCTGAAATCGAAGGGTGTTGGACGAGAAGTGGTTTTGCGATCTTCTTCATTTGTCATGATGTAGAAGCCACGAGGTGTCTCTTTTCTTTCTAGCTTTGAGCAATGGATAGCAGGCTGAGCGTAGTCTGTAACTTTGTGCAGGTAAAACGACTTTTGTGAAGAGACATCTTACTGGGGAGTTCGAAAAGAAATATGAGCGTAAGTGATGTGGAAATGCCTGTTATTTCTTTTTTTTCGTCATTAGATTATCATTTTGTTTAGTCTGTACTGATCTTCTGGTATTGTCCTTGTGCATAACAGCGACTATTGGTGTCGAAGTCCATCCTTTGGATTTCTTCACAAACTGTGGGAAAATCCGGTTTTACTGCTGGGATACTGCAGGGCAGGAGAAGTTTGGTGGTCTAAGAGATGGATATTAGTGAGTAAAGAGAGCTCCCTCCTAGAAGTTCCTTGCTTTTAAATGAGTGGAAGGATTTTCAGATTGCAGTATATGTTCTTGTGAATTGAGTGATACTAGGGAGAAAAATGTAGCATCGAGCTTGTGTTGAAATAATGCTTTAATTAGGGGGTAGCCATGTTTTTGTTGGTAGTTTATTTAACCATCTGGGTTTTACTAAGGATACCCATTGTTACTTAATAGTGGTGCGGTCAATTGTTATTTGTAACCTTGTGGATGAAGGAGCAAGTGGTTTTGCAAAAGAATTTCCACAGTTGGTATGGGGTTGTATATCTGTTTTGTGGTCATCCTTATTTGTGATATTCTTAAAAGTTGGTAAAATTTATATTTCTGTAGTATATCTTTTAATCTTATTTTGGAGAAAAAGGAGGAGGGCTTTAAATGTTATCGGACTGTGTGTTGCTGGCGGTGATAGTGTGGTCTTCTGAATTTGGTGATTTCCGTTATTCACTTTTTAACCTTGCTTGTGGGAGGGGGAATCCCTCTTCCTCCTGTGTCTTCGTGTGTTGAAATTTCAAACTTTTGTTCGTTGTTCTGCAGCATTGGCAGCCAGTGTGCAATTATCATGTTCGATGTCACTGCTGGATCGACATACATGAATGTTCCTGGATGGCATTGCGATCTCTGCAGGTAGATTATACATGCCGGCGACCCTTGTATTTGTTCTCGCATTACAGTTTTTGATGGTGCTATATCTCGCTAATTACCCATTAATTTAATAGGGTCTGTGAGAATATACCTATTGTTCTCTGTGGAAACAAGGTAGATGGGGAGAATAGGCAAGTTGAAGCAAGGCAGTTTACATTCGGGCGGAGAATAATTTGCAACACTGTGAAATTTCTGCAAGGAGCATGTACAACTTAGAGGAACCCTTCCTCTACCTCGCCAGAGAACTTGTCGGGTACTTGAGCAAAACGTGCAAATCCTGTTTGCAAAGGTTGTTTTGGTCTAGTAGCTGATCATTTGTTGTGGTAAACGCAGGGATCCAAATCTGCACTTTGTTGAGCCTTTTGCTCTTGCTCCTCCGGAAGTGCACATGGACTTTGATCCACAGCAGCAGTAAGAATCTCGGCCTATATTATCTGCTTTATATAACGTTGATTTCTACGAACAGTCGTGTCGTCGTGCGTCCCGCCCTTCGTCCTCCCTCCCTCTCTTCTAGATGCACTTGATTGCATACATAAATCACCATCGTGCTTGCGAATGACGCGGTTTGTATTATGGAGTGGTAATTGTAGCTGTGGTTGGCTGTCCGGTCTATCTGATCTTTTTGTCGGGTCACAGATATAATAGTATTCTGTGGCCAGTGTCTGTTTTTAAAAATATAGAGAGGGGGTTGTTGTCCTTTTCCATACAGGCAACATATGATGACGTCATCTTTGCATAGGCTGGCGTCATCTGACTTGAATTGTTCTGTAGCTAGTTTTCTTTTTTTTGGGGGTCAAAGTTGTGTAGCGAGTTTGATGGTTCATAAACCTCTTCTCGACTGACCGTTGACCTACGGTGGTTGTTGTCTGGAACAGGCATGAGGCAGAACTTGCTGAAGCAGCTATTCAGCCACTTCCCGATGGCGCTACAAAAGCAGTTTTCAGGACGGCAGGTGGTTTCAGCCTGCATCCTTGTGATTTTGGAGTTCTACAGTGGGGATGGGAGATGTTTTCACTTTTTTGGTTTTGCTAAATTACATCATTGTTTCCGCTTGATTTATCAAATTAACCTCAATTTCGGCAAAACATGTATTGATAGTTAACTGCATATATATTTTTTTAGACAATTGCAGTACATGGATGCTGTTAAAGGGTGTTAAATAGGCGGGTCGGTTCTAAGATGGTCCGACCTAAATTAATTCATTTAATTTGTATTGATCCATTCTTATGTAATACAATTTTGATAATTTGTACTCGACCCTATTTATATTGCTGCAATGCATCCATTTAATTACTTCAGGCTTTTTATGTTAATGTGTTACTTGGTTAAATTTTTGTCAAATTAAAAAAAAGAAAAGAAAAAAGAGAGTAAAATAACAAAATATGACGATGTATGTAAATAAAATATTTAGGAATTTTTAGTGCTTTCTGGCCTAGTTTAAGATTTCGTTGAACAAATTAAAAGATTTAGAATTCAAATGTATTTCATACATAAGACTAAAAACTCGTTGCACAATTTTATCAGAGGAAACACAACAAATTGTTGCAAGTTTTCTTATATTCTTGATTGTGGGATCATATCATGAACGCCTCATTCCATGAAGATAGAGGTTTTTTTGACCACGTAGTGGTGGATCATTGGAGGTCTTACAAAACTTTGAACAATGCATACTTCATGCTTTAAAATAGCTTCCTTTTTTCTATGTCTTTGGGGGATTTTATCATAATCTTGTTCCTTGCTCATCTAGCAATTGATAATGAGTGATTTTGGTCTTATCATAGACAATACTTTATCATATGATTTGTGAATATTTAAGCTCTTTAGTTCGACGGTTTACATGTTAATTTTCTAGTAGAAATCGAACTTCTTCATCAATAGCCCCGAAACACTTTCTTGATTTTAGTTTTTACTAAGGGCAACTTGTCTTTCATCATGATAAATTTTCTTTATTTAGACATGCATAATCTATTTTTGATAAGGAATTATTATTCAATTTACTATTTAAAATTGATCGAGATATCTCATGATACGACCTTTATTTGGTAAGGAAATTAAAGAAGTTTTTTTTTTTTTTTTTTTTTGGTCGTCTCTTCTACTCTATTCCTACTCTACACTCACTGCAGACTCGTCCCTACCTTCGGGCGTGGGAGCCGCAACCCACGCTCAAACTTACGCGTTCCTACCCCCATCCCCCCCGAGAAGGTGGGGATTTAACCTCACCTCCCCCTTCCCAGTGTTGGAAGGGTGGCCACTGGGGCGAACCATTAATTCTTGCTAAAAAAGATTAAAAATTTTTCCTTGCTTTTCATTCAAATTCTCGTTCCCCTCATTCAAATTCGATGCAAAAATTGGGGAAAAGTTCTAGAATCCTGGCGAGATGGGGGACGAAAGAATTTGAATTTTGTCCGGTATATTTTGCTGCCAAGTGTCCTCTCTCTCTCTCTCTCTCTCTACCCCTCGAAATTTAAAACAGGTGTCTGGACAGATCGGACGGTCGACAGATTCTAGAACGCCTGCTCGCCGTCGGGAAAATAATCGAATCTGACGGACGAGGCGGCAGCGTCAGCTTAAAGCTACGTTCGACATAAAGGCCCAAAAATCGCGTTCTTTCTTCTCATTCATTCCTCCTCTCCCGTCGCTTTCCCTCCCCCTTAAAACCCCCCTCTCTTCCTCATCAAAGAGCAACGCAGCTGTCTCTCCTCCTCCACTACGCTTCGCTCCTTCGAGAACGCATTCCTCTCTCTCTCTCTGCCGACCCTCTTGGCCGTCGTCGATGGTGAGTACGTTTGCTTGATTTTCTTTCCTTCCGATCGAGTCACTCTCTGGGCGTTCGTCCTTATGGGTGGCTCGTTTTTTCTTTGTTCTTTTTGGTTGACGGGGTGTTCTTGAATCTGGGTTCTGTTTGTTGTTCTTCTCGGGTTCTTGGGTCGTGGTCGGATTTTCCTTTGGTGGGGTGGTTCTGGAGCCGAGCGATCTGGTTACGTGATCGCAGAGTTTGGATTTGTTTTTGATCGTTGTTTTAATTGTTTTTGTTTCCCTTGCGTGTCTCTTTCAGGCTTTGCCGAATCAGCAGACCGTCGATTACCCGAACTTCAAGCTCGTCATTGTTGGCGATGGAGGCACAGGTGATTTGTCGCTGGCGTGCTCTGTTTTTTTTTTTTTTTTGTTGGTTTCTTGATTCAGTCGTTCGTTGCTCCGTTTGCGTAGGAGGGTGCGTATGCGGTCGTGTTAAATTAGGGTTTGCTCTAGTTATGTTACTGGTCGGGATCGGGAAAATGTGGCATGTCCATGGCTGTATCCTTAAAGATAAGAGGATTTACCATTTGAAGTGGCGGACAGTATGTTTTTACACGATTCCTGGGGATCGGTCTGAAATCGAAGGGTGTCGGACGAAAAGTGCTTTTGCGATCTTCTTCATTTGTCATGATGTAGAAGCCACGGGGTGTATCTTTTCTTTCTAGCTTCGAGCAATGGATAGCAGGCTGAGCGTAGTCTGTAACTTTGTGCAGGTAAAACGACTTTTGTGAAGAGACATCTTACTGGGGAGTTCGAAAAGAAATATGAGCGTAAGTGATGTGGAAATGCCTGTTATTTCTTTTTTTTCGTCATTAGATTATCATTTTGTTTAGTCTGTACTGATCTTCTGGTATTGTCCTTGTACATAACAGCGACTATTGGTGTCGAAGTCCATCCTTTGGATTTCTTCACAAACTGTGGGAAAATCCGGTTTTACTGCTGGGATACTGCAGGGCAGGAGAAGTTTGGTGGTCTAAGAGATGGATATTAGTGAGTAAAGAGAGCTCCCTCCTAGAAGTTCCTTGCTTTTAAATCAGTGGAAGGATTTTCAGATTGCAGTATATGTTCTTGTGAATTGAGTGATACTAGGGAGAAAATTGTAGCGTTGAGCTTGTATTGGAACAATGCTTTAATTAGGGGGTAGCCATGTTTTGGTTGGTAGTTTATTTAACTGTCTGGGTTTTACTAAGGATAACTATTATTACTTAATAGTGGTGCAGTCAATTGTTATTTGTAACCTTGAGGATGAAGGAACAAGTAGTTTTGCAAAAGAATTTTGATGGTATGGGGCTGTATATCTGTTTTGTGGTCATCCTTATTTGTGATATTCTTAAAAGTTGGTAAAATTTATATTTCAGTTGTATATCTTTTAATCTTATTTTGGAGAAAAAGGAGGAGAGCTTTAAATGACTGTGTGTTGCTGGCAGTGATAGTCTGGTCTTCTGAATGTGGTGATTTCCGTTATTCACTTTTTAACCTTGCTTGTGGGAGGGGGAATTCCTCTCCCTCCTATGTCTTCATGTGTTGAAATTTCAAACTTTTATTCGTTGTTCTGCAGCATTCATGGCCAGTGTGCAATTATCATGTTTGATGTCACTGCTCGATTGACTTACAAGAATGTTCCAACATGGCATCGCGATCTCTGCAGGTAGAGTAAAAACGCTGGCGACCTACTTATTTATTTTCTTACTGCAGTTTTCGATGGCGCTACTACATCTTCGCTAATTTCCCATATTTATACAGGGTCTGTGAGAACATACCTATTGTTCTCTGTGGGAACAAGGTAGATGTGAAGAATAGGCAAGTTAAAGCAAAGCAGGTTACATTCCATCGGAAGAAGAATTTGCAGTACTATGAAATTTCTGCAAAGAGCAACTACAACTTTGAGAAACCCTTCCTCTACCTCGCTAGAAAACTTGCTGGGTACTTGAGCAAACCGTGCAAATCCTGTTTGCAGAAGTTGTCATGGTCTAGTAGCTAATCATTTGTTTTGGTAATCGCAGGGATCCGAACCTCCACTTTGTTGAGTCTCCTGCCCTTGCTCCTCCAGAAGTGCACATTGACGTGGCCGCACAGCAACAGTAAGAATCTTGGCCTCTATTATCTGCTTTATTTTACATAAATATCTACAATAATAGTAAGGCAAATGGCCATACATCCTGGCCTTCTTCTTTCTCTTCTAGGTGCCCTTAATTGCTTATATAAATCATAATCATGCTTAAGAATGTTACAGTGTGTATAAGGCAGAAATTGTAGGCTGTGGATTGCTTCTCTGATCTTAGCTGCTCTTCTCTTGTTGGGTTACATTAATATTAATATTCTGTAGCTAGTTTCATAGTTCATTAATCTCTTCTCAACTTTCCATTGACCAATGATGATTTTTATTGTCTCCAACAGGCATGAGGCAGAACTTGCTCAAGCAGCTATTCAGCCACTTCCTGATGATGATGACGACGCCTTTGAGTAGAGGGTTGATGAACTGAAGGGCGTTTCAAGCTTTTGGTAGTACATTTTATGCTGTCTTGAATTGATTGGATGAACAGCAGAACGGTGATATCTCAAGATCATGGAATTCTGGTAGCTGGATATACTCTCCTTTCTATTTCACTTGATCCCCTTCTGTTTCCTTCTGTTCTTTTCCTCCTGTTGCTGCTTTTCAAGTACGGTCTTGTTAATGAGTGTCCTATAATACCAGTAGGAAGTCCCCTGCTTATGGGCTATTATAGCATGGGTGTTTGGAGATTCTTCTTCATTGAATCTTAAATAGCATTATATTTTTCTCCTTTTAGTACTATTCAGGTTTCATTGTCTGACATTGTGGCTATGATGAAGTGATGCGTATGCCTTTCAGATGCACGTGCCTGAGTGATCTATGTCAAATCGGCCTATTTGGCTTGGTGTTTTCCAAGAACTCTGATTTTCTACCCAAATATGAGTGACTAGTAGCATAGCGAGGAACCAGGGTAAAACAGATTTGATGGTGAAGCTTGTGCGTGGGGACTAAGAAAACATTCAGTTTATCTGCAGCTCTCGCATTATAAAGACGCATTTATCATGAGATCTCTCAAACTACATGATGTCAATCCACATTTTAGACAATCTTCTGTTTCTCCAGTTGAGTTGCTTTTGGTCGCGAGACTTAACATAAAACAAGCAGGGAAGCTTTTACTTGTGAGAGGCTTTTCGATTGACTGGATTTCTTGTCTTAGTTGAAATCCTCAGATCCACAAAGGCGTCTCTGTATTGAATAACTTGTTATCTCAGGTTCAAATCTTGCTTGCTATGGGGTTAAGCTATGTAACTGAATTTTGACATGATAAGATGTTTATAAATGGATTGGCGTGGTGGATTCACCTTGGGGTGCACAAGATGGTCCAAAATGGTTAAGTCTATGTTGTCAAATATCAGTCATATCCAGTTGCGACTTATAGTTGTCTGAAGTGGACTCGCTTATAATGATCCATAGACCCAAGTTTGATTCATGCCTCGTTCAGAACTCATATTTCATGTTGGCTTTTCATACCGAAAAGGATCACTCTGTAAACCAGAACTCCTCGGCAAGGGTTGCAGTTGATCCTGCCGCTAGAACTTCTATAGCTTCCACTCCTAGTGGTGTTAGCATTACCCATCAATCTAAATCCTAGAGTAGAGACCCAAACCTTTGCTTCGTCTCTTTCGGGCAGTCGAAAAAGCAGATCTGTAGCTTCATCATTCTCTAGCAAAGGGTACATTATGAAATTGTAACTTAAAAGGGTATTTCTGCAAAATACGACTTCCCACGTCTACATTCCATATTCTGCTTTGCCGAAGGAGGTCATGTACCTAATTAGTGGATACAAGGTCATGTCTTGGCCAATGAATGTGAGCTCCAGTTCCCTGCATATGAAAGCTTAGTCATCAGAAGCAAGATGTCTCGGCAATATTAAGCATTATAGTTCATAGTGATTGATACTGCTCTGACTTCAATGGGCATAAACATTGAGCTCATGCCAGGTTACAGTTGGAGAAGCAGTAGGATATTGCTCGTTACTGATTCATATATGGTATTAGCATGGAGAGAACATTGTTCCACTTTATTGTTCTTGTCATAGGGCTGAGCAGAAAAATATCAAGCATGGCAGCAGTAGTGTAATGATCTTATGTTCTGAACGAAACATCCTTTTTCTAAATTAGATGAATGCCATATCAAGAAGACAAAAGTATATTCACAAAGAGATAAATAAAGGAACCTAGTTCACCAAATAAATCAAATTGAGTGACTTGAATTTGTAAGTTGCTCTAATCCCCCCGCCCCGTAATATCATATTGTTTATACCTCCTCGTCTCTCCTAATTATGCCCCTTAATATCATCCTGTTTATACCTCCTTGTCTCACCTAATTGTGAATTCCATGTGAGGATCACATCAGATATGAGAGAATGTAAATATACATCAAGGGTACTTTAATATTGCTAGAAGTACAATTGTACAACAGACTCTTATTCTATTTGCTTCTGATACATAAATCCTTGGTGGTGCTAGACTGCCTTATTTGTTTTGCTTCACTTCCTAAAACTTCTTGTTGCAGGGAAAGCTAGATAAGGTACGTAGTGTAATCGAAATCATGTCCTGAGCAGTCCCCAATTAGTTTGAATCGTGGGTTGGCATGTAAGACATTGGACTGTGCATATATATAGTTCTTGCTGCGGCCCAAATTTCGACCAAGTCTTCATTTGAGCCCAGACCTGGTCTGCAACCCTAATTATGCAGCGGTCTTCCTGTTTCTTCAAATACTTCCAAACATTGGCAGAATTTAAGGATCTTGACATAACAAAAGGTGTTTACGACCGTCACCTGAAAATTCTTGTTGGGCTAAAACGCCTGGTCACCCTCCAAAAGGTTCAATCATTGAAGATTTTGAAGAAACCTCCACCTGGTACTTGCAAGGTAATGACAAGAAATAAAATGGGTTTGCACATAATGCGCATATGGTCTTGTCCTTAACGGGAGCAGCAAAAAGATGTTCACTTTACACAAGTCTCCAACCATAACTCTTACATGAACTGACTCTACTAAATCCAAAAGGGACTGGCGACCACCCTCCCTCCCTCCGATTCGGCCTTATCGCCAACACATGTGAAAACCACATGACTCCTGTGTACACAAGCCTCCCTGAGTACACACACCCCCACTTGCCCATGTCCCTGGTCGGGCCGTACTCATGCTCCGCGTCAGCCGACGGCCAGGCCCCGGGAGCTCTGACCGGGGCCCCTCCGGCGCCCTGTGGAGTCGTCGCTGCCAGTGTCGTTTTGCCTACTCGGACTCCCCAGGCCACACCGGAATGAGAGTTCATTTCCCACTAATAAATCACGTCCACATCAATCCAACTCAGAGGTGGGGGCACGAGAGCTATGGCCTCTTAGCCCCTCCCCCTCTCTCCCTGTCTCTCTCTTTTGTGTATGCCCACAACATGTCCATGAAATGTGGGGTTGGGCTCAATAAGGACAGTGTCCAAATTTTCAGGGGCTCATCAGGCCCCATCCATCGGGGCAGTGGCAAGGAGCATTTCAATGCAAAAGAGGGACAGTAATTTCGTTGTCGGTGGGTGGTCGGATTAGGGTTTGAGAATGACCGGTGTACATTCGACAATTTAATTCAGAAGAAAACAATACAAGAAGCATAGGAAAATAGAGAAATTGAATTGGGCCTCTTCTTGCTTAATTAATTTCTTCTTGGCGCCTCTTCTTGCTTAATTAATTTCTTCTTTCGCCAATCATCTTCTATTTGCTATTATCCAGAATGGGGTCTCTCTTTGCAACATGGCCCCTTCTGTCCTCCATCTTTTCCGGTTAAATGGCCAGCCTTTCCTCGAAAAACAACAAACCTCCCATTAATTTTCTTGGCTTTCGTTTTGAAAATCATTTAACAAAATAAAAAGGAAAGCAACAAAATTTCCTTAGGTTCCCCCAAAGTGCAAATCTTTTGAATATTAGGTGATGCATTCCGGTCACGAGGTTGTTGAATTTGCATGAGCAATAATAATAAATGTAACATATGTCGTTTGGACACTCACCTTGGCACATCTAAGTAGATAAGATGCATGAAACACTTTTTTTTGTACATATATATCGATGGTGGGTTGACGCATCAACACATATTCAATGCAATACTCAAGTTTAGAGAATTTAATTCAAACCCCCTTTTTTTTTTTTGCATGAAAATGGTAACTGCTCGTCTGCCCTCTAATGCAAGTTATAAGTGGAATTGTTGGTGATGAACGACAAGCCATCAAGCTGAGGGTGTGTGTGTATGTATGTAGCGGAGGTGATGGGGGGTGACGATGACATGAAAACCTAGCAAAACAGCGACAGAGGTCGCATCATCACATGGATTTGGTCATCGAGGGGAAGATGGTGGTGGGGGAAAAACCCTATCTGTGCCTGCATATAGACATGCAAGATGTGCATGTATATCGTGTCACTTCGTTATCTGAAATTCAGTAAAGAGAAATTATTGCTTTGATGTATCGGGCGGGAGATTTAAGATGGCGACCGCACATCACGTGGCCCATCATGTGAAGGGTACGAAATTCATGCAAATGTATGCAAGGGCCGTGCAGTGGCAGCCAGATTCATGAAAACTTGGAACGGGTCATGTTGTGGAAAGAGAGCATGTGCTCGAGCGTAAAAGGGGAAGATAGGGGAGCAGCTGTCGCTGTCCATTCCAGGATGTTCTGTTGCTGAGTTTTCTCTTTGTTATGATGATGATGATTATTCATCACGCCAATGTTAAATGACAACCAGTGGCGAACCCTGAATTGATTGCCAAGACCGGACACTGCTCTCTCTCTCTCTCTCTCTCTCTCTCTCTCTCTCTCATTGACAGACATACACACATTTGATGACTAAACTTTAAGAATCAGTGTCTCTCCTTTACACTTGGAACGGGACGGCTTTGGCTTCACCTCCTCCGATTGTGTCATTGAAGATTCAGCTGTGCATGCAGATGAGATGGTCATGACTGGAAAGTGTTCAAAGGAAAAACTAAAGTACATTGAGAAGATTGAAAGCATTAATATGATGATTGTTTTAGGGTAGGCGAGGCTGATATTGTGAGTGTGTGTTATTCCTGTGAGCATGACATTTATAATTTTGTGAAATTTTGTACGGTCCCTTTTGGTTGTATTACAATGAATTTACAAGTAGAGTGAGATGATGTATATAAGGCCTTTTGAAATCTCGTATTCAAATAATGTGAAATGAAAGTTAAGTACATAGGACTAGAATGTGATAGGTTTAATTATAGCAAGGGATGAAGGACAATTAACATCAAAATGTGAATAAATGAGTGGGGGGAGATGGGAATGTCTTGTTGGATATGCAGTCACGCGAGAAATGACAAGATTAGAAATGAGTCTATTCTGGAGAAGATAGGTGTTGTCACATCGACGATAAGATGAGAGAAGATTGCTTGAGATGGTTTTGTGATGTTGAACGAAGACCTTCAGATGCTCCAACGAGGAGATGTGAACAAGGATTGGAAGCACGCATTAAAAGGGGCAAGGGATGATCTAGAACGAAGTGAAAATCAGCATGATAAGGAAAAGTATGGAGTATTCGGAAATCGTAATGACGTAATAGGATTCATACAGTTAATCCCATATGGTGGGATAAGACTTGATTTGTTGTTGTAGTTATTCTCTTGTTTTGGTTTGTAAGATGGAATAGTTAGTTCAAGACTTTTTTTTTTGGTTTACCAAAATCACATGAAGGAATACTTAAAAAAAAAAAAAGTTCCGTAAATAGCCTCTATGGTTTTCCTCATTATTATATTATGATTCGTATTTTCATGAAATAATAATAACAATTTACTGCAATGAGCTGTTATTTGTTTAAATTACTAACAAATAATACATAAAACGTCGATCTTGTTTTTAAAATCATCTGATAACTTTGTCAACTTCAACTAAATATTTGATATTTACTCATATGATCAGGTCAGTCAGCTTGTAAAACTTTCAGACAATTACAGCAGGAAGGAAAACGTCATGTACTGGCTAATGATAAAAATAACCAAGAAGAACTTTCTGTCCACTTAAAGCTAATTGATGGAAGAAGTCAAGTGCATCGAAGTTTTAGGGTTTAGAATTCGAAAGCACGAAATAAAAGTTCTAGGACTCAAATTTATGATCATGACAAGTTTTAAAGTTTGCTATGTAGTTATCTCTAAAATGACAGTGAAACCCCACGATCTTTACCAAAATACACAATTTATATTTACCAAAATATATAAATGAAGTGTTTGACATATCCTACATTGCTATAGAATTAAAACACCCTAATTTCTCCTCCTTGAATTTTAGGATCATGATATATGTTATGAAAACCAACCCAGAAACCTAAATTAATAGGTGAAAGGAGATCACATGAATCTAGAAAAGATATAAGATCTATTGTTAAGAGATATAGAACAATATTCAAACATCCTCTCACGTGCAAATCGGATTAAGAGATGTAGAATTTAACTTATGGGGGTAGACGCACATATGTGAAAGGGATAACAAGGCTTCATATTTGAAAGATCAGCCCAAAAATTTAAGATTTTAGGTTGGACTTTCTAAATTAGAAAATTTAAATAGCAAATCTCACCTCTTCATCTATTAGACCAAGTTTTCAAAATAGTTGGCAACGATTTCACAAAGCCTCACTTAATATCAGAGCGGGAGGTGTTGGATTCATATATTTTCAAACTTCTATTTGCCTCCCTAATTTACATATTTCCACGCTCTAGTCTTAGGCCAAAATCCAGTTTACACATGTGAGGAGAGTGTTGGAACATTCAAATTTCGAACCACACTTTCATCCATTAACTTATATTTTCATAACCGTTCGAGCTAAAGCCAAAAGCCAATTTAAGCCTGAGATTTTGCTCCTCAAGAGTAGCATTGTACATCTTACGCAAGAAGTATGACTTTACATGTCAATCTTCGTGCAGATCTTATCTCTTAAGTTTGCCCTGGCTCCGAATCGCTTTCGTGTCCCGATTCTTACAAATTTGGTATATGCAATGTCTGCATCTTACCAATGTCAAGGCATGCCCAACACTCATATGGGCCCGGACCAATGTGCACCCTGCAATCGGACGGTTGTAATCACATGGGCTTCCGATGGTGACTCGATGCCTAATTTTTTTACATAAATATTCTCACTCAAAACATTGATCTTTTGGAAACTCTAACACTCTAACATCAGTGACGTGTCCCTTTTTCATCCCATGTACTATGGTCTGGAGATTAAGCTATCGACATCAAGTATGGTTGGTAATGCATAAATGCATATGTGGAGATTGATACGATATAAGAGGAAAATTCTTCTTAACAAAGAATCGATGGTCGATGCATAACTCTTTCCTGTTCGATGTAATCCTCTCATTAGTGCCGCTTCAATTGCTCGATTTCTGACTTGTAAACGTCTCGTCAAAGAGTGCTCCTGGACATCCTTGAACCGTACTTAGGTCGAGGCAAAACTGTTTTCAAGAAAATCGTTTTCCAATTTTTCGGTGTTTGGATGACGGAGATATTAATAAATTTATAGAAAATGATTTTCATGGATTGAAAATAACAAACTTAGATTGGGGGAAAATAACTTCCCTACTTGCCAATGAGAAAATCACTTTTCTAAATCACCAAACAAATGAAAACTAACCATTTTTTTTTTTCTAGAAAATGATTTATATGAAAAATATTTCCTTTTATTATAAAATTTTTGGCGAAACAAATACGTCATTAGTTAATGAACATATTTCATTGTCAATAATGATTTATATCTAAACATTTGTACGGACGATAAATATTTTTTTTTCATTTGTTCATTTTTTTTTTTTTGGTAAAGTTCATTTGTTCATTTTGGTATATGATAAAATCGATTATTTTTAACTAACGTTTTTAAAACTATCTATTTTTTGTCAAACGAACCCATTCAATGGAATATTTTATTGGGGGCCATACCAAAACCTAACCCTTTTATATATACACACACATAAATTCTAGAAGGGCACTCGGAAACGAGCACGGCAAAGTCAACTAAAATAGCAAAAGAGACAGCTCTACCAGAATAGACTAATTGCCAATAGTATAGTCCCACAGTACTTTTCACAACCTTTACGTTGCAAATTGGGTCGATGTCGCTATTACGCACCCATTCACTTAATTATCCTTGCTTACGTCTTTGGAATTTTTCTATACTTCAAGAAACTGTTCCTGTCCCTTTTTTCAAACTTCAAATGACATGGAAAACTACTGTTGATGAGAGACGACCCAGCAACTTGCCCCCAATTCAAAATTTGGTTTTTCTCAATATGGTACTCCCCCAAGCAAAGTTATGCGGGTAAGTACATTAGAAGTTTTTAAATAATTCGCAGGTTGAAAATGTCGTCGAGGAATTTTAGGTGGGTTAGTCCGATCTAAGCCTCGACTTCTAATTTTATATTTTTTTTCAATTGAGTTGTTAAGTTAAGATCTCTGGATATTAGGATTTTGTTCCTGTCTGCATCACGGTTTCACCCTCCCCTCTGATTCCTTCGACTTTTGCGAAAGACAGGTTCAACTTTCATATGTTAGAACTTCTAATGTCGTCGTCGCCGCCGTCGTGATCATCTTTGCCTATATTTTCATGAATTTGTGGATTTGATGTGGCGTTGAATAATGCAGGACCCCCCCTCAACTAACTCTATTAAAAAAACCAAATTCGCCGCAAGCACGGTACCATATCATATACAGTTCACAACCATCAAGGTTAATTTAACAACAAGAATCTAAAATGTCTTGACTATTCATCACATGATACTTGTGGGAACTAAAGTGTTCGAGTGTCATCATCAAGGAGTAAGGACATACGGCAACACAAGAAATTTGATCCTTAAGAATCTGAACTGAAGAACTACAATTTACTATGCTAATTAATTCCTTGGATCATTCCGGACCCAATTTTTAAATCTTAATCTATTGTAAATTTATCAAAGATATTATGATGATCATTTGGTTACTTGTTATGATTTTGGAAATTCGATAACTTTTTTTCGTGGTATTCCTTTTTCGACAATTGTGCTTTGGCCTGAACCACCTGGGATTGACTCGGCTCGATTTGATTAGGCTAATTTTCATTAGTGTCAACCCTAATAGTTGGACCTGAAAAGCCATGTTCGATTTGTTCAGGCCAAACTGAAAAAACTCCTCTTTAAATGTCCAGCCTACCCATCTCTTTTACGCTCCTAACCATGATTGGAATATTTCGCGGCAATTAGCTTGGTCTAATTTTTTTTTTCTTTTATATGATAGCATCATTTGTTATTAAAATGAGCGTTGAAAATGAAAGGCTTGACTTAGGCGATAGACTAAGCCAAGGTCAAGAAGAAATGAGATCTAATCATAACAGAAACACGGTGTGACATAAGAATTATAATAATTTTATTATCTTTCAAAGTTTATGTGTACACTCCTTCACCTCTAAACTAGCTAATGTTGTAACTTGATAAACAACAGATTTCTCCCATCGGATTTATTCTTGGGAAATTAAAAAGATCAGCTCAAATCAATTACTTGTCAACACCTGATTACTCAAATCACCCTAATCCAAACCTCAAAAATAGAAAAGGAAAAAAAGGAAGATAAAAGCACAAAGCTGGCGAGGGTAGATGTGGAAAACCAAAAGGAGAGATCACATGCACCTGAAGAGGAAAAAAGAAAGTATATAAAAAAAAAAGTTATAAAAATATAACAAAATAAATAAAATGATATAAAATAACATAAAAGGAGGAGGGAGAGAATATAAGAAGGCAGGTCTGTGGCTAGCGATTTTGAGTACAAAGATAACAACTTCTGGCAGTGACATAACCACTGCCAACTTGCCAAGCCAAAATCCGTACTTTATCGCCCTCCCCTCGTAAATCGAGGGGCAGTGTTTTCACCTTTTCCATTTTCTAAATTCCCTTTTTCTTTTAATTAATTCCACATATTTATAATATTCTATTTTTATTATTTTCAATTCCTCTCTCTCCCCCGTGACACCTTCCCGAGATTTTTCCTTCGAAAATATCCACCCTCCGATGTTTTCGGTTTTCCCTCTCGAAATTATTATTTTAAAACCGACGATCTTTTTCGTGCCCCCCCTTTTTCTTTTATAATTTCATTTGATATTATAATAATGTTTCTTTACTTAGGGCTAGATCTTTATTATTATTAATTGGTGAAAAAAAGCGAGAACAAGGGGGGGTTCCTCCTACATTTCGTGGCGCGTGTTTTGTCTCTTTGAAACCAGCCTTGTCCCCATGCGGTCGCCGCCCCCCTACAACGGCCACTGCCCGTTTCTTGATTTCTTCTACGTGGAAGCATCGGAAAATCAAGAATCCGGTCCCCCCTCCCACCGCTTTTGTTGCCCTTTCTTCCCCACCACCACCGGTCCACCGCCACCGCCGCCCCTCCTCCCTCCCTCTCGTTTCTAATCTTTCGCTGTTCTAACGACCCGGGATTCGTAATAAGACTAAACGACGCGTGCCGAGCGCGGAAAATGACATATTCAAAGCGAGAAAGTTTGAGGTCGACGCGAGTTTCTTTTCCGTTCATACGCACGGAAATCTTTCCTTTATGTTCTGGTTTTCTTTACGACGGCTGCCGAACATTATTATTCTATATAATATACGAGGTGGGAGCGGGTCTTTCCGAAAAGGAGAAAAAAGAAAAGAGAGAAATGGGAGAAGGTTGAATGTGAGATCGCTGACGACGATGGGGGGGACTCTACTGGTCACGCTGACAAGGAAGAGGACAAGGGAGCAACGAGCGACGGAAAATGATTGGCCGACGCGTGGCTGGTCGCGATTTGACGTGGCTGCGCGGGGGGCGGGGCGGAGAGAAAAGACAAAAGCGCAGCAGCAGCAGCGAGCAGCAGCTAATGCAGGATCCGTCACACCGTTGATTGCGTGGACGAAAGCTCACCACCATCTCTCTCTCTCTCTCTCTCTCTCTCTCTCTCTCGCGTCAGCATTGGCCATTAGGCTCCTGTTGAATAACACTAATGCAGATGCGTTTTCGAAATCTCTCTCTCTCTCTCTCTCTCTGTGTCTGTGCTTTCTGCGATCGACTTACCTTGCATTGATGTAACTACACGACCGGCCTCGGCCTCTCCCAACCCCATTTGATCTGGACACATTTCGTTTCTCGAACCGAGGCGAGTGAGACGGGGGATTGGCGAGGACGTCACACTTCGAGAGCATTTATGGGATCGGTGGCATGAAAGAAGTTGTTAGAAAGCGAGAAGTGTCGGGGTCAAGCCGGAAACTATAGTGGGCGACGGAGGATTCGATCTAGATGTGATGCCGATTGATGAACCGCAGAAGAGTGTGAAAAGTGTGGGAGTTGAAGACATAAAATAGACGGCAAAAGATGGTGGAAACGCCAAAACATATAAGGGAAACATTGGCACCTTGAATCCTGGGCGATGAACTACATTTCGTGTAAAATAAACGTCGTTAATCCTAGACGATTTTGGTTACCTGAATTAATACGATGAACAAATGAGATTTCGTGAGAATATCTAATCCCGTTTGGTATCTATGAAGTTATTTCGACATTCCTTCGTCTCGTGTTATTAGTATGGATAGCTGAAAGTAACATTCTTCTCCATTCACACCTATTCCACCAATCAAGAACATACAACATAGCTGAATTAATATGGCAATTTCTCAAGCTTTGACTTGCCAATCTCAGACGCAATTGGATCTTAAAATACCATGCTGTAATCGTCATGATTAGCGATAAGATCTGGCGGAATAATGTTCATGTGCTCAGCAAGATTTGCTTGGGAGTGTTAAATTGGTACAGCTAGCGAAGGGGTGATCTCAAATGATTCGAAGGTGAAAGAGAACGGGCTTTCTCCTTTCTTTTAGATTCGTTGACTTAGCCATTTCTTAAGTGGGCACGTCTCATTCATGTTTAGGAGATTTCAACCACCCCAGAAGTGATTGATTGGTATCGTTGAATCTGCGAAAATGCTGGGGAGGAGGTCAAAATGGATTTGGCATTAAGTAGGCATGGATCATTTTTAGCTTTCACTTTCGTTAATTAGGTCAAAAGGCTCTCTCTCTCTCTCTCTCTCGTTCATAAAGGAAATGGGAAGTCAAGCATGCCATAAACGGAAGGACAGGTAAGGATTGATACATTCAAAAAGATTGACATAAAATATTGGGGGTATGATTGAATCTCTAGTTGTAGGATGAAGGTAGGAGGAGAGTGCTAATCACTCAATATGATATCTGGAGAGGCAAAAGGGGATTTGCTAGGAAATCATGTGTGCAAATCCCATCTTGTGCTCTCCAAACTTGGTCTTTGCTAATGATATCTTTTCATCACTTATGAAACTTGTCCCATGCCCTCTTGCCATATAAAAATGAGAGATTGTTTTGGTCAAATTATGAGTCAATACCGACCAAAAAAAAAAATTATGAGTCAATCATCTTTCCAACATAGGGAGCCCTATAGTCACAACTGATTATCAAGTCGTTATCGGCCTCCTTGATGATGTGGTATACTAGCAATTCTACTTGCGCAAATTGTGATAGACCGTATAATGTGGAAGAATAATTTTCTTCCAAGGTCTCGTTGTGGATAGTATACTTTGATGAAATGTTTACATACTTGTAATTCAGCTTAACAATCCTTTTATATATTGTATACATGAACTAACTAATTTGAGGACAGGAAAAGGGGAAAACACTTATGACTAGAAGTTAGGGATATCCAAATTCGTTGAAAATGCCCATTTACCCCCACAGGAATACGTACTTAATCACCATATTGTTTTTGAAAATAGATAAGGTATGAAAAACTGTTTTGATGTCTACAAATTGAAACTTCTAAACTTGGGACAAAATTAAATCGACATCCTCTTAAACTTAGTGGGTTAAAATTAACCCTAGAAGACCGTACAATCCTTCTTTACATTATCAATAAGTGAATGGGGAAAAAGAGAGGGAGAGGGGACGAATTTATAGAGGGATGATGTTTTTTTGCCCAATGGTCACTGATCCAAACAATTTGAATGATTCGGCTCAACCAATGGAGAAAGGGCGGCGTTGCTACATTTACTGTCCATGTGTAACTTACAAGTCTCTCTAACTTCTAATTTATGGACTGACCTTACCAATTATGTCTGATGTATTTTCATGGGCCTTTGAGTTGATAGGGATTGGAAATTACATCACCAAACTTTGACATTTAAGAAGTTCATATTTAAGTATGATTCTAGAAATACAACTACCGAAATAGTGAAAGCTATCAATGAGTATGGTATCTTCGATAAAATTTTTAGATTACCTAAGATAATGCTAGTGTAATACCTTTTGATCCAAAGTCTGCTTAGACAGCTAAAGCTTGTTTGCAATAGGATCTTTTTCCACGTACGTCGTCTGTGCCACTGCATTAATCTGTGTGCACAAGATAGTCTTCGTCAATTTAATGATTATGTAGCTATTTTACATGGGTAGGTTCAATAGATTGGATCCACCCCACTCGGGTATCAAGAGTTGGAGATCCTATACATGACAAAAGAAAGGAAATTTAAAAATGTATTTCTAAATGTAAAAACAAGGTGGAATTCGATATATAAGATCTTTAGGTGGCATGCGAAGAGATGGCTAAGTTGATGCTGTATTCCGCCACTCATATCGCAAATACTTATTTCCCGTTGTCGGCACAACAAAATTGGAGGGTTGCAGAAAATTTATGGGGACTTCTTGTAGCGTTTCAGCAATGTCATCGAATACTTTGTTGTCTAACAATTGTCCATCAAGTAACATTGCCATTCTTTTCCTATACATGATGTCAATTAAATTAGCGAACAAGGAGGGTAATCCTTCTTCAACAAAGTGTGTTTAGCCTTGAAGGCGAAAATTTTCAATTATTTCATACACATTTTACCTTTTTTCTGTGTCCACTTACTTGAAATTGAGGTTCAAGTTAGAGGGACTAAGAAATCCGCTTGTTCCATAATACAACAATCTGGAGCTAGTTAAGGAAGTCCAAATGGAACAGATATTGACGATGTTGAGGAATTCATTCTAAAATATGTATGATCCATATGGCAATTGATTCAATACGACGAACTCCATCCCATCAACGAAGATGACTTTCTTATCGAGTAGTTTCTAGTCATAATTATGGTCCTTACTTCATAAAAAAGAATAATGCCCTATCAACCTTTGCTAGCTCTTCATCATCATCAACCGATGAAGTCAAGAGATGCTTCACAACATACTATCCCAAATATATCGAAAGAATTGGTGAAGACAACATCGACGTTTTGAAGTGATGGAAGAGTAGAACTTCACATTTCATGACTCATTCCACAATGGCTCAAGACTTACTAAGCCGGCATACTATTGGATTCCATATTTAGTGTTAGCCAATGGATTATGGTGGACAATAAATGTAAGTTGATTGCAAAGATCTAGAATGGCAATTTGTGGACATGATAGTTTATTGCAAGAATTGAATCCAATCGAATGTGCCCAACATAAAGAAGAGGATGACCATGCTACCTTATCATCCAAGTCATGGTTAGGGACACATCAGCGAACACACTAAACTAATCAGACATTCTCTTGGATGTAATGTGTTTTTAATCAATATATAAGAACTTGTAAGTGTAATTTTTTTTTCTCAAATTTGCAAATTTACTTGTATATCATTTATGTAATTGGATGAATGTTTTTGGATGATTTTCCTTATTATATATATATATATATATATATATATATATATATATATATATATATATATATATATATATATATTTTATTTTTTAGCACTTAAAAATAAAAATAAAAATAGTTATTGTTGGCAACGGAGACAACATAAAAAATAAAAAAACCCACCCAATCTGCCAATAAAGAGAACGCCTATTTTATACAAGACATTCAGAAATCACAACTTACATACCTATTGTCAATCGAAATTCACAAAGTCCAAAACCATTACACTTTTCATATTATGAAATCAGACCAAACAACATATGGCTGATTTGAACACCAATGTACCTAAGTTTGGCACTAGACCGAGAGAAAGAGGTGCCGGAATATGTGAATTGTTCGAGATTATAGAACGGGCCATTGCTAATCAAAATGCAATGTGTAAATATAAATAGAAAGTGCTGCAATCTCTCAAAAATATATCAAGTCAAACAAATGAGCGTAAACACTAATCTATTCCCACTCTTTTCATTATATATGTCGCTAACATTCCAAAGGTTGAACAGTCCCATGTTTGACGGTCTAGTCAAGACCTGCCCACCCAAATGCTTTCACGGAGGGCCTCGTTGGTTGAATTCGGAAGTGACGAATTAAACCCTAATTACGCATTTCAAATTGAAATGATTGGAGATGGTACGTACCTTGATGTTACCCCCTTTCGATTTGATTGAGAAATTTTCTACAAATGGCAAAAAGGGCTTTCGGCATATGTAGGATACTCTCTTCTCGCTACAGCCTGCATAGAATCTTTTTTCTTTTCCATCTTATTATGCAAAGAAAAGGTAAAAGTTAATCCTTACAATGATAGCAGTGAATAAGAATAATTCTTCTTCTGCTTTTTTTTTTTTTGGTAAAATTCTTCTTCTGCTTTTCTCGTCGTTAGGTTTGTTTTTGGTTCTCGACAAATGCTATAGATTCCAACTATTTCGGACATATATGTCGCTAACATTCCAAAGGTTGAACAGTCCCTCTATCTCTCGTGTGAAATTCTCTTTTTTTTTTTTTTTTTTTTTTTTTTTTTTTTTTGTTAAAAAAAAAAAAAAAAAGGATGAGCATAGTTTCTCTGGATTGTGGAAATATCAACGCAGGGATAAATTTCTCGCTGGATACAAAGTGCATATATGCATAGATTTTGGTTTTGTCTATCTAATGGTCTCCGAGCCCTTAGGGTTAGGATAATTCGTTGGAGGCGTTAGAGGAAGTTCCAGCTTAAGTTCTGGAGGCCATCTGATTAAATCCTATCAATTTCATTGGACTACTTTTCATCATGGCCAACTGCATAGGTCAAATGTTAGACGTTATCCATTTCATGAAGTTTGCAGAGTGTTTTATGGATTTCTAAATAGTTAGATCTCTACGTTCATGCCCTTAAGTTGATAATAGTTGAATTCTGTGTCACTAGAGATGGGTATTGACCCAAATAGAGAAAAATCTTCCACCGAAAGTTAAATTTTGATTTTTTATGAAATGGGTTCAATGTTGATTTCGAATATAAACTTGATCAATTTTACAAAGGAGATGAATAGCAACTTGAAAGGAAAGAGATTGTAAATGATAGAAACTAAAAAGACAATATTACTAATAAACTAAGAAAATTAAACCGGGAAAATGTGTTGTTGATTGACGATCCCTTTATAGTTACGTGTCACCATATACATAATCCCACTAGCTACAACCATTCACTTGCATTTATTACTCTAAGTATAGTTACAACTGCACTCCCGAGATTCCGGCCCCCTTATTCGCATGCCGATTTCATTCACAAACAGTTACATCTTCCAAGGCCATTGGGTCACTCAAAGGTCACTTGCTATCCTCGCCCTCGGTCGATCTTCTTGTCCTTGTGTCCTCCGCTTGCTTCCAACACTTACCCAAATTTTCCAATGGCCAAGCCTTTGCTTTGCTTAATCGGTTGAACAACTCTTAGCTGTGTGTCGATATTGATTCCACAACGCCGTCAATGATTTTCTTAATATATGTCGATATTAATGTCATACCATGGTTAATCATTTAATAGTTTGCACCACTTCCATTTACTAGTCTTCCTCGATTCGTCGCTCCTCGATAGCTATATTGCATGTCTATCGAGGGCTTACGCATTATGGTCATTGATAGAGTAGTTTGGTAATTGCCAATAATCACATAATACGATTATCAATAACCATCTGATCACATCAACCAAACTCAATTAACCGACTAAACTCAGTGTGTGTCGATTCAAAAAATTTAGTTATTTCAATTGATAAACAAGCCTTGGTAATACATACATACATATTTACAAGTCATAGGTATATATACTGCAAATCCCTTATTCATATTACATCGTCTCTTATGTAGTATATCTTAAAGTTCAAGCTTGCCATCATGTGTATGAAGTCGTAAATGAGTTACATGTATGTGGACGTATCGATTGCAAGCATTTACGAGGATGAATCAAATCCAAGATTTCAATACTATGTACCATAAAAAAAGTACATATTTAATATCCCAAATTTATGTATATTGATAGCGCAAAAAATTGTGTGACCAAGAGCGGAAATATATACAAGGAGTCACATAAGTGGATTAGAAAAGTTTGATCTACTCCATATCTCCTGCTCATCTATCATGTGAGATTTTTGAAATATTACTAATTGTTCCAAACATTTAAGCAATTAATTTTTTTTTTCCAGATATGTTTGAGTGTTCTCAATACATATATAATCCACCACATACGGTAGACATTCATCGCTTTACCTACCCCAAATAAAAAGGATCACCCTTTGTTTCTCCTTTTGACATTGCGTAAATGATCCTCTTATTCAAATTTCAAACTCAAATGAATGACTCATTAGTCTTCTACAAGCGATGTAACACTTAATTTATTGTTCCTTCCTCGGAACCACATATCCAGCGAGACTATCATTAATTAGTCCATCCAAAAAAATGTTCGTATTACGAATTTATTTAAATAATCCATCACCCTCTCATCATAAGTAGGTTGATATTTCGAGAAATTTGAATAATAAAAAATAAATGTATAGAGAAAAACTAAAAGATATTGAGACGCAACTCTACTTTGACGTAAGGGTGAAGTGTTTCTAAATCTATATTTCTATATATATATATAGGCAGATTTCCTTCTTTTTTGATTTTTTGCATATTATAATTTTCCATCTTCTTAGAATGTTCGTTGAGAGAATCGTGGCATTATCATCGGGTGGTCTAGTTAGACAACTTAATTTAAGATTGTTGAACATGGATTGTAGGTTACTCAAATAAAATTTGAACTTTATCAATTTTATTTATTTATATCAGGTTTCAAACACTACTAATTAACTGTATATAGAATATTCTTGGGTACTTTTTATTTGATTCTCCACAGCGACTTCCCAGTAAATCGAATGAGTCTATTTTTTTTCTGGTAGCCACTGAAATAAAGGGGCTAGCATTGTCTTCACTCCATTATCTATTTGATGCCATGGACTAATTAATTAATGTTGCTAAAAGATTTCTAAAAGGCAATGCTAAATTTATTAATATTGGTTTGCATATAAGTCAAATTGGACATGACCCTCGATTTGTATTCAAGAAATTTATGATTTATTCGCGGACCTCTCTTTTCCCTTTTGATGTCCACAGAAATCACGTGGCCCAAAAGTAACAACATGGTTTGAAAAGGAAAAAAGAAAAACAAAGGAGGAAAAAAACATATGAAAATTGGCAAAGGAAGGAAGGGGGAAGAGGTTCATCATCACCACCATCATTTGCAGGCTTTTTCGGCTGAATGATTTTGATCATTTTCGAAAACTCCACACGGCTCTGTTATGTGATTGCACATAGTTTGTCCTTTAGCTCTTTTTATTGAACTTTTTTAATTAAGAAAAATTAAAGAGAAAATCCATCTTTTCCTTTCTTCTTTATTTTTTTTTTTTCCACAGGTCCAGGCCTGGTCAGATTCTCTTATTTCCTCCTTTTCTAAAAGTCTCGTCTTAGATGCACCAGCCTTATCCAACTGAAGCAAAGAGACAGGGCAAAGAGAGGCAGTGAAGGACAAATTCAGTTCTTCCCTTCAACTCTATGTGGTACAGAGCCAAGAATCCACCACCATACATTGATTTCCCAGAGTGAATACCCAAAAAAAAAAAAAAAAAAAAAAAAACCTAGGATGAATTTAATACGTTGCGTGTATTAACAACTGATTAGATGATACTCTTACATTTTAGTAGAAGGGGAAGGCCATACCCGAGTGGATGCATGCTCCAAAAGACATCATCTCGGGTACGCTTCTTCAGGACTTAGATCATGAGGAGTCACATGCTATAACTCGGTTGATGCTACTTTAGATTTGGGTTTGTTCATCAAGGAATGGTGGGATGCAGTTGTCCTTCTCTTGCGGACTCGACAATAACAGAATGCTGGTGCCTTGTCCCTACATGAGGCTGCATGTGATCACAGAACAACTCGATCCACGATTCTACGGTCGAGCTACCTCCCTTATTGAAGAGCAGGGGAAAAAGAACATGAGAGGGAACACATCCCTATCATGAGCGAGTGATCTCATAGGCTGAGAAGGAGTAGGAATTGAGCTGTATTGGATCAATTTTTGCGAAAAATTCCATTAGACCATGTAGCAGGAACATGAGTAGGAATTGAGCTACTACAAACAAAATGCAGTAGGACTTGACATTGAATTTACGTAGGACCCATGAAGGGCACAAGGCCCCAACATGTCTTGGGTGCATTAGGACAAGATTAGGGAGGGAGTGTCTTTGGGTGGGGCACGGACTGTTGGGTCGACTGGAGGGCACGTATTCCCCACCCAGAGGCCACAAGAAAAAGAGACCCTAATTTCGATGGCGCTTTTGTCCCATGTGACCGAAATTTAAGAGCAACATTCCAAGACAACAACCCCCTTTGTGCCCCCCTCTCCGATCTATCCCCCTCTTTCATTTTGTTTCCCCAAAATCAGTCTAATATAAGTTGATGTGCGTTTTGCAATTGGACGCTCGACGCACCATCTCCCTTCTTTTCCTCTCTAGTGTTCTCACTAGCGGTTAAAGGGGCTGAGACGAGTATGTATGGACAGAGAGAAAGTAACAGCTGTAGGCGAGGAGAGAGAGAGAGAGAGAGAGAGAGGTGATTAAGCATTAGCGCGTATGCGTTGTGGCTTTTGGCTTTGGCGTTATGTGTAAGGAGTAGAAAGAGCTGCGTTCCAGGGTCTTTGAAAGTGCGTACGCATGGTGAAATTACCTACACTCCACAAGGTACCCTACAATACATGGGTGACAATATCTTCGTGATCACCTTTGAACAAGTTCGTGCAAATCGTCAATCTTATGTGTATTGCTTATGTTATGCTACTTGCTCTTCCTTTACAAAGACACAAGTGAGCCGACAGATTGGAAGATATGTTATGCCGGTAATGTCTGTTTATCAGTTGCCTAATTTAATCTTGAACTTACTAATCGGTCTGTTTTGTCTGAACATATAACAGTACGTCGAATTATATATAAATATAATAATTATTATTGTTCAACCACCTACCTTGTTTTTTGTTTTCCTTTCTATTTAGTTGTCGGTCTGTTTTGTCTGGATGTATAACTGCGTGATTTCTTTGAATGTCTTCCAAATCCACATGGCCACACCACATAACCATAAGTTCTCCAACAAAGAGTAATATCATACATGGGTAACAATATCTTCGCAATCACCTTTGAATAAGTTTGCAAGAATATAAGTTATGTCGGTAATGTCTGTTTATCAGTTACCCAATTTAATCTTGGATTGACCAGTTGGTCCATTCTATCAAACGTATAATTGCGAGTCTAATTATCCGTAAATGTAACAATTATTATCTATAAACTGCCCAATTGATTTTTTATTTATTTATTTCCTTTCTATTTAGTTGTCAGTTTGTTTTGTCAAGATGTATAACGGTGTCGTTTCTTTGAACGTCTTCCAAATCCATACGACTACACCACATAACCAAATTCCTTCTAAGCTGTAAGGTGACGTGCTAAAGTAGTGGTCAAATATTTTACTTCGTAAATTGTGTTCACATTTTCATGCGATAATTTAATCTTGAATTGACGAGTTGCTATGTTTTGTCAAAACTTGTAAGAATGAGATTAGTCATACATAGATAAAAACGATTAGTATTGTCCAACCACCTACTATTTTTTTTTTTTTGTTTCCTTCCTATTTAGTTGTCAATTTTGTCAGAACACATGACGGCATGATTTCTTCGAACATCTTTTTTATCCATGCGGCCATGCAAACCTCTCCTAAGTTGTAAGATGACCAGCTGAAGCAGTGGGGAAATCGTGTGCTTAGGAAATTGTATTCACATTTTCATGTGACTAAAATGATCAACGAATCTACTTTCCATTTGAAAAATGAGAGACCAACGAGCCCAACACATTCCCACAGTTCATTTTCCTCCCTTTCGCCACTGACATATCGAATTTACGTGATTAAAAAGTGGTCAAAGCCTGATTGGATCATCGGAAATTGGACACGACCTTACATTTATACTCGATAAGATCAAATTCCGATGTAAACTATGATTTGACCAAGGAATCAAGCAGGTCAACTTACAGGAGAAAGTGGGAGGTCCGACTGTGTCCTCCCAGCCAACAGGTTACATCGGCATAACCATCGGGCTACAGATACTTGTCGAGAGTGACATTGATTTGTAAAATGATCTTGAGGCTGATTTCCCTATCTCAGTTTTATCCCTTGAATGGAAATGATCCCAATTCGACCCATAAAAACAAAAAATTAATGCATGACAAAAGGATCCCTTAATTGGTTAAACTTTCGTACATGTTGTATATAAGACAACCTCGAGAAGTAGCTCTTAACCTCAAATTTTTTTACCAAAAAAAACAGAAAGTCAGTACTTCTCACATACTCAAAAAGACGAACCATAACCATATACTATTCCCATGAGAAACTAAAATATGGAATTATTCTTCTATTAGTTCATGTTTTCCCTTTTGGTTTCAATTCAAATTTTCTATTTTTGATATTTGAAGCGATCAATTCAAATTTCTTGACTGTAATAGACGAAGCTTCTCGAATCATAATCTCTTGGAGAGAGCAGCATGGAGAGATGATTATTAAAAATTCCATCGCCCGCCCTGTTTAGTAAGCGCATGTTTAGTAATGAATGATTATCGTGTAACATACCTCATTTTGCTGTAACCAGCACGACACATGCACCCCCAAAAAAACAAATGGAATGTCCCAACTTAATTATAAACTTATACGCCCAAGAAGTACATTCTATGTCGTTCCATGAGGATAACCGCATTCTTAATCATTAAACTATGTACTTAGTACTTTTATATTTAGAGATACAGAGAGACTAGAGGGAGGGGGTTCATTGATTGGAAGATTATTTTCACGATAATATCAAAACAAATCGCGTGTTATTACGATTTTTGTTAACAAGTGTTCTTAGGGATACTAGTTAAACATTTTGTCATTGTCAAACACTATTGATCTCGTGTCGTGCATAATCATGCATTGAAAATGAAATCATTTTTTAGTTTGGTTTGATTTAAAAGTATCTAAAAGTACTCGTAAAGAGTCCCCATAGCACAATGGAAGGGTATCCTGACCTCTAAATTAAGAAATAATGAAATAGCTAATCTTTGTTTTTCGAAGATGGAAAAGAGAGCAAGGGTAAAATGGTCCAAGGAGGCGCAAGGTGAGAAGGAAAAATTAATTAAAGAAGCACCTAATTCGTTGACCCTTAGAATTCCAATGGCGGCCCCTACGGCGTTGCTCCTGGTGCTGCTCCGAATAATACGAAAGGGCCTCTCTGTCTCTCTCTCCCCTTCCTTCTCTCTCTCTCTCGCGTGGTATTAAAAAGCGGAGACACTAGCAAGTCGCCAAAGCTCTCAGTCATATAAGAGAACAAAAATCGCTCACCAGAAGGACACACACAACCAGAGAAAGGAAGAAGAAGAAGAAGAAGAAGAAGAAGAAGAAGAAGAAAAGAGATCCCCCACCCCTTCTCTCTTTCTCTCTTTCTCTGTGTGAACATGGAGGACGAGGCGTTTGCGTGGCTGAAGCTGGCGGTGATATGCGCGGCCGTGGCGGCCGCTGCACTGAGGATCGCGGCGGTGCTGTGGTGGCGGCCGAGGAGGATCGAGGACCACTTCTCGCGGCAAGGCATAAGGGGCCCGCCGTATCGGTTCTTCATCGGGAACGTGAAGGAGCTGGTGGGCATGATGATGAAGGCGTCGTCGCAGCCCATGCCGCCGCCCTTCTCGCACAACATCCTCCCCAGGGTCCTCTCCTTCTACCACCACTGGAAGAAGATTTACGGTACACTTCGCAAAGCTCCTTCCCCCCTCTTTTCCATCTGAAGTCCTTCGTCCTCGATGCGTCTGATGTTTGCATTTTTCACGGGTGGTTGAGCGTCTTCGTTTTGAACGGGCACGGCTTCTGGGTTTCGGGAGAGGTGGTGGGGGGTTGATGATTAAAGCGACTGCGAATGTACTTCAGCGTGATGATGTTCCCTTTGGCCCCTTTGAGTTTTTTTTTACTTTCAGTGGCTTACTGTTTTGTTCCTTTGAGTTCTCTCTAGGGTACTTCTTTTTAACGGCTTTTCAGTCTCTCGCTCTTTTTTCTCCTCTTTTTTTTTTATCCTTTAGGCTTGTGGGTCTTTTTGAGTTTTCGGTGTTCTTGATGTTGAAGTTGAGGTTTTGGACTGTTTTGGGGTTCTTCTATTAATGCTTCTTTGCAACTCCTGGGTTCCACCTTTCTCTCTCTTTGGTGCCCATCAAATTGCAATATTTTTCTCTTTCCTTCAAATAAAAAAAAAAATGTGGAGAGATTGTAGCTCCAACAGCAGTTCTCGTTTTCCCCTATTCCCTGCCGATTTTCAGGCGTTACGAATCCGCCAATTCAATTTCCTCTTTTTTTCTATGCCCTTTTTTTCCCTTCTGTGTTGCGTACAATGAATTGTCATCTTTCTTCTGAGGACGCTGAAGCTACGTTTTCTCGCTGGCGTTTTCTTGTCCACTTTCTTTTGTTTATCATGGGAGTTCGAATGGTGACAATGAACTTCCTTCTGTTTGTTAGCGACACTGTTCTTAGTTGTCTTTCCCCTCTCTCTCTCTCTCTTCTCTCTCTTTAACTCGGCCGGTGGTAGGGTCTACACTATCCATGCCTTCTGAATTTAATGGTTGTCGTGTAATCCTGCTCGTTCCTCTTTAAGCAAAACTCCCCCCACTTACTCCTTGAGGCCTTGTGGCAGTTCCCTCTTGGTGCAAGAAACCCCTTTGCCCTTTGGCAGCTGTTTCCATCTGTTCTACATTTTCCCCCCACTTAACATGGAAATTCAATGCCGCATTACCACCGCCTATCTCGTCGTCGTTGCACTAATCCGTCTCTAGCTTTTTTTATGACATCACCGAGCGATTTCGCAGGGTCAACGTTTCTGGTGTGGTTCGGACCCACGGTCCGGCTCACGGTGTCGGACCCCGAGCTGATCAGGGAGATCTTCACCTCCAAGCAGTCGGAATTCTACGAGAAGAGCGAGTCGCACCCCCTCGTGAAGCAGCTCGAGGGCGACGGCCTCCTCACCCTCAGGGGCGAGAAATGGTTTCACCACCGCAAGATCATCGTCCCCACATTCTACATGGAGAATCTCAAAGTAAAAGCTCTCCCCCACCCAAGAATCTCACATCAAGAATTCCAATCACATCAAGAAACACACTCAATTAGTCAATGCCGGATCGACTGACTCGCTGTCTTTCTCTTGTCGATTTCTTTTTGGTGCGCAGCTGCTGGTGCCGGTGGTGGCGAGTAGCGTGATGAGCATGCTGGAGAAATGGGAGGCATTGATGTCCAAATCGGGAGAGGTCGAGATTGAGGTCTCCGAGTGGCTCCAGAACCTGACCGAGGACATCATCACCAGGACAGCATTCGGCATCAGCTACGAAGATGGCAAGGCCATCTTCAGGCTCCAAGCTCGGCAGATGGTCCTCGCGGCCGACGTCTTCCAGAAAGTCTTCATCCCTGGCTATAGGTAACTCGTCAATCAAGCAACACCCGTCATCGCCTACACGTCAAATCTTTCGGAACTGGCGTGCTGGGTTCAAAATACCCGAAAGTCATTCGATGCATTAACTCACTTCCTTACGGTCCGTCTGGCAGGTTCTTGCCAACGAAGAGGAACATAGTCTCTTGGAAGCTGGACCGGGAAATCAAGAAGTCGCTCGTCAAGCTCATCGACCGCCGGAAAGAGGAGTCGGGCGGCAGCAGCGACGATGGCGGCGGCGATGGCGGCAACGACGCGGCGACCCTCGAGGGCCGGAGCCGAGGCCGGCCCAACGACCTGCTGGGGCTGATGATCCAGGCGTCCAAGTCGTCGGACGCGGTCTCGGTGAACGACATCGTGGAGGAGTGCAAGGGGTTCTTCTTCGCCGGCAAGCACTCCACGTCGAACATGCTGACGTGGACGACAGTCCTCCTGGCGATGCACCCGCAGTGGCAGGTCCGGGCACGTGACGAGGTCCTCAGGGTGTGCGGATCACGTGACGTCCCCACCAAGGACGACCTTGTCAAGCTCAAGACGGTACGCTCGTCCCCGTTTATTTTGTTTTGTTTTACTCTCTCTTTTTCGTCTGCCGAAAAGACCCCTTGCATTAGCTCATCTTATTATTCATGACCCGCTTGTGCAGCTGACCATGGTGGTGAACGAATCCCTGCGGCTGTACCCGCCGGTCGTGGCGATGATCCGGCGGGCTCGGGCGGACGCGGAGCTCAACGGGTACCAGATCCCGCGCGGCACGGAGATCCTGATCCCGATCCTGGCCCTCCACCACGACCAGGCCATATGGGGCGGCGACGCGAACGAGTTCAATCCGGGCCGGTTCGCGGACGGCGTGGCCCGGGCGGCAAAGCACCCGGGGGCGTTCATACCCTTCGGCCTGGGCCCCCGGAACTGCATCGGACAGAACCTGGCCCTCCTGCAGGCCAAGCTGGCCCTGGCCATCATAATCCAGCGGTTCTCGTTCGTCCTCGCGCCGAGCTACCGGCACGCGCCAACGGTGCTGATGCTGCTGTACCCGCAGCATGGGGCGCCCATCATATTTAAACGGTTGGCGGATCCCCCGGCCCCACGAGATCAACGGTTGTGAACGAAGCTGCTCTTTAGTATATGTGTTGGTAGTGTGGGGGAATTTTTTTTTTTTTTTTTTTTTTCATTTTTTGGTGTTATGTGTTGGTAGTGTGGGGGAATTGCTGGTGGTGGAGCGGAGTGACCGATTTGTCCATGATTAATTAGTAATCCATAGTGCCATAGGGAGGAACAAAATGAGGGTGAACAAAATTTGAAGGAAAAGGAAATGGGAGAGGCGTTTTGAAATTCTGACCCAATAGTCATGTTTTTTCTTTTTTAAATTTATTTTCTTCACAAAAAGGAAAAAGGGGGGGGGGGGGGAGAGAGAGAGAGAGAGAGAGAGAGAGAGAGAGAGAGAAGGTGGGGGAGGGTGCCTAATGGCATGTGGGATTTTTAATTATTTTTTTTAGGTTTTAGGTAGGAATTTGCTAACGAATAGGAGTAGCTCATCTCATATGTGTATGTAATGTATATTTCGCACTAGTACCTAGCATTTTTGTAACATTATGCATTTATGAACATGAAGTAAGATGTTTTACTCAAGCCCCTCTCTCTCTCTCTCTCTCTCTCTCTCTCTCTCTCTCTCTCTCTCTCTCTCTCGCTTGCACCACATGTCTGGCAAGACATGATGCCACATACAACGTTTTTTTTAATGCAAAATTAGTTGGAAAAATGGTTATAGCTTTTAATGTACTTAAAAATAATCCATAGACGAGAACATTCATGTGGCGGCAGTAATGGAAATTTAGTGGCTCGACGCGGAATTCACTTTAAAATGCAATGATTTTATCAGGCACTATTAGGAAGAAGTGCATTCCTTTCCAAGATCTAGCCCTTGGAAAGGTGGAGGAGATTTGTATTTGATTGTATACTTTGCATCGTCTACCTGCGAAAATAAATAACCTTTAGCTTACTTTCCTTACTTAAAAAGAAAAAAAAAAAGAAAAAAACTCTCTTTCCTATACATAGTTAACATCAATATTAATTTACTCAGCACTGCTTTTCAATGTGGGGACAATGGAGTTGAGGAATGCGAAAATCCAGGTACATTTTAATCCTTCGAAGTATCATCAACATGAACTTTAAGGCGCTCTGTCGGGGAGATTGGCCATAGAGTACATGCAAACATCTTCTACTATGTTCAGTACCTCTCAACCAATTATGTGCCACAATTAGTATGGATGAATAGTTTGGATGTGCGGAATGATAGGAGGAAGAAGGTCCACGCACACATTTGGAAAAAAAAAAACGTACAAATTAGAATATCATTTATTTACTTTAGTGCACTTAATTATCATAAAGGTGTCCTCTCTCGTCCATGAAGCTCATTTACTTCGAAGATAATTGATACATATAATCAGTAAAAGAAAGATATCCGCATATAAAGTCTTGTTATTGATTGATTCGTATAGTTAGTGGTATGAAGTCTTTTTGGCGTGCATTGGATTTCTATATTCAGGTTGTCTCTATCATTCAATTTTGTGAGCCGGTCTTGCCGAGTCTCTAGAACTTGTTCCTAATTTACATGAAAAAAATAATGAAGTCTTGTTAATTAGTGCCCTTTCGGCACCGACCACTCTTAATGGTAACGTCAAATGGAAAATATCTACATTTCATGCAACAAACTTGGCAAAGCTTAATGAGTACCCAATTACTCTTGGACATTTTCCTGGCAGTGAATAGGTCTAATATATAGTTAAAGATAATGTTTCTGATTGAAAAGTATAAATATCATGTACATGGACATTGCACATGACTTCTCACCAAAACTCATAGTGAAGATACGAGAGTAACATGTAAAAGCTGCACGGAAATTTATTGAGATTGAACATCGTGCAATGTTTTGATTTAATTGGTACATGATAATTGTGATGGTACTCACCAAAATTTCTACTAAATCCCATGTGAAGAGAGAGGCAATGATCTTCATAAATGAATTTCCAGTGAAACAACGTACGTCTCTGCAAGTATTGTTGGACCTTTCTATTCCATTCGGGCATGGACCATGTCAGGAAACGAGGTACTTATCTAGGGTTTCTTCTTTATCTATCTTTTAAGATATCAAAATGTAGGTCAACTCTTCAATCAGGGTAAGATGCCCCACTGCAAACTAATGAAGTTTATATACACTACCACCTTCTTTCCAACTAAGCCAATCAAGAGCTGAGAGAGTCTTCGTCTCTTGCTTAGTGTGATCAAGTCTATAGTATCCACGAGTGCATGTGTGCGACACTTCACATGTATGTGTGTGAATCATATATACGCATGGGATATATCTATATACCTCGATAAACATCTTGAGTTATATATAGGAGTCGAGTTGTTTGGTTACTTAGACCATATACATGTCAATATAAACATATATATATATATATATATTTTTTTTTTTTTTGAATTTTCCATTTACAACTAAAGAGTTTGCCATGTAGTTACTCCAGAGGAACTTGTAGTTACAAACCGGCAGGCCACTTTAGCACGACCGCGACAGATTCGGGTAGCGACAACTCAAGGATGTGTTACGTTTCCTTGGAAACTGAAAACTGAATTGTTAGGAATGGTCCATCCGATGCCATGTTCCTATCTTAAGATGATTTGGACCAGTTTCTGGTCCCTCCATTCACCTCCATTAAGAACGGACTGTGTCAGTTAACTAACTATGAAGACATGGCCTGTGAGATTCAATGTAGCAGACATGTTGATATTTATTAAATAAAGAAAAGGAAGGAAAAGAAAAGAAATAAAACAAACACTCGAGAGAGAGAGAGAGAGAGAGAGAGAGAGAGAGAGAGAGAGAGAGAGAGAGAGAGAGAGAGAGAGAGAGAGAGAGAGAGAGAGATTTAGATTTGGCTGTATGTGGTGTGGAAATCGTATATAAATTCCCTTTTCTGATCATAGATTTGAAGCATCATCTCTCCCCATCGATGCCAGCTTCCCATTCATCATTTTGCACACATACAGCTATTTCTTCATGTCATGTTAACCTATTTAACTTAGAAATAATTATAATTCACACCGCCAAAATGTTATATTATATATGAGACAATGGTGGATATAATCACAACAGAGAAACGTGTCGAAAATAATGGTTGCTGTTATAGGATTCATTACGGACATCGTTGTTTCTTGAGATATTATTTACCTTAATTTGATTGAACAAACAATGGGATTGATTGCTCTTCTAAACATTGTGTAAACTAGTTAAATTTATTGTCAATCCTAATGTTCCATTCTTCTTGCCTTTCTGCAATGGAAAAAAAAACGCTTTTATTTCTTCTTTACCTTTTACAATGAAAAAAGAAAGCACTGAAGACCTTCCTTTCTACAAGAATTGGGACCTCCAAATCACATGGGATAACTGTACAAGGTCCAATTACCTCTAAATCCGCTGTCGTCGGAAATTTTGGGCAGCTCTTTCACAGCCTAGTTCGTCCTAGACTGGCACGCAGAGAGCGGCGCAACGACGGTGATTGAGGTCTAGTGTTCCCGGCAAAGCAGAGATGGACCGAAGGTGGTAGCGGGTGGGGAGAGTGTAGGCTTAATGTATTTTTCTCTATAATAAGAGAGGGTGATTCCGTCGTTTTAGGGTAATTGCGCAGTTACCCCCCTTAGTTTAGAGGATCTAAGTTCCTTCTCTAATTATATAGTGATTTTATTTTACACTCTGAATTTTAAAATTACACAAACTAGCTACTTGGATGTATACCTTTCTGCATTTTGAAAGTTGTTTGTGAAAGCAGAATAAACTGAGATCAAATACGTTTGAGTTTAAGTTCAAATGTGACATGCATATGATAGCTAATCAAACTTTTATACATGCAACAATAGATTATGGTAAAATCAGAGACAAACCACATACAAAAACACTAGCATTTCCCGAGGCACGAAATGTTCTTTTGGAAGGAAAAGAAGGTGACTGCAATCCACCATGCAAGGCATCTTTTATTTAAACGAACATGTCTCCCATCTTTTTATGGGATTTGGGGGCTTCGGTATGTGTAGTATATAGTGAGCAGTGTCATTGAGAGGAGTAACCAACCTCTCCTTTATAGCACTAGCTTTTTGGGATCTTCTCATGCTCTTATTATTACTACTGTGGATCGTTTTGCTTATTTAAATAATTCGTTTGCCTTGATGGTCCCCAGGAGGAAGCATGTGGCTGGGGTAATTCCCCCACCCTTTTGATCCTTGTGGGTTTAACTGTGTTCTCTTGCTTTTGTTAAAGGAATCCAAGCATGCCCACGAAGCCCATGTGATGGAAGATCTCATCTATAATTACAGTATGAGCACATTTGCTGATTTCTTGATTATCTTTCTTCACTTTTGGAGTCCCATGGCATTGTTTTGGTTAGGGTTTTGAGGTGGGTTTTTCTTTTTTTTTTCTCCTTTTCCTTTCCTTCTTTATGCATGATCTCTTCCGAGAGAGGGGGACAAATCCTGGTGAACTGATGGAGATGATTGTTCTGGGTGTGTTCATTCCTTTTTATTTCTTGATGAACGTGCTAAGGTGAACCCATGAACCAAAAGAGAAAGCCCATAATTATTATGCTAATCTTGGAGTTCTGGCATTCCTGATTATTAATAATTGAATCAAGGGTTTCTCACATAATTAAGGGCATCAGAAGGAGCATGATTTACCTCTCAGGACCACCTCAAATTCCATATAACAAGGCAGTATTTTTTAAAAGCCCTTACCGTGATTAAACTATGATATAATGCACTTCTCCATAATAAACAAGATCCATGTCCTCATCTTATAGTCTATAGTTTAGTAATATATTTGCTGTGCAAACAGAGGATTTTCTTCGTTTGTGCTTTGTCTTGAGCAAAGCCTCCTCATTAACATCCATGCAATGTCCCCCCAAGGTCAGTAAACGACAAAAATCAACATTCCAATGTATTCGAGATTTAAAAAGGGAGAAGGCACCTTTAAGTAAGATAATAGCGAGGAAGGAAGATGAGGCTTATTGTGTAAAGCAAAATATGCATACCTAATTCCTTTTATTCATGCTTTTCTCTATCTGCAAAGAGAGAGGGAGATAAAAACAACATGTGAGTATCAAGAGAGATTCTAAAAAGTAGCCTTTAAAATCCCACTCAAGAACCAAGCAACTGTCTTGGGGGATTTAAAGATTCTGCCAATCATGCAAGGTGAGCTACAGACTTGCAATCTTAGTTGCAGAGATGAGATATGAAGGTTCTACCCACTATTAGGGAAAATTATCAGAAATTTTAACAAAAAACAATCAGTTCTATTTTGCTTCATTTTAAAAAATATTATGTGAAATTCACATAATCTTTTGCAACTCGATTAGAAGCCCTACTTAGTAATTAGTACTCGGTACTCGACACAAAGGTGAGGTCAGGTTGGGAAACTCGCTAAGCCCGACTAGGGCCAATAGATCTTGGTGGTGGCCAGCTCACAAAATTTAGCTTAATTAAAGCATGAAGCCATATGGTTGGAAGGAGAGTCGCTTATATAGTATAAATGCAGTCATATTTAATCATAAAATGTCCCCGATAGCAGCACAAACGCCAAAGAGATTGAGCTGGCTAATTGTCTGTCCTTGATTAATGCTACCTTGTCGGGGTGTCATAGAACAATGTCCAAGGACTCACCTTTTCTCTAATTTTTTTTATTTTAAAAAACCATTTTTTTTTTTAAAATTTATGTATGATTGGCCATTTCATGCTCAAATGAGTGAGCCATCTTCATTGTTTGCATTGGCCAAATGGCTCCTCTCTTGTCTCTGTACACATCTCAGTGTGGTTCAGTCCCTCTGATCTTTTACCTGCCCATGTCATTTCTTTCAATGAGATCTTAGATTGATCATTCAACTTTTATGATGACAAACTATCAATTTTGACAGATGTGTGCTTCATTGCTTCATCATCCTCTCAGTGCATCACAGATACTTGGAGTGAACCCTGCATTTTTTTTCCCTTTATTTTCTCCAAATGACAAGACAGCAGAATCAACCCCCTGCATATACATTTTTGATCGAAATTACATTAGTGTCCCCGGTACTTCTAAGGAAAGAGAGTGTACTTATCTGCCTGTCCAGCTATTGACATATCAAATTTGTTTGCTAATCTAGAAACACGTTCAAGCCAAAGTAGTAATTAGCGCATCTATGTTGACAATGTAGAATTTAGATGGGGAAGATTGATTGCTCCGCCATCATGTGTACAGTGACCAAATAGGAAGAAAAGGTGGGCAAACATTCTCTCATCGAAGAAAGGCTCTCTTGATCAATATAAGCAAAAGATATCAATGTTGCACCAAGCTTTTCATCCCAGATTACATTACATGCTAAAAAATGCAGGGACTTTTTGCCCACATGAAGACAACACTAGCAATCTAGCATTTGTTACCCCCTCAATCTCCTTTCCATTAGGAATTGAAATTCTGGAGAAAAGTGGACCTAAATTGAAGATCATAAAGACTAGGAGCGATAACGACAACCCAACTCTCTCTCTCTCTCTCTCTCTCCCTATGAAAGAGGCAAGATCACATGGCAGCATCAATCATGAAAAGATGCTAATGAGACAGGGGCTGGGGGGGATTTGGTGGAGCCACATAAATGCACCAAATTCATTCGTAGGCTTCCCATTCTTCAGTCTCACTTTGGGTGATAAAAGAGAGAGACACCATTCCAAATCATCAACCCCCATTTATTTATTTTATTAGATATAACAAAAACAAACAAACAAAGGGAAAATCTCAGATGAATTCACAGTTCAAGTTGTCTCAATACATTAAATATTTATGCTGTACAGTATACACTGTAACTAGGAATGACACCAAGGTGGGGTTTGTTGGTGATTCCAGAGACAACGGCACCTGTGCAGTCTTCTCCTCTTTATGGTCTCACAAAAAGTTCTTGGAAAATTGCCTTTTGAAAAAGGATGGCAGAAAAACAAACCCAGATTGATCTTTAACACAAATATTTATATATATATGCGACAAGATGAAAATACAAAGAACAACACTTGAACAGTATTTTGATAATAAGAGAGTATATGTCTTCATGTGCTCCTATATCCCACTGGTCTTTTTATTTTTATTCTGAACCCAAGCTTAGTTAGGTAAGCGCATGTCAGTACAGCAAGGTGACAACCATACTAAGGACATATTAAATTGGCTCTTTGACATCGCAAGGTTGAAGAACAGCTCGATCGTTACTGTTTCTGTTTGCATATGGTTGTGATTACCAGGTAAACAGGATGCTTTTCGCAAGAAATTGCGCCGAAAAACAGTTGAAAGAGACTTGTTAGTTTTTGTGGTCCAACTCGCATTAACAGTAATGAGTCCAAATTTCTACAGTCTTTAACGGTAGCTCTCTGATTACAACAGATGAGCAATTGAAATTGAACTCCATCTAGAGCAACCAAGTCATCATCATATATGGAATCAACTAAGGAGGCGTCTTGACCAAAATAAACGACAATTGGTTGGTAATTTGCTGCTTTTTGTTGCCAGATATTTCCCCAGAAAAAAAGAAAAAAAGAAGAAGCTAGCAAAGTCGTACTTTTTCTCGTGGTTAGTCGAACTGATAAGGGTATTCCACATTCGATCTTAAGAGAATTTGAGCAAGAACATTAGATCCTTCTTTGGCACACAACTGTATTAAACTTCCAGAAGTTGCTGCTCATGCCCTTCATTTTCAGGGACTTAGGTCCCCGGATGTTATGGATCCTCCCCCTGCGGTCATTGGGCCTAGACTCTAAAGGCCCAGTTAAAAAAAATCAGTTAACTTCTCTTACCTTCTCTTTTGTTTTTTTTTGGGCCGGTCTCTTTCCTTCTCTTTAATGGCCGACTTTGGATGTTTTCCTTAATCAAGAACTTATGTCAATCTTTCTTTGGTCTTTGACTACAATGCTGTCTATTCGGTGGCTTCCGATGAGGACTTGAATGTGCATCTCAGGAAGTACAGATCTGATATTGAGTTTTGCTTCATCATGGAATAGTCTGTTATAGCCAAGTCACGTAAAAGCAATTTCTCATGAATTTCTGTATGTGGTCTACCTTCGAAAGATCGAGATAATTGATGGATTTACTAAGTATGGTTTGCAAAAACCAATTTATGACGAGCTCCGTTGCTGTTGAAAGATCTAAACTGGCAGATCACATACCGAATGAGTTTATTTTGTATGACAACCTTCAAAGGAATATGTGGTCGTGCAATGAGAGCCTCACTCTTTAAACTGAAGAAAAGATACATTTAGTAGAAATGCATTTGATTACACTATTAGCGAGATGCTGAACATGACATGCGCTTAGATGACCGATTGGCTTTGTAATGAACACGACTCGACAAGATTCAGAATGAGTTAATTGACTTGCTTCACACTAACTGGACGCTGAGACATCATCTTGCCTTCTCATCTTCTCGTCTAGACTAAAAAGAGCTGCAGTGGAATTTAGTCGAATGGGAACTATGTTGCTTCTGCAGCTTCTTCCTGTTTCAAACCTGAAGTGTATACCAAACACAAATACACCATGGCTCTAGATGACTCGTAAATCTGATTGCCAAGTGATTAGCAACGAGTTGGCTTCATATTTACCATTTTCATATTCCTGACTGTGTCTGCGTAAAAAATCAAGAGCACAATACATTGGGGGTTACAGGTTCTCTGATGCAGCTTTAGCTAGTGCTAAACCAAACAGAGTATAATTGCTAGTTTTGCTATGAACAAGGATACATCGATCAAAGCTAAGATTCTGCTATGCGGTTCTTAAGCACACCTGAAAGGTAATGTGACTTGGCACATCAGAAGGGTCAACAGACTACAGTATTCATATGACTAAGTTTCCAAGCAATAGAAAGAACAGCCGATGATGAATATTGCAAAGCACAAAGCTTATCTTTGAAGTCTAAAGCTAAGAAGTCCTCGTATGAACATTTGAAACTAGAGTTTGCAAAATAAAACTGAAAGCAATCAGGCAAAACGTCAGATCCTGTTTTCCAGCAACTGCTCAAAGGTAAATGAAAAGGAATCAATCTATGAATCTAAGTTTAAACGAAGAAAGAAGCCATATTGGTGTGCTTTCTTCAACTAATCTAGTTGCTATGATCTGTAGAAACTAATTTTTTCAACTCCGTCAAATGTTCATCATTTGATATATGGAGTGAAATACGAAGGTTAGTCACCAGTGCTTCCTGCTCCCAACTCAAAGGTCCTGATGCGTGCAATGCCTCCATTGTGCAACGGTAAGCTTGCAACTCCAACTTGTGTATTTCATCTTCCAAGTTTTCTTTCGGCAAAGGGAGATTACTGCTTCCCTCATGCCCATGACAAGTGGATTGAGCATCACCGATACAAGCGCTAACAAATCCAACAGGAGAAGCAGAGATGTCATGAGGACATATGTGACTATCATTTCCACTAATGCTACAACTACCGACTGAGCATTCTTCGTTATCGTTGTGACTGGATTTTGCATGGGATGCAAAAGCACGACCATCTGCATCAGTTGATTTAATCCTCTTCGCATCCACTTCAGTAAATCCATTTATTCTTCTCCTCAAAGAAGGCTTTAAGGTTTCCTGATCCAATGTGTCTCTTCGGATGGCAGCCGCATCAACTTGCTTCAATAGTATAGGTGTCTTTGCAGCAGTTACATTGGGGAATCTTCCTTCTTTATCATTAACTTTACAACTCCTGAAAGCTTCAGAAGTTGCTTCTGGGACAATTGAGCCATTCAACCATGGTCTTTTCATAGATATATGTCTATTGACACGATAATCCTGCCAATTTTCACCGTTCTCAGCAGTGGATAGATTATTTTTCTGAGACAGCTTCTGCGTTGCATGTTCCTTTTTACCTGGGAGGTTAGGATTCTTGTCACACCTCAACAATGGCATTTCCTTACATTTTCCTTCACGGAAAATTGCAGAATCCTGAATACAGAAACAATGTCAGAAAGTGAGACAAAAACAAATGCAAAGCAAGGGTTCATATTTATAATTCGGCTGGCTTGCATTGTCCCACCGGTGATAAATAAACAAGCGTTCACATCTCTAATTCAAACTGGTTTGCATTGTCCCATTTGTAGTAAACACGCAACAATATTAACATAATGACTAGCTTATGGCAGGATTCTAATTAACTGCAGACAGTCCATATGACTTCTTTCATCTGTTTACTAGAATGAAGAAACTTCAGGTATTCTATATAGAGATGCTGATAGATCTTGTTAACTACCAAAAACATGAACATGACAGGGAAAAACCAACTGAACCAAGTGCAGCACATGCAAGCAATTGAAAGTTTCACACGGATACCTATGCAGATCAAAAGAAGATATCATGTAATTAAACATAAGCGAACCTATAATGGTTTACCTGTCTGATTAAAGTCCATGTACCATGTTGCCAAGACTGTCTCGCCCGAATGTCAGAACTCGTGACTCTTAACTGCTGAGAGGCTCCCAGCAACCTAACCAGATAGTAGTTTTTTCCCAAAGCCCTTAATACTGTAGCCACTTTCCAAGAGAAACTATCGAACACCTCGACAACATCACCGGGAACCCAATTACTGGAAATATCTAGCAAAGGCGGGCAAGGCCTGATGGCCTTACTTGATACCCTCTCCAGAGTATTTTTTACTGCGGCACCCTTGTAATTATAATACCGGACCATGTAGTTGCAGCCATTGCCAGATATTATCTCTGCACTTCGCCAGGAGCCGGATGGAAGCTCTTTTATGTTCAGTACCTCAACTCTAGTGCCCTTCTTATATCCCATCTTGACCACCATAATTTTAGTCTACCATCAGTCAGATGCCACGCCCAAGAAGCTAGTGTTGACTAACATAAGAATCAAAATAGAAGAGATGACGAACATCAGCTTTGCACTCTTAAGGACATGAATTCATAGGGAAGTAGAGCTTAAGAAAAGCATGCATCTCATAAAACTAAAAGCATTAACATTCACAAGAAAATGTAATGTTTCAAACTCCAAGAACAGAAGGCATCAAAAGAGCAACAAGATTAAAGACACACGACATTAAGAGGACTTATCCAGAGAGTCCCCTCAAGGAAAGGACACAGACGCTAAAATTGCTACCGTCAAGATAAGATCAAATCAGAAGAAAAACAAAGACTTGCAATGCATAATTTCCTAAAACTGTACCAGGACAGAAAGACTGGATGTAACACCAAATAATCGAGACTGACAAAGCCCAGGCAATGTCTCTGCTTCACCCATCGATAATTTCCTTTGCCCGAAGATCAAACAGAGCATCTAAACGGAAAAACTCACAACAAACATCTCCATGTAACCATGAAAAGGACAAGAAACTTTTACATATCCAAGCAAAGAAATTTCAATTAGCAGAATATTTTCTCAGAGCCCCCTGTTTGGTTGGAATCCAATCCAAGAGAGAGAATCCCACTTTGTAAAATTTAAGACTTTGCAGATGTTGGGAAAGAGAAACAACTCAATCGAGCAAAATATGACTGCTCCGCTTGATGGGCCTGTATAGCAATCAAAATGCCAAGGAAGAAATTATTCAAGTCATGATCATAATAACTCCATTGTTTCCCTCTGCTGTCACAGCAACGAAACCAGAGTCAAAGAAATTTGGGCAAATCATCAAATCCTCAAATCCTCAACTTTCACGTCAAAGGATTGAACTTTAAGCAATAATACGCGGAAACAGACAGAAAAAAGACATTGATGAGAAGCCTCGGAAACACGACCAGCAGATCAAACGAAAAGGCAATGAACCCTCAAGATGATATGGTTGAAGAACTGCAAGATGGGTGGAATTTGACTGACCTTCTCTTTCCCCCTTCGATGCTGAAGGTGAACCTGTGCAGGAAACTTCTTGATGCTGCTCAAATGGGGGGGGCTTTGTATGAATGTTTTGATGTGACGATGGGAAAGGGTTCTCACTGTTGGTGGGGATGTCTTTGTTCTCCTCTTTTTCACAGAGACACATAAAGATTGCCCCCTAAAACAAGCTGCAGTTGGAGGCCATTTTGTCCCTAAAAGTGTGAATATAGGTTTCCTGGGACATGGGTAATTTGTTTTAGAGAAGGATTTGGTAGCATTGAGATACAAAAATAAAGGCATTGACATTTTTGTTGTTCTTCTACATGATTTGGAATCTTCATTTTTGGAATATTGGTTATTTTGTTAAGTATGATCTGCGATAGCGTCACCACGTAAACATTGACTAGATTAGCTATGATTATACGGCATTTTATTAACCGAGCACTTGATATGGACTAGACTAGCGAGGATTATACGGCATTTTATTAACCAAGCGCTTGATATGGGTAAGAAGAAAAAAAGGAAAACAAAAAAATTCCGAAAAAAATACCCGACCCCGGACATTCACACATAGCCATTGGGAAGAGAGGGCTGGGATGGGCAAGGGTGGCTGCATTGCTGCATCATCAAGGTGTAGCGAGGACGAGGACTGCCCCATGCTTGCCGATCTATGGCAACCACCCTACAACCATTGTTACCTCCGTTCCTGTAGGAGTGTCTGGTTCGGCGTTCTTGGGAATTGCATGACCTCCACAAGGGTTGTCCCAAGTTTGGGGACTCAATTGCATAAAAAGAATTTTAATGACTTGATTTGCCAATTTACAAAAAAGTTTAAGGATCTCTTGTACTTTTATCTCAAAATGAAATTGTTACCGATATTTTGAATTATGGAAAAATGTCATCGATAATTTCTCAATTTTTATTCGATTTTTAATGTCCCCACGGAGTTTCTTTATTTTCGTTTAGTCCCTTAACTTGTCAATTTTTGCTTAATGTAATTCTTTAGTTACGTGAAGCGTCGTGTCACATGTTTTTTCGGTTGATTTGTTGTGCCAACTAGTAAAGATAAGTGAAAAACTCACAAAAAATCTCAAGCTATGCCACTATAATACTTTTATACCGAACTGTTTTATAACATCAAAAACTCCAAATTATATCTCACGTGACATCTACTTTAACCCAAAACTCGAACCTATGCGACATATTTACCCATTCGTCAAGGTTCCATCAAATGATTTTTCAGTCAAATCAATTGCCATTTTTACTTAAGTTAAGTAACATGAGCATCATGGCAGTAACTTTTGCAATGTAGGCAAATTTTTAATAGGCCTCATTGAGGGAATTTTAATATGGTGTAAATATATTACATATGTACAAATTTTGGATTTAAAATAAATGTGTCATGGTGAGTATAGTTTTAGATTTTTGATACTTTTAGTTTATAGGTAAAATTAATAGTTTTAGGGTTTTGCAAAGATAAAAGGGACAAAAGAAAGAAAAAAAGAGAAGAGGAAGCGCTTCTCTCGCAAATGCGATCTTTCTGAGGTATTCCCTCTCCCTCACCTTTTCTCTTTCCCTTGTTACCGCCAAATTGATCATTTCTTAATACAAATATATTTATGGATTATCGCGAATAATCCTTGCAGAAGTCAAAAAGCCTGTTCCTTGCCACTTTCCTTAATTGGCAGCCTACCATAGTGATGCCCAAAAATTAAATATAAAAAAACAAAAACAAAAATCATTGATACTATGTCAAACCCACCCAGCAGAACTACCAGATTACTCATTTAAAGGAAATTCTTGAGGGAAATTCTTGAGGTATCTGTTTTCCAATCAAGAATATGGACAAACATTAACGTGTGGGGCCCGAAAAAATATTTTTTAACTAATTATATGGTTGACATGATATAACGAATGAAATGCTTTAAACAATTTTTGTATTTTAGAATATTTAATTCCCCTTTAATATTAGTTAGGTGCTCGCTACTTAGGGTTGAGATGGTGCAAGATCTAGTGAGAAAGGTAGAATAATTGCAAGGTGACATAAGGAAGTCCTAACGTAAAATAAGAAATCGATTTTATGACCCCTCATTCAAAAAAATTGAAACTATAAATTGAACTTATCAGCTCCTAAACCGAGCCGATCCTAGATAGGTTTCCGATTTGAGCAAGGCTCGGTGTTCACCCCTACCTCTACTCCTTAGCATACCAAAGTCCGCCGTCCTTGCCACACATCACATTTTAGTAACACATAAGTAAATTTTCTATGGAAAAGTGTTTCCATTTATTTAAAGATCCCGTATATTTTGTTACAAAATTAGTGAAGTAAACAGCTTTTCGCACGCGAAGTCAAAAGATACGTGCAATTGGGTTTACAAAAAGAAGGAAAAGAAAACTTGGAATTCCTACACATGGATCAGATAGGTCCACGACTGGTCCCTTGAAAAAGTCCTTTTATTTTATTATTTTCATTTTTTTTTCGTTTGACCAAGAACCATTCAACACGGGCACTATTAAATTATTGTTACACAAACATTGGAAGATTAGGACGAGTGATACGGTCATTAACGAAACTCAATTTGGAACTCTCTTTCGTTACATAATTTTAGATGTTTTGAGGTGTCGAATTCATTAGGGATTAGTAAAGAATATTACTTGCGTATGTGCTTGGACGACTCTTCCGAATGTTGCTTCGAGGGTTCTCTAAAGAGCAAAGTTTTCTGGGAAAGATCTAACTTTCAGCTGGTCATCCAAAGCAGACGAGAAAAAAAGGTGGGGGTTCCGCAGTTTGTGGTGTTACTATTTTCAAAAGAAATAGGAAGCTTATTCCTAAGATAACTTGGAAAGATTGGGCTAAATTTGGAAAGAAAATAAAAGAAAACTAAATAAAGATCATTCTAAGTGTTAGTCTTTTCCACGCAACTATTCTTTTCATTCTTTTTAGGGACGGATCTATGCTCCCAAATGAAAGTTAGCAAGAGACGCACCCTCGCGTGGTGGCTAGATATCGAGCTCGAATTTGGCTGGAGTCGACACCAGGGAGAATGCCGCGAGAAATTTCGACACATAGGTTTGGAAAATATTGAGATATCAAGGCATCAATTGCCTGGTGGCGTCTCAAAGAGTTCATTGTCATGGGTAATTTCACATTCTTTTTCTTTGCTTTTCGACTATCAGAAGAGTTCATCTAAATCCATAAATTATCAATCGATACAATATTGCTACTAACTTCATAGACCCCCGCAAAAGAAGGGATAATCGTCCGAAAAGTCTTGAACCTATTATACGACGGCCAATTCAATCTCGAATCTTTTAATTGTACTAACTTAGTTTCAAATTTTTTGCCAATTTAGTCAATAGGCATTTGAGTCTTGTCAATTTAATTATTAACTTTTTGAAATTTTGCCAATTTAGTCCTAAATGCCTATTATTTGGATAATTGGCCGATATTGACATACCGTCAAAATGTTTGTGACTACTAAATTAGCACAATTGAAATATTTAGAACTAAATTAACAAATCGTCAAAAGATATAGGACTACGTTGGTCCAACGGAAAGAATTAGGATTGAATATATGTTTAGGATTTGTTAACCCAAAGAGCCTAGCTATATAGTTCATCTTTGTGAGCCACTCATTTGTGTCGGCAGGACCCTTGGGACCCTTTTAATCCGCAAGCCATTGAGACTTTAACATGAGCTCGGGTCATTCGGCTTCGTTGGAAGAGTCGGCAGGCCCTTAAGACGTGGATGAATTTCTACGTGAAGTGTTCGAGCGTACACAACCGGCACCTTTTGACGTATGAGGCGTGGGAAAGACCGAAGGGCTTGAGCCAAAAGTTCCTGTATCTCACGCCTCTCCTCGATTCTTCTTCGATGCTTCGCGCTGTCTATGTGCGAAAAGATCTGGCAGCTCTATCGTTTTCCAGGATGGGGGCGATTGCTTCGGAGTCACGGCCACGTTTCCCACGTTTGTTAATAAGCAGAAGACTCATCACAAAGAGACCACGCGAAAATCCATGATGTTATGCGATTGCAAGCGAGCCGACTCCGTGTTTAAGTTCTTAATAATCTCGATTATCGATCTGGTTGACCGGTGTAAGGGCAGCTTAGTTTAAGATGGTATGAGCCTTGCAGACTTTCTCGGTCCGCCCGGTTCAGATTAGTCTTTCCTCTAATGATCTTCATTAGTTCTATTGTTCGCTCTCACGCAAAGGGATGCCTAAAACGATTGGTTTTATTGAACCAGTCAGACATCGAATCTATCTCAGATTAAAGTGTCGATGGAGAAGGTAGTGTGTAATTAATCCAGTTCTTCTTGATGCTGTTAACAAAACAAGATTCTTGACCATGACCGGCGACCTTAATCCCGAGTTAGATGTCTGAAAATTAACCAACCATAGCTTGCTAATTCAATTTGCTTTTCTCTCTCTATACTGAGGGAGGGAGGGAGGGAGGGAGGGAGAGAGAAAAGCTGCTTGACAGCTAAAGAAAGTGATCCCAAATGAAAAAGAAATGGTATTCTGCGAGTATTGTGGCAGAATTAGAAGCCATTTACTCTAATTTTTTCATCCAAGGTACATCACCAACATATTCACTTTTCCTCTTCTCCAAGAAAGGGAAAAGAAGCAAACTAAATCACATATGACCCCATTGCTGTTTCCTTATCAATGAGAGCAAAGCCAGAGAGTGAGAGCACAGAGAAAAAGAACAACCGGGATGAGGTGAATGGCTTTCTCTCCTGGTGACCTCAGGTGAGCACCGCTTTCCTTCTTGGTCGAATCGGATGAGGGATGACGAAACAGCGGCAAGTCATTGGCAGACGAGTTCCTCAGCGCCGAGAGGGCCGCCGACGCGGGCAACAGGTTGACCAAGAACTCGTCCGAGTCCCGCGACCCGCTTGACAGCCTGTGCATTCTTCAGGAGATGGGAAGCACAGGAGAACCACTTTGAAACCCTACCGACCCTCTGAAAATCACCAGACTTTTATAGATGGCTTGAGGCATAGGACTTAAAAGGCAATTTGGCAATGTTAAGCGTCGGAAAGCCTGAAGTGGAGGCGACGGGTGGTGTAGCTTTGACGTGAAAAAGCATTTTGGGAGGAGAAAATGCCAAGCTTGACATTTGAGATTGTGGTAAGCCACAGCTAACCATGGATTTGCAAGAAGAGTTATGAGGGTGTCAGCGTATGTTGGAAGCTGCTTCCAGAGCAATTAAGGCATGCATGTGCTTGCCATACAAGTCGACTTCAACACATAAAGAACCTCCGTAGATAAGCATAATTTATTTGGATCTAAGCTTTTGGGGATTGCAACTGAGCAGGAGATGCTCGATCCAATGTCATCTGGCCTCTCTCCTACCAGGAGAGATCAGAACTAGATCAGAACTAATACAACTTGCTCGTCATAAATTTGAACTGTTTCGGGCACTAAGGACATATTTGGTAACCATCCTATTTTTTTTTTTTCCTTTTGTTCTCCTAAAAAAAAAAGAACAAAAATCCGTTTAGCAGTTTTTCAATTCTTCAGAATAAAAAAGTAACTAAGGAATAGATTTAGAACAAAATCAAAATGTACAAAAAAACAATCTACTTTTTTTATTCTCGAGAACAAAAATGGAAAAAACTATTTTTGAACCGAAATTGTTTATGGAAATAAAAAGGTTACCAAATGCAACCTAAATATGCTTCACATTCTAAGCCATCTCCCATGAAGCTCCTTGGCAGTAAGAAAGCTTAAAAAATGAATCGGTGTCATCTTTTCTTCTGATCATTTTGAACGTCTAAACTACGAAACTCGGAAGTCATACTTTTCCCAATCGCTTATTAAGTACTGATTATCTAGTGGTTTCACATTCACAACCGAACGCTCAAAACACAAAATGCTCACTTCAATAGAATTAAACATCTGTTCAAAACCCTCCTGAATCAATCGCTTGTGCGGATCTACCCGGTTCAGGGCGGAAGTCTAACCCAATGATCATCTACCCAGCTTCTGATCCCGTCAGGCAGTGCTCAAAATCACACCCCTATAATATCTTGACCTCCTATGGCATCAATTTATTACATAAGCCAAAATGCATTTCGCTACTCGCTACACCATCATATCGATTACCAATGTATTCATGGCCGCAAATTTAGCCTCAGAGTGAAGATAAACTGGCTAAACTAGTACGTGTAGCTGGTGGTAGACTCTACTTAGTAGTTAATGCATGCAGTTTAAAATATTGCTCACCGTGAAGATATTAGCTTTGCAGAGGAACGAAAGATCTACATGCATGCAGTTAAAAATATTGCTTACCGTGAAGATATTAGCTCGCAGAGGAATGAAAGATCTACACCACATTTATAGTTGTTTCCTTGAAGCAACAACTATTTACAGATTCCGGAAAAAGAAAATCACTGGAATTCTAGTAGGAGCATGCTTTCTCCCAAAACAATCGTACATTGTTTAATTAAAGGGGTACAACAGTTTGACTTGGAATATTGAGTGTCAAAAAAACAGCAAAACCCTCCAAAGAGAGCTTGTCAACCCAGAACCCGAGGACCTGTGCTCCAAAACACAGTAGGTTGCCTGATCCCGAAACTCAGGCTCTGGAAAACCATAAGCAAACGAATATTTTAGGGATGGCAGTGTCATAGAAGATCAGAATAAGATCACACAGCAACAGCCTTCTCGATTGAATGGAAGTGCTCAGAGTACATACCTGTGGTTAAAGCTGAACCCAAATGATCATTTTGTAACTTTCACTGTCTCATTCAACATAAAACATTTTTCTGAAAGGCTGAAGCAGATCGCCAGAGGGTTGCTTGACTCTGCCATCCAGCACAACCTCCATTAATCGATGATTTTCTTTTGAACGGGTCATAGCAAATGAAACATCAACATCATCCCCTTCAGAAACTGCAACGGCAGGATTTAACAGGAAAACCTGCACATGCAAAAGTACATGAGAAAGGGATGGTATGATTCAAGAATTAAGCAATCAAGACAAAGTTGAAAATGATGATGTGGCAGTTCTCATATATCATCTAACAGACGCAAAACCTCAGGAAAATCATATTCAAGCTTTTACTCAACGGATGGCAAAGCTATCATAAAATGGCAAAAAGCTTGAAGAGAAGAACCGATATGGCTTTATTTAATACTTTGCCTATGCACATTCAAGATGTTAAATTTTCCATTCACTGAGACATTAGTAGCTGACCCACTTAGTGGGATAAAGCTTAGTTTGTTGTTATTCTGCACATATTTGTCAGAGGAATACAACCTGCTGTCCCCAATGAGTGCCATTGTCCACACTAGGTGCTGTAGTCAACTCAATCTCTTTCTGAGCTGGATCTTCCATTCTCCCCTGGGGGTAACGAAAACAGGGAAGTTAGTCATAGCTCATTCATAAATGTCAGGGATGCATGAGTACCATCTTACCCGGAAATGGACATCAAACCATCCACTAAAACCGCAAAGTCTCGTATTACATTTGATTATTGATGAAAAGTTTGATCTAACTTCTGCAATATCATCCACGGTGGTAGTCAAACAGTCAATCTCCTTTATGGTGGCCGCCGTCCCTATAACTTGATTTGGGTGAAGGTTGTTCCACAAGGAAGTCTGCATAATTTAGCTTTCTTTTCAATAGGCAAGACCAATATTATTTTAAATAAACGTGCACAAGGACAGAAACATGTTGACATTCTTCATGCAACATAACAGAACAGTAAAATAAAGAACATGGCATCAGGATCCATTTTAACCCACTGAGTTCCAACTTCCAGGCAAAAACAAAAGGCCAACCAACAAGGCAATCAGTTTTAAGTACAGTCTCAATACACGTTTCTATGAAAGTGGTCCATCTGGTTACATAAGTATACGAGATTTGTATTCAGTATATGTCAGAAGAATGAATATCAGTAGAAGAACATTGTATTATCAATACTGAGATCCCACATCGACTTTCAAGCCCAACTCAGGTTTCATCAATTGATCCAACCCAATAAACACTCATGCAAGAAAAATTCCACCAAAACTTAATTTGATGGGTCCAAGGTTGGTAGAGGTCAGATCACGAGACTAGCTGTCGATTTGGAGGCTGCCGATCGACTACCAATTGACTGCTGGTCAATTTCTATGGTTGTTTGTCAATCTTCCAAGGTGGTTATTTGACTTCTCAGACTAGTGGATGAATTGGGAGAGTCAAGTCCTAGTTACCATGCATCTTAAAGTGTTGCCAGTTTCCATGAATCATAATGTGTCTATATAACTGTCCCAGAGTTATTATTGTTAGCTAGATTCCAAGAGTCATTTAAATTGTTTAGTTCCTAAACAAAGTTTCTCTACAAATAGAGTCATCTCACATGTAGAGGCAGACTTGAATTCAACATATACATGACATTTTCCTCAAGTGAGCGACTTTCTATTTTCAGTTCCTCATCCAATCCCTTTAATAGTGAATCAAAAGTGCTTTATACTTCATTGGTGGCATGTTCCTTTATGCCCAGGTGGTGAAATTCATCTATCCCAACCTCATTTTCACTCATACACGCTCCAAAAACCCCTTTCATCAACCATTTCCAGTAAACATTCTTCCATATACTTAGCACATAAAACACGTTTAATTATCTCTCATTCCCATCATGCATCATCACCAAGCTGGAAAAGTGGATGAATTACTCGAAATGCTATACAAAGCAGAGTGAATAAAAGGGAGGAGACAGTTGAGTTTTATGCATAATAGATGTCCCTGGAAATACAAAGTACTAGTCATGCTTGCATGGAGGCAGTCAGAATATGCTTGTCAATGCATGTATACATGAAATAAACACATTAAATTGATGTATTTAATGCATGCATAACATTGCATGCTGTAGCACATGACCTCCCTATTGAATTCATTTATGAGAAGCTCTTCTTAGTGTACATCCTATTCTATAGCACATGAATAAACTAAGGGGAATAACTATGACTGGACTAAGAACATGCTAAAGAGGAAAGACGTGACATCCCAAAGACCACAATTACTAGGACACACCTGAAGATACCATTTTTTCTGCTCTTCAGCAAATGATTTGGTCAAGATACTCATATCGACGCCATAGCTAATCCTAGTATCCTCCAGAAAACAGTGCCAGTCATCCATGGCTCCTTCAAAGTCATTCGATTTTTGATCCGCCAACCCAGACCTGATAGGAGCCATCCACATTCGAGCGTGACTAGGATACCTGCCAAAAGGGGGATATTTGGTAAGACAAAACAACATCTCTAGTCATTATTCTCAAAAAAATAAAATAAAAATAAATACTAAAGCCCGAGGTTGTCAAATATTCACCAAATGCAGCACCTCTATCTGACCGTGCATGAAGAATGACAAGGACAGTGCTACTACAGTTTATCACTCAGTTTTAAGCCTTTTCTTTTCTCAAAGAAATATAATATCAAGTACTTAATACTGTATCCACCTTTTCTTTTTTGCCTATTCCTTCTGGTGCACATGTACTACAATGATGATTATGAGAGTGAGCGGTGGAATCACAATATGTGCAATCACCATGGTAACACACTGGCTCTGCCACTGCAAGAGGATGGAAGCATACAAAGCACTCTTCTTTAATGCTTCATAGCACATGCAGCAAAGAACTGCACATATGCAACACAATAAACTAAAAGGATGCTGAACATGCTGAAGAGAGCTTTTACTTACATGCCACGTACTCTAGGCTTGGCACCAGGTTTACAAAGCAATGTGCGGAAGTGGAAAGCAAAATGCAGTGTGTGGAAGCAGAAAGCACAGTTGATTTTTTACAATACCAGTTGAACAAAGCCCTCAAATAAAACCACAAATCTTGGTTTGCTCAAATCAATTATAGATAGGCACAGATGTAAATGTAACATCCCAAAATCAACAGAAGACCTAAAGCAAGTAAAGCGAAGGCATCTGACAAGATTCAGTTTATATGAGGTTAGTTCTCTGAAGTGAAGGTCATAAACCAAACAAAACTAGTCATACCCAGACTGTTGGTTACACATGTGGTTTCTGCAATTCCAACCACGGCAAAAGTGTAAAAACTCAGATAAATAATGAAAGGGCAGAGGGCACAACAGCCTAGCCCTGAGCCTGACTATTGCTACTTGCACCACCACCAAACAAGGGAAATGCACTTGGCATGCAAGTCAAGCAATTCAAGTAAAAAAGCATTTGGATTTACCTACAAAACTTACATGACTCCAGTTGGCTTCAGCCAGCGGTCGCGTGCACAAATCACTGAATCAAACATAGACTCACGCAGAAGGAAGTAACCCATCCATTCTGATATGATCACATCAACTGCCATCAAAGGGTTTTCATACTGTCATTAGCGATAACTAGGCATAGCATACACCTACATCAGACTTAAGATACATGGCATGAAAAACCAAGAATGAAGTCATATGATGCCAAGCTCTAACCTTTCTCAGGGAGACTAACATCTTCCATTGAACCCTCAATCACTTCAATAACGTCTTCAAAATTATTTGCTTTTACCAGAGCTCGGGCATGTTCTGACATCTTTGTCGCCTCCACTGCGTAAACCTTCCTTGCACCAGCTTGAGCTGACCATATTGCAAGAATACCACTTCCTGTTCCTACATCCAGCACCGTCTTCTCGACAAATTCATCAAGTCAGTGCTTATTCCAACATTCAAAAGAAAAAAAAGGCACTTCATGTGTTTTCCAGTGCTGTTGCAGCTCATGATTAAAAGAAAGAACTTCAACACTCCTAAACTCTGCCCCCAAGGACAAGAAGAAACCCACATAATCAAAATGTCACTAATTCATCCCAACAGTGCGAACAGATTCTTTCTTGCATATGCTAAGTTGTATATCATCCATGCGCGAAACGAAATTTCTCTCAGACACATCAGAACTTGAAAGCACCAGCAAAAGCTTCGCTTGACAACAAACTATGAACTCACTTCTTTCCCAACAAAGCAAACAATTCCGCAGCAAAAGAACACTAAAGTTTTAAGCTTTCATCCACCAGTCATCCAAAAACATGGAAAAGGACTCGACTTGACCCGAACCACAACACAACCGAACCAATTACAGAACAACCAGAACAGCAAAAACCCACAACAAGAACGGACCTAAAAGCAGAGACATTTCCACCATAAAACCCGGAAAGGCCGTACCTTTCCGAGGAAATGGCTCTTGTTCTGGAAGATGGCGTTGTAGTAAGCGTCCATGCGGACGCGATCGGAGAGCATCTCCTTCTGGTGGTAGAGGAAGGCGTAGGTGCAGAAGTAGTTCGCGAAGTCGACGCCCTTGTCCACCGCCACCGCCGCGGCGCCGCCGCCGCCGCCGCCTCCGATGCCGCCGATGCCGTAGGGGCCCGTACGGTCGCCGGCGGGGCCATTCCCGAAGCTGCCCATGGCTCTCGGAGAAAACGAGGGTCGAGCTGAGGGTTCTGCGGAAGGGTTTTAGGGCAACGTCGCTTCGATTGCGGTGGCGGCGCGCCAATGTTTCCCCTCTCGCAGCAGTTAACGTTCCACTTTCCTTTCCTTTTCTTTTTATTTTTGGGCCGACATATTTTAAACTATTTTTTTACAACTAGTTGGATATGTTTTTTTTCCCAAAAGAGAATTTATTAAGGAGCGCCGACAAAAGCAAACATTAAGGATGTGCGTGATAGTTATTCTAAATAGGTTTTTCTATACTTAATTTGTGAACGAGTTTCTGAATAAAAATGCACGTTTGATAACAATACAAAATATCTCTTTTTTCGATGAGCCGTGGACAATGGAGGACAATGAACTATGGTGAGTGGTGGTCGATTGACCAGTGACAAAAGTAAATGATAAAAAAAAATTTACTTCCCAAAATTAGAAAAATACAAAATTTGTTCATTTGTATTCCAAACTTATTTTTGAACTAAAAATATGTTCCAATAATTAAAAATATGAAATTGCGTTATCAAACGAATTATATTCCAATTTTATTTTCGACAAAAAAAAAAGAATCTAACAAAAAATAAAATGCTATCATTCGCACCATAAGTAATTTATTAAGAAAAGGGTTTCTAAAATATTAGTTGTTTTGTGCCATACATAATCAATGCTTTTGGAGTTAACTAGTTCGACTCAATTATTTAATCAATGCCAAAAGAAATTCATCAAAATAATCATTTTTTGTGGGCTTTACCCTGACGTAACCATTAAACCAACATTTTGGAAAAAGAAAAACAATTGGTTTATCAGGAGGACATTGGAGAAGCATGTAATCAAATACATATGTGACTTTTCCTTTTTACACATTGTACTAGCTACTAAGGGTGCGTTTGGTAACGTTTCTGTTTAAAAATTATTATTATTATTTTTTTTGTGACCCAGGGAACCTCCGTGCGCCGCTTCGCGGCGGAGAGTAAACCCTGGGGTGGACTGGGCTACCACCACAGACCTAGCCACAGGTAAATCGAGCGTTTTGCATTGAAGCAATGCAGACGCGGAGTCTCGAACCCTTCCCCTTGCGGATGGGGTACCAAGCCTTAACCATCGCGGCCACCGCGGGCGGTGGTTCTGTTTAAAAATTGTTTATGGGAACAGAAATAGAAAAAAATGTTTCTATTCCAGGGAACAATTTTTTAACAAAAAACGCGTTTGGTAAACTGTTTAGAAATATAAAAAGAATAAAAACACGTTTGGTAAATTTGTATAATTTTTTATTTCTTTTAATTTTTTAATATTTTTATTTTATTTCTATTTTCTTATTTATTTTTCCTTTTTCTTTTTTTCTTCTTTGGTCGGTCGTCGGTCTCGGCCATGGCCGGCGACCGGCCGACGAGGGCCGGCGGCCTCGCCGGATCCGGGCGAGATCGAGCTCACCCAGCTAGGCGTGAGGTCGACCTCGCCGCATCGGGCTGGGCGAGCTCGATCTCGCCCAAATCCAGCGAGGCCAAGCTCGCCCCGGCCGGCGAGCCTCGTCGTGGCTGGGCAAGGCCGCCGGCCCTCATCGGCCGGTTGCCGGCCATGGCCAAGGTCGGCGACCGGCCAAAAAAAAAGAAAAAAAAAAGAAGAAAGAAAAAAAAAAAAAAGAGAAGTGTTTCTAGATTTTGTTCTAGAAATAAGAAACAACTTTTTTTTTCTTGTTTTCATTCCAAATGTGTTTAAGGGAACAAAAAATAGTTTTTGAACAAAAACGCAAACAAACGCGTTTACATTCGCTTTTTGTTAGGAACAAAAAAATAGAAATTTTTGTTCCTAGGAACAGAAACAAGTTGCAAACAAACGCGCCTTAACTGTTCTGCGTATTTCTTCTCACTTTGCTGGGAAACCAATTCAACGAGTAAGCAGGCTAATGCGACTACAGTTTGTATGTTCCTCAAATTATGCCTTTCCATGTCCTAACAATTGTATGAGTTGATGTTTGTGACTTATGTTGTTGGCAATCAAACTCGAACATTTTGCAGGTACCCATGTAAAGATGAACAGTATCATTTCTTCAGGCACTATCTGATGCCCAGACAAACCGCAGGAGGTGTCTCAAGATGAACTTATGCATTTCATGTTGAACGCAAATTGCGCAATCCCAAGATCTCCATAACCAGAACAAGAACATGCATAATTGAGTAGAAATATTAACGCACCTGGATCCATCGAACATAAAGCGGAAGCAGAAAAATGGATTATCCACATATAAAGGGGATCCACGCATCAAGTCATTCTCCTCTATTGCCCTCTGTATCACTGGTTCAATGAGGCGGCCCCCCTCACGTGTAGCGTTAGGTAAACGCCCCTTAGATGATGATACATGTGAGAATTAGGGTTAGAGGAGAGACTTAAGCACTATTTATAGAGTTTCCAGCCAGTCCCCCTCATTACGGGCCAGGCTCAACTTGGCCCACACTAGCTAGCCCATATTAGACTAATTAAGAAACATTCTATCTCACCTTAGACCAAACCCCGTAAAACGATAAACATTAAACGGTAAATTACAATATCAATTAATGTAGTCCACAATTAGAAAAACTCTTACATTCTCCCACTTGGACTATATTAATTGAAATCGTACCTTATTTGCGCACATTGGTCTAGAGATAATTCTTAATAGTCAATCATATCCCATAAAATCTTAAACACCGAATCATGGCGGTAACTGCATGTATACACACAGAGCCTTCCATGGTCACGAATGTTCTCAAATTTATTGATATGGATTCAATATGATAGTGTGGCAAATGGATAACATCTCTCATAGAGAGATCCCATTTGTCAGTCACCATTCTCTTACCTTAGGCGACACAAAAACTTATGCCACAAGAGAATACTTTATGGTTCTAATGAACCCACATATGTCTTGTCCTTATGGTTAACCTTTCTTTATGTATCACAAGACATATACACAAGGCTAATAACCGGATGCCTGGATACCCCTAGCCTTCACTCAAGGTTTAAACAATACCCTGAGACTTTTAACAATATATATATATCAACATAATAACAATCTATTCAAAAACATTTTATTGAATGCAAAAGTTGACATATATGTATCAAACTGTTACTAAATTGTAACAAAACAAATGTAAACTTTATTCAAAGAAGAATAAAACACAGCTCCTACTAAATAACAGCATCCCAAGACGCTCCTAGGCCCATACTAATGACATGTTGATCAAAAACACACGGGCGTAGGCCTTTAGTTAATGGGTCTGCAACCATATCATATGTATAAATATAATCTACTGCAACGTCACCATTCTGCACTGATTCTTTTATAGTCAAAAACTTGACCTCCATGTGTTTAGACCCCTTGAGATTTCTGTTGTTATTAATAAACAACACTGTAGAGTTATTGTCACAATGCAGCTGTATGGGCCTATCCACAAAATCATAAACTGATAACTCTCTAATGAGGTTCCGGAGCCAAATAGCTTGAGTAGCAGCTGAAAAACATGCTACAAACTCCGCTTCATAGTAAAAAGTGTTTGCATATGTGTCCCTATCTAAGCATTAGGCGACACATGGTTTCTAGCCATCAAAGCTTCCATCATTTGCCTAGCATTGCAGTCTGCAGGCAAACCACTTTTCAAGTGTTCCTGAATGGAACGCTTCATGGACAGCAAGCAAATTCTATTGCTCTTTTCTCATGCAGCAAAATTTGCTTTTTGAGCCTCTGTACTCTCAGCAGTCAAATCTGTCGGCCGATCAGCAGTAAGAGCCATATGAACATCTGCCATCTCCATAGCAAACAGAAAATCCTCTCTCCATCTCTTAAAATTCGAACCAGCAAAAACCTCAATGGTGACAGAGTTACCATTTACAGAAAAGGTGACTGAAAAATAAGCAGTATATATAATTAGCATCATGTGAGCATTGTGTAACTTGACGTACAAATACACATTCAGAGAGTTACATGCAAAATCACATAATCACCTTTGGGCAGAATACATGACATGCAATTGTACACTCCCCACATGATAAAGGTTATGAGAATATATTCCAATTTTCGTGAATTCATCACCTTTGGGCATATGAACCATTAGGATTGGTCACTTCTCCACCACACTATCATGTATCCCTCCATGAACTAATACACAATCACCTGCTTTGGGAGTATAACTATGCATTAGATTAGGAGACATCCCAATCAAATATACGAGATCGAAATTTCTCAAATTCAATCAAGTGTGCCACTTTGGCAGTCACAATTTAATTGAATCCTTGAAACTCTCTCATACCAGGGATATAAAATTTTCAGCTCACATAAACCATACATATGTGATTTTAACTTTAGTGATAGGGGCGGTAAATCACTAAAATCACATATCATGCTAATTATATTACTTCATTCATTAATAAAAATAAATTTTATCGTATATTATTAATGAATAACACTCATAAAGTTCATGTGATAACATACCTGTATCCCGGCAGCTGTATTTTCAAAATCACAGAAAAATACAAGAAAAATACAAGAAAAATACGCAGAAAATACACTAAAAATTCACGTATTTAGGGCTTTGTATGTATTTTTACATCCATAAAATCATCAAAAATATAAAATAAATATACCATGACGTAGGAAATAATCATACGAGTCCATCGCCGCCGGCCACGCACGAATCGGAGTCTCCACGCGCCTGCACGCGCCGCCTGAGTGCGCAGCGCGTGGAGACCACGCGCGGGCGTCAAAGGCCGGTCAAAACCGGTCCGACCTTCCGGTCCAGCCGCCCAGTCTGACCAGTTGACCGGTCCGGTCAACAGGTGACCGGGTTGGGTCGGTCAACGGGTCGGGTCGGGTCCTTGGTCGGGTCGGGTCGGGTCCATCCAAATCCGAGTCCGAGTCCGGGTCGCTGACGTCATCGTGACGTTAGCGCCCGCGTGTGCCGCACACGCGAGTAGCGCCCCGCGCGTGGGGGCGCGTGGACGCGCGTCTTCGACGCCGGGCGGCGCGTGGCCGCGCGTGGGGCCTCCCCCGGCGACGCGCCGTCCACGGTTTTGCTCGCCTCATTGAGCGCAGTCCGAATTTGTGATTTAATTTTATTTTTATTGAACTAAAAGTCTCGAAAATCACAAATTATGGCAAGATCCGTACTAATTAGGGCTAAATCAATTGTGTTCGTGTTCTAGGGTTATGGAGGCTCTGATACAACATGTTGAACGCAAATTGCGCAACCCCAAGATCTCCATAACCAGAACAAGAACATGCATAATTGAGTAGAAAGATTAACGCACCTGGATCCATCGAACATAAAGCGGAAGTAGAAAAAGGGATTACCCACATATAAAGGGGATCCACGCATCAAGTCATTCTCCTCTATTGCCCTCCGTATCACTGGCTCAATGAGGTGGCCCCCCTCACGTGTAGCGTTAGGTAAACGCCCCTTAGGTGATGATACATGTGAGAATTAGGGTTAGAGGAGAGACTTGAGCACTATTTATAGAGTTTCCAGCCAGTCCCCTTCATTACGGGCCAAGCTCAACTCGGCCCACACTAGCCAGCCCATATTAGACTAATTAAGAAACCTTCTATCTCACCTTAGACCAAACCCCGTAAAACGATAAATGTTAAACGGTAAATTACAATATCAATTAATGTAGTCCACAATTAGAAAAACTCTTACATTTCATTCTTTATCATTTTCAGTAACCGCAATCATGCTTATGATCTGTAGAGGGGATGGTATGACGATCTAGAATTATGTTAATTAACTTCATTGGGAATTAACTGTTCTCCGTTTGTAGGCGTAAACCCATGTTAGAACCAGAAAAATAAGATAAGTGAAATGCCTGGGGGATTTTGGCTGCGTTTGGGAACAGCTTTCCCAAGTGTCTTTAGACACCTAAAGGCCTTTTGGCCAAATATCAGGTGTTTGGCAAAAATTTTAGAAGCCCCATTGAGCCAAAGCCAACCTTCTGAAGGCTGAAAGCCCAAGGCAGCCCTTGGGGTGCCTTGGGCTTTCAGCTTTGGCTTTGCATTTGTTTCCCTCTCTACTGTTCATCGCACTGTTCAATCTTTCTCTTCGTCGAGAATTCTCGGATGTTAGCAGGCGAGGTGGCGACTCGGCCGGCGAGGTGGCGATGGGTTGGCAACGGGTTGGAGAGAGGCCGGCAACCGTCGCCGCACCCCGGCGACTGTCGCCGATCAGGCGCGCAACCCAGATCTGGGTCGCGTCGGTTGCCTAGGTCATGGCGAGGTCGGTTGCCGCGACCTCCGGCGACCTCCGCGACCTCCGGCGACCCACGACCTCGCCGCGACCCGGATCCGGGTCGCGGAGGTCGCCGGAGGTCGCGGCGACCCAGGCGACCTAGATTTGGGTCGCGGAGGTCGCCGGAGGTCGCGGCGACCCAGGCGACCCAGGACCTCGCCGCGACCCAGATCCTCCGCGACCTCGGGGTGACCTTCGCGGCGCGGTGGGTTGCGCGACGGCGCAGCGAGGGTCGCCGCGACCCTCGCCGGATCGCCTACCCTTTGCCGGCGCGAAGCCTGGCCGGCGGTAACCGGCGAAGCCTTGGCCGGCGGTCACCGGCGAAGCCTTGACCAGCCAACTTTCCTTCTTTTTTTTTAATAATAAAAGCATTTTACAAATTTAATTTACCCAAACACTATTTTGCACAGGTATACTTCACAATTGAATTTCACAAATAAATTTACCAAACACACTTTGCATTTTGAAAAACATCTTTGACTCAAAGATCTTTGCATTTTCTCAAGGACTTTCCCCAAAAGTCTTCCCAAACGCACCCTTTGTTTACTTGGTCATCAAGCGGGTGGCGTTGTATATATGTCATGTCGCCGATGCTTCATATCCAATTACTTTCCAATGCATGAGAACCAAAACGAAAACCCAGATCGAGTCGAGCCAAGCCGGTTTGGGTTTTTCAGTTTTTTCTGCTCGAGAAGTGAAAACCCAAAATGATGTTGTTCTAGAGTTTGCAACAACAAAGACCGGGAAAATTACCAATTCAGTCCTAAACCTATTGCGTTTGTGCCAATTCAGTCCTAAACCTTTCAATTTGGCCAATTCTGGCCCTAAACCTTTTGCATATTGTCCAATTTAGTCCTATTGACAGGAAAAATCTGATGTGGCCTACCTAGTCGGCGTCGGCCGTCCTACGTGGCACGGCCGGCGCGGACGCGGTCGCCGGAAAATAAAACGACACCGTTTCCTTTAATTACAAAAAAAAAAAAAAAAAAAAGGAAAAGAAAAGAAGACTCACGAAGAAAACAAAAAAACGAAAAAAAAAAAAGGAAAGAAGAAGGCACGAAAGAAAAAGAAATGCTGTCGTCTCCCCTTCCATCAACTAAAGCCCTAATTGCTCATATCACAAACTCACGAAGAATTCACGAAGAACCCAGATCTGATCTCATCTTGCTTCAATCAAGCTCGTCAACCGCAAAATCGTGAAGCCAAGACGACAATCATGAATAAATCGAGTCCCCCTTTCACCCGGCGTCTTCATCCATTGTAGTCTTAGGTTCGAACGTCCAAATCGTGAAGACCCCATTCGTTCATAACCCGATCGAGACCCGATTTGTCTACCACAAACTACAGCAAACACGAGCAAGTGTTGTGGTCCCCGTTTCCTTGTGTTGTCGGCAGCATTGAGCAAAAGCAACAACTTTACGTGGTGGTCCCGAACTCAACGAAGAACAGCCAAAGGTATGTCGTCCTTCCCAAACCACAAACTCACGAAGAACCCAGATTGCTCTTGCTTTTTCTCTAGATCTAATCTCATCTTGCTTCAATCACATTCGTCAACCACAAAATTGTCAAGTCGAGTCTTTACTGAGAATGTCGTCTTCCTCCCCTTCATGAACCAAACCCCAGATTACCCAAAGCCCCAATTTGAAGTCGGCCAAAATCATGAACCCTAAAATCATGAAGATCTTGAATTTCTCTTAGATTTTCTCCCAGATTCGATCACTTCTTACAATTTCCCTTGAGCCGAGTTCTTCTTCTGTCGAAATCAATAGTGGTCGAGTCTCCCATTTCACTCAATGCTTGCCCAACGCTCGTCCAACACCTTTGCACAAATTCGCTCATCCAATTTGCAAAGATTTGGAAACATGAATCTTGCCTTTTTTTTTCATGATTTGTGATTACTCAAATGAACTATTTGAAGAAGGTAATGTAGATTTACAGTTCATGCAATTTTGAAGTTTGGAAATATGAATCTTGCTTTATTGACAAACGAAACTTTTGCTTGTGGTTTCTTAGTATAACGGAGGTGGAGGAATGCAAATTGCACTCTCTTGGAGTTTTATTGTTCTGGACTCTAACATGAGTGGATGAGATATGCATACCTTGGATTGCATATCTTTGACTGAAACTGTCGAAATGTCTTTTAGTATGCGTAGTAGCTTTTACTTGCAAATTCAAAGTACATGAATAAGTCACGGATTGCTTGTTGCTAAAGCAGCAGGCATTTTTTTCAAAGATAAAATAGGTTGTAATATGGAGAGTCGATATTAAGGTTCCTTTTGATATATATTGGGAGTTTTCTTTCTCTATTTATACTTAATACTCCAAGTTCTGCTAAATGTTGTTTTAAGCACTATCTTGTTATATTCAAGTCTAGATTAGCCCTATCATTTGTTCCCCTACATTGTGCAATGTTGAACTGTTTGATAGATTATCTGAACTGTTCGATGCTACATTTATTCATCTTTTGCAATAGTTATAATGGGAGGTTATTAAGGCAACAACTATATTGTATTTAGTAGTAAGTGCTGCTCTGGTATATATGTCAACTGACTTTAATGGACTAGCTAAGGTCCTCATAAATATGTGCTTCTACAAAAGATAAGTGCACAATGTTATAGATGCAACACTTATTCTATCCTTATTATATCCCTCGCAGATGGTAGAATCACAAGAGAAAAGTGCGGTTGTAATTTTGAAAGCATAAAAACGAGTTCAACTGGAATTGATAGTGAGGCGTCATCACAACAAGAGACTGCGAATTCATGAAGAGATCCACAAATTCATCACAATCGAGGACTTCAGTTCCTTCTATTGACAAAGATAATTCTGTGTTTTGCTATTGTGGTTTGAAATCTCCTTTGCGGACAGCTTGTACACAAGAGAATCAAGGAAGGAGATTTTATGGCTACCCGAGATACAGAAGTGGGGGAAGTTGCGGATTTTTTATTTGGGTTGATGCGAAAATCCATCAACCAACAAGAAGTATGTCAAAAAATTTTCACCGAAGCAATGTCGAAGAAGAAACAATTTCAACCCATGATGAGGATGATGGTAGTTCAATGGATGTTGAAGTTTGAGCTCTCAAGGCACAATTGAAACGTGTGAAACAAGACATGGCAAAGTTGAAAAAAGAAAATTTGAGATGGAAGACAATGTCGGTTGTGTCGTGGATGCTTATAGTAATTTTAGCTCACATGTTATTTGAAAATTCGAAGATGAAAAACATGATGAGTTTGCCATAGAGTATGTTTACAGACATTATGTTATTAGCTATTTTGGTACATATTATGAGCATGTTATGTATTCTTCCACATGAAGTACATGTATGTACAATCTTCTAATGGGAATGAATTGAACTATTTGAGTTTTTAGCTGTTTCTCAACCTGTTCATTGCTTCCCCAATTGAGATGGACAGCAAGCCTCTACTTCAATAAATAGTGAAACTAGTTCATTGCAATGCAGTAAACATTTACAATAATAAACAAACATCCATATCAGATAAATACAACATTTCATTGCAAAATGATAGAGATTACAATAAAGCATTTCACATCCCATCTGTTCCAATCAAAAACCTAAGACACTACCGCACCGATCCCATCATCTAAAAATAAAAAGTCAAATACCACAAATTATCTCGCTATTACCGATCAACGATCAATGACAAAAATAAAAATAAAAAGAACATAATTATGACAGTATCTTCTTAAACCCAATCCCGCAAGTGCTTCTTGTCAACATTGCTCCCTCTCAATATTTTTGCCATTTTTCTTCTTCCTTGATGGTCTTACTTCTTTTGCTGGAATTTTAGCTACACGTGCAAATGATGTTGATTCAACTTGTGGTGATATTTGTGGTGTTTCACTTCTTGTCCTCTTTGACGAGCAACTTCTGGCACTTGTATGTTCAACCTGACATGATGTAAAATATTTGTAAAATATTTGTTGCTATAATCTAAATTTCTAAAAAAAAAACACTATTAACCATCCCAACAGCAAGAGGACTTACATTCACACTAGTATGGCCACCAGTACTACCACTTACATTAACATTGCCCGAACGTTTTTCAACCTACAAAGAGAAAATTCATTTACAAGTTTATTCGAGAAGCATGACACAATGGAAAATGGAAGTACTTACCGAAAGTTTTGGCCTTGAAAATCGTGTTTGAGATGATGTAGACCCAGTCTTCTTGATTGGACACGTTGAGCTATTATGTCCTGTTTTCAAGCATGTTCGACATGTCATCTTCATTCCTATCCTTGACATTCTAGTTCCACGCGCCACCTCGCCTTCCTCCCTTGATCTTTTCTGTTTACGTCTACCGAGCTTTACTTTAGCTGGAAGTGGTTCTGGTGGCTCCATATTAGTCCTTTTCCAAAATTTCTCTCCTTGAACTGGTAGTATCATGTTCTCATATGCAACTAAGAACTTGGCTTTTTTATAATACTCATCAATATAGTCATATGCATCATCTTGTCTATGATTTATAGCAGAAATGGCATGAGGACAAGGGATACCAGTTAGTTGCCATCTTCTACAAGAGCATACTCTTTTGAAGACATCCACCACGTGCTTCTCACCTTTATCCATCACCTCATATCCAACATCGCCATTCCATATCACGTGACAATAAGTCGCACCAACTCTATTTTCTTCCAATTTTCTTGCAATTCTTGGACCACAGTCTCTTTTCCATCTAGCACATGCATCCCTTTGTGTATGCATTCTTGTCATTATCATTATCCGCATGTCCTCCAACATACTATAAATGGACTTACACCTAGCATCTATAATTCTCCCATTGAATGCCTCGCATAAGTTGTTATCAACAATATCACATTTTGCATCAGTAGAAAAAAATGCTCTGGACCAGTGCTTTGGCTCTGTTTGAACTAAGTCATGATATGCGGCGGGGCTGATTTTTTTCAATGCTTGAGAGCTTTCATCATACTCTGCCATAGTATTGCTCTTAGCACATTGCCAAAACATTCTTTGCATTTGTATCCCTTTATACTTTTTGCTCCAATTGGCATAGATGTGTGCGGCGCACATCCTATGTTCGCAGCAACAGCTCGGCCACGGCTTGTAGTAAGCCCTGGAAAAAAATGAGTACGATATAAATCATATTTTACAAATTTGATTATCTAATAAGCTTAACGAAAAATTAAATAAATAAGGAACTTACCTTTCGTTTGTCACTAATTATGACCCAACCTTGTCCATATGTGTGCGTAATATTGAGATCATACATCAAATGTGTTAAGAACCAAGTCCATGTATCTCTACTCTCAACTCTAACAACCGCCCAAGCAATTGGGAACATTTGATCATTTCCATCCCTTCCAACAGCACACAAAATCTGACCTTGACAAATTCCTTTCAAGAAGCAACCATCCAACCCGACAACTTTCCTACACCCATCAATGAATCCTTTCTTACAAGCAGCAAAACAAATATACATTCTCTCAAAGAATGCCTTAGATTGCATATCAAGCTTTTCAACCTTTAATGTAACAGTACTTCCAGGATTGCTCATCCTAAGCTCCTCTGCATAATCCCACAATTTTGCATATTCCTTTTTATAGTTTCCCATCAACACTTTATAAGCAAATAGCTTGGCCTTCGTACATTGACTGATACTCACATCCAACCCCAATTGCTCCTTAATAAGTTCCCTCAAATCGATAGTTTTAATAGTTGGCATTGCTTTTATTGTAGCAAGATAATGATTTGCCAACCAAGAACTCGTCACCCTGTTATTTTTAAAGCTAATGCTACAAGTGTGCTCTGAATGGTAGGTTTTCACATGAAATGATCCACTACGAGCATCAATAGATCCAGAGATTCTTCAAGGACAACTTTCACTAACACATTTTGCTCTAACACATTTCTTTTCATTCTTTATAAATTTTATCTCTCTACGCTCAGCCACCGAATATTTTATGAGAGCCTCTTTGAATTGCCTGCTACTATCAAATATCATAGACACGATAAACACGGGTATAGCACAATTAGGATCATACCTTGGAAAGTTGCTTCTCCTTCTAGTAAAATTATCATTTTCTAGTTCTAAATCAGATCCCAAATGCTCATCTCCATCCGTTTCATAGTACTCCGTTTGGTAACCAACTTCTAAATCAACTACATTATCCACATCAACTGTAGGTTGTTGGGGAGGTACCAATTGTGTAGATGGTTCACCTCCAATCAAATACTTTGTGGCTCTGTTGCGAAACTCTTTGATGTTCTTCCTCGCTTCTAGAAGCTCCTCATTATCATGATCATCATCATCAATCGAAATTATTACATCGGCTAAGAAGTTTGTCTCATCATCATCGTCATCATCCACCATATATTCATCATCCTCCATGCCAGTATATTCATCTTCATCAAATACACCATCGTGAGCTAAAACACCCTCATTCTCAAAGACTGCATCTTTGCCTAAACCAGAATCATTACAAGCACCCTTACTAGTAACTTGACTAGCATCATTATCGACACCTACACTAACACCTTGACCATCACCCTCACCTCCCTCATCGACTATAGAGTTTTCTCCATATATCTCAATCAATCCATGGTGTAAATAATTGAAAATTTCTTCGACAACACAACTATCATTCCATATGTATCTCAATCCATCTTCTATAGATTTTCCAGGAAACTTAAAATAAAGGTGTTGGAATGTAGTATTTACCCCATTTTCTATGTCACTGATAAAACTTTCATAACTCCTTGAATTGATGTTTACTTGCATTAAATCCGTCTTCCCCCCAACATATTCAAGCCTTGGGCAATGAACAAATTTTCCCCCGTGGAAAAGGCAAACCCATGCCAACTTGTCACTCATTTTGGCTCTACATAGAAACAAAACTTATGTTATAAGTAGACATATAACAAAGGAACAATATAATAATACATAAAAATAATTGCATGCTATATCTTCCTTTGTAAACTTTTCTTATGAGATAAACACGAAAGTTATTAAGAGTTAATGCTAAAATTGCTATGAATTAAGGACTTCCACCTTATAATGCTCATGAAGTACATATCATCTATTTGATGTTTATTTAGACATATATTATTATGATTATTGAAAATATCAGGGCAAGTTGATAACAATGATCAAATCCTTATATAACCACCTATATTTAGGATAGATACTCGAAAATTGTTTCTTTTATCAATTGTTATGAAAAAGCATTTACACTTTTCCAGTTACTCTCATGGTTTAAATCACTTAGCATAATGTGTTTTGAGGGCTTGAAGAGAGAATTTGCAAACTAGAATTTCTTCAACTTGATTTATAGTTCGATTACATCAGCTAATATTTATGCATTTAAAATGCATTGCTTATGGCTTGCATAATTCTTACAACATTTTAGTCATTGTGTAGTCTATCCTACGTCATGGTGAGTACAAGAACAGCAACAACACTCACGAAGAAATTGAGGGAAATCGAGGCAAATGTATAATTTAGAATAAGACAAGGACGACATACCTTTGGCTGTTCTTCGTTGAGTTCGGGACCACCATGTAAAGTTGTTGCTTTTGCTCAATCCTGCCGACAACACAAGGAAACGGGGACCACAACACTTGCTCGTGTTTGCTGTAGTTTGTGGTAGACAAATTAGGTCTTGATCGGGTTATGAACGAATGGGGTCTTCACGATTTGGACATTCGAACCTAGGACTACAATGGACGAAGGCGTCGGGTGAAAGGGGACTCAACAACACTCACGAAGAAATTGAGGCAAATCGAGGCAAATGTATAATTTAGAATAAGACAAGGACGACATACCAGCCGTTCTTCGTTGAGTTCGGGACCACCACGTAAAGTTGTTGCTTTTGCTCAATGCTGCCGACAACACAAGGAAACGGGGACCACAACACTTGCTCGTGTTTGCTGTAGTTTGTGGTAGACAAATCGGGTCTCGATCGGGTTATGAACGAATGGGGTCTTCACGATTTGGACGTTCGAACCTGAGACTACAATGGATGAAGACGTCGGGTGAAAGGGGGACTCGATTTCTTCATGATTGTCGTCTTGGCTTCACGATTTTGCGGTTGACGAGCGTGATTGAAGCAAGATGAGATCAGATCTGGGTTCTTCGTGAGTTCTTCGTGAGTTTGTGATATGAGCAATTAGGGCTTTAGTTGATGGAAGGGGAGACGACAGCATTTCTTTTTCTTTCGTGCCTTCTTCTTTCCTTTCTTTTTTCTTTTTTTTGTTTTCTTCGTGAGTCTTCTTTTCTTTTCCTTTTTTACTTTTTTTTTTGTAATTAAAGGAAACGGTGTCGTTTTATTTTCCGGCGACCGCGTCCCGCGCCGGCCGTGCCACGTAGGACGGCCGACGCCGACTAGGTAGGCCACATCAGATTTTTCCGGTCAATAGGACTGAATTGGACAATATGCAAAAGGTTTAGGACCGAATTGGCCAAATTGAAAGGTTTAGGGATTTGAATTAGACAAACGCATAGGTTTAGGACTGAATTGGTAATTTTCCCCAACAAAGACCCCCCCAAAAAAGGAAAAAAAAAAAGACATCTCTTTCCTTGAGAGCAGGTGGACTTGCAGAAGGTAATTGCCGGACCTAGTATGAGCGGATGCCATGAGGTCAGACCCGTCGATGGCTTTCAGGATTGCATGACGCTATATCGACGTCGCCTTCACGTACTTGCAATGCCTAATGTTCAGGCTCAGCGCCTCCCCCAAGTTGATCTCCTCAAATGTGATTGTCAGCTGCGCCACGTCAGCTGCACCACGTTGGAGCCGCCGGCCTCCACCAGCACGTTCTCATATGTAACGAAGTTGATGGCCCTGCCACCAGTGTCGTTACTCTCCTCGACAATCTCGAGGTCGCCGAACTTGTCAATCACATTGAGCAAGCTCAAATCCCGCTTGAGGCTCGCGTAACGTCGGACCTCGAGTCGGTGGTCAGGGAATCGATCTCCACCATGACTGCCATGGCTCTGGCTCTGACCCTGGCCGCGGCCCAGGTGGGCCTGGCATCAAAGTTGCTAAATCGGAGGCGAGGCCAAGCCAGCTCGACAATGCCAAGGCCAAAATACCCGTCGTCATCCCACTTGACGTGGGGAGGGGTGAAAACCCTTAGAATGAGGAGACACCTTTGATGATGCGGCGCCACCTCCCCCTTTCTTTAACCCTCTTCCTCTTGATGCCTAGCTTTGGATGCAAGGAACGTTTATGGTACTAAGAAGATCGCGCTAATCTTACCGCAGATGCTCTCCTCTCCAAGCTTCTAAAGGCTATGCCATTTAGTACTAAAGGAGAAATGGAGAGAGTTTTTGGGATGCTTTTCTTATGTTTTGGTTGCAACATTTGAAAGGCATGGAATTTGTGCCCTTTCCAGTTGCAAAGAAATCGCGCATTTGATTGTCAGTATCGGAGATCACGTTAGACTCAAAGTTGCTTCTGTTGAACCATCTGTCGTCATCCCCATCCCATAAAAAGAGTTTTTCTTCTTTCAATGCATTTTCAAAATGAAAATACGTCACCCTTTTCCAATCTTGTCAACGTTAGAACTGTTATTTGAATTTTGAAGACAACAAGAAGTTGTACGTGACTCCATGAGACTTTAAAAAAGTTAACTCAAATGCATGTGAACATGCTAGCATTGGAAGTTTAAGTAATAAATCACACATTCTTCTATGATGAAAAGTGATGCCTCCTTGTAATTCATACCTACTCTTGAGTAGGAGTAGAAAACCCCATCACAATTATCGAGCAGTAGGACACGATTTTACTATTATCTGCTTTTCAATTAGTGTTTTCTATGACTTAAACTGACCAACTACCTCACTCTTATGCTTGAGAAGACAAATCAAGACTTCCATCAATACATCATCAACAAAGGATAAAACATACCTAGCACCACTCTTGGTTGGAACTTGACGGATCCCTATAAGTTTGAGTGTATGCAGCTTATAATCTAGTGAACCGTCGTGTTAAACTTCACCCTTTGTTGACTACCCATGTCATGGTGTTTATAAAATTTAACTTCTTAGTTTGATGACCCCCTAGTAAAGCCCTCCAAGTTATAACAATCATCTCCATTTGACTCATGTCTCTAAGTCTCGTATGTTACCACTATGTCATGTCCTAATCAATAGTCTTGAAGAATCAAATGAACCATTATCGCCATTCCCTAGAGTCAATACAATTTGCAATCTAATCTTCCCAAATTGGCAACTTTATTTTTTCCAATTTTCATAATATTTGAAGGTTACTAAACGCACCCATAGTGTCGATCGCCATTGATACAAGCCCAAGGATATCTCTCTCATTCGACTTTGGCAACCCGCGAGGCCTCTCTTCTTCAACCTGGAGGTTGATCCTAAGATGAGGACAAGAAAAGGAAATGACACTTTAACTCTCCTTATTTTGACAAAATTAAATAATTTAAAAAACATATTTTTGAAAATGACCATTTACGGAAAATATTTTCAACATTCTCGAAAATATTTTTGACACAAATTGTTCTCAATAATAAAAATATTTTCATTAAATAATTATTTCAAGAAATACAAATAATCATTTAAAAAAAAATGTTTTTTCAAATCAGTCATCTTTCACAAAAGAAATATAAATCTTCATGATAAAATCAAGAAAGAAACATAAGAAACAAGAAATTATGCACGTAAAAAGCTTCATAAATCTCATAAAAAGACATAGGGGCCATTAGACATAGAGGATTAGGGGCGTGAAGGCGGAGCGGGCACGAAGTCGTCCATGTCCATCCCCGTCCCCACCCCCACATGAGGCCCAAGAAAGGCTTTTCCATTGGGCCCTCGAAAAATTTATGGATTGCGGACTTTACCCGCTCTACTCAAGGAATTAGGGGTGGAGCCGGAGAGTCTTAGATCCGGGATTCGATTATCATGAGCACTATACAAACTTGTACATAAAAGTGACAAATGAGTCCAAAGGTAAAAAAAAGGATGAATTGGCATCTCTACTAAAAACTACCATTGCTTGACCAAACCGATAAAATTGCTAACAATAGTTGTACGTGTATACCAAGTCTTACATGATAAGATAAATACACATCTTCGTCAACAGCGACAAAAATTCTCAAGTTTACGTAATTTGAATGAGGTATTGTACTCTCATGTCATCTCTTCTACTAATCTTTAATTTTGTGGCCGGCTATTTTTTTATACTATTCTCGCGTCATTTGCGAGTGATTAATGGTTGCGCATTCAGCACTGATCTCACGTCATGACCGAGTGATTGTCTGTTCATCTCATTAGTATTGGTTGGCCTAATTCCAAAATATAAAGAAAACGTCAAAGCCCTAATAATGCTTGTTTTATGTACACAACATGATTAAACTAATCATGCGAGTTAATCCCAATGACTAAGTAAACAAACCACAGTGTGAGTTTTAAATCAACCAATAAAATTTCTAAATCAAGAACATACAAATCCGTTGACTCGATTAGTGTCTATTATCATAAAAACAAAAAAATTACTGTCGATGGTACCCCGCGACTCTTAGCAAAATTGCAAGAAAGTATGACAATGAATTTAATGAACAGGTCAAATTCTAGGATTCACAGTGGGTAATCAGTCCCTTTTAAAAGACAACTGCATCACTTTTTTTTTTTTGACCAGACTTGATATAGCTTTCAGAAAAAGGGACTGATTACCCACTGTGAATATAGATTTCAGAAAAAGTTGACTAATGAATGTAGCAGCAGGCCCATTGCTCGGTCAAGATTTTGTGGACAGAAACCCTAATTAAATTACTCGTTGCAAACCACGACTAATTTCGAAGAAACGAGGCCTGATTCGACCGTGACTGAGAGACTGAATCAACCACGCAAGTGCCCACTAATAAAGCAACAACTCAACATGCATTTATATAAAAGAGAGTACGCCTGTGACCTTCCTTGGCGTTTTCTCCGGTTCATACATTGATCAGACCCAGCCTCCTCCAAAATTTTCAGACATTTAGCAAGATCTGGACACGAAAAATGGGTTTTCTTCTACGTTTAACCTTGGAAATTGTCAACCTGCCATTTCCCGGAGAATGTCTCCTTAACCTGTGGATTCACAACCTGAAGCAGAGATGAGGTCTTGATGGAGGACAAGAAAGCGAACTGGATCGCTTGCTCATCGGTTCTTGCTCTGATCGTCGTGATCATCGTCGCCCACGCAACTCTCCGGCTTTCCAAGGCCTTTTACCTCGTTCTCGGTGTGGATGTCGCGTTGATCCTCTCGGTCTTAGCCTGGCTCGCGGTGAGGAGGCACTACAACCGCCGCCGGATACTGCTTGAGTCACGCCTGGCGGAGGGCCGTGAGCTGAGGCTCGAGTACAGTTTCCTCCGCAAAGTTGCCGGCGTCCCAACCAAGTTCCGGTACAAGGAGATCGAGGAAGCGACCGATGGATTCCAGGCCCTGGTGGGCCGGGGCGCTTCTGCGACGGTCTTCAAAGGGATCCTGAGCGATGGCACGGCCGTGGCGGTCAAACGCATTGACGGCCAGGAGCGCGGCGAGAGGGAGTTCCGGTCAGAAGTCTCCGCAATTGCGAGCGTGCAGCATGTGAACCTCGTGCGCCTGATCGGCTATTGCTGCGTCCCTGCTGGGCCACGCTTCTTGATCTACGAGTTCATCCAGAATGGTTCTCTGGATTGCTGGATTTTCCCCAAGTCGGAGCGGCGGAGTCGGCCCGGAGGCTGCTTGTCATGGGACCACAGGTGTCGGGTGGCTCTCGATGTGGCCAAGGCGCTTTCATACCTCCACCATGATTGCCGGTCTCGCATCCTACACCTTGATGTCAAGCCTGAGAACATACTCATCAATGAGAATTACCGGGCCGTCGTCGCTGATTTCGGCTTATCAAAATTGATGGGGAAAGACGAAAGCCGGGTTGTTACTACTATTAGAGGGACAAGAGGGTACTTGGCCCCAGAGTGGCTATTGGAGCACGGAATCTCCGAGAAGTCGGACATCTATAGCTACGGGATGGTCCTGCTCGAGATCATCGGAGGGCAGAGGAACGTGTGCTTCACTGACAAAAGACACAGCCGGTCAGGGAGGAAGTGGCAGTACTTCCCCAAGATCGTGGCCGAGAAATTGAGGGAAGGGAGGCTCATGGAGGTGGTCGATCGCCGGCTATTGGAAGACGGGAGCGTTGACGAGAGGGAAGTGAGGAGGCTGGTTTTCGTGGCCTTGTGGTGCATCCAGGAGAGGGCGAGGCTCAGGCCGAGCATGGCCCGTGTGGTCGAGATGCTCGAGGGCCGCGTGGCAGTTAACGAGCCCCCTGAAACGACGATGATCGTGGTTGACCTCTTATCGATCGATGAAGAGGAGCGAGGCAATCCGAATTGCCCTACAATTGGCACATTAGCAGCACATACTGTGGAGTCCAATGTTGCTAGTTCTTCATGTTCATTTGCGTTGTCTGTTCTCTCTCCTAGATAGCTCCAATCCAAGGTAACGTCATCAAAACAGGATGGGTTGCTCTTGGTTGGTGCTCTTATTCTTTTGCCTCTTTCTGTCAATTATTGTCAATCATTCAACCGTCAATCTCTTTCTCTAAAAAGATGAATTGAGGTTTTGATCTGAACAATTGGCATTATCTTTATGCTTTCTGCACAAATTCTTGACAGCAAGAAAGCAATGCTCACGCAAACAAAAGAACAAAGGTTGGTGCTCTTTATTCTTTTGCCTCTTTCTGTAAATTATATTCAATCATTCAACTGTCAATCTCTTTCTCTAAAAGGATGAATTGAGGTTTCCATCCGAGCTCTTTATGCTTTCTGCACAAATTCTTTACAGCAAGAAAGCTAAAAGCTCACAAAAAACAAAACAACAAAGGGAAAGATTATGTCCCTTATTGACCAATTTGACAATTCCTGGAAATTCTAGATGAATTTACCAGGAGAGTGGCTTTTCCAGGGATGATATTTTTGGTAAGTCATTGTCCAAGTTGCCTTCCCACAGGTCCTGCAAAATTTATGGTTCGCGGCCTCGGGGGTCTACAGTGTACTCTCAAGCTGTCAAAATTTATTATGGAGTGCCGGATTCGTGCAACTTTCTCGGCCTCTCGAAGCGTGCCCCCAAAATCGTGGCGTGAGTTCGACCCTGAAATACGGCGCTAAATGCTGACCTTCGGTCGACTTTCCTGTAAAGCTACTCTCTTGTAAACTCCTGAGACCGCAATTGGCATTTTCGTGGATCTTAGGACGCTGTACTTCAGGTGACTTCGACGGTCTGTCTTCCCATCCTTACACCGTGTATTATACACCAGAAGTATGAAAGTGTATTTCAAATTTTTTATACGGTACTGATACAAAAAAAAAAAAAGAAAGTGCTGCAGTAGAGCAAGTATTCGATCACTCCACAAACCAATTACGAATAACATTCTTTCGGGCTTTTATAACTTCGTTGTAAAACTCTCACACTCGATCTAAGTATCCGATATAGACCATAACTATTGTCCGGATCATCTCGGCCTTAGAGAGATCCATAGAGAGTCACTATTTCAAAATAGGTAATGTCATTATTGTAGCCTCACGACATCTTAGCACGAGGAACACTCTTTTGCACGAGGATCGGCTTATGAGTCTTCTATACTAAAAACTCACGTTCCGAGGCATCTTCGCCATTCTCAAATAAATTCTATAGAAATGTAGTTCAAGAAAGCTTGTTACCCATGTTTTATCTTGTCCCACGTTGCTTGAAAAGCTCGTATTATTCACTTTATTAATGAGTCCACTTAACTAACTTAGGGCCCGTTTGGGAACATTTATGTTCCTTTGTTTTTTTGTTCTTTTGTTCTCCGGAACAAAAAAAGAACAGAAATCCGTTTGATAACGCCAACTTATTTTTTTATTTCCTGAAATAGAAAAGTAGTCAGGGGAATAGATTTGGAATGAAATAAGAAAAAAAAATAACTTCTTATTCTCGAGAATAATTTCTGGAAATAAACCAATTTTCTTTTTTATTTTTCTTTTGTTCTTCTCTCTTGCCGTGGCCACCGCAGGCCACCTTCGGCCACCTGAGGCTAACGCCGGCCGCCTGCCGTCAACTGATGTTGCCGTCACCATAGTTGGCCACCACGTCCTCTGACCGACGGCCGCCTCTGCTGCTTGCTGACCACCGCTAACTGCCAACTGTCACCGCCGACCACCACCGTCCTCCAACCACCTGTCGCCATTGTTGCCAGTCGTCAACTGCTGCCCACCACCGATTGCCGGCCGCCACCACCATCGCCGCAACGGTCGGGCGGCAACGGGTGGTGATCGACGGTCAATGTTAGGCCATCCATGAGTAAGAAAAAAAAAACAAAAAAATACAAAAATTTTCAAATCGTACCAAACGCATTTTTATTCTTTTTTTTATCCCAAGAATAGAAATTTTTTGTAGTTACCAAACGTCTTATTTTACTCAGAAATTGTTCTCGGAAATAGAAATAAAAAAAACTATTTCCGAAAAAAAATTGTTTAGGAATATAAACGTTATCAAACAAACCCTTAACAATAATGGGAAAAAATGTATTGCGCTGGCTCACACTCGAGTTTTGACGGAACTACGATTGAAATTTTAAAAGCTCGTGGATTTTAAATTTCAGTTGAAAAAACAAGAGGGATAAAGGGCATGGATAATTCCCAAAACGTTTTTAATTTCTTAATATCTAGCCTTTTTAACAATTTTTTTTTTTTTTTTTTTGTGAATTGAGTCTTTAAATTATTCAACTTTATTTCGCCTAAGCTCTTTCGTTGAATATGCAAATGGAGATTTTAGAGGTGGATTGCCCCGTAATTGTCATGTCGGGTGGTGACATGTATTTATGTTTGTTTCGACTAGTTAAACCCACGTGCAGCGCCGGTGAACGCCACCAAGCGCCCGCCTGCCTCGGGTGACCACGGCCCAAGACCGTCCGATTACTAATTGGGAATGCGATCATCTCGATTTTCTTCCTCTTTATTAAGACTGTTTATTTAACGGAGAACATTTTTCCTTATTTTCTAATGCTTGGTTTGACTAGAAAAATAAGTCGACAGAAAAACTATGTTTAAAATTAAGAAAATGATTTTCTATTTAAAAAATTCGAAATCATTTTTCAAAATATGATGAAATGCGCTTGTTCCAAAAACTCCACACTTCAGTAAAGGAATCCTAATGCTCATTTCCAAGTCCTCGACATATGAGAACGAGTCCCCGGCGCCCAAGCCCAAGTCCATTAAAGCTGGGCTTGTGACTCCAATGCCCATGTTGCCCAAACTCCGATCTCTGGCACCCATGACCGGGTCCATTGAGGCTTGTCTTGGGACCCTGATGTTGGTACTCCGGTTTCCAATGTTCGCACCTAGGTCCATCAAGATCAGACTAGAGGCCTTGTACCCACACTTCATGCCCTGGCATTAACCTGGGTCCACAAAGGTCTAGCTCGAAATCTTGGACCTTGTGCTCAAATCCCTCGTGCTCTACCCTAAGTCAGCAAAGGAAGTGCTTGGGTCCTTGGTACTGGTGCCCGGGTCCATCGAGTGGGCCCAAGTCTCTTGGTGCTTATGCTAAGGTCCTCAAGCTCGAGCTCAGTTCCACACAAGTCGAGCTTGAGACCCTAGTGCCCATAACATGATCCCCCACACTTGAGCTTTGGCTCAACAAGGCTAAGACTTAAGACCTTGGTGCTCATGTTCGGATCCATTGAAGCTAAGCTTGAGACCCCAATATTTGTGTCAAGTTCCCTCAGCACCCGAGCCCAAGATTCCTATGCCTATGCTGGATCACCTGTGCCCAAACCTAAGTTCATTGAGGCTAACGCTCAAATGCCTAATGTTTGTGCTTAGTCTATCAAGGTCCCGAGATCTCGATGACCATGCAAAAGTCTATAGAGACCAGTCTTGATGGGCTCGAGTCCCCAATGCTCTTACTCGTGTCTTTAGCCCTTGAGCCTTGGTCCACAGAAGCTTGACCTACCCAATGTGCATGCTCCAATTCCCCGCATCGAAGCCCAAGTCCATTGAGATAGAGGCCCAACATTTTGATGCTCGTACAAGGTCCATTAAGGTTAAGTCCGAGACTCTAGTACTTGTGCTTGAGTCCTTGGGTTGAAGACCAATGCCATTGCCTAGATCTCTATCACTCAAGTTCAAGTTCATTTAGGTCGAAGCTCAAGACCTCAGTGCCTGTGCTTGGGTCCATTAAGACTGGGCTTGGGACCTCGACACCAATGATCGAGTCCCAACAATTATTCTTATGTCCATTGATGCTGGATCCGAGTCCCAGCGACTAGAAATCTTATGCCCATCATGGGCACCAATGTCCTTGGGCCAGCCTCAATGGACCAGGGCTCTAATATCAAGGACTTGAGCTCAAGCGTTGGGAACCACAATCATTGAGGTCCCACGCTTGGCCTTTGTAGACTTGAGTCCTGGTGCCGAGGATTTGAGCATGGGTTCGACCTCTATGGACTTGGAGCGGGACGCCAAGAAGTTGTATACAAGCATGGGGTTCTCGGTTTTGGCTTCTGTGGACACTATATTGGTGCCTACTCTTGCTCGAGGCCTAAGTTCCCTTGCATGGGTGTGCTTGGGCTAGGGTTTGTTATCCTAATGTCCGTGCCTTTTCCCTTGATTGCCCATGCACAAGAAGATGGAAGAACAAAGAAGATGATGAACGGTAAAATGAAAAGCAAAGGAAAGAAACGTCTTTAGACAAAAATGCCCATGACTTTGACGTCGGAATCAATATATAGATGCATGGCTCTTTGGCCGGCACAAATTTGGTTGGTCAACAAGGCCCTTATTTGAGATTAAACATGTCATTTCAAACCCTTATTCGAGATTAAATAAGTCAACTTCAAACCCTTATTTAAAATAAAATTTACTTGATGCCATTTTTTTTATAAAATGAGGACATTACAAACCCTATCTGGAATTCTCTCTATTTTATTCGGAATGAAAAAGTCCATTGGGAACATTTATTACTCGAGGGTCTTTGCTATTTTATATTAATTTATTAAAAATGGCGAGATCTACCGTAAACAAAAATAAAGCTCACTTGAACAAATATTTTTCACAAATAGACTCGTTTCCCTCTTGATGAATATCATATACCACGAAATTGATGAAGTTACATGTAATAACTCTACTTTACTACATGGGGAATTTTATTTTTTCTCCAAAAAATGTTAATATCATGAAAAACCTTAATTAGTATATAAATAATAAATTTACCATAAACTAATTTTTGGATCACAAAAATCTTAAATTGATATATATGTGTGATAAATTTACCAAAATTGATATAAATTTCTATATAAACTTATCTTATCAATTGAATTATTACCAATTCAGTCATTTGATGATAAAATTTAACAAAAAGTAATTGAGGGTAAATATATAACGAGTGTACTAATTTGGGATTTTCGGTCACCTAAAAATTAATTTAAAGTACATTTGTAATAAGCAATTTGAGATTTTTTTTTCCGTAGTATTAATCTTTTCCAAAATTTATATTTTTCTTAGTTTTTTGATAAATGAATGCCAGCGCCTTCAAATTAAATTTAGAACCTGATTCGCCATCTCCCTCACGAAAGTTCTGAACGGCCATTAACCGGTCGCACGTAACGACAAAAAACATAACAACACATGACAACAACAGAGATAAAAATCTCACCTTTAGCAGCAGAGACGCAGAAGAGAGAGGAGAGAGAGTGGTGGTCTTGCCCTCGCAATCTTCGCCAATCGATCGAGGTACGCAGCGCCGGTGCTTGGCTCCACTCCAACCCTAGGGCCTCTCGTCCCGATTCCGTTGTCTTCTTCTTCGCGATGAGCTCGTTGGGACCGAAATCGTCGTCGTTTATTGTTCCCTTGCGCTGTTTTGACTTGGGTTGATTCTTGGGCATGTTCCTGCTCCTTTTTCGTTTGTGATTGTTTTGTGCATTGTGTCGTTTTTTGATGTCTTGAGGGTAATGGGTATTTTTCTTTTCTTTTCTTTTCTTTTCGTTTTTCTTTCGTTGGTTCTGCGGAGTGATGCGTGTAGCCTTTCTGGGTTCTTGATTTCGTGTTAATTTGATTATTTGCGGGTTCTCTCTTCTGCCCATTTTAGGAAAACCTGAAATTGTTCCTTTTGCAATGGATGTTTTGAGATTATCATTTTATAGATGTGTTTGGTGTCGAAGTTTTCGGTACTTTCGAGGGTGCTGTGAATCGTGGAACGTTGTTGTGCAGTGTCGTCCCAAGTCAGCCTCTTGTGAGCATCCGTTCCTTGCTTGTCAGAGAATGACTCATGTGTTTCGCTTTAGCAGCGTAGTAGCAGGATGCCCACATTCTTTACGTTGCAACGATGATGTGCTAGACTTGTGCTGTGTGTCAATGCGGTAGTGTTGACTGTCATTTCAGGATGAACTGCTTGAGAATTTGACAAAGTTCATACGTGTTAACTTTGGTGACTGCCCTGACACCAAGATCTCTCTTTCGAGCTGTTGATGTTTAGCCTTACATGGAGTTGGGAATCAGCCGGTGTAGGATTTGAACCTACAATATCTGTTGTTGGAGCTGGATTCTGATGGGTTATATAACTTTGATGTTTGTTTTTGTCAGGGTCTCCACTGTTCCGAACGGTGCAGAAAAGTTTCTTTGAGTTTTACATCCTAAGGAGCCAAATGAGCTTGACAGGGACTTCGATGGGTTCTGGTTTGCTTGATCTTCTTTTTCCTTTTTCTCCTTGTTGTAAGCAATTTTTCTGGTGCACTTGATGCTGGAATCTATCAAAAAGGTCCTTTATGATATGGCTAAATTCTTTGAATGTTATATGTTGACGTCAATATCCTATCTGTGGTTGTCGCTTTATTACAGGCGGGCAGACAGCTAGAAAGGCAGTTAACTTTGGAAGGACGTATGTGGTCAGGCCCAAAGGTAAACACCAAGCAACTGTTGTTTGGCTGCATGGCCTTGGTGATAATGGTTCAAGGTAATATTTGACATCAACGCTGGCCTACCTAATGTAACTTCATTTATTAATCTGTCTGGCAGCAAGTTTCTTTAATGATGACATTTTCAGTCTAGAAGAGTTTATCTGATATGCAATCTCCGCACACCTCCACTTCTTATCACAAGTAAATAGTTGTGTTGGTTCTTCGTGTCAAGGACCAAGGTCAAGCTGTCTATTTCAAGTTTTCATCCGCACATATAACATGTAGCTTCTAAGTGGGTTGTCAAATACCTATTTCATTTGGGTTATTGTAGATTTCTTATTTACATTTTGATTTTTTTGGCAGCTGGTCGCAGCTGTTGGAGACGCTGCCTCTTCCAAATGTAAGAAATAGAATTTATAGTGAAGGCACGCTTTATTGCATGCTCTGTGGCTGCTTCCTTCTCCTTATACGATTTCATAACTTTTCACTATTTATATCTCAGATAAAATGGATATGCCCAACTTCCCCTACACGACCAGTCAGCATTTTTGGGGGCTTCCCTTCTACTGCTTGTACGTCCATTGCTTTTCAAGAAACAGGCATACTATCAGGAAGTAGAATTGTTATATAAATAAAAACAGTTTATCTTGACTATAAGCATGTATCTTAGGAGGAGGCAATAAACACCTTATCACATAAAAACAATTAAGATATCCTTACTCCATCATGAAAAAAGTTACAATTGTTATTCCTGGTTAGGATTTTTATGCTTGTTTTGAAGAAGGTAAATCTCGTAATTGAGACATTGGCGTTTTGGAGAAGGTAGATGATGTTGACCATCATTGTGTATGTACTAATACTATTTAATTCAGGGTTTGACGTTGGAGACCTTTCCGAGAATGCTGCTGATGATTTGGAGGGTTTGGATGCTTCAGCTGCTCATGTTGCAAATTTGTTGTCAACAGAACCAACTGATAGTAAGTTTCATAATGCTGATGTGATGGCAAAGCCTTTTCTGATACCAATTAATATTGAAGAAGCCTTGGATGTGGAAGCAATAACTCCTTGATGGAAGAAGCTTTACTTGAAGGATAAAAAAGTTTCCCTATCCCTTCTATTAGTTTTTATCTTTCATTTTTCTTAGTAAGTTAATTCAATGAACGCTTTATACATTTTGAAAACCAGTAATTGGTACTTTCTTCACCTTTGGCAGTCAAACTTGGCGTTGGAGGCTTCAGCATGGGAGCAGCAACTGCTCTATACTGTGCATCATGCTGTGCTTTGGGAAAATATGGGAATGGCAATCCTTACCCAGCCAAAATAAGTACAGTCGTTGGGCTCAGTGGCTGGCTTCCATGTTCAAAGTTTGGCTACTTTCATTATGGTTTGTCTTATCTGAATTGGTGGGGCCTTGGTGCTGGAATAACTAGTTCTATTCTTCAACAGGACTTTGAAAAACAAGTTAGAAGGGGAAAATGAAGCTGTGACACGTGCTGCTTCATTGCCCGTACTTCTCTGCCATGGCACAAGTATGGAAACTACCTTTGCATGAGAATGCACCATTCAGTGTTTCCTTAATATAACTCTTTTATGTTCAGCTATATGACTAATCAATACTAAGTCATGGGAGCTCTCTTGTATGCCTGTTGTGTGGTGCCATGGAGTAGAATGACTTTTATAAACAGTTGGACAGCTCACTTAGTTTGATCAGTTCTCGGTATGTGGAACAATGAACGAGAGACATGTAGGTTTACAGTTTTTATGTCTTGTTTGTGCACTGCCAATTTTCCTTTTTATATGTAAATCATAGATTAGTTCCTTCTGATCTGATGAGGCACTGATGCTTAGCTTAAAAGTAGCTAGTTTATTGGTAACTCACATCTTTCTTTTACTCACCACGGCCACCCTATTTGATATAAACTTCCCAACCTTTCTTGTCATCTCAACCAATTTTCAAGTGATGGTTGCAGAAAAATGGAGTTTAGTTTCCCAGGGTCTTAGTTTAGGTGCATGAAGGATTTACAAACTTTACCATATATATAAAACTTAATTCTTTCTTTGATCATCTTTATGGTTCACCCTTTTGCCATGTGACATCTGATCTACGTAGTCATTCTGTGGCTTTCATTTCCTGTTATTGCTATTCTTATTGTTCAAGTCTGATGATGATTGTCATATTTGTGAGTTTATCGCTGGTCAAGATAAATTTTGTTAGCCATTTAAAAAAAATAAAAATGATAAAACAGCTATTTTTCTGAAGCATGTCTCACTTGATGAATCAGTGCCGGTCACTATGTGAACTGCAGAAGTAATTTATCCATTTATGTTGATATGCTGTGACAGGTGATGATGTGGTGCCTTATAAATTTGGTGAGAAATCCTCAGGGACCTTGAAAGCTGCTGGGTTCCAAAATGTGACATTCAAATCCTACAGTGGGTATGTTGCAGCAAACCCTTAAGAGTGCTACTTAGGAGGAACTGATTCTGAGATTGAATTCATGACCATCTCATTGTAATTTCCTCCACTGTGCAGGCTCGGGCACTTCACAATTCCTGAAGAGATGGATCAGGTGTGCGCATGGCTATCTTCGAATTTGGGGCTTGATGGCTCATCATCATAAGGCATCAAGATAAGTTTCGAGAAATGACAACCAAGGAAGAGCTGGTGTTGAAAGAGATTTGTTAATGATGGGGATAAATTGAATTGGGTGACCCATAGTTTGTGCTGGTGGTTGCAATGGTATACGTACGTTGGCTATGAGTTTCGTTCTCCTGCTGTCTTTCTCTTATTGTATGGCACATATGGAACCTCATGGACTCATGGTGGGGGTTCATGGCGTCTCATGTAAACAACTAGTTTGGGGGTGGCCATACTGGGATTCTGGATATTTTAATTTCATGTTTGCTTAAGTGCACATTAGACATGGTCTTTGAAGCTGATTGGTTCCTAGTTTTCACTTTCCTAGGGCAATCCTAGATTAAACTTTTGTGAGCAGATAATTTTCGAACTTGCAACGAAAGCCAGGACACAGAAGGTAAGAGCAAGATTTAATGATGAAGTGCCACTGATGCAATCTGATCTCGGAGTGTTAAAGTGCACTCTCGGAAGGGATTGTCCGCTAGCGATAGGGTCGGGGATTTTGTTTCCGCCAGCTAACCTGCGCATAAAGAATGTGTTTGGTCATCTGCTCTGGGGTCCGGATTTTGCATATGCCTGAATGGGGTGGTAAACCAAGTCTCCATATTTGCTTTTTTGCTTCCTTTGCTAAGCCAAGGATGGTTATGATTGATTCGAGTTGCTTGACGCAGATGATGTTATGTAACTTTCAACCTTTCATAGTGTTAGGAATGGTAAGAGCGCATAAAAACCAAACCCATAATGAAGATGGAAAAGGGAAAACCTATATTGGGCAAATCCATGGAAGACCCAAGTCACCTCATGTGTGAAGGGGAGTTTAGAGAAGCTGCTAGTCTTTCAAAATTGTCTTTACAGTTAAATACATAGCTCACTTAACCTAAAACTTGCGATGATTAAAGGGGTGACTATTTCATGGAAAATTTCTTTACCAAAAAAAAAAAAAAAAAAAAAAAAAAAACTATTTCATGGAAAATTTCATGATGAAGAGAAATATTTTTCTATTAGCTTTCATTTGTTGGATAATGTAGAAAAAAATGATTTCCTTTTTTCATCATGAGGGGAAGTAAGTTTCCCTAATCTAATTTTTATTTTTATTTTTATTTTTTTTGCAATTCATGAAAAATTTTTGGTAGATCGATTAATTTTTTGTCATCCAAACATCAAAAAGTCAAAACATGATTTTTCCTCAATGAAATGGAACCTAAGATATTGAATCAAAGACCCGCCATCTTTTGAAATGGCTCAGGGCATGGTCACGTTCAAACTGCGCCGTCCACCTTGTCCATTTTATTGTTTTCATCCACATTTGACAGTTGTGTTCTCATGTATGCTTGGTCACTGAGAGAGAGAGAGAGAGAGAGAGAGAGCAGCTATTCTGGGAGCACGTACATCAACTGCCCCCTGCCTCCAATAAAGCACAAAATCATTAATCACACAGTTGCTGGCAAGATGGACAAAAGAACAGAGATTCAGAAAATTTTGAAGTTGTTGGAAGGTGATCAAGTCAAGGACAAATTCCAATTGCAAGTAAAAAAACAAAAGTTGCGAGTGGCAAACCAATGGAAAATAACAAATGATGAATTGGCCACAATCATTTCTCTTTGATCAAGCACAGTGAACAATGATACAACCCCAGTTGCAAGGGAAAGCACATCTTGCCCTCCCTTCGTTGAGAAGGCACTCAGGTATCATCACTTCTGCATCTCTTTGACGAAAACTACGTCTCCGCTTCCCGTGGCAGGTGACAACAAGTGCTTTTCTTGTTCGTTTTCGTCTATTTCAGTTGACTCACGAGGAGTGGCGTTTGACAAAGATTCCGTTACTTCATCCTCTGGAGATTAAAAAAGAACAAAAGGCAATTACATGCAGCTCTTAATGGCCAGCATGCAAATTGATATTCATTAACAAAAGTGAGCGAAAAAATGCAGAGAATCATTACCGGAACATTCATGGTACTCTGGCATCTGTTTAACTGTGGTTACTTGTAAGCTTTCTGGAAGCAGACAACTGCATACAGCACCTACAGATATAATGCAACATGGTGATCGTCAACATTTCAGAGTGTTTCTGTATAAAAATAATGATAATAAAAGAAAATTTTAAATATTTAAGGCTGTACCAATCAATACATCTAAGTATAATTTCCATACATAAGTCATTTCATAGATTTGATTTGCCACCAAAATACACAGTAAGATGCACAAAATGCTAATGGCAATAATTCACATAAGTTCTTTGTCCTGAATAGTTGTAGAGAAAGATAGAAGACTTAGCATGAGATAAGTATATGTCTACCCCAGTGCGATGGATATAACTAGTTTGTTTACTTTGACATCAAGATAACCGTATATTTGTAAATTTCAAATCACTTAACATGGAGAGAATATGGACTTAAGCAATCAAGCTTCGCTTCATTTTTATATTATAAAAAGGTCAAGTCAACCTATTTTTCACTTAGCATGATGGTGATTATAATGGCAAACAAAAATGAACAAGCTGAGGAGACTGAGAAGAAGTATGCACCAGAAATTTCGTGAGCTTACCTAACCGAGCAAGCCTATTTACCCACCCGGGGATCCGTTTGTCTGTCAATCTCAACGAGACATCGTCTGTGAAATGATTGCAGTTCTTGGAGATGAGGTGATACGTATCTCCATGGTATTCAGCTGCCATATTCTCAATAAATGTTCGAAATTCTAAGGGAGACATCTTAATGCGTCCCAATGTTATGGAACACCTATATAAGAAACCCGGGCATCTCTTTGGTTCCACTTCAAAAACCCCACTAACAGGGAAGTCATGGGCACCAAACCCATACTCTTTGCCATGAACTGTTCACAGACATCAGTCGGGTGTTTCAGGTTATCACAAAAAACGAAAAAATAAGAATTAGGAATACAAAAGGGAAATACAAGAGAAGCAACTTCTTGAATCGGCCTAACAGGGGATTGGAGGCATAACAACATGTTATTAAGTACATCTGCAGTGATGTAAGCATTCAATTAATTTGAACAGTAAGGGCCATTAAACAATGCAATTTGCAAAGTAAAACCCGCTGCCCTACTATTGCTATTTGCTTATGTCTCATTAACAGAGAGTAAAGTCCTCTAGGATCATCTCCAAGAAATCGAAAAAGAAGCCGAACCACTCAATGACATCCAGGTTAACCAGAGACAAGAAGGTCATATTTTTCAACAGGCGTCTTCTCCCTCTCACCATGCCTTGACCCATTGACCTTCTCGACCCAATGACATACAGGTTAAAATTTTTTGACGTCCAACCACAAATTCACAAGGAACGAAAGTAAACACTCAACAAGCATTCCTCAAGCGACGAAATTCAGTCGATTCAGCAGTTCACGATGTACACAAATACAGGAATTAAGGACAACCAACTTCATCATGAGCATTCTACACACCGCATTTTTCAGTCGGCATCAGATCGCATCATCGAACATCATACCAAATCTCTCCCAAATTCGAAACTGATATCAATAGAGAATACAAATGCAACCTCCGCGGCACTTCCATCATCATCAAAACCCGAGCTTCCGACACCACAGAGCTAATCCCCGCAAATTCACAGACACTCAGATCACGAGAACAACCCAAGAAAGCCAAGATACCTCGAACGACAGGAGCAAGAAGCCATCAGCTCAAGCAAAACTCACCTTCAATGCCCGAATGGAAGATGCCGAAGCCGAACCAGCGGGTGTAATTATTAATGGGCGTGAGATCGTAGACGTTCAGCACCACCCTCGTCTCCCCTTCCGAGCCCGATCCGGAGGTGGTCTCCGCACCCATTTTCTTGTTTCTTGGCTCTTCTTCCTTCGAATTCGAAAGACACCCACCAAAGATCAAGAACCCTAGATTCGTGTTATGTGACCCGTTAACCAAAAGAGAAAGAAACCAAGATTCACAGCCTCCAAGATCTCTCTTCCAGCCGCACACAGAGAGAGAAAGAGAGAGAAGTTTTGGACCCTCCAAGGAACGAAAGGGGAGAAGAATCTTGAGTGGAAAGGGGAATAAAACCGAATATGATGAGAGAGGGGGTCAATAAAGAACACGGGTGGCTCCCTCTCTCTCTCCCTCTCTCTCTCTCTCTGGCTGACAATTTGACCTTCTGGTAGAGAGAAATGAAACATGGAAAGGCTTTGTAATAATTGGGCAGCCTTGGAGGATTGTAGCTCAGACCAAAACATTATTTTGTCGCCGGCTCTTGTCTGTAATGGCAAAGATTGCTTTCAGCTCCCTCTTTCGTGTGGAAATCTCTTTGGCCCTTTTGCACTAACTCGATTTTGGACATCATGCTTTCACTGGACAAGTTCGATTTGTGTACCATCTTTCTAATGACGATCCGGAGACAAGGACTGCATTTCTATATAATCCTAATTGAACTTGTCGTATCCACATTTCTGCGGAATTCATTAACATTATCATTCATTACATCAAAGGGAACTTGTTCTTTCAGCAAGAAAAGAAATCCTACCTAACAACTACCATAAGAGAACTAACCAATTTTACAGAACAAAAGTATCTTTATCATATGAAATTAAATATGACCGATGGGTAGACCAGGTCTATTATTAAACTTTAAAATGGCCCTTCAAATTTGCTCATGATTGGAACAACTTTAAAATTTCTATGTGGAATTAAATGGTTTGGTAAGTTCAAGGTGGACGAACCAAATCCAGGAATTAAGTATTTTACCCTTTTGGCGAATTGAGTCTAGTTAGAATCACAAGTGTCTGTCCGACGGCAAGGTCTAATTGAAACTATGTTTATCAAATTAAGTCTTAGAGATCGAGCATATGGATCTAGTTAGCACAAGGACACCGTATTTTGCATCTTTCTCCTTTGCAAAATTAGAGATGATTAGCCAAATAAAACAGTGAGTTTAACGGAACTTTTGTGATCATGGCAATCCATTTCTTCGTACTCTTACCGTCCAGTCAAAGATTGAACGAAAAGTAGAAAGTAAACGCCTAAATGCCCACAACATTATTATTATTTTTTTTTTTTTTTTTTTGGTCGAAAGATAACTTATATTATATTAAATAGTCATACAAGCTATCGCCGAAGCGTCCGAAGAGATAATAGAAAGGAAAATAGGGGGAGGGAAAAGGAGCCAGTTTACGTGTGGGCCTTGGTCATTGTGGGCTTTAGCAGCCCAGTCGGCTGCTAGGTTAGCTTCGCGCCGGATGTGTCGAAGCGAAAGGCTAGGGCATTGCTGAAGAAGATCTCGGAGAATCGCGAATAGGTGCTGTTCCTTCCACGGCGGGCGACGATTCGTTTGGATGATCTCCACTAGCCGCAAGCAATCGATTCGATCTCCAATTTCGAAGGTGAATTCCTTTTTGGATTATCCGTTGAAGAGCGAGAGATAAGGGCATAGATCTCGGCTTGGAAGGCCGTCTCGGGACAGACACAGATCCGGTGAGTAGATCCGTCAAAAGACCTTTGCTATCTCGGTAAATGCAAGCGACTGAACCTTTGTTTGAATCTGGGCGAAAAGCCCCATCAATATTGCACTTGATAATACCCTCTGCCGGTGGGTTCCATCGCTGATTGAAATTTGCGTGGGCTTTTTGAATCGTCTTTGGCAGGGGTTGGAGAATCTTGAAGATAGTGCTTTGAGATAGAGCATCAGAGACCACAAGGAGAGGATCCATCGGTATCTGACGAAACACAGCATTATTGCGGTGTCGCCAGATCTCCCACAGGATATGAGCGATCGCTTCAAGATCTGGAGACGCTTGTGGGAGGGAGATTCTGTCAACTACCCAGGCATCGAATCGACTAACTGAGGTTGGTGAAATACTAACCCGAATGTCTTCGTGATTCCAAATAGCAGTAGTCCAAGGGCAGAAAAAGAACATGTGTTCGAGTGATTCTGGCTCAGAATTGTTGCATAAAGAACAGTTGGGATGAGGGATGATATGTCGCTGAAAGAGATTCATTTTTGTAGCAATGGCGTTTTGGCAAGCTGACCATAGAAAGACTTTGATCTTAGGCGCTGTATGCATCTTCCAAATATTCTTCCATAACAGAGGTGGGTTAGTATAAGAGGGAGAGGGCTTAGAAATTGGTTTCTGAGATTGTAAAGAGAGATAATGATGACAACTCTTTACTGTGTAGGTACCAGAAGGTGTCTCTGTCCAAACCAGCTGATCCTGATGGAGAGACGGATTGATTGGTGTATTTAGGATTGCTGAACTGATTGGGACATCGAAGAGTTCAGTAACAGAGGAGGACTTCCATTCAGAACGCTGGGAATCAATTAGATCAGCAACAATTTTTGGTTCGCCATCCCCTGGTAAGCCTCCTATTCTGCCTTGTGGTAACCAATTATCCTCTCGAATGTGTATCTGCGAACCATCCCCTACTAGCCAACGTAATTTAGGAGCAATTGCATCATGACCTTTCAATAAACTCTGCCATCCCCAAGAAGGACGATGTCCTGGGGAAGCAGTCTGAAAAGATGAAAATCGAAAGTATAAACCTTTAAAGAGTTTACTCCAGATAGCTTGAGGATGCTGGAAAAGACGCCATGCCTGCTTGCCAAGCATTGCTGTATTGAAATTGGTTAAATCCCTGAAGCCCATTCCCCCTGAATCTTTAGGAAGCTTCAATTCTGACCAGTTTTTCCAGTGAATACCTGAATGACTGTTTTGTTTACTCCACCAGAATGCTGAGATCTTCTTTTCGATCAATCGACAGAGAGACAGCGGAAGCTTGAAGATAGACATGGCATACTGCGGTAAGGCTCAGATATCGATTTCAATAATATTTCCTTGCCACTTTTCGATAGAAATTGATCCTGCCAACTTGCTAACTTGGTATTAATTCTTGCCAGGATCCAGGAAAACATCTCCCTCTTGGAACGACCCCAATCGGATGGAATGCCCAGGTATTTTCCATATTTACTGAGAATGGGAACCCGTAGTTCTTGTGCTAGATTATGTTGCAAAGAAAGAGGACAATATTTGCTAAAGAACACACCGGATTTATTTCTATTAATGATCTGGCCTGTGGCATAACAATATTGATGGAGTAGATTGGCAAGATTTTGGCATTCAGGAATAGTGGCTCTAAGGAAAAAAACTGAATCATCAGCGAAAAATAGGTGAGATAACCTTGGACAGTCTCTATTAAATTGAATCCCCTTAATATGACCTATTTCCACAGCTTGAGTAAGAGTAGCAGATAAGGCATTTGCAAGTAGAATGAAAAGATATGGAGAGAGGGGATCACCTTGGCGTAGCCCTCTAGTAGGCTGAAAATAAGGAAGTTGTTCACCATTAAACCGAATACTAAAGGAGACTGTTGTAACACAAGCCATAACACGAGTAACCCAGCTGTCATTGAAACCCAAATGCTTCAAGTATGCTTCCAAAAAGTCCCATTCAACCCTATCGTAGGCTTTTTGCATATCTGTTTTGAAAATAAGGTTGAAACGTTTCTTGCATGCTCTCACTTTGAATTGATGCATGACTTCTTGAACGACCATAATGTTGTCCTGTATCTGTCTGTTGCTAATGAAACAACATTATTATGTTTGATAACAAAGACTATATAACAATAATTACGAGATGTAGGTCTTTTGAACCGATCAAATAGGATTGAAGCGTTGCGTTAAATCAATTTTGAGCCCAAAAAATTGATTTGGGTTGGGTGGACGTTTTCACATTTTTGGTCAGGGGAGTGTATAGTTAACTAATCAAGCGAAATGCCTATTTTAAATCAAGTTGATTTGATATTGTCTATTCAACGATAGCTTATTAAAAATTCATTTTTGGAAGTTTTCCATTAAAACATGTCTACACCCTTAAAAATATATAGTTTGAGGATTAAATTGAATTAATACCAAAAGTTTAGGGATCGTATTGAACAAATTAAAAATTCAATGACAACATTGCATATTAGGCTAATGTTTAGGAATCACATTGAACTAATTAAAAATTTATGAATTATATTATACATTATACCAAAATCCATGAAGTATTAATGTTATCATCCCAATATAGAGTGATTGAAAGTACACTAATCAGAGAGACGGAGACAAAAAGATTTTACATTAATCTAAGACTAATGTTTGGTTTTCTACACATTTTTTAACAATCGTCGACGGACATATAATTTATTCTTAAATTTATTCTTTTTTTCTTTTTCTATCGAAAGAATTCTTAAATATCCAAATCCTATGTTCTCGAATCCCGTTTTATTATTAATCTCGTTTAGTGTTCATCCATATTCATTTGATTTGTCAACATTCACCCATTTCAATTGTCGCTATGCACTCCCACATCTCTCAGGCAAAAATTGATCTTTAACGTTTCACGGAAAATTGGTCCGGAAAATATTTTCCTAGAAGTCATTTTCCAAGAAAATGACAATATTTTCCGATGTTCGGCTAAAACTTGAAAATATTTCGGAAAATGTTTTCCAGTGTTCGATAAAGAAAATATTTTCTAACCATTATGCTTGGGAATAGTTTAACATGGTCTTTGTTGTGAAGTTGCTTCATTTTTCCCTCCGGGTGTTTTCTTGATCGATCGAAGATATGGGCTAAAAATCAATGCCTCAAACCATTTTCGTTTCAGCTATTGAAGAATTATAACTTTTTTAGCTAATTCTGTTTCTTACCCATTTCATGTCAGAAACGATGACCGGACCGACCCGAAATTCTGATTGTAGAGGTAATAATAATTTATAAAAGCTTATAAGCTTTCAGATGTGAAAGGTGGACGTTTCTGCCGCGTGAACATGATTGATATTAAAAAAAAATGCGGGTTTGATCTTAAAAAAGCATTAATGCAGTTTCCCAATGTAAAGTAAAGTGTATCTGAATATATATTGCAGCCGATTCTCTTGGAATAAGTAGTTCCAAAATCTTCCACAATATTTGTGGAACCCATCCTAGTAATCATCAGTGGAATATTAACAAGTAAATAGTGGCGAATTCTCCATATAAATCCAGAATAGCATCATAGATAAATTAGGTAAGCAGAGGGTCAAATTACAAAACACTGCTATTTGACCACAGGTGTTAAATGTCTGAATCCAAAAGACAGTAATAACTACCCGGTTGACCTATGAATTTCATAAAGGCAAAAGCAGTCCTGCTTTAAGCAACTCATTCAATTCATACTCTTTTGACCAACAAACTCATCAAATCAAGCTATCAAAAATCTTGTGTTACCCTTGTTACCTTGAGACTTCGATTGAGCACCTTGCATAAAATTACACATCAGTAGAATTTTGGCTGCCATAATATGTCTACACACCTATCTCTTCATCTACTTTGCAGTAGGTTGTCTAGCCAGAAATGCTTGTTGATGCAGTCAACGGAGCATAAAGGAAGAGTTCTCGATCCCCATCACAATCACGATCACCAACCATACACCCAGAGACAAGTATATCACTAATGATGATCTCCTTTGCTTAGAAATTTATCAACCCATACTTTGCGAAGAGTCGCACTCTTCACCATGAATGCTTTTCCAACTTTTTCATTTTCAATTAGATGGTCAAAAACTGATCCAAGGGTAATTTCATCGTATCCATCCACTTTCATCACCTCGTTGTAGAGTTGAGAGTAATAGACTTGAGAGTGATCCACATCCGTATGAGTCAATGACTTAATTGCCGAGGCCATCTCTCCAAGTTGTGTTGAAAGTGCAACATACTTGTCATCATTGTTGGAACCTTTTCGCCTTTTGTGAGACCTCTTTTCTAATGCACAGTAGAGGAACGTGTTTTCGAGCCCTTCATCAACTCATCGAAGTCATCGAAGTCATCACCTAAGTCGACAGGTGAGGGTCAACTTCCGCGAAACGAACGCAGCATAAAATAGGCATACTTCTACTTTTCTCTTTATCCAAAAAGTGCAGATAGCTAATTCACACCGGTAAATTTTAATTGTTGGTACATGTCAAAATACTATTATTAAAGAGAATGACCGACGATTTTTTTTTCCTAGATAATTTGTCGATGACATACTAACATTATTATGAATTACTAATTTTTTTTATAACTTATAGATATGCAATATTCATGCTAACCTACCATCTTTTATTTTGCAAGACTTATTGAACACTTCAAACTTATGAACTTAACAAATTTTGAAATTAAGACACCGATAAGAAAGATAAAAAACAGTTGGTCGTTTGCAAACTCGCAACAAGAGTCAATTATTTGGTAAACAACATCAGTTAAGTTATCAATAAGTTATCGAATGATTTTTGCCATCAGTTTTTGAGACTCGGAACTCTTTCTGAAATCGAACGACAAAAAAATATCTGTTATTTTGGATCCATAGCAGTAGAATCAAGACCTATAATTTGCTTTCAGTTGCTCCATCGATCCATAAAATTCACTCACATCTTTTATTACGTCAACGATAGAAAACTTTTGAATCAGTTGAATCAATAACGACAGTTCTGTCCTCAGTAACTGACATGATTCGAGTCGATGCTCCATATGATTATCAGAGCAAGAATCGAGAGAGAGAGAGAGAGAGAGAGAGACTCCCAAGAATGCATTATCAATTGCAATCTCAGCAAGAAAAGTGACAGTTTGACTCAACGTCCTGCATGTTCATCTCACAAGCATATGGCTCTTGAAGTATGGATCGTCGCATCACAGCGGTGACTGCAAAAATTAATTCACCGTTGTCGACAGATCCTAACAACAGTCACTATCTTCATAACAGTCCTCTAAGACAGTGGACGGCAAATAGTACTCAACGCCCCAACATGCCCTGTCCTCGGTGTTCCTAAAGTTTATTTAGTTACAACAAAAGAAACCGGAAGACCTATATATATATATATATATATATATATATATATATCATCATTTAATGTTCATTGCAGCTGACATGGCTCGTAGCTCTTTTGCAATGTCTGAGAAGGAGGGCCTTGAATTCACATCGGTGGACCAACATCTCTCCATTAGTGATCTCCACGCGGGGTCACACCAACTTGGGATTTCGGGTCGCAGAGTTCCTTTGATAATACCAGCTGAAGCATCATAAAGGAAAGAAAAAAAAGTCAGAACAGGCTTTCCTTTGACAATGCCTACTCTGATCAATACCCTGATGAAAAATCCAAGAAGGGTATCTAGAAAAACCAAGTTATGGAAAATAAAGTGAAATCCACAGAGCATTCAGTCTCCAATTCTGCAACATGAGCTTTAGTATGATATCGATATGGCATGAGGAAGTGTGGAGAATAGAGAGGGCCCAAATGCGAAAGTCGCTGTCTCGGTTTTGCTCTAATATATTGAAAAAGCATAGAAGACCGAACAGAAAAAATGGCATTCTGGAACTAATGTTTAGGCGGATCTTTTGAAATTGTAAAACACGTGAATTTATTACAGATCAGAATTCTCAGCCTGGGATCATACCTATTATATCTTCCGAACGTAAGTTTGCATAGGGTTCTTCCCCTGTCAAAAGTTCCCACATGACTATTCCGAATGAGTAGACGTCAACCTACATTGTCAGCACAATTTTCCCATATTACAATGTTAAGAATGGAACAAGGAAAATGTTGGCATCTGAGAGTGTAAATTGTATATAGTCCAATTAGTAAGATACCTTCTCTGTCACCATGTTGTTCTTATTGTTGAAAAGTTCAGGAGCCATCCACGGTATTGTCCCTCGTACTCCACCAGAGACAAGCGTTTTCTTCTTGATTTTTGATAAGCCAAGATCACCAATCTGAGGAAGGTTCCTACTCACAGTTATACCTTACTCAAGTACAATGAAGGATTTGCAAATAAAGGCTCAGGCACTTAATAAAGAAGGAACCTATAATGTAATTACATTATGAAAGGCAGGACATCTAAGTTAATTGATTAATCACCTTACAAACTGGTCTCTGTGGGTCCCTCATATTCACGAGGAAATTATGAGATTTCAAGTCAAAGTGAACAATGTTCTTCTCGTGTAAGTATTCCATCCCAAAGGCTGCATCCATTGCTATAATCAGCCTCTTCCGACGATCAATCGTCCTGTCATCCAGTAGAAACATAAGCAATTGGCCTTAAATTAAATTCCATAACTGCCGAAACAGGACTTTGTCCACACAACAGAGATGAAACGGTCCTGTGAATATTTCACAAATGGTTTTAGTTGAGAAGATTTCCAAGGTACAACTACCCACAGCTCATATCAGTACAAAGAATGTGTCTTATACTTCAGTTTCGAATTTCAGACTGAAGACCATGCAGGGAAGGGAGTTGCTTTTTCCTTTCCTGCCAACGTTCTCCACTCCATAATTTATTTCATCCCTCTTAACAAGCATAGAGTTGGATCAACTTCTTTGTTTTAGTCAGTACTGAGGAGGCACATGCGCCTGCTTCAATTTAGGAATTGGTTCCAGGACTTTAGAATAGAACAGTGCAAGACAACGGTCACTGTAACTTCATAAAGAATGTCGACAACTCTATAATCACCTGAACAAGCCAAGTTAATGCCAGAATAGACGGTAACAGAAAAATAAACTTGGCAGAATACAAAGTGACAGGCTAATGCAAGGTTACTCTCTGCAACAACACCTAAAATCTCTCACAAAGTTCAGAATTCCAGGATGTCAAGGCAACTAAACCAAACCAACTGGCTTTAATACTGATTATATGAGAATCCACAAAAAGCAAAAGCAAGCAGCAGCATTAGGTCAGGTACTCAACTTTCCAACTTCAAATTATTGACATTAAACTTATTTGTTTGTCTGCTTATGATATTAAGTTCCATGTACATAATTCAGACGGATTTATACCTATCTTTCTTTCGCAAGACTTGTTTGAGGGAGCCATTGACCATATACTCTGTTACAGTTGCCAAATCCGTCACGGGCCCATCAGAAACTACTCCATAAAATGCCACTATATTTGGATGGTGAAGCTGGCCCAGCAAGTGAGCTTCCTTCCAAAAGTCGGCAACCTGGACAATATTATAATGAGATTGACAAATTAGACAAGAATTTTTCATTTAATAGCCTTTTGTTTTCCAAGTATAAGTTCATTATTCATGTCAGACAAAGAAGCTGAAATAGCACGTTTATAAAATAGTAATAATACGAGTTGACTGATCTGTCTAGTAAATAGGTGACCCCTGTGGCGAGGGAGGGAATGAGGCATGCAAAAAGCTTTCAGACAAGAAGATTGGATCACTGCAACCAGAATAACATCTACATAACACCAATTAACTTTTTGAGACGCTCTTAAATCTAAATATCTTCCATGAAGACTGAAGGGAAGACTTAAAGTAGGCTGGTGATAGAGGAGGATGAGCATTGGTGCAAGCAGATGCCCAGAATGCAAATGAGAAAAGGCACAAGTGCTTGCATCTGATCTTTCTAAAGTGTGTTAATTTAGCTAAGAGGCCAAAAAATGTTGTTCTCTAGTACAGGAAGAGGTTTGAATGCTGCTGCAGATCGGGTGGTAAAGATGATGGACAATAAATGAAATGTATCTCATCGACAGAAAAAGCATGTATATATAGAGCAAACCCGAACCATTTATAAACTGAAATGACCAAATTACAGGTTCTACATCACATTTTGACAACTTGCAGGAATATGTGAGGTACCTAAGTAGAAATTTAAATTTACAACAAAAAGTTCAAGCACAATTATGGATGGACTATAACTCATCTACGATCTATTGCCAGTGAACAGCGAATATGTTAAAAAAGGACTCAATTAAATCAAATTTCAGATCACTGAGTTATGCAAATCGAATCCTATACTATCCTGACATGCAAAAGGGATTCAAGTAACCTATACTGTCTCCATGCCTTTCTGTGTCGCTTTATAAAGTGATACATTTGATGTATTTCCATACTTAAGCAAGCAAGGGTGCAATAAAACGCATGACTGAAGTCGAAAGTTTCAAATGAGAGACTAAATAGTAAGGGTGGCAGTTCCAGGGAAGAACCACTTCAATGGAGTCTAATGATCATGGAAAGGAATTCAATCAAATTGATGTCCTACTGCAAATGAGCATTCTTTTCATCAGTAGTGCCTCAAATAAGCATTTACTTAAACGTTAGCGAACAAAAGTACTTCTGTAGGGCTTAGGCCCCAACTTATACGAAAAGAAATGGACATTTTGACAAGACATCAGTTAGGAGAACTTATTATAACAGATATTCAAATCAAAAGGACACCATAAATGGAATTTCTAACAGTTAGGTTTGCCTAAAAATTTATGGTGGACAATAAAAAGTTTGGAACGCTATGATCCTACAAACAGTATTTCTCATAAAAAAAGATAGTGACTATAGGTGATTGGTAACTACAATAAATCTGCAATTCTGCCAAAGTAATCAAACATTTAAGATGTGACATTTAAATGTTGCAACTCCGAATATTTACCAGACGATCTTCCCGAGCAGCACCGTCTCTGAAGCAACAGGATTTTAGCCTCTTAATCGCAACATCAGATCCCTTCCACTTCCCATAGTATACAGTCCCATATGTACCCGATCCTAGTTCTTTTATACATTCTACATCTGTAGTTCTAATAGTCTGCAGAGAAAATGAAACCTTTAATCCTTCTGATATTGGAAGGGAAGGCACCAAAGCAAAATTGAAATATTACCTGCAGCCCTTGAGAAGTGAGGTGTGCATAAAAAGCAGTCAAGTCTGTTGAGATGCCACCAATTAATTTAGAGCACTTGGGACTCCCTTTAAACTTTTCCTGTCAAAGGAAAGGCTCATGGTGAATGAAGTCAATGGAAAATATCATATGCTCAAGAAACTTTACTAGCTCATTTCTTGAGCAAATGGGAAAGTATCCTCGAGCATTACCTTGTCATCAATGCTTAAACCTGATGAAAGTTCCTCCGGATTATCTTCATAAAAATGATCTTTTTCCACTTTAGGGACATCCTCTGAAGACAAATCAGATTGAACTCCATTTGATTCATCAAGTTGTGGGCCCGTGCTAAACTCCATCAAATCTATAGACTTGGTTTGTGGCTTGGTCAAAGCATTAGAAATGTTGCTTGTTGCATGAGAAGAATGTGCAGATAGTTCCACATCTTTGGGTGATGACAATGAGAGGTGATGTAATGACAGATCAACTGATGATGAAATCTTATTATTATAGCTTGACAAGTTAATGCCCATTGATCTACTAGGATACTTGCCATTGCATCTCATGCCTGTGCTGTCACTACATTTGCCGTCACTTGGCAAGAGACATACGTCGGAACTTTCCAAAGGATCCATAGGATGTGGTTTCTTGTATATGTTAGAATCACAATTTGACCCATTAAGGAAATTTTCAGGGGAGGTTTGATGTATTACAGTGTTCTTATAAGCATTTAATGCAGATTGGACATCTTCTTGAGCATCCATCACCTCTAGGCACGTTGATGGACATATGAAATCGTGATGCACAGCTGGCTTCCCATTTACACCTGCAGAGACGCCCCGATAAGCTGGATTGCATTCCATAAACTTTGCATTTGAAAATAGTAAGGTTGGATAATCACCTTGAGCATAAATGCAAGGATTTTCACAATTCAAATAGGAGTTCATCAAATTCACACTTCCATTCGACAAACGGTTATAAAATCCAGTCCATGCCTTGTGCTCTGCCTGATGTGTTCTCGTGAACTGCTCCCGCTTTGACATATTAGAAATAGGCTTGAGACCAGGACAACTTTTTCCAAGTGAGAGCCTCGGTTCAGCTTTAACAGCTAGATAGCTCTCCATCTCAGCTGGATTATAGCGATGATTTCGAACATGATATGGATGAACCCTCTGATATCTTGCATCAGATGCCCCAGTTCTATGGCTGTGGTTACTGCTCTGCATTGCTCTCCATGCCCTGCCAGCCACATCTGAAGGCTCTTGAGTATAACTTCTTCCGGTGAGTGGATTGGTGCGAGGTGATGGTACAATATTTTCCCTGTTCAAATGACTGTGCAACCCCACCTCAATCCTTCTCAAGTTTTTCGGAGCATTAACACTTTCACAGTTCAAAACCACTGCGGGATTGCCCCATTGCATTGGATCCTGGGGTACGGTAATATAATGACTCAAGCATCCTTTGCAGATCCCCAACTCGTGGCTACATTTCCTCGACAAAATCTGCGCAGTTACATACGTTTGCACCGGAAGATTCCCATTTCTTGGCGTTAGGGGGCGTGGGCGTGCTACCCGAAATTGAACAAGATTATAACGACTCTCACTGCCCGGACAATGTGTGCCCACTTTTACGTGGTCCAACAGGTCCATTGGGGCTTGGGGTCCAGAAGCCAAACCGGCAGGTGACCAGTCATACTTCGCGCGCCCCCGGCGAGAAGAAAATTCCATCTTTGTATTTGAAACATCTCGAACATTATCGTAAACAGCCAACTGTTTCACTAGAATTGGCTCGTTCCACCCCATATTCCTAACAGGATCATCACGAAATCCCGTCCCGGCAACGCCATTCACCGGATTATTAACGACCGTGCAACCAACCCAACTGCCGTGAAATCGGGCCTCCTGACCTTTCTGGCCCTCGAATCCGCAACCATCGAAACCCTCCAACCCTCTCCTACCCGAAATCTCATTCTCTCCACACACACCCCCCCGCGCATCACGATCCTTCCCGAGCCCTCCGTCTGGACGACCTTTTTTACCATCGCTACCGTCGCTAAGAACAAAGACCCAGAGCCTCGCGTGCTTACCGCGCGCCTCGAGCCTGTCGTGCTCCTCGATCATGCACCTGACGTCGTCGTCGGAGGCGACCGAGACCAGGGGCGCGTCCCCCCCGCCGCCACCGCCGCCGCCGCCGCCAGCGCCGGCGTGGGGGAGCTGGTACTTGATGGAGAACCCGGGGGGGATGCTGGGGCAAAGGTCGGCGATCTTGGACGCGAGGCGGGAGAAGGAGACGCCGCGGTCGACGGAGACGATGCGGGTCTCGCCCCCGACGTAGCGCAGGTCGCCGGACGGCGGGCGGGGCTGGAGGGCGCCATTGAAGCTGCAGACGAGCTTGAGCTTTCTTGACGGGCTGCCGGCGGCGGCGGCGGCGGCGGCGGCGGAGGGTTTCTTCCGGAGGCGGGGTAGAGAAGGCGGTTCTTTCATGGCGAGAGAGAGAGAGAAGTGAGAGTGTAGAGCAGTTGCGAGTGGAGCGGGGAGTGACGGGAAGTGGGGGATTTTATGCGCGTGGGATTCGATCCAAAATAAGAAATTTCCTTCTTTTTTTTTTTTTTAGTTGCCTCTCTTAATTTCAATAGATTTTCTATTCTTTAAATAAAAAATAAAAATTTCCCTTTTTTTTTTCCATGAATTACACTCCAAAATCTTTCGAGAAGATCGACGCTACATAATTGTGTAGCTCGTCTATAAGATTGATGGATTATTTCGTGTGAAATTAGCGAGCTTAGACATACGAGAATTTTGTAAAGTATGACTTTTTTGGGGTCATATTTTCAGAGTACATGAATTTCTGAACGTATGACTGTAATCTCACTTTTGATTGCTCCATCTACGGTGGAATCCCATGCTGTTGAGTCGGACCTATTAAATTATGTGTGCATGCTTTTGTAGTTCGTTACGTGTAGCGCCTTGAACGAGGCAAGAGCAGAACTCGTATTTGTCCTTTAGTCCATGGGGTTGGGGAAAAGACAAAAGAAGGGAAAGGAGACACTTGCCACCGTCTGGATTCGTGCATATATTATAATGTATGATGGAGCGGTGTCATCAATCATTTCACTGAAAGTATATGATAACTTGCGCGCGTAACGAGAAAACTTATTATAAATCAAGATAGACTTCATGAAATTATAAATTCGAATAATATTATTGAATTTCGATGGGAAAATTAGCCAGTAACTTTCTACTCATAAAGAATTGAAATTAAATAGGTCTAACACTATCGACTTCTTGTACAGGTGGGTGTGATGCCATCAATGAGATTCCATCCATAAGAAGAGATTATATTATGTCCATTTTCACTATGGAGTTGAGTATCATTTGGCCACGCGTTTCTTCTGATAACTACTATATTTACATATCAAACTCATCGCTTAACTTTTAATTGACATTGTTGGCATCAATGTGGATGTGATTATGAAACAAAACCATGACCCACATATAAATATGTTGTTAATAATAGATAAAAGCAAAGATGACAATTGCTCACAAGAAAATTATACTACCAACTTCTAGAACAATAATATCGACATAGCATAAATTAAAGTATAAATTGCTCTAGTACCATATCTTAGACATTAATTTCATAGTAATCAAATTACGGCGCTTATTTTATGTAGTTAATTATTTCAATGGAATATAAGTTGGCCACCAGCAATCTTGGGGAAATAAATAATAATGAAATAAAAGAAGAGTGCGCACTTTAAGGTTGGCACTTGGTAAGGTAGTCGTACATTGGGAATCGAGTCAAAAAGAGAGAACTTCAAAATCAAGTTTGGTATCACTCATGCCAACGTGGACCACTAAATCCGACCTGAAAACCACAAAAGCTGAAACAAGTGTGCCTCTCTGGTTGGGGATTTGGGCCCAGCCCACGTGACATCGGGCCCACTTCCCAGTTCCAACCACAAACGACGTGTGTGGTGATGAGTCGGTCACCTATTTCTCTATTTTTTTCTATTTTTTAAAATAAATTTAAAATAAAAATTCATTTAATAACATAATTTCAATTTTTTTAATTTCCAGAACAGTTTTTTTGACTCAAATATGGATTTTAAATAGAAATAAAAAATAAAAAAAAATTTCATTACTCGCGTTTGCCATTCATTAGTTGATTGCCTACTCGTCATTGCCAACTATCCGTTATCTCCCCTATCACCCATTGTTGCCCACCTCTCCTGCCTCTCGCTTGCATTGCTTCTTTCCAGCCATCCAAGAGAGAGAAATTTTTGTATCATTATTTTTACTTAAGAATTTGTCTGGACAATAAAAAAAGAAAAATATATTTCTGACCAAGGTCTGGGATCAGAATTTTCATCATTTTCGCCTTTAGCCATCGCCGCCTTCAGCAGTGGGTCTCGGGTCAGAGTCAGCACGTGAAACCCGATGGGCCAGTTTAGAGTAGCCATGTGTTGGGAGCTGCTAATATGAACGAATCAGATGATGGGATTGATTTAGTGATTTGTACATCGATTGGGAAGTGACTCATTTTGGCATATAAGGACAAAACATCCACGTTTGATTCAGTTTCTCTTTTTTGAGGTTGTAATTGAGACGTGCTGTCCTTGTACTAAAATGGCGAACAATTATTATGATATCGTGGATATTGGATGACATCGAGGTTAGATAGTAAATCAAGCTTTAAAAATTTCAAAAGTTTAGTTCAAATTTATTTCAAAAGTATCTGGCCTTCGGCTTGATAATTCATCGTATTACTAATGCATCTTGGATCTCAATTATTGTTTAATCTTTGGGACAAATTCAAGAATTAGACGAGCATTATAATCGTTCATCCAAAATGTTGTTGTCGATTGCTTGATCGAGATCTAGAAAAACCCATCTTTCTTCTTGAGTAAAATTTTGAGGCTTTGATTGCCAACCTGACCCCATTAATATAGGTCATGGAGAAATAACAATTTGCATTTCTTATTTTTCGGGGTTATGCTTGAAAAACCTCATCGCACCATTCCAAGTTGTGGTTAGCAAACTACCGTTTTAACTTGCTAATTGCAAGCGATAACATATTCAATTGTGTTGCTCTTGCTTCTTCTTTCCCTTTTTTCCCAAATGAGCAGCTTAGCCGTTACTAGGATTGATTATGTCAAGGTGGCGGTTCCTAACGATACATATGCTCATTTTTATTCCAATAGATTCCTACTTTGAATCTGTGTTTATTATGTATAAGAAGTGAGTACTTGCATGAAAAGTATCCATTTGAGGCATTTTCTTCGTGAATTACACCTTGGAATAATTCGAGAGCGTGTTGACACTACATAAATCTTCTTGTGTGATTGTGTAGCTTGTTTGGAAGGTCGAGGGATTATTTCGCGTGGAATCGATGCACCTAAACATCGTTGTCAGTTACTTAGTGTGATTGGATGCTGGATAGACTCCAAAGTATTTCTTACTAGAGTGTGGTTGCAATCTCCCATTTAATTGCTTGATCCATATTGGAATCCCATGCGGTTGCTCTCCTCATGAAGTAGATCTTTTTTTTTTTTTTTTTTTTTTTTTGGTTGGTCTCCTCATGAAGTAGATCACTTGAACAATTTTATAACTGTGTTTATACTTTATAGTTTGTTATGTGTAGCACCTTTAAGAAGGCAAGGCAAAACTTGTGTTTGCCGTTTAGTCCATTATGTGGGCCAAAAGGAAAGAGAAGAGTGTTAGAATAATTAAGCTCAAATCTTTTCAGGTCTCATTTGCCTCCCAAATCAACAATTTTCACCCTTAGAGAGTGATAGAATAATAAACCATGTCTTTTTGTTAGAATAGTCGGTGGATATTTTACAAAATTTCACATGATATTAGAGTTAAAAGTCTTGAATTCAAATCTTTCCAGATCCTATTTGCTTCCACATTTAAATATTTCTACTATTAGGGGGAGTGTTAGAATAATGAACTACACATGCTTCTAAAAGATTAAACTTTTAGAATAGTTGGTAGAGACCAAATTTTCATATAGTATTAGAGTAGGAGATTTTGAGTTCAAGTTTTTCTAAGTCCCTATTGTGTCCCCAATTGAAATTTTCACGTTTAATATTAGGCCAAAAAAACAAACTAAGGGTGATGGAGAGTTTTAGAACAATTAAATATTAAATCTTGCATTTATCTAACAACTTAAACTTTTAAAATAGCTGGCAATAATCTTACAAAATCTCTTATAAAAAGAAAGCAGAAACTTGCCACCATCTAAATTTGTGCCAATATTATAATATATGATGGAGTGGCGTCATTAGTCATTTAACTAAAAGCATATGCTAACTTGCACATAAAATTGTATATTCGGATAATATTTTGAATTTCGATGAACTAATTTTTCGCTTAGAAAGATTTCAAAACAAATAGGTTTAAGGCTATCTGACATCTCGTATAAGTTAAAGGGTGTGAAGCCATTGATGGAGATTCCATCCATGAGAAGAGGATCTATTATGTCCATTTCCACAGGAGAGTAGGGTACCATTCCTTGCAAGCGGTGCTAGGAAAATGCCATGTGTTTATTTGGACAACTAATTTTTATATACATTAAACTTATTGCTTAACTTTTAATTAACATTATCAGTCAATGTGGATGTGATTATAAAACAAAACCATGACCCGTATATTTTTTTGAAAATAGATCATGGCCGAGACTGTAACCATTCTCATAAAGGAATTATCTTGTCAACTTCTAGAAGGAAAAAGTCGACAATGCATAAATTAAAGTGCGAATTACTCTAGATGCCATATCCTAGATCATTAAGTATAAATAAATTCCTCATTATCGAATTATGACACTTATTTTATGTAGTTAATTATTTTTATTGGAATATTTGTCAGCCACCATCATTCTCAGGGAAATATAAAAAAAAGAAAAAAGAAAAAAGGATGTGTACTTTAAGGTTGGCAATTGGGAAGTTAGGCGCATGTTGGCTTTCGGTTCAAAAAGAGGACTTAGCAAGACAACTTCAAAATCAAGTTTGGTATTTCTCGTGCTGACGTGGACCCCTTGAATGCCACCTGAAAAACACAAAAGCCGATGCAAGTGTGCCTCTCTGGTTGGGGATCTGGGCCCGGCCCATGTGTTGTTGGGCCCACTTCAGAGTTCCCACCACAAACGCCATGACACATGGGGTGATGAGTCGGTACGCATCTCTAAGTCGCCGCCTGCCCCCGGGCCCCGAATGGGTCCCGATCAAGGTTAGCTCGTGGGGCCCGGTGGCCGGTTTCGAGCTGCCACTTGTTGGGAGTTGCCAATGTGGACGGATCGGTTGGTATGATTTGATTTGTGCACATCAGTTGGGATGTGACTCCATCATCTTTTGCATGTAGGGGACAAAACGGTCACGTTCGATTTGTTCCTCTATTTTTGAGGTTGTGGTTGAGATGCACTGATCAAGGACATTTTGTTGAGCTTCAAATTGATATATTTATGATAAATATAAATAATTAATTTTTATGATAAAAAATTTAAATTTTTATACGATGATAAGTTAAATTTTACCATCAAATTATTAAATGGATAACACGTGACGCTTTCTTTTTTTTTGTCAATAACACGTGTGACGGTTGACGAAAGTATGTTAATTTGAGGTTTTAATCTTCGTTCATCATATATGTATCAAGTTATAGTTTTTCATGGAATTAATTTAATTTAACCAAAACCAACAGTTGGTAAATTTGATAGAAATGTATTAGTTTGTGATTTTTTTGTTATACAAAAAATAAATTAAGATAAATGTATCACTAATATACCAATTTGAGTTTTTTTATGATTAAAAAATTTATTTAAGATACCTTACAAAAAAAATATTTAAGATAAATTTGTCAGATGTGTACTAATTTTGGGATTTTATTTTTATAATAATATCAACATAAAAATTATTATGGTATTGTGGATATTGGATGATATTGAGGTTCGATAGTAAATCAAGCTTTAAATAATTCAAGGTTCATATTTATCTCAAAAGCATTTGACCTTGGCTTGATAATCCATCGTATTGCTAATGCATCTCGGATAATTATCATTTAATCTTCGGGGGCATATTCAAGAATTAGACGAACATTAAAGTCGTTCACATAAAGTGCTGTTGTTAATTACTAGGTCGAGACCAGAAAAGCCCCATCCACATAGGTTATGGAGAAATAAAAATTTGCACTTCATATTTTCTAGGTTATGCTTGAAAGACCTGATTGCACCATTCATAGTCACGGTTAATGGACTAGGTGACTTAACTTGCTAATTGCGTGCAATAATGATATGCGCGAGAGTGAGTAATTCCGGGAATTGGGGTTTGTTAAATTGATAGAAATAGGGTGCTTTAGGATAGATATTGATAGAAGGTTATGTCCATTAACGACATGGAGACCTGAAATATTGACTCTTCAACCCTGCAATACATCTTCCGAAATTCATCCATCAGCCTTATCTAGAAAAATAACTACTCGGATCTTTCCCAAATAACCAAGAAAATAACCAAGAATAGTCTTCCATCAAATATGTTGTTAATTAGTGTTGAAAATTGGCAACTATTTTGGCGAAACGGAACTTAATTTAAAAAAGTCAATAATTGACAACTCCTTGTTCGATGGGTCGGTAATCAATCGACAATTAATCTCTCATATCGATAACTTGATTGATGGTCTTCACATTGACACCTTCATTTTGGACCCACTGCAATAAGTTATAACCAAAATCTATCTTCACACCGATGCCTTCATTCTAGATCCACGCCTTCATTATGGGTTGTCCTGTAGAATCGGATGTTCCCGCATCAAATAACATATCCAATTGCGACGTTCTTGCTTTATGGGTTAGCCGTTACTAGGCTTGATCATGTAAGGTTGGTAGTTTTCGAAATTATGCCATCATATTGAAATAATTGTGTAATAACATGAATGATGAGATCAGCCGACACGCACGAACACAAAACATGAACTCCCAGGCAGTATGCTTATGGGCTGGCCTTCTCGATGAGCCACTGCCCTCATTTTATTCTTCAATTTTATAAGGGGACATTTCGGGGAGGGGAGGGGGAGGGGGAGGGGGGGGAGGGAGGTGTGTATGGGCAAGGGCCACAGGATTAGGGTCAAGGGGCAAATTTGGTCGGAGGGCTGCAAGATTAGGATCAAGGGGAAAATTTGGTAAAATTTGGTCGGAGGGCCGTAGGATTAAGATAAGGGGGAAAATTCGGTAAAATTTGGTCGGAGGGCCGCAGGATTAGGGTCAAGGGGGAAAATTTAGGGAAAAATTTGGTGAAAAATTGGTTTGTATGGGAATGGTGGGGCCGCATGATTTGGGTTTTAAAAGACTATTTTAGGCGCATTCAGAGGGAGTAGTTAGGATATTATGGGATTTGAAGTACTATATTTTTAGTAAAGAGGCAAACCCGACAAGAGCGAGTTCTGAGGTTATGGAAGAGATTGCGAAGAATATGAACTGAACAAAGAACGCAGAAGAAGAAGAAGACTGAATGAATCAAGTAATTCCTCTGCATTTCATGAACAAAGCCAAGCAATACATTTCTCTGAGAGCTTGACTTGACGACTTCCCTTTCTCTATCTTTATTTATACATTGTATCAAGAGTAAAAGGAAGAAGAAGATGACGAAAATGGAATTTTAACAGATTCTGTTATACTTGTAAAAATGAATAACACTTCTTTAATAATAAAACATGTGCACGTGGACACGTGGACTCTGAGTTGTGTTTCCGATAGAGTCCAGAGTCGAGCTTCTGACTTCACTAATTCTGTTCTTCGCAACAGCTCCATATTCACGTATAGATGACGTAGCTATCATCACACTTGCAGCAACACAATCTTCAACCTTTGGTTCCTCATCCTTCTTCACTTCCACAAACTCTGTCTCGAGCTTGGTTTCATTATGTAGCTCTATTTCAGTATACTTTTGTTCCTTAACATCCCTGCAAATTGGGAAGGGTTAGAGAACCCAAACCCAATTTGGTGCGAAGGGTAAAATGTGCTAAACGAGTTGATTTAGTGAAGATATCAGCAATCTGAGCAGTACTTGATACATAGCGAACAGCTAATGGTCCTGATGAAACCTTTTCTCTAACAAGGGAGCCGGTCCTAATGTTGGTGGCTATTCTGGTGATGAGCCGGTACCCATCTCTCAGCCGCCACCTCCGGGCCCCGAGTGGGTTTGGTGGCCGGTTTCGAGTAGCCACATGTTGGGAGCTGCCAATGTGGATGGTATGATTTGATTTATGCACATCGGTTGGGAATCTTGGGATGTGACTCCAGTGTCATGGGCCGATCGATTGGGATCGTGACCGCACGGCAACTCGGGCACTTTTGGATCGCCTTGGATGCCCAAGCCAAGCCTTTCTTGATCGATCGCACACTCACTCGCTCACTTGGATTGTAGAGAGAGAAATTTCCTAGAGAGAGGCTCTGGAAATAAATAAGCCTTTATATTGCCGAAATGGTTGGAATATTCCAAATAAGGAGGGAGGGCATCTCTTTTTATAATAGAGGCCCTTTGATTACATCTGTTGATCGACTTTTTATCCGGCGGATGAGATCGCACCGCCATATCTACCAACTACTGAGACTTATGACAGGAGAGTTCTAGAATTTGGCGTAATGACCGTATCACCCGTCCTTGGAACATTCCAGAAGTCTTCTTGTTGGGAATCCAAGCAAGCACAAGAGGTCCTCCCTGAGAAGGCACGACCTTTAGCTCTAGAAACCTGTTGGCCGTGACACTAGCATCTTTTGCATGTAGGGGACAAAACGTCCGCGTTTGATTTGTTCCTCTATTTTTGAGGTTGTGGTGGAGACGTATTGTTCTTCTTGTAAACGAGGATGTACTATTCAGTTAATATCACGAATAAAATTAATATATTTATGATAAATAAATAAATTTTAAATTAATTTTTTGATTTTTATAAATTGTTATATTTGCGATAAATTAATTTTACCGTCAAATTATTGAATTAAATGACATGTGACAATTGACGATGTATTAATTTGAGCTTTTAACCTTCGTTCATCATATATGTATCAATTTGTAGTTTTTTTTTTATGGAATTAATCTAAATTAACCAAAACCAATATATGGTAAATTTGACATAATTATATTAGTTTGGGGTTTTTTCTTATACAAAAAATAATTTGGGATACATTTATCACTAATATACAAATTTGAAATTTTTTATGGTTAAAAAATTTATTTAAGATAAATTTGTTACTTGTGTACTAATTTTGGTTTTTTTTTTTTTTTTTTTTATAATATCAACGTGAAAATTATTATGGTATCGTGGATATTGGATGATATTGAGGTTCGACAGTAAATCAAGCTTTAAATATTTCAAGGTTCATATTTATCTCAAAAGCTTTCGACCTTGGCTTGATAATCCATCGTATTGCTAATGCATCTGGGATCTCAATTATCATTTAATCTTTAGGGGCATATTCAAGAATTAGACGAACATTAAAGTCGTTGGCATAAAGTGCTGTTGTTAATTACTCGGTCGAGACCAGAAAAGCCCCATCCACATAGGTTATGGAGATATAAAAATTTGCACTTCATATTTTCTAGGTTATGCTTGAAAGACCTGAGCGCACCATTTATAGTCACAGTTAACTGACTAGGAGACTTAACTTGCTAATTTCGTGCAATAATGATATGCGCGAGAGCGAGTGATTCCATGAATTGGGGTTTGCCAGGTTATGTACATATGAAGGTTGTGTTAAAATGATAGAATAGAGTGCTTTAGGATAGATATCGATAGATTAATGTAGATGCACGATAGAATATGATCACCACAAGGCTTAAAAGGACACTCTACCATTCGAGGATGAAGATTGGGATTGTCGAAATTCACTACTAAGGCATAAAGGACAAGCAATTGGCCAATTATAAATGACTTTTGAATAGTGGAAGTTCATTATCAAGGCCTAAAAGGAAACCGCTAGCTAAGGATAAAGTGCTTTTTGACTCAACACCCAAGAACAATCCACCTTTCAAAGATAAAAAAATCAGAATAGGAATTATCTACTATACAAAAATATTCTCACTTAGAAGAAGGTCTCATGTATTTTAATTCATCAAAATCTATGTTATAGATGAGAACTCTCCTCAATTTAGAGGGACTAAAACACTAAAGAGACGTGAGAATCGCCCAAACATTTAAGGACTCAGGGACTAGAAAGCATTTAAAGACCTAATAATTGGAAAATTCATTAATGAGATGGAGACCTGAAGTATTGACTCTTCAGCCCACCAATACATCTTCCGAAATTCGTCCATCAGCCTTATCTAGAAAAATAACTATCTCGGAACTTCACCAAATAACCAAGGAAATAACCAAGAATAGTCTTCCATCAAATATGTTGTTAATTAGTGTTGAAAATTGGCAACTATTTTGGCGAAATGGAACTTAATTTGCAAAAGTCAAGAATTGACAACTCCTTGTTCGATGGCTCCGTAGTCAATGGGCAATTAGTCTCTCGTATCGATAACTCGATTGATGATCTTCACATCGATGCCTTCATTTTGGACCCACTGCAGTAAGTTATAACCAAAATATGAACTCCGAGGCAGTATGCTTATGGGCCGGCCTTCTCGATGAGCTGCCGCCCTCATTTGCCACGGGTCGGGTTAGCTTTCAAAAGTCAAAGAAGGCAAATTATCTCGTGTTGATATGTCATTTTCGGAGTTTGGCTACAATGCGAAATGTCGCAACAGTTCCAAACTAAATGTTGCAACAGTTCTAAACTAACGGCATTAGAATGCATTAGTTCCAATTTCGAAATGTAATTTCTTCCAAAAATTTATTTCATCAGTATGACGATGAGGGTCGAAATCACAGTTGTGATGATTGAACCTCATCCCAGATCAAAATTCAAGTCATATATAGCACCTATCTTAGTGTTACAAGGACAAATCTCGCTCTGCTTGGTGCAATATCTCCAATGGTCTTATAGTGGGCAGATATAATGGCGCTATGGTAAAGTCACAACCCTCAGGAGCTATTGATTCCTTAACTCAAAAGTATTCATTGATTATCTGAAGCCGGACACAGTTTTTGTCGAGGTTGAAGCTAAACTCGACACGAAATGCAATCCGAGCATCTCTTGCGCCTATTCGGAAAATCGAGTTAGACTGATAGTCTGATTCCAAGACTCGAGTAAGATCAAAGACTCGTGAAAATTATTAAAGAAAAAAATTATAGACCTATTACAATTGTACCAATTCAGTCCTAATTTTTATTTTTTATTTTTTTACTAATTAATTCCTAAATCTTTTGTATCTGTTCCAATTTAGTCCATTTGGTTAGTCAAAAATTGGCCAGCATTGATGTGGGCTCTCGTTATTCTATGTGGTGCAGCCGATATTAACGTAAATAATTTTTAATAATATTTTAATGTTTTTCGAATTTATTTATTTGTTCTTTTTATTCTTTTCTTTTCCTCCCTTTTTTAACCCTTCTCTTCCTTATTCTTCCAGCCGCTCATCAAACCAAACTGATACCATTGCAATAGTTTTATTATTAGTATTACTTTTTTGGTAACTTTCCCTCAAAGTTAGGGATACGTCTCTTTCAATGTTTACATCAATGTCATCCTACGTCTATTCTCATATTCCGTCCAAGAAATTATCTCTTCATTTATGGCATCGACTGCCGTTCTCCTGCTGTTCTCAAGATTCTTCCGTGAAGTTACCAGGAAAGATCCACCCTCCTACTTTCCCCGAACAGGTGAATTGATTCGTCATTTCGTCGTTTGACTAGTTCAATAGTTGATCAGTCGAATACGAAACTCGGTCAGGACTCCATGGAGAACAAGCACCGGCAATACAGTATATGCTCAGGTTAATGCATGGCCCACTCATGACCAAATGGTTCGTTGTCTCGATGACTCTGCTTCGAGGTGCTCGAGTCATTTCAGTAATGTCCATGACATTGATGTGAATTGAAAAATGGGACATAAGAACTATGCCAGAAGTCTTTTAGAAAGATACAGATGTCTGATCCCATGTTCAGAGAAAGCTTCTGCATTTTACTTCTTTGTTTTTTTTTTTTTGGGTGCCTTTTCGTTTGTCTTTAATTGAGCAATGCAAATCCCATGTACGAGATGTTCTGAACTCGAGACTCCCGTTGTCTATAATTCGTCTCTGCGACTTTTTTTGTTGAAAAGAATACAGAGGCTTCAATTCGTCAACGCAATTCCAGCACTTTCACACAAAACCTGAAGTAGGACAACTTTAGCGGCCGAGGAATGAGTCGACTCTTGGAGGATACGAAGTGGTCTATCCCTCCTGGAAGAGAAAAGAAACGAAAAGACGATTTCTCTTCCTGCAACTCTTCTTCTTTTCCCTGTTACGTGGCATCTTTCTCAAAGACTGAAGCTTTTTCAACAATGGCCTCGACCTCGCTCTGTATCCTAAGAAACTCGTGCAAGTTCCATGCTTTACTCTTCTTTCTCTTCTTTCGTTCCTTATCGCTCTGTTTGTCTGCAACAACAACCGACACACTCTTGCCGGGTCAGGACATCAGCGGCAACAAGACCTTAGTGTCGCCCAACCAAGTGTTCGAGCTGGGATTCTTCAGCACTGGCGGGTCCTCCTCCGTGAACTACTACGTGGGCATTTGGTTCCTAGACGACCCGTACCAGAAACCCATCTGGGTCGCCAACAGAGATATGTAAGAGTTTTTCTAATTGTGGACTACATTAATTGATATTGTAATTTACCGTTTAACGTTTATCGTTTTACGGGGTTTGGTCTAAGGTGAGATAGAAGGTTTCTTAATTACCTAATATGGGGCTTACATTTAGTGTGGGCCGAGTTGGCTGGCCCGTAATGAGAGTGACCACGTGAAACTCTATAAATAGTCTTCAAGTCTCTCTCTCCTCTAACCCTAATTCTCACATGTATCCTCACCTAAGGGCGTTTTCTAACGCTACCCGTGAGGGGGTCGCCTCATTAAGCCAGTGATATGGAGGGCAATAGAGGAGAAGGACTTGCGCGTGGAACATTGTGTTTCCACTTCCGCTTCAAGAACAGTGGATCCCCTGATGAGTGGGTAATCCCTTTTCGCTTCCGCTTTATATTTGATGGATTCCAAAACAGTGACGTTAATCTTTCTACTCAATTATGCTTGTTCTTGTTCTTGTTATGGAGATCTTGGGGTTACGTAATTTGCGTCCAACATGTGGTATCGAGCAACCATAACCCTAGAACTTGAACACATAAAGGTTTTGCCCTAATTTGTACGGATTAGCCCTAATTCGTACGGATCTTTGCCCTAATTTGTGATTTTCGAGATTTTTTATTCAATAAAAAAAAAATTAAATCACAAATTCGGATTGACTCGACGAGACGAGCAAGACGGTCGGCGGCGCGTCGCCGGGGAGGCCGCACGTGCCCCCACGCGCGGCCACGCGCCGCCCGGGCGTCGAACGCGCGCCGCGCGTGAGCTCCACGCGCCGCGCACTTAGGCGGCGCGTGAGGGCGCGTGGAGCGTCGGATCGGCGCGTGGCTGGCGGCGTTGGATTCGTATGGCCGTCCTCTACGTCGTGGTGTATTTATTTTACATATTTGATAATTTTATGGATGTGAAAATACATACGGAACCCTAAATACGTGTATTTTTAGTGTATTTTTGCGTATTTTTCTTATATTTTCTGTGAAATTGGAAATATAAGTGTTGGGTTACAGGTATGTTATCACATAAATATTATATTGGTGTGATTCATCAGTTAAAATCAAATTTTATTGTGAACTGAAGCTGGCTTAATGAGATACAATCAATATGGAATAGTAATTGAGCTATGTATTGTCGATGAGAAACAAGTAAAGGTTATGAAATTTTTGTTGCTCAAGCATACTCCTTGACACGCTGATAATCTTTGAATGATTGACGTCTTAAGAACTTGTGACCAAACCGATTGTACTAATTAACATATCTGCCTTTGTATGTGGGTAATGCATGTCGATTAAGTTACCGCATATTGTACATGAATTCATCCGGTCACTTGTTAATGTCTATCAAGTTAATATTTTTTATGGTTAAGGAGTATGGCAATATTTATGCAGAGCAATAGTATCTACTGTTATAGTTTAGATATTTAGTTACGTGGTTTGACTCAATTTATAGGCCACCGATTGAAGTAATGATATTTGTTACTTAAATTGATTAATAAATCGTTGTTGGCCTTGGAGTCATGTTTTGCCTTATGAAACTCATGAGCAATAGTTGATCACCTGTTAAGCTTGTCGATATGGTATACCCCGTATTACTATTGATGTTAATTTGTGAGAGATATTTTAGATCGGCATTCTTTTATGTTGTTCGGTAATATGTAATTGGGGTGCATAAGAGATGTTTTATTCTATGTTATGGGAAGTTTCTTGTGTTCTTGTGATCAATGATCTCATTGGAATGTCTTTCGATTCGCGTATATATATTTATATATATGTATGATTAATTTTTATTAATGGATAAAGCAATGTAATTAGCATGATATGTGATTTTAGTGATAACATGCCCCTATCACTAAAGTTAAAATCACATGTATATGGTGTATGTGATGAGTAAAGTTTATATCCCCGGTATGAGAGAATTTCAATGATTCAATTGAGTTGTGACCGCCAAAGTGGCACGCTTGATTGGGTTTGAGAAATTTCGGTCTCGTATATTTGATTGGGATGTCTCCTAGTCTAATGCGTAGTCATACTCCCAAAGGAGGTGATTGTGTATTAGTTCATGGAGGGATATATGATAGTGTGGTGGAGGAGTGACCAATCCTAATGGTTCATATGCCCAAAGGTGATGAATTCACGAAGATTGGAATATATTCTCATAACCCTTATCATGTGGGGAGTGTACAATTGCATATCATGTATTCTGCCCAAAGGTGATTATATGATTATGCGTGTAACTCTCTGGATGTGTACTTGTACGTCAAGTTACACGGTACTCACATGATGCTAATTATATACATTGCTTGTTTTTCAGTCACCTTTTCTGTAAATGGTAATTCCGTCATCATTGAGGTTTTTTTTACTGCTTCAAATTTTAAGTTGTGGACATATGATTTGTTGCTTGAGAAAAGAGCAATTGAATTTGCTTATTATCCATGAAGCGTTCCATTCTGGAACACTTGAAAAGAGGTTTGCCGCGGACCGCACCGCTATAAGATGAAGGAAGCCTTAGTTGCTTGAAATTATGTCTTGTTTGATATTGAAATTAGGACACATCTGCAAAAATATACATCTCGTATATGATTTAAAAGTTGTCAGGTTTAATAGTGGCAATGAGTATTTTGGCAAGTATGACAATGCGAAATAGCTTAAAGGGTCATTTGTCAAATACTTGGTAGATTCTGGGGTGGTAACTTAATTACTATGCTTGAAAATCCCGACAAAAGATTCACTTGAAATTATTTTGTATCTTACCTAGATTGTTCAAAAGGGTATTTGATTTTAAGACTCTAAAGAAGATACAAGAATTATGGAATCACATACTCTAAAGTTTCTAAATATTGACGTAATTGTAGAGGATAGGCTGCTCTCGACTATTATTAAAGATAATAGTATGATGGAAGATCACCGTGTCTTTGTCTTTACCTATACAGATAATTATGGAATCTCATGTACCATAGACTAAACTTGTTGAGGTTCAAGGTACTATTCTTGATATAATTTATAATGAAATTTCTTATACTTCTCAAGTGCGCAGAATGAAGTGGTTGCGGTTTTATTAAGGAGATTTGTTAGGGAAAGACGATCGGTTATATCATCATACTATATAGTCTATTTGTGAGAGCATAACTATAATATCCACTACATTGTTGTTTTAACAACTTATATAAATGTCGTTTCTTGTTGTCAATTAAGTATGTGATAGATGCCATAAAAAGGCGATATACAATCTATGAAACATGTTTGGAAACTCACTGACTTGTTTAAAAATCACAAGTTTATTAGTTGCAAATTGGTGTACAAACTAAAAGAATTTCAAAGAAAGATTGTGGAATTTAAAGCCAAATTGGTAACTAAAGTTTTCACTCGAAAGAGGGGTGGATTGTTTATAGTGAAGAAATAACTATTTCTTTAAAAGATTCTTTCGAGTGAATGCGGCATTAATAGTTTATTTATTTATTTATATATGGAGTTACGCCAAATAGATACAAAATCTATATTGTGCAACTGGATGATTTTGCAGCAGATTCAAGTAAACTTGTGTGTAGACTGAAAAATTCTAATTCATGGTCTTAAGCAAGTTTCCAGACAATATTATTAAAGTTTCATAGTGTTGTTATTTTGTTCAATTGGGAACAAAGTAATTCAATATACTGCAAGGTCGGTGGGAGGAAATTTATTTTTTCTCATACTTTATGTACATGATGTTTTGCTTACAAGTTGTGACCTTGAGACATCTTTTATCCTTTGACCGGCGTCTGTAAGGATTATTTTTGCCATATTATATTAGATTTTCTCGGAGGACATTTGCTCGATTGTATATTGGAAATATTCAATATACATTATTGCAAGCCAGAATTGCTCCTGTTGTTAAGGGTGATGGACTAAATCTATCACATTGTCCTTATTTAGATATTGAAAAATCTAATTAAATGGTGTACCTTGTGTCGTGCACTTAAAAGTATAATGTATGCTCGAATTTGCACTAGACTAAATGTTGTCTTTGTGACGGGACTTCTAGGCGAGATATCAATCAAATTCAGGACATGATCACTGGGTTGCTGTCAAGAAGGTTTTAAGGTACTTAAAGAAGACAAGAGATTATATGCTAATTTATAGCTATGTTCAATTCTTGCAGTTAGTAGAGTATTTAGATGTAAACTTTGTTGACTGTTCTGATGACATGCAATCAATAACGGAATACAGATTTATGTTAGTAGGAAGTGCAGTAAATAAAGTTCTTTGTTATCTTATACTATGTAAGCAAAGTGTTAGTAACATTCTTTTTTAGGCTGTTACTTGGGCTTTTAGGCTCCAAAACCTCATGACGGAGTTGATCGTTTTAACTTGATGGATAGACCCATACGGTTGTATTGAGATAACAAATTTGTAGTATTATTTATTTACTACGAGAGGTCTCAAGGGGTCTAAATATATAGTGGTCAAATATTTTTTATCATAAAGAAACGATGCAGTAAATGTGACTTATAATATAACATATTTTCACGCGAGATGTTGTGATTGCAGATCCACTAATTAAAACCTACGTCCATGTGTATTTGAGTGACATGTCATTAAGCATGGGCCTAGGAGTATCTTCGGATACCGTTGTTTAGTGGGAGCTATTTTGGCTTTACTCGATAAAGGTTTCATCCGTGTTCGTTACACTTTGGAACGGTTTGATATGTATCAACTTTTGCATTCAATAAAATATTTTGAATGTGTTGTTATTATGTTGAATACATATTGATAAAGTCTCAAGGGATTGTATAAACCTTGAGTGAAGGCTAGGGGCATCCGGGCATCCGGTTATTAGCCTTGTGCATATGTCTTGTGATACATAAAGAAAGGTTAACCATAAGGACAAGACATATGTGGGTTCATTGGAACCATAAAGCATTCTCTAGTGACATAAGTTTTTTATGACACCTAAGGTAAGAGAATGGTGATCGACAAATGGGATCTCTCTATGAGAGATGTTATCCATTGACACACTACCATATCAATCCATATTAATAAAGTCGAGAGCACTCGTGACCATGGAAGGCTCGTGTGTATACATGCAGCTACCACCATGATTCGGTGTTTAAGACTTTATGGGATAGGATTGACTATTAAGAATTATCTCGGACCAATGTGCGCACATAAGGTACGATTTCAATTAATATAGTCCAAGTGGGAGAATGTAAGAGTTTTTCTAATTGTGGACTACATTAATTGATATTGTAATTTACCGTTTAACGTTTATCGTTTTACGGGGTTTGGTCTAAGGTGAGATAGAAGGTTTTTAATTACCTAATATGGGGTCACAGTAGTGTGGGCCGAGTTGAGCTGCCCAGTAATGAGAGGTGACCATTTGAAACTCTATAAATAGTCTTCAAGTCCTCTTCTAACCCTAATTCTCACACGTATCCTCACCTGGGCGTTTTCCTAACGCTACCCGTGAGGGGAGGTCGCCTCATTGAAGTAGTGATATGGAGGGCAATAGAGGAGAAGACTGAGCTAGTGATATGGAGCGATAGAGGGAAGAGGACTGCGCGTGGAACATTTGTGTTCCACTCCCGCTTCAAGTTGAAAATGTGGATCCCCTGATGAGTGGGTAATCCCTTTCGCTTCCGCTTTATATTTGATGGATTCCAAAATGCAGTGACGTTAATCTTTCTACTCAATTATGCTTGTTCTTGTTCTTGTTATGGAGATCTTGGGGTTACGTAATTTGCGTCCAACAAGATAACCCAATGTTGGATTCCCCGGCCGTTCTCACCATCAGGTCCGATGGGAATCTGGTGATCACCGATAAGAGGCAGATTCCAATGTTGGTCAATTATGCGATGCTTGCCCCTCGTAACAGCACGCATGCCACGCTTCTTGATTCTGGCAATTTCGTTCTTGTGGAGGGAGAGAGCCAGACCGTTGTCTGGGAAAGCTTCTTTTATCCATGTGACACGTTGTTGCCTGGGATGAGACTTGGGTGGTTCAACTTACGGACCGACAAGTTGAGGAAACAGTTCCTGGTCTCGTGGCGGACCCCATCTGTTCCTTCCACTGGTTCGTTCGCTCTCGGCATTGATAGTAATAACCAGACTGCGATCCGGGTGTGGCACTTCAACTTCTCACGGGAGATTGGGTATTGGGACGGCTGGAGATTGAGGTTCCTCTTCAACAGCTCACTGGATGACTACAATTTCAGTTACGTGACTGGCAGAGATGAGATATATTTCACTTTCGCTAATAGGAGGAATGATAGCATTTCCTGGTTTGTGATGGCGCCTTTGGGGGAAATTCAAGCTTTCACTATGATAGGGAAGGAGGTATCAATGATGTATAGTCCGATTTGCAAGAATACTTCCTCTTCCGGTGCAACTGACTGCTTCCTCGAGCAGCCGGTGTCTTGCAGCAATGGGAATAACTTTTCTAAGATAGAAGGGGTGATGCCAAACCCTACTGTGTTCAATGACTCAGTTCGTCTGGGTATTAGCGACTGCAGCGTCATCTGCAGAACCAATTGCTCTTGCACTGGTTTTGCTTCTTATCGAGACGATGGGACTGGATGTGTGTTTCATTACGAGGACACTAGCTCCATTTTAGACAGAATTGGCCAAGGTAATGCCACCGTATTCATCCGTGGGAATGCAACCAAAACTGCTGACCAAAATCCAAGTAGATCAGGTAGGCGTCATCTTAGTTCTTGAAATAGTGTCAAATCTCAAAATTATGTCAAGAAAACAACTAATAACTCTGACCCCACAATGTTGCACTTACCGGGCTGAAGTAGATTTTATGTTTGCATATTGGCTTTAACTTTCATCATGAATTCATCATCAAGCGGTTCATCTTTGTGTTTAAAAGTTACTGTCGCATCCCCTTTTCTTGTTATATCACTGCCGGTGCAGAAAAATGAGACGGTTCTATTTTCAGGTTCTTGGAACAAGGGGCTGCTCTGGTTGATTGGAATCATTCCTGCGGCTATATTGGTAATTTCTGTGGCAATTTGCATCTCAAGAAGGAAATATTCCACCTGTCTAGGTACTGACTATGCCTGAACAAATTCATAAGATAGTTATCTTCTTAGCCTAAATAGTTTGCTTGATTTCTCAAGTAGCAGCTTGGAAGGAGAATTGGACCAGCACAAATCGAAGTTTGGAGCTGTTTCTACGACAACTGGGTTCAGCACAAGGTCAAAGCAGCAACACCAGTAGACTTGATTCCGTCAGAAAGAGGGTTCACGAGCTCCCGATTCTCAGTTTCTCTTCTGTGGCAACATCTACAAATAATTTCTCCCCCGCAAATAAACTTGGAGAGGGTGGTTTTGGGCCCGTATACAAGGTAGTTTGCCCACCGAGGAACACTCGGTTACCAACACTTGGTTTCTTGTGGGTTTATCTTTTAGTTTTGGTTCATTTGGTCACTCTGCATTAGAAGCAGTGTTATGAAGTCATGACTCTCATTATGATGTTAAGTTTGATTCTTCAGCATTCCTCTAAAAACTCTTGCAGGGCATGTTGCTGGGGCGTGAATTTGCAGTAAAAAGACTCTCTAGGAAGTCCGGACAAGGAATAGAGGAGTTCAAAAATGAGGTTCAATTAATATCCAAGCTTCAACACAGGAATCTCGTTAAGTTGTTGGGCTGTTGCATAGAAAGGGAGGAAAAGATTTTGATCTATGAGTACATGGCAAACAAAAGCTTGGATTCCTTTCTTTTCGGTATGTAACTGGATCATGGCAATGCCTATTGATTTATAGTCCCACATTCGTTTTTTGGGTCACTCATAATCGTTTTTTGGGTCACTCATGAGATAAATTACAGATCCTAACAAGAAGCAACTGCTGGACTGGAGGAAAAGAGTTTCTATAATTGAAGGGATAGCTCAAGGGCTTCTTTACTTACACAAGTATTCTAGGTTAAGGATCATACATCGAGACTTAAAAACCAGCAACATATTGCTAGATGACGACATGAACCCAAAAATATCAGATTTTGGGATGGCAAGAATTTTTGGGGAGAATGAAGCAAGGGCAAGGACGAATAAAGTTGTGGGAACCTAGTAAGTCTCTCGCATATATGTGTAAAATTTGATGCCCATGTCTTCTGATATGTTTTAATTGTTTTCCTTTTCTTGAGCAGTGGTTATATGTCTCCAGAGTATGCTGTACATGGGCTTTTCTCGACGAAGTCTGATGTATTCAGCTTTGGTGTTGTTATGCTTGAAATCATTAGTGGCCAAAGAAACAGAACTTTGGCTAATCTAGATCACTCTCTAAACCTGCTTGGATATGTAAGCAATTGCATTCTTCTTATGATCTCATATCCAAATCTCCTAACACTTAGCTTTCAAATGGAAGTACTGAACTAGTCCTCATAAACTGTCTGCATGTAGGCTTGGGAGCTCTGGAATAGCAACCAAGGCATAGTGTTAATTGATCCGGTGGTGGCTGACACATCGTCAAGTAGCGGACTGTTGCTATGCCTCCACATTGCTTTGCTGTGCGTGCAAGAACGCGCAGAAGATAGACCCTCGGTGTCAGATATTGTTACTGCATTAAGCAACGAAAATGCGGATCTGCCCCCGCCAAAGAAGCCAGCGTTCTCAGCCAATATTGATTATTGTAATTCACTTCAACAGCAAGATCTTTTGACTAATGATATAAGCTACTCTGTCATAGAAGCTAGATAACAACTGTAGATACCACGTCAACAGCTTCTGCAGCTAAGATATTCTATTAATTTGTGAATATTCAGTCAAGAATTTGCATGTGAATATTCTTTTATTTGTCAAATAAACAGATTCCTGGTTGTTGTGCAATGTAATTCTGAATTTCATTAGCTTCTTCTCAGCCTCATAGTGGATGAGTTTTTCCTTTATTCTTCAGAGATCATGAATTTGATGAATAATTCATGTCCACACCCTAGGATCAAGCCAATAGAGAATTAGTTCCTCTTGTTTTTGCATTCAATGCCAGTTACAATTTAGCTGCTAAGATTCTAAAACGGACTGGCTTCCTCTACTTTCTTGCTTTCCCTTTTCTTTTGGGGCAATATGCTAGTGAAATACATTTTGCATAAGAAGTAAACTGGATTCTCAAACTTCAAGGAGTGAACGATCACATAGTCAAATGGAAGACAGTCTGGACTCTCCAACCAGCATGTACCATGCTTGGTGTAAATGATTGTGGAATTTTTGGTCCAATCACTTGGAGGTAAATCTGAACAGTTCTGAAAGCAATAAATTCTCCTTCATGGTTGCTTTCCCTATCAAGGAAATGAAAGCTAATTCTTAAGTTGTTGATAATATCTCAGATGTCATTTTCTTATTTTCAATACATAGTGATCTTGTTCTTCTGATGCTGGTGCCTGATTTTTTTTTTTTTTTTTATGCTAGTGCCTTATTTGGGAATCCATTTCTACTGTAAAAGTGAATTTCTGTTTGATGAGCATCAGAGCATCTCTCAATGCAAAAAGCCTTGTATCACTAATACAGAATTTGTTATTCAAGATAGTATCTTTTCAGATATACTGCAGCTATTCTGCTTTGGACTTTCTGGTTCCTCTCTTGTGGCTTTTGTCCATTGATTGTTTCTTAAGTATATGCTGCTCATCCCCGAGTTCTGATGACCGAGTTTATTGGAATTAGAAGCTTTCCTCTCAAAAGGTGTGAATCCCGTTTTTCCAAAAGATTCCAGCATTTTTCCACTCTCTGGTTAATTGATCATACTGAGCATCAAATGTTGAAAAGCCATGAGATGTTCATCTGAGATACAATCTGCAATAGAAAGAGCTGTTATAGGGTCAGCATTTTTGTTGATTCCCATGTTGATTGAATTGACAGGGAACTCAAATTAGGCAAGAATTGTTACTTTGTGAAACAACAGTGTTAGGCAAGTCTGCCAACTGATGCAAGTTCAGACTGTCCTAAAACTGCATAGAACTTGGATTGAGTATGCCCACGGACAAGGTAGTAGTGGGCAAGTGGCAAGAACTCAAGGAACGGAGCAATGTAAGAGTTACTAAGAACGCAGCTAGATTTATTCTTCTTTTACATTGTAGTTGCAAGGACATCGCTACACTTGGGCTGATGGTTTTCCGTTCAAAGGTCTGGTATTTTAACTACAAGTTGCAATTAGAACCTTTGCAATGTGATGCAATGTTAGTTTATGACATTTCAGTCTTCATATTTGCACCAATGTGGGCAGTTTGGTTTTCTTTACATTGAGATAAGAGGAAAACCCTACCTCTTTTGGCTCGAAGTCAGATTGCTTCAAAGGTCAGAATTATCTAGAATTGACTTGGCCATTTCCACAGATGACACCATGTATGAAAAAGCTAAATGATCATCATGATATTACCCGCTTATTTTCACTGCTTGGCAGTCGACCCAGTTTGACGTCACAGTTTCATTGTGCATCAAATCCAGTATGTTTGAATCATGTTGAGGATCACCATAATCCCCTGCATAAGTTTTCAGAAAATAATACCATTTGAAGGACAATTTCTTGGCAATCGACATGGCTTTGAACGATTAGTTCAAAGAAGCGCAGATTTTTTTTTTTGGACTTTTTTTACCAGTGTTATGTGCGCACGCATATATTGGGCATTTTGATCCTTCTCCAGAGACCCTTCTGGTTCTAATGGAAGATATATACTGAAGCATGGGCATGCTAATTAAGTTCCCTTTTTTGAGAATTCTAAAGGCGATGATGAAGAAGAAAGGAGTGAACGGATTATCATGACTCTTGTGCCTAAGAAACCAAGTCAGTTTCAACACCCTTGTTGGCTTCATAATACACCGTGAAGGTCTCTGTCGGATGAACAACACGTAAAAGGATCCACGCTTTGATTCACAGCATAAAATGAATCTGAAGTATGTTTCTTCCTACTGATTAACCACACCGAGGAAAATTGGAGGAGAACAAAAAATCAGAACAACTAGTTGAATGATGGTGCTCCATAAGCAGTTCAATGACATATAAGTTACTTGTACGAGAGGAATTTCATCTTCGAATCTGACTGCTACCTTGCATCCACCATGGAATAGGTTATCTCAATTGACGAGCAATCTGGCTGCTCTTGTGAACCACGATAACCAACATGTGAAGAAAATGCCGGCTGTTTCGGCAAAGGCAGATTGGAACTCTCGTTAGTTAGCATTGAAACGACTTCTGTCATGTTTGGTCTATCTTCTGGATGCTCTTGTACGCACAACAGCGCAATGTGGAGGCATTGAGGGAACTCTCTTACGGAAGACGGATCAGCTGAAATCAAGTCCATTAACTTGACCTCTCCTCCAGATTTCCACAATTCCCAAGCCTAACAAACACGACTTTTTTGAGTCAGCTCACAGATTGTGTAAAAAGGAGTTTCAGGTTATTTGTAAATGTGCTTCAAAATGTCGGGCTAAACACTGCAACTTACGTATCCTAGCAGGTTTAGAGAGCGATTCAAATGAGTGAAGATTGTGTTCTTTCTGCCGCTAATGATCTCCAACGTAATCACTCCAAAGCTGAACACATCAGACTTCGTAGAGAGAAGGCCATGCACAGCATATTCTGGAGACATATAACTTCTGCACCAAAACAATTAATTAATTGAAATACATGAAGAACATGCTGTTTGTTTGTCTTAAGAGACTTACTATGTCCTGACAACCCTAGTGGTCTTTGCCCGCACTTCATTCTCTCCAAAAATTCTCGCCATCCCAAAGTCTGATATTTTTGGGTTCATGCCTTTATCCTACAAAATGGTGCTGGTCTTCAGATCATGATGGATATCCTTAATCTAGAGTACTGGTGCAGATAAAGAAGGTTTTGAGTTATCCTTCGATGATATATGCACGTCTCTTCCACTCCAGAAGCAGTTCTGTGAGGATCTGCACCAGCAGTTTAAATCCAACGGACGCATGATTGCTAGCGTCAACTGATAAGAAAAGTTTTAACAAATGCCGAAGCGTCAACTGATCAGAAAAGCTTTATCAAATGCCGAAAAGAAAGAAATCCAAGCTTTTGTTGGCCATGTACTCGTAGATCAGGATTTTTTCCTCTCCCGATGCAACAACCTAGCAATCTGACAAGATTTCTGTGCTGGAGCTTTGAAACTTACTGAACCTCATTCTTGGACTCCTCTGGCCCTTGTCCAGACTTCCTAGAAAGTCCTTTCACAGCAATTTCATGGCCCAACAATATACCCTGCATTAAACACTAGGCCATTTAGTCTAAGATATCGCATGTGGAACACTGTAAAACGTGAATTAGGAAATTTTATGTTTCTACCTGAGAAGGAAAGGATCAATACAATGAAAAGAAAAAGTATCCACTCATTCACGAATACCCTTACAAACAGGCCCAAAACCACCCTCGCCCAATTCATTTGCTGGAGAAAAATTATTCCTGGCCACTGACACACAAGAAAAGCTGAAAATCAGTAACTCGTGATCTCTCTTTGTGACAGATTTTGGCTTACTAGTGCGCTTGTCTTGATTTTCCATTGAGACATCAGAGCCCAGTTGGACCAGGAGCAACTCCAGGCTCCTTTTCGTGTCTGTTTCTTTCACATTCCATGTTGCTTCAAGAATCAAGCAGTTCAGAGAGAAATGGGTCAAAAAAAAGAAAAAAAGAAAAAGAAAGAAAAGAACCAATATTTTGCTTATGAGTAGATTCAGTACCTATGAAGGTGTAGCTTTTCCATCTTGAGATAACGAGGAAGGCTGAAATGACAAATACAACTAGAGGAATGGTTATTATCAGCCAGAGCAGCCTCTTTTTCCAATGACCTGAAAATGAAACTTATTCATTACATGTTCAGGCAAAGTCCATAAACATACTATAATCGAACATTCTTTTGTTTTAAAGTTTCAATTCCATTACAATTGGCGGATCAATCTAGTCATGGATTTTGATAGATAAATGTGACTAACGGAGGCCAAGAATACGGGATGTAAGCATCAGTATTTCATCATTCATTTACTTATTTAGGCCAAGCTATTCAACAAAATTCCAAATAATGATCTTGTATTTCTTGTTTTAGAAGTTCACATAGCCACTTGAAGTTTATGACAAAATACAAAAAACCATGCAGACCGACATTATGAAGTAAGTTATCGAACCTGCCAGAATTCCTTGGAAGCTGATAAGCTGTTTTAGTGAAATCCCCATGAATAAACATGGTGGTGTTCTGATGGCTGGATTTACCCACAGCGAACTCTATATCTCTGTAGTAAAACTGACATCCAGTGCCGTCATCACGATACGAAGCAAAAGCAGTGCAGGAGCAATTACTCTGGCAAATTATTTCACAGTCACCTATGCCCAGACCATTGGATTTATTGAAAGCATTAGAATTGGCAAATTTCTTTCTACCCTCGAAAAGTTACTACGTATGCATATAAGAGTGGCTTCTTGATATAACGGTCAGCCGCATTGCTAGATGAAGTATTTGCACATATCGGACTATACACTACTGAAATTTCCTTCCCAATCATTGTGAAAGCCTGAATTTCCCCTGATGGGGCCATAACGAACCAACAAAAACTGTCAATTTCCCTTGGCAGCAGAAGTAAAGTAAATCTCAGTAGTGCTAGACACAAAAGTGAACTTACTGTCATCGAGTGAGCTGTTAAACAAGAACCTGAATCTCCAACCATCATAGTACCTGATCAGTCTGGAAACCTTGTCACGGTGCCACACTCTAAGTTGGGTCTTATTCTCACCCGATAGAGAGAACACGAAGGATCACAATCAGGCTGAATCAAAGGCGTCTATAAAAAAATAACCAAAACTCCTTCATTCCTTCATAAATAAATATCTTATCTTGACTTTTGTGGAACGAGGCGTGGTCAACAAGGGTGTCACATGCGTATGTTTTGGCCGGAAAGCAAGCGCCTGTAACAATATTTCCCTTACTTTCTGGTATGGCAAAGTAAGCAGAATTGATCAGCTTGAATCACTTTTCTTTCCGGCGAATAATTCTTCTATGAGATGACATCATATCTTTTCTGGGCAATAATGCCCACTTTGAGTTATGAAATTATGCTTCTGGGTAAATTTTAGCCCTTCGCATCGGCCATGGTCATTTGGCGGGCTGCCACCACCTACATGCCGCCAATAAGCTAGTAGAAGAGGGCTTGTTTAATCTTGATTTCTTGAAAGGTACACGTACGACCTAATAGTCTAGCCTTGGTTATGTTCTGGTGGAAGGAGAGACCACTTTCCGAGGAAGCTCAATTTATAGTCTGATACATTTTCACCAGGGAAACACTAATCGGAGGCCAAGCTCTGGGCGCGCAGGTTAATAAGCCGGCCGTCAATGCAGAGTCCTCTTCAGCAGCTCATTCGATCTGTATAAGACAACTTAACTTGTCGAATGACGACAAGAAATATTTTGGTTCTGACGGCAGAAGTTATAGACTATAGTATTTCCTGGTCTGTGTGGCACCTTCATGGCTGTAATTGAGATGACAGGGAATAAAATGTGAATTGAGTGTAGGCCAGTCTACAAAGATGATTCCGCTGTGACGGGAGTAGCTTTCCAGTCAGTTCACTCAAGAAGTGTCAAACCGCGACAATTTGGTGGTTGTCTGCTTAAAGTAGCCGTTTGTGTCTGTCGCAGAAGCGTGGTAGGAGTAGCGGATCGGCACAAACAAAAACCTCAAGCCGTTCCTTTCCTATTTAACTTGACTGGGTTCAAATACTGCACCCCAGGTCACCGCAACGGCGCTGCTAAATCAGATTCCTAGACATTTAACAACAGTTTCGCAGCTGCGAATGAACTTGGAAGCTTTCAGTAAAGTTGGACATCATAACATAGTGTGACTACAAAGGCTTCGCATCCGGTCACGGTCAACGAGAAGGTATTGTTCTCCGCAGTTGCACAAAATACCTTAAGGGGTGGTCGCTGAACTTCAGTAGATTTATAATCGGACTATTAAAATATTGATTTCTATCACTTAACAAACTAAACTTCCTTTTTTTTTTTTGGCAATTGTTGAACTTTGAACAGAACGTGGCCTGTTTTTCGATAAACGCTGATGCGGCAAACACGTGGCCAATTTGCTAGATGCCACTTCACTATCTATCTAGTGGGAACTTCGCTAGACATTTGGGTTTGTTTGGTAATAATTATATTCCAGTAACAAATTCTAATTAGAAATTGTTTTTTCTGATTATATTCTCTAAACAAGTCTCTGTGTATTTTAAGGCGTTTGGTAACTATTCAAAATTTTTATTACTGAAATGGAAATGAATTTGGTATGATCTTAAATTCTTTTGTAACTTAGAGTTTCTTTTAATTTTTAAATAATTTTATTAATTTTTTTTTTTTTTTCTTTTCTTCTTCTTAAGCCGGTCACCGGCCTCGCCCATAATCGCGGACCGGCTAGATGAGGGCCGGCAACCTCGCCTTGGTCGGGCAAGGTTGCCCTCGCTTAGATTTGGCAAGGTCAAGCTCGCCCAGCCATTGTGAGGTTGGCCTCACCATAGCCGAGCGATGTCGACCTCACAATGGCTCGGTGAGGTTGGGCCTCGACCAATTGTTGGAGAGGTCATTGACCCCTGTTTGCTAGTCACTAACCTTGGCCAGCCGTCAATGAGGTTTGTTCTCGCCAACCATTGGCAAGAGAAAGAAGAAGCAAAGGAAAAGAACAAAAGAAAATAGAAAAAAAGAAGAAAAGACTCGATTTTGGAGTTATTATCGGGAATAAAGAAGTATTTTTTTTTTCTTTTTGATTCTGTTCCAAATATATTTAAGGGAATAAATTTGTTCTCGCAAACAAAAAAAGTTATCAAACAGATTTTTGTTCTTTTTTTTGTTCCGTGGAGTAAAAGAATAGGATCATATTACCTAACAAGTCCTTAATAGGATTTCAAAGGGAAAGTGTATCAATCGCATAAAAACCAAAATTCACTCCACTGGATGATTCAATCGAAAGTTTAATGACATGATTGCAAGATCCATTAAAGTTTAGTGATCGTGCATGGAATTTACTGCAAATAGATCATACTTCAGCTCTACCATGGGATCCAACAGATCGGTTTTCAAACCCCAAACACCAGGAACCAGGATGCCGTTCTTGCATCCACATTTTGCCTAACTTTTTCCTCGTTGGCTCCACATTTTCTCCTAGCTCAAATTACAGCCAATTTGCCATTCTGTCAAGAGTTTATTCGGGTCGAGTCAGGCTTGGATCGATGATCTCAACCATTTAAATAGCATAAATTCAAAGGTAGAAGCAGTTTGCCCTGTTATATGCCCAAGAGAAAAACTGAGCTGAGAATTTTTCTTTTTCCAAATCTGTAGATGGAGGCAAATGCGATTTTATCTTCTTCGCACGTGGGTCAACTAGACCGACGGATTATAAGAATCGACTGCAAAATCTCGTGTCGTTTTCCTACAGTTAATTGACTGATGATCTCTGCATGTACAAATTGACGTATGAAGTTGAATCTTTCAATCCTTTAATTTACCAGCCACTGCATTCTGGGTGCACATTGTGTACCCGACGTTGGTCGTGTTTAGAAAAGATTCAGAAGCTTTACCCCGGGTCGGGAACAAGCCAATATCACTAGATTCACCGGAAGTTTTTATAGATATGGTTTTTTTTTTGCTTTTTTAATGTAAAGAATAATGACACAAATAGTCCATAAACTTTAACTCAATGTGTAATGTAATTCTAAAACTTGTAATTTATTTTGTGTAATGTGACCCTCAAATAATTTAGTGATTGCACATGTCAAAAATAGTCCTTGATCGATGTGAAAATGTTCAACGTTGTCATTTTATTAATGGTTGATACTACGAAAATCCCAAACTGGTACACCTGCTACAAATTTACTCTAAATTATTTTTTTGATAATGAAAAACTCCAAACTAGTACACTTGTAACAAATTTACCCTGACTGATAATAAAAAACCATAAATTGGTACATTTATGACAAATTTACCCCAAAACTAATTTATTCAACTGCTAAAAATCCCAAACTGGTATATTTGTGACAAATATACCCTCGGTTAAATTGGATTAATACTAGAAAAAATCAAAAAATAATAAATTATGACAAACGGAGAGTAAAATCTTAAACTGATATACCAGTCAACTATCACGTGTCATTCAACTTAATAATTTAATAATAAAATTTAACAAAAACTAACAAATGGTAAATTTGTCGAAGTGTAAATTTGTCGAAGTGTACTAGGTTGTGGCTTTGGGTGGTGAAAAAATTAGTTTGGGGTAAATTTGTCACAAGTGTATCGGTTTGGGATTTTTAGGGTATTAATCCTTTTATTAATTCAAATTCAGGGACAATAATAGTAATGCTTTTTGTTTTTTCCTGTAATTTTCTCATTTTTATCTTGCCCTATAATTATATACATAACGAATAATGTATTCTACATTTGATGCACTTTTTTTTATATTTAAACATTACTATTAAATATGACCTACTATTAAGTATACATAACGAATAATGTATTCCACATTCGATGCACTTTTTAATTTTTAAACATTACTATTAAATATGACCTGTATGTTATGTTAATTAGTTCATATTTATTTTAATTATATGTATACCCAATGAGTGAAAATTATTATCGAGCAATAACTTAAAAAAAAAAAAAAACCAGCAGTTAGACGTGACAGATGTTGTTTAATGAAAATGATGTTAAATAATATTTTCGGAGTTTGGCTATAACACAGACTATTGCAAAAATTCAGAATCGATGGTAGTAAAATGCATCTCTGCAATTTCTAGTGTCGTGAGTGCACCAACTCTGAAATTTCAAGGAGATAAAATGTAATTTCTGTATAAAATTTATTTTCCTGATAATAAAGGAGATGACCGAAATTACATACTTTAATATTTTAATCTATACACGCTAGATCAAAGTTTAAGTCATGAAGTAACACCTATTAATATGTTAGTTTTAAGGGCTGGTACTTAACATTTTAAATCTAGAACTGTTTGATTTGAAATCTCAAATTTGTGCATGTATATTAAAAATTTCACGCAAGTCTTATAATGGATATATGTAATGGCTTCGATGCGATTATGATATAGTGAAACCCTCGTGAGCTCTAGATTCTTAACACAAAAGTACCCTACATTATTCGAACTTGACGTAATACTCATCAAAGTTTGAGCCGAACTTGGCATGAAACGTGACTCGAATATCTCTCACTTCTCATAGAGAGATCGAGCCGAAGTCAAATAGTTTAATACTAAGACCTATTCAAGGTCAAAGTTTTGAATAAGTCTCCTCATCGATGACATCAAATGTCATTCTTATTTAAATTCTCATGTTCTTCCAAGAAGTTACTAGAATAGAGGAATTATTTCATCGCTTAGTTATTCAGATATTCGATCAGTCAACTCCCAAACTTGGCTGGGAGTCGATGGAGAACAATCGCTGTCCACACAATTTGCTCGGTCAGCTCTCATGTTCCTATCTATAAAATGGTCAAGGAAGGAATAAGTTTAAAGAACCATTTCCCACTAACTTTGCTTTTATTGAGATGTCTCACTCTGACTAAACTTAGTTAATGGATTAGTCAAACGACAATTCTCATTTTCATCATTTGAGGCATAAAAAACTACCCATTATTACTATTCTTTTAAGTTAACTCCATATTAGTTGTACAACGGACGAGCTTATCCAAGCATTTTCTAGAGTATATGGATATTTAGGGGGCATTTGGTAAACATTTTGTTCTTCAGAATAATTTTTGCTCAAGAATGATTATTTTTTTATTTTGTTTCCTCGATAAGTTTTTGAGCATTTTAAAACGTTTGGTAACTGCTCAAAATTTCTATTTCTAGAATAACAATACGTTTGGTGTGACCCTTAAATTTTTTTGTGATTTAGAATCTTTTAATTTTTTAATACTTTTATTATATTTTTCTTTTATTTTCTTTTTCTTTTTTCTTCCCTCTTCTTCTCTAGCCGATCGCCATCACAACAATGGCCGGTGATCGGCTAGGTAAGGTCTGGCGACCTCGCCAAAGCCTCACTAGGCTAGGGCAAGGTTCATAAAAGGGATTACAAAATCATTATATTGATTGATTTGTGTACCTCATTTATGAAATGTATTATGTTGTGAAAGGGTATATGTTTGGTACAGTGAAAACTATTTATGATATTGATTCTGGATTGGTTTTCTGGAAATCATTGATTTGTTAAAGGATATATGTTTTGGTTTGTAAAAATGTATTTTGATTATGAGATTGATTATGGATTGGCATTTTGATGTTGGAGAATAATTTGATACTTATTATTATTGTGAACCCAGTTAGGGGTTTCTTTGATGCATATTGGTTTTAGGAAATTTTTTTAGGCCGAGCTACCGATTGATAATAGATGGAGGTCTTGCCAAGGGTGGAATCTTGACCACCTTGTGTCCAAGCATTGTCTAGACCATAGTTTGATGTTGTGTAGTAGATTGGTCAGTGGAATGGACAATTAATGAGTGATTTGATAAGATGCATTGATGGAATAGACTATTGATATGTGGTATGAGATTAATCAATAGAATAAACCAATGATATGTGAATTGGCGAGATTGATCAATGTATTGAATCTTTGACATTTCTAATGATATGAATATTTCTAATATGTAAAAAGTTCTATTAAAAAGAAGAATCTTGTTTTTGATTTCGTAGATATGCTATACCGTAGATTTGAATTAAATGAGTTTCGGTATGGTTTTGTAATTATGCATAATAGGTACTGGATTTGCTCAAAAGAAATATACACTACTCGAAGAGTTGTGTTGCTTATCCCATTCCTTTAAAATCTTTTCAAGTTGTTTAGCTAGCAACAATCGAGATTTTAAATTGTTTAGCTAGCAACAATCAAGTTGAGAGTGTTATTGGCAAGGAGCTTTTGGTAATTGCCTTTCGAATATGACTTGAGTTGAGATAATTGGATATAGGCATTTTAATATTAGTTTAGTGTTTAAGGCTATGTTCTTTGGGTGGAAAGATGGCTATGTCATTTCCCTATTCTTACAGGATTTGTGGTATGATAATTTTAACCCTCAAACAGAATCGAATTAGGTTGGACTAACAAGTTCAAGGTCAGATCAAGGGAGAACCGGTTCGGTTTCGAGTTTCGAGAGCCTAGAACCACCCTAGGTCCAATTCACTTCTTGATTCCAAGGTCGAAATCGTTAGATCTACTTGAGAATTGGTTTCGATCTAGTTCCCATTCCCAAGTTGAACCTTTATTTTACCCAAAATACAAATATTAACAACCATGCACAAAGACAAACATCCCGCGCACAGTCCTCCTTCCTTCGTTGTTCAAATGAACTAGCGATTTCTCCAATTAGTTAATCAAATCTGCCATATATGCTATTTTAGATATCCGCCTTTGATTTGTTTAGTGACAATCGCGGACTCACAGTTACTAATTCACCATCATCACTAGCGCTGCCGATCGATTTTAGGAAAAGCACGAACCTTCTTGATGCTCCTATTGGAGACTTCAAGATGAGTCAGTTTTGGGTAGAACGCGAAACAAAAGTGGAACCGACTAGTTCAGTTTTTGGTTCCAATAGTCACAAGGTTGTTTGCTAGTTCTAGGCTGAGAACTAGGTTGAAAACCGGCCCATCTTGAAACTGACCACCCATAATTTCAACATATCTTTAACATTGCTAAATGAAAATGGGATGATACGTGATTGAAACTCGAACCTAATAATAATGAGAGATAAGTCGGGAGAAATTTGGAGAAACAGACAACTACTTAATGTGGTTATTAAGTTGAAGTGATTAAGCTTAGGATACTTTGAAGCAAAGTCAAATTTAGAGGAAAATTTGAGAAATGGATGGTGTTGGAATATAATATGCAGAAACGACATGATCTTGTAATTTACGTCAACGCAAAATTACTAAAGAAATAAACGAGAAATAATAAGGATACCAGAAATTTACATGATTCGGTCTGAGTATCGATACCTACGTCCATGGGGAGAGCCATAAGCAAATAATTCACTATAATCAGAGAATTAAAATTTACAATCACTCACATGCTCGAGTGTTTCCCACACCTAAATTTAACTTTAAATCCAAAGTGTTTATAAATAAATAACTTACTTGGACATAAACTCACGGTACAAAATCACCGCGCGTTCAAGCTCAAAAAAAAAAAAAATGCTCTACGTATGCCAAAAGCGTGTACTCTTACGTGCGGTTCCTTTTTCTTTAACTCTCGTAGGGCTTTTAGCCACTCTGCGCACGCCCAGAGGGAATTCGTTTCTATTACTATACATGTGCCCAAAGGTCAAATATTTGACCTGAGCCCACCCGCTTTTCGGCTTCAACGCTGCAGAGACTCCACCCACACCCTAATTTCAACGTGCATTAGGTTTCCCCTGCCGGTAAAAGTGAAACCCTTCTTTTCCTTTTATTTTATATATATAAAGTGTGCCTAAATCAAAACTTTGACTTTGGATTCCCACGTATGACCTAATTCGCCTTCCGCACATGATGAAGAAACTTTTTTTTTTTTTTTTTTTTTGTAAACCTTCATGGAATCTCACGAATTTCCTCATTCAAGCGAATCGCGTTTTGCAAATGCTCAAACTCGAGACATAATTTAACAGAGGGCATAAGAGACCGGCCAAAAATATTAGCAATTCACCTATTTCCCCGTGAAGTTCAGTGAAAGGTAGCCTTCTGTAGAGACGTTTGATCCCAAGTTCTTAAGTGGGCCGCGCAGCTCCCACGTTCAAGATGCTGTGAACTCGAGACCTCGTTATTCGTCATTCACGGCGGCTTCTTTCATGGAAAAAGAATGCAGGGGCTTTCAATGGTCGACATGATTCCAGCTTGGAAACCTCAAGTAGGACATCCGAAAGGAAAGACTTCTGGCAACTCTAATCGTTTGTCTCTTCTGACATTGAACCGCTGTGACCGGTTGACTACCCGTTCAGATATTACTTTTCGCCACTCCCGTCAATCTCTCTCTCTCTCTCGCTCTCTCTCTCTCTAATGTCAATTCGTCTATAACTGTGCCATGTCTTTCGCTAAGACAGAAACATTTTCAGGAATGGCCACGGCGTCGCTCTTTTTCCCAAGAAACTTGGGGAAGCTCCATTCGTTTCTCTTCTTCTGTTCCTTCTTGCTCTGTTTGTCTGTGACGGCAACCGACACGCTCTTGCCTGGTCAGGACATTAGTGGCAACAAGATCTTAATATCTCCCAACCGAGTGTTTGAGCTCGGATTCTTCAAGACCGGGGGGTCCTCCTCCGCCAACTACTACCTGGGCATTTGGTTCCGGGACGACCCCTACCAGAAATCCATCTGGGTCGCCAACAGAGAGTACCCGATTCCGGATTCCTCGGGCGTTCTCGCCATCAGGTACGATGGGAATCTGGTGATCAACGACAGGAGGCTGATTCCGGTGTTGGTCAATCCTGTGATGCTTGCCAATAGTAACGGCACGCATGCCACGCTTCTCGATTCTGGCAATTTCGTTCTTGTGGACGGAGAGAGCAAGAGCGTTGTCTGGGAAAGCTTCTTTTATCCAAGTGACACGTTGTTGCCTGGGATGAGACTTGGGTGGTTCAATTTAGGGACAGACAAGTTGAGGGATCAATTCCTGGTCTCGTGGCAGACTCCATCTGTTCCTTCCACCGGTTCTTTTGCTCTCGGCCTGAATAAGAATAACCGGACCGAGCTCCGGGTGTGGCACACCGAGGTCTCACGGGAGATTGGGTATTGGGATGGCCGCAGATTCAAGTTCCTCTACAACAGCTCGCTAGATGACTACAATTTCAGCTATGTGAACAGCAGTGATGAGATATATTTCACTTTTGCCAATAGGAGGAATGATAGCATCTCCTGGTTTGTGTTGACGCCTTTGGGGGAAATTCAAGCTTTCACTATGATCGGGAAGGAGATATCGATGGTGTATAGTCCAATTTGCGAGAATATTTCCTCATCCGGTGCAACTAACTGCTTCATTGAGCAGCCGTTGTCCTGTGGCAACGGTAATAACTTTTCTAAGATAGAAGGGGCGATGCTGAATCCTACTGTGTTCAATGAATCAGATCGTCTGGGTATTAGCGACTGCGAAATCATGTGCAGAACCAATTGCTCTTGCACTGGTTTTGCTTCTTATCGTGATGATGGGACTGGATGCGTGTTTTATTATGAGGACATTAGGTCTATTGTGGATCACATTGGCCAAGGGAATGCCACTATATTCATCCGTGGGAATGCTACCAAAACAGCCGATCAAGATCCGAGGAGATCGGGTAGGTCTCATATTAGTTCTTGAAAGAGTGTCGACTGTCAAAATTATGTCAAGAAAACAACAAATAATTCTGACCCATAATTTTCCACTTACCTGTCTGAAGTAGATTTTTTTGTTTGCATATTGGCGTTAATTTCTCTCGCATATACAATATTAAGCGTTCATCTTTCTGTTTAAATGTTATTGTAGCACTACCCCTTCAATTTTTCATATCGCTCCCGGTGCAGAAAAATGAGACGCTTCTTTTTTCAGGTTCTGGGAAAAAGAGGCTTCTCTGGGTGATTGGAATCATTCCTGTGGTTATATTGGTAATTTTCGTGGCAATGTTCATATCAAGAGGGAAATGTTCCACCTGGCTAGGTACTGATTAAGATCTGAGCCTTAGCAAATTCATAAGATATTTGTCTTCTTAGCCTAAATTGTCGGTTTGATTCTCAAGTAGCAGCATGGAAGGAGAATCGGACCAGCACAAATCGAAGTTTGGAGCTGTTTCTACAACAACTGGGTTCAGCACGAGGTTCCAGCAACAGCACGAGTAGGCTTGATTCTGTCAGAAAGAGGGATCACGAGCTCCCGATTCTCAGTTTCTCTTGTGTCACAACATCTACAAATAATTTCTCCCCAGCAAATAAACTTGGAGAGGGTGGTTTTGGGCCTGTTTACAAGGTAGTTTGCCAACCAAAGGACACTTGGTTACTTGTCGGTTTATCTTTTATTTTCGGTTCATTTTATCTCTCTTCCTGAAGCAGTTTTACGAAGTCCTGACTCTCATTATGATGGGAAGCTTGATTATCGACATTCCTCTAAAAACTTTTGCAGGGCACGTTGCTGGGGCATGAATTCGCAGTAAAAAGACTTTCTAGGAAATCCGGACAAGGAATAGAGGAGTTCAAAAATGAGGTTCAATTAATATCCAAGCTTCAACACAGAAATCTCGTGAAGTTGTTGGGTTGTTGCATAGAAAGGGAGGAAAAGATTTTGATCTATGAGTACATGGCAAACAAAAGCTTGGATTCCTTTCTCTTCGGTATGTAACCGGATCAAGGCAATGCCATTATAGATTTATAGTCCCACATTCATTTTTCGGTCACTCATGAGTTAAATTACAGATCCTAACAAGAAGCAACTGCTGGACTTGAGGAAACGAGTTTCTATAATTGAAGGGATAGCTCAAGGGCTTCTTTACTTACACAAGTATTCTAGGCTAAGGATCATACATCGAGATTTGAAAACCAGCAACATATTACTAGATGATGACATGAACCCAAAAATATCAGATTTCGGGATGGCAAGAATTTTTGGAGAGAACGAAGTGAGGGGCAGGACGAATAAAGTTGTTGGAACCTAGTAAGTCTCTCTCATACACGTGTAAACTTCGATGCCACATGTTTTCTGATAAGTTTTAACTGTTTTCCATTCTTTTTTTTTGTGAGCAGCGGCTATATGTCTCCAGAGTACGCTGTACATGGGCTTTTCTCTACCATGTCTGATGTATTCAGCTTTGGAGTCATCATGCTCGAAATCATTAGTGGCCGAAGAAACACAACTTTTTCCACTCTAGATCACTCTCTAAACCTCCTTGGATATGTAAGTGGTTGCATTCTTCTTATGAGTCTCTTATCCAAATCTCCTATTATTTAGCATCCCGGTCGAAGTACTGAACTAGTCCTAAACTGTCCGCTTATAGGCTTGGGAGCTCTGGTGTAGCAACCGTGGCATAGAGTTGATTGATCCACTGGTGGCTGACACATCGTCGGTCAGCAAACTGTTGCTATGCCTCCACATTGCTTTGCTGTGTGTGCAAGAACGCCCGGAAAATAGACCCTCAATGTCAGATATTGTTACTGCATTAAGCAACGAACATGCGGATCTGCCCCCACCAAAGAAGCCAGCGTTCTCAGCCCATATTGATTTTTGTAATTCACTTCATCAGCAAGATTGTTCGACTAATGATGTAAGCTATTCTGTCCTAGAAGCTAGATAGCAACCGTAGATACCAGGTCAACAGGTCTCGCAGCTATGATATTCTATTAATTTGTGAATTATTGAATTCACATGTAAAGTGAGAGTAGATCATTCTTTTAAATATCTCAGCTATAATTTTATACAATTCTTTTATCTGTCAGATAAACAGGATCCTGATTATTTTGCACAATGATCCTGAATTTCACTAGCTTCTTGTAAGCCTGACAGTGGATGAGTTTTTTTTTTTTTTTTTGGTGCTGGAGGAACCGCCTCAGCCGGTAGCCAAAGCGTAAACCCCCAGGTGCTACGTAAGCGGGAGGACCCACCACCCTCGCCAGCACACTTAAGTCACCAAGTAACTCCGCAAAGGTTTCGAACTCCTCACCTCTCTCGCAAAGGTTCACCGAAGCCTACCCAGTAGAGCCACCACGGCCAGTGGTCTCATAGCGGATGAGTTTTTCCTTTAATTTTCAGAGATCATGAATTTGATTCCACTTCTTTGGATCAAGCTAAATGGAGAATTTGTTCCTCTTGTTGTTGCATTCGATGCCAGTTACAAATTTTAGCTACTAAAATTGTAAAACATATTCCCTTTTCCTTTGGGGTCAATATGCTAAATATACAATTTTCATAAACAGCAAACTAGATCTTTAATCTTTTAGGAGTGAACCATAATATAGTCAAATCAAAGAGAGTTGAGCCTCGCATACTATGCTTTAATGATTGTGAAATTTCTTCAGGCAATCACCTGGAGGTAAATCTAAACAATTCCGGAGGCAGGAGGTTCTAGACGGTTGGTTGCCCTATTGTGGAAAGAAAGTTAATCCTCGAGAGAATAGTCTCTCATCGTTGATAATATCTCAGATTACATTCTAATTGCAATTAGGTAGTGATCTTCTACTACTGATGGTGGTGCCAGATTTTGGAATCCATTTCTACAGCAAAACTGAGTTTCTGTCTGATGAGCAACAGAGCTTGTCTTAATGCGAAAGCCTTGTATCACTGATACAGAATTTGTTTTTCAAGTTCAGTACCTTTTCAGAAACACTGCAGCTGCTCTGATTTGGACTTTCTTGTTCCTCACTTGCAGCTTTCATCCATCGATCATTTCTTAACTATCAGCTGCTCAACCCTGAGTTCTGATGACTGACTAATATATACTCTTACGAAATTTGATTGCTCCTTCCAGCACTACTTATTTATCAGAACTAGAAGCTTTCCTCTCAAAAGGTGTACTCCTGTTTTTTCAAAAGATTCCAGCATTTTGTCACTATTGGGTCTAAGCATCATATCATGAAAAGCCATATGATGTACATCTGATATACGAGCTGCGATTGAAATAGCTATGATAGGGTGAGCATTTTTGTTGATGCCCATGTCGATTGAATGACATGGAACTTGTACTAGGCAAGAACTTTCAATTGTCTGACAAACAGTGTTGGGCAAGTCTGAATTTCAGTAATGCTATACACAATCTTTGAGAAAGCCTGAATTTCGCCTGATGGGGCCACGACGAACCAGGAAAAACTATTATTTTTCTTGGTAGCAAAACTTAAGTAAATATCAGTAATGCAATACACAAAAGTGAAATTGTAGTCATTGAGCGATATGTTGAACAAGAACCTGAATTTCTGACCATCATAGTACCCAATCTGTCGAAAAACCTCGTCGCGGTGCCACACTCCAAATTCGGTCTTATTCTTTTCAAGTATAGCGAGAATGAAGGAACTAGTGGACGGAACAGCTGGACTCTGCCACGAAACAAGGAACTGGTCCCTCACCTTACCAGTGCCTAAATCGAAATACCCAAGTTTCATGCCAGGTAAGAACGTGTCTGATGGATAGAAAAAGCTTTCCCAAACCATGCTATTGCCTTCTATTAGAACAAAATTGCCAAAATCAAGCAATATCGCACTTGTGCTATTACTAGTAGATAACATCTTAGCATTGACTAAATACGGAATCTACCTTCTATCGGGTATTACTTGTAAGTACTAGTATAAACACCTAGAGTGGGGTGAATAGGTGTGAAGACAATTTTTCGCAAGGAATAGTAGAAATATTTTGCTTTTAAAATTAAGTCTGAAAAATAACAGACTTTGAGCGAGTTCAGACTTTAGCAGGTAAATAAAACTATGAACAAAATAAAGGAGTTCAGGGAAAAGAATAAGAGCACAAAATTTATAGTGGTTCAGCTTAGATCAAGCCTATGTCCACTCTCCACGCTGAAAGCCTCTTGGCTAGATTTCACTAAGAATCAAAAGAGAATTTACAATCTTGCGTTCTCGACTTTCACAGTGAAAAATCTCTACTGCTCTCTCATGAAGTCTCACTATGAGTTTCTTTCTTTTGTGTACAATTTTGAGCTCAGTATTTGGAGTAATAAGGAAATGGAAAGCTTCAGACTTTGAAATTTCCCTTTCAGGCGCTTTTTCGAACAACTAGAGAATCTACCTTAAATACTCCTTTATGCCTTCTCGACTATTGGCACTTTCGAATTCTTCTAATCAACCTGTTGAAGAGAATCAATCAAGGAGATCTTGAGCCGTTTGAAGATTGTGATGAAAGCCCGTCAATTCTGTTCGTCCATACAATCAGGATCTTGGTTTCCATAAGTAGATTCTTTTCATATTTACTTGCAATCCAAAAAGATTTGATATATCTAAATTGATTCCAATAAAGATAATCAATCACGTATGTGATATTTCCATCCAGAATGCCATATATAACCTGTACGAACCGAACTCTTGAAGTAAGAAAGATAATCTCGTGTCTGGATAAATCTTCTTTCTTCACTTGCGTTTAGTTTTGAATTTGTCAGAATGGGCAGAATTCTGATGTCGAATAAACTTTGATACTAAAGTCTGGAAATCTTCATAATAGACTTTGGATAAGTTTTGTTAACTTCAAAACAAAAAAGTTTTCTCCAACATCACCAAGTTCTTATTGTACCTGATGGAGAGTACAAAAGAAGAATCAATAAGCGGGTATTCTCGATTTGCGACCCAGAATGGTTTCTGGTAGGGATCATCCCTAAACCAAATGCCCAGGTAGTAGTTGCTTGAGGAAGACCACCAGTCTTGAAGATTCCTAGCTCAAACACTTCATTCGATGAGACTAAAGTATTGATGTCCCTTAAGTTCTGACCATGCACGAGAATATTTGTTGCCTTGGATAACTGGAACAAACAGCTAAAGATCATGAGAAGAACATATGACTTGCTTAACTTCTTGGAGAGGGAAGACAAAGGAGTTGTGGCCATCAAAGTGGAAATTCTCATTCTCTGAAAAGTGGGCGATGCTTAAATTTTGAAAACTGGAATGTATCATTTATCGTTAGGCTTTGAAAGTGTGAGAGGGAGAGAGTGAAAGGGACGGGAGTTGACCAAAGGATGATTCTATAATATTAGCATTTTCAATAAGACGATTTGATGGTCAACACGGATAAGGATTGCAATCGAGCTGAATCAAAGGCATCGTCTATGAAAAAATGAATGAAAAAACTCATTCTGACTGCCACTAGCATTTACTTTATAAATAAGTAGGGTTAGCATGGTTCGAATTGGGACCCACACACACAATGTTGGTTCTCAATTTTTGGGATTGAGAATTGACACTATTGAGAATGAGACTAAGGATCGGACCGACCCAATGGGTTTAGTTTAATTCTAAGGTCAATCTAGGACCAACCGATAATTTTTCTATTTCATTTTTTATACTCCTTGAAAAGGTAGTCGAGGACTGGACCGACCTAATGGGTTCAATGTGAAGCGATGTCAGCTAAGAGAGGCGAGCGGTGAGCATCGAGTGGGGTGAGCGTCGAGCGTGGGTAAGCGTCGAGTGGGGTGAGCAGCAAGCAACAAGCAAGGCGAGCATCAAGTGGCAAGCGGCACGAGTGACCAAAAGCGAGCGAGGCAAGTGTCGAGTAGCGAGCAAAGAAATTGTTTCTTTTGATTTTGGCAAATTGAAGACTAAGAGGACAAATAAGACAAAAGAGAACGAGTACTAAAAAAGGATGCCGCAAGGAGCTGTTTATTCCATTTTGGATGTCGTGATGACTCTGTACAAAAACATTTTCCTTTTTTGTAAATTATGGCTATTGACGCCGTAAAAAACATTAAAAATCTAAGTTATTAAAAAATAGTATAAATTACTTAGACTCCTTACTAAGGTGCTATTTAATGTTGTTGAAGTCGTTTGTTTTAAGATTTTCTCTATATAAAAAATTATAAATAATTTACTAGATATATATATCGTCAGGGTTGGTTCGGATTATACCGACCCTAAAATCTTAGGACCGAGAACCAATTTGCAATATATTGGTTCAGGAATCCTAGAAACAAGGACTCACCCAGTCTCCCTAGAAATTAGACCAGGACTAGCAGGGTTAGGTCGGTCTAGAATCGGTCCAAGGTTGACCTTAGGTTGACCTTAACCTGATGCTCACCCCTATAAATAAGTATCTTATCTTTGACATTTGTGGACCGAGGCATGGTCAGCAAGGTATTCAGCAATGCCACCATGTCAACATTGGCATATATTTTTTCATTGGTATCCATTGACATATTGACATGTATTCACATATCCATGTTAGCAATTGATGTGGAATTTTAAATAAAAATCTTCTCTCTTCACCTCTGCTTTGTCTTCCTCCTCCATCCATGGCTGCCGAGCTCTACTCCTCCTCTAGGCCGTCACCACCAGCAAAGTTGCCGACGCCGTGACCAGGCCGACCACCGTTGCGTTCAAGCCGAGCGTGGCCGGCTTCCTCTGTTTTCTCCACCTCGTCCGTCTCCAGATTTCGAGATTTGGCCCGTCCATGGTAGAAATCATGCTTGTCCATCCATGGTCGAACGTGTTCATGCATCGTCTCCGTCGTCTTTGTGGTCATCTTTGTCTTCTCGAGTATGACCTCTACTTCCTTTGTTTCTCCTCTTAATATGTGAACTCCGTCCATGGCCATTGAGATCTCGACCTTGCACGTCCAAATCTGAAGGCATCTTCAGATCTAGAAGCCCTGCCTTCAGTGCCACATCCGTTGTTGAAGAAAGCATTTATTTAGTTCAAATCTAAAGTAGGGGGAGCCGAAGTCGAGATCTGAAGCCCTGCTGACGACTAAGCACATTTCATGGTCGTCTGGACCTCGAGCTCGCCGCCAAGGCTCGCGATCCATGGACGAGCTAGGCTTGCGGCTCTAGAGGCAGGACTCCAGTCCAGATCTCAATGGGCAAGGACTTAGCCTGAAGGGGTAGGTTGGGTCGACTGCAAGTGATGCCAGAAGTGGTGGAGATGCTGGCCCATTGGATGGTCCTCTGTGATGGAGGAGGAAGTGCCGGCGGCCATGGAAGAAAACCAGATCGCTGGTCTTTTTATTCCACCTCAGCCGCCACGTGATAATTTATTATTAGATATAAAAAAAGGTAGGCCACCTAGGATATTGACATGGTGGTAAATTATTTCCTTGTTACAACATTGTCTTCCCCTATTTTCTGGTGTGACGCAGCTAGCAAAATGGGTAAGCTAGAACTACTTTTCTTTCTGGTGTATAATACACATTTTTATACAGGAAATTTAATGAAAGTACTAGGATATTTTTTATAATATTTTAATAGTTTTAAAATTTTTAATTTTTTTCTCTTCTTTGTTCCTTTTTTTCTTTTCCTTATCCTTTTTTCTTTTTCCTTTTTCCTTTTTTCTCCTTGTTGGCCTTGGGGAGAGACGTCTAGGCCTAGGTTGGCGAGGGTTCCCCTTGCATAGGCGGACGGTGATCGCTCTTGTACCCTCGCCTAATCTGGCAAAGGGTTGCCCTCGCCAAAGGCCAACAAGGGCATTCTTGCCAAGCCAATGAGAGCCTCGCTCACCTAGGCTCTAGAGTCCCTTGCCCAAGGCCGGCAACCTTTGTTGGCAATGTGAAGGGAAAAAAGGGGAAAAAGAAAAGAAGAGAAAAATAGAAAATAAAATAAAATAAAATAATAAAAAATTAAAAAATATTACGCTTAAGTGTCGACCGCATCATGTGGAACAACCAACGTCTACATTAGCGATTTCTAGCAAAAATCAGCCGAATAAACTTACTTGACATAAGTAAAAGATTTGGTATTAAAAATTGGTAAAATTGCAACAGATTTAAGATTTTTTGAATAGTTTTCTCTTTTTATATGAGATTACATCACATTATTTTTGGACAGTGATGCCTACATTAAGTTAAGGAAATTAACTTGTGCTTTTGGGCAAGCTTTACTTCTTCGCATTGGCCACCAATCCACCATCATTCGGCGGACTGCCATCACCTACATACCGCCACAAAGCTTGTCAAAGAGGGCTTGTCTAACCTTGATTTCTCGGAGAGCGCACACACATGACGCAATTGTCTAGTATTAATTTTGTTATTGGGCAAGGAGAGTGCACTGTCTGAGTTAGCTTGATTAATCCAACATATTTTTGCTGGGGAGAAACAATGCGGGGACCGAGCTCTTAGCGTGCAGTTGTGGTACTCCGAAGCCTCGCGAGCGACTGGTTATTGAAGATTAGTCGAACATACTTCATCGGCGTTTGATTCATCTTTAATATATTTTGCAATCAGGTCACCGAAGTTTAATTTCAATCGCCTAACAAGCTGAGCTTTCGATTTATTTTTCGATTGATGAGCTTTGAACAGAAATGGCACAATTCCAGGCGAAATTGTGATGCGGCAGGCACATGCCAATTTTCTAAAAACCACGTCGTTGCCACTTGTCCGCCTAGTGGGAACCTCCCTAGACAATTTGTAGGAAAACTGCACCAATTGAAAAAAAGAAAAAAAAAAAGAAAAACCAAAATTTCAATGCTTTGGTTCGTGCAGTTGAAAGTTCGATGACTTGATTGCAAAATCTACTAAAATTTAATGATCTTCTATGAATTTTAACATGATATACCCTCTTTCAACTTTACCATAGGATCCAACACTTCAATTTTTAAACACTAATCATTTGTAACCAAGATGTTGTTCTTTCTTTTCCTTGTTCACTCCATATTTTCTCATCGCGAGATTTATGGTTGATTTGCTATTTTTTTAAAGTTTATACAGGTTGGATCTATAATGAGCAACACCCTACATAATGCACATCGAGCTAGAGCGTAGATGGATCTATCAGCTTCACTAAAAGCTGAAATGGTATTAAGTCATGGACGAAAGAAACTATGTGTCGATTTCAAATATGAGAAACTCCCGTATTTTTGCTACCCTTGCAGGAAAATTGGTCATTACACTACCAATTACAAGATGGTGCCATTTGAGGAGTCAAGGCTAAAGGAGAATAAAGAGGGGAGATTCGACCACTGGCATGAAATGGAAGTGCGCGTACCTAACCCATATTAAAAAGCATATTATGGTAAGCAAATCCCTGATCTAAATATGGATGAAATGGCCCCAGAATCTCCTGCTCATTCCACCCATATGGAGTTGATAGTGCCAAGAGGTAATAATGTTTTTGGGGCATACAAAGGGGAGAGGAGCAAAAGCAAAATGTCACATCCAAACCCATGATTACTGAGGAGCTTCGAGACTAGAATTGGAAATTACTGAAAGAGCTGGGATTGCATATCATTTCCTGCTCCATGAGTCTCCTTCCTTGAGTCTAATAACCTAAAAGATCCTCAACTTTAGGTCCGGTCCAATTCTACCATAAAATTCTTTTTTTTTACTCATAAAGAACCATTGACTTGAGGTCCAATTCTAATTCTATCAAGTCAATTCTAATTCTATCCTTTTTATTTTTTTGAATAAGTACACTATAAATTTGTCATGCAAGTGCAATGGAGTTTTAAAACTTTTTAAAAAAAGTACAATTAAGTTATAAAATTTGTCATGAAAATGCATGTTTTGAAAGTTTAAAAACTTTGTTGCACTTTTGAAAGTTTTAGGATTTAATTGTACTTTCATGAAAGGTTTTAAGACTTTTAATGTACTTTATCCCTTTTTTTGTTTTGTAAAAACTATCAACTTTTATTTGAATCTCAAATCCAGATCTGTTAATACTCCATCTAACATAGCCCTTAATGATGTGGCATTTCCACATTAATTCTTTAGTTTTCTCCAAAATTTCAAATCCAAGAAGACGCCTTTTGGAGATAAATTTCCACATCAACCCCATCAACATCTTCTTGGATTTGAAATTTAGGTAAAAAGTAAAGCAATTAGAATTGGCATTGCTCTTATGAGAGTTGTCCTTCCATCTTACTTGAGGATCTTCAATTTTGCCCTTAGTATCAATTTCTTGTGCTTGGGAGTCTTTCTTCTCTTGTAGTCGAAGAGCTTGCGCTTAGGATGCTCAACGCTCAAATCACACTTAGAAGTTTTTTCATCTCTTGATTATCAAGAGAAATTTGGGCAGGAGGTTAAATGAGGTAGATTTGGAACTCAAGTAAAAGTTATGGATTTTTTATGAGATAAAAAAACATAGAGTAAAATTGGAAATAACCTAAAGTGTGAGGGTTTTTGTGAAACAAAAATAAGTTTAAAGTGGTAGAATTGGGACTACACCTAAAATTTGGGTTTTTTTTTAGGGTATTAAGCCCTTTCTTGGACTTGATCTTAAAAAAGGCCTTAGGGGCTCTGAAAAAGAGAAAGAAAGGACATAAGACTCCAGGCTTCGGCTACCATTTGGGGAACGTGTGATCCTTATGGAGTTTATAATACTTGTTCAAATGCTCTTGATGACACCCAATTACTTGGTACTCTTATTGGGATTGTGGAAGGTGCAAAGGAATGGACTTTAATAACTAGTCGTAATAAGCCATCGGAGTACAAATGAAGTTTTTAAGTTGGAATTGCCATGGATTGGGTACACTTCTGACAATACAAGCTCTGAAAGCCTTAGTTATTCGTGAAAGGTCCAATGTTTTGTTTCTCTTGGAGATAAAAATTAAAATACTAGTGGAACAGCAACTCCAGTTTCAAAATTTAGTTATTGTCAATTCGAGAGGAATTGCAGGGGGTTGGTAGTCATGTGGAATGAAGAGGCGTCAATGGTTGGAGGTTGTAGCAGGTTCAGAGGAGTATATAGGTTTGATATGTAAGGAAATGGGAAGTGGAACAATCATGACACTCATTGCACACATGTACCAATGAACTTTCAAAAAAGACTCTTATTATTAGGGGTGAGCATGTTGGACCGCCCAAATTAGAAATCGCCTAGACCGGATTGGACCGCTCGGTTTGGTCTGATTCCCAAAGGGATTGGTCCAGTTTTTGGTTCCATAAATGGAACTAGTGATTGTTAGTCCGATTCTCGATTTTGGAGAGGAATCGAACCGAACTGGACCAACGGATCAGACTGACTTTCTTTTTTTAAATTATATTATTTAATTTCTTAAAATAGCAATAAAACTTAAAAATAGTAACAACTCTTGTATTTTTTTTTAATTTTTAATTTTTTTTACTAAGTGATGGGTTTTATACAACCAGACCGGTCTGGTCCAATTCTCAGTCCTAGAATTGTCCAGTTTGGTGCTCGGTCCCAAAAATTGGGAATCGGATCGGACTGGAAACATATCACCTCTACTTATTATGGGAAGAGTTAAAAAGCATATACTTGCCCAACCATCTCCCCTGGGTATGCTTAAGCAACTTCAATGATAGACTATATCTCTAGAAGAGTATTGGGAAGGGGAGAGCAGAACATTATAAGTTGGTTGCATTGCGAGAGTTTTTGAGTGAATGTTAGTTAATTGGTTTGAAAATAAGACACAAATAATAGAGAGGGGGAAGAACTAGTATATAAGAGTTTGGATAGGGCTGGATAGGGTTTCCATGCAACATTGCATGAAGAGGTACGTTTCCTAAAGGTGAAGCCTTTGCATTGCCAGCCATTGAATTTTATTATATTTGATCCTTGTGTTAATTCCACTAGTTACGATAAAAAGGAAAAAATAATTCAAATTCAAAGCATACTGGCTAGAAGATATTGAAGGTAGTGAAATTGTGAAAGCTGGTTGGAATGATCTAGTGCTCAATCATGAGGATTTAGTGGGCCAATTAAAGAGGGTCTTTGGGGAATTGGCCCAGTGGAGCAAGAAATCAATTTCATAGTGATGAGTCAAAGATCTAAAAATGTGGATGATATTCAATTACTAATATTTTAACCTCTAGGAATATTTTTTCTGTGCCTTCTATCTTTTTCAGATTATTTTTGTTATTTTCCCGTTTTATTTAGCAATGAATAAAAATGTTTTCAAAGTGTTTGGTGACAACATTTTTCTCATGGGAAGAAAGTTTTCAAAGTTCTATATTCACTTTGCATGGGTCCAGAAAATATCAATACATTATGCAGGGAAAAGTTAAAAAAAAAACAATCTTAAATCTATTACATTGGTGCTAATTTAGTTCCAAATCTACTAACTAGACCAATTTAGTCATAAACATTTTATATTTTACCAATTGAATCCATTCGATAAATTTTGACATAAAAGTACTGACATAGATATCAGACTTTTTATATGGCACAGCTAGAACGGCCAATGTTGACATGAATAATTTTTGTAATTCTTAATATATATTTTTGAGATTTTATGTATATTTTATAATTTTCTTTTCTTTTCTGTTTTTATATTCTTTCTCCATCGGTCACTGTGCCTTAAAGATGGTAAGTGATAGGCCAAAGGTGAGTACTGTCATTAGCCTTAGGCAAGGTAACCCTTACCAAGATTTGGCCAATGGCAACCTTGCTGCCCTCGTGCAAAGCTCGCCCTTGTCGGAGGCTAGCAAGAGTTGTTCTAGTGAGGTTGCGCCTCGCCAGATCTCGACAAGGGTGACCTCGCCTTAGGTTGGTGAGGGTAGCTCTCATCGATCAGTTGCCAACCATTGCTAAGGCTCGGCGCCAGTGGAGGAAGAAGGGAAAAAAGAAAAAAAGAAAAATTAATGAACAAGAAAAAATAAAAAATAAAAAAAAATTGTAAAATTGTTCACATTAGCGCTAATCGTGTCAAAAAGGATGCTTTGGCATCTAGGTAATTGATTTTCGGTCAAAATTAGACAAATAAACTCAATTGGCACATATGTAAAATATTTAGAATTAAATTGATTCGATTGAAATGTGTAGACTAAATTGACACTGATGTAATAGATTTAGGATTTTTTTAGTACTTTCCTCCACTAGTACGTATGCCACTTAGAACTTGTTAGGTTTTTTCATCTGAACTCGATCCATGTTTTTTCAGGGATACATACTTTTGTGGTCCACGCTATTGTTTTAACCATGCGAATATCTGTATTTTTCATTTTTGAATGGTAGAAATATGTGATTTTGAACTATTTTTTTTGTCTCTACGGTCCCTTTCAAAGCTTTCATTTATGCAGCGACTAACGTTGTCCTCGATTTCAATCAACTGAAGTATGCCATTATTGAAAAGGAATATGCTTCGTGAACCGTCCACTGCAGAATGATAGTGGAACGGTCAAAGGCCAGTCATATATCCTTTTGGAGGAAACGGGCGGATTTCCTGAACTGGCATAATTATCGACTCTATGTTTCCTTCTTTTATTTTTATTTTTTATTTTTTTATTTTGACTTCCATGTTCCTTAGTGCAACCTCAAATTTTAGAGACAGAATCAGAATAGGGCGCACTGAATTATTTTTCTCGAAAATTATCACTTTGATTTGTGTCCTTGAATAAGACAAGAAAACCGTTCTCTTCTTATAGCTTTTTTATATGAAAAATGCATTTTTTCACTTATTTTTTCTAGAATTCTTTAGTAATTCATTATTATTATTATGGTATTTTCTTTTTTACTTCATTTCTTTTATGCATAATTGATATCACTGGTCTTAATTTTCCATTATTGGAGAGTCCTTCCATAGCAATTTGGTTTGAGTAAAAAATGAGGAACTATTTTGTTGACACCCAAATTTTACCTAAGTTAATTAATTTAAAGTAGCGTTAAATGTAAAATTTAATCACAATTTCTTTTTTTTTTTTTATTATTATTAAAAAAAAAAAAAATCGGTTGGGTCGGGCCGAATCCAACCTTGGCCCGACCCGCCCCTTTCCTTTTCTTTCTTCCCTACACTAGGCCCGGCCAGTCCACTTCCTCCTTGACCCGGCCGAGCGTGTCCGGTCGTCTCCCAAGCGGTCTTCGCCGCAAGACCCGCAAAGAAAAACCGAAGCGAGATCGGCGACGAGAGGGAGCAAGGGGATCGATGGCGGGTGAGCGGCGTGATCCGCGGGTCGGGCGTGGTCCGGGCCGGCAAGGCGGGCGGCTGCAGAGGCCATGCGCGCTTGCTGGCCGAGCATAAAACCGGGAGAGAATCGACACAGAGGGGGATCGAAACCAAAAAAAAAAAACGCGAAAGAGAAATACCGAGAGAAACACAGAGGGAAATCAAGGGGAAAGGAAGGAAAATTGGCCGAGTAGGGAGCCGAGAAGCTCCGGACATCCAACTGCCGCCGGTGAGTTGCCGACCGCCGCTGTAATCTTCGGGGCCCAGCAACACAGGAAAAGGCAGAAAAGAGACGAAGCACCAGGAGAATCGGAGAGAGAATTCGAACCAGAGGCCGGAAGCTCGAAGGAACAGCGAGTCGTTGCCGAAGTCCCGTACGTGTGCCATCGTCCACCGCAGCTCTTCCCCGGACAAGGTAGGTCCCCCCGAAAACCCGTTGCCCCGTTTTTGGAAAACGCCGGCCGGAGCTCGCGGCCGGCCGGTTCGCGCAAGCTCCGGCCCTCGCCACCCTCGTATTTTGCTCCCACGTTCCTTATAAATCACGATTGAAGACTTTTAGAACGTGTTCGCGTCTCGGCCGAGCCATAAACTTCGAATTTGTTAATGCCCAATAGCTGTTCGACGAAATGCCTCACCGAAAGTGTCGGATCCGATCCTCGGCGGTTCGATTTTTGGTTTATCTTTGCGTTGCTCCGGGTTATATTGTCGTCACGAATCGTTCTGTCGTTTTCCTAGCTTTTCGGTAGATTCCTTCGCGCCTGTTGGGTCGAGATGGAGCGCGCGCCTCGCCGAGGTCTACCCATCGCCTCTCGGAACGCCGGGCGACTAGCGGCCGGCGGTGCTCGGCGTCGTCGGACGGAGAACCACCGACGCCGGGCGGTGGCTCGGCGACCTCATATAGGGCGGTCGGTGCTCTTGGTATAGGTGGCGTTAGGCTGGCGAGGGAGCGGCAGGAGCCTCGGCGAGTTGCAACTGCAGAAGAAGAAAGCCTGAAGAAGACGATCGAAAAAAAAAGGGAAAAGGAAAACGCAAACAGGGCTGAAAATAGAAAATAGAAAAAGAGAAATGGGCTTCGTTTTGGGCCGTTTTAGTACATTGGGCTTGTGTGCTTCATTTTTTTTAAAAAAAAAAACTTAGAATAGATCGGGCTTGCTGGTCAGGCCCAATTCGAGCGGGCCAATCAGTCCGCCTACCCAACTGGACCGACCCGGGTCCGGTCTTCGACCGGACCCGAATCCGTAGACCGGGCCGAACCGGGTCGGGTTAGACCGGACCCGACCCGGTTCGCCTTTTTTCTTTTAAATATATTAATTATAAAAATCAAAAATTTCGAAAAAATGATAAAAATTCAAAAATCAAAAAATCAAAAATCAAAAATCAAAAAATCAAAAAAAAAAAAAAATCAAAAAAATTTTCCGAAATTTCAAAAAAATCAGAAAACCTTAAAAATTATTAAATTAATTAAAAATTAAAAATTTCGAAAATCCAAAAATGAAGGGGCTTGATTAAGATTTTTCATGTATTGCCATTTTAGTGTAATTAGACCTTTATGTGCTCGTATATTAATTATGTTGTATGTTTAATTTGTGTATTTAATTATGTTTGATTGCATGTGTTTAATTTTATTGCAATTATGATTTGGTAGTTATGATTATTACTTTAATGATTGCGTGCCTGCATCATCACTTCACATGTTAGTGGATAAGTATAAAATCAATCCAAACTGCCTGCAAAAAATTATTTTGAACAAGATTAGGTACCGAAAGGGCATTAATTGGTTAATTAGTGTAATCAAGTCCCCGAACCTAGATTCTCTCGGGTTGCGTAGGAAGTGAGGCACGCTCCCATGCCTCACTTGGTTTCTAGCCGACCCCAATAGGCTAGTGGCGACTCCTTTTATGCAAAAATTCATACGAAATATCCAAATGTCACGAGGGGTATGGGTTTGGGAGAGCCCGCGTCTAATCATGGGCTTTAGGCCTGTTCTTTAGGCAATACCCCTAAACCTGTTCCCTCCCCCCGAGGGCAGGTCGCGACAGCTTGGCGACTCCGCTGGGGACTTGGTTTTGAACCTTAGAGGACTTAGGCCAAAATTAATCTTGTTCGAAAATATTTTTGTTTGGCAGCGAGGATATCATATGCATCCATAACAGGTTGAATGTTGAATGCTTATGGGAGTTATAAGAGGCAGTGTTTTCTAACCTTTGTTTTGTAGGGGGTGTAAGAGAATGGTTTATTTATGTTGGAAGTGATGATTGTTTCTAAATTGTCATGCATGAGTTTCTTGCATTGCACTACACCCTAGCACACACAACCTGCCGCCGGACCTGGGCCGCATAGGATCACCTAGGATGGTGTTGAGGTGGATACCACTCCGACTACAGCCGCGTAGTACGAGTCGCCCACCTTAACCCCGAAATTTCTTTCTTCACATCGAAGATGCCCACCCCGGTCTGCAATCGCGCGACACGGGTCGGTTCTTTGATGCAGCCGGAGTCATGAGTAACCCGACCTAGCCGCAACCTTGCTGGCTCAGTCCGGTGATCCCATGGCTCCATTTTGAGCCGTTTAGAGTAGAAATTGAGCCACCACTCATGCGTATGTCTATGTCATTGGCTTTGCTACTCAATGAGTAGGGTAAGATTTTCGAATTCTTTCCTTCGCAATTTACTTATTCACCTTCTTTTTTGGTCGGTTCATGGCAAATTAGGTTGATCGTAACCGTGAGTAGTATACGATGGGGATACCTGAGCTTCATGTCATCGCTACCCCGAAAGCCGAACTTCGCACATGGTGGAATAAACTAGACCCGACTGGCCATGATTGGGTGCGATCCTATGTCGGACGATTACTTCCCCTCTTAGAAATAGAAACTCATTATGGTGTTGTACGAGCGTTGGCGCATGTCTGGTGTCCTGAGACTTGCACGTTCATGTTTGGTGACCACGAGCTCACTCCAACCCTGGAAGAATACAGCGTTGTCATGGGAAAGCCCTTGGTGTCGGAGCTAATTGGCCCCCCAGTAGGGGACCGAGCATGCATCGACCTTATCTGATTTCCTTAGAGTTAAGGAGAACGACGTGAGGAAAGTTTTGAAAGCTAATCGCAAGACTTGCCCATTTTCATTCCTAAATGAGCTTTTTCAAAATGCCCCATCTTTTCAAAAAATAGGATATTCCTGCTAGCTTTCTTTGGGTTCGTGTTATTCCCACATTGTAGGAATGCTATTAACCCTTCCGTGGCATGGGTAGTTCGTGAGGCATGTATGGGAAAGGGCTTTGTTAACGCCGTCCTGACTGAAACTTTTCTTTCCCTTACTCGTTTCAAAGAAAACAAAAACAAAACTTTCCACGCTCCTCCTGAACTCTTGCAAATTTGGTTTTTCTCTCACGTTAAAGGGTTTGGTAGCTTAATGACTGTGAACGACATCTCTGACTCTAGCCACCCTATCCTGAAGTTTAAAGATAGAAAGGCGTTCGCCCCTGATTATCATTATTCTGAGTGGTTAGCTTTCATGACCAATCCTGGACCCGAAGATTTCCAATGGCACGCCAAATGGCTCCGAGTTCGAGAAGCGCGGTTCGTGTGTGGGCTTACTGGACCTGTTCCTTTGTTGGGAATTACTGGAGTCACTGAGTATCACCCAACCCGAGTCGCTCGCCAGTTCCAAGAAGTTCAACAACTTCCACCGACGATTGAAGAAGACCCGCTCAGGATAGACTTCCCTTGATGGATGCCAAGATCACGAAGATTCCGTTGCGTTAGTCAAGTCGATGTGGGATATGTGCCATCCCCGGAAGTTGATATGGCCCGAAGAGGAGTTGGAAGGACAAGAGAAGACCTACTATGCCTCAATGGAATACATCCTTAAGCATAAAATCCCAGAGAGCCTACGCCCGAAGATTCCCGACGTGCCATTAAAGACCACTCACCGAGCCGAGATTAAGCGCCTCAAAAGGAAGCTTGAAGAAACCGAGGAGCGTGCCTCGAAGTTGACTCGAGTTAGTGGAGCGGTCACAAGCGGGAGCTGTCCTCATTAGTTAGATCGAGTCAAGTGCGATATGTAATGTGTCAATGCTCACATATGTTGCAATGTTAAAGAATCTATCTCGAGTCACGTTATCGAGAGATAAGAGTCATGATTAGTTTCGTTGTTCGGGGCTCTTCCTCATGTCTTTTCCTGCATTATGTAACAACTTTGTTTTCAATAAAACGGGTAAATTGGGGCGATTAGATCTTTGTCATGGACCGACCGCCTAATCATTACTCCATGCTTACACATGCTTATCTATCCTTATTCAGGTACTAGCTGATTGATTGTCTTTTACCGATCGTCGACACGGCCAAGCGGAGATCCCCAATTCGCACTCGCGCGAAAGTCAGAATGGAGAACGAAGACACCAACATACGCATGACCAAGATGGAGGACCAGCTGGCCCAACTCACCACGATGATGCTTGAAATAAGCCAGAAGCTCAAGGAGCCCCCTGCGTAGCCGTCACGGGAACATCCACTCCGGCATCGGCGGAAGGCGCGCACGTTGCGATCCCAGGGAAAGAAAGCGCTACGGAGGCTCCTTCGTCACGCCAATCATTGTCAATCGGATCCTCCTCCGAAGGAAAACCCAGCACCTCGCCTAAGCGAAGATAGTGAAAAACGTTTGGCAAAGATGGAGGAGCGACTGTGTGCCTTGCAAGGTTACGAGCTGAGAGGAGCTGATAGGTTGTCTCCATACACCAAGACGAATTTCCCTGAGAACTTCCAGGAGCCTGAGTTCACAAGAAAATATGACGGAACAGGATGTCCTAAGACCCATCTCAGATATTACATGAGGAAAATGGCTCGTTACGCCGACAACGTACCATTTCTCATACACACATTTCAAGATAGCTTGGAAGGCATCGCTCGACGTGGTTCATTGCCTTGGACATTGAAGAACTCACTAGTTGGGAAGATTTAACCAATGAGTTCTTGCAGCAATACCGGTTTAATACCGAGCTCGCCCCCACGAGGGAAGAATTGACCCGTATTGAGAAAAAGAGGAACGAGTCATTTAAGGCCTTTGCGCAAAGGTGGAGGACTATGGCCTCACAAGTGAAGCCAGCTTTGAATGAGAGGGAGATGAAACAATTGTTCCTTAAGACATTGCCCCATGAATACTTCCAAGGGTTAGTGTTCTCAGGTTGCCAGACATTTTCGCAACTAGTTGAGGTAGGTGAAGGAGTCGAATGGGCGATGGTTGAGGGAAAGATTTCAACTGGAGGCACGAAAAAATTCCTTGCAAGAAAAGATAAGGAGGCTGCCGGTTGAAGTAGCGCTTGTGCAGGAGCCGCCTTTTCCTCGACCGTCCTCAACACCTGCGCATAAGCCCATAGTGGTCCAAGGTAGTTCGTCACGAGCATATGATAACGTCAAAAGGCCTTTTCGAAAGGATTTTTCTCCACTGCCACGCCCACTGTCAAAGCTATTGCCCATGCTCCTCGAAAAGAGGATGGTCGCGAAGGAAGTACCAAGGGACAATCCCCCGAGGTTCGCCAGGTTCGATATGAACAAGACCTGCGAATACCACATGGGAGAAAGGGGACATGATGTGGATGATTGCAACGTGTTGAGATATAAAGTTCAACAGCTCCTAGATAAGAAGATCTTGACTTTCAAGGAGGCCCAACCTAATGTGCAACAGAACCCTCTACCAAATCATGTAGGGGGAGTGAACTCAATTTCCAATGAAACGTGGGCGAGTCAACAGCCTCTAGTGGTGGATGCTTCCAAGTTGTACGACTCCTTAGTGCTAGCGGGATATTACGAAGGTCAGGATGATGTGACCCCAGAAGAGAAGTTGAACCGCGTTCACAGGATGGTAGCCATGGGGGTAATCCGACGCGGAGAAGAAGAGGAGGGGGTCGTGTCCATGATAATGCCGTCATCATTCTGCTCTTCTTTCTGTAAGTTTGCTCGGGCAAAGAGGGTTACGCCTGGAATTTCGAAAACCCCAGCTTTGTATGAGGAAGGGGTGATAGCTATGATAACTCCAACGGTGATCGAACTACCTAATGAGGAGCCCGCTGATGATATTAAGATGGAAATCACTGAACCCACGGTGATCGACCTTATGGTCAAGGAGATGTCGGCAATTGAAGTCACGGGAGGAAACGCAACGCCAGTCACGATAGAATTGCCACCTTGGGAGAAAGATGGGGTGATAGTGTTGGAGAATCCTCCCAAATTCGATCCCAAAGCAGTACCTTGGGACTACGGAACAACTGAGGTAGACACTGTCACGCGATCAGGCCGCTGTTACGCCCCTGATAAAGGAGTAGAAAAGAAGGCCGTGACCGAGGAGGAGGCAAAGCAATTCTTGGCCGTAGTAAAATCCAGTGAGTTCAATGTGGTGGATCAACTGCGGAAGCTGCCGGCTCAAATCTCCCTTTTAGAATTATTCAAATCTTCCGAGAAACACAGGGATATTTTGCTTAAAGTCCTTAATGAGGTGCATGTACCAGAATCAATCGATGAAGTCCAATTGGAAGAGTTTGTTGGGGCCGTTTCTTATGAAAGACCAAATCTCCTTTGCGATGAAGATCTCCCCCGAGGGCCCCAATCATACCAAAGCGCTACACATTTCGGTGAAGCATGAGAGCACTCTTGTTTGTAGAGCGTTGGTCGATAATGGTTCAGCGCTCAATATATGCCCATTGGCTACGCTCCACCGTCTCGGGATCGATCTTGGAAGAATTCATACTGGCAAGTCAACTGTGCGGGCTTTTGATGGGATGAAGAAGGAGGTGATAGGGGAAATTGAACTTGAGCTGCTAATTGGCCCTGTACTTTTCCAAGTCCCGTTCCAAGTGTTAGATATACCAAGCGCTTTTAATTTTCTATTAGGGAGGCCGTGGATCCACACGGCGGGTGCTTTGTGCCTCCAGTCTTCATCGAAAGTACGATTTGTGGTAGATAACAGGCTTGTCACAATCCATGGAGAATCTGACTTCAAGATCTACCACGAGACGGCCATCCCTTATGTGGAGCCTGAATGTACCGAGGAATCCAGCTTTCAAACATTAGAGCTGGTGTCCATGGTTCATGTGCCTGCAGGCTCTTTCACAAGGACTCCCGAATTGTCTAGGCCAGCTATAGCTGCGGGAAAAATCATGCTGGCAAACGGATATAATCCTGGGGAGGGTCTTGGATCGCATGGCCAGGGTGTGCGAAAACCCGTTGAAGCTCGTAAAAACTTCAAAAGAAGAGGCTTGGGATATATCGAGAAGCGGGGAGGCCATAACAACCGAGGAGGCTGTGGAAGGCATGGAGGCCGAAGTGGCCGAGATGGCCAAGGAGGCCGAGGCGGTACGAGACCCAGTGAACGCGTTGCCCGGGATCGAAGAGGACGAGGGCCATCAAAGCCCGTTTTTCCCGTTGTTGGAGGAGACGTTTCCAGGACCCCCAAGGATGTTGTTCGAGGAAGAGGAGGGTATCTATGGTGTGACCGAGCTATTCGAGGAGGATGTCATATGCACCATCCTGGCGTGCGAAGAAGCCGAGTCCTCGAAGTCATGGCTGTCCCTCCAGAGTAGGGCAACTCTTGTTCAGCCTAGTCTTTCGTTTTATGTCTTATCCCCGCGCGGGATCTCGTAGTTTTCCTTTCTTTATTTCCTGTGTTTGTCATTTGTAACGTGAACTTGGGTCAACCCCGATCTTGAGCCGTTGATCGAGGGTGGTGTATGTTAAAATACGGCCTTATCTTTCTTCATCCAATAAAATAGACACATGTTTTATTAAGGACATGTGGAAGCACATCAAACTAGCCCTATGATGGTCGCTGAGGCCTAGGCTTCCACATGCTCCCTTATTTGACTGTTTTGCAAGAACGAGGAAATCTGAGGATATGAGGACGAGTTCTTGAAATTTTTACAAAAAATACTTCGAAAGCTTTTTGAAAATGACATGCATCGCCTTTGTTGTTGACATTACTCTAACTCATCTCATCGCATCTCAGGCATTACATTATGCATAATCATGGTAAGGACGCATGTGACTCAGATGTGCATGAAGAAAGTCCCTCAGGTTCCGATGACACCGACGACGACGATCAGAAGAGGATTGAGCGCGAATGGAATCGACATGAGGAATCGAAGCCGTTGACTGAAGAGCAAACAATCACCATAAATCTGGGTGATGCCGAGAACGTCAAGGAGGTAAAAATCGGGGCATGTCTCTCAGAATCAGAGGCAGGAAGGATGACTAATCTTCTGAAAGAGTATCAAGATGTGTTCGCTTGGACATATGCCGACATGCCGGGATTGGATCCTGAAATTGTGGAACATGCTTTACCAACGGATCCCAATATGCCACCCAAGAAGCAAAGACTCAGGAGAACTAAACCAGAGTTGTCCAAGAAGATTGAAGAAGAAGTGATGAAACTACCGAAAGTAGACTTTATCGAAGTGACTCGTTACCCGATTGGGTAGCAAACATCGTGCCCGTAATGAAGAAAGATGGGCGAATCGGGGTGTGTGTTGATTATCGCGACTTGAATCGAGCAAGTCCCAAGGGACGACTTTCCGCTCCCACATATCGATGTCTTAGTTGATAGTACAGCGGGATTTGAGTTATTCTCCTTCATGGATGGCTTTTCCGGATATAACCAAATTCGTATGAAGGAAGAAGACAGAATCAAAACATCATTCATAACTCCTTGGGGAACTTTCTGCTACAAAGTGATGCCTTTCGGTCTAAAGAATCTTTGGGGCAACGTATCAGAGGGCCATGGTCACGTTATTCCATGACATGATGCACAAGGAAATCGAAGTATACGTCGACGACATGATTGCGAAATCGAGATGTGGTGAAGATCATGTTAAAGTCTTGCGAAGGTTGTTTGAACGTTTTCGGAAGTTCAAGTTGCGCCTCAATCCCGCAAAATGCGTTTTTGGAGCGAAATCCGGGAAACTGTTAGGATTTATGGTTAGTAATAGGGGCATAGAGATTGATCCGTCGAAAGTTAAAGCCATTTGCGACTTACGACCCCCGGCTACCATCAAAGAAGTCCGCAGCCTGATGGGACGACTTAATTATGTGGCGAGATTCATTTGTCAGTTGTCTGAAACGGCGAAGCCTTTCTTCAAGCTCATGAAAAAGAATGCAAAGATCGAGTGGAATGCCGAGTGCCGGGGTGCCTTTGAGAAGATAAAATATTATCTCACTCATGCACCAGTCTTAGTGCCCCCACTTCCTAAAATTCCCCTGATTTTGTACTTAACCATACACGACGAGTCATTGGGAGCTATGTTAGCCCAGAAGAGACCAAATGATGGGAGAGAATGCGCAATATACTACTTGAGCAAAAAGTTCACTGTTTCTGAGATGAATTATACGGAAGTTGAGAGAACTTGCGTGGCTTTAATTTGGGTCTTGCACAGGCTGCGGCAGTACACACTTCATCACCGAATCTTGTTGGTGACCGAAAATGATCCTATCAGGTATCTCCTAGAAAAGCCGGCTTTGGTTGGCAAGTTGGCCAAGTGGCAAATCTTAATTTCTGAGTTTGACGTTCAGAGCCTAGGACAGAAGTCCGTTAAAGGCCGAGCCATAGCAGACATGTTGGCAGAAAATTTCGGGAGGTCTAGAGCATCTGATGAGGATAGTGATGCAGAAGAACGAATTTTACTAGTATCAAGCGACAAATGGACAATGTACTTTGATGGTGCGGTTAACTTAGCCGGGTCGGGTACTGGGGCAGTTCTTATCTCCCCGGATGGACAGCATTACCCCGTCGCTGCTAAATTAACATTCCCTTGCACGAATAACATCGCTGAATACGAAGCATGCATTCTTGGCCTCCAAGCCGCCGTTGATATGAAAATTCGGAAGCTGCAAGTTTATGGTGATTCAGCCCTTATCATCTTACAGACTGAAGGCAAATGGCGAACACATGATTCTAAATTGATTCCGTATCATGAGTTCCTAGGAGAGCTGACGGAAGAATTCCAAGAAATATCATTCGAATACTTACCAAGGTCTCAAAATCAGTTCGCTGATGCCCTGGCTACTTTGTCTTCAATGTTGCAAGTAGCTAGAGGCTTGGACATTGAACCGTTGAGAGTTGAAATCCTTCGGCGCCGAAACTGCCATCGTATGATGGTTGAAGAGGAACCGGATGGACAACCTTGGTATCATGACATCTTGAAGTATCTCTGAGAAAGGTGAATTCCCGAAGGAAGTGAAGAAGACGAGATAGAAAGCATTTGATAAAGCTAGCATCAAAATTCTTCGCCAGTGGAGATGTCCTCTACAAAAGGTCCTTCGACTCGACATTGCTAAGGTGTGTCGATGCTAAAGAAGCCGATCGTTTGATGAAAGAAATACATGAAGGGAATGCGGCCCCCATATGAATGAACACTTCTTGGTGAGAAAGATCATGCGACTTGGTTATTATTGGATAACCATGGAGTCTGACTGCATTCAGCACGTACGACGGTGTCACCAATGCCAGATTTATGGAGACAGGATAAATGCCCCTCCGATTGAACTTCACCAAATGTCTCAACCCTGGCCCTTTTCAATGTGGGGAATTGACGTGATCGGGCCCATTAACCCTAAAGCTTCAAATGGGCATCGATTTATCTTGGTGGCGATAGACTATTTTACCAAGTGGATTGAGGCCAACTCGTATGTTAATGTTACTGCCAAGAATGTGGCAAAGTTTATTCGTCGTGACATTATCGCTCGTTACGGGGTGCCGGAGGCGATCATTACCGACAACGGTACTAATTTGAACAACAAAATCGTGGATGGTTTGTTCAGTGAGTTTCGAATTAAGCATTTGAACTCGTCACCATACCGTCCTCAGATGAATGGAGCAGTGGAGGCGGCGAACAAGAATATAAAGAAAATCTTATCAAAGACCGCTGAAAATTATCGTGATTGGCATGATAGGCTCCCTTACGCGCTAACGGCGTACCGAACTTCTATCCGCACCTCCACAGGGGCAACTCCTTTCTCACTCGTATACGGGATGGAAGCGAGTCTTGCTGTTGAAGTTGAAGTCCCTTCTTTGAGGATCCTTTCTCAATCTACGCTTGATGAGACCGAGTGGATGCAACGAGAGGCATGAGCGAGTTAAACATGATCGATGAGAAGAGATTGCAAGCTATGTGTCATGGTCGGTGCTATCGAGAGACGAGTCGCAAAAGCCTTCAACCGAAAAGTGCGTCCCGAGACACTTCGAAGTCAACGACCTGGTGTTGAGGAAGGTGCTTCCGATCATACCAGATCCTCGTGGCAAATTCACCCCGAATTACGAAGGACCGTATGTCATTAAGAGGATTCTTCCTGGTGGTGCCATGATTTTAGTTGAAATGGATGGCAGTGAATTGCCTAGACTTGTAAACGTTGATGCGGTTAAGAAGTATTTTCCATGAATGAAATCAAGGCCGAGGGGCCACTTCATGCACAATTCAAGTCGCATAGCATTATGCATAGCATTGTAGATATCATGATATGTTGCATACACGCATATCTATTTGTGTTTCAGGCACCTTACCGTCTAACGAGAAAATGGCAGGGGAAAGAACTGACTTAAGAATCCACCAAGCCTTTGCACAACAGGTTGAATGTCTCTTTTGAGAGGTAAGTCGAGACGATAAAAAGAGGGCAAAACAAAACAAAACAAAAGAAAAAAAAAAAAAAAAAAACCTTTGGCGCTTTCTTAGAGACGAGCACAAAAATGAGAAGAGAAAAAAATTTTCTGCAAACTTTTTGATTATTCTGTTATCTCAAAATTGTTTTCTCGTCTTGTGAATTGTTCATTTAACATCAGATTTTCCTATGGAGATTGATCTACTCAGATGATCTCGACAGAGTGAGATTGAAATGTTAACCATGCCAAACAAGAAGTGCTTAGGATGAAGAAAGGCAAGCCCATTTCCAAACACATCCTTCAAACACTTTTGAGAGTTGAGTGAAAGACAATCTTCTCTTAGGACAGAGGATTCATTCGCATTGAGAGCAAAGATCGAAATGATAAAGGCGTTTCCTTTATCAATCCAAGCATTGCAATCTCTTGTTACCCCTTTGGGCTGAAAAAAAAAAAAAGAAAAGAAAAGAAAAGATGATCCTTCAAAGTACCCCTATCAAAAAACGACCCTACATTGGGGCAACATAAGAGGTTACGGTCGTGTTGTAAAACGAAAGGTTGAGAAAGATTCTATTACTTTCACTTACATCAATCTTCTTGTGGTAGCTTCAGAGGATTTCTCACTGGTGCTTGACTCATCCCAAGGTGAAGAAGAGCATTCCCTTCTCTACCCAAACACTGATATCCATTGTTTTAACCAACTTGGGCCTGATTATTCATTTCTGAACCTCAAGCGGTGATCATCTCCCTTCACTGGGGCAAGGCATAAGAATTGACCAAACACAATCGACAGTCAAGAGAAAATGTGAAAAATATCTCAAAAGTCGTAAGAGCTATAAAAGTTCAAAAAATTCGACAAATTAGGGTGCATGAAAAAGCAGTGTGCCTGGTAAAAGCAAGGCCAATGCCCGTCAAGAAAAAGAGCCAAAAGGTTGTATCTTATGTGAAAGAAAAATTATCAAAATCCAAGTGCCTAAAAAAAAAAAAAAAAAGAAGAAAAATCATCATCGCAAAGGGCAAAGGAAATTAGAGAAAGGAGCAAAGCTCCCATGTAGAAATGATTAGTCAATGGGCTTTCGAGATGTGCAGCGTTTCAAAAGCCGAATGCCTTCGAAGATCGAATGACATGGTCACGATGCCATGATGATCACTGACTCTTAAAACCCCATTGAGAATTTTAAGCCTTTCAAGCCTTTCCCGAGCCAACATTACAACCCTCTTCCGAAGTCTCTTCTGATTGGGATGGTTCAAGTGAAAATGAGAATGCCACAAAGAAGCTATTGCTTGAAGAAGTGGAAGTAATCCTATCTTATCTTATCTTTCAAGTTCTCGACTTGTAAACCCGACGAAGATAGCAACAAGTGTTCCCCTATTGGCCGCAAAGCAATAATTCCTTCATGTAAGCCCTAAACGAGCCTATATTGCGGCTTTTTCAAAAGACCTTTTTGATCGATCATACTGTGCTCATCGCGAATGTTTCTGAAAGCCTTTGATCTAGGTTATATGAGATACCCTCGGAACCAGGTTATCTCCCACATGAACGGATGGGATCAAGCAGCCATTTTATTGAAAGTGCGTGAGAAGCCCTTTCTGACTAAGAAGCTCTAGTTTGGCATGCTTAATGAACCTTGTTCACAAGTCATGATCGTCTTGATAAGAACTTGACTCCTAGAGAATTTGATGATTAATGATATATCCACAAGCAATATGACAATTTTGCGCCACATGATGCTGATTGAAATCAAATGTTTTTTCTAAAACAGTCGGACTTAGCTTGGTTAGCTTGTTCAATTAATGCTACATATTGCCAATACGTCTCTTGATGACGTCTCTAATGACATTCACTCAAGTTGAGTTTGACAGGATTCCTCAGTGAAGCCATGCAGTTTTTAAAGGGGTTAGCGGGTGCCTCCCTAAAAATCAAGGGTTCATGGTCAGCCTTAAACCATGTCATCTCCAAAGGTTCATGGTCAACCTTAAACCATGTAATTTATTATGACCCGGTAGGCTTCTGTAGCCCGGAGTCCTTCAACCCCCTTCTTATGACCCGGTGGGCTTTCTGTAGCCCGGAGTCCTTCAATCCCCTTCTTATGACCCGGTGGGCTTTCCGTAGCCCGGAGTCCCTCAACCCCATTCTTATAACCCGGTGGGCTTTCCGTAGCCCGGAGTTTTTCAACCCCCTTCTTATGACCCGGTGGGCTTTCCGTAGCCCGGAGTCCTTCAATCCCTTTCTTACGACCCGGTAGGCTTTCCGTAGCCCGGAGTCCTTCAATCCCTTTCTTACGACCCGGTGGGCTTTCCGTAGCCCGGAGTCCTTCAACCCCCTTCTTACGACCCGGTGGGCTTTCCGTAGCCCGGAGTCCTTCAACCCCTTCTTATGACCCGGTGGGCTTTCCGTAGCCCTGAGTCCTTCAATCCCCTTCTTATGACCCGGTGGGCTTTCCATAGCCCGGAGTCCTTCAACCCCCTTTCTTATGACTCAGTGGGCTTTTGCAGCCCGGAGTCTTTCTTCCCCTTATTGACAAGATGCGCTTTCATAGTTAGGAGTCCTTTCCATCGACCTGATACATGCATATGCACTTAGGGTCTCTCTATCGCCAAAATAATTTAGGTGTCTTCTGTCTTTGAATCGCAACCTCTTCGAGGTTACATTCAAAGAGGGGCAGCTGTTGACACCCAAATTTTACCTAAGTTAATTAATTTAAAGTAGCGTTAAATGTAAAATTTAATCACAATTTCTTTTTTTATTATTATTATTAAAAAAAAAATCGGTTGGGTCGGGCCGAATCCAACCTTGGCCCGACCCGCCCCTTTCCTTTTCTTTCTTCCCTACACTAGGCCCAGCCCAGTCCACTTCCTCCTTCAGCCCAGCCCGAGCGTGTGCTGGTCGTCTCCCCCAACTGGTCTTCGCTGCAAGACCTGCAAAGAAAAACCAGAAGCAGATCAGCGACAGAGGGAGCAAGGGGATCGATGGCAGGTGAGCGGCGTGATCCGCGGGTCGGGCGTGCAGTCCGGCCGGCAAGCTGGCAGCTGCAGAGGCCATGCGCGCTTGCTGGCCGAGCATAAAACCGGGAGAGAATCGACACAGAGGGGGATCGAAACCAAAAAAAAAAAAAAAAAAAAAACGCAGAAAGAGAAATACCGAGAGAAACACAGAGGGAAATCAAGGGGAAAGGAAGGAAAATTGGCCGAGTAGGGAGCCGAGAAGCTCCGGACATCCAAGCGCCGCCGGTGAGTTGCCGACCGCCGCCGTAATCTTCGGGCCCAAAGAACACGGGAAAAGGCGAAAAGAGACGAAGCACCGGGAGAATCGGAGAGAGAATTCGAACCGAGGCCGGAAGCTCGAAGGAACAGCGAGTCGTTGCCGAAGTCCCGTACGTGTGCCATCGTCCACCGCAGCTCTTCCCCGGACAAGGTAGGTCCCCTGAAAACCCGTTGCCCCGTTTTTTGGAAAACGCCGGGCCGGAGCTCGCGGCCGGCCAGTTCGCGCAAGCTCCGGCCCTCGCCACCTCTGTATTTTGCTCCCACGTTCCTTATAAATCACGATTGAAGACTTTTAGAACGTGTTCGCGTCTCGGCCGAGCCATAAACTTCTGAATTTGTTAATGCCCAATAGCTGTTCGACGAAATGCCTCACTGAAAGTGTCGGATCCAGTCCTCGACTGGTTCGATTTTTGGTTTATCTTTGCGTTGCTCCGGGTTATATTGTCGTCACGAATCGTTCCTGTCGTTTTCCTAGCTTTTTCAGTAGATTCCTTCGCGCTGTTGGGTCGAGATGGAGCGCGCGCCTCGCCGAGGTCTACCCATCGCCTCTCGGAACGCCGGCTGACTAGCGGCCGGCGGTGCTCGGCGTCGGTCGGACAGAACCACCGACGCCAGGCGGTGGCTCGGCGACCTCATATAGGGCGGTCGGTGCTCTTGGTATAGGTGGCGTTAGGCTGGCGAGGGAGCGGCAGGAGCCTCGGCGAGTTGCAACTGCAGAAGAAGAAAGCCTGAAGAAGACGATCGAAAAAAAAAGGGAAAAGGAAAACGCAAACAGGGCTGAAAATAGAAAATAGAAAAAGAGAAATGGGCTTCGTTTTGGGCCGTTTTAGTACATTGGGCTTGTGTGCTTCATTTTTTTTTAAAAAAAAAAAAACTTAGAATAGATCGGGCTTGCTTGCTGGTCAGGCCCATTCGAGCGGGCCAATCGTCCGCCTACCCAACCCGGGCTGGACCGGCCGGGTCCGGTCTTCGACCGGACCCGAATCAGAGACCGGGCCGAACCGGGTCGGGTTAGACCAGGACCCGACCCGGTTCGCCTTTTTTCTTTTAAATATATTAATTATAAAAATCAAAAATTTCGAAAAAATGATAAAAATTCAAAAATCAAAAATCAAAAAATCAAAAAAAAAAAATCAAAAAAATTTTCCGAAATTTCAAAAAAAATCAGAAAACCTTAAAAATTATTAAATTAATTAAAAATTAAAAATTTCGAAAATCCAAAAATGAAGGGGCTTGATTAAGATTTTTCATGTATTGCCATTTTAGTGTAATTAGACCTTTATGTGCTCGTATATTAATTATGTTGTATGTTTAATTTGTGTATTTAATTATGTTTGATTGCATGTGTTTAATTTTATTGCAATTATGATTTGGTAGTTATGATTATTACTTTAATGATTGCGTGCTGCATCATCACTTCACATGTTAGTGGATAAGTATAAAATCAATCCAAACTGCCTGCAAAAAATTATTTTGAACAAGATTAGGTACCGAAAGGGCATTAATTGGTTAATTAGTGTAATCAAGTCCCCGAACCTAGATTCTCTGGTTGCGTAGGAAGTGAGGCACGCTCCCATGCCTCACTTGGTTTCTAGCCGACCCCAATAGGCTAGTGGCGACTCCTTTTATGCAAAAATTCATACGAAATATCCAAATGTCACGAGGGGTATGGGTTTGGGAGAGCCGCGTCTAATCATGGGCTTTTAGGCGCATTCTTTAGGCAATACCCCTAAACCTTTTCCCTCCCCCCGAGGGCAGGTCGCGACATATTTCATTACACATTGATTTCGTTATTAGTTGTGAAGCTAACTTAAATGTTTTTTCATCTTTTAAATTTAATAGATTTTCGTAATATTAATAATTTTTTTAGTAAGTGATAATATTTTTCTACTTATAATTATTTATATATCGGTATTTAATTTATTTTTTCTTTTTCATATTCAAGAAAATTAATTTTATGGGCCCTCTTCTGATTTTATCTCTAAATTTGAGCTTGTTATATGGAAACACAAAAGTCAAAAAATAAAAAAGAAGGAAACATGCGGTTATAAATAAAACCGGTTACCGGTTTCCTCCAAAAGGATTTGTGGTTGTCCTTTGACCGTTCGACTGATATTCTGCAGTGGACCGTCTTGCTAGCCACTACCTATTGAAAACCCCTTCAAGTGACTTTTGTGTTTCCTTAATGGCCATAAAATTAATTTTTGGGGAACATATTCTTTCCATTCGTTATGATGGGAACTTAGTGATTTCTGATAGAAGGCTGATTCAAGTCTTGGTCAATCCTGTAATGTTGGCCACAAACAACAGCACCAATGCCATACTTCTTGATTCAGGGAACTTCGTTCTCGTGGAGGGTGAGACAACGGTTTGGGAAAGCTTCTACTATCCGTCGGACACATTCCTGCCCGGGATGAAACTAGGGTTTGTCAATCTGGGTGAGATGTACTTGACTTACGACACCAATGTAACTGGTAGACTGTCCTGGTTTGTCCTGTCTCCATCTGGGCAAATTCAGGCTTTCACAATGATTGGGAAGGAAATTTCGGTGGTCTATAGCCCAATTTGCACGAATACTTCGAGCAGTTCAACTGACTGTCATATCGAGAAGCCAGCCTTGTGCCCGGATGGCAATAACTTTAGAATAAAAGAAGGATTCGTGTCAAAACCTAATGCTTTCAATGAATTGGATCGTCTGGGAATCATTGACTGTGAAATCATGTGCAGGAGCAATTGTTCTTGTAAAGCTTTCGGTACCTATCGAGATGACGGCATGGGATGTCAATTTTTCTATGGGCCAACGGAATGGGTCCATGCTTGTTCACGGGAATATCAATGAAACAGCTACTCATGTTCGGAGGAAAGCCAGTGGGTTCGATTGTATTGAATTTCTGACAATATGATCATATTCAAACACTCGACTGATCTTAGTCAATTTATCCATATGTAGTAAACATTCCTCATGATGATGATGCTATATGCGTGGCATTGATTGATCACACAAAATCCTCAGTCCTGTTACTAGATCGATCTGCCGATAATAATTTTTTTATAGAAGAATGAGACACAGTTGAGTAACAAATACTCTTGACTGCAATTGGGTCTATAGGTTTTGAATTGAAACATTGAAATGACATATTTTCATTCTCAGAGCATTGGAGCAAGAGGCTGCTCTGGTTGATAGCGATCGTTCCAGTGGCTGTGTTCGGCGTCTCATGGCTCCATCTCAAGATGGAAAAGGTACAGCTGGAGAGGTACTAATCTTTGCACATTTAAATAGGATCGGCCACTCTGTCTTATTCTCATAGCTTTGAAGCAGCATGGAAGAACGAGATGGACACAACAAGGAATTTGGAGTTATTCCTGATGGAATTTGGTTCGGATGTCTTGGTGGAAAATCAAGACCACTGTACTATTAAGCTGAAATCTGTCAGAAAGAGGGATCACGAGCTACTGATTCTCAGTTTCTCGGCAGCCATGAGTAATTTTTCTGCTGAAAACAAACTGGATGAGGGCGGATTCGGTCCAGTTTATAAGGTTTATTCACCTATCAAGACTTCAATTGCAATTTGCTTCTTATCCCGTGCTTAAGATTTGCAGTACCCAGAACACAATCTGTTAGACTAAAGGGTCCTGGTGTCCCCTGCAGGATACGTTGCGACGCGCGGACCCCTGGAGTGCCATAACTTTGGCCAAAGGGACACTTAAGTGCCATAACTTACGAAAGGTACACTTAAGTGCCACTTTCAAGAAAAACGGATCACTTAAGTGCCAATCCGGCGAGAGTCCGGCCAAAATGTCGACGTGGCACTTTTCCGGTGGCGAGCTCAAAACGACGCCGTTTTGCACGTTGACGTGGCCAAAACGGCGTCGTTTTGGGCCGACGTGGTTAAAAAAATTAAAAAATTAATTAAATTAATTTTAAAATTAAATTTAGTTAAAATATTTAAAAATAATAATTTTAAATTAAATTTAGTTGAAATATTAAAAAATTAATAACTAAAAAATTAAAAAAAATTAAAATTTTTTTTTTTTTAAAAAAAAAAAAAAGGAAAGTGGGGAGGTCCGCCGTCGCCCCGCCGCCGCCCCCGCCACCGCCGGGAAGGGCCGGCGACGACGGGCGGCGGCGGAGGTGGCCGAGGGAATCCCTCGCCCGCCTCCCCCTTTCCTTTTTTTTTTAAGAAAATTTTTTTAAAATTTTTTAAATTTTTTTTAAATTTTTAAATTTTTTAGTTATTAATTCTTTAATATTTCAACTAAATTTTATTTTTAATTCTTTTTAACCACGTCAGCCTAAAACGACGCCGTTTTGGCCACGTCAGCGTGCAAAACGGCGTCGTTTTGAGCTTAGTTCGCCGGAAAAGTGCCACGTCGACATTTTGGCCGGATTCTCGCCGGATTGGCACTCAAGTGATCCGTTTTTCTTGAAAGTGGCACTTAAGTGTGCCTTTCGTAAGTTATGGCACTTAAGTGTCCTTTTGGCCAAAGTTATGGCACTTGAAGCGTTCTTTTGCCGATACGTTGCTGGGGGATGAGAATGGAGTGAAGCGGCTTTCGAATCGCAAGGATACTTTTTATGTAAGTCAAAAGCAAAAAGGGTTAGATCATGTACAAAATGGAATCCAAGCTTTTGTTGGCCATGTATTCATAGATCGAGATTTTCTCGTCTCTCTCAATACAGCAACCTAACAAGAAGCCGACGCTATGGAAGAGACGCGTGCATAATCGAAGGATAGCTCAAGGACTCCTTTATCTGCATCGGTATTCTAGACAAGGGATAGCTCAGGGACTCGACTCCTTTATCTGCATCAATATTCTAGATTGAGGGACATTCACCATTCACCATGACCTGAAGACCAGCAACATCAACATGGGTTTTTGGAGAGAATGAAGCGCGGACAAAGACGGCTAGGGTTGTTGGGACATAATAAGTCTCTAAACATATACAAGAATATATTGTATGTGCAATTCCGTTCGAATTGCTAATTTAGGGTCTTTAATTTGTTTGGGGCAGCAGTTATATGTCTCCAGAGTATGCTGTCTATGGCTTTTTCTCTACTAAATGATTGATTATGCTTGAGATCATTAGTGGTAGAAAGAACACAATATTTACTCACTTTGGATCGGTCTATAAACTTGCTTAGATATATAAGAGACAATTGTCACGGGCCAATCATTTGGGATTGAGACCGTGCAGCAACTTAGACTCTTTTGGATCGCTTGGATTGTCGAGGCGCGTAAGCCAAGCCTTATTTGGATCGATCGATCGATCACTCGCTCACCTGAATCTTAGAAAGAGAAAGTTGCTAGAGAGAAGCTTTGAGAGAATGGAACTCTGATTCTGACATGGTTGGATGGATACAAAACACCATTTTTTATATTTGAGACCTTTAGATTACAACCATTGATCGAGATTACATCCGGCGAACGAGATCGTATCTTCTAACTTACCAACTATCGGTATTTATGCCAGAAGAGTTCTAGATCTTGCGCAATTAGGCCCTATTTGGTAACCATCCAAACAGGGCCAAATTCTAATTCTTTGTTCCCAGAATCAGTTTGGATCTAGAATCACATTTGGTAAAATTTTTGTTCCCGGGAACAGATTGGGAATAGAATCAAAAACAAAAAAAAAGTTGATTTTTGTTCCGGGAACGAATTTGAGAATCAAAATCAAGAAATTTTCTTCTTCAGGCCATCTCGCGACTGCCGTCCACTACTGCTCGCCACTGTCCGCTGTCCACCGTCGCCGTCCACTGTCGCCGCTGGCCGCCGGTCCGGCGAGCTCGCCGGAGGCTCGCCGGACCGGGGTGAGGGTGCGGCGAGCTTGCCGGAGGCAAGCCCAACCACCGGCGAGCTCGCTAGAGGCTTGCCCGGCCACGGCGAGGCTCGGCCTCCCGGATCCGGCGAGGCCGAGCCTCGTCTGGGCGCGGCGGCTGGCCGGGCAAGCCTCGCGACGCCTAGCCCCACCGGTGGCCGGGCGAGGCTCGCCCGGCCCGCCGGTGGCTTGGCAAGCCTTGCCCGGCCCGGCGAGGCCGGCCGGCCACCGGCGGGGCTAGGCAAGCCTCGCCCAATTGTCGGCGAGGCTCGACCAACGAGGGCCGGCCTCGCCGAGGGCCGGTGATGCTCCGGTGAGGTCGCCGGCCCTAGATCGGCGACCGGCCACAAGAAGAAGAAGAAGAGATGAAAAAGGAAAAAAAGAAAAGAAAAAGGAAAAAAAAAAAAAAAAAAAGGAAAAGGAAAAATGAAAAAAATGAAAAAAATGAAAAAATAAAAGAAAAAAAGTAAAATAAATTATTTAAAAATTAAAAGAAATTGATTTAGAACGAGAATTAATGAAGCGCGATGCCAAATGCGATTTTATTCCGAATCGAAATTTTGACAATTACCAAATGTCTTAAAATGCTTAGAATCAGTTTCCGGGAACAGAATTGCCAAACGCGCCCTTATTGTCTCGCCTATCCTTGGAACGTTCCGGAAGCTCTTGCGGAAACATCGAGTAATCTTAGGAAGTCTTCCTCGATCATGCACGGTCTCTTGATTGTGGGAACCTCGTGACTGTGACACAATGTTCTGTCTTGGATTTCAAGTTATGTTGGCTGATTAATGATTAGCTCATCACTCTTTCCTTCATCATTTAGCTAGAACCTGATTAAGAAAAATGGTTTCTCTAGGCTTGGGAATTATGGAAATTCGATCAAGGTGTCGAGCTAATGGACCCCGCATCGGCCGAACCGTATTCATCTGGAGAGTTCTCTCTGTACCTCCATATTGCATTGTTGTGCGTAGAAGAGCATCCCGAGGATAGACTGAGCACCTCCGATGTCGTTCAGATGCTAGGCAACGAAAGTGCCAATCTGCCTTCGCCAAGGCCACCGGCATATTGTTCGCACTTAGGTTATTGTAGCTCCCAGGAGCGGCAAGAACATGTGATGTGACTAATGATTTAACCCATTCCGCTATTGAAAGGAGGTGGCATTCGATCAGATGGTACTTTTAATTTTCCTTTCCAGTTCAAAGTAATCTGTTATTCAAATTGTTTCTGCTAAAAAAGAGAGAAGAAAATTGCATTTAAAACTATGTTCATGTCTGAACGCATAAATTTTATGCATGAGTTGCATTCAAAGCGTGGGTTGACATTGACTTGGTCTCTCGAGGACAAAAAGTGATGACAATTGACTAGACTTTAGGTAGTGCCTTTAATTGACCTCCATTCAGAGAAAGTGACAGGAGTTGATTTATTTTAATGGCTTGATTTTCATATAATTTAATTTTGTGTAGTACCAAAGAAAACATGTTTATCATACCAACTAAATCAATTAAGCTGTGCCGAGTCGCCTGAGTAGGGCTGAGTCACTTGCGCTTGAGTTGGGTCAATTCATCTCTCGAATCGAACAAACTCTTGGGTTGGGCTTTGGGGAGGAGATTCCAATTTGAGTTCCAAGTGGGCCTCATTGCAGGGTTGGATTCCCCGGGTCTCCTTTGGGCCTATGCTGGACTTGGGCCACATCTAAATGTAAGGGCATTTCAGTAGAATATTAATATGATCCCAATCTATGTAAATCTCATAAGGTAATCAATTAAGTAGAACCGACATTAATATCGATATATGATACGCCGACACGTTATTTCTAAAAAAAAATAGTAAATTTTGACACGTTGATATATGTATGATAAATTATCATTTTTATGATTATATCGATCAAATTATTTTGATTCAAATTCACAAATAAATGATAAAAAGGAGCATAGAATGATTACACTAAAAATATTAATCTACCATTTGATAATATCATTTATTGTTTTAATTTTAAGTGACACTGGTGAGAGGAATGACACTCAATGAGGAGGGGGGAATTGTGTGTTATGAGAAATGAGAGTTAGAAGAGGAAAAGACTAGGTTTTTCTTCTTTTCCATTTTAATATTCTTTTTTTTACATATTCAGATTTTGACCCATTATTTATTAAAATCTTAAAATTCACCATGTGCGTGTTGGGAGAGTTGATTGTGTGTTGAATTTTTCAATACTTATTGACCGCTTGTCAGAGTAGTGTTAAGGTGTGTCGGATACGTGTTGGAGTGTTCGACATGACACAAAAGGCTTATAGAGAGTGTTGGTACTTCCTAGGTAATCAATAGTCGTGATTAAAAATGACATCAATGCCGCCACCATTACAATAAGACGTAAAAGCAATACAAGAGCAATCACTTTTATGGTCATTGATGCCTAGGCCATCATACTAATCAAATGCATGGACTCTTCTATCCTTGAAAAGTTAATCCCAGCTGTGGGAAATCGCGGCTTCTCTTTATAGCAGTCGGCAATCACTGGGGTTTACTCTAGTAATTACCCTTCCTACATGGGAATGAGAATACGAAAGGTTCGAATTTCCACATTCTTAGGGGGTGTAGATGGTGACAATTTAGCTTTAGGTGTATATTTCAACGCTCACACCCTACAATAAAATAGAAGAAAAGTCTGAAAATGAGAATTAAAGTAGAAGTAGTATATGACTAACAAAAAAAGAAAAAGAAAAACATATAATAGGCTGCACTGTTGGGGAAGTATAATGAAATTTCCTTCCCAATCATCATGAAAATTTGAATTTCTCTTGAGGGCCATCACGAACTAGGAACAACTATTATTCCCCTTCGTAGCAAAAAGTTAAGTAAATCTCACTAGCGATAGATCCAAAAGTGAAATTGTAATCGTTAAGTGAGCACGCTATTAAATAGGAACCCGAATCTCTGACCATCGTAATGCCCAATAAGTTGCGAGACCTCATCGACTTGCCACACTTTAAGTTGGGTCTTGTCGTGGTCGAACAGAGAAAGGCCCAAAGAGCCGGTGGATGGAACTGATGGACTCTGCCACGGAACAAGAAATTGATCCCTCTCCTTATCAGTGCCTATATTGGAAACACCAGAGTTTCATGCCTGGCAGAAATGTGTCTGATGGATAATAAAAGCTTTCTCAGACAGTGCTTTCTCCTTCCACAGTGACAAGATTGCATGAATCAAGTAACGCGGCGTTTGTGTTGTTACTAGTAGCCGACATCACAACATTGAGAACCGCATGTTCCTTCTACGGAAATTGCCAAGTTCCCATCATAGCTGATGGGAAGAACATAGGAAGAATCAAGAAGCGGGGACTCACGATCCGTAACCCAGACTGGTTTCTTGTGAGGATCATCCTTGAACTAGCTGGCCTAGAAGTAGTTGCTTGAGGAAGACCCACCATCCCTAAGAATCCTAGTTCAAAGACATTGATGGATTACACTAAGGGTGTACATGACAAAATTGATTTCTCAATTTCTATTCCCTGAATGAGTTTTTGAATAAAGAAACTTGTTTGATAACGACTTAAAACTTCTATTTCTGGAACAAAAATTTGTTTGATAATAAAAGAAAATTTATATTTCTAGTGGGGCCGTAGCCGGGCGGCCGGGCATCTAGCGTCTCATGAGTGGCGGGTGGGTGGCAAGTGGTGACGAGAGTGAACGATGATAATAGTTTTCATCTCTCACTTTTGTTTTAGAAGTAGAAAAACTAGAAATTTTATATTTTGATTTCTGCCCCAAATCTTTTTATGGAATAGAAATTTGTTTTTTTTTTTTTGGTAGAAAGGATAATAATTATATTGAGGACAGGCAAATGTATAGAAAATCCTGGCCCCGAAACTTACACTCAAGAAGAAAAACAACCTGAGTGGAAGGATACTAGGACGTAAAAGGAACAACTGTGGCAAAAAATAGGGCCGCACAACCAACACAACAAGCACGGCAAATAGAAAGCCGGTACATAGCTAGAGCGGCAAAAAGCCACACCAGATAAACAAGCAAAAAACAACCCTCGGCTAGGTAGGAAGGTCGAGGAAACTAACACCAAACGTGACGGAGCAGCGACTGTAACCACCATGCCCAAAAATCAACTAGCCGGCAGGAGGTCCCCAGAAGAGAAAACGATGGGGTCGATATCCCAAGAACGCTGTAGCCTCCTATTCCTAATGGAATCCTCCACACCCCTGAAAGAAAGGGCCTTATCTTTCATAGCTCTAAGTAGATGCTTCTTCATGGCCAAAATAGAAATCGGCTCTCCTATGAATAGGATATTGTTCTTGTTCTTCCAAATGATGTGGCAAACCGCACCGAAGGAGAAGCGGGCAATACACTTATAAAATTCTTTCCCCGAGAGTAAGGAAATGGCCCAACTTAGGTTGTTCTCCCAAGATCCATTACGCCAAGGAAGATTACATCTAGTTGCCCAAAAGAAAACAAGCCTAGAAGTAATACGACATCCAAAAAAGAGATGATAAACTAAGTCAGGCATATCATTGCAAAAAGGCAGGAAGCAACATCAATTCTACCTGGGCGTGTGTTAGAAGTAAGATCTAGGCAGCAGGGCCACTTGACATGAGAGAAGGTGAATGGCCACAGGTTGCACATGGGTTGGCCGAGCATTGCTCATGGGTTGATCATGGGTCGTGCATGGGCCTTTGTCCGTATCGCGCATGGGCTAGCTGTGCATGGATCATGGATCATTCGTGGATTGGTCATGGGTTGTTCTTGGACAGGCCCTTGTGCGTGACACGGCCTATCACGGATAGTCTTGGACCATGCTTTGTCCGTGGGCTGTGTCACATGCATTATTGAAAGGCAGCTTTTAATCTCTTAAACATTTATTAGGATAAAAGAAAAAAAAAAGCATTTACATCTATCCATCTTTTAAATGTCAGTTTGCACACCCATAATCCATCAAAGCCTATGGTGAAGTTATAATGGCATAACGTTAATAGAGGGACAACATCATTCATACTCAAACTGGACAATTTTTTTTTTTGTAAGCTCAATAATTTGTTATTGTACGAAAAGTACAATTTACTTTGTCAAATAGATCAAATCTTCAAGGACTTATTCTGTTAATACGTTTGACTTTATTAAGAAGACAGATAATAAATGGGTGTTTCTGCAAGTCTAACCCTCACAATCCCACAGTAAACAATATCCATTTTGCAGAATAACGATTTGGTCCCTGCATTGCTCAGTCCTCTTTTCCAGTGGGCTAACACGTTCGGTGTTGCTTCATTAAACAAGCGTAGCCAACCACTAGAGGGCCTTGCTTCTACGCTTCTTTCTATCACCATGAAACTGAATGTGGAACTTATGCTGTTGCTGCTCCTATTTTTCAGTCTTTCTCCACGTGAGATGGCAAATATTCCGACGAGGATGATTTAGAATTGGAAACACAGGTAAGAACAATGACCAAGCCATCCATCAAGACTTTTACGGTAATTTCAAATCCTTTCTTTTTTTCAGTCTTTCTCTGTGTGAGATGCAAAATTTTTCAGTCTTGCTGCTCAATGGACGATTAATTGCATTTGATTTTATCTAGAGTAAAGAAGGAGACATGATTGACTGTGTTGATATTAACAAACAACTGACACTCGATCATCGTCTGCTGAAGAATCATAAGGTTCAGGTAAAAATTTATCAATCTCTCATAAATTAATTGATAGATTTGTGGATTAATATCAGATAATTTAGTTGGAATGTTTTATTTGATACTTTTATAATCTCTCTTTTTTTTTTTTTTTTGGTAGATGGAGCCAAATCTACTCGTCACTAGCCTACACAAAACTTCTCCGAATGCAAAGTCGGTAAGATTTGGGTTGAGAGAGCTTTGCCCCATTGGAGGATTACCCATTTGTCGAGTAATAAAAGAAGATCTGGTGAGCGTAACATCCTTGCCCAAGATACCGTCTGTAGCAGGCTATGAGGCAAAGTACTCTTTCTTCAAATCAACATGTAATATCCCACTCTCGCATGCTCACATGCATATCTACACACATTCAATAGCATAAGTGATTTTGTTTTTCAAATATACCAGTTAGGTTATGTATCTATGAATTTGCATGAGATCCCATGTCAAATGTTCACTTAGTACAATCTCAAAATCTGTTCTTTCCATGATTCGTGTACAAAAAGAAAATCAATACATCTTTTAAAGTAAGACCAGTAGGCATAGGTGAATAAGAGATCATTTTGTCATTTGTAGATGGTTTAAGTTACTAACATACATTTGTAGGTGGTTTCTCTAATAGACAACATGGTCCAAACTATTAAATATGGAGGAGGTGGATGTGTGATGGTCTACAATCTAACTGTTGCTCATGACCAAATGAGTGCATATAAGAAGTGGAATGAATTCGGTCCCCTAAAGCATATTAGCATGATTGCAGCTGGTTGGATGGTAAGTGATTTACAAGTAAGTCAATGTTATAGTTTTTATGGACAAGAAGTTGAATATATGATAAAATGATTTGAAAGAAAAATCTCTTATTTTTCTAGGTTTCTACTGGCGATACCCTTTCTCAGTTATTCACGTATTGGATGGGTGAGTTGCGAAGATTATTGTCAATTCTTAATTGAACCAATTTTTTCACTGATTTTCAAAATCCAAACTAGACATTGGAGATAATTTGAATCTTATTGACTAAAGCATTGTCCTCTTAAGGTGATGGCTACCGCAATGGGTCCTATGATGCACTATGTCCGGTTTCGTCCAGGTGGATAGGGAAGTAACCCCCAGTTTCCTATTAAGGCCTTGTTCTACTTATGGTGGATCTCAATGTGAGCTTGTAATCGATATCGAACAGGTATGTTTGATATTTTTCAAGGTGCCTAAGATAATAGTTTTTTTCCCTACAATATATTAGCTACTAATAGTTTTGTTCTTAAAGTTAAAATTGTCGCTATCGTTCTACCCTACTGAAAGTAATCCATCAATCATTGATCCGTGTTAGATAATTTTTGCGATATCACAAAGTCTATCGAAATAAACCAGTGTTAATAATTGTTGCAGTTTTTCCATTACCACTTATTATCAATATTTCTTTCTAATCAGGATCGAAATACCGGGAATTGGTGGTTGGTCGTGCTCCGCCCATCGATTAAAGTAGGCTATTGGCCAAAGGAACTATTTCCATTTTTGTGCGATGGCTCACCACACACAGCTTGGGGAGGAATTGGCTTTACGGGAAGCGATGGCATTTGTCCACCAATGGGAAGTGGTCACAAGTCAGACGATAATTTCAAGCGTGCCGCCATCTTTCGACGACTCTATTGGGTCCAGTGGGATGGGAAATTCCAATCTCCTTCAGATAACACAACGGAGTGGGTGGACAGATCGAAAGTTTATGATTTGGTAAATCATCACCATGTTAAAAGATATCGAAGTGGCTACACCATTAGTTTTGGACGTCCAGGGGGTTATTGCAGGTAACATGAAGAAGATATCTTGAGCAATTCAAATAACAGAGCTATCGATTTTCTATTTCACAACTCACTAGTAATTTAGCGACCTCAATGGTAACCGTAATGCCACATTCTTTTGACAGCTTCACAGAATTTCCAAATATGATAGATGCCCGCCAACTCTTTCAACCACATCCAACATCCATGCTTTGAAGATCGCTATGCTAAACAATGACAAATGAACTGCATAAATTCATTATGGAGATCTGGTAAATTGTTGCAGGGTATAGAAACGTAACAAATAAGTGCTTACAATACAAAATTTAATAAGCAAAACCGTCTATTTTAATTTTCATCTACTCCCTTTCATAATTCATGTTTCTTGAGATTGAGACTGAGATTGCATTTACTAGCGGTAAATATTAGTATGAATAGACTTTAAGACAAAAAAATAGGCATGCTTGTATAGATAAAATCATCTATTGTGCATCTATAGTGATTATAATTGACTTATGACAGCAAACTATATATGATCAATGGCAGAAATTGCTGTGTTGCGGCTATTATTGGAGATGTTGCTACTAATGGTTTTATTGGCAAATTTCGAGTCATTACAACCCGCGAATAATAATGTGCTTGTAGTTACCCTGCTTTATTTTTAACCCAAAAAGAAATTGACCTGAGATCTCACTGGTCGGAAAATACGTTTGAATATTATAGTTGGCACGAATTTATCAAGAGATATTTAGCAATACCTATTTTGTCGAAATTTATGGGCGCAAGTTTCAATCTTTCAAAAAAAGAATAGCTGAATTTTCCATGTAATTAGAACCAACACTCATTCACGGTCCTATTGGCCTATAACATGTCTTACTATTTACACCAAAAAAAAAAAAAAAAATTACTTAGTCGTCGACACGAACAACCACGTGCTTGACACGAGTGTGGACAGTCACCTGTGTTACATGTGAACATGATTGCCCATGTGACATCCTATGCACGACCATGATGATTGATACTCATTGATTGACATTTGATGTTAGAGACGTACCTTGTCTCTACACTACTAGACAAATATAGTTTTGAAAGAGAGAGTTTGGGCCTAAGTCCACTATGAATTTTAATTTAAAATCCCTAGTGAAGTTGTCATGCTGCCACAACTTTCCAAGGGGTGATGCACCAAGGGGAAAGCTAATGGATTACTACACCTACACTAATCTCAAGCTCTTCCAAACTCATACTAACCGCAACTTTTGGGTCTTAATTAACATGCATATTAATTTATTCATGAGTTATCACTAATCAATTATGGTCAATTAGTGCGGGAGCATATTTTACTTGTACGAACTAGAGATTTAATGGATTCGGGGAATTGATTACGTTAGATTAATCTAACGCCGTTTCATTACACTTTTTCTTTATTTTCAAAAGAAATATTTGTGCAAGCAATATTGGATTGATTTTTAGCTTAACCACTAACATACAACTTGTAATCATACCGGTGCACAATCAATGAAATAACGCTCAATAATCAAATTATTAAATAAATTGCTGAAAATAAAGCAAAAATTCAAATACCTTGAGCTAATTAATTTTCTTAATGTAAGTAAAGCACTAGAATACTATACCTAGCCTAACCATAATTTTACTAGCTAATTAAGCAGTCCTAATTAATTCCCTTGTTTGGGTTTTTATTTATAAAAACTAATTATATGCAATTCTAACCTAGGTTTAACGTGCATGATTTATTACTCTAATGGCATGTGACATGCAAGTTATATGACATAATTCTAATGTCTGGCAAAAATTAATATGAACTACTCTAACATGACATGCATTCTAAATTAAATGACCCTAAATATACAATCACTAAATGACATGGAATGGATGTCATGGCATAAGTGACATGACAATAGGATAACATGGCATGATGTGGCAAGATGATATGGCACATCTAGATGGTGGCAGCTAATCCTAACTCATCTCACATTGATTCCAGTGAAATAGAAAAAACGCATGCCTCCCGATATTGTTATACTACTAATTATAATGTCCATAACGTCATCCAGTTTCAATAATCTTCTTTTTCCTTTTTTCTTTGGATATGGTGATGAATCTTTGTTAATGGTGCAAAAGATGGCATGCAATTTTTTCTAGCAAAAATCATCTGGCTTAGTGGCCAAAGAGGGTGCAACCACACGTAGCATGCGAAGTTAATAAGCTTTGGACATTGTTTTATTGCTGTGATGTGCTAAGTGAAGTGAACGACTGCAAGAAATAAAAAGCGGAGGTTTGACTCCACTCGCACTTTAAACTTTATGTTTTTTTTTTTTTTTTTGGTCGAACACTTTAAACTTATGTGGCGTGGTGCATTGGGCATTGCATCTATTCACATACATCTATGCAAACCGTAAAGCAATGAGAGCATCAGGTTCTTATCTGCATCACCTCTCTCAATTCATTTATCTTTAGGATTTGATTCCTAAAGGTATCATAAAATTATTGTTGCAAAGGCAAGCCCCTCCCCTTTGAACCTTGAAGGTGAATTACCCAGAGAAATTCTGTGAATCTTTTTTTTATATTTTTGGGTCCTTTCCTATCGATGATTTTCCAGTTCCTTGTATCGGCTGACTGTAAAAGTCTAATGGGGTGGTCCAACTATATCAAGATTTTGTGATGTATTTGCATTTGTTATTTACTTTTTCCTCTTTGGCTCACCAACTTTGGTCTCTATAGTTATGCATTCAATGATCCATCTGAGAACGATTCCCTTGAACCACCCATTTCAAAGGGCTCTTGAATTACAGATGTTCCCCCCCATCCAAACAATTTATGTTAGTGCGGGCGCACATATGTTTGCTCAGAGAGAGATGTTCCGAAAAATGCGTGCATAATGTAATTGAAGCTAGGAAGAACCCTTGAGGGAGTAGACAGCATTGATTTGTGCCAAAAGGGACATTAAATGACGACTAACACAACGATGCATTTATTTGTTTTTATTCCTGGGAAAACTAAAGCAAAAAAGTGGCATTTTGTGGAGAAATCAAAGGGGGTTCTTGAAGCTTTTCTCTCGCTAAATTGCCGAACCTGAAAAGGAAAGATAATCTGCATTATTGACCGACATTAAAAAGGGCAAGTACACCTTATAATCTATAGCTATTGAAAGCAACAAAACTAGTGGAACATAAGATGATAGATTCATTAGCCTTACCTTAGTCCCTTGGTGTCTTGCATTTGTAGCATTCTGTCCTGCTGGCATAGTTGTGCACTCCACATCCATATCTGCGAAACCCAGATCACATTTCTTTAGATAATATTAACTATGGAAATGAATAAAACTTGGACATTAAATGGAAGAAGATCAGTAGAAGTTACATGAAATTGTTAGGTAATGGAAAATTCTTGTCCTTCTTATAAATTTCTAAGGGAGGGATCGAATCAAATTCCAAAATAGTTTGCTATGGCTGATGAGCTACAGATGGATAATGATTTTAATTGACGCAACAGCACTAAAGAGCCTTGGACTCACCTATTGCAAATCCAGTCGCCGGCTTTCCACCCTGGAGGAACGCCTGTCTCTGGTCCGTATCCTCCACTACAACTGCCGACGTAATCATCCTTGAGTGCACCGCACCTGTAACAATTCGATCGGCTTGCGTAGTTGTGAGCTCCACAGTTCATTGAATTGCAATACCAGTCTCCAGCCAAGACTTCTGTTCGGTTGTACATGAGGTATGTTGAGACGTCAGGACCTCCAAACTTGGGATAACCACATCGTTGGCATGACTCCCGCTTCTTGAAGTTCTGGTGCTGGCAAGCGCCGCACAACCAGTCTCCTCCGGACCAGCTCATTCTCTGTCTTCATTGCAAAATAGGTTACAAATTCAGCTTCAGCAACTTGATTGTATGAGCTACAATAGAAACTAAGAAGATAATGATGAAATGAACATTAATATCTGTGGATTTTTTTTTTTCCATTTATATTTATAAAAGCTAGGAATTAAGTGACTCAGACTATCTCCAATTTCATAGAATATGTATACTGCTGACGAGAAAACAAGCTGAAATTGCATTTTCTTGCAGACTAGCCTATTTATCTTCTATATAAGCTCATATTGCTGATCATCCTGCTGTTCTTGTCTTCTATCCTACATGGGTAACTACTGTTTATTTCCAAACCCACAACAGTTGTTTCTTAACATGTAAGCTAAAGCTAGTATATGATGAATTGTTTGCAATATATTTCTAAGCCCTAGAAATGACTCCAAAATTCAAACTTGAAACAATGTGGAACAAGAGTAATAAAGCATAGTGGAGCTAACCTTGATGGAAATTGCAGAGTCTGGAGCTAGAAACCAACAGAGAACAGCAAGATACTGCTTATGTTCTGCTGTGTCTGGGTACAAGAAATAGCCAAAAGTGTTTGGTGGTTTTGAAGTTTGGGTTTGGGGACCTTATATATACACTTTGCGATTGGCCTCGTGTGGGCCCCCCTCTATTTCTTTTTGGCCTTTTTTTTCCCACAATGTCTGGATTTCTTCTCAGATGGTTCTCTAAAGATAATAGGATTCCAAAAGTAGCCAAAAAAAAAAAAAAAAAAAAAAAAACGCAACTTCTAGATAAAACCTTCTCTTGACTCCTAATGTTACTTTCGTTGTTCTTGGGGAAGCTTTGTTTCATCTCTAAGCTAAGTGCAGGCATGCATCCTTGACAAATCCTTCTTTTTATTTATTTATTTATTCCAAATGTAAATATCATTTATAAGATGACAGGAGCTTAGAGGCATTCCTGAACATTACAAAAGTACTTGAGAACATGAAAAAATAGAGTGAGAGTCTCCATATAGTAATTATTACATTCGTCTAGAAAGGTCTACAATTTTTGTAATATGAAACTCACCCTCTTACAAGTTTACAAGCTTTAACAACGATGATGGGGATGGGGACATTAGTTGATCTGTTTAGGAAATATTTATGGCTACATTCCATCCAAATGCAATATATGGTTACTAAGAAAGATACCTTAAGAAGCTTCATCGCGAAGCCTTGCCTTTGGTAGCCTTGATCTTCCTTCATCATTCCATCCTCCTAAAGAATCACATATTCCATATCGTGCAAGAATAATACACCATATGCTTCCAGTTCATGTGCACAAAAAAAAGAAATAATCTCGATTTTCCAAATCAACCAAATATAAATTACAATATTGATACCGCACTCATCCAATGTGATACAATTTTCGCTGCCAGTAACTATCGCTACAAATTAGCCAACTGATAAAATTGTGTTTGCTGATCCTGCCTATCCAAATCGATTTATACCATCCCTCAGCCTGCTTGACACATTCTTATCCCAAGTGACATTCCACTCATGCCCTTTCTTTTTGCATGATTCCCTCAAGCATTAGGAAAAGAGTTTGATGATCCTATAGAGCTTTGCACTTTAATACACCCTTAATTATAAACTGGATAAATCGCATTCGCTCATAACAAGACGCATCAAAGAAAATCCACCCTATAGGCGATTGATGAGGTGTGGTGTTGACACTTGTGCCGCAGCTCACGCCATAGGGCTAATAGATAAAGAGAGATATGTAAGGTTTTTGTTCAATATGATCAACCATAAGTTAGTTAGACAGGTGGCAATACATAATTGCAGCACAGATGAGCCAAAGTAGTCCCAACTCTCTGCCCATGCACGGAATCAAGCTATTAGAGCACATTTCCTCTTGCTTGTCATGTTGCATGAAGTTTGAGAGGGCAAAACTTTGGAAAATAATATCTCGATGCTCAGGCATCTTTTACGGACGATGTCATTTTTTATTTGACATAATTTTTCCGGAGGAATCTCCCAATAGCATGAAGTGAAGCATTATTCCATCCTCCCATTATTCAGTTCCAGCAAGGTGTTATGAGGGGACGATGTTATTTAACCAAGTTGGGCGGACAAAGAATATTAATTTGTTACTTTTCCCCCCTCTTTTTTGCCTTTCGTTTTCTAGTTCTTAGCTCCTATTTATCTCTCATCGACATCAACATTGGGCCAAGGTGTGAAAAGGGCAAAGGTGGATGTTCACATGCTTACGTCATTACTCATAAATTCTTCCCATGTAACTTCTCCATCATCTTCAACGAGGGAAAAGTGGAGAGATGCCTCCTTAAAATTCTCTAGGGGCCCACCAGTTGGTGCCACGTGCAGAAACAAGATTGTGAGTGTCGTTTTCATGGAGGGAAAAATCAAACAGAAGTTGAGGTTTTGACCGGCAAATCCAAAGTCAAATCTTTCCCTATTCTCTTCGAATGCGGCGATAAGACGCGGAGAATGCGGCACTCTTTTGAAGCTAGCAGCCAATCTTTCTGTTGGGGCAACCATCATTAGACCAATTTTGATATAATGTCAATTAGAAAGTCGAAAAATTGACGCAAGTGATTATAATTTGTTATTTGCTAAGAGTGATGATCCTCGAATCAACTTGACCTCGAAAGTTGCTAATTATGGGCTTGGAATGCTGCATGGCAACTTATCCATTGTGTGTCCAAACATGAATGGTTTAGGCAAGTGGCAACTAACAACCCAACATGAGTTGTATCATACAATTACGAAGATCATAGAATAAATTGGATGAGTGAGGATCGGTCTTCTTTCTATATCGATGTTATTATAAGGTGTCCCAATAATTTTCAAACTGTTTATTCCAATAAAGATTTTATTTTTGAGTGTATCATATAATGTCATGTACGTTGACTTGGGACTTGGGACGCTTCAAATATAGTTACATAAAAGCAAATATAGTATATGTCATTTAGTGTTTGGTGTGAATTGAATAGGACTCTATTAAAATAAAATTCAATATTTTGTAATTTCCTAATTTGATGGTGTCTTTGCAGTGTCTTAAATATAGGGTCAAAAAAGGGTCCACAATCGCCAACGTGGTGAATTCAGTCAAAATCCACGTAAGCTCGCGTTAGCGTCTTGTCTTAGGGTTTGATAAGGTAGAACCTCGCTCGTCAATATCAAACTTTCCAGCCAAACATCGTGAATATTCCTCGTATAAAACCTCAGACACAAGCTTCCCTTTATTCTCTACATGTGTGACCATTCGTAAAAGAGAGTCAAGCTCTCCCCACATCTCTCCTCAATTATACACCAAGAATCCACATCTCAAAACTCAAGGAATATGGCCTTTGCTTTTGAATATTCCTCCTTTTACCCTTCAACTCGATAATTTTCGTTTGAGCGCCCAACTAGGAACCTCATATCATTCGTGATTTCTGCAGGCTTGATGTCTTAAAAGGGATTGAAGGCACTAAAAAACCTTTTAAGTATTGAGCATGAGGAACTTTCTTGACAAGGGCAATTCACGTTCTTATAAGTCCCACGATTTTATTATTCCGAAAGCTTTTGGTTTTCATTGGCAGCTGACCTATCATTTGGCGGCATATTCCCCCAGACCTAGCTCTCTCTCAACGGCGGGTTCAGGTATACCTCCACGAGTTCGGTCTTTTAGGATCTCTTTTGACATTGATGGGTAGAAAATAGAATCTATCCTTCTTCAGGATTTTTATTCTAAAGAGATGTGATCAAACGAGGATTGGCAAACAAGAAACATTTCATAGGAAACTACAGAATCGTTTCATGGATTTCTTTTGATCGGACTCCTAAAAAGAGTACTGATTCATTACGCAGCTTTAATGTATCGATGAGCACGTTTGTCACGCTTACAACTAGGGCGACGTCGGCATCGTCTTACGACCAACCATACCACATATCACCTTCCCAAGTCATCGCTCTAGCGCCTGCATGGCACATGCTATGCAGTGAGCAAACATAACGATTTATATTCTGATTATCACGTGGCCAAGGTCCTTAGAAGGAGCACTTCATTAAGTTCGGTAATTTGGATTCTAGAGGAGTGCCTTGACTCTCGAACATATTGGTTTTCCAATATTTTATGTTGTTGGAGAGTTTCAATTGAGAGTTGTTGGTGTTTATCTCACATCAACTGTGAAAAATGTTAGTGATCAGTTTATAAGTGTGAGAGAAAGTCGCACTCTTTAAACTAACTTTTGGGATGAGAGAGGCTCAAGATCACTCAACAATAGTGTATTATAATACCCAATTTACACCCATGCCCAAGCTCTCTTATATTGCTTTTCTGTCCCACTTCCTTATTCTTTTCTCTGTCATGTCTATCATGTATTGATGTGGATGCATGGCGCGAGCCCCTCTCACATTGCATACAAATTACAAAAATCGACATATTACACTCACATCACATACAAATTACAAAAATTGACATATCTATATCCGAATGTCTACTTAAATATGCATATGGTCATTCATAAACTAATACCACGAATGTACACTGAGCAAGTATGTTCGAATGAGTATACCATCACATTTCCGGGAGAATCTAAAAAACTTCTCGCTACTTTCAAATGTGATGCGGACCACACTCATTTTGTACCCATAATTATGTGAGAGGGGATATATGTGCAATTTATCTAAAAGCCCCTTCCAAAAGAACTTTGAGGCCACATGAATTCAAGGAAGTAGTATTTCAAGTGACTTTTGTTTTTTATGTGTTCTCTTAGTTTGTTGCTCAATAAAATTTGAGATTAAATTTTGATTTTTGAGCTTTAGATGTTGTGATTTGGGGTTTACAAATTCTATTGAGCTCGAGTTTGGAGTGATATACACAGTGGGGTCAGAGTTCACAAAATAATGGGGGCCAAATATATGTATATATATATATATATATATATATTTGCCCACAACCTGAAATCTGCGCTCAGGGTCCTTCGCATTTTTATCAAAAACTTCGGAAAAATGCAACCAAAAAGAAAAAAGAAAAAACAAAAATAGCACGATCATAAGCTGATTTTACATATTGATGTCATACTAGTGCAAGTGAATCCATGCATATAATCTATTGACCATTTGCAGACAATGTTGGACATGAAGTTTGATTCAGCAAAAATACTTGTGCGAGACTCAGGATTGAGAACCTTATGCCTCAAGAAGTTAATTCGGAGGATTTGGCATTTGGAGATTTCTTTTCAGGAGATTCAATCAAGACAAATTCACTTCTGACGCTAAATGAATTCTTGAAGGGGATAGAGAAGGGAAAGTGTGCTGCTTTTTCATGTGCAAATCCGTTTCATTGCTTGGCTCTTTGGAAAGGGCATCCATGCAATTCGCCGTAGTCGAGTTGTTTTCAATGGGGGAGAATGATGAAGAATCGGAATTACACCGAAATTAAACTTTTAATTAATTTTCTTATCGATAAATTTATAAATATCTCATTAAGGTTTTACTTGATAATCGTTCTTTTTGACGGTTGTCTTATTGGGAAATTAGATTTACCGATTACATTATATATTTGGGACAATTTTCCAAGAAGTTATAAATTTATTATACGGCGGCCAATTAAGTCCCAAGTATTTCAATTATGTCAATTTAATCCTAATCCTTTTGATGATTTGTCAATTTAGTCCTAAACTTTTCAATTGTGTCATTTTAATCTTAAACCTTTTGAAAATTTGTTAATTTAATCCTAAACCTATTATTTGGATATTTGTTGTAAGGATTGCATTGGCAAATTGTTAAAAGGTTTATAACTAAATTGACAAATCACTAAAATGTTTATGCTTAAATTGACACAATTGAAATGTTTATGACTAAATTGGCATAATTGAAAAGTTTAAGACTAAATTGGCTTATGTAAAATAGGTTTATGGCTTTTTGGACAATTTTTTCCTATATACACTAGTGGTCAATGCATGTAATTAGTTAATTTTTTTAATTACAAATTGATATTCCGATCATTGAATTGTTGCCGAATCTTGGCATTCTCACCCTTTCCTCCGTCTTTTATCTGATTGCACTTTCCCTTTCATTACCCCCTTTTTCTGCCCTTTCTGTGATTCTCAATTATGTTGTGCCGCCCGCTTCCGTCCTACACCAGTTTGCTCCTTCTTGCTATCCTATTTTCCTACCCTTCCTACGATTCCAAACCTACCTCGACCATCTTTTGCTATACACCTTTCGTTATGAATGGAAAATGATCTTGTCCAATCATGGGGTCTTAGATTTCCGCTGCGATTAGAATGTTCGATCCCAATTATGTCCATAATTAATCAGCCTTTAGTCCACAGCCAGCGATCTTTCAACGTGGCAATTGGAATCCGGTTCTCCACGAGCAGAATTCGCTTTAACCTTCCCCAGTTATCGTAAAATTCAGTGTGCTTCATATGGGAAGATTCAAAAGACCACCCAAAAAGAATTTAAAAAAGAAAAAGAAGAAAAGAAATCAACTTGGGTCCTGCCAGATCTTTCAGACCAATGAAGTAAGGTCTGAAAATATATTATTGTACTGGTCCTAAACTATATTGCACCAGATAAGACCTGGATTGGATATGTATATAGAGGTCACAAAGAAAAGGAATAATAAGAAATTGACCCATAATTAAAAAAAAAAAAAAAAAAAACCAACTCATCAAGGTTACTTTTGGAACATTCCAAATTGTAACTTGAATTTTAAACGTGAGAAGGAAGCAGCTAGAATGAATCTTACACTTGATATGTGCATTGGGAATATAGTTTTGGGTTGAGTGAGTCATGCGCTCTACGAAAAAGAAATGTTATGTTATGACACTTTCATTCCTAGGGAAATTGATTTTTTTTTTTTTTCTATCGCTTTCATTATTGTCAATGTTCCTAGTCTGTGATCACATCTACATCATGATTCAATGATGTGGGAGCATCAAGCTCTATTAATCAGCACACAAGCTCAATTTAGATCTTGTCGATTAATCCAACTAATGATGCAGGTGCTTCCAATTCTATAGTACAATCCTTAAGTTCTAACTTGATTCAATTGATCAATCCAACACAAGCGATGTTCATTCGAGTAAAGGTAGATTTTGGTTACAACTTGCTTTGATGGTTCAAGAATGAAGTTATCAATGTGGAGACTATTGACCATGTTGTTGATTGTTTCCTTGTTGATCAAGTTTAAATTATTGATTCACCAAACTAGTTGTTGACTTCAAGACAAATCAACAACATATCGGTGGGAAATTGTGGTCAAAAGAGAAAATGAAATTCTAAAGTTTGAAGTTGTTCTCAATTACTTGCACTTGTCTATGAGCTTTACAAATTGTGGTCAAAAGAGAAAATACAAAAGTAGTGTCTTCGTAAGCTAGCGAAATCTGCCATTGAGTGTTTACACTCATAAGTTGTAATTTTTTGTTGATCCTATTGTGAAATTCAATCAATAGGCTATTAGCGTGAGAGAGTAGAAGTAAGCTTAATCTAAGCTAAACTACTATAAAATCTCGTGTGCTTTTTCCTTTTCCCTTACCTCTCTCTACTTAAGTCTATTGCTCACTTACACATTTTTGCAGAAGTATGGTATTTCGCAAATTTGTTTCTAATCATCATCCTAATTTTGCTAGTAACTTATTTTATTCCACGTTTATTTGTCAAGATTTATTTTAAATACCTATTCATCTCCCTCTAGGTGTTAGTTCTAGATTTATCAATTGGTATAAGAGTCAAGTGCTCGTCTTTTTGGAGTGCTTTTACTTTAGAGCTAAAAATCTTCTATGGCTAGTATCTTGGTATCAAGACTTGTGGAAGAGCAGAGGAACACCAGGCCACCTTATTTCAATGAAAATGAATATAATGTGTGGAAAAACAAAATGAAGGCATTCTTAAGATCCAAAGATCCTTTGGAATGTGATGTTGTTGAAAGATGAATCAATTCAAATGTTGCTTCTACTTCATACAAGAAAAAAAAAGTCATAGACAAGGATGCTAAAGACATTGATCAAGTAAAAATAACCATGAGATAGGCTATTGATGCAAAAGCCGTTTATTCCTTATATTGTGCTTTGTCTCATGCTAAGTATAATAGAATTTATTCATGTGAAATAGTTAAAGAAGTCTGGGATAGACTTCATATCATTTATAAAGAAATAGATTGTGTAAATGAGACAAAAGTGAATATCCTGCTTAGCCAATATGAGTCCTTCAAGATAAAGCCTGGAGAATCTATTAGATATATGTTCAGTTAATTTACAGAAATTGTAAATGGTTTGGCATATTAAGGGCAATCAATTTCTGCTCCAATGAAAGTCAACAAACTTCTGCGATGACTCTTAAGGACTAGAATCATGTCAAGACCTCAATCCAAGAGACATAAAAAAATTATGCCACTCTTTATTGATAAACTAATTGGCACCTTTCAATCTTATGAGGTGGAATGGGTCAATGATGAAGACGACTCAAAAGATAAGAAGTCCATTGCACTTAAATCTAATGTTGATTATGATGATACAAACTTAGAAGATGACTTGAACGATGAAGAACTTACTCTTTTGATCAAGAAGTTTAGAAAGTTGAATAAAAAAGGAAGAATGTTCAATTGGAAGAAACAATTCAAGCAAAATTCCTAGAAAAGATCAATGGAAGAGGATGAACCAAGTAAGGATGTGATATTTTGATGTAGATGTTAATTTATTAGCTGAGATTTTGAGAGTAGAAAGGTATGAATTTATGCCTATTAATGTTTCAAATGAAGAGGTGACCAAATTTCTAATTAAGGATAAGATCCCAAAAAGAAGTATAACCTCCTCTAGGTTGTTATCTTTCAACATTATGCTTTATAAGATTGTGATCAACTGTATTAGACTCAAGGTTGCATCAAGAATAGGTGTCTCCAAATTTGAAGCCAAGATAATGTGAGCCATTAGGAATGGAGTACCTTTCTCTCTATAACACCCCATTCTATTACACATATATAAGATGGTGATGAAAAACAAAGGCCAACTTTCTTATGGCGCCTTGGTGACAAGATTGTTCTAGCACTTCCAAATTCAACCTCCTTCGAGCCTTCACTCTAGAACACTTCCGTAATATGCAAATTGGGTTCAAAATGATCTCTAAAATGAGATTGAAGGATATCTCCGATGTCTGGGAGCATATGAAGAAAGCGTTTGCTAGTTCTGTCAAGACCAGCACTGTGGTTGAGGAAAAAGAGGAAGGGAAAGAGTGTAGTCTCCAGGACTTCTAAAAAAAAGAGACATGTTCTTTCGCTAAGAGATGAGGACGAGGATGAAAATGAAGAGGAGACTTTCTTTGACATTATTGCTATGAGAAATCTAGTTATTGGCATGGCTAAATCTAAAGAAGAGGCTAAAGAGAGTGAGAAAGAACAAGAAGAAGAGAGTGAAGAAGAAGAAGAAGTAGGAGAAAAAGTGGGAGAAGAGGAAGACAAAGATGAAGAAGAGAAAGAAAGTGACCAAGAGGAAAAAGAGATTGAGAAAGAAATGGATGATGAAGGTGATGATGCAAATGATGTCGGAGGAGAAGATGAAAAAAAACGAAGAGGAAAATGACCAACACAAGGGTGCTGAGGATGTATAGAAACATGATGAACCTGAAAGTGGAAACTTTAATGTTCAGGTTGAAGGCATAGATGCAGGGGAAGTAGCTGAGAAAACTCCTTTCTAGAAGCAGGTTGTAGGATAGACTTTCAGTAAGACTCAAGTCAGTCGTTCTCCAATAGATGTTGAGGACATCTATGCCACTCACTTTCTTGAAGCTTTCGTTGAAGATGAGGAGAAACATGTTGATGTTTAGGGGGAGCAACAAACATCTAAGGTACAATATGATCTTCCATTGAGTTTGGATATCCCTCCAGTATAAGCTAGTGTTCAAACAAAACCAGATGCCAACTATTCTTGGATTGTTGAGCTCCTTATGGAGATTAAAGCACGCCAATATGAAATGGATGTTGAAATGCAAAAGTTGCACACTTCTCCCGATGAAAATGTGAACATAAACTAGCAAGCCGTCCAGAATATAGCTAAGAGCAAGAATGCCTTTGGTCAATGCATGGCCAAGCTTGATGAGACCGGGCAGAACATGGGGGATTTCCATCTTATCCACATCCCTAGAAACCCCTGACTCTTGAAAAATGTTCATATCTTCATGGGTTTTTGTGCGGTTTAAACTTTTGGTGTGTTTTATGATGGTTAAAAGTGTTTGGTTTGATATGCAGAACTGTTAAGACCTTCTTGATGCTAACAAAAAGGGGATGACTTATGCATAATTTAAGTGTTTGATGTGGTTTTGCAAAGTTATGTGGTTGCTATTAGTAAATATTATGCTTATCTAATGTTTGCTTGTTCACTTATTCATAAATCCTATAAGTTGTCATGTTTAAGTGTTGTTTTGCAGGTTAATATAAACTTTATGTTTAAATCTTTGTGAAAGCTTTGTCATCATAAAAAATGAAGGTGATTATTGAGAAAACTCCTATCAAATTTGGAAGCTGACAAAACTTTCTAGTTCTAATGTATATCCTAAAAATATGTTGATTATAAGTTGTTTTTGAGAAACTATTGAAGAGTTCTGTCAAAGTCTATTATTTCCCATAAACATATCCCACTCTGACGATTCTAAAACAAGATCGTGTCAAATCTAGAATGAGATTGTGTCAAGCCCAAAATGAGGAAGAGTCCACAATCAAATTTAACAATGTTACAATACAGATCCATAATAAACTTTATTTGGAAACTATTCTACAAATGACTAGTTTTCTAGCTAAGGATTTTACTTACCACAAATACCATTGATTGAGTCAATCATAAATTGATAAAATCAATCTTGAAGATAAGCTCCATATAAGGAAGCATCACTTATGAAAATCAAGATTCTGATTGTATGAGCGACCAGAATCAAGTGGAAATTTTATTCCTATCTTTAATGGCCACAAGATCCCTTTGAAAAATTTATGTTTCAATGATCAGCTTGGAAGAATTTCCTTTGAAGAATGTCAACGACTAGTATTGCATGGAGGTGTATTTAAAGGAGGTCATTTGGTCAAGATGAATAAAAATGTGAATCTGAAATTCCAAAGTCTAAAGCTATTCTCAATTACTTGTATTCGTTTGTGAGCTTTACAAATTGTGATCAAGAAAGAAAACACAAAAAGAGTATCTTAGGCTATGTTTGGTAATTGGCCAAATAGTAAAAAAATTATTATTTTGTTTCAAGGAGTAATTTTGGAACAGAAATGCGTTTGGTAAAATTTTTTGTTTCCGGGAACAAAATTTCTATATTTTTGTTCCCCAAAGTAGATTTTGAATAGAATCAAGAATAAATAAATAAAAAACAAAATTGATAGTTGTTCCTGAGAACAATTCTAGAATCAAATCCATATTTTCTCATTTTATTTTATTTTTTTCTTGTTCTTCTTTCCTTTTCTTCTTCTTCATCTACTGTCGCCGCAGTTGCCTTCCACCGCCGCCGGTCACCAGCATCCGGCGAGCTTGCCAGAGGCAAGCCCAGCCACTGGCGAGGCTTGCCTAGCTTTGCTAGTGACTAGCCGGGCCTCGCCCAGCCCCACCAAGGCTCGGCTAAGCCATGGCTAGGCGAGCGGTAGGTGAGGCTAACCTTGTGGTGGCTCACCTCACCGGAGGCTGCCGCTTGCCCAGCTATTAGCGAGGCTCGGTCGATAAAGGCTGACCTCACCGAGGGTCGGTGACGCTACAGTGAGGTCGCCGGCCCTCTTCTGGCCGATCGCCAATCATCCTAAGGCCGGCAACCAGCCACTTGAAGAAGAAGAATAGGAGAAAGAAAGGAAAAAAAAAATGAAAAATGAAAAAAAAAAAAAAAAGTAATAAAATTATTTAAAAATTAAAAGAAAATGATTTAGAGTAGAAATTTTGAAAGACGGTGCATCAAAAACACAATTCTATTTCGGGAATTAAATTTTAAACAGTTACTAAACAGCTTAAAATAGAGGTTGGGACACCTGGAGTGCCATATCGGAGTAAAATGGTACACTTCGGTGCCAATATCGGAGTAAAATGACACTTAAGTGCCACTCCGGCGAAATCTATAATATAAAAATTAATTAAATTAGATTTAAAATATTCAAAAAAAATTTTAAAAAAATAAGAAAAAAATTTAAAATTTTAAAAAATTAAGAAAAATTAAAAAAAATTAAGAAAAATATAAAAATTTTAAAAAATTAAGAAATTTTTTTAAAAAATAAGAAATATTTAAAAATTTTAAAAAATTAAGAAATATTTTAAAAATTTAAAAAATTATGAAAATTCTAAAAATTTTAAAAAATTATGAAAATTTTAAAAATTTTAAAAATTTTAAAAAATTATGAAAATTTTAAAAATTTTAAAAATTTTAAAAATTTTAAGAAATTAAGAAAAATTAAAAATTAAAAAAAAAAGGGGGAGGGGGAGGTCGAACGGGGCGACCGAGGGCCGAGGGCCGAGCCCTCGCCGCCGCCGCCTTCCCGCCATCACTAGGAAGGGCCGGCGGCGGAGGGGGAGGGTCGATCGAGGTCGCGGCCCACGGCCGATCGACGGCGACGGCGGGGCCGCGGCCCCACCCGCCACGACCCTCGCCCAGATCCGGCAAGAGCTCGCGGGCCCTCGTCGCCTCCCGCCGCCGCCGGGAAGGGCCGGCGACGGAGTGGGGAGGGTCGGTCGGGGTCGCGGCCCCCGGCCGACCCTACCCCCCTCCGTCGCCGGCCCTCGGCGATGGCGGGAGGCGGCGGTGGCAAGGGCTCGACCCTCGCCCGCCCGTTCAACCTCCCCCCACCCTTTTTTTTTTTTTTTTAATTTTTTAAAATTTTCTTAATTTTCTTAATTTTTAAAATTTTTAAAATTTTCTTATTTTTCTTAATTTTTAAAATTTTTAAAATTTTCTTAATATTTTAAAATTTTAAAATTTTTCTTATTTTTTAAATTTTTGAATATTTTAAATCTAATTTAATTAATTTTTATATTATTATTTACACGTAGACACGAAACGGCGTCGTTTTTGCGTTTTCTCCGCCACGTCAGCGTGCAAAACGACGCCGTTTTGGACCAAACTCGCCGGAAAGTCGCCACGTAAGCCATTTGGCCGGATCTTCGCCGGAGTGGCACTTAAGTGTCCCATTTAACTTCAAAATTGACACTCAAGTGTACTATTTTAAAGTTATGGCACTTAAGTGTCCCCCAGTGCCAAGTTATGGCACTTGGGCTGTACTTCTGCCGCTTAAAATGCTTAGAAATTGTTCTCGGAAACAGAATAAAAAAAATCAATTATGATTAGAAATTGTTCCCGAGAACATAAGTGTTATCAAACGCGCCTTTAATGAACTAGAGAAATCTATCACTGAGTGTTTGCACTCATAAGTTATAAATTTTTGTTGATCCTACAGTAAAATCCAGCTCATAAGCTATCAACGTGGGAAAGTGGACATAGACTTAATCTAAGAAAAACTACTATAAAATCTTGTGTGCTTTTTCCTCTTTGCTTAACTCTCTCTATTTAAGTCTGTTGCTCATTTACATGTTTTTACAAAAGTCTGGTGTGTCAAAAATCTATTTTTGATCCTCATGTAGTTTTACTAGTAACTTATTTTATTTTGTGTTTATTTGTCAAGATTTTATTTAAACACCTATTCACCCCCTCTAGATGTTAGTTCTAGCTTTATCAACTATTCATATCAATTTCCTTACATATTTGTTGATATCTTAAGATGGTTATTATTATTTTTTTTTTATCAAGATTGGTGGGTGAATTTTGGAAGATGTACCGCAAAGCTAAAGAATCAAGTTATCAAGTCTCCATGTCATTAATGCATTTTCTAGTTTCTAGGTCTTTAATTGATTTCTAATCCTCATTTCTTTAATGTTTGTCTATTTCCTATGTCTTAGTTCTTCTATAATTGGAGGAGCGTTCCCAAATATTAATGCAGAATTGATGAATATATGAGAATCCTTTGCGTGAGTGAATATTTATTTGATTCTTTATCCAATATCGTTGGTGGTATATCAAACAGTTCTTCATTCTTGATCGATGGAGCAATCCTCTACGCCTTGGTAGTGAGTTGCATCTATCCCAATTTTTATCCTTGGCTAGCAATTTGTGCCTTTACAATTCAATGGTGAACCTCTCATATCCTTTGTCCTCTACACATCATTTCATTATCATTTTTCACATTGCTTCCAAACACTTAACATATAAATATATATTTACAGAATTGAGATAAAGGTTTAGTATATTCCTTAGTATAAACGTGCATAGCGACTATGACTTTCAAAAGACGAGTTTCAACTTTGATAAGGTGCTGGACTAAATATTCATAAGCACCTCAGACTTTCTCATAGCCACCATCTCCTTTTTTAAGGTCTTCTAGATATAACATATGCATTGACATGCATTCATCTACGACATAACTGAGCAATTGTACAAATGACTACACGATTAGGTTTTGATATCAAGTATGCGTGTACAACTAAGTCTCTAAAAACGTGCAAATTTAAAGATTAAATCTACTTTGCCAAGTAGTAGTTGCTTACCAAAAAAGAAAGTAATGGTTAACTTAAATACATTTGATGTATTTGCAATAGAATCTCTCTATCACTTCCCTTAAACATCACTATTCACCTAAATCCATCTCAATCCAAAGCTTTGATCTCAAGGTATGTGAACTCCCTTTTTGAAGGAAATTCTTAGATTTTATAAGTATCATCTCATTAATCATTTGATAAATACTTGCTTAGATATTGAAATTCCATTAGCCAAGAAGTCGAATTTGAAAAAGAAAATGAAAGTGGGGGCTAGGCTTCACTTGCTCGGATCAAACCGTTTCAATGTGGGTCGGGCCAAAATTCTCTCCCGAGGATCGGGCCGAAGTAGCGAGGCCCCCAATTTGTGGCGGGTACCAGACATTGACTCGAGAATTCACCAACTGTAATTTAAAATCTGTCTTCTTTTTCATCCTATGTCCTCCTCCTTCACAGTCCAGAAGACCGAGAAAGAAAATGCTCGCTTCACCTATCGCTTCCTCAGTTTCGCCTTTCAGCTTCCATGTCCTCCCTTCTTCTGATCCACCGTGCAAGCTCCAAGCACACCCATCTCTGTGGCATCTCTCCAAGTGCAAGAACCTCCTCCAGCTCAGGCAAATCCCCTCCCAAATCGTAAAATCCAGCCTCTACAATACTCAGTTCGCCCTTGGCAAGCTCATCGAGTTTTAGGCGGTCTCACCATCCGCCCTGTAATCATGCATGTTCATTAGAATTTGGACGTAGTTAATTTTAGTTTAATGATCCAAGACTATAAAGTCTCCCCTAAATTGCAGCATTACGGATGCTTCATAGATCTCTTGGGTAGAAATGGACAAGAATCAATGAATGGGAAACCTATGGTGCTATTTGGAATTCTCCGCTAGAAGATTGCCGAGCTCATCAAAAAGTCAAGTTGGGTGAAATTTTTGCTTTGCATCTTTTCGAAGTGGAACCTGATAATCCTGGCGCTTATGTGCTCTTAATTTTATGCAAAAGCTGGTAGGTGGGACGATGTGGCGAGAATAAAAACCAAATTGAATGATAAGGGAATGAGAAGGGTTCCTGCATCTACATCTATAGAAGTAGATAGCGTGGCTCATGAATTCCTCGTTGGTGACAAAACACATCCTCAGAGCAAAAAAATATACATGATTTTGGATGAAATAGACAGGCTTTTGGAAATGGCTGGGTTTGTGCAGGACACAGCCGAGGTGCTTTACGACACGGATGAAGAGTGGAAGGAGTGTGCTTTAAGTAACCACAGGGAGAAGCTGGCGATTGCGTTTGGGCTGATTAGTACTAAGCCCTGGACGACCATCAAGATCGCCAAGAACCTTCAAGTCTGCAGAAACTGCCATTCGGCAACAAAGCTCATTTCGAAGATTTTCAATAGGGAGATAATTGCCTGGGATTGTAACCGCTTCCACTATTTTAAAGATGGTAATTGCTGATGTAAGGATTGGTGGTAATGAACACGTTATGAACTAGGCCAACATTTGGTAATTGTAAATTGCACTAAATTTCTGAGGACATCCTCATACTCTTCATTCTTATATAAAATGTGAACTAGATCCATCTTCAGGATGAAGCAGAAAAACCCATACTTATTTTTTGGGTGCCACAAGGTGGTAATCTGCTTTCTAGTTCACTCAGATACAAGTTTGATAAAAATGGAAGCCATATAAGCTTCTTGTCTAGTTTTTTCAGTTCACCCCTCAATGTTGGAGACTTGCTTGAAGGAGTTCTGCCTAGCCGTGGCCAAGATAGTCTTGTCAGCAACTATGAAATAAGCTGCTCCAGCGACTGCCATAAGAATGAAAGTATTCCTGTCAGATAATCGCAATATATGGTCTATTACATAAAGGTTTATGATGCAAATCCATTGATCATTGTCAGTATGATTAAAGTCTAATGACCTGTTGAGATAATGAGTGCTTGAGCCGAGTGGTTGAGGTTTGCTCTTGCCCAGGGCAGCATCCTTGCACTAGCCAACTGCATAGTTAAGCATGTACATATTGAGAAAAAAGAAGTACGATAAAAAGACACCCTTGAATTGAACAAAAGTTTCAGCCAAAGAAATTGAAAAAGATTACTTACAGTCGGGATGGCTGTTGCTATCCCTGCCAAAACAGCCGCCTTAGCTCCAGCTTTTACACCCTCTGTTTGATGCACATCAGAAATTTAGATTTAAGCCATTTTGCAGAAAACGAGGAGACAGACTGTAAATATGGAAAATCAAGGTAAACATAGTTCATGGACTTTCAATGTAACAGAATGTTGCATACCACGAGAGCAACGTTTCGCCATGGCCAGCCTTTGGTCGAGTGAAGCCAAGCTGGTTTTCTCAAGAGGAGATCCGGTGACGTTACTGTTGGCCATTGATGTATTGTGATGAGAAGATCCTAATGAAAACAGTAAGAGAGGGAGAGAGTCAATTTGCGAAGAGGACTTGTGCTTAGGAAGCTTTGCCTGAAGAGGGAGTGAGTTAGTGCAGCGTTATTTATAGCGGTCACATGGACGAGAAAGAGACGGAGAGAGAGAGTATCAGGTGGTGTTGATGGTATTCAAATTCCAACGTCGTCAGTCACTTGTTTTCCTTCGGTTTCTTTTTTCTGCTCTGCTCTGGTCGGTTGGTTCTTTGGCTGTGCGCACAAAGTGTACGGGTACACTCCTTTCTCACCAAGAGGGAAAAGGATGATCTAGATTCATGCGGATTTAATGCATCTAAATTTTTGAATTATGTGGGTTCTTAAGGCCTATCCGATCCAAAGATTTGGTGTTGAGCCCATAGAACTAGATAATTTTAGAAAATATTAAAGAGAACTTAACGTTGAGTATCGAATCGTTATATTATGGGACACATATGCCTCTAATAATTATATTTAATCTTTATTATTTTTCTAATTCAGTGTTTGAAAATAGATAACCAAAATCGATCTTTAAATGTCTTGAAAGATTATCCAATAAAGGTACAAGAACTCCAGACTTTTAGCCATATAAAAATGGAACCCACCTTGAAAATCTTCCTGAAATAGGATCCTGAATTGCAAACGCCACTTTGGTGGAATTGTTTTTCAGAGGATAGCTCCTTAAACAATACATACATGACCCACGTGAAGGTACTAAGTTTTTGAATTCTTTATTGAAGTGTTTTGGCCCGTATCCACACAAAATTTATCCAACAACATCAGAGGGACGGAACCGACATTTCTTGAAAAAAGGTCAGTAAGACTCAAAATTTTACTAAAGAAATCATCCGGAAAAGAATGAAACTCGGTTGGAACTAAGCTTGGGATCACAGCTTGCAGCAGAGTATTTCACAGAGATTGCAGTTTCTTGATCCAGATAAGCGGATAGGATCGTGGAATGGAGCTGAGAAAACCGCAGCATTGAAGAAGACGACGAATGATGGGCGGTGGGTTCCGCACACATTATTTGTTCTATTGCTTTATGTTTCGCTCTGACACCCTGATCCATGAGAGTTGGACACTGCTACCCTAAAACCATGGGCACCGCATGGCCCTATGCACTAGATATTTAGAGTGATCCTAAAAATTCAATTGCTGTGGACCGATTAATCACAGTCATTAATTGCTATGTTAAGTTTTTAGATAAATTGAAATTTTGTTGATATTCTCTTTTTTTTTTTTTGTCATTGGAAATACACTGTGTTCAGTACTTCAAGTAGAGGTGAGCATGATTTTGAAGTAGATACGGAACTGAATCGAACCGGTGGAAACTAGTTTGATTCCAGGTTCCATGGTATGTTGAGTAGTATCTAGGTTCTAAAAATTAGAGAACCAGTTTTGACAGGAAGTTGTAGGTTCTAGCATAGAACTTGAAACCTAAAATCTAGAACAAGTTTTTGAGCTTTTATTGTTCTTTGTTTTTGCTTGTTGGCTTTTGCAAGTCAATCTCCTACTTGATTGGCCTCTCTAAAACATGGTATGATTTGAGTATTCTTGAAATGGGCTAACTCAAGCTTGCCTCTAGTGATAAGGTTTCACGCATTGCAAGCTGGCAAATCACAACCAGTTGGTGATCATGTTTCACGCATACTCTAAGTAGGGGTGAATAGAACATGGAGCCTGCCCATCCAAACCTGAAACTTACCTTTTCGCAAGTTCAAGGCCTAATAGGTTATTCTTTTTTCTTCTTCTTCTTTTTCTTCTTCTTCTTCTTCTTCTTCTTTTTTCTAGTTTTAGTTAAGCAAAATAAAAATGAATGCAGCCCTAAAAATGAAAACTTGTCATTTGTCAACAGTAACAATCCATAAAAGATAAACACTTTAAATAAAATAAATACTAAAAAGTTCAAAACATGTAATGTAAAACATAAATTATAAAACTTCAATCCTCAATCATCCATGAAAAATTGTTTAAAATTCTAACCACTTAAAATCAAAATAAACAACATCATAGTTGTCAATTAATAATAGTTTTAAATTTAAAATTACTATTAACTAAACAAAAATAATTATTAGAAAGCCTCACAACATATATTCATTCTACTCTAATTGGTAAATTCTATTTATTGATGATAATCTTTAAAACAAGCCATATCTTAAAAAAAAGGAGAAGAAATAAAATAAAACACTTGCTCATTAGATATATAAAAAGGAATTGCAATATAAAAGGATAGAAATGATAAGATGAAAGGGAGCACAACACATAAAATAAAGTGAGTCAAAAAAGATAATTAGGGATTTTAGAATTTAGGTATGGTTCCCTTCCAATTCCCGTTTAGTTCCCATAGGAACCAAGAATTGAGCTAGGAATTAGTAGTTCCTAAAAACGTGGAATTGGGAACCAAACCATTTCTCCCTAGAATCTAGAGCCGGATTGGTTCCCATCGGTCTGGTTCTCTGATTCCTAATTCTATCCTGAAATTATGCTTACCCCTAACTCTAAGTATGGAATGAGATGAGTTTGTGATCATATTCCACCACCGTTCTAGGATTTAGACTCTGTTGCCTGAAACAAAGTGATTTCTTGATTTCCACATGTTGCATGGAATTTCCAACTAGAAGATCTAGTGAGGGTGAGTTCGACTTTGAATTTCCCCGTTGAAAAAACCACTCTTCCATTCAATTAAAACCCTGATTCGTAATTTTAACTTTAATTCTAGGTGTAGCCATGCTTCTTCTGTCCAGCGGCTGAGAAGAAAGAGATGCTCGATGCTTTCTGGGTGCAGTCGAAATGCGTATGGCCCAAGTCTAGCATAGACCCAAAGGAGACCCAAAAAATCCCAACGCTGCAATGAGGCCCATTTCGATTTCCTGAACCTTTTTCTTGCCATCCTCTGATTGAGACCAAACAAGAATTCTTAATAATCTCTGTTGGTTGGAACAAAGAAGAGGCGGTATTCTCTGAGCACAACAATTAAGGCGCAGGCACATGAGGATAGCCCATTTCTCTTTCCAATCGCACATAACACACTTCTCATTTGCATAAATTATGTTTCAGCAAAAGAACATAATGACCGAGCAAACATCACCCCCCGAGAAATGGGAAAATAGAGCATTTAGATTAATCTCAGCTTTCCCAGGTGAAATCCCACAGGATCGCACAACAAAATTGCTAGAATTATCGAGAATGACCCAGAATAAGAAATTACAATTAACAAGAGGAGAGGGAGAGATGAGTGTAGCGAGGCTGCAAGTGTGTAGTGGTGGTACGTAATTAGAGTTTTGGAACTTCATAATTAATATATATATATATATATAATTATATATATTTCTTTATTTGTGGATTCAGTATAAGATGGTTCATATTAAATCTCCTAATCCTTTATTAGTAAGCGAATGCTCTTTTTTAATCAGTTTTTGTAATTTAATTTTATTACATATTTGTGTTCCCCATCTATAATTATAAGAAATTAATTCTCCATAAAAGAGTAAGTGATAAATAATTTGACCATCATATTCTCCTGCTGTTTTATTGCGAACTTACATATCTATAAAATTTAAACATTTTCGGATACACACAACCCAAACATTATTACCCATTCGACAGCCACCATATATCACTTAATCCATCCTTCAAAATGGGCCCATCACTCGATACCCAAATGAAATTTGAAAGTAAATTGACCCAACCATTACCATATTGACCTACTTTCACATATTTTGATTACAAATAAGCTTGGTGGAATACCTTCTTCAGACAAAACGCTAATGAAAAACACATTTGATTTGTATATATATATATAAAGGAATAATTTTTCTTAATCAAGTCCTAACTAGAGAGTGATGGGATAATCAGTAATCAACAAAAGATATTTGGAATTCAAGACAAGAACAGTCTCTTACGTATCTGACCTGATTCCGAGAGCAATTGAAAAGAGTAAGGGTGCGTTTGGTAATCATTTTTTTTTGGCACAATTTTTTCTCAAAAATGATTTTTTTTTTTTATTCTGCTCCTGAGAATAATTGCTAAACTTTTGAAGGCACTTAGTAACCAAAATTTTTATTTCTAAAATAGAAATACGTTTGGTAGAACTCTTAAAATTTTTTTGTTTCTTTTAATTTTTAAAACTTTTATTATTTTTCTCTTTTTTTTTCTTTTTTTCTTTTTCCTTTTCTCTTCTTCTTCCTCCTTCTTTGTGGCCGATCACCAATCACAGTGGTGGTCGGCGATTGACTTAGCGAGGTTCAACAAGCTTGCTAGCCAGGCGAGCCTCGACTTCACAGATCTAGGTGAGACTCAGCCTTACCAATTGGCACGGGGTTGGGCCTCACCAAGCCAGGGCGAGGTTGACCTCGTGTCGCTTGGGTGAGGCAGAGCCTCTCCGGTGGCCAGGCGAGACTTGCTTGGCCATCGGTGAGGTTGGCCTTGCCCAGCCTTGCGAGGCTGAGGCTCGCAATGACCAAGGAAGCCTTTGACAAGCTTGCCCAACCTCTCCTTGGCTTGGTGAAGCTTTAGCGAGCTTGCCGAACCTCCCTAGTCGATCGTCGGCCACCACTAGTGGCAACGGTGACAATGGTCGGTGATCAGCTAGAAGGAAGAAGAAGAAAAAAAAAAAAGAGAGAAAAAAGAAAATGTTGGACTTGATTCTAAAGTTGTTCCTGGGAGCAAGAAGTAACTTTTTTTCTACTTTTTAGTTTTGTTCCAAATCTATTTTCAGGGACCAAAAAAAATTGTTTTCGAGAATAAAAAAATTATCAAATTGATTTCTTTCTTTTTTTTTTTGTTCTAAGGAACAGAATAATAGAATCAGACACCGTTTGAAGTGTCACCAGACAAAGCCTTAAAATTGTGCTCTTTACACCAGTAATGATCTTGAGCATAATCACTTTGAAGTTATACATTCGTCATGTTAAACTGCTAGTTATGTTTGTCAATTAGTGCTGATAATACTTTGACTCATCTAATAGCGATAGTGTAGTTCAATTATATGGAAATTCAAAATCAAATAATCTTAAATCTTCATGATTTATTCACGACAAGATGGATTAAAAATATACATTTATCCATAGCAATGGCTTTGAGAAATTGATTATTACAGAAACAGAAGAAATGAACAAATTCGATTTCTCCCACTTAACTCACTTTCATGTTAATGTATTTTATCTTATGTTTACCTTGATTTTGCAAATTGAATGATAAGGGAATGAGAAAGGTTCCTGGGTCTACATCTATAAAAGTAGATAGTGTGGCTCATGAATTTCTCGTGGGTGACAAAACACATCCTCAGAGCAAAAAAATAAACATGATGTTGGATGAAATAGACAGGCTTTTGGAAATGGCTGGGTTTGTGCAGGACACAGCCCAGGTGCTTCACGACATGGATGAAGAGTGGAAGGAGTGTGCTTTACGTAACCACAGGGAGAAGCTGGCGATTGCGTTTGGGCTGATTAGTACTAAGCCCTGGACAATCATCAAGATCGCCAAGAACCTTCAAGTCTGCAGAAACTGCCATTCGGCAACAAGGCTCATTTCGAAGATTTTCAATAGGGAGATAATTGCCCGGGATTGTAACCGCTTCCACTATTTTAGAGATGGTACTTGCTGATGTAAGGATTGGTGGTAATGAACACGTTATGAAATAGGGACAACATTTGGTAATTGTAAATTGCGCTAAATTTCCGAGGACATCCTCATACTCTTCATTCTTATATAAATTGTGAACTAGATCCATCTTCAGGATGAAGCAGAAGAACCCATACTTATTTTTTGGGTGACACAAGGTGGTAATCTGCTTTCTAGTTCACTCAGATACAAGTTTGATCAAAATGGAAGCCATATAAGCTTCTTGTCTAGTTTTTTTCAGTTCACCCCTCTATGTTGGAGACTTGCTTGAAGGAGTTCTGCCTAGCCGTGGCCAAGATAGTCTTGTCAGCAACTATGAAATAAGCTGCTCCAGCGACTGCCATAAGAATGAAAATATTCCTGTCAGATAATCGCAATATATGGTCTATTACATAAAGGTTTATGATGCAAAAAGCCATTGATCATTGTCAGTATGATTAAAGTCCAACGACCTGTTGAGATAATGAGTGCTTGAGCCGAGTGGTTGAGGTTTGCTCTTGCCCAGGGCAGCATCCTTGCACTAGCCAACTGCATAGTTAAGCATGTACATATTGAGAAAAAAGAAGTACGATAAAAAGACACCCTTGAATTGAACAAAAGTTTCAGCCGAAGAAATTGAAGAAGATTACTCACAGTCGGGATGGCTGTTGCTATCCCTGCCAAAACAGCCGCCTTAGCTCCAGCTTTTACACCCTCTGTTTGATGCACATCAGAAATTTAGATTTAAGCCATTTTTCAGAAAACGAGGAGACAGAACAGTAAATTTGGAAAATCAAGGTAAACATAGTTCATGGACTTTCAATGTAACAGAATGTTGCATACCACGAGAGCAACGTTTCGCCATGGCCAGCCTTTGGTCGAGTGAAGCCAAGCTGGTTTTCTCAAGAGGAGATCCAGTGACGTTACTGTTGGCCATTGATGTATTGTGATGAGAAGATCCTAGTGAAAACAGTAAGAGAGGGAGAGAGTCAATTTGCAAAGAGGACTTGTGTTTAGGAAGCTTTGCCTGAAGAGGGAGTGAGGTTAGTGCAGTGTTATTTATAGCGGTCACATGGACGAGAAAGAGACGGAGAGAGAGAGTATCAGGTGGTGTTGATGGTATTCAAATTCCAACGTCGTCAGTCACTTGTTTTCCTTCGGTTTCTTTTTTGTGCTCTGTTCTGGTCGGTTGGTTCTTTGGCTGTGCGCACAAAGTGTACGGGTACACTCCTTTCTCACCAAGAGGGAAAAGGATGATCTAGATTCATGCGGATTTAATGCATCTAAATTTTTGAATTATGTGGATTCTTAAGGCCTATCCGACCCAAAGATTTGGTGTTGAGACCATAGAACCAGATAATTTTAGAAAATATTAAAGAGAACTTAACGTCGAGTATCGAATCGTTATATTATGGGACACATATGCCTCTAATAATTATATTTAATCTTTATTATTTTTCTAATTCAATGTTTGAAAATAGATAACCAAAATCGATCTTTAAATGTCTTGAAAGATTATCCAATAAAGGTACAAGAACTCCAGACTTTTAGCCATATAAAAATGGAACCCACCTTGGAAATCTTCCTGAAATAGGATCCTGAATTGCAAACGCGACTTTGGTAGAATTGTTTTTCAGAGGATAGCTCCTTAAACAATACATACATGACCCACGTGAAGGTACTAAGTTTTTGAATCCTTTATTGAAGTGTTTTGGCCCGTATCCACACAAAATTTATCCAACAACATCAGAGGGACGGAACCGACATTTCTTGAAAAAAGGTCAGTAAGACTCAAAATTTTACGAAAGAAATCATCGGGAAAAGAATGAAACTCGGTTGGAACTAAGCTTGGGATCACAGCTTGGAGCAGAGTATTTCACAGAGACTGCAGTTTCTTGATCCAGATAAGCGGATAGGATCGTAGAATGGAGCTGAGAAAACCGCAGCATTTAAGAAGACGACGAATGATGGGTGTTGGGTTCCGCACACATTATTTGTTCTGTTGCTTTATGTTTCGCTCTGACACCCTGATCCATAAGAGTTGGACACTGCTACCCTAAAACCATGGGCACCGCATGGCCTATGCACTAGATGTTTAGAGTGATCCTAAAAATTCATTTGCTGTGGACCGATTAATCACAGTCATTAATTGTTATGTTAGTTTTTAGATAAATTGAAATTTTGTTGATATTCTCTTTTTTTTTTTTTTTTTTTTTTTGTCATTGGAAATGCACTGTGTTCAATACTTCAAGTAGAGGTGAGCATGATTTCAAAGTAGCTACGAAACTGAAATGAACCGGTGGAAACTAATTTGGTTCCAAGGTCCGCGGTATGTAGAGTAGTATCTAGGTTCCAAATATTGGAGAACCGGTTTTGATGGGAAGTTGTAGGTTCTAACATAGAACTTGAAACCTAAAATTTAGAACAAGTTTTTTTAGCTGTTATTAATCTTTGTTTTTGCTTGTTGGCTTTTGCCACTCAACCCCTACTTGATTGGCCTCTCTAAAACCTGGTATGATTTGGGTATTCTTGAAATGGGCTAACTGAAGCTTGCCTCTGGTGATAAGGTTTCACACATCGCAAGCTGGCAAATCACAATCAGTTGGTGATAATGTTTCACGCATGCTCTAAGTAGGGGTGAGTAGAACTTGGAGTCTGCCTGTCCGAACCTGGAACTTACCTTTTCACAAGTTCAAGGCCTAATAGGTTCTTCTTTTTCCTTCTTCTTCTTCTTCTTCTTCTTCTTTTCTTTTCTTTTTTTTTTTTTTTTTTTTTTTCAGTTTTAGTCGAGGAAAATAAAAATGAACGCAACCCTAAAAATGAAAACTTGTCATTTGTCAACAATAACAATCCATAGTAGATAAACACTCAACATAAAATAAATACTAAAAAGTTCAAACATGTAATGTAAAACATAAATTATAAAACTTCAATCCTCAATCATCCATGGAAAATTGTTTAAAATTCTAACCACTTAAAATCAAAATAAACAACATCATAGTTATCACTTAATAATAGTTTTAAATTTAAAATTACTATTAACTAAACAAAAATAATTATTAGAAAGCCTCACAACATATATTCATTCTGCTCTTATTGGTAAATTCTATTTATTGATGATAATCTTCTCATTAAAACAAGCCATATCTTAAAAAAAAGGAGAAGAAATAAAATAAAACATTTGCTCATTAGATATATAAAAAGGAATTACAATATATAAAGATAGAGATGACAAGATGAAAGGAAGCACAACACATAAAATAAAGTGAGTCGAAAAAGATATTTAGGGATTTTAGAATTCAGGTTTGGTTCCCTTCCAATTCCTATTTAAGTTCTCATAGGAACCAAGAACTGAGCTGGGAATTAGTAGTTCCTAAAAAAGTGAAATTGGGAACCGAACCATTTCTCCCTATAATCTAGAGTCGGACTGTTTGGTTCTCTAATTCCTAATACCATGAAATCATGTGTACCCCTAACTCTAAGTATGGATTGAGATGAGTTTGTGATCATATTCCACCACCGTTCTGGGATTTAGACTTTATTGCCTGAAACAAAGTGATTTCTTAATTTCCACATGTTGCATGGAATTTCCAACTAGAAGATCCAGTGAGGGTGAGTTCGACTTTGAATTTCCCCGTTGAAAAAACCACTCTTCCATTCAATTAAAACCCTGATTCGTAATTTTAACTTTAATTCTAGGTGTAGCCATGCTTCTTCTGTCCAGCGGCTCAGAAGAAAGAGATGCTCGATGCTTTCTCGGTGCAGTCTAAATGCGTATGGCCCGAGTCCAGCATAGACCCAAAGGAGACCCAAAAAATCCCAACGCTGCAATGAGACCCATTTCGATTTCCTGAGCCTTTTTTTTTTGCCACTCTCTGATTGAGACCAAACAAGAATTCTTAATAATCTCTGTTGGTTGGAACAAAGAAGAGGCGGTATTCTCTGAGCACAACAATTAAGGCGCAGGCACATGAGGATAGCCCATTTCTCTTTCCAATCGCACATAACACACTTCTCATTTGCATAAATTATGTTTCAGCAAAAGAGCAAAATGACCGAGCAAACATCACCCCCCGAGAAATGGGGAAATAGAGAATTTAGATTAATCTCAGCTTTCCCAGGTGAAATCCCACAGGATCACACAACAAAATTGCTAGAATTATCAAGAATGACCCAGAATAAGAAATTACAATTAACAAGAGGAGAGGGAGAGATGAGTGTAGCGAGGCTGCAAGTGTGTAGTGGTGGTACATAATTAGAGTTTTGGAACTTCATAATTAATATATATATATAAAAAAAAAATTTCTTTATTTGTGGATTCAGTATAAGAAGGTTCATATTAAATCTCCTAATCCTTTATTAGTAAGCGAATGCTCTTTTTTAATCAGTTTTTGTAATTTTATTTTATTACATATTTGCGTTCCCCATCTATAATTATAAGAAATTAATTATCCTTAAAAGAGTAAGTGATAAAGAATTTGACCATCTTATTCGCCTGTTGTTTTATTGCGAACTTACATATCTATAGAATTTAAACATTTTCGGATACACACAACCCAAACATTATTACCCATTCGACAGCCACCATATATCACTTAATCCATCCTTCAAAATGGGCCCCATCACTCGATACCCAAATGAAATTTGAAAGTAAATTGACCCAACCATTACCATATCAACCTACTTTCACATATTTTGATTACAAACAAGTTTGGCGGAATACCTTCTTCAGGCAAAACGCTAACGATATTTGGGATAATCAAGTCCTAACTAGAGAGTGATGGGATAATCAGTAATCAGCAAAAGATATTTGGAATTCAAGACAAGAACAGTCTCTTACGTATCTGACCTGATTCCAAGAGCAATTCAAAATAGTAAGGGTGCGTCTGGTAACAATTTTTACTTAAAAATAATTTTTTTAATTCTGCTATCAAGAATAATTTCTAAACTTTTGAAGGTGCTTAGTAACTAACCAAAATTTTTATTTCCGAAATAAAAATACGTTTGGTAGAACTCTTAAATTTTTTTGTTTCTTTTAATTTTTAATACTTTTATTATTTTTCTCTTATTGTTCTTTCTTCTTTTTTCCTTTTCTCTTCTTCTTCCTCCTTCTTTGTGGCCGGTCGCCAACCATAGTGGTGGCCGACGATTGACTTGGCGAGGTCTAGTGAGCTCAGCGGCCGGGTGAGCCTCGTCTTTGCAGATCTAGGCGAGGCTCGGCCTTGCCAATTGGCACAAGGCTACGCCTCACCAAGCCAAGGCGAGGTTGGCCTTGCCTAGCCTTGCGAGGCTGAGGCTTGCAATGACCAAGGAAGCCTTTGACGAGCTTGCCGGACCTCCCTAGCCGGTTGTCGGCCACCGCCAGTGGCAACAGTGACAATGGTCGGTGATTGGCTAGAAGGAAGAAGAAGAGAGAAAGAGAAAAGAAAAGAGAGAGAGAGAGAGAGAGAAAAGAAAATGTTGGACTTGATTCTAAAATTGTTCCCGGGAGCAAGAGGTAACTTTTTTCTACTTTTTAGTTTTGTTCCAAATCTATTCTTAGGAACCAAAAAAAGAAAAAATGTTTCCGAGAATAAAAAATTTACCAAATTGATTTCTTTCTTTTTTTGTTCTAGGGAACAAAATAATAGAATCGGACACTATTTGAAGTGTCACCGGACAAAGCCTTAAAGTTGTGCTCTTTACGCCAGTAATGATCTTGAGCACAATCGCTTTGAAGTTATACATCCATCACATCAAATTGCTAGTTATGTTTGTCAATTATTCTTGATAATACTTTCACTCATCTACTAGCAACAGTGTAGTTTAATTATATGGAAATTCAAAATCAAATAATCTTAAATCTTCATGATTTATTCACGACAAGAGGGATGAAAAATATACAATTATCCATAGCAATGGCTTTGAGAAATTGATTATTATAGAAATGGAAGAAATGAACAAATTAGATTTCTCCCACTTAACTCACTTTCATGTTAATGTATTTTATCTTATGGAGAATAGCATACGACCTTCATTATCTCGGGTGAAGAAAGGACCAAGCTCTTTGTATAGGTTATCTATAGATACCTTCAATAAGTGCCTTTAACAAGTGCATTTCATTAAAACACGTTCTATCTTCATATGAGTTGCCACTTTCCATGTTCAATACGCTTTAAGCACTTAAATAGTTACTAAGCTATTGATTAATAAGATCAATAAGTGTCTTCCATCAAAATACATCTAGCCTTCATAAAAGTTGCAACTTTTCATATTCAATACATTTTTAGCTTTTAAATAGTTATTAATCCATTAATTAATAATATCATGTGATTATTTTTATATTCTCCCACTTGGCCCACATGACTTTTCTTTCATGGTTTGAAAAAGACCATAATGTGCACAATGACATTATGCCAAAACCTTTCTTAAATTAGCTATCACATAATAATCACAACTAAGTAGGGAAAACTAATGTGAGCCGTAATAGTCGTATATCATTAATTGATACAATCCCTTCCATGTACTACAACTATAGTTCTCTATTTAATATAATCTATAAAATGAGAAGTATATAAATGGTCCAACTATGATGTCTTTGTTGGAGACTATCCCATTAAACATTTACCTTTTTTCATCAAGTGTACTAAATTAAAAAACAGGAAATATCAAAAACACAAATGAGCTCGAAGTGTCAAATAGACTTAATGAAATCATAATACAATATCATTAGTAATGTTCAATAATACCTATCCTTTCAACATGTTCATATGACTAATGTGAGTCATTCTCTCTCACTCGGCCCATATGATTTTTCTTTCATGATTTGATAAAGATCATAATGTGCACAATAACATTATGCTAAAACCTTTCTTAAATTAGTTATCACATAATAATCACAACTAAGTAGGGAAAACTAATGTGAGTCATAGCGGTTGTATGTCATTAATCGACACAGTCCCTTTCATGTACTACAACTATAGCTCTCTACTAAATATAATCTATAAAATGAGAAGTATGTGAATGGTCCAACTATGATGCCTTTGTTGAAGACTATCCTATTAAACATTCATCCATTTCCATCATGTATACTAAATTAAAAAAGAAGAAGAAGGAAATATCAAAAACACAAATGAGCTCAAAGTATCAAATAGACTTAATGAAATCATAATACAATATCATTAGAAATATTCAGTAATGGCCATCCTTTCGACATGTTCATTAATTATTTTGGGTGCCAGTCCTTTTGTTAAGGGATGTGCAATCATAAAGTTGATGCTAATGTACTCAATTGACACTCTCTATTTCTGAAACTTATTTAATAGACAAGTATTTAATTTCCATATATTTAGCACAATTGTAATACTTGTTGTTCTTAGAGAATAAAACCGTTGCAGAGCTATCACAATAAATTTTCAACGCTTGACAATATTGTTGATAATCACAAACCCTAAAATAGAGTTTCGAAAAGATGACCCATGAATAGTGTCCTCAAAGCATGCCACAAACTCAACCTTCATATTAGATGCAACAATGATAGACTACTTTGCATATTTCCATGAAATTGTCCCTGTAGCAAAAGGGAATAAGTAGCCAAATGTTGATTTTCTTGTATTAGCACATCCAACTAAGTTTGAATTTAAATATCCAATCACCTCAAGATGATCAGATCTTTTATAATTGATCACATGTTTCTTAGTTCCTAACAAGTATATAAGAACTTTCTTTGCAACCTTTGATTATGATACTTTGATACCCAAACTAATGTCTAATAATCATCGTGATCTTATGTTGCCTTGTTTATGTTTTTCATTTCAAAATTCTTAGAGAGAAATTTATTAGCTTCATATAACAAATCAAAATCATTAGTAGCAAGCAAAATGTCACCAACATACATAACTAAAAAAATAGAGTTGCTCGTGTATAAAGGAGAAAGGAGAGACAGTGGAAGGGCAATGGTAATCTGAAATAGCAAAATAATTAAATGCGTAAACTAAAAAAAGGAAAAACAAAATTCCTTTCATAAATAAAACCGAGCAGGTAACTTGAAATTCAGAATTTGCCGAGACCCGATTTTGAAATTTTCCCTCTTATGGCCTCTCTCTCTCTCTCTCACACCCTATGGGAAAATCATGTTTTTTTTTTTTCTCTTTTTCTGCCAATTCCCAAAATGCAACCTCCTCTCTTTGGGGCTGAAATTGTCCGTAACAAGAAAATAATAAAATGGGAAATCCATAAATCCGGAGAGAAAAATATGGAAACACGAAAACAATTCTTTCTCCCGTTACCTGCTAATTCATTAGGTGTAGGGCTGCTGAGATACCATTTTCCTTTTCCTCTTTCTTTCCCTTTTTACCTTATTCGGCTTGTGAATTTGTCATCATTGCAGGGAAAAGTAATTAGTAATTATGGGTTCAGTTCCGGACTATCCAGCTATTTTTTTGGTGCCGAATTTATTATCAGCATAAAGTCCTTAGTTTTTCTTCCTGAATTGCCTTCTTTTTCTGCTCTGTGTACTTATGAGGGGATAAGATTGCTGAGTATTACTCCCTCATTAGTCAATATATATTGGGCCAACACGCTCGGTGGTATATATAAAACAAGCGTAGCTAACCGCTAGAGGGCCTGGCTTCCACGCTTCTTTCTATCACCATGAAACCGAACATGGAACTTGCGATGTTGCTCCTCCTGTTTTTCAGTCTTTCTCCATGTGCGATGGCAAATGTTTCCGACGAGGATGATTTAGAATTGGAAACATAGGTTAAAACGATGAACAAGCCATCCTTCAAGACTTTTACGGTAATTTGGTAATTTTCCTTCAAACCCCCCTTTTTTCAGTCTTTTCTCCATGTGAGATGGTAGATATATTTTTTGGTGCTGCTCGACCGACAATTAAGAGCACGTTTGGTAATGTTTTTGTTCCAGAGAACAATTTTTGAACAGAAATAATTTTTTTTGTTTCTGTTCCCGGGAATAATTTTTGAGTATAAGAACGCATTTGGTAATTGCAAAAAATCTATACTCCAAGAATAGAAATACGTTTAGTAAACTTGTATAATTTTGTTGTTTATTTTAGTTTTTCAATATTTTTTTATTATATTTTTCTTTTTTTTTTCTTTTTTTTTTTTTTTTTTCCTTCTTTCATTTTGTGGCCGGTCGCCGGCCATGGCGGCGATTGGCGGCGGCTAGGCAAGCTCCGGCGAGCTCATTAGAGCCTCGCCGGTGGCCTTGGTGGCCAGGTGAGCCTCGTGCCGGCCGGCGAGGTTTGACCTCGCCAAGCTAGGGTGAGGCCGACCTCGTGTCGCCTGGGCGAGGTCGAGCCTCACCCAGCCACGGCGAGGCGAGGCTTGGCCCAACAAGCCTCGCCGTGGCTTGGCGTCTCCGAGGGCCGGCAACACTTTGGTGAGGTTGTTGGCCCTCGTCTGGCCTGTTGTCGGCACCGGCCATGGCCAAGGCTGGTGGTGACCAGCAAAAGGAAGAAAAAAGGAAGAATAAAAGAAAGAGAAGATAAAAAAGAGGAGAGAGAAAAATTGTTTTTCGAAATTGTTTCGGGAATAAGAAATAACTTTTTCTACTTCTTTTTTCTCGTTTCGAGAACAAAAAAATAAATTTTTGTTCGGGAACAAAAGTTTTACCAAACGTGTTTTTGTTCTTTTTTTTTTTATTCCCCGGAACAAGAGCAGAAATTTTTGTTCCGAAAAACAGAAACAAAAATAAACAAACAGGACCTAATTGTGTTTGATTTTATCAAGACTGAAGGAGGAGACTTGATCCATTGTGTTGATATTAACAAACAACCGTTGCTCAATCATCCTCTATTGAAAAATCATAAGGTTCATGTAAGAATTTACCAGTTTCTTCAAAATCAATTGATAAATTTGCAGACCAATATTAGATAATTTAGTTGGACTGGCCTGCTTGATACTTCTATAATCAGTTTTTCTTCTTGTAGACACGGCCAAATCTACATGTCACAAGCCTACACAAAGCTTCTCCGAATGCAAAATCGGTAGGATTTGGATTGAAAGAGCTGTGCCCCATCGGAACTGTACCCATTCGTCGAGTAACAAAAGAAGATTTGATGAGACCAAGATCCTTACCCAAGATACCGTTCGTCACAGCTACGACCTACGAGGCAAGGCAAAACAAACCTCCTTCAAATCAACATGTACGATCCCTCTCTCCCATGCTTACATGCACATCTACACGCATTCAATGATATTAGTGATTTTTTTTTTTTTTTCAAATCTACTAATGAGGTTATGTGTCTATAAATTTCACAAGACCGCATGTCAAATGTTCACTTAGTACAATCTCAAAATTTGTTCTTTCCATGAATTGTGTACAAAAAGAAATCAATACATATTTTAAAGCAAGACCGATAGGCATAGGTGAATAAGAGATTATTTATCATTTGTAGATGGTTTAAGTTATAAATTATCGTTTGTAAGTGGTTTCTATATCAAACAACATAGTAGAAAATATTAAATACGGAGCAGGTAGAAGTGTGGCCATCTACAATCTAACGATTGCTCATGACCAATTCAATTCACATGATGTTTGGCTTTCAACTAATTCCCCAGAGCATATTAGCATGATTGCAGCTGGTTGGGCGGTAAGTTATTTTTTAAGTAGGACAATGCCATAGGTTTTTTGGTCACAAGAAGTTCAATATATAGTGAAATGATTTGAGAGAAAAATCTCTTATTTTCCGAGGTTGCTCCATAGTTATATGGCAATACCTTTTCTCGATTGTTCACATATTGGACAGAGGAGCTGTGAAGATGATTGTCAATTCTTAATTGAATCAATTTATATCGCTAATTTTCAAAATCCAAACTAGACGTGGGAGATAACTTGAATCTTATTGACTAGAGCGTTGTCGTCTTAAGGTGATAGCTACCGCAATGGGTACCATAATGTACTATGTCCGTGTTTCATCCAAAGGTCGATGGAAGTGGTTTTTATTTAAGTCAATGAGAGGATAATATCTTTGTTCAAAAAAAAAAAAAAATGAGAGGATGAGATCAACAAAATTTCAATTTATGTAAAAACTCACGCAGCAACTAATGGCTGTGATAGAACGGTCCACAACAGATTGAATTTTGAGGATCACTCTGAACATGTAGTGGATATAATGCGGCGCCCATGGTTTTATGACAGTAATGTCCCAAACCAGTGGTCTGCCGGCCCCTCTCTCTCTCTCTCTCTCTCTCTCCACAGAAGAAACAGAGGTTTAATGCGTGTGTGAACATAAAGTCATATGAAAACAACATAGGAAAAAGGCCAGCTCTTTTACGGATCACTGTGTCAGAGTGAAACATAAAGCCCTTGAACGGAAAATGTGTGCGAAACCCTACACCCATCATTCGTTGTCTTCTTCAATGCTGCGGTTTTCTCGGCTCCATTCCACGATCCTACCGCTTATCTGGATAAAGAAACTGCAATCTCTGTGAAATGCTTTGCTCCAAGCTGTGATCCCAAGCTTAGTTCCAACCGACTTTCATTTTTTCCAGATTATTTCTTTCGTAGAATCTTAAGTTTTATAAACTTTTTTCTTCAGAAATGTCGATTCAATCACTCTGATGTTGATGGAGAAATTTTGTACGGATACTGGGTTAAAACATTAAAATAAAGAATTCAAAAACTATTTCCGCATGTATCAATAAAAAAATTCCTCCAAAGTGGGGTTTGCAATTCAAGATACTATTTCAGGAAGATTTCCATGGTGGGTTCCATTTTTGTATGGCTGGATTTATGAAGATCCGGTACCTGTCTTTGGATAACTTTTCAAGATATTTAAAGATCAATTTTGATTGTCTATCCTTAAACACTGAATTTGAAAAACAATAAAGATTACGCGCTATTATTAGTGGTATCTATGTGCCTTTTATTCTACCATAACCCACATAATTCAATAATTTTGATGCTCGACATTCGGTTTCCTTTTGATTTTATCTAAAATAATCTAATTCTATGAGCTCAACACAATCTTTGGAATGGATAATTCTTAAAAATCCACATAATTAAAAAATTTAGATCCATGGAATCCGCATGAACCTTGGTCCATCTTTTTCTTCTTGCTAAGAAGGTAGAGTACCCGTACGATTTGTGCGCACAATCAAAGAACCAACCGACCAGAGCAGGCCAGAAAAAAGAAACCCGCTGGAAAGCAAGTGAGACGACGTTGGAATTTGAAAACCATCAACACGACCGGCGCCACTCCCTCTCCCTCCCTCCCTCTCTCTCTCTCTCTCTCTTTCTCGTCCTCCTGCTATGTGAACCCTATAAATATCACTGCACTAATGTCACTCCCACTCAGGCAAAGCTTCCTAAAACACGAGCTCTCTTTGCAAATTGACTCCCTCCCTCTCTTACTGTTTTCACTAGGATCTTCTCGTCACAATACAGCAATGGCCAACAATAATGTCACTGCTTCTCCTCTTGAGAAAACCAGTTTGGCTTCGCTGGACCAGAGGCTGGCCATGGCCAAAAGTTGCTCTCGCGGTATGCAACATTCTGTTACATTGAAAGTCCACGAATTAAGTTTGTCATGTTTTTGCAAAATTACTGTTCTTCTTTCTTTTTTCCTGCAAAATGGCTGAAGTTCGAATTTCTGATGTGCATCAAACAGAGGGTGTAAAAGCCGGAGCTAAGGCGGCTGTTCTGGTGGGGATAGCAACGGCCATCCCAACCGTGAGTCTTTGCATTGCCCATTTTGTCAGGATTTCTTTCTTCTGGAGATATTTGATTTAAATGTTTTTCAAATTCTTTGGCTGAAACTTTTGTTCAATTCGAAGGTGTCTTTTTATTCTCACTATGTAAATGTTTAACTATGCAGCTGGCTAGTGCAAGGATGCTGCCCTGGGCAAGAAGAAACTTCAACCACTCAGCTCAAGCACTCATTATCTCAACAGGTCGTTAGACATTAATCAGACTGACAATGATCAATGACTTTGTATCATAGATCTTCATGTAATAGACCAATATTGCGATTAACTGACAGGAATATTTTCCTTATGACAGTTGCTGGAGCAGCCTATTTCATAGTTGCTGACAAGACTGTCTTGGCTACGGCTAGGCGGAACTCCTTCAAGCAAGTCCATAACACTGAGGCATGAAGTCAAAAACACTAGACAAGAAGCTTATGTGGCTTCCATTTCGAAGCAACTTGTTTCTGAGTGAACTAGAAAGCAGAGTACCACCTTGTATCACCTAAAAAATAAGGGTGGGTTCTTCTGCTTCATCCTGAAGATGAATCTAGTTCACATTTTATATCAGAATGAAGAGCATGAGGATGTATTAAGCAATTTAGTGTAATTTACAATCACCAAATGTTGTCCCTATATCATGACGTGTTCATTACCAACAATCCTTACATGAGCAATTACCATCTCTAAAATGGTGGAAGCGGTTACGGTCCCGGGCAATTATCTCCCTATTGAAAATCTTTGAAATGAGCTTTGTTGCTGAATGGCAGTTTCTGCAGACTCGAAGGTTCTTGGCAATCCTGATGGTTGTCCTGGGCTTAGTACTGATCAGCCCGAATGCAATTGCCAGCTTCTCACTGTGGTGACTTAATGCGCATCCCTTCCACTCTTCATCCATGTCATAAAGCACCTCGGTTGTGTCCGGCACAAACCCAGCCATTTCCAAAAGCCTGTCTATTTCATCCAACATCATGTATATGTCTTTGCTCTGAGGATGTGTTTTGTCACCCACGAGGAACTCATGAACCACACTATCTACTTCTACAGATGTCGACCCAGGAACCTTTTTCATTCCCTTATCATTCAGTTTGGTTCTTATTCTCGCCACATCGTCCCACCTACCAGCTTTTGCATAAATGTTGGATAAGAGCACATAAGCACCAGGATTGTCGGGTTCCAGCTCGAAAAGATGCCGAGCAAAAGTTTCACCCAACTCGACTTTTCCATGAGCTCGGCAAGCTTCTAGCAGAGAACCCCAAATAGCACCATCTGGTTTCACATTCATCGATTCTATGAGGGCCTCCGCTTCATCAAACAATCCATTTTTACCCATGAGATCTATGACACATCCATAATGCTGTAATTTAGGAGAGATTCTATAGTCTTGGATCATTGAACTAAAATAACTCCGTGCAAGTTCTAATGAACCTTCATGATTACAGGCAGATAAAACACCAACGAATGTGATATCATCTGGCTCGAGCCCTTCATTAACCATTCTCGAGAAAAAGCCAAGGGCCTTCTCTACTTCCCCATGGATGGCCAATCCAGAAATCATTGCATTCCAAGAAGACAAGCTTTTACACTTCATGCCATTAAAAACTTGTTCTGCTGCCTCCACATTCCCACATTTTGCATACATGTCGATAAGACTGGTATATAAAGCGGTGTTTGTTGAGCTTTTGAAGTTCCTGTTTATGTAAGTGTGAATCCATTTTCCAAGATCGAGTGCACATAAGCAAGCACAAGATGGGAGAACATTTAAAAACGTGACATCATTAGGCTCCACATTAGATTTTAGCATTTCCCTGAACAGAACCAATGCCTCTTTGTAACAATTCGTATGACTATAACCACCAATCATAACATTCCACGAAACAACATCCTTCTGCGACATTCCATCAAACAACCCTCGAGCTATTTCTACATCCCCACACTTTGAGTACATGTCAATAAGCGCATTGACAAGCCGTGTATTTGATCCCACCCCACAATCCTCTATCCAACAATGCATCCACTTCCCTAATTCCACTGAACCTGACTGTGCACAAGCTGAGAGAACGGTAACCATTGTACTCTCATTCGGCATCACATTTACCTTCTGCATTCCCCTAAATGTTTCTATTGCCTCCTCAAATTGGCCACATTCACTGTATCCTGCAATCATAGCATTCCACGACACTGCATCTCTCACCGGAATATCCTCAAACAGCCGTTTGGCTTCATTCATTTGACCACTAGATGCATAACCAGTCAACAAAGCCGTATAAGACACAACATCTCTGTAAGAGCTTTTCTCGAACACCAGATGTGCACTGTCCAATTCACCGCTCTGAGCATACATACTGATAAGTGAAGTGTGCACAAAAGCATCAGACTCAAGTCCTAGCTTCAAAACATGCGAATGAATCTGTTTCCCTTCATGGGTCAACCCAGCTTTCGCACAAGACTTCAACAGGAAAGGGAAAGTATAAGAATTCGGCTTCGCCCCACGTAACAACATTTGAACATAAATATCCATGGCTAAGCCCGGGGCAGCGCTCAAACAATGCCCTCTGATTATAGTGTTCCAAATCAACTGATTCGGCTCCTCGATAGATTCAAACAGCGAGACCGCATAGGACAGATCGCCGGATGGTGAGACCGCGCAAAACTCGATGAGCTTGCTAAGGGCGAACTGGGTATTGTGGAGGCCGGATTTTACGATCTGGCAGTGGATTTGCCTGAGCTGGTGGAGGTTCTTGCACTTGGAGAGCAGTGACAGAGATGGGTGTGCTTGGAGGAGCTTGTACGGTGGATCAGAAGAGGGGAGGACATGGAAGCTGAACGGCGAAACTGAGGGAGGGATGGATGAAGCGAGCATTTTCTCGGTCTTCTGGACTGGGATGAAGCAGGGCAGAGGATGAAAAAGAAGACAGCTTTTGAATTACAGTTGGTGAATTCTCGAGTAAACGTCCAGTACCCGCCACAATTTTGCGGGCCTGGCTATTTCGGCCCAATCGCGGGCCCGATCCCTGGGAGAGAACTTAGGCCCGCCCAATATTGAACCGGTTTGATTAGGGCAATCGAAGCCTAGCCTCACTGTCATTTTCTAGCAAAATTGTACTTCTTGGTTTATATAACTTCAAAATCTAAGCAAGTAATTATCAAATAATTGATGAGACAATACGAAAACATTCATTCAAAAAGGAAGCTCCCGAACTTGAGATCAAAGCTTTGGATCGAGATGGATTTGGGTAAGTAGTGACGTGTAAGCAAAGTGATAGAGAGATCCGACTGTAAATGCGTCGAATGTGCTTGTTGTTAATTATTACTTTAGATTTTAATAATTCTCACTTTATAAACTAGATTTAAACTTTAAATTTGTACAAATTTGGAGATCTAAATAGACATGCGTATTCGATGTAATTGCTCCGTTGTCTTGTAGCTTTGAAACAATATGTTGTGGCTATGAAGGATGAATGCGTTTGCCGATGCTTATGTTAAAGCTAGAAGACCTTAAAACAGGAAATGGTAGCTTTGAGAAAGTTTGATGAGCTTATGAATATATATTTGAACACCTTATCAAAGTTAAAACTCTTCTTTTGAAAATCGTAGTGTTATGCATGTTCATACTAGGGATTATACTAAAACTATATCTCATTTCTGACAAGGAGTAATTAGTTTTCAGGTGGACTAGCTCCCATCCAAGAATTAGAAAGTGGACTAGAGGTTCCAGTTCCCAATTTCTAGAATCGGAATCTAGCCTACTTGCTCCTGGAACCGGACCGATTGGTCCAGTTTGGTTCTCAGGTGGCCAATAAAGCTGGTGATATGTTCTCAACATACAAATGCAAAACTTGCTAGAAAACAAGAACCTCTGTAATTCCACAAAACAGATTGATGACACTCAAGCAAAGTGAATCCTCTCTATTTCAAGAACATCATTATATTCACCCAGTGAAGAAAGAACTAACTCAAGTATGCGACAACTACTTCTGGTGTTCGCATTAAGCAAATCATGTAATTGGTGTAGACTGAGGAGAGCTTCAATCAAGATGTGGGTCTTCCATCTAAAATGCAATATTAGTCCTTTTTATTTGGCATTTCATTCAAGCATTTTAACGGATACACACAGTGATCAGTTCGAAGATGAGATCTAGATGCAGCATCGAAAATGGTGTACGAAGAACGGGGGAAAAAGAAAGAGCATTGGATATTTGTCTTGATGAGATACGAGCGCGATCACGATCGGCCAAAAACAGAGCAAGAGAGGGAGACGAGAGTCAGAGACTCTAGATGAGACCGTAAGAGGGACGCGAGGGACTCAGGAGAGGGACTGGCGTCAGAGAGTCAAGCGAAAGAGAAACTGAGGGTTAGAGTTGACCAAGCGTAAGAGGCATGAAGAATTAGGGCTTGTGAAAAAGGAAGCGTAAGTGCCTGGAATTTGTGGATGGTGGGTCCAAGCCAAGGATGGCAATCGTGATAGGAGGGTTTTTGGAAGATATTTTTTTTATTTACAAATTTGTAAGATTCATTTTGGCTGCTTACCTTGCACGTTTAAAATACAAATCACATGTTCGAATGTCACAAAAGCAACCATTGATGTGTTGTTTTCTCAACTCTAGGTCAATTTCCTATTATTCCTCTTTCCTTTGTGACCTTTAAATATATAGGTAGTCTTGGTCCTATCAGATAAAGTTAGTAAGAACACCTAGAGAGGAGTGAATATATGTTTAAAACAAATTTTAACAACCAGTTTCGGAATAAGGTAAGTAAGATTTGGATAAGAGACAAAATCAGTTTTGTGAAACGCCAGACTTTTGATAGATATTCAAAATTTGATATGTAACATATTTAACTTGCACAATAACATGTAATAGTGCAACAAACTTAAGTAAAAAAGTTAAGAGAAAAGAAGATTGCACATGAAATTTATAATGGTTCAACTTTAGTTTAAGTCTACGTCAACTCTCCCACGCTGACAGCCTTTTGGATGGAATTTACTGTAGTGTCAACAGAGAAATACAATTTATGAGTGGAAACACTTAGTGGAAGATCCCTCTCACTCACTAACACAACTTATATGGTGCTTCGAAAAAAAACAAATAATTGAGAGAAGTTTCAGATTTTAGAATTCTAATTTTCATGTCCCACACTTCAAACCGACTAAATGACCTCCTTAAATGCTCCTCCATATCTCACTAGCTGTTGACAATTTATGGAGGAATTTCTTCCAATCAAACCGTTGGACAGAATCGATTAAAGCGATCTTGTAGCCGTTTGAAGAAAGAGATAGAAAATCATTTGATTTTGGTTGCCTATACAATCAGATTCTTGGTTTCCATAAGTAGATGCTTCCCAAAAAAGAACTTGCCTTCAAGATTAATTTCATCAATTTGTGATTGATTCCATTAATGAATTTATAAAAGGTAAGTGAAATCCTTCGTTATAGAACTAGATGTTGTAGAATAAATTCCTAATAAGTTCATTTTGAATTTGTGTCGCAAAATTCACAAATCTGAATCTGATTTCTTCCTTGTTTTGGACATGATCTCAGTCTAGATTTTGTCAAAGTAGTAAGTACTTCTGGGAATGAATAGACTTTGGCAAAAGTCTTCGATATCACCTTAGAAACAACTTTAAATGTATTATGTTCTTCAAAATAAGAGCAAGAACCAACAAGTTTTATCAACTTTAAAACTTGATGGAAGTTTTCTCAACATTATCTGGTGAAATATGGTTTAGGACTAGTAAAATAATGTCTCTTCAGACCTTTACTTAATTGGTCTGAAAAATTCGGCAGGACCCAAGTCGATTTCATTTCTGTTCTATTTATTCTTTTTCTGGGGTTCTTTTTTTTTTTTAATCCTCCAATAGGAAACGCCAGTGAATTTTATCACAACTGGGGAAGGTGTAAGCGAATTCTGGTCGTGGGAACCGGATTCCAAGAACCATGATTTTGCTATGTCGAGTTGGAAGATCACGGGCTGAGGACTAAAGGCTGATTAATTATGGACATAATTGAGATCGAACATTCTACTTGTAGCCGAAATCCAAGACACCGTGACTGGACAAGATCATGTTCCATGCAGAACGGAAAGCGTATGGCGAAAGACGGCTGAGAAAGGTTTGGAATCATAGAAAGGGGAGAAAAATAATATATCGAGAAGGAGAAAACTGATGCTGGACGGAAGCGGTTAGTGAAACATGATTGAGAATCATAGAAAGAGGAGAAAAATGGGAAAACCAAAGAGGGGAAGGAAATCAGATAAAGGATGGAAGAAAGGGTAAGGAAAGCTAAAATTCGGCAACAATTCAATAATCAGAATATCAATTCAAAATAAAATACGAAATAATTAGATGCATTGACCCCCGATGTAGTAAACCTGGTTTCCCAGTAAGATAACTATAAAAAAGAACCATTATCAACTAAATTCTTGATGAGATAATAATAAATCTATCGATAAGAATATTAATTAAAAGCGTAATCTCGGTGTAATTCCGACCCTTCATCATTCTTCCCCATAAAAAAGAACTTGACTACAGCGAGTTGCATAGATGCCCTTGCCAATGAGCCAAGTAATGAAATCACTTTGCGCCTGAAAAACCCGATATCCCTATCTTTACGTCAGGAATTATCTTCAAAACAATATCAACCGCAGTAGCACACTTTACCTTCTCTATCCTCTTTGAGAAATCAGGTAGCTTTGGAAGTGAACTTGCCTCGATCGAATCAATATTGCACTAGTGTGTTGGCTGAATCAAACTTCATGTCCAACATTGTACGCAAATGTTCAGTAATATGACCTCCGTATGTAAAATCAACTGATGATCGTGCTTGTTATTTTTTTTTGTTTGAATTTTCTGTAATTTTTTTTATAAAAAATGCAAAGGGCCTCAAATCGCAGAATTTTGTGCTTAAAATTAGGGGTGAGCATTGGAACCGGATCGAATTGATCGGTTTTGGACAATTTCCAATTCTTAAAAATTTGAAACCGTTGATTGTTGGTCTGGTTCTTGATTCTTGTTATAGACCAAACCACCCGGGACCTTAGCAAGTTAATGATCTGGTATTATCTTTATCAAACCTTTAATGCCTTTCCACTAAGATTTTCATAGATTAAAGATCCAAAATACTAAAAAAAATGAGAGTTTAGACTATGCAACACTCCTTGTAGTCATGCAAGGAACACACAAAAAAGAAAAAAAAAAGAATAGAAATATATAATTGCTGGTTTCTTGACCCACTCAAAAACCAAACCAGACCGACCAGTGTGGTTCAAGGATTAGATGGGTCAGTTCCCAATTCCACAAATTAGGAATCAATCCTTCTAGTTCAGTTCCTTATTCCAAGGTGAGAACCAACCCACTCGAGAACTAATCACCCTAACTTAATATCTAAGGGAAATTTGCTACACTACTTTGAACTTAATATGTGGCACGCATTTGGAATGAGTACGTTCCTCATTACTCGGTAGTGTATATTCTTTATTTATTTGACATGTGCTTCTAATCTCGTGTGGTGTATATATCACCCCCATTAACTTTGACTGCATTGTATATATCACTTCAAACTTGAACTTGGTAAAGTTTGTAAACCCCATCGAAAATGTGTAGTGGTCACTTGATAAATGTAAAAGAAAGTCTCATCTTTTGAATTAACTTTTGAGGTAAGAGAGACCCAATACTACCCTTTGTGTAGACATGCACACATCGAGCTTAAGTTGGAGCCGCAACGACTCTCTCCAAGTGACTGTTTGGTCCAAACTTGTCTCACATTTATAAAGTGGCTGCTTGCTCACACATCGGGCTTGAGAGACTTTCTCTCACACTTATAAATTGACCACATGCCTCTTCCACGACTGATATGGGATAACTCCAATATCCCTCACACATTTGGCTTAGATCGGAGCTACAATCTTGTTGGTCACTTATCTTCTACCATACTACTTGTTGTCAATTGAATGTCACTCAAAAACTCTCCATGTTACCTAGGCTCTAATACCAATGTTGGTTGGTCTTGGTTTTAATACTCTCTCACCTCAAAAGCTAGTTTAAAAAGTAGGGTTTTTCCTCGCAATTATAAAATAATCACATGTCCTTTTTACAACAGATGTGGGATAACCCCAACAAATAAGGAGTTAATTATCCTTGCTTAGCTTTACAAACCGCTACTTTTCAATGTATGTAGCTTAAGTAATGACTCATGGTGCAAAATCACATCGCTTTAAAAATATTTTTTCTCCATTTAATTAACCCTGCTAATAAAAACCCTAGGCCTCGTCCTGGTTCCTCGTCATCAAAACCAAGAGAGAGAATTAAACATTATGAACTACACATTCGAACATACTCACTCAGTGTATATTCATGATATTTGTGAATGCATGACCGTCTGTATATTTAAGTCGACGTACGGATATAAATCTGTTGGTTGTTGCTTTTTATGTTACGCGAGTGTACACAAAACAATAATTATTCACTCTCAAATGAAGTGACACGATGAGATCTTTTTAAGATCGTGTCGGCATGCATCTGTGTCAATAGAAGACAGTAGTAACCAAGAAAGGAATAAAGAGACTCTCGAACTAACATAAAATTGTTAGACAATACATATTATTCTTTGATGCGGAAATTTATCATAAAACAATGATATTTGATATTTATGATTTTCACAAATAGATGAAAACCTACCTTTATCCATAGCGTTACCATAGAACACGAACCAAATGAAGAAATCTGATTTCTCTCCCTTAACCCACTATTCCTTAATGTATTCAATTAATAGAGGAGAGAATACCAAGTTCTTTTCTGTTATTATTGTTCGTCGTAGGCGGAGAAAGGACCGGACTCTATTTATACATTCTTTCAATAGGTGCTTTCCATCAAAGTGCCTTTTCAACTTTTCATAAAAGTCATAACTCTTCGTTTTATTAGGGTCGCAACTTCTCATAACTAATATTTCTTTATTTTATAGCATTTCAACAATTATTAAACCATATTAAATCATATCATGTGGGCCACAATAATTTTTACATTCTCCTACTTGGCCCATATAATTTTCCTTTCATGGTTTAATAAAAACTGTAATGTGCACAATAACATTATGCTATAAAATTTTCATTAAATTAGTAAACACCTAATAATCACAATTAAGTAAAAAAAACTAATGCAAATCATAACGGTTGTATGTCATTAATCGACATAGTCCCTTCTATGCACTATAATTATAGCACTTTACTTAACATGATCCATAAATGAGAAGTACAATAATAGTCTAACTATAATGTCTCTTTAGAAACTATCATGTTTAACATTCATCTATTTTCCATAATATATACTAAATAGAAAACTGGAAATATCAGAAACACATAAATAAGCTCAAAGTGTCAAATACATAAACTTAATACAATCATAATACAAACATTAATAACGTCCAACAATGCCCATCTTTTCAACATGCTCATTAAATGTTTTGGGTGTCAGTCCTTTTGTTAAGGGATCTACTATCATAAGATTGATGTTAATGTGCTCAATTGACACTCTTCGTTTCTGAACTTCTTCTTTAACAGACAAGTATTTGATCTCCATATGTTTAGCACATTTAGAATACTTATTGTTCTTAGAAAAGAAAACTGCTGCAGAGTTATCACAATAAATTTTCAATGGCTTGGCAATACTGTCAACAATCACAAACCCTGAAATAAAACTCCGCAACCATAATCCATGAATAGTGGCCTCAAAGCATGCCACAAATTCAGCTTCCATGGTAGATGTAGCAATAACTGACTACTTCACACTCTTCCATGAAATTGCCCCTCTAGCCAAAAGAAACAAGTAACCAAACATTGATTTTCTTGTATCAGCACATCCGGCTAAGTCTGAATCTGAATATCCAATCACCTCGAGATGATCAGATCTTTTATAAGTGAGCATATGATTCTTCATTCCTTGCAAGTATCTGAGAACTTTCTTTGCAGATTTCCAATGATCCATTTTAGAATTACTTTGATACATGTCCAGCATTCCGACAGCAAAACTGATATCTAGTTTGGTGCAAGTTTGTGTATACATTAAACTCCCCACAACAGATGCATAAGGAATATTTTTCATTTGTTCTCATTCCAATTCACTTTTCGGACATTGCATAAGGCTAAATTTGTCACATTTCTGAATTGGAACTATTACTGCTGCACATTTACTCATATTAAATCTCTCTAAAATTTTCTCAATGTAGGCTTTTTGAGACAATCCTAATAATCCTTATGATCTATTACAGAATATTTATATTCCTATCACATACGTTGCCTCTCCCATATCCTTCATTTCAAAATTCTTAAAGAGAAATTTCTTGATTTCATGTAACAAACCAAGATCATTAGCAGTAAGCAAAATATCATCAATATACAGAACTAGAAAAATAAACTTGCTCCCACTAATCTTCATATATATACACCGATCAACGGTGTTTTCCTTAAATCGAAAAAAAGTTATGGTATCGTTAAACTTAAGATACCATTGTCGGGAAGCTTGTTTAAGTCAATATATCGACTTCTTTAATTTACATACCATGTATTCATTTCCTTTAACTTAAAAGCCTTCGGATTGGTCCATATAAACCTCTTCCTTTGAATTCCCATTAAGAAAAGCGGTTTTTACATCCATTTGGTGTAACTCCAAGTCATAATGAGCCACCAAAGCCATAATAATTCTAAGTGAGTCCTTCTTAGAAATTGTTGAAAATGTCTTTTTATAGTCAATGCCTTCTTTCTGAGTAAAACCCTTTACAATAAGTCTGGCTTTATGTCATTCAATATTGCCTTTTAAGTCGCGCTTGATCTTAAAGACCCATTTACGCCCGACCTTTTTACATCCTTTAGGCAATTCAACAATATCTCAAATTTGATTTTGATGCATGTATTTTAACTCTTCCATGGCATTAAACCATTCAAAGTTTTCACATTTCATGACTTGGGAAAATTAATCTGGATCATTTCCAATTCCTAGGTCAATTTCTGACTTTTGTAGATAAACTATATAGTCATCAGAAATAGCCGACCTCATTTCTCTTTGAGATCTTCTTAATGCTATTTCTTGTGACTCAACTATTGGAGGTTCAATGTTGACATCTCCATTATGGAGTGTTTGTTCAATAATTTGTTGTTCTCAATTATTGTTAGATTGTATTATAATATCATGAAGAACAACTTTAAAAGTTTTGGGTATAGGAACTTCTACCCTTACTTCTTGAATGCAAGCATCACGCACTCTTTCACTCCCGCTGATGTCACCATTCTCAATGAACCTAGCATTTTCATATTCAACAATTCTTGTACTATGATTAGGACAATAAAATTTATACCATTTGGATTTCTCTGCATAACCAATAAAATAACCACTGATCGTTCTTGAATTCAATTTCCTTTCATGTGGATTGTAAAATCTTACTTCTGCTTGACAACCCCAAACATGCAGGTGTCGTAAATTAGGTTTCCTTCCCGTCCACAGTTCAAAGAGAGTCTTTGGAACTGCCTTACTAGGAACCCTATTTAATAAATACATAGAAATCTTTAAAGCATACATCCACAAAGATAATGGTAAAGATGAATGACTCATCATACTCTTAACAATTTATATTAAAGTACGATTACGCCTTTCTGCTACACCATTTTGTTGTGGTGTACCTAGTATTGTGTATTGAGCACAAATGCCATGTCCTTCAAGGAACTTAGCAAATGGACATGGACATTGTCCCGATTCATCATACTTTCTATAATATTCACTCCCTCTATCCGGTCTTACTATTTTCACTTTTCTATCTAATTGCCTCTCAACCTCTTTAATATACACTTCAAGTGCATTCACTGATTAAGACTTATCATACAATAGATAAATGTAACCATAACGTAAAAAATCATCAATAAAAATAACTTTTCTTACCAAAAGATGGAACATCGAAATGACCACATATGTCAGTATGTATAATTTCAAAAAGCTCTATGCTTCTTGTGGCACCTTTCTTGGTGTGTTTTGTTTGTTTACCTTTAATACAATCAATACACACTCTAAAGTCAGTAAAATCCAATATTGGAAGAATTTCATTCTTCACTAATCTTTGCATTCTTTCCTTGGATATATGACCCAAACGTTTATGCCACAAGTAAGCAAAATTCTCTTTCACAAAATTTCGTTTATTGCCAACATTATGATGCAAGGTCATTAATGTCTCAATAAAAGTATTATCAAGTTTAAATTTGTAAAGACCATCACATAAAGTTTCAGTTCCAATAAGAGTATCACTCTTAAATAAACTGAAAGATTCAAAACTAAACTTACAATAAAATCCCGCCACATCAAGCCTTGACAAAAAAACTAAATTGCGAGAAAATGTAGGTACATAAAGGGTTCGAAACAAAACAAATTAATGCCCAATATCCAAGATCAAATGATAAGTGCCAATGCCTTCAACTGGAGCTTTGTTTCTGTTTCCCGTAATCACATAACTTTCATTTGGCTTTATGGTTTGGATCGTAAGAAATCTCTGCATCGTATTTGACACATGAGTGGTGGCACCAGAATCAATCCACCAAGTCTTATGAGGAACTTCAGTAAAGTTTGATTCAAAATATACTAAAGCACAAGACTTACCTTTCTTTTCGAACCAAACCTTACATTTTAGACAATCTTTCTTCAAGTGTCCAATTTTGTTGCAAAAATGACACTTAATAAGATTGTGTTCTTTCTTGTGGATTTGACAAGCCTTTGAAGAGTCATTCAGGACATGTAATCATTTCTTCTTGCTCCTTCCACATTTCCTCTTGAAATTCCTTTGAACTTCTTGATGACTTGTGAGATGAACAAAATGAGCATTTTGATTCTGTATCCTTGTTTTCTCTTAAACTAACATACTGGCCAATTCGTTCACATTCCACTTATCTTTTATAGTGTTGTAATTAATTTGAAATAGCCCATATTGTTTATGAGATAAGGAATTAAGCATAAACTGTACTAAAAAGTACTCATCTACGTTCATTCCTATAGTCCTTAACTTTGCTACTAAATTCGTCATCTCAAGTATATGCTCATGCATGGTACGTGAACCATCATATTTCATAGTGGTCAGTGTGCTCATCAATGTACCAATAAGTGACTTATCAGCAATTTGAGAATGCTCTTCCACAAATTTCATAAATTCCTTAGCATTATCAATCTTAGGAAGAGAAGTATTTAAGTTGTTTGCAACTGTCATTCGCGTAAACATTAAGCTCAGTCTGTTTGATCTTTCCCAAGCTTTATGGAAAGACTTTTCATCATCGCTACTTTTATCAGTAATAGCAGCTGGTTTCTTAACTTGAAGCGTTAAATCAATATCCAGGACACCTAAATAAAACTGGACTTGTTCACTCCAATAAGGAAAATTCATCCCATTGAATAAGGGAACAGACAAGGCATGCGAATGGAGTGAAACAAATACATATACTACAAATGTGCAATAAAATACTCATACATTAATGCCTTGAGAATATCACTTAATCAGATTCAAACTAAACTACACATGTACATCATAGTTTTCCTCTAGGCGATCCTATGATATACAAATATATGTAAACTATAATGATGTTAATAACTTTTATTTGGTAATTGTAAATATATCTTATTAAAATTTATTTTCTATCTTTGGATATACAAACAAATTTAACAAGTCATATTAATTACCAACTATCATGTTCATGAATTATAAGAAAACCCTAAGTTCTTATAATAAATAAACTTCAATATACCCATAACACCAATAATGATATGAAACATATCAATTCCATATATAACATCAATTAATCATGGGTAATTGAATAAAACAATTTACAATATCAAAAATTCAAAAGACTTCAAGGTTTGGCCACTTTGGTGACTAACAAACCATTCATAATATGAATTTTTAATATTGTAAAATACAAATATTTACCAAATTGCACACAAGGACAAAAACTTAATCAAAGCATAAGGGCAAAATCGTAAAATCATAATTTCATAATGGCAAAACCATAAATTTAATATCCAAAGGCAAAATGGTAAATAATCAACAATGGCAGAATCGTAATTATAAATTAAACAGGGGCAAAACAGTAAATAAATTGCAAGAAGGACAAAATGGAAATTTTAAAAATGGCATAGGGGCAAAAACGTAAAAAGGCTGTGCAGGGACATCAGGCGCGTGCCGAGCACGCGCTTTCATCCGCTGCATGTGCGTGTGCGCGTCCAACGCACAGGCGCGTGCGTTGCACGCGTGTGCCAACTACCGCGCGGGCGCGTGGAGACCACATGCCAATGGTTGGCGCGCGCATGACGGCGTGTGGCGCATGAGTTCCATGCGCTTGCAATTGCAACGTGCACGTGGACCCACGCGCCTTCTTCCCTCGCGCACAGTAACTTTTCTTCAACATTTTTCATCTTTTTTCTCTCGCGCACAGTAACTTTTCTTTGCCATTTTTAGTCCTTTTCTTCATGAAAACATTATATCATTCGGATTTTCTTTGACAGAACCCTCCGAAAACATTTCAACGATAATAAATAGTACGAACAGAATCGTTCAATGAATCATCATACATAAATCATAATATCTCTATGAAAGAAAAATTATGAGATCATAAACCATGCTCTGATACCAACTGTTAGACAATACATATTATTCTTTGATGCGGAAATTCATCATAAAACAGTGATCTTTGATCTTTATGATTTTCACAAATAGATGAAAACGTACATTTATCCATAGTGTTACCGTAGAACACGAACCAAATGAAGAAATCCGATTTCTCTCCCGTAACCCACTATTCCTTACTATATTCAATCGATGGAGGAGAGAATACCGAGTTCTTTTCTGTTATTGTTGTTCGTTGTAGGCGGAGAGATGACTAGACTATATTTATACATTCTTTCAATAGGTGCCTTCCATCAAAGCACCTTTTCAACTTTTCATAAAAGTCATAACTCTTCATTTTATTAGAGTTGCAACTTCTCATAACCAATATTTATTTATTTTATAGCATTTCAACAATTATTAAACCATATTAAATCATATCATGTGGGCCACAATAATTCTTACAAAAATATCGTAAATTCTGTAAGTTCCAGAATTGAGACACTCCTCCAAATGACTGAACTTAAACGAAGTGCATCTTCTAAGGACCTTGGTAGCATAACAATTAGAATACAAATCGCTATGTTGCTCAGTGCTAGGGGTGAGTGGCTTGAAGCTTATCCATTGGAACGGGTTTTCTAATTTTTTAAAATCTAGAACCGACCATGCATACTTTAAAATCAGAAGCTTACTCTATCACAGGTTCCAAAGTTGGTTCCGGAGTCTATGCAAGTTTTAGCCATACTCTAAATTGAAGATTGCAATGAATCATCACCTCTAATAGTTATAATCCATTGATCATAACTTATTATGATATATGAATAAAGTAAAAATCTCAAACATGGATATTGTTGGAAATAGAAGTTCAAATTAACCATTTCAAATTTAACACTTATAATTGAAAACCCCCAAGATCACAAAAAGAAATAGAATTATAAAAACAGAAGGATTTATTTCGCATTCTAGATTCCCAGTTCCACCTAACATCTACCCATCAGAATAGGTTCTCCAATCTTTGGAACCTGAAATTTACCCTATATATCCTAAAACTTGGAACCAGACTCGTTTCCACCAATTCAGCTCTCAGGTTCTCGGTTTAGAACCATGCTAACCCCTAATCACTATATATAGTATGCGCCATGCAGGCGCTACCAAGTCTGGCTAGAGCAGTGACTCGGGAAGGTGATATCTGATATGGTGGGTCGTGAGATAAGCTGACATGGCCCTAGTTGTAAGCGTGACACACGTGCTAACCGACACATGAAAGCTACGTAATAAGCCAGCACTCTTTTTAGGAGTTCGATCAAAAGAACTCCATAATGATTCTGTATAGTTTCCCGAGAAATATTTATTGATTGCCGATGCTCGGTTGATCGCAACTCTTTCGAATAAAAATCTTGAAGACGGATGGATTCTATTTTGTACCCATCCAATATCAAAAGAGATCCTAAACGTCCGAACTTGTGGAGGTATATCTAAACCAACCATTGAGAAAGAGCTCACGAAGTTGCTCTTCAACTATGTTGGCCAATTAAACATTAAAAGATTACAAACTAAAAGCACCTATGTTTGCCCATTTAGCAAATTCAAATGACAACTATGTCGGCCAATTTACTCTCTCTCCCCCCGTTTTTCTTTTTTTTCCTTTTTTCGGCTTTGGCTGATTCGTCGACATTTTAGTTCAAACATGGACAAGTCGGGCAGATGCATGGAACTTAGAATTAATTCTCTATTACTTTCAAGGTGAAGAGGGTATACCGGATTAATGAGAGTAATACACATAGGAAAAGAAGAGCTACGTCAAAGGGAATATGCCACCAAATGAAAGCTCAGATGCCAATGAATACCAAAAGCTTTTGGAATAATCAACTCGTGGGGCTCATAAGAACGTGAATTGCCCTTTCTATGAAAGTTCTCATGCTCACTACTTAAAGGTTTTCTGGCGCCTTCAATCCCTGTTAAGACATCAAACCTGCAGAGATCTCGAATGATTTGAGGTTCCTAGATGGGTGCTCAAACGCAATTTATCGAGATCGTGAAGAGTAAAAGGAAGAATATTCAAAAGCAACGGCCATTTTTTTCGAGTTTTGAGATGTGGATTCTTGGTGTATAATTGAGGAGAGATGTGGGGGAGCTTGTTTCTCTTTCGCGAATGGTCACAGATGCAGAGAATAAAGCGGCGGAGGGGGAGGGGGGGTGTGGAGCCTTGTGTCTGAGGTTTTTCACGAGGAATATTCACTATGTTTGGCTGAAAAATATGAAAATGATGAGCTAGATTCCACCTTATCAAACTCTAGTCAAAACGCCAGCATCTACTCTTTCTATGCGCTTATGCGAATTTTGATTGAATTCGCCATGTCAGCAATTGCAACTCAATTACTTTGTCTTTATTTTATAATTTAAAGAAAAAATTCCTAAATATCATTTTTTATTCTAATAGAGTCCTATTCAAAGCACACCGAGCACTAAATGACATATACCATATTTGCTTTCGTGACTATATTTGATGGTCCCAAATTAACATTCATGACATTATATAATATAATAAATACATAATCTTCATAAGAATAAAAGTTTGAAATTTATTGAGACATCTTATAAACTGAAGATCTTATCCTCATTCATCTATTATTAGTAGTGGTCTTTGTAATCTTAGGTGCCTATTGGTTGTCAGTCGCTACTAACCAAAATCATTCATGTTTCAATCCGTGGTGGATATATTTGCCGTGTAGTATTCCAAACCTATAATTAGCAACTTGCAAGGTCAAGTTGATTTGATTATCATCTCTCTAAGCAAATAATATGTTATAATCACTTGCATCTATTTTTCAACTTTTTAATTGACAATATGTCTTTGACCAAAAAGTATCGACAATGTATCAAAATCGGTGCAATAATGGTTGCTCCAAAAGAAAGATTGGCTGCAAGCTTCAAAAGAGTGCCATATGCTCCGCGTCAGGTCGCCGCATTCTCTGTCAGCATATGAAATTCGCTTCTGACAGTCTTTTTTTTTTTTTACTTTTTCCAAAAGAATAAGGAAAGATTGGACTTCTGATTGATTTTTCTCTCCATGAAACGACACTCATAATCATTATCGACGCGTGGCACCAAGTGGTGGCCCCTGGGGAATTTGAAGGAGGCACCACTCCACTTCTCCCAAAACGTTTCTACGCTTGTCAGCCTTTCAGAGAGCATGACAGTCCACATCACCAATTCCGATAATCGTAATTTAATTATATCTTCACCATATTTTTTTGGAGGAGTCCAAAATATTAAGAACAGTAATTATATTCATAATCATAATATGCTCACAAATATGCAGATGCAAATGTGTGCAATGAGGGCAAGTAAAAAAGAAAAAGGAGATATTGCCTGTCCTGGATATGAATCTGAGAATGGAATTTGAATTATTGCTGAAAAAGTTATTGAAAGATGGACGAAAAGAATTTGGCGATGGATGTGCATTATAAGGAATTTATTCCCCCCTTCCCCAAAGCTGAGTAAAATTTCACTTGTTCAAACCTTTGTAACCTGACCCACCACAAAACATGAAGACGCACACCCCTCAAGAACTTACTCGGGGAAGGTATATCTGCACATCAAGTTGATATCTTGCTGTTGATGAGGGCAAATTACATGTTGCCCCTCAAGCTTTTAGGGATGTTGCATACTAGACCCTCTACATTTCAATTTTGTAATTTGCCCCCTGAATTTTAGAAATCAAATTGCCATGGCCCATGGGTACCCTAGAGATGACTTCCAACCTAATTTTGCTTGAAGCTCTAATCACATGACAAACGAATGGTTAATGAGGACAAATTTGTCATATATGCATAAAAAAAAGTAGAAGAATAACTTAGAAACATATCATATGTGAGAGCATTTGACTAAAGTTCTAAGAGTTTGACCAACATCGGCATCAAATGTACATTGACAAATGGTTTTCAACTATAATTTTGAGCAGTCCCTACATTATATCGGAGATAATTAACTAATTTGCCTTTCACACCTAATTATGTGGAGTCACATGGTAAAATGTGTGATCAGAAATCAGCTGGAGTCAACGCTAGTTGCTAGGGGAAACATTGCCACACATTTTAAAAAGTTAGGGAGCAAATCACAAATATCGAAATGTCAGGGGTAAACTTGCGATGATCTCAAAAACTCGAGAATGAAATTCTCCCTCGCTGATGATGATGAAGTAGTTACATGAGAAGAATTTCTGTGTATGACCTAAGCATGTGAACATCCATCTTAGCCCTTTCCACACCTTGGGCCCGACGTTAATATCAATGAGAGATAAATAGGCAAAAACTAGAAAACGAAAGGCAAAAAAGAAGGGCAAAAGTAACAAATTAATATTCTTTGTCCGCCCAACTTGGGTAAATAAGATCGTCCCCTCATAACACCGTGCTGGAACTGGATAACGGGAGGAGGGAATAATGTCTTCATTTGATGCTCTCGGGAGATTCCTCTCAAAAAATTATGCAAAATAGAAAACGAAATTACTCGTAAAAGATGCCTTTACATATGAAATTTTACGCTCTCAAAATTATTGCAACGTGACAAGTAAGAGAAAATGTGCTCTAATAGGTTGATTTCATGCATGGGCAGAGAGTTGGGACAACACAATTCTGCTTTAACTCATATGTGTTCCAATTATATTTTGCCATCTGTTAAATTAACTTACGCTCAATCATATTGAATAAAATCTCATGTGTCTCTCTTTATCTACTAACCTTATGGTGAGACCCGCAGCACAAGTGTCAAGGCCTCACCTTCATCGACCACCATCGTCGGTCGCCTCCAGGGTGGATTTTGTTTGATGCGTCCTGTTAGGAGCGAATGCGATTTGTCCAAAAATTTTATAATGGGGTATATGCAAAGTTCAATGTTCTATAGATCATCTAACTCTTTGCCTAATGCATGAGGAAATCATGTAAAAAGAAAGGGCATGGGTGGAATTCCACTTGGGATCAGAATGTGTCATGCATGGATGCATGCACTACCGACCTTCCCCAAGAACAACAATGAAAGGAACATTAAGAGTCAAGAGGAGGTTTTATCTGGATGCTGCAGAAGTTTTTTTTTTTTTTTTTTTTTTTTTTTTTTTTTCTACTTTTGTAATCCTATCATATTTAGAATCCATCTGAGAAGAAATCCAGACATTGGAAAAAAAAAGAAGGCCAAAAAGAAATACAGGGGGGCCCTCATGAGGCCAATCACAAAGTGTATATATAGGGTCCCCAAACCCAAACCTCAAAACCACCCACCCCACTTGGCTATCTCTTTTACTCAGACACAGCAGGACATAAGCAGTATTTTGCTGTTCTGTGTTGGTTTCTTGCTCCAAGACTCCGCAATTTCCATCAAGGTAAGCTTCACTATCCTGTAATTACTCTTGTTGCACATTGTTTCAAGTTTGAGTTTTTGAGTCATTTCTAGGGCTTTGAAATATAGTAGAACTAACTCATCATATACTAGCTTTAGCTTACATGTTAGGAAACAACTGTTGTGGGTTTGGAAATATACAGTAGTTACCCATATAGAAGAGAAGTCAAGAACATCAGGATGATCAACGATATGACCTCATCTAGAAAATAAAGAGGCTAGTCTGCAAGAAAATGCAGCTTTTTCCTCATCAGCAATATACGTATTTTATTAAATTGGAGATAGTCTGAGTCACTTAATTCCTAGCTTTTATAAATAAAAATGGACAACAAAACTTCAGAAGTATTGATATTCATTTCATCATTATCTTCTTAGTTTCTGTTGTAGCTCATAAAATCAAGTTGCTGAAGCTGAATTTGTTTCCTATTTCACAATCAAGACAGAGAATGAGCTGGTCCGGAGGAGACTGGTTGTGCGGTGCTTGCCAGCATCAGAACTTCAAGAAGCGGGAGGCGTGCCAACGATGTGGTTATCCTAAGTTCGGAGGTCCCGACGTCTCAACATACCTCATGTACAACCGAACAGAAGTCTTGGCCGGAGACTGGTATTGCAATACGATGAACTGTGGAGCTCATAACTACGCGAGCCGATCGAATTGTTACAGGTGTGGTACACTCAAGAATGATTATGTCGGCAGTTGTGGTGGAGGATATGGGCCAGAGACAGGCGGTCCTCCGGGGTGGAAAGCGGGCGACTGGATTTGCAATAGGTGAGTCCAAGGTTCTCTAGTGCTGTTGCGTTAATTAACATCATTTTCCATATGTAGCTCATGAGCCATAGCAAATTATTTTTGGAATTTAATTCCATCCTGCCCTTAGAAATTTATTAGAAGGACAAGATTTTCTATTACCCAACAATGTCATGTAACTTTTATTAATCTTCTTCCATTTGATATCCAAGTTTTGTTCATTTTTGTAGTTAATATTATCTAAAGAAATGTGATTTGGGTTTCGCAGATATGGATGTGGAGTGCACAACTATGCCAGCAGGACAGAATGCTACAAATGCAAGACACCAAGGGACTAAGGTAAGGCTAATAGAATCTATCATCTTATGTTCCTCTTTTCTTTTGTTGCTATCAATTAGCTATAGATTATAAGGTATACTTGCCCTGTTAATGTCGGTCAATGATGTAGATTATCTTTCCTTTTCAGGTTCTGCAATTTAAGGGGAGAAAAGCTTCAAGAACCCCCTTTGATTTCTCCACAGAAAAATGCCAATTTTTGCTATAATTTTCCCAGAAGAGAAAAGAAATAAGTGTATCTTTGTGTTAGTCGTTATTTAATGTCCCTTTTGGCACAAAGTAATGCTGTCTACTCCCTCAAGGGTTCCTCTTAGCTTCATTTACATTATGTATGCGTTGTCAAGAATATCTCTCTCTGGCACGGCATATGCGCCCCTTCACTGACACACATTGTGTGGATGTGGGGAACATCTATAATTCGAGAGGCCATTGAATGAGGTGGTCCAAGGGAATCGTTCTTAGATGGGTCATCGATTGCATAACTATAGAGACCAAAGTTGGTGAGCCAAAGAGGAAAAAGTAAATAACAAATGCAAATACAACACAAAATCTTGATATAGTTGGACCACCTTATTAGATCTTTACAGTCAGCCAATACAAGGAACTGGAAAATTATCGTTAGGAAAGGACCCAAAAATTTTAAAAAAAAATGATCCACAGAATTTCTCTTAATAGTTCCCCTTCAAAGTTCAAAGGGGAGGAGCTGGCCTTTGCAGCAATAATTTCATGATACCTTTAGGCATCAAATCCTAAAAATAAATGAATTGAGAGAGGGTGATGCAGATAAGAACCCGATGCTCTCTTTGCTTTAGGGTTTGCATGGATGTATGTATATAGATGCAATGCCGAATGCACCACACCACATAAGTTGAAAGTGCGAGTCGAGTCAAACCTCAGCTTTTTATTTCTTGCAGTCATTCGCGTCTCTTGGCACATCACAGCAATAAAATAAAATGTCCAAAGCTTGTTAACTTCGCATGCTACGTCTTGTTGCACCTTATTTGGCCAACAAGCTAGGTGCTTTTTGCTAGGAAAACTTGCATGGCATCTGTTGCTTTATTGCCAAAGATTCATCAACATACCGAAAAAGAGAAGGAAAAACAAAAACAAAAACAAAACTTTCTACACTGAATGGGATTGTGGACATTATAATTAGCAGTGTAAAAATCTGGGATGAGTTAGGATTTACTGCTACCGTCCTACAGAATTAATCATACTATTTATTTCTGATCGGCGAGAAACTTACGATCGCGTGAAGTGAAAACCGGTGATTAATCACATTTCGCAGCCACTCGGTCACTCAGCCATACAAGCATGAAGCGCAATATATAAAAAAATTCAATTTTCAATTCATCAAAAGCAATAAGCCGTTTTCAAAATAGAAATGAACTTATATATAGACTACCTAAAAACTCTAACCAGGTCGTAATTAAGCTAGGAAATGAGACAACTAAAAGAACGGAAATAAATCATCAAAGATAATATCTTATAATTCCTAACATATCATCCAAATATATATATATAATCCCACGTCACACGGCTTATTTTGTGCCTCTTCTCTCTCATCTCAAGTCACTGGTTTCATAGGCTGCCATGCAAGCTCCGTTTCGTTTGCTTCATTCGCATAGCTCCGTTGCCCCTCTCTCTCTCTCTCTCTCTCTCTCTCTCTCTCTCTCTCTCTCTCTCTCTCTCTCTCTCTCATCGACCTTGATCTGAGTTTGAAAGATTTTTACCATCATTTACACAAAAAATTCAATGTGAAGTCCAAGTTTGTAGACTTGTGTGTCTCATCCCCGGCAATCACCCCAGTGCCGGGGGAATGGAGGGACTGCACAGTTAATGAGATTTAGTCGGGTGGTCAAAGAACCCTAGGCTTCCCATTAATATAAAAAGTAAATACTAATAAAGATGTATATATTACTTAAAAAATTGTGTTGAATTTACGGATATCTAAAAATTCCATGTTAGAGATTATTATATGTTCGGGATATCATTTGATATTTTCGTTATTTCCGACAATGCCTAGTTTCCTTATTAATTCAAGATAGCTAATTTCTTTACTAGATTAGATTACTTCATTTTCTATAAATATTATTTCGGTGCAAATACCTCTTGATTGTAACACATTAAAAGGTCAAGTAATTTGAAAAGGAAAATTTATTTTATTGATTATCTCTCTCTTTAAAGATCCTAAGTTATTTAATGATATATGAGTTATCTAGAGAGATCCAAAATAAAGTCCTACTTATATCTTTCTTATGGCTGTCAATCTTTAAAAAAAAAAAAAAAAAGAGTAGTCACTTCATCATTGTTCCTACCCTGACACTAAGACCAGCACTGTTTGTCATTCCAAGTCCATTGTTTTTTGTCCACCAATCTTCATCCTCAAGAGGAGCCACAACCAGCCATCTTCAAGAGTAACGCTATCATCCTCTGGGTGTCTCTGTGAGCAACTCTATCTCGTGAGTTATTGGTCTGTCTGTTGTCGTTAGGGGAGTTGTCGTTTCCCGCGGTCTCATTAGTGTTGTCGCCGGCGTTCTTGTATTGGTGAAGTTCACCATAAGTTGAGCTTCTGTGATCTCTAGCATTTCTCCACATCGACTCGGTTGAATAAACCCTAATAGTCACTTACCTTTCTTATCATTTCTCCAATCACACGAAACAATATACGTTGTCTCTCGCTGATTTTTTTTTTTTTTCATGATTATATAACTTGCCACTCCACCACAACATATATCTCATCAAAATGCAAAATGTGTACATGTTTTTTTTTTTTTTTTTTTTTTATTTCAATGCACTCCTTAGCCGCACCATTTCTTTTTTATCCAATGACAAAACAATGAATTATAGCATTTTTCCAGAAAATTTAAATGGGTTTCTACGCATGAACTCAACAATTGTTGCAGAATCGGTTCAGCTTGGGCTAACTACGAGGAATAAGTTCTATTGATGTTGACGAACTTGTTGAGCTGGTCTTTAAAGCGTAGATCATTTGGAAGTATCCTAAGAGTAGGGAGCTGGTTGAGAATATTCCATCCAGCTATGAGGTCTCGGTTTGGATATGAGGAACCAACGATTCCAGTAATAATAGAGCATTTAGAAATTCCAGTAGTAATAGAGCATTTAGGTAAAAACTAAACCCTTTATGGGCTTGCTCCTTACTTTTGTAGAGAATCTTGTTCGAAATGCAGATTGAAAGTGTCTGATATGTAGTTCCCAAAATTCACCAAGAAGAATTTTAGGATCAACAATAGATGTATTGATTCCAGAATCAGTAAGTGCGATAACATAGATAGGCATATCGTACTCAGTGGGCATGATATGTGGCGATCTATATGGATCATGAGAGAAGGTGATTTAAAACTCTCGAGGTTTTCAAGGGCTTCAAGGTTTGGATTGCTAGAGGTGGTTTCAATTGATAAGTTTGTGGAATTTGGTGGAAGTTCTATAATGAGAAAATATAGGCTATCAATATCATTGGATGTTTCATCCTCACTGTTAAAAGTTTTAATAGCACAGATGGTATTATTTGATGATTCATGTTCAAGAGAGAAGACAAATTCAAGATTATCATTGTCAAGAGAAATATCTGTTATTTTCTCAAGCTTGTAGATCATCTTGATATTCTTATTTTTCTTAATTGTCTTAAGACACCTTTTAGTAAAATACCCCTTTTTTTGCAATAGAACATATTTTTTTCTTCTTCTTTCTCTTTGGAATCTTCAATTTGCAGAGAAATATCTTCTTTTTGGAAGATTTGAATCCTCTTAAAATGCTTTTGCTTCTTTGTAGAGCACTCACAACTAGTATGCCCTTTTGGACATTCAATTTGCAACTTAAGTTTTTGGCAAGTTTTGTCGAACTGAGCATTAGTGTGGACATAGGATTTGATGGTCAGGCCTTTTTTTGCACAAATTACCAATAGCTAAATGAATTTCTTGCTGGATTTCTCTAAATGTAGCATCCAAGGTTCTTTTAATCTGAAAATTTCTTTGAACAGCTATGGCAAGATCTTTTGGAATAGACGTTAAAAAGGCTGTCTTGGCCTATGTAGCACCGACACAAACACATGACACGCAACACGACACGACATGCCGACACATCATTTCTCAAAAAATATAAAATTCCAACACGTTCCAACATGTTACATATTAAATATATTTTTATATATAAATGAAAAAATAATAATAATAAAAGAGCATAGAATCAATTTATACTAAAAATATTAATTCAACATTTGTTAATATCATTTATTGTTTTAATTTAGTAGAGATTGAATGAGAAATTCAGAAATTGCAAACACAAAAGAGTAAATTTAAAGGAACGTGTCCTGTTTTCTTACACTTGTCGGAGATTAGTGAGATTTCTTATAGTCCTAGATAGAGTTCGGAGTTCATGATAAAGGATGGCTTGCAGCTCCTTTATAAAACAAGGTTCAAGAAAAATGAAAATCCAAGACAAGAACTCTCGAAATACGACCAAAAGAAAAGAAAATAACTAAATTCACCATGGAAAATGTGAGAGATAACTCACAAGCCAATAACATAGACCAAAAGAGATAACTCGTGGGCAACGCTTGCGAGAGGTGGAAATAAGCAAAAAAAAAAAAAAAAAAAAAAATCACAACTTTAAGTTTGCGAGGGCGGCAGAGCGACGTTGGGGAGAAGAGGAGCGTTCCATCGTCACTTACGGGAAGGTCAAAACTTATAAGTGAGAAACTTGAGAGTGAGAATTTTCTTCTTTCCCCTTTATTTTTGTTATTTTCATTATTTTTTCATATATTTATATTTTGATGCCTCAAGTATCGAAATTTTTTAAAATTAACCCTGTACATGTCGGAATCGCGTGTCAGAATTTCGGACTCGCATGTCGAAGCGTGCCGGGAAGAGTTGAACACGTGTCGGATTTCCCGACACTCATTGACCGCATGTTGGAACGTGTCAGAGAGTGTCAGAGTATTGGACATGATACGAAGGCTTTCGGAGAATGTCAGTACTTCTTAGGTCTTGACAGCTGAATTAGCTTGTATATCATAGAAGAGTTTTATCATTTTTTTGAAGCGTCGATCCAAATCTTTTCTTTTATGAGAACAATATTTCCTATCAGATTTCATCAACAAGCTTTCACATTTCCATCCTTTTAGTCTTTTATTTGTTCTCTCTAATGCCGAATGAAAATGCCTCGAAGAAGTTCGTCCACAGATCAAAGGTACCCCCAAATATTTCGTAACTCCATACATACACCAAAGCCATATATCTCGCTCAAAATACGTTTCATCCCTAGAGAAATATTCTTTGAATATAAGATTATAGTTTTAACCTTGTTCACAATATGTCTTGATCTGTTGCAAAAATCATCAAACATTCCACGATAACATCTATGTGATCTCTCAAAGCATTTACCATTAATAGGACACCATCGATGAATATTCGATGAAAAAATCGGGGTTCACTTCTTCCAAAACAGAAAGGGTTCACTTTTATATCGTTAATAAGGTGATAATTCCATGCATAACACAAAGATGTATGATGAAAAAGGTTCCCTTACCATATTCTCTCCATAGTGCTGCCATTCCACAAAACCTACGATGATGATGATGATGATGATGTGATGCAATTCATAATAAAACAAGCCATAGAATTTGGGACACTTGACATGTAAAGAGTTTCCTCAATGAAAGATCACTCAAGTCAATCATAAGACTTCTGAAGGTCAACCTTAAGGATGATATACTCCCGTGTCCGTTGAAATTTGCTTATCAATAAATTGCCTCTTCTGCGATAATGACATTATCCTAAGTATGTCTACCAGGAACAAAACTGGTTTGACTATACAAGACGAGTTGCGGAACCACTTCTTTTAATTTGTTCACGATCACTTTGGTGAGAATTTTGTAAGTGACATTACATAGACTAATTGGTCTGAAGTTGCATATTGCTTTTAGTTGTTTCACTTTTGGGATCAATACTAAGAGAGTTTTATTAATCTCAGCCCAATTACAATGCCTAAACCATGCCTCATTAATAAAATTAACAACTGAATCACCAACCAAATTTCATCAATGTTGAAAGAAAACTCCTTAGAAACCATCTGGCTCGAGCACTTTGTAAAGTCTTATATCAAAGAGTGCTTCGCGAGCTTAGCTAGATTTCAAGCTTATGAAGAACTCAAGACTTGAAAATTGTTGGTTTGCGGATTTCTCGTTGAAGTTGAGTCATTTTCAGTGAAAAGATTTTTGTAAAAGTCCACCACAATGCCTTTCATGTTATTGTGTCCTCTCACTCTTTGTCAACAATTATAAGCACTCGACTCCTATGAAAACAAATCAAGCTTTTACATGTTACCAAAACATTTTCACTCCTTCAACCTCAGTAATTCCACATTAACAACCGCATCTAAAACTTGAAAGTAAGAAGGGTACCATAGCCAGACGGAGCGTCTAATTTTCATTGAAATTTAGATTCTGTGAAAGCATGGTTTCAAATAGATGATAGTGTATTTGTCAGTGATGTGCAAGTGTATATGTATATAGTCTAGTTGATGTAGAAGGATGGACAATGATAGAATACTTTGAGGAATATATGCAAGATTCATGAGACAAAGACATAGTTTTTTTTTAGTTGATGGAAACGTGGTGGAGGGGATGTTGGCGTGGGTGGAGTATTATGATATGGAGGTTATCTAATGCTTCGACCGCACACAAACCAATGCAGGCTCCATTTATAGAGCTATTCATCGACTTCTTCAAAGATAGATCTCTGCTTTTTATCGAAGATTTTATGGCTTTCCTTCTTCTCCACGTATAGGCTACTAGAGACTTCAACACTTTGCTTGTACTTTCTGGACTCTTCTGCACACATTCATTGCTGCCTAAGACTAGATTTTATGTATAATTTTCTAGACGGTACTAGCAAATGTGTGTACTCTACCAATATCATCAGGTGGTTTTAGTGGTGCTTGTAGGACATCCTTCGAAACCTATTACACGTTTCGATTTGAACAGAGCTCTTTACTAGAGAGCCGTACAAGGGGAAGCACCGTATTGTCAAGGTGCGGATTTAAAGTACAAAGTGGATAAGTTATTTTTGTTGGAAGATATGATTTACAAGATTGGGACAGATTGTAAATTGATATGGATAGTGTCTATCTTAGGATTAGAAAGATTACAGGATATTTAGGAAATATACACTTTCTCTTTATAGTTACTTCTTTTGTATTATATACATCATTGTACACAGATTACAATCAACGAATTAAGGCATACATTTTTCCAATTCTTCCCCACGATCTTCTTCTTCATCCAGTCTTGTGACATGGTATCAAGGCCTTGAGGTTCTAACTTGACTGTCACTTCCGCTTCGATTGCCTCATGTGGAACTCCAATTTGCAAAAGAGAGTTGCCATAGGAATCGTTATTTTTGAAAGGGAAGAAATTCTTCATCATGCCTAAAGCACAAGAACAAACCTCGCCTTCAGACAACTAACTTGCAGGAGAAGCTACGCCACAAACATTGGGGATCCAGGACTCGTCTGCTATGACATATGCCTCCGAACAACAACTCAAACAGGCCCAACACGCGCAGTGGCAACCACTCTAGGCTCAGTTCAATCTGGGGCAGTCTTTCTTGGGCCATCCTTACCAGTGGATACCATACCATGGTTCCATGGGCCAGTGTCACGCCCCGAACCCCGAGAGCGGGCACATCCCACTGCGGTCAATCAAATATACGACATCCCAGGATACATCGCCAACCCATTCATTTTATTACGCATGCAGAAGCGAAACAAACCCCCTAACTACATTTAACTTGGGATAGAAAAGCAGGCAATCAATCGCAATACTGAACACTCATTTACAAACACAAAGGGTTTAAATACAACATTGGACTGTCTACAAAATAGACCAGCTTGACAAAAGGAGAATTATCCTAAAACCAACTAGCATGACACATTCTCCAATCCTTATGACTTCACCTCTGCAACTCCTCAAGACCAACCAAAGCTATCTAGCCGCTCCGTCCACTAGGGACCTGAAATTATAATCCAAAAACCGGGATGAGACAATGTCTCAGCAAGTTCAACCCCCTAAACCCTGATTAAAAAGAAAATACACCTCGGGTGGCCTAGCTACATCACACAAAAGACTTACCTCGTCTTAATTCATTCCTGCAGATTAGCACAATTTGAATCACATAATCTCAGGTAGTAATAATAATTCAAACAATTGGAACGACATCACTTTCATATAAATCACAATCGCACTTAGCACGCATTCCAATTATTATTCACTGCCACACAAGGGCATAGCCTACTCGCAGTTCAGCTATCTACTGACATTAACGCCAGCATTGCCTCCCCCCATGGAGCGCGGCTTCGTCATTACGTCAACGGCATTCCCGAAGGAGCATCGATCCAGTTGGCCCAGCCTCTACTGCAACCGGCATCCACCGCGTGGGCATCCCATATAGGGGCAAGTCCGGCTCAATAGCCCAGGACGATTCCTCTTAATTATCACATAGCCAAATCATACTCGGCCTCAGAACACTTTGCATTTCACTCAATGCTTCCACTTAAAATAGTGATCCCGGCCATTTTTCTTCATATTAAAAATATTCCAGAAATTACTCACGTGTGTGGGGACACACTAATTTCGAATCAAAAAGCCAATATCTCACTTTTTCAAACCCCACTATTTAATATAATCATTAAAATCTAATTTTTGCATCAAAACCCGACACTTGGGTTTTTATTAATAAAATCCCTATTTACCACAATCAACACTCAATATGCCACATCCACTCATCAAATTTAAATTCTAAATGCACAAAGCGGCAATCGGCACGAAATTCGAGAGAATAAGGTCCCGACGAAATTTTCGAAATTTAATAAATAATTAAATTTATTCCAAAAATTAATTAAATAATAATATCCATATTTTTCACAATCCACACTCAATTTATAATATCCAACCATCAATTTCAAAATCCGAATACATAGCAATGATCAGCATGAAATTCTCGAGCAAATAAGGTCCCGAGATAATTTTCGAAATTTAACAAATAATTAAATTTATTCCGAAATTAATTAAATAATAATATATTAATAATTTCGAATAAATATATATTATTAAATTATTTAATAATTTCGGAATACTTAAATAAATCAAAAACAAATTCCTTTAAGTCACATCAAAACTTATATTAATATAAACATTCATTTAGCCTTAAATTAAACTCACTTTAAGTTAATCAAACACATTAATATAATCTACATTTAAATAAATTAAACTAACCACCTAATAACACTTAACATAAACTAAACCTCCATAAGCATAATTAACCCTCTAAGCGAGGTTTAGTGAGCTAAACTCACCGGATTAGCGAGCCGAGCATCCGGGCTCAGGAAGGCGACCAAAACGGGCCTTAACCTAGCTGAAAAACCCACCAAAACTAGCTGTTGTTTGGGGCCGAGAAGAGGTGATTTCGGCGTCGGTTGGGCGGAGGAACAGGGCGGCAGCTCGATGGTGGCTCGGACGGGCGAGGCGGCAGCAAGGTGAGGCCTCACGGTGGCCGGAGGTGGCTGAATCGCGGCCTGTGCTAGCCTACGAAGCTACTGGAGACGAGGGCGAGCAGGGACGACAGCGGCAAGGGGCAGAGACGCGCGAGCGGCGCGGGGCAGATGCGCGGCGGCGACGACGGCGACGATGGCGTGCGGGCAGCGACGGCGACGATGGCGTGCGGGCGGCGACGGCGACGAGCGGCCGAGCGGGAGGACGAGCTTGGCTGATTCTCCTCTCTCTCTCTCCTCCAAGTTCAAATGAAGAAGATGATGTTGATGGGTCACACTTTTGAGGGTAAATCTCTACCCTCCACTTGTCAAATTCTTCTCCATTTGGCCACCCACCATGACATCACCCCATGATGTCATCATCCACTAGCTTATTTCCTCTATAACCTATTTTAATGGGTCCAAATCAATTTCCGCCGGGGTCCAATTCTTTGTACATCAAAGTCTTTAATTTCCAATCGATTCTCTTCCAACTAAGTCCAATTAAAGTCCATAAAATTAATCCAATGTCACCACACTTCAATTCACATAATCACTTGACCATAGAACCCTCTTAGATCTCAAAAGCACGACCAAGAGCGAGCCTACTAATTTTTCGAGCCAAATTAGCCATTCTCTGATTTAATCACTGAAAAATTTTGATTACATGAAAAATCTTCTAAATATGAGTTAATATTCCTAAAATGATTTATGACACACCCAAACTTCCAATTTCTGAATTCGATCTCAATTCCATGGTTAATTTCACTTTGGCACGATACTAGTGCGACCCAACCTACTGAGTAGCCTTTAGAAATTTTCATGCATTTGACCTGTGGTTGATCATCTCAAGCCATAATGTACATCTTTGAAACATTAGTGACTTTTGATTGTCGGGGTAATCTCAAGGTTTCAAATACGAACATAGGGTACCAATTGACAGAAAAGTCGGTCAAGTGCCGATCGACAAGAATTGTGCAATCTGGTGGAATCACCCACACCTAATCACATGCCTCTATCGAGTCGACCTATCTCCGATCTCTAATCGATTTTTAATTGTGTCGTAATGACCCTTGCAGATTAGCTCGGTCAAAAGATCGCTTCCTGGTCAAATTCTCGAGTCTGATGCATTAGAATTTCTTAACGGCTTCACCTGATAGATTAGTTTTCACATGAGTGGCCGACTTAATGAAAAGAACTATATGCGTGCCAACAAAATGGCCGTCTCAATTTATTGAAAATAGAATTGAAAAATCGGGATGTCACAGCCAGGCCCAAATATATCACTGCTAGGAGGCTACTAGAGCAACGTTGGGACCGATGGAGGCCCACCAACCGACAAAGGGGCAAGCCCAACCATCGGCCCAAAGTAGACTCGCGAGTCAACTGGACTAGGTATGGGAACAAATCCCTACTCGGCTTTTCTCAATGCGGGTCATGTAGGTCAAGGAACTAGACCGAGTGGTTCGGGCATGGGAGGAAATCCCTACTCGAATCTCAAACTCGGAATTTTTCTGGACCAAATCTTTGCTACTAGCGGCCGGCCAGAGCCCGGCGACCCACTTCACACAACAAACGCCAACGAACCAAAACTGAAGCTCATCAGCCAGCAGTTAACTGGCGCCGACAACTACTCAAGCTGGTTGCGAGAGTTCCGGCGTGCGATGGTAACAAAAGATAAAGAGGGTTTTCTTAATGAAACAATTCTGATTCCGTCCGATGAGAGAATGGCACGGTTTTGGAAGAAATGCAACCAATTGGTCAGAACATGGATAGGGAATTGTATTGCATTCGAAGTTGCGGTCAGACTCCCCCTAACAGAGGATTCAAAACAAATGTGAGAGAATATTAAGGAAATGTTTGGAAAACTTGATCAAGTCAAAAAAATTTCGTTAACACAGCAAATTTCGAAGCTTAAACAAGGGAATATGACCATCGCAGCCATTTACAACAAACTCTCAGCTCTGTGGAATAAGCTGGAAGCAGCTGAAGAGAAGTTCAACTAGCCCAACCCTATTCTATAGCAGTACAAAGGCATGCGGGAAAGGGAAAAGGCAACTAGGTTCTTGCTTATTCTAAACGAGACTTACCTCTCATTTCGCTCCCGGATCCTGACCATGGAGCCCATGCCAAGCCTCGGCCGCATCTACCAACTTGCCATCCAAGAAGAGAATCAACAAAGGGTGGCAGACTATAGCAAAGGCGGAGACGGAATGGTTCTAGCAGCAAGAAGCCATGTCTGCCCTTCGCCGAGGAACGTAGGGGGCAGAGGACAGAAGGGGGCGCAATTAGGGTTTCTCGAAGAAAACCCTAGAGGCCTCGATTTTGTTGGGCGATCGGACAGCTCACGATCACCTCTGGCAGCAAGCGGATCCGACGGCTCATGCAGGAGCAACTTCACTGGAATGGATGGGCCGCGAGGAAACAGCTTCTATGGGCCGCGAGGAAATAGCTTCTATGGACCAAATGGGTCGCGCAGATTTCTGGCCAGTGAATCAGATGGGCCATATGGGCCAACTTTGGCCCAAGTCTTGCAGCCCACGAACAAGCCCTCCTTAGCCGTGAGAAACATTACTTCCAAAGGAAAAGGTAAAATGTATTGTGACTATTGTAAAAGTCTGCATCATACCATAGAAAATTGCTAGAAGCTGCACAGAAACTTGGAGAAAAAGAAAAATGGAAATTTTCAACAATTTTTCAGGTACTGAGGCAACCAACAAACAAGACAATTACCCATGATCAATATCAGGAGCTGATGGAAGCTTTAAGGAAATTAGATACTTCTGATAAAACTGGGAGTTTCACAGGTACATCCTATTTTCTAATGAATTTAATTTCGAAGAATGCATGGATTATTGATTCAGGTGCTAGTGACCACATTGTCTGTGATAAGGGATTCTTTTCCAATATCAAAAAATTATATTTTCCCATATCAGTACAACTCCCTAATGGAAACACCATCCAAGTTGAAATGGCTAGCACTGTGAATCTTAGTTCCCTCATTACACTTCGAAATGTGCTTTATGTCCCTGATTTCCACTTCAATCTCATGTCAGTATCTCGAGCCTGTGAAGAAAATTCATGTCGCATCTCATTCAATGATGATAAATGTTTATTTCAGGCCCTTTCGACTGAAAAACTAATGGACTTGGGTAGAGTTTTTCAAGGGCTATATTTTTGGATGGATTTTTCAAACAATCTTCAATTGTCTTCTATTGAATCCAATAAATCATTGTATAATACTACTATCAATGATAAGAATTTCCTTAATCATCAAAGATTAGGTCATACTGCTTTGTTTCCTTGTCCTCAATGTCCTATCTGTCCATTAGCAAAACAGACACATGCTCCTTTCCAAAATAGCACTTCTCGAGTTGATGGAATTTTTTCATTAATTCATGCTAATGTTTGGGGGCCTTATCACACCTTGAATCATGATGGGTCTCGGTTGTTTCTCATAATCGTTGATGATTTCTCACATGCGACATGGACATTCCTAACGCAATCAAAAAATCAAGTTCTTTCTCACCTAAGGACTTTCCTTGCTCTATCAAAAACTCAATTTGGGAAATCCATTCAACACATTCGCACTGATAATGGTAGAGAATTTTTCAATGGTAAATGTGCTTCCTTTCTTTCCTTGAATGGAGTCTTGCATGAGAGCTCTTGCACATATACACCATAACAAAATGGAGTCGGTGAGCGAAAACACCGTCACCTCTTGGAAGTAGCACGTGCCCTTAAGTTCTAGGCATTTATTCTTGAAAATTTTTTAGGAGATTATGTGGTCACAGCAGCATATCTGATCAATCGCATGCCATCACGAATTATAAAAGGGAAAACTCCATTCGAGTTATTATATGGAAAAAAACCAGATCTGAGTCATCTCAGGATTTTTGGATGTCTATGCTATGTGACTACATTAGGGCACCGGGATAAAATGGGACCTCATGCATGACCATGCATATTCATGGGGTATCCAAATCTGAAAAGGGGTATCGGATTTATGAACCATCCACAGGAGAATTTTTTGTGAGCAAGGATGTCGTTTTTCATGAAGACATTTTCCCTTTCCGAGAGGGAGAAGTACACTAATGGTGCCATAAGTTGTGTACGGCGCTCACTTTGGTGCCAAAAGTTTTCGTCGGATCACTTAAGTGCTAAAAATTTCGAAAAACGATAACTTTGGTGCCATCGCCGATTTGGTTGGTCGGAAATCCCACGTGGCAGTTTTTTATTAATTTTTGACACTGTTGTGGATTGCCGGAGAATACAATCAACATATAAAGAACAAAACGATACCGTTTACCATTTTTCTCCCAAATAAGAAATCCTAAATCCCCAATTTCGACTAGAATCAGAAGTTGAAAACCCTAAATCCCCAATTCGACCATTTCAAGTGCATATTTCGATTTTCTCTCAAAGTTATCAGCTCGCTTTTGCAAATGGAGGACAAAAGTTTCAGCAGCGGCTCACATTCCTATAAGAAAAGCGAATTAGATGGTGAGTGTTACTGTTATTGTGGGTTACCGAGTCCGAGAAGAATATCTGGGACTCGGTTGAATCTTGGGAGAAGATTCCATGGGTGCGGCAGATATAGAGAAGGCTCGAAGTTCCAATATTTCAAATGGGTTGATAGGAAATTCTCTGATCGAGCAACAAATGTAATATTGGAGTTATTTGAAGGCCGAAATCAACCTCCACCTATGTTAATGGACGAGTTGGAGAATGTCGACTCAATGCAAGCTCAAATGAAGGGTTTAACATCTCTGGTGGACCATTTGAAGAGGGAGGTTTCAAGGTTCAAAATTGAAAGAAACTTTTATCGAACGTTGATTGTGTTCTTATTCTCTTAGGTAGTTTATTCAAATGTAAAGTGAGTAATGAGAAGAAGTTTGTATGTCTACCATAGTTGAAGACGTGGAATATGCACTTGTATTGGATTATTTATAAGTAAAATGTGTTTTTTGGTTTGCTGCAATTTTTGTATGGAGCAAAATGTTTTGTTGTTGTAATCCATGGGTAGAATTGCAAGGTTGGACTTGGAATGCATTAGTTGTGAGCACTTAAAAGTTTTGTTGTATAGTTGTATATTGTCAATGTTTGTTTTGGTTAATTTTTGCTTCAAATATAATGGTTTGCTGCATTTTTTATTTGGTAATAGTTTGCTGCATTGAAAGCTTTTGATAATGGTTTGCTACATTTTTTTATTTGGTAATGGTTTGCTGCATTTTTTATTTGATAATGGTTTGCTACATTGAAAGCTTTTGGTAACGGTTTACTGCATTTTTTTATTTGGTAATGGTTTGTTGCATTTTTTATTTGGTAATAATTTGCTGGTTTGCTAGTTTGCTAGTTTACTGGTTTGCTGGTTTGCTACAACTGTTAAACCATGACCGATATTAAAGGATTGTGGCAAATTCACGTTTAACCATTTCAATGCCATAAGTTGTAAATAGTGATCGCTTAAGTGCCAAGTTTTTATAAAAGTGATCATTTAAGTGCCAGTCGCGATTACAAAGTGATCAATTATGTTGCACAAGTTTTTTAAAAAATAACATGTTAATGCCAAACGTCACATTCCAAATGCACCTTGTTCTTGCACCTTACTCTTGCACCAGTTGAGTTGCTAGTGCATTTTTTTGCACCAACCCATACAATTGTTGATGCAATAAGATGTACCACCACCCAAAATGTTCTTGTAGCAGCACATATAATCAGAACCTCACAAATTCATTATAATCCATAACTTCAACCAACAACAGCAACATTGCAGCAACAGCAAAAATAAAATATACAGCATAACTAACTTGCTAGAATTCTAGCCAAAACCAACACGAGAGAAAATGAATAGTCATTCCAGTACTTGCCATTAACATTGCTTGATTGTTTATAAAAGAAAAAAAAAAAGCATGTCTAACTTCACTCCCCAATCATCGAAAGTTCAGCACTCTCCTAAAAAAAAACAATGGCAATATGCAAGCAGCAACTACCAGTGATGATATAATATCCAGCACACTCCTAAAAAATGAAAACATGAAAAGAGACCATGTCCAGCATCACATAAAAAGAGACCATGTCCAACACCCTCCCATCAGTCAATATTGACAACACCCTGATCTCCTTTTCCTCTTGGAGCTTTGAATTGATTTATAATCCGAGCATTTTTTCGAACTGGATGTGTAGGTTCTTTAACTAGGCTTTCTGTCACCTCATTTTCATTTTTCTTGTTTTTTACGACGGCTATTTTTGTTCTAACATGTGTCATGTGTTGGTTCATATCATCACTACTGCTCCCAATCATTGGTTGAGATGGAACTGGTGCTGGGTTCATTTTGGATGGCTGTTTCGCAGCTATACTCATTGTCTTCTTCTTCTTTGGAGCATTCTTCTTTGACTACACCCCTGATTCTTGAGTTGGCCCACCTTAAGAGAGAAGTACCTCCGAAGTTCTCCCAGGCTACAAGAACATAGTGATATTGTCAACTAAATGAATTGAAATACAATAAATTAAATGCATGAGGCCTATAAATCTTACATTCAAAATAGTCATTCCAATACGTTCATCTGTGTAAATCTCATAACCATATTACCTTAATCTTTTTCCAAGAGCCCCTCTTGTTCGCTGTGGTGCATCATTTTCAGCAACAACGATCCTTGTAGCAATATCTGCAACTTGTACAGTTACTCGTCTTCTCACCTGAGAAACACATAACAAATGTAAATTTTAGCCCATAAAAGACCAAACACAGCGATGTACAACTTACAGGATATTTTTTTCTTGTTTGCTCAACAGTAGACTCAGTTGTTGTTGTTGCTATCTTGCCCATTCCAATCCTTGTCCCTGCACTTAAGCCTACAATAGGGCCTTTTTCTGGCCCTTTAATAAGCCTTACAACAATGTACTATATTAGGATTATGACCAACTACAACGAATAATTAGACATCTACTCATTTTCATGGTGGAAACAAATGAATAAAACTTTTCAAATTACAAGTGCATGACAGAGGAAAAGCACAAGAGAAGTCAGTACACATGGTCAACCATCAAACTCTATCGAATAAGAACTGTAAAGTTATTGAGATAATGAGGATACTTACCTTACAGCATGACTTTCTGTTTGCCCTTTAGTAGGCATTACAGCAGGGCCTTCTATCCTCTCTTCAATAGGCCCAACAAAAAACTTTTCAGTAGGTCCTATCCCTGGCACTAAATCAGTCATTACATCTTGCTGTTGATGCTGCTTTTTCAGCTCACAACATTTCTTATTGTGCCATTCCTTGCGGCAATAGGAGCATTTCATCTTTGATCTAGTCCTACTCATCCTTTGATTTAGTGCATCTTCCTGCTGCATTCTTCGTCTCTTTTTTTTCCTTCCTATTTGCTTCTTCAGCAGTAAAAGTAGAGGGCTTTCATGATTTGTTGGCTCCCAAAATTTGCTGCTTCTGATAGGCTGCATCATGAATTGGTATGAAGCAAGGTATGAGCTTTTTTTGTACCAATCATGTAGGTAATCATCTGGTTTTCTTGCTTCATCTGAATAGCACAAATGGCATGGGCATAGGGAATTCCATTCAGTTGCCAGGCTCGGCATGAACACTTTCTTCTATCTAGGTTGACAACATACTTATCCTGATTTTGAATAATCTCATATCCATTATCTCCATTCCAAACTGGATGGCAGAACCTACTAGCAGCAATATTTGCATCCAATCTCTTCACAATCCTAGGGTCACAATCTCTACTCCATTTTGTAGCCTCATCTCTTTATGACGCAGAGAAAGCGATGCTTGGAAAGAATTCCAAAGGATGGTGTTTATTTTGAATAATAAAGTGCTGATTACAATATCTTTGACGTCTATTTATAAGAAGGTCGCCATCTAGAAAATAACAAAATAACTTAAATCTAGTAACAAAATTGAAAAGATATTGATAAACTAGGAAATTTAAAATCTAATAACAATCAAAGGGAAACGCGTGAATCAAATATTGTAACCCCTTTGTAATCTTGAAGATCACGCAATCCTCTTTGATTTGTGGGACCGCCCGCTCTTATGACGCTCCATTGTTTTAAAAGCATTTGCATATTGTTCTACATCGGTCTCCTCCACTTCGAAGAACTCGACCCCGAGTTATGATTAGGATAAAGAGGAGTATCCGGAGGATGATACTCAAATAGGTCCGCTACATTGAATGTCGGGGAGATGTTGAGGTCACTAGGAAGATCAACAACATAGGCATTGTCATTGATTTTTTTCACGATTCGACAGGACCAACTTTCTTGTGCTTTCGACTTATTATATGTACCAACAGAAAGCGTTCCTTGCGGATGTAGACCATGACTTCATCACCCTCAAGCAAATACCTTGAGGCGACGATGTTTATCTGCAAAGCAACTTTGTAAACAAAGAGTGGAAGCTTCTAGCCGTTGCTTCACACCCTCTTGTATCTCTTGTAATTTTGTTGCTAAGTTTTCAGCCACAACACTATATCCTGGGACTTTGGGCAAAGGCACGAGATCCAGTGTATGTTGTGGCGTTCGCCCGTAGATAACCTCAAACGGAGACTTGCCCGTGGAACGGTTGACGGTGTTGTTAAAAGCAAACTCGGCGGGAGCAAGATACCGGTCCCATTGCTTTGGCATGTCACTACAAAGACACCGAATAATATTCGCCATAGTACGATTGACAACTTCAGGTTTGCCCATCGGTTTGAGGATGAAAGGAGCCGCTATACCGCAAATCGGTCCCAAATAAACGCCATAGGGTCCTCCAAAATGACTAAGGAATTTGGTATCACGATCGAGGTGATAGTTTTTGGAACACCATGCAAACGAACTACTTCTCGAAAAAATAAACTTGCTACATGAGAAGCATCAGAAGTCTTCTTGCAAGGGATAAAGTGCGCCATCTTTGTAAATCTATCCATTACCACAAAAACAGAATCCATACCTCGTTGGGTTTGGGGAAGCCCCAACACGAAATCCATTGAAATGTCTATCCAAGGTCCAGAAGGAATAGGTAGAGGGGTGTAAAGTCCAGTGTTCTGAGAATGGCCTTTCGCAGTTTGACAAATGTAGCACTTTTTCACAAATCGTCCAACGTCCCGTTTCAATTGAGGCCAATAATACCGCTCCTCAACTAAGGCAACAGTTTTATCTCGCCCACAATGTCCTCCAAGGGAGCCACCATGCAGCTCTCGAATAAGTTGTTCCCGCAAAGAGCTTCGAGGAATGCACAACCTTTGTTGCCAAAGAATAAAAATTTGTCCCGAACAATCATGTCGCCGTGAGAACCCTGTCTCGAACATTTTTCCCAAATTTCCGAAAATCTTCATCATCGGCATAAAGAGCACAAAGGTGGTCAAACCCCACAACGTCGGTGCGCATGGTGACAAGTGTTGCAAAGACGACGGCTAAGTGCATCGCCGACTTTGTTCAAGTGGCTCGCCTTGTGTCGAAGCACGAAATTGAATTGCTCCAAAAAGGAGACCCAACGTCCATGCATTCGATTTAGATGTCTTTGGTTCTTAATGTATTTGAGTGCCTGATGGTCAGTGTTAAGGACAAACTCATGTTGATAAAGATAGGGCTGCCAATGCTTGATAGCTCGTACTACAGCAAAGTACTCCTGCTCATAAGTAGACCATCGCTTGCGAACATCATTAAGTTTCTCGCTAAAATAAGCAATAGGCTTACCTTCCCGGGAAAGAACAAAGACCAATTCCTACACTAGAAGCATCACAGTCTAGTTCGAATACCTTTTCAAAATTCGGAAGCATCAGTATTGGTGCCATGGAAAGTTTTTCCTTGATGAGAGCAAAGCTGGCTTCTGCTTCGTCACCCCAATGAAATTTTCCTTTCTTCAAGCACTCGGTAATCGGAGCCATAATAGAACTGAAATTTCGAATAAAGCGTCGGTAGAATGTCGCAAGCCCGTGGAAGCTACGCGCCTCCCCAACGGTTTGGGGAGTCGGCCGCCGCGGATGGCGGCTACCTTTTTCGCATCAACTTGAAGGCCTTCGCTCCGATAATATATCCCAAGAAGCGGAGTCGATCAGTCATGAATCTACACTTCTTCAAATTAACATACAATTGGTTCGTCTGCAAGGCCGATAAGACGTCCCTTAGATGCTCCATATGCTGTTGGTCATCGGGACTATATATGAGAATGTCATCAAAGTAGACCACCACAAATTTGCCAATAAAAGGTTTAAGAACTTGAGTCATCAAACGCATGAAGGTGCTAGGCGCGTTCGTGAGGCCAAACGGCATGACTAGCCATTCGTATAAACCTTCACTCGTTTTAAAGGCTGTTTTCCATTCATCACCAGGGCGGATGCGTACTTGGTGGTATCCGCTACGTAGATCAATCTTTGTAAAGACTTTTGATCCCGCAAGCCGGTCGAGCATGTCATCCAAGCGAGGATTGGGAATCGGTACTTGACAAAGAATCCGATTAATTGCCCGGCTATCAACGCACATACGCATGCTTCCGTCTTTCTTCGGAGTGAGGAGTGCGGGTACGCACAAGGGCTCATGCTTTCGCGTAAGAAGCCTTTTGAAGCATTTCTCCCACTTGGTCTTGCAAAATCTGGTTCTCCTTCGGATTCATCCGGTAGTGCGGCAAATTAGGGAGGCTCGCTCCCGGAAGAAAGTCAATCTCATGTTGGATATCCCTTAAGGGTGGTAATCCAAAGGTAGATCCTCCGGAATAACATCGCCGAATGCCCTCAATAAGGGTGAAGAGCCACCGGAATTGGAATAATGGCTTCTTGATTGCCTTTCTCCACAATCATATACATGCCCTCACGTTTACGAACGTTTAGCATAATCCCCGCACTTTGCTTCTTTGGGGCCGGGAGTGTTACTCATCGGCTTCAAAATAATTTTCGTCTTTTTCCACACAAAAGAATATGTGTTTTCACGAGCCCTATGAGTGATATCAACATCGTATTGCCATGGTCGTCCCAATAGGACATGACATGCATCCATCTCCACTACATCACAAATTATGGTGTCCTTATAGGACTTTCCAATTGAAATAGGTAAATGACATACCTGCGTCACCTTGAGTTCGGCCCCTTTACGAATCCACCCGATTGTATAAGGGGAGGGATGTAACTCGTCTTTAGTTGTAGATGATCCACCAAAGCCTTGGACACTATGTTCTCACAACTTCCGCTATCGATGATGACATTGCAAACTTTGCCGTTGACGGTACAACGGGCACGAAAAAGACTATTCCGCGTGTGTCTTCTCTTCGCGGAGTGAGCAATAGTCTCCTAACAACGCAATTGACATGCTCACCCTCCTCATCCTCCACTTCTTCCTCTTCAATCCAGTCATCTTTGTATATGTCATCGTCGTGCTCGACAACATTGGCCATCTTCCGTCGTGGACAATCACTCGAACGATGTCCCAATTCGTTACACTTGTAGCATTTGATTGGTGGTGGCTTAGCGTATGGGTTGGGCATTCGATTGGCGTTACGGTTGTTTGCAATGACGGTTCCTTACGCACCCGGTACTACTTCCCGGAGTTCGGTTCATAGTGTTGGTTTGCTGGTTGGAGGATTCGAAACATCTAGTTGCCTCCCCTTTCCATATGATTCTCGAGCGGAATAATTGTTAGCCCGATTAATGGGGCTAGTTCTCTCTAATTGCATCTCAACCTTTCGGGCCATCTCTTGAGCATCCTCAACGGAGAACAAACGATGTAGTGAAACACGATCTTGAATATTAAGTCGCAAACCATTAATGTACACGGCGGTCTGTTGTGCCTCCGACTCGGCCCGAGTTGTTACGGGCGGAAAGTCGGAGAAACTCCTCCGTGTAAGCTTGACCGATCGGCTTAGTTGCTTACAATTCTGAAATTGTTGAAATAATAATTGCTCATAATCGGTTGGGAGGAACCGAACCTTCAACATTTCCTTCATCCGATTCCATGTTCGGATGGGAGCTTTTCCTTGTCGACGTCGGGTCAGTTGCGTTTGCTCCCACCACGCTGAGGCACCGCCCTTCAATTTGTATGCCACCAATTTTACTTGGCGATCCTCTTCAATCTCCATGGCATCGAAGAATTTCTCAACTTCCCAAAGCCAATCCAAAAAGTCTTCAATATTCAAATTGCCATTAAAGGTCGGAAGGTCAACCTTAAGTTGATATTGCTCGGGGTCTCGTCGATATCCCCGGTTCCGGTGGCCTCCACGAACGGGTCGATCCGGGAACTCTTCTTCTCCTTTGAGTCCTCGACATAGGCTTGTCGCCTCGTCGGGGATTTGCCCCACGTTCCATAGCCGCTTCCGGTCGCGAGCTGCCCGAGCATGTTCGGCCGGAAGAACACGTGTATGGGGTTGGTAGACAAACGTTGGATGGCGACAAGTAATTCTTGAAACCTCCGTTCGTTTTGCTCCACAAATTGGTTGAACTCATCCCGTGTAATAGGCTCGTTTCTACGGCCTTCGGCTACGGGAGATTGACATTAACGTTATTAGCCATCGTCACGGGAGAAAACCTGCTCCGATACCAAATGACGCAGAAAGCGATGCTTGGAAAGAATTCCAAAGGATGGTGTTTATTTTGAATAATAAAGTGCTGATTACAATATCTTTGACGTCTATTTATAAGAAGGTCGCCATCTAGAAAATAACAAAATAACTTAAATCTAGTAACAAAATTGAAAAGATATTGATAAACTAGGAAATTTAAAATCTAATAACAATCAAAGGGAAACGCGTGAATCAAATATTGTAACCCCCTTTGTAATCTTGAAGATCACGCAATCCTCTTTGATTTGTGGGACTGCCCGCTCTTATGACGCTCCATTGTTTCCAGAAAAGCATTTGCATATTGTTCTACATCACTTTACCTATGCAGTCTAGTCATAACCATAACTCGAATATCATCAAACATGCTGATGATTGGTTTGCACCTGGCCTCTAAAATTCTACCATTGAAAGCTTCACTGAGGTTGTTATCAATGATATCGCATTTGAACTCTTCGTTGAAGAAGGCCCGACACTAGTGCTTAGCTTCTATCTGGAAGAGTGCATCAAAACCTTCATTTGTCAGCTGCAACAATCCTTATTTGGCTAATCTAAAATCATCTATATTCGTACTCTTTGCTATCTGTTAGAACTACTTCTGCAGCCTATCTCCTTTGAAGTTCCTTGACCAGTTTGCATATATGTGCCTCGCACACATTCTATAATCTGCATGTGGCATCAACTCAGCCAATGCAGGAATAAGTCCCTACAAAAATTCAAACCAATAAATACAAGTCAAGAAAAATATGCAAGTGATTAATATTAAAAGGGAGTGAATTAATTGACAATGAAATTACCTTATGTTGGTCGCTCATGAATGCCCATCCTCCCCATCAGTTATCTCAAGGTCAGCCATTAAATTTTTTAGGAACCAGGACCAAATATCCTTGTTCTCTATCTTTACCACCACCCAAGTTATCGGGAACATTTGATTATTGGCATCTCTCCCCACAGCAACCAACAACTCCCCCTTGCATAAACCCTTTAGAAAGTATCCATCCAATCATATAACTCTTCTACAACCAGCCAAGAAGTCCCATTTGCATGCATCAAAACAGACATAAAATTTATCAAATCTAGGCCCAAGATCAGGGAGTGGCCTCTCCACAACCTCTACATATACCCTACTAGATGGGTTTTGAAACATGCATTCACCAGCATAATCTCATACCTGTGCATATTCTTCTTTGTACACACCCATCAATATCTTATCACCCTCATCTTAGCTCTCTTACATTGATTCCTCGACACATTAACCCCCACTTGCTCCTTCACTAACTGTTGAAACTAATAACTCTTGATCTCGGGCATTGCTTTGATAGTATTGAAAAAATGCTTTGATAACCACGCACTTGTTACCCTTTTATTGTTAAAGATAATTAGACAAGTATGCTCCTCCTGAAGGACCTAATCTGGAATGACCCATTCTTACTAAGCGCGGCATAAAGCTTCCACGAACAATTAGGTTGTGAGCACTTAGCTCTCACAAATTCCTTCGTGTTTCTAATGAATTTAACGCTCCTCTGTTCACCAATTGAGTTCTTCACAACAGCTTCCTTGAACTGTTTGGCATCGTCAAATCTCATGCCCACCGACAAAACAGGTTTATCAATAGTTGGACCATAGAAAGGGTACTTACTTTTTCTTCGAGGAGTAGGTTCTTCATCATCATTGTCAAGCTCATTTTCTGAACCAGCAACTTCATCGCCATAGCTTTCTTCATCTTCACTTCTATTACCCTTGGCTTGATCTCCATCCCTTTTTACTGGCTCGGGCCTTTTTGCTGAAGCTGTAAGTTTTTTTCTCAGAAATTCCCTTTGCCTTTGTCTTGATTGTGTGAGTTCATCATCATCTTTGTCACTTGGGAAATTTACTAAAGCCAAACATTCATCTTCCGATTCACTAGATAAAGCAATTTCCCATTCTAATCCAATGAAGTCTTCATCGCCCACATCTTCACCCAAATCTTCACCCAAGATTTCAAGATATCTCCCTCTTTGTTCATCTTTATCAATATGACTTATCTCCCTCTCATTTTGCCCTTCATCTAACATAAACTCATCCCCAACTTGATTACTCGCTTGAACAGGATCCCTCACTTCTCCTCCTTCAGTGGTCATCTGCTCATCCCCATCCTCATCCTCATCATCATCCTCACTATAATACTCAACATATACCTTAGCTTCTTCACCATGAAGATAATGGTAAATGATATCCTTAATACCATTATCGTCATTAAAAAATCTCAACCCATCCTTCAATTCCTTCCCAGGAACACAATAATGTAGTTTTTGCACTTTGCATCGTAAAAAATACACCAAATCTCTCAGAAAATTAATATATGATGGCTTCCAAACATTAACATAAATAGTATCTTCATTTCCACCACTATATTCTCAATCTTCAATGCCAATAACAAACTCTCCACCATAGTAAACAATGACGCCTACCTGATTCGCGTCAATGTCGATGCTACACCCAATGAAAAAAAAAAAACAGAGTCATTGTCGTTTTGTTGGAACCACATGACAGAATCGGCAACTTTACATGCAGGTCCTTGTCGTTTTGTTGTCAATGAACAAATGCGACTAAAATCTCCCCAATTCGGTGCATTTACAGAAACAAAAGAAACTGAATTAAATAAACAAAGTGAGGTCCCTACCACCAATTTTTCAATTCAATCACATTCACATTCGGTCTCTCACAAAAGTAGTCCAATTAATTAAACAAACAAATTCGGTCCCACCACTCTTCACCAAAAAAAAAAACAAATTCGGTCCCACCACTGTTTCCCTCCGAGTCAAGCCACTCCGCACCCTATTTTTCTATTCAATCCCCACAATAGAAAACGAACGAACGATGGAAGAATCAATTTTTCTACTCCGTCCCCATAAAAGTGACATCCCCACCACTTTCCCCACTACTTTCCCCCTAAGCCAAGCCCTCAATTTACCCTCTGTGCCCTAACTTGCCCGTCGGAAACCTAATTTTTTCGCAAAATTGATCCACGTAGAGAACAAGACAAACCTGAACGATCGTGAACGACGACGCAACTACAGCGGTGGCCGAGCAACGGCAGGTGAGCGAACGACGATGGGTGAGCGAGCTACGGCCGACGTCAAGGAGAACCGTATATGAACCCTATTTTACTCCCTCTTCAGCGACATCGTTTTTTGCTATGGAGCAACGCGGCATCGTTTCTTATGTGAATCCACAGTGGATGGCAAGAAACGACGTCGTTTCTTATAAAGAAAGGAAAATGACGTCGTTTTATGCTATCGACCGTGGACAATCTTAAGCCATGTCGATTTTTTTTTTAAATATAAAAGCTACGTATTCATTTTGGCCGGAATTTCTTGCCGGTGGCACCAAAGTGATCGTTTTTCCTCCGATTTGGCACTTAAGTAATCCGACAGAAACTTTTGGCACCAAAGTGAGCGCCGTACACAACTTATGGCACCATTAGTGTACTTCTCCCATTTCCAATATATGAATCATTTACCTCAAGATGAGAGGATAGCTAATAAGTAGTTTCTATCATAAGACGATCTATCTTCTGGAGGATCCTATATTATTGTTCCTCCTCCAAGACATCAAAGATCATCAACTACATCACCTCCGATGTCTACTGAGGCTTCTATAGATCATCCACCAAAAGAACCTTCAATAGAAAGGGGTTCCCAGATGACGGCTCCTCCAAAAACAAGCACTATTGAAGAATCATCTTTGATGCAACATGAAGAACCTCGGCGATCTGGTCGAATTAGTCGTCCACCAATTTGGACAAAGGATTATGTATGTGCTTCCTTGGGGTCATCAGGTACTCGTTACCCTATCTCGTCTTATATTTCATTTGATAGGTTATCATCAGAACATTTATGTTGCATGAGCCATATCTCTGAGGAATAAGAGCCCTCTAGTTATAATGAAGTAATGCATGATCCACGTTGGCAAAGGACTATGGAGGCAGAATTACAAGCCCTAATAGACAATCATACTTGGGATGTCATGCCATTACCCAGTCATCGCAAACCAATTGGATGTAAGTGGGTCTATAAGATTAAATATCGAGCAAATGGTTATGTAGAGAGGTACAAGGCTCGGTTAATAGCCAAAGGCTTTACACAGTGAAAAGGTTTTGATTACCACAAAACCTTTTTCCCAATAGCCAAAGACGTCACAATTCGTTCTTTTTTGTCGATTGCTGCCTTTCATGACTGGACATTACATCAAATGGATGTCCATAATGCCTTTTTGCATGGAGATCTGGACGAAGAAATCTACATGGATCTTCCGCCAGCATTACGGAGACAAGGGGAGTTTAAGGTATGTCGTCTCCACAAATCTCTTTATGGACTGAAACAAGCCTCTCGACAATGGTATGCCAAGTTTACTAATGCTCTTACGGCTACTGGATTCAAACAGTCCAAATATGACTATGCTTTATTCACTTGGATGAAAGGTATGTCATCTATTTACTTAATGATTTATGTTGACGACATACTTATCATGGGAAATGATGATTCTACTGTGAAGAAACTAAAAGAGTATCTACATTCCACTTTTCATATCAAAGATTTAGGCTCGCCTAAGTATTTTCTTAGAATTGAGATAGCATGTTCAGATCAGGGAATCTCACTCAGTCAGCGGAAATTCATAATGGAGATTATATCAAAAGCAGGACTGTCAGGTTGCAAATTAGCCATTATTCCTATTGAACAGAATGCCAAGTTGACTTATGTCAACTATGATACTATCATATCTTCTTCTTCCGATGATCCGCTATTAAAAGATCCGTCGGGATATCAGAGACTCGTAGGGAAACTTATATATCTTACCATGACTAGGCCAGACATCTGCTATGCAGTACAAACTCTTAGCCAATTCATGCACAGTCCAAAACAATCTCACATGAATGCAGCCTTGAAGATTGTGAGATATTTGAAGACATGTCCAAGCTCAGGGATACTCCTTTCTTGGAAATGCAACATGGAAATGATGACATAATGCGATGCAGATTATGCTACATGTCCTATGAGCAGGAGATCTATCACTGGCTTCTGTATCAAGTTTGGGGAATCATTACTTTCATGGAAGACGAAGAAGCAATCTACTGTGTCCTTATCTTCAACTGAAGCAGAATATCGATCTATGGCCAAAACTGTTTGTGAAATAGTTTGGTTAAGGGGTTTGCTTCTGGATCTCGGGGCACAAGTTAAGGGACCGACTACACTCTTTTGTGACAATGATTTAGCACTCAAACTTGCAGCAAATCCTATAGTTCATGAGAGAACGAAACACATAGAGGTTGGTTGCCATTTTACTCGAGAGAAGATTCAAGAAGGAATTATCGAGACAAAAGGGATCAGAACCACGAAGCAACCCGCGGACATATTCACAAAACCTCTCTGTCAAAGACAACATGCATATCTTCTGAGCAAGCTAGGCGTCTTGGACATATATAAGCCACCAGCTTGAGGGGGAGTGTTGAAAGATATGATTTACAAGATCGGGACAAATTGTAAATTGATATGGATAGTGTCTATCTTAGGATTAGAAAGATTACAGGATATTTAGGAAATATACACTTTCTCTTTGTAGTTACTTCTTTTGTATTATATACATCATTGTACACAGATTACAATCAATGAATTAAGGCATCCATTTTTCCAATTCTTCCCTACGATCTTCTTCTTCATCCAATCTCGTGACAATTTTGAATGGAATAATTTAAGTTGGAAGCCCACTATCTTTAGGAGGAATGCCCTACACAACTCTGGTTATTTGCTCGTAAGTCTAAGATAGTCCCAAATTCTCATTTTTTGTGAAGAAGCCCTCATAAATCAAATTCAACCACTTTGCCTTTCTTTTTATCTTTGGTTCTGACGAAATTATCCTCTTTCAAAATATGTATCTCTTGCTAATGTTGCCATCTAAATTTTGACTAAATGGTTATGATAAAAAATTAGGGATCACTTTGGCCCTAACAAAAATGATTTTTGCATCACCTAGGTCTTAATTTTTATTTGCATCCATTAAGTTTTAGTTCCTATTTTATTTCCCTTTTTTACGTTATTTTCGAATAAATTAATATAAAAAAGCCCATGGGGGCTGGGCCTTCATGTCCAGCCCCCTTCTTCTTATTTTCCCCGACGCGGGCCCAAGGGCCAGCCTATACTTTCCCTTGGCCTGGCCCCCTCCCCCTTGCCTTCTTCCTCCATCCTTCCTCTGCAACCCATGCGAGACCTAAGCAGAGGAATAAGGGTAGACCGACGATGGAGGGGATATCTCGCACACATCTTCACTGCCATCAACCTACGGAGCAAGCCTAGCTAGAGCTGCCTCGACTGGTGGGGTGCCGGTTTAGCCGGGGGAGGCCGGTCAGAGCTGGTAGTCGAAGAGCCACCACCGACCGGGTCCCTCGGCCTATAAATAGAGCATCGAGCGAAGGCCAAAGGACACACGGAGAGGGCAGCGAGCTCAAAGGACTTCCCCTGGAGACATTAGGGGAGGCCCAAGAGTGAGCAAGCTAAAGAGGAGGGAGATCAGAGAAGATCGTAGAGAGAGAGAAGCTGAGATCTGAGAGAGATCGGAGACGAGAAAGCGAGACCTGAGGGTAGTGAATGAGAGAGAGGGAAGTTTTGGGTGTGAAGACTTACGAACAGAATGTGAGAAAAAAAAGAGACGAGAATGGATGAAGGATTTTGGATTTTCTTTCTCTGTATTCAATGAAGAATGTTCATCAGAGAGCATGTCAACTTGCTTGCTCTTCTTTCTTATTTATATTACAAGCTGTTTATCTAAATAACCGCTGAGATGCGGTTTCACCGTTCAACAAACTAAGAAAACTAACTAACAGAAATAGAAACAGAATGTAAACAGTTACATGCTCAAAACAAAATAATGATTATGTAGTGGACACATGCTGAAAATTTCATTATTGACTTCATCCCTTTCATTCCTGGTTGAATCAATAGCATCAGACTTTCTCACTTTACTTCCTCTATTCTTAGCAACACCAAACTTCTCAGTAGCACCAGACTTTCCAACAGCACCAGACTTTCTCTCTTTACTTTCTCTATTCTCAGCAGCGTCTTCATTTCTTTTTGTTCAAGTCGTAATGATTGAATCGGCAACAAAGTGTATGTTCATCATATAACTCTTAACATCCTCCCTCAAATTGGGAAGGGGTCGAGAGCCCATACCCAATTTGATTCTGATAGTAAAGTGTGCCAAGCGTGACAATGCTTTAGTAAAAATATCAACAAGCTAGTGAGGGCTGGGAACATAAAGCATATTGAGAGAACCCGAGGAAACTTGTTCTCGAATGAAATGAAAATCGACTTCAATGTGTTTGGTGCGAGCATGTAGGATAGGATTGGCAGTAAGTGAGATGGCAGATTGATTATCACAAAATAAAAGTGTTGGTGAGAAAAGACCTATACCAATGTCACGAAGAACAAAGTTGATCCATGTAAGATCAGCAATAGTAGAGGCAAGTGCTCGATATTCTGCTTTTGTGGAAGAATGAGAGATAGTAGGTTACTTCTTAGCTACCCATGAAATGAGATTAAAACCAAGATAGGTGCAGAAGCCAATAGTTGAGTGTCTAGTTTCAACACAACCAGCCCAATTAGCATTGAAGAATCCATATAAATTCATGGAATTGTGAGAATGAAGAAATATACCAAGATGAACAGTTCCTTTAACATAGCAAAAAACCCTTTTTCAACTTATGAAAATCTCCAATTGTTGGTTGCTGCATTTTCTAACATAACAAGTTTGTTGCATATGCAAGATCATGAGGAGTTATTGTTAGATATTGGAGTCCACCAACTAAATTCCTGTATTCAAGTCGATTGGGGAGTAGGACTGCATCATTCTTCATGATGACTAGTCTCAATGACAAAGGAGTTGAAATAGGTTTACAGTCCGTCATGTTGGCTATTGTAAGAAGATCAAGTGCATACTTGGTTTGACATAGGAACAGATCATTAGTTGTGCGTTTAGCTTCAATACCTAGAAAATAATGAAGACATCCAAGATCTTTCATGTGAAAGTGAAAACTTAGAGATTTAATCAGTTTAGCTAGTAATTGATTTGAGCTGCCAATCAATACAATATCATCTACATAGAGTAACAGAAGCACTGTTTCTGGTCCATATGAAGTATAAAGAGTGAGGGATCAGTCGTACTACAGAAGAAACCAGCTTCAAGAAGAAAATTGCTGAACTTGTCAAACCAAGCACGCGGTGCTTAACGAAGACCATATAAGGACTTCTTGAGAAGACACACATATTTAGACTTCTGAGGATGTGTAAAGCCAGGGGACTGCTCCATATACACTATTTCATTCAATGTTCCATGTAGGAACACATTCTTGACATCAAGTTGATGTATTGGCCATTTCTTCATCATTGCCACAAGGAGCACTATACGAATTGTGGCATGTTTGACAACAGGACTAAATGTTTCTGTAAAATCAACTTCTTCCTCTTGGGGAAACCCCTTAGCCACTAACCGAGCCTTCAATCTATTAAGACTTTCATCAAGTGCTAGCTTCATTTTAAACACCCATTAACATCCTATGACATTCATTTGGTTAGTTCGAGGAACTAATAACCAGGTCTGGTTTTTATACAGAGCATCAATTTCATCCTTCATTGTTGTATACCATCCTTCATCTACTAAAGCTGATTTAACTGATCGTGGTTTAGGAGGAACTTTATATTCAGCAAGACATGCATATCTGGGATCTAGCTTTACAATGCCAAATTTTGATTGAGTTTGCATAGGGTGAGTAGAAAGTGTACCTTGGTGAAGTAGGTTGAGGATTTTGATGAGCTAGGTCGATAATGATTTCATCTGGTGGCTCAGTTGTGTAAGTAGGAACTTCTTGTTCTTCAGGTTACAGGTGTAAAAGAGATGAATTTGATGGCACTATAACAGGATGAAGAGAATTGAAGTTCTCTACGTCCACGATTCCATTATCTTGTAAATGTCCTCTATGTGCATGTGAGTGAGATTGCACTTGATCTACACTTGAAGAATCTAGGAGTTTAACTTCTTCTACCCATAATCGATACAGACTAGTATACTGATTATACTCTGTTGTTAGTTTCTTAGTGAAATGAAAGAAACTTTCGTCGAACATCATATGTCGACTAATGTATATATGACCAGTAGTAGGAACAAGACATCAATATCCCTTATGGCGTTCACTGTATCCCAGAAATACACATGTAAGTGATCGTGGATCAAATTTGTGTTGTGCATGTGGTCTGAGACAAGGATAACATGCACATCCAAAGACTCTTAGATGTTCATAGCTTGGCTCTTGTCGATAAATTTTGTTGTAAGGTGATTGCATTTGTAACTTTGGTGTGGGAAGTATATTGACAATGTAATTAGCTGTCATAAATGCATCAACCCAATATTTCAATGGAATTCTAGCATGATAGAGTATAGCTAGGCCCAGTTCAACAACATGACGATGTTTTCTTTTAGAAATCCCATTATGTTCTGGTGTGTAAGGACAAGAAACACATTGTGTAATGCCACAATTCTGTAAATGAGTCTGAAATTTGTGACTGATGAATTCTTCTCCACCATCACATTAAAAGATTTTGATTCTACAATCAAATTGATTTTCTACTGTTTCTGAAACATGACAAAGATGTCATAGAAGTCTGGCTTCAATTTCATTGGATAGATCCAACTATAACGAGAAAAGTTGTCCACGAAGATGACATGGTATTTGAAATTTCGAAAGGAATTGACTGGTGAATGACCCCAGATATCACAATGAATCTTTTTTAAAGGAATAGAAGCTGCAGAATCTGATAAAGAAAATGGTAAAACAGTACTCTTGGCAACTTGATAGCTTCTACACATAGTTTGTATTCTCGTATTGCAGTGAATCAACTATTGATTTTGCATATACTTCAGAGTTTTCGAGTTGGTGTGAGCTAATCACTAGTGCCACACATCTTCTCCTACAACTTTGTGTCTCTGAGTGAAGAAGGCCTCTGTGGTTTGTGGATCCACTCAGTAGAATCCTTTAACTTTCCTTCCGAGCATCAGGGTTGTGTTGGTGTAATTGTCCTTTATATAGACCCCATTTTTATCAAAAACAAATGAACAGGGATAATCATGTGTTAATTTTGATACTGATAGAAGATTTTTCTTGATTTCAGGAACAATTAGCACATCATTTAGAGGTAATGAATCAACTTCAATATGTAACAAAGCACCACCAATATAGGCAATAGGTAGGCATGAGCCATTCCCGATCATAACTATATCAGTCCCATTGTATCTAGAGGAGTTATGAAGAATACTTGAGTTTGCAGTGAGTGGGCGATCACACCAGTGTCTGGATACCACTCATTGCCTTTAGAATCTTCAAGATGCATTGCTGCTAAGGCTGTTGGAATTTCCTCAGCTTGATATGAGTTGTCGAATCGATACCAGCAATGAAGTGCATCATGTCCTGGATGTTTACAGATTTGACACTCCAATCGGATATTATCTGTTGTTTTCTCATCCTGCAAATGTTTGTGGAATGTTAAATTTGAGGAGGGATATGATTTGGTATCTCGATACCTTTGTGAAGAACCAACATATGGTCGAAATCCTTGACCAGAACCAAAACTAGAGAAGTTATTGAACTGCTTAAAGTGCTAACTCTCCCATTCATGATTCAAGTTATTTGGCCTGTAACTCATATTTCTTCCAGGATATCCATAGCTACGATTTCTACTATTGAAAGGACGTCCTCTACCATAACTACGTCCTCCGCGGTTACTACCTCTTGAACCTCCAAAAACAAAGTTTTGCTGAACAGGTTCTCTGTCAAACTCCTCCTTCTGCTGGACTTCAGATTTTCTTTGTCCATAATAGGCTAGATTATGATTGTATTGGCTTGAGGAGTAGCTTTGTAATCTTGCTTTGAATCTCTCTAACTGTGATATTACTTCATCATACTCCGGTTGAGGTTTCAAGCAATATATGGTAGTTCTAAAGTTCTCATATTCATATCCTAATCCCTCCAGAACACCAAACATCTTTGTTATCTCATCTATTGGCTTCCCAATTTCATTTAGTTGATCATAGATTGACTTGTATTCCCTGAGATAAACAGATAATGCTCGATCTCGTTTCCGGCAGGCTTGTAGCTTCCCCTTAATTCAAACTCTCTAGCTACAGATTTTTGTGTGAATCAATTAAGTAGAGTTTGCCATACCTCCAATGAAGTTTCCAAACCAATGATCAAACTCAGGATATTTTCATATACAACTCCACTGATCCATGATGATACAAGTTGATATGTTCTTACCCAATCCGTATAATCGAGATTCACAACTTCTGCCTCATGTCCTTCAACTTCAATCTGTAATGATTGAGTAGGTGATGGAGTTTCTCCACTAACGAATCCAAATAGTTCTTGGCTTCAAAAGAATCTGTCGAATTGTGCTAACCAAAGAAAAAAGTTGTCTTCGGCTAGCTTGATCATGACAAAGTTGGAGATGTTAACATAGATTGGAAATGGGTATTTCTGTGTTCTTGCTACCATTTTTGTGCTCTCAGAGCTTTGATGATGTGCAATTGCAATCGCGATCACCTGTTGAACTCACAAGGCAGAGTCCTGGGTGTGTCACCAATGATGATCGGATCTGACAATGAAGGATTAAGCGAGTGCAAGGCACTTCGAGATCTTCGAACAACAAACAAAGTAAAACAGAGAGATGCAATCAGTGAAGCTCGGAAGTGGCTTCGATCTGCTGTGACTCCGGCATCTTTGATTAGATTTCGTGAGCGATCGGTCGCTAGAATGGAACAGCCAATAAAAATGATATGTGCTTTCAGGTAGGCTCTGACACCATGTGAAGACTTACGAACAGAACGCAAGAAAAAAGAGACGAGAATGGATGAAGGATTTTGGATTTTCTTTCTCTATATTCAATAAAGAATGTTCATATGAGAGCATGTCGACTTGCTTGCTCTTCTTTCTTATTTATATTACAAGTTGTTTATCTAAAGAACCACTGAGATGCGGTTTCACCATTCAACAAACTAAGAAAACTAACTAACAGAAACATAATGTAAACAATTATATGCTCAAAACAGAATAACGATTCTGTAGTGAACACGTGCTGAAAATTTCATTATTGACTTCATCCATTTCCTTCCTGGTTGAATCAAGAGCATCAGACTTTCCCACTTTACTTCATCTGTTCTCAGCAACACCAGACTTCTCAGCAACACCAAACTTTCTCACTTTACTTCCTCTGTTCTCAGCGGCGTCTTAATTTCTTTTTGTTGAAGTCGTAATGATTGAATCAGCAACATAATGTGTGTTCATCATATAACTCTTAACACTGGGGAGAGAAACTAAGGCTGAAAGAGAGAGAGATATCTGAGTTTTAGAGAGAGAGGTCAGTTCTTGGTACCCAAAGGAGAGAGAATGCAGCTGAGAGGACCGTCATTGGCCACCACTTCCGAACCAAAATCGACTATCCGCCACCGCTTCTTGTCCACTTTGAAGCCACAGTAGGTCCCCGCTCAGGCGGTCTTGTTTTTTATTCCAATTTGGGGTCGGCTTCCCGAGGATCCCAGCTCGCGAGTGAGCGAGGCGGACGAACGAAATCTGATCTATCGAGCTCCTCAGCCATCCAACACCGCGAACTGGGTAGGGACCCTCGCCTGACCCCCCTGTTCCGTGCACCCTACTTTCGTGCCCTGTTTTAATGTTGCTTCCCATGCCCTGTTCGGGCTCGTCAGACCGGACCACTGTCATCTAGTGGGTGCGAATTTCTGATCTTATTTGCATGCGTACTCTAGTCCCGTAACCTGGGGTGTTAATTGTTGTGGATCTCGGCTTGGACTAGAGCTCGGATAATTGCGGGTGTCGCCCTTTATACGATGCACGCCGCATGTTTGATGAAAGGCCTAAGTCAGGAGCACGTTTGTTTCTTCAGACGGCCGAAACTCACTAATTGACGTCAGCCTTAAATGAATCATCCCCATGGTGAAGTCGGGTTTTTGCTGGTCTATTTTTTTGAGATCCGAGTTCATGTGTCAAGCGAGTCTAGAGCTTCCTTTTAGCTCATGCCCTCAGCGTGTTTGACGAAATGACTGGGTGAGATCCGTGCGGTTGATTCTTATCTCTCCATCCGTCGTGGGTGCTTGTCGCTTGTCGAACGAATTTAGATGAGTCCCCATTGCTATCCTTTACTTGGCATGTTCTTGTTTTGATGTTCTTCGAGTATGCGTCGCGTTCCCGGACAACCTATTCTTGGCTGGTAAAGAGGAAGAGCGGTGGTGGTCACGGCCCTGAATGGCAGCCGCGTAATGGCTGAGTACGGTTCATATGGTGGCTGAATTTTTTTTACTGAACTTGGGACCTTTTAGTTGCTCGAACCAGCAACATCTTCGGGGAAGAAGGGAACGCAAAGGAGAAGAAAGAGTAAGAGAAAAAGAGAAAGGAAAGAAAAGTCAAAAAATAGATAAAGACAAAATGCGTCTCTCGCTCTTTTTTGCTAGATGGTGTGTGCGGAGGGAAGAAAAGACAAGACAAGAGAGATGAAGAAGGGAAGAGGAAAAAAAAAAAAAGAAATAATGAAAAGACAAAAGAAAGGAAAGGGAAAAGTTGAAAATGGGGGCAAAGATTGTTGTTCCGGGGGCGGGAAAGTGCGACTCGGATCGGTCGGGCCGGATCCAAATCGGGCCGAGCACAAGCCTGACCGACCCGGGTCAATTTTTATAATAATATTTTAATATTAAAAAATATTTTAATAATAAAAACCAAAAAAAGAAAAAAAAATTCAAAAATTTTAGGATTTCCCCAAAAAAGAAAAAGCCAAAAATAATTCTTTTTTTCATAATACATGGAAAATCCCTACAAAGAAAAAAATTTCTTGGAAGAAAATATTTCTTCAGTGTCAGGAATTGAATCCTAGAACTTGTGATTAGTAAAAAATGTTGCATGAATGCTTTACTTGATGTTTAAATAAGATTAAGTACTGAAAGGGCATTAATAATTCATTAATGTAATTAAGTTCCCGATTCTAGTTTCTCTAATTGCGCAATAGTGAAGTATTTCTCCGGATATTTCATTTAAGTTTCTAATCGACCCAACCCAAATAAATTAATGACAACTTCTATTTAAAATTGATTTGTGGATTAAAAATATTTGAATCATAAGTCGTGAACTGATGGATTTGGGAGAGGCTACACTAAGTTTAATGCTTAGTGAGCCATTAGCCTCCACATGCACCCGCGCATAAGAGGGCGCCAAAAGAGAGGTCACGACAGCTAAGGAGAATCATTTAGATCCTCACAAAAGTTTGCTTAAGGTAGCCCTAAAAAGTGAGATCCCAGAGCAACTAAATCTCCACCAACTTGTCGAATATTAGTTGGTGCTTCTTCCACTTGTCTTCAGCCTCTTCGTGTTTTGTGTACAACCATCCATAGGCCAAACATATATTGGGTCTCCCTAAGAACTTTTTGTTGTTTTACTATGTTCACAGCAGGAGAATCACGCATAAAGTTACCCTTCCCAGTTTCTTCTATTATTTTATCCCTTCTAGACCCACAGTCATCTAATTCGTGGCCATAATGACCCACACCTGAAACAAATCAAATGTATATGTTCATACTCCACACGTCGAAGTTTTCCTTCAAGAAAAATAAAAGGCATTAAAGGCGTGTTTTGTCGACTTTTCAACACAAAGGCAAAACATACTTCCTTCTAGTAGCTGGTACTGTAGTAAAATCTGCTCTCAAAAGTCTTCCAATCAATAAACCAAGCTGCACCCAAAAATTCCCGCCAAAATACTTAATAGAGATTGAGAAACCTAACCCGAGCCGTAAACCTATCAATTGTTGCCTTGTCTCAATCAAAATTGGGATGCCGTCTCCTAATGGCTAAATAATTATCAAAGTTTGGCAAGGAAAATTTGGTAATGAAGAAATCATTATCCAAATCAATCACAACCAATTCCCGATAAAAGGATGTTTGAGTTGAACCACAGCCAAAGCTCAAAAATGCTCGATATATAGTTAATGAGGAGGATAATCTCTTCCTCATGATCATAGTAAGAGGGAGGAAGAGTAAGGTGGCTAGTGTCAGAACTCATTACAAAATTCTTAAACATGACTACACATCCTTAATATGCCACTAATCATTCTAGTTTAGACGAAAACTAGTTCAAAAGTTTTTGATGTTGACAAATTCAATTTCCGTATAAACAACTTTTCATGAAACTTTGTAGTGTTGATCAAAGCCATAAGCTATCTAATGTATGAAAATCATGAACTGGAAACAAGTATACAAAAAGTTGCCATTGAAAAACCTTCAAGGTCTATTTATAGAAAATTAGTGCAAAACCACCGAGCTAGAGAAATAAGAAAACCACCACAACCAAAAGTGCTCGAGATTATGTACTTTTCACTATTTTCTTATCAACATGCTGTGACAGCAATGGTGCAGCAGCCTATGCAATTTGTTGAGTAGACTGATATTCTTGAGACCAAGATAGAGCTTATAAAGTCATTTGACTGTGTTGCTGCTGGGAAGGTGAATATGTGATATCAAACTCTATTGCAGCTTATGTTCATCAGGCATGTGTCTTTTATTTTGTGGTTTCTATGGCTAGTTTGGTTATGCAGAGATATGTCTAAATTGAGAGTGCACGGTTGATAAAGAAACTTGTAAAAATAATGGAAGAACAGGGTTTTTAGTTGAAGCTGCTGATTAGATGCAAGAAATTGCGGTAACTATCATGGTCATTGATGTTGGGATTGGTTTTTTCTTGTCCAAAATCTTATGATGGGTTTGAATCGCAGGCAGAAACTTTTGGAACAATGGCAGAGACGGAGAAAATTGCCATCATCCTTGAACAATTATGGGTTTCTTGTATTGCTTTTAGATATTTATGTGCTAGTACTATGACGGGTTTTCTAATCGATGGATTTTGCAGGTTTGTTTTGGCTTAGATTGCCAGGATTGCATAGACCCTTTTCAGGAAGATCAGCCCCTGGGAGTTTGATCCAAAGAGAAGAAGCAGCTCAAAGAAAGAGAAAATATTGTGGAAGAAACGCCAGCTGATGTTTCGTCCCTTCTGGAGTTGAAACGGATATACTCTGAGATCAAGGTCAGTGTTTTGCTTTTTCTAATATTGTGTCCGTTGTCTTTCAACTATTTTTTTTTTTATTACTAATCAAACGCTACTCAGTATTTAGTTTGTGGTTCAAACTTAGAACTTGTATGGCTTTATTTATTGGGTACATAGTTTTCTTCCTTTCTAGCTTTATCGCAAATTCGGACGTTTGAGATGTACTTAATAGATTTAAACACGCATATAGGTTTACTTCTAATTCACATGGTTAAGAATGTAGGTATTACTCATATAACAATGATGACCTTAAGATTGGTCGAGGCTATGAGTCCTTATATGAGATTCCATCGGTGAAGGGAAACCTTGAGCCGTGATACCGGTAAAGCTCTTTCTATGAGGCTTTGTTAGGTCTTCACTAAGTTTCTTAAGGCACAGCCGTTCATTTTGTGGTTTCTTGAGATGCGGGTTCTAAGAATAATCTGGTGGTACTTAGGTTTCTTTTATTTCACCAAAAACATATTTCAGAAAAATATTTTTCATATTTTTCGGCATTTGATTCACTTGAAAATATGAGTTAACGAAAAATATTTTCCTAGTCAACAAAATACCTATGATTATATTTAGAATAATGATTCCATCTTTAAAAAATCGAAAATCATTCCCAAAATATGACTAGGTCTCCGTTTAGACCTGAAACTCTACGCTTGAGTATTGACACCTGGACCTCTGGAGTACCAAAACTTGGCAGAAATAACACTTAAGTGTTAAAAATTAGGAAAACTACACTTAAGTGCTAAAATCGAAGCAAAATGGATTAGTTATGTGCCAATAATGAGAAAATCCAACCAAAATGCTAACATAACGTTTTTTCAGTGAGACAAATGCAAAACGACACCGTTTTGCACACTGACATGGCTAAGATAAGCCAAAAACAACATCATTTTGCATACTAACATGGCTAGAAGAACCACAACTATGTCGTTTTGCCTCATATGTGAATTTTAATATAAATATTAACTAAAGTAAATTTAAAACTAAAAAAAAAAAAGATTGCAGAACTTCGGCGAGGGCTGTGCAAGCCCCATTGCTGCCTCCCCACCATTGCCAAGAAGGCAAGCGACGGTGGAGGTAGGGTCGGCTAGGATCACCAAGCCCCAATCAAAGGCCGACGACCCTGGCTGACCCTCTCCCCGACAATGGTGGGGAGGCGGCATCAAGGGCTTGCACAGCCCTCACCAAAGTTTTGCAATATTTTTTTTTAATTTAGTTTTAAATTTAATTTGATTAATGTTTATATTAAATTCAAATCCGAGACAAAACAACATCGTTTTGGCTTTTCTTTGTGGACTCAGTTCTCCGACGAGCCACATAGGTGAATTATATTTATAAAAAGTTGTGACATAAGATCTCCAACCAAGGTCACCAAACTTGGCACTAAGGTATCCAAATTTTATATAAAAAAATGACACTTACATGTATTTTTTTGTAACTTTTGGTACTTAAGTGTCATCATTTACCAAGTTTTGACACTTACACTATACTTTTGTCCTTGAGTATAGAAATATGACATCCAGAAATTCCTACATTAGTTATTAATGTGTAGGAAATGAAGACAATAAAAATCACAAGTAAAAATTTCAATTGGATTATTGACTTTATAGTACGCAAAAGATCCCAATGTATTTCCGTATCTGTGACTTTCAGAATGTGATTCCACTAGGATGTAATTATTGGGCTAAGTTGGATTGATCTCCTCACTAATCAAGAGTTCATTTACTAGGCTTAGGCTTATCCCAAATATTTGACAGATTTTTCGGCTTTAGGTGTTTGGGGGCATTAGATTAACACTTCTGAAGATTACTGGTAAGGATTGGATTAGAGCATACAACAACAGTGGAGATTGGTTTTTGTACAAGAGGTTTTGATGTATATTAGTTAAGGTCAAAATTATTTGTACAATTGAGGATAAATTAGTTGTTTATCAAATTGAAGCAAAGTTTAATGATATACTCATTCAATGTTCAAATTTAACGGAAATTTGGGTCGTTACAGGTTTTGATGTATGTTAGTTAAGGTTAAAGTATTTGTATAATTGGGGAAAATTAGTTATTTATTGGAAGATTAAAGTAAAGTTAAATTATATACTCATTCCACGGTGTCATTACATAAACCCCAACATTATTTCATGGGTCCTTGGCGTTCAAAACTAGGTCTCCGACACCCAGGTCTAGGTCTATCAAGGTGATCCTTGTGCCCATGCTTGAGACCTCAATGCTTGTACTCAAGTCCACAACACCTGTGCCACAATTCATCGAGGTCAAGCCCAGGACAATGGTGCCCATGCCTAAGGCGTCGACACCCAAGCCCAGATCCCTAGTGGCCGAGCAAAGGATCCCAATACCCGAGTTTAGATCCTTAACACTCGGGCTCAAGTCCACAAAGATCGTGCTTGGGTCTCCAATGCTTAAGCTTTAGTACTTGGTAATCCAACTGGAGGGCACAAAGGTTGTGCCTGGTTTTTAGGGCTCAAGCCTAGGTTCCTAGTGTCTGAGCTCAAGTCCATCAAGGCCAACACTGAGGCTAGGATCCTGATGCCTATGCTTGGGTCCATCAAGGGTGAGGCTATGGCCCAGGACCTCAATCCCCATGCACGAGTCCATCAAGGCCAAGCCTAGGACCCGGGTGCCCATTGCCCTAATTGTTGGCACTCAGGTCAAGGTCCATCAAGACTGGACCTAGGACTCTAGTGCCGTTACTCAATTCCCTGACTCTCATGCACAAATTACTAGTGCCCAAATAGTGTATGTCTATTTAGGAAAATTAAATCAATTTTTCCATATCAAATGATGAAATATATTTTTCAACTCATTTTCAAGTTTTCGTCAAATATAAAAAAAAAATATTGTTATTTTCTTGAAAAATGACTTTTTGAAAAAATATTTTCTAAAAATGTTACATTTTTTGCGAAACAAACGTAGTTGTAGTTCTATCACCACATGATCCCATGCAGTAAAGCTTAATGCCACTTCAGAAGATGAAAATCTCTCGGAAATTCCCAAATTCAGGTACCATCTTGGAATTGGTCTCGGTAACTGATTGTGCATCTTCTTGCAAATTCCCAATAATCTGCCATAGAATTTGGTTGACTGGGTCTCTGATTTTTCTTTTAACTCAAGTTGCTGCTGAAAAAATTGGTCGCGATGGAGGTCATCCAATGTAATTATAATCGAACCGAGTATAAGGACCAAAAGTGAAATTCCCCAAGACTACATGATCAAAAATGTAATTTTCTGTAAAACTCTATCAAATATGAAACTACTATACATTCGAGATCAATTTAATGGATAAAATGATAGGTACAGGTAACGGGTAATATTAGAGATATTAATTTATGTGTAGCTTATGATGTGTCACATTTTGTTTGGTTTTATGAGTAAGTCAATCATAAAATGTATGGGTCCACTTTGTTCGAATAGCTAATCAAAATTTGACTCATCATTTAGTAAGCAAGTTTTAATAAAAAGTCTTGGTACACCTAGTTGGGGCCTGTCCCTTACCAAAGTGTTCCCTCCGGATGGATCCATCTCCAGTTACAGAAAATATTAGACATGGAAGCCCAGAAAAAATCAGCGACTTACTTATGAAGAGGAGGTTCCTAGTCAAGCTCCCTTATGCCTTTGCACTCGAGGGCCAATCTCCATCCGGCCCAAGAAAACCTTTGCACGTCCCATCCTGAAACAAAGGAGTACATTCATAAAATAAATAAAGAGAATGGTTATGGCCTTTTTCTTGATGGGCTCCTTCCATATACCAGTCATGAGCGATAGCGAAGCCTAGAGAGGCGGAAGCAGTAGCTTCTAGGACCAAGCCGAGCCACTAGTGGAGTGACGAAGGAGGCACTGACCTAGAATTTCTTCTCTTAAATTGAAGGCCTTACCCACTAAAGTTATAATTGAGTTGAATAACCCCCATCTTTTGACACACGATATGCAGCCTGCTGCTCTTCACATCATCTCAAGCTTTTCAAGCATTTGATTGCATGTCATCATAATCTTTTCTTGTGGCAGTCATTTTTTGCCCTGTTTCGCTCTAAGAGTTCTGCATAGCGTACGAAATGAATCATCGAATTTATCAGCATACTATAATCTCAAAGCCGTGTAGAAATTTACACAAATGGGTTGCTCATGATGTGATTTCGGAAGCAAGCTAAAGTTCGTTTATCTCAAGGGACTGACACTTGCTGGAGACTTTTTCTTGTCATGTCGGGTCGTCGCCATCCATCGAAATATCAATCTATCAGTCCGCAAGACTATTTTTTATTACTGCTTTTACCTGATTGCTACATCATGAAATTATCTTTAAATTTCTATCGGTGTGTTAACTATGAATTTTCATTCTGTTACTGCAGAAAATAGTTTCCAGATGCTGAATACATGTTCGTCCTCTATGTCAGTGGAAATGATGGATATATCAAAACCATCACTAGAAATACATCGGAAGCTTTATTTATGTGTCTAATTTCTGACTTTGCATAACATATTTCTGGATGACATTAAGCTTGCATATTACAAGAGCGAAATTCCTGTACCATTGCACAATTCATTTGTTTCCTAAAAAGATTAAGCTTCACCTTGCTTATGTAGGTTTCTTCCGTTTAGAGTTGGCCCATGCTATTGCTGACCTCGCCAATGCATCCATGGGGTCGATGGACTTCTTCAGAAGAGGATCGTCACGAGGCAGAAGACCCTGCATTTCGTCAGAAGCGAGGACTACGGTGTTTGCAGCCCTGATTAGGAGGATTTGGATGGCTATTCTTAAGAGGTTTTGCGCCCCTTTGATGTCCTTCCTGTGAAATGCCTCAACTGCGGGAATGTAAATGTTGTCCATTGTTGCTTTGTCAGGCAGCACGACTTCGAATCCCTTGAGCATTGGAATAGAGAGGCATCCATGATCAGATAAGGAAAAGGAACATATGATTCAGAGAGTAGGTGACACATCATCATTTGAATCTCCGTAGAATAAGTCGAGATTCAATCATCCGCAAGAGCCAAATTATAACCCCAAGTGAGAGAAGATCTTCCTAGTCAGTTATATAACTGAAGATTTACAACGTCAGACCTCAACAAGAACCAGAACATCTTAAAGAGAATTGTCTACCTAAGCCATTTACCAACACATTGATTGCCAGAGGCAAGTAAAGAATGCGTCATACCTGCCTCTGAAGCTGCTCTTGATAAAAGCCACTCATCAAAACAGCCTCGGTCGCTAGCAGCCCGATCCGTACATCACTTCCAGCTTCAAGCGGCTTCAACTTGGCCCTCTTGAGCTCCCTCGCAATGCATTCGCCCACATGAGGGAATGGCAAGGCACACCCTCCAGATACCTCCTCATACCACACATGACACAAGTGACATGGCATGACCATACACCTCGCTCCTGCGTCCTCAAGAATTGCTCTCTTTCTCCGCAAGTTTTCAATGACTGCGTCTTTATTTAACTCTGAACAGACATTTCTTCCACGCGACGAGTGGAGTGGACTAGAAAGGGAAAGGTCTTTCTTTAATGCCGGGTCACTGCAGACCACAAAAGGGACGCCTTCTTCCCCGCCCTTGGAGCTCCACAAGACAAGCTTCTCCAAGAAAACTAGCGTAGAATGCACAGATGGTCCTCCAATTATGCCCACAGTATTTCCACGGCCAAGCAGAGCATTTGGGAGAGTGTGTCTTTGTGGAGCTGAACTAGACCCTGAACCATCTCTGGCTTCCGGTGGATTTCCTCTGGCGTCTGTTGGTGACAACGAAAGTTGACCTTCATACTGCTTACGCCTCGTTCTGCACCGAGTCCTAATCTTTTCCAGATTTTCTGTACAGATTGGCCAACTATTTGTGCTGTGGAAGGACATTCCCAAGCTTCCTTCTAACATCTCCAAAGATCACATGAAGTCGATCGACTTCTTGGTCGGCTGCTCTCTGTTCAGAATCAAAATATTTGATCTGAATAAACTAAAATCTCTCTGAGCTCCGAACTATCCATCTAGAAAGCTCTAGTCATCGAATGCTGTGGAGTTGAAAGAACTCAAACCATGCTTGAAACAATTCCGATATCCCAAATACAAGATACCTGCTCCAAAGGTGATTAGAATAGCGCTCATTCACTTAATTTATGAATCGCTAGATGCCAAAAACTCTCAGAGAGCCAGATTGAAAAGTTGGTATCAATCTTGCATCTAAGTCGTAGCAATTACATTGGAGAAAGCCAGCGAAGAGTCAATATACTTGCTGTCCATGTCAGGTGTCGAATCTTCGAAACCTTCATGTGACACGAATATCTGCGTGACCCGCAGCACCCTATAAGATTTCACCAGAGCAGCATTAACGACTGGTGATAGGTTTGCTCATAGATAAAGACACGTAATGCCTGTCACCTCGGCCTGAATTATTAAATCTTGCCTAATATGCTGATAGGGATTTCTGTAAGGAAGGAGATAGGAAGGAGACAAGAACTGAGAATGGAAGGGTAAACTTTTCTGGCCTGAATTATTAAATCTTGTCCAGGAGCGGGGTCAGTGGGGACCAGATAGATAAACAACCGTTGATCTTATGGGTTCACAATATCAACGGCCGTGATGCATATGTTCCGCTGGACCCCAGTCCGAGCAAGAATTTGCCAATGAGAACTCATATCTTGCTTTTTCAAATGGTAACTGTGATATCTCGAAGCAAATGTCGCTGTGTTTAGGTGTTTTTCCTGTCTCCGACTGACGTTGATGCTGCCTTATCCAAGTGAATTCGTTATTAGTACCACAACTAGACCAGAAAAATGTGGGCAGTTGGTGAATCAATACGCGACAAGTGGCAGGCCTCTGCTATAATTCTACGATCCAAGCCATTGGTTCGTACTAGAATTATCTGGGAAGACGCTTCCATCTTCCAAAACAGATGGCAACCCGAGCCAATGAGACACAGGCACCCAGGCATTCCATTCAACATCTCAATATTAATTTGGAGACAGATTGTTTGGTCACTCAGCTAGACTAGACTCCAAATCAGCTTCTTTGTTCGTACTTGGGATATAATTGGCACAAAGTGTGTAAAGGCCAACCCCACCGATGTTGAGTTGCCTGAATTAGTATTTTGGCACAACCCTTAATTCTCTTGATAAAAGGGAAAATGAAAATCTTTATTCACCTTTGACAACTCATAAGGTCGAGATCCTCATAAATAATAGTTTCAAGGAGTGGCAATTTCTTCTCATCCTAAACATTAGCAAAAGGGTTTGTTGAAGTTTACGTCTCAAGAAATGTGAGATATCATATTTTCGTTGAATAATTGGTGTTGATTTAGGGTGCGCTTGGTAGCGTTTTCGTTCAAAAGTTGTTCGAGGGAACAGGTATAGAAAAAGTTATTTCTGTTCTAAGAAACAATTTTTAAACAAAAGAACAGCGTTTGGTAAACTTGTATAATTTATATTTTCGGAATAGTAAAAAAACATAAACATGTTTGGTAAACTTATATAATTTTTTGTTTCTTTTGATTTTTTAATATTTTATTTTCTTTTTTCTTTTTTTTTTTTTCTTCCTTTTGGCCGGTCGCCGGCCTCGACCATGGCCAACGATCGGCCGACAAGAATCGGCTACCTGGCCCAGCCACAACAAATTTCGCTAGCCCCCAGCGAGGCCGAGCCTTGCCGTGGCTAGGCAAGCGATCGGTGTCACCTGGCGGTGGCCCAACCAAGGCGAGGCCGAGCCTCGCCGGCCGGCGCGAGGTCGGCCTCACCTTGGCTGGGCGAGCTTTAGCTCTCCCAGATTTTGCGAGTCCAAGCTCGCCTAGCCACCGGCAAGGCCGAGCCTCACTGGGGGGCGGCAACGCTCCGGCGAGGTCATCGGCCCTCGACGACCAGTCGTCAGCCATGGCCAAGGCCAGTGACCAGCCAAAGAAAAAAGAATAAGAAAAATAAGAGAAGGAAAAAATAAGAGAGAGAAAAACAAAAAATCTATTTTTTTGTTCCCAATAACAAAAGTGTAAACAAATGCGTTTCTATTCTTTTGTTCCGAGCGTTTCTATTATTCTTTTTTGTTCCCTGGATCAAAAGAGAAGAAATTGTATTCTAAGGAAAAAAAAAAAAAAAGAACACAAACAAACATACCTTAGTGACTCCTGAAAAATTCACTAATCATACAGTGTGTGGTTGGTTTGTGTGATCACATCCTTTACTACTTTGACTTACTAAATTGACACCAGCTATTGTAAATCTATCGTATGGATCGAGATTCACGAATAGGATTTCATCATAATTGTCAGAATTGTTTAGAATCTATATGGTCAATGACTATATCAACGTGTTCCATCTTGGACGGGGTCTTGGCAAGTATTTGCCTTAACTACCTCTTGAATTCAACGATCTTAAATTCCACAGTGAAAAGAAAATGGTAACTTGCCGCTTTTACAGCCTCCTACTAGAACTTATTTTCCATTTGTAATTGATGTTTCTAGGAATGGCTCAGTTGTTCCTTTATAAGCTGACAGCCAAATTACTCGGCCGCTCACGACATGAGACATGAAGCAACAAAGAAGGCATCTGATTTATAATTTTTGGCCTAGACATCATAGAAGTCGACTTGACTAACATGGCAATGAGTGATATTGGTGAGAATTTCTTATACTAATTAATACATTCAAGGAGATAAATATCAAAAACTCCGAAATGACGCAGATTAATACTAATTCGAAATACTTATTTCTTCACCATATTCAACAATGATGTATAAGGTTTTTCATAATAGGATTTGACAGGAACTCTTGACCTTGTTAGATGCATGAACTGTCTTTCGTCTAGTTGCTTGGGAAAAAATTACATACGATCTTATTATTTACATAATGCAAACCAAATAAAAATGTCATTTAGGCTGCTCCTCACCATGGAAGAAACTTGTGGAGGAGTACTTAAGTTTTCGGAATGTTGGATTCTCACTAGCCATTCTGTCTTTACTAACTCAATATTCACAATTCATTAACGCTGAACTTAGCAGTGCGCAGATGTTATTCCTTGAGTTAAACGCTATGCTTTTTGGTTAACGAGAAGTAGTGTGAGTCTCACTTGTTAGAAAAATGTAATTTAGTAAAGGGAAAACTTTGAAATTTTGTAGAGAAATTCTCTCCAGCCTAAATTCACCAGCTCTTTCGGACTTGCCCACGTGGATTCTTTAGTACGCTGACCGGCCCAAATCCAGCTGGATCAGCCCAAATTGAAAATTTCTGTGAATTTCATTTCCCCCAAATATAATTGGGCCCACACAAAAGGACCCAATCGATCACTTCCACGTGGCAAAACGTGTGTAGTTCTGACTCCCTCGGAAAATTTTAATTCCCTGATTCAGGCAACTCCAGTTCGGTTCTTCACTCCGCAGTTTTACCCCTCCTCCGAGCTCCAAAAAGGAAAAACGGCTTCGACTTTTCTCGGGAAACTTGCTCCGTCCGCATCAATCACAGCACACCAACTCATATGGACCCCGGTCGAAGTTGAGTTCGGACAGTTTCCACATTCCCATTGGGGCGATCGCCCGGAGGTCTGTTCCGCTTCTACTTCACCTTGTCTCCGAATGAGGTACTTCATTCGTCCTCCTGCTGAATGTGTGTATATCTGTAAGATTGTGACGTGGAAATGATGTCAATCGTTAATTCGAGGGATTAAGAAAAGGATTAAGATTGAGATGTTGCCAACCCAGCATGATGTATACCTGCATCTGTGTTTTGGCTTTGAATTCGGTCCCAACATATCAGTTTCAGTGCCAATTAGGATTGTGAGATTGAGGAGGCAGACATTGAGTCGGTCCTGTTTTTACATGGATGCAAGCCCACGTTGGCGATTCGATTTAAGTTTTTTCTTTTGATTTAGAAAGTCCAAAAGGAGTTGGAAATGGCCTCCACTTGCATGAGACGTAAGAGTTGAGAGAAGATATTATATATGACTATGGTGCCACGTCACTTATGCAATAATTCACTCACTATGTGACACGTGTCAATGTAAACCTACCTATTTGAAAGTCTCTCTTCCCTCTCTTCACTCTCCACACCTTGCTCTCTCTCTCTCTTCCTCCCAACTTGGGATTCCACTCTGCTCTTTCGTCCCTCCCAACTCATGACTCAGAAAGCCTAGCTCTAGTCTCCTCTCTCCATTCCTCATTGACACGTGTCGCCTAATGAGTGGACTATTGCATAATTGACGTGGCACCACAGTTATATGTAATAATTTCTTAGGTCTGCAGTGCAGCATAGTGCCATCACCTTCGTACGACAACCTTCTCCCGGGACTGGGGATGGAATTATGTTTGTCATAGCTTATAGCTCTTTAGCTTGTCTATTTCTTTCGTCCTCTTGTTGCCATCATCTAGTTCTACTTTTGTTTAGTTCTCTTCTTTACTTTTGTCCCATATGCTTCTCCAATTAACTTTCTCGAGAGGTAAGAGAGCTCCTTCAATGATGTGGTTCTGTTGTGGGGATGCTCTTGCTTTTGTTTTATGCTTTCGAGCTTCATTCCCTGTTTTAAAGATAACATATAGGTTTTTAGTACAAGAAAAAGATTAAGAATCTATGACTTTGGACGTTAATTTTCTGTGGAGTTTTATGGTCATTGATCCAAAGTATGGTCCAATTTTAATCAATTTAGTACTCAATGATGTACTTATACATTTTGATGGACTATAAAAGTAGCAATATTTATAGCATTATATCGAAAATAAGTTCAATTATTAGTTTAACTATATACTGATAAGATTTCTTAGAAGTCTTTAAAAAAATAATTAAAATAATACGATCTAATATTTGTAGAATTAATTGTATAAAGGAGACGAATGCATATAGTGAGAACAACTGCTTGGCTATTACACATGGCATCATGTAACAACTATTACAATTTTGTTGGGAAAAATATCAAAAAAGTCTTAAACCAATTATATTTGTGTCAATTTAGTCTTAAACCTTTTGACTTTGTCAAAGGTCTTTGTTCTAAGATTAGTAAGAGTTTTCTCAACATGGTGCACTTTTGTGGTTTACAATACAATGAGAGTGGTCACACGAACATATCCTCTACAACTTTGGCTATACTAAATTGACACCGAATATTGAAAATTTCTTGTATGGTTCATGATTCATGAATCAAACATCATCATAACTTTCGAATCTTTAAAGATCTATATGGTCAATGATTATATTGACCGAGTCCATCTTGGACGGGGTCTTCGCCTTAACTTCCTCTCGAATTCAATAATCTTGAATTCCACGATGAAACAAAATGGCACCTAGCCACTTCTACTGACTCCTAATAGAATTTATTTTCCATTTGCAAAATGATGTTTCTAGGAGTGGCTCGATTGTACCATTGTAATAAGTTGATATAGTTCCTTAATCAATGATAAGTGACAGCCAAATTTCTTGGCCGCTCATGATATGCCTCATTAAAGGAACCAAGGATGCATCTAAATTATAATTTTTGGCCAAGACAACATAGAAGTTGACTTGACTAACATGGCAATGAGTGATATAGGTGATAATTTCTAATACAAATTAATACATTTTTGGAGATATATATTGATTCCCTTTTTCACCCCCATGGAATCCGAAATGACATGGCATAATAATGATTCAAAATACATCATTTTGTATAATCAACATCAATGTGTAAAGTTTGTAATGATAGGACTTGATGGGACTTCTTGACCCTATTAGACATGTAAAACTATCTTTCATCCAGTTGCTTTGGAAAAATTTGCGTACAGGATATTGGATTCTCATTCTCGATTCCATCTTTACTAACTCGATAGTCGAAACTCATTGACGCCAGCAGTGCGCTCATGTTACTCCTCGAGTGAAACACTACGGTTTTCTAACGAGAAGTAAAGCGAGTCTCACAGATTCGAAAAATGTAACCGTGTAAAAGGAAAGATTGATATTCGGCCTAAGTTCACCGGCTCTTCTGGACTTGCCCACGTGGGCTCTTCTATGGGCCTTTAATTGGGCCGACCGGGCCAACTCCAATTGGATCGAGCCTAAACTAGAACCTCTGGATTTCAATTTCTTTCCCGTACTATTGGGCCAACAAAGTGCGCACCCAATGAGTCGCCTCCACGTGGCGGGACGGGGGTAAAGTTCAACCCCTTCGGAAAACTCCAAAACCCTGACTCCGGCGAGCTCCAGTTCGGCTCTGCAACTTCGCATTCTTCCCCCTTCCTCCGAGCTCGAAGAAGGGAAAAATGGCGTCGACTTTTCTCAAGAAACTCGCTCGGACCGCGCCGATCGCCGTCGCTGAATCGTACCGGCGCCGCTCGAACTCGAGCTCCGGCGGCTTCCGCATTCCCGTCGGGGCGATCGCCGCCGTCTCCGGGGGCTTGTCCTGCTTCTACTTCACATCGTCTCCGAACGTGGTACTTGATTACTTGATTCCTCTTCCCTGCCGAATATCTGGGGGTTTCTTTTCATGTGAATTAGTCGCTGGCATAATGCGCGTACTTGTGAGTTCGTGATGTTGAAAGTCGCATCAATCGTTAGTCTGAGGGATTAAGAGAAGCATTTGAGATGTCGCCGATATGATGTGTAGTAGCTGCATCGGTGTTTTGGCTTTGAATTCGGTTGCGATGGGTTGGTTTGGTTGCTGACGATTGAGCAAATGGTGGCAATTGGGACCTCTCCAGGATGTGAGATTTGATGTGGCGGATGTTGAGTCGATTCGGGTTTTCATGGATGCGAGGTTATATTGCCAATTCGGCTTAATTCTCTTCCCTGCATTAGCTAGTGTAGGGGTCATGCATCCTCTGGTTTCTGGTATCTTATCCCAATCACTAGCATTCACCATTTCATCGGAGATGCTGCATCTAAGATTAGTACTGGGGCTTAGGCATGCTACATTGGATTGATGGTATGAATCGTTGGGTGTAAAATGATTGAACTTTTCCTTCAGGTCTTGACCACTCAGTTCTCATCGTGGTCATTTATGTACTTCTTTTCACTGTTTGCTTGGTATCTAATGTTTCTCTCCATGACAGGCTCATCTTGACCAAGTAGATGAAGACACCGGCTCAAAAATTGGTGAGTCTATCTGACCTTTCTAAAAAACCATTTAGTATTGTTCACATGTATGATTTCTGACCTGACTTTCTGGCTGAACTATGGCTAAAAATGCTATATTAGACTATCTTGGTTAAGTCGGTCTCGTTCATTTGATTTTCCTTATTTATTTTGGTGGTGTTGAAGTTTCAGACATTCAAGAAGCTGACTTTCTCAGGTATACTTAATCATTTTGCACTTACTGGGACCTTTTTCCAATGTATTTCAGCTCTAAATCCAGATAAATGGATTGAATTTAAATTGCAAGACACAGCGAGGGTTAGCCACAACACTCAGCTATTCAGGTTCTTGCACTTGAGTTTCTCTCTCTGTCTGTCATTAGTTGAAGAAACAGGATTTTATAATCCCATAAGAACTGATCTTCTTGCATGGCAATTTTTTCTATTTAATTTGGTAATTGCATGACTTTGCTTAAGCGAATATATGTATTTAGCATATTGACATAATACACAAGTATCCTTATTGTTTTGTTAGATGCTCCCATGGACCACTATAATTGGCCCGTGATATCTCACTGCAATGTTTCCAAAATTTACTGGAGATAGCTAATACAGATTGTTTCCATGATGCAGGTTTTCATTTGATCCGAACGTCCAGTTAGGTTTACACGTTGCTTCGTGCATCTTGACAAGGTACTTCTGATGTCCATAAGAGTAGATCTTGTATGCATGAACTATGAACTTTTTTTAGGAGGTTGCACTTCAAAGTAGAAAGATAACTCCCTCCACACCGTACTTCTCATTCATCATCTTGATGGTGTTTTCATGATTGCAGAGCTCCAACTGGACAAGACGCTGAAGGGAAGACAAAATATGTTGTTCGCCCGTGAGTATTCTTCTTGGATTAAAAAGTCCTAAGCATTGTTCTTTACATCAATCCCTCTTTTACCATTTGTATATGAATGGCATATATCTCCTTGCTAAAGATTGTGCATGGATGATGCTTTCAATCAAGCCATGTTCTTGATGGCCAATTCCATCCTACAAAGAACTGTACAATGTCCTTCCTATCACTAATCTTGATTGATTTTATGCTTGAATTAAAGTGCTCAAAATTTTACATATTCTTGAATATCTTTTTGCTCATATTAAAGTTGACTTCATCGTATAATAGTAGTACTCTCTCAGCTGGTTTCGTTACAAATTTGTAAACACATGTGTAGAATAAGCTAACGATTATTTTTGGTTTTATTTTCTTTTGTCCATGAGCAACCTATTTTTCGTAGAAGAGAGGAATGTATGTATCCATACACAATCTTCTCGGAACTGTCAGCTTTGACTAATCTTGTAATTTATGCTGGTATGTCTATACTTTGAAAATATTTTGTTGGAGATCCTGTGGGTCTATTTAATACATATGAGAGGGGACCCTCTGAAAACTATCATTATAGCCTATGATAAACTCCTTGGTTTTTGAAGTTTTTGGTCCATTAGTTTCTCGAATAGACTTTATAGACATAAAAAGATTGACGTGTATGAATATACATCTACTCAAGATGCTGCTCATTTCAAAATTGAAGGTGGTTTGGGATCAAAACTGAACTTTAGATGCATCTTCTGGTAGAATTAGATCTTTGTCCTATGCTATTTTTTCCATTCATGTTCAATACAATATGTTCATTTGTATGATTCAATTGGCTGAGATGCATGGTCAAGTCTGCATCTAGTCATTTACTCCTTTTGCCCTAGAATGGATGGCTTCTGTTTCTTCTTGCTAAGCAAACCTTGCTAAGAAACCCTTTTTTAATGATTGATAGCAACAAGCAAGAACTGTAAATTTTTTCCCATAGTGGCTTCATAATCCTGTGCCCTTGTCACTTCCTAGTTATTCCCATATTGACTTTGTATGTATATTTGAATTTGCTTATGCATAGGTATACACCTATATCAGATCCTGATGCTAAGGGGTACTTTGACTTACTGATAAAGGTAATGTTAGCTTTTTGTCTCTTGACCTTGTTATCTATCCTTGCTTCCTTGGTTCTATTTCGCCTATAGACTTTTATAATGTGTGCAATAAACCATTTCAGGTGTATCCAGAAGGTAAAATGAGCCAGCATTTTGCTATACTAAAGCCTGGTGATGTAGTTGAAGTTAAAGGGTAAAGACTGCTTTAAAAGTTTGTGATGATAATTTGATAACATATTCATCACTAGATTCTGTTTGCTGCAGGCCCATTGAAAAGTTCAAATATACCCCCAACATGAAGAAAAACATCGGAATGGTAAGTATGGTTAGGTTAGGTGCACCCTTTTGTCCTCGTAGTTAAGATCATGAATATGAATATACCCGTGTGCATTTCGTAGCTTAGAATTGACTTGCATGGAGCAGCATTGTGCAATTAATGCGTCTGAAGGATTGTTATTTATTTAGTTTTTGGGCCAGTAAAAGATCATTGTTTGATGCTTTCTACTTATTAGATTGCAGGAGGCACTGGCATAACACCAATGCTTCAGGTGATTGATGCCATATTGAAGAACCCTGATGACAATACTCAGGTGAGGATTGTCTTCTTTTTGGTTGTGTGCCTCTGTTCTTATTGTGTTTGATATCTGATTATTTTCTTGCTGCTGCTAATAATTACATAATTCGAGCATTTTCTTAATATATGAGATGGCCAAGCAGCAAGGATATTGCTGTTTGTGTGTCACTATGTGGGAAGTGATTTGTATAATCGTTCCAAATCCTTCCATTGGTGCTTCATGTAAAACTTACTCTTGGAAGCTTTTGCAATATACATATGAGATAATTTTATTCCTCGAAAAGAAATGAGTTCTTTACCCCTCAAAATACTTTTGCTATTCACCTAAAAATGCTCCATATACCTGCATACCCTATAAATGTTTTTCCTTGTACTGTATATGTGGGACATTTGGATGGCTTAGGTTACATGTTCTCCATTTGTAGTGTTGTATGAATGAGATGTGTGCACTCTGGCATATTGGACAGTTTCATTTTATTTCTTTTATATATTATCCTCAGTGGAATATGTGCAATTCCAACTTATCCAGCCTTTTGATTGCAATAGGTGTCTCTGCTATATGCTAATGTCTCTCCAGATGACATATTGCTGAAACAGAAACTTGACATACTTGCAGCCAGTCACCCAAATCTAAAGGTGTTGGATCTCAATTTATTTTAGTGTGATGTTGTCATTGCTACTTTATCAGCAACTTCATTTTATCCACTCAGATATTGTCTGTTTCCTCTTGTGACTAATTTTAGATATACTATACGGTGGATAATCCTACAAAGAATTGGAAAGGAGGTAAAGGCTACATATCAAAAGATATGGCCATCAAGGGCTTGCCGGCTCCAAGTGAGGATGCTCTTATACTTGTAAGTGTTAAGTTTACCATCAACACGGCACTCACATGCACCCACAAACAAATATGATGATATATGGATTACCAAGCCAGTGTTTGAATTGCTAATGATCTATTAGCCAAGTGTTTGAATGTGCGAAATTTGAAATTTACTTGGTTGTTTTATTAGGACTTGCTGTTTGTGAAATTTCCATTTAATAGCATTAGGCAATCAGCTGGATACACTTTGTCTTTGACTTTGCACTATGACAGCTGTTAAGATCAAGGGTGAATGGAATTGAAACAAGATAATACGGTGACATGAGTTTGTTAAAACCACTCTCATACTCGTGCGACCAAAGTATTCTCTCCATTTTTTCCTGCATGGGTTGATTGGAGTGTCGTGCATGTGGGCTTAGAAATGGACTAGATTGGTTACATAATGCTTTTCTGGTCTTGGACACTCTGATCATGGGAAAATCTGTCTTTAATCAAGTACTTAGGCAGGACCTTTTGCTATTGCTTCTTATCTCAGTGTGGTGGTTATTTACCGATCCTTTACATGTTTTGTTCACCTAGGTTTGCCATGAGTAAATTTCTCTATGCATTAACCTCTGGCTGAAAAATGGCTTATCTGTACACTTGGTAGATAAATAGTTTATACTGAACTTGTCCTGATTTTGTTACTGTTCTGCTGATAAGATGGGTAGAGAGGGTTTAGTTTTTTACTGATTTGACTGTGCTTTATCAGGTCTGTGGTCCTCCTGGAATGATGAAACATATTTCAGGTGATAAGGCTAAAGACCGTTCACAAGGCGAGGTAACAGCACTATCTCCCATTTTATCATGGTATAGGATTTTTATTTACTTCCATTCATAATTTTTCTGTTAATGTTTTCTGTTTTCAGCTCACTGGGATACTGAAGGAACTTGGTTATACTGAGCAGATGGTGTACAAGTTTTAGAGTTCATCACAATTTTGTATCTCAATCATGCTTTATGTGCAAGAAGATTATGTGCAATTAATAATTCACCCTAGTATAAACTGAACATGAGATTGGATATCATCTGCATGGGAAATACTAAATGCCTCATGGTGACAGCTTCTGCTGATTTTAGGAAGCAGGGTACCCTTCACAAAAGTGCACATTCACAGCAACTGATGAAATAAAATGAAGCACACACTTTGACTGTGCTTCTGGAGTGTAAATTTTTCTGACAGAGGTACACACTACATTTCAATTCATTGAAAGATATTGGCGAAATTTTTAGTCAACTTCAGTTTTTGGGTGCAGATGTTATCCTGATATGATGCATGCTGAAATAAGGACAGAAGCGTTTGGTATATACTGCTTGGCGCTTAGGTAGTAGAATCTGTCATATTACATGGAAGATACATGTGTCACAGGCCAATAGTTTCTTGGCCACAGAATAGCCCATGCGGCATTAGAAATTTCTTCCTAAATCAACCTTTCTCACCACATGCATAGAAATCTTAAAGAGAGAAACTGGATTTATATTGCTTGTCTGATGTTGGGAGCACACCTCTAACAATAAAGATTATATCTCTCCATCTACTAATTATCTGCGTTGATCATAATAGTACTCTAGAATAATATAAATTTGTCATATTACCCCTAGGAATATTTTAAAGTACACAAGAAACCTTAGGGCTTTAAAATTTCGAGGCTCATCTAGTCTTCTTAGATCATCCTTGGTCCTTGATTAGAAAATCTCTAGACCGTGGCACAAAACTCTTCATCTTTTATGAGGAGTTTAGCATGCCTCTACTTTGATCTGAGTGGTTGTAATATCGAACCGTGTCTAGATAATCATGTCTCTTGTGCGAAATGGTCTCTGTATTTTTGTCCTTAGTTGCTTGTGTCTTATATATGTAGAGTTCGTATTCGTTCTTGCTGCTCAAACTAATATCGGGCAAGAACGAAGGTTAAGAGCATAAAGGTGACTAGTTTTCATTGATGTTTCACGAATTTCTCAAATACATTCAAGGTTTTGGAGATTAATTCCTGTATCTTTATGATGAAAATCAAAGGATAATAGTCGCTTTTCGTTCGGTCTTCCCACCTCTCCGCAGTGTTCAGGTTGTATGTGGCCCAAAAACATGGCGTTCGTAGGTTTTTGTCCTTTCCACTCCCTACTTAGATATGTGAACATGCATATGGGTGCGAGCGAGCTTGCATCATCCAAGATTAATCATTTTTTTTAATAAATAAATGAATAACAAAATTTATTTTTTTAAACATGAGCGAGCCTTAATGAATTTGAGCTCGGATTATTTATCTGAATACCAGAATCACGATCTCTCCCATGGATCAATTTTGGCTGGAAGTAATCAAATTGAATTTCTATGATATCCTTAAAGAATTTACGTTGTTTCATTTAGGGTATAAAACTCGAATTTTCCGATATTTACTTCTTAGTGGTATATACAAATATAACTATTTCGCTAGAAATTAGGAAATACCTTTTTACTAGAGGTTGATTCTTTGGGCTTTTTGCAAATCGGGTTTAGTGGCGATGCAGGCAGGATTTAAATTGTGGTAGGAGGGTCAAGAACAACTAATTTAACTGAAGAAATGCAAGTATTGAGAGCTGACATATATATATATATATGGACCCCCCTCCCACGGGCCGCAGGTGAGTCGCGCAATGGGAGCGAGAAGTTTCGAACCCCTTCCCTACCGGTTGAGGGGCGAGGCGTGAACCATCTTGTCCACCATGGGGTGGGTGAGAGCTGACATATATTGATAAACTGAAAGTGAGAAAATTCATAGGCTTTTGTCGATTGTCGTGCGCCTCTATAATTCACACACCAACTTTTATTTAGGGGCGAATGATAATCATCCAATTTCTAGATACAATATTTGGCTAGAAATAGATTATTTGATTTCTATTCCCTCGACAAGTTTCCGAGCAAAATTATGTATTTGATAATGATACAAAAAGAAATTCGTCTAATAATAAAACAAAATTCCTGTTTCCCAAGTAGCTAATGAGCAATGATGGAGGACAATTGAGAACGATGGCGGGAGATGGACCGCGGCGAAGGAGGCAGAGGGCAGCTAATGACAACAGACGATGGGTAGGCAGCCGATTAGTGGGAAAAGTACCAAAGAAGTCCTAAATTTAATCATAAACCTTTTAAATATACTAATTTAATCATAAACATTTTCACATTTATACCAATTTAGTCTATTTGGTAAAATTTAGCCTACTGGTGCTAACGTGAACACCAGCTGATGGCCGAACATTGATGTAGCAATTTAAAAATAATTTTTGTAATTTTTTGAATTTTTTCTTTTCTTTTTTCTTTTTTTTTCCTTTCTCTTTTCTTTTTCATTTTCTTTTCTCTCTTCTTCCTCCTTGGACTATCCTTGTGGTGACCAATGAGCCTCTGGCAAGGCTAACCGGCCATTGGGTGAGGGCCACAAAGCCCTCGTCGACTGCCAACGAGAGTCGCGACCCTCGCCTAGCCTCATTCATGGCCCTCGCTAGCCATTGCGAGAACAATCCAAGGAGAATGAAGAGAAAAAAGAAAAAGGAAAAATAAAAATAAAAAAAATTCAAAAAAAATTGACATGTTAGCATCCGGCCACCAACATGCCAAAATTGGCTAAGTGGACTGAATTTGTATCAGTTTAGGGCTAAATTAATATTAATGCAATAGGTTTACAATTTTTGGTATTTTTCCTGCCGACAAATAGTAAGGGCGAGAGATGAAAATAGCTTTTATTTTTCAATTTTATTCTATAAATAGAAAAGTTAAAAATTTTACTTTTTTTTTTTTATTTCAAACCTATTTTTAGACTAAAATTTAATTCTAGAAATAAAAAAAATGAAATTATGTTACTAAACAAACTTTTGTTTCAAATCCATTCTTGGAAACAAAAAAACAGAGTGGTTATCATGTATGCCTTAATCTTAATTTACTACAAAGTACAATTTTCTTGTAAGCAATTAATATTCTAATTGACAATTACAACCGGGTGTGCATAATATTAGGCCCCCTGATGCTGATCGCATTGACATCATCCACAGGCGATTACGATTTCTCAAGTTCCGACAAACATAACCATCGATCGCATCTGCGCTCTATTTTATTTCTTCATTTCCCATGTCCGATACTTGGTTAAAATTTTTGAGTGATACGCGTTGATCAATTGCCATTGTATGTCAACGGCTTTATACCACGATCATCAATAATCATCAGTCATTGACAAGTCTTTTCATTATCAGTAATTTATCGATAACTGGATCATACTTGGCATCAAAGTTTACGCTCATCTAGATCGACTTCTATCTATTACAAAGATTTAGTTAGTTTTTTGTGGGAAAAAATGACAAAATGGCTTTGAACTTTGATCATTATGTAATGTGATCCCTGAAATTTAGCTAAATATGTAATGTGATATCTGAACTTTAAATGTGTTTGATGTGATCTTTAAGCTTTTGATACATATTTAATTTAGTCATTGAACTATATGAAAATATTCAATATTCTCTCTAAATTTGAATTAATGAAAAGACAACATTGAACATCTCACTATAGTTCTTGGATTATATTAGACATGTATTAAAAGTCTAGAAATCATATTAAACAAATTAAAAATTTAAAAATCACATTGGACATTGTATCAAAATATAATGATCATTTTTATAATTATCCCTTTTTTTGGCAAACCATGCATACGAGTATGTTTAAACCGGTAATCGTAGATCGAGAAAATAATAACCTTTATTTATACCTTTTTAAATAAATTGAAAAATGAAGGAAAAAGAAAACCGGAGAGTACAAAAATGCCCCATGGCCACCAAAAAATAAATAAATAAACCGAGAAAAGCCAAAACGTCCATGCATTCCGTTCGATGGTCAGCGCGACCGAACCGTCGCTGCTCTCTCTCTCTCTCTGTTTGTCCTCGGGTCATCGTCGTCACCATCCATTTCCTCCATGGAAGCTCTCTGATCACAAGGTAAGGCTGCCGCTGCTGCGACCTCCATCGAGGCTCTGCAGACGTCCGCCGGTGCAGTCGCCGGCCGATCCCCGTCTTCTTTTCCTTCCTTCTTTCCAGAATGAGCGACGAGGCGCGGAAGCGGAACACCGATTGCGTCTTCTTCCTGGCCTCGCCTCTCACCTGCAAGAAGGTCAGTCGATCGTCCCCCGCCGCTGATTTCGCGCCGATCGCATTGCGCGCCGTGCTCGCGGTCCTCCTCTCGATCGGCGCGCGGCTTTTGCCTCCCGTCTTTCCTTGGCTTTGGATTGCGTTGCCGTTCCGGCGAGAGCCGGTGCTGTTAGTGTGCTCGCTTCTAGGGCTTCCTTCACATGAATTCGGTGGTTTATGTTCGAGTTGGAGTGGATGACGCCATAGTGATTTGTGTAGTGCTATGCCGATACGCTGTTCTTCTCCGTGAGCCGATGTTGTCATTGCGCGCGTTCGTTGTGAGCTCCTTTCGAAGGGGACGTTTTTCAGTTGTTACTGTGATGAGCGCCTGGAGGATTGGGCATACCTTGCCATAGTCTTTAGAAGATCGGAGACTCTGGTCTCGAGTGGTGTGGTTGTTTGCTTCTTCATGTTTGTTGCCTGAGGAGATGGCTCTGTTTTCTCTTAGTCGTTACAGTAGTAACATAATGTTGCCTTCCATTTTCCAGGGGCTTGATTGTGAGTACCGACATAATGAGATCGTGAGGCTGAACCCCAGGGATTGCTGGTATTGGTTAGCTGGAAACTGTCTTAACCCTACTTGTGGCTTCAGACATCCTGTAAGCTCGTTTTCTTTCAGTTTGTTTCTTATAAGGAACAATTGTATGTCATCCCTTTCTAAGTTATCATGCTGGACATTCTTGGCAAATCTAGTTAGCAATACTTTTCTGCGCAATTTTGTATGTTGAGTTTAGCTCTTTGAAATTTGTGATATCGTTTTGTCATCTGCTATAATATTGTGGAAGGGAAGGGAGGTATTTGCGAGAAATACATTCTGAGGTCCGCCTTCTGATTGATGCTATGATTCATTACAGAGAGCTTGAAATGGTCTAGATTTTGCATAGACATCTCTTTGAAAGTGGGCGATCACAGGTGAACAAATGCTTTTCGGAACTCCAGGGTAGTCATGCTATCTTTTCCATCATTTTATCTTCTCTAGGTTATAACAGAGAGTTAGACATGGTTAACACTTTTACATGTTTGAATCCATCAACCATTCCCTATGTGGGCTTATTAAACTCAGGTAAATGGTCAGGCCAAATCCAAATCGTTAAATTTGGTTATAAAACCATAACAGAGGAAATGGTCCATGATAACTACAGAATTCAAATTGAGGTAGCAAATCATATGTTTCCCAAATTCTTATGTACTTGTGGAAGAAAGCAAACGAGTTCTTTAGGTATTGGCTCAATTGAACATTGGGAAGTAGTATTGTACCTAATGTTGTATTTTTGGCTGCTGCTTCTGCAATATTTGAGAATTAGAAATCCATAATAAATGATGGGTTGGATGAGATATGTTCGTAGTGCTACAGCAGCATATATTAACTCCCCCAATTTTATGATATCTTAAATATATGAATGGTTTTCTTTCCTTTTTCCTTGCAGTTCCATGGTATACTTGTATTATGTTTATGATGGTGACTTAAAGGAAGTTTTGCTAACCTGCTTTTAGTACTTGACTTAGTACTGTAACTTATCTTGTTGGTTGTTGATACTTTTGCAGCCGCTGGATACACATGCTGAAGTGTCATCTGATTTACATGTGGCACCTGCAAATAAGATCAGCCCTCCTTGTTACTTTTATTATAATGGGTTCTGCAACAAAGGCGACAGTTGTACCTATTCTCATGGATCTGACTGTGGTAGACGTGATGCAATTTGTTCAAAACAAACATTGAAAGTAAACAATGCTCCATCCTTGGAGATGAAGGCATCCACTGGGGATGGACATGATGCCAATTTATTTTCGTATAAAGAATCTAAAATGACAAAAGTGACACTGTCAGAATGGAAGATTACTGGTGGAGATGATTCTGCGCCAGCACCACCACTAGTGGAATGTCACAACTTGTCAGGAACTTCCCCAGCAGGAGGGAATTTGAGTTGTCTATACAAGGAAGATGTAAAAACTATATTGATTCAAGATGATGTACAGCTGAATCACTCTCCTCAGGTTTCCATGTCTGATTGTAAAGAAGATGCTGAGACTGGGTCTGAATATACGCTTACTGCAGTAGGTCTTTCTCAAAGCAGGTTGCATAGGTACCCCGCTCATGGTTCAGAGGGACAAGTGGAAGACCATTCTGTGAGAGAGGAATACTGGGAATCGAATGTGCCACAGAATGGTGAATCCAAAAGATTGGCCGTCCAGGGTAATCAAAAGGGTTTCTGGGAACTTGATCCACAGTGTAGGCATTTCGATAGCCATGTCTATGAATATGATTCGGATATTTTGGCTGAGCATGAGCCCATGTACTCCGATGCAGAGTGTGAATATGAAACTTATGATTCTGACGATGACTCGCATTTTGACCATAGTTCTAATGATGTTCGAAGTTTATCTGTTCGGTTTAGGGAGACTGTCTCAGATATTATGTTCTTACAAGAAAGAGAGTTGCCACATATGGAACTCACACATGATGACTGCCATGATTTGGATCTCTGTAGGCCCCTTAGAAGAAATAATACAATTGATTCATTTTCCTGTTTACCAAGAAGGCATGGCTCATTTCATCTGAATGATCATAGACAGGAAAGGCTTGTCCTGGGTCGGAGGATGCATGGAAGATTAGCATTAGTGGGGAAGAATGCCATCGAATCATTCCAAGACAAGGAAAAGTTTCTTGATGGCTTTAGAAGGCATGGTTGGCTCAGGGGCAGAGAAATGGAAAAGTTTAGGGTACACTCTAAGGATAAAAGGCTGCCTAAACGTTGGTCTCATACAACAAAAGCTTCAAGAAAACCACTTTCAAGGTGGCGGCAATCTGCTGTGGACTCTGCTTCTTTTACCAGTCCCAAGACTCTTGCACAGATCAAGGAAGATAAGAGGAGAGCTAAAGAGATTCGGCTTCAGTCAGGCGGGTGTTTTAATAAAAACTCGGCGGCAGATTTCCAGGGGCCTAAACCTCTGAGTGAACTTCTGAAAGACAAAGGAAATGCCAATTCATAAATGTAACATAGAAATAATTGTCATTTTGAAAAAGAAAAACGTAAGAAATTGCAATCATTTGATGGAACAAGATGAACATCTTGAGGTGTCTCTTAGTATGCCAGGCATGATTCCTACAATTCTTTTTATCTTTTATATGGTTTTCTTTCATAATAAACTGGAACTAGAAGAATGACGATATTGCACTGGTTGTTCTAGATGTTCTGTGCGTTGGTGTGATTCTGAGGTTGCTTTGGAAGATGAATGAGAGAACCCTTTTACTTTTTTTTGGTAGGTGAAAAGGTGGGAAAATGGTCTTTAGGTGAAGCATTTAGCAGTTCAACCCGGTTATCTACCAGATCTTGCATGCAGCGCTTATCAGGAATTGCTCATTTGCTATCAATTGTCTTGCCTCTGTTTAGAATTTGCCTCTAGGTAACAAAAATCTATCGAGCTCGCTCGTTTTGATGGGGTATATACCGGTGTTCGACTTCCTTTGATGGCCATATTACTTTGCCAGTATACATGTGCTAGTTCAAATGAGAATTTTACTGTGAGGGATTGTTCAGTGAATCGTCCAACTTAGATATCCTCATGAGCATCTGAAGGCCCTCCGTGAAAAGGATAAATTTTACAACAAAACCTTATTTTTAGATTAGTAAATCTTTAATAGATCGATGCAAGATTGATGGTTTCTCTCTGTCTATCCCCAGACGTCACTAGTGCTAAATTCTCGCTCGAATTGATCGGGTCAAATCTAAGGAATGTCAAATTTTCCCATTGGTATATTCTGCTCGTGTGCTTGCGTAAGTCAGAACAGTCAGTCCATGTTCCAAATAGAAAAGGCTAGAGAACCGTTCAAATGCTTTGTCCGGATGCGAACTACAAAGTAGATATATGCAGAATATTTCCATTGTGATCTCAGCCAGTGATGTGACTGGCAACAATACCTTACAAAGCTCTTAGTTCTCGTTTTCAGCTTCAAGACTAATAAAATAGCGAGCGGAAATTACCTAAAATGTTTTAATTTTATCGTACAATGGCCAATTTAGTCTTAAATTTTATGATAACTTGTTAATTTAGTTCTAAACTTTTCAATTTTATCAATTTAGGAGAGAGAAGCTTTTGAGCTGTGATTTTGATCGGAAACAATATGAGGTATGAATCATGCCACATGTCTCAAATTTTGCTATCAGATGACGGAATTTTGTTTATAGACAACAGCACTTGAGACTCCATCTCCAACAAGCTAGCTAGTCATTATGTATCAGTATACTATCTTAAAGATTATTCAAATTGTGTCTTAAGTCAATGTATCCTAATACAAGCGATAAACTATAGATGATTTCTCTTTCAAAAAAAAAAAACTTTATATGATTTCATACTTGCTATTGAGTAGTTGTCACTTTGTACCCTCATCAAATGTAAAAGAATTAGTTGATTTCGTCAGCAACATAGTCATATTAAAGGAGAATAAAAATCCCTCTTTCCTAAATAATTATTTAATTTTTTAAAATGAAAAATGATTTGTGATGATACTTAAACCGTTGGAAACTCCGAAAAAATCTCAAACTGGTACATTTGTGACAAATTTACCTCAAACTATTTTTTTGACCACCAAAAACCCCAAACTAATATATCTTTGACAAAATTATTCCAAACTGGTACACTTGTGACAAATTTACCCTCTTTTAGTTTTTGTTAAATTTTACAGTCAAATTATTAACTTAAATGACATGTGACAGTTAACTGGTATACCAATTTAGGATTTTACACTCCGTTTGTTACAGTTTACAATTTTTGTGATTTTTTTTTGTAGTATTAATTCAATTTAGCGAAGGATATATTTGTCACAAATTTATCAGTTTTGGGTTTTTTGCGGTCAAATAAATTAGTTTTGAGTAAATTTGTCACAGGTATACCAGTTTAGAGTTTTTTATGATTAGTCGGGGTAAATTTGTCACAGCTATACCACTTTGATCAAAAAAATAATTTAGAGTAAATTTGTTACAGGTATACTAGTTTGGGGTTTTTTTAGAGTATTAACCTAATAAACTTGTCCAACCTATAAAAGGAAAGGCATGGTTTTGATGGCACAATCCTAAACTTTTTTTCAATCCTATTTTTTTTTTTTTTTGATGTATTGTCAATTGGGATGAAAGACCATCATTAAATACGGGGATTGGTTAATAAGACAAATTTTGATTTCTTGCTACAAGGTAGTTTCCATTCTTTATTGCCTTCCCTATATTCTTCACTTGTCCTTTTGGGATTGTCACCTACATGTTTTCAATGCAAGAAAAATCCAAACCACCATAATTTGATCCCAAAACCTCTCCCTAAAGAATACTCTGAACCTCATACATCCCCACCACATACACACGGAGAGAGAGAGAGAGAGAGAGAGAAAGAGAGAGAGAGAGAGAGAGAGAGAGAGAGAGATGGCTGGTTTGCAAAGGTCTGCAAAATCATTCCGGAGACAAGGATCATCGGGTCTGGTGTGGGATGACAAGTTCTTGTCAGAAGACCCCTCGAATCAAACGAAGCCTAACCATCAACAGGTCAACCGGAAAGCCGTCCGCCACAGAGAGCTACGGCCATCCCAGAGCACCGGGTCGATTGATGCTGCGGTGCAGCAGAGCCGATCCACCAGCACTCAGCCCTGCTGCACTGTCAAGGTCGAGTCCCCACCGCTGGACCCGCCTTCTCCGAGAGTCTCCAGCTGTGGACTTTGCGGCATATTTGGCAAGCCATCCACTGCCCCTCAGTCAAACTCGAGAAACAAGAAGCGCAAATCATAGAATTACCATGCACGGGGTCTGAATACTATGTAAGTGAGCATTTCTTGCATCTCCACATCAGGAGTCCTTGTTAAGAGTGTGCGTAAGTTCCTTAGGATATGACCTTGAGGCGTCCAGAGGAAAGCATGAGGCTCTGTGACACGCAAAGACACGAGAAATGTCTAGGTTTTGCTATCGGACCGGCTTTATATATGTATGTATTGCTGTTTTCATTACACTTCAACTACCATCCCGAGTTCCCCGAGCTGTAGGTGTTCTTTGTCTGTCTATCGTGTACCCGCTGGTGAAATCTTCCTGACGTTTTTTCATACCTATATTGATCATAATGGATCTTGTCGAACCGTCCAAAGGAGTATGCAATTCGGGAAAAGAATTCAAAAATTCTTGATAAAATTGAACTTAAAGAATATCGTCATACATAAATAAAGCCATCATAGTTGCTAGAGCAGTCTTTTTTGCATGACATATTAGTTCTCGGTCTCTCTTCTAATCGGCAAGTACTTTGAGAATTTGGGGATGATTTATTGAAATTTGTTGTTAGTGTTCTGCAATTTATTGGTACTTATGGACAAGCATGAATACTTGAATCAAGCTCCAAAATGAGTTCAAGGATTCGTTTGTTTAGGGGAAAACTCAATGATAAAAGAAAATATATTTCAAGTATACAATTAATTTTCCCTTAATTTGTGATATATGATTGAAAATGTTTTATGATATTTAAATCTCATTGGAAAATGATTTCAATTTCATGGCTTTATTTTAGACCCAAAAAATTCAATTTTTGTAATGATTTTTTATTTTATTTCTAAAAATTCAAATTTTTAGTTTTTAAATTTTATTTTTTAAAATTTTTCTTTTTTATGTTTTCTTTTCTTTTTTAAGAAATTCTAATTTTTAATTATTTAATTATTTATTAATCTTTTCTCTTTTCTCTTTTCTCTTTTCTTTCCTTTCCTTTTCTTCTTCCCCCTTCCTCAGCCACGACCGACCAACGACAACCACGACAATCACTCGCAGGCCTCAAGTGAGCTCAACCTCGTCGAGATCAAGCAAGCTACAAGCTCATTAGCCTCGACTGAGCCCAAGCTCGCCTAGATCTAGCAAGCCTTGCGCTCGGCAGCCTCAGCTAGCTTGAGTTTATCTAGATTGGTTAAGCCTTGAGCTCGTCAACCTACATCATGGCTGATCAGTGGGCTGCAAACCATCATCGAAACACGTGGCTAGCATAGGAAGAAGGAGAAAGGAAAATGAAAGAAATTTTTTCTACGAGACAAAAGGATCCTAAGTTTATTTTGAACAGGAAGATTTTTTTTTTTTTTTAATACCCAGGACTCCACTTGCTAGGCTATTGATATCACCGACCACCTTGGCACGCCAGGCTATTGACTTCGTTGACTACTTGGCACCGCTGGGCTATCGACCAGCGTCGGCCAACCACCCAACGCAATACTATACCTGAGGGGAAGCTAGCACAGGACCCCACCACCATGGCCGCCCACTTAAGACGTGTTAGCAACGCGGAGAATCGAACTTATTCCCTCGACGCTGAGGTAGTAAAACCCAACCAGCTACGCTGCCTACCGGTAGGTTTGAACAGGAAGATATTCAGTTTCATGTCCTGCAAAAATCTATTATACTTGTTAGTCCATGCATAGGATGTGTTAGATGTACATATTTGAGATCAAGTTAAGTGTAGTTTACATCAATTGTAATCAAACCTAATTGCCTCTCACCCTGTATATAAGGGAAGGCTTGTACCCTTCGCTTAGTAACGTGAATATACTACACTTTCCTCTATTTTATCATAACCACAGATCTCAACTAGACGAAACGCAAATAATTTACCAATAATTATATCAGAGAAATCAAGATGCAGTAGAGAGAGAATTCTAGCATTCTCATCGATGACAGAGTTGAAGACACTCGATTGGAAAACCTACCAAATGATAATTCAGCAATTAGTGCACATTATTTAGTAATTATCGTCTTCTTCTTAGTCCGAATGGTCATTAAGCATGCTAATTAATAAATAATCAACAAGAAAGCAGGAGGCGTGCTGCCAACCTAAACAGTCGACAAGAACCCGAGAAGGGTCCAAAAATAAAGCATTTGGTGCTGTCGTCATTTTTGGTGGCTGTCTTTTATGCACGAGTCGTTTTCGCGACATCAACCTCCGCTCCTAATTTGTATTAATCTAATCCATCAGCTTTTTGATAGCTCAAGCTGTACTTGGTTGATTTCCTTGCCGTCCAAATTGTCGTGCTACTCTTCAATGCTTTGTTTTTATTAAGTTAATCAATGAAAAGGAACGCGGTGGAGCGTGGACTGATGCACTGTATTAACGCAGCATGGATATATACATTCTGTCGTAATTCCTGAACAAGAAGCGTCGTAGCAACAAGCAATCGAAAGGTTTTCGACCAGCCATTGAGATTGGAGTATTTGGGATTCAATGAAATGCTTAGGCCAAGCGTACCATTTATCTCGTGATTATGGTGCTAAATCCAGGTCGCTCACTAATCGGTCCCCTTAGTCATCCATCTTAGATGGAGTCATCATAATATGTCTCTAAGATTCTTAGATTGCATGACCTATGGAATTTAGCATCAGTGGGCTTAAACAATTAAGTGTACCTTTAATTCATACTTAAACGATAGAGATCATTGGAATTTTTGCGGTAAATTTGGGCTACTGTACACAGCTTCACAATCTCACCACCCTATTCGTTTGGTTCATGCAAGGCCCAAGCTCGCATTACGGGATTAGAGGGAGCAAAACCGGTAAGTCACGTAAATAATGGTCGGCAAATTCATATAAGAACATGCCACAAGAAATTCATGTAATAGACAAAAGTTGATATCTTTAAAATAACCAAATAAATGTTGGCAAATAATTCAAACTAAAGTTGGTAACCCAAAGTTAGATGTATTCTAGTTAGAGAAAATTTGATAAGTCGCTCAAATGAAAATTGATAAATTCATACGAAAATTGGTAAATTTAACGAGGTGGTAAGATAAACAAATGAAAGTTGGTAAAAGATAAAGAAAAAAGTTGGTAATTTGCTTATTATAGAGAAGAGTTTGGTAATTTCATAAAAGTGTCTAAAGTATATAAGAAGTTACAGGGAAATCAAGTGATTACTAATTTCTCACCAACATTATTATAATATTTGCCAACGCTTTTAGAAATTTACCGATACTTCGAATGGAGAAGTAACATCATCCCAATGATTTATTTATTTATTTATTTTATGTCCTCATCCCAAGTGATTGTGCGGAGTAAGTTTTGAACTAAGAGAATTCAACTTCTTGGCCTTGTTTGGTAACATTTTTTGTTTCTCAGTTATTCTATTCTTTGGTTCCGCAGAACAGAAAAAGTATAGAAATTTGTTTGGTAGCGTCGGTTGATTTTTTTTCCAATACAAATTAGTGATGAGAGAGTAGATTTGGAATTAAAACAAGAAATGGAAAAAACTTCTTTTTTTCCCATGAACAATTTATGCAATTGGTCATTCTCATTTTTTTTTTTTTTTGCTTTTCTTTCTTTCTTTTCTTCTTTTTCCTCCTCTAGCTAGTTATTAGACCTCGGCAATAGAGACAAGGTCCGACGACCTCGCTATCCTTGAGGGGCTTGACCTCACCGTGGTTAGGCAAAGCCATCCTCACAATGGCTAAGTGAGGCCTTGCCTAGCCATGAGAGGTCGTCAACTCTCGTCTCTAGCTAGTTATTGGCCATCATCAAAGCCTGGCGACTGGCTAGAGGAGGAAGAAGAAGGAAAGGAAAAAAAATAAGAAATAAAAAAATTAAAAAAATAGAAAAACTCATAAAATTATAAAATAAAAAAAATAGAAGAAATGTTACGTCACAAAAAATTTGAAAGTCATATCAAATGCCTTCTTGTTCGTTTTTATTCTAGGAATATAAATTTTATGTAATTAATAATCACGTTCTAATGCTCAAAAACTCGTCCAGTAAATAAAAATGGAAAAACTATTTCTGAATATAAATTATTCTCAAAAAGAGAATATATCAAACACACCCTTAAAGTGTAAACTTTTAATCTTTTCACCAACTTTCGAGAAGCCATTGCGTTATAGTATTGTATTGGGAAAATGACACAAATAGTCTCTAAACTTTGACTCAATGTACCATGTAATCTCTCAACTTTTAATTTGTCTAATGTGGTTTTTGAACTTTTAATTTGTTCAATATGGTCTCTAAAATTTTGATACATGTTCAACTTAACCCTTGAACAACACAAAAATATTCAATATTGTCCCTGAACTTGAATGAATAAGAAGACAATATTGAAGATTTTCTTATAGTTTAGGGACTAAATTGAATATGACCCTACGTCTAAGGATCGCATTGAAGAAATTAAACCTTCAAGAATCATATTGCACATTAAGCTGAAGTTCAAAAACTACACTAAATAAATTAAAAGTCCATGATTCATATTGTACATTACATCAAAATTCATAGATCATTTGTGTCATTATTCTTAATTGCCTTTGAGATGTCAAACAAGCTTTCAGGGTATGAGAGGCGTTTTCCTTCTCAGAGAATTTGAATACCATCCTTGTCTTTGAGGGTATGAGATGTCAAACAACCATTCATGCTTTGTATACAAGGAGGAAAAATGAATGCATTAATCGTCGGACTCGAGTCCGAAAGCAACAAAAAAGTTCAAAACCAAAAGCATACATACACATATGAATGAACGAATTGATCCTACAAAATAACAACTTCTGATTTCTCCATCTTGCTTGTTCTACACTATCATGCATGAAAATCACAGCCCAATTCATTTCATATGGTGTCGAACACAGCTCGATTGTATTGTCGCTCTTGCTCCACTTTATCGCTGTTCACTAGCGAGCACCCTCGAATGGCATCTCCATCGTCGTCAAGTGCAACCACCGGGATGTTCTCACAGTTGCAGACCTCGATCATGAAGCCATCAGGGTCATGGAAGAAGAGCTGATCGACGGCGATGCCGCCTTCCACCACTAGGCCGTTCACGAACTCTATCTTCATCTCCCTCAGCTTCTTCTCCACCGTTTCCATGCTTTCGCACTGCTAATGAAATGCACCGGTGAGAATTTGGCTATATCGACATTGCTGTCTCATTTTCAGTTGCTGAAAGCTTGGGATGTAAACATAGTGATATCGCGAATGTCATGAAATGTACATTTTCAGAGGTAACTTATTTATCCATGCTTTGAACAAGCTAGATAACCAGCGACGTCTGCGATACTCCAAATTCAAAGGGAAAGAGATAGATGACCTGGAAAGAAATGTGCCTGTCTTTGGGATTGATTTGACCGACTTCCGGCAGTCCATTCAGGTCCTCGGATTTGATCAGATGAATGCCGATCCCATAGTTGAATAGCCTGCATTTACAAGGTGAAAAGGAGAAGAAAAATATCAGTTATCATATCCTAAATTCTGTCAAGACAACAACATTTTTATGAAAAAAATAAAATTGCAGCGATTGCTCCACTTCTCATTCAGCCCTTGTTTCAAAAGACAATGCAACTGCGTTCTTATCACATCAATAGCACGATACATACCAAGCACCGTCGAAGTCAAACGAACTAGGCCTTCGAATGGGAACAAAACCAAGGACGTTGCAGTAGAAGTTGATAGACTCTTCGACGGACCGGCACTGCATCGATATGTGATTCAAGCACTTCAAATGCAGAGGGTTCTTCTTGCTGTCCTTAAACATCTCTCCCTTCCCCCTCTCTACGACGGCAACAGTGCAAACTCAAAAACTGCAAGAAATCAAAAACCCGAAACGCAAAAAAGCTTCAACAGCTTAATTTCGTGATGAATTAGGGAATGCGGAGAGAGATTGTAAGCTAGAGAGAATATATCAGAGTTCAGCCAAGGTTGGAGGGTATAAATATAGGCATGGAGATGCAAAACGGAGAAGAGAAAAAGTTCACGTGTGCAATTCAAACACCCATGTGGGAATATTATCCATAACACGTAGGTTCCACGTTGGCGGATTTCTATTGATGGGATTAGGGAGACAACTTTGTAGCACGATGATTGTATTGCGGACACGAAATATATTGCTTCAGAGTCACTGTAAGGCGATGCTATTGACAAAATGAATCATGGTCGCAGCTATATTGCACACCAGCTGACAACAGGGAGGGACCAATATGCCTCGCAGGCAGGTTCTTATTCAGCATTCTACGTTGTCAAAGATAATCACGGATTTCTCTAGGTTAATTTTCCATGTTAGAAATACTTGACAATTTTGTTTTAGAAATACTTGACAATTTTGTTGATTCTATATATCTCTAGAGATTGCATGCGTATTTCTCTCTTTGACCGTGCATAACATGATTGGTATATATTAACTTAAATAATCATTTAATAAGGCCTCCATGTACTATTTTCTATATACCTTGAAGTATGCACAAATTCTTTATTGCTCTCTTCCCTGTTATTAATTTTAACTTACGTACATTGTAATACGTTTTGCTCTATCAATCATGCGGTGGATTTTCTTTTGTTCCTGTGAATGATGTGGTAGACAGTGTTAATCTGCTAGGAGAAAAAAAAAACACGTCAAACCTCGCATTATTTTTTTCCCCTCTATGCAACCCAATTCATTTCCCACCATCTTTTGTACGAGACCAATTTAATTCTATTCGAAGTCTACGAAAGAACTCCTCAAAATCGTATTGCATACCAAATATGGCGTAGATCTCGCCGTCTTCCTACATAAACAAATAGTCTTGCGCTAGACCCTACGTTTATTATATTATTTCTTGATACGAGGGTTTTCTTCATTGTCCAGCGGAGCGAGTCCCCAAAAAGGATATATGGTTTCTTATGTACAATGCGTAACGTTCGATTGGCAACGAGCTGCATGATGCAGATTCTTCCTTAAAAGAGGAATTTCAGGCTGAAAAGCATGGCGAGTCTTGGAAATGCAGCAAGAGTTTGCACCACTTGAGAATGTTTATTATTTTCCCGAAGAAGACATGCAAGCAACGCGGTGGCTTTTCGGTCGTGTTCCGCCGTCTCTCTTAAACGTGTTTATAGCTTGGTCAAAAAGGCACCGATCCACTCCGACCGATGCTAATCAATTGCTGATCTTTAAATGAGTTCCTCCTTCTTTTATAGGGTTTACCCCTTTTTGTAGGTCCCCCTAAAATAGAGAATCTAGAGAGCTAGGGTGATTGATTAATACCTATGATTTTCTATGCAATACTAGGAGGCGCCTGTCCTTTACGAAAGTGAGAAAAGATGGAAGTCGTGGTCAAAGTTTGACCAGGGTTGGTAATTTACATCAAATGACCGATAGAAGTCCGACATCAACCTAAGTCCCTAAGGTTGCGTGCTTTTGCACGATTTTATCCTGGTCGATCTTGGAGGGAAGACCTAACGAATGGGCAGGCTAGGCCTATCATCGAGGATAGTTTTTCTAATACCCCCGGAAAGAAAAGTCTTTACATAGAAGAAGATTGATCAGCCCTTGGCTGGTCGGGTTGAAGAAGGTAATTACTTGTCCAGGCCTACTCATTCTCACCTTCGAATTAACTGGCCCAAGGGGGCACAATGAGTCGTCGTCGCCTAGATCACCTCTAGTTTAAGAAGAGTTACGAAATAATATAATTGTGAACACCATGTGGTAGAAAGTTGGTTCTTGAATTGAGAGAATAACCAAAGATAGATGTAATACTTGAATAGTAGTTTTAAAAACAAAGGTAATTATGTTGCTTGATGGAATGCGGTTGAACGGGAGTTTAAAAAACGGCTAGAAAAAAAAAATGGAGCGGAGACGAGACCATAACCCGATTTGAGTTATCCTGATTAATTGTTCCATTTTTCAAAATGTTACGTGCGATTGAGATTATGGGGATCGGAGATTGAAGGGGTAAGGGGGAACTACAAACACTTGGTCTCTGAATTTGCCCCATTTTTCTAGCGTGTGGTTCTCGAACTCATAATCCGTACTTGAAACTTTTAAAACCTTTCCAATTGAATCACTTCCAATCTGCGATTCCAACATAGCCAAGCCGACGTATCAGCTGACGCCAACCGAGATTACAATGTAGAAAAGACCAATGTTTTCTTAGACCATCATAGACCAAACAGCCAAGCAGAGTAATTCTAGCAGCGAATGGTAGTGCACCGCCAGTGGTGTTGGAATCAAGGGCCTATCCTCATGCGATCCGTGAATCATGCATTGAATATTAGGAGTAAGCATCAATCTATGGTCAACCCTCAACTAACCCTAGATCGGCCCAACCTGACCAATCTTGGTCCAATTTTTATGGGGACTGGGTTGGTCCTTGATCTTCAAACCTTTGGACCTTACACCATGCGGGTTAGTACTCGGTACTAGGAGTTTAAAGTTTGTCCAACCCAGACCAACCCTATATTTAATAAATAAATGCTCTTATCTACTCTAAATTCTAGCGCATGCTCCTCTGTTCTTTTCACAATTCAGTTTGTTGTGTAAATTAAAACATAGAAAGAAATCTACTCCTATTTGACAAGGAAAAAAAAAACCTCGCTACTCGCATTAGCCTCGCTCGCCCACCTTGGCCTCGTTTGCCTGCTTGCCTTGTCGCTCGCCTCTATTCATTCGCCTGCCTCGCATGTTCTTTTTTTATGGTTTGTTGCTTTTAACAAATGTAAATTTTTGTTGTTACTTTATATTATATTTATGTTTGATATGTATTGGTATTCATAATTTAGTTGCTCAATGTCGCATTGTTGATGAATATGTAATTGAAATAGTATGTTTGTCTTTTTAGTAAATATAAAAAATGAAACAAAAAATAATTGGTTAGTCTTAGGTTGACCTTAGAACCAGACCGAACTCATAAGATCAGTCCAGCCCTTAATTCCAAGCTCAACAGGATTGGTCTTTAGTCCCAAAAATTAAGGACCAACACTTTGCAAATCAGTCCTTAGGTTAGGTGCGGGATTGGCCCAATTCGGACCAGACTCACCCCTATTGAATATCCTACTCTAATTGAACATGTTGCCGATTCAATTGTGCATATCATTTTCTAGAAAAACACTACCGGTAGCCCTTACAAGAGACCCATTTCTCATTTTTTTCTCCCAAGCACTACGACACGAATATTTCCAGACATAGATCTTGGAAAATGTGTACGGTCTAGAAGAAATAAATAAAAAATAGATATAACGGATCTAGGAGGTCATTTTCCCGTTTCCTCCCTTACATTTCCATCTACATCTACCGCATGTGATCGACTTTAAAGGGCAAAAATAGTAGGTACCGCTGGCAAACTTTATCGTGACAAGTATTTAATGCATTATATATATATATACACACACACACACGTAGGTATTTATATGTGTATATACACGTACGTTTGTATGTATGTGTGTATGTATGTAGGTATATGTAGACATCTATTTAATGCAAGTTAATTACTAGGGGTCACTCTCATAGGGTCATACTGATTTTTCCTTAGCATGACAACTGCCAGACATACTCATCAAAATGCATTATAAGATAGTCTTCTTAAAGTATCGTCTCTAAGTAGGCCTATTATTATCATCATCATCGTTGTTGTTGTTGCTGCTACAAGCGTACAAGGATGGTCTTCTCATCATCTCAAGAAAAGGTTTTGGTGCTTTCTCCACAAAAATAGCCGCCCATAGATGCAACTCAGCAAAAATTTATGCATATGAGGAAATATTACCTGCCGCATAAATCAGCCTTTACCGGACTTAGAAATCAATTTTAAAAATTTGCTTTGCCTCTTCTTTCAATTTAGTTTAATTACTTCCCTCCTGAACTTCTCAGTTTAGCCAAAAAGAAATTAATTGAGTCCTAAATCTTTTGATGATTTGTCAATGTAGTCCTTTCAATTAATTATAAGATAAAGAGATTATATATATATGCAGTATATATTCATATGTCCAAGCTCAAACTACTAATAATATAAAAGTCCAAACTATAATAAAAGCTTTATGGCATCTCGGGACTACCGTGCTTTTCTATTAATGGAGAGTACAGTCCTCACATGTGTTTGTTTAGCTGAGTAAACTGATGGAGTTGAGCAAAGCTACTAGAGAATAGAAGAACGATTAGTCAAATGAATCGATCTTGCCCTTTCTAATTTTATTTGTTTCCCTTCTAAAAATGTGTATACAGGTAGAAATTAAGCATATTTAATCACATAAATGAGGTATCTAATACATGAACTCGTGATAGACAAAAATTTAGATATCCCTTTTTATCGTTAATTATTGTGAACAATTTTTCTCTAATAACCTCAATCTTAAATATATTACTTGTCACATTTATTTGTTTGTATAGTCAGCTCTAAAATTGCAGTCAATAACAGTTGTTGTCGGGTCAATTTCCGATTACCTCACATACATTGGCCTCATGTGCAATCATTTTTCCAATTGTAGAAGTAGAACGAGCGATGACTAAGGAAAATTAGAAGAATCCAAATGAATGAAGACAGGAAGTCACTGCTCGAATGCCGTCCAATGTGGGCGACTTATTTTGTGGGACAAAACAAGGAAAAAAATCTCACATTTGACATGCAGCCAAGTGAATGCATGCAAAGAAACCCTAAATGTGTCACAACTCACGTAATTTCAGCTTCAAATTTGCTTGGTTGGAGCTGAAATTGTAATAAATAACTCAATGAATAAATAAGCTGAAAGTTGAATTATGCCTCTCCACAATTTTGTTGTGAGATTTTTCCATTTCTATTTTCTTCATCTTTAAGTAAGGCACACGTGCATGAGAATTCTAACTTTATACTTTTCTGCATTGACTTCATACCAGGGAACTTCACTATCACCAAGATGGAGATTTGAGTGGCGTGCCATTTTTCACCTTATATTTAGAAAATTAATGACCCCACAAATTTATTTTTGTGTGGAGGAACTCCCCCTAATTCCTTATACTCAATCTTGTTATTGGGAAAATTCTAGATATTATAGCATGATATAGTTATATCTAATCCATTGAATGTCGGATGCATTAGGTCAGGATTGAAAATAATAATTCATATTGCTGTAAAAGGGGGGAAAAAACTTTTTTCTACAAATTGTAGCCATTTTCGCTACCTATTGCTATCGTTGACGATGGCAATCGCCATCACCGTGGTCACAATTGTCGATAGTAGAGAGGGTAAGAGACAAGCAAGAAGTGTCACCAATATGGGGGTCATGGTCACTCGAGGAGATCAAGACATCGTGATAATCACGCAACCAATACGTAGTGGTTGAATGAGAGCAATGACCACGACACTTGTACCAACATCAATGTCGATGGTAGTGCCGATGCTGGACAAACAAGAATTACTCTTGTAAATTACTAGATTCCACGTCCTTACACACACATATATTAAGGATAAGATAAAAATAAAATAAAATAAAATAAAGGAGAAAGTTCAAAAAAGTAGTACGATCATGAGATGATCAAAATCACTTTTTTTATTGCAAATGTAAGAAATTATGCTGCTTTTTTTTTATTTGTTTGAAGTAATCGATTTTATCTGCAACCATCCAAACAACGCTATGACATGAATACAATTTTTTATTCTTTCACAAAAATAAAAAAAATCATAGACTTATCATCTCTGTCCATAGCATAAATAAATAAATAAATACAAATATATGTATGTGTATCAATCTTGTTCGAGTCGGCATCAATAGTGGAATGAATCACGGCTGACCAATTCAATTTCCCGAGATCTCTCCGTTTCTAAAGTAAATGCAGAGCGGAACCACGCCCGGATTGGTTACTAGGGAAGGCTTCACGGGGATCAGAGGTGGGACCCTAACCCTTAAAGGGCTTGGCCGGGTATCCCAATGGGACCATTATCCCATACTACTTCCCCTCACTTGCCTGTAAATGGCTTGTGAGGAGGAGTTCCCCCGGGATGGTCATTTCAGGGGAGAGCAGTTTAAGGACCTGCTCAGGTCCATTATGCCTGGTTCTTATGTATACTTGGAGGCCAGGACTTTGCCTCCAAGGGGTTTTTAACAGGACCCGTACCTGGATTTTACGGTTATCTCCCTGCCGGCTCGGCCCAAGGAAGGGTTCGGTCCCTCCCTTGTCTTCATTTGCCGTGGAGCAGTTTAAAGTCCTGCTCAGGACTAACTTTCTCCTATTTTCCTTTCTTGTTTTCAATTTCTTTTTCCTTTTTTTTTTCGTTTTTTGGCCGTGGATTAGAATTGACCGAGTCAGAAAATTAATCATTCAGAAACCCACGAACATGTCTAGAAAAAAGTCGAAGGACTCGAGGCTCTTCAATCTTTGATCTGTTCGGGTGAAAACTACGATACTGAGAGGAACGGTGAAAAGAGAGCCAAAAAGAACTGAAGCTTAAGTCACCTTGTAAGCTAATTAAGTAGTCTTCTAATTCCTTTTAATTTAGGATGTGTTTTGCTTGGCAGAGAACTTATTAATGGAGGAAAATGCTTTTCCACGAAAATAATTTTCTTAGTCTTCAATTGTTTGGTGGTCTACTTGAAAATGAGACGGAAAAAGCTTTTCAATGTTAAGATCTAACTTTCAAAAATAATTCTCTCCGTTGTAACTCTATCTTGTTCCTAATATAAGATGCTAACCTAAAATATTATTGATATATGAGTACAGATTTTTATTTTTTATTATTAAAATAAAGCAACCTAAAAAAAGGATGTCAAAAGAGTAGGAAAATTATGTAATTGCCAAACCTAATCTCTCACCGCTCATAAAACTTCATAGGAAATTTTATCCAAAAAATCTTAAACCTACATTTGGCGGCCAATTCACTCTTATGCCTTTTAATTGTGTCAATTTAATCCTAGATCTTTTGATAATTTGCCAATTTTTTTTTTGATCAGTCCTACTCTATTCCTACTCTACACTCACTCTCAGACTTTTGCCCTGCCTCTTGCAGGGCGTGGGAGTCGAAACCCACTCCTAAATTTGCCAATTTAGTCATAAACATTTTGATGATTTACCCATTTAGTCATTTTGACTAATTTTGGCCTAAATCACTAATGTGGTGGTTTAATCACTAATTGTCATCCTACATGACACAATCAGGTCAGACATTGATAATTTTTACAATTTTTTAAAAACTTTTAAATTTTTCTTCTTCCTTTTCTTTTTATCTTTTCTTTTATTTTATTTTTTTTTCCCTTTTTCCTTGTATGGGCCATTGCCAGCCTCAGGCAATGACTGCCCTCGCCTGGGAGAGAGAGTGTTAGACCATTGCTGGTGGCAAATGAAGGTCAAAGGAGAAAAAGAAAAAAGAAGAACAAAGAGAAAAAGAAAAAAGGAAATAATGTTAGAAATGTAAAATTTATTCACGTTGGCAGGCATGCCACGTAGAATGACCAATGCTGATTAGACCGCCACATCTGGAAAGATTAAATTGATCGTCAAAAAGTTTAGGACTAGATCAACAAATCATCAAAAAAGTTCAAACATATTGGCACAATTGAAAGGTTTATAACTAAATTATCAAATCATCAAAATGTTTAAGATTAAATTGGCGTAATTGAAAGATTAAGAAAAATATTTAAATATCCCTTTTCATCGTTAATTATCATGAATAATTTGTCTCTAATAACCTCAATCTCGAATAGACTTACTTGCCACATTTATTTGTTTGTAGGGTCAGCCCAAAAACTGCAGTCATGAACGGTTGTTGTCGGGTCAATTTCGGATTACCTCATATTTATTGGCCTCATGTGCAATTATTTTCCAATAATAGAAGAAGAACGAGCGATGACCGGAAGGAAAATTAGAAGAATCCAAATGAATGGAGACAGGAGGTCAGTGCTTGTGTGCCGTCCAACGTGGGCTACTTCCTTTGTGGGACAAAACAAAGAAAAAAATCTCACATTTGACGTGCAGCCAAGCCAATGCATGCAAAGAAACCCTAATTGGTCACAATATCTCACGTAATTTCTGGTTGAAATTTAGTTTATTGGAGCTGAAATTCTAATTAGGTTCCGCTTGTTACGGAAAATGAAGGATTATATTTTTTTCTAAAAGTAATTATTTGTATCGTTAGAAATAATAGATCGATAAAAAAATTCTTCATTTTCAATAATAATTTATATCTAAATACTTTTGAGAACAATGAAATTAATTTTTTCATTCATTTATGTAAAAAAAAGAATATTTTTAGGAAAATACTTTTTAAATCATTTATTTTTTCACCAAAAAAAAAAAACATCATGAATCAATGCATATATATACTAAAAGTTGAATTGCGCTTCTCCTATCATTTTGTTGTGAAATAAAGCATTTTTTTCTTTTTTCCTTTCTATTTTCTTTTCTTGGCCTCTAAGTACCTCGCACGTGCATTAGAATTTTAACTTAATAATTTTTCTATATTGACTTACATACCGGGGAACTTCACTATCACGAAGATGGGGACTTGAATGGCTTGCCAATTTTCACCTTATACTTAATAAAAAACTAATGACCCACAAACTTATTTTTGTGTTTTCACTTCATATGTTAAGAGAAGGATTAGGGTAGGATTTGATGAAGCAGGGTAACAACTCCTCCTAATTGCTTATATTCTATCTCGTTTTTGAAAAAATACTGGATATAACTGTTATAATTATGGTTAATGGATAAACGAAAGTCAATAAATTAAGATATGCCTTTTCTATTCACGTATCTATTGAATTCATAAATTTCCTAAATTTTGATGTTCACGTATTTATTGAATTCATGAATCATGTATCTTTTAGTTCATGTATTTATTAAGTTCACGAATCTCTTGAATTCACATGTCTCTGAATTCATGAATCTCTTGGATTCACGTATCTCTTGATTCATGAATTTTGTGGATACATGCATCTATTTAATTCATGTATCTCTTTAGTACATGAACTAAAAAGCTTTATAAATAGATAGGAGCATAGAGCTTCATTACAGTTTTTGTTTTTTTGACTCGATTAAAAAAAAAAGTTTTGATATACTTTTCTACTCTTTTGATTTTTCTGGGTGTGCTGGTTTAATTGAACAGTTCAACTGAATCATGCTTGCATAGTGCTAATCCAAACAGGTTTGAGGTGTTGTATTTTGGGAGGCATAGTTTGTGAATTTGTGGAGCACCATTGGCAGGAACTAATCGCCTTAAGGAGATTCAGATATCCGTACCTCACCTCCAATTTTATGTTCTAATTACAACAAATAGTTTGTTTTCTTTGGATATACTTTCCAACAATCTTAAAGCGATTAGTTCACTTATTGTTTATTGTTCTTGTCAGATTATTAAGATGGCTGAAAACAATCAAGTGCACTTCAATGTCCAGAATGTTTCAGGAGACATTCCTATGGTCGATTCGATTGTTGCTATGGAAGATGTTCAGCCCTCAGGGTCTGAATTTGTAGCAACCAATGCTACGGGTCCTTGGGCTAACGCCAATTTTGGTGGTGCGGGTACAAGTCATACGACCGATATGCCCGAGACTGTTTTCAGAACATTACAAGCCAAATGGCTTTTGGCTTCATTTCTGGAGGGGTAGTTCAACAAACCTTACCTACTGTGATGGCAACACCTCTAGTTACGGCTAATGAGAAATCGGAGATATTAACCAGAGTAGGCTTTAAACAATGGCAGCAAAAGATGTTCTTCTATTTGACCATGCTAAATCTGACGAAATATTTGTTGGAGGTGTGCCTGATAATTTGTCCTGATGAGCACGATGTCATGACACTCGGTGCATTGGAGGCTTGGAAGCATGGAGACTTCTTATGCGGAAAATATATTCTTAACTGTTCAATGAATTTTCTATATAATGTTTATTGTAACATTGAATCTGCTAAACAGTTATGGGAGTCCTTAGAGAAGAAATACAAGACTGAGAATGCTGGCACCAAGAAATTTATGGTTGTCAAATTCTTAGACTATAAAATGGTGGATTCGAAATCTATCAAGAGTCAGGTTCAAGAATTACAATTAATTCTGAGTGACATATCTGCTGAGGAATGATACTTAGTGAATCATTCCAAGTGGTGGCCATGATTGAGAAACAACCTCCGGGCTGGTCAGACATCAAAAATTATTTGAAGCACAAACGAAAGGAGATGAGCCTTGAAGATTTCATTTTTCACCTCAGAATCGAGGAGGACAATAGAAGGAGTGCGAACCCTCCTTCTGAGCCAAAGGCCAACGTTGTGGAATCTTCCAAATCCAAGCAAGATAGAAAAAGGAAGATATATTTTCAAGGAAAAGGCAAGCAAAAAAAACAGTTCCATAAATTCCAAGAATTGCTAAGAATTGCAAGAAGCACTCGAAAAAAGGCAAGAATGATGGTGCATCCCAACAACTGAATTTGACAGAACATGACAATATTGAGAGATTGTCTGCTGTAGTAATGTCTGAAGCATCTCTGGTGTCGAATACTAATGGTTGGTGGCTAAATACATGTGCCACAAATTACATCTGTGCAGATAAACACATGTTCTCATCTTATGAGAATGCTGAAGAAAATGAAAAGTTTTATATGACTAACTCTAAATCAACAAAGATTGCCAAAAGAGGAAAGGTGATCCTGAAGTTTACATCTGATAAGGAGGCTGCCCTACTGCATGTGTTGCATGTACTAGAGATTTGGAAAAACCTAATTTCTAGCCCCATACTTGTCAAGAAGGGTTTTAAAGCTGTATTTGAATCTGACAAGTTTGTACTTTCAAGAGAAATGTATGTGGGAAAAGGGTACTTGCGTAATAACCTATTTAAAGCCAATGTGGCTGTCATTGATGTAAACTCAAATTATGTGTACCCAAAGATTATTAATAAAGAAAAGTCTTCAATTTACACTGTTGTGTCTCCTTATCTATGACATGGTAGATTATGACATATAAACTATGATACAATGAAGAGAATAACAATCTTGGGGTTAATTCCAAGATTTGAGTTGGATGCTCGTTACAAGTGTGAGACTTGTATTGAGGCCAAGTTTGCAAAGAAACAATTTCAAATCCATTGAAAGAATAAATGAACCTCTACAATTAATCCATAGTAATCTATGTGATTTAAAGTTTGTAGAAATTAGAGGTGGAAATAAGTACTTCATCACATTTGTGGATGATTGCACTAGATTTTGTTATGTTTCTTTACTAACTAGAAAAGATGAGACTATGAGCATGTTTGTCAAGTATAAAAATGAAGTTGAAAACCAACTTGATAAACGAATCAAAGTGCTTAGGTATAATAGAGGAGGAGAATACAATTCAGTCAATTTCAAAGAGTTTTGTGCTAATTTTGGAATAATTCTCCAAACAACTGCACCTTATGCTCCACAACAAAATGGAGTTACTGAATAATTGAACAAGACACTAAAGGAGATGGCTAACGCCATGCTTTTTGAGTTCAAGTTTACCTCAGAACTTGTGGGGGGAGGCAACAAATTATATTCTTAATAAAATACCCCACAAAAAGACAGGTAAAACTCCATACGAGTTATGTAATGGAAAGTTGCCATCTTACAATTTTCTAAAAGTGTGGGGGTGCTTGGCCAAGGTGGCAATTACTCCTCCTAAACAAACTCGGTTGGGACCTAAAACGGTGGATTGCATATTCATCGGTTATATTCAAAATAGTAGCGCATGTAGATTTTTGGTTCACAAATCTGAAAATGCAGAAATCCATGTCAATACAATCCTAGAATCAAGGGATGTTGAATTTTTTGAGGATATATATCTTGCAAAAAGAAATCAATGAGAACTTTCTCAAAAAATGCTTAGAGAATCATAATCTGAGAATGATGAAGTTGTGACCAAAGAAGCCGAACTTTGAAGGAGTAAAAGGTCTTGAATTAAAAAATCTTTTGAACCTGATTTTCTAACATACATGTTAGAAGGTGAGCCCCAAACATTTAAAGAGGTAATGTCATCTCCAGATGCTCCTTTTTTGAAAGAAGCTGTTGACAATAAAATCCATTCTATCCTAAGTATACATACTTGGGAATTGGTTGATCTTTCACTTGGAAATAAACCAATTGGATGTAAATGGATATTCAAGAAAAAACTAAAAGCTGATGGTTCCATTGATAAGTACAAAGCTCAGCTTGTAGCCAAAGGGTTTAGACAAAAAGAGGGTCTTGACTACTTTGATATTTATTCACCTATCACAAGAAGTACAGATGTTGATTGCTATAGCTTCGCTATACAATTTGCAGGTATATCAAATAGATGTGAAGACTGCATTCTTAAATGGTAATCTCGACGAGGAGATTTATATGGAACAACTTGAAGAGTTCAAGATCAAAGGACAAGAACACAAAGTGTGTAGACTTGTCAAATCATTGTATGAACTTAAACAAAGCTCCTAAACAATGGCATGAGAAATTTGACCGGGTAATGATTCAAAATGGGTATAGAATCAATGAGTGTGACAAATGTGTGTACATTAAATCCACAACAGTTGGATATGTACTTATTTGTCTATATGTCGATGATTTATTAATTCTTGGAGATAACACTAAGGTCATTAGAATCACCAAAAACATTCTCAAGAAGAACTTTGAGATGAAAGATTTAGGTGTAGCGGATGTTATACTCAGCATCACAATTCTAAAGAATTCTGATGGCTTAGGTTTAACACAATCTCATTACATTGAAAAGGTAATTGAGAGATTTAAAAAATTCGGCATTAAAAATACAAATAATCATTTTCTTTCACACTTAACTTTAAGAAAGAACATTGGAAATAGTGTCAAACAACTGAAATACTCTCAAGTAATCGGCAGCATCATGTATATCATGAATTGCACTAGACCTGATATTGCATATTCAGTAAGCAAACTGAGTAGATATACTAGTAACCCAGGTCACGAGCGTTGGAATGCTCTAATGAGAGTATTAGGATATTTGAAAAAGGACAAAAGACTATGTTCTACAATATGACAAATATCCAGTTGTTTTGGAAGGTTATTGTGATGCCAATTGGATTTCAGATTTTGATGAATCGAAATCGACTAGCAAATATGTGTTCATGCTAGGAGGTGCCGCAGTGTCATGGAAATCCTCTAAACAAACTCTAATAACGCGTTCTACAATGGAATCAGAGTTTGTTGCTTTGGATAAAGTTGTTGAAGAAGCATAATGGCTTTGACATTTTTTAGAAGATGTTTTGGTGTGACCAAAATCTATGCCTGCAATTTGCATACACTGTGACAATCAAGCAACAATTGCAAGAGCACATAATGTGATTTATATTGGTAAGTCTAGACATTTTCGTCGTAGACACAATACCGTAAGGTAGTTACTCTCAAATGAAATCATTTCTTTAGACTTTGTAAAGTCAAAGGAAAATATTGTGGATCTGCTGACAAAAGGTTTGTCAAGAGAGCAAATAAACTGCGCATCGAGGGAATGGGTTTAAGAGCCTTAACCCAATAAAGAGATTCTATGGTAGAAACCTAACCTATGCGATTGGAGATCCTATGGTCTAGGTTCAATAGGACAATGCAAATTCTGGAAACTCTAGTGTAAGCACTGTCTCCCATTCCTATGATGCAACGGTGCTTTCCTATAGCGTTATTAAGGATACGCTATGTGTTTAATGATTCCTATAACTTGGAATGTAACATCCAAGTAAGATATGGTAGGCTATCTTTAATAGGAATGCATCTATATGCGTGGAGCTGGCCGACTCTATGAAAATCTTTAAAGGCTAGATTTTCTAAAGCACGCATGAATCTCGAGAGGTTCAGGACCGAAAGAACGAACACAATCGAGAACCAATCTTAAATTGGAAATACTCTGTGTGAGGTTTATTGTCTAGGCTTACACAAACAACTGGTGATTCAAGGCTTAATTCATCGACTAGTTAAGTAAGTCCGATAGGCTTTCACTAAAGAAGGTTCCAAGCGAAAGCTACCCATCTTGATGCGATGTATTTCAACAGGCATGCTCAAATTCCTTCGAGTCAAAAATGTTTTGTTGATCCATTAATGTGGGGGATTGTTATAATTATGGTTAATGGATCAACGAAAGCCAATAAATTAATATACGTCTTTTATGTTCACGTACTTATTGAATTTATGAATTTCCCAAACTTTTCTGTTTACGTATCTATTGAATTCATGAATTTCCTAAATTCATGTATCTTTTAGTTCATGCATTTATTAAGTTCACGAATCTCTTGAATTCACATGCTTGGATTCACATATCTCTTGATTCATGAATTTCGTGAATACATGTATCAACTTAATTCATGTATCTCTTCAATACATGAATTAAAAAACTCTATAAATAGATAGGAGCATAGAGCTTAATTACAGTTTTTTTTTTTTACTCGATTCCAAAAAAAAAGCTTTGATATACTTTTCTAGTCTTCTGATTTTTTTAGGTGTGCTGGTTCAATTGAACGGTTCGACCAAGTCATGTTTGTATAGTGCTAATTCAAACAGGTTCGAGATGTTGTATTTTGGGAGGCATAACTCATGAATTTGCGGAATACCATTGGCAGGAACTAATCGCCTTAAAGAGATTCGGATATCCGTACCTCACCTCCAATTTTATGTTCTTATTGCAACAAACAGTTTGTTTTCTTTGGATATAATTTCCAACAATAACAACAAGATATAGTTATATCCGATCCATCAAATGTTGGATGCACCTAGGTTGGGAATGAAAGAAAAATTCAAATAAGTTACTTTAAAAGAACAAAAAACTATTTTTATAAATTGTAGCCATCGTCGCTACCTATTGCTATCATTGATGACAGTGACCATTAACATCGTGTTCACAATGGCCGATGGTTGAGAGAGTGAGAAGCAAGCGAGAAGTGTTACCAATGTGGTGGTGGTCAATCAAGGAGATCAAGACATGCAATAATCATGCAATCACTTGGTACTGGTTGTATGAGGTCACAACGATGGTGGTGTCAATGCTAGACAAATAGGAATTACTCTTGTGTGTTATAGGGGTGTGCAAAATGGATCGCCCAAACCAGACTGAACCGGTTTAATTCATTTCCCAAGATTGTCGATCCAATTCCTTGTTCCTAAAAACAAAACCAATGTCTAGCCAGTCTAGTTCCCTATTCCAAAGGGGAATCGAACCAAACCAATTATATATATTGTTAATTTTTTCTTCAAAAAAATTAAAACTAACAAGTTTTTTTTTTTTTTTTTTTTCGTTTCTTCATTAACATTTAGCATCAAGTAGTAGTGAAAAAAAAAAAAAAAAAGTGAACAATCCATTAAATCAAGATGGAATCAAATTGGACCGATCTGGTCCAAGGTTCCCAATTTTGGGAAGCGAGAATCGATCATCCCTAATATGTTAAGGATAAGTGTTCCAGAAGTCCTACAACTTGTCACGAAAATGCATCTCAGTCCTAAAACTTGCAAAAAGTGCATTTAAGTCCTAAAACTTGTCAAATTGTTTCAAACGAGTCCAAAGACCGACGCCGTTAGCCTTTTCCGTTAAATATGCCGACGTGGCATTTTAAATATTTTTTTTTTTCCACGTGAATTTTTTTAATTATTTTTTAAAAAAATTAGATTTAAAAACTAAAAAAATCAAATTTATTCATTTTATCTTATTTTTACCAAAAATCTTTAAAAAAGTTAAAATATTTATTAAAAAAAAAAGAGCGGCTCCTCCCCCGGCGCTGCCGCCGCCGCCACCACCGCCGGAGGGGCCGAGCGACGGTCGCCGGCCCGGGCGGGGTGGCCGGGCCTCGCCGGCCCCAAGCGAGGGCCGGCAACCATCACCGGCCCTAGGCGAGGCCTCGCCCGGGGTAGGCCTCGCGACGGTCACCGGCCCTCCCGTGAGGGCCGGCGACGACTCGCCCGGGGGGGGGGGCGACGGCCGCCGCCGCCCCCCCGCAAAGGCCGGTAGGCCCGGATCCGGGCACCCGCACGAGAGCCGAGCGAGGGTGCCCCGATTTGGGCCCGTCGGCCCTCGCGGGGGCCGACGGCCGTCGTCCCCCGGGCGAGTCGTCGGCCCGACCCTCACGGGGGCCGGCGGCCGTCGCCCCCGGGCGAGTCGTCGCCGGCCCTCACGGGGGGCCGGCGACCATCGCTCGCCCCAGGCGAGGCCTCGTCGGCCCTCACTCGGGACCGGTGAGGCTCGCCCAAATCCGGGCGATCCCCGCCGGCCCGAGCGAGGGCCGACGAGGCCTCGCCGGGCGGGTGACGGTCGCCCGCCCTCGCCCGGGGGTCGGCGAGGCTCGGCTACCCCCGCCGGGGCTAGCAACCGTCGCCCGCCCCTCCGGCTCGGGGCGGCGGCGGCGGCGACGGTGGCGGGGAGAAGAGCCGCGCTAATTTTTTTTTTTTTTTTAACAATTTTAAAAATAAATTTTTTAACTTTTCTTTTTAGTTTTTGTTGAAAATAAGATAAGAATAAATTTAATTTTTTTAGTTTTTAAATCTAATTTTTTTAAAAAAAATGGATAAAAATTAATTAAAAAATACACATGGAAAATAAAAAATTATTTAAAATGCCATGTCGTATTTTTAACGGAAAAGGCTAACGACGTCCATCTTAGGACTCGTTTGAAACAATTTGACAATTTTAGGACTTAAATGCACTTTTGCAAGTTTTTTGTGACCGAAACGCATTTTCGTGACAAACAGTGACTTCAGAACACTTATCCCAATATGTTATGATATTTATGCTTGTAAATCACTATGGACATAAACAAATTGACAAATTTACCCAAAAAAAAAAAATCATACATTAAGGTTTGACGCTCACCAGAGGAGCAAAAATCCATGACCTATTCATGGTCCAATTTTCAGATTTAACCCCATCCTCGTTTACCAAAATCTACTCCATGCTAATGAAAAACACATAACCACGTCTTTCCTAGTTCGAGCCATCCTATCCATCCACATAATTTCAATTTACTAACCTTGATAGTATAAAGATTATCATGAGAATTGAATTCTCATTGGCCTTATTCATTTTCCAGTGCGAAGTTATTCGATTTCGAGAGCGACCTATGTACGTTACTGAGCTCAGACAACTAAGTTTCGCATCGAACTAGGTAAGACGAAATCGAAGTTGCCAACCTAATAGGTGGTTTAAGTCAACCCCTTTAGTGTACCAAAATGATTCGAGCTTGTGATGGGTTTTACCCAACTTCCCTAGACAAAATGTTGCATCATGAGCTTATATTCCTTGTACTATATAATAAATAATGATTTAGCAACGACAACACTACTACAATAGAATAATATTCCAATGAACTTTGATGTGATGATTAGATCAATATACATAGAAAGAGAGAGAGAGAGAGAGAGAGAGAGAGAGAGAGAGAGAGAGAGAGAAGGAAGGGGGAGAGCAATTGATGGGATGGGCAGGTGCTTATCATAGTCCAATCACTGCAATCGATTTCACAAAGAAGTCCCACAGAGCTCCCCCACTAATCCCAGATTAACGAAGATCGAACAGTGACGGGCGAAATTACGAAAATAACCGTTTATTTTTTGCTGGGATTGAACAGAAGTGCTGTCTTTACTTTTCATGTGGTGGGTCAAGGCATATTAGAAAGATAAAGGGTTAAATTAGATAATCCAATACTGCCTCGCATTATCTATGAATTATATATAAAAAAAATTGTTAATTTAAATTCACGAAAATTGGGTTCTCTCGAATGGTTCGAACAATGACTCTATATGGCATGCCCATTGATGTGTTCATTTCAAACTTAATTAAATGACCTTAAGTTGAATTGTTTATTATCTCCCCTATAAAACATTGTGAGGACCGACCCATCATTTTTAATTTGATCAGTCAGACCTAACTTGGTTGACAGCTGCTTGAAGACACAGTCTAAAGACTTTTTTCTTGGTGAAGCGTGGGTTAGACCAGCTATCTTAACTCACTAATATATGTTGGAGGAGTATTCCGTTGTAAAAATTACAATTTAAGGAGTTGTAGGAGTTTGAGCCCTATAGCCCGGGTCGAGATTTAGAGCCTAATTGGTATAATTTTTCTGACGGAACAATGAAAAACGAGCACAGTGGTCTTTTATGAAGGTATTTGGTAGATATATCGCATCTACAACATCTCTAACATCATAATAATTGACAATAGTTTTTGGAAAAGTATCTCAGCCGATTTTGAGGTGCTGCAACTTTTCAATACATAAAGGACTATAGATATCACCTAATATGTTGGAACGACAACTCGATGATGTATAATTGGGGGAAAAGGAACTGCTTAGAAGGTTAACTGAGGCAAAAGGAAAACAAAAGTGAGTAAAAGCAGAAAATTGGAGTAAAACCTACCTTGAGAACTATAAAAATTAGCTCGTTTCAATGCGAACAAAAGAACCCTTTCAATTTGTTTTAAATAGAGCATCGAGGCTTACTGCACAGGGCATTACCCTCACGGTTTTACTCACACCCTTAGTTGATGTGGATAATAACTCCAATTCAACACGCAGCACTATAAAAGTTCATGAGCTTTCAATTCATCCTTTATTGATATTTTGAAAAACCTTAAACGGATTCATTTTCACTTCTTCGTATCTTGAAAAACCTCTAATTGTTCGCTTGATCAATTTCCTCTCAAAATTCCCTTTGGGTTCCAATCCGCGCGTAAATAGAAACTAAAAGAGGCGTGTAAATTGACCTGAAAAGAAATCTTCAGGGGGCAAAAGTGAAGCAAGGACAGCTGAAAGCGTCAAAATTGGAAATTTCCCTCAGTTGAGCCGAGCTTTATTAAATCTTTTCCCCTCTTTTCTACAACACAATTAATAAAAAGAAGGAAACAATGGTAAAGGGAATCTGCCAGTTTTCGACGTTTGACTCCTCCTTTTTCCCACTTTCGTTTGTGAGTTTTGTTGAGTTTCCTCTCCACTTTCTTCCCCCACACCCTCCACGCACGAAGCTAAAATCTTGCAATCGACACCTGCGATCTGCTCTCTTCATCATTTGTCCAAAAACCACCAACCCAAGTGCCCTTTCTCTTTCCCCTTCTCTCTCTGGCTAGTGGTTTAGGTTTGCTCCTCTTTGTCTCTTTTTCCTACGTTTTCTTGAAAGAATTTGCCCTCTTCTGCTTGGTAGGTTGTGCCGTTGAGGGTGTGTGCGATGGGCCCTCAACTCCACTAGGGGAGGGATTTTAATGGTGAAAGGAGGTCTCTTTCCCTCACTTTCTCTGCTTTTCCTTTGCCACCCCCATTTTTCTTGCTGTCTCCCAATTCTGGTTTCTGGGTTTTCTTTCTTTCTCCTCTTTTCTCTTCTCTTCGTGAAGATAAGGTTTGGGGGTTTCGGTTCGGTCGCTTCCCCTTTAAGCCATTGTGGAGCATTTCCCGTCTGGGGTTGTGGTCTTGGAGGTGGGTTTGGTCTCTGTCTCTTGAATCGGCTAGTGGGGACCGGGGATTGGTGTGTTCTGCGTCTGCAGGGAGCATAGGTTCCGTGAGAGCTTTTGGTTGGTTTCTTGGTCTTTAGTTTACTAGGTTGATGTTGGAGAAAAATTAGGAGCTTTTTGGGTGCTCTAGAAGGTCAACGACTTCGATCTTAAAGGTCTTGATCTTCTTTTATTTTACTTCGAGTCAAATGTGGAAATGGGGAAACGGTGAAAGCTCAGTTTCTTGGTTAGCTGTTTTCAACGCAATTGCCTCCACGTTCTTTGTTTGAATGAAAACTGAGGAGGAGTCTGAGATTGGAGGAAGATTGTGAGGGTTTCTGGTGTGGGGGGTTTTAAATCATGAGAAGAGATATGGACAGGGTGATCCAACCTCCTTTGGTAAGTGTTTTGTTCTAATTTTCATCATTCTCTCTGCTATTTTTTTGGTGGTGCTTTAAGCATTATCGTTTCTTTGTTAATTGTGTCGGCACAAATTCACGCATCCTTTGAACAGTTCGATGCATTTTGGGGTTGTTTCAAGATGTTGTGATTCCCCTTTCTCATTTTTGGTGTGAGCTTCATTGCAAGCTCTGTCTCTGGTTGCTTCAGCAGTGAAAGCTACTAGGGACCTTGGAGTTGTTCAAGATGTTGGGTTGTGAATTTTAATGCAATAATGTTTAATGTGATTTTCATGTGTAGTGGGTGCAGTCCGCTGCTGTTGACAGAAATTTCCTTGGAAAAACTACAATCGAATTTGTTGACTGAGTGAATAGCTCGCACGTTGTCCAACTTGTCTTGGAGATTATGCTGTTTTCTTGCCTAGTTTGGTTGATGGAAACTTATGTCAAACGGGAAGTTCATTAATTTTCATGTAGAGCTAGCAACTTCAAGTTGTCTTGGAGATAGTTCCTAAATCTGATCCTGATATTCTTCATCACTGCAATTTATAAGAGTCGCGTTTTGCTGGACTCTGGCATCAATTTTTAGGAGCTCTAGTCTTTCTTCTCTTTGAAAGATACCCAATTTTCTCCTTTCAAAGGGTGACTATTACTTTGCTACTACTTCCTGACAAATGTCAGTGACAGCATAAAGGTAGGGTTCATGGTAATATATTGCATATGTTGGACACTCATTTAACAGTTCTATAAGAACCTGAAAGGGTTATTTCAGAAGGGTCACCTCTGGTTCTCTCCTTGAGAAACAGTGGGAATGTCATGTCTATCATCTTTTATGACGAGTTGTCTTAAATTGATAAAGTAGGTCATGCATATTGGTTTTGGATGTTGTGTGCATTTCATGATGCATATAGACAATTGATCTAGAGCTTCTGTCCTTTAGCTTATAGTGGCTGAAAGTGTCAATGACTATTCGCCTGCATGTCTTCAGGTTGATTCGACAGCATGTCTATGTAGAGTTGATGCAGGCCTCAAAACTGTTGCTGGGGCCAAAAAGTATGTGCCTGGAACAAAGCTCTGTCTCCAGCCTGACATCAAACCATCCATTCATCCAACAAGGAACAAGCCTGCACGAGGAGATAGAAACCGGAATCAATCCCCTCTACTTCCAGGCCTACCTGATGACCTGGCCATCGCATGCCTCATTAGGGTACCACGAGTGGAACACTGTAAGCTCCGCCTAGTCTGCAAAAAATGGTACAAGCTTCTTTCAGGCAACTTCTTTTACTCCTTGCGTAAGAGCCTTGGAATTGCGGAAGAATGGGTATACGTAATCAAGAGAGACCGAGATGGGAAGATCTCATGGCATGCTTTTGATCCCATATATCAGCTCTGGCAGCCTCTCCCTCCAGTGCCGAAGGAATACTCGGAAGCTCTAGGTTTCGGATGTGCAGTCCTAAGTGGGTGCCACCTTTACTTATTTGGTGGCAAAGACCCACTAAAAGGCTCAATGAGACGAGTGGTTTTTTATAGTGCAAGGACAAATAAATGGCACCGTGCCCCTGATATGCTTCGGAGACGGCATTTCTTTGGTTCATGTGTCATAAACAACTGCTTGTATGTAGCTGGCGGTGAGAACGAGGGTGTTCACCGTACAATGAGATCAGCAGAGGTATATGATCCCAACAGAAACCGTTGGTCCTTCATTTCAGAAATGAGCACAGCCATGGTGCCCTTCATTGGGGTTGTTTACGAGGGAAAGTGGTATCTGAAGGGGCTCGGGTCACACCGGCAAGTTCTTAGTGAGGTCTACCAGCCGGAGACAGATAGCTGGTTCCCAGTGTACGATGGAATGGTCGCTGGCTGGAGAAACCCCAGTGTCTCGTTTAATGGGCACCTCTATGCTTTGGATTGCAAGGATGGATGCAAATTGAGGGTTTATGATGAAGTGACTGATTCTTGGAGTAAGCACATTGACAGTAAGATGCATTTGGGAAATTCGCAGACGCTAGAGGCAGCTGCGCTCGTTCCCCTCAATGGGAAACTGTGCGTTATCAGAAACAACATGAGCATTTCCGTCGTCGATGTTTCAAAATCTGACGGTGGCAGGGGTGCAACTGCTGAACATTTGTGGGAAACTATAGCAGGAAAAAGCCAATTAAGGACCATGGTCACTAATCTCTGGTCTAACATCGCAGGGAGGAACCGCCTGAAAAGCCACATTGTTCACTGCCAGGTTCTTCAAGCGTAGACACTGTACACTAAACTCTGTTCCATGGTTATGTATTTTCTGAAATTTCTTGCCTCGGCGATATAGAACTGCATCCAGATGAGGCCAAAAGCTTTTCAAAATCAGATTTGACAATGTTAAATGGATGCACAATCCAAACTTGAAGCTCGAATGTCCCATTCTAGAGTAGCTATATATGCATGGAAGTTTTACCTTTCGGGGCTTGGAAAAGAAATTTCAGAAGATACATGACTGGCTTCGGGTAGAGGACGGGGAATCAAGTGATGAAACCTTGTCTGTAGTAGCTTGTTCGACTTTCGGGTTTTGCTTTTTAGACCTTGTTTATGTTCTCTATTCAACGCTGGTTATTAATATATGCTGTGAACTGGTTTGACCTGATCGTCAAAAGCAGTCTGGAGCCGCCCTTGTATATGGTTCCTGAAGTGCATTCTGGAGAATCTCTACCCTCTCTTGTCAGTGAAATAGGTGACAACGCCTTAAAAGTCTTGGAACAAATTGCACCTGCTTGCTTTCTTATGGCCTCGGAGGCTTGTGGACTGCTTCGTGCTCATCTGTCTTTACACATTTGTGATATACAGGAAACCGGTTGTTAGGTTACCTGAGTAGATATGGTCGAGTATCGCATCCTTGCATCCTCTTCTTGTTCTACATAGCAAAGCCGTGCACGGTAATTTAATTGTCATATTTAGTGACTTTTGATCTTCGGCAAAACTTCTAGGTGATTATCGCGCATGTCTTTGAGTGCTTCCGTCTCAGCTCTTTAATCGTCTGGAGTGCCTTTTATGTTTATTTCTGTCCGTTGGCAATACTAGACTTTAATCCAGCATGGTTCCATGGATCCATATTTCACGGTACATACATGGTTTCTGCCTGATGCTACTTAATGTATTTATTCCTATGGGTGATTGGTTCCCAGTCCAGTTTCCCACCAAGGAACCAGGAACCGGAGTGGAAGGACTGGTTCTTGGGACTGGGGATTAGACCCGCTAGTCTCGGGACCTGGAACCAGACCGACCAACGGGTTCAATCTGATTCAAATGGAATCATTCACGTATTTATTTTTTCCAATCCAATAAAGCGATCCGGGCATATCAATTTTCAGTCACTTATTGCGGATGAACGAGTGTTGCTTTTGTTTGAGGGAGCTCCTCTTGGACTTGGCTTTACAGATGCGTTGCATGTTTTGTCATTATGATGTGCATCGGGCTTCAAGTGGTCAGAGCAAAGTGTCAAAATATCATCTCCAGTAAAAATTAGTTTTGAACGTCACAGAATACATACCTTGGAAACTGGGAAAGATTATGGCTTTTTAAGAAATTAGCAAGAATAAATAAATATATATGTATGTATATAGTAGGTCTGGTCCAAACTGTTCGGTTCTCACCCTAGAATCAGGAACGTGCGACTCAAGAACTGGACCGACGCTTGTGGAAACTGACTAGAATCAGTCAGTCTGGTCCAGTCCAATGCTTGTGGAAACTGACTAGAATCAGTTGGTCTGGTCCAGTCCGATCCAATTTGGGCGATTACCATTGCACACTATTTATGCCATAGTTCCTAAAGCAATGTCCACCGGATTCCGAGGCATCGTAGTAAAAGTAGTCACGTTTAAGACGCAGCAGTCCTCCACGAGCTGATTTGGCAGGGGTTTTGACATGTTCGTTTAGATTAAGCCAAAGTCCAGAGCAAATCCATTTTCATCGCAGCCTACAGAAACATTTATCGAGGCAGTTCAAGAGGAAGGGAACGAAAGAGAGCATATCTTTATTCATGCATAAAAATGTCGAGTTGAACATGACATCTTTAATAGTGAAAAAAGAATAGGGAAAAAAAATAAGGCTACAACAAGGCTACGACTGCACACGACACCGCGTCCAAAGCTTTCTAGCAATTTCCTTCGAACTGTATCTAGTGTCCTGCATTACAGTATGACTCCTAAATGTGGAAAAATCTACCCAAAAGCTTCTACAGACAGGTGGCTATGTGTGGCCATACATATAAACACACGCTCCCGGCTCAGGATCCTGTAAGGTATCTTTTGGCCAGTGAGATGGCACTCTGCTTCTGCCTTTTGAATTCGTTATACCGCAGAAAGAAATACTCCATGTAATCGAAATTGATGGGTGACATCTTTGCCTGGTAGGATCATCAGTTCTTATGTAAGCATACTCAAGAAACAATGCATGATGTCGACGAAGATTTCAGTACATGAAAGTAGTCGGTACCTGGATTAGTCCCCACAATGCCCAAAATAAGTGTGATGCCAACATGTATGTGTTTGTCTCGATGTACAGAGCTTCGAGATCTTTATCAGACACCTATCAAGAAAGAGGCGCATTTCAACTTGAGATTGCGATAGTGCAATGAGGATCTGACAGGTAAACTAACTAAGGCAATTTAGAATTTTATAGCAGAGGCATTAGAATATCGAACAACTGAGCAGGAATAGTGACTAATTTTAGTAATCAGACATAAGGCATTAAGTTGAAGAGTTAAATGAAAACCTACTATGAGAGGCTATGACAAATTGAGTACTTGAATAAGCAAGCAATAATGCCATCTGCTATAGACTCCCATCTCATTAAAGTACATATGCACCCAGAAGAATCTCCTTCAATATCAGAAGATAGATGCTGCCCCATAGAGAAACAGCACGGCAATATGGGGAAACATAGATCATCAACTTGAGAGTTGAATTGAAGCATCAGGGACATGACGTGTATACAAGACCATCTGCTTGTTGACTGAGTACACAAGATCCCCCAGGCACTTCATTTATTTTATTTTTCTGGTTCTAACATGGGATTACGCCCACAACTAGAGAACAGTTAATTCCAAATGAAGTTAATCAACATAATTCTAGATTGTCATACCAGCCCCCTCTACAAATCATAAGCATGATCGCAGTTACTGGAAATGATAAAGAATGAGATGCATGAGTTTATCCTGAGATACCTCCTGCGGTTTGTCTGGCATCAGATAGTGCCTGAAGAAATGATACTGTTCATCTTTACTTGGGTACCTGCAAAATGTCAAAGTTTGATTACCAACAACATAAGTCACATAACATCAACTCATACGATTGTTAGGACATGGAAAGGCATAATTTGAGGAACATACAAACTGTAGTCGCATTCATAGCCTGCGAATTCGTTGAAGTGATTTCCTATGTCATACCCTCTGTAATTATACGACCCATACTCAAAATCAATGAAGTAGAGTTTCCCTGAAAAGTAAGCAGAAGTAAGCAGAAAAGTTAATACAATGTATAAAAAGAAAGGAAAGGTACGTGTAAGAAAGTACAAGTCACAAGCAAGCACGCAACGCATGTGTCTCAACGTGACCAGTCCGCTTGGGCATGCTAATTGCTCACAGAGTTAGAGTTAGATCAAGAGAACATGAAGCAAACAAAAGATAAACTGGAATAGGAGGAAAAACTAAATGCTTCTGAGAATGACTGTTTGGTTCATGCCAGTCAAGAACAAAGATGAAAGAATGAAACATAGAATTTATCACCTATGAAACAATGTATACCTTCCTCATCGTTGAGCATTATATTGCCACAGAGCAAGTCATTGTGACCAAACACCACAGGAGCATTAAGAAGACCAGTTAATTCCTGTCTCCACCATCAGCAGCAGATTTCATCACATAAGAGCACAAGAGTCTGTTATACATAATATACTAATCAATCTGGAGAAAGTGAATTAACACTTATAAACACTGTAGGGAATACTAATTTTTGCTCTTAAAGGAAATTGTCCCCAAAAAGCATAAAAAAGACAAGAAATTCTCAGAAACTCGCGAGATGATTCTGCAGCATTAGAGTACCTCAAATCTAGCAGAAACAGACATATAGCAAGGTAAAAAGTAATCCCACTTTTTGACATCATCCTTCCAAAAAATCTAGTTAGATTGTTCAATTTAACCGATGTGCAACAACAAAACTTAATCTACATGCATGCTATCAGAAAATAATTACTCCTCTAGGTGTCGACACTGCATGGTATCGTGTGAAAGCAAGTGAACACTGTAGGGAATACTAATTTTTGCTCTTAAAGGAAATTGTCCCCAAAAAGCATAAAAAAGACAAGAAATTCTCAGAAACTCGTGAGACGATTCTGCAGCATTAGAGTACCTCAAATCTAGCAGAAACAGAGATATAGCAAGGTAAAAAGTAATCCCACTTTTTGACATCATCCTTCCAAAAAATCTAGTTAGATTGTTCAATTTAACCGATGTGCAACAACAACAAAAAATCTACATGCACGCTATCAGAAAATAATTACTCCTCTAGGTGTCGACACTGCATGGTATCGTGTGAAAGCAAGTGAGAAACCCATGACAAAACATACGAAGACCTCTCAGTAAGTTGTACATCATACATTGCAGTATTAAGCAATAGCTAATTTCAGGCATACTTCTTGGCATACCATATAGACAATTTTAAAAGAGCTTGAATGAAAATATCGGAGATCATTGATGTAGTAGTTATCCCACAGCATATATCATATAAGAGTTAGGATATCCAGAATGTTTGAAAGAGGAATTTACCTTTAGCTCGAGAAGTTCATCATGAATTTCCTTAAAAGATATTGTCTCGTACTTCCTTCGCTTTTCATTATCGTCAAACTTGAGATCAGATGCTACATCAAAAAAGATGGCACATACACGACACAAAAGAAACATTAAGGTAAAGGCATTTTGTTAAAAGAAACAGAGTGCAAAGATGAAATAAAAGTTACTTTAATGAGAAGTGACAGAGAAAAGAGAAACTAAACTGCTAAAGAGGAATTACCTTTCTCAAAAAACTTGAATATATCATTCCATAGTTGAGGTTCTTTAGAACCTGGAATTTCTACTTGATGGAATTTGTGCAGCTGCTTAGCAATTTCAGCTACCAGCTTTGGTTTTCTCATATCTGTTGCATTAGGCCAAAAAAAAATTGCAAATGAAGTCAAACAAGCTATAGGTGGAACTTATTAAAATACACAGGTAACATGTTATCAGACTTCATGGGAGCTCATATGTTATCGCCAGGATAAGATGTTTTGATAGATTTAATTTAATAAAATGGAGTTATCAATACTATAGCTATGCATTTAAAAGTTTTGGCACAAAAACTCACATAAAGTTGGGATATCTAAAGTCAAACAGATTAAAAATTGAATTAGATTTCAAAGTGGCTACAACAAAGAAAAAAGGGCAAACAAATTTGAAAGACTGAACTAGGAAACAACTAACTTTCTCAAGTTAGTCTGAAGGGCTGACCCGACAGGTCCATATACAAGATGACTATCCCCTTCTGAATGCCTTCAATCAAAAGATGGTCAGTGGGATTTTTTAAACCATTTCAGACCTGTAGAACTGCGAACATTTCATATCTGAAGTGCTTAAGGTATTACATCATGAAGCAATATTCATTTTCTTACATTCCATTACTTTCTAGAGCAATTCCCTGAATCCACAACATCATGTGAAATTCTTTATTATGCTGAATGATAAATCCATACCTTCTGGAGTGAGTGTACGAGCATTTATAAATGACTGAACCATGCCATTCCCAAAAACCGCAAGCAACTTCGCACCAAATCCTGCAGCCGAAAGGTACTTGATAGCCTAAAACAAATCGGTTAAGCAATTATAAAGCAGAGTACAGTATTTAAGGCCGTCATTACACACAGAAGTAATTGAGCACTATAAGTATTAGAAGCATTTTTCTTTTTCCAAGTCTATTGAAGAAACTAGGCATCCGTCATAGCAGTCCTAAATACCGAATGGTAACGAACGTGTCAAATCACTGTGGAAGCAGTTCATGAGTTACACTAGCGATGATTACTTGTGCAAGTGGTTCAAGTAATCGTATGTGATCCATTCATCTACATTTTTCTCACAGGTTAGCATCATAATCATCACATTTCTTAAACTTGACGACCACCACAGAAGTAACAAAATGGACCCTTTGAACCATATAAGTCCTTTCAATACTATCTCGACAAGTTTCGGGTCTAGATTCTATCAGCTTGCACTTGCATGATTAGAGTGTGTCTGGATTCAGGAGAGGGGCATCCAACTGTGTCCTTGGAAAACTTAAGAGATATAATGCTGTAACAGAGGCATCTATGGAAGTTAAGAACCTTATGAATACCAAAGAGATCGAGAAGGAAAAAACTTAACTAAAGGAAATAATACATGCTGGAAAAATGAAATTACAGAACTCTCTATTAAAGCACTCAGGAAACAAGTCCAGTCTACTAGAAAACAAGGAATTAACATACAACACAGTTATTCAAAATAAAAACTCACGTGGAATTCTCTTTCGCGGTCAATGACATACTCGGTGTTCGGCCCATACAATCTGACGGTAACGGATTCCTCATTTCCGCTTTCTTCTTTCACAGAAACCTTCAACACTACACCAAATTCTCAATGAGCTCAAAAACAAGTCCAAGCTAGTCATCTATCCCTACAATGGAATCGTCCATACATCCTACTTATAATCACACCGCAGCTGATGATCAGAACTCACATAGATTCGTGATGCCACCGGACACAGTCTCGACGGCGAAACGAGAATCGTCGAGCTTCGACCACTCCGCGAACAAATCCTTGCACAGCTCTCTGCTCACAGCAAAATCAAACGCGACGTCAAGCTCACTAAAAGAGGAAACAACCATCGCCACAGCAAGACAAAAAAAAAAAAAAAAAAAAAAAACGAACAGAAAATCCCGAGAGGACCGAATCTCGCGCGACGAGACATCCCTCTCGGCACGAAAACACGAAGGACAAACACAGCACGCGAATCGGCCGAAACCAAACCCTAGGCTAATGAATTCGCGACGGACGACGGAAATGCGAGAACCGGCGGGGGGAGGGGAGGGACGCACACGACGCGAGGGGACATCTCCGGGAGGGAGAGGGACGTGGCGACGGAGAGGGCAGAGGAGCGGATGGCGGGGCCGCCGCCGCCGTTGTCGCAGCTGGCTTCGCCGGCGACCTCCATGGCGTTCCAGATCTTCGCGGCAACCATTGGCCGGAACGCTCGTGCTTCTGGAGGTTCTTCGAGCTCGCGCTTCTTCTGCGCCCGGCGATATTCCTCGGAAAAAGGCGGTGGTGGGGTTGAGATTCGGGGATTTGAAAGGTCAAGGCGGTGGAAAATGGGGGAAAGCTACTGGGGGAGGGCGGAGGCGAGCGCGTGGTTCCTACGTTGCTGCGTAACGGAATGATTTAGGGGGGTGGCCTATTCTCCTCCTAATTTGCCGGGAAAGCTTCGCTTTGCGTGGCCAAATCAATCATCGATCGCTTGTCTTTTATTTTCTTCTTTCGCTTGCTTTTTTTTATTATTATTTCTCAAAAAAATTGGCATTCTAATACCATGAAAGACAATAAACCATGCACATTATAGTACGATACTCCCAAATTTATTTTTTTTGGTGAAATTGAAAAAATTCAAGAGTAATTCCATAAAATATTTTCACCTTCTCAAATTTAGCAACGTACTTTCTTAAAGGGAATTACGGGAAAAGACCCAAATTTTTATTTTATATCATCAAAAATCATAAACTTTAAATAACCTAATGATTTCAATCCAACTTTTTGCCACACTTATATAAGTTCGAGGTGCTTTATGATACAAAAAAAAAGTTAAAATAATTGTGTCATGATAGACCGGTTTAGGATTTCGAGGTATTTTTGTATCAAAGTGGTATAGTTTTGAGGTTTTGTAATATTAACCCTTTTGCTAACACGTGGACTAAGATGCTCATTAATTTTAAACTTTAGATATTATTAATTTGCTATGATGACGTTAGGTCGGTGTAATTTATTAATTTGTGAAGATGCTTATGCCTTTTTTAAGCATAAGATATATGCCTGGGTCTTAGCGAGCATCATCAATGATAAAGACAGAACATGGAGAACGTGGAATTGAGTGGTGCCTTCGTTTATAAGCCACTCATCATGTGAAATGTTTGCGTGTAATTTATAGTATCGAGAATACAATTCAAAACGTGTTCCGTTTCTGCTTTTAGAATGTAAAATGCCATTCAAATGTTGAATAAATAAAAAAAGAGCATGAACAAATTTTTTTTCCCGTTCAACAAGTCTTGGAAAAAGTAATCATATGGTCCTAAACCTATTATAAATTTTCCAATTTAATCATAAACTTTTTTTTTATTAATTCAGCCCTAAACATTTTGCATTTATGTCATATATATAAATATATGTGTGTGTGTGTGTGTGAAGGAACTACATGGCAAATAGTATAATATCTTTTGTAGATATTAACATATCATGAAAGTTTCAAATGTTTTGTGTTTAAAAAAAAAAAAAACAATTGAAGATGCGTTTGCCATAAAATTGAAGGTGCATTTGTCGGAGAAAAACTTCATGAAAAATGAAAATACTTTTTGGGAAATCATTTTTTAAGACAATTGTTAGTTTTCCTTTATTTGGTGATAAGTGATTAAAAAATAAATCTTTCATGAAGTTTGGATCTCATTTGTAGAATGATTTCAATCTCATAATTTTTATTTCTTGCACAAAAAATCATTTTTTTCATTTTTTTCATTTTTTCTTTTCTTTCTGTTTCCTTCTTCCTCCTTTGCTAGTCACCAAGCCTCAACAACAACCGCGACAAGCCAATAGCGTTGTTGCCAAAGCTTTGTCAGCCTTGATCAAGGTCAAATTGCTAGATTTTTACGAGCTCAAGCTGGCCATTGCGAGGCTAGCAAGGCCGGCCTTCGCTAGCCCATGCCTGTGGTCGGTCATCTAGACCAGGTGATTTGCGGTGGAGGAAGAAGAAAAAAAAAAAAAAAAGAAAAATATTTAAAAGATCAATTTTTAAATAAAATAGAATAAATAAAATATTGAAAAGTTCAAGAGCAATTCCATAAAGTGTTTTCACCTTCTTAAATTTAACAATGTACTTTCTTAATTTTTATGCACGAATATTTCCCTCAATTGAAAAGTATTTTTGGTTGACTAATTATTTGGATGAGTCAAATGGATGAAAGTTCAGAAAATTAATTTTGAAAAAACACTTTCTTTTAAGCAAAACACACCCTTGGACTAGCGAAAAACTTATACGAACAAGCCGCAATTGCAGAAGCGAGAGGGAGGACGCAAAAAAGATGATGAGATCAGGTGCTCTACTTGGACCGATTCCGCAGATAACTAGTAGAACGCCCTTTGCTTCTGGGGTCGAAACATAGACGCAAACGTACACCGACCAAACGACGACGAATGAATCCCGGGTGGGTCCCGCACGAAGATCCCCAATCTTCAAATCTTTCTCCTCCACGTTTCTTGATACGATCTCGCCTAACAATCAGAGATAATGCCTCCTTGGGTGCGGAAAGGACAACGCTGTTTGACGCGGTCGGTCAAACTGCTGGATGATGCTCCTCAATCATCTCTTTTTTAATTGCTCCTTTACAAAAGTCAAATTTTGGCCACGATGCCGTGAGTTTGACCTTGAGATTAGCGACTCGTTCCTTCTATTCTAAGATTGCAACAACTTGCTCGTTCGAAAAAGGATCAATGAAGGCGTAGAGAGGAGCATTACCTGGATTTCGCGAGGAGGAGGGCGGAGATTTCAGGAGCGCACTTCTCGTCGATTGGGCAGACGACTTCCATTTGGAGATTGCTTCTTCTCTCAAGCTCGAGAATGCTCTGCGGATTTTTCTGGCAAAGGCAGCGACGGCAAACTCTCAATCCCGAGTTGTGGTCCACGCTTCTCCTGCTGCTCTTGATTTCACGGTGGTGGCGCGGCGCTACTCGGCGTCTATTCCTGTACTTAGGGGCAAAAAAACAAAAAAAACGATCACTAAGATATCTAATTCAATCATAATACATTTAATTTTGTAAATTTATTATTAAATCATTTAATAAAACTTTAATGTAGTCACTTCGAAGTTAATTTTAGCCTGAAAATGCTAACGTGAATATTTAGTTAACACCATCAATCCAACCCACATTAATTGAATAAATTTATGAAAAATGGCATATGAAAGTGATTTTTAGCTCATGAATATTTGGAAACTTCTCAAAAATTTATGAGGACATGCTGTTGCAAACTGAACGCATAAATGTAAAATTAGTACATCCTATTTTTCTTAAATGACGTACACAAATTTAAAAAAAAAAAAATGAATTGGACGTCCTTAAAAGGTTTTTTTTACACTATTCATTCTCTCCCCATTAATGCATTTGTGGTTTCATGAGAAGATTTCTGTACAAGTAAAAGAGCAAATTGGTCCTGACCAATCTCAGGTAAACTCATCATTAACCAACTTCTCTCTGATGAGAATATAAAACGCTTTGTTTAACACACGACTACTTCTTCCATTCCAATGTGCCTAACCATAAAAATTCATTCTGCAACGTGATTGATCTAAAATAAAGGTAATTATATAATGTGTCGTGGCTGCAATCCATGACCACCAAATTTGCACAAGCAAATCTTTCAAATAATCAAAATCATTGACAAAAAATATATATCTAGCGTGGGCTAGAATCCTCCTCAAAAATCATCGGTACCATTTCTAACCTAAATAATACATATGTGTTGCATTTCCGGAAAGTGAGAATATCCACCACGTAATTTTATGACCTTCCTCACTCACACGGGACTTGGTTCCTAATTGCAAAGACTCTACACCTATCCTAGAAGGAAGAACTGCATCATGCCTAGAAACTCTTCTTTTCAAACAATTTCTACGAAGCAAAGAAACCACTGTAATTTTCTTCCGAGGCTTATGCTTATGGACCCAACTGATGTTGCAAAATACACAATTACTCTCAACAGGTCCAGACATTCAGAGTCGCTTGCTTACACTACATATTAATTCAACTGAGACAGATCATAGAGCCTTTACTATTGCCTAATCATACAGTGCAGCTTTATTTTTATCAACATATTCTTCACCTTCAACATGCTAGGAGTAATAAGTCAATTGTGCTGCTAGGTCGAACGTGCGTTTGGCTATGATGAAGATCACAAGGAAAAAGAATTATATTCTCGTGGCGTAGCATCTAATGATAGACTGCTAACGGTGTTCATAATATAGTTTAACTAGAAAAACAAATGCCATGAAGAAGTTCCCTCCAACCCAGAATCCGATTAAATTAAAGAAAGAAGAAATGCTTGGGATAGACAATCATGTAGGGTGTAAAAATTATTAGCATATTGCCCATGCGACAATCCATAGGCCAGCTTAGGTTCATATCAGATACTTGTGTACCTTCTCCTCGATCAGACCACCTGAAGTAAAGACTCCAGCATACTCCAAGGCCTGAAGAACTCTTTTCTGCACAAATGAAGAAAACAACTTCAACACGCAGCACAACTGGCTGAAATAGCACAAATTGAGGAAATTGCCCCAGCAATACAATTGCTATCTTAAGAAACAGAATGACAAAAACGAAGTGCGATTAAGAAAATATATACGATGCTAGTACAAAACATAATCAAAATGACAGAACCATGGGATGTTGACAGCAATTCGAAATGAGCAAATCTAAAGCTAAAGCTTGGTCGCCGGTGAGTCAACGGCAGCCCCAGCCTCTTCGTTTCTTGATCTCGGAGTCGTCCCGTGATAATTTTTTCCATTCTCAGTGTCTTCGCATGATTTAATGCCGGGTCTCTTTCGATGGTCATTTTTTGGACGAGATCTTCTTTTTCAATTTCGTTCCTTCTTGAATAACTTGTGGGTCTAGAGATGAATGGATTACTTGGTCCTCCCTGCCGCTCGTGTTTTATTCTTTAGAATACTACCTTTTATGTCTCAGTAGCAAGAGGATCTGCAACGTTCTTGACATACTGAAAACTGACCTTTTGTGGCTCTTAATAAAACCGTGAGTCGAAGGAAGGAATTGGATTGAATGTCCGCGGCGATATATGTCTGGATTAGCAGCGATTTGGATTATATATAGGCTGTGACGTTTGCACACTGATTCATACTGATCCGGTGGCCATGCCAATCACTTAGGGAATGGTTGGTTCGCCTTACTGGAAAATTATCATCAGTACATGGAACACCTTTTAGTAAACTATTCGTTCAATTCCCTCAAATCTAGCTAACTCGCATGCGATCATGTAATTGGCGTCATTTCTATTGGTGATTTGCCTCTGACTGGCTCAGTGGATATTGTTTGTTTTGCCTCGCTGACCTAGTATGTCCTTTGATAGTTAAACTTCTTGACTGGGGTGAAGAGGGACAGAGGACCAGCGCTGAAATCGCTTCACTGAGGGCTGCTTTTACCCAAGAAGTCGCAGTGTGGCACAAGCTTGACCATCCTAATGTTAACAAGGTTTATGCTTCGCCCTATTCTTTTCTCTCATAATGCTTTTTCCTTGACCGTCATGGTATGCAGAGTCTTGGTATGCATTTCAGTGCTGCACAATTAGCTTGCGTATGGACCGCCTTATGATGTATGAGTTCTATCATTGTGTTTTGAGGGAAAAATTGATAATGAAGAATGCCTAGCCCGCTTTGGTGTGTATTATCTGCCTACCATGAGTGTTACAGTAGGAGAACCTCAACTTCCCCTGCTGTCGATAGCTGGATGCTCTAAAGGCTGGTTACATTAATGAGTTTCATCAGTTCAGTCCTTAAGCATCATAAGCATGTACTCTATTGTAAAAGTATCCTTTGTTGACAAAATTGCCATTTTTATTGTCGTGGGAGAAGACTTGGCTACGGATGAGTCATGTTTTACGCCTAAATGTGAAGAACCATGTAAACAGAATGATAGAGGGAGAAGAGGCAGTAGCAAAATGGCCATAACTCAATGTCTACTGAAAAAGGTGGCTGAGATAAATGAAAGTTAAAGTGTTGTATAGATCTTTTGCCAAACTTTGAACTACCGGTTTGTTTTATCTTTGTATAAACTTTTTCTTTTTTTGTACTTAATAGAGTTCTCCGGAGCTTTTATTCTCCATGTTCTTCGGTAATGTTCACTTGCTACGTATATCCATCTTCTCTGCATTCTCCAAAGCTGCAGCTTGGTTGATGGTAACATATCTATGTTTCCATTACTAATTAACTCAAGAATGCTATTGGAAGTATTTTCAGGAAACAGAATGTTAAATGACAGAATAGGATGTGCAAGAACATTAGCATTGTCCTTCTTTGCTTGTACACAAGAAGTGATGTCTACGGGCTCTAAATTTCAGTCTTGTCTCCTTTTCATTTCATTGGGGCAACAATGGGCTCATCAGATCTACAAATACAAACTGACAATGGTCCAATCAGTATGCCCAGGAATATTTGCTGTGTTGTTGTTGAATATCTTCCTGGGGGAGCTCTCAAATCTTACCTCATCAAGAACAGGAGAAGGAAACTAGCATTCAAGGTGGTTGTCCAGCTTGCACTTGATCTCGCCAGAGGGTATATAAAAAAACAAACTGCTTTTAATTAGGTGCACCATAGATTTTTACATCCCTAAGTGGTCAAGTTAATTTTCATTTTAACTATTGCAGCTTGAGTTATCCCCACTCACAGAAGATTGTCCATAGAGATGTGAAGACAGAGAACATGCTATTGGACAAGTCACGTACTTTGAAGATCGCAGACTTTGGGGTGGCTCATGTTGAAGCTTCAAATCCCAATGACATGACTGGGGAGACTGGGACATTGGGTTATATGGCTCCTGAGGTACTATAGAAATTTCTGGTTCTTTTATTTCCTGCTAAGTTGTAGCAGTTTTTGATCAGTTCACACCTCTGGAGTTTGAAAATTGCATAGTTCCGTCCAGAAGGGCCACGGGAGTCCTTTTTCCTTCATCTTCTTGTTCCTGTTTCTATCGTTTCTTCTTTTCAGCTTGCAGCATGTATAGCTAAATTGCAGTGATGATTTGGTTTTTCATCATTTTAAGTAACCAAAAAATGAAGTGAAGGACAAAAGTAAAAGGCAGATTTGCTACAGAATAAATAATAGGTGACTCAACAAAACTGGGTGCAGGTACTAAATGAAAACCCATATAATAGAAAATGCGATGTCTACAGTTTCGGCATCTGCCTATGGGAAATATATTGTTGCGACCTGCCGTACCCTGACCTTAGTTTCTCAGAGATGACTTCGGCTGTGGTGCGCCAGGTATTGTCCGGTTATACCCCTTGCATTATGAGAGACAGATAGCGAGCAGAAATTCTGCTGCTAGCGGGAGGTAGTTGTCTCTGATATCTAATCATCTTTGGGGACTGTACGTGCTACAAACCTGAGACCTGAAATTCCGAGATGCTGCCCGAGTTCTCTTGCAAATGTGATGAAACGATGCTGGGATGCTCATCAAAACAAACGTCCAGATATGGACGAGGTCGTCTCTTTGCTTGAAGCTATCGACACGTCAAAAGGGGGTGGCATGATTCCTGTCGATCAGTCACAGGGTTGTCTTTGCTTCCGTAGGTATCGCGGACCTTGAGGAATTAGTTGGTATAACTATTACGTTAATTTTCAAATACTATGGTGCTATCAACCTTTAGGGGGAAGGTGTCTGCTTATTGTATCTACAGTCGAGAATTAGGGCATGGGATTTATCCAGAAGAATAGGGATGGCGATTAGTCAATATAGATCAAGGAGAGAGTGCATACCGCTACATCTTTCCTTCTCGAATGGTGTAAAGCTTCATTTTCTAATTATTGTTCTTCTATTCCTCTTTCGCATGTCAGTTTTAGAAGCTTGGGGGATTTCACAGAACTCTGTACTATTTTTGGCATATGCTGCTCGGAAAGAATGGGTTGGCCACCTATAATGTATGACTACACTTTCTGTTAATAAAGAACCATTTTTTCTGTTAATAAAGAACAATTTTAAGACTAGCGCTCTATTTTTGCTCCCTATATCATCTATCTCATTAAGCGGAGAACATGCTCGGCCGAACATACAGGAGACAGATGTTCCGTGTCCTTCCATTTGGTGTGTAAGTATCTAACTGATGGATTGCAGCATGTGTTAATACTCAAATTGTCAGCCGCATTCCTGCTTTTCCACTTTGCTTGTTACCATTTGGTTGGAAGTACACATTGTATTTTTACAACAACGATTAATATCAAACATCGTACTCATGAAAATTAAGGACTCTGGTAAAGAAAAGAACTGAATCTTGAGGAGCAGAGGAGCCTGTGTCAATTAAGTGTCTCGGCCATAAGCTCCGGGGAGTTCAACATCGGACATCAGTTTCTCCGGCTCGTCCAACTTGGTGGTTCTGGAGTATGTTGCATAGAGAATCAGCTGCACCAGAGCCAACAAGGCTCCCAAACCATTCGGCACCTGCAAAAATGCGTGGACACATTAACAGAAGCAAATGACCAAAAGATGTCTTCAAAAAGAAGGCTCCATCCTCCTGAAAATCTCAATCATTGAACTCAAAAAAGGGTATGCTTTCACTCTCTCTATTTCCTCTAAACTGTCAACTAGTACAACAGAACACGTTTAACTCTGAAAGATTTGGATGAAGCAAATTACATGCGACTGAGAATGAAGTTTCAAGATTATACCAGGACAAAGGGTTTGAATTTGAGGAGCGCATAGACATGATGCCGTTTAAGAACATGGCGAGTGACAAATGGAAAGACATGTACTTGACGCTCTTTGTCTGGATGACTCGGCGCTGCCAATACCAAAAAGAAGGAAATTGATTCCCATTTTCTTGATTGTTGATCAGTGACTTATTAGTTTCTAGGAAAAGCCAAATAGTCAACATACCATGATTATCAATGGCGAAGTATACATCACTATGTTGAAGATGATACATAACATTTGAAGAAGTGCAGAACTCCTACATAAGGCAACTAATGTAGCAATGAAGATCAGTTCAACGAGGAGCACAAGCAAGATATTCCGCTGCAAAAAAAGCACAAAAAACCAAATCAGAATGCCGAAGCTGGGAAATGAAAATGGGAGGAGCACCCTTACTTTGTTAAATAACTTAGGTGTTTCAAAAGTTTACACATCTGTTCCAAGACCGAAAGCATTGATTATGACGACAAGCGGACTTCTTGGACGGACGAGGGACATACCATAGTACATCCATTGCGCAGTTGAGTACTATCACGACATATGGATCCGGCTTGAATCCCGCTGCCTTTTTCTTCTTTAATATCGTGATAAATGTCGGGCTGATGATATCGGCCGTGATGCAAAATATATCAAATTCGAATGTCAATCCATTGATCAAAATAAACAAGATAGCAAGAATTTCATTGGTCAACTTATGAGAGGAGTAGAAGTTGGCGAGCTAAGCTTACATGGGAGACAGGAATAAAGCGATGGTCATCACATCTCCTGCAAAATGGTCGAATCAAAAAATTGAGTTTCATGGTCATAATGTTGACATGTCGCTTTTTATTATACAATTGATTAGTCATTAACTCTTCTCCACTCTACTCTACTTCATTTCATTATGTAATTCTTTGATCACTTATGGATTTTGAAATTTTTTTCAGGGATCTTGTGTATTTCGCATTTGTATATATTTATGCCTCGGGTGCGGATACACATATGAATATATAGACACACCGTAACAACGACGATGGGCTCCCGGAAAATGGTTCCCACGCACTGTTAGCAGAATGATCATGTCACAATCAAGAACTCACCAACAATGCCTACGATCGTTCTGGCTGTCCAAATGTCCACCATTGTTGCGGGTTCTCAAGGACGAAGGAGAAAGATCCAAATGAGGAAGAGAGAGCGAAAGGATGCTGCTTAATCTCCGTCGGTTGGCGGATTCGAAATCGGCGATTCAGGGTTTTCTTGATGATTAAGAACTCCTTCCCATTCCCGGAGCTCGAGCAGATTAGATCATCTACCTCACACTGCGCAGGCAATTAATATGTACACTTTTGGTTAAGAAGGGCTGCCAACACACTAAATTTGGAGAGGATTAGGAAAAAGAAAACGGAACAACTTCCCACGAATCCTTCGAGATGGATGAAGAGTCTTGGCTCGAGGGGATCGATGACGTTTTTCGTTTGCTCTCTGCATGCGGTGCATGCAAAGTGCCCGGTATGGGTCAACTCCTGTCCATAAAAGTAGAACGGCATCATGGAAGTTTCTGCTATTGTGCATTGTGTCTATGCAAATTGGCTGGAAGATCTAAATTTAGAAATAAAAAAAAAACAAAAAAACAAAAAAGTGGTTGAAATGTCGATTTGCAGTTGGGCCACGTCATCGGAAAGTTTTATCCCTTCACCTTCCTTTACATTAAATAAAAAAAAAAAAAACTTAATTCTTCACTTAATATTTAACAATAAAATTCCAATGAAAAAATAATTTAAAAATGAGCTTGAATATATTATTAATTTGGATGAAATTTGATATAATGATCATCCCACCAATTGAGGTTATTTTTATAAAGGGTTTCTATTTAATATTGGGTAAGTGACACAAAGTAACAGAAAATGTAATTGAATGAAGTTTAATTATGTTTTTAATTTTTTTATGAAAATTATGCATTTACCTTGCAATTTAGAATTCATGTATTACAATAGCTTAAGTAATCATATCCTCGGTATTTGTATATAAAAAAGTACTTTTATTGATTCAACCATTGCTTATGGTATTGCCCACATTCCTTCACATAAACGCTCTCCACGAAAGTCTTATTAGATCAAAGAGGTTCATACATTTAGGAAAAAAATCGAGAGCATTTCATATATGAATAGAAAGTAGAGAAATTCCGAATAGATAACATATAATTTAGGATGAGCGCCTCCAACCAAAAATTAAAAAAAAAAAAATTAGTCCTACTACGTTTTTGTTGGTCAATTGATTGCTATGAATTATTCGTAATGCACAACTTTTATATATTTCATGTTTAAGAGATTTTTCTAAAAAATCGTAAACCTATTGCACTTTTGACAAATCCATCATAAATTTCTTAATTATACCAATTGTATACTTTCGGCCAATTTTAGATGAAATCCACTCACGTGAACACCAATCATTCTATATGGAATAATAGGCATTGATGTGAACATTTTTAATAATATTTTAAAATCTCATTGTGTTAGTGAGCAAAAAAAATTTGGCGTCCAAACCCCACACCTCATTTTTTTTCTCTATTTCTTGCCCAATAATCCTTTTTGAAATAAACTTGGGCAACTCTTTTTTTTTTTCTTTAAAGCTTTCGCAAATAAATTCATACGTGCTCCCGTAATAAAAATTAATCCATCAAATTTTGCACGCACCTAGTTTAAAATCTCATTGTGTTATTCAGATAAAAAAAATAGCATCCAAACTCGACACCTCATTTTGTCATGTATATGTAAAAGAACTAGATGACAAATAGTATAATATCCTTTGTAGATATTAACATATTGTGAAAGTTTCAAATGTTTTTTGTATTTGAAGGGGCATCTACCATAAATTGAAGGTGCATTTGTTCGGAGAAAAACTTCAGGAAAAATGAAAATACTTTTTGGGAAATCATTTTTTAAGAAAATGATTAGTTTTCCTTTATTTGGTAATATGTAAATAAAAAAATCTTTTCTGAAGTATGGATCTCATTTATGGAATGATTTCAATCTCACGATTTTTATTTCATGCACAAAAATCATTTTTTAAACATTTTCATTTTTATTTTTTTCTTTTCTTTCTATTTCCTTCTTCCTCCTCCGCCAATCACCAAGCCTCAACAACGACCACGACAGGCCACTAGCGCTGTTGCCAAGGCCTGATGAAGGCCAACCTAACTAGACTTGGGCAAGATCAAGCTTCATCAGCCTCAATCAACCTAAATATATATATTTAAAAGATCAATTTTTCAAATAAAATAAAATTTAAAAAATTCAAGAGCAATTCCATAAAATATTTTTAGCTTCTTAAATTTAACAAGGGATTTTCTTAATTCTTATGCACAAATATTTTTCTCAATCGAAAAGTATTTTTGATTGACTAATCATCTTTGACAAGTCAAATGAACGAAAGTTCAGAAAATTAATTTTGAAAAATCACTTTCTTTTAAGCAAAACACATCCTTGGACTAGCGAAAAAACTTATTCGAACAAGCCGCAATTGTGGAAGCGAGAGGGAGGACGCAAAGAAGATGATGAGATCAGGTGCTCCACTTGGACCGATTCCGCGGATAACTAGTAGAACGCCCTTTGCTTCTCGGGTCGAAACATAGACGCAAACGTACACCGACCAAACGACGACGAATGAATCCCGGGTGGGTCCCGCACGAAGATCCCCAATCTTCAAATCTTTCTCCTCCACGTTTCTTGATACGATCTCGCCTAACAATCAGAGATATTGCCTCCTTGGGTGCGGAAAGGACAACGCTGTTTGACGCGGTCGGTCAAAAACTGCTGGATGATTGCTCCTCAATCCTCAATCATCTCTTTTTTAATTGCTCCTTTACAAAAGTCAAATTTTGGCCACGATGCCGTGAGTTTGACCTTGAGATTAGCGGCCGAAGCACGGCAAGTACCGAGATCCAGCCGGAAGGTAGGATGGGTTATTAGGACAATTTCATAACCTTGGCAAAAGGAAAAAAGTTCTCATGAGGAGATACGGAGAAACTTGATTCGATTGTGAATAGTTCCAAGATGGCTTTTGGATCACGAGCGGGGTGATTTCTTGGCTTGGATTTGACCATAGCATGAAAATAGTAGTTTTTGGATTGGACAAGCTTGATTTGTGTTCAATTGAGTCATATATGACTTTTTGATTGAATATCTCATTTGAATTTGTGCAAAGTGAACGTGATTTTTCAAGCAAGAATGGGTGAGTTTATGTAATGATCAGGTTTAGAAAATATATTTTCGACGTCTATTTAGGTGTCTATTGATTTTGTATACCAGAAGATGTGAATAGAACTATTGAAATGAAATAGGAAGAATATATTACGAAGTATTCTGGTCTCCACTTTCTAAGGCTACTCATTTTAGAAGGTTTATGGAAAAGGAAGCAAAAGCAACACTGTGTTCGCCTACTAATCTCTTCTCATACTTTATAAAATATAATACTCTAATTTAACCTTGTGAATACATTATAAATTGCCACCCAACCCGTACATCATATGGGGTTCCACCTATAGAGTGGCAAGCATGCCCTACAAATTGATATGTGTGAGAGATTATGTGATATGGACATATAACATATTCAAATGAAATGCTTGATCATTCAACCAATCTAAAATCTAGTATTATCATAGTGTCACCTAATCATCTAACTCAATAATTTTCTATAGCCAGTAATGATTTCGGGTAGTCAGATTAGGTGAAAAGAAATATTCTATATGCTCGTTACCCAATGTGATAATTTTCAATATGTCCTAGAAATAAATATGGGCCTCTTTGTTGCAACTTAGATGAAAAGCAAAAAATCTAACCAAAATTTAAAATATCACTCTAGTTTAAAAAAAAAGACAAAAAAAAAATTATATTCAAATCTACGTGTGAAACTTAAGATTTGATTAGATAAAAAAAAATGAAAGTCAATCCATATAAACCTTCAAATCCATTCAAAAGACCATCAATTAACGATCAGAGGGGTGGAAAAAGTAATTAGACCCACCAATTGTGTTTACGTTGATCCTCCATTGTACCCTCATGCCTTTTCTACGCACATAATTTTCGAGTATCCTTGAGATATCTTGGAGGACTAGCAATTCGTGTTCTCATGTCATGATGGATTGTCATTCGTATCGGCTTGAAATATCTTAATTTTGACTCAAAAGTAAGTATGAATTACAATGGAGGCACTCATTTTCATCATAAAAGGATGCGTAATTTATTACTTAAATTTTCAACACTAGCATGTTTGCATGCATTTGAATGGACTTTTTTCAAGCCCCATGGAGTCGCATATAACTTTTGTAGCCTTCAAAATACAAATAATAGTTTGGACGCCGACGAGATTGGAAAAGGGTGATGTAGTGCAACCTTCCTTACATCCAAAGCTAGGCATCAAGAGGGGGGAGGCATGAGAGAGCTTCCACGAAAATTTTCTCTTTTGTGCCTTGACTTTTGTCTTTAAAAAAAATGCATAAAAAAAAATTTCGGAATTTCGTATATCAGTATTATAATTCATGTACGAGGATCTTGAGGCGCTTTTAAGCAGCTGGCGATGAGGAATTAAGGGAAGACCGAGCTAAAAAGGTGAGCGTGGAAGGCAGTTCCGTCAATTCGGCCCGGGGGATTCGGGGAAAAGTTGTTGTGACTCCTCCACGTCGCGCATTCCCCGCATTCACACCACCCCCTCCTGCAATCTCGAGATCGCGCGACGTGGCTCGCCCACTTCGCCCCTTCTCTCTCCGCAACAAATCAAAATTCAAATCTCCTCTCTTTCTCTCTCTCTAGGAGATCCCGTACGCGAGAAGCGAGACGATGTAGCGCCAGATCCACCAATTCTCTCTCTACATTTCTGCAGTTGGCATTAGGGGTGAGCAGCGGTTTAGGGTCGACCCTGGACCGACCCTGGACCGGCCCAACCCTGCCGGTCCTGGTCCGGTTCCCAAGGGGACTGGGTCGGTCCTTGGTCCTGAAATTCCAGGGACCTACACTGCGGAGTTAGTCCTCGATCCTAAGAGTTTTGGGTCGGCCCAACCCCTGAGGCCAAACTTCGTATATTATATTATATTATATTATTTATAATTCTTTTATATATTCAAACCTAAGTAAAATGTCTGTTATATTATATTATATTATTTATAATTCTTTTATATATTTAAACCTAAGTAAAATGATGTTAAAGTTGTTGACTCCGCATCCAATTCCAAAAGGCGTGAAGTTTACCCCATAAAGGTCTTCACAGCATCCTCCACAGTCCAGAGTATGTTCTTCAATCTTCACCGTGAGGACCAAGGAGTCCTCACAGTCATGGACTCACGATGTCCAAAACGGTGCGAAGTTTACACCGTAAATCTCCTCACGGCTTCCTTCCCCAAAGTACGTTCTCTTCCATTTTGTCTTCCTTGTTTTTCAATTTGCCAAAATCAAAAGTAGCAACATCCCGCTTGCCTTTGGTTGCCCACGCCGCTCACCTCTAACCGTGCGTGCCACTCTCGCCGCTCGCCACTCACCACTCGCCCTTTGCTGTTGTCGCTGGCCTCGCTCAACGCTCGCCACTCACCACTCGTTGCTAGCCTCGCTCAACGCTCAACGCTCGCCGCTTGCTGCTGGCCTCGCTCAACGATTGCCGCTTGCCAGTTGACACTCGCCCCACTCGATGCTCGACACTTGCCGCTCGCCACTAGCGCCGATCGCCTCGCTTATCGCCGAGTAAATCAGAAGGAAAAAAAAAAAAAAAAAAAAAGCCCTAACTAGAAACCCTAATGCTTGTCTCACCCTTGCTTTCCGAACACAACTTGGCTAGTGAGTTCTACTCTGTGCTTCATTTGAGATCTTCAATGCTCTTGATTTGTGTTGAATTTTTATTTTTCCACGTTTGCTTCGTGTATGTGATCAATTTGGCTGGGTATTAGTCCCTGTGACCTCCCCTTTTTGACCCTCGATTGACGGGGGCGATTGCATCCGATGTGTTCTTTCTAGGTTTTTCTTTCCTTTTTTGGAGATGGGTTTTAGCTTTGATTGGAGAAACCGAATCGTGCTCATCATCTATCGTGATTTTAACTGAAGTAGCAATCAAACCGTATTGATGTCATGTTTTTAAAATCTAGATCGTTGCATGTTGGAACAACAAGCTCGATAAAGACACGAGCTTGTAATTTATGAGCTGAAATTAGGTAAAAAATGCCAAAGTTTTGCTGGGAAAAGAAAGGAAATTTTGGTGAATATGTATTGGTGTTTATAGTTTAGTCGCACAATGTCGCATTGTCAATGGATGTGTAATTTGAATTTGTATATTTTCTTTTTTAGGGAGTATAAAAAACAAGATGAAAAAAATTATCGATCGGTCCCGGGTTAACCCTGGAACCGGACCGAACCCATTGGGTCGGTCCGGTCCTTGGTCCCAGATTCAATAGGGTCGGTCCTCGGTCCTAAAAATTGAGGACCGACACTGTACGGGTTGGTCCTAGGGTTAGGGGGTGGCCCGGACCAACCCGGACCATGCTCACCCCTAGTTGGCATCGCCACCTTCGCTGCCCCGTACGCCCCCCCCGGCATCGTCAGAGGCGTACCCTCGTTCTAGGGTTTCGCTTCCCTCTTGGCGGTCTGCCTGTTCCTCCGGGTGAAGCTTTACGCTGCAGGTGAAGGCTCTGGTGCAGCTGATTCTCTATGCAACATACTTCATAACCACCAAGTTGGACCCGGAGCTTATGGCCGAGACACTTAATTGACACAGGCTCCTCTGCTCCTCAAGATTCAGTTCTTTTCTTTACCAGAGTCCTTAATTTTTATGAGTACGATGTTTGACATTAATCGTTGTTGTAAAAATACAATGTGTACTTCCAACCAAATGGTAACAAGCAAAGTGGAAAAGCAGGAATGCGGCTGACAATTTGAGTATTAAACATATGCTGCAGTCCATCAGTTAGATACTTACACACCAAATGGAAGGACACGGAACATCTGTCTCCTGCATGTTCGGCCGAGCATGCTCTCCGCTTAATGAGATAGATGATATAGGGAGCAAAAATAGAGCGCTAGTCTTAAAATTGTTCTTTATTAACAGAAAAAATTGTTCTTTATTAACAGAAAGTGTAGTCATACATTATAAGTGGCCAACCCAGTCTTTCCGAGCAGCGTATGCCAAAAATAGTACAAAGTTATGTGAAATCCCCCCAAGCTTCTAAAACTGACATGCGAAAGAGGAATAGAAGAACAATAATTAGAAAATGAAGCTTCACACCATTCGAGAAGGAAAGATGTAGCGGTATGCACTCTCTCCTTGATCTATATTGACGAATCGCCATGCCTATTCTTTTGGATAAATCCCATGCCCTAATTCTCGACTGTAGATACAATAAGCAAACACCTTCCCCTAAAGGTTGATAGCACCATAGTATTTGAAAATTAAAGTAATAATTATACCAACGGAAGCAAAGACAACCCTGTGACTGATCGACAAGAATCATGCCACCCCCTTTTGACGTGTCGATAGCTTCAAGCAAAGAGACGACCTCGTCCATATCTGGATGTTTGTTTTGATGAGCATCCAGCATCGTTTCATCACATTTGCAAGAGAACTCGGGCAGCATCTCGGAATTTCAGGTATCAGGTTCTGTAGCACGTACAGTCCCCAAAGATGATTAGATATCAGAGACAACTACCTCCCGCTAGTAGCAGAATTTCTGCTCGCTATCTGTCTCTCATTAGGGGTGTGCAAAATACGCGGGAATCGCCCGGACCGCCCGAAACCGGCGGTTCTTAAGGGAACCGGTCTGGTTCCCGGCTCCAATTTTTCGGAACGGTGGGTACCAGTCCGGTTCCCAGTTCCATGAGCAGATCCGCCCACCCGGACCGGACCAGAATCTTTTTAATATTAAAAAAAAAAATACTAAAAGAAATTCTAGATTAGATCTCATCTCCTCACTCCCTTCGTCTTCGGTTCCCTCTCTTTTTGTCTCTTCCTCGGTTCCTCCTAATCCTATCGCCATTTCGATTCCTTCCCGAGCGTTGACGCCACCACCGTTGCTCCTCCGCCGCTGTTGTTCGCCCCCTCGTGTCGGCCGCCACCCGCCACAGCCGCGGAAAATTATTTCGCGACCGTTCTATGTTGAAAACCTGACCATAGACCTCCTCCCCTCCTTCCCAACTCATAGACCCGACCGTTCTATGTTAAAAACCAAAATTGTTTAGCGTCAAGATCGGTTCCATGGATCCACCCGGGAACCGGACTGAACCGGCGGTCCGGTTCCCAGGTGGATCCCGGTTCCAATTTTTCGGAATCGGTCCTTAGCGGGCAGTTCCCGGTTCCAAGTCGGGAACCGTCCACCCGGACCATGCACACCCCTATCTCTCATAATGCTGCAAGGGATAGAATCGGACAATACCTGGCACACCACAGCTAAAGTCATCTCTAAGTGTTAGAATTTAAATGTGCGCGGAAGCATGGTTTTTGTATTAGTTATAGTTTTTGATTAGTGCCGTGTGTAAGTGTATGATATAGTTTGTAGAGAATGGATAAGGGATGAGATAGCAAGAGATAGACACGGGACAAGAATAATTTCACTAGTTTATGAAAATAATTTTACAATAATTGAAGGAAGTGTTGGTGAGGGAGCATGATGTGGTTTTTATGCTTAGCTCCCCTCACTCTTTTACATTTGTTGTTCTACTATGCTCTCCCCTATTTTCTATTTATAGGGTGCTCTACCAACATTTTAGATTTGTGTAGAAGTTTATCCTCTCTTCTTCTAGAGAGATCTATATATGTGCTTCTACATTTTTCTTTGCCATCTAGGGAATTCTAGAAGTTTAGCAACTCTAGGAAATTTTAGAAAATGGATCACCATTTCCAACACTAAGAAACTAAGGTCAGGGTACGGCAGGTCGCAACAATATATTTCCCATAGGCAGATGCCGAAACTGTAGACATCGCATTTTCTATTATATGGGTTTCCATTTATTACCTGGACCAGTTTTGTTGAGTCACCTATTATTTATTCTGTAGCAAATCTGCCTTTTACTTTTGTCCTTCACTTCATTTTTTGGTTACTTAAAATGATGAAAAACCAAATCATCACTGCAATTTAGCTATACATGCTGCAAGCTGAAAAGAAGAAACGATAGAAACAGGAACAAGAAGATGAAGGAAAAAGGACTCCCGTGGCCCTTCTGGACGGAACTATGCAATTTTCAAACTCCAGAGGTGTGAACTGATCAAAAACTGCTACAACTTAGCAGGAAATAAAAGAACCAGAAATTTCTATAGTACCTCAGGAGCCATATAACCCAATGTCCCAGTCTCCCCAGTCATGTCATTGGGATTTGAAGCTTCAACATGAGCCACCCCCAAGTCTGCGATCTTCAAAGTACGCGACTTGTCCAATAGCATGTTCTCTGTCTTCACATCTCTATGGACAATCTTCTGTGAGTGGGGATAACTCAAGCTGGAATAGTTAAAATGAAAATTAACTTGACCACTTAGGGATGTAAAAATCTATGGTGTGCCTAATTAAAAGCAGTTTGTTTTTTTATATACCCTCTGGCGAGATCAAGTGCAAGCTGGACAACCACCTTGAATGCTAGTTTCCTTCTCCTGTTCTTGATGAGGTAAGATTTGAGAGCTCCCCCAGGGAGATATTCAACAACAACACAGCAAATATTCCTGGGCATACTGATTGGACCATTGTCAGTTTGTATTTGTAGATCTAATGAGCCCATTGTTGCCCCAATGAACTGAAAAGGAGACAAGACTGAAATTTAGAGCCCGTAGAAATCACTTCTTGTGTACAAGCAAAGAAGGACAATGCTAATGTTCTTGCACATCCTATTCTGTCATTTAACATTCTGCTTCCTGAAAATACTTCCAATAGCATTCTTGAGTTAATTAGTAATGGAAACATAGATATGTTACCATCAACCAAGCTGCAGCTTTGGAGAATGCAGAGAAGATGGATATACGTAGCAAGTGAACATTACCGAAGAACATGGAGAATAAAAGCTCCGGAGAACTCTATTAAGTACGAAAAAAAAAAAAAAAAAAAAAAAAAAAGTTTATACAAAGATAAAACAAACCGGTAGTTCAAAGTTTGGCAAAAGATCTATACAACACTTTAACTTTCATTTATCTCAGCCACCTTTTTCAGTAGACATTGAGTTATGGCCATTTTGCTACTCCCTCTTCTCCCTCTATCATTCTGTTTACATGGTGCTTGACATTTAGGCGTAAAACATGACTCATCCGTAGTCAAGTCTTCTCCCACGACAATAAAAATGGCAATTTTGTCAACAAAGGATACTTTTACAATAGAGTACATGCTTATGATGCTTAAGGACTGAACTGATGAAACTCATTAATGTAACCAGCCTTTAGAGCATCCAGCTATCGACAGCAGGGGAAGTTGAGGTTCTCCTACTGTAACACTCATGGTAGGCAGATAATACACACCAAAGCGGGCTAGGCATTCTTCATTATCAATTTTTCCCTCAAAACACAATGATAGAACTCATACATCATAAGGTGGTCCATACGCAAGCTAATTGTGCAGCACTGAAATGCATACCAAGACTCTGCATACCATGACGGTCAAGGAAAAAGCATTATGAGAGAAAAGAATAGGGCGAAGCATAAACCTTGTTAACATTAGGATGGTCAAGCTTGTGCCACACCGCGACTTCTTGGGTAAAAGCAGCCCTCAGTGAAGCGATTTCAGCGTCGGTCCTCTGTCCCTCTCCACCCCAGTCAAGAAGTTTAACTATCAAAGGACATACTAGGTCAGCGAGGCAAAACAAACAATATCCACTGAGCCAGTCAGAGGCAAATCACCAATACAAATGACGCCAATCACATGATCGCATGCGAGTTAGCTAGATTTGAGGGAATTGAACGAATAGTTTACTAAAAGGTGTTCCGTGTACTGATGATAATTTTCCAGTAAGGCGAACCAACCATTCCCTAAGTAATCGGCATGGCCACCGGATCAGTATGAATCAGTGCGCAAACGTCACAGCCTATATATAATCCAAATCGCTGCTAATACAGACATATATCGCCGCGGACATTCAATCCAATTCCTTCCTTCGACTCACGGTTTCATTAAGAGCCACAAAAGGTCAGTTTTCAGTATGTCAAGAACGTTGCAGATCCTCTTGCTACTGAGACATAAAAGGTAGTATTCTAAAGAATAAAACACGAGCGGCAGGGAGGACCAAGTAATCCATTCATCTCTAGACCCACAAGTTATTCAAGAAGGAACGAAATTGAAAAAGAAGATCTCGTCCAAAAAATGACCATCGAAAGAGACCCGGCATTAAACCATGCGAAGACACTGAGAATGGAAAAAATTATCACGGGACGACTCCGAGATCAAGAAACGAAGAGGCCGGGGCCGCCGTTGACTCACTGGCGGCGACCAAGCTTTAGCTTTAGATTTGCTCATGTCGAATTGCTGTCAACATCCCATGGTTCTGTCATTTTGATTATGTTTTGTATTAGCATCATATATATTTTCTTAATCGCACTTCGTTTTTGTCATTCTGTTTCTTAAGATAGCAATTGTATTGCTGGGGCAATTTCCTCAATTTGTGCTATTTCAGCCAGTTGTGCCGCGTGTTGAAGTTGTTTTCTTCATTTGTGCAGAAAAGAGTTCTTCAAGCCTTGGAGTATGCTGGAGTCTTTACTTCAGGTGGTCTGATCGAGGAGAAGGTACACAAGTATCTGATATGAACCTAAGCTGGCCTATGGATTGTCGCATGGGCAATATGCTAATAATTTTTACACCCTACATGATCGTCTATCCCAAGCATTTCTTCTTTCTTTAATTTAATCGGATTCTGGGTTGGAGGGAACTTCTTCATAGCATTTATTTTTCTAGTTAAACTATATTATGAACACCGTTAGCAGTCTATCATTAGATGCTACACCACGAGAATATAATTCTGTTTCCTTGTGATCTTCATCATAGCCAAACGCACGTTCGACCTAGCAGCACTGTATGGTTATTACTCCTAGCATGTTGAAGGTGAAGAATATGTTGATAAAAATAAAGCCGCACTGTATGGTTAGGCAATAGTAAAGGTTCTATGATTTGTCTAAGTTGAATTGATATGTAGTGTAAGCAAGCGACTCAGAAGGTCTGGACTTGTTGAAAGTAATTGTGTATTTTGCAACATCAGTTGGGTTCATAAGCATAAGCCTTGGAAGAAAATTACAGTGGTTTCTTTGCTTCGTAGAAATTGTTTGAAAAGAAGAGTTTCTAGGCATGATGCAGTCCTTCCTTCTAGGATAGGTGTAGAGTCTTTGCAATTCGAGGAGGATTCTAGCCCACGCCAGATATATATTTTTTGTCAACGATTTTGATTATTTGAAAGATTTGCTTGTGCAAATTTGGTGGTCATGGATTGCAGCCACGACACATTATATAATTACCTTTATTTTAGATCGATCACGTTGCAGAATGAATTTTTATGGTTAGGCGCATTGGAATGAAAGGAGTAGTCGTGTGTTAAACAAAGCGTTTTATTTTCTCATAAGAGAGAAGTTGGTGAATGATGAGTTTACCTAAGATTGGTCAAGACCAATTTGCTCTTAAATCTTCTCATGAAACCCCAAATGCATTAATGGGGAGAGAATGAATAGTGTAAAAAAAACCTTTTAAGGACGTCCGATTCAATTTTTTTTTTTAAATTTGCATTTACTTGCTATTAACATAATTTTTTATTCTAGCTATATAGATAAAACCATACGTCATTTAGGAAAAATAGGATGTACTAATTTTACATTTATGCGTTCAGTTTGCAATAGCATGTCCTCATAAATTTTTGAGAAGTTTCCAAATATTCATGAGCTAAAAATCACTTTCATATACCATTTTTCATAAATTTATTCAATTAATGTGGGTCGGATTGATGGCGTTAACTAAATATTCACGTTAGCATTTTCAGGCTAAAATTAACTTCGAAGTGACTATATTAAAGTTTTATTAAATGATTTAATAATAAATTTACAAAATTAAATGTATTATGATTGAATTAGATATCTTAGTGATCGTTTTTTTTTTGCCCCTAAGTACAGGAATAGACGCCGAGTAGTGCCGCGCCACCACCATGAAATCAAGAGCAGCAGGAGAAGCGTGGACTACAACTCGGGATTGAGAGTTTGCCGTCGCTGCCTTTGCCAGAAGAATCCGCAGAGCATTCTCGAGCTTGAGAGAAGAAGCAATCTCCAAATGGAAGTCGTCTGCCCAATCGACGGGAAGTGCGCTTCTGAAATCTCCGCCCTCCTCCAACCCCCTCCTCCTCGCGAAATCCAGGTAATGCTCCTCTACTCCTTCATTGATCCTTTTTCGAACGAGCAAGTTGTTGCAATCTTTAGAATAGAAGGAACGAGTCGCTAATCTCAAGGTCAAACTCACGGCATCGCGGCCAAAATTTGACTTTTGTAAAGGAGCAATTAAAAAAGAGATGATGAGGATTGAGGAGCAATCATCCAGCAGTTTTTGACCGACCGCGTCAAACGGCGTTGTCCTTTCCACACCCAAAGGAGGCAATATCTCTGATTGTTAGGCGAGATCGTATCAAGAAACGTGGAGTAGAAAGATTTGAAGATTGGGGATCTTCGTGCGGGACCCACCCGGGATTCATTCGTCGTCGTTTGGTCGGTGTACGTTTGCGTCTATGTTTGGACCCCAGAAGCAAAACGCGTTCTACTTGTTATCCGCGGAATCGGTCCAAATAGAGCACCCGATCTCATCATCTTTGGGCGTCCTCCCTCTCGCTTCCGCAATTGCAGCTTTGTTCGAATAAGTTTTTCGCTAGTCCAAGGGTGTGTTTTATTTAAAAGAAAGTGTTTTTTCAAAATTAATTTTCTAAACTTTCATCCATTTAACTCGTCGAAAATAATTAGTCAACCAAAAATACTTTTCAATTGAGGAAAATATTCGTGCATAAAAAGTAGGAAAGTACATTGTTAAATTTAAGAAGGTGAAAACACTTTATGGAATTGCTCTTGAATTTTTCAATATTTTATTTTATTTAAAAATTGATCTTTTAATTTTTTTCTTTTTTTCTTTTTCTTTTTCCTCCATTGCCGATTGCCACAAGTCTAGATGACCGACCACAGGCATGGTCTAGCAAAGGCCAACCTTGCCAGCCTCACAATGGCAAGCTTGAGCTCGTAAAAATCTAGCAACTCAACCTTGATCGAGGCTAACAAATCTTAATCTCGCCCAACACTAACTAGGTTGGCCTTCACAGGACCTTGGCAATAGCGCCACTGGCTTGTTGCGGTTGTCGTTGAGGCTTGGTGATTAGCGAAGGAGGAAGAAGGAAAGATAAAGAAAAGGAAAGAAAAATGAAAAAATGATTTTTTGTGCATGAAATAAAAATCATGAGATTGAAATCATTCTATAAATGAGATTTGAACTTCATGAAAGATTTTTTTTTTTTTTAAATCACTTATTACCCGATAAAGGAAAACTAACCATTGTCTTAAAAAGCGATTTCCCAAAAAGTATTTTCATTTTTCATGAAGTTTTTCTCCAACAAATGCACCTTCAATTTTATGGCAGATGCACCTTCAATTGTTTTTTTTTTTAGACACAAAACATTTGAAACTTTCATGATGTGTTAATATCTACAAAAGATATTATACTATTTGCCATGTAGTTCCTTCACACACACACACACACACACACACACACACACACACACACACACACACACACACACACACACACACACACACACACACACACACACACACACACACACACACACACACACACACACACACACACACACACACACACACACACACACACACACACACACACACACACACACACACACACATATATATATGTGACATAAATGCAAAATGTTTAGGGCTGAATTAATAAAAAAATGTTTATGATTAAATTGGAAAACTTATAATAGGTTTAGGACTATATGATAACTTTTTCCAAGACATGTTGAATGGGAAAATAATTTGTTCATGCTCTTTTTTTTTTCCTTCAACATTTGAATGGCATTTTACTTTTTAAAAATAGAAACGGAACACGTTTTGAATTGTTTTCTTGATACTATAAATTATACGCAAACATTTCATACGACGAGTGGCTTATAAACGAAGGCACCACTCAATTCCACGTTCTCCGCATTCCATCTTTATCATCGATAATGCTCACTAAGGCCTAGGCATATATCTTATGCTTAAAAAAGGCATAAGCATCTTCACAAATTAATAAATTACACTAGCCTAACATCGTCGCGGAAAATTAATAATATCTAAAGTTTAAAATTAATGAGCATCCTAGTCCACGTGTAGCAAAAGGGTTAATATTAGAAAATCTCAAAACTATACCACTTTGATACAAAAATACCTCGAATTCCTAAACCGGTCTACTGTGACATAATTATTTTAACCTTTTTTTTAATCATAAAGCACCTCGAATTTATGTAAGTGTGGCAAAAAGTTAGATTGAAATCATTAGGGTATTTAGAGTTTATGATTTTTGATGATATCAACTAAAGATTTGGGAGTGTTCGCACTATAATGTGCATGGATTGTTGTTTTTCGTGATATTAGACTTCCAATTTTTTTTGAGAAATAATAATGATAAAAAAAAAAAAGCAAGCAAAAGAAGAGAAGAAAAGACGAATTGATTAGTAATTAATTAGGCCACGCAAACCGAACCTTTCCCAGCAAATTAGGAGGAGAGAGAAAATATTAAGTATGTCTTATGTCCTCTTCTGGGACTCTATGAGGAATTAAGGGAAGACCGAGCTAAAAAGGTGAGCGTGGAAGGCAGTTCCGTCAATTCGGCCCCGGGGGATTCGGGGAAAAGTTGTTGTGACTCCTCCACGTCGCGCATTCCCCGCATTAAATGAACAACAGAGTTTGAAGAGGGCAGGGCATGTCCCTGTTCTGCCTTCTCTCTTTCTCTCTCTATCGCTACTGCGCAAATAATTCCGAGAAATTTTCTTCCTGAATCTGGAGATCGTGCGACGTGGCTCGCCCACTTCGCCCCTTCTCTCTCCGCAACAAATCAAATTTCAAATCTCCTCTCTTTCTCTCTCTCTCTAGGAGATCCCGTACGCGAGAAGCGAGACGATGTAGCGCCAGACCCACCAATTCTCTCTCTACATTTCTGCAGTTGGCATCGCCACCTTCGCTGCCCCGTACGGCCCCCCCCGCATCGTCAGAGGCGTACCCTCGTTCTAGGGTTTCGCTTCCATTCTTGGCGGTCTGCCTGTTCCTCCGGGTGAAGCTTTACGCTGCAGGTGAAGGCTAAGAAGATGGCGTGGAACGAGCCGTTTGGCGAGCCGGCTCACCGGCCCGGTCGCCCCCCCGGCCGGCCCTTCTACGCCCCTCCCCACGTCAGGAGGACGACGACGGATATTTCGGCCCCGGGGCCGCCGACCCGGCTTGGTCCCGCCCCCGATTCGGTGCCTTCGACGCCGGGCCCCCCCGCGGCCGCGGCCGGGGCCGGGGCCGCAGCCGGAGCCGCGGTGGAGATCGCTTCCCCGGCCGCCGAGCGGAGGTACGGCGGGACGCGAGCCCCGAGCGGGATTTCGGCTCGCTCGACGTGGCTGCCAAGTTCGGCGACCTCGAGGTCGTCGTCGAGGAGAGCGACGACGCCGGCGGCGGGGCCATCAACTTCGCCGCGTACGAGAACGTGCCGGTGGAGGCCAGCGGCTCCGACGTCCCGCCGCCGGCGGGCACGTTCGAGGAGATCGACTTGGGGGAGGCGCTGAGCCTGAACATCAGGCGTTGCAAGTACGCGAAGCAGACGCCGATACAGCGTCACGCGATCCCGATAGCCGTCGCCGGGCGCGACCTCATGGCGTGCGCACAGACCGAGTCCGGCAAGACGGCCGCCTTCTGCTTGCCGATCGTCTTCGGGGTCTTGCGCTCTCGCTCGAAGGCACCCGTCGTCGAGAAGAACCGCGTGTCTTTCGGGCCTCGTTCTGTCTCCGACGAGGGAGTTGGCTTGTCAGGTAAGCGCCATCTCTTTCTCTGGGTTGTGGGAGGAAAAGAAAAAGGAGAAGTTGGGTCACAGTTGCATGACGTAAGCATTGTGACCGGGTTTGAATCATTGTACGTTAGATATTTTTTAGAATGACCCACGATGAGAAGGGTAAGCTTTGCTTGACATTTTATCAGCCCATGATTATGGCCGTAACTTACGATGAGGTTGTGGTGTGGTTTGTGTGGTTTTTCACTGTGCAGATATATGAAGAGGCGAAAAAGTTTGCATATCAAACCGTTGTGAAGGTTGCTGTTGCATATGGTGGTGCGCCATTTGGTCAGCAGGTAGGGCTTCTTGTGTTTTGTTTCTGATGCTTTGTGCTTATTGCGGTGGTCGACTTTTCTGCAGTTGGCATGGCCACCTTCGCTGCCCCGTACGGCCCCCCCGCATCGTTCTAGGGTTTCGCTTCCATTCTTGGCGGTCTGCCTGTTCCTGCAGGTGAAGCTTTACGCTGCAAGCGAAGTCTAAGAAGATGGTGTGGACCGAGCCATACAGCGAGTCGGCTCCCCGGCCAGGTCGCCCCCCCAGCCGACCCTTCTATGCCCCTCCCCACGTCAGGTGGGACGACGGACGGGTATTATTTCGGCCCCGGCGGCGCCGAGCCGGCTTGGTCTCGCCCCCGATTCGGTGCCTCCGACGCCGAATCATATTCAATGCGGTGTGATTATAAGTAAAATGCAACGATTTCATTGTAGTGTGTACGTTGCGATCATCGTTTGCTGATAGGGATAGATGATTAGCCTGGACTGGTTTTTGAGCTTATTGAGAATTTTGGTGTAGTGTTGAAGGTTTCTGTGAAAGAAGAAAGCAGAAATGAGGAATCCGTTACCGTCAGATTGTATGGGCCGAACACCAAGTTTGTCATTGACCGCGAAAGAGAATTCCCTGTGAGTTTTTATTTTGAATAACTGTGTTGTATGTTAATTCCTTCTTTTCTAGTAGACTGGACTTGTTTCCTGAGTGCTGTAATGGAGAGTTCTGTAATCTCATTTTTCCAGCATGTATTATTTCCTTTAGTTAAGGTTTTTCCTTCTTGATCTCTTTGGTATTCACGAGGTTCTTAACTTCCATAGATGCCTGTGTTACAGCATTATATCTCTTAAGTTTTCCAAGGACACAGTTGGATGTGCCTCTCCCGAAGCCAGACACACTCTAATCATGCAAATGCAACCTGATAGAATCTAGAGCTGAAACTCGTCGAGATAGTGTTGAAAGGACTTGTATGGTTCAAAGGGTCCATTTCGTTACTTCTATGGTGGTCGTCAAGTTTAAGAAATTTGATGATTATGATGCTAACCTGTGAGAGAAATGTAGATGAATGGATCACATACGATTCCTTGAACCACTTGCACAAGTAATCATCGCTAGTGTAACTCATGAACTGCTTCCACAGTGATTTGACATTTTCGTTATCATTCGGTATTTAGGACTGCTATGACGGATGCCTAGTTTCTTCAACAGACTTGGAAAAAGAAAAATGCTTCTAATACTTATGGTGTTCAATTACCTCTGTGTGTAATGACGGCCTTCAATACTGTACTCTGCTTTATAATTGCTTAACCGATTTGTTTTAGGCTATCAAGTACCTTTCAGCTGCAGGATTTGGTGTGAAGTTGCTTGCGGTTTTTGGGAATGGCATGGTTCAGTCATTTATAAATGTTTGTACACTCACTCCAGAGGTATGGATTCATCATTCAGCATAATAAAGAATTACACATGATGATGTGGATTTCAGGGAATTGCTCTAGAAAGTAATGTGTTAGAATATTTAAATAATAAATCACGCATTTATCTATGAGCTTAAGCTTTTAGAACAGTTGGCAGTGGTCAACAAAATCTCACATGGTATCAAAGCTAGGAGGTTCTGAGTTCGAATCTTTCAAGCCTCTATTTGTCTCCCCAATTAAATTTCCACGCTTACTACTAGGCAAAAAAAACCAGATTAAGCGTGAGGGGGAGTGTTAAAATATTTAAATAATAAACCACGCATTAAAACCAGACTAAGCGTGAGGGGGAGTGTTAAAATATTTAAATAATAAATCACGCATTCATCTATCAGCGTAAGCTTTTAGAACAGTTGGCAGTGATCAACAAAATCTCACATAATGGAATGTGAGAAAATTAATACCTTAAGCACTTTAGATATGAAATGTTCGCAATTCTACAAGTCTAAAATGGTTTCAAAAATCCCATTGACCATCTTTTGATTGAAGGCATTCAGAAGCCTGGATAACTCAATTGGATAACTCAATTGGGGACCATCTTTTGATTGAAGGCATTCAGAAGCCTGGATAACTCAATTGGGACCCTCCTAAATGTATATGTCGCTAGCAAAAACAGAGTCGATCAGGCATACCCATGTCTTGATCGCCACTTCGATTTTGTACCCCAGATCCTTGGCATTGTGGCTCTTATCACACGGAGATTAGTTAGAGCATAAGATAGTACTGAGATGCAAATGAGTGCCTTGTGATCGACATATAGACTCTTCTCCTCGAGGGGAGGTCACTGAGCAACAACGAAAGGGCGTCGAAGGAAAAAGCAATGACCCAATCCTAAGTTCCGCCTTTGCGGTTAACACGTCGGCGTTGCTTCTTCCTTCGGCACCCTTTCGTTCTTGCTCAGTAGCCTCCCCTCGAGGAGAAGAGTCTATATGTCGATCACAAGGGCGCTCATTTGCATCTCAGTATCTTCTGCTCTAATTAATGTTATCGTGATGGCACAGTGCCTGGGAATTTGGGGTACAATATTGAAGTGGTGATCAAGACATGGGTATGCGACTCTGCTTTTGCTGGCAGCATATATACATTTGGGAGGGTCCCAATTGAGTTATCCGAGTAAAGGCATCGATTTATCAATCAAGGAAGAAGAAACTCATTTGGAAGGTCCCCAATTGAGTCCAATTGAGTTATCCGAGTAAAGGCATCGATTTATCAAGCAAGGAAGAAGAAACTCATTTGGAAGGTCCCCAATTGAGTTATCCGAGTAAAGGCATCGATTTATCAAGCAAGGAAGAAGAAACTCATTTGGAAGGTCCCCAATTGAGTTATCCGAGTAAAGGCATCGATTTATCAAGCAAGGAAGAAGAAACTGGAGATAGAAATCAAAATCACATGATAATTATTGGAGATGCTAGAATCAAGGGATTGACAACTCTTATAATATAATGATCTCTTCATTTATTAATTTCCATTGTTATATTATTTCCTTATGAAGTGTAACATTTGTAAAATCTATATATAATGAAAAACATCTCAACAATTGTAGTTGAGGTCAATAATCAAATACTTTATTCTTTTATGATATCAGCAGAAATTTCTTCACAAGAAATCGATCCTTAATTTTAAGAAAAACTTTTGAGTTCTCCAAATTTTGAGATTCTGAGTCATGGGTGTGCGAGTTCTAGTGAATCTACTAGTTGTTGGGCGGTCAACGGGAGGGTTCGATGTTATGATGGGTTGACTGGAACGTGGCAGAGAGAATTCTCGGTGGGGGATGTTGGCTTCATGGATTGCAAATAGAGAGAGAGAGTTAGGACGGCTTCAACGAGGAAAAATGACAGGGCAAACTGTGGGACTTTGGGGCGTGTAGATGAGCTGGTGTCATCGACGCATAAGGGAGATTGGCAGGGATAAGGATAAAGAAAAATCAAAAAGATGATCCAAATTCCATAAATGCTTGCCCCCAAAAGTCTTCAATATTATCTTTTATGTCCCCCAATACTTTCCAACTTATAAATTCTCTAAATTAACCAATTTTGAAGCTCAAAATTGCTAACCCTTGTAAAGCTCAGAATTTCCATTTTTAGTCTTTAATTTTCTCATTCAATTTCCCAAATTGAGGTCCAATTTCGATGATGAAAAATCCCGAACAATTTTCTATAAGTCCCTGACATCCAAAGGCTCAGCTTGGAAGTCCAAATTTCCTTTAATTTGGCACATCTGAATTTCCGTTCATTTTCCACAACATCTGAATCGATTTTTCGTAAAAATCTCGGAATCTCCGAAAATTCTTCGGAGGGCGAGTCGATGTTCCTAAAAATAGGTCGTGACATGATAGAACTTTCAATTCCTAAAATCGAGTTCAAATTCATAGTTAATTTTACTTCAAAGCAATTTTAGCGTAACCTAGGCTATCGGATAATTTTTAGAGATTTTAGTACAATTGACTCGTGGTCGATTTTCTTCGAGCCACAATGAAACCACTTGACACATTGGCAACCCTCGGTGGTCGTGAAAATCTTAAGGTTTCAATTACGGGCATAGGGTACCCAAAACAATAGAAAATCAGTCTAGTGCCGATCGACGAGAATTTTACAATCAAGTGGAATCACCCACACTTTGATCACACATTTCAGTCGAATTGATCTATCCCTGATCTCTTATCAATTTTGACAATACCGTAATGACCATTGCAGACTAGCAGTCGACTTTTGGTCAAATTTTTCAAGTCCATTGCATTAAAATCTCTTAATGACTTCTCGTGATAGTCTAGTTATCTCACGAGTGATCGGCTCTAAGAATAACATTATAGACGCGTCGATGAAAGGTCTGATTTATTCAATTGAATATAATACTAAAAATTCAAGATGTCACATAAGACACTCGTTATACTAAACGGTGAGATAAGTATAACATTCAAACAATTCTTCTCTGCCAACAATTTCAATTTACCTTCTCTCACCACACTCAAAACACTTAAAGTAAACTAGCTGATATAAGCAGACACTCAGTTATTCTATCTTTCCTCCACAAGAGCTACTCTTTCTCTCTGGCTGCATTGCCTTTATTCTCTCTTGAAGCTTGCCCTTCTTTTATCTGGTGACTTGTCTTTAGATGCTTCTCCTCTAAGCCTTATATATAGGCTGAAGCTTCACCGTCACATGTCCAGTGGCCAACTTCATACATAATGGACTTCCGTTTACTTCTTGGGCAAGTTGGCAAGATGTAGGTGCCAAATAATCGCTAGCTAGTCTTCCTTTGCCGACTTCATGCAGTGAAGAAACCTTATCTAATCAATCTCCTTAGCAAGTTAAACTTTACTTGCTTCTTTTGACATTTTAACCAAAACTCGTCTCTCGTTTTCTTTTGCAAGCGACTGAAACAAAAAGGCTCTCAAGAGTTCTTCTCTCGAGGTTTTAATCACCGCCTTTAAATATCCAACATTCTCACTAGAATAAGTAGGCACATCAGAGGCAAAGTCCACCTAGAACTTAACTCATTTTCATATTAGGTGTTGACTCCAAATGTTGAACTCAGAGAGACATGCTTGATTATGAAAATTAAGATTTACTACAGGACCACCAATGTTGCTAGGAGAAAAGGCATTTTGAATTTGATTTGCATTTTTTGAATAATCCGAAAAATGAGTTTCAACATGTGTTGCTTGAACAACTAGCTCTACATTACAAAATAAGAATATATTAATTGGTATCATGTAGCATAAGAATAAACTAAACATATTAACTAGAATTCTATATCAATCAAAATCAGCTCACCTTGACTTTCTACTGGCATCGAGGGTATTATTTTCTTAGTTTTTTTTTTCTCACTTGAGGCTTCAAGCCTTCCATAACTTGTTCCCTTTCCTTTCTTTTGAAGGGGATCCAATACCGACATCTCATACAAAGAAGCCTCATTATCATTATCATCACTAGCACAATTTGTCATAACCACGCTTTAGTTGTATGATGAAATTTTAGTTACTGTTACATCTAAGTTCTTCTTTGCTATTCTCATAATATTTCCATCTTGGGCTCCTAAACTCATCATTTCAAAAGCATTTTGCATTTGTAAGTGCTAGTACAAACATCTAGAGGAAGGGTGAATAGGTTTTTAAAATAAACCTTGGCAAATAAATGAGGAATAAAATAAATTTTGAGTAAAGTGTGAATAAGGATCATACTTTGAAATTGAGTCTGAAGAATAATAGATTTTGAGCAAGTTCACACTTTAACAGTTAAATAGAACTACAAAATAAAGAGTTTAGGAAAGAGAATAAGAACACATAATTTATAGTGGTTCGGCTTAGATTAAGCCTACGTCCACTCTCCCACGCTAACGGCCTTTTGGTTGGATTTAACTATGCAATCAACAAGAGATTACAACTTTAAGTGTAAACACTTAATAGTAGATCACACTTTCTCACTAAGTCATTCTTTTGGTATTTCTCTCACGACCACAAACGTTTAAGCTCACAAGAGATCAATATATGATCGAAGGTCACTCAGACTTTGGAATTATAAATTCTACGCTCCGTCTCTTATTTGCTCGTTGGTCCTTAGTCTCCTTAAATACTTCTCTACTTCCAAACTAGCCATTGGACAATATCTAGAGGATCGTCTTCCAATCTACCCATTAGACAGATTTGTATCTAAAAGATTTGGTAGCAGTTGAGTGATAAAAGTAGAATCCCAAATTAATTATGATCACCCATACAAATAGAATCTTGGTTTCATAAGTAGAGCTTTTCCATATAGAAAGCTCTTGTCTTCAAGATCTAGTTGTCAATCAATTCTATCTTGATGTGAAATCCAAACCAGATCACTAGCTGTTATATGTTCGGGGTTTGTGTTACGTTCTTTCAAGTTGTTTCGTTCTAAACATGCTTCGTTCTAAATCTGCTACATTTTGAACTTGTGTTTCATTCTGGACGTAAAGTCTGCGAGTGCTCAGACTAAAGTCGAGTTCGAGTGCAATAGATTTTACAATATGGACGTAAGTCTGAACATAATCTGCTTCTGAACAGATTTACCCTTAATGTCTGGACACAATTTGAATAAGTTCAACTTCAATATAGAGTCTGTCTTTTGGTTCTTCGTTCATGTTCAGTCTGGAATTTGTTAGAGTGGGCAGACTTCTGATGTAGAATAGACTTTGACATTAAAGTCTGGCAGTCTTTAGACTTTGACACAAAAATCTGAAAATCTTCATAATAGACTTTTGACATGTGTTACGTTCAATCTTATGGCAGTCTTCAAACTTTGACAATATCATTTACATGTTCTATCATTTGCATAATTTATTACTTAACCATTAAACATGTGAGTAGCCTTTGATTTATTTTGTCATCTTCAAAACATTATAAGGGATTTCCCTAACAGCATTAATGTGGAAAATCTATTAAAGGTAGATGGACCTGCAGACATTTCATGAGATTCATCATTTATATATCCTTGCTTTATACCTTTAGTCCATCTTTTCAAAATATAAGATGGAATGACTGAAACTGATGGGTTCGCATTCAACACGTACAAAACATGGCAATACAACCACCCTTTTGATTCAAATAACTTGCATTCACAAGAAATGGAAAAATCAACAAGATTGAATCTGACAATGTGTTCACCTTGAATCCCTTTATACTTGAGAGTGCATTCATAAACCAACCCATTGAGAGCAGTACTTGAAATTTGTTGGGAGACAGTTTGCAAAAATTCATCATAAAACCTCTTAAAAATGGGACGAGTGTACACCGAAGTGGCATGCATCAATATCCCGTTATGCAAAATATTTAATTTGGGCTGCTCACGAGAACTATAATCATCTTAACCTTTAGTCTTTCTCATATGTTTCAATTGTTCTTTATAGTGGTGGACAAATAGTACAAGACTCAATGTCTTAGTCGACATTTGTTGGAAGACATTGTCAATACTCCCGCTCCTTTAACTTGATATTATATCACAAGTAAAAATATCACGACCAAAAGCTGAACTCCATTTATGTCTCAAGTAGTACAACCTTTGAAGCCAATTATTATTCTTAGTGCCTTACTTCTCATCCATTTTTCTCCAAATAGATTCAAATTCATTTTCTAATTTGCATCTATACATAAGTTTTAAAAAATATTTATCCTTAAACTTCAGCCTGTGATAAAATGTGGAATGTTTTGATTGGTATTTTTCCCAATGTGGCATCCTAAAATTTCATAACGATCTCTAGATGCATTGCGACCCATGAATAGGTAAAGGAAGCGCCATCGGACTATATTATAACCATTAGACCAATAGATTACAATTAATCAAGGCCGAGCATTTAATGGACAATTGTTTTGTTGGAAATGTATCCTATGTCCATGAGTGATCAAGGATTGTACTAAGGATAAATTGATAAGGAAATTTCTTTGCCATGTACTCTATAAGTCGGATTACTATCGATTAATATTGCAAAATTTTATGGCCATGTGAATATTTGAAATTATGTATATATAAGTGGGGTTAAGGTGGATTATTAGGAGAAGGTGTGGGCTGGATACCTAAGGCCGAACCAGCCCAAAGCAGTAGCCCACCATTTCCCCCATTCGGTCGACCAAGGCCTAGCCCAAGCTCGGCCCATTAAGGCCACCTCTTTGCATGAAAATCAACAAGTGGCAAGAGAGATCAACCAAGTGTCTCTTGCATGCAAAGCAAATGATTACTAGCTAATCATGAGGGTGAAAGAAAAGAGAAGGGGCGGAGCGAGCGAGGGGGGTGTTCGCGCGGAAGAGAGAGAGAAAGCCAAGAGAAAGAGAGAGAGAGAGTGAGGTTGAGAGAGAGAGCGAAACCGAGAGAGAGTTGTGAGGGTGCTTCGGCGAGGGAAGAAGAAGACCAGCCCGCTGTGCGTGCGCCAGTTGCCACCGTCGGTTGAGCCACGCCCGAAGCCCTCAAGTCGTTTTTGCTTGCTGTGATTTCGTGAACGTGAAGTCCGTTGATCTACTTGATGCTATGTTGTGGTAGTCTAGTGAAATGTGGTAGATCTTGGAGATGCTTGTATCTTAATGCTGGATGTTGAAATTCGAATGAATGGTAGTAGTTTTCCTAGAACAAGCAAGCTGTTTCATGTAAGAACAGCCCGACCCCTTGCGACTCCGTGAATTTTATACAATTATCCAATTGAAATTTGATTCGTGTTCTTAATGAAAGTTGTAGATGACATTTTAAGGAGTAACATACTAAAATTTGAGAAGAAACGGACAAGTATTGGTTGATGAAACGATTTTTCTCTGAAATGGTTAAATCTGGAAATCGTTACCGAGGGTTAGGAAGAGTTATGGTGATTATAACTTTTGATCTATCATGAATCTGACTTCGAGTTCTTCACAAAACTTTTACCTCTAGGTTTTTTCTATAACATATCAAAATTTCAGAATTTTCTGAGTTGATTTAAGGTTTATACCGAATTTGTGAATAAAACTGTGCAATGGTGATGTTTTAAAATTTTAAGGCTGTGATGCATGGACCATAGCGACTCGTACAAAGTTCTTTTGACATGGTGCTCTGCATGAAACCTTTTTCTCTAGATCTCATTTATAACATGTTAAATTTTCAGAATTTATTAAGATCGTTTACTAAATTTTCCAGAATTTTAATTAAAGGAGTGCATTTTTTTTTATCCGAAAATTGTTTTATTTTCAAGAACAAATGAATTGCTCTATGAGATGTGATATCTTGGGTTGTTAATTACACGGCATATGTGGTGACATTCAGCATATCATATGACATCAAAAGTTGATTGAAACCTTTGACATTGTTGCATCAAATGATATTTGAAAGTGAGACATATGTACACATTGTGATGTTGATGATACTATCGGACCCTTGAGTTGACGATGCCCTAGGAGTGTCGGGATGCTCAGAGGTGTGTGCCGGATGTCCTTGGGAGTTTCGAGATTCCCGGAGGTGTGTGCCAGATGCCCGAAGGTGTGTGCCGAATGCTTGGAGGTGTGTGTCGGAAGCCTTGTGACTCCAGTTGGGGTGCGGGATGCTTGGAGGTGTGTGTCGGAGGTCTCACGATACCAGGTTGGGTGCGAGAGTCACGAAAGATGCAAAGATTGGTCTTTGGGAAAAATGAGATCCTTTTGAATATCAAAATGGGAAATGAATCATGCACATGTGTGTGCATATGGCATGGTGCGTGAATTGCCTATGAAATTGAGTTGGTACTATTTGTCATTGAGAATGCGATCATGAAGGCATTGAATGGATCTCATGGGGATATATACATGATTGTATGGATGATATAAATCATGCGCATGTGTGTGCATATGGCATGAAACATAAATTGTCTTAATGAATGGATCTCATGGAAATATGAGCATGATTGCATGGATGATATGTGCATTCCACATGAAAGTTTGGTTATCTTGCTTGTTGCATTGTGTAGTTTGATGGATCTTTTACTGCTGAATGGTTGTACTCACTTTTTTTGGGGACTAACATTTCAGATTAAAAGATGCCTCTGTCACCTGTCATACATGGTACTTTTTATGGCTTACCGTCCGATATTGAGGTCGAGTGCTCGAAGCACCCCTGTGTTGGTGTTCGTGGACTGGTGTTTATCCGTGTTCGAGTTTTAGTTATGTATGACGTGGGTCTACCTGATGGCCCTGTAGTCTAGGAGTTCTTGTCCATGCATGTTCGTCGCGATGGGATCATGATGGGATGTTGCCGCCACTACCAGCCAATGCACTGTACTGGGTGTGATTGCACGTGTGACTGGTAGAGGATGACACTTTTTGGATAGTCGACACTAGATGATGGATTGATGTACATGTCTGACGTGGGGTCGGGTACTTTTGGGTTATAGCCGAGCTTAGTTAAAACCTTGGCCTTTTGTTGTACCGACTCGTCATGTTCATCATAGTTATGTAAATAAAAGTGGTTCGACTCTAACTTATATAAGATGTGTAGTTGATGTGTATTGCATTATCCTGTTAAGCATGCATGGGGTAGGGAGATGTCAAATATACTTCCGTTATATGAATTACACTGGGACCGATTGAGATAATATAAACCCCCAGGATATATGAATCCACTATTATTTAATGGTATCGGAGTGACATGTTATTAGGACAAGTGAAAGATAAACGAACTGTCGGCGACCCTAATGGATCGGGGGCCGTGTCGAGGGGCGCCACACCTAATATGCCAAGTACATAAACGATGTTGAGTATCCGGGAACACCATTCAAATGGCTTTTGTCATTGCTTGGTCTTGATTAGTGAAAATGGTTTTGGAGCCTTATTTCCCCTATACTTCAAAAACACCTCAGATAACCACATAAATGAATTTGTGGTTTCATCCGATAAAAATGCACAACCAAACAAAGTATTATTCCAATGATGATTAACTCCAACAAAAGACTCACAAATCGAGTTATACTTGTTAGTATGATAGGTGGTATCAAAAACCATAACATCACCGAAATAGTCATAATCAAATTTGGACAAACTATCTCTCCAAAATAGATTTGTCAATCTACCATTTTGATCTACTTGTTATGCATAGAAGAACATTGGATTTTGTATTTGCATGCAATGAAAATGATTCAAAAGATTTTGACAATCACCCCCATTGATAAGATTTGATCTTTCACTTTGTAAAAAATTTTGACAATCATATAGAATGAAACCTAAGTTTTGGCTTCCTCCTACTTCATTGGCCAAGAATTTATACGCCATTGTCCCCCCAATGCCAACTTTAGCCATGTCAACTAAAACCTCTTTGCAAGTATTAGAATCATTCTTCCACATCTTATTAAGTGATTTTGTTTGGGGGGTCTAGTTCAGGATACGTTTCATTATATGTACTTTAGGGGGATATTATAGTGCTTGTGTTGTTTACAAGTTTTCAACTGGGTGGGATTCTTTGCATGGAGATGCCTATATTTGTATTGCATTTTGCTATTGTCCCTTTTGGTTCCTTTTATGACAATATTTCATTCTAGAGTGATGAATTTTTCGTGATGTTAATCAAATAGTTCAAATCAAAGGTTTCAATTGTGATCTAGATGTACTAGATTGGACAGTGACATACATGCAGCTGTTTTCTAATCAACAGGCTATGATAGCAATTGTGCAACAAGCTGTACAATACATTGATTAGACAACGGATCTTGAGACCAAGATAGAGGTTAATTAAGATACTTAACTTTGCTGCTGATAGGAAGGTGCATATTTGAAATCAAACTCCATCGCAGCTTATATTCATTCATAATTTTTTTTGTTCCGTGGTTTCTATAGCTAGTTTTGTCGTGCAAATATATGTCAAAATTAAAAGAGCACAATTGATCAAGAAACTTGCAAAAATGCAAATCATGTTGTATACAAATTTCTCAAAATAGAAGTCACTTCATTTTTCTAGGAGTAAAACCACAAGTCAATCTTTCAAAAATCAATGACACTTTTGCATACGAAATTTTTGGAATAAAAGTAGACATTCGATTGATGGCCATGGATTGATTATTTTAATGATATCTTCTCTTATGATAAAATCATGGCGAAATACTAAAACCTCGTAATAAGGATTGTGGGGCATGTATCGTCACCTCGATTTTATTGTAAGAAACGACCTCATTGAGATATCATTTTCTCTCATTCACGTACTGACATTGTCGTCTTTTTGCAGGTTATTCATGATACTCCTTGACATTCTCGTGGTAACCACATCAAGAAGTGAATTCTAGAGCTAGGATAAGAGTTGATTTTTACTTTCATCTATACAAGAGTTTCTTGTATTTTATCATTGTTTTTATTCTTGTTAAGAATCTTGTTTTCCATTTTAGGTTTTAATGCGAATCCAATCGATACTTTTGTAAATCATGTGACTCACATTTTTTTTTAATGATGGAATTCAATTTCGTGAATATCATCCTAAAAAAAAAAAAAACTCGTAAGTGTTTTAAATGAACCTTTACATCTACCTTCAAAATGTTTTGAAAATGAATTTCAAGAAAGCTTTGTTAAGGGCCCTCCCTTCGCATGGTCGCTTTTGTGAGTAGAATGAAAAGTTTATTTGAGGTCGGCATCTGCCCATTCTAAAAGACAAAAGTGTAGGCTCGTGGAACTTGAGAAGTAAGCATGCATCGAGGCATCGTTGACGCCAATCTTCCAATAGAGGCGGAATGAAGCTGAATTCCATTCTAGGAAGTTTCTTTATTTGGAGATTGGGCATCGCCATCACTGGATTGTTTTTTTATGAGTTTTATCAAGAGCCGCATCATAAGTTACTAAAAGGCTAGCATTAGGGCTTCTGTATATTTTGGCAATTAAAGCATTTGAACATTTGGTTGCAAGAGCTTTCTACAATCAACATTAGAGATTCGTATCGCAAAATGCTACTTTGTTATATGCTTTATCGCAAGAGAATGAAGCAAATGCCTTAGGTGCCAAAATAGCCCATCGACCCCGTTCACTTTGCATAATGAGACAAATGAAAGGAGTTGCCAAGTATCCAAAAAGATGAATTCGAAGAAAGAGTAAATTGTATCGATTCCAGTTACTCATTTCTGATACCATTTTTGACATGACTTTCTTTTCATTGTTGAGGAGACATCAAGAGTGTCAAGTTTTGTAACGTTCCCAACAAACGCGGTGGAGCATTTTTAAGTCTTGTTCATCTTAAACAAAGAAAGATTCAAATGAAACAGAGGGGCAATATTATTCATTCCTCTATGAGAGATACCTTGGGATACTCGAACGGAACAAAGGGTGATAAATGGAAAAGTTGCACCTTGACCATAGAAGCGGTGCCTTCTACCAAGGAGTCATAAACATCAAACACTTAAAGGCGACTACAAGGGAAGGGTATTGTCGAGTTACCAAATATCCACGAAGGTGAATCCAAGAGATGTTAGCGCTCGAAGGATGAAAGTGAATGAAGGGTAATAGTGTATCGTTTCCAACATTTCAATTCCTAAAGATTTTTGCACTAACATGTTCTTTTACATTCTTTACAGGGTTATCAGGTCACCATGGTGCAGGTAAGTACTCTTCTTCTCAAAAAAAGAAGAAGGAGAATTTCCATTACAAAAAAGAACCTTTTGCGCTTTCCTAGAGACAAGCACAAAAATGAATAATTAAAAAAAAAACTTTTTACAAACTGTTTAAGCATCATTTTATCTTAAAATTGTTTTCTCGTCTTGTGGGTTATTCATTTTGAATCAAATTTCCCTATGGAGATTGATCTACTCGAATGATCTTGGCAGAGTGAAATGGAGACGTTAACCATGCCAAACAAGAAGTGCTTATGATGAAGAAAAGTAAACCATTTCCAAACACATTCTTCAAATACTTTTGAGAGTTGAGTGAAAAACAACATTCTCTTAGGACGAATGATTTATTCGTATTGAGCGCAAAGACTGAAATGATAAAGGCGTTTCCTTCATCAATCCCAAGTATTGCACTAATCTCTTGCTACTCCTTTGGGCAAAAAAAAAAAGATGATTCTTCAAAGTGCCCTTGTTGAGGACGACCCTACATTGAGGGTAACACAAGGGGTTATGATCATGTTGTAGAGCGAAAGATTGAGAAATATTCTATTACTTTCACTTGCATCAATCTTCTGGTGATAGCTTCAAAGAAATTCTCATTAGAGCTTAACTCATCCTAAGGTGAAGAAGAGCATTTCTTTCTCTATCCAAACACTGATACCAATTGCTTTAACCAATTTGGGCATGATTATTCATTTCTGACCCCCGAGCGGTGATTATCTCCCTTTATTGGGGCAAGGTGTAAGAATTGACCAAATACAATTGACAGTCATGAGAAAATGTGAAAAACATTTCGAAAGTCATAAGATCTACAAAAGTTCGACAAACTAGGGGGCATAAAAAAGTAGTGTGCCTGGTAAAAGTAAGGCCAATGCCCATCAAGAAAAAGAGCCAAAATGCTGCATCTTATGTGAAAAAATTATCAAAGTCTAAGTGCCCGCGTAAAACAATTATTGCAAGTGTAGAGGAAATTAGAAATAAGACCAAAGCTCTCATGCAGAAATGATTAGTCAATGGACTTTCGAGATGTGCTGTATTTCAAAAGCCAAATGTTTTCAAAAGATTGAATGACCTGGCCACGATGCTATGATGATCACCGACTCTTAAAAACCCTCTTGGAAATTTTAAGCCTTTCAAGCCTCTCCCGAGCCAACATTATAATCCTCTTCCGAAGTCTCTTCTAATTAGGATGGTTTGAATGAAAATGAGAATGCCACAAAGAAACTACTGCTTGAAGGAGTGGAGGTAATTCTATCTTGTCTTATCTTCCAAGTTTTCGACTTGTAAACCCGATGAAGATAGCGACAAATGTTCTCTTATTGGCCTTAAAGCAATAATTCTTTTGTGTAAGCCTTAACCGAGCCTATATTGCGGTCCTTTCAAAAGACCTTTTTGATCAATTAGATTGTGCTTATCGCGAATGTTTCTGAAAGCTTTTGACATGGGTTATGTGAGATACCCTCAGCAACCAATTACCTCATATATGAATGGATGTGGTCAAGCAGCCATTTTATTGAGAGTGTGTGAGAAATTATTTCTAACTAAGAAGCTTTAGTTTGGCATGCTTAATGAGCCTTTTTCATGAGTCGTAATCGTTTTGATATAAACTTTTTTTTTTTTGACAAGCGTTTTGATAAGAACTTGACTCCTAGAAAATTTGATGATTAATGATATATCCCTAAACAAGATGACAGTTTTGCGCCACATTATACTGATTGACATTGAATGTTTTTTTTTAAGCAGTTGGACTTAGCTTTATTAGCTTGTTAAATTAAAGTTACAATATTGTTAATACGTCTTTTGATGACGTCTCTAATGACATTTACTCAAGTTGAGTTTGACAGGATTCCTCAATGAAACCATGCAATTTTCAAGGGATTAGTGGATATTTCCTAAAGACCACAAAAGGTTCATGGTTAACCTTAAACCATGTCATCTACAAAGGTTCATGGGTTTTCTTCAAAACATGTATTTTCAGCTCGATTGAAACCCGTAGTTACACGGTGAGATTTCATCTCTCTTTCTTCTTATGACACGGTGTGCTTTTGTAGCCCGGTGTCTTTCTTTCTTCTTATGACACAGATAGCTTTGTAGCCTGGAGTCCTTCTTCCTATGACACGGAGAGCTTTGTAGCTCGGAGAGCTTTTGTAGCCCAGAGTGCTTTGTAGCCCGGAGTTCTTCTTATGACACGGAGAGCTTTATAGCTCAGAGAGCTTTTGTAGCCTGGAGTGCTTTGTAGCCCGGAGTCCTTCTTCTTCTTATGACGCAGAGAGCTTTGTAGCCCGGAGTTATTCTTCCTATGACAGGGCGTGCTTCTGTAGACCGGAGTCTTTCTTCCTCTTATTGACAAGACGCACTTCCATAGTTATGAGTTATTTCCATCGACCTAAAACGTGCCTATGCACCTGGGCCTTTCTATCGCCAAAACAATTTAGGTGTCTTTTGTATTTGAATGGAACCTCTTCAAGCTCCCATTCAAAGAGGGGCAGTTGTTGACACCTAAATTTTACAATTTTATTTAGGACTTAATCATGTACAAAATTAGGAATTAGTCACTAAAAAAAAACCAAAACAAAATAAAAGAAAAAGAAAACAAAAACAAATACAACAAAAAAGAAGAAGAAAGAAAACGTGGAAGGAGCCGGGCCGGATCTCGCCTTGGCCCGGCCCATGCTGCCTTCTCTCTCCTCCATCTTCATGCGTGAAACCCTAAAGGAAGGAGCGGAAAAAGAAGAAGAAAAAGAGCAGGAACTAGCGGAGAGAAGGGGAAATAGAGAGAGAGACGAAGAGAGGAAAAAGGGAGCTCAAGAAGGAACAAAGGGGGGAGAAAAAAAAAAGCGAGAGAGCTTTAGAGGGAGAGAGGACAGAACTCGAGGAATCAAGATAGAAATAGAGGATTCGGGGAGGAGGGCGGTGACCGGAGGAGAGAGGAGGCATTGCCAACACTACCTAATGCCGTCCGAGCTGCCACCACTGCCCTCCGTCCCGACGCGCTGCTTGCTGATCCTCATTGAGCCGTGCAAAGCAACCCTCTCCATGAGCTCCGCTGTCTCGAGCTTGCCACTTGCAACTGTGAGCATCGCCTCGCCAACAGCCGAAGCTCTGCCCATCCTCCTCGACGCTGTGTCGAGTTACTCGCCGCGGTGTTCGTCGTCATCGCTGGGCCCAATGGTTTCGCTCGCCTCCGCCGCCGTTGCTCCCAGCCCCACTCAAAACCTTAGCCACCATCGTCTGTCGAGTCGTTGCCGACGCCGCCCAACACCAGTCCCCGCCTCCTAGCACCACCGCCAATGATGCCCTTGTTGCCCACGCCACGTCGCCTGTTTCGCCAGCCACCGTCGTGCTTCGCCTCACCTGCAACCTGCAAGATCCTGGTGAAGCTGCTGCTGCTCCTGCTTTGCCCGTAATTTGTACGCCCAACGCCGCTCCTCAGCCGCAACCCGACGCAACCCCTGCAGCGCTTTTGCCCGCGACACCGTGCTGTCCCTGTTGCTGTCGCCGTCATCCACCGCCTATCTCATTTGCAGAGTCGCCGGTGTCGTTGTTGACACCCAATTTTTTGTCGACATTTTAAACATTCATTTTGCAAGAAAAATATAAAAATATAAAGAGCCAAAAAAATGAATGAAAACGAATGAAAACATTAAAAAAAAAATGTAAAGAAAACAAGAAAACAAAAAGAAAAAGGGGAAAAACGTTGAAAAAAATATATAAAGGCTCGCTCATTTTTTGGCGCAAGGATTCTCTCTCCCGCTCTTTCTCCATCACGATCTCTCGGGGGCTCTCTCATGACTCTCTCTCTAGGCTCTTCCTCCATTCGACTCCTCCGATCTCTCTCTCCCTTCTCCTCCTCCGCACTAGAAACCCTAGATCAATCATCTTCCATCATCAAGCTTTCTCTCTTTCTCGACGCTCAACTCCGATCCCAGATCTTCAAGCTCCTCCCATCGCGGCGGAGATTCGATTCGCGCGCCGCTGCTACCGCAATCCGGTCGCCGACTGTCGCGGCCTCCCACGCGGCTCCCTCCCCGAGGCCAGCTCAGATTCTTTGAAGCCTCTGTCGTGTCCTCCGTCTCCACCATTGCTTCGACCTGTCGTCTCCGGTGCTGAGATCCGGAGCTGATCTCTGCTCGCTATCGGTTTTCGTTTCTTCCGTTGGGAGTTCCGCCGCTGGAGGTTCGTGCTTCTAGATAGATAAAGTCGAAGGAGATGGAGAATGAGAAGAAATCGTCGGCGGTGTTTCTAGCCTCGAAGATGAAGAGCTCGAAGTAGTTGTTAGCCTCGCTATGCTGATCCTCTTCGCGCACGGCGTATTCCCATCCCTGATCGGTGACAGCCGCAGCAAAATCTCCTTCGCTGGCGCTCGATTGGAAGTTCTCATTCTCTCTGCAAAACGACCGAATGATCTTGGAGTTTTACACGATCTTCCTCGATCCCCTGGTTGGTTGATCTATCAATCATCATCACCTCATCACCACCAAGTTGTTTCTTTTCCAGTTAAGTGGTAAGAATTGCTTGTACGCATAGATTTTCTAATATGATGTCTCTGTTCTGTATTACTCTATGCCATTCTGGTGTTAATAGTACTTCATACCACATGCTTACAACCTTTTCGATAGAATGCCTGACTCCATTGCTGATAGTTCCTATTGCATTCTGTTTACCAATGTCTTGATGTTCAATTGAAGTTGCGTTGGTTGTGTCTTTGTTGGATTTCCTGCATATAGTTGATTGAAATGTGAACTAATTAGATGTATGTCGAATGCTGTTCATGATTGTTTGCATGGATCGAATCTTGTTCATATGTGATTTTATATATCAAATGGTGCTCCTGCATGTTACTTTGAGATGTTGAGTCCGCCGAGGAGGAGGAGGAGACTGTTCTGTACGTTCTTAATATTTTTCATGCAATACTTGTTCACAACTATGATGATCAAATTAGTGAATTCACAGAGAACCTGATATGTAATTCTTGGTTCACCTTCTCATTTAGCTGTTTGGCTTTATATCCCACAAAGAGGGTGAAACGTCGAATTTATTTGATGATGAGTTCACTAATTGAAGTTCTACTTGAAAATGATTGTGGGCGACACATTAGGGATGCTGGGTCTTACCTTCCCTCTGATCCAAATGATTTGCTATTTCTACTAGGGCAACAGAACTCCCATGATCTGCAATTATCCTTCTGTCAATCTGCAGCTTTACAAATTCTGTATTGTAGTTCTTTGTTTGATGAAAATGGCTTAACCGATTGGGCTTAGGATTCGACTTTAGATTTACATAATATGCTTAGATCTGGTGATGGATGATGTTATTGGATGATTTTCTGTGGATTGACGATCAATGATTATGAACTTGAGGTTGATTGAGCTTAATTTGTATTAATCTGTAATTTCATATCTTTGTGATGGACTTACCGTTTTGGCTGAAACGAGGTGCTAGATGAGGTTTTTTGACCTCGAGCCCTTCTAGACATAAAAACTTCACTTCTAGAGCTTCGATTTGATATGTTGCACGCCTATAATGGATGTCGTTTGGTCGCTAAAAAACACCTACAAAGTCTGTTGATTCTGCAGTAGTTTTTTAGGTTGATTTGCTATTCTGACCTACTGCGATTTTCTGTTTTAACTGGAATGAGCTGGTAGATGATGTTATTAGGACTTAATGTCTTCTGGAGATTTGTAATAGAATTCTTAAGCTTTCCATAGACATATTATATGTGCGATTTGGCTATCGTTTGTCTTGCCTAATGCTTCTTGAAAGATCGAGCACTAATCTGGTGTTGTAGTTGTTCTGCTTTGATGTTCTATTTTAATCGATCTCTGTTTAGATTTTCTAAGTTAGCGTCTCATCAAAGTTGATCAGGACATGTAGATCTACAACATATAAAATTTTCATAAAAATATAAGTTCATTTGGCTAGGGTGATCATCCATAAATCGTCATTGTTCTACACTGAGAATCTGCTTTTGATGACTGACATACATGAAGTCCCTGATCTTTATCAAATCATACATTGGTCAACCTTGTTTACTTTTTTTCTGATTTCCTGTTGGAGGTTATGTTTAGATTTATGGGTTGGTGATTCGTCATAGTGGAATATTGTGGGATTGAATGGTTGTTCTGGAAAACCCCTTTGATGTGTTTTGGATTCCCAAAGATATTATAGTCATTTTTAGGCTCCTAGGATCAATAGATATATCAAATTGTTACGGATTGTGTCTATTCTTTGTGTGCTTGCTGTTCATATGTCCCGGTGCGTGGAATTGTTCAGTTGTCATTGATGTGCTGTTCGCTGTTCATGCGTGCATTTGCTGTGTTGACTGATGTTGAAGATGTACATAATATTAGTCCTCTAAACTGCTAGACATGAGAAGTTCTGATATGAATGACCTGAGACTGATGTTATGTAGTTCTTGAGGTGCATAAATATGTATGGTGAGATGGGCATGTATGGATATGGATTGCTCATCAAATTGTCATCGTTTCCAGCTTTGAATATAATAAGAGTGTTTGCTGGCCACTTTGTTCTCATGGGGAATGCGAGGATTTCAATCTCATTTTGGTAGTGTTCTAGTTGTGTGAATATATAGAGAGATGCCGCATTGATGTTACATTTGTTTTCCATTAAATTAGGGCAATTCAAGGCTTGAAACATATAAGAAATGATAATATTCCATGTTGCTATGTTCTATGGTAGACTGACTAGTTCATAGTCTAGTATTTTTGGAAATTCGTGTGTTGATATGACAATAGTGTCTCTATGAGATTTCTCTGGGATATCACCTAGAATTTGATCTAGAGACTTTGTGACTTTAGTCACTCTTTTTGAGTACAAAAGATGTCTTACTTTTGATTGTTTTGATATGTGATAATTGTTTCTTTCATTTGTATGCATCTAGCCATCTAGATTTCTTAGATTAGGTTTAGATTAGGGCCTTGAAGAAGGAGAAGGCGTGAAGATGGTGGTGGTCGATGTCCACTCTGACCGTTATTATGTAATTATTCATTTTTTCTCGACATATGTCTTGGGTTCCTTGTGTTGTATAAAACCCGACAAGCTGCGGGTTTTCTCTTTTTCTCTCATTTTTCTTAATTGTGCTCTCTTTCATATTTTTAGGATTGCATGATTAGGTTTACTGTTTTTCTTGATTGTTTACTTCATGTCTTGCAATTTTAATTTCATTAATTGTTTTTCCTTTTTTTTTAGGAATAGAATAGAATGAAAGTAATCCACCACGCATGATCACTTAGTCTAGAATTGATGATCCCGAAAATGTAAAAAGAAACGCATGGACATGTTAGGAAAAACATAACATATTGTTTAGGTACCAAAAGGGCGCTAATATAAGTATTATCGTAACCCAAGTTCCCGAACTTAGATATCTGGTTGCGTAGGAATTGAGGGAACTCTCCCGACTCTCGATTGGGTTTTCTAGTCGACCCAAAAAAAAAAAAATAATAAGGCTAGTGGCGACTCCTGTATATTCTTAGGTTGTTAAACAATTAGATCGCATAAATAAACCTACTGTCGCACGGGGTACGAGCTTAGGAGAGCTTTCGATCTCATGAGGGAACTCTCGTGATCAAGTACCCTTAAACCCGACTTTTCCCACCTTTAACTTCAAGGGCGGTGAGCTCAGGTCGTGACAGTCACGAGCGTCCTCTTTTGGCGCCGCAGAAGCCCTGGAGAGAACGGCCACTCCAAAATCGAGTCTTGGTCGGGTCGGGCAAAAGTCACGAACCGGGTAGGGTTTTCTCACATCCGGGCCGGGTATACTTAAGTTGGGTTTGGGCTGGTTTAGGATGTGGGCTTGTGAGCTTCGTCTTTTTGAAATATAAAATAGTAGACTAGATTGGGCCCTCTAGTTGGGCCCAATTCGAGCCAAGGAAATGCTCGATCAAGGTGGGTCGGGACTTGCCTTCCAAGCGGGCCGAGTTTGGCTCAGCCCCCATCCGGGTCAAGCCGGGGCGGGTTTGACCTACCCGCCCCAATCGAGTCGGACTCGGGTTCAATCAAAGACCGGACCCGACCCGGTCTGGCCCAAAAAATTATTATTATTTTTAAAAAAATTTAAAAATTTAAAAATTTCGAAAATCCAAAAATGATGGGATTTGGTTAGGAATTGCTATGTTTTGCCTTTTTAATGTAATTAGACCTTCATTTGCTCGTAAATTAATTATGTCACATTTTTAATTTGCATATCTAATTATGTTTAATTGCATGTATTTAATTTTACTACAATTAGGATCTTGATAGTTATGATTGTTATTTTAATGATTGTGCACATGATCATCTCACATGTTAGTGAATATGAATGAAATCAATCCAAACTACCTGACAAAAATCTTTTATTTTAAAATGGATAAGATTAGGTACCGAAAAGGCACTAATTGGACAATTAGTGTAATCAAGTTCCCGACCCTAGATTCTCTGGTTGTGTAGAAAGTAAGGCATACTCTCATATCTCACTTGGTTTCTAGCCGACCCCAATAGGGTAGTAGCGACTCTTTTTTGCAAAATTCCTAAAAATACTCCAATGTCACATGGGGTATGAGCTTGTGAGAGCCTGTGTCTAATCATGGGTCTTAGATCCATCTTTTAGGTAATATCCCCAAACCTGTTCCCTCCCCCCTAAGGATAGGTCGTGACACTCTCCATAGTAAAGGCTAATGAATGCTTTTTTTTTTTAACTTCATTTCACATTTGAATATCGTCTTCAATGGAAAGAGCCTATTTCTTTTAGACCCAATATTAGCTGTTGGAAATTGTTGAAGCCTGTTTCTAGGGAGTTTTGTTTCAATACGATAATTTGCACGTTTTATCTCCTCGAGAGACATATTTTTCCTATAAGTTGATACTTTGATAGGGACAATTTGTTGTGATATCATTTCTCTACAAACTTTCAGTCGTTGGAATGGGTTTCAATGTCCATTGTCTAGTACTTTTGACATTTCTCTCAACTCTTCATGTATATGTGGGTAATACACTGAGAAGCTTGAAATATTGGTGAAAAGCTCCAAGTGATGCTCTCTCTCTCTCTCTCTCTCTCTCTCTCTCTCTCTCTCTCTCTCTCTCTCTCTGAGAGGTTACTTGACTTGATAAATGTGGAAAGGTAGGACTGACAAATTATTCATTTTCTTTTTTTGGTAAATAATGATTCCTATTTCCTTCCAAGGGATTTAATTCATCAGTGTATGAACTTAAAACACTCATTCACATTACCTACCATTGTCCTTGTGAGTTTCACCTACTCTAGAGTAGCATCTTTTGATATCTCACCCAATCAATAGAAGATGCCAAATGAAGTTATCATTAAATAATCCATTTTCAATCTACTATCTATGTTTTCCAGTGGCAACTTAGGATTACTGCGTTTTCCCCATTAATCTCGACATTTGATTGATTACATCAATTAGTTGTTGTCTTAAATACCATTTCTTTACCAGAGAAGATGTTAAGCATTTGAAAAGAAGCGGGAAAAAGGGTGACTTCTATGGGAACCATCAAGAAGTTTTTGAACTATGTTTTATCCTTTTGTAGATATCTTAAATCTAGTAAGTATTAGATGAATGGCAACCCCCTATGGAAGATTGAGAAGCAACTCAAGTGAAAAGTTCTTAATTCTTCACTCTAAAAGCTGATTACTTAATTAATGCTAGGGTGTAGAGCTTTAGATAATTCATTTGTTTTCATGTTTTTCAAGTCAAGTGGACAAATGAGCTCATGTTGAATACGACAATCCAAAATTTGCATCAACGCAGAGTTGATTATGAATGTCATGTTTAATGCATTTTTCAATTTTACACTTGAGTGGATAGAAGAGTCATCTCAAGTAAGAAATTTCTAAACAAGTCAAATTCGAGAGGGCCATTCATAATCCTGTTTATTAGCAATAAGTAACTTTGTTTTGCTATTAGGATGTATCCATCTTTGCCACACCTGGGAACATTTAGGTTCAACGACGGTGTAGATCGATTTATAAGTCTCAAAGTTATTATTAGTTTGAGTTTAAGTGGATTGTAAAATGTATGTGAAGAAATCCAAAAAGTACACTTGGTAAGAATGACCAAGGCGGAGAGTATAACAAGGGCAAAATAGATAAATAAAAATGGGTCGAACAGACCAAAATGTTTTAGACATTTGGGCAATAAGCTTCAATGACGTCTTTCCTTAATAATTTAATGGGAAAATCTCAAATAATGATCCAAAATGCCATCATTTTCTTAAAAGAGGACCCTGCAGTGGAGTTTGTCTCAAAGAATGACTTAGAGTGGTCATTTAGTCTCAAAGAAAGACCTCACTCACCGGCTGGTGAATAGATACATATTCAATGCATATTCCAGTGGCCTAATTAAGGTATTTTCGTCAATTTTTTTTCCCATTTTTGGCTACCATGTTCATCATCTTCTTCGTCCCCTTCACTTCTTGCCCAAGAACATTGGACTTGGGGAAAGGCTGGTGAGCACCGACTGTTGGTAAGGGTCGACAAGGGCTCGACGCCCATTGCTGATAGCAGACGAGGGCCATTAAGCCCTAGCTGGCCAAGGGGGGGCCCATCCAAATCGAGGCCCTACAAGGAGGTCCTCAATGGCAAAAGGGTCATCCAAATCGTGCGATTTGTTGCAGTTTTGAGGCTACGGGGGTTGGGGAACAAGCTTCGCCAATTTGGCAAATTGCGATTTTCGGGCAATGTGAATTGGAGCCTTTGCCTTTTTTGCAAAATACCATGGGAGGAATCGCTGGATTTGGTGCGAGGGTTGAGGTTCCTTTTTTTTGGTAATCTGTTTGTTTTCTTTTTTTGGTACAATCGGAGTGGATTTTGTTTTTGGAAGTTCATTATGTTGGAAGTTTTGGACCTCGGAGGATCGTGAGGAGATCGAGTGGCGAGTTTCTCAAATCGAGCAAGTCATTTAGTGTGATGCATTTTCGCGCTTAGCGGATCAGCGATTGGGCGAAGCTCTGTTGGCGTTCTCGGATCCTGCATTGAGGTATATTGAGCAGTGCCAAGGCAGAGGGCATTCCTCGTCAGCTAATGACTGCTCAGAGATCGGCGATTTCCACGCGCAAGACGAGGGGAGGTTGGATGGTGATCCCGATATGTGCAGAGTGGATGGGAGTGACGTCAAGAGCAATTTGTGGGAGTGGAAGAGGAGAGGGAGTTGGGAGATAAGGTTGAAGGTGTTTGGGGAGGGCCGGGTGGAGAAGCTGCAAAACACCATGTTGTTGCACTCCTTGCGATCGCGGAGAAGTGGTCGATCTAAGAGCGGTGGTGGGAGGAAAGGATGAAGAAGGCGACGTGAGCATCCTAATCGTAGTCCTGGCAAAAGACGAGGTTGTCGGTGGAGTGGCGGGCGGAGGTGGGGGAGGTCACCCCTCACGGTCATTAGTGAAGTCGCCCCCTCGCCGGCCTTGGGCGAGGGCTCGCCCACCTCACCAACCACTGATAAAGGCCGACGAGGGCTGGCAAGCCCTTGCTTGCAGCCAGCGAGGGCTCGACAGCCCTCATCATCTGCAACCGAGGCCACCCTTGCTAGATCTGGCGAGGGTCAGCCCGCAAGCCCTCGGCCACGGCCAGTGAGAGCTTGGTGGCCCTCGCCTATTGCCGTCTATGGGCGTCCAACCCTCGCCGGCCCTCACCAATGGCCGGCACTTGCCTGCCCTCACCAAGTTCGATGTTCTTGATAAGAAAACGAACATGGGACGAAGAAGATGATGAACAGTGCCACCATTGACCCAAAAAAAATTGATAAAAATACCCTTGATTATGCCACCGAAATATGCACCGGAGATGCATCTATTCACCGACTGGTGAATGAGGTTCTTCTTTGAGACTAAATGATCACTTTGGATCCTTATTTGACATAGACTCTGATATAGTTAGAGAAAGTACCTAGAGGAGGGTGAATAAGTATATAAAAGATTTTTCTCGATAATTGCACAATACTAGACAGTTGATAGATTTGAGACAAACAATAATCAAAGTAAGACTGAGAGAAGGGAAGAGAAAATTGAACACGCGGTTTATAGTGGTTCGGCTTATTTCAAGCCTACGTCCACTCTTTTCGCACCGATGCCCTATTGGCTGGATTCCACTATGAACAAAGAGATGTTACAGCGATGTTCTCCCTTGATTTCTCGGTGTAGATGATCTACCACACTCGCTCAAGGTATCACTAAGTATAGACACTCTTTGAGTATACAATTTCGCTCAAAATGTATCGACTAATAATCAAGGTGCTTGGACTGGAATTTCTCTATCGATCATGCACTAAAGCAATTAGAACGACTTCCTTTTATACTCCTTTATGCCATCATACCCGTTGGTACTTTCCAAAGGAATTCCTCCAATCTACCCGTTGGACGGAATCAATCAAGAAGATCATTCGAACTATTAAAGGAACCTGACGATAGCCCATCAATCCTGTTCGCCCATACAATCAGGATTTTGGTTTCGAAGAATAGAACCTTCCAAGAATATTTCGTCGACCATCGGATCTTCAAACGATCTTGATTACGAATGAAAGAATCCGTTATATTAATCCAGCCAAGAGATCTTCTCCAGAGGATAGGACTAAATCCTCAACCAAATACTTTGGCTCTGGATTGCCTTCGTCACTGGATTAGAAAAACTGTCAATAGTCTTGAGTTTTGAGTGCTGAGTCTGGTGATCTGAAAGTCTTCAGACTTTAAACAGAAGGTTTGCAAATATCCAAACTAAACTGATAGAAACGTTTTGTCAGCTTCAAAATATTCTGGAAAGATTTCTCCAACAATCTCCCCCTTTTTGATGGTGACAAAACTTTCCTATAGATTTGAACAACTTTGACCTGTAAAACATTACTCAAGCAATATGGCTATCTCATAAAGATTAATAAAATCAACAACCAGACTCTGCATCCACAGAAAATCGGTTAGTCTTTCATGAGTAAAACCATACAGCAACACTTGATATAAATGTAAACAGTCAAGCATCAAAATCCACATCCAAGTCAGTCAAATTCAAGTTCACACCCAAGTCATACTCAAAAAAATTCAAACACACAAAAGAAATTTAAAGTCAAAGTTTTAAGAGTTGAGTTCAAATTGCAATTCTCCCCCTTTTTGTCATAATTAAAAAGGTGAGAAAAGAGTCAAGTCTGCTTGGGAATGCGCACGATCTGGAAATCTCCCATCGACTGTACGATGCTTTCCAGCCTCTTCAAGTCTTCCCGTAGATGAGCCACATCTTCTCCTTTGGCATTGGCTTGAATTTGAAGAGCGATGTCTTTCATTTGATCCGCCAGGGTAGCGAGAAGATGCTTGTCCAAAGATTCTTCAGGACTTGAAATTCACGAGTCTAGAGCATAGATTTGACCCCGCATTTCCAGAAGAACATCAAGGATACGACGAAAATCTGCTGTATTGTCCGTCTGTGTGCTCGCATTTGCTCTCTCGGATGGACTGAATGCAGACGATGGAGCTTCGGTGTAATCGAGCAAATTTGGTGCTGACGTATCATGTCCTTCCTCAGGCATTTGAGAAGCCTGAAAATCTTCTGGATTTGCTGGTGAGCGACTCACACCTTCACTGTTGACAGCATGTGGTGTAGTCCTTCCTTGCTCGCCATCTCCCCCTGTATCTAGGACCTCAATTGGGGAAGAGTGATAATCATGCTCTTCAGCGTCTTGATTCCCTTTCTCTCTGGCTTCATTTGCAGACTTTTCTTTCACTGCTTCTCCTTCTTCTTCAGTTTTTTTTCTCTTTCTCTTGTTGCTCCTCTGCTTCTCTGTTCTTTGCTTGTCCCTCTTCTTCTCTCTGTTCTGTTGATTCAGGTACAGAACGTCTGGTTCTTTTCAATGCAGGGATAGTGAGATCTTCCTCTTCATCTTCATCCTCCAAGATAAGAGTTCTTTTCTTTTTGGATGGAGCACCCATGGGCTCCTTCCTTTTTCTCTTTGATGCAGAAGATACTGGAGACTTAACTTTGAACTTCTTCATTGCCTTATTAAGTTCTTTCAGACGCATTTTTGACAGCATTTTCAAACCCACCACCATTTTGTCGCATGGTTGAACACAAAGAGTGTGTGGAGGTTCAATGTTCAAGTGTCTGAAGATCTTGGTCACAAGACCTGCGTAAGGCAATTGGCCATTGTCCTTCACCATTGCTCTGTACATATGAAAGAGAATGGTGTGAGGGAGAGAGAACTTCTTCCCCGAATTGATCGCGTACATCAATTTCGCCTCGAGTTAGACACGCGCCTTTGATGTAGACTTTGGCTCGATACAGTTGATCACAATTTTGTGAAGCACGATGTTGATGGCACACATCCTTGAGTAGGTAATTCTTTTCTCTCGTATCCCCGTCTTTGACAAGCTCCGGTGTGGTACGAGCAATCGAAACTTTGATCGGTTGATAGCGTCCTCTTTCAACTCCAATTATATCTGCCAACATGTTCACATCTACCACATAGTCTTGGTCTCGAACACTGAAGGATATTCTATTCGCATCTAAAAAGCTAAGATTCGAATAGAAGTATGCTGTCAATTGTGCATAACCGTCTGTAGTATCGGAGCAAAATTGCTCAAGTTGAAGCAAATTGAACTTCTCCCTTAAGTTCACATTGATGGCATCCAGGAAATCGAAATCAACACTCGTAGGGTTTATCACCCCTCGTTTCAACAGTCTAAAGAATAGATTTTCCTGATCCTTCGATTTAAACAAATCCATCCTTTTTCCCTTCACCTTTGCTGCAACACCCATTCTAAGTTGGAATTCAAGGAATATTTTATCATCATCGTTCCTGTCAGTCGGATTTTGTCCCGGTACACGAGGATCACTTGGAATGTTCACAAGTGCTTCCTCAGCCTTTCCTTTGGGAGCAATTCCCAAATCCTCCATTTTTCTCAAAAAGATATACTCATTTCCATAATTCTTATCTTTAAGGAATTCATCTACGAAGTTCAGCGGAGTCCCAATGCTTTTCAACGCACGATAGAGCTTGTAAATAAAAGAGGGTTTTTGGACTCTTACAGTGCGCGTCCTCGATTATTTCTTCCTCCGGTTGTTGACCCGCACCTTGTGGGGTAGATGGTGAAGATTGACGTGGTGGAGAGTGTATCGGGCTCTGTTGCTGACTCGGTAAATCTTCCTCTTCGGTGAAATCGAAATGGGTAGGCCCCTTCCTCATTCTCTGTGGTCCCCTGTTCGTGATTCTTGATAACTTTCTCGAAGAAGACATCATTCCTTGTCGTTGAAAGATTCCTTTACTCGCTTTCCCAAGAAAAGTTGACAACTTTCTCGAAGATGAACACAAAGTAGAGACAGGATTGGGAGGAGAATGCCTTTTTAGGGTTTTGAAGTTTAATCGAGAAAAACTGTATATATATATATATAACTCAGTTTAAAAAGGAAGAACCAATCGGCGCAAAGGAAAATGAACAGACGCCTCTTTTGAAATCGATAACTGCCAAATATAAGTTAATCTTTTTTAAAAGACACGATTCCGTTTTTCACGGAAATTATAAATTAACTGAACTAATGATCGTACCTTTTCGAGATTAAATATAGTAACAACTTACAGTCTATAGCCATGAATGTCTGAGTCTGAGGGTTGGAGAGTCTCTAGACTTTAACTTCCTCAAGCTTCAAAATGTTGAGTCTGGAACGGATAAAATCGAATTGATTTTTCTCCAAAGGCTTTGTGAATATATCCGCCAGTTGGCTCTTTGAATCAACAAATTGAATCGAGATTTCTCCATTTTGAACATGATCTCTAATGAAATGATGTCGAATCTCTATATGCTTTGCTCTTGAGTGAATGATTGGATTTTTAGTGAGATTGATTGCGCTGGTGTTGTCACATCTAATCTCTGTGCATGAGTCTTCAATTCCAAAGTCTTGTAACTATTGTTTTATCCAAAGAATTTGCGAACAAAGAACTTCCAAGAGCTACATACTCGCTTCGTTGTTGAGAGGGCCACGGTGCTTTGTTTCCTTGAAAACCAAGTCACTGTTCTGCTTCCAAGTAACTGGCAAGTTCCCGAAGTGCTCTTTCTATCAACTCTACAACCGGCCAGATCTGCGTCTGAATATCCCAGAAGATTAAAGTCTCCTTTCTTAGGATACCAAAGACCAATGCTTGAAGATGAAGCAACGTATTTAATAATACGTTTCGCAAAGACGAGATGGGATTCTCTAGGATCCGATTGAAACCTAGCACAGATGCAAACACTCAACAAAATGTCGTCTAGAAGCGGTAAGATAAAGAAGTGAACCAATGATGCTCCTGCATACTTTTGATCAACTTTCTTCCCTTCTTCATCTTTGTCTATCTTCAAAGAACTTGACATCGGTATGTCGGTCTTTTTGCACTTTTCCAGTCAAACCTTTTGACAAGATCATTAGCATATTTTTCTTGATAAATAAAAGTTCCTTCCTTCAATTGTTTTATTTGAAGTCCAAGAAAGAATGTTAACTCTCCCATCATACTCATTTCAAACTCATCCTGCATAGACTTAGAAAATTTCTTGCACATACTTTCATTAGAGGATCCAAAAATAATATCATGTACATATATTTGAACAAGTAAAAAGCTTTTGTTTTCCTTTTTGATAAATAAAGTAGTATCTACTTTACCTTTGACAAAACCATTCTGTATTAAGAACTTACTTAGCTTGTCGTACCAAGCTCGAGGTACTTGCTTTAAACCATACAAGGCCTTTTTCGGTCAAGGCGAGTCCGGCTTCTTTGGGTCTTCAAACCCCGGTGGTTGTTCCACATAAACTTCCTCATGGATAAATCCATTTAGGAAGGCACTTTTGACGTCCATTTGGAATAACTGAAATTTTTGTAACAAGCAAACGCAAGTAATAGTCGAATAGCTTCTAACCTTGCTCTTTGGAGCGTAAGTCTCATCATAGTCTATTCCTTCTTCTTGCGTATATCCCTTGGCCACGAGTCTTGCTTTGTTTCGTACGACTTTTCTTTTCTCATTCATCTTGTTCCTGAACACCCATTTGGCTCCAATAACAGTTTTACCTCTTGGTTTAGATGTCAATTCCCAGACATCATTAATGTTGAACTGCTCGAGCTCTTCTTGCATAGCTTTAATCCGGCTTTCATCGATAAAGCTTCTTCTATGCTCTTTGGTTCAATTTCGAAATGAGAGCCACAAAGACTAGACTCTTCACGCCTTTTGGATCTCGGTGCGAATTCCTTCATTAATTTCGCCGATAATGAGTTCTTTGGGATGACTGGATTTATGCTTCCGCATTCGGTTGATTTGTCTAGTTGATGATCTCTTTCTTTATTTGAATCTTCACGAACGAGCCTTGATGCCGGTCTTCCCAGTCCGAGATGCTTCTTGAGTTGTAAGCTTTGGAGGGTCTGGAGCGAGTTCAGACTCTTCATGATGAGTCTGACTGGATTCATCTTACATAGAGTCTTGAAATTTGACATTTATTGACTCCTCCACAGACTGACTCTTCTTGTTGTAGACTCTGTAGGCTTTGCTTGATGTAGAATATCCAAGGAAGATGCCTTCATCTGATCTTTCTTCAAACTTACCAATTCGATCTTTAGCATTTTTCAATATAAAGCATTTGCAACCGAACACATGAAAGTATGAAACAATAGGCTTCTTACCTTTGAATAACTCATAAGGGGTTTTCTCTAGAGAATGTCTTAAGAAGACTCTATTGATTATATAGCACTTATTTGTTGAAACAAATTTCAGCCCAAAACCATGAAGAAATCTTACTTTCAATTAAAAGAGTTCTAGCCATTTCTTGAAGAGATCTATTCTTTCTTTCCACAACTCCATTTTTCTTTGAGGAGTATATGGAGAGGAGAACACATGCTTAAAGCCGATTCATCACAAAATTTTGTAAAATCTTGATTTTCAAATTCACCTCCATGATCTGTTCTTATACTTGAGATAACACATCCTTTTTCATTTTGAACCTTTTTAACAAAATTTTCAAAATACGAGAAGGTTTCGGACTTACTTGCAAGGAAATATACCCAAGTAAAGCGGGAGTAATCGTCCACAATTACTAGGCAATATTTCTTACCTCCAATGCTCTGGGTTCTGGTTGGTCCGAAGAGATCCATATGCAACAACCGTAGTACATGATTAGTAGAGACATGATTTATTGGCTTAAATGAATTTCTTACCGCTTTCCCTGAATACATGGAGTGCATGGATTAGTCTTTTGGTATGGTAATTTGGGTAGACCTCGAACAAGCTGCTTTGATGAGATTTTGGCTAATTGCTTCATGTTGACATGACCAAGCTTTCTGTGCCATAAGCTTGCTTTGTTTTGAATTGAGATTAGGTATTGCGATTCATCTGGTTTCACATCCAGAAGATAGATATTTCCATGTCTTCGACCCATGAAAGACTGAGTAGAGTCTTTCTTGGTTCCGTAACATGTTCCTTCTTGAAAGAAGATCTTAAAACCAAAAGTATCACACAATTGGCTAATGCTTTGAGAATATTGTAATTGAGTCCTTCCACTAGGGAAACATTACTTATTGTGAGATTTCCAATTTTCACAGTTCCAAATCCCACAATACTTCCTTTGTTGTTTCCTCCAAATGAAACTTTTCCACCCTTTACTTGCACAAGCTTTATGAAGCAATTTGAGTCTCTTGTCATGTGTCTTGAGCATCCACTGTCAAGATACCACTTTACATTTTTCTTGACGGAGACCTGCATTTAAAAGAGAGTCTCAAGTTTTCTTTGGTACTCAAATTTTCTTGGGTCCTTTGGTGTTAGTAAGATAAACAAGATCAGCCCATACTTTCTTAATGGTTTCCAAACCATAGAACACTCTTTTTCAAAGTGATCCGGATCGTTGCACTTTGAACACGAGGGCATTTTGACCTACGAGACTTTACAAAAACTTTCTTGAAATGATTTTTGTAAGCCTCTCTTGAGGGTCTTTTCTTAATTCTTTCTTTTACTTTAGGAAAATCAATCGGGAATTGTTTTCATTTGTCATACCTAGACCGGACTTATTGAAGTAAGGTCTTTGAGCTGAAAGAATTTTTTCAAGTTTTTCGGACCCTATTGAAAATTTCTTTGAAATATTCGATAAGTCGTTTTTAAAAGGGCATTTTCTTTCAAAAGATTATCTTCATTTTCTTTAAGAGTGGAGACATTTAAGTCTAGACTTTTAACTCTTTCTTCTAAAACGATTTCCTTTTGTTTTAGAGCTGAGTTTTCCTTTTTAAGTTCGGAAATTCTTTTGAGAGAAGTCTTAAGACTAAAACACAATTCATCAATGTATTTAGAAACTTTGACAGGAATTTTAAAATCACTTACCTCAAATTCACTGTCTAAGTCTGATCCAGAGTTTGAGTCTAAGTCTGATTGTGCCATCAGACATAGGTTGGCATATTCATTATCACTTTCTTCACACTCGTATCACCTGTGTTTCGGCTTTGAGAGCTTTTCGAAACTTTTCAGCTTTTCCTCTCTTCTTTTTCGAAGAGGAGAGGACGGTTGAGTCCGATGTGTCCCTTTTTCTTGCATTCAAAGCAAACTACATCTTTGTTTGGTTCTCATCATCACAGACTTGGTCTGCTGTCTTTGAAAACTTTGTTTCTTTGAATTGAACCTTCTTCCTTCCTTTTCTATTCGTTTTCGAATCTTCTTATCATGAGAGCAAGCTCCTCATCGTTCATGTCATCTTTAATCAGTATCATCGAATCATCATTTGATTTTAATGCAATGGATTTCTTACATTTTGGATCTTCGTCTTCATTAATTCGTTCCACTTCATAAGACTGAAGAGTTCCAATCAGCTCGTCGACAGATAGTGGCATAATTCTTTGCGTCTCTCTTATTGAAGTCTTTATGTGATTCCAATCCTTGGAGAGTCCACGCAAAGAACTTGTTTACCTTCATGGGATTAGAAATTTTTTGTCCTTGATTCTCAAGACCATTGACAATATCGTCAGAAACGGCTAAACATGTCGGTTATAGATTCTCCTGGTTTCATTTTGAAGGCTTCATATTGACCGAGGAGAATGTTAATTCGGTCTCCTTCACTCGATCTGTTCCTTCATAGGTGATATGCAATCTATCCCAAACTTCTTTTTGTCAGTAACACAAGAAGATATTCTGTTATATTCAGTTGGTGACAAAGCACAATATAAAGAGTAAATTGCTTTTGCATCGAGTGCTCTCTTGATTATCTCTTCCCGATTCATTCCGCTGGTCTCAACAGTTTCTTTCCCTCTTTCTAAGACTGATGCAGCTGTAGGAGTAATTCCTTTTTCTACAACGTCTCATTCCAGAGGATCATTTGATCGTAGGAAGGCTTTCATCTTGTTCTTCCAGATGTTGTAATCCTTTCCATCAAAGTAGGGTGGTCCGGTATTGCTTTGCCCTTCCACTGCCCCCGGTGCTAGCATACTAGCCATGGACCTTTTACTCTGAAGTAAAACACTTCAAATAAAGTGAGCACACGAGCTCTGATACCAATTGATATAGCTAGAATAAGTACCTAGAGGGGGGTGAATAGGTATATAAAAGATTTTTCTCGATAATTGCACAATACTAGACGGTTGATAGATTTGAGACAAACAATAATCAAAGTAAGACCGAGAGAAGGGAAGAGAAAATTGAACACGCGGTTTATAGTGGTTCGGCTTATTTCAAGCCTACGTCCACTTTTTCGCACCGACAGCCCTATTGGCTGGATTCCACTATGAACAAAGAGATGTTACAACGATGTTCTCCCTTGATTTTCGGTGTAGATGATCTACCACACTCGCTCAAGGTATCACTAAGTATAGACACTCTTTGAGTATACAATTTCGCTCAAAATGTATCGACTAATAATTAAGGTGCTTCAGACTCTGGAATTTCTCTATCGATCATGCAATAAAGCAACTAGAACGACTTTCTTTTATACTCCTTTATGCCATCATACCCGTTGACACTTTCCAAAGGAATTCCTCCAATCTACCCGTTGGACGGAATCAATCAAGAAGATCATTCGAGCTATTAAAGGAACCTGACGATAGCCTATCAATCCTGTTCGCCCATACAATCAGGATTTTGGTTTCCAAGAATAGAACCTTCCAAGAATATTTCGTCGACCATCGGATCTTCAAACGATCTTGATTACGAATGAAAGAATCCGTTATATTAATACAGCCAAGAGATCTTCTCCAGAGGATAGGACTAAATCCTCAACCAAATACTTCGGCTTTGGATTGCCTTCGTCACTGGATTAGAAAAACTGTCAATGAGAATAGTCTTGAGTCTTGAGTCTTGAGTCGAGTCGGTGATCGAAAGTCTTCAGACTTTAAACAGAAGGTTTGCAAATATCCAGACTAGACTGATAGAAACGTTTTGTCAGCTTTAAAATATTCTGGAAAGATTTCTCCAACAGACTCCACTCTAGGTCATGTTTTGAGAAAAGTAAGACACTTTGGATTCTTATTTGGGATTTTCCCTAATTTAATTAGAAGCTTCATTTGCATTCATCTACAGTTACACTTATCAATGGACGTTAAGTGATGGCGGACTCATTTTTTGTGGTTGCTTTTTCCACGTATTTTCAAATTCCGTGCTTCTCAAGACTACCTCGGAAAAAAGAATAAAAAGTATAGGAAAATTAGTAACTCGAAATGAACGTCGGTATTAGGTGTCAAATATTTATTTGACATGACACTGCGTATGTTTGGAGATTATTACACTGGTAGATAAGTATTACACAAACTCAGATCGGTGTGAACCGCTACCAATAGTGACAATAAAAGCTCAGTCGAAGTGGCCTAATACAGTAATATTAGGACTGGAATAGGATGCTGGGCGTCTGATTATTATTCGTAGGCTGGGCTGTTTCTCAACACCAATTGATACCAATTGAAACGAGATCTTCAACTAATGAAATCAAATATCTCCTCTTGATCCACGTTTCTTGATATGATCTCGCCTAACAATCAGAGATAATACCTCCTTGGGTGTGAAAAGGACAACGCCGTTTGATGCGGTCAGTCAAACTGCTCGATGATGCCCCTCATCATCTCTTTTTCGATTGCTCCCTTACAAAAGTCAAATTTTGGCCACAATGCTGAGTTTGACCTTGAGATCAGCAGGCGAAGCACTGCAAGTAACGAGATTCAACTGGAAGGTAGGATGGGTTATTAGGACAATTTCATAACCTTGGCAAAAGGAAAAAAAAAATTCTCGTAGGCAAGGAGACATGGAGATACTTGATTCGATTGCGGACAGATCCGGAATGGATTTTGGATCTCGAGCCGGGGTGATTTCTTGGCTCGGATTTGACCATAGAATGAAAATGTAGTTTTTGGATTGGATGAGCTTGATTTGTGTTCAATTGAGTTAGATATGACTTTATGTTTGAATATCTTGTTCGGATCTATGCAGAGTTAACGTGATTTTTCAAGCAAGAATGGGCGGGTTTATGTAATGATCGGGTTTGGAAAATATATTTTTGATGTCTATTTAGCATCTATTGATTTCGTATACCAGAATATGTGAATAGAACTATTGAAATAAAATAAGAAGAATATATTATGATGTATTCTAGTCTCCACTTACTAAGGCTATAGAAGGTTTATGGAAAAGGAAGCAAAATTACCGGTATGTTCGGCTACTAATTTCTTCTTATACTTTATAAAATAGGATACTCTAATTTTTTTTTTACTCCACTAAACCTTGTGAATACGTCATAAATTGCCACGCAACCCGTACATCATATGGGGTTCCACCTATAGAGTGGCAAGCATGCCCTACAAATTGATATGTGTGAGAGATTATGTGATATGGACATATAACATATTCAAATGAAATGCTTGATCACTCAACCAATCTAAAATCTAGTATTATTATAGTGTTGCCTAATCGTCTAGCTCAATAATTTTCTACAGTCGGTAATGATTTCAGGTAGACGGGTTAGGTGAAAAGAAATATTCTATATGCTCGTTACCCAATGTGATAATTTTCAATATGTCTTAGAAATAAATAAGGGTCTCTTTGTTGCAACTTAGATGAAAAGCAAAAAATCCCACCAAAATTTAAAATATCGCTCTAGTTTCAAAAAAATACTAAAAAAAAAAATATATATTTAAATCTACATGTGAAACTTAAGATTTGATTAGATAAAAATAAAAAATGAAAGTCAATCCATATAAACCTTCAAATCAATTCGTAAGACCATCAATTAACAATCAGAGGGGTGGAAAAAGTAATTAGACCCACCAATTGTGGTTACATTGATCCTCCATTGTACCCTTATGCCTTTTCTACCCACAGAATTTCTGAGTATCCTTAAGGTATCTTGGAGGACTAGCAATTCGTATTCTCATGTCATAATGGATTGCAATTCATATAAGCTCGAAAGATCTTAATTTTGACTTCATGTGTCAAGTGATTGAATTACATTGAAAACATGTTAATTTGTATTTAGATGTGTGAATCAATAAAGTCGGGCATGTTAGGACACATTCAAAATCTCTCTCTGTTGATTCATGTTTTATCTCGTGTCTGCTATTGCTAGCACCCTTGGATTGGCCATGAGATTGGATGGCCTCTTATTATAGGATTCTTGGTATAAGATTTTTGGTCTTTCCCAGGTTTCGAGAGTATTGACAGGCCCACTAGTGGTTTTGTGGGCCTGAGAATCTCTTTTGATTTATATCTCTTGGGCTTTACTAGCATCCATATTATCTGTAGTAATCAAAAGAGAAATTCTCGAATAAATGAAAATTTTGGAAAATAGACCTTGTCTTGTAAATGAAACAAATTAAGCCTTTCTGCATTATTGTTGACCGTAGGAAAAAAGCGGAGAGCAAATGTTGATTTTCATCTTATAAGAGTTAGATAATCAAAGAATTTAACAAAGCTTCTCTTAAGCCAGAACACTTTGGTATTATGTTTCTCTCGATACCTATTTAGGTGACCCAACCCTACTTTCAGATTCAATGGATAAGTGCTCCCCACATATCGTGCACATGACATTTTCTTTATCATTGGGGAGGACCTTTAATTTCAAATGTCTTCTACACAATGAATGTGCATCCTCGTGAAATTTTATGTGGTGTTGTTTGGGGTTTGCGCGACTGTCGGAGGTAGCACTTTTGCTAAGGGGGAGGGGTATTGGAGTTGTCGTGGGAATGGGTAGCCCCCTCTACCAGCCTTGCATTTCTAAATCATCCTCCGGTTGTTGTCTTCATCGTCATCGTGCAATTCTCGTTGTTATTTGGGTGGAGTAAGCATGTAAGGTGGTTAATGTGTCCTTGAGATAATGAGGGAGTCGAAGTGCCACTGCTCGCTTGGAGGTACAAAATTGCCATTCGAGAAACAAGTTAAATAGTGGTTTGGATCCATTTGTTTCATAAGATCGAAATATTGACAAAATCAAGCATAAAGGTGGTAATTCTTTAAAAAAATTAAAGCTTCTGAGAATTTGTAGGAGAAGGATGAAGGTCAAAATGAGAGAAAGCTCTGTAATTTGTGAATTTAGCCGACCATCCAAAGCTCATTGTTGGACCCAATGTTAGACTTTTGTGGGCTCATTAAAATGCCACATGGGCCCAATCAGTGGATTGTGGTAGCCTAGTTAAAATCAACGGTTGGTGGTGCTTTGAGCCCGAAAGAACTTAATGTGCGCTATAAACTCTTTTTCCCTTTTTCCCTCTTTCTTATTTATACTAGAATCATATCTCACATTGGTGGTGGTGATTTTTGACATGGCAAAATTATCTGCCAAAAGCACATTTTATATTATAGAGTTGTGTGAAATGCCTTGCTCAATAGAATTGTGGGATGTTCTCGTGACTTCTAACTTTGATTAATCAAATTGAGAGTCGATTTTAAATCCTTAAGACGCAATACAAAACACAATTTTTACCAAATTATATTATTAAGAATTGGAAAAACAAAAGTTGCCAACTTGGGAAGGTAGACCACAAATTATATGGACTCTAGGGAATGGCACTAATTGGTTCATTTGCAAGATTCTTCGAGACTTTTGATTAGGACATGACACAGTTGTAACACTCGAGATTTAGACATGTGAGTGAAATGGAGATGATTGTTCTAGGTTGGAGGGTTTTACTAGGGGGTTAGCATATTAATAAGCTAAAATTTTTGTAAACACTATTGACTTATGTAGTTAGCATAGAGTGAATTTAACACGATAGGTCACCAAACTTTTAAAATTATAAGCTATGTACACGTAGACTAGAGGAACCTGTCAAGTTTCAACCAAGAGTGATGCTAGGTATGTTTTATCCTTTGTTGATGATATATCAATGAAAGTCTTGATTAGTCTTCTCAAGCACAAGAGTGAGGTAATTGATTAGTTTAAGTCGTAGAAATACTAATTGAAAAGCAAATAGCAGTAAAATAATGTCCTATTTCTTGACAATTATGATGGGGTTTTCTACTCTGACTCAAAAGTAAGTATAAATGACAATGGAGGCACTCATTTTCATCGTAGAAGGATACGTGATTTATTATTTAAACTTTCAACATTAGCATGTTTGCATGCATTTGAATTGACCTTTTTCGAATCCCGTGGAGTTGCATATAACTTTTGTAGTCTTCAAAATACAAATAATAGTCCCAACGCCGACGAGATTGGAAAAGGGCAATGTACTTTGGCTTTGGAAATTCATTAAAAGAAGAAATGCTCTTTTCCAGGATGGTGGCAAGTGGCTCGTTGGGGGTGCGCATGAATTCGGGTCCAATATGAACCCCAATATCGAAGATCAAATGCGTGATTTCTTTCCAAACTCAATGGAGAACAAATTCCATGCCTTTCAAATGTGGCAACCAAAACATAAGAAAAGCATCATCCTAAACACTTCTTCCATTCCCCTCTAATGCTAGACGGCACGGCCTTAAGAAACCTTAAGGGTATAGCGTGTGTGGCAAGATTCGTGCGGTCTTCTTAGTACCGCAACCTTCCTTGCATCCAAAGCTAGGCATCAAGCGGAGGAGGCAGGGTTAAAGAAAGGGGGAGGCATCTGACACAGAAACTTTTCTCTTTTGTGCCTTAACTTTTTGTCTTTAAAAAAAAAATGACATTAAAAAAAAGAAACTTTCGGAATTTCGTATGTCAGTATTATTCATGTACGAGGATCTTAGGCGCTTTTTGGCAACTTGGCAATGACGAATTAAGGGAGGACCGAGGAGGAGGACGGGCTAAAAGGAAAGCGTGGAGGGCAGTTCGGTCAATTCGGGCCGGGGGATTGAGGGAAAAGTTGTTGTGGCTTCCTCCCACGTCGCGCATTCCCTGCATTAAATGAACAACAGAGTGAAAAGAGAGCATGTCTCTGTCACACCCCCCCTCCCTCCTCTCTCTCTTTCTCTCTCTATCACTACTGCGCGAATTCTGAGAAATTTTCTTCCTACAAGCTCGATCGCGCGCGACGTACCTCGCCCGCTTCGTCCCTTCTCTTCTCTCTCCGCAGCAAATCAAATCTCCTCTCTTTCTCTCTCTAGGAGATCCCGTACGCGAGAGCGAGGCCATGTAGCGCCAGACCCACCAATCATCTCCACGCATTGCGCGCGCTCTCTCTCTCTCTATCTCTACATTTCTGCAGTTGGCATCGCCACCTTCTCTGCCCCGTACGGCCGCCCCGCATCGTCAGAGGCGTACCCTCGTTCTGGGGTTTCGCTTCCTTCTCGGCGGTCTGCCTGGTGCTGCGGGTGAAGCTTTACGCTGCAAGCGAAGGCTAAGAAAGATGGCGTGGAACGAGCCGTTCGGCGAGTCGGCTCCCCGGCCCGGTCGCCCCCCCGGCCGGCCCTTCTACGCCCCTCCCCACGTCAGGCGGGACGACGACGGGTATTTCGGCCCCGGCGGCGCCGAGCCGGCTTGGTCCCGCCCCCGATTCGGCGCCTTCGACGCCGGGCCCCCCCGCGGCCGCGGCCGGGGCTGGGGCCGGAGCCGGAGCCGCGGCCGCCGCGGCGGAGATCGCTTCCCTGGCCGCCGAGCGGAGGTACGGCGGGACCCGAGCCCCGAGCGGGATTTCGGCTCGCTCGACGTGGCTGCCGAGTTCGGCGACCTCGATGGCGTCGTCGAGGAGAGCGACGACGCCGGCGCCATCAACTTCGCCGCGTACGAGAACGTGCCGGTGGAGGCCAGCGGCTCCGACGTCCCGCCGCCGGCGGGCACGTTCCAGGAGATCGACTTGGGGGAGGCGCTGAGCCTGAACATCAGGCGTTGCAAGTACGCGAAGCCGACGCCGATACAGCGTCACGCGATCCCGATAGCCGTCGCCGGGCGCGACCTCATGGCGTGCGCACAGACCGGGTCCGGCAAGACGGCCGCCTTCTGCTTGCCGATCGTCTTCGGGGTCTTGCGCGAGGGCTCGAAGAGAGAAAGGCATCCGTCGTCGAGAAGAACCGCGTGTCCTTCGGGCCTCGTTCTGTCTCCGACGAGGGAGTTGGCTTGTCAGGTAAGCGCCATCTCTTTCTCTGGGTTGTGGGAGGAAAAGAAAAAGAAGAGAGCTGTCACAGTTGCATGACGTAAGCATTGTGACCGGGTTTGAATTATTGTACGTTAGATATTTTTGAGAATGACCCACGATGAGAAGGGTTTGCTTTGCTTGACATTTTATCAGCCCATGATTATGGCCGTAACTTACGATGAGGTTGTGTTGTGGTTTGTGTGGTTTTTCACTGTGCAGATATATGAGGAGGCGAAAAAGTTTGCATATCAAACTGTTGTGAAAGTTGCTGTTGCATATGGTGGTGCGCCATTTGGTCAGCAGGTAGAGCTTCTCGTGTTTTGTTTCTGATGCTTTGTGCTTATACTTTTCTCCATGTTTACTTTGATTTGGATGTACATTTCGCTGAGGGAGAGTATCAATGATGGATTTGTGCTTATCAATTGTCGTGCTGATTAGTAGTTATTGCATTTGCATTCCTTCATTCCTTTCGAGTTGTGTAGGTTGGAGGGGAGGGCGGTGAGGCTTGATCCTGTAGCAGGGAATGGTTTCCTCCATCGTTGTAACAGGGTCTTTAAATTGTTAAAAATTGAAAAGGGGTGTAGTCGGTAGTGGCAGTAGTGCTTTTGGATTTGCTTTGTACTTTGTGGGTCCTTTTGCTTACACTGCTCGTTATGATGTTTCTTGACCAATTAGGATATTCAAGTTCCAAGTCGAGGGTGGTCATGTGGTGACACTGTCTAATATTTGTAATTCTAGCATACACTCGCAGTATAATCTTCTTCTTCTTCTTCAAATAACAGTTGTACCGAAACCTTGATTTGAGGGTTTTAACCATCCACTTTCTTACCAACCCTTAAATTATGCGTGAATGAGACTCATAGTGTAAATTTTTCTTTACAGTGATGGTGTATGGTCCGATTCCCTGTCTAAAATTCTGTTTATAGTATGTTTTCTTTGGACTTTCCTTGCCGAAACCTCCTCTTTTGCACTGTATATGGATTTCTCTTTTTGTTTGATGTCTTCTTTCTCCTTTTGAAGAGCAGGGTTCTTTTTTTTTTTTTTTCGGTCAGTCTTTCCTTCCGCAGTTATTAACAAGACTCCTCTAAACCAATTTGCTTGGAGATTTTGTTAATAGGTTGCCAAGTTGCCACTGTGGTGATTTTTGGCCACTGTATTAGAGTAGCCACTTGTAGGTGTTCTTTTCTGGAGATCACATGTGAGGCTCTTCGCAGATGTGAAAAGTGACATTAATGGCACTTGGAATTCTGTATCATAATCTTGCTTTCTGCATGACTACCTGGATCTGTTCCATGGGAAGATTTGTACTCTTTGTGCCACAGGTTTAGATTGCTTAATGTCTAAGGCTTTGTGCATTTTCTTTCACAATACTTGGATCTTGTTTCAATGACTAGCTTCTATACTGATTTTCTTTCAGGTTCGCACCCTGGAAAAAGGTGTTGATATTTTAGTTGCCACACCTGGTCGGTTGGTGGATATGATTGAAAGAGATAAAGTCTCTCTAAGGAAGATTAGATATTTTACTTTGGATGAAGCTGATCGTATGCTAGATATGGGCTTTGAGCCCCAGATTCGCAAGATTGTCGAACGAATGGACATGCCACCATCTGGAGCAAGGCAGACAATGCTATTCAGTGCTACTTTTCCAGATGATATACAGGTTTATAAATGCTCTCTAATAAGTTGCCAACATCTTTGGGGGGAATTTAGTGATTAACTAATCCAATAATATGTGAAAACTGGATTTTATGACTGATGTTTCTCTTTTCACATTACAGAGGCTGGCGTCCGATTTTCTCTCTGATTATATATTTCTTGCCGTTGGAAGGGTAGGCTCCAGCACAGATCTGATTGCTCAAAAGGTTGAATTTGTTGATGATAAGGATAAGAGAAGCTTTCTTGTGGATCTTCTTCATTCCCAAGGAAAAAATGGATGTGTTGGCAGCAAGGTACGAGGATTTGTTCATTTATCACAATGTTGCTGTTTACTAAATTCATAAGAAAAATCATTCTGTTATTCTTCCTCCCCAATTATGTGACTGTTTCAATATGATATTCTAGTGGCTTACTGAACAAAAATGGAATCATCTTTTGCTGCAGCAAGGTTTGACTTTAGTGTTTGTTGAGACAAAGAGGGGAGCGGATGCCCTTGAGAACTGGCTGTCAAGGAGTGGCTTTCGTGCTATCGCTATACATGGAGATAAAGTTCAAATGGTTAGTTTCTAATCTGAATTGCTTTTGTTCTCTTTATGGTACATTTTGGTTGATCAATCTTATGCCTTCTCTGTACCTGGTGGCATCAAGTTGCCTAACCCATGTTTGTCAAGAGTCCTACTTGAAAGATCTTATTGTCTATCTTCATGTGTTGCCGGCTTTTCTTATGGGGTGTTTAATCCCTCATCTTCTTATCTGAAGGAAAGAGAGCGAGCTCTGAGATCATTCAGAAGCGGAGCCATTCCAATTATGGTAGCGACAGATGTTGCCTCGCGAGGTCTTGATATCCCGCATGTTGCTCATGTCATAAACTATGACTTGCCCAAAAGTATAGATGACTATGTGCACAGGATTGGCCGGACAGGCCGAGCTGGTAAATCTGGGTTGGCTACTGCATTCTTCAATGGAAAGAATTTGTCACTGGCAACAGCTCTCGTGCAACTTATGCAAGAGGCCAATCAGCAAGTCCCTTCTTGGCTTGGTGAGTGTGCCGAACAGTCAGGTAGTCGTAGCCATGGCCTGGCTCGAAATCGTAGGGCGAGCAGGTTTGGCGGCAATGACTTCCGAAGAGGTCCAAAATCTAGCAATAGGAGTTACTCTTCTTCTAGCAGTTACAGAGATGCGCATACTTACGGTTCTGGTGAAAATTATTATGCTGACCCTCCCAGCACTGATGTTTACGGCTATGCTGCTTCTGACTCGTACCTTTCAGCAAGCCACGGTTATTATGATGCTGCTAATAACAATTCCCGCGCCAGTGAGGCGAACGGGTATGGCACGAGCCATGGATCAGTCATGGCCAGCGGATGGGAGTAGCCTCGCCTCGCCTCGGTCCCGCTTTTGAATCCTTTTTGTGTTGACACAGCACATTCACACATGAAGTATATAATTTTAGCTTGGGCACAATGATAGGAGAGCTATTCAAGAATTACATACGGGTCGGGAACTGGGAAATGCATTCGGCTGTTCCGACTTCGCAGCTCTTTCTTTTTGCCGTCTTGGGAGTTTGCCCGGGGGCCAGGGGAAGTTGCTTCCAGCTTGTTTTAGATACACTTACCTGACCTTGTGCTGATATATTATCTTGAACATGACCTCATCTTTCGTCAAGCCCCACCTTCATGTCGGGTTCCTGGTTCTTTTGTTCGATCCTTTGCGGGTCATTTAATCTTTCGACGTGGCAATGCCTATTGTCGTGCGTAAGTTCGATGATTGATGGTGAGTTTTTGCACCGACAGAGCGGTGGTTCCGCATCTGACGTTGACAAAGCATTCTTGCGTTGGATGATGGAGACAAATCGCACTGGGATGATGAGTTCCAGAGTAGGTCGACTCCTACTCTTCCATTTCTAAAAAGTGGGACTTTTTCAACTGTAAAAAAAATTGATTTGCTGATTGGGGTTTGTTCTAGATAAAAATAAAAGTAAAAATCTAATAAATCTTGGCCGTTTGTTGATTTGGTCTGTGAGGTTTAATCGGTTCAATTCGTTATGTGGAACTGGACATTGGATTAATTATTCTTGATTTCAAATTTTTAAAATTAGACTAAACGGGTCTTCGGTAAATCACTTGAAACTTAATCTCAAATGATTTGAAAAATATTTTTTTAATGTAATTCTCAAAATAAACATTAAATAACGTAATTTAAGACAACAGATGAGTCGGTTCTTTATTTTTTGTCGTAATAACTGATTTCTTCTGTAGACGCAAACATATTTTCATGTGAAAAATTGCGATTTTACTTTAAGACAAAAATTGTATGAACGTAGCTCCGAAATTTTGGGCAAATGATAAATGAGTGGAGCTCGAAATGACGGAAAATGGTATTTCACCCGCGTTCCTCAATTCCTCCTCCTCTTGCCCGAACCCGCGCGCGCCGTCCGATTAAACATTCAGATCGGCACGATCCCACGGGTGGTACCGCGGTAGCGGAAGAAGGAGGTGCGCCAACGGCCAGGATCGCCGCGACCACGTGTAGCCCATCGGGCAAGGCCGCGTGGTAACGTACGCCGGCCCGCACCCGAACACAACCCCGTTCTATAATGGCGACCTCGGTCTCTCGACGATTTCAGAGGACCATCGGCCCCTCTCTCTCTCTCTCTCTCTCTCTCTCTCTCTCTCTCTCTCAAAAATCGCCTGATCTATAAATCCAACCTCTAATCCGCTCCACCTCCGTCGGATTCAACGCCCCGCCGTCGCGAATTCCGCAATTTTCCGGTCCCGAATTCGGGGTTTCCCGCGGCCTCCGGCGATCGCCGGCGCTCCGTCTAGGGTTTCCTGCTCGATCGATCCGTCGATTCCGGCGCTGCGGAGATGGACGGCAACAAGGACGACGCCCGGAAGTGCCTGAAGATCGGGAAGGACGCGCTCGAGTCCGGCGATCGCGCCCGCGCCCTGAAGTTCGTCGCCAAGGCCCGCCGCCTCGATCCCGGCCTGCCGGTCGACGATCTGCTGTCGAAAATCGGGGGGCAGTCCGATTCGCAGTCGGAATCGGCCACCAACGGCGAGGGGCCGGCGCCGGACCGATCCGGCGCGGCGCAGTCGGATCAGCAGAGGCCGTCGGTGCGGCACCGGGGCCCGTCGGCTGGTGGTTCGTCCTCTGCGTCGAGCGGCGCGGCGTCGTACACCGAGGAGCAGATTGCGATGGTGAGGCAAATTAGGAAGAAGAAGGACTTCTATGAGATATTAGGGGTGGAGAGGAGCTGCACCGTGGAGGATGTGCGGAAGGCCTATAGGAAGCTTTCCCTGAAGGTTCATCCTGACAAGAATAAAGCTCCCGGGGCCGAGGAGGCGTTCAAGGCGGTTTCCAAGGCCTTCCAGTGCTTGAGCGACGAGGAGAACCGGAAGAAGTATGATGTCACCGGTTCTGATGAGCCTGTTCACATGGCTCGGGCGGCCAGGCGCGGCCCGGCGCAAGGGTTCAACGGATTTTACGAGGCGGAGTTCGACGCCGATGAGATATTTAGGAACTTCTTCTTCGGCGGCATGCACCCGGCAACTACTACGCAGTATCGAGGGTTTAGCTTCGGGACTGGAATGGGGCAGAGACAGGCGGATAATGGGTCGAGTGGGTTCAATCTGAGGATATTGATTCAGCTGCTTCCCGTCATTTTGATCCTGCTATTGAACTTCTTACCATCTTCGGACCCGATTTACTCTTTATCCAGGACGTATCCCTATGAGTACAAGTACACGACACAGAGGGGTGTGAATTATTATGTTAAGTCCACCACAAAGTTTGATCAGGATTATCCCCCGGACAGCTACGAAAGAGCAAGGCTTGAGGTGAAGATCGACAAGGATTACATCTCCATCCTGTCGCAGAATTGTAGGGTTGAGATGCAGAGGCGGCAATGGGGATTTATAAGGGAGATGCCGCATTGCGACATGTTGCAAAAGTTCAACGGAGTGGCTTGATGAGCGTGGAGATGAGGTTGGTTCCCCACAAGTTTATGTTGCATTTGAATGAATTCTCGTGACGAGGAAAATCAGAAACTGGCCTGTGTTCTTGGCCTAATTAAGATGAGTCTTAACCTGGTCACTGCTGCCTATCTCGCCTAATCTACGCAGACTCGTGCGTTTTGTTTTTTGGGAGCTTTCTTTGGAGCATATGTGAGGTTATCATATAGGTGGCTCTGAATAAGAATATTCTATGGATGCTTTCAATATTTGGATACTCCCCTGTTGAGAAGCTTTGAATTATTGGCTCTTCTTTGAGGAATAGCTATTTTTTTATTGCTTTGAATTTCTTGATGTTTCTGCTGCTCTAGCGTTCTATCTGGAAATGATGCAACTACTAGCTGGGCTAATGATTGCTGCTAGCAAGAAGTAGCCCAGCTAGTAGTAGGAGTACTTAGGTTTTTTGAAGTTTCCATTTTTCTTATAATTCGCAACAGCCCTGTTGTATGGGGAATTTCATGTATTTGATAAAAAAATTTTAACTTAATCTTTTTGAAGTTACTGTGGTCCCTAGTTGAACATGAGTTTTTCCTTGGAAATATGGCTTTGATGATTGAGTAGCGTCTATTAGGGATTGCCAAGACTTTTGAGCTGTCATGTCTGTTCTTTTGGATCGAACCAACTGCTTATTCTTCAAATTTTAGTTTATGTTCAATGGGATAATCTTCAATTCTTTCTTGCATATATCTATGCCGAAAACCAGGTTATCTCATCTTTGTTCCTGCTGTCTCTTTTGCAGATTGTCCAATGGATACATTTCATCCATTGGCTCTTGCAAGGAGGTGTTGGCTTTCATGAGCAAGCTTAGGCAATGGACTCAAAAGTAATTTTTGTTATGAATGCGGAACTGAACTTCCCTCTTACACCTTTAGCTAGTAATGCCCTTCAGCCTGGGTTTGAGACATATCATATGAATTTCTGCCATAGGTTATTCATGTTTGTTTAACTATAATAGTTTTGAACGGTCAATGTGACTCCACCATGCATCTGGAGTCGTCATCATTTCCGAATTTAGATATGAAGCTACTGTAATGCTCTTAATATCATCGAGTTCCTTGCACATATGGTACTACCGGGCTCTATTCTCCAGCTAACTGTATGGCTGTTTATATGGAAGCGGTTGTTGCTTTGCTGTGGAGAAGACTTGGCTTCATACAATAAATTTCTGTGGTGGGATGCCATGGACTCTGCAGACGATACTTAAAAGCATTTGTTTTGCTGCAATGCAGCTTGTTTCCTGTTATAAACCTATGATTTAGTGGGAAAAGTCATTAATTTCATCGCATGTGAGTTGTTTGGATCTGCCTGTTATTTTTATGATTAGCTCTTGCATTTGGGTACAGTCAGCCCTATGTGCGAGGCTAGAAGTCTCTCTGTCTCTCTCTCTCTCTCTCTCCCTGCATGTGCATGTTCATCTTTTAACATTCGAGATTATGGAGAAAAAAGCAGTCTTGATGTGTTTTGATTTCTCCGAGATCCTGCTCCAAACTGTTACTAAATTGGTAATGGTAGATCCATTGTCTTACTTCTAAAGTCCAGAAACGAGAGTGCATATAGGTCGATAGTCTTTGCTGTTTTCCCTTTTTTGGTGCTGGTTATGTGAAAAACTCATCCCAGCGTTTATTAGTTGGACGCTGCAATGAGTGTACACTCGACGATCTACCCTGACAAGATATGGCCGGGGATTCATGGTGGAAAATCTTATGGAAGTGCATGCAGTGTGGTGCTGTTCATCCTTAAAATCAGTCAGCGATCGGATTATGTTGGATGTGAGCTGAATATGAGATGAAGTTAGCGGGCAAGAGTTGAATTGCTGTCCACGGGAAAATAAATCATGCGGCCCCTTGGAGAGGTTCTTTTGCCGTTAACGTGGCTGGAATGAAGAGCAGTGAGAGCCGCGGGCTTCTCTTGGTCTGTTGAGGTTCCGACTAACACACTTGTAATGGAGTAAGCAATACGATTTGATGGTCGAGTCAATAGTTTAACAATTGCGCAATGAGGTACCCGAATTACCAGTATGCATAGGGGTTTCAGAAGTCTAATTGTGGAGGATGGCAAATCCAGATTCTGAGAAGGGTAAACCAGACGCATGCACTGTGATGGCACATTTTTATACCATGATATTCGTTCAATAAAGATATGTCTCATCACAACGAAACAACATTCCATCTTGACAAAGCGAGACAGACCCTCGTATATTTTCGCCGACTTGTTTTGTGACAATAATCAAGGCTAGTTGAGAGTTGAGACTCTTGTCCTTCGCCTCCAGCGCGAACCCTCCTTTTGGCTTTTAGGTAGAAGTGGTCCGTGGAACCAGAAGCTTGCGCATCCTATTCCGTTGAGGTTAGGACAAACAAGCCCAATGCACCTATCAATACGTACTGCAAGAGATTTCACAAGTCGAGAGAATGGCATCAGCAAGCATCTTCAGGTAATGTTTCAAAGGCATTTCGATGTGGTGGACATGCTGACTAACAATAGCGACGTCAAAGGGAAAAATTCGAAGACTTGAAGTTCCAAAGGTGAGGCAAACCTTGATAATAGGCTTCTCGGTCATGATAATTGTCAGATACCCAACGTATGGTAAGTACCTGCGGGTTCAAGGAAATTGCCCTTTCATATTAGCATTGGAAGAAGAAGTGAAGTAGCAGATGGTTAGTTCAACTGTTTTGTGAACTCTCTTTCCCCTGACATGCTACATAATGCTTCTATGATCGGCAAAACTGTGGAATAATCGGTTCTCTCTGGTCATGTCATTTTCAAGAAGACAGCGTGTTCTTTTTTCCCTTTAAACAACAAGCCATGTTTGCTTAATCAACTAAGAAGTGAGACTTGGAGACTAAGGCAGAGAGAAAAGTATTCTTGCATCAAAAGAGCGTATATAGCGTGGGATACTAAAAATGCCGGGTTCTCTGCAAATGACCCCTAATTCCAACTGCTAATTTGCGACACAATGTTAAAAGGAAAAGGCTGAATTACCCAACGGCTCTCCCTATGATATGCTCCTCCTGCAACCAATGTTGGCCGTGCGCATACATGATCCTATCATCTACAGGGTTACTGTCACCTGATAATTTAGCCAAACAAAGAGATCATGAAACTGGGTAAGGTGGAAGGCAAATGAAAACAACAGAAGCATCATGAATCAGAATCGCAGCAGGCTAGAATTCCTAAGAATTCTCATCTTTTGATTGACTTCAGGAAAGAAAGCATTTCAGTGGGATAGATATGAAACAACGAAATTGCAGCTCGGTGCTTCCCCTGTGAATGGTTAGCTTGTTTTTGCCAAGGTAAAATTGGATGATCTTTAGTGTCGTGCTCAACCTTTAGTTAGAATGTCAACTTCACCAGTGCCACCATGCTCATGAACCTAAATAAAATAAGCCGATGTTCAGTGTTCTATCAACCGGCTATCAGGAGCAGTAACAGGACCTAGAGAATGTAATGTGCGAGTGCACATGAGAGAGAGAGAGAGAGAGAGCCTTACTTCAATAACTCGATGCACAATTGGAATATCACGTCCCTGGATGATGAAGCAATCATGTCCGCATTGCAAAAACAGAAAGGATGTTCAGTATCTATGGGCCATGAGTACATGACACGCATAAGAAAATAAGAATTCGAATGCAAGCTCTAAATAAAGGATCCATTATATGCAGAAAAGAATTCATGAACTAATGTAGCTAGTGACCTATTGACACAATGCCTTTTTTCTTCTCATCGGAGATATTTCACGAAGACTTGTCATGGCAAGGAAGAAGGGGAACAAGCACACTTGGAGAGCGCAATATAATGGATAGTTGTATGCTGCGTTTGGAAAGGATGAACCACTCCGAAAAGGAACCTATTGAGTTTCTCCCAATTGATTGGATTGTAGGCATGATGATTTACTTCATAGGCAGATAATAATTTCATTAGATGTTTGTACTAGCATACGACTATGGTCAACGGATGGCCAGATGAACACCGACTAATATTACACCCAAAGCAAGTTGGTCAAAACCAACTGGGATTTTATATGACCAATTCGGTTCAAACAATTTTCTGCACAGAGAGAGAGAGAGAGAGAGAGAGAGAGAGAGAGAGAGAGAGAGAGAGAGAGAGAGAGAGGCCGATGCCTCTTTTCCAGCATTGTTTTCAAGGGTTTTGATGCTGCTGCAGATTGAACCGATACTATAATTTCAATTCTTGTGTGAAAGGGTTCCTCTTAATTTAAGTGCATCAGATGTCAAAAGCATTCAAAAGCATATTCAAACTACATACGAAGCAAGTAAATTGGTTAAATGCCAATTAAATGAACGTACGTCTATATTGAAGACAACAATCTCTCCTGTCCGAATAGGATCCTTGTTCATATGCAAGAATAAAATGTCACCCTGCAAGAGAAAGTCATATATGCAGATTATATCACTAGGTAGACGAACAAGGTAAACTCTAATTGCTTTCTATGCAAATTTTCTAGGATCGGGTGCCACAAACAAAGCACTGTAAACCAGATCTATGCAATTTGTCCATAGAATGTCACAACATGAGAGAATTACTGGTTTTACAACTTTTATTTCTGTTCTTTTTGCAAAATTTTCATGATGCGTGAATGAAGGAATGGCGTGTGATGGTGAGAAATAATCATCCTTTTAAGTCCCAGTTTCTAGTTTCTTGGGTGAAGTCAATTCAAGCAATTTAGCCAGGCTATGGAAATCCAAATATCAGGTGAGCAAACAAGTTTTAACTAATAATGGTGCTTTGTTACAGGTATGAGCATCAGAATCTATGCCTTGAGAGATTAAAACATGAGTAATGTAGGAATTTTCTGAAGTCCGAATGGAAGCATTCATTCTTCATCATCAGAGAAATAAGAGCAGTTAGTGTTGATGTGCATTCTGAAACAAAAAAACAACCATCTTTGGCGTTATAAATATCAGACATGATTTTATACAAATCTAAATCAATTACTCATAAATACTATCATTGGAACAGGAGAGAGACAGCAGAACCCTGCTCCATTCAGCTGGTTTAAGTCCACAGCAATTACTAGTGCCAGTAAAAATTATACTCACTCTTTTGAAGCCAGGTTCCATGCTTCCAGTGAGCACCACAACAACAGGCGATTCACTACCAGTAAAGTATATCAAGCCCTTCCATATCATCAAGGCTGATGTCACTATCATGCCTGAGAGAGTTGAGCATATCGGAGAAATTAGAGTTTCACTGTTAACAGCATAAGTATCCTACAGCACACACTCAGAGTATTATTTCAGAATGATTGTGCCACCATATTGGAGAAGAACAACTAATGCATCCTCATCTCCCAAATAAAAGTAACACACTCTAAACTGTAGAATGAAGCTCGACTTTCATCATGTGTAACAAATGGCACTCAATAAAGATTCATCAATTTCCAAGCAAGTGAGTTTCGGATAAACTGTAGAACTTCTAGTTGTTTATTTAACATGCAATGTCTATAACTTCCACTCTTTTCCTTAATGCAATGCTATTCAGCAAACAGTGGGAGCTAATACTTTTGAAAGAGATTATATCTCAAAAGTACTGAAACATAGGGACATGTTTAGCGTTCCACCCCTGCCTGATTAGGATCATTCTTAACAAGCAGCACATAAAGGTCCCAACTGGATGGATCACAAATTGGATCTCATGTTCTGAGGAACTAATCAGACATCCCATCTATAGAAAGAACAGTTAGGAACGAAGCCTAGAGATCCTGCCAGAAAGGCAGTCCATGGCGATGAACTTCTCCATCACCAAGTGCAATTTATGAAGAAAAGTTTGACTAGCTGTAAGATAACTCTCCATGAAAGAAAAGAAGAACAGAAAAAGAACTAGCCTTGAATGCAAAAACTGCGATTCATCAATTTTTGATAATTACAGTGAAAACGAACACCACCCAACCAACTTCTTGTCGTGCCTTCATAACTGACTCCCTTACGGTGGCCACACCCTATCACCAAGCACAATGGCTTTGCAACAGTGACTCAACTTTGGAGTCCCTGGGGAATCTACCGGCAGTTTGGCCATGAATTCCCAAGGTGGCCGCACTCTAATGACAGCGAACGCCACCCAACCAACGCGGTCTCAGCTCTTCAGTCTACCATCTAAATAAATAACATTCATTAGGATCATTCACCACAGGAAGCTAGTAATCCCAAGGGTGAGAGAGACAGAGAGAGAGAGAGAGAGAGAGAGAGAGAGAGAGAGAGAGAGAGAGAGAGAGAGAGAGAGATCTAGGATCCATCAATGCGCACGAAAATCTACAGGACCCGACTTAAGCCCGCCGCAGCAAAAGAGAGACAGACGGTAAAGCAGCAAGTAATGCATCACAACGATCTCATCACCCACACAACCATCAAGTGAAAAAAAAAACCAAGAACCATCCCTTCCCCTTCCACTACCAGAGAAAGAAAAATGACTTCCTATCCCCTTCCGAACCATTCGCTCGCTCGCTCGCTCGCTCGCTCACAACAAACGAATACCGCTAGAATCTCGATTGAACAGTGCAAATTACAACGAAAAGAACCAAAGGAAACGCATGCTTCTTGACGGATGGACTCTTAGAAGCTAGAGGGAGGGTTGGATGGAGAGGCAACAAACCAAGACTGATGGCCTGAGACAGAGCATCTCTGAGCTGCGTGCGCTTGAGGGAGTCCAAGGTTTCTCCTACGAAACCCATCCTCCTCGTGTCGACCTCTGTTCTTGATCCCTTCTTTCTGAGAACGACCGAGGAAAGCTTGGGAATTTCTTCGGGCTGGGCGTTGGTGGTGCAAGAATGCGCAGAATACTTTTAAGTTGACGGTTGAAAAGAACGGGAGCTTTCTTTGTCCTTCTATAGGCTGCGAGAGCTTGGAGAAAACTCATCTGGCCAATCACAATCCTTCATTGTATGGACGAGGTGCCCACGTGTCGTTGTTTGAGTCGCTGAGACACGTCCCCCCATAGTGGAGAGAAAACTCACGCCTAGCACGTAGAAAGAGGCCGCTAAAATTGCTAAAGTTATGATTTTTCAATAGGATTAATATCATGAATAATCCTAAGCCGATACAATTATGAAAAATTTACCTTAAACTAATTTTCAGATCATTGAAATCTTAAAGTGATATACCTTTTACAAACAAAAACTCGATATACTTATAACAAAGTTACCATAAACTAATATGAATTTTTACATGAATTTACCATGTTAATTGAATCATTATCATGTTTTATCTAACTTAGCAGTTTTATGTTAAATTTTGACTGAAGGTAATAAAGGGTTAATATGTCATGAGTTTTCCAATTTGGGATTTTGGGACAAATTTATCATAAATATATCAATTTAGATTTTTTTGTGATATCAACCGTTTGATTTGATCAATTTTCTAGAATGCTCGTGGCATGGCTATATAGCAATGACACAACATTGAAAAATTATAGCCACGTGTCTCTCGCTACCAATCAAAGAATGCAGACTGCAAATACTAAAATCGGGTGCATTACTTAGTGGTAAATTAATATCATCGTCTTGATCATGAAATAAAATTTATGATGCATTTACTTTGTACAAAACATTTTCCAAAAGAAATAATTTTTTAATTTTTCAGCATTTGGATGCGAATGAAATTTACCTAAGAGATACTAACCGCCACATGTCGAAAAATCATGATATGAAGATCGAAAGTTATTACACAAATCAAATGCCACAATATCGACCCATATGAAAGAGGTAAAAGCCTCGATATTATTTTTTTTCTCAAATTATGATCACAGTTAATGAATTCCTTTTATAAAATTTCCATTTCTTACATAGTGCGTAGAAAAAGTATTTCATCCGTTATGTAAATGTTCTCCATTTTTGTTCTTTGAAGGGCTTAAAAGCTCCCAAACTCAGAACCTTCTTTGGGCGTCTTCCTCCTTTTGATTGTACCCTTCTGTCTCTCTCAAGGGTGTGCAAAATACCCGGAAACCGCCCGACCACCCGGAACCGGACTGGAACCACCCGGAACCGGCGGTTTTGAGGGAACCGGTCCGGTTCCCGGTTCCATGGGCGGATCCACCCACCCGCCCACCCGGACGGACCGGAACCTTTTTAATATTAAAAAAAAAATTACTAAAAGAAACCCTAAATCTCATCTCACTCCCTTCGTGTTCGACTCCTAATCCTATCGCCATTTCGCTGCTTTACTTCTCCCGCCGTTCACATCTCCACGTACTTAAATTTGGTTTTTCTTTCTTTGACTTGCTTTGATGTCACGTAGTCGTTCCATGTTGAAAACCAAAATTGTTTCATGTCAAGATCGGTTCCATAGATCCACTTAGGAACCGGACCGGACCGACGGTCCAGTTCCCGGGTGGATTCATGCAACATAAAGGTGGATCCCGGTTCCAATTTTTCGGAACCGGTCCTTAGCGGGCGGTTCCCGGTTCTAGGTCGGGAACCGCCCACCCGGACCATGCACATCCCTAGTCTCTCTTTTCCATCTATTGTTTTCTTTGCTTCGTTCGCCATATATCGCTCCTCATGTGAGAGCTGGTTTTTACTTAATGCAAACGGGCAAAGCGGTGAACCAGAAGGCTTCTCCCCTACCCGGCTCTCCATCATCATATTCCCTTTCCTTGTCTGGTTTTTACCATGTTATTGCAAACAAGCAAAGCGGTGAACCCGAAGGCTTCTCCCCCTCATGGAGATCGGCTTTCCATCACCATATTCCCTTTGTCTCTAGCCATAGGTGGATCATTGCAAGAAAAGCACTGGTGTGTACCTTCCATTGTCCTTCGCCACTCAACTCCGATTGATCTTTCGGAGCTTTGAACGAAGGTCCGACTTACTTCCGAAAGATGACTTGTATTTGGCAAGGATCTCGACCACAGTTATGGCCACCCATAATTGATGATAGATCAATAGGATTGGAAACAAGAGATAGACTCCTATATACATATAAGTACAAGGCTAATCGTAGCCGTAGGATGGTGTAGAATATATCTTCGTGACTACCAATTACCCATATTTATCATGTAAAATTTACAATTATCATAGAACATTCAAGAAAACCTAGGATTAGGTAGATAGGTTGAGGGTAGAAGTGTGCAACCAAGCCCGTTCCACCTGAGAACCGAAGAATCGTTCGAAAAATAGGTCTAGGAGCCAGTTCTTGTTGGAATCAGTCCAAGAACATGTTCCAAACTTTTGGAATCAATTGTAATCGGTTTGGGAACAAGTTCCGAGCTAATTGGACTAGACTGCCTTGTTTTGGAATTGATTTTGGAACCAGTTTTATAAAAAAAAGAAGCTAAAACCCTTATTTCTTTTTTCCATAAATTCTAATTTCAGCACTCTTTCGTCTTTTGTTCTTTCCTCTTTTTTTAAATTTTTATAGATGAATGGGGAATGGAGTTTTATAATTTATGTTTCATGTTATGTGTTTAAACCTTTAATCTTTTATAATTGTACAAGATTACGTCTTGACCTTTTTTTTATTTATTTGTGGATTAGACTTTCTATTGTTTATCAGTTACTTTGAATCGCTTTGTTACTCATAACTTCATAAAGGGAAAAAAACAGATTTTCAAGTAGACCCTATAATCGAACCAGAAATATAGAATAGATACAAGATAGTTTCTAGAGTTCAAAAATTGAGAATTGGTTTGGAATCTATCCATCTTGAAACATATCACCTCTTGTTGAGGATCGCTTATTCGTGAATTGATCATAGCCTCAGAGTCAAGTCAATTCATCGGGTCGTAACACATACATCACCCTATCGGCTATAGGGTTATTGTCACCTGATAATTTAAGAGATCATGGAACTGGGTCTGAGCTCTCCTATGAAACCCATCCTCGTCGAGTCAACCTCTGTTCTTGATTTTTTTCCCCTGAGACAGACCCTGGAAAGCTTCCCCCGGGGGGGGGGATTTGGGGGGTGGACTAAAGGCTGGTAAATTACTATAGTAATGACTTCTCGTTATAATTAATTAGTACAGGACAAATTTATTTTAAATTAATTTTTAAATCACAAAAACCTAAAGTAATACATTTATAATAAATTTACTCTGAATTAATTGTTTGATTACCAAAAATCCTAAATAAGACACTTGTAATAAATTTACCCTAAATTGATATGGGTTTTGACCTGAGCTTGCCATGTCATATATTATCCAGCTTAACAATTTCCAAGTAAAATTTGACGGAAGCTAATAGAGAATAAATATGTCACAATAATAATAATGTTGAGTAGGATTAGGCATCGCATAGGATACCATAAAAGTGGTATCTTTCGCATTCTTCGCCAAGGGGACCTATGGAAGAATCCCCATCCAAGTATATCTAGTAAAAAGGATCTTGAGCTTTTTTCTTTTTCTTCCTTGTGAAGTGCGATCATCTTCATTTCTAGAAGGGTTTTACAAGGTTCATACTGGCAATCCACATTTTAGTAACATTGTACTGTAACTGGATATTTGAAGTAGTAAATAGGATTACCACTTGCATTAAAGAAAACAAACTGCAGAATCTATCTTAGAATTTTTTGTGGTATTAATATTTTTCGATACTTGTGATTCTAATTACTCAATTTACTAACTTGATGCATTTTGATCAATATCCTAACATGCTTGTGGCTTGGCTACACGGCAATGATGTGGCATCGAGAAAATTATTCATATGTCTCTCGTACTAGCAATCAAAGAATGTAGATTGCCTATACTAAAATCAGCTGCATCATGTGATCGGAAATTAATATCGTTGTCTTGATTGTGAAATCAACTTAACTTGAATGGACATGAATGAAATTTACGTTGGAGATGCTAACCACGACATGTCGAAAAATCATGATATGAAAATTGAAAGTTATTATGCAAAATGCATCAAAATCAATCTACCTCAGGATCAAATGCAACAATATCGGCATCCTTGAAAGATGTAAAAGCCTCGATAGTTTTTCTCAAGTTATGATCACAATTAATGAACTCATTTTATAAATTTGGATTAATATCATGAAAATCCTTAAACTAATACATTTTTGACGATTTTGCCTAAAACTAATTTTTTAATCACCCAAAACCCTAATTTGGTATACACATGGAAAATTTACCAAAGCAATACATTTGTGACAAATTTACATTTTGTTTATTTTTATTAAATTAGATTAATATCACGTTAATCACAAAATTGATATACTTGTGATGAATGAAGGGTAAAAAAATTAGTTTATCATAAATTTATTATAGATGTACTAATTTAACGTTTTTTTGTGGTATTAACCGTATGAACTTCCATTTCTTACAAGTGCTTAAAAAAAATGTTTTGGTTATGAAAGATAAACGGCGTCGTTTTGGGCGTTCGGGTTTGTTCCAAAGCTCGAACCTTTACTTAAAACCCTTCTTCGCACATTTTCCTCCTTCCGCTCCTCTCTCCCCTCCCACGAAAAACCCTAGCCTCCCTCCGCACAGTTTGGCTCATCGACAATGGTAATGCCCATCTCTTCCCTCTGATTGGACCCTTCTCTCTCTTGTTTTTTCAATTTCTCATTTACTGTAAGTGTTCCTCATGCGCACGAGTGGTTTTCATGCTGGTGCAGACGGGCGAGGCGGTGAACCCGAAGGCTTATCCCCTCGCGGACGCCCAGCTCTCCATCACCATACTCGATCTCGTCCAGCAGGCTGCTAATTACAAGCAGCTCAAGAAGGGCGCCAACGAAGGTTGATCCCTTGTTTCTTTCTTTCTCTGTTTTTATAGGATTTCAGTATAGGGTAGTCTGGTTTTTGGTTTGGGGAATATGACCGGTTTTGTTTTGGGGGTTTCTTTCTTCAGCTACGAAGACGCTGAACAGGGGTATCTCTGAGTTCATAGTGATGGCTGCGGACACCGAGCCGCTCGAGATCCTCCTCCATCTTCCGTTGCTTGCGGAGGATAAGGTGCTTGCTCACACAGCATTCGTCTTTCTTCTTTTTAATTTATGTTCTCCTCCTAGAGAACCGCTAAGTAACGGTAGTTTTGATTCTGACTGGATTTTTATTTTTTTATTTTTCGATAAGATAAGCTCGATTAGATGCTTTGGATTGTGTTGTGTAGGCTTTTTTATCCATCCGGGCATCAATCCCTTGTTAAAGGTCGATTTTTGGTAGCTGGGTTGGGGTCATTGATTGATATGAAGCTACCACTTTTGGTTTATGCTCTTAGACTTTGTTCTACATATGTTGAGTCTCGGCTTTTATCTCCTAGACAATATTGGAATAATGATCCGAGGCGTTCTCATTGTTTGAAACAGGTTTTAGGGAGGTTCTTTTAGGCTATACATGATTCTTGGAAACTAAATTTCACTATCATCTCTATTGTATGCTTTGGTTCACAAGGCTTTTGAAGAATGTCCTTTATATGTGTTATTGTTCTCTCTCTACACGAGGCCTGTTCTAGGAAACTGTGCACACCAACAGAAGTAATTTTAGGAGGTTGACTGTAAGAATTGGTTTAGGAATCCTTGCTGTATTGGATTAGATGATATGGGTTGAGCATTCTAGTTTTTTTTATTGGTCTGATCCCTTTATAGGCTAATCACCCATATATTGCCAGTAATTGTTCAGTTCAAAATATTTTCAGCAGTTAATTGTGATGTTTTGCATGGTTAAATAAGTCAGTGGAACCATCGGTAAATCCTGTACTTCTATTGCTGGAAGCAAATTGATTGATTATGTTGTGCTATATCTCCTTCTGCTCATTGGGTTAAGTAGTCATGTGGAAGAGGATGTTGCACTGTTTAGTTGGGGCCTAGAAGTCCATAATTTAAACAGCAGGCATTTGTAAGTGAGTATTGCTGATCGACATATCAGGCTTGTGAAGTGAATGTTGCGTATCAGTTGATCATGCATTGAAGGATGTTTTCTACTTCTTGTACGGTTAGGCTGAGGAGTACTTGTTTGGTTTTCTATCTGTGACGTGCTTTCAGAGACAATTAGTGTTTTCCGGTTGATACTGAATCTGCTCAGTGCTGGACTCTGTAATTAGCTTCAATTTGTATATGTGGTCATTGTATCATTTTTACAAAGTTGTCAAAGAACCTGCTAATTGCATAGTTCTTTCATAGAAAGGATAACTTTTATCCGGAATAATTGTTCCTGTTACATATTGTCCTTTAAAACCTTGCCCGACTGCAGTTGTCGATGCCAGTTGCTTGTTTAAAGAGTTGGTTCATAGAATGTGTGGATTATTTCAGAGAGTTGTGATTGGCTAGCTTTTCTACTATGGGGAGATTCATATAATGATTCCACCTTGGAAGGTTATATAAGTGTGTATCTCGCAAATGTATTTGGAGGATCTAATTATTCCGATTGTTATAGCTAACAATCATGATCTAGCATGTGCCTAATATATATTAAATGATGGATCGCTATCCCTGATTTTCTTTTTGTTTGTGAGAAATAACTTATTTTTAGGAAATCCGCAGTCTAGATGCGATAGCTTCTGCTATATTTGCTGCCTCCTAACTTTTTCACAGCAAGTAGACCCTAATTCACACATTGAATGAAATGGCAGAATGTGCCCTATGTGTTTGTGCCCTCAAAACAAGCACTTGGCCGAGCATGCGGGGTCACAAGACCTGTCATTGCCTGTTCCGTGACCACAAATGAAGGAAGCCAGTTAAAGTCTCAGATACAGCAACTCAAGGTATGCTACTGCCTTCCCATCGTGTTGCCTCATAAAAAAGAAAAAGAAGAGACATATCATCATAACACTCGAGGTTGTTTACTAGCCTGATTGTTTGTGTAATGCAGGATGCAATCGAGAAGCTCTTGATTTGAATCTTTGTGAAGTGCGAATCGGTGTGATGGGCCTCTTGACTCGGTTGCGCTTTGGGAGGCTTTGACTGAAATAGTTTCTATTAGAGAGAGATTGTGTGTTTCTTGGGGCTTTTCTTCTTTCTTCTTGTTCTACTTAAATATGACGATTATCCTTCTGTATCATTTGAGCATCAAATTTGTGAGCATGTGCTATTTGGTTCTTACTTATTTCTCGTTGAAGTGAGTATTGAACTAGGCAGTAAGTCAATGGAATGATAGCATATGATCATTTACCGACTCTTGGGCATTGTCTTCATGTTGAGAACTATCAAGGCCAGGATTGTCTCTGCTGGGTTGAGCTTGTACCTTCGGGGAGATATCAATTTAGCGTGATTGTCCCACGTTTTTATAATCGAAATATGTCCAACATGATTTATATAAGTTGTTTATAAACTGAGATGGCAAATTCTCTATCAGCGAGTAGATGCAGAGCGAACAGTAACTTCTTCTATCAGATTCATAACTCGAACAACTTATTGCCCCAACGTTGTCATAAGCAATTTGAGTTGGTCGTTCATGTTGCAAGACAACGTGCCGCTTGGAGAGAGATGAAAGGGAAAGTGATCAAGTACCACCTCATAGGCCGGTAGATGCATAATATTTTGTTGACCTCGCCAAATTCGTTCAGAAGTCCAAGTCCGTGGAGAGTAATCTCCTCATGTATGTCGCTCGCTGCCAAGGGTTGCTGACGGATGGAAGGGTTTGGATGACGCCGACAAGGTGCATTGGCCGCCGGTGCCCAGATTTTGGGATCTCGAACTGGAGCCTGATGTGATGTCGTGCTGGAATCCTTCTCACTGCCTGGCTACCTCCACCTCATTGCTGCAACAATCGACTTGAACAGTAGAGAGAAGATGAACCCAGATTTCCTCCATTTGCCTCCCGGACATCCTCGACTTTGTGGTTCTTTTTTATGGCCTGATCATGATGTTTGGTTGGAGAACAAAAAATGAGGGAGTTCTGGTTTCTTTTGCTCTGTCCAGTGAGAGTCCTCCTCCCACGAGAAGTATGGGCTCCATCCGAAGGGGGCATCTTCCAGTCCATGACTTGCCCATGCTGCTGCTCTTGCTTCATGTGCCTGCAGAAGTAGCAGCATGGCTCTAGATCTAGCAACGGACGAGCCTGGCCGCGAGCAACGGTGCTCGTGGGTGGCTCGGCCACGGCCACCGGCGGACTGCCGGGAACCGAGTACAAGGATGGGAGAGGTAGACGGTGTGTTCATTGTTAGCAAGGCATTAAAGAATAAATTTCTTTTGGTAGCAACTTAGCCAACGTAGTGGGCGTGCCGGAGTGGTTATCGGGCATGACTAGAAATCATGTGGGCTCTGCCCGCGCAGGTTCGAATCCTGCCGCTCACGCCTTTGATTTTTCGGTCGTATTAATATTCTTTTTTCAATTGAAACTCTTGAAATAAATATTGAGATATAAAATCACATCCTGATTGTGAATATTTAAGGTATTCTTTATCTTTTTCAAAATATCGAGAAAAATTACTTGAATTTGTAAGTAAACAATCGAAACTCTTGAAATAGATATTCAACTATAAAATCATGTCCTTATTGTGAATATTTAAGGTATTCTTTATCTTTTTCAAAATATTCACAAGTAAAAAAAAAAGCTCAAACGCTTTTACGAAGCTTTGAACTTGATATTATCCAATATATACATAAGACTTCATATACATGTGCTTTTCAAAACATTCCTAGGTCTAAATACTATGTGAACTATATATATGTATGAGATAGTAATAGATGGAGGGTAGGATCATCAAGCGCATCACAAAGCCAAATGTGCAATTGGACAGAGAGTTGTGGTCAAATCAAATATGGCTCATGGCCTTTACCGTCACATTCAACACGGCTATTGGTGGCATCTTCCTCATCGAATCCCACAATGAGCCAATTAAGGCCAAACCAACTAGTCATACTAATTTTTCCTTAAAAAAAAGTGAGGTGTAAATCCTCATTTATAAACCAATCTTTAGTGGAGTCACCAAAGAGTTACAACCCTCCTAGGTAGGGTTTAAGGGATTGCCATACGACTTACCCTCAATGACTTTGCTTGGTCAACTTATATGTTTATATGTGTGTGTTAACAATTGCATATATGAGGTAGCGAGAATCTTATAGTTTAGATTTTTTTTTTTTTTGGGTAATTGGAGCATAAATTAATGATGGAAAATGACTTAAAAAGACAAACCATGTGATATAATTTTGTGATTCTTTAAAATTCTTTTGCATAGATTGGCTTGGATTGAAGAGAGTAAAAAGAACATAGTATGTTTATGTGCCCTAAAAAATATGTCAAAGATTTGTTGGCAAAGTTAGAAATGGTTGAGACGAACCTCTCACTGCAAGTGTGAGTCTTCTCTCTCGCAGGAGAGCTCCCTCTACCTCTGGGTAGTCACTGAAATCCAAAACCCTAACCTTATTCCTCTAGTCTCCACTGTTTCTTTGTGAAATCATGGCTAATCCACTCAGCCAATACCCAAAAATCATTTTCTCCCCTTAGAATCCCTAACTATTTCATCTACAAAACCCTAACCCTTTCCTATCTTCATCCCCTCTAAATCTACTTCGTGCTGCATATAAGCTTTTCTTTGGATGACATCGCAGTCTCCAGCGTCTGCTTTGCTAAACTTTCCCTTTCTTCGTCCATTCTGTTTTGTTTTGGTTTTCAGCCAGCCTTTGGTCTCAGCATTCCTATACGCTCTCTTAATGGAGGATATGGAAGAATCTGAAGTTCGCCTTGCCGCCCTCTATAAGCGACTGGGAAAGCTGTGGACAAAGAACAAGATCACCACAGTTGATGATGAAATAACCCCAGAGAAGATTAAAGAATGCAAACTATCTTTGATCGGCCAACTGTATCAGAATCCAAAGGTAAACATCCAAGCATTTCAGAGCACAATGCGACGCATATGGAAAATGGAAAATGTAGAGATATCCCCATTAGCCCTAGGTATTTTCGAGTTCAGATTTGGGTCGGAAACAGACAGGGATAGGGTTCTTCACTAGGGTCCTTGGTCTTTTGCAAATAACTTACTCTTACTGAATTTATGGGAGTCTAATATACCTCCGGCTTGTTACAACTTTAAAACCTGTGAGTTTTGGGTGCACATACATGGTCTGTCGATTGAATGGATCTCGGAGAAAGTGATAGCTAAGGTGGCTGGGGAAATTGGTAGTGTCTCGGAGGTCAAAATTGAATGTAAGGGATATACGTCCTACAAGATAGGGAAAGCCAGGGTAAAGATAGACCTTACAAACTCTCTGCTCTCAGAGTCAATTTTTAGCAACAAGGGAAAGCACTTATGGCTGGATTTTCGATATGAAAGATTGTCTCACTATTGTTACTCATGCGGGAAGGTAGGACATTACTCTCAAACCTGTGCAGAGGTCCCTTTTAATGAGGACAAATCTAGAAACATGAAAGAGCTACCCTTTGCCCATGGTTGAAAACGGAAGTTAATGAAGTCAGCCCTTATAGGGATATTTTTTTATGGAAAGTCCATAGAGGAATTGAGGGAAGAAGAAGTCATACTTGAAACACCAATGGATGCAGCCACGATTGTGGTGTATAAGGGCTCACCAACAGATTTGCAAAAAACCAACACTATCAAGGCAACTGAACGTGGAAAAGCAAAGCTGAAGGATCCCATGGTTTGGGAAGAGAACATGGATGAGCAGCACCACTCACTGAAATTAAGAGGAGTTTCCCTCGAGAGCACCCAACCAGAATCTCTAGAAGATCGAAACCTGAAAGCATGCAAAAAAATGAAAATGCATGTCAAATAAAAAACAGAAGCGATACTCTCCATATGAAGTGTAGCACTCAAACAATGAAATATTAGATGCGACTCAATTGCTGGAGACGCCTATTCAAGCATGGGAAGAAGCGCAACAATGGGCTTTGGTGGCTGGCCCTTATAAGCCATCGGGTTACACATGAAACTTATATGCTGGAATTGTCAGGGTTTAGGCTCCCCCCTGACAATTCAATCGCTACGAGCTTTAGTAGCTCAAGAAAAGCCTACGGTTTTGTGTTTATTGGAAACAAAGAATAGAGAAGATGTGGTTAAAAGAATGTAGAAGAGACTCAAGTTTCAGTATCGATTCACTATAAGTCCTAGAGGCTTGGCGGGGGGTTTAGCACTTTTCTGGAATGAACAGGTTACCGTTTCCATTATATCTACCACTATGTCTTATATTGACTTAATCTGCCATTTGGAAGAGACAAAACAGAGAATGAGGGTTACTTTTGTTTATGCACCAACTGATTTTCAGCAAAGAGTACAGCTATGGGAGGAAATTTATCATATGACCAGGCTGAATCGGGATCCGTGGCTGTGTGTTGGGGACTTTAATGAAATCTTATATCAGTGGGAGAAAGTAGGAGGAAGAGTGGCTGAATACTACAGATGTAAAGCCTTCCAAGACTTTATTAATGAATGTGGCCTCATGGATCTATTAGGTAAGGGATGTGCCTATACATGGGCAAACAACAGAGATGGGGATGAGTTGATTAGGAAGAGGCTGGATTGAGCTTTGTGTAGTATGGATTGGAGAGTTCCTTTCCCCTCTGCGGAAGTCTTTGCCTTACCATCTATTGGATCGGATCATAGCCCTATTTTATTAAACCTGTTTCCCCAACAGCTCAAACGCAAAAAAGAATTTAAATTTGAAGTTTTCTGGGTAGATGATGAGGAGTATGAACATATTGTCTTGGAAGCCTGGAAATCTTTTGGAGGGGAGATCGTACCTCTATCATTCAGATCAAAAAAGGTGGTTGATGAGCTGACGGGCTGGAGTAGAAGAAAGTTTAAGAATGTAGAAAAACAAATCTCAGTGCTGAAAAGAGAGATGCAGGCCATCACAAATCATTCTACCTCACATTATGACACACACAGGATGAATTGGCTAAAAATGGAGATAGAGAGGTTATGGAGACATGAAGAAATATATCGGGGCATGAGATCTAGGATCAATTGGCTTAAATGGGGAGATAAAAACTATAAATATTTCTATGCAACCACAGTGCAAAGGCGTCAAAGAAACAGAATAGTAATGCTGCAAAATGACCAAAATGAATGGTGTCGAGACCCCATACAATTAAAGGAGATGATAGCCAAGTATTTCAAGAACTATATACTTCAACAGGGACAAGAAACTTCCAACCAGTCATAGATCAAATCTCATGCATAGTCAACGAGGAGATGAACCACAGCCTAACTGGAGATGTAACGTTACAAGAGGTAACTACAACAATCTTTCAATAAGTTGCTCTTAAAGCTCTTGGGCCGGATGGTTTGCATGGAAAGTTCTATTAACATCATTGGCTGGAGATATTCAGGAAGAAGTTTTTACAGAGGTGACATCTTTTTTTAACTCAGGAAAACTCAACCCTAAGCTGAATCAAACCTATATTACCCTCATACCGAAAGTACGTAGTCCGGAGAGGTTGGAACAGTTTCGCCTTATCAGCTTGTGTAACTTTGCATATAAAATTATCTCAAAAATCATGGCAAATCGACTTAAACAATGGCTGCCTGACTTAATAGCAAAGGAGCAAAGTGCATTTGTAAGCGGGAGACAAATATAAGACAATATACTAATTGTGCAGGAAGTACTTCATCAGCTACGTATTCAGAAACGGAAAAAGAAATTTCATGCGGTGCTGAAGATTGATATGAAGAAAGCATACAATCGTGTCGAATGGGACTTCCTCAAAGCAAGCATGCAAAAAATGGGATTCTGCGATATGTGGGTCTCATGGGTCATGGAATGTATCTCTACAGTGTCATTCAAGGTTAAGGTAAATGGCGAACCTTCAGAGTCTTTTAACCCTACTCGCGGGATAAGACAAGGTGACCCTCTATCTCCATATCTATTTATTATTGTGGCGAATGTTCTATCTATGTTGCTGAAAAGAGAAATGGAGAATGGTAGCATTAAGGGAATTAAACTCAATAGATATTGCCCCTCACTATCTCATCTACTATTTGTGGATGATTTAATTTTATTCTTGGAAAGCAGGTTAGTCGAATGTCAAAATGTAGCAATGACCCTGCATCAATATTGCTTTGCGTCTAGACAAGCTATAAATTTAAACAAATCTGGGATGCTTTTTAGTAAAGACTGTCCAAGAGCATTGAGAAGTAACTTGACTAGAGAAATGAGGGTATCAGAGCTGGAAAAGACAGGGAAATGCCTCGGAATACCTTCTGATTGGGGTGGATCTAAAAAGCAAATGTTTGACTAGATTCTTGCAAGAATTAATATGAAACTTGAGGGCTGGAAAGAGAATTTTTTATTGAAGGCAGGGAAAGAAATTCTTCTTAAAACGGTGGTTCAAGCTCTACCGCAATATGCAATGTCCATTTTCAAGATCCCTTTATCTATTTGCCAAGCAATCGAAAGGAAAATAGCATCTTTTTAGTGGAAAAATAACGAGAACAAAGCTGGTTTGCATTGGAAAAATTGGGACACTCTTAAGTCAAGAAAGGATGAAGGTGGGCTAGGCTTCCGAGATCTAATTAAATTCAACGAGGCATTATTGGGTCGGCAAGCTTGGAGGTTAATGCATAATCCAACTTCTCTTTGGAGCCGACTTTTCAAAGGCCTATATTTCCCCCACACAGACCTACTACATGTTGAAAAAGGTTCCAGGCCATCATGGGGTTGGCAAAGTCTAATCTTGGGTAGAAATGCTATCAACTCCCTATCTTAGTGGGTGGTTGGAAATGGTGAAAAAATAAGTATAAGAAATGATCAATGGTTACCAAGAGGATTAATAGGAGGCCCTGCCAATAGAGATGACCCAACACAGGTTTTAGAACTTATAAACAGAGATTCTGCTACGTGGAAGGAAGACATGATACGACATCTATTCGACCACGGAGTGAGCAACGAAATTCTAGCAATTCACCTTAACCCCCAATTTCTGGAGGACAAACTGGTATGGAAGCCAACCAAAATAGGGCTGTTGACACCTAAATTTTTGGGGTTAATTTTGCTAAATAAAAAATAAAAAAATCATAATCACATGGCATATGGTTTGGGAAAATTTTATTTTTTGTTAAGATTTTTCATATTTAGGTAATATATACTAGGAGATGCATTTTTGCGCAAAAGGGGAATTTTTTTTGATCGGATATGCAAAAAATATTGCGCAGGGTGAAATAATATATTCGATGGAATTTTACACGAACAAAATTGGCAATGAAATATACCGCAAAGATACATTCTTTTGGGTGTATAAAAGCGTTGCGCACGTACGGACAAAGGGGGGAATTTCGAAATTTTTGAGAGCAATTACGTGAGGAGTTCTTGGGGTTGGTGAGCGGGGATCCGAAAGAAAAATCAAGAAAAGAATTGTTTTCTTCCGTTTGTCTTCGGTTTTGTCTTGAAAAGAAAAAAGTCATGACTGCAGAAGGGAAACAGTAGAGAGAAAGTACAGCAGAAGAGAGAGAGAGAGCAGAGAATAGACGTGAGGTGAGAGATTGAGAAAAAAGAAAAGAAGTGACGTGAAAAAAAAGAGAAAAAGCCCCCCCCACGCGACTGTTCATCTTCCTCGCGGGGGTGGGTCTTCGCCGGCGCCATCACCGTCCGCTCCCTCCGGCGTCCGACCGCGCCATCCCCGCTCGCCCGTGCCGGCATCCGCCCGACGCTCCACCGCCTCCGAGCAGCAACGCCGCGCCACCTTAGCCGGTGATCCGCAGCTAGCCCCGACGCCGGAGCCGCTCGGCGATCCGTCTCCACCGCGGTCGCACACCTCCGCATGCGCACCGCCGCGCCGCGCATCTCCGAGCGACGCCTCGCTCCGCCCGTGAAGTCGCGCCGCCGCCGAGCCGAGATCCCGGCCCGCCGAGGTCTCTTCGCCCGCAGTCCGAAGCCCCGGCCGCTCTTGTCCCGACACCGCCGTGCCGCCCGATCGCCGATTGACGGAGCCCGCGCCACGATCCGACGTTGCAAAGAACTCGACGCCCGCGACGCTCGCTCCCGGTGCCGTGACGCCGCCGCGCCGATCCCCGAAGCGCCGTGCCGCCATCGCGCCGCTCCGGTGCCCTCGCCGGACCCACCAGCTTTATTTGTTTTTTTTCTCTTTTTCTTTTTCAGGAAAAAGAAAAGAAAAAAAAAAAAAGAGAAAAGTAAAAGAAAATTTAGGTATTTTCTTTATCTTACTTTCGTTTTATTATTTTTGCTATTTTTATTTTATCTTTTTAGTGTAATTGTTCCTTTAATGTGAAATTGGAATTCCATGATATGAAATTGCTTGGAAATTAGTGATTGTCAGTCTAATTTTCAAGCTCGAAATCCGACTCGCAATTACTTAAAAAAATTGCCAATCCGATCTCCCGCTCGAGATCCGATTCGTGATTTATGTGAAATTGGCCAACCCCATCTCATGCGCGAGATATGGTTCGTCAATTTAGATATCAATCTTATCTTGCTTGATTTGCTGTCATGGTATTTGAATCAATTTTATTCTCGTAAAAGAAAAAATCCAAAAAGAAAATTGAATTAGGATTAGGTTCGTTTTAGAATATTCCTAGTCTTAGGGTTATCTTGCATGTTTAGAATTGCAATCTTATTTCGAATTTTTAAATAAAAAATCCAAAAAAAATGCGTTCATTTAGGATGTTAGTTTTCTTTAATTTAAATGGCACGTTTAATTGGCAATTTTAAATTTCGAATTTGCAAAGAAAAATACAAAAAAAAGAAGTCATCATGCATATTTCATGTAGAATTAGGGCATTATTTGTACGTCATTGCATATTGGATAATATTGCATGTCCCATTTTAAATTGATTTTTAGATAAATTGCATCTTAGGTTAGAGATTGCTAGGTTAAGATAATATCATGGTTTAAATTAGGATTTAGTCTGACCTGATCCTTACTATAAGCTGGATAGAGTCTTAATCTAGATAGGTATTTTTGCATTTTTCTTAATTTCGAATTTCATGAAAAATACAAAAAATGTCATAGGTTAAATTAGTCTTATTATTTAGGATAAAATGCATTCTTTTAGGAAAAAGAAAAATTGTCATATGCACGTCATTAGGATTCGATTCATTGAGATGCATGTCATTTAGTATTATTGATAGGTTCATTTAATTAGAAGTTGCCCGTCATTATAATTAGGTCATTTGGTTAATTTAGATTGCACATTTAACTATTGCATCACTTTACTCATGTCATATAGTTTAGGTCATGTTGCCATGTCATATCATTTCATGTTAAATTAGTGGCATGCATTGCATAAAGCATGATTCTCATTAATTAAGTGAAAACAAAAAGGAAATTGCTTGTTAATTAGAAACCATATCTAGGGTTGTTGATGTGGATTTTAATTTAACATTGCAGATGCTTTCATTGCTTTGAGGTAAGTTTTTGCAATTTATTTATCGTTTATCTGGGTGTTAAATTGGTGGATTGCGCACCCGCATGATCACCTCATATGTTAGGGAAATAGTTTAAAATCAATTCAAGCTGTCTGCAAAACCTTTTTTTAAATAAAAGAAATGGTACCGAAAGGGCGTTAGAGAAGTCTAGCGTAATCAAGTCCCCATACCCAAATCTCTGGTTCGTAGGAGTAAAGTAAATCTCCCATTACTTTACTTGGGTTTCTAATCGACCCACCAAAAATAGATTAGTGGCGACTCCTAATTGAAAATCAATTGCATGTTAAGAACTTAAACCTAAGTCGCGAATTGGTACGGGCTTGGGAGAGCCCGAGTTAAGTCTAGGCTTAACAATCCATTAGCCAAACCCTAGGTGATACACACCCCGAAAAATCTGGTCGCGACAAGGGCAATTCACAGTCAATAGTGCATATAATCAGTTCAAGGCATAAGAAGCAAAACGGCAGCAAAACCAGGCCTCATCATCATATCGAACACCAAGATCATTTTGGAACAAAATATGGCATGCCGAACTTCTGCCTAAAGTGAGATTTTTCCTATGGCAAATCTGCCAAAATGCCTTAGCAACAAAGGAAAACTTGTATCGCAGACATATCATACCTGAGGCAACATGCATGATTTGCAACAGAAATCCAGAATCAATCAAGCATCTCTTCCTCCTCTATCCATGGACGCACCAAATATGGGTTGCTGCTAATGTGAAAATATAGAAAGAAGGTCAGGGGATAACTCGAATAGAGGAATGGCTAACCAATTTCAAGCATACCTCCATCTCTTTTGAGCGACTTGCCCTCTTACTATGGCAAATTTGGAAATCCCGTAATGATTGGTGTTTTAGAGCAAAACCACTAAGTCCTCAACACAAGCCATGAAAGATAACTTTAATAGGTGGGTGGGTAAACAGAGCAAACAAACTCATGCGCAGCAATACCCACCTCAGAGTTCGACGCCTCAATCGGCCCAGACTTCGCCCACTTCAATGCACGGCCTGTCGCAACCTCGGCGTACTCTGCAACAAGCCTCGCCTCTGCTAGATCCTCCTCCGAGCCACAACATGCCTCTGACGGATCCTCCTCCGAGCCTCAACTTGCTTCGGACAGAGACACCTCCTCTGTTTAACCCCCCTTAGACAGGGGAAATTCCACCAAATCATGCAAGTTCGAATGAGACGCCCCTGTGTAATAGGCAACAAGCTTCGCCACCGATAGATCTTCAGCTGAGCCACAATTCGCCTCCGACAGATCCCCCTCCGAGCCACCACTCGCCTCGGACAGTGACGCCTCCCTTGCCCAACCCCCTTCGAATTGGGGATTTCCCACCAAATCATGCCTTTTCAAACGAGACACCCTTGCAACACAACTCTCACCGCATTGAAACTACTACAATGCACGATTCGCCTCAGATCCGCAACCCTCCGGTGAACGGTTCCCCTCAGATCTGGACTCCTCCAGCGAAGGGTGTGCTAAAGGTAAACGTGGATGGTTCCTTTCTTCCGGAAACAGGGGAAGCGGCCATGGCTTGTGTCTGCAGAGACAACAGAGGAGTTCTCGTCGATGGCTTTGTGCGCATAGTTCGAGTGTCTTCAGCTCTTCAGGCGGAAGCACAAGCTCTTTTGCAAACCCTAAAGTACTTTGAGGGAAAAGATGAAAAAGAGATAGAGGTGGAGTCAGATAGCTTGGAACTGGTGAAGTCTTTGGAGGAAAGTACTCCGGTCCCATGGGGTCTCGACACGCTGTTCAACGAACTCCAGGCACGTGTGAAGTCTTTCACACGGTTAAAAATAAAACACTGCCAAAGAGAATGCAACACCATCGTAGACTGGGTTTGTAAGGCCCACCGAAGAAAAGCCCTCCCAGCTAATTGGGTTTATTATCCTCCTTCTTGTCTTCTGGACTTATTGTGTACTGAAGCTTCCCTTATATGAATGAATGAATATCATCTTTTTTCGATCAAAAAAAAAAAGTTAGGAATGGTTGATTGCATGCCAATAACTACATCAATGAAGGCTAAGGTGAAACTTCGAATGATAGAAAGAGAGAAGAGAGAGAATTGCAAAACTAAATTTATGTCGTTGAACTGGTAGCAGATCCAATGGCATGGATCGTGCTGTAAGAGGCACTGTTGGGAGAAGAGAGAATTGCAGGACAGAGAGTAAGGAAGGTATCGCCCATGTACATATAGTCTCCATGGATCTTGATCTAAAATTAACGTCCCCTTAACAATTATTAAAAATAAGCTCATTATCTTTCCCATCCTCGATTAGTTTCTTACCTACAACCGTTTCATTCTGTCCCATGTAATGATTTGATGATATTTTAGACACACCCAATCGTCCTTGCTTTCACTTGCCGTTTAATGTCCGTTTGAATTTTCTATAACAAATTTATTAAATTGGTATTTTTTTTTTTAAAGAACTTTAGCAAAATCAACTAAACTTCGACCATGCATTATTTTTTCATCGATATCAAATGACTTGATTTTCACATTAACAGAAAGTTTGCAAGTCAAACTTTCAGTATTTAGTGATACAAGTAATGATTAATGGAAGTTATAGGAAATTTTATTATCCTTACTACACTCAAATTTGTTATGATTGTACAATATTTTAATTGGAGGACGAATAGGAATTGCAAGTTAGATAAAGAAATACTATATAAATAAGAGTGATCCAAATAACCACATCTTTTTTCTTTTTTTTGCTAAAGCATATCTTTTTTTTAATTACCTTTTAACTTTATTAAGCATGTATTAATATATACTAACACATTTTTAGGAAAATCAGGGATCCTATCTTCCTATCTAGTCAAAACTTTGATTTCAATTTTTTTCTTGAACCAAACTTGAAGAGTACATTTACTCTTTTTTTCCCCAAAATAACAAAAACAAAAAACACAATTAGAAAATTAGAAAAATATTTAATTGAGGATTTTATTCGATTAAGATTGAGATGAATGAAAATAATAACCAATGACATGAGGCTTGTTAATTGGTGTGGTTGCATGTGAAAGGTCTTGAAGAAGGAGAATATTTCTTATGTTGTTGTTCCTTATGAGGTAGACACTCAAATCACTTTTGTGGCGATTATGGGACAAGTTGATGTTCTAATCACAGATGATTCGGATCTTATGCTATTTGGCTATCCCATAGTGAGTATAGTGGTTACTTCTTTCTATATCTTATCCAATCCTTTAAAATATACAACCACTTAGTAAACTATAGCCTTTTTTGACTCACTTAATTGAATGTAATAACAGATGACTCGGATTTTATACCATTTGATTGTCCTAAAGCGAGTTATCTAATAGCTACTTCTTGCTGCATTTTATTTATCCATTACAACATGCAACATATCCAATCCATTACATTTCAGATAACGCATTTCATGTTTATCTTTCTTGTGATTATGCATATATGCACTCTCACTCTTCAATAACACATTTCATAGTTGCTCTCCTATTCCTCACTACTATGAAGACCAACTACGCCCCCATCATTCTCATCCACTACACCCACCCCTCATGGTTGATTAGTTTTAGGATTTAATGAAGGGACAGAATTTGTAAGAAGGGCGAGACAACCCTCAATCGCGAACAAGGAAGAGAATAGAAACTTGACAAGCCAATTAGTCATGAATTTTTGTAGGTTTTGTGATGCATTGAATATCACTCCCTTTGGCTATTGACAATTTTCTCCGAGAAGGATAGCAATAACTCTCGTTATTTTCTCATATTGAATTGCCTCAACTATAAGTAAATCCCGTTCTTTTTATTTAGTAAACTATCTTTGACTCTTTTTTGGTGTTCATAATTGTGTTCACTGATATAGTTTGAATAGATGACATGCACCTAATTTGCAATGCATACAAGTCCAGACATAAGCTAGTTGCTAATTTGCAGGTGGCAAGTAAATTGAAAGTTTTCAATTTCGTAGGATCTAAATCCTTAATCAAAACACCTAAATCCTCTGGATAGAGAGCAGTTCCAAAGTAAGGAGCCAACGCCACCAAGGCATAGTTGTAGCCCATAATTTCAGTGGCCAAAAGCTAAGTATGAGACGTGAGGGCAAGGTCATGCTTGGTGTAACATTCTTTGGCTATCTTGGAACTGCTAACCACTATGGCTGAAAAAAAGCCAAGCTTGATGGTGAAGAATGACCCATACTCATCTGCCATGGACACGAAGGTCCTGTGAGGAAGACGGGATTTTGCTAGTATGGGCAAATGCCCTACGACGGACCATGCGCCTGCAACTTCTGGTAGTGTTTGAGCTTGTGACATAAGCTTTTGAAATGTACATGGATTGATAGGATGAAGACGACTAGGATCACTCCATACAAGTGGCTGAAGTTCAGGTCTTGAAGTAGAGAGTCCATTTGCAATAGGTTCATCATCGAGTTGTGTTGGTATTTTTTAAAGAACAGCATACGACTTCTACACCTTCCCCTCCTAGGATTATTGATTACTTCCGTAAAGTATAATTAATTACAGATTATGCTCCAATTGTGCTTAAGAAGTCACTGCCTCGGAGGATTGTTATTTACTTCCTGAGTGCCTTGAGGAAAGCACATCCCACGTGCTATGAAAAAAAAAAATTCCTTCGGAAGTAGGAGTAACTGGAATGGCATTCTAGAGAGCTCGGGGACCAACAAAAGATGCTTCTTAATTCATTGTAAAAGGAGAAGAATGGGTCGATGGGCTTTCGGTACTACTTTCCAGAAAAGCCGTTAGTTGAGGCTGTCAAGGGAGAGACGTCCGGGGTGAGAGAAAAAAGGTAACGGAGACGGAGAGGGGGTGAAAGAGAGTAACAGAGATTGGTAAAGGAGGGAGGAGAGAGAGAGAGGAGAGGCTTTGGGACACTGGTATAATGAGTTCATCTCAACCAATTTGGCACTACTTTCAGGCGGTTTCTCGACAACGCATTTCACAGTTTATATTTCTCGTGATTATGCATATGTACTCCGATGTACTCCCGCTCCTCGATAACACATTTCACAGTTGCTCTCCTATTCCTCACTACTATGAAGAACTTCACCCCCATCATTCTCATCCACTACACCCACCCCTCATGGTTGGTTAGTTTTAGGATTTAATGAAGGGATAGAATTTGAAAGAAAGACGAGAAAAGCCTATATCGCAAACAAGGAAGAGAATAGAAAATTGGCAAGCACATATGTCATGAATTTTTGTAGGTTTTGTGATGCATCATTCCTTTGGTTGTTCACAATTTTCTCTGAGAATGATTACAATAACTTTATTTATTTTCTCATATTAAATTGCCTCCACTATAAGTAAATCCCGTTCTTTTTAATTTGGTAAACTATCTCTGACTCTTTTTTTGGGTGTTCGTCTAATATTGTTTGAATAGATAACATGCACCTAATTTGCAATGCATACAAGTCTAGACAGTAGTAAGCTAGTTGCTAATTTGAAGGTGGCAAGTAGAGTGAAAGTTTTGAATCTCGCAGGATCTAAATCCTTAATCAAAACACCTAACTTCTCCAAATTTATAAGATTGGAGAGATTGGTTCTGAAAGAGTTCCTAAGGTTGGCTGAAATTGATTACTTGATTGGTAAACTAAAGGGGTTGATTTATTTGAAAATAAATGGTGACCGTATCTTAGAGAGTTGCCCAAGGAAATTGGTTATCTAATTGCCCTGAAAGAGCTCTTCTCGATCCATGGTTTTAGAGTTTGTTATTTGCCAAACTCAATCGGTAATCTAAGACATTTGTCAAGGCTAGTAATGGAGGATACTTCTGGACACAATCAAAAGGCTAATGGCTCTCCAGTACTTATCTTTGGTGAATTGTTTGAGTCTAAAATGGTTGCCAGATGCTGTTGGGAAGTTAAAGTTGTCAATGGAGATAAGTTTATCTAGGAAAACTATTGAGGAATTGCCTCGTTCGATTTGGAACCACGAAGATTTGGCATTGCAGATGAACAATAGTTACATAAGAACACCACATAGACTTATAAACAAAGCAAAGTGGACAAGCACATCGTGTGATTTGACTGTTGTGCTTGTCGAAGTCAAGTTGTTATGCACTTGGATATGAGGCACAACAAATTTTTCTGGATTTCACATTTCTTTGTTAACAAGAAAAAACCTATCACAATGTACCTGTGGGAGGCTTGTGACATTTTCCAAGAGGTCAAATTTGAAGTTCTTATTGATTAGTCCTTGATCAAGATTGTTGATGGTGAGAGAATATGGATGCATGATAAATGCACAGATTTTGGGAGAGAAATTGTTCTTCATGAAGATTTTAGAAAACCTGAAGGTCAAACTAGATTGTGATTTCCCAAGACAACCCAGACATAGTACGATCTAAAAAGCTAAGTACAAACAACACCATTTTATTCCTCCCTACTGCATTTGGTTGAACTTTTAGCAAAAGCTTTGGAGGAATACAAAGGATTTTATATTAAAATGTTTATTTCTTGCGAATAGTATTTGGTAAAGTGTAATTTTAAAAAGCGTCAAGATGCAATTATGGTTCTAATGTTGTTTCAAACTACACTTGAAAATGACATTTTTTTTAAAATAAACATCAAATCCCTAGCTAGACATCAGCAAAGGTCACACAATCGCTGGTGAGGCTCATCGGCTATTAGAAATGGGCCTAAACTTCATTGGATTAGGCCATGCTTTTGGGTTGATTTGAATTTTTCATACATTGAATATCAACCTTGCGCCTTTGGGAACATGGTGCCCACTAATGATGCAATCTTCAGTTGACACGTGGGGAACGCCAAGTGTTATTGGTGGGTGTAAAGAATCTCATTCGCTATGGCATGTGGGTAAGTCAGGTTGGAAATATCTAACTCTTTCACTTGTCATTCTTTATCAAATTGAGCATCTAGTGCTTCTTAAGTCTTGTTTAGAACATGAAGGTTGTTTAGCGATAGAGAGATTATCCACGTTAGGGTAGTCATGGCAGTGTCTACACCACCCGCTATCATTGCCTTCAAAGAAGAAATACATATTTGTAGGTGTTAATAGACCAAATCACAATACTGTCCAAACAAAAGTGCATGTTAACTCGTTGGCACAGTACTAACGAATGATAAACACAGATAATCAATCCACAACAAGCACGAAGGTGCAACGCTCTCGAAGGAGAAAATATAAAGAAATCTCTCATAATTATGTCATTTATCAAAACAATAGGCTACATTTGAGGTAACACAAAGTATATTAATATCCCAAAAAACCTAAATAAATTGTAGAGTTTATAAATCAGAAACACATTTTCATGTTTAATGTAGCACATTATCACTTTGCTGAAAGTGCTTGGCTTGGCTAGGTCTATTTCCCTACACCAGTAGTTGAATCGTTTAATAAAAGTATTTTCTTTCCAATTTGAGCCGACAACTATGATAAAATGGATTACACAACCTTACAAAAAGGGAAAATAAACCATTCTAAATTTTAATCTTTATACATGATTTATATACCTTCCCCTCCTAGGATTATTGATTACTTCCGTAAAGTACAATTAATTACAGATTAGGCTCTAATTGTGCTCGAGAAGTCACTGCCTCGGAGGATTGTTAATTACTTCTGGAGTGCCTTGAGGAAAGCACATCCAAGTCAGCAAACTCTCCATCCACTCGCTGGTTGTCACGTGTTACGTGCTTCGTTACTCTCTCCCTAGCACCCCCCTTCCCGTTACTTTTTTGTCTCCTCTCTCTCGTTAGGGTTTTAAATCTCCATTTTCATCTGAATTTTCTTGGCGAAGAATAACAAACCAACTGGGGTAGTAGGGCAACCCCATCTCGAGGATTAAAATGGAGTTTTCCATTTTGGTGGAATAATCAACATTGCCAAGAAAACTGTCGCCAATTCCTGAGCATTTGTAAAGATTGTCTTTTCTGGCCGGTAAAAAGGAAGACGGGAAAACAAAGAATCGCAATATTCTTCTTGGACCAGATTATTCACAACTCCCTGAAGCAGAGCTTGCGGCCACCATATTGGGCGTTGTCGAGACGACGGTCTCAGTGTCTCTGGCACTTTTTGATGGGTTTGCTTCTTCCTTTCCAGAAAAGCCGCCGGTTGAGGCTGTCAAAGGAGAGACGACATGGGTGAGAGAAAAAAGGTAACGGAGAGGGAGAGGGGGTGAAAGAGAGTAACAGAGACTGGTAAAGGAGAGAGAAGAGAGAGGAGAGGCTTTGGGACACTGGTATAATGAGTTCATCTCAACCAATTCGGCACTACTTTCAGGCAGTTTCTCCCATGCCTCGAATGGTTATTTCTTTGCACTAACTATTCCATTATCCTATAACTGTCCCATGCAATTATTCTTGAGATGTCCCACCATCTATTTTCAAAAGATAACTGCTCGTAACTGTTAGCTGGGTTCACTCCTATGTGGAGGAGACCCAATGAGTTGCAAGCCTAAAAAGGGCTTGAGCCTATATGATAAGTTATATGAGGAAATATAGTTTCTCACTATCTATATAAAGAGGTAGCCACAAAAAAGGAAACAATAACAAGAGAAAAAGAGAAAACAGAAAATTTTGGGTTTTGGGCAATATATGATTTACATCAAGCTGGCATCGGAGGTCGATTCGTGGTCCGATTGAGCTGAAATTTTGTCAGCATGTTCGTGGCACAATTTTATCGAATCTAAATGGTTTGATTTTCGTTTGAAACTCCATACATAAGGTTTTTCGTGGATTAATCAAAACCTGCGTTTTTGGTCAGATTTATCCTTGATCTCTTGTGAAGTTTATGTGTATTGTCAAGAATTATGTTTTTGAGGTCTTTGCTACTATGTACCTATAGTATTTGCTAGATAAGAACAATTTTGTTGATAGTGAAGAATTTTGGGTGGACTCCAGTACCGTGGTTTTTGATCTCCTCACATTGAGGAAGTTTTCCATGTAAAAAATCGTCTTGTGTTCGCGTGATTGGTATTTATTTTACTCTACTATATCGATTCCTATTAGGTTTATAGAAGATGGGAGATTATTTTATTTCGTTGCGTTGATTCGATATTGTTCGAATTGTTACCATTCTCCCATCAAAGTGGTATCAAAGCACCAGGTTATTGCTTGATTTTTTTGCCTTGTGTTAAATAATGGAAATGAATACGAGTAGAATGATTATACTGAATGGTTCGAATTATCATATTTGGAAATGGAAGATGGATGATTTTTTATATGTGAAAATTTTTATTTGCCCGTATTTGCCGAGAAGAAACCGGAGAATAAAACTGATGTTGAATGGTCTATATTTCATCGTCAAGTGTGTGGTTATATCAGGCAGTGCGTAGATGATAATGTTTTAAACCATATTATTGAGGAAACACATGCACGTAGTTTATGGGATAAGCTCGAACAGTTATATGCTTGAAAGACTGGGAATAATAAGTTATTTTTGATAAAACAGATGATGGCTCTGAGATATTATGATGGTACTCGTTTGACTGATCATTTTAATTATTTTCAAGGAATTATAAATCAGTTGGCTGTGATAGGAATCAAGTTTGATGATGAGATACAAACACTATGGTTGCTTGGTACTTTGCTAGACTCCTAGGAGACATTCCAAACATCTTTGTCTAATTATGCCCTAGATGGTACGATTACCATGGATTTGGCCAAGAGTAGTATTTTGAATGAAGAGATGAGAAGGAAGACACAATGATCGTCTTTTTCACATTCTGATGCCTTGGTTGTTGAGAAAATGGGAAGAAGTGGGTCTCGAGGTCCGAGAAATAGAGATAAAAGTCGAGACAAAAACAGAGGTAAGTATAATAAATTTGCTAATGTTGAGTGCCATTATTGTCATCAGAAGGGACATATTAAGAGGTTTTGTTGCCATTTAAAAATGGAGAAACAAAAGGAAAAAAGTAAAGAGAAGAAAAGTGATAATGACAGTAATGATAATCGTGTCGATGCACTTAAAGAAGACTTTCTCACTATTTTTTATGGTGATGTGGTGAATTTTGTATCTCATGAGACTAGTTGGGTAATTGATAGTGGTGCATCCGTTCATGCTACGTCTCATAGGGATTTCTTTACATCATACAAGTCAGGTGATTTCGGATTTGTGAAGATAGGAAACAATGGACTAGCTTAAGCTGTAGGCATCGGTGATGTGTGCCTAGAAACCAGCAATGACACAAGGTTAGTATTGAATAATGTTAAACATATACCTGATATCCGCTTGAATTTGATTTTTGTAGGCAAGTTGGATGATGAGGGGTATTGCAACACCTTCAATAATAGTCAATGGAAGCTCACCAAAGGTTCTCTTGTTGTGGCTAGAGGTGAAAAATATATATATATTTTTTTTTGATGACCCAGGGAACCCGCCGCACGGTCGGCAACCGGGGAGTAAACCCTGGGGAGGCACGCAGAAACCACCACCCACGCACCCCAGGCAAGGCACCACGCAGCGCTTCAGCCTCCTCGTCGGGGGCTTCGAAACTGGGACCTCCATCGTGGAGTCCAGCAGCCCTACCATCCACGCTGCAACGATGGGTGGTGGTGAAAAATATTTTTCGTTGTACATTATGCAGGCAAAGTTGTCCACAGACAAAATTAATGCAGTAGACAGCGAAGATACAGCGGAATTATGGCATAAGAGACTCAGTCACATCAGTGAGAAGGGTTTGTCAATATTAGCCAAGAAGAAGCTCCTTTCAGGATTGAAAATTTCGGCGCTAAAGAAGTGTGCTCACTGTTTAGTAGGAAAACAGAACATAGTTGCATTTAAAAGCTCCCCTCATTCAAGAAAGTCAGGTATATTGGATTTAGTGCATTCTGATGTTTGCGGTCCTATGAAAACAAAATCACTTGGTGACTCTCTTTATTTTGTTACCTTCATAGATGATTTTTCAAGGAAAATTTGGATTTATACCTTGAAAACTAAAAATCAAGTGTTAGATGCTTTTAAGCAATTTCAGGCCTCAGTTGAGAGACAAACTAGAAAGAAATTAAAATGCATCAGAACTGATAACGAGAGAGAGTATATTGAACCTTTTGATGAATATTACAAACAACAAGGTATTCGACATCAAAAGATATCTCCCAAGACGCCTTAGTTAAATAGCTTAGCTGAGAGAATGAACAGAATACTGGTTGAAAGGGTAAGATGCTTACTTTCACAGTCAAAGCTACCTGGATTCTTTTGGGGGTGAGGCTTTAAGTACAATTATGCATGTATTAAATCTTACTCCATGCGTTCATTTAGAGTTTGATGTTCCTAACAAAGTTTGAACAGGCAAAGATATTTCTTATGATTATTTGCGTGTCTTTGGGTGTAAAGCATTTGTGCATATTCTCAAAGATGAGAGGTATAAATTTGATGTGAAAACACGACAATGCATATTTATTGGTTATGGACAGGATATGCTTGGCTACAAGTTTTATGATCCGCTTGAAAATAAAATTGTAGGAAGCAGAGACGTTGTGTTTATGGAAGATCAAACAATAGAGGATATTAAGAAAGTAGAGATGATTTCAGCACCACAGGTTAGTGATAATCTAGTTGATTTAGATCCAGTTCCTCTTACAAATATTCCTACACAAGTTAATGAAGAACATCAGGAAGTAAATGTTCCAAATAACGCACATGTTCCTAAATATGTTGAAACATATAATAATATTCCTGAACCAGAGGCTCAATTAGATGTTCCACTGAATGTTCCAATCTGGAGATTCGTTAGAGACCGATGATCTTCCACCGGGTATTTTGAAGATGAGTATGTATTATTGACTGATGCAGGTGAACCAGAGTGTTATTCAGAAGCAATAAAAGATGAGTACAAAAGCAATTGGTTCGATGCTATGCGAGATGAGATGCAGTCACTTTATGATAATCATATTTTTGAATTGGTGAAGTTACTTAAAGGTAAAAGAGTTTTAAAGAACAAGTGGGTATATAAGTTGAAGAAAGATGAACATACTTTACAACCACGGTACAAAGCTAGATTGGTTATTAAGGGATTCGGTCAGAGAAATGGTATTGATTTTGATGATATATTTTCTCTGGTAGTAAAAATGTCTTATATTCGTGTGGTACTAGGCTTGGCAGCTAGCCTAGATTTTGAAATTGAGCAAATGGATGTTAAAATAACCTTCCTACATGATGACTTGGAGGAAGAGATATACATGGAACAACCTGAGAGTTTCAAAGTGAAAGGGAAAGAAGATTATGTGTGCAAATTGAAAAAAAGTCTCTATAACCCAAAACAAGCACCGAGACAGTGGTATAAAAAGTTTGTGTCAGTTATGACAGAACAGGGCTATAAGAAGACTTCCTTGGATAATTGTGTGTTTGTCCAAAATTTTTCTAATGATGACTTTATTATTCTCTTACTTTATGTTGATGATATGCTAATTATTAGCAGGAATGCTTCAAGAATTGAGTTATTGAAAAAACAGTTGAGCAAGTCTTTTGCCATGAAAGACTTGGGCTCGGTGAAGCAGATTCTTGGCATTAAAATTACCCGAGATAGAGATGCTAATAAGTTATTTTTGTCGCAAGAGAAATATATCAAGAAGATCCGTTAGAAATTTTACATGGACAAGGCTAAAGTGGTTAGTACTCCTCTTGCTGCCCACTTTAAGTTAAATATGATGCAAAGTCCTACGACTGATAAAGAAAAGAAAGATATGGAAAGTGTTCCGTATGCTTCAGCTGTAGGAAGCTTTATGTATGCGATGGTATGTACACGCCCAGACTTGGCGCATGCAGTTGGTATTGTTAGTTGCTATTTGTCAAATCCAGACAGAGAGCACTGGAATGCAGTGAAGTAGATTATGAGGTATCTTCGGGGAACTTCAAATTTGAAACTCAGTTTCGGGACCGGAAAACTTGAGTTAGTTAGATTCACAGATTCCGACTTGGCATGAGATATTGATACTCATCAATTTACTTTTGGTTATTTGATTTTTTTTGCGGGTCGAGCTGTGTCATGGAAGTCAAGATTGCAGAAGTGTATTGCACTTTCTACAATCGAAGCTGAATTTATTGTAACGACTGAAGCTAGTAAAGAGATGCTATGGATGAAGAAATTCTTAGAAGAACTTGGGTTCAAGCAAAAGAGGTATGTGCTATTTTATGATAATCAAAGCGCAATTCATCTTGATAAGAATTCATCTTTTCATTCTAGATTGAAACATATTGATGTTAGATATCATTGGATAAGGGATGTTCTAGATGAAAAGTTGTTGGAACTTGAGAAAATTCATACGGATCATAATGGCTCCGATATGATGACAAAGACTCTACCAAGAGAGAAGCTGGAACATTGCTGTTTGATAGCAAGGATGGTGAATCCGTCCACATTGTCGTGAGGGGGAGATTTGTTAGTTGGGTTCACTCCTATGTGGAGGAGACCCAATGAGTTGCAAACCCAAAAAGGGCTTGAGCTCATATGATAAGTTATATGAGAAAATATGGTTTCTCACTATCTATATAAAGAGAGAGCCGCAAAAAAGCAAACAGTAACAAGAGAAAAAGAGAAAGTAGAAAATTTGGGGTTTGGAGCAATATTTGATTTATATTAAGCTGGCATCGGAGGTCGATTCGTGGTCCGATTGAGCAGAAATTTTGTCAGTACATTCGTGGCGCAATTTTATCGAATCTGAACGATTTGACTTTCGTTTGAAGCTCCATACATCAGGTTTTTCGTGAATTGATTAAAACCTGCGTTTTTTGTCAGATTTATCCTTGATCTCTTGTGAAGTTTATGTGTATTGTCAAAAATTATGTTCTTAAGGTCTTTGCTGCTATGTACCTCTAATATTTGCTAGAGAAGAACAATTTTGTTGATAGTGAAGAATTTTGGGTGGACTCCGGTCCCGTGGTTTTTGATCTCCTCACATCGAGGAGGTATACCACGTAAAAAATTGTCTTGTGTTCAAGTGATGTTATTTATTTTACTCTACTATATCGATTCCTATTAGGTTTACACAAGAGGGGAGATTATTTTATTCCGTTGCATTGATTGGATATTGTTCGAATTGTTACTGTTCTCCCATCAGTAACTACTTGTCTTCCGTATGTGCACTCTTCTTCCATTGGTACTGCCGAATTGTAGTGGAAACGATTATCCTCTTTTAGCTTTTGCTAAGCACCAAGCTTTCCCAGTTCTCTTTGCTTCATCAAGTCATGCATTGATGCTTAAGCTATTTGTTCAGGTCAAATCTCGTTCGCTCGGAGTTATTCTTGAGGAAAGTAGTCCTGAGGAGCTTCAGGTAATAGAATCCTTTGTGGGGTCCCATTACCATATTCATTTGTTTTGCATGAGTGTTGCTTGATTTAGTACTTCTTTTTGCAGAAACGAGCAACTGTGAGCAACTGTAAGATCCTCTGTGTCGGAAGTACTTTTGCAGATCACCAAATTTTGTGATCTTTATCTCATGGAAATAGTTCTTGATGATGAGAGTGAGGTAATTGCAAAACACTGAATTGCATCTGTTTGGACAACACTAGAGAATTCATCATTTCTGCTTGAGTATTTTCTCATTCGTGCACTGTGAATGCCAGTACCATTGCTGGAATACTCCTAGTAAGCAGTGTATGATTGTTGTACTAATGATTTTACCAAACCGCTATGTTTGCACACAATGTGCTTGTTTTGTGTGGACCACTTTGCCTTAGTTATTTCTGGTTTTTGGACCTTGTTAATTGTTGGTATAACCAAGCTTTAGCTTTAGATTTGCTCATGTAGAATTGCTGTTAACATCCCATGGTTCTGTCATTTTGATTATGTTTTGTATTAGCATCATATATATTTTCTTAATCGCACTTCGTTTTTGTCATTCTGTTTCTTAAGATAGCAATTGTATTGCTGGGGCAATTTCCTCAATTTGTGCTATTTCAGCCAGTTGTGCCGCGTGTTGAAGTTGTTTTCTTCATTTGTGCAAAAAAGAGTTCTTCAGGCCTTGGAGTATGCTGGAGTCTTTACTTCAGGTGGTCTGATCGAGGAGAAGGTACACAAGTATCTGATATGAACCTAAGCTGGCCTATGGATTGTCGCATGGGCAATATGCTAATAATTTTTACACCCTACATGATCGTCTATCCCAAGCATTTCTTCTTTCTTTAATTTAATCGGATTCTGGGTTGGAGGGAACTTCTTCATGGCATTTATTTTTCTAGTTAAACTATATTATGAACACCGTTAGCAGTCTATCATCAGATGCTACACCACGAGAATATAATTCTGTTTCCTTGTGATCTTCATCATAGCCAAACGCACGTTCGACCTAGCAGCACAATTGACTTATTACTCCTAGCGTGTTGAAGATGAAGAATATGTTGATAAAAATAAAGCTGCACTGTATGATTAGGCAATAGTAAAGGCTCTATGATCTGTCTCAGTTGAATTGATATGTAGTGTAAGCAAGCGACTCAGAAGGTCTGGACCTATTGAGAGTAATTGTGTATTTTGCAACATCAGTTGGGTTCATAAGCATAAGCCTTGGAAGAAAATTACAGTGGTTTCTTTGCTTAGTAGAAATTGTTTGAAAAGAAGAGTTTCTAGGCATGATGCAGTCCATCCTTCTAGGATAGGTGCATAGTCTTTGCAATTCGAGGAGGATTCTAGCCCACGCTAGATATGTATTTTTTGTCAACGATTTTGATTATTTGAAAGATTTGCTTGTGCAAATTTGGTGGTCATGGATTGCAGCCAGGACACATTATATAATTACCTTTATTTTAGATCGATCATGTTGCAGAATGAATTTTTATGGTTAGGCACATTGGAATGGAAGAAGTAGCCGTGTGTTAAACAAAGCCTTTTATTTTCTCATCAGAGAGAAGTTGGTGAATGATGAGTTTACCTGAGATTGGTCAGGACCAATTTGCTCTTTTACTTGTACAGAAATCTTCTCATGAAACCCCAAATGCATTAATGGGGAGAGAATGAATAGTGTAAAAAAAAACCTTTTAAGGACGTCCGTTTCAATTTTTTTTTTAATTTGCATTTACTTGCTATTAACATAATTTTTTATTCTAGCTATATAGATAAAACCATACGTCATTTAGGAAAAATAGGATGTACTAATTTTACATTTATGCGTTCAGTTTGCAACCGCACGTCCTCATAAATTTTTGAGAAGTTTCCAAATATTCATGAGCTAAAAATCACTTTCATATGCCATTTTTCATAAATTTATTCAATTAATGTGGGTCGGATTGATGGCGTTAACTAAATATTCACGTTAGCATTTTCTGACTAAAATTAACTTCAAAGTGATTACATTAAATTTTTATTAAATGATTTAATAATAAATTTACAAAATTAAATGTATTATGATTGAATTAGATATCTTAGTAATTTTTTTTTTTTTTTTTGCCCCTAAGTACAGGAATAGACGCCGAGTAGCGCCGCGCCACCACCATGAAATCAAGAGCAGCAGGAGAAGCGTGGACCACAACTCGGGATTGAGAGTTTGCCGTCGCTGCCTTTGCCAGAAAAATCCGCAGAGCATTCTCGAGCTTGAGAGAAGAAGCAATCTCCAAATGGAAGTCGTCTGCCCAATCGACGAGAAGTGCGCTCCTGAAATCTCCGCCCTCCTCCTCGCGAAATCCAGGTAATGCTCCTCTCTACTCCTTCATTGATCCTTTTTCGAACGAGCAAGTTGTTGCAATCTTAGAATAGAAGGAACGAGTCGCTTTCACGTCCCTTCGCATTTGCATCGTCACGATGCGACCGCCGTGTTTTCTCCCGTTGCGGTTGAGATGGCAGTAGAATCAGTGAAGACTCAAGAGTATCGAAAGCAATGCTTGTGAATACCGAAATTTTACATCAATTTTAGTGAACGAAATAATTAGGCATCATTCTTAGTTATCTATCTTTTACTTTTGAGTCCATTAATACATCTAGAGATGATAAAAGATGTGATCTTTAAAATCTGATGTTGATAGGTCATGAGTTAAATGGCTCTGAAACCATTGTCGTTTGACTAGATTAATTTTTTTTTTAGTTGGTCTTAATCTACTCTTACTCTAACTTTCACTCTCAGACTTTTGTCTGCCTTCTTACAGGGTGTGGGAGTCAAAACCCACACCTGAAACTAACACGTCCCCGCCCCAATCCTTCCTAGGAATGTGAGAATTTGAACCCCTCACATTCTCCTTCCATATTGGAATGATGGCTATTGGGACAAACCTCAATAATTGTCTTTTGACTAGATGGTTCACCAGATTTTCGCATTTTTTTTCCTCCGCCTTTCCTCCCACCTTTTGATACCTAAGATATGTAATAAATATATATAAAATACCTCAAATATAATTAAATTTGAATATTTAAATAAAAAGATTAAATGAAAAAATCTAAATTGTTATTTTTTGTTATTTTGAATTTCTTATATTGGAATTCAAATATTAGTTATATTGAAATATAATTTTACTTAGCTTTTTATTTTTTAACGAATTTTTAAAATTTTTGGATGTTTTAATGATTTCACAATTTTTATGAATTTATTAACCTTTTATTATTTAAAGGATTTTTCCTAATTTTTAACAATTTTAGGATTTTAGAGAAATTTTTACTATTTTTTTGTTGTATTATATTCGGGTAATGGGTTTGGACCAAGTTTACTTGATTCGATCCACTGAACTGACAACTGTCTACCATCCAAACCCAATTGGATTAAAAAAATTTAAACATTTTTTTATTTTTCTTTGATTTTCCTATTTTTTTAATGCTTTTTCTCCTTTCTTTTATCTTTTTTTTTTTTTTTATAATTTTTGGTCATTTTCCCTTGCAAGTTTCTTCTTCTCGAAGCCTTCGCCACCACCGAAACCACACAAATCCTCAACCCATCACTCAACACTCTACGCAAATGTGTACGTGTCCGTACAGCTCAGCCACGAACTTCACTAAAGCAGAGCAAAACAGAGAAGAGGTTATTTAGGGTTTGTTTGGTTCAACTCTGGGGAAATGAATTCCCCAAATATCTTTAAATGAATGGGCATTTTGTGAATGTAAGAGTGTTTGGATACTCATTTTTGTGTATATTTTGCAAAGCAACTTTAAGGTGAAAGGAAATAGAAAATAAAAAGAAAATAAAAAGCAAAATGAGAAGAGTAGATGTAGATGTGAAGGGGAAAACCGTGGGGGAGGTGGCGGTGGTGGGGAGGTAGCTCGCTTGAGGTGGAGCGACCCAAGCGACGCTACCTGAGGCTGCGCGATCTCAAGTGGTGTCACTTGAGTCGCTTGACCTTAGTAGGTCATGCGACCTTAGGCAACATTGGAGGTCGTGCGATCTCAAGCGAGGCTTCCAACGGCCAAATTTGGCCGCTTGACGGTTAGATCCGGTTGCTCGTGGTTGAGTGTTGCGAAAATGCTGAAAGCCTAAAGCAAGTCTCTACCTGCTTTAGGCTTTTAGCATTCCAAATGCTAGCATGTGGCAAATGGAGCCTAAAAAATTTGAACCAAACACCTAATATTTTCACAAGGGTCTTTGGGGGCTCAAAACCCATTGGGAATGCTGAACCAAACGAGACCCTAATCAGTGTAGTGAGGTGGAGCCATGAGAATTGACACCAATGAAGGTCGGTGAAGGAAAGCTTCAACATCAACCTGTGATCGAAAAACACCACCACTAGTGAAGGAATATAGAATAGGAACCGAGCCACGTCACATTCTCAACCGAGAAAACCTAAAAAGATCCACCAAAGCTTTGATCAGCCGCCTCGAAAATGGACAATTGCCCTCCATCGATGACAATGAACCATGTCTAGAGGCGCTAGAACGTGAAAAAATCTGCTAAGGGGCCGACGAGCATATCCTCAGTTGTCATAGGGAAAAAATCGCCACCATCACCGTTGAGGATGATCCTTGCTAATGCCACTGTGTAAACCTTTTGGAGGAAGAGGAGGAGTGATGATTCGCGTGAGAGGGTTAGGAAGCTCGAAAGATTGTGTTTTTGACTTTTTGACAATTACCCAGTTAGCCATCATCATTTTCCATAATATGGGCTCCTGAAATCTTTCCTTTTTGGAATTCTTTTCAGTTTTTTGATGATTTAGGAGATGAACGGAATGAACGAATTGATTTTTCATCCTTGTTTCCTCTTGAACAAGCATACTAGCCAATTCATTTACATTTCACTTATTTTTTTATAGTGTTGTAATTCATAAAAAAAATGGCCCATATTTTTCATGAGGCAATTAGTGAAGTATGAACTGTATTAAAAAGTTTCCATTCGCATTCATTCCCAAGATCCTTAACTTTGTTGCTAAGTTTGTCATCCCAAGAATATTTTCATGCATGGTACATGAACCATCATACTTCATGGTAGTCAAAGTGCTCATTAATGTATCAACAAGTGACTTATTAATAGTTTGAGAAAGATCTTCCACAAATTTCATATATTCCTTAGCACTCTTAGTTTTCAGAAAAATAGTGTTTAAGTTGTTTGCAATTGTCATTCGCACAAATATTAAGCTCGGTCTATACGATCTTTTCCCAAAAGTTTTATGGAAAGTCTTTTCATTATCGTTACTCTCACCAATAATGGCCGCTGGTTCCTCAACTTGGAGTGCCAAATAAAGATCAAAGACATCTAAGTGAAACTAGACTTGTTAACTCCAATAAGATAAATTCATTCCATTGAACAAAAGAACAAACAAAATGTGCAAATGAAGTGAAACAAGCATAGGTACTGTAAATATGCAAGCATATACTCATATATTAATGTTTTTGGTGGTGGTTCACGCCATTCAATTAGTGCCGAAGAAAATTCAAAAAGTCGAGTAATGAGTCACCCAAGGCAGATCTTCTGCCCTAGTGCACATGGCCTAAGGCATCGTTTGATCAAGAACTTTCCATCTCAGGTCCAAGACATTTAAGTGAAACTAAACTTGTTTACTTCAATAAGAGAAATTCATTCCATTGAGTAAAGGAATAGAGAAAGTATGTGAATGAAGTGAAATGGGCACTAATCCTGTAAATTTACAGGAATGTACTCATACATTAATGTTTTTGGTAGTGTTTTATGTCGTTCAATTGGTGCCAAAGAAAATTTAGAAAGTTGAGTAATGAGTCACCCGGGGCAGATCTTCTACCGTAGCGCACATGGCCTAAGGCATAGTCTGATCAAGAACTTTCTATCTCAAGTCCAAGACACCTAAGCGAAACTGGACTTGTTCACTTCAATTAGAGAAATTCATTCCATTGAACAAATGACAAACAAAGCATGCAGATGAATGGGCACAAATATTTTAAGTATGGAAGAATATACTCATATTAATGTTTTTGGTGATGGTTTATGTCGTTCAATTGGTGCAAAAGAAAATTGAGAAAGTCAAGTAATGAGTCACCCGAGGTCGATCTTCTGCCCCAGCGCATATCTCCTAAGGCATTATTTGATCAAGAACTTTCCATCTCAGGTCCAAGACACTTAAGTGAAACTTGACTTGTTTATTCTAATTAGAGAAATTCATTCCATTGAACTAAGGAATAGACAAAGCATGTGGTGAAGTGAAACGGGCATAAATACTATAAATATACAAGAATATACTCATACATTAATGTTTTTGGTGGTATTTTTGGTGGTGGTTCATGCCATTCAAAGGTACCAAAGAAAATTTAGATATACAGTGATCATGCCAACAAAATGATTCACCCTCTATCTCGCGACCTCTTCGTCGGAAAGTTATGAAATGGTAAAAAGGTCCAACAAATTGCCTACATCCCTAAGAGATCAACAATTCATCGCACATGGAATGACGGCTAGGCAAGGACATTGGCTGAAGTCTTATCTCTCTAATCCATCCATAAGGTTGAAGCGTTGATTTTTCAAAAATTAGCATAACTTAATCGAATCCTTATTCATTTATTTATTTTACTATCTAGATAAGTTGCATGTAACCTAAAAATTGAAATATATTTTTACATTGATCTTTTGGGAAAATCAACGCTTCAACCTGATCGATGGATCAAATAGATAAGACTTCATCTAGCGCCCTCGCTCGGCCGTCATTTTATGTGATGCGTCGTTGACCTCTTGGGGATGGCACAATTTGTTGGACTATTTGACCATTTTATAATGTTACGATGAAGAGTGCGCGAGATGGAGGGCGGATCACTTGTTGGCATGATCATTGTATTTCTGAATTTTCTTCGGCACCTTTGAATGGTATGAACCACCACCAAAAACACTAATGTATGAGTATATTTTTGCATATTTACAATATTTGTGCTTGTTTCACTTCATTCGCATGTTTTGTCTGTTCTTTTGTTCAAATGAATGAATTTCTCTGATTGGAGTGAATAAGTCGAGTTTTACTTAGGTTTCTTGGACTGAGATGAAAATTTCTTGATCAGATGCCTTGAGCCATGAACGCTGGGTAGAAGATCTACCTGGGGTGACTCATTTCTTGACTTTCTGAATTTTCTTTGACACCAATTGAACGGTGTGAACCAATGAAGACTCGAGAGTATCAAGTGCGACACTTGTGAATACTGAAATTTTACTTTTATTCAATGAACGAAATAATCAGGCTTCATTGTTAGTTATCTATCTTTTACTTGTGAGTCCATCAATACATCTAGAGATGATAAAATATGTGATCTTAAAAATTGATGTCGAAGGTCATGAGTTAAATGACTCTGGAACCATTGTCGTCTGACTAGATGGTTGAACAGATTTTTGCATTTTTTTCCCTCTGCCTTTCCTCCCACCTTTTGATACTTAAGATATGTAATAAATATAAATAAAATACCTAAAATATAATTAAAATATATAAATAAAAAGATTAAGTCAAAAAATCTAAATTGTTATTTCTTGTTATTTTGAATTTCTTATGTTGGAATTGAAACATTATTTATGTTGAAATATTATTTTAATTTTATTAATTTAAGAAGCTTGTTTTTTGAGAAAAAATAACTTTCCTATTATGGATAGTAAAAATCTTATCAATCTTTATCCAACATTTCCCATGAGATAATTTTATTTGGTCTATATCCCTCTTATATATGACTTTATCCTTTCTTGAGTAGGTACCAAATATATTTATCTTAAGCGCTAAACACGGCCTAAAGGTTCTTCCAATTTTGGGTTTCAAGATTTTTAAGGGTTTTCCAATTTTAACTGTTTTTTTTTAAATTTAACATTTTAATATTTTCGAAATTTTAAAAATTATGAATTTTCTGGATTTTTGGTGTTTTAAATGCTTTTCTGAATTTTTGAAATTTTTTTATTGCTATTAATAATTTGGAATTTTCAAATTTTCCTAATTTTTGGAATTTTTGGATATTTCTTAGTTTTTTTTATTTTTTAACGAATTTTTAAATTTGTTTGATGTTTTAATTATTTCACACTTTTTATGAATTTATTAACATTTTATTAATTTTAAGGATTTTTCCGATTTTTTTTTTTTTTTACATTTTTAGGATTTTTGAGAAATTTTTAGTACGGGTAACGAGGTCAAACCATGTTTATATGATTCGATCCACTAAACCGACCATAGTTTACCCAGATCAAACCCAATTGGATTAAAAAAAATTTAAACATTTTTTAAACAATTTTTATTTTTCTTTGATTTTCCTTTTTTTAATGCCTTTTCTCCTTTCTTTTTTTTTTTTATTTTTTTATTTTTTTTTTTTTTGCCTATTTCCTCAACAAGTTTCTTCTTCTCGAAGCCTCTGCCTACCTTCTACAACTCTTCTTCATCAAAGACCCCACCATCACCGAAACCACACAAATTCTCAACCAATCACTCAACACTACGCAAATGTGTCCATATAGCTCAGCCACGAACTTCACTAAAGTGGAGCAAAACAAGGAATAGGTTACCTAGGGCCAGTTTGGTTCAACCAAGTATTTTTGAATAAATGGGCATTTTGTGAAGGCAATAATGTTTGTATACTCATTTTTGTGTATATTTTGCAAAGCAACTTTAAGATGAAAAGAAAAAGGGAAAAAAGAAACAAAGAAAAGAAAACAAAAAGGGAGGAGGAGCTGCAGCTACGTTGGAGAGGGGAAAATCGAGGGGGAGGCGGCTCGATAGTGGTGGTGGTGATGGTGGGGAGGTGATTGGTGGCAGTGGTGGTGGGGAGGTGGCTCGCCCGAGGTTGCGCAACCTCAGGTGAGGCTTCCCGGCAGCCAAATCTGGCCCTCCATGGCTAGATCTGTCCGATCGCCAACTGAGCTTCGCGGTGAAGTAGCAAGTCCAAGTCCAAGTCAAAAGAAGAAGAAGATGAACAGTGTTTTTTGAGAGCAAAAGATGAAAACATGATTATCAGTAAGGGCAATATTGGAAAGAAAAAAAACTCATTAAATCTTAACTTAGCATTTCAAAAATGCTGAAACCCCAAAGCATGTCCCTACTTGCTTTGGGCTTTCAGCATTCCAAATGCTAGCATTTGGCAAATGGAGCTTAAAAAATTCGAACCAAATACTTGATATTTTTCCTAAGGGGCTTTGGGGGCATAAAGCCTCTTGGGAATGATGAATCGAAGGGGCCTAAGTGAAACTAGACTTGTTTAGTCCAATCAAAGAAATTGATTCCATTGAGCAAAGGAACAAACAAAGTATGCGAATGAAGTGAAATGGGCACAAATACTGTAAATATATAGGAATGTACTCATACATTAATGTTTTTGGTGGTGCTTCCCGCCATTCAATTGGTATCAAAGAAAATTCAGAAAGTTGAGTAATGAGTCATCCGGGGCAGATCTTTTGCTGTAGCGCATATGGCCCAAAGCATCATCTGATCAAGAACTTTTCATCTCAAGTCCAAAGCACCTAAGCGAAACTCGATTTGTTCACTCCAATTAGATAAATTCATCTCATTGAACAAAGCAACAGACAAAGCATGCAGATGAAGTGAAACGGGCACATATATTGTAAGTATGCAAGAATATTCATATATTAATGTTTTTGGTAGTGGTTCATAAAAAGATATGTAAACTGTTTAAGAAACAGTTTACATAACTTTAGTAGTAGTAAATCGAGGAATGACAACCATCTCCCACACTCTTTGTATTTTGAGAAATAATTGTATAACCATATAACTGTATTGCTTTTGAATGTTTCGACTATTCTTTATCAAATGATGTCTTCCTCCATTCTAGATTGAAGGGAAATTTCCTCCAAATTCAATAGCGATACAATTACACGGTTATGCAATTATTTCTCAAAATACAAAGAGTGCGAGAGATGGTTGTCATTCCTCGATTTACCGTTGCTAAATCTCGTCTTTGCTCTCTCCCTCCCCATCCTCTTTCCTCTCTCGATTTACCGCTGCTAAATCTCGTCTTTGCTCTCTCCCTCCCCATCCTCTTTCCTTCTCTCTCTCTCTCTCTCTCTCTCTCTCTCTCTCTCAAGGACGTTCAAGCTCTTTGGAGGACAGCAATGGAAGCCATGAAGACGAGGACCTTACCTGGAGATTTTGAGAAGTTCAATGAGGAATATGAGTGGCTCGGGAGCGACCAGAGTGTTTTTATGCTCGTTGTCGCATTGCTTGGCACGTTTGCAGCCAAATTGAGTATGAATCGTCCGAGTGTCCTTTGGCAATGCGATACTAGTTTCTCTGAGGTCATCATGACGGTCTTTCTTTCTTCCTTTAGCATTGTCTTTCTCATTCTAGGTGGTCTCCCATCAAGGAATCCATTTTTCATGGTGATTACGAGGGTACTGCTATATAGGGCAGTAATATCTCACGCATTCAATTTTGCCCTTCTGATAAGACCCACCACGCCCAAGGATATGGCCAACAATCTAGAAGTTGGCATAAAGACATGGGCGGGAGTGATGGTCGTCTTTTTAGTGGTGTTTCACACCATTAATGGTTCCAGAAGAACATTTTGACGTTAATAAAGGAAACCCGAGGAAGGAACATCTCCTGCCCAGCGCCCGTGGCCCAAGGGTACACTTATATATATAATGACTCTTTCATTCAATATGTTGTTATTGACTTAATGGTTATGCATTATGAAGTTCCACTTTGCATTGAACATTACGCTTGGAGATGAAGATTGCTCTAGAGTCTCCACTTAAAAATATATTTTTATTATATTATGACTTGATTGTAGTTGGTGGGAGCAAAACTTGGCAACTTGGTCTTCCTCCTCCCTTATCCAATCTCTGTTACGTCCCTGTCTTTGCATGTTTCGAGCAACGTATGCATCCATTTCTTTATTCTGGCCCAATTCAGTAGAATGTTTCTTCGAAAACGACCAGATGGTCATTGACTCTGCTAGCTATTGTCACAAAGGCCATTAGTGTTGGCACGTATGAGTTCCTTCGTTCGTCAACTTGTCGTTTTCTCTACTTTTTCTCCTCCATCTTCAACCTATGTTTCGGTGCTCATCTTCTCTACGACAAGTTGACGAATGAAGGAACCCATACGCACCGACACTGATGGTCTCCATGACAATAGCCAGTGAAGTCAACGACCATCTGGTCGTTTTCAAAGAAACAGTCTACTGAATTGGGCCAGAATAAAGAAATGGATGCATACGTTGCTCAAAACATGCAAAGACAATGACGTAACAGAGATTGGATAGGGGAGAAGCATGACCAAGTTGCCAAATTTTGCTCCCACCGACTACAATCAAGTCATAATATAATAAAAATTTATTTTTAGGTGGAGACTCTAGAGGAGTCCTCATTTCCAAGCATAATGTTCAATGCAAAGTGGAACTCCATGATGGATAACTATTATGTCAATAACGACATATTGAATGAAAGAATCATTATATAGACTAGTGAACCCTTGGGCCACGAGCACTAGGCAGGAGATGTTCCTTCCTCAGGTCTCCTTTATTGACGTCAAAATGTTCTTTGGCAATCATTGATGGTGTGAAACACCACTAAAAAGATGACCATCACTCCCGCCCATATCTTTTTGCCGACTTCTAGATTGTTGGCCATATCCTTGGGCACGGTGGCTCTTAGTAGAAGGGCAGAACTGAATGCGTAAGATATTACTACCGTATACAGCAATACCCTTGTAATCACCATGAAAAATGATCTCCTTGACGGGAGACCACTTAGTATGAGAAAGACAGCTAAAGGAAGAAAGGAATACCGTCATGATGACCTCAGAGAAACCAGTATCATGTTGCCAAAGGACGCTCGGACGATTCATACTCAATTTGGCTGCAAACGTGCCAAGCAATGCGGCGACAAGCATGAAAACACTCTCGTCGCTCTCGAGCCACTCATATTCCTAATTGAACTTCTCAGAATCTCCAGGTGAGGTCCTCGTCTTCATGCCTTCCATTGCTATCCTCTAGAGAGAGAGAGAGAGAGAGAGAGAGAGAGAGAGAGAGAGAGAGGGAGAGGAAAGAGGATGGGGAGGGAGAGAGAAAATAGCAGTAAATCAAGGAATGACAACCATCTCCCACACTTTTTGTATTTTGAGAAATAATCGCATAACCGTGTAACTGTATCGCTTTTGAATGTTTCGACTATTCTTTATCAAATGACGTCTTCCTCCATTCTAGATTAAAGGGAAACTTCCTCCAAATTCAATAGCAATACAGTTACGTGGTTATACAATTTTTTCTCAAAATACAAAGAGTGCGGGAGATGGTTGTCATTCCTCGATTTACTGCTGCTAAATCTCGTCTTTGCTCTCTCTCTCTCTCTCTCTCTCTCTCTCTCTCTCTCTCTCGGGGACGTTCAAGCTCTTTGGAGGACAGCAATGGAAGCCATGAAGACGAGGACCTCACCTGGAGATCTCTCTCTCTCTCTCTCTCTCTCTCTCTCTCTCTCTCTCTCTCTCTCGGACATTCAAAGGACGTTCAAGCTCTTTGGAGGACAGCAATGGAAGCCATGAAGACGAGGACCTCACCTGGAGATTCTGAGAAGTTCAATGAGAAATATGAGTGGCTTGGGAGTGACGAGAGAGTTTTCATGCTCGTCGCCGCATTGCTTGGCACGTTTGCAGCCAAATTGAGTATGAATCGTCCGAGCGTCCTTTGGCAACATGATACTGGTTTCTCTAAGGTCATCATGACGGTCTTCCTTTCTTCCTTTAGCATTGTCTTTCTCATTCTAAGTGGTCTCCCATCAAGGAATCCATTTTTCATGGTGATTACGAGGGTACTGCTGTCTAGGTAGCACGGACACGTTGTCCGTGCTTCCATGTCGTGTCCGACACGTGTCGGAGCGTGTCGGACACGTCGACACGCTCGGACACGGTCGGGACACGCGGTCAACGCGTGTCGAAAATCCGACGCGCGGTCAACGCGTGCCCGACACGTTCTGACACGCGTGTCCGGAAGATGATGGAGGGTGGAAGCGACGGCGAGGGAGTAGAGACGAGGACGCAATGGCGAGAGACGGCTGCCACTGTGATGCTGCGACGGAGCCGACGAGGTTGCAGCTGTGAGGGAGAAAAGGCCAAAGGCGAGAGGAAGAGGAGAGGAAGGCGGTCGTGCGGCAAGCGGCGAGAGGCGGCGAGCGGCGAGCGGCGAGGAAGGGGGTCGTGTGGCGAGCGGCGAGCGGCGAGAGGCAACGAGCGTCGAGCGGCGAGGAAGGGGGTCGTGCGACGAGCGGCGAGCGGCGAGCGGTGAGGAACGAGAAGAGGAAGGGTCGTGCAGAGCTAGGGTTTTGAGGGGCCATCGCGTATTGGGGGAAGGGGAAGAGACGGAGGGGTTTTTGATGTTGCGTATTGGGGGAGGGGAAGAGACAGGGACAGCCTGTCTGTCAGTGAAGGGGAGGGAAAGAAAAATAAATTTGGGGGTGGGGGTAAACGAGCGATGGTGGGGAGGGAAAGAAAAATAAATTTTGGGGAGAGGGGGAAATGGACGAGGGAAAGAACTCTAGGGTGGGGTGGACCTTACTAGAGATTTTTTTTTAATGAAAAAATAAATAAATGAGATTAAAATACAATTTCGAAAAATAAAAATACTGAATTTGAATTAAATTAATTAAAAATAAAAATATTTATTTAATGTATAACGTGTCGGAACGTGTCGGAATTCTCTATTTTTTGAAAAATAACGTGTCACGTGTCGTGTCGTGTCGTGTCGTGTCGCCGTGTCCGTGCTACCTAGACTGCTGTATAGGACAGTAATATCTTACGCATTCAGTTTTGCCCTTCTGATAAGAGCCACCGCGCCCAAGGATATAGCCAACATTATAGAAGTCGGCATAAAGATATGGGCGGGAGTGATTGTCGTCTTTTTTGTGGTGTTTCAAACCATCAATTCGAAAGAGAAAAGGGCTCTGGCGAGTTTTTCACTGTTCATCCGATTTCTTGCGTGGCTGATTCCCGAAGTGTTGAGCGTTCGTTGAGGCCGATTCTCGGGGATCTGTGGAGCCTTGAAGGCGTCTTCAAAACCCATTCAAGCTCGGCCTGGTACGTGCTCCTCCTTGGGTTCGATGGCCGGTTTTAGCTAGGGTTTTCCGCCCTTGTTTCTGCGGTTTCGTTTCTGTGCAGCTATGATTCCCGGAATGGCTTTGGCCCAAAATGAGGGGCCAGGGTCTGGAACTCGTAGCCTTCCCCATCTCGATAATGGTCCATCCTCTTCTGGTGGTCCCGTGAACGAGAATAGGGGTGTTACCGCCCAGAACCCTGCTGGTTTGAATGATGCTTCTGCCCGTGCTCGATTTACCCAAGCTCAAGGTGGGCCGAGGGGTAGGAGTAGAGGCAGGTCGGGTTCTAAACGGCCTCAGGGAGCAACCTCGACGAGCTCCAATCTTCGTACTTGGGCGAGTGTGGCTGTGGCTAGGGTGTCAACCATAGGATACGATTTGGAGTTCTGCCCTCCATCTTATGTTGGTAATAAACCAGTTATTGAAATGACCGACGAAGATCTTCAAGCCGCCGATCCTAAACTTCAAGATTGTCTTGTTGGCTACTATATTGGGAGGAGAATTCCCTTCAGAGTTACTGAAGCTGCTTTCAAGAAAGTTTGGGGCATGAACTTGGTTGAAGTTATGGCCAATGGAAAGGGATTTTTCTTTTTCCACATTCCGGACAATGAGTTTCGAAGGAAGGTATTAGAAGGTGGGCCTTTTACCGTCTCAAAAGTGCCTATCGTTCTTCAACAATGGACGCCGACCTTAGAGCTGAGGATGGATGCTCATCTAACCGTTCCTGTGTGGGTAAAACTTATAAATCTTCCTGCTGCTTTTTTTTCCTCTCAGGCAATTAGCAAAGTTGCTAGCGCCGTTGGGAGGCCACTCTATGTAGACCAAAGAACGGAACAGATGAAAATGTTAGCCTACGCTAGAGTCTGCGTAGAAATCACAGCAAAGCAGCCTTCGTATGAAACGATTGAGGTGGTTCATCATGGTGAATCATGCGTGGTTGATATAGAATATGAATGGAGACCCACGGCTTGTGCAGGGTGTGGCATTTTTGGCCATAAATGCAACCCAGTTGCTGCGTCTTCTATTGAAAAGAATGTTCAACAACCCTTGAACGTTACACCTCCGATCCCTCAATATGTGTCTTTGGCCCCTGCTCCTCCTGCTCTGTCTCCAGGTCATGCAAATTCCCCTCAGCATGTACAGACTAAAGACAGTACGCGAGACAATCCCTTATTTATTAATAGGTCGGATGCTGGACATTGCCCAGCAGGGGAGACCACTTCAGATCGGCACATGATTGCAGACCCTGTTGATGAACATAATGCTCCTCAAGCAGACTCTGCTGTTGCTCGCAAGGTGCCCCTACCTCTTGCCTCGACTACTTTTGTGAGTAATTCATCTTTGGTTGATGAGGGATGGCAACAAGTAAAAGGGAAGAAGAAAAAGCAACCTGCAACTAAAGAGGCGGATTCTTTTGGTTTAGCTCGACCTAGTGAAGGTAGGCAGCAGTCGAAGTTGAAGTTGAAGACTTCGGCACCAATTAAACCACCACTCCTTCCACCTATGCAGATTTCTAAAGGCCTCTTGAAGGCACCTTCCAAGGTGCATGATGGTCGTGTAAAAATGTCACACCCGATTTCCCACTCGGATACTGCTCAGTGCTCCGATGAAATTGGTAGTTCCAGTTTACATGCTGCTTTGGACAATGAAGATTTACTTTCCATCAATTCTTCTCCTCGGGCACAGATTTCAGATGTAAGGCCAGAAAGTCTTCAGGAGCAAATGTTGCTTCACCCACCGGACCCGCCCCCTTCGGTGAACACCAACGCGACCTCTACTGGTCGTAAGGTCTCTAAAATGAGGTGATTCTCTCCCTTCCTTTTTGTAAATATGTTTTTTGGGTTTTGGAATGTTAGGGGTATTCTCGGTCCTATTAGACGAGCTGAGATCAGGAAGCTTGTTTACTCGAACAATTTGTGCTTGATTGGCATTTTTGAGACACACGTCCCCGAGCCTTTGTTTGACTCCATCTCCTTGACCTTATTAAGAGGATGGAAGTGGACGGCTAATTATGACTACTCTCCGCGAGGTAGAATATGGGTTGGGTGGGACCCCAATGTTGTTGCTTTTGATCCCCTCTCTTCTAATGCGCAAGCTATTCATGGTTACCTTACTCTCAACATCTCTAGCATGAGTTGCTACATTTCTGCAGTCTATGGAGATCATACTTTTGTGCGACGTAGACCCTTATGGGATGATCTTATCCATTACAATGAAGTCTTGCAGGACTCAGCTTGGCTTGTGGCCGGTGATTTCAATGCCATAAGAGACCCCTCGGATAGGGTTGGGGGTTCAAATTCTTGGGTTCCCAATTTTGATGAGTTTCGGTTATGCTTAGCTCGGACTGATTTGGTGGATCTTCGTTATGTTGGCCTCCGTTTTACCTGGTCTACATCGTCCGGTGCTGCAAGGAAGATGCGTAAGATTGACAGGGTTCTGATTAACTCTAAATGGAACCACCAGTTCTCCTTCTCTGAAGCTTCTTTTCTTAACCCGGGGATCTCCGATCACTCTCCTATGATTGTCAGAGTTCTTGATCCGGTGCTAAGAAGAAAGCCTTTTAAATACTTTGACTTTTGGTCAAGAACACCCGGATTTCTCATCAATTATCAATCATGCTTGGGATAGCCCGATGTGGGGAGTACCAATGTTTCGCCTTGTGTCTAAACTGAAGATTGTAAAAGGTTGCCTCAAGACCCTCAACAAAGAATCTTTCTCGAACATCTCGGTGAGAACGGCGGAAGCTAGAGAAGCTCTTCGCAGCACTCAAGTTGGTCTTCAGGATGATCCCGCTAATTCTTCTCTTGCAGATCTTGAGAATTTTCAGCGTCGTGCTTTTGTTGAACTGCGCCTCCAAGAAGAATCATTTTACTGTCAAAAGTCTCGGGTGAAATGGCTAAAGGAGGGTGATCGAAACACCAAGTTCTTTCACCACTCTATGAAGAATAGACAACTCAATAACCACATCCTTTCAAAGTGAAAGATCCATCCGGCTCCATCATCACGAACCCTTTTCTTGTGCCACAAGTGTTTGTATCCTATTTCTCTGAGCTGCTTTCACCTCAGGTGGGTCTTTCTAAGCCTTCTCTTCAAGAGTTGAAGACATTCATCCATCGGCCACTCTCGGATGCGCAATGCTGCTCTATCGCCTGTCCAGTTACTGATGTCGAGATAAAGGAAACACTCTTCTCTCTTGCAAGGGGTAAAGCCCCGGGTCCTGATGGTTTCTCTGTTGAATTTTTCAAATCCAATTGGGGAACAGTCGGGTCACTCGTCTTAGAAGCAGTTAAGGACTTCTTTTCTTCAGGATATCTTCTAAAAGAGGTAAACAACACTATCCTTGCTTTGATTCCCAAAGTTCCGAATGCTTCTGCTGTCACGGATTATAGGCCTATTGCGTGTTGTAACACCATATATAAGGTTATTACAAAAATCCTTGCCAATCGAGTGGCTGTTGTGTTAAATGATTTGATTAGCTCTTCCCAAAACGCGTTCGTTAAAGGTAGAAGAATCGAGATAACATTCTCCTAGCTCAGAATTGTTTTCTGGTTTCCACTTAGAGCCATATCTTCCGAAATGTGCCATCAAAGTCGATTTTCAAAAGGCGTACGATACCGTCGATTGGGATTTCTTGGAACTCACGCTTCTGGCTTTCAGGTTTCCTGATTGGATCACCCGCTTGATTATGGTTTGTGTTAGAACGCCTAAATTCTCTATAGCTATTAATGGTGAATTACATGGTTTTTTCTCTGGCGGTCGTGGACTTCGCCAAGGTGATCCCTTGTCGCCCTATCTATTTACGCTTGTTATGGAGGTGTTCTCAGGAATTTTAAATGCCCGTTCGTCGGTGAAGGAGTTTAAATACTTTTGGAGATGCAAGAAAGTGAAGCTCTCGCACCTTTTTTTTGCCGATGACGTTTTTCTTTTTGCCAAGCTGATTGGGTCTCGGCTACTGTGCTTAAGAGAAGTTTAGACATTTTCTCATCTTGGAGTGGGCTGAATCCGAACAAAAACAAGAGCGAAGTGTTTCTCTCGGGCGGTTCCGTTTCTATTAGAGATAATATTCAGCTTGCATTTGGCTTCCGGGAAGGTACACTTCCGGTTCGTTACCTGGGAGTTCCTATCATCTCTTCTAGACTCGGAAAAGGTGATTGTATTATGCTTATTGATCGTATCACCGCAAGGATTCAATCTTGGACCCATCGGTTTTTATCCTTTGCAGGAAGGCTTCAACTTATAAGGTCAGTGTTGCATTCTATCCAGGCCTTTTGGGCAAGTGTTTTTTCTTTGCCTGCTTCTGTCATTGATAAGATTGAACAATTGTTAAGACAATTTTTGTGGAAGGGCACCTCACTTGGTCGTGGCGGGGCCAAAGTGTCTTGGGATGATATTTGTCTCCCTAAGGAGGAAGGTGGTTTAGGTATTCGTAAGCTGAAAGATTGCAACACAGCATCATTGCTTAAATATATTTGGTTTCTCTTCACCGATAAAGAATCTCTATGGTGTAATTGGGTTCACTCGTATTTCTTAAAGAAGGACAATTTTGGAACTCTTCCCAACCCACCGTGTGTTCATGGACGTGGAAAAAAATTCTGCAGATTCGAAGATTTTTCAGGTCGTCTTTCTTTTGGCAGATTGGTCATGGTTACTCAGTTTCTCTATGGCACGACCATTGGCTAACTTGTGGACCATTACATTTGTTTGTACCACCGAATCTTATGGCGAGTTTCGACATTCCAAGCTATGCAGTGGTGGCCGATCTCTTCTCCCCTGCAGGTCGATCGCTCAGACTCTTCCTCGCAACGTGGGGCATCCCTATTCCCGATCGCTCCACGACCCATGACCGCTTCACTTGGTGCAATGACCCTTCAGGATCGTTTTCGGCTGCTTCCGCCTGGAATACTATTAGGATTAAAAAGGAACGTGTGCCTTGGGCTTCTTTTATTTGGGATAATGCAATTGCCCCTAGGTTTCAATTTAATATGTGGCTAATCACTAAAAATCGGCTGCCAACTCAAACCTTACTCCTTTCTCATGGAAGAATCGAGTTTTCAGTGTGCGCCTTCTGCAGTTCCGTTCCTGATTCCGTTGATCACTTGTTTTTTGAATGTGAGACCTCCGCAACTCTTGCATATTTTTGGGCTTCCAGGTGTAATCTTCCTTGGAGGAATAGGACGTGGGTGGATAACCTGGCTTGGGCGTTAAAATTCCTAACTGGAAAGGATTTCTTTCATAGTATTGCACGTTTCTCTTTCGGGGCCATGTGCCACCTTATTTGGAAGAAGAGGAATTCCATCATTTTTCGGGAAGATTCCTTGGTGATCCCAGCTATGAAAAATCACCTAATCAAGGTTGTGAAGGACAAGGCTCTTATGTTTAATAATGCTCCACCTACTCCAAGAAACAAAAGACTCCAGAGAAGCTGGGGATTCGATCCCTCCGTGTTTGAATCGGCTACATCTTCCTAACGCCCCTCCGTTCTTCGCCTTTTGATTGAGGGTTGGCGGTCTGGTTTGTGGTAGTTTGTAGTGCCGTGGGTTGTTTAGCTTGTTCTTTTGCCTTTGTATCTTTTGATTTGGCTCCCTCTCACTCTCCTTGTTCTCCCGCAGCTAGAGTGTGAGCTTTGGCTCCGAATTCTTGTATTTTTGTCATTTGCTTAATATATTCTTATCTTTACCAAAAAAAAAAATGGTTGCCGAAAAACATTTTGACGTCAATAAAGGAGACCAGAGGAAGGAACATCTGCTGCCCAGCGCCCGTGGCCCAAGCGTTCAGTTATCTATATAATGACTCTTTCATTCAATATGTTGTTCTTGACTTAATAGTTACCCATTATGAAGTTCCACTTTACATTGAACATTATGCTTGGAGATGAGGACTGCTCTAGAGTCTCCACTTAAAAATAAATTTTTATTATATTATGACTTGATTGTAGTTGGTGGGAGCAAAACTTGGCAACTTGGTCTTCATCCTCCCCTATCCAATCTTTGTTACGTCCCTGTCTTTGCATATTTCGAGCAACGTATGCATCCATTTCTTTATTCTAGCCCAATTCAGTAGAATGTTTCTTCAAAAACGACTAGATGGTCGTTGACTCTGCTGGCTATTGTCATGGAGACCATCAGTGTCGGCACGTACGGGTTCCTTTGTTCGTCTTCAGATGTTTCTCCTCTAGAGAGCTTGAACGTCACCGTCACATGTCCAGTGGCTGACTTCATACATAATGGACTTCCGTTTACTTCTTGGGCAAGTTGGCAAGATGCAGGTGCCAATAGCCGCCAGCTAGTCTTCCTTTGCCGACTTCATGCAGTGAAAAAACCTTATTCAATCAATCTCCTTGGCAAGTTAAGCTTTACTTGCTTCTTTTGACATTTTAATCAAAACTCGTCTCTCATTTTCTTTTGCATGCGACTGAAACAAGAAGGCTCTCACGTGTTCTTCTCTCGGGGTTTTAATCACCGCCTTTAAATATCCAGCACTCTCATTGTAATAAGTAGGCACATCAAAGGCAAAGTGCAACTAGAAGTTAACTCATTTTCATATTAGTTGACTCCAAATGTTGAACTCAGAGAGACACACCTGATTATGAAAATTAAGATTTACTACACCAATGTTGCTAGGACAAAAGGTATTTTTAAATTTGATTTGTATTTCTTGAATAATCCGACAAATGTGTTTCAACATGTGTTGCTTGAACAACCATCTCTAAATTACAAAATAAGAAATATATTAATTGGCATCATGTAGCATAAAAATAAACTAAACATATTAACTAGGATTCTATGTCAATCAGAATCAGCTCACCTCAACTTTCTACTGGCATCGAGGGTATTATTTTCTTAGTTTTTTTTCTTTCTTTTTTTCACTTGAGGTTTTAAGCCTTCCATAACTTGTTCCATTTGCTTTCTTTTGAAGGGGGTCCAATACCGACATCTCACACAAAGAAGCCTCATTATCATTATCATCACTAGCACCATTTGTCAAAACCGTGCTTGAGTTATATGATGAAATTTCAGCTACTGTTGCATCTAAGTTCTTCGCTATTCTTATAGCATTTTCATCTTGGGCTCCCATACTCATCACTTCAAAAGCATTTTGCATTAATGTGGTAAAAAGGAAGACGAGAAAACAGAGAATTGCAATATTCTTTGTGGACCAGATTATTCACAAGTCCCTGAAGCAGAGCTTGCGGCCACCATATTGAGCGTTGTCGAGGTGACGGTCTCAGTGTCTCTGGCACTTTTTGATGGGTTTTGCTTCTTCCTTCCCAGAAAAGCCACCGGTTGAGGCTGTCAAAGAAAGTGAAGAGAGAGAGACGATAGGGGTGAGTGAAAAAGGGTAACGGAGACAGAGAGGGGGTGAAAGAGAGTAACAAAGACCGGTGAAGGAGAGAGGAGAGAGAGGAGAGGACTTTGGGACATTGGTATAATGAGCTCATCTCAACCAATTCAGAATTAATTTCAGGCGGTTTCTCTTACGCCTCGAACGGTTATTTCTTTGCACTAACTATTCCATTATCCCATAACCGTCCCATGAGTGTTGACAACATAACATCATCTATATCTATTCTACGCTACGTTGAACCTATTCCTTTTCATGGACACCTGAGTGGGTGGAGACTGCAAATAATATGCGAAAGAAGTGATTTGATTGTTTCCGCCTTGTAAGGATAGGGATGGTCAAGCAACGATAGTGGCATTAAAACCCATTTCGAAGGGAGAAGAGGTAATTACCTGCGGCTTAGTCTGGCTAGTTAGCATATGCTCGGATGAAATTATGCCAGTTTAGGTGAAAAGCAATGCAGCTCTTTCTCTTATAGTGAGCATATGCGTAGCTGAGATGTGAGAAATTCTGAAATCTTGCAGGTGACCATTTCATACATAGAGGAGGGTTTACCCTTTGAAGGGAGGCGGGCACTGCCTACGGACTATGATTTCACGCGCAAGTGTGCGAAGTGCCAAGAAGAATCTTAATGGACACCGTTGCATAAGTTTGCATCCAGTGTTTGCACACACTAGAGGTTATGGTTTTAGGATTCAATTGTGGTCGTGAAAGCTGTAACCACGTAAGTACGAGTAAATTTAATGTTATGTTTGATCACAACTTTCCTTTAGTAGTCATAATTATGCTCACTGATAAAAATTTACCCAAAACTTGACTAGTAAAGGTAACTTTTCTACGGATCAATTCGAAATTTCCTACCAATAACCGCTTCATCCACGTTCTCTCTATAACAACCATGACAACACAATAAATCATCCACGCTTCCACTTGTCTCATTAGTCTCCGTTTGTATTTTTTTAACCAATTAATTATATTGATATTTAAAATAAAATAAAAAAAACCCTTCACAAAATTGACTAAATTTTAACTACACATAAATTTTGACGTCCAGTTGACTGGATTTTTATATCAACAGAAAATTCTACTAATACTAATATTGATTACACATGAAGGAAATTTGTAAATTATTTTATTGTACGGATGACTACTATTTAATTCAATTTAATATGATCGTTCAATATGTTTAATTAATGGATGTAAAGGAATTACAAATTGGATAAAGAAATACTAGTTAAACGGGATGGTCCTATTTCCTCATCTTTTTTACTGAAGCCTTCTTATGTTTGTTGATCAAATTAGCCTTCAACTTTATTAAGCATGTATTTGATGTACAAACATCTTCTTCTTCTTTTTAAAGGAAAATTAATGATTTAGAGTTTCTACTTTCCTATCTCGATTTAAATCTAAATTTCAATAGTTTATTCTTTCTTGAACTAAGCTTGAAGAAAACCATGTCCTATTTCTTCCACAAAAAAAAATGCCAAAAGAAATGATAAAGAAAAGGTCGAATTGAGGATTTAATTTGATTTTTCCTTCAAATCTATAAATCTTGAGAGAGATTAAAAAAGAAGTGACAAGGAAAGAGAAGATCAAGAATAATTTTTTTTTTTTTTTTTTTTTTTTTGCAACTTCTTCCTCGCACCAGATGCGAGCAAATTTTAAATGCTTCTCTCTTATTCTGAATCTTGAATATTTTTTTTTTTGTTATATAGGAATAGCAAAACGATAGTTTGACGTTTTCTTTATGTTTAAGTATATTTAAAATAATCTGTTAGAGATACCAATACATATTAGGAATTTATTTTTTTATTCCATTATTTTTTAGGATTACCAAGGCTCTATTTGTTTTAAAAAAATCAATGATTTGGAAAATATTTTCTTAAAATGATTGCTTATATCGTTTACAATAATCAATAAATGAAAAATATTCTCGTCATCTACAAAAATATTTAGACATATATTGTTATCAATGTGAAAATATTCTTCATAGGGTAATTATCTTAAGGGATATAAGCGATCATTTTTAAGAAAATATTTTCTAAATCATTCATTTTTCGTGAAATAAATGAAGCCAAATTTCCTCATTAGAATAAGATAGCTAATTTTCTTATAATATTAGATTAATTTCTTTGTTTGACACATTAGATAGTAAAGTTATTGAGTAATGATGTACCCGTGTTCTTTTTCTCCGAGTTTCTGAAGATTCTAAAATATTTAACCAAGTGAGAGGAACCAAAACCAAAACCCTATTTTTATCCTTTTCTTTTTCTTGTCGTCAAATTACCTCATCTTCAAAATCCTCCCAATTTTGTCAACACCTAACAAGGTCAACCGTAAACATTATTTGTTGCAGGGCTCTGTCAATTGCGTGCATCAACCACGACCAAGTCGCTGTCAAATGTCTTGATAGGCATGAGCATTGGAGTCAAGCACTACTTAATTGAGCAAGTTAAATTGAGCACCATGAGGCGATGTAGCTTAGTTTACCACAATTAAATTTGGGTTTCCAAACGGTTTCAAAGTTGTTTGAAAAAGAGGTGTCGATATTTTAATCATGTGCTTATTCAACGTTTGTCAATTCTAATGATGACATGGATTATATTCGAATTGACATATAAGGTCTAACTTACACAATTATCATTATCTCTGTTTGATTTGATGTATCCATATACCTGACCTAGTTCGGCTTACATGACACTTGGTCACAAAGAAAGTTGCACTTGTTATATGCAAGCTGAATTGCACCAGCTTAAGAGGGATTTTCGAAGTATGTTCATAGATATTAAAGAATGTTGATGGGTATGTAGTTCCATTCAAAGACTATGTTTAATATTTTGTTATTTCATAGGCGCTTAGTATTCTTGTTAGATTAAGATAACTAGTTTTCTTGTTAGATTGGATTACTTTCCTTCCTACATAAATATTCGTATATTCTTGATCGTAACACGTTAAAAGGTAAAATTATTAAGCAAAGATGTAGCCTTTGAGTATTTCCTCTTTGTTTTTTTACATCGTAAAATGTTTACAAGAATATGCCAAAGAGAATTGTGTAATTTCAGTGAATTTTTATAATAAACAACACATCAACTTTACAAGATGATAATGAATAGCACATAAGCTATTTATTGGCTTGGCAAGATGATTGTCTACGGTACAAAGATTTTACAATAGTAATCTTAATTATCTCTAACATCCTCTAACATAGAAATGTCGATCAAAATTTGGAGGAAAGATGCAAAAGATGTTTGGGTGGATGTATCTTAATAAAGACATTAGTAGTCCGATCAAGGGAAAAATGTTTAAAAAGTCCTAAACATTTTGCATTTATTATCACGCCTCGATTCTCGAGCGCGCGCCCATCTTGGCTTGGTCGATTAAATAGCAACATCCCAAGACACATCGCTGACCCATTCATTTTAATACGCATGTAGAAGCAGATATAAGATCCCCAGACAATAAAATAATAGGATAGAAAAGTAGGATCATATTTTTCAAACTTGAAAAACCACAACCACACTTTTATACATTACAACCCATATAGTATATATTACAATACTATTAACAAAAGTCGATTCTATCACAACATAGGTTCACAACATAGGGTTTGTAAGACAGAGGTGGGGGTCTCAAGGCTCCTCCGGGTCCTCCTCTAGGTCCTCCTCTTCCTCGACGATCTCTTCTTTTTCCTCCCTCCAGCTGGAGCCCACGGCTGAGTATATCGGAGAGTCAGAATTGCCCTCGGACTTGGGGTCCTTCACATCTATCACTAATCCACCCTTAGGATCTATTGTACCCTTCCCGAACACAACCTCCAACGTGTACAATGGTACCTCCAATTCCGGTATCGAATCATCCCTGCGCCCATCAGCATAATGGCGATACCACGCCCTGTACTCATGAGGCACCTTTTTTGGTCCTCCCACATCGACCCAGACTGTGGACTTTATCAACACATACTCGAGTATCTCAGGGTGGTGGTGTATCGGAATGTGGTAACCTGTCTTAATAAACTTCTTGGGTTGCCCAAAATATTTAGGAGGGTTTAGAGGGGCGGCCATCTAGGGACCTAAAATGTTATATCACAACGGGGTGAGTCGATGTCTCAATGAGTTTTACCCCCTAAGACTCGATTAGGAAGCAAATACGCCCTAAGGACTGCCTAAGTACAACACGAGTTAGATGACTTACCTTGGCCTCAGTTCCTCCCTACAAATCAGTTCAATTCAAATAGACATCCAATTAATCACCACAAATCGAATCATCGATCAATCGACTTTGTCAATTCCATGTTAACCAAACCATTCTCCGGTCATATCGGTTAATATTATCTATAAGGTTCAACCACCTTGTGGACAGCTTTGGCTAAGCTAAAATTAGATGGTAGCTAGCCTCAAGGGCTAAATAATTGTATATCGTTCCTTCTTTAAGATGACTTATCGAGTCACCGAGCCGATTTAAAATAATGTTCCTTCTCCAGATGATATATTGAGCCATCGAGCTGTTATAGCATATCGTTCTTTCTCCAAGATGACATATAGAGTCATTGAGCCGGTTTAAAATATTGTTCCTTCTCCAAGATGACATATCAAGTCACCGAGCTGTTATAGTATAACGTTCTTTCTCCAAGATGACATATAGAATCATCGAGCCGTTATAGCATACCGTTCTTTCTCCAAGACGACATATAGAGTCATCGAGCCGGTATTGTATACCATTCTTTCTCCAAGACGACATATAGAGTCATCGAACTTCTATTGTATACCGTTCTTTCTCCAAGATGACATATAGAGTCATCGAGCCGATATTGTATACTATTCCAATTGTATAGTCAATTTACCATTTTTATCATACCAAATAAAAATACACGTGTGTGGGTCAGCCTTAGCTATAATACAAAGATTTCACTTTTAAACCTCCCACTATTTTTAGTAGTCCCAAAATAGATTTTTTGCACTGTAGACCGATGCCTGGTAATTCTCCAATTAATTACCAAAATTATCCATTTTTAGAATTAAATATCCACAAATACTAATTACCCTCAATTTGCACAATCAGGTACTCAATTAAATAAACAGAGAGCACCATTGCAATCAACATGAAATTTCAGTCATCGGTTATCCCGGTCTAATTTTCGAAAAATAATTAATTAATTAATTACGGAAAATATTAAATAAATGTCAATAAATCCAACTTAGGCTCGTAATGTCTAATTGGACGCCGAAACAGACCCGAAAAATTTCCGAGTCACTCTAGATAAATACTAGAGCTCCTCTAGGTCCTAATTACACTAACTATCCACCTAACATGCATCGGTAAATAATTAAATTTCACTAATCTAATCTAACTAACCACCTAACCATACTTAACTTAATTTAATCAGCCCTTAACCATCATTAATCTACTAAGTGAGGATTAGTGAGTTAAACACACTTGTTTTGCAATCCAATCGGCTCAAATCGTTGGGGACGCGACGTGGCTCACTTCGCTCCAAAGTGGGCCTAACTTTCGGGGCCGAGAACAACCTCAAAACGGGCCTTGAAGGCTGCTAGAAACCCACACTTCCAGCTTCTATTTGGTGCTGGTTGGTGGTTGAAACAGTAAAGTGGTGGCTTGGTTGAGACGGGAATGGATCGAGGAAGATTGAAAGGGCCAAACGGGGTTCAAGTGGTGGCAGTGGAAGCTCCGGCTGGCTTCAACGGTGGTTTGGGTGACCATAGCAACTTGCTAGAGGTGAGGACGGCGGTGAGGCAACGCTATGGACTGGCGAGCGTGCAGGGGCAATGTGCGGTGAGCGGTGGCATGAACGGCGATGGCATGCGGTCCGGCGGCGGGGGCTGCTCCGGTGGTCTCTCTGGTTTGTTGGGGGTGTCGAGCAACACAAATGGAGGGGAAATGGGGCTGGTCGACCGGCCTTGGAGGAGGGAAGAGGAGAGAGGAGACAAGGGGGCCACTTTGTCTTATTTTCTCCCCATTTGTCCCCTTGACCTTATCCTTCTACCAGCTAGCTTCCATGGCCACAAATCAGCCACCATAGTCCTTCTAGAAGCTCAATTGAAGTGGTCCAAAGGTTATGAATGGGGGGCATACAAATTTGCTTGATTTCTTCTTCAATTAGACACTTATTCTCCCTCAAATCAATCCAATTCGACCTCAATAAATTCAATCAATACCTCATCGATCCAATTGGTATTTTTCCTCACCAATTGATCCCACATGCTTCCCAATTTTGCGATAAAAAAACGATCCTCGATATTTTCTGGACAAAAACAACCCTACCTTGACTTTTTCCCAAAAAGTCTCAGTTTGTAGAAAAATTTTCGAGCGAGTTAACCTCCTAGAATTAATTGTGACATGACAGAACTTAAACCGAATTCAAATTCGCGATTAATTTCAATTCGGCGCGATTTTAGCGTAACCTAAGCTACCGGATAACTTTCAAAAAATTTTAATGTAAATGACCCGTGGTCGATTTTTTTCGAGCCACAATGAACCCACTCGACACATTGGAGACTCTTTGTTGTCGTGAATATCTCGAGAATTCAAATACAGACACAAGGTACCAAAATGATAGAAAAATCAATCTAGTATCGACTGATGAGAATTTTCCAATTTAGTTTTGTCACCAATGATTAGCCACATGTCTCAATTGAACCGACCTATCTCTGATCTCTAATCGATTTTAACTGTCGTAATGATCTTTAAAGATGATCACAGTCAAGTAGCCAATTTTTGGTCAAATTCTCAAGTCTACTATATTAAAATTCCTTAATGATTTTCCCATATAATCTAGTTATCTCGAAAGTGATCAACTCTGAGAACAGTTCTATAGACGCGTCAATGAAATGCCAAATTCATTCAATAAAAAACATGATTGAAAATCTGTGATGTCACATTTATACCAATTCTAAACCCTTTTACTTGATGTTAATTCAATTATTTCCAGTTAATTTTGGCCAAAATTTGCTGACTGGACACCAGCTAGTTGACGTAGCATGATTGGCGCTGACGTAGACAACTTTTAATAATATTTAATATTTTTTTTATTTTTTTTTCCTTCTCCTCCTCCTTCCTCTAGTGACAGCCAACGAGGCTCTGTCGCCTTGGCGAGGGCGAGCCTCACAGCCTAGGCAGCGAGGCTTGCCCTCGTCGACCATGGGCAAGGTGATCTTGTTAGGGCAGCCTCGCAGTCGCGTTAGGCTGGCGAGGGCGAGCCTTGCCGCCTAGGCCACGAGGTCACCCTCATGGCAAAGCCTCTAGCTAGTCGTTGAGTTCCAACGACTGGCTAGAGGAAGGAGGAGGAGAAGGAAAAATGAAAAAAGAAAAGGAAAATGAAAAAGAAAATAAAAAATTCAAAAACATTATAATATTATTAAAAATTGTCAACATTAGTGCCAATTGTGCCACATTAGCTGTCCGGTACCCAGTCAGTAAAATCTGGCTAAAATTAGCCGAAAATAATTGAATTGACACACCACCGCCCACGATGATGCAACTGGCTTCGGGCTCTCTCCCCCTCACGAAAATCCCAGAGGCGTCGCATTGGTGCGACTCACCTGCGGCTGGGTCTATAGTGGTGGCTCAATCCGCCCTGGGTTTACGCTGTCGACTGCTAGTTGTACGGTGGTTCCCGGTTCACCAAAAAAATAAATAAATAAATAACTGAATTGACACCAAGTAAAATTATTTATGACTAAATTGACGTAAAAAAAAAGTTTATGATTAAATTAGCACAAATGCAAAAAAATTATAATTTTTATAACTCTTTTTCCGTCTGATCAACCGATGTTAGAGGATTGGTTGGGTAGGCTAGGCGAACCAATTTGGTCTGCTGAAGAGAGAAGCGACTAATTTAAATGGGCTACAAGACAATAGGCTGACCTAACGTGGCAAATGCCAATTTGAGTTTGGTGGCTGCTGGCACGGCATGCCACGAGAAAACAAGGGATGGCAAATACACATTTGAGCCTGACATGGCAAATACGCGTTTGAGTCTTAAGGTGGCTGTTTTTTTCCTTCTTTTTATGTCGTTTAAGGTGATTGTTGACACGGCAGGTAACACGAAAACAGGGTGACTTGGCTGATGGTTTCCACAATCATGCACGCAAAAAATTCTAGCGCGAGAGAGGTGCGTGAAACCCTGATGCAGCGAAATATGGAGGGTGCGTCCGGACGCCTCAAAATTTAAGGATATGACTCTTTTGAGCGCAGCGAGTCGGACGGCACCTTTGGGCTCCTTTTCTTTCAAGCGAATGGAAAATGTTGGAAATAACACTAAAGAGCTCATGTTGCAACGCTTCTTCAAACAACAAGAGCTCCGACACCAAGATAAAATTCACCGAAAGGAATTGTATAATTTTTGTGTGCCTTATGATGTAGTGTACACGAGATTTTATCGTTTTTATAAAATAACTAAAATAACTATTTAAGGTAACAAGACATTATCAATCACAATCAATTAGGATCAATTATGTATGTACACCATCACGGGATATACATGCACAATCCTAATGGACATAGAGAATTAAGACAGATGTGGAGAATCTCGTATGCATAACCGCAGGAAAAATAGAGAATTAAGGGAGATGTGAGGAATCTCTTAATTATCTCTAAAGCTTTGGTCGAAAAATGGTTATTCAATGTTTACTATGTATGAAAAATTCCGTATAGTCAAAGAATAATGTAGAGCATTCCATTGCTCAAACAATGAAAAGCAAAGACTAGTGATATCTAACGCCAAGTTTTTGCCATCTCTAAGCAAGAAATCATTTCTCATCGGCCCCTCAAACGATGTGTCTTGGTCTCATCAGCTTCTGCTGGACATGGAAACTGAAACTGAATTTTTCCTCGGCGAGTAAAGATAAACGCATTTCCTTCCAAAATCTTGCTTTCTTCCATGTTTCTCACCGCGCGACCGATTGATATGAAGCAGTGGTGCTCAGTCTTTTATCATCCATCATCCAGTTCGATGAAAATTTACCTGTGCGCATCGAGTGAGTTGATGAAATCACATTGCAAACATCCTCTCAGTCTCTCCCCGTCTCTGTCTCTCTCTCAAGAACTGCATTTCCGATCCCAGGCACTCCACCATCCTGAATATATCCTCCGACAGAGGGTGTGACATGTCACCCGATGAGAACCCGTGCGAGCACAACGAACCATCAGGATCACCCACGTCCACCCAGCTGAACCCTATTTCCTTCCTCACTCCCCTCTCTCTCATCCCTTTCCTCACCCTCGCCGCCTCCTCCCACAGTCCCTTCTCGGCATACAAGTTCGACATCAACACGTAATACCCTGATTCTGTGGGCTCCATGTCCATCAGAGCATCCACAATCCTCTCTGCCATCTCGACGTTCCCGTGCACTCTGCACGACCCAAGCAAGCTCTGGAGCACAGACAATCCTGGGCCTCCTGCAATGCAGCTAGCAAGCTCCTCTGCTTCATTCAACCTCCCTGCACGGCCTAACATGTCCACCATGCATGAATAATGTTCGGGCAATGGTTCAATCAAGTACTCCTCGACCATCGAGTCAAAGAGTTCTTGGCCAATATCAACCATTCCCTTTCTACTGCAAGCGGATAGCACCGAAAGGAATGTTATTTCGTCAGGCTGTATGCCTTCCTTCTCCATTTCCTTGAATAGTCTTATCACTGACTCACAATCTCCATGCCTTGCATAAGCAGAAATTATTGCTGTCCATGCAAATTGGCTCTTTATAGGAGTTTCGTGGAAAACATTAAGAGACTCAGAAATGCTCCCACGCTTCGCATACATGTCAAGAAGAGCACCTGAAACGATTGGATCGGTGTTCAGTCCGAGTTTTGCTAGATGCGAGTGGCATCTTTGACCACGCCTTAGAGAAATAGCCTCACCAGCTCCTATGGCACTCAATACACTACCAAATGTATATGCATTAGGCTGTAGCTCTTTTGTCGCCAAAAAGAAAGTCTCGACCGCTTCCTGGCACTGTCCATTTTGGGTGTACCCAGATATCAAAGCATTCCAAGATATGATTTCTCTATAGTTGAGCTCTTCAAAAATCTTCAACGAATTTTCCATGGTTCCAAATTTTGCATACATTGTGATGAGGCTGTTGGAAACATTCAACTCTGAGCAAAAACTAGTACTTAAGCAGTATCCATGAATCACTTCACCTTCTTTGACCAAATTGTTATTTGTTATGAAATGCAGAAGTCCAACAAATGTAACATCATTTGGGTAAACTTCGTCCACTCTCATCTGATTGAAAAGAGACATGGCATCTTCATCCATGGAGATCATTGTAGTCCACGAGACAACATTACGTTCGCTCATGTTCATGAATACCAATTTGGCATCCTCCACGGTCTCAGACTTCAAATAATTAGAGATCAAGACATTACCAACCGAGACGTGCTTCTCATATCCAGCTTTTATTGTCAGGCCATGAATCTGTCTCCCAAGCTCCCAATTCCTTTCGTAGCCACAAGACGAAACAGCACTGGTAAATGAGACATGATCAAGCTTCATGCCTTCCCTCGCCATTTCAATAAACAAACGTATTGCCTCCGCCCCATAACTTCCTTCTTTCGTGTAGCCTGATATCATCGCATTCCACGAAACTATATCCCTACTGGGAATTTCATCAAACACCTTCCTGGCATGTTCTAGCATGTCCTGTCTCGAATACAAAGTTATAAGAGCGTTGCCTACAAAAACTTCAGTATCCAATCCAAATTTAATCACTAGACCATGCAACTGCAGTCCGAACAGAAACCCTTCGTAGTCCAAGCAAATAGCAAGCAAAGTAGTGTATGTGACTGCATCGAAACCAACCCCACTCAAATTCATCCTGACGCCAAAACTCAACGCATCCTCGCTATCCGGGAATCCAGACAGAACGGTATTCCAAGAAACGGTGTCGGGCCGCTCCAAGTTCTCGAAAATGTACAGAGCTCGGTCAAAGTTCCCACCTTTACTATAAGCGTTCATCAGAGAGTTCGAAACCGTGGTGAACGAAACAAACCCAGAAGAGATGGCGAAGCCATGGAGCTGGCGGCAGAGCCCGAGGTCTCCATCACAGGCCTTGAGCGCCAGGGAGACGGTGGCTTCATCGACGCCGCCGGGAAAACCCAGCTGGAGCTGTTTCTTGAAGAGGGAAAGAGCTTGAGTTGGGTGTTTCTTGCGGATGGAATCGACCATCGAACGGTTGATGGAGAATGCATTATTGGAGCGAGGACTTTGGTCGAACGATGGAGACGAAGGTGGTCTCGCGATGAGAGATTGATTTGAATGATACGAACGTGGGTTTGCTACTCTGCGGAGTGTCCTGGTTTTGAGGTGGCGGGTGATCATGAAGGTTCAGGTTGGTGAGAGAGAACGAAGCCAAAGCTCTCTTCAATTTGGAGGAATGCAAACCGAGGCCCACCAACGTGGTATTTAACATGACGTGAGTAATGTACATGGTTCATGTCTTTTTTTATTAATACTATGATCCATTACCTTGAGCAAATATCAGGTTCTCCATAAGTAAATCCTTTGGTACTTTCAGCAGTAATTAGATCCTGCTTAGAGTAACAAGAATCATTTCCTAAATTTTTTCCAATTAGATTAGGTCCAATCAAGATTATTGAGCTTCTTTCTACTCTTAGTTTTTCGGTAGGGCCTCCTTTAAAGCTGTAGCTGGGGGCTGAGAGTGAGTTTCCATGTCCCGCTAGATTACGAGTCTCCCAGGTAAAAGAATGTCAAATTTATCAATGATCATGGGAGATTGCAATTGGGTTGGTATTGCTTTGATTTGGAAGACAAGAATCCATCAAAGATGCAATTCTTATGGATGATTGTAAGATTGGTTAACTCGCTGAGCTTGATACGGGAAGCAAAACGTTACAGATCAAAAGAATGGGTATCCTACCAAAACTCCTGAAGTCCTAGCCCAATTCACTTTTCTGGAGAACATTTTCAGCCAATGTATAACTCCTCCAAATTTATTATTCTGAGGAAAGAATTGAGTAGTTTACACATATCCAGTGCCTGTGGATGACAAAAATCGCCGGCACGAAACTCTTTAACAACGCCATTCACTTCGATCATGCTGCAACCGGGTAGCTTCTTCATCTGGGCATCCGAGATCAACTTCCTCAAGTGATTAGCCTGATTCTCCCAACCAGCTTCTTTATAAATATTGTACGAGAGTACATGAGTCCCACTATCAGTTATGCCCATATCAGTAAGCTTCTTCCAGATCCTATTCCCGAGTTCTACATTCCCATAAACGCGACATGCATGCAGCAATGCTCCCCACACATTAGCATCTGCTCCTCCTAGTCCTCCGATCTTCTCCTCCATGAAGTTTTCGGCTTCCTCCACCATACCCGACCTGGCCAAAAGGTCGACAATGCATGCAAAATGCTCCGACTTTGGCCTAACACCGTGGACATTACCCATCTCTTCAAAAAGCCTAAGGCCTTCTTTAGTCATCTTGGCATGAGTACACGCCGTGAGAAGAGCCACAAAGGTGCTCTCTGTGGGTTGAGTCCCATGTGCAGTCATTTTCTTAAATAGCTCAAGAGATTTCACTGCTTCTCCATTCAGTGCAACCCCCGCAATCATAGCGTTCCATGCTTCGGCATCCTTATCAGATATATTGTGAAAAACAGACAAAGCCAAATCCACAAGACCACATCTTGAGTACATATCGACCAGTGCTGTAGCTAAGATGCGGTTCGAAATGAAATTCACCCGCTTAGCGTATGAATGCACCCATATCCCTTGAGTGACAGCACCGAGATGCGCACAAGCAGTGAGTACACTAACGAGAACAGATTCATTAGGTTCAATACCCACTTCTTGCATCTGCCTGAATAAAGAGAGAACCTCCTTAAAGTCGCTGACTCGAGAGTAAGCTGCCATCATCGCACTCCACGATATAACATTTCTCTCGGGCATTTCGTCGAACAAGAGCCTCGCATTCTCCAAGTCCCCGGCTTTCCCATACCCATCGACCAGTGCAGTCCATGTGACCACATCCCTCACGGTAGTTCCATCAAACAGCTTCCGCGCATTCCCCAAATCACAAACCGACGAATAAAACTCGATCAACGCGCTAACCACAAAAGGGTCGACATGATACCCGAACTTAACGACATGCGCATGGACCAGCAAACCAAGGGACTTCGAATCGGGACCCAAAAAGATGCAAGCTTTGATCAACGGCGGGAAAGTATAGTTATTGCCCTCGACCCCAGAACCCAACATAGCCGAGTACAACGACACCGCCGCAACAGGGGACCCGGACTGCACGTGACCCCTGATCATGGTGTTGTACATGAAGGTGTTGCGGCAACGGAGGTGCTCGAAAATGGAGCAGGCGTAAGAGAAGAAACGGGGGTCGCCGGAAGTGGCGGCGACGGAGAGAAGAGGCCCGATGGCGGATGGGTTTCTTTCGGGGCGGTGGAGCTTGAGGATGTGGGCATGGAGCTGCTTGAGTTGGCTCAGGGTCGTGCATTTCCTCGCGACGGAAGTGAGGGTGGCGGCTTGGCTGGCCGTGATGGCCTTCTGAGTCATTGGCAATGGTCAGCCTGATTCATCTTCTTGGTGTCGCTCCAACCCAACACAACGACACTACATTTTTTTCCTTCGTACCGTACGTGATGAATTTGTTCGCGTCGTTGAATGACGCGGCTTTGACCTCAGATTTGTCCCATAATTTTTCTAGGAAAAATTACATAATGCTATTTTCAAAATTTTAAATTATTCAATCTCAATGCAACGTCGTCGCTATTCAATATGGTAGTCTCTAAACTTAAATTAATGGAATAATAACATTAGATATTTTGATATACTTTAAGAATTAATTTGAACATTTACCAAAATTTTAACATGAATGGACCTAGACTTAGAACCAGGGAAGGAGAGTAAATTTCCTGCAGATATGCATCCCACAGTGGGCGAACAATTCTCGTTCAAGCCCTTCAGGGACAGCCTTTTAGTAGAAAACCACTCAGCCATTTAGTTCAGAGCCTAGAGACACCCAAAGATGCCAGGATGTAAATGTTTCTAATCTACCCAGGCTGCATTTCTTGAAGGATCCTATTAGGCTAGAGAATAAGGGAAATTTAGAAAACCATGGAGAGGTTTTTCACAAAGCACACACTTTACATTAAACAAATTAAAAAGTTCAAAGATGACATTACATAATGTGCTTATATTTATGATCATATTGAACAAATTAAAATTTATGGGGCCACGTTGTGTGTTGAACCAAAATTTGGAAATTATTTGTGTCATTATTCCATATTTTTATGTGCACACAAATCATTACTCTACACATGAGAATCAGGTGATTAAATGAATTGCATGTATTGGGTCCACATGTATCGATATAATTAATTAATTTGCCTTGCGTAGTGTTTATACTGAGTTGAATATGCATAATCAAAATTAATAGGTTCTATGTAAATCTTCTCAGGTCGAATACAAATTTAGTTTAACATAAGTAATAGATCCATGGATTATGTGCTCAACCATATCCATAAATCGAATCATGACAATTGAATATTATGGGCTCAGATAGAGCTCACATGATTACACCTGATTTATCCATTCAAGTCTAGACAAGGAACATATCCCCATGTAATGGATCTAAATCACATTGATTTGATTAATTTAAAATTTTCAAGGAGATCCACACAATAAATGGGTATGATTTTTATAGACTCATTCTAGTGAATCAAATCATATTGAAAAATAAATTAATGCATCAAGTGTTTAGAAACTACTTATAAAAGAACTCAATCACAAGCAGCGCAGTTGATGTGTGTTCTCCATTCCATCGTAGAGGTTGGGGATTCGAGCCCTTTCGTTACCGAAGTGTCTTAAGTGGGGGTCCTAGTATTGGGGTTCTAGACTAGCCTCTCTCGAGGTATTGATGCTTGATCCGGGGTGCACTGCGCTTTCTACAGGCCGTGGGCTGCCTGGCGGGCTCAATAGATCCTCAATTACCAAAAAAAAAAACTACTTATAAAAGAAAAGGTATATATATATGTCTATCTTAAGTGGTAGTTTTCTATAAAGATTTTGCAATTAAGCAATTGGTGACGCTTCCTCCTTGATAGTGATGGGGGACGTAATTTCTACACTGGACTAATATGACTATATATGGGTAGAATAAGTACTTACTTTTTTATTTTATTTTTTTGGTCTGAAAATAAGTACTTACTTATCAATTGATAATTTTTCTCATTATTTCGGTATTACTTATATACCAAGAACAACAAACTCGAACTATCTTTATGGTCGGCGGCTGACTTGTAAACTGCTATTTCTTATAAAAAAAATATCTCAGACCATTTCCATAACTATTAATTTCTTCAATCAATTACTAATGTTAATATGAAAAGCTACAAAAAATATATATAGCTTGATCACATAACTATTCGTTTAAAAAAAAAAAAAAAAAGATCACATGACTATTAAGTCTTGGGACACGAAATAAGTAAAATTTAGCAGAGTCACACGTGTGACCAGTAAAGTTATGGGCAATGCCGGCCGTGCGTTTCCTTCCAACTCCGGTCCTTCTCTCTGGCTGGTTGAACGGCGAAGGCCGGAGATCAGGACAGCGCCACCGTGAAGATCGCCGGAAGTGGAACGGTCGAGCGCCGCCGCCGCCGTTCTGGGGTTGCCGATTGTCTCTCCAGCTTCTTCTCCCTCGTAGGAGCCCCAGGTTGCTTCTCTCTCTTCTCCGCAGCAATCACGTCCCGAGTTCATTTCGCTGTTAGACTTGTCAAGTTTCAATTTTTTCTGAGCCAGAGAAGGCATATATAAACGTGCGAGTTTCCAGTTTGCTGTCTTTCTTCTTAAGGATTTTGATTCTCTCTCTCTCTCTGTCTCGTAGCTTAGCGAGAGTTCCGTAGCCCTTAACTTGGTATCTGGAATTGCATTCATTTTAAACAATGATGCTGGAGCATCTCTTGATACTTCATGAGCTGGTAATCTATGGGTGATTGGTTAATATTTGATGAGAAATTGGGCTCTCTCTAGGAAGAGAAGGTCCAATTTTTGCTGTTCAGTAGTGGTCGCTATATGGATTATGGGACGGTTGTGTTTATGGATCATGTCTGTGGGTTACTGAGGGCTCCACTGAGGGCTTTAGGTCTGATTTTATTTTAATTTAACACCTGGTTAAGAGATAATATGAAACCAGAGAATGCAAGCAAAGAGATAACAGAAGGGGTGTAGATCTCTTCTTCGTAGGAAAATCTTTAATGACCTGCGATAATGTGTTAAATCAAAATTATGCTTTTACAACTTATGAATCTCATGTTTTGATAATTTCCTACGCATCCTTTCCTGTGTTGTAGAACATGATGATGCCCATCTTTGCCACTAGATACACAATCTCCTGAAAAATTTCGAGTTTAAAGTAGGGATGGTCTTTTCAAGTGAAGTCGAAGCATATCATACGTATGTGGTGTATGCATTATGTGTGTACTTGTGAGGGTTTCTCTTGCACTGCACCTGGCCAGCAAAAAAGATGGAAAGGGCTGAGAACAGGTGCGGCTGTCTTGCACATATTCTATTTAAGGTTGATAATGGTGTTCATGAAGTCATGTAGTACATGTCTGAGCATAGTCATGCATTTCTCCCAAAAAATCAAAGGCACTTGATAAGATGTGGAATGATGATATTAGATCCAAGTAAAGGAGTCTTGGCTGACATGGCAAAAGCCGGCATTGTAAATTTCAGTCATATAACTTTTTGGAAAATGAAGATGGAGGAAGTAGAAATGCAGGGTTTAGTTTGCATGGTAGCCATAATTTCTTGCCAAGTCAAAGTTCAAGTATTGCGAGGGGGCAAGATTGGCAAACTCTCTTGAATCATTTCACGTGCATGCAGATGCACAATCCCATGTTTTCTTATGATGTACAAGTAGATCAAGATGGCAGGTTGACAAACTTATTTTGGAGAGATAATTTGTCTTAATTTGATTATGATTGTTTCGGTGACATGGTGATGTTTGATACCACATATCGCGTTAGTAAATATAACATGATATGTGCATCTTTTGTTGGGGTTAATCATCATTTGAAGAATACCTCGTTTGGGTGTGCTCTCTTATTAGATGAGATGGTAAATTCATCTATATGGCTATTTGATACGTTTTTGGAGGCAATGGGAAATGGGGCACCCAAAACAATTTTCACTGACCAAGACGAAGCTATGGAAAAAGCTGTTGAAAAGGTGTTTCTGAATGCACAACATTGTGTATGCACATCACACATTGCAAAGCATGCTGCTAAAAACATCCCCAATCATTATGACAAGCCTGAGTTTAGGGACATTTTCTCAAAACTACTATTTGGCTGTGAAACAGAGTCCGTATTCGAATCCACTTGGAAGGAAATGGGCACTAAGGACAACTCTTGGCTTAACAGACTATATGAATCGAGAAATAAATGGAGTGCGGCCTTCGGTGGAGTTATATTTTCATGGAGTATCAGATTAACTCAAAAGAGCGAGGGCTAAAAAAATATCTTCTGGCTGATGCCTGCTAATAGCATGAACCTCATTGGATTTGTCCACCACTATGAACAACGGGTAAAATATATAAGGGAGACTGAAGTTCGAGATGATCACAATTCTCGAGGTAAGCCAAAATTGGTTGTGTCAAATAATGCAATTTTGACACATGCTGCATTGGCATACACTTGTACCATATTTTCCAAGTTTCATGAGGAATTATTGCAAAGTACGCCGGAACGAGTTTTGAGATGTTGTTCTGATGGGGCAGTCTCTGAATATACTTTAGTTTGCCAAGGGATTCCTGGGCAAAATGTTGTGAGATTTGATTCTGTTAATTTTTTAGTCTCTTGTGGATGTAAATTATTTGAATCAAATGGGTGGTTGTGCCGCCATGCTTTGTATGTACTTAATGGGAACATTAAGGTTACAAAAATTCCGTTGGCTTTTGTTTTAAAGAGATGGACTAAGGGTGCCAAGGATTGTATAGTGGATAATGACTCTCCACAAGTATCACAATGTTCATCAAAGATTGGTCGTTATTCCACATTGATGTGAAAAGCTTTTGCCATGGTGAGCTTGGCTGCTGAAGATGAAGATACAATGAGAATTGCAATGCAAAATATGCACAAGATGGTAGAGGAAATTTTAGGGCACAAATCCAATCTTTTGACCAAAGATGGTGAAGATAACAGCAACAAGGTTGTGAATGGTAATGAGGTTTTTTACTCCGTTAGTGAAACATCAATGGCAGATCACCCTCAAAAGAAAGCGAAGAAAGTAATGGGTGATGGGGTTGACAGTAAGTTGGAGAGAAAAAATAAAAAATCATCCAATGGAGCAACCTCAACCAAAATACAAAGTCAAGGTGATTGGGATATATTGCATGATGAGTTTACTTCCATTAATTATATGAGCTATTTTACTTTACACTCCACGTAACAACAATTTCATTCTGTACTAAAGAGCTGGTTGTTGGTGCTACTCTGGATGAAGCCCATTTACCGACTCATTTGGCACATTCAAATCAGCACTAAAGTGTCTTTTCTCCTTGCAATTTTTGGGGTCCAACTACAAATCTAAGTCTCAATATATCTTCTCTTGGCCTGAGATGTGCTTTTCCATTTGATTAACAAGACCATTTTACTTATCTAGATGTAAGAAGTGTTCACCATTCGCCTGGGTTTGGGAGTGGTTCTTACCCATTTAGTGAGCCAAGTACATATGTGAACTTAATCTACAGTCCTGCCGTTGTAGCATTCTTTTATATTCCTTTGATATTTGATGTTACTGATTGATGCAGATGTCTGAATATTGCAACACGGCATATGCAGGTGTACTGAGTCAGGTGCTATATGCATTGTGAGAAATTTGACATTTTCATGCAACATTTTTTAAGCAAAATGTAAGAATTATAATATTTTTCTCTTTTGCAGGGATCATCATATTCTTATCGATATCTTGGCAGAAATGTAGCCAATGAGTCTAAAGGAACTAACATGCAAGGGTTACAAGGTTGATCAATCCATTGCAAGAGGCAGAGTAAATATGGTTTTGTGGGTATAGAAGGTCTAACTTGGATACATGTATAGTATCTAAAGACAAGTAAGACAATTTGTGCATGGAATGTTGATTGTATATATCAGTACTATGTATGCTGGTTTATCTTCACATGCGGAGTATATTACAGTAGAACCCTCTGTCACAGTGTCACCCCTGTTTTGAGTGCTTCACAGGGATCCTATGCTGTATATTTTTTTTCTGGTCATCCGATGTTTACCTCTGGCAGGCTCCCGTGGGGAATGTAATTGTATGAGAAATTAGTTACACAAACTGTTTGGGTAGGATTCATCAGTTCGTGATGGCGCACTTCTTGTGATCTATTTTAAGATTGCTTGGTTTCTTTACACGTAAACAGCATATTTTTCATGTACAATTCGTCTTATTTCTGGTACAAGTTCTGCGCTTGAATAAACCATGGATGTCATGGCTCCAAGAATGGCATTTCTTTTGATAAATGTCCGAGTCATCACTCTGAGAATGGAAGTTCCACTGATGACTGTCTGAACAGAGAGTTCAAACGGTAGCCCAAAAGAATACTGTGATCTTACTCTAATTAGCATTAGAGATGCTCCTGTGCATTGGCCACAAGGATTCGAACCTTTTGGATAAATTCTTTTCCATTTCACTCGTGTCAAACTACTTTACCAAGTGACCCAACATCATTTACTAATTATAGATTTTTCACTATCCTCGTCTTTCCTGCTCGACCTGGATCTGCTTGATCGGAAGTGAATTTGCTGTTAAACCATTTAAAAAGCTTTGTTGCTAAGATTTGGTAGAGAAACCGAAAACTATTGCATGAAAGCTACGATGAATCACACAAACGTGACCGATTGTCCGGTTAAGTTGTTTGACGACGTGAACTCATTCTTCTGTGATTTTAACCATCTTCTTCCCAATATTTTCTCCACCAAATATTCCTACAAAAGCAGAGGGAATGCTCTCCACGAAATAGCTTGAGATATCATTTTTGTCTCACAGCTATTGTGCGTTCTGCAAGATACTGATCCAAGGTCAGCACTTCATCAATTCTTGAACCTCTTAAGACATATCCTTGTTCAAATGTGCTCCCCTATATAAGTCAAACGTGTACTTTTCTGTGACATATGCTGCAATACACGAGGTGATTTCAGAACTATTTGGGGTTCTTATCTTGCTTCTGTTATTATCAGTTAATTGTAACATTTTTTTGCCAGAATAACACAGCTACTTAAGCGCACACATTCCAAAATCCTGATAATGGTGACTGGTATGGTAGGTCCGATGCAAATCCCATCAAGTCCGACCCAAAATGAGTTATGTGCTACATCCATGGAATACTTGTTCGCAGCCAGATTTGTAAATCATATCATAGTACTGAATATTTTGGACTTAGATAAAACTAATGAGATTACACCCGAGCTATACCATTCGAGTCTAGACAAGAATATATCCCCATATAGTTGATCTCATTCTCAGGTCAAGTCATGGCTAATCTAAATATTTTCACGGAGACCCTCACGATAAATGGCTATAATTATCATTGAGCCGTTCATGCGAATCAAATTATATTGAGAAAGCATATATCAAGTGGTTAGTAACCATTTATTATATATATATATATATAGGGCGACACTATTTCCACTCCTTAAATGACTAAATCCACCCTTATTTATACTAAAAAGACAAAACTATCCTCAATCTTTTAATTGCAATTTTAGATAATGGCCATACTACTTTTTTTCCATTTTTGTCTTTTTCTATGTAGGATAGTTACAATAATTAAGAAAATCACATTTTTTTTTTTAGCTTTGATATACTTATAACGCTTTATATGCTCTATGTAAAATTATCATGCTAACCAATAGGAAAAAAATGCATTCTTTTTTTTTTTTGGTAAAGAAAAATATGCAATCTTTTTTTTTTTTTTTTATGATGATCCAGAAACTCCCGTACAGCCGGCAGTTGGTAAGGTAAACCCGGGGCGAACTAAGCTGCCACCACAGACCTAGCTGCAGGTGAGTCGCGCAATGGGGACGCGAGATTTCGAACCCCTCCCTCCTCGGTGGGGGAGAAAGTTCTAACTATCGCGGCCACCACGAGCGGTGGTAAAAAATGCAATCTTTTTTTTTTTTTTTTTTTTTGGTAAGTAATAATGAGACTCTTATGTTAAAAAACTCCAATTTGGATATAGTATAAAACTAAAAAATCTCTTCTGTATCATTCTTATAACAAACTATCTATTTTTTTCTCCTCTTATATCAAAAGCTCACTTTCTTGGTGAAATTTTTATTAATTTCATTAGTCTAAAATATTTATCAACTCTCTTTATTTACTATATCAAAGAATTTATATTTTTTCCTTACTATATTGATGAGTTACTTTTATATAAAACATGTGAGAAGTTAGAGAAATATTTGAGAGCACACTGAAAACATTATGCATAATGAGATATCTTAATATTTTTCATAAACAATTTATTGATGATACTAATTTTTGTTAATTCAAAATAATAAAATTTCATTGGCATTTTCAAAAAAAAATCTCACTTTATGCAATGTTTTGATTTAATTAAATCTCATTTACTTAACAATGTATCCATGAATATAATCGACAATGTAGAAAAGAAGTAGATTCTTGGAAATTTCTTTTTTTTTTTTTGACAATTTTTTTTTTATAAAAGTAATAATTAACAATAAAAAAAAGACATAGTACCTCTAACATACATGGAATATCTACAATAATAAAAAACTAAATACATTAAATTCTTAATTTTGGTAGTTAGTTCCTACATAGATGTAGAATAACTTAGAAAAAGGAATGAAAACAAATTTGAGACCACCAATTTAAATTGCAATTAAATAATATAGGGTGATTTTGCCTTTTTTTTGGTGAAAATTGGGTGGATTTAGTCATATAAGGAGTGGAAATAGCACCACCCTAAATATGTATAAGTAAGTAGTAGTTTTCTATATCATTAGTAATTTTTTACCAAAAAATGTGTATCAATTTATTAGCACTTGGTGACCTTCCTCCTGGTCAGTGATTATGATAAGTAATTTCTTTATTAGACTAATATGGTTATATAATGGCAAAATAAGTACTTACCAACCAATTAGTAATTTTTCTCATTATTTTGCTAGTACTTTTATATTGAGAATATTAAGTTCGAACCTATTTTGTGGCCGCCAGCTAACTTGTTAAAATTGACGCCGATTTCTCATGTAAAAACACCTTAGACCATTTCAATAACTAGTAATTTCTTCAATCAATTTCAAATCTTAATATGAAAAAGTATTATCAATGACGGCTTGACTACATGACTGGTAAGTTTTCGGACAAGAAATTAGTAATCGATACCATAAAAATTTATAAACTTTCACACGTGTGACGAGTGAATACAAGTAATGGGCAATTTCGACCATTTCTGGAGCTGGGGCTTAGAGTTTCCTTCCATGTCCGATCCTTCTCTCTTTCTGGTCGAACGGAGAAGACCGGATATCGAGGCGGTGCCACCGTGAAGGTCACCGGAAGCGGGACGGTCGAGCGTCGCCGCCGTCGTTCTAGGGGTGCCAATTGCCTCTCCAGCTTCTTCTCTCTCTCACGAGCCCCAGGTTACTCCTCTCTCTTCTCCGTAGCATTCACGTCTCGAGTTCATTTCGCTGTTAGACTTGTCAAGTTTCAATTTTTCTGAGCCAGAAAAGGCAAATAAATGTGCTGGTTTCCACTCTGCTGTCTTTCTTCTTAAGGGTTTTGCTTCTCTGTCTCTGTCTCTCTCTCTTTCTCGTAGTTTAGTGAGAGTTCCTTACTGTTACTCTGTACAGCAATGAGATTTCCGCTTCTGATATAGCCCTTAAGTTGGTATCTGGAATTGCATTCTTTTTAAACAATGAAATTAGAGCATCTGTTGATACTTCATGAGCTGGTAATATGTGGGTAACTGGTTAATAGTGGATGAGAAATTGGGTTCTCTCTAGAAAGAGAAGGTCCAATTTTTTCTGTTCAGTAGTTGTCGCTATACAGATTATGGGGCGGTTGTGTTTATGCATTGTATTTGTGGGTTACCGAGGGCTTTGTGTCTGATTTTTGTGAATTTAGTACCAGGATGGGAGATAATATGGAACCAGAGAATGCAAGCAAGGAGATAGCAGAAGGTGTGTAGATCTCTTCTTTGTAATGAAGATCTTTAATGACCTGCGATAATTTGTTAATCAAACTTATGCTTTTACAACTTATGAGTCTCATGTTTTGATGATTTGCTACTTGAACTTTTCTGGACTGTAGAAGATGACGATGCCCATCTTCGCCACTCAATACACAATCTCCCCAAAAATTTCGAGTTTAAAGTGGGGATGGTCTTTTCAAGTGAACTTGAAGCATATCACACGTATGTGGCATATGCATTACGTAAGGGATTTGGAATTCGGAAGGGTAATAAAGTTAGAAATTCCAAAGGAGAAATCACTCGGCGTACATTTTTGTGTAATTGTGAGGGTTTCTCTTGCACTCCACCCTACCAGCAAAAAAAGATGGAAAGGACTGAGATTAGGTGTGGCTGTCAAGCGCATATTAAATTTAAGGTCGAAAATGGTGTTCATGAAATCATAGAGTACAAGCCTGAGCATAACCATGCATTTCTTCCAGAAAATCAAAGGCATCTGATCAGATGTGGAAGGATAGTTTCTGATCCAAGTAAAGGTGTCTTAGCTGACATGGCAAAAGCTGGCATTGTAAATTTCAGGTCATTTAACTTGGAAAATGAAGATGGAGCAAGTAGAAATTTGGGTTTTAGTTTGCATGGTAGCCATAATTTCTTGCCTACTCAAAGTCCAAGCATCGCGAGGGGGGAAGATTGGCAAAACCTCTTGAATCATTTCACGTGCATGCAGATGCAAAATCCTATGCTTTTCTATGCTGTACAAGTGGATCAAGACGGTAAATTGACGAACCTATTTTGGAGAGATAGTTTGTCTAAATTCGATTATGATTGTTTCGGTGATGTGGTGATGCTTGATACCACATATCGCGTTAGCAAATATAATATGATATGTGCACCTTTTTTTGGGGTTAATCATCATTGGAAGAATACCTTGTTTGGGTGCGCTCTCCTGTTAGATGAGACAGTAAATTCATTTATATGGCTATTTGAGACGTTTTTGGAGGCAATGGGAAATAGAGCGCCTAGAACAATTTTCACTGACCAAGACCAAGCTATAGAAAAAGCTGTTGAAAAGGTGTTTCCAAATGCACAACATTGTGTATGCACATCACAAATTGCAAAAAATGCTGCTAAAAAGATCCCCAATCTTTATGAGAGGCCTGAGTTTAGGGATAGATATTTCTCAAAACTACTGTATGGATGTGAAACAGAGTCTGTATTTGAATCCACTTGGAAGGAAATGGAAGAGGAATGGGGCACTAAGGACAACTCTTGGCTTAACAGACTATATGAATCGAGAAACAAATGGAGTGTGGCCTTTGGTCGGGGTATATTTTCATGTGGTATCAGATCAACTCAGAGGAGTGAGGGCACAAATGATATCTTCCGGTTGATGCCTGCTAATAGCATGGACCTTATTGGATTTGTCCACCACTATGAACAACAGTTAAAATATATAAGGGAGATTGAAGTTCGAGATGATCACAGTTCTAGAGGTAAGCCAGAATTGGTTGTGTCAAATAATGCGATTCTGACACATGCTGCAGTGGCATACACTCGTACCATATTTTCCAAGTTTTATGAGGAATTTTTGCAAAGTATGTCAGAACGAGTTTTGGATTGTAGTTGTGATGGGGCAGTCTCTGAATATACTCTAGTTTGCCATGGGATTCAAGGGAAAAATGTTGTGAAATTTGATTCTGTTAATTTTTCAGTCTCTTGTGGATGTAAATTATTTGAATCAAATGGGTGGTTGTGCCGTCATGCTTTGTATGTACTTAATGGGAATATTAAGGTTACAAAAATCCCATCGGCTTATGTTTTAAAGAGATGGACTAAGGGTGCCAAGGATTGTATTGCGCATGATGACTCTCCACATGTGTCACCATGTTCATCAAAGATTGGTCGTTATTCCACACTGATGCGAAAAGCTTTTGCTGTAATGAGCTTGGCTGCTGAAGATGAAGATACAATGAGAATTGCAATGCAAAATTTGGACAAGATGGTGGAGGAAATTTTAGCGCACAATTCCAATCTTTTGACCAAAGATGGTGAAGATAACGGCGATAGGGTTGTGAATGCTAATGAGGTTTCTTACTCTGTTAGTGAGACATCAATAACAGATCACCCTCGAAGGAAAGCAAAGGGAGTAACAGGTGATGGGGTTGAGAGTAAGTTGGAGAAAAAAAAGAAGAAATCATCCAAAGGAGCAACCTCAACCGCAATACAGAGTCGAGGTGATTGGTAATAGATTGCTTAATGAGTTTACTTCCATTAATTATGTGAGCTATTTTACTTTACACTTCATATAACTACGATTTCATTCTGTAATGAAGAACTGGTTGTTGGCGCTACTCTGGACAAAGCCCATTTACTGACTCATTTGGCACATTCACATCAGCTGTCAAGTGTCTTTTCTCCTCGCAATTTTGGGGGTCCTACTAGAAATCCAAGTCTTTATAATGGGGTATCTTCTCTTGGCCTGAGATGTGTTTTTTTTTTTTTTTTTTTTTCATTTGATTAATGAGACCATTTAACTTATCTAATGTAAGAAGTGTTTGCCATTCACCTTGGTTCGCAAGTGGCTTCCACCCATTTACTGAGCCAACTACATAAGTAAACTTTATCTATAGTCCCACTGTCGTGGCATTCTTTTATATTCCTTTGATTTTTGTTGCTACTCATTAATGTAGCTGTTTGAATGTTGCGACACGGCATATGCAAGTGTAGTGAGCGAGGTACTATATGCATCATGAGAAATTTGACATTTTCATGTGACATTTTTAAGCAAAATGTGAGAATTTATGCTACTTTTTTTCTCTTTTGCAGAGATCAGCAAACTCTTATGAGTATCCTGGCAGAAATGTGGGCAATGAATTTCAAGGAACTAACATGGAAGGGTTAAAAGGTGATTAATCCATTGCGAGAGGCAGAGTAAATATGGTTTTTTGGGTATGGAAGATCTAACTTCGATACATGTCTAGAGTATCTCAATACAATTAAGATTAAATATGTGCATGGAATGTTGACTGTATATATCAGTACTATGTATGCTGGTTTATCTTCACATATTGTGGAGTATATTACTGTAGACCCTCTGTCGCGGTGTCATCTCTCTTTTGAGTGCTTCACAGGGATCCTTCGCTTTATTACTTTTTTTGGTCATCCTACCATGTTACCACTGACGGACTCCCTTGGGGAATCCAATTGTAAGAGAGACTAGTTACACTAATTAAGTTAGGATTATTCGTTTGTGATGGCATAGTTCTTGCGATCTATTTAAGATTGCTTGATTTCTTTTTATGTAACGAGATATTTTTTCTTGTGCAATTCGTGTTATTTTTTGTAGATGTTCCATGCTCGAGTAAACTATGGATGTCGTCATGGCTCCGAGAATGGAATTTCTTCTGATAAATGTCCCCAGTCATCACTCTGAGAATGGAAGTTCCTCTGTTGACTGTCTGGATAGAGAGTTCAAACGGTAGCCCGGAAGAATACTGTGATCTTAGTGCTCTAATTAGCATTAGAAATGCTCCTGTGCATTGGCCTCAGAGATTCGAGCCTTTTGGATAAATTATTATTCACTATCACTTATATTAGCCTACTTTACCAAGCAACCTGGCATCAATTACTAGCCGTAGTGTTAATTCTGCGGATCTTTCCCGCTTTGCCAGGATCGTCTTGATTGTAAGCGAATTTGCCGTTAGCCATTTAAAAAGTCGTGACTAAGATTAGATGAACTGAAAATCATTATACGAAAGCCATAATGAGTCACACAAACATCACCGGCTCTCTGGTTAAGTTGTTTAACCAAGCAAACTCAATATTTTGGGATTTTAACAATCTTCTTCCCAATATTATCTCCACGAAATAGTCCTACAAAAGCAGAGGGAATGGTCCCCACACCATTTGAGAAGTCCTCGAGCGGGTGCATTTGGCCGCTGCGGAGATAGTTGCCGGTGGTTGAAATGAAATCCTCAAAGACATCCATGTGGTCCCAGGCTAGAAAACCCTGGATCTTTATTCTCTTGTAGATAACATCTAACATATTGGGTGCGGCTCTTTTACCAGGATCCGTGTATTCAGATGTTGCCCCACAGACGGCAACTCGGCCATAGGTATTCATGTTAGCCACTGCAGCTTCTAGCATCTCAGCACCTACATTGTCAAAGTATATATCGATTCCATCGGGAAAGTACCTGTAACCGGAAACGCGGGAAGCAAAATGATTGTGGGATTGTTTTAGAATTTAGATTTATCCCAAAACACTGGAGAAGAAGGTGGTCAGTGCATACGTGCATATTAAAACTGGAGAACCTGACCTTTTGAGTGCTGAATTCAAATCAGTTTCCTCTTTGTAACTGAAGGCATCATCAAAGCCGAGTTTTTCCTTGAGCAGTTCTACCTGTGACACAAGTCCAAAACTTGGGAGATTCATAAGTGGGCACGCGTCAAGTACTAGTCACACAGGAGCTCCTGAAAGCGACCTTTTGCTTGCTTCCGGCGCAACCAACCACATAACAACCGAGCAACTTCGCGTACTGTCCGACCATGTTCCCAACCGATCCTGAAGCTGCGGACACAAATACCTTCTCGCCTTGCTCGGGCTTGCATATTTCGAAGAATCCAGCATAGGCTGCAAGTCCACTGTATCCTGGAAGAACAAGCAGAAAATTGATAAAGAAACATAACCAGAAGGGAAGAAAACCGTTTGGTAGCCTGAAGCGTCGGCGACAACAAATGTTTTTTATTTAATGTTTTCCTGAGAGACTGACATCAAGAACTTGGCATAGCTTGAGACATCGGATGTATTACACAACTACAGCGCATTGTGCAAGGTACTGATCCAAGGTCAAATAAGCACTACATCATTTTTTGACCCCCTTAAGACATGTCCTTATTCAAATGTGTTACTATCAGTTAATTACAACATTTTTCTGCCAGAACAAGGCGCGTCCATTCCAAAATCCAAAGCACGCCTGTAAAACTCTCTTCCCCGCCCCGGCAGAGTCTTATGAAGTTCTTTTGACCAAGAAGAAATTCATGTATCTTTGAAAAGATTATGATAATGGAAATTGTTGGTGATAGAGAAATTTACCGAATAGTCCAACATGGTATGACAAAGGGAACCCCAATGGATCAAGCTTCCTGATCATTCCATTTCTTCTTATCTTACTGTACTCAGCCCAAGTAACAAATCCCACAACAACATCACCCTTCTCAAATTCAACATTGTCTGAAACCACAACTTCTGCCACACCATATGCCTTGATTTCCTGCACACAGATTTGAAGACAAAAATCAAAGAAAACCCAATTCCTTTTTTCCTAATTCCCATCACATTTGCGTGATTGTCCACTGAACGTATATTTAGCTGCTATGAACAAGTCACTCACCTTGCCAAGAGTAATTCCTTCTAAACCGGGACCCATTTTTTGTGACGAGCTGTACCGCTTCATCCGGTTCAACTGATATGGGTCAATGGACACGTAAAGGTTCTTCACTATCATCTCGTCTGAGCCGAGGTCGAGTGATAGAGCTAAAGGTGAGGTTTTGAGCTCAAAATCAGATTCTTTGGGTGCACCCTCTATGTGGGTCTTCAGGGTCACATACTTGTTGGCTACTTCCATAGTTGCAGAAGAACAGGAAGAAGCTGAAGCTTGAAGACTAGACAGATTCTTGTCTGGGACCGCATATGTATAATCTGCATGACATTGACCCCTGCAGTGGGAATCTACCATGGTGGTACTTTGCAAAAAATGTCGATGGCTTCTACCTTCTACTTTTTATTTCGTAATCTAAAGTTTGACTAATCTAAATAATATTATTTCAAAAGTTTCAACGTATTTGGTTACTGACATTTTAATGTCATAAAGTTTTTTTTTCCTTAAAATTTTTTTCCTTCAAAAATTAATTAAAATATTTTTGAGAATTATCTACATAAAAAGTGATGTCGAGTATATTATTGACAAGATAGATTCCTAAACTTAGTACACTGATAATAAGACAAACTCTCGTTCGGTTATAAATATGATCACTCTGTCAAATGTTGTGTTGTATAGTACCGCAAAACTCGATATTCTACTTATACAGACCGGTTTTAATAAACTTAGTACTACATCCTAGGTAAGAGCCTGTTAAGTGATCGTGATTTTTTTGTCCTTTTCGAAAACATTAAGAATACTAAATATGGCTTAAGATAAATACAAAAAAATGCAAAAAGACAAGGGCAGCATCAAGAACGAGGAGTATCCGCAACAAGAGAAGATGCCATTTTCATTGGCCAGACAAGTTGCGATTAATTAAATAGAGATGAAGGGGTACTCATGCGTAGAAAAAGGTTCCTTTCGGTCTACTGGCCATTTAAACCAAGTGAACACTAATATCCAATTGCATAATTACTCGATTGGTGGGTGATTTATTCTACAAAGTAGTTCGAAATATAAGTAAAAGTGGACACAATTGAGATTTCGTTATGCGTTGAGCTCTAAAATGTATAATAACAGCTCAATATTTCAGAATAGATTATTGCGCATTAATCATTATTGATACGAACAATGCAAACCCTATTTTTCTATCAAACTTTGTCAATTTCTTAATCTCGAGATTTTGATAGATAATTTGTTGTGTCACTCATTTTTGTTCTCATGACGCATAGTAGATGGCATGATACTTAAAACGTATTACCATAGATGTTTCTCCATTTTTTTTTTTTTTTGTTGAATAAATGTTTTTCTCGCTATGCACGTTTATTGAATTTGCAAGACTGAAAAAAGATGCATTAGAAGAATACTTGAGAACAAAATAAACGTGCTCCAAAGGAATACTAGGAGCCGGTTGAAATCAAACATTAGCCTATCTGTGATGTGACCAATAGCTCCTATTTTCAAGGAAACCCTTCTCTTGATTTTTCCTAAAATGCGCATAATAACTTAAACAAAATGATCTGATAACAAATTTGTTAACTAACTAAAAATTATAGAGCAATGACATGGACCGAAAATGTGCGCTGAATAACTGTAGAATTTTGTAGCTGTTAGATGAAAAACACCTCCCTCATACTTAGTCTAGTCTTTTTTTACTAAACTAAGAGTGGAAATTTACTTGGACTGAAAATGTGTGCTGAATAATTGTGAGATTTTATGGGATCACGGCCAAATGTTTTCAAGGTTTAAATATGCTTAGTCTGGTCTTTTTTTATTTTTCCTAGTATTAAGTATGAAAATTTAATTGGGGAGGTAAATGAGGCCTGTAAAAATTTGAATTCAAAGATCTCCAACTCTAATACCATATGAGATTTTGTGGGACCATAATCAACTATTCTAAAAACTTAAACTAATAAATGAATGCGTGGTTTATTATTTAATTAACAATGATGAGTCCTGACTAATGTCTAAAATTGGCTAAATTCTTTTTGGGTAGCTCGAATATCTAATTGAGTCAAGCCTGAGTTAAAAATTACTTAGATCAAAGTATTTCGCAAGCCCAACGATGTCTGCTTTTTTACATTTTATGCACACACAAAAAGTCGTATTATTCTTTACAAAAAAAAAAAAAAAGTTGTATTATTGATCAATTGCATTGTACTTTTAGACTCCAACTCAAGCTCGAGCTCAAGTCCAAGCTTAATCCGAGCTTAAACAAAAAGTACTCGGCTAATTGAATAAAGTTGAGTTGAACTATAAGCCTATTAAAGAGTAAATTAAGTCATGCTCCAGTTTGAGAAGTCAAGCTCGATTAAGCTCGAATTAAGTATCAAGCCTTACAGGTTTGTGTCGAGTCGAGTTTGATCATTGAATTGGGTCAACTCAGCTTGGTTACAACTCTATATGAATGACAACTCTAGATATGATTACAACTGTAGCAAGTATAGCATGAGTAATGCAAATCTCTCTATTTTAAGCAAAATTTTAAGCAACCGTAAGAGTAAGGCTAAACCAAACGTATAGACTTGAAGAAGCTGGTAACTTAAATGGTTATGAAAACAATCATAATCAAGCACCTAATTATGTCATGGCACGTTGAGAATTTTTCATTTGCCAAGATTTTTGTTCCATGGGCCTGAACTTTTTGTTCTTTTATTTCGTGTTGCAAACCCGGGCTGTAAGTTAGGCCTCAACTAGACGCCCATCCAGCACGAACTTGCCAGACGATCACCATTAGTCACAACATTCTCTATATATTATTCCGTGATGCCAGTACAACCTCAAGTAAAATTTTTTCTTTTGCAAAAAATGATAATATATTATCCAACGCAATGCGTATATTTTGATGATATGCAGTAATGTGAGTAATTTAGTACAAAAAGAGATGACAGCACTCGCAGTAAACTCGAAGGATTCAGATATTGAAGCATTAATCTAGCTAAGTTTTAACACCCATTAGCAAACTCTCATTCTTCTGCAATCTTAACGATTTTCTTCCCAATGTTGTCGCCCCGGAACAACCCTGTGAAAGCAAAGGGAATGCTGTCCAGGCCATCCGAGATGTCCTCGAGCGGGCACAACTTGCCGCTGTGGAGATGGTTGCTGGTGGTTGAGACAAAATCCTGGAAGAGACCAACGTGATCACCAGCTAAAAAGCCCTGGATCTTTATTCTCTTGTAAATGACATCTAACGCGTCGGGCGCGGCTTTTTTCTCTGAATCTATATACTCGGATATTACTCCGCACACAGCAACTCTGCCAAAGGTATTCATGTTAGCAACCGCCGCTTCTTGCATCTCAGCGCCCACGTTGTCAAAGTATATATCGATCCCATCGGGAAAATACCTGTCAATAGACAAAAACAAACACAAGAAAAATGACTAGATTTTTCTTTTGAAAAGAGAATATACAATCTAGATTCTTGATACGCTCTGAAGCATCCGACCTTTTGAGAGTTGAGTTCAAATTAGTTTCCTCCCTGTAGTTGAAGGCCTCATCAAAACCCAGTTTTTCCTTGAGCAGTTGTACCTGTAACAACGAAACAAATTCATCGTGATTCGTGATCTTTTGGTGAAGGAAACACTGGGGAAAGTGACCTTTTGTTTGCTTCCAGCACAACCGACAACATAGCACCCGTGCAACTTTGCATACTGTCCAACCAAGTTCCCGACTGACCCTGATGCCGCTGATACCAACACCTTCTCGCCTCGCTTCGGCTTGCATATCTCGAAGAACCCAGCATAGGCTGTAAGTCCACTGTATCCTGAAAGAACAAGCAAAAGCCCATAAAGAAACGCAACTAGAAGGGGGAAAAGCGTTTGGTAGCCTGGGGCATCAGTGCAAACAAATGTTTTTCAGTTTGATGTCTCCTGATAGGCTGAGATCAAGAACTTGACATAGGTTGAGACATCATTTGTATCACCCAACCATAGCACATTTTGCATGATGTTGATCCAAGGTCAGATAAACCCTACATCATTTCTTGATCCGATCAAGAAGACCTGTCCTTGTTCAAACGTGCAGCTTCTGTGACAAATTGCTGTAATAAACCATATGACTTCAATACCATTTTGAATTCTTATGTTTCTTCTGTCAGAATCAGTCAACTAAAACATTTTCTGCCGGAATAGCTCTGCTACTTACGCAGGCATGCGCCAAAATCCGAAGCACGCCTCTAAAGCTCTCTCTTCCCTGTTCCAGCAGAGTCTTGTAAAGTTTTTTTGATTAAGAAGAAATTTATGTATCATTGAAAAGATTTTGATAATGGGAAATTGTCTGTGAATGAGAAATTTACCCAATATTCCAACATGGTAGGAGAAAGGGAAACCCAATGGATCAAGCTTCCTGATCATCCCATTTCTTCTTATCTTACTGTACTCTGCCCAAGTAATAACTCCCACAACCACGTCACCCTTCTCAAATTCAACATTGTCTGAAACCACAACTTTTGCCACACCATATGCCTCAATTTCCTGCACACAGATTCTAAGACAAAAATTAAAGAAAACCCAATTCCTTTTTTCTAATTCCCATCACATTTACATGATGTCCTCTGAAAATATATTTAGCTGCTGTGACCAAGTCACTCACCTTGCCAAGAGTAATTCCTTCGAAACCGGGACCAGTTCTCTGTGACGAGCTGTAACGCTTCATCCGGTTCAACTGATACGGGTCGATGGACACATAAAGGTTCTTCACTATCATCTCGCCTGAACCACGGTTCAGCAATAGAGCCAATAGTGAGGTTTTGAGCTCAAAATCAGATTCTTTGGGTGCACCCTCTATGTGGGTCTTCAGGGTCACATACTTGTTGGTCGCTTCCATGGTTGCAGAAGAACAGGAAGAAGCTGAAGATAGGAAACAAGACAGATCCTTATCTGGGGGAAATTGGCAAGCCCTATTATTATAGGACTATTATATGTATAAAACATCAAACATCTGCATGAAATTGACCTTTGCAGTGGGAATTTACGACGGTGGTACTTCGCAGAAAAAGTTGATGGCTTCTAGCGTTCACTTTTTTATTTTCCTTGTCTGAAGTTTGATTAATTTAAATAAGATTATTTCAAAAGTTTCAACATGTTTAGTTATTGACATTTTAAAAGGGCGGCGCTATTTCCACTTCTAAATGACTACATCTACCCGTATTTACACTAAAAAGACAAAATTGTCTTTAATCTTAAAATTGCAGTTTAAAGTGATGACCCCAATTATTTCTTCTATTTTTTCTTTTTCTATTCATGATAGGTCCGTAATTAAGCATTTCACATATTTTGTTTTTTAGAGTATTAAAGAAGCATGCATTCTCAGATATTCTTATAAGATTTTACATACTTTGTGTAAATTCATCTCACTAATAGTAAAAAAAAAAAAAAAGACATTATTTGATATAGTATAAAACCGAAAGGTTTATTCTTTATTATTGATCTTATTAAAAATTATCTATTTTTTGTCCCTCTTATCTCAAAATCTCACTTTCTTGGTGAACTTTTTATTAATTTCATTAGTCTACTATGTATATTAAATCTCTTTCTTTACAATATCAAAGAATTTATCCTTTTTTCTTATTACACTAGTGAAATACTTTTATATCATGTAAGACGTTATATGTATATATAGGAAAACACTAAAATCATTATACACAATAAGGTCTCTTGATTTTTTTTTTTTTGTACAATTCATAAATGATATTAATTTTTGTTAATCCAAAATAATGATATTTCACTAGCATTTTTTTTAAGTTCTTAATTTGTGCAATATTTTGATGTAATTAAATTTCATCTACTTAACAATTTATCTATAAATATAATCGACAACATGAAAAAGAAATAGAATTCTAGGAAATCTCTCTTTTCAACAAAATAAACAATTATGGAGGTAATATCTAGCAATTAAAAAAAAAAACATAGTGCCTTTAATGTACATGGAAAATCTACAACAAAAAAAAAAAAAAAACCTAAACATATTAAATTCTTAATTATGGTAAGTAGATCCTATACAGAAATAGAAAAACTAAAAAAAAAAATGAAAGTAAATAAATTTGAGACCATTAATTTAAATTGCAATTAAATGATAGACGATAATTTTGTCTTTTTAATAGAAATTGAGTGGATTTAGTCATGTAGGGGGGAGGGGAATACCACCGCCCTTTTTGAAGTCATAAAAGTTTTTTCCTTCCAAAAATTAATCGAAATATTTTTGAGAATTATTTACATAAAAAGTGAGGTCAAGTATATTGACAAGAAAGATTTCTAAACTTAATACACTAAAAATAAGACAAACTCTCATTAGGTTATAAATATGTTCACTTTGTCAAATCTCAGCTTGCACTATACCGCAAAAATCGATATTTTACTTATGTAGACCGGTTTTAATAAACTCAATACTGCATTCTAGGTAAGAGGCATGTTTTGTGATTGCGATTTTTTTTGTGTCTTTTCCAAAAAATAATTAAAAGAACACTAAGTATGTTTGAAGACATACAAAAAGCAAAAAGACAAGGGCAGGATCAAGAACCAGTAGTACCAACAACAAGAGAAGATGCCATTTTCAATGGCCAGAGAAGTGGCGATTAATTAAATGAAGATGAAGGAATAGTCATGCGTAGAGAAGATTCCTTAAGGCCTACTGGCCAAATTAAGCCAAGTGATCACTAATATTAAACTGCATAATTACTCGATTTCATGGGCGATTATTCTACAAAGTAGTTCGAAATATAAGCACAAGAGGACATGATTGTGATTTATTTATGTGTTGAGCTCTAAAATGTATTTTGTCACATATAATAACAGCATAAATTTTTAGAACAAATTATTGCGTAATAGGCATTATTGATATGAACTGGACCAACTTCATTTTTCAATCAAACTTTGTCAATTTCTTAATCTCGAATTCCCAAAAGTATATTTATTAACTTCCCAAATCTAAATCGGGAGAGGATGGCAACCAAATCTAGATCTAGATTGTGAGAGTTCAAATTCTCAAATCGAGAATTAGACTAGGAGAAGAGAACTCTTAAATCTAAACTAGGAGAGAAGAAAAAGAAGGAAAAGAACAATAAAACACAAACAAAATCAACAAAAGAGGGTAGAGAGTATAGACTTGAAGAAGCTAAAACTTAATTTGGTAAAGAAAATTACTTGATTGGTGGGTGATTATTCTACAAAGTAGTTCAATATATAAGTACAATTGTGATTTATTTATGTGTCGAGCTCTAATATGTATTTTACTGCATATAATAACTACTTAAATTTTTAAAATAAATAGGTGTTATTAATATGAACAACACCAACTTCGTTTTTCAATCAAACTTTGTCAATTTCTTCATCTCAAATTCTTATTGTAATGCCTAATGTTAATACATATATGATCCGATATAATATATATGTAAGTAGTTAAGGACCGCTTGTATTTGTACACGGAATTCCTAATTCCAATTGAAATCTACAATGATTCGGTAGATAAGATTTTTCTTTTCTTAAAACCGAAAAAGACGTCCCTTCCTGACTGAACATTCCCAAAAAATATTTCATTTTTTAGTTTTTTTTTTCTTTTTTTTTTTAGATCTAGTAAACTTGTAAATGGATCATATATTTATACACTAGATGAATCAATGGATTTTACCATAATTTTTCTAATCAATCTAATTCCAGATCGAGTCATGAGATTGGCCCCAAAGTATATTTATTAAACTTTCAAATCTAAATTGAGAGGTGATATTACCCAGATCTACAACTAGACGATGAGAGCTCAAATAGAGAACTAAATCAAGAGAAGAAAGCTCTCAAATCCAAATTGGGAGAGAAGAAAAAGTAAGAAAAGAACAATAAAACACAAACAAAATCAATAAAAGAGGGAGGGGAGAGGGTGAGACTAGCTTAAACACTCTCCTATGGCTGATGGTTGAAGGAGATGACGAGGAGAGAGGGAGAGAGAGAGAGAGATGCCACAGACTTGAAGAAGCTAAAACTTAATTTGGTTAAGAAAAGAATCATAATCAAGCATGTAATCAAATCATGGAGTGTTGAGATTTTTTCATTTGTCAAGCTTTTTGTTCTTTTATTTCGTGTTGCAAGGCTGGGCCTTAGGCCTTAATTGGATGCCCATCCAGCATGAGCCTCCCGATGATCACCTTTAATTGCAACCTTTGCCCCAACATTCAGATTGGAAGTTATATGACGGAGGGAGCAACAGGAATGTCAATTGATTTGCTTTATATCATCTGGTGATGCGGGTACAACTTTATGTAAAATTTTCCCTTTTGCGAAATATGATAATATATTACCCGATGCAATGCGTATACTTTTGATAATATGCAATAATGTGAGTAAAATAGTACCATTAGAGATGACAACGCTCGTCAACTTCATGTAGTAAATTCAAAGGAATCCGATATTGAGGCATTGAATCCGGCTAACTCACAACCCATTAGCAAACTCTCCTTCTTTTGCAATCTTAACAATTTTCTTCCCAATATTGTCACTGCAAAACAGCACTGTGAAAGCACAGGGAATGCTCTGCAGGCCATCTGAGATGTCCTCGAGCGGGCACAACTTGCCGCTGTGGAGATGGTTGCTGGTGGCCGAGATGAAATCCTGGAAAAGACCAACATGATCTGTGCTAAATGCCCCTGGGTCTTTATTCTGTTGTATATGACCTATAGTATGTTAGGGGCGGCTCTTTTCCCTGAATCTGTATTACTTGGATGTTTCTCTAGACGCGGTGACTCTGCCAAAGGTATTAATGTTAGCCACTGCGGCTTCTTGCATCTCGGCACCCACATTGTTAAAGTATATATCGATTTCGTCAGGAAAATACCTGTCAATCGACAAAAAGCAAACAGGGGAAAAACGACCAGATCATTCTTTTGAGAAGAGAATGTACAATCTAGATTCTTAATACGCTCTGAAGCGATCTGACCTTTCGGGAGTTGAGTTCAAATCAGTTTCCTACCTGTAGTTGAAGGCCTCATTAGAACTTAGATTTTTCCTTGAGCAGTTGTACCTGTAACAACAAAAACAAGTTCATCATGATTCACGAACTTTTGGTGACGGAAACATTGGCGAAAGTTACTTTTCGTTTGCTTTTAGCACAACCAACGATGTAGCAGCTGTGCAACCCTGTGTACTGTCCGACCAAGTTCCCAACTGACCCCGGTGCCATTGATACAAACACCTTCTCACCTCGCTTTGGCTTTCATATCTTGAAGAACCCGGCATAGGCTGTAAGTCCACTGTATCCTGAAAGAACGACCAAAAGCCCATAAAGAAACGCAACACGAAGGGGGAAGAAACGTTGGTAGTCTGAAGCATCAGCACAAACAAATGTTTTTTAGTTTGATGTCTCCTGAGAGGCTGAGATCAAGAACTTGACAAAAAGTGACAGAGGGCATTCTGTAAGATGCCAATCCAAGGTCAAATTATCCCTACATCATTTCTTGACCCTGTTGAGACCTGTCCTTGTTCTAATGTGTACCTTCTGTGACATATTACTCTAATAAACCGTATGACTTCAACACCATTTTGAATTCTTACGTTTCTTCTGTTAAAATCACTAATCTAAAACATTTTTCTGCCAGAATAGCACCAGCTATTTAAGCGGCACAAGCCAAAATCTGAAGCACGCCTGTAAAACTCTATTACCCACCCCGGCAGAGTCTTGTAAAGTTCTTTTGATTAAGAAGAAATTCATGTATCACTGAGATTATGATAATAGGAAATTGTTCGTGAATGAGAAATTTACCCAATATTCCAACATGGTATGGCAAAGGCAACTCCAATGGATCAAGCTTCCCGATCATCCCATTTCTTCTTATCTTTCAGTACTCTGCCCAAGTAAGAACTCCCACAACCAAATCAACTTCTCAAATTCAACGTCGTTCGAAGCCACAACTTTTGCCACACCATATGCCTTAATTTCCCGCGCATAGATTAAGACAAACATCAAAGAAAACCCAATTCCTCTTTTCTAATTCCCATCAAATTTACATGACTGTCCTCTGAACATATATTTAGTTGTTGTGAACACGTTACACTCACCTCGCCGAGGGTAATTCCTTCGAAACTGGGACTGGTTTTCTGCGATGAGCTGTAACGCTTCATTATGTTCAACTGATACGAGTTGATGGATGCGTAAAGGTTCTTGATCAACTAATGCAAGTAAAGATCGAAGCTCTCAGATTACACTTCGTATTTTCACCGATTTTCTTGCTTCTGCCAGTTCAGCCGGCAACTAGGATTAATTCATCTTACTTCAGTATAGGGCACCTTCAAATGCATTGTCCCAGTCAGCATAAAGGGCAAATAAGATAGTACTTGCTCATTTCATTGAATAATTTTTTTCTTTCGAAAATAATCCTCATTAAATATTCGGTCAAATGAGGTTTGTGCCTTGTGAAAGTATTATCCCTTTTCGGTCTTGTTCTACAGTAGATCAGAGAACTCTTTTGTTTATCATATGGAAAACACACAAGAATTTTTCTCGTGTGCCCATCATACTTCTCCCCTTTATCTTTTCCTCTTCATTTTTCCCTTGGATCCCTAGACTTAATATGATGAGCTAATAACCAAGCGGTATTTTTGGGAGCGGCCTTGACCTTCTAGATGTAAGGCGGGTGATAGCGACAGTGCAAATTCCAGAGTACTTTGGGGGTGATGGGATGTCATTTCATCGATGCTCAGAGAAAAGGATGAACTTCGTGATTAGTAGGCAGCTCCTGGAAGGGTCTATTGAGTCCCAACTTGGGAAGAATGCGTTTATGGACGACATCTCTGAAACTGGTCAGAATTTTCTTAAGGGCAGAGAAAGTCGGCTTGCTCCCATCTTTAATTAGATCATCCTAGAGGCTTCTTTTGTCTATTCAGTCGTACTAGAGTTTCAATTGCTAGGCATTGACGGTATCGGCAATGAGGTGCGTGCAAAGGCAACCGAAATCCCTGTATTCGACATGTTAAAATACCTTTTTGCAACGTGGTGACATGAGATTTAATAGATTTTGGTCTTTTTCAGTTGGGGGAGAGAGAAAGAGAGGGAGAAACTGGCGGAGGCAGAAAAGATAAATGGGGATTCAAAAGCAAATAAACACACGTGAATCGTCACCCACGTCCCGTCTCTCTTCCGCCACCACCCACGTCTTCCACTTCCAAAACCGCCCCCCTTCTTCCTCTTCTCCCTCCCTCTCTCTCTCTCTCTCTCTCTCTCTCTCTTTCTGCATTCCCAGTGGCTAAAACGTGTATTCAACAAGGAGGGTTAAAAAGAGCAAAATCGGGACCCATGCACTAATCATGAAAATCCTCTCTTAATCTTAATATTTCTCTGCCTTTCTTTATTCACCGTGCACCGTGCATTGTACGAGCTGCAAGTTACCTATTAGTGAAAGTGAAAAGCGAGCCCGACAAATTCTAAGCATAAAAAAAAAGAAATCTCATTTCGATCGCTTTATCGGATCAAGTTATTTATCTCCCATGCTGAAAGTTTAAAATCCATGTCATTTCGCAATTGACTCCACGGCCCCAATGCGGGGCCCACGTGGACTGCATGGATTCGGGCTTTTCAAACTTTGAATTGATCTTGAAATTTAGATCAAGTGACCAGCGTAGATTATTAAACCAATCACACATCACCTTCTGTCCAATCAGGGCCCACCAGCTGTCACCCACGCCATCCCTCGGTAGGGTCCACGGGGTCTAATCAACGCGAGAGCGTACGGAAGCACAGCCTTCCGCCCGTTCAAAAATCAAAAAGAGCCCGAGCGTTTCAACCTGGGAAACCACCAGGCGGAGAGCGCCAAAACCGTTATAAAAATTCAAGAAGAAACGAAACTGCAACTCGCCACCCTCTGCGATAAGTGCGGGTAAACTACTCTTGTCTCGCCTCCTCTGTCGTCCGCCGGTTTGACTTTCGATTTTCTCAGTTCTATTCGGTGCTTCAAAGCGGTGTGACGTCAATTTTGAATGTTTATCTGGTCCTAGTAATGAGCGGAGAGGTGCTTTGGATGCTTAGCAGTGCCGTTGAATAGCGGTCGCTAATGACGAATTTGACTGCTTCCAGGTCTGCATTTGAACAGGCCACGTTTTGCGATGTTTTCCACTCGAAGGACTCCGGATGGAGGGAGTGCGCTTCCTGTGGCAAGGTGAGCAGTCAGTCTTTGAGGATGCGGCTCAGAGATCATGATTTTGATTCCGCTATGAATTGGCAGCGCCTGCATTGCGGATGCATTGCTTCGAGGATGCTGCTGGAGCTGCTCGATTGTGGCGGGGTCAACTGCACGACCTGTGCGAAAAGTTCAGGACTTCTGCCTGTAAGATATAATTGTCAACTCTATATCTGTATATGTTTTGCATGAGTTCCGTATAGTTTCTTCCTTATTGTACTCTCGATACTTATTTTGCATCATGCACCAGGGTTTCTTTATTAATCTCCGAACGTCATTGATGCCGTAGCTTTGGTGACCTCCTTGTTAGAATGTTTTTTCTCTAGTGATAGCTCGCACGATGCTTTTCAATGCTTATATTGATTTCGGGACTCCAAGGATGACAAGGAATTGATAGGATTGACGAGACCGTGATTAGAGAAGCAATGATGCCTTGCGAAGCAAAAGAACCTTTAACCTATAGCATAGTTCTTCAAAGAAAAATATGGAGGATGGCGTAGATCTTTTTACTTCATTCACAAGTCTAATGTTACTTCTTTAATTTCTGCTCACAGATCACAAGTGATGAGAGGCCTAGTGAGTTTGGCATGATTAATGTTGGTACTGGTGAACTGCAATCTAGTACCGCAGACAACCATTTTGATAGTGATGAGGTTGATAAACTGAAGCTTATTCGATTGACAACCATTTGGTGCATGCTTAAGACTAAACAAAATTGGATATAAGAATATAAACTGAATAAAAATATCCTAAGAGAGAGGTTGGATAAAAAAAGGATAGGATTTTTCCTATCCGTAATAGAAAATTTATTTTTCTCAAATAACAAGCTTCATAAATTAATAAAATTAAAATTATATTTCAATATAAATAATAATTGAATTCCAATACAAGAAATTCAAAATAACAAAAAATAACAATTTAGATTTTTTAATTAAATCTTATTTTCTATTTATATAGTCGAATTTTAAGTATATTAGTCTAGTTTACTATTTAATAAAAAGAAATGAAAATGAAAATAATGAAGAAAAGAGGAAAAAATGACAAATAAAAATGAAGTAGGCACGAGTGTTGCGAAAGATTTTTATCATCTACAGTTGTGAACTTTTAGGTTCATTTACACTGATGTACAGTTATACTAAATAATATACATAATATAATGTGAATATATTCGATTTTAAATCCACAGTTCACCAAATAGTGAATATGATATATAAAAATCAATGAACTTCTTGTCATATTATATTTAGAAATCTAGACAACCAAACACAGCCTTAGGGCTTCTTTGTTTTGTGTTGCTTTTTTTTTTTTTTAGGACGATATTAGGATGTTTGTTTGCTTTCCTTTATGATTATAATTAAATGTATATTTCAATATCTTTGGTGTTACTTTCCTTCTCTAAAATGGTTAAGACAAATTTTAGATTTTTTCGATAGGCTACTATGGCATTAGTTAGCATGATCAATTTAGGTATCGAGGGGGAATTATTCTTAAGGCTAACATAATCAGGTCCCCGATTCTAGAATCTCTAATTGCATGAATAGTAAGATATTCTTATGTATCTTAATGGGTTTCTAGCCAACCCCAAAAATGCTAGTGGCAACTCTTTTGTTAAATTTGCATAGGCTTAATTGATTAAAATTTTAAATGTCTGATGTGATATGACTTAAAAGAAACAAAAAAAATTAAGAATACTACCTAACACATTTCTATCCTGAGAATAGAAATTTTGGACACTTACCAAGCATTTTCTTTTGCTCAAATGGGAGTATATATGTGATAAGAATTAATTGAGATATCATTTCACTACTTATCTAATTTGTTTTCCTCCTCAAACCCATGTTTAGGATTTTTGAATTAATTGAGATATTTATACCATATGCTTTCTTCTTCTTTTTCCTAGGTACTCTAGATAAATTAATTGTGGCATGAAAAGCTTTAAACATATAAAATAGTTATACCTCAATGTAGAGAATTTCAATACGAACACATTGACACCAACTATGCTCCAATTGGAGCTTCCACGCACCCATATGCACAACCTAAGTGCGTAGTGCATGTGGCGCACACATTGCATGTCGAATCCGGCTCTTAAGCCAATCCGACCAATTTGACTAGGTTGGGTCTCCAATTAGGTAAGGTTGATGATGTCGTCAAGTCAGGTCTTGATTCAGGTAGCTGACGCCAGCCTCTACCAAGCGAGCCCAAACACAATTCATGAAAATACACTAGAAATATTGTAGAGGATTTTCTTGCTTTCCTTTCGTATCTGGGTACCCTCTAAAAAAGGACTTAAGGTAAGATGGTGGAATTATAGTACCTTACTTATCCCAATACACTCCCTCTCCTTAGTTTTTAGTAGGCTAACATAGGACTTCGGTCTAATAGTGACGACACCGTGAAAAAATGAATTCATTTATTTCGCAAGAAAAAAGAAGTTTTCCTTTGCAAAACCACCACAAAAAAAAAAAAAAAAAAAAAAAAATTAATGTATAAGTATATTATTTCATATTTACAGTATTTCGTGCCAATACCTACCCTCTATGGCCCCGAAGGTCGAGCTCAGCCCGTCTCTTTCCTCTCGTCCCTCGACATCTCCACCTTCTACGTCACCAGCCAATGGAATATCGCTCTCTCCGTCAAGAACTTCAGCATGCTCATTGCCGTTGAATACACTTGCATGAAACTCCTCTTGAATTTCGATCACCAGCTACCCCTCTCTTGTCCCATGCTCATTCTTGTTTATGTTGAGAAAGAAAGTTATGTAAACAATTTAGGAACTAAAACTGTTAGTTCCTAAACAGTTTACATAACTTTTTTCTAAACATCATAAATTCACCGCCCTTTCCATAGAACTCACTCACAAAAATTTGCATGGACAAGGAAAAAAAGAAAAAAAGAATTAACTCAAAATGACAGACCACCATAACCGGTACGAGGGGATCATCTTCCTATGTATCTTATGTGCCATATTTTCTATGCTTGGCCGCGCTATGGTGATCTTCGTGCCAATACCTACCTCTATGCCTCCGGAGGTCGAGCTCAGCTCTGTATCTTCCCTCTCGTCCTTCGACATCTCCACCTCCTACGTCACCGGCCAATGGAATATTGCTCTCTCCGTCAAGAACACCAGCATGCTCATTACCATCCAATACACTCGCATGAAACTCTTCTTGAATTTCGATCACCACCTCCTACGTCACCGGCCAAAGAAAGTTTACATAACTTTCTTTCTCAACATAAGCAGGAATGAGCATGGGACAAGAGAGGGGGAGGTGGTGATCAAAATTCAAGAAGAGTTTCATGCGAGTGTATTCAACGGCAATGAGCATGCTGGTGTTCTTGATGGAGAGAGCGATGTTCCATTGGTCGGTGACGCAGGAGGTGGAGATGTCGAGGGACGAGAGGGAAGAGACGGGGCTGAAGTCGACCTCCGGGGGCATAGAGGTAGGTATTGGCACGAAGATCACCATGGCGCGGCCGAGAATAGAAAATATGGCACATAAGATACGTAGGAAGATGATCCCCTCGTGTTGGTCGTAGGAAGATGATACATAGGGGACTCAGTTTTTGATCGTCCAAATGGTGTTCGGCAGCCATTCCATTGTATGGAAAGCCACCAAGAACGCGATCACCACTCCTGCCCATATTTTTATCCCAAGTTCTACATTACAAAATGTTTGGTCAATGAAGAACAAAGACCATTGATGCTCATAGGAGCGGTGCTTACCGCATTTTCATTCAAGGCCGGCCTCGATCCACAATTTGCTGTATTATCTGACTTCCCGATTATCACGACAATTTTTATTCCTTCCTATATCGTCGTGTCATTGCTGCTAACAAGCCTCCCTTCGAGGCGCGCAATCTTTCTCTTTATAACGAGGGTGCTACTCTACTTTGCAATTCTCTCGTTGGCCTTCGCTCATGTTCGTATGGTAAGAGCCAGGGCGCCTGAGGATTTCACCAACAATGTAGAACTCGGGATAAAAATATGTGGTTCTGACCACATGGACATGAGCGAAGGCTGACGAGAGAATGACAAAGTAGAGTAGCACTCTCCTTGTAGAGAGAAAGATTGCACACCTCGAAGGGAGGCCTGTTAGCAGTAGTGACACAGCGATATAGGAAGGAATAAAAATCGTCATGATAACTGGAAAGTCGGATAATACGGCAAATTGTGGATCGAGGTCGGCCTTGAATGAAAATGCGGTGAGCACCACTCCTATGAGCATCAATGGTCTCTGTTCTTCATTGACCAAACATCTTGTAATGTAGAACTTGGGATAAAAATATGGACAGGAGTGGTGATCGCGTTCTTGGTGGCTTTCCATACGATGGAATGGCTGCCGAATACCATTTGGATGATCAAATACTGAGTCTCCTCAACTTGAAAGATCGTTGCCCAACTGTCAGCATCATCCTATTCACCTATCTATATATTTACTTTCATGGATAATATATATTTATATTTATCACATATTTTAGGTATTTTAGTATTTTAGGTATATCGGTATAGTTAATTATTTAATAAAATTTTATTAGAGAATGATGGAAGGGGAAAAAGAAAGAAAAATGAAAATAATTTAAAAAGAGAGGAAAAATAAAATAAATAATAAATACAATGTGACTATTCAAAATTTATCAACTTTTGTTATCGTTTACTAATTTTATTTGTCTTTCTTATGAATGCCTTAAATTTATTTAATTCTTGCATGAATTTACCGATCATTATTTACGGGACTTATCGGTTTTGCTTCCCCTGATCCCATAATGCGAGCTTGGGCCTTGCATGAACCAAATGACAAACGAATAGGATGGTGAGAATGTGAAGCTGTGGCTATAAAATAGACGAAATTTACGGCCAATATTCCAACGATCTCTATTGCGTAAGTGTGAATAAAACGTACACTTAATTGTTGAAGCCTATCAATTGGCAAATTCCACAGTTCATGCAATTTATGAATCTTACATGACATTATGATGACTCCATCTAAGATAGATGATTAAGGGGAACCACTTAGCGGATTTAACACCATAATCGCGATGTATATGACATGCTTATAAATGGTGGACCCCAGGGTATTCTTATTATAATCCCTCATTTATTCTCGGCGAAATTCAGATATCAGCAAGGGTCTACTAGCAAGCTACTAGAATGACGAAAGGGCAGGAATGAAGTCAACTATGCACTGAACATAGGGATACCAATTTTGAAATATATATATTAACTTGTGGAAGTGTCTTTTGCCGTAAAGTTTTGTTTTGATAACTCAACTCAACTTGATTATAGCTCTAACACGGATGGTATGAGTCATCCAAATCCCTCTATTTTGAGCAAAATTTCAATCAACGGTAAGACTAAAGGCTAAACCAATCGCATAGACTTGAAGAAGCCACAACTTAATTTGGTTAAGAAAACACTCATAACCGAGCACCTAATCAACAAGTCAAGAGTTTTTCCATTTGTCGAGCTTTTTGTTCCATGGGCCTAAACTTTTTGTTCATTTATTTCGTATGGTGGGGTAGCAATGAGAATCTCAGTTGATTCGCTATATATCATCTGATGATGCCGGTACCACCTCATGTAAAATTTTTCCTTTTTGCAAAATAAGATCGTATATTATCCGATGCAATGTGAGTTTTTTCTGACGATATGCAGTAATGTGAGTGAAATATTACTGATAGATATGACAACGCTTGTGTAAGTTCATGTAGTAAACTCGAAGGAATCTGATATTGAGGCATTGAATCTGGCTAAGTTATAATCCCATTAGCAGAGTCTCATTCTTCTGTAATCTTAGCGATTTTCTTCCCGATATTGTCTCCGTGAAACGACCCCGTGAAAGCACAGGGAATGCTGTCCAGGCCATCCGAGATGTTCTCGAGCGGGCACAACTCGCCGCTGAGGAGATGGCTGCTGGTGGTCGAGACGAAATCCTGGAAAAGACCAACGTCATCTCTGGCTAAAAAGCCCTATGTCTTTATTCTCTTGTAAATCACATCTAAAATGTCAGGCGCGGCTTTTTTCCCTGAATCTGTATAATCGGATATTACTCCGCACATGGCAACTCTACCAAAGGTGCTCATGCTAGCGACCACCGCTTCTTGCATCTCGGCGCCTACGCTGTCAAAGGATATATCGATCCCAGCACGAAAAAACTTGTCGATTGACAAAAACAAACACAAGAAAAATGACTCGATTTTTCTTTAGAGAAGAGAGTAGACAATCTAGATTCTCGATACACTCTGAAGAATCTGACCTTTTGAGAGTCGAGTTCAAATTAGTTTCCTCCCTGTAGATGAAGGCCGCATCAAAACCCAGTTTATCCTTGAGCAGTTGTACCTGTAACAACGAAAAACAAGTTCATCATGATTCACGATCTTTTGGTGATGGAAACATTGCGGAAAGTTGTAATGTAGGACTATGGGGAAAGTGGCCTTTCGTTTTCTCCCAGCACAATCGACGACATAGCACCCATGCAACTTCGTGTACTGTCCGACCAAGTTCCCAAATGCGATGCCGTCAGTTCAAACACCTTCTCGCCTCAATTTGACTTGCATGTCTCGAAGAACCCGGCATAGGCTCTTAGTCCACTGTATCCTGAAAGAACAAGAAAAAACCCATGAAGAAACGCAACCAGAAGGGGAGAAAACGTTCGGTAGTCTGAAGCATCAGTGCAAACAAATGTTCCTCAATTTGATGTCTCCTGAGAGGCAGAGATCAAGAACTTGACATAGGTTGAGACATCATTGGTATCACCCAACTATAGTGCATTCTAATGTGTACCTTCTGCGACATATTGGCCCTACATCATTTCTTGACCCTGTTAAGACCTGTTCTTGTTCAAATGTGTGCCTTCTGCGACATATTGCTAGAATAAACCACATGACTTCAACACCAGTTTGAATTCTTATGTTTCTTCTCTCAAAATCACTTAACTAAAACATTTTTTCTTTTGCCAGAATAGGACAGCTACTTAAGCGGGCACAGCCAAAATCCGAAGCACGCATGTAAAACTCTCTTCCCCACCCCGGCAGAGTCTTAAAAAGTTCTTTTGATTACAAAGAAATTCATGTACGATTGAAAATGATCATGACAAAAGGAAATTGTTGGTGAAAGAGAAATTTACCCAATATTCCATCATGGTATGACAAAGGGAACCCCAATGGATCAAGCTTCCTGATCATCCTGTTTCTTCTTATCTTACTGTACTCTGCCCAAGTGACAACTCTCACAACCAAATCACCCTTCTGAAATTCAACATTGTCTGAAGCCACAACTTTTGTCGCACCAATTTCCTGCACACAGATTTGAAGACAAAAATCAAAGAAAACCCAATTTCTGTTTTTCGATTCCCATCACATTTACATGATTTTCCCGTGAATATATTTAGCCGGTGATGAACAAGTCACACTCACCTCACCAGGAGTAATTCCTTCGAAGCTGGTATCGGTTTTATGCGACGAGTTGTAATGCATCACGCGGGTCAACCGATATAGGTCGATGGACACGTACAGGTTCTTCACTCATCTAGACTGAACCCGGGTCGAGCAATAGAGCCAAAGGTGCGGTTTTGAGCTGAAAATCAAATTCTTTGGTTATACCCTCTATGTGGGTCTTCAGGGTCACATACTTGTTGGCCACTTTCACTTTCATGGTTGCAGAAGAACAAGAAGAGGCTGAAGCTTGGAGACTAGACAGATTATTATCTGGTTGAAATTGACGAGTCTTTCTATGTTTTACCGGAATTGCTCCCACAATAAAATATCTTTTCACTTAAAGTCGTTCTTTAACTTTTACTTAAAGGAAATCAGGTTTCTACACAAACTCCGGACACAAAATATCAAAGATGATTAGCAACCAACGACTTTTATTAGAACAGGAATGTAGAAACGCAAATCATGCCGGAAATTAATCAACGACAAGGCGTGGAAAGTTTGGACTTTGTTAAGTAACCAAATGCAAACAAAATATATTGGAATTTAATCAACGACACAGCCCAAAAGCATAAAAGCACCATGCTTGGTTTAATCAATGACACAACGCACAAGATAAAGATGCACACCCAAATTCAATTGACAACGCAAATTTGGAAACTACGGTTAGGAAAATAAAGTACTACACGGCGAAGCAAAGATATTGAAAAGATAGTAATTTTGTTTGATTTGTGTAGGGACTCCGAAAAGTACGATGTGATTATTTAAAACCTATAATTGACGGTTATCAAAATAGATGTTATAAACAAATGTTACAAATGGTTACCGAATGGTTACATTGACTCCACTACATTGACAGTTTCTTCGACTCCTACCTCAATGGTTGATTTATTCTACTATTTGAGATTGTCGATTCATTTTAAGTTGTCGATAATTCTATCCATAAATGACAAAACTCTATTCTCATTGACTAAGTCTATTGCATGTTGACAATAAGCAAAATTGAACTTTTTTTTAATGTTTGCATGAAAGTAACCTTTTGCAGTGGTAATCTACTACGGTGCTTACTTCACAAAAAATGTTGATGGCTTGTACCTTTTACTTTTTACTTTCGTCGTCTAAAGCTTGATAATTTAATTAAGATTAATTCAAAAATTTTAAAATATTTGGATACTAACATGTAATGTCATATAAGTGATGTCAAGTATAATGACAAGAAAGATTCCTAACTTAGTACACTAAAAATGAAATAAACTCTCACTAGGTAATAAATATGATTACTCTGTCAAATGTCAACTTTTAATATACTAGAAAACTCAATATTCTACTTATATAGAGCGGTTTTAAAAAACTTAGTACGGTATCCTAGGTAAGAGGACTGTTTAGTGATTGTGATTTTTTGTCCTTCTCAAAAAAAATTTAGAATACTAAATAAGGTTTAAGACAAGTACCCAAAAAAAAAAAAAAGGCTAAAAGATAAGGGCAGGATCAAAGAACGAGTGGTACCCGCAGCAAGAGCCGGCCGTTTTCATTGGCCAGATAATTCCCGTGACAAATTGTGATTAATTAAATAAAGATGGAAGGACTAGTCATGCGTTGAGAAAATTCCTTTAGGCCAACTGGCCAAATTAAGCCAAGTGGTCACCAATTTCCAATTGCATAATTACTCGATTGGTGGGTGATTTTGTTTTACAGAGTAGAACGAATTATAAGTACAAGAGGAAATGATTACGATTTCTTTAAGTGTTGAGGTGTAAACTGTATAATAACAGCAATTTTTATAATAGATTATTGCGTATTAGGCTTTATTTCTAAGAACAACACCAAATTTATTTTTCAATCAAACTTCGTCAATTTCTTAATTGATTTCGATAGATAATATGTTGCATAACTCAACTTAATCTTACGACGCATAGTAGATGACATGATACTTAAAGTGTATCATAAATGTTTCTCCAATTTTTTATTTTATTTTATTTTGTTGAATAAATTTTTGTGTCTCACGATGCACGTTTATTGAATTTGCAAGACTGAAAAGAGATGCATTAGAAGAATACTTGAGAACAAAATAAACGAGCACCAAATGAATTATAGGAGCCGGTTAAAATCCAACAATAGTCTATCTGTCATGTGATAAATTGCTTTTCAAGGGAACTCTTATTTTAGATTTGATATATTTTGCAAAAAATGAATGATTTAGAAAACATTCATAAAAATGATCACTTATATAGCTAACAAAAATAATATGAATAGAGATGACAACACCCCATAGTAAACTCGAAGGAATCCAATATTGAGGCATTGAATATGGCTAAGTTATAACTCCATTAGCAAACTCTCATTCTTCTGCAATCTTAACAATTTTCTTTCCGATGTTGTCACCGTGAAATAGCCCTGTGAAAGCAAAGGGAATGCTGTCCAGGCTATCCGAGATGTCCTCAAGCGGGCACAACTCGCCATTGCGGAGATGGTGGCTGGTGGTAGAGATGAAATCCTGGAAAAGACCAACGTGATCGGCAGCTAAAAACCCGTGGATCTTTATTCTCTTGAATATGACCTGTAACATGTTGGGGGCGGCTCTTTTCCCTGGATCTACATACTCGGATATTACTCCGGACACGGCAACTCTGCCAAAGGTATTCATGTTAGCGACCGCGGCTTCTTGCATTTCAGCACCCACATTGTCAAAGTATATATCGATGCCGTCAGGAAAATATCTGTTAGTTGACAAAAACATTGGAAAAATGACTAGATTTTCCTTTTGAGAAGAGAATGTACAATCCAGATTCCTGACACGCTTTGAAGCAATCTGACCTTTTGAGAGTTGAGTTCAAATCCGTTTCCTCCTTGTAGTTGAAGGCCTCATCAAAACCTAGTTTTTCCTTGAGCAGTTGTACCTGTAACAACAAAACAATTTCATCATGATTCGTGATCTTTTGGTGACGGAAACATTGGGGAAAGTTGTGATGTAGGACCATAGGTAAAGTGACCTTTCGTTTGCTTCCAGCACAACCGACGACATAGCACCCGTGCAACTTCGCGTACTGTCCAACCAAGTTCCCGACTGACCCCGCTGCTGTTGAAACAAACACCTTCTCACCTCGCTTCGGCTTGCATATCTCGAAGAACCCGGCATAGGCTGTAAGTCCACTGTATCCTGAAAGAACAAGCAAATACCCGTATAGAAACGCAACCAGAAGGGGGGAAAAACGTTTGGTAGCCTGAAGCATCAGTGCAAACCAATGTTTTTTAGTTTGATGTCTACTGAGAGGCTAAGATCACGAACTTGACATAGGTCGAGACATCATTTGTATCACCCAACTATAGCGCATTCTGCGAGATGCCGATCCAAGGTCAAATAACCCCTATATCATTTCTTGACCATGTTAAGACATGTCCTTGTTCGACTGTGTACCTCTTGTGACATATTGCTGTAATGAACCATGCGACTTCAACACCATTTTAATTTTTATGTTTCTACTGTTAAAATCAGTTAACTAAAACATTATTCTGCCAGAATAGTACAGCTACTTAAGCAGGTACATGCCAAAATCCGAAGCACGCCTGTAAAATTCTTTTCCCTGGCAGAGTCTTACAAAATTCTTTTGATTACAAAGAAATCATGCACCATTGAAAATGATTATGATAATAGGAAATTGTTGGTGAATGAGAAATTTACCCAGTATTTCAATATGGTATGACAAAGGGAACCCCAATGGATCAAGCTTCCTGATCATCCCATTTCTTCTTATCTTACTGTACTCTGCCCATGTAACAACCCCCATAACCACATCACCCTTCTCAAAATCAACATTGTCTGAAGCCACAACTTTTGCCACACCATATGCCTCAATTTTTCCTTCACAAAGATTTGCAGCCAAAAATCAAAGAAAACCCAATTCCTGCTTTTCAATTCCCATCACATTTACATGATCTTCCCGTGAACATATATATAGCTGCTATGAACAAGTCAGGCTCACCTCACCAAGTGCAATTCCTTCAAAACCGGTACCGGTTTTCTGCAACAAGCTGCAACTTTTCATCCGATTCAACTGATGTGGATCAATGGACACATACAGGTTCTTCACTATCATCTCGCCTGAGCCGGGGTCGAGCGATAGAACCAAAGGTGAGGTTTTGAGCTCAAAATCAGATTCTTTGGGTGCGCCCTCTATGTGGGTCTTCAGGGTCACATGCTTGTTGGCCACTTCCATGGTTGCAGAAGAACAAGAAGAAGCTGAAGCTAGGAGACTAGACAGATTCTTTGTATGGATGAAACTGTAAGTCTTTCTATAACCATAGGACCATATATATATAAATTATCTGCATGAAATTGACCTTTCTACCATTTACTTTTTATTTTTGTCGTGTAAAGTTTGATTAATTTAAGTAAGATCATTTCAAACGTTTCAATACGTATGGATATTCTGACCAAAAAAAAAAAATGTATGGATATTGACATTCTAACGTCATATAAGATTCTTTCTCTAAAAAAATCCAATTAAAAATATTTTTGAGATTGATTCCTCAATTTTGCATCCTAATTATACGACAAACTCTCGTGAGTTTAAAAGTATGGTCACTATGTTTTCAAGGGTCGGTTTTAACAAACACAGTACTGCATTCTATGTGAAAGCACTGTTTAGTGATTGTGACTGTTAATGTCCTTTTCAATAACCTTATCTGTACTAAAAGTGGTCTAAGATAAACAAACAAACAAAAGAAAAAGAAACAAAAAGACGAGCAAGTTCAAGAACGAGCAATGCCCGCAACAAAAGGAGATTCCGTTTGATTGGCTAGGTAATTTTTTAGAATAAATTCTTGCGTGTTCGACTTTACTTATAAGCACAATCCCAAAATTATGTTTCAATCAAACTTTGTCAATTTCTTAATCTAGAGATTTATGTAGGATAATACGCTGCAATGTGTAATCATGTGAGATGTAGTAGATGACATAAGACCTAAGGTGAATCATATATCTTTCTCCCATTTTATTTTATTTTGTTTATTAAGTTTGTTTTCCTCACTATATGTTCATCGAATTTGCAAGACTAAAGCTTTTGAGATTAAAGTCAATGTTCACGCTTGAGTCAAGCTCAAGCATTAAGTTGTATCAACTCGACTCGACTCAATCATAACTCTAATATGAATGATAGCTTGAGTTGACTCGATTACAACTCTAACATGCATAGTATGATCAATATTTTAAGCAAATTTCAGGCAACAATAGGACTAAAAGCCAAACCAAATGTATAGACTCGTAGAAGCTAAAACTTTTCTAGTTGATAAAATATCCATAATCATGCACCTAACCAGGCTATGATCAAGATTTCTTATAAGTAAATCTTACGTCTAGATTTTCTCATTCGTCGAATTTTAATGTTCCGTGGACTTCATCATCATCATCATCATTTATTTCTTTGATTTCGGGTGCGCGAGCCTAGGCAATAGTTAGACCTGAACAGCGGCAGGGACCAGCCCACCGGACGATTACCTTTGATCGCAACGTTTGCCCCCAACGATTCAGATTGGAAGTTATATGGTGTGGTGGGAGATATTGATGGAAAAAGCCCTAATGGATTCACTACATATCGTCTGCGATGCCAGTGCAACCTCGTGGTATATTTTCTTTTTGCATAATTGACAGTATCTAATCCGATGCAATACGTATATTATTGATATTACGTAGTACGAGTAAAATAGTAATAAGGACGCTCCCAAAGAGCTGCAAAACAAAACAAAACTTAGAAAACAAAATAGTACAGGTTGCAGCTATAAGTATGCCCTTATTCCACAAGACCTTATTTGTCATGGTATCAAAAAACAATCGGCAACTGATTACAGGAATCGTCATTGATAGGTGTTAGGAAAATATGACAAACGATTGAGGAGATTAATGAAGTCAGACTTTGATATATGATATCACTTTCTTTAAGAAATTATTTGCCCCCACAACGTTACGAATGGTTACTGGCAAATTTCCTACAAGATTCAACAAAATCTCGATTAAAAATACTAGATAATAATGTTAGTATTTCTCCGGGTCTCTCAAGTGAAACAGTTGAAAATGATAGCTGTAATTTTGGAAAGAAAATTTGAAAAGACTATATCAAGATTGATCCCCAAAAACTAATGTACTCATCTCTATCTTTTGAACAGAGGCAACCCCTTGGAAAATGTTATAAAATGAACATGTACATTTTCAAAAGTTATCTTTAAAAGACATGAAAATTCAGAATCAAATAAATAATGAATAATAAATAATCATAATTCATTTGTGAATAACCACTATTTCAATAGACCTATGGTTAAATTTTATAATTATATATCTAAATTTTTAAATAAATAAAAATTAATGATTTTTTATTAGTGCCAAATCTCGTCCATGTGCATACTCACATATTTTTGATATGGGACAAGGCATCTCATAGTTTGCTTTATAAATAAATTATCAACAATCCCTTACTTTGTTTATAAAACAAAACGCTCAAAATGAAACGTTAAAAATATATAGCCAAAATTTTCATGAGATTAATATACATACATAAAGGTCTCTTTCAAGTTAAATATTTAGTTAGTGCAAGTATCTCAAAGCTCTATCAAAGTGATAAGTAACTCGGCTTTCAACTTACATTTTAAATAATAAATTCAAACATACCGCGTATATACTAATTTTACTAGGAGAAGTTCTATTTTACTAGGCACTATTATGGCCTTCTATTTGTATCTATTTCATGAGCTCTCTAGAAAGCAACCCTAACTTTCATAAAAAGTGGCACCACTTCTAAGCTTATATTGGTAAAGTATTTACCATTTGTTTCTGCTACACACATTACTAATTTGTACTATACTTCATTAAGAATTTAATTTATCTTACAAAACGTAATAAATGATACTGATTTCTCATATCAAGGCTAATGTCAATATCAAACAATCACTTTCAATAACTAATTTTTATCCATTAAACCTTGTAACTAGTGATATTCTTAAAAAATGCCATGTTACTATTACTGGTGATTTATAATAAAGCCCCATTTCTTGTGATGTCATATTTACCATTTTTCTTAGTGAAGCCTTTGTCGAGGAATCAACTAGATTATTGCTTGACCTCAAATAGATAATTGTTATGGAACTATCTTGTATCAATTGCCTCACATACTCATATCTTAGACTAATATGTCTGGATTTACCATTATAAGTGCTTACTATAAGCTCTTGCCAAAATAGTCTAACTATTATAATGGATAGAAATAAGAGGCATGGGATTGTGTCATAATTCGATATCCAATAATAAATTCATAATCCATTCAGCTTCTTTCTCAGTTATTGCTAAAGTAATGAATTTGGATTTCATCGTTGAATAAGTTATACATATCCGTTTTTTGCTCACTTAAGAAACAAAATATCCACCAAATGTGAAAATATATTCAAAAGTGAAATGTTTTTCACCCACACTTGTAATCCAACTAATTTCGATGTATTCTTTTAATATAGTTGGATAATTATTATAGAATAATCCCAAATTTTTAGTTTTCTTAAGATAACCAAAATTCTCGTAATAACTTTACAATGTTCTATACTTTGATTACTAGTATATCACTCAACTTACACACGGAATGAGTAATATCAAGTCTAGTACAATGCATTGCAAACAATAAAGACCCTATAGCACTCGCATATTCAAGTTGTGTTATTGCTCTATCAGTATTATAATTTAATTTAGTACTATAATCAAATGGAATGCTCAATTCTTTAAAACCAAAATGTTGAAATTTATTTAACATCTTTTCCACGTAATTACTTTGGCTCAAAAAATAACCTCAACTATGTTTTTAACTTTAATACCCAAGATGGTGTTCATTTTATATAAATCTTAGTTTCATTGATTCCAGTTATATTAGTTCAAAAGTCCCCTTCGAATACCCCACTTCAAGAATATAAACAGTAGAGTTTGCTCTAACATAACCAATCTAAATGGTAGTTGGACACATGCCACAGACTCTTTCTAGTTGCCAGCATCAAAAAGTCCAGTTTGTTCATTTCCAACCAAGATAATTATGGATGCAATCGGAATAAATGATATTAAAAAAGGGGAAAACCTTTGTATCTATATGTAGATAGCATTATCAGATTAGTCATTCCTATTGATCAAACCCACAAAAATCGTCATTTTCTTTTGCAACAAATTCATCCATAAATTGACAATACTCGTAGTAAGCGGAAAAGTACTGTCCCTATCGAACGGAAAAGGACTTTCTCAACGCCAGCAATAGTTCTTTGATTGATAAACCACCCAAGACTCTTCATTCACAAATTTGTTTCGTATCTATTGATGGCGGCCTTGTGCAGCTCTGCACTGTTACAGTTGGAGAATCCAATCATCAACATCCATTTAAAACAATCGGTGAACTCATTGATGTGGAGCCATCCCACGGGTTGAGAATGGTGAATCACAGCCCCATGCCCTGCATTTGTCACATGTTACTGGCGATATCAAATCACAAACTGCGGTGGAGGTGTGAAATCCATTTTCCGTAATTGCAGTAAGTTGTTGGTGAACGGCTGGAGCAGCACTAGCGAAACTGGACTAAAACGGACAAGGCAATGAAGGGGCTCGTCGGAGGTTGCCGAGTCCGTCCACGGACCTGCAAAACAATGAAAGCTCGCTGGTGCAGACATGAAAACAGGGAGCGGCATGGGTGAGACCCAGCAACAATGGCGTGGGTATGGCAAAGCGTTGTGGCTGTTCGTTGTGGAGAAGTTGTAGGTGTGGTCTGATGCCAGAATCACGGATGCAGTTTAGGCACGGGGGTCTCCAAATAATTCCTAGGACAAATTCCAGATGGAGAGATGAATCCATCACTTTGATACTGTTCTCAGTGATAATCACATTGAACAAACCAACCATGATGGGAGTGAAGACAATCCTCCAGTTGCTAGGATCAACCCCAAAGTCCAAAACTACCCCCGAAACACAGGAACTATTCCATCTTGCCATTCACGGTGAGGCTGGGCTTGAAACCGCTCGCTTCAAGCGAGGTAGTGTCATCTCTGTTCACAACGTTGTCCATAATTTCAATGTTGATGATCGTTATACATCACCAGCTCGGAACGTGTTGTTGTGGCTCGACCAAGTAAATGCAAAAGCGGGCGGTCTTCATTTTGAGGTTGACACGAGAGGGATCTTCTTGTCTCTCCAGTGCTTGTTGCCTTCTTGTAAAGACCATAGGCAATGACTGCTGCAGTCGGCTCAATGATAATATGCACGACATTGAGGCCAGCAATGACATTGGCATCCTTGGTGGTCTGCCTCTAAGAGTTATTGAAGTAGACAAGGACCGTGACAACGGCATTTTTTGATAGTCGTACCGAGGTATCCCTCAACAATCTCATGCATCTTCGTGAGGACCATGGATGAGATTTCCTCCTCAGCCAATCGCTTCTCTTCGCCCTTGTAATTGATGACAATCATGGGCTTGTCTTTGGGACTAGCAATGACCTTGAACAACCAGTGGCACCCATCACTTTGGACCAAAGGGTCGGTGAAACTCCTCCCGATCAATCGCTTCGCATCAAAGACGGTATTGGTGGGATTCATCACAGTCTTGTTCTTGGTGGCGACACCGATCAACCTCTCTCATTTTCGGCCATCAATTCCTTCTCTTTGACTTCGACTCCATAGTTGGAAAAATAATTCCTTAAAATTGTTGGGAAAATATGAGGAACAATCAAGGAGAACAATAAAGTCAGATTTTGAAGCGTAATTTCACTTTCTTTAAGAAATTATTTGCCCCCGCAACATTGAGAATGGTCACTAATAAATTTTCTCCAAAATACAATAAATCTCGATGAAGAATACTATATAGCTGTTCTAATATTTCTCTAGGGTCTCCAATTGAAAATGACGGCTGTAATTTTAAAAAGAAAATTTGAAAAGACTTCATCAAGATTGATCCCCAAAAACTAGCATATTTATCTGTCTTTTGAACAGAGACAACCCTTCAAAAAAAGGTTCAAAAAAAAAGGTTGCAAAATGAACAGCTGTGTTCTCAAAAGTTATCTTTAAAAGGTGTACAAAAATTTGGAATCAAATAAATAAAAAATAAAAAATAATCTTAACTCCTTTGTGAACAATCACATTGTTTGAATAAAACATTGTGGTTAATTTTTATGATTATAAATCTGAATTTTTCAATAAATAAAAATTAATTATTGTTGGTTAGCACCAAATCTCGTCCACATCCGCACTCACGTCTTTTCGATGTGAGATAAGGCATGTTTGAGTTTGTTTGAATGAACAACCAACAATAGGTACACGCTGAGATCTTCCCCTTTAGAAACTACGATTTGCAGTGCGCGCTTAGATTCGGCGTCCTCAACATCATCACCATGCAAAGACAACAACAATAATATGTTGAACCACCACAAATCAAATACATTTAAGAAACTCCCAAATCTAGATTTTAGAATGAGAAAGAAAAACTCCCAAATTTAGATCTACACCTAAATCGGAAGAGGTTCAAATTTTCACCTTTAACTTGTACACATTTGCATGATTTGGGATAATCTCATCTCCTAATAATCAAAATACATAATATCTTAGTCTTCTAAATTTACCCTCTAAATATGGGAGATGAGTCAATTCATATGTGATTGCCATACTTCGGGGTAAGCTACATTTTCATTGCTAAAATTGACGTCATTAAGCGCATGTAATTGATGGATCGCGATTGTCCTCCGACGGCTTGTCTATCTATTGCACGAACTTTTATTTCCCGACACTAACATTAGAGGAAATGCAACATTAACAACATGTTTAGTTGCACTAATGACCACTATGTCACTGGCCTATCATAAGTTTAAAGTGTTTGTCTACGGTAGTAGCTGCTACTGTTTACTTATAATACAGGTCTATTACGAGGAATGTGATAGTTATCCCGGCTCCAAAAGTAGCCCTCCTTTTTTTTTCTTTTTTCTACTTACTTAGTCAATATTAGATTAATAATTATCATTAAAGTCTATGTTAATTACAACTAAGTTGCTTATATTACATCGGTATTGATCACAACAATTGTACTTATTCTGGCATGCTCATATGTTATATGATTAATCTTTTACAGACTATCTATGATATCTTGATAATACATAGTTATTTACAAAAGATTATATATACTACTATAACTAGCATAATTTTTGCTGCTTATTCTACAAGGTACGATTACCTGGATTTTTATAATAAAGTACAATATTATTCATGACCCATGTGGGGTCAATGTGAAGCATAATCATTATCACATTTTAATTATTTAATAATCGATAAAAACTTATTCATACATTTGTAAAATCACAATAACATACCAGGATAATTACACTCATATTGACTAGTAATAATCATAATACAGCGTTTATGTTAATATAATCTCATGTTACTTATCTAATGATATCTGCAAGGTATTAAGCTCGCGAATCATTATTTAAGGTGTGAATTTATATTCCCCTTTTAATTATGATTTTAGGGTTACATGTCATTAATGAAACCAATCAGTATGATCATTTGTTCGAATTAAACCAATCAGTACGATCCTTATTAAAGTTCTATTACATTACAGTGTAATAGATGCAACTAAAGAGGTTGCAATAGCATAGAGAAAAATATCACTATGCTATCTCTAACCTCAATGAGATGTGGCATAAACTTGATGCAAAAACTAGACTCTGTACTTAAATATCTTACTTAGGACTATCAGTATATCTAATTTCTGAAGTTTTCATGGCCTGATCTGCATCAAATTGTTTTACCTCCATTTCAAGATTCCCATCATAAAAGTTATAGAAAGTTTCCGGCAATTTATGATATGTAAACTCAAATGAATCGGCATTGAAGCACCGATCTGACTAAGTTAATGCCCCAATTAGCCAACTCTCATTCTTCTGCAATCTTAACAATTTTCTTCCCGATGTTGTCGCCGCGGAACAGCCCTGTGAAAGCAAAGGGAATGCTGTCCAGGCCATCTGAGATGTCCTCGAGTGCGCACCACTTGCCACTGCGGAGATGGTCGCTGGTGGTTGAGATGAAATCCTGGAAAAGGCCAATGTGATCGCCGGCTAAAAAGCCCTGGATCTTTATTCTCTTGTAAATGACATCTAACATGTCGGGCGCCGCTTTTTTCCCGGAATCTGTATACTCGGATATTACTCCACACACGGCAACTCTGCCAAAGGCATTCATGTTAGCGACCGCAGCTTCTTGCATCTCGGCGCCTACGTTGTCAAAGTATATATCGATCCCATCAGGAAAATACCTGTCAATTGACAAAAACAAACGCAAGAAAAATGACAAGATTTTCTTTTGAGAAAAGAATATACAATCTAGATTCTTGATACGATCTGATGCAATCTGACCTTTTGAGAGTTGAGTTCAAATCATTTTCCTCCCTATAGTTGAAGGCCTCATCAAAACCTAGTTTTTCCTTGAGCAGTTCAACCTGTAACAACAAAAAGTTCATCATGATTCACGATCTTTTGGCAACAAACATTGGGATACTTGTATTGTAGGACAACGGGGAAAGTGACCTTTTGCTTGCTTCCTGCACAACCGACGACGTAGCACCCGTGCAACTTCGCGTACTGTCCAACCAAGTTCCCGACTGACCCCGACGCTGCCGATACAAACACCTTCTCACCTTGCTTTGGCTTGCATACCTCGAAGAACCCGGCATAGGCTGCGAGCCCACTAAATGCTGGAAGAATACAGGAGGATCAAAAAAGGGCCTTTCTCAAGTGACAGAACTCGCTACAGAGATATAAGATGGTGAAAGAGATTACCCAATATCCCAACATGGTAAGACAGAGGAAACCCCATTGGATCAAGCTTCCTGATCATTCCGTTGCTTCCTATCTTGCTGTACTCTGCCCAAGTGACAACTCCCACAACCAAATCGCCCTTCTCATATTCAGGATTCTCTGAGGCCACAACTCTTGCCACACCAAAAGCTTCAATTTCCTGTTTAAAGATTATTCATAAAACAAAACGCCCGACTCATGTTTTTGCCATTCAAGTCTATCTTTTCAACACAAACAGGAGATTTCTACAGTTGCGTTGATTGAGAATGATTGATGATTAGCTTGGTCTTTGCAATGATATCGTTTTATTTTTTGCCAACAACAAAAGTCATCAATGCAAGCATTGGAAGCATTACAAATTCACCAAAATAATAGTGCTTTAATTTGATTAACAGAACAGCAACAATGTCAAAGCAGACTTAGCTACTTTATGAACAGATTGGCTAACCTGGCCAGGAGAGATTCCCATGGCGAAACCGCCAGTCTTCTGCGACGAACTGGAACTCTTCATCCGGTTCAACTGGTAAGGGTCGATGGACACGTACAGGTTCTTCACGATCATCTCCTTCGAGCCAGGCCCAAGCGACAGAGCCAAAGTTGAAGTCTTGAGGTAGAAGTCATCTTCCTTGGGTGCGTCCTCTATATGGGTCTTTATGGTCCAGTATTTGTTCATCACTTCCATGGTTGCCTTGCCTCCTTTTGTTGGAAGAAGCTCAAGAAAACAAGCGAAGAAGCAGAAGAAGAAGCGGCAAAAGCTAACTCTCATCCGAATATGGGTAGATATTTTTATAATGTGGACCTTCTATGTCCCTGTATTTATAGAGCACAGCATTGGTTTTTCTTTGATTGATTTTAATGGTGATTGATTTCTCAAAACTATTTCCTCCGTCCTCGTCCAAACGAAATGTGCACGTACCAGCTCCTAGGAATATCCCTCTTGCTGATATGCTTGCATGAGCCAAAATATGGAAAGACAAAAGAGGAAAAAAAATAGAATTTTTCTCCTATTCACCTGAAACTTTTGAGAAATCATCTTACAGAGGCAGTGTTAGCACATCATTGAAGTTTGCGTAATTACAATTTAAGTTCGAGAATCAATTAGTATTCCACCCGTACAGGAATAAAGTCACAAAAAAAAAAAAAAAAAAAGAGGAGCATGGGTAAAAAAGAATGAGATCTTAGCATTTTATTTCGGTCAATTAACTGCTAAACATTATTTTAAAAAAAAAATGTGCTATCAAGTCATAAACAGGCCATCAAAAATCCTATAATATTGACGGGTTTGTGGCCACATGGCATTTAGATAAATGGGGTTTCTAGTATGGGAAACTTGCGACAACGAGCTTAAAACTTGATTGAATGTTGAAAACTTAATCCGCCAAAACAAGGTAAGGACTCAACCAATCAATAATTTTTTGTCCTCCCGTTTAGGAATTTCTTTTAGCAACTATGTGTTGAAATTTCGAGAAAGTTAAGGTATGTTTGCTCCGAGTGAATATTAGAGGAAATAATCAACAACAAAGACAAGAAGTGGGATCAAGAGATATGTAGGACTCGAATCGAGGGAAGATTCCTTGTTACAATTCGCTACTAACAAAAACAAAGCCTTCAGAGCAATTGCCGGCCACGTGAACTGCATATGGCTCATCTCATGCGGCTGTCAAGATCGTTTCGGTTAATGTGTCGATATGCCCAATGACTCGTTCAAATTAAGTGTAAAAAAACATTACCTACCTCGTTCTCAAGAAAGGAAAAATATTTATAGATTACAAAAAAAAATTAAAAATAACTCTTCTCTACATTCAGATGTATGCTTGTGGACAATGGCAAACTTGTGCCGCTAGAACTAGAATCTGCAGTTGCACTTTAGCAGGTCAGTTACTAATGCCGACCCGTCGCGATTGTCCTGACTTGCGGCGTATTATTCCAGCACAAGCGAAAACTGTATTGCGTAGGCAAGGCGTATGGAAGACCGATGACATAATCTATGTACGAATGTTCTAAAAATTGATGCAGTCTGCATAGTTCTGGATGAGAATGATATCATTTCCTGAAGACTACGTTGCTTATTCGTGGTGCTAAATTTCAGGGGCACGAGGTAATCGTGGATGATGCTCAAACTTGATCAATTCTATCTGTTGTTCCTCTGAACGAAACTACCGATGATAATGCACGATCAATGCTTTCGAGTCTGCGAAGACTTTCGCCGGGAATGGATTTGCAAGCATGAAAACAGATTGAGGGGTTCTGGGTTTTGACCCGGACTGAACCTCACTTACCTAAGTTAGCATGTGAGGAAATAAATACACGTTTGACAACTCAAGTCTCACATCAGTTAGGAAGACTTGTTGAGTTATTTGACACCCACCTCAAAATGGTCACCATCTTGTGTTGGTTACTTAAATTACTTCTTTTGAAGATTTGGCCCCGTAGAATAGGTTGGATCATTACAATGGTATCAAAGCATGACTCTTTAGGTAGATATACAGTTTGTAAATGGGCTAGGCCCATATTCGATCCAATAAGGGTGGGGACTTATCAATTGGGCATAACGAGCCAACACTCGAGGAGATTTCGGTTTTCATACGCCATGCTTATGCAAAATTCTACTAGGTCATTATAAAACCGCCTGACTCCGTTGTCCAAATGTCATTTCTCCCTTCTCCACTACCGTCGGGACCATCCTCCCGTCGGGTTTTCCGAGAACACGTTAGCCAAATCCATCACTATCAACTGGTGTCTGGGCTCTTGTATGGTATTGATTCCTACGCTCAGCTATCGTGATTCAGAACATACAATCACAAAATAATGCAGAAACATGGATGTGCAGAAAGAAAGTGCCAGTGCAGAGAAGCACTTTCAGCAAGAAATGGCTCCATATAGAGACACAACCCAGACAACTTTCACCGCACAACTCCTGAGGATACACGGGAAGCTCTCTGCAACAGCCAAAGAAACTTTGAGAAATCGACATAGTAAGATGCCGGTCTCTCGGTAGAACAGAAAGAGATTAACGTGCTTTTGTCAACTTTGGAGACAGGGATCGGGTCGAACCACTCCAATGGCGTTCCCGTGTGCATTGAGGCAACTAGATGTAACTTGCCTATCCATATTTGCAGACATCAGCTCTATTGATTCAAGTACTATTCCCGTGCACGCGACGCTCCGACTGCAATTCAAATTAATAGCAACATCTGTGCTCGAAGTCCCCAATAGGCCGATATATGCCACGTTACTTATGTGAACTCCAGTTGGCTTCGTCCAAAAATTTCAAAGGGAGAAAGAAATTGCCTCAACAATTTGCATCTTTCATAGAAAAAGAAAAGCATCAATTTAGCAAAAGGAATTTACCATTTCTTGGCATGCTCCCCGGATGGAACAGTAGTTTTGATCAATGATAATGGGGTTCTTGACTGAGTCGAATTTAAGATGCTCAAAAGTGATTTTTCGTACATATCCCTTCCCGACCTTCACTACAACAACACAAAGGAATATTGAGGAAATTCAAATCGAATAGAAATATGAAATGAAATTCCTATCTCAGAGGAATGCAGTTTGCACTCATTGTTCATTACCTGCCATGTTTTGATTCGAGCACCGTTTGTAGTATGCTTAAATTGTACATTGCTCACATGAATGTTCTCAACTTGAACGAAATTCCCTCTTCGGCCAAGACTTCCAATGCTGTAGAAAAGCATAAACAAAGTAATGACAAAAACGTGAAGTGGAGTAGGAATTGCATGACCTTCGCAAGAACGAAAGGATCTGCATTTTATTAGATGAACACAAAGTTCATCCTCTTTTAGGTTTAAGATTGGTGCACCATCTACAATACTCAATTCCTGAATACTAACTATAGCCATCTTATGCACGTGTCTTGGAGAGCACAATGTAGATAATTTTCAAGATTAAGATTGCTCAAAGAGATGTTTGTGTTCATGATCTGATGTCCTTTTGTCATGATTGATTCCATCATATAATCGCATTAACAGAGATATCATGAACAATTGGACTTCACCTTACACCATGGCCAGGTCCACATGTGACAGACGAGACATAAATATTCGAAGTATAGTCTCCAATGGATATACAATCATCACCTAAAAATCACAAGCCCAACTTTAAGTAAAACGGAAATCACAGACATGAACATTCCCGACTTCTTACTGCAATAAGGAAGACCAAACAAAAGAGGAATGGCAGAAATTACCAGTTCCAATGACTGCATTTGCGATGGACACATGCTGTGAGGATTGAATGTGAATGCCATCGGTGTTAGGGCTCGTCCCCGGAGCTTCAATCAACAAATTGCCGATGTCAAAGAAGCGACATCCCCTAATTAATACATGGGTTTGTGGACTGTTTACAAGTTTTATATTGTTTAGACTGCTCGCATTGCACGAAAGGAATTTCATAGCCTGCAAACCAATTACAAAATCTCCACAATTGTTCTACTAAAACTCGTCAATGTCCTGCCAATATGTCAATTAGATGCGTGTTTTTGTTACAGTGCAAGATAATAGGTTGTAGACTTACTGTCGGTGCCAGAGAAGTGCATCCTTCCTGAAAAATAACAGTCCATTGCATGATCCAAGCCATGAAAAAACAAGCAGAATGAAAAATATACTTAGAAATTTTTTATGTACCAAATGTGAATGATATCTGCAGGATTGATTCCACCACTTTGATCCCTGTCCATCAATTGTACCAAAACCGCTAACACAAAGCTGATCTATGCCATGGAATGTGATCCAGGAGCTAGGGTCGAGATCCGTCCATGCTCTAGGCAAGGTAGGTGCGTTTATATTCCCTAATACCTATGGAATTGCATGACAGATGAGTCGAAATTGACATGAAGGAAAAATGAAAGAGAATCAAGTTAATGATTCTATTGCACTCTTGAACGGTCAGTTCTAATCATTTTTGGCATTGCAAGCAGGCTACGAAATTCCTCTCGTGCAATGCGAGTAGTCTAATCAAGTTAATCATTTTTTGTTAATGATTCTATTGCACACTTGAACGGTCAGGTCTAATCAGGTAAAAGAGTGAAGTCAATCTATTTATACCAGGAATGTGATTTTTTTGGCATAGCATGGCCCGCTGAATGTAAGCTGATGTACCAGAAAAGTGTAATTATCTGGAATGATCATGGTCGGATTCTCGAATTGCGTGCTACATGTAGCCTGCCAAGCTTCAAGAAATGCCTGCAACCAGTGGGAGACAATGTCAAATCCAAGACAGTGAGAAAAAGTTATAGATGAAATCGAGTGGATAAGTATTAACAGGAAAAAGTATTACTCCTGTATCATCTGTAACGCCATCACCGACGGCTCCATAATCGCAGACACTGAAAAACCCGGAGTCTCCGAAGACAATCACAAAGCCAAAGCCACAAGAAATCGATCCAAAGGCGAAAATGAGAGCTAACGTACCCTTGCAAAGTTGCAAAGCAGTCATCCAGAAATGAGTTTACATCGTACTTTAAACGCGAATACAGAACAACACGGTCGGGGGCCTGACCATAAACCTTATCGTTAGGACTCTCACCATCATGAAGTTTTCAGAACTCAGTGCGAGCACTAGCTGAAGGAACGATGTTCCATTGTCGCCGTTCTCATAGCTGCTCCTGCTTCTTCCTTGTACGGAATCTCCATGCACCATTGGACAAGCATGAGGTATATCGTACGGTTCAAAAAGCTAACTGTTTTAAAATGTTCATAATCCGTGAACTTTCAGTTAGTTCATGTAACAGCCTATGCCTTTAATTGCTTGTTCAGCAAAAGAAAATCAACTTGAATGCTCTATTTATTGAAGAACGATAACTCCCCATCATTCCTTAACAGAAACGCACTCGTTTTAATTATTTTGGCTTAATCAGTAAAGTGACAGAAACGCATTAATTTTTTTTTTATTTGGTTTAATCAGTAAAGTAACATTTCAAGATCGGTATGCTGGCATGCGTGAACAGAGTATGTACAATAAATCAGCATCATAAGACCAGTAAAGCAACAATATAGATCGAACCGGCATGGAGGCATACATGAGCAGATATGCTACAATAAATCAGCATCGTAAGTTCAAGACGCTATCAGAGAATTATGTCAATGCCCAATATACACGTATATGACACATTACAGAAGAAGAAACAGGGGAACAGATACCATCCATGACAGGGTTGAAACAAAGAAACACCGGACCTTCTTCAGCAAAATCAGTGGAAAGATCGAGTTTAGAGAGAAGGCCAGGATTTCCTTACACACAGAGAGAGAGATTTCAGAGCAAATTCTGCCGGTTGAAGAAAGCAAATGCATGTGAAAGTGAAAGAAACGAAAAGAAGAGAGAAAGATAAGCATGAAACACTCAGGAAAAAAAAAAAAAAAAAGACAAATTCGATGGTCCCGAGAAGAGGGCCTCTCGTGAAGAAGGAAAACAATAACGACAAGTTTGTTAGACTGCGCTATGGCCTTCCACATGATCTTCACGCCAAGTCCCACGAAATCGCTTTGATCTTCACATTTTTCCTTCTTTCTAGATTAGGACTGAACCCAACGACGAAATTCTAAAGTCCGTGAACTGACATGACGAATTTCTTCATCCGGGTTTGGTCATTTGATGATATGTTTTCTTACAAAAAAGAAAAAATGGTAGTAAATTCCGGAGTTTCGTTGATAACTTTTCAGATACAATAATAGATCACAAATTTGTATCGCCCGAGGTGACGAGGTTGTCTGACAACCTTAGTCGAGCTTTGAGGAGATTTCCAATTCAAATATATTTTAATCCTACCAACTGCGTACAACCACTATGATTCAGAGCATAAAAGTTGAATGCCTAAATTAAGCTAGTTCATGAGGTTTGCGAGGTGTTTCATTAACCTCTAAGCAGTCGGGCCTCTGAGCTAGTGTCCTTGAGCTATAAGAAAAAGTAAGATGAGGTTGGAAGAAGTGGATGAATAACTTCGCCCATGGACTGATTAGTTTGAAATTAGGTAAAATTTCAGCATTGTCTCTAAATTTATTACAGTCAAATCCGATTTTGAACGTGAATGACTTTTGCAATGAAGTCACTGTCACTCATCTGATTAATTGCTGTGGATGTGTCCATTGGAGCCACCAAGAGTTTCACATGGAAAACTCAAGTACAACGTTCATGTTAAGAAATCTCAATACTCAAGGTTCTCTTGTGCTTTCAAGGTTTTCAATCCCATGCATAGCCACTAGATGACAGCCTACGATGCAGTGAGTTTTACCACATCAAACTCTTGTTGAATCCGATGGATACATTAACTCTATTTAAGTGAATTTGGAGTTGAAGGGATTTGATTTAGAGTTAGGCATAAGTTCAAGGATCGGGATTGAAATTTTATCGGGCTCATTCAACGTTAGACACAGCCCCCAAAAGAAATTCAAGCACACAAGGTGGTGGTCATTCGGGGTCGGGGTGTTGATTTATATACCATTCAATGGGGCATTTAAAAAAAAAAAACTAAAATAGGACGTTGGGTTACCGCCCTAGTAGATGTGATTTAATTCATTTCTTCCCCTTCTGCTTGGCCCGTGTACCCAACGATATTCCTTAATGCTCCCCTATTTGATGGGTGGTTCTGTTTATTTCAGTTTCATTCGTCCTCCTAAAAACTTGTTAAGAGTTGATACCATTATAAGAATCCGACTATGGGGGATTAAACCTCAAAATAAGTATTATGAGTGCCCATACAAGGTAATCACCATTTTAGATTCTGTTTGAGAGCCTCTAAGTGAAGAAAATGGGAAAAAGAATACTCACAATTTAACATTTTCGCTCCTTTATCATCTCCCGAAAAATATAAAAATTTCAAATTTTCCCCTTAAATTTTCATGATCCGCATTTTCCCGGATGCCTCAAATATGGCATTATAGATGGATGTTAATGTATAAATTAATAGTTTCTCTTCTATTTGAAGTAGGACCTGAAATTTCACCGGTAATGCCTTTTCTTTGTCAATAGATTGTGTTTTGGCCACGCTAAGCTCCCTGTCAGACGTGATAGACCTAATCCACCGGCATGAAAAATTTTGATATAGGGTTGTTCTACGGTCCCTTGGGCATACAAATAGCAACTTTGCGGTGTCTCTTCCAGTCATTTGATTTAGATGTTCTAATGCCAAATGCAACCCTCCGATCAGTGTTCTCTGATAAGTGTCTCTTAGAAATCATGAGATCGAAGCATATCTCATACTTGACAAGTGCCAAGTAAGCATACTTAACTCTATTGATTAATTATCATATATATGTCACGGCCCGAAGGAAAGCCCGATCCAAGAGGGTTCTAAACGATCGCCGTGACCTATCTGTGGAACAAGTGACCCTCGACTTGTATCCTAAGTCATAGGTTTTCTCAAGTGTTCTAGAATACTCCTGAAGGTGAGCAATATGGTAATTGTACACTTATGTTGTAAATACGAGTAGATGGTAGTTGGGAGATACGATATCCACCGTTAGATCGAGGAGAGATCTACGGATACAATTTGTCATGTACTTGTTTATATAGGGGTCTGCTCCTCCTCATTGTATAATTTCACAAGTGAAATACAAGTTCATAGGAGTTTGTCTCTCTAAAAATCCTAGATCGCACAGTTAGAGAACACTAGATCGATCAGTCCATAACATATACATATGAAAATTCACAGTTAGAGAACACTAGATCGATCAGCCCATAACATATACATATGAAAATTTCAAATGTCCTTCTCCTTTTTCAAGATCCTCCTCCTTTTTCTTCTTCTTCATTTTTCAAAGAGTCACTAGAGAATTGTTGTATTATGCATCTTGCGCTTCATACCTCATGGTGCACCATTCTTCGATATTAAAAATTTGTCATGTACTTGTTATTCTCAATTTTGAATTCTAAAATTGGGAACCACATTGATCTCCTATGAACCATTTAGAATCTACAAAGGGTCACTATGTCCTAGAAACATCTGAAGAATCTAGGTTTTTTATTAATAAAATAGATGATTTGAAATTTGTTTTCTTAAGAATCTAAGTTATTTATTTTTCATGGAACAAACAAAATTGATCACGGCAGGTAATATGATTCTTTTAAGGCAAGAAATTCCTTCAAAATTCTCCTTTATCCATAGGGTATGGCTATAATTTTACGGAGTCCCCCTTTTGTTTACAACTTATGATGGCAAGAAGCCATACAAAACATTGGCCTTGCCATTTACGCGTGGATTGCGGTGGTGTCCGTTATCGTGCTGGGGCAACTTATCCTATGCATTGCAGAATCTATCCATTCCATTGACAGTAATTACTATCCGCACATTCTACGTCGATGGATTGCGGCTCTGTGTTGATGGATTGCGGCTCGTCGTCAACAAAATGGAGCCTTGCGAGAACTGTTTACTATTTTATGTTGTAATACCTATGTAATTGTTGATGGGTTTAAAATCCAAAATCAGATATATCTAAATAAATAAACTGTGATCTTTATTTAAATTGTTATTTTTGTGCAATCCTCCCCCAACCGTGCTGGTGAGTTATGAACATTATCTACATGTGACTATCCAAAATTGAATGTAAGTGAGGTCTGTATTTGTCACTCAATAAGAGATATGGTTAGAAAAAGTTCCGTATCATTTTTTAACAATCACTTTCTCTTTTTATGTCATTTTATTCAAAAAATATTTGCGAAAAAAAAGGGTAAAATTCATATGTCAAAAAAGATAATTCCTTCGATGCAAAATTTGAAAAGTACCCAAAAAGTTTGGAGTAGGGAGCCGGGCAAACCGAACAAAACGCTTAGAAAGAAAGAAAGCGAAAGGGGAAGTTTTTCCAAAGTCGAGGTTCAGGTTCAGTGCCTAGATCCAATCTTGATTTTCACAGAAGCTCTCGCTCTTTGCTGAGGAAGCTCCTCTCCAATGGCGAACGCGTGGAAGAGGGAGAAGCAGCCCCAGTTCCTGTCCTCCAGGTTCCTCCTCCTCCCTCCTCCTCCTCATCTTCTACTTCCTCTCCCTCCGTCCCTCCTCCACCCCTTCTCCCGATTCTCCCGTCCCCACCACACTCGCCACGAAATCCCGCTTCTCGTCCGCCGCCGTCTCCCCCTTCGACTGGACCTTCTTCAGCAAAATCATTGGAAAGATCGAGTTTAGAGAGAAGGCCAGGATTTCCTTACAGAAAGAGAGAAATTTCAGAGCAAATTCTGCCGGTTGAACAAAGCAAATGCATGTGAAAGTGAAAGAAACGAAAAGAAGAGAGAAAGATAAGCATAAAACACTTAGAAAAAAAAGAGACAAATTCGATGGTCCGGAGAAGATGGCCTGCCTCTCGTGAAGAAGGAAAACAATAACGACAAGTTTGTTAGACTGCGCTATGGCCTTCCACATGATCTTCACGCCAAGTCCCACGAAATCGCTTTGATCTTCACATTTTTCCTTCTTTCTAGATTGGGACTGAACCCAACGGCGAAATCCTAAAATCCGTGAGCTGACATGACGAATTTCTTCATCCGGGTTTGGTCATTTGATGATATGTTTTCTTACAAAAAAGAAAAAATGGTAGTAAATTCTGGAGTTTCGTTGATAACTTTTCAGTTACGATAATAGAACACAAATTTGTATTGCCCGAGGTGACAAGGTTATCTGACAACCTTGGTCAAGCTTTGAGGAGATTTCCAATTCAAATATATTTTAATCCTACCAACTGTGTACAACCGTTATGATTCAGAGCATATAAGTCAAACACCTAAATTAAGCTAGTTCATGAGGTTTGCGAGGTGTTTCATTAACCTCCAAGTCGTCAGGCCTTTGAGCTAGTGTCCTTGAGCTCTGAAAAAAAGTAAGATGAGGTTGGAAGAAGTGGATGAATAACTTCGCCCGTGGATTGATTAGTTTGAAATTAGGTAAAATTTCAGTATTGTCTCTAAATTTATTACGTCAAAAATCCAATTTGAACATGAATAACTTTTGCAATGAAGTCACTGTCACTCATCTGATTAATTGCTGTGGATGTGTCCATTGGAGCCACCAAGAGTTTCACATGGAAAACTCAAGTGCAACGTTCATGTTAAGAAATCTCAATACTCAAAGTTTCTTGTGCTTTCGAGGTTTTCGATCCCATGCATTGCCATTAGGTGACAGCCAACGGTGCAGTAAGTTTTACCACATCAAACTCTTGTTAAATCCGATGGATACATTAACTCTATTTAAGTGAATTTAGAGTTGAAGGGATTTGATTTAAAGTTAGGCATAAGTTCAAGGATCAGGATTGAAATTTTATCGGGCTCGTTCAACGTTAGACACAGCCCCCAAAAGAAATACAAGCACACAGGTGGTGGTCATTCGGGGTTAGGGTGTTGATTTATATACCATTCAACGGAGCATTTTTTTTTTCTAAATCTAACATAGGACGTTGGGTTACCGCCCTAGTACATGTGATTTAATTCATTTCTTCCCCCTTCTGCTTGGCCCGTGTACCCAACGAAACTCCTTAAGCTCTCCTATTTGATGGGTGGTTCTGTTTATTTTAGTTTCATTCGCCCTCCTAAAAACTTGTTAAGAGTTGATACCATTATAAGAGTCCGACTAGCTCTGAGGGGATTAAACCTCAAAATAAGTATGAGTGCCCATACAAGGTAATCACCATTTTAGGTTCTGTTTGTGAGCCTGTAAGTGAAGAAAATGGGAAAAAGAATACTCACAATTTGATTTCGCTCCTTTATCATCTCCCGAAAAGATATACAAATTTCAAATTTTCCACTTAAATATTCATGTTAAGCATTTTCCATGATGTCTCAAATATGACATTATAGATGGATGTTAATGTATAACTTAATTAGGTTCTCTTCTATTTGAAGCAGGATCTGAGATTTCACCAGCAATGCCATTTCTTTGTCAATAGATTGTGTGTTTTGGCCACACTAAGCTCCCTGTCAGATGTGATAGACCTAATCCACCGGCATGAAAAATTATAGACAAATTCATAGGGTTGTTCTGCGGTCCCTTGGGCATATAAATAGCAACTTTGCGGTGTCTCTTCCAGTCATTTGATTTAGATGTTCTAATGCCAAATGCCAACCCTCCGATTAGTGTCCTCTGATAAGTGTTTCTTATAAATCATGAGATCGAAGCATATTGCATACTTGACACGTGCCAAGTAAGCATACTTAACTCTATTGATTAATTATCACGTATACATATGGCATCCACTCTTCAAAAATTTCAAATGCCCTTCTCTTTTTTCAAGAGTCACTAGAGAACTGCCGTGTTATGCATCTTGCACTCGACACCCTCATGGCCGCACCATCCTTCGGCATTGAAAATCTCAAAGATGTGCCAAAAAGGGGCCTTGCCTATAACGATGGCAAGATCAATCATACGAGAAAGAAGAGAAAAATGTGAAAAAAATTAGGGGTAGTTGAAAATTTTGAAGGGTGGACCCCACTTGTACATGTATTAATCAATCAATAGAGTAATTAACTTGACACTTATCAAGTATGAAGAAAATATTAGGTATAGTAGTAAGTATTTTTTTTTTTCTCTCAAAACCTTGCCAATGTCAGCCATTGGCAGCACAACGATCGCTAGATTATAGATCTTTGAGAATGGCATCAAGAATCATTAATCAAATAAAACTCCAGAATCAAATATGAACTTGATTTAACTTGCTATTTTTGTGCAATCCTCACTCCAACCATGCTTTCCATTGGGAGTCATAAGTTATGAACATTATATCTATATGCAACTAGTCAAAATTAAATGTGACAGTTCATATTGAAAATTTCTTAAATTTTCAATAGATCTGCTCTACTCCGGTCTCTATTTGTTCTCACCTCTAAAAAAAAAGCAACAATCAATTTTTTTCTTTATGTGTTTTAAATCCAAAAGACAATTACAAAAAAAAATAAAAGCAAAATTCATATGTCAAAAAAGATAATTCCTTCTATGCAAAATTTGAAACATGCCCAACCGTAAGAAGCCGAGCAAAACGAGCAAAAAAAACACTTAAGAATGAAAGAAAGCAAAGGGGGGCAAGTTTTTCCAAAGTCGAGGTTCAGGCCCAGTGCCAAGATCCAATCTTGATCTACCCAGAAGCTCTCGCGCTCTCTCTCAGCAGCTCCCTGCAATGGCGAACGCGTGGAGGAGGGAGAAGCAGCCCCAGTTCCTGTCCTCCAGGTTCCTCCTCCTCCTCTTCTCCTCCTCCCTCCTCCTCCTCATCTTCTACTTCTTCTCCCTCCGTCCCTCCTCCACCCCTTCTCCCGATTCTCCCGTCCCCACCACCCTCGCCGCCAAATCCCGCTTCTCCTCCGCCGCCATCTCCCCCTTCGACTGCTTCGCGTCGCCCCAGGCCCACCCCGTGATCGCCAACGTCGTCGAGGGCGTCAAGCACCCCTTCCTCTACTCCCTCTCCGACTTCGGGTCGCTCCCCGACAAGCCCCACAAGAACATCGTCCGGACGCTCAAGGGCAAGGCCTTCCGGCGGCCCGACATATCGGTGACCGTCCAGGAGCTCCTGGAGAGGTTCCGGAGCGAGGGCAGAGATGGGATTTTCGTGGACGTGGGCGCCAATGTCGGGATGGCCAGCTTCGCCGCCGCGGCGATGGGGTTCAGGGTTTTGGCCTTCGAGCCGGTTTTCGAGAACTTGCAGCGGATCTGCGATGGGATTTGGATGAATCGGGTCGGGGAGCTGATGGATTTGTTCGCGGCGGCTGCGTCGGATCGGGTTGGGAACATCACATTTCACAAGGTGGCGTTTTCTTTATACTTGTTGAGTTGTTTGAATCGCTCTAAAGTTTGAGGCTTTTCATCTGTATTGGTTGGATTCCCCTTTTGGAAAAAATGGAATGAATTCTGTCTGCTGGTGGAGAATCTTTGTTCCTAGGAGGCTAGTGACGTTCATGCATTTTCCAATTTTGTAGTTGATCATTCAGTCAGTCAGTGTATATGCCACTTGAAAGAGTCTAACCTAGGGACTCCATGGTTTGATCTGAATATGAATGTGAGACAAAGGTTGAACTGCGGAGAGGTAATTTTCCGATCCAATTGGGTTTCTGCTTAAACTCGTGTGGTAATGTCAATGGAATGCTAATAGAATGTGGCTCCATTTGGCTTGGTTTGGCCTAACAAATGGGATGTAATTTGAGTGGTTAACGAATGGGATGTAACGTGAGTGGTAGGCTTTTGGCCCTCTATCATTGTAATGCCCTTGGAAAGAAAATTTCAGTGCTTTGATGCAGTCTGTGCGTAAATGAAATTGTTTAATGGTGTGGCTAGAACTGGAAGATAGTGCGTATTTCAAACTATTTTACACTCTCAAAATGGTATTCGCTATTCACAAGTTCAACAGTGAACATCTTGAGCTCTTGTATTTCGAAAGGACAATAGTTGGCATGGTGTATCCATTAATGGGTACCAACATCGAACTTCTCTGTTTACATTGAAGCTGTGAACTAACAATAATAATGTTGTGAAATAAGAATGTGGCCTCTATAATTCTCACTAAACTCATTATCTGAATTGCTGTGCAACTTGGTGCAAGAGAGATGGTGGCACTATATGATTTAGGACTCGTGCTGCTTTGTGCTAATAAAAAAGTAACTATATGTGTTCGAGTTCTATAATTACATTGAAATAATAGGGAGGACAATCTGCATAAGCTCCTTCCAGTCCCAAATGTCATATGATCTTATCATGTTTTGAGTTCCCGATACTGATGCAGTCATTCTTATAAGAAGATTGAGAGTACAATTATTCTTTTATTGTTTGTATCTAGTTATGCTTTTTGCTGTGCTGATCATGTCCATGCTAACTGATGTTTTCAGTTGGTTGGCCGGCTCGACAACAGTGCTGTCTCATCAGCTGGTGCCAAGTTGGCATTCAAGTCCAATGAAGAAATAGAACTTCAAGTGAGGTCCATCCCACTGGACGAAGTGATACCAAAGTCAGAATCGGTTCTTCTCATCAAAATAGATGTTCAGGGCTGGGAGCATCACGTTCTGAAGGGAGCCGTGAAGTTGCTGTCGAAAGAGGCAGGCAAGGCACCGTATTTGATTTATGAGGAGGATGAACGGTTGTTGCAGGCAAGTAACAGCAGTTCTAAAGAGATTCGAGAATTTCTTCACTCTGTTGGGTATCATTATTGCACCCAACATGGTACAGACGCACACTGCACCAAGAACGGCTGATAGTGGATTAATTTACCTTAGCCCTGTTGATGTGAGATCACCGAGTCAAGCATGAAAAGGGACAATTCTTTTGCATACTCCTTTGTGAGAGTTTTGCCTACCCTTGGACAGAACTTCCACTCAGTTCCTAGATGGAGAATTAGATTTGGAATTGTAATGAGACACACCGTCCATTGAAGGAGCCAGTTATTGAACAAGTGAGGAAGCACAGATACTTTATGGTTTTCTCTTGGAGTATAGTTAGGGTTGTATCTGTCGCTATTAGATCTGCTACACCCAATTTGTTATTATGTTTATTTATTGCGAGTGAATGCAGAATAAGTTGTTAACCAGAGCTTACAGAGGCATATTCAACACCCTTTCACTTGTAGTCTTGTTTTCCTGTGAATCTATATCTCCATGAGAATGAAACAATCTGACTACATTTAGAATGTACTCATGGTAGTCTGGTTTGATTGATGAAGTATGTATAAAAATTTGATAGTTTCAGGGTTTTGTGAGTTTGTGCTTATGCATGAACGAGGGGAGAACAAGAGGATTCTCCATTCGACCAAAAATTCAGTCTCACAACTCCATGCATAAAAAAGTTGGATGTCACAAGATACGAGAGGACATGATCCATGTAAACAATCAGAGGAGCGTTATAAATATACAGATTTCTTTCTCGTTTGTGATGTACAAAGGTACATTGAACTCGAACTGGCTACTACCATTCCGGAAGAAAACATAAATAGGTACATATGCACACGAGAAAACTGTCTTTCACGTAACTCTCATAGTGAATCTTCAATTAACCAAGCACTCTGAAGCATTTCCTGCAAAAGAAAAAATCGCAGATGTCATAGGAGGGAAAAGGATGATGTTTGTGCGACAATCCCTAGTTGCATTCAAATGGCATAAGGTGACTCAAATAATTCCGTTAGAAACAAAAGCCTCTGGGTTTAATGCAGCATAAAGTCAATCACACGGCCAAATAAATATCTTTTCTAAGAGATTGATGATAAAAGACAACCAAGACAGTCTCCAAACTTCCAAAAATCACAATGAAGAAGCAACCAAAAGAATAATACAGCTGCTACAGAATCTAGAATGACATCACTCGTTCTTGGATTTCACAAACTTAGACAATTTTTAGTATGCAATGCCATACCTCGTCAATTTAAAGTCCCACATAATATGGCATAGCTTGAGGCATAAACTCTTTTAGCATTATTTTGGCCCGCTTGTTTTTGAAGGACCAGCTCTCTCCACCATGACATCATACAGTTGCTTCCCATTCTGATATTCCAAGAAAAATAATCATAGATGAGATTTTGAACCCTCACTGGCTCCACAACCTAAAAACAGTGAGAAGCTGAACAAGATGCGGCATGATTTTGCAGCAATCGCAATTTACTTATATCTTTCACTTACAAAAATTACTGGAAAGAAGTGCACTTGTCCCTCAGGCTTTGTTTGTGTCTCTTTGAAGTACACAAGGACAGGAAAATTTGGCCACCAGAGCTCCCAATTCACAAAGGTAGAGTATCTGTAGACATGCAGAACACAAAGCAGCAGCTTCTGTAATTCTCACTGAAAGCAAAATTTTCCCGAAGTTACTGCAGCAACTAAAAAACTTACTTCCACCGATTTTTCCCTCCTACAAAGACATTTTCACCTGATTGTTGAAGCTCCTCTCCAACTTTCACCTCCTAAGATAATGAAATATAATAGCACCGTGCAGTGAAATTATATGCAACCAGTAAGTTATTTCATGTTTCTTATAAATCCAAAGCCCGTGAAACCAGGGAGCTGGGTAGCCTAAAATGAATTCGAGTCAATCTCATAGCATATGATTTGTCAAGAAGAATCATCCTCCTGTAACAACTAATTGATCTGATTGGGATCTTGAAATGAAGAGAAATCCATTAGGGTGATCATGGCTCAAGCTAAAGTCACCATGACATGGCTCAAAGCCTCAAACTACAGTTACTAAGACATAATATGACAAATGAAAGAAAAGATACGATGAAGAAACTAATGAATCATGGTATTAAACCATCTTCAGATTCCAATTATTATCAGAGAAAAGAATCTAAGTTGTATAGTAGGTGGAGTTTCTGTTAAGATTAACACATCAGCTCAAAGTACTCTCTAATTGCAGATGAGCTTAAATTGAGTATTACAAAAGCAGAAGCTTCAGCTTCCAGAATTAGAATCATCGAGGTCCACCTTGAACTTTTAAAGTCAAAATAGTGAAGGGCCAGAACAATGCTTGAGTGCAAGAAATTCAGACTAAAGAAATGTAGATCACATTGAGGAGAATCTACTTCCATCACAATACACATAGAGACTAGAACACTCAAATTAGTTTTCTTGCCAATTAGCTCATGCATGAATTGGAAGCTTGCGATGAAGATCGATTAACGTACCAGAGCCTCATCATCAAAGACAAATCTCACTCTAGTAGTCTGGATCAAAAGGAAGAGAAAGAAAACAGAGTCACCATTTAGGCAAACTGAATCACAATTTGAATTGAGTAATAAGCGGACATTGTCAAAGTAAACTCAAAATCTTCAACTAGTTATTGCCAAAGGAAGCAAATTTAAGGTGGCATGTCAAAAATTTTCTACTACACTTCACAACCTGCCTGCAAAAATTGATCCTTACTTATGGGTGAGGATCCTCTACTCCTTGTCGTGCTCCCCTTGATGTCTCAACAAATTTCAACTGTTGATAAAAGTCTCATTTTCATGAATCATTGATTGAGATTTACCGAGGCACCGGGGGGAGCACTGTACCAGTAGAGGATCCACATGCCTTAATTGTAACATCACCTGAAATAATAAGAGCAGCCCAAGTAGACCGACAGGGGCAGCAGGTAACAGATTGTTTGTATAGGCTAATCCACCAGCCATACCTGATTCATATCAATATTCCTGTCAGCTTCTTCATCGCCATTTGACCATCTAACAACTGATCTATTTTTTCTTAATGACAGTAAATACTAACATCCAAGAAGCGAATTCTAAAGATTTGGAAAAATGATCGGTCAAGATCAGCTCAGCAGCCAATAGGATAATCCCCAGATCAAACATTACGACAGGTGGGTTACATAATTCTGAAGGTTCACCTGAATCATCCTATCCCAATTGAGTTTGTGGAGAGCGAGTAGAAGCAAACTTCAACGTGAGAAAAGCAATGCTATAGGGCACTTACCGAGTAAGACAATGGGTATCCTATAATCAGGGTCAGGAACTACAGTCTCTCTCCGGGTGACCTTCCTCCCAAGCTGCCATACATTACAATGACCAACTTATCAGGTCATAGCTCCCCAGAGAGCTCCAAGTTCACAAGTACCAAAATAACCAAAATAGTCGAAGCAAGCCCTTTTCTTGTACATCACCAACAAGTCCAATACAACATCATTGTGCTGAGCCAAGTTTTGAATGCAAAGGACTGATTTCAAGATAAGACAATAGACAAGAACAGGTGAAGAGCAAACCAACCACGGAGGCAATCACAAGGCGTCCCCTCGCGTCGCTGCTAATTTCCCTCTTCACTAGATTGGCTTTGGAAAGCAACTCGCCATGAATTGAGCTCCTGGAATTCCACACGCGGAACCCAACGGTTTCTCCTCTATCTGTTCAAAATGGCACATGTAAGAGACCCCGAGCTGTTTCTCAATTCCAACGAAAGTAGCATAGCAAATCACAGTGAAAAGCTCAAAAGGTGAGATTTTGAACCTTAAAAAATTGTAAATGAACGAACTTTGATATGCTTACTTTTTAACGGGACGAAGAGACCGGTGGACAAGAGGGCGCTTGCCATTCTCTCTCTCTCTCTCTCTCTCTCTCTCTCTCTCCTGTTTTACAAATAATAAGAAAAATTGGGTTCTGGTTCTGCGAGCGCCAAGCGGAACCACTGCCCCCAAGAAAAGAAAATGCTTTCGCCACAGACTATTGATATTACCCTTCACCCCCTTAGCTCCACCTGTTGCTAAGAGTTGTGTGGAGGGTGTTTTGGTAAGTTCAAGTTCCAGTTGTCCCCATTCATGAAACCACGAGGGCCTTATCTGTGGGGGATCAGAGGCAAAAACTTCAGCTGCTCTGTCATTCATCTCCTCTCCTTTTAGGCTGAGTTTTCCGGTTGTGCTCAGTCCAACCCAAGAACGAGAGGAGCTTGGAGCATCTCCTGGACATGGCGAATTCTATATGCTTCGCTCCGGCTTGTTCTGTCAAGCCTCCACCCAGAGTGGGTACTTCCTCTTCCTCTCTCCCTCCCTCCTTCCCGTGTGGATGTGACCTTGATTCTTGATTTTCTTGTTTGTGAAATCTTGACTTGACGTTCAATCTTGCTATTGTTTTTGCGGGTGGGCATTGCAGGAGCGGTGATTGGTAGGTCGGTCGCTGGGAAAGTTCTGAGAGTGAATGAAGCGTGTATTGGGACTAAAGTTGCAAGATTTCGGTCTTTGGAAGTTAAGGTGATGGCTTCTGAGGCTAATCTTTTTGCTTCTCAAATTGCAGTGAACTTTAGTATGTTGGGGATGAGGGGTTTTAATGCTGAAGCAAATGGGTGGTAGCTTCTTAGGCTGATCTTTCTTCTTGGGTGTTTGGTGATGAGATTACTCTGAGTTGGACCATACTGAATGACAGTTCGATTGCTGCGACCTTTTGGAAATCGCCTTTCTTGGACTACCCATGCAAATTATGTAATAACCTGTGGCAGGGCGATAATGTAATCCATGGGCAACAGGGGTGCATTTTATTGGTATTTCATTTGGTTCTGAGCAATTTGTTGCTAGGAAGTTTATCAGGTGGTTATAACTTCATGCGAGAAATCTAGCTGGATTACGCCACAGTGACGGTGAAAAATGTTGCGCCATTGATGTTCTGGCTACTTGAATGATTAGTAGATCATAGAAGGATTAATCGCATGCTTGTTAGCTTGACCAAGAGGGCAAAATATGGAGAAGAAACCTTTCACAACAAAAGTAATGTCTAAATGGTTTTTTTAGAAGAGTCTTGTTAACGAGTGGCCTTGAAGCACTTGTTAACCATACTTAATAAGAAAACGTCTTTATTTTCAATACGCAAGAAAGATTGTAGATTGGAAATGACAAATTTTCTTCATTGAGGTGTTTAACAAGTGACTTGAGGGCACTTCTTAACAGAATCCTTTTTAATGACCTTTTGAATTTATACATATTGAGTTTGTTATCCATGATTATTTTTCTCTTCTTTTTTTTTTCTTTTTCTTTTTCTTTTTGTTTTCTTCCTTTGGCTTGAACATTGTCTCCTGGTTTTACAGGCTGCAAAGGATAATAGTCAAGGCACCAAACCCCGAAGCATTGTTTGTACTAATTGTGATGGAAATGGTAATGGTCAAGTATTGACTCTTGAATACTGATTACTGACTCCTAAATTTTGTCCAAATGTTCAAGACTTGCTACATTCTGCAGAAAATCACCATGACTGCTCCCCATAATCCACATCCACTGTTGTAATACTATATGTACTAAACTGCCAATCTGTATACTGTGATGTAATATTTTATACCCAACATGAACATTCTTTGCAGATATGCACATTTATGAGCTTATTGCTCCTGATGCACAAATTATATTCATTGTATTACATGATATCACAAGCATTGAATAGTAAGCTTTCCTCTTGGAGTATGGCTTATAATTTTTATCACAATGTTAAGATTTTCTCTGTGCTTATTTATGGCAAGTTCATATCATAAATGGACCATCATACAACTGTTTTTCTACTTGTTCCACTGCTCATCATATTAAAAAAAAAAAGTCCCTTTGAATGTACCATAGCTAAGGGAGAGATGTACTTACATTTACAGACAAGGCAAACTGTTTTCTTGGTTTCTCTCATCTTCCATCAATTGGTTGTCATTATGGTTGAGGACGAGTTTTCAGGGAAAAAAACAATCCAAGGAAGTGGCATCTGGTGTGTCTGTTAGTTGAGTTCATCGGATCATAGAAACTTGAAACTTGTCTACTTCGACAATCATTTTCTGTGCAAAATGTCGGGCTTGCTTTATTACCAAGTGTTAGTATTCTAGTAGGATGCAGCGCAGTATTTGGGATGGAAGATTTTGATTTCCTCTGTAATTACCAGGTGCAGTGCAGTGTTCCCAATGTGAAGGCACTGGAGTAAACTCTGTAGACCACTTCAACGGACAGTTTAAAGCCGGCGGGATATGTTGGCTTTGCAGGTACTTGAGCAATCTCTCTCTCTCTCTCACACACATTTTTAGTCACTTGCTTATGGCCAGGGTTTAGCAATGTCCCTGTTTCTTTCCTTTTACCTCCAATTCGTGATGTTGTTTTTAACATTTAAATCGTCTTGCAGAGGCAAAAGGGAGATGTTGTGCGGGGACTGCAACGGAGCTGGCTTCCTTGGTGGATTCATGAGCACATTCGACGAATGAATTTCTCCTCATTGCTAAATTTCATTATTTTCAGTAATGCGCATTAGCCTCTAGTACAATCGTCCTTCATAAGGATAGTATGCAATGTGCTGTTTTTGAAGTCCCAATGAGAAGGATGATGTCCGTTCCGTACCGAGTACATTCAGTTCTTTAGTGTTCTCTCTGCTAAATTTATATGGAAGCGGTTTTGATGTAGCGGTTAGGGCACGATAATACCGCCGGTTTTCAAATGTGTCTCTCCAGAACCGCTCCTGGAACATATTTCTTTTCAGCCAATGTGATTGGCAGCGTCGAGTTGACGCCCTGTCGTGGTTCAAGAAGAGACGCTGATCTTGCGATGGCATCCTTGTCACTGATTGTCACTGATCATAGCGAAGCTTTCTTGGGCTAATGGTCCTCCGTGGGCCGGCCGCGAATCTTGAGCTTTGCCATCCGAAGCTCCATGCCTTTTCTTGACAGAGTCACATGGCAGATGCAAAATCATTGACAAATACACGGTGAAGAAATCTTGAAGGGGAACAGCACAAGTGAAAGTAATGGCTAATTTGATTACAAAAAGAAAAAAGAAGGAAAAGGAAACGAAACTCGCGCCAGGTAGGGGTCGAACCTACGACTTTCTGCTTAGGAAACAGACGCTCTATCCACTGAGCTACAGGCGCTGCTTTTGACACATGATCTCACATCATTCTTTTTATTTCCTATTAGCTTGCGTTTCTTAACGCACCAGCAGAGAGCGACAGGAAGAGGGTATAGGATATCTGGATGATTCGGTTGTACTCGAAAATGACATTTGCGAGAGCTGACCTCCCCATGGTTTTGAATGGAACCGGAGTGTACTGTTCCATTTCAGTTCTTGGTCATCCTTTCCCTTCCGTACCAGAAAGTAAAGTGGTACTTACGGATAGACCACCACTTCACAAATATTGCTAATAAAATGCCATTTGCGGAAGCTGAGGGCCTGTTTGGCAACTTGCCCAACAGTGCCAAATTTTGATTTTTTGTTCCCAGAATCAGTTTGGGACGAGAATCGCGTTTGCCAGAAACTTTTTGTTGTTTTAACGATTTTGGACAAGATTTGAGAATAAAAAAAAAATTTGATTTTACGTCCGAGAATCAAAAAAAGAATCAAAATGATAAAACCCTTGTTCTTCTCTTTCAACATCTCGGTTGCCGTTCGCCATCGCCCGCCGCCGCCCGCCGCCGCCGCCGGTCGCCGGTCCGCCACCGGTTGCCAATCCGGCGAGGCCTGGCGAGCCTCCGGCGACCTCGCCGGAGGCAAGCCCAGCCACCGACGAGGCTCGGCCTCGCAGATCCGGCGAGGCCTAGCCTCGCCGTGGCAGCCGGCCGCTCGCCCAAAGACCGGCGAGGCCGACCGGCCACCGGCGGGCCGGGCGAGCCTCGCCGGTGGCCGGGCGAGCCTCGCCGGCAGCCTAGGCGAGGCTCAGCCTCGCCAGATCGGGCGAGGTCGAGCCTCGTCGGTGGCCGGGCGAGCCTCGCCCGCCCGCCGGTGAGGCTCGCCGGCCACGGCGAGGCTCGGCCTCGCCGCCGGATCCGGCGAGGCCGAGCCTCGCCCACCGCTAGCGAGGCTCGGCGACGACGAGGCCGACCTCGCCGAGGGCCGGTGACGCTCCGGTGAGCGTCGCCGCCCTCGTCGGCGGCCGCCGGCCCGGCGACCGGCCAAATGAAGAAGAAGAAGAATAGGAAAAAAGGGGAAAAAAAAAAAAAAAAAAAGGAAAAAAAGGAAAAAAAGAAAAGAAAAAAGTAAAAAAGTAAAGAAATTATTTAAAAATCAAAAGAAATTAATTTGGAAAGTAATCAATTAATACGATACCAAACGCAATTCTATTCCGTAATCAAAAATTTTGAACGATTACCAAACGCTTTTTTACTCGTAATCGCTTCCAGGAATGTAATCAAAAATAATCATTTCTAGTCGAATCGCCTCCCTAATGTAATTGTTACCAAACGCGCCCTGACTCCCCATGGTTTTGAATGAAACCGAAGTGAACTGTTCCATTTTGATTCTTGATTATCCTTTCCCTTCAGTACCCGAAAATGAAAGAGGTATTTAAAAATAGACCATCACTTCACAAATAGTGCTAATAATATTACTAATGACTATGCGATTTTGATTCTATTCGGGTCATTTTGATTATTTTCACGACTTTAGTGTGAATGGCGTCAAAATCCATATGGACCCACCATCCCAAAATGACTCAAACTATCCCAAAATTCCAACTTGTTTGAATTCAATCAAACTATTTCATTGAATCTAGTCCTATGGTAAAAGTAATGGCCTAAGAAGATGCAATCATTTCCTAAAACAATGGTTTAAGAAGATGCAGTTTTTTTTTTCTAAAATGCACCAGGCTGTCTTGAAGCATCTTTCTAGTGGACATGCGTCATGAAGACTCGACTCGACCATAACCTTCTCACTTTGCGAGCCATCAAAGACTCGGCCTAGTCGGATAGGATTCGCAACATGGCAGTAGTTTAGGAGGTTAGGGTTCAACCCTAACAGAAAGAAGTACAGGCACAGTAATACCTCGCATAGTCGTGTTCCGAGAAGCCACATCCTAAATCACAACCAGGTACTCCACACGCTAGCATACGTTAATGTAAAGTTAAAGGGGGAAAACCATTGATAAAAGAAAATCATGTCTCCCGCTTCATAAATCAAGAAAAAATTAACCAAGTTTCAATATGAGAAGTTATGTACAGCAGAACCCTATTTTCTGTTCTGCATGAAGAAAAGAATCCATATGTCACATTTGACAGGAACAACCGGCAAATCCAGGGACTTGCTTGCGGTTGCAGATCAATTGTGCAGGTTCAAACACAGGTGTAAACTGTCAAGGCTTTCTGCCCCGTTACTTAAACCAGGTTGGCACAACACTTGGGATTTCATATGTGCATCACGACAGTATCAGACGAAGAATGTCGCCAGAGCACTTGAATGATTTCTCAGTCTCTTCCAAGCAATGGTCCTTCTCCTCCCTGGTCCAGTTCTGGCGACACCACATGTGAAATTTACACGTTAGACAACGAAACAAGCAGTTTACATGTCAAACCATGGAACTAACTCTTCCACATGAACATATAATAGTGAAGACCATTTACAAATCCAGTCACATGAGTAAAGAATGTAGCAGAAGAGTGCCAAGGAATTACTTCGGCAACTTTGTTCAGTTTGTCCCTCACATTCTGCAATAGTTGGGGAAGTTCACCATCCCACTTATAGAACTCCAACTCCTTGTTATCAAGTAACTTCTCAGCCACCTAAAACAAGATAAAATTTAGAGATAAATTAATTATCACTTCCAAAAGCAGATCAACAATATAAAAGATACTCCAGCAAAATCGGTAGCATGCTCAGGAAAATAAACGGCAAGGTAGGATAACAATGCCAATGAATCTCATAAAGTTTTCAGAATATCAATCCTTTTTCTGAATGAAGGATGGGTTATCTGTCACTCACCTCCATCCAAATTGCCTTTGACATGGCAGATCAGATATGGATAAACTTTTTGTACTTTTGAATGGTCGAATTGGGTCCTGGCAGATTCTATGAATAAAAAGGATTGGCTTTATACTTTTGGCGCAGTTGAAAGATGCTCATGGAGGTAACTGCTTTTTTGACAGACTATAGATTCTCTCTTTGTGGCTGAGCTCTTAAGGGCTTGGAATTCTATATATGGCTTTGGCAACCTCCTGATGCCTATCTACTAAATTATATATTATGATCAAAGAATAAATTGCCTATTGCCACCTAATTCCAATTCAACATATCACGACAAATTCTCCATAGGATCCAAGAAAAAGATGAGAAATTTAAAAGACCCACAACGCATAAGAATAAACACAGCTTTCGATATCCACTTAAAGGAGGCAGAGGCAGAATGGCTGAGTATTTGGTGGCATTCATAAACTTTAAGCTGACATGAGATTCAGTTTCTTCCATTTGGACTAGGCTCAAGACAGAATATTTGACCTCTTCAAGCATGAAGAATATCCATCTAATACACTGATTTATGCACAAATGAATTGGGACAAAAATAAACCAACTGATTTCAAAGCCTTAGCGCTTTACCTTTTTCCCAATCATCCGACCACCAGCACTGTGGGCAAAGTAAACATTGTAGAAGTGACAGATGAATGCTTGAGGATCTGTCTCAGACAATTCTTTGAGATGATGGGCATATGTCACCCCGGGTGAAGAAGGTTCAGGAATGTTATAACCTTGCTCTTTGAACCACTCCAGATCCTTTGCCAGTTTTTCTGACCTCTCCAAACCAGTATTTCTGAACTCAGCATCTGCACTCAAAACAATTCAAAGATTCCCATTGGCTCAGGGTCATGACTGAGGTCAAAACAAATGCACACTTAAAGGAAAAACCCATGCAAATGTATGTCAACAAAAGTCAGTCCTAATTTTCTAGCATTTAGCAGGTTGCAGTGAATTCATAGTGTCCTAAATATGGGTAAAGTTTATTCTCAAGTCACGAAATTAAATAAAGACTAAGTGGATATTTTATTTTTTGGGTGGTGGTGGTGTTTTTGTTTTTTTTTTTTTTTTTTTTTTTTGGGGGGGGAGTTGAAAAACTAAGGATTTATTCCAAAGGGATCCTGGAAATTATGCACAGAAGAAAAGTTTTCAAGGAGATTTTCGACTAAGAAAATGCAACAGCCAGATATTCTGAAACCACTGAACTAGCTGCTTAGAATGAGGACAGTATTACATAATACTTCTCATTGGTGTCTACAAGCTAAAACAAGAATTAGGTAGATAAAGATTAGAGAAGTTCTTTTGCTAATCACGTGTTAAGAGTACACTTCCCGAGAAACAGCAGAGTGATAATAAACAAGTACATCTGAAAAGCCCAACTAAACAGAGTGACAATAAACAATTACAATTGATAAGCCAATTGCAGCATTCCCACACGGAAAAGAAAATGGTTCAAGAACCGAGAATCCAACATCCTAATTCTACATTCCCTTTAAGATCCTCAATCACAATAGACCAGCTTTGGCTGGCAATAGACACAAAATGACATTACAAATATCTCAGCATCAAATGTGGACTGCAACGCAGAGGAGTTCTATTTCTGAATGAACAGCAATATGGTATTGAAAGAGCTGGAAATCTATAAATAAAAAAATTAAACCAAGAAGAACATTTAATATGTTCAAGAGCTTGCGGAAAGTAGTCCACCATCATACACAAGAAAAGAAAAGATCGAGCTTTTGAACAAGTTTGTCCGATGCACGCATTCACTGAATTCATCAGGCAGAAAGAAGTGTGCCATTGTGTGTTTCAAACTGTTAGAGGCTCGATCATTCCTCCTCCGCCAAGATTCCAACTTTTTTCGCACCATAATTTTTAAACAATGACTGGTTGCAGCATTGTGACACAGAAGCAAGAAATTGGCAAGGCACACAAAGAAACTCAGAAAGGAGTGAAACCGTTTTCTGCTAGGCAGTGAAACCGTTTTCTGCTAGGCAGAAAGGAGTGAAACCATCAATCCTCCTTCAGGATAAAAGGAAAAACTATCCAACAATCATCCGCATCTGAGATTAACTTGACATCTCAACAGCCACATATTTCTAACAGGTCCATCTCACCATATCAAAAGCATCATCCAACCACTCTAACCCAGCATACCAATAATCACAAATTATCACAATCACATAAAATCAATCAAACCTGATCACAACACCGAACGACAAACCAAGAACCAATGACACCCCCGAAAGAAACCACAAATAAAATCAACCACACTTACAGAAAGGGAAAGCAGAATCCTCCACAATCCCCTCGAGCGTATCATAAACCAACTTGCTGTCCACCAGGAACCTCAGGTACCCATCAACGCTCGGCTCCCACTTCGTCACCGCCCTCTCCTCGGGCCCCTTCACCTCCTTCTCCCCTTCCTTGGCCTGATCCCTCGTGTGCAGCTTCATGGCCACGAACCTCATCTCCTCCACGAACCCCTTCGCCTCCCCGGGGTACCTCTTCTTCGGCTTCTCCGCCGTCGTCGCCACGACCACCGCCGCCTTCCGGGGCATGTTCTTGATCCCGCGAGCCGCCCGGAAAGACCCCCTCTGCAAGAAACCGGTCCCCGGACGAGGGCGAAAGGAAACCCGGGCAGGACGCGATTCCGACAACTGGGTCTTGCTCAAGAAGCAGGCGGAGTGAGGCACTGTGGTTAAAGAAGCCATTGACGCCGCGAGCGAGGGAGACTGAAGAAGAGTGCACGGCACCTCAAGCGGGAAATTACCCAACAGACAGAAACAAGAGCGAGAGAGAGAGAGAGAGAGAGAGAGAACGGTGGGGGTAGGCGGGGTTGAACTTGGAACGAGAGTATTTAAAGAGTAATCTTCAAGGCAGGGAAATCAGGCTGGATAATAAAAGAATAGCAAGACAATTATGTGCCTCGGGTTTTGTGGGAATATTCTATTGTTGCCTTTTATGCAGGCCGCATGGGCGGAGTGGTGCTGCGAGCTTATCTGCAAAAGCTCTAGTGGAAGTTGGACACGCGCTCTGCGTATGTCAAGAATGTGAAAATGGGGGAAGCGGCGGCGGCGGCCGGCGGACGGTCGGCGGAGGGGGGAGTGAATGAGAACCGACGACGGTCGGGGGGAAACGCAAAGAAGAAGAGAAGAGAACTCGAGTTTTGCGACTTGTGGTTTTCCGGGTGAGGTTTGTTTTTACACTTCCGAGCGACGCGAGAGGAAAACGTGTGGAACTGTGTTGTCCAGACGCTTCAGTCCCGTTCCGTGGAAGGAAAAAGGACCAAGAAAGGAAAACAAGATCAATAGTCTTAATATGCGATCAATTCTTTAAATTTTAATTTACTCAATGTGATCTCTAAATTATAGCTTAATACGTAATATGATCTATGAATTTCTGATTTATTTAATGTAGTCTCTAAATTTTTAGTACTTTTTAAATTAGTCATCGAATTATATAAAAATATTATATTATTGTCCTTGAACTTGAATTAATAGAAGGATAATGTTGAACATTTTTATTATCATACTAAGTTGAACATGTGTCAAAATTCTAGGGATCATATCGAATAAATTAAAGGTTCAAAGCCATTTGCTCGTTAGGTTAAAGTCTAAGGGACCACGTTGAATAAATTAAAAATGTGAAAACTATAAGTTCAATCCATTTGTATCATCATCCCAAAAAAGATCGAGAAAGGAAAATGAAAAGGAGACTATATCATCCAACAACCGCCCATTTCATATTAGGATTTAGCCATGTTTTCTCTTTTCAGCAATCCCTAAATAAGGTCTAGCTTTTTTTCCAAGGTATTACCAACGTTTCAAACAAACCTCTAAACCCCTCATACTATATTGCTTAACTAAAGCAATTTTCAGCTTTGTTTGTGTCCGTGAAAGATGATCTATTTTTAAAAAAAAAAATCCTAAAAAATGATTGCCTATATCGCTCGAAATATTTAGTCAACAAAAAATACTTTCCTCTTATAGCAGTTTATACCTAAACATTTTCATAAAATGATGAAAATCGATCTAAACACTCCATAACAAATATGACAACTTAAAGTTATGCCTAGAAGTCGCGTCTCCTTGGCCTTTTGATTGAAAAAAAAAACATTGACTACTAGTGCGGCAGCGATGGCTTGTGTGGTGCGCTTTAAATATGGGTCAATAGTCCCCGAATGCAAAGGTCGAAAAGTTCAACCCCCGCCACAGAACTAATATACATATGTCCTGCTTAAGTTGAATATATACCAAAATCCTAAGAATTACATCGACTAAATTAAAGATTTATGAATCTCATTGCACATTAGGCTAAAGTTCGAAATTCATTAAATAAATTAAAAATTTATAGATTATTTGTGTCATTATTTCAAAAAAGGTTAGGAATGGAAAATGAAAAAGAGGCAAGGAATTCAGTTAGCAAATCTCATTGCACATTAGGCTAAAGTTCAGGAAATTCATTAAATAAATTAAAAATTTATAGATTATTTGTGTCATTATTTCAAAAAAAGGTTAGGAATGGAAAATGAAAAAGAGGCAAGGAATTCAGTTAGCATGCGTCCAAAAATATCATCCAAGAGCCAGCTTTTTCATATCAGGATTCGGCCCATTTCCTCTTCTTTTTTTTTCACTGATTCTGAAATAAGCATTAACAATATAGTGATAGACATGTCTAGCTTTTTTCCAAAATATCACTAACGTTTAAAACAAAGCTCTGAACCGTTCCTACCGTGTTACTTAACTGAAACAATTTTCAATTTTGTTTGTTTTGCAGACGATAAATTATTTGAAAATATTTTTTTAAAAAATAATCACTCGTATCGTTTGAAATAATTAGTTAATGAATATCGTTTTCATTACTGACAGCAATTTATGTCTAAATAATTTCGTGGACGGTGATAATCGATCTAAACAGACCCTTAAAATTATGCCTAGGAGTTGCCTCTTTTTCGACCTTTTTTTCTTTTTTCTTTTTTTTAACCCGAGAACCGCTGTGCCGCACTTCAGTTGCGCAAATGGCGATTTAAGCCGAAGAACATACCAGAGGATCCTAGTATCCCTTTTGTAAGCGGATCGACGTAGGAAGTTTTGGCATTCGTGGAGTTTTTTTTTTTTTTTTTCCTTTTTTTAATGTAATTTTGGCCTTTGGGCCTTCCTTCTGCTACCCGAGAATCCTGTCGAGTATTATGGCCTATTGCTTAATTAGCACAGAGACCCAAACTCGTCTCATCCAAGTAAAAAGCATAGGAATTCCCAAATGCATCGTCCGGCGTCAATGCGTTTCTTTCCCCTCGTTCCTGCTGCTAACGTTCAAACAACGTTATAACTCAATCGCTTATTCTTTTTCGAGTTAATACAACGAAAAATTGCAAACCAAGACCCGTGATGAATTTATTCAAAATTAGTCTGTGTCGTCAAAAACTTTAAATATGGATTGATCAGAAGATCCTTTCAATTGGCTAGAATCCATTACTTGAACGAAACTAGATCTTGTAGAATCATATTGAATATTTGACGATACATTCCGTACCTTGCTAAAAAACCGATCCTTGTTTACCAACCACACATTGTCTAACCAAATCCAATTCTCTCTCGATATGTTCCTCAAAAATCCGATTCGGGCGGATTCTTCCCCCAACTAACGAAGAGATCTTGGGGGAATTGCCACATATGAAATTGAGCACAATTTTGCAAAGAAATAGCCCACTTCTTTCTCAAGAAGAGATGGGAAATAGGCTCAATATCATTATTGAATAGTTGACCCAGCTCCTTGTTGTTTGAAGAAACCCTCCACTTCAATTGGTATTTTTTCACGAAAAGCAAACATGAGATAACAAATCCAGTCTTTAATTAAGATTTCGAATAGTCGTCGCGAATTCAAGTTAATTATGTTTCGTCTCTTACTCGGAGAAAGACGATCCAAAAATTCCCAATCATGGTCCTTGCAGATCGGATCATCCATATAATATACAAAAAGAAACTCCAGATATTTGATATCTTTCTCTTTGAATGAGATCTCAATTCCAAATGACGGTTTCATTAGATATCTTACAACTAGAATCCCTCTTTTTTCCGATCCAGTTCCTCCACCACCGCGAACCCCAGTTAGATTCAGGCATGGTACACTTTTTCATTATTGGGAGAACCCAAGTACTCTCTTTCGGATCCAGGAAACAGCTCTCAGAGATCTTTTTTCCTTTTGGAAGATAGAGGAGCGAAACAATCAACCTATTGATATTGGAAGACCCAAAAGATTCTTCCAATATATCATTTCTGGGTCCAATGGAATTCATAGGTATAGGAAGAAGCCCTGTCAAATAGAGATTTTTTCTTTCGACCATATTTCGATTGTTAATACGATATAGAAGGACCGCTACTACAAATAGTACTACACCCTTGATCGTGAAATATCGATTGCTTGTTGAACCCTGTGAATTGCGTGAAAGTAGGATACTCCAAATTCGAGGGTCCAAGAGTTTTATAAAACGTTCTTGGTGGAAAAAAATGTGAATGAAAGATCCCACGGAATTGAATTGGGTCCATGAATCTAAGAAATAGTGAGAATTCTTGATCTCTCTCAATTCGAAAATCCAGGATTTGAATTGATGTCCTTTCATTGATTTCTCCTAAATTGCATTGATTTCTCCTAAAGATTTCATTTCAATTGGAATTTGGTTATTCACCATGTACGAGGATCCCCGTTAAGCATCCATGGCTGAATGGTTAAAGCGCCCAACTCATAATTGGCGAATTCGTAGGTTCAATTCCTACTGAATGCACGCCAATGGGACCCTACAATAAGTCTATTGGAATTGGCTCTGTATCAATGGAATCCGATCATCCATACATAACGAATTGATGTGGTATATTCATATCATAACATATGAACAAACAGTAAAAATTGAGGGAAGCCAATGAAAATTTTGGTGACACAAAAATTAATTTGGAATAAATTTATTACAAGTATATCAGTTTGGGATTTAGGGTTTTTCGCATATTAAACTTGTAGATTTCTAACGCCATCAACAACTTCACAGTAAAATTTGACTCAAGTTAACAAATGGTAAATTTATCACGCATCTACTAATTTGGAATCTTCATTGACAAGAAAATCCATTTGGCATAAATATATCACGATTCTACTAATTTGAGATTTTTCGTAATATTATCACTTCTTTTTTCGACAGTAGTTTTAGAACGGCCTGGACGAGGGGGGGACTTCAGGGATTCGAGTCTAATGAGGCTTTTTAAAAGCACAGTACATTGCTGGACTAAGTTCGGCAAACCTCTCTTGCTATGATGGGCCGATTCAGGAAATGCTAGAGCGATACGAGGGTTTAATGAATGAATTGGGCTTGGATCCTCCACCCACACCGAAGCTTAGCTCAGAGATCGCAAGATTGAAGGTAATGATGATGAGATTGATCATGTTTTTCCTTCGCTCCATAGTTGTACTTGGGTCAACCCATTTTCAACCCAACCTACCCATTTGATAGCTCTGCTGATAAGTGATGTTAATAATCTATAAGCCAGTAGGGTTGGAGGGAGTTTCTCGTCGGTGGAAAATGCTGCCATTAGATGAAAATCAAGATAGGGGTAGATTCAATAAGTAACCCCCTCTTGTTTGATTATGCGGTCTTGCATGAATAAGGATGGGGTAGGAAAAAAGCAAGGTTTTCACGTGAGCCATATAGTTTTCTCTTGTGAGTGAAAAAGGGTGGAGGGTGGTGACCAATTATAACGGCCTTCTTTCGGCGGTGGGTTGCTGGGCTAGTTTCCCTTAAAGTATAGTCGCTGTTGGGCCTCCACTGCGGAGGCCTATGAGATCTCAAATCGACGTAAGCCGATAAGGGCAGGCTCCGGCGGATCCTCGAAAAAAAAAAAAAAAAAAAAAAAAAAAAAAAAAAAAAAAAAACTATAACAGCCCACTTTAGATATTACCCAAAGGATCCTACACCCATCATTGTTGAAAGTTAACAACAACGTCATCTACCACAAGAACGAACCGCAAGTGAGAAGCGTGATGTTACGCTTATGCGATGAGCCAAACGTGATTACTATAACACTAGATAATATTGTCCATGATTTGCACAGTTTTCTTCATTTCAATCGATGCACGTCAATAACCGATACATTAGATAAACCAGAAATTATTTATCATTTGTTTTGTTAAAAGCAGTTCTCTGCCCGTGCATTGCATGATTTTAATTTCTTTTTGTGGTGGTAAATCATGATTTTGATCGACAGTTTTATTTATTTTGGTTTGAGCGTGTACTTGAGATATAAAAAATTTGCCCATATGCTATATTCATTTTGGTGAGAAATTCAAACAAGGAGCAAATTGATTAGATTAAAAATGGCAAAGTAATATAGACTTACAGATTTTGAATGATAGCTAGACTTCAATTAGAAGACCCAATGTTTTTATTCTTTTGTTTCTACCAAATTTTCTTTGTGTGTATAGTCATGGCTGTATATAAAAAAGAGACTTTAATCTCATTTTTAAAGCATCTTTTGTTACTTGCAGTTTTGTCAACATAGCGCAAATCTAATTTTGACCACAATGTTGCGTAATCAAAGTGCAGAATTTTTTTATCACCATACAAAAAAAATAAAATTAAGTAGAAGACATGTTTCAAGAGAAGGTTGCCGATAATAAATTAAATTATGGCAAGAGTGGCCAAAATAAAAATTAAAGAAAAAGATACCGCTGAGAAATGCTTTGAGGCCTTTTATTGAACAGTTGGTGGGCATCTTGAGAGGACCATATATAGAAAAATCAAATTAAAATTTTGAATAATGAATGCTACAGAAAGATAATTTAAAGTGGAATTTCCTCGGTTATCTCCTCAACATAAAAATTGGAAAGAAATCATTTTGGAATTAATACTATAATACTTGTATCTCATCAGCTGAACCAAGAAGGGGTAAATTAGATCATTACGAAGAGCTTTTGTGTAAACGAAACGCTAATGATGTCACTAATGGCAATTTGACATAAATAATATATTAGAATATTTTAATAGAATATTTAGTTGTTAAACCATCCATTCATCTAGCAACTTAAGTTTGGGATAGCTCATGATAATTTTACAAAATCTCACAAATATATTATAAAGCCTCGACTGTTTTGGCGTGACATTTGCTGAAATCAATTTTGATAAAATATTTTAAAATTCAAATTTACATAATATATTATGGATAGAGTCGAATCCATTCCAATATTTTTCGTTCTTGGATATCATTGTTAGATGAGTACCAAATTTATTTATTTTTTTCTTTTATTGAACTCATGTAATCTAAAGTAGCCGCCTTTTTTGACCGAAATAAAAAGTAGGTGCCTTTAATTGCTTATTATTTTAATATTTCCTAAAAGAATATTTCAATTAGTTTGTATAATCTTATTGGTCGGCATACATAATTAATTGTATTAGGCTCTGTTATTCCCCCCTCGCTCCAACCCTTGCTAAGACTTTGACAATGCCGTGCAAGGGCATGCAACATCTCCACGAAAAAATTAGCAGCATTAAGAAAGATACTCAAATAATCACTAATGACCTTCACGGATCGCATGAATCCAATTTTGGTTATTTTTGGAAACGTCAAATGATAGATAAGTGGATTATTAAGTTTTTCCTTTTCATCTAATCAATGCCAAAAGTAATAGTTTTACTCAAATGGGAAATTAAGGATTATACTCAACTTTCAATCGATAATGATTCAATGCCCAAAAGTAGATGGAAAGGGGAGATGTTGCATCACGATCAAAGTTGAACCGAAGCCAATTCGAAGTCATAGTCGCCAAGATCGAAGTGACAGCAACAAGTCATTCAGGCCAACCCTTCAAGATGCTAGAAGGGCACGAATCAGAATAGGCTTCAGAGCGAAGAGAGAGATTAGGTGAGAAAATGAAGTTTTGTCACTTCAAGATGCTAGAAGGGCACGAATCAGAATAGGCTTCGGAGTCAAGAGAGAGATTGTGAGAGACGATGAAGTTTTGTCATTTCAAGATGCTAGAAGGGCACGAATCAGAATAGGCTTAAGAGTGAAGAGAGAGATTGAAAGAGATACTAAAGTTTGGCTTCGGAGTGAAGAGAGAGATTGAAAGAGATACTGAAGTTTTGCAATGACAATGCTCCATCACAGAACTCAATTTTACACAACTTTCTTATTATTTTTAGGTTAATCACTAACTTAATTTTTTTATAAGCTTCGCTTTTTGTAAAGGGTTGCACCTTGTAATGAATCTTATTATTATGATCGAAGGGACGACAACAAGGCATACAAGCCAACCCTTCAAGATGTGAGAAGGGCACGAATCAGAATATGCTTGGGAGCGAAGAGAGATAATGGGAGAGATAACAAAGTTTCATAATGATGTTGCTCCATCACAAAACTCAATTTAACACAACTTTCTTATAATTTTTAGGTTAGTCACTAACAAAACTTTTTCATGCACCTAGCTTTTTGTAAAGGGTTGCGCCCTGTAATGAATCTTTATTATTATAATGTATCAAATGATGTGCAGAGATGAAGGCAAGAACGATATTGATGCAGCTCGAATCTCACATCAAGACATTAAGCAGATCCTTTTAGTACAGTAAGAATTCTGCTAGGGACACGAACCCTTTTAGTACACTAGTCATGCTGTCTTGTACATGGAATTAGTTCCCCAGGAAATCTTGTAGCACATTACAGTGTATGCAGCTATGAAGAGTAAAAGGTTAAAAAAAGGAGAAAAAAACTACTGAGAGGACAGCTATTTAGCTTCTTGTTCCAGGAGCGGGACTTTCTTCCACGCCTCCTCCACCCCGCTCAGTTGCAGCGGCGGCAATGAGAAGGGGCTGACCGTTGAGCTCTTGCTCCGGATCTCCTTGAGGACTCGCAGAGCCGATATCGTGCTCTTCATATATAGGCCCTTCATGTGCTCGATCTCTGCAAGGTCCTTGGGCACTCTGAGCACACCGTCGGTGTTGGTGGAGGCAGAGGTCGTGGGGTCCAAGCCGTCGTCATCCGTTCTAGGCTCCTCAGCTGAGGGCGGGGGAGGATCGTTCGCAGGGAAGAGTTGGTCGATCATCTTCTCACACTCCTTCACCAGCTGGTAAATCATGTCGGTGGTGAAGAAGGGCTGTTGCAGGACCCGCTGGATGAAGGGCAAGCGGATCAGAGCTCCGGTCCTTTTGTCGTACTTCTTCAGGATTTTCACCAGCCCTGTGACCAGAGACAACATAGACTTAGGAAACAATTTGAGGGGCTAATAGAAAACACAAATCAAAAGCCCAGTCAGTTTATCATCAGATCACAGTTTCTTTTCTTGATCTCAACCAATGGGAACTGATGATAATTCTGTTTGCTTGATTGCTGAACCAATAGCTCGCTAGACACACACAGTACAGAGAAATGCCATATTTGTTCTTTTTCAACTGTCTAAGACTGGCCAGCAAATGGTACTACTAATCTGAAGCAGTCTACTTAACATCAAGTTTTCTGTCCGATAGAGAAAGTTAACAGGGAGCACTGTTATGACACTTCCAAAACCCGCTACACGACAACTAAGTCTAGCAGAAGAACACGCAACTGTGTATCTAAGGTTGCAGTCTGTACAAGTCAAAATGCATTCCGTATTACACTCGCATTCGATTTTGAGAATTTATTGATGTCTTCTGATAGTCAAACCAAATGCATAAACAAAAATGAAAAAAAAAACTGCAGGTTGCAGAATCCCCAATAATAAACAAATCTGTCGATTCAAAACTCAGAAAAAGAAATTTGCAGTACCTGTATAGTTGAGGGCACTATAATTCTCCAACAAGACCATCTCCCCATGGAAATCGACAATCTCCTTCCTAATCTTCATCATCTCTTCATTAGAATCCTTGGCCTTTCCTACTCTATCCTGTAATTCCTGTGATAACCCACAATACCAACAACATCAGTCATCAAACTCCTCTTAGTCTGGAAGAGGTGGCACTACAATCAGCATCACACAATAACCCAACAACATTTCCCTATTGCCCAACTTTTGACTAGAGAATCCAACTATTCATGGCGTTTCATGTGGCAACAGTGAGCATCTCAACATCTGAACAGTTGCCGAATGCTTGAACTTTCCAAGCTATTTCATGGTTCTCTAGATCCAAGATTTAAATATTCATCGTGCATGAGAGCGGGATGCACGGTCCGTCTACATGCATGATTTCTAAAATATCAATTGAATAAACGAGAATTTGTCGCAATTCAAGATCGACGCGTGTTACAGAGGAAAAGAGTGACGTGGCAGAAGTTTATAGGTACGCATCCCGGATCATACATACATACTTACACACATAGCCAGAGGAACTTAATAAATAAATAAATAAATAAATAAAACAAGATTAGATTGGTTGTCGCCGCCGCATTGCGTGTTGGCTAATCAGTCGTCTCAGTCAGACGTCGCGTGCTTTGACCACTAAGTAAAATACACATTCCGTCAACGACATGTCTCACTTGGATGATCCCAAAACCACCCAACTTCTAAGTACCCAAATCTCTCTAAGCACATAGAGCAACTATGCACATCTCGTGTCATAAACAGTATCACTATACATGATCTGAACTAAATAAACACGTGGCAATGGTCGATAGACAAAAATAATTTACCGTTACCCGTGAATAAAGCAAGATAGATCAGTCAGAGACTCACGGAATATCTTGCGTCAGCTAATCTGTCGTCTCAGTCAGCTCCACATTATATATATACATACATTATTGGATCATAATATGGCATATGCCTCGATAATCTAGCGGAATATACTTACAAAAGGGCCCGAATAGGGCACTCCGCAATTTCACGTATCACCCCTAACCCAAATTGCACAAGCCCAAACTAAGGCGCGCGTGCAAAAGTGCACCACGCGACGAATCCGGCCCCACCAAAGGCGGGACCGGGCATATTAGTCACAACATTTCGTCAGCTAATCTGTGGTCCCAGTCAGCTCGACATTATATATTTTAACCTTTACCTTATTCAAAGAAGTACCATGACCACTAAAAAAGTGTAACATGACCCTTTCGACAAGTTGCTCGTTTCCAAACTACGAGGTAATTTCCTACATTAAACTTCCTAACTAAGAATCTTAGTTAAAAGATCAATAACGGACAAAACGACAGACCAAAAGCCATAAAGGCTGTAACTTTCCGAGGAGGTACAGACGATTCCACGACGATTCAAGCGCTAGTCATGTCTAGAATTGCACGATCCTGTTCCAAAGATTACGTTTTCCATCACTACGACAATTCAAACAATTGTAGGATCACGAATCGGCTCGTTTTCACAGGTCGATAGGCAAATCAATCGCATCCGACGAGACAGATCGGACGAAACGAAACAGGGAAACCGAAAATCCGCGGGCAATCGATGCGCGGATCAAGCGAGCGAGGAGCAGACGGATCCAATCGACAGGAAAACCGGAAAACAGGGAAACAAGGCCGGCCGACAGTACCTTCAATTTGATGATGTACTCCTCCTCCTTCTCGACGAAGAAGGAATTGAACTTCTCCAGCTCGGCCTCCAGCAACCGGATGAACTCCACCTCCTCCTTCGTCATGCCCTCGGCCGCCCCTCCGGCGGCCGCCCCGGCAGCCGCCGCCGCCGCCTCGGCGCCCCCGCCGCCGGCCGCGGCCGCCTCCGCCGCGTCGAGGCGGGGGCGCTTGGCGGGGCGGTCGCCGCCCTTGGGTTCGATGAGCTTCAGCTGCTTCTTGAGGTCCTTGTAGGACAGGAACTTCTCGCGCCACTCCGGCAGCGTCTCCTCGATCTGGTTGCTGAGGCTCTTGCCGAATTTCATGGCCGGCGCCTGCGCCGGTGAGAATCCCCTTCTCCGACGAAAGGAAGGAAGGAAGAGAAAAACGCAGAAAGCGAGAGAGAGAGAGAGAGGAAAAATCGGTTATTTTTCCGGCGGGGAGGAAAGAGGAGGCGAGGCGAGGCGAGAAGCGAGGGATGATGAGAGAGGAACGGCGGAAGTGGAGGAGGGGGAGATTTTAATGGCGAAAGAAGACGAGAATATTCGTCAATTTGTGCCAAGGAATATCCTACTATTTTCGTAAAAACACCATCCCTCCCGAAAAAGTAATTTTAATTAAATAGCCTTTTCCAATTTTCTCCCCCCCTCCCCCCGGCTTTTCCGAAAGTGGTTCCCGGCGCCTCGCGGAATGCCACGTGGCGGCCGCGAGTCATTTCGTGGAGCTCGTCTGGATTTCCTGGGTTAGTTACTTACGATGAGTAAATTCTGGACTGCTCCTGTTAATGAATGAATTAATTCTTTTTGTTTATTTTATTTTATGATTTCTTTTGGGTGTTGGTGGCGTGAGTGCAGTGGCTCGACAACGCGCGGCTACTGGCTGGTTTCGGCGACAGTGAAAGGGCGGCGAATGAGGCGGGGAGGAGCCTCATCTTCGCCGGGAGAAAAAAGGCGCACGCCTGACGGGCGTGGGGGGGGGGACCTCGCCGGATAATTTTATAAATCCCGAGTGGCCATAAAGTAAATTGCTGAGAAGCCCCTTGCCTTGGTCCCGCGATTTCCCAAGATTTCTTCTTTTTACCTTCCTGGGGGTTCCTCTGCCGTTTCCGGAGACGTCGTGGACCCGAAATACGACGCGATCCCCGAGGTTTAAAAGGAGGGTCGGGGGGACGAAAATGGGATTTCACGAGCCGCGGCGTCACCCGAAGCTTTTCGCGTTAATTTCGTACGACCAAGTTTATACGGGGGAGAAGTTTTTTTTTTTTTCTTTGCAAAATCGGAGGGTATCGAAGGGCTGGGCCCCCCCGGTTCTGGAGGGTCATAAAGGTCATTTCACGCCGCCACCCCATCAGATGGGTTGCAAGTCGTATTTTTCTTTCCCTTTTTTTTTTTTTAAGATGTTAGGACAGGTCAGCGCCGACACTGTTTCGAGACGACAACGATTTTCCGTTCAGATCCGAGTAGTGTGAGTGTAAGCACTAAGAAGTGTCTTCGGAAGTGAAGTGAGAGTTCACGCGAAGTTTCCCGGTCAAAGCGCGACACATAGAAATTATTTATATAAGCACGACAGGCTGTATCGAGAAACAGGAAAATAACTGTATCGGATAGTTACGTCTTGTACGGACCCCGACTATTGGCAGTCGCCCGACTGTTGGCGGCCACACGCTTGTAGAGAGCGTGGTGGTGACCCGAACTTACTATTCAGGCGGATTCGAATCACGATATTTACAGGATATATTACAATAAGATGGTGACGATCGATTTCAGGGAATGTTCTTCGAATTTTCCTATCGCGCGGTCTTCACTTTCCCTTTCCCTTTCGCCGATTGACATTTTCGCACTGGGGATTTAGATGTCCGGGGCAACTGCGAAAACGAGCTCCTCAAAAGCCCTAGTAAAGAGAGAGAGAGAGATGATAGCTAATTTTTCCTTTTCTTTTCCTCCGTTTCGGAAAAAATATGAAAAGCGGAGGACCAAGGTGAAAATTAAGGGAAGCAGGTTAGCTTTAACGGCGCGGCTCGCGGCTCGAGCCGAGCCGAGCCGAGCCGAGCCCCGGGGGGTGGGGGTAGGAACTGATTGGCATATTAATGAAGGATGGTATAATCCCGAAAGGATCTGGAATATCCGTCGCCGCACAGCTCATCTCTTTCTCAGTCCCATCATCCGCGAGAACAAAAATTTTCGAAAAAGGTTAAGATAAAGGGTGAAAAGACGTAAAAGCCCCTAGCTTGCTCGGTACGGCTTCTCGCCACATGTGTACCAGTAACCACCTCGTAATACACGACAGGGACCCGGCGCCGAGAAGTCTCCCTTTTCTTTTGACGGAAAGTTCGATTTTAACGAATGCCCATTAACGCATTTTTTAATATATTCGATCAAGGAAAAAAGGTCGATGTTGGCAAAAATCACGATTTCTTTTTAAAGGAAAATGCCACAAAGAAATTTCAAATTATGCCATCTAACTCTCCAGCAAGTAATTATTAGATAACTTTTCAGAGAGAAAAACGTAAATTTTATTTTACCTAAGTTATATGGACGTTATATCAATATCCTTTGTTTTCTAATGTTCATATAGACATATTTTTAATGATTTTTATTGACAAAATTTTGATGTGTCACGCAGAAATAAATCTGGGTTTAGATTTTTCGGTGGTCTTTGCCCATCGTTCTTATTCAATTGCTTGGCTTGAGCATGCGAGAAAGAGCCTTTGTTTTTTCTTTAATGAAAATTCAGACAGAGAAGAGAAAGTCAATAAGGGCTGGAGGGGCAAAACCGGGAGAAGTGGGAGAAAGACGCCGCGCGGGGCCCGCGCCTCGCCTCGAAACACGTTGAATTTTCGGAACGTTCGACGAGTTGAGCAGCATCATCCTCGGAAGATTCGGATATGCCCCTCGGATATTCTCTGACTCTTCCGCCCATCCTCGGTTTTCCAAGTCCCACCTTTTTCTTTTCTTTATTATTTATCACTATTATTTTCTCCCCCCGCTTTTCCCGTTGTCCGGAATTGCTTACATCCCGCTACCCCCTCTTTTCCGCCTCCTCCTCCTCCCCTCGCTCCGCCGTCTCTACGAGCGCCGGGGAACCGCCGCCGCCTCCTCCCCCGTGGCGACCGGTGGCGGGCGGGTGGCTGGCTCGGAGGCGGGCGGCTGGCCACCGCTGAGCGGTCTCCGGAGAGTCAATTCAGTCGTGCTCTTTTCGGAGGTTTTTTCTATATTTATGATTCTTTTTCAAAGTAAAAAAATTAATTGATTACTTAGGGCGTGGGACTAAAATCTTTGTTCCAACGACAACAGGAGTCTTGATGCTTCGGTAGATTCGCAGATTCTCCGCATTATGGAAAAGTCGCGTGTCGGCATGCTCACGAGATCTTAGTGGGATGGGTGGATTGGCTGACCCAGGTTTATCTACGGCTCGGCTTTGCTGGCTCGGCTAGCTCCGCACCCTAGCCATGCACCGGAGTTTGTTATCGCGCCCGCCACGCTAGCACAGCCGCCCGGCCTATGAGGCGCGCCGCCGTGCCGGTGTGGGGCCCACCTGATTTCGAGCCTTCCCCTCACACAGGGTCTAGTTGAGCACTTTGATTGCCCTATATTAACCCAATTCACAGGGCCATTAGATCACACAAATGAATAAAACAAGGATAAGTGCTTTGGAAGTTCAAAAACTTGTTATGGATGTATAATTTAGTCTTCAAATTTTTAAAAATTGTAATTAAATCTTAAAACTTATTATAAAAGTACAATGAAGCCTTAAAACTTTCAAAAAATATAATTAAATCCTAAAATTTGTCAAATTGATTAAATCCTTCATTTAATAATAATTTTTTAAAGTTTCAAAACTCAATGCATTTTTATGATAAGTTTTAGGATTTGATTACACTTTTTGAAAATTTTATAACTCAGTTGCAATTTTATGATAAGTTTTATGACTTAATTGCATTTTTAAAAAAATTTATGACTCAATTGCACCTTTGTGATAAGTTTTAAGATTTTTAGTGTATTATCCCGAATAAAATATGATGAGGAGTCGGGTTATTTTATAAAAGTTGGTTGTTTCTTTTTTTGTAATATATCGTAGGACTAAACTTGAGTTAGAAAACTTCTTTTGGTTTACTTATACAAAGGAGAAAAACTCTCCGAGGAATGGGAAGATTCCAATGCTCCAATTGACAATGTCCCACGACAAGATCGTCGAATGATATTGTCACAAGATTATTTGCTAAGCAATTAGAACTAACACAATTGTCTAGCTGTGCAAAACGTAGAAACTAATATGACGAAGCACACCACCCCATGTGGTGGTTGCGTTGGCTCAAGCTCCCTCCCTCTCACGAAAGAGGAGGAGTTCGAATTCCAGCGTGGTCACTAGTGGTCTTAAGTGTGGTGTCATGGTAGTGAGTCATGCACTAACACTGCTTTGGATTTATGTTGCTGGCTGCCGGCTGTACGACCGTTCCCGGATCAATAATATATATATGTATATATAACGAAACACAATCACTGCCGTGACACGGGCTTACGAGTTGTTTGCGCAACTGGAAATGGCCGTCTGATTAAAAAGGTTACAAGATATAAAATGATCTAAAAACCATAATGAAATCATTTTGTTTTATCCAATTTAGATAGATACAATCTATCTATTATGGACAACTACTTCAATCTAATGCTTCTTTTAGTATCGGGTATTTTTTTTTTCTCGTTTGATTCGAGTGATAGTCTTATATAACGATAATAACAAGATTGTCTAGCTATGCAGTGAAAAAACTGATATAATGAAGCGTCATTGCCGCCGCGACTCGAGCTCACCCTGTGCAATTGAAAACGTTCGAGATAACAACTAAAAACCATAACGAAATATTTTTTATTTTATTCAGTTTTAGGCTTTTAGCCTCCCATATTTTTTCACGTTCGATATTAATAATATTATGATAAAATGAATTTTTTTTGGGTCAGCTTGTTCCCGATAATATTCGTATAAGTCAACTTGTACCTGTTTAATTGGAATAAGAGAATATTCTTACGTATATCTCAAGACAAGGATGTGTATGATGAACCCTCCCTTGTCATATAGATGATAAGATTTGGTATCTTTTGTTCTCATAAATTATTATTTAAGTTATCTTACGTTTTCCTTCAGATTTTAAGGATTGGGACAGAAAATTAAAATACTTTACAAGGGCCTATCAGATTTAAGGATTAGGACAGAAAATTAAAATACTTTACAAGGGCCTAATTTCCTTAGGAGCGCCCAATTTAGTTTGGGCCTCAATCCCGATCTCAACTTCTTCTTGTCTCCTAAAACAAAACCCATTTTAACTCGAGTTCATTCTGGCCCATTTTCCTTTTTTATGCTTTGTAGAAAACGTCAACTTCAACTTGGGGTCTCAATTCTCACTCAATTTTTTTTTTTTTTTTCATCTCATAAAAGACACCCCCAGATTTGGCCACCTCAAGTTTCCGTCCAATGAGACCGTTCAGTACTTTACACATCCCTATGTAAGAAAGCTAAAATTTGAGTAATATACGACGGAAACTCGACTATGGTCAGATTTGGATAGCAACTTAAAATCCGTATCTTATTGCATTATCGGAAAAAAGAATGGGCTAAACTTGAAGTACGAGCTAAAGGTTCACATCTTTTTATATAATAAAATAAAATAAATGGATTACAATTATAACCCAACATGCAATTGATGCTTTTAAAGGGAATTAGGGCGTTTGAGAAACTGTTTCTAGCGAAAAAATTTATATATCAAAGCACCGTTTCTCTCGACGTGGAATGCGGTCATGATGCTCGCGTTCGTGTTCAGATCAAACGTATAACAATCCCATTCACAATGATGCCATGATCCGAAACCGACGACCTTCTCCGAGAACTCGCCTACGAAAATATACGCCGGGTTTCTGTCTTCGTCTCGTGGCCGCATTGATCACGGCCCGGACAGTTGCATCGGAGCGCCGGTCGGTCGCGACCGGTCTCTCGCGCGATGGCTTGCCCCGGCTTTTCGCCACTTCTCGACCCGCCCGTGTCGCTCTTGGACCGACCACCATCCAAGACCACGCAACGGAAACGGGCCTCTTGGGCTTCAAGACTTCAATGGATAACATGTCCAAGCACACCACCTACTGCCCCTCCTGCTCTTTATTCGGCCTCCGGTCCATCGTCCCGTCAACGAACATGACCCAAATGCAAACATTGGGCGCTCGGTGGTAAGGGAGTTTGAGGGGCGCAGACGGGTTCGACTACGTACGACAGACCTAGAAATAAAAAGAAAGAAACCCGACCCAGATTCCTCTCTCTTGCGTCAATCCTCTTACTTCGATTTGGACATGACCAATTTCTCGCCAACAAGCACGAGCCCTCCGGCCGACTACTAGAGAAGGCAATGGCAATATGGCTAAATCACGCTACCATTGCTAGGACTGCTACTGATGGTCATCAACTTGCCCCGATTTCTCTGTTTTCGCCTCTCATACCTAGGGGTGTGAAAAAAAATCAGGAACCACCTAGAACCAAAGTAGATTGGCCCTAGAACTAGCAATTTCCATGGAGACCAGTTCGGTTCCCGATTCTAATTTACTGAAATTGGTGAGTATCGGTTTGATTTTTGGTTCTAAGTGGGGAAGGATCAAAATATATAAATATATAAATATTATGTTTTGGATCAAAACCCCGAGATGGGAGAAGAACACCACGTATTTGTCGTCCCATTTTTCTGTCATTTCATGCAACGAATTACTAGAGCCAAGAAAGGATTGAGGATAATTTACTCCCACCCAACGCGATCCTAAATGGGTACCATTGCACTCAAACCTAATTAAGTCTAGATCTCATGGTTCTAGAATTAAAACATGCATTGGATTCACATTGCCTTACGAATAGTTGCATTGCGGATTTGTGCCTCACAAAAGAAAGAGGAACAATATATGCGATTAACATCATGTAAACCTCTTACCAAATGTCTCTTCATACAATTTGGATAGCAATTGATTGGGTATATGATGATGGGGATATTCTAAATAAGGACCCTATAATGAATCCATGAAATCAATGGACAGTTCCCAATTTCAAGATGGGAATCACCCACCTTGAAATTGATCACCCCTACTTATGCCCACTACCTGTAACACTTTCAAGCTCGATCCTTGCATTCTTGAAGTACTTGACCTACATTTGACGTGAATATTTAGTCAATGATGTGTCAAGGCAGCTCACCACCACGCTCGTACAATAAAAAAACTTGGCACGGTCGGAGGATGATTGTCCCTCTCAACGACATAGCATGCTTGTTACATAACATCTTGGCTCTGTAAGATTTTTGTACTTCAGGTTTTCTAGATCTACCTCCCCAGCATGTTGTCGCCTTGAGAACATTCTGTACTTGCTTGATATGCTGCAAGTCCTCAAGTGCGAGTTCACAGTTTCATCGTCATTTTACATTCCCGTTGAACTGTTTATGTGTTGAAAGTTTGATCCTAGCAAGATTCACATTGTTTATCCTGTCGCCACGCAAGTTACTCTTATTGTCATTAGTCATTCCAGCGTCGGGATTTTTTCACTACGCCAATGATGCTCCGATTCAAGTATGCAAGTTTTGATCTTCTGCTGCTTTTTTTTTTTTTTTTTTTTTTAATAATCTTGATCCGCAGGGCATAGGAACTGCGATTCGGAGCGAGCCAAAATACAGAATTTCGGAGAGCCATATATGTATTTCATAGGAACTTATGAACTATCACAAGTTTGAGCAAGGTTATCTGTATGGATCACGCTGGAATGGCGAGAAGAAGCCTTTTAACGAGTTTATTCACTTCATGACAAGTACCAACATCTCGCAACCTGTCAATAGTCCACCTGTATCTAGTAGAAACAATGATTCTCAAGCTCATGGCAATGGACATGAACAGGACTAGCAGTGTAACACCGAGAGAAGAAGCGTCACTTCTAGGTGGTCACAGAGATGTAGACGAAGTAATACCCGCAGGTGTAATCAAAAGGAAAGGCGGCCTGTTCGTTGGTTAGGGTAATGAACGGAGAAGCGGTGTTGTAGTTGTCGTTGTCACCCTTCGACGTGTTCGCAACGTCATGTGACCCTATATTGAAGTTGAACTCTGCAAATATAATGGAAGACCGCCGCTATCAAAAGATGGAGCTCGAGATTGAATTTTTTGGCCATGGAAGCTCAAGATCGATTGCAGTTACAAGCAATTGAGAATGGACTGGTTGGAGCAAAGTGCTTTAGAAATTATGATAAGCAAGTATTTGGTGCCTACTCCAAGAGGCCCAATCTGTAGAAGAGTGTTTCAAGTTGATTTCATCTGATGGTCATGACCCATGCGCATGATGTATCAGGGCAAAGATAGTATTTGATTCCAAGCTATTTTATCCCCCAAAAAATCAGGGTGAAAGATAAAATCGATTTATTAGACCATCCATACATACCGTAAAATCTTTCATATCCTTATGTCGTGTTGCTTTCGCCATGGCCGGGCCTTGTCTGATCTAGCAAAAGGGCAGCTGTTGCCTGAGGCTGACAGAGGGAAAATAGGGAAAAAAGAAAAAAGAAAAGAAAGGAAAAAAGAAGAAAGAAAAAAAAAAAAATCAAAGTGGGAGTATTACATATATACAATACTTCTCAGTTTGATAATTTTGCTCCCGTTTCTTGAATTATTTTTCATTCCATAATTACATTCGAACTGTGTGCACATGAAATGTCTAGTCGTCATTATCACCTGGACCCGACCTCCCCAAGGTCCTCAGGGCGCTTATTTTCCTCGTACCATGGTCCATGGTACAAGACTTGGGACCTGGTATGGGGACTCGATGTTACCCAAAATAAATTAAACGAATACGAACGGAAGGCATAAGAAACAGGAAAAATGAAATAGCGATTGCGGTAGAAGATTTGGGGGTAGGCGTGGGTACTCAGTATAACTCAAAATAAATTATATGAATACGGACGGACGACATGAGAAACGGGAAAAATGAAATAGCGATTGTGGTCATGCTTCCAAATGTTAGAACTTATGTTTCTAAATTAACTTACTAAAAAATGGAAATAAGAAAAAACAAAGTGATGAAAAATGAAAAAGAGAAGTCCAAAATTAGGTTGCATCATATAATAATTTAAGAGTCTTTCGGAAACGAATTCAGTGGGGATTAGGTAAAAAAAACCCAGAACCCGGAGCCCACTTTCATCAAAGCTGGAAGTGAACCTCGCATAAGAATGCACGAATTGCTCCCTCGTACGTGCTAATAAGACAAAAGAAGTAAATTTACTACGTATATGCAATAATTCTTAGTTTGATGAATTAGGGTATGCCCTTATTATATTCACATCATGTGTACATCTAATGTCTATTCGCCATTATCACCTGGACCCTGACCTTCCCAAGGTCTTCGGGAGCACTTACTTCCCCGTCTCATGTCTGGTCCAGGCATGGGGACTCGACGTGACCCAAAATAAATGAAAAACGAGCATGTAACGGACGATAATAAGAAGCTGGAAAGTGGAACGACGAGTTAACGTGGACATCTCACTGGGCGGAAATCTTCAATGAGTTTTAAGCATTGAGGTGATGCCACAACTGCCCACTTGACCTTGAGATATAATTACGTGATCGATGCTTCACAGCGAATAATTTGGTGCCGGTCAGGATCATGAGGTTCCCATCAGTTGCAAAACGCCACAGCTTTAGCCTATCGCGCAAGAAAGGAGGAAGCAGAAGAGTCGCAGTTCGAAGCTCCATTGTGGAAAAATATGCAAAGCTTGATCAATTGGAAAAATTCGGATCGCTAATTACGAGAGTCCATTTCAGATGACGGCGGCTGCGTTATTAATGAACGATGCTGATAATTGGCTTCGAGACATAATCTTCCCTAAAAGTCGTGTTGTTGTGTACTAAGGAACGGAAAGTTGTATTTGGATTAGGTGTACGGCACAAGCTCGACGCCCAACAACTCCAAAGGTAGACAAGTCCACGTTCGGGCCATCTCCTCGGGTTTTGCACGTCACTTTCCGAGTCCATAAGATTAGTAGGGTGTTCTATGGGTCTAGTATTTTCGAACCTTAAATGGAGTCCTTGTTGTTAAAAAAAGAAAAGCTTGTTTACCGCCGTTCATAGGGCAATCATTCGTTGCTCTTTTTTTATAGGAAAATTATCCAAAAAATTCTAAATTTGTCAAGCTTTTACTAATTCAATTCTTAATTTTTTTTTAATTTTACAAATTAAGTCCTAAATCCTTTCATGTTTTGTCAATAGAAATCATCTAACTAATTTTGATTGGAAATAACTGATGTAGATGTCAGCTGTCATATATGGCACGGCATATTGTCACAAGCTCAACGTCCAACAACTCCAAAGGTAGACAAGTCCACGTTTGGGCCATCTCCTCAGGTTTTGCACGTCACTTTCTGAGTCCATAAGATTAGTAGGGTATTCTATAGGTCTAGTATTTTCGAACCTTAAATGGAGTCCTTGGTGTAAAAAGAGAAAAGCTTGTTTACTGCCGTTGCTCTGTCACTTTTTACCAATTCAATTCTTAACCTTTTAATTTTACAAATTGAGTCTTAAATCTTTTCATAATTTGTTAATTGAAATCACCTGGCTAATTTTGACTGGAAACAACTGACGTAGACGTCAGCTGTCCTATATCGCACGGCAAATTGCCACATATATAATTTTTAATAATTTTTAATAATTTTTAATATATTTTTCTAATTAATTTTTTCCCTCTTTCCTTTTCTTTTCTAACCCTAGGTCTATGAGTAGATGACCCAAACATGGAGTCATTTACATTTGAAACCTAAAATTTTTTAAAAGTGCAATGAAATCTTAAAATTTGTCATGAAATTGCAATTGAGTTCTAAAATTTTTAAAAAATATAATCAAGTTTTAGAACTTATCAAATTAATCCAATTAAGTCATTCCATTGATTGTATTTTGTGAAAATTTTAAGACTCGATTGTACTTTCGTGATAAGTTTTAAGACTTGATTACATCTTCATGACAAGTTTTATGACTTTTAATGTATTTATCCGGAAAAGAAAAGCTTGTTTACCCTCATTGACAGGGCAATTACCAGTCGCTCTCTTTTTCCTTTCACGTGCACAAAATTTCGAGTAGAGTCCACAGCACATTTTAATACGGAGGATGTAAATTGATACGGGTGTCGGGATGATGTCGGAAACTCTCCGTCCACATCTTAAGGTCAATGTGTGAATGCATTAGATGGAAATCAACCTCATTCGACAAAGAAAAGTAAAATGCTTGGAAATTTTGTATGCAAATGTTGGAAACTAAATGGAGATATTTCCTGAACAGTTGCAACGATAATCACAAAGCACATCATCGGATCATTAACTTGACTCGAAAGCCGAAAGTGAAATCAAAAGACATTGCGATGAACGTGAAGTAACTATGGATGAGAATTCAGGAGAGTTTTGGCATAACTTGAACGTGTCACTTAGCGTGATCATACGAAATCTTATCGAATCGTATGAAATCTTAGCATGATCATATGCTACCATAGCATCCTTATCCCACAAATTGTTTTATTTAATCTTTCAGTTGTATTTACCATATCTATAAGAATATATCCAGGAAATATAGTTGTAAATGGTGGATAAATATGTACATTTAGCATTCAAGAAAAATTGAATCAATTCACATTGGGATCTTCCATTTTGTGTCCTTTCTCTTGGTATCGAGCAAACATTGATCTCGATGTAGTTTCTTCTTCATGGCCGATCAAAACACTTCCATGATGACTTTCAAGATCGATGAAACTTCTCTATTTTTTCTTCACTCGAGTAACCATCCGAATGGCCCTCTAGTCTCTCCTCCTTTAGATGGAAACAATTATCCAATATGGCAATCTGCCATGCTCATGGTCCTTGAGGCAAAAAATTGTGTTTTGTTGATGGATCCTTGTTGCGCCCTAGTTCAACCTCTTCGGATTATCCCTTATGGATACATTGCAATAGCATGCTGAGGTCCTGATTGATCCCTTCTACTGTACCAACAATCTCAAATAGTATTCTTTGGCATGAGTTGGCAAATGATATCTAGAATGATCTTTAGGAGCACTTCTCCACTTGTAACGCTTCTCAAATTTTTGAGATCCTTAGGGCTTTCTCTACACATCAATAAGGTTTTGCTTCAACATCTGTCTATTATATTGTGATTAAATCCTATCGAGATAACTATGGTTGTACCGAGCCTTGCCAACTTATATTTGTGGAGCACAGTCGACCTTGCTACAATTTCTTAAAATAGATTCATTATTAGATTTTCTCCGAAGTCTTAATGTATCTTATGTCGCAACACAGAGTCAATCTTCTTTATAGATCAGCCCCCTACTGTCAATAAAGCATATGCCTTACTAAACGAAAGGAACGACAGCATACTGTTTAGGACAGTTACACTTAGCGTGATCATATACCATCATGGCTTCCTTATCCTATGAGTTGTTTTATTCAATCTTTCAATTATACTTACCATGTCAATAGAAGTAGATTTAGGGAATATAGTTGTGAATGTTGTATGAATACGTATATTTTGAATATAAGAAAAATTGAATCGATTTACATTAAGATCTTCCATTTTGTGTCAATTCTCCGTGTCTTCCTACTTTGCGCTTCCTGTAAGTATAAATGTCGAATCTCTTGCAACCCTTATCATGCGCCCATGTCCATTTCCATGCTTGATTTTGTCCACTCGTGCTGGAGAACGAATCAAATCCCAACAACCCTTTTCCTCTTTTCTTTTGTAGTCATGAGATGAGAAGTCGATGCACAGGGAGCTCCCCTTTCCTGACCGGAGAAGGCACGAGAAAGGAAACATCCGTGAACCGTGAAGTTGGGAAGTAAATTTGGCCACGCACGCAGGCACACGAAAGGACGCGACAGCAGTGTGAAGTGACGAGAGCGCGATTGCTGCTGGCTGCTGGGAGACTTTTCGTCCGCCTGTCAATATCAATGTCCGTATACCCTACCCCCACAACCCCCCCAATCCTCGTACTTCAATCTCTACATCAGTAGCGGGACGGGGGCCTCGGACGTTTGCCTACGCATTTTACATGTACACAACAACGACAACGAGAAACCCTTTTGGAATATATTCACCGAGAGGTCCAGATCAAGAATTGAAGAAGATAATTGGATGCACTTGTTATACAGATCGACCGATCGAGCTCATCATGATGCAGAAACAGGATGAGATCCCCTGCTATTTAGTAATCGCATTGTTGCCGGTGTCCCATCTGTTCAAATTATCGATCGATTTAAAAAAAAATGGTAGCTGTAAGATTTATGATCCAATGCACTGACAGTTGAGAGTTTTGTCGATCGATGGAGACAGCGTGCGTGATATGGGATCTTCGTCCTACAAAAGCTATGATCGAGCTGGTGATTTTCACAAGGACCCCCTGATTTGCATCCTACTATGTTTGTTAAAACAATTATCTACAATAATATAGTTGTTTACGCTTTTCTCCCTCCTTCATCACATGAACTTGGCTCCCCATGCACCCTCAAAATTCCACTGTTAAATTCATCTAATATGATCGAAATTACCGCTCGAATATCGATAGACACAAGTCGCACATAACGTCACTTTTGCATACCTCCCCTGAGGCGATGAAAGTAAATTAAGTCAAGATTTAATCCTATAGTTTATGGCATTTTGCAATTTTTTCGTTCTAACTTTGTTTTTTTTTTTTGCAAACCAAATCATCTAATTAGTCTTTAATTATTAACTTCATTAGGATATTTTCATGGCAATGTCAATGCGGTAATTTTTTTTGTTTTCCATTCATTATCAAAATAATACATAAAAGAAGGTATAGGAAATCCTGGAAATCACAATCCCATAGAGCTACCAAAAAAACACAAATCCATCAAGGTATATCATTAGACCATGATCGATAGAGTTCCGCACACCATCGTCTTTCAAGAACATTTCTATAATTACATCCAAGCAAAAAGATCGGTGGTCGATTATTGAATCACATGTCATCATCAGTAATGAGCACATGTAGGGATCTCCATCTGTAGATACGACTTTGGTTTTTGGTGATGTGCACCTAGATTTAGCATTCCCAACACCATCTGTACAGAGACAACAAAAATATATATTACAAGTTTAAATCGGCACCTATGAAAGTAAGCCCTTTAGTAAGAGTGAGATGCCAAAACTTCTTAAACAAGCACAAATTTTATAGCAGAGCTATTGTGAATACTATTAAATTTTAGTAAGTGCCAAATGCCAAAGTTTCTAACACAAACATGTTAAACGAGTGCAAATCTTACACTAGAGTTGCTGTGAACACTATTTAATTTGAGGCGAAGTACTTATTCATTAGAATTCCTAGATTTAGAATTAGATCAAGAGAGCAAAACTCTCAAAGCTAGATCTAGATCAAGAAAGTAGAGCAACGAATTGGAAGAGAGGTTGTAGTGACTAGACTGGATCAGCGTTTCGGTCAAATAGTTGCATCAAATTATACAATAAATCTTAATGATGTCACTCATAAAAAGAGCTAGTCAAATAAAATAAATTATTAGTGATGTGAGATAATATTTCAACACTTCTCGTACATGCTGTAAGTCGAATTAATAGCGGCACGTGAACATTGACCACGGCATAGGCAGGACCAATTGGAAACACAGTCAATGCTGCTGGTATTACAGATTCTTATATCATGTTAGGAAGTCTAACCTAAAACCGATAAATAAAGGAAGACCATATATACGTAAAAAGCATATAAAAACTGTTGTTAAGCGATGTGGGATAGAGAATCAGAAAAAACTGCTGGAGTTAAGGAAATCTTAATATAACATCCTGTAAACCAGATGTACCCTATGACATCCTGCAACATAGGAAATAGGAGGATCCCGAATTATCCACTCTTAAAAAGAACAGAAAAAGAAACAAAATTATAAGAAATGCTGTCAAGTGTTAACGATCCAATCTTTTTCTTCCTTGCACACAAGCCACACATTTTGGACCCACAATTTTACATATTTAGTCATACATCCCCGCACTACCTTAAATTTGTTCCTCTACCCCCGTGTTCGGTCCCTGTAAACATTATTTATCTCGAGCACTATCTTCACCGATACATCACAATTATCATTTTCAAAAGTATAACGACTTCTCGCAATACTTTATACACAATACATTTGTTACTTATATCATAAGAACACATTAAATTTACCATTTTTAAAGGACTAGAGAAAAAAACTATCCTCCTCCTCCGGGTTTTCAAAAGAAGGGGTAGCGGAATTCCTGTTCAGGAGCTCTTCAATCATTTGCAAGGCAATCCTCTCTTCTTCTTCCATGGTGCCTCTCGCCATCAGCTCTGAAGGCGGCGGCGGCTGTGGCGGCGGCAACAATGGTGATGGCACCGATGAAGAAGATGAGCAACAAGAAGAAGAAGAAGTGGAAGGAGGATGAGGAAGAGGAAGATGGTCTCCAGACTCTCCAATGGAATCGGTATTTTTGTTGCCGAGCTGTACGGTCATGACCCAGTTGGAGTCTGAGCGCTGGCCGGCGCCCTTCTGCCAGACTCCGATGTGGGAGTTCTCAGTGTCGAGCCTTAGGCAGGTGAGGGATGGCGACGGCGTCTTGCTGCATTTCTTGAGCTTCGCGTGGAGGATCTCCGACAAGTGCTTCGAGGAAGACAAGGAATTGGCAGCGGCGGTGTCGCCGTTCGTGGTTTGAGATGTCGGGAAGTTGGTCTTTGCATTGCGGCCACTCATCAAGATGGCGGCCTGGTCGTAGGCTCGTGCCGCCTCCTCAGCCGTCTCGAACGTGCCCAGCCACACCCTTCTCTTCCTATAATTTGAGATTACTTGCATGATGAATAGATCACATGGTGGGAAGTGAAACTGATGTACGATAAACATTCACGATCCTATTGAGAAACTTCCCTTTTTTAGGGTTTTAGACTGTCATTGACTCGTTATACGCAATAAAAGTCAAGTCCGCAACTGCCGGACGCGAATTATTTTATAAACCAGAACATCACAAGAAACTTATGGGGGCTTGAATATTAGGTCATCAATATCTTGTCTGCGAATAAGGCCGACCCAGAAATTTGGCAACGAAGCAACATCGCGGACGAAGAAGAACAAGACGAAGAACAAGAAGAACAAGAATGGGGTAGTGGAGGAGGAGGAGGAGGAGACGACATACAACAGAGGATGGCGAATTTCGGAAACCCAAGAGCCCCAGTGACGCTGTCTCACGCCCCTGAACTTCTTCGACTGAACCGTCTTCATCTCGTTCCGTCTTGTTTGTTTGTTTCTTTCTTTGTCCAGACGGGGACGGAGAGAGAGAGAGAGAGAGAGAAATCTAAGTCGCAGTCCGACTGGTGACGAGGATGGAACGCAGGATCTTACTGCAGAATATAAAGGGAGGGGAGGTGAGAGCGAACTCAGAGGGGGAAAGCTCGGAAAAAGTTGTAGTTGTGGGTCTCTGTGTTCTCCCGAACAGGAGTAATCTGTCGGCGAACTAAAAGGGGAGACAAAGTACACAGCTTTTGCAATGCAAAACCTGCAAGAAGGGTCAGCTCCCCTACCTCTCCCGAGGCTCCACAACAAGATTGTTAAACCTACCCATTAAATACGACGGGACTTTGTGCCTCCTCCCCTTATTATTTATAAACCACTGTAGATGATGTATATGGATTGGATTGAATGACTTGGGACAGAAGGACGACGATACCGCGTAATTTTTCTTCAAGCTTCAACGTAGATGTCGGTAACCATAAGTGGCTTTAATGGTACCGGATGGATGCTCTTCTTTCGCGAGGTCGCAAGTTCAAACTCGCCTGCGATGGTAATACGCGATTCTTGTGTCATTGGACGGGTTTGTGGAGCTATAATCCTCTTGCGGTGTTGGCGAGATGGGTTCATTCGGATACGTACGGATCAATTAAGTAATCGGTGACTCATTCCAAATATTTTGTAGCTAGCGCCAAACCCTTATAAGCATGCCAAAAGTGTATGCCTACACGTGCCCTAATCGTCATCTTTAGGGCGGTTGATTTGTTTATTCACATTAGCTATGTAATCGATGCAAAACTAGAAAGAAAAAACTCTCTTGACAACCAACTTGATGATAATGATTATCCATACAATTCATTTTTTATTGCTTTGCTCTACATCTTCGATTGGAGGAATCATTTTATGGGCGATACTTACCTTGTAATCCATTAATCAAGATGTCATGATGCACATGTGAATTATGCTAGAAAAATTTCATATTGGAGAATTTGTGTGATATAAAACAGTCAACATATCCTAATTAACTCATAACTCATCAGATTAAATTTTTGAATGAAAATGAGTTTAATTGAATATATTAACAAGCCAGACTAGAGGTCTCTCTTAGCGATCTCACCAATCAAAAGGTATCATGGTGTAACATCTAATCTTGGTGGCAGATTTAATAGTTCAATCTGGAGAAATATTTCTTGATACCTAAATTAGTGGAGCAAACTTAACATTGAACTTATACATGCAGGTAATTGTTAAGATGCAAACGGGGATTGTGTTAGAGAAAATCATGTTAGAGAATTGATATCCTAGTTAGCTCCTAATTCATTGATGTAAATTTTTCAGAGAAGTTCTGAGCTCCCTTCAGCGGTTTCCCTAGTTTAAAGGCATCAAGTTTTTGCTTTGCCCTCTTACCTGGTGATAAAATCTGAGGAACGCTTTTAAGGTGGGTTACTCAAAAGGTTCTAATCCCTTTTTGTACTGTTCTGACCGTAAATTCATGATCTAATCCACCAAAACGACCTTTAAACATTGTAATGGTGAATGGGACCCCTCCTTACTAAGGGTTGGAAAAGAAATGAAAGAACATAAAGACTGAAGTGGTGGACGATATTTGTCATGCATTATTTATTGTGTATGGTTACGAAGGTTGACCCACCAAAATATTGACTATGTCAACATGAAATTCTATAATAGTATTTTTTGGTCGGTCCATTTTTTAATAGTTCAATCCTATCAATTTTGCCAATTTATATCCTATGGAAACGCCTGATTCTCCATGAAAGACATTTCAACATTTCGAGTGAGTTATGAACTGCAATTTTCTGTGCTTATGTTGGTGGTTTTGAAGATCAAGGGCATAAACTCTATATAATGCAGAAGGTTAGGAGACTGACCTTTTCATTTTCCTAGGTAAACCTGTCTAAATGGACACTACTTGCATGCTTCTAAAGGTACCTTGCTCTACAGTCACACTCACATATTTTAGATAACCACTCTCCGACCATCTAAATACAACAATACGTGCAACACGTGTCTTAACCCTTATATACAAGAGATACGAAAGCGAAAGCCTCGGAATTATCATAATCTCAATGGGGCTCTAGTTTACGTCAGAAAACTCTTAAATAAACAAAGACATAAAAAAAAAAAAATTGTGAAAAAGTGCTCGAATAACTAGTTTTTAAAAAAACAATAGAGGACCCTCAGGAACCCATTACAAAAGACGGATTTTTAGGTCGAAAAATGTCTCGAACGAGTTATACACTATGCAACATCATGAAAGAGTCCGTTTCACTAAACATCGCGCCCGCAACTTCCCCATTTCAGGCCAGCCATTTTGGATTCCACTCATCGGAATTGATTGGCAACCGTGACTGACACCGCTGTTACCGAAACCAAACTGCACGCAATATGCATCGCGCTTGACTCATAATTCTAGCGAGGGTATTTTGTCAGTCCAAAATGACCCGTAGTCTTGAAGTAAAATCCAGCATCATTGAAAGTAGAGAGTGCCCACGATTTTATTAAGATTCAATACACAATTACAAGGAAATAGAGAGTAAAATACAGAAAGAAAGATCAAGATGAAGATACATCCCACAAAAATTCCACTATAATCAACACCCACACCCCTTTGTTATATCTCTTAATTACGAGCGAAAGATATCATATACGTAGTACTTAGTCATGGGCCAAATCCAAATTACTAAAGCGAAAGCAGAATTCTTATGTCTTCCTATAGATGGGAGTACGAAGCACACCTCAACGGATCCATCCAAATTGATTTCCCCATGGATGAGGTACGACCCCACCCGAGAAGGACGAACTCTCTCGAGCCTCGAACCCCCTGAAGCAGGACCACCGTCGCCACTACAACTCACAAGAGAGAGAAAGGGAGAGATTCAATTTGGGCCCATTAACTCCGGGGTGACTTTTGAGGCGTCGGCCTTAGAAGCGTGAATTTCTCCTCGTATAAGGTCGAAGGAGACCGTCTTCCCAAGACGCACGGTTGAGTGCCCCCCCTCCCTCTGTAGTCTGTACACACATTTACTTCATTTTGACTACGTTTGTGAGCTCATGGTACCCCTTCTATTGTACATGATCTTCCCTTAGGTAGTAACTACACTTTGGCTCATTGGCGCTGTGGTACGATTGATGTTGATGTTGATAATTTTTAATAATATTTAGTTCATTTACCAATTTTTAAATTACTTTTTCCTTTTCCTTTTCACTCTTTATTCTTTGCTCTTCCTTCTTCCTCTAATTGGTCGTCAAACTGGGGCAAATAGCCAGAGGTGAAAACCAGCACGTTTGAGTGCCCCCCCTCCCCCTTCCCCTCCCTCTGTACACACATTTACTTCGTTTTGACTATGTTGTGAGCTCATCGTACCCCTTCTATTATACATGACCTTCCCTCAGGTAGTAACTACACTTTGGCTCATTGGCACTAACGTAGTATGATTAATGCTGATGTTGATAATTTTTAATAATATTTAATTTATTTACCAATTTTTAAATCATTTTTTTCTTTTTCCTTTTCGCTCTTTATTTTTGCTCTTCCTTCTTCCTCTAATTGGTTGTCAAACTGGGGCAAATGGCCGGAGGTGAAAACCGGCAAGGCTCGACCTCGCTGTTGCTCCACTAGCAAGGCAAGCCCCCACCAGATTCAATGAGGGGGATCTCATCAAGGGCAGGTGAGGTTGACCTCACTAGCCGAAGGAAGAAGGAAGAGGAAAAAAAAAAAAAAAAGAAAAAATTAAGACATTTAAAAACTTGAAAATTATTAAAATATTATTATTAAAAATTATCAATATTAGTGTTGACTAGCTAAAATTTGATGGGTGAACTGAATTGGTATAAATACAAATTTTTATGACTCAATTTGCAAAAAAAAAAAGTTTGAGACTGAATTGACACAATTACAATAAATTTATGACTTATTTGATAATTCTTCCCCATGAAAAAGGGAAACAATAAAAGAGATGGGGGCATGTTTGTTTGAACGGAAGAATTGAGTTCTACTTTAGTAATAAGCTATTTTGTATGCGACATTCTAGTTTTCAGTCAATGTGAAGATCACGTCAAGTTATATAAAATGAATTATGAAAACATTACGATGACTTAAAAATCATTTCCTTGTGAGTTAAAAAGGTGGGAAGAGGCATTCAATATTTAGCAACCATCTCTAGACGTTTCCATATCCCCTTGAGATACTAATAGTCAAAGCGTCTCTTCATAAGAAATGCATTAGAACTACTCAACTTAACACGACTCGTCCAGTGGTTCGCTCATGACTCGAACCGAACTCATGATCCCGTGGATCACCCCCACCGTCCTAAATGCCCCGCAGAGTCCAGCAACCTACGAAACAGTAACAGCAGCCAATCAGTTCAGGCCGTCAATGTCACAATGGGAAAGACCTCGAACCTCAAAATGTCAATAAATCACCACGAAGCGTCACTTGAAACCTCTGAAAGAGCGTGCAACCGTGCTTCCCCAGATGCGGACGGGACGAATCGAGTTGCCGTGTGTGATGAAACCAAGGCCGATTCAAATGCGAGAACCAGCCTTGGCCCCTCGTTTCAGCGATGCGTACCTTCTCACCGGACAAATGTAGTTGCATCGGTCTGAGAATGAGAGTCCTTCATTTGTCAGTGAAATCTCTCTCCAGCTCTAATCTCATTCCGGGGGCAGAGTTTTTAATGATACGATCAATTACTGATCTAATTGCTACGTTAATTCACGAAGCCAAGAGAAAACTGAAGAGACGAAAATTTAGGAGGCTGCCCTGCGCTGTCACGCCAGTTCGTCGGAAGTAATCCTCCTTTGAATTGTGCGGCTCGAAATAAATTAGTTTGGTCGTACAAACCTGACGTGTCTCTTGGAAATTCACTTGAGAAAATAAGCACGAGTCAATTTCTGTGGACTTTGGACACAATGAGGTTTTTGCAATCACACGAATTTCCTGAGTTGCTAAACGCGGGTTTGACAAAGTAACGCATTCATTGTCCAATTTAATTGGACGGTGTTGAGGGGTTCCTAAACTTATTGTATTGATACAAATTTTGTGTTATACTTTTCAATTTTGCCGAGTTAACCCTTAACATTTGCAGAAAAATTTAATGTAGTCTTTTCAATCAATTCTTGTCATGAATTATCAATGTGGCAGTCTGGGCTCGATAATTATCGACAGGACAAGAGATTCCAAATATATCGACTACAATTCTTAAAAGCGCATAGTACGGACTTACGTGTGAATCACGTGGACGGCACTTCCAGATTGGTTAATCGAATTTCATTAGTTGCAGGCCGCTCTGTTTCGTCTGTGCATTATTGTTTCACTAATTGCACGGTGAATTTTAGTGCACTTGAGGCCGCATTATTCACGCCCAGCAATTACACAAGAGGTAAAAAGTCAATGCCTTCTTTCCATTGACTTTTCGTAACCCCTTCCCTGACGTGGGCGTGACGTCAACTCATGAGCCGGATGATCTCATCACCCCCATTTTGGAATTCGCCCCACGCACCCGCCAAAGTAAAAGGATCTTATTAACAAGCCTTCGGAAGGCATTAATGAAGGAAAGTACTAAAAAAATCATAAACCTATTGAGTAAGTACTAATTTTATCATAAACATTTTAATTATATTAATTTAATTCTAAACATTTTTACATCTGTATTAATTCAATCCATTCGGTGAGCTGATGATGCCATGTAAAAAGACCGACATCAACATCGGTAATTTTCGACCTAAACTAGATAAATGAACTGAATTGATATCAATGTGAAAATATTTAAAACTTAATTGTTCTACTTAAAGTATTTAATACTGAATTGACACCAATGCAATAGGTTTATAAATTTTTTTTTTCTTTTCCCAACATTGATAAGGCATACCATGTGGCAAAAGCTTGGCTTTTTGATGCGCATCGAGAATTGTAATAATTCTCTTAATTAGCCGCTCAACAAGTGTCTTGGACTAAAAATACTTGACACCACGAATTTCAGTTAGTCTCTCGGGTGTGTGATGACGATGCACGTTTCTCGAGCTATTCGATGCTAGCTCGACAAGTGGGCATCGGTGGGTGAAGTTTTATTGGTCGCTAGAAGACAATCGTCAGGCATGTGCAGACTAATCAAATCACCTGACTAGTTTGATGCGACCGCGACAATGCCTATCGTCTAGTCTTAATTGATGATTTTCAGAGCTAGGGAGGCTCTTTAAGATGGGAGGATGGAAATTTGGCCCCCTTGTATGTTGACTAAACTTTTGAAAGCGCAATTCGATGTTATGCATCAATCGGACCGGCGTGTTTTGACAAAATCGTTTCACTAATTGCACGACGAAGTCTAGTTTACCACAACCTTATCCATGCCCAATTACCCCAAGGGGCCACTTAAAAAGTGAATGACTTCCCATTGGCTTTTTGATGACTTCAATTCACGTGCCTGATTGATTTCGTCCCTCCCTTCTCAGTCTCGCTCGGTGCCCCCATAAAAACAAAAACAAAAAAAAGGGTCTAGAACATTTTCGCCCCTCGAGGCGTCGATTGTACGCTCCACGAGAGCAATTAATTCGTCTGAGAGCTGTTGATAATTTCCTTAATTAACCGCTCTGCAAGTAATCCCGTAAAAGGCAATGATTTCCACCGATCGTTAGTAACTCTTCTAGGACGAGCGCACGACTTCAACTTGCGGGCCTCGAGAAACGAAAAAAAAAACTTATTTCTTATTTCTGAAATAATTTAAAAAAATAAATTTTCTCTCTCTTGTTTCTTTTCTTCTTCTTTTTTCTTTGACCGGTCACTGACCTCGGCCATGACTGTTGCCGGCCCTCGAGGGCCGGTGACGCCATTAAGGGCCGGCGACCTCGTCGGAGCGTCGCCGCCCCGGCCGAGGTCAAGTTCGCCCGGCCACCGGCGAGGCTCGGCCTCACCAGGCCACCCCTTTGCCCGAGCAACCGGTGGCTAGGCGAGCTCAGCCTCATCGGGGGCCAGTGAGCCTCGTTGTGGCTGGGTGAGGCCGCCGGCCAAAAGAAGAAAAAAAGAAAAAAGAAAGAAAAAAAGGAAAAATAAAATAAAAATATTAAAAAATTAAAAGAAACAAAAAAAAAGAATACAAATTTTCCAAACGTGTTTTGGTTCTTTTTTTTTATTAGGAATAAATTTATCAAACGCGTTTGTCGGTCAAAAATTATTCTAGGAATAGAAATAGTTTTTTCATTCCCTAAAACAATTTTTGAATAAAAACACAAGCAAACGCACCCTAAATAATTTTATTTCGACGGATGCTCTTAGGCATTGATTAAGCACACCCGTACGACTATCGTACACTTCACAAGCGTCGAGAACCATGGAGATTTTCTTTGGACTAGTCGCTTAATGAGCACTTCCGGAGGAACCTAGTCGTGGCATAGTCCCGAAACGAAAACGTGTCGATCTCTCGATTCGCTAGACGACAGTGCATGCATCCGCCCGCATGCGACGGCGGAGGGCAAAAGGAGACCTGAGGAGGAGACGTCCACCACGTCGCTGGCCGGGGTGGGGGGTCACATTAAATTTTACATTTGAACTCGCTACGATTGTGAAAGGAACAACTCCTTATGGGTTCGTATCAAAACCACATGGGCCTGCGTTGAAGGCTTCTACGTGCAACGGAAATTTATTATCATTTTGTACCACCCCCTGGGCGGTGCCCCCACCATCCACGTTCCCCCACTAGAAAAATCTTCGCAGGGTTTTGGATTGCTTCAGATTTCACCAGTGCATTGAGATGACAAATTGTGGACTCGACCTCAAAATTCTTGCCGAGGGTTGATCTTTCCACGATGTTGTGGGGTGCTCAATTGTATGAATTAGTTTAGCCAGTAAAGAGAGAGAGAGAGAGAGAGAGAGAGAGAGAAGATTTGGTCATTTGTCATTAAATTCCCATTAAAGAAAAAAGGAATTCGACATGACGTGAAATGCTTGGCACCATACATCATTCACATAACTCAGATCCAACCGTCCATCCAAAACCAAAAGTTAAATGAACGGACCTGAAAAAGGACGTTACATAACGAGCCTAGTCAGATGTGATTTTTCTTGAGTCGGGCTCAACCAAATATGGCCCCTACCCCTCCTTCACAGTACACACGTTTTTTTTTTTTGGTCGGTATAGTACACAAGTTTGTTATGAGGTTTTTGGACAATTTTTGTGAGTTTTTTTTTAACATTTTCCAACCTTTTTAGATAATTTTTTTGATTTTTTTTTTTCCTTTTCTTTTTTTGCTTTTTCTGCCAAGTCCGGCGAGAGTCGGTGTGGCATTGGCTGGGGGAACCAACCCGCGGTTCTCCTCTTTAATTTTTCATAATTATAAATTTTGGATTTCTTTTTCCAACTTTTTTTTTGTTGAGTTTTTTTGACTTTTCTACGCGGCCACACATCAGACCAAAGTCAACTCATTTAAAAAGGCCACACCGGTTTCTCAAACCATGTCAACAAAATTCTAATGGCGCTAGAAGGAATTGATTGCACCGGAAGTAGTTTTGAATTTAATTGTACTTTTTCAGACATTCACAACTTGATTATGCATTTCACCTAATGTTCAGGCCAACAAATGAATGTAAATTAAGCCTCCATTTATCTCATAGAAAATGAAGGATTAAAAAAAAAAAAAAAAAAAAAAGATCGCTTGCATCACTTATAAAAATAAATAAATAAAATATTTTTATTGTTCTAGAAATATTTAGATATATACTGTTATCGATAATGAAAATATTTACTGTTGACTAATTATTTTAAATAATATAAGCGTTTATATTTTATAAAATTTATAAAATTATTTATTTTTTTGCAAAAGTTGTGAGATTTAAGGATTTGGTTAAAATGGCGTGGGAAAGAGAGAGAGAGAGAGAGAGAGAGAGAGAGAAGTAGGTGGAGATGGCCATGGCAATTGGCGAGCGGCAATCCAAATGGTGGGGAGGAGAGACAGGTTGAAGTGGCGCGGTCGATGTTCGATGCTCCTAACTTTGATATTTGGAGATATTTATGATTTAGCCCATGAAACTCTAGTTTTATGTGCTTTTGGTTCAACGCCCTCCTTTATATCATATCCAGATCACAAGTTCTCACGTGTAATTATATTAAAACAATATAGTAACATATGTAGAGTTATCTAACAATTACTGTTGTAGTTTACGTCCTATGCAAGAATGATGACCGTAATATCTTGGAGGAAATTTTTGTAAGTCTTTTTAAAAGTTTCTAATTTTTTTTCCTTTTTTTCCCTACCAAGTCTGGTGAGGGTTGGCGTTGATGTTGACCATGCCATGTAGAATGACTGACATTTATGTCAACAATTTTAAGTCAAAATTGATTGAAAAGAGTACATTAACAAATGAACAAAATATTTATGAATGAATTGATAAAATTGGAAAGTTTAAAATTAATTTGACATATATATAATAGGTCTAGAACTAAATTGGTAATTTTACTGGACTCATTATGTCACGCCCCGACCCGCTCCGGGCTCGCGATAACCCACGCCATCACTTTTCACTTAGGTTATTCGTTTGCGACGTCTTAGGGTGTGTCACCGACTCATTCGTATTATCGATTATATACGCAAGCGGAAGTGGAAACAATTCACCCAACCAACAAATATGGATAGCCAGGAACGCATCAACATACACTTTCATAAACACATACATTAGCCAATACAAGTTAACTCTAATTACACCCGGCAGTTTAACCATACATGCACTTCCAAAGGATGCAGGATTGGCATAGCACCTCTATGCTACAAGGCAACTTCAAGGAGGTGGTATCCCCTTCGCATCTAGGTTATAAAGCCCTGGCTTGGGCTCAGTGTCCAACTCTGGATCTGGGTCCACTTCAGGGTTAATGATATCGCCGTCAGGGTATCCCTAACCATGTGGCCCCGACTAGCACCCCTGGATCCCCCACCTGACAGTCCATCAAATCCTCGACGAGGGCCCCAACGTTCCTCTCTAAACTAAACGTACTTAGCTTCGAACCTATGGGGCACTAGGTTAAGCAACCCTTCATCCACCCAAATCATGGTCACATGCTTCTCATATCTAGTGTTCGCACTCAGAACCGGATAAAGGTCACCTCGGTGTCCCGATTCATACGCACACTAAAACGAACATAGTGGTATGGCTCAAACATGCTTAGGGCCTGTAAAACATTTAAAACAACAACAGTAAGATAAAACTCAGCAAGTGAACTTCTTAAACCTCACGTAGGAAAGCCATTCACCTCAGAAACACCTTAAACGTGCAGGTTATCTATCGATAACAATTCAATAGAAAAGCATTCGCTTTGCATTATCTATTAATAGGAGTTAGACCACTCAACATGCGATAGTCTATCACGTGTCCTATTATAGTATAAACAATCATTATGTGAGTGCATCATTCCATTGAGTATACAACGTTCACAATTTATTCATCACGCATGAGTAACAATAATTACAGGCACCATGTAGCAACTCAAATCTCTTGAGTCCTAATCAAAGGCATACAAATTCACAAACTTACCCATGTCTTTCTAACTCAAACATTGACTTGCAAGATATTTTCATGCCTTTCAATTCATAAACACAATCGATCAAAGCATGAATGTGCCACATAAGTCACTGAAATGATAATTAATTCACGCACTTTTCTCATGTAACTTATATATATCCATGCTACACATGTGTAGACTATGGTATCATCCTCATCATATACATTCAGCATTCATGCACTTTATACATGTGACGTCTCAAGAATCATATGGCATCCCATACTACCATGCAACCCTTGAAATCATGCTTTCAAATTATTATGGCTGCTCAAGACCCAAGGCCAATCCGAAGGTTCGCAATCATCCGACGTAACCAGGCATCATCTCGCTCCATTGAGCACGGGATCTCGCTGACTTGGGGGTAGTCCTGTAAGGAGCTTCATTCTGAAATCCATCCGCGAACGGCATCCTGTTGACTTGGGGGCATCCAAACTTAATTGGGCATCGTCCCCACGTAAAACGCATCAAGGTCTTTATATGATCACACGAGTACATCACTACTCACGCTCATTGTTATTTTTCTCATTAGCCAAGTATGAATGCCTCAATGGCGTGCCAAGTGAACTGTGTGTCATGATCTATCGAAAATTCATCTATAAAATATGTCGAGCACGAAACGAAAATCCATGGCTTGGCCCGTCATGTTGAACACTGGCCTAAGTCCAATCTGGATCGAAAACGATATGCACCAATATTGTATCAAGACCAATGATATGCACCAATATTGTATCAAGACCAAGAAAGGATCGCTCCGCTATGACATGATCACCGACCTAGTACCGGACTTAACTTGGAAAAAGGATTGGCCCATTGTGACATGATCACCGATTTAGTCTTGGACTTGGTTCGAGAACGATATGTCTCAATATCGCTGATTCCAAGAGAAAGACTTGACCCGACGTGCTTCCTTGTACGACCAAAAACCGTGGCATATCTCGTCTCGGAGGCTCAGGGTGTTCTCACACATTGACCATGGACAATGAACATATCTTATGTATAACGACTACTTCCAATTAGCACATCTAATACATTGTCTTCATTTCATACACGTGCCTTACTTATATCACACACATATGCACCTTTTACTTCACACTCATGGCACATAATCCAAATATCATATTTAACCGCTAATTCACATGGTACATATTCCAATTATCATTTTTAACCATTATTCCACATGGCACATCATCCAAATATCATGTTTAACCACTAAACCACATGGCACATCATCGAAATAACATGTTTTACCCTTAAACCATATGGCACATAACTTAAATAACATAGATAACCACTAAATCACACGACACATCATTCATATAACCTGTTTAAGGTATAATCCATACTCCATATAAAGTGTATCTCACATAATAGTATGCCATCCTACTAAGGCACATTGAAACAACGTACCATTACAATGTAACTTATCCCTTTATTATTACATATTATTATTCACATATTATAATAGCATATTATCCCAACATAATAATTTATCATCCTAAGCTTGATAGCTTATCATCCACAATCCGATAATCTATCACTTTGAAACTCGATAACCTATCGGTAAACGTTCAATAACCTATCTAAGTCCAATAATAACTTATCACGCAATATCCATTTATCACATCAATAAATCATCATTTAACCTTAATTTCACCCTAAACTACTTCCAAAATGCAATAACAACCCTAATCAAGGGTTAGAAAGCCACTCACAAACTAATCTAAGCTTCGTATGGCGTCGAGGGTGGTGCGACAAGGCTGGACAACAGCCGAGGGCTGCTTGTTGCGCGTCTACATGGCGCAAGCAAACTAGACGGTGGCTGGTCGCAACTCCGGTGGCAGCTTGGTGGCCGTCCAACGGTGGTTCGACGTTGGCACGGCCTCCGAGCTTTGCGAGGGACTAGATCGGGGAAGAAACGAGCGAGAGGGTGCATGAGTGAGGGCTGCACAGTGCTGAACATCCCCTGAGGAGGCTGGTCGGTCAGCTCTAGGTGGCGGTTTGGCAACGCGAAGGGCGGTCCGATGTCGAGGTTCGAAGGGTGGTCGCAGATGAGGTAAAATAAGAGGAAAAGTGGAAGAACGAGCTTGCCAAAGTGTCGACAATGGGGTGGTGTTCGGCTGGTGGTGAGGAGAGAGAGAATGTGTGAGTTTTAGAGTTGCAAATGAGGGAAAATGAGAGAAAGTGAGAGTGAGCGGGAGAAGGGTGCCGATGGTGAGGGTGGGGGGAGAGAGAGAGAATAGAGAGGAACGTTCCATCTCCATAGATGCCCATCCCATTCTATATCCCTCAACCTAGAGAGGGTGGCCGATGGTGAGGGTGGCAAATGAGGGAAAATGAGAGAAAGTGAGAGTGAGTGGGAGAGGGTGGCCGATGGTGAGGGTGGGGGGAGAGAGAGAGAATAGAGAGGAACATCCCATCTCCATAGATGCCCATCCCATTCTATATCCCTCAACCTACTAAGTCTAGAGTTCTTTTGATGTGAGGGTGGCTTGTGGAAGAAGAAAAATACTTGCATTTCAGGCACTTGAGTGGATTGGCTAGCTGGGTAAGCTAGATTAGTCTTCAAACTTCTCCTCTTTGCCGCCCAAAGCAATTGCCGCCCCTTCCAAGTCCATTTTCCATCCTTGCCCTTTTGTCCTTAGTCAAAAGGGAGGGCATTTCGGTCACTTCACCAAGATTTTGCGCTATTCATGCCCTATTCACATTCTTGTATGTATTAAGGGATAAGTCTTTGCGAAGTTTTGAAACTTATTACGAAAATGCAATCGAGTCTTAAAACTTGCAAAAAGTGCAATTAAGTCCCAAAACTTGTCAAAATGTTTCAATCGAGTCATAAAATCGATGCCGTCTAAGTTCCTCAGGGAAAAAGCTGACGTGGTGCAAGCTGATCGAGGAGAGAGAAACAATTAAAAAAGGCCATGCCAGCGCCACATTAGCTTTTTCCGTTAGGAAATTAGACGGCGTCGATTTTAGGACTTGATTAAAATATTTTGACAAGTTTTAAAACTTAATTGCACTTTTTGTAAGTTTTAGGACTTAATTACATTTTCGTGACAAGTTTTAAGACTTTTGTAGCACTTATCCCTGTATTAAATACCAAGATCTTGCAATGATCGCTCCAAACTTGGGAGGCGAGGGTTGATCTCAATCATGCAATTGCCTAAGCTTGCCCTTCAAGCTTGAAAGTATGGCCCTCTCCTTCCAATGTGAAGAATAGTCTCAAACAATTCTGGAAATAAATGTCATTGCCTTGTCAAACGGATTCAAAAAATTATAAAAATTTAATATGTTGTAGAAAAGACTTTACATAACATTTTTCATGAGAGAATCCAAGCCTAATTCGTTTTATATTAAGAGCAGAAAATCACCAAAGGCAACCCAAAATCTCGTCTCTTGAACAGTTCCAATGATTGCAGAAAAAAATCGATTTTAATATCCAAATCTTCATAAAACACTTTGAAATTTTAGTATGTTATAGATATAATGTCCTCTACAAATTTGTTGAAGGAAGCATGTTTAGATTCCAAAAGAAAAAAATTATAAAAAAATCGAGAAACCAATAGGTCACCATTTTAAATGCACTGAACAATTTTTCCACAATAAAAGAACAGGTTTTTGTACCAACCATTTCACCTCAGAAAAATATAAAATTAAATTATATTGTAGATTAAGATGTTTTGAACAACTTTCATTAATGAAGTTTTGTGAGATTCAAACCACAAAAAGCTCTACAAAATTGGAAAATAGTGAAGGTCCAGCAGTACGCACACTATTCACGCACATAGAGCTTGGGTTTGGGCTTGAGTCATCCAATTTGGGCCTAACTCGAGCGTGTAGCCCATTGTGCTTTCAATTTCTAGCCTAATTCACTTATCTAATAATTCACGGTTTACCGATAATTGAGGAATTTGATAAAGCGATGTCCAATAGTGGTCACTTAATCCTCTTAAGTCCGATATCCTTAACCAGATTAGAATTTGTAATTATAAAATTAAATTATATTGTAGATTAAGATGTTTTGAACAACTTTCATTAATGAAGTTTTGTGAGATTCAAACCACAAAAAGCTCTACAAAATTGGAAAATAGTGAAGGTCCAGCAGTACGCACACTATTCACGCACATAGAGCTTGGGTTTGGGCTTGAGTCATCAAATTTGGGCCTAACTCGAGCGTGTAGCCCATTGTGCTTTCAATTTCTAGCCTAATTCACTTATCTAATAATTCACGGTTTACCGATAATTGAGGAATTTGATAAAGCGATGTCCAATAGTGGTCACTTAATCCTCTTAAGTCCGATATCCTTAACCAGATTAGAATTTGTAATTGAAATCTATCAAATGTGAGTTAGCATCTTTTAGGGGTTATACAAGTTTGATCCATGATTGATTCAATATCAATCCACGTTTGAGTCTTTTCAATTCATGGATGATCCTCGGTTGTCATGTAATCGTGAAAGGTCAATTGGTCGCTCCAAAGTACACAATCATTTGGAATTGGTTTAGGGTCATTTATAGTTAATATAGTAATCATGTAGAATCACCCACAATCCGATTATATACTTTATTGAATCAATTTATAACCATTCCTGGATCGGTCTGAAATGGTTTAAGATTATCTCTCATCAATCCTTATAGTCAAATTGTCAATCCATGGTTGAGTTCTCTGGTCGTGCATATCGAAATCCTAAATTGCATTTCTCAGTAGGTTTAATACTCTCGAATGGTTCCTGAACCAATTCAAAGTCTAATTCTATTTATTACGCATTGATAGAAGTAAACCCCTTATCGTATCCTAAATAAGGTCAAATTTTGAGGATGTTACACATTACCTACTCATGATGTAATCTCCTTGTCCTACACCGATCGAGTACATCTTTCAATGGATGCAAGTGCAGTGTGTGCAACTTAACCCTAGTTAAGTCACAACTCACTTCTCCATTTATTAGAATAACTTCTTGAAACTCCACAATAGCAATTGTCGACATGGCTTCAATTGGGGAAAATTACTAAAAAAGTCTTAAACATATTGTAATTGTGTTGATTTAATCATAAACTTATTTTTTTGATCAATTGAGTCATAAATATTTTGCAATTGTATCAATTCAATCCATCCGGTCAAATTTAGCCGCGGCACTAACATGGACGCCAACAAATAATTTTTAATAATTTTTTCTTATATTTTTCTTCTTTTTTTCCTTTTTTTCTCTCTCTGTTTTTTTTTTCCTTCCTCCCCCTTCCTCCTCCTTCCGGCGATCGGCTAGAGGGGAGGGTTGGTCACTGGATTGAGACAGTCGGCCAATGGTGAGTTGGCATCGATTTCGTTGGGCGAGGGCAAGCTCACCTAGCCATCGGCAAGGCTAGCCCTCACTGGATTTGACGAAAGCAAGCCTCGCTAGAGGATCGAAGAGCTCGACCTTGTCGGATCTAGATGAGGACGAACTCATCCAGCCATTAGCGGGGGCTCGCCTCGTCGGTGGTTGGATGTCATTTGAGTGAGAGTGTCACTAGGCAAACTCCCTAGTTAAGACCTCGTTCAACTTTGCAAAGAAGACCGGGTTGGCAAAGAAGACCTCGTCAATCGTCGTTGTGCAAGATGCGACGGTAAACCTAGCCATTGGTGAGGCAAGCCCCCGTCAGATCCGATGAGAGTAAGCCTTGCTAGTGGCTCGGGGCCAAATCCAGCAACCAATCCTCCCCTCTGGCCGATGGCCGAAAGGAGGAAGGAGGGGGTAGGCAAAAAAAAGAAGAAGAAAAGATTAAAAAAATAATGAAAATTTGGAAAAAATAAAAAAATTATTTGGTGGTGCCACCCGATGTTTACATTAGCGTTGACTAGCCAAATTTAATTGGATAGACTGAATTGATATAATTAAAAAAAATTAAAACTCAATTGATCAAAAATAAGTTTAAAATTGAATTGACAAATTATAATAGATTTAGGACTTTTTTTCAGTAATTTTCCCGCCTTTATTGCGCTCTTAGAGTAGCTACCATCCTCCCTCTTCCCACCAAAAGTAATGATGAAAGGTCTAATTTGTACCAATCATTATGGCGGCGAGTCGAGATAGGCTTCAAACTATTCAAAGAAATACAACAAAATTGTATTAGAAGCTTTCTGGTACAATGTTCCTTAGAAAAGAAAAGAATTTAAACTAAACTTTTGTTTATCTCGTGAAAAATACTTAGTTTAAAAACATTTTAAATGGAGGACGAGAAACAAGAGTTAGTGGCGAGGGCCACGTTAGATGGTCCCAACTTTGATGTCCGGAGATTATTATTTGGCCCATGAAATTTTAGTTTCTTGTGCTTCTGGTTCAACACCCAACATGAGATTGCGATGCGGTTCAATAACTTGACTTAAACATTCTCAAAGCCGGCGAAAAAGAAGAAGAAAATTCTTTAAATTTAGGTTGTGTGCAAAAGTGATGACAAAAATACGATCGGGATCCTTACCAAAAAAAAAAAAAAAAAAAAAAAAACGATCGGGATGTGCATTGGCGACAGTAGTTGAGTGAATACACTAACAAGGAAATCTATAATTGCCACTTTGACCCCCAAAATTGCCGTGATTCCCGATTTGATCCCGGAACTTAAAAGTTCCTCCTCGGTTCAGTAAGGACATAAACGGGAAAAGGTTCCTCCGCGCTGGATCGAACTATTTTTGAAGAGGCAAACGCAAAAGACCACGATGTCGAGATTGGTACGGAAAGGAGAGAATCCTTCGTTTCGCGACATCCTCAATCCTCCCCGATCCCGAAGAACGCGATGGACCCGGTGGCGATCCCTCAATGTCTGCAGCAAAGCCTGTCAATTCGAGAAGCGAAGTCGACTAACAATTCGCCGAGGGGCAATCCCGACGTCCCTGTCGGACCCGCCCTTCTCATCACAGTAAGAGAATATAATCATTTAAGCCAAAACCTTATCATGATCCAACCAACACGTAAAAACACAAACCCAAAGCAAAACGAGGTCGATTGACAGAGAACTCTTTGTGCACGAAAAGAGCCGCAGTTGCTACTATTGATAGAAGAAACGGTTGAGACAAGTCCAAGAGCGCATAAGACATAACCAAAATCTAAAGCTTCATCAATCGACCTAAGCGTTATGATGAAGCCATGACAAAATACTAAAAAGCCCTGAGATGATAAAAGAGTTTGGAACATCCAGAAGTTGCGGTGCGGAGTTTAGTCAACTTCCTCCATCTTGCTCCCCTCGGCCTCGGCCTCAGCCTCGGCATCCTCCAATGGAGGCATGTCCGCATCACCTTCACCCGCATCCTCATCAATACTCAGACCCAGCTTCAACATCCTGTGGATTCTGCTGCCAAATGTGTTGGGATCATCGAGGCTGAAGCCGGAGGTCAGGAGTGCAGTCTCAAAGAGCAACAGAACGAGGTCCTTCACTGACTTGTCGTTCTTGTCGGCATCTGCCTTCTTCCTGAGCTCGTCCATGATGGGGTTCTCGGGGTTGATTTCCATGGTCTTCTTGCTCGACCTGTAACCAGCCATGCTGTTATCTCTCAATGCTTGTGCCTTCATGATCCTCTCCATATTGGCAGTCCACCCATACTCGCCAATAACCAGGCAGCATGGGGAGTCGACCACGCGATCGGAGACCACGACTTTCTCAACCCTGTCACCCAAAACATCCTTGATAACCTTGCACAGGTCCTCAAACTTGGCCCTCAGCTCCTCCGCCTTCTTCTTCTCATCCTCACTATCATCGAGCTTCAACTCTTCCTTGGTCGCTGAAACGAGCTTCTTACGCCCAAGAGAGGATGGCGAATTTCGGAAACCCAAGAGCCCCAGTGACGATGTCTCGCGCCCCTGAACTCCTTCGACTGAACCGTCTTCATCTCGTTCCGTCTTGTTTGTTTGTTTGTTTCTTTGTCCAGACGGGGACGGAGAGAGAGAGAGAGAGAGAGAGAGAGAGAGAAATCTAAGTCGCGGTCCGACTGGTGACGAGGATGGAGCGCAGGATCTTACTGCAGAATACAAAGGGAGGGGAGGTGAGAGCGAACTCAGAGGGGGAAGCTCGGAAAAAGTTGTAGTTGTGGGTCTCTGTGTTCTCCCGAACAGGAGTAATCTGTCGGCGAACTAAAAGGAGAGACAAAGTACACAGCTTTTGCAATGCAAAACCTGCAAGAAGGGTCAGCTCCCCTACCTCTCCCGAGGCTCCACAACAAGATTGTTAAACCTACCCATTAAATACGACGGGACTTTGTGCCTCCTCCCCTTATTATTTATAAATCACTGTAGATGATGTATATGGATTGGATTGAATGACTTGGGACAGAAGGACGACGATACCGCGTAATTTTTCTTCAAGCTTCAACGTAGATGTCGGTAACCATAAGTGGCTTTAATGGTACCGGATGGATGCTCTTCTTTCGCGAGGTCGCAAGTTCAAACTCGCCTGCGATGGTAATACGCGATTCTTGTGTCATTGGACGGGTTTGTGGAGCTATAATCCTCTTGCGGTGTTGGCGAGATGGGTTCATTCGGATACCTACGGATCAATTAAGTAATCGGTGACTCAATCCAAATATTTTGTAGCTAGTGCCAAACTCTTATAAGCAGGCCAAAAGTGTATGCCTACACGTGCCCTAATCGTCATCTTTAGGGCGGTTGATTTGTTTATTCACATTAGCTATGTAATCGATGCAAAACTAGAAAGAAAAAACTCTCTTGACAACCAACTCGATGATAATGACTATCCATACAATTCATTTTTTATTGCTTTGCTCAACATCTTCAATTGGAGGAATCATTTTATGGGCGATACTTACCTTGTAATCCATTAATCAATATGTCATGATGCATATGTGAATTTTGCTAGAAAAATTTCACATCGGAAAATTTGTGTGGTATAAAATAGTCATTATATCCTAGTTAACTCATAACTCATAAGATTAAATTTTTGAATGAAAATGAGTTTATTGAATATATTAACAAGCCAGACTAGAGGTCTCTCTTAGTGATCTCACCAATCAAAAGGTATCATGGTGTAACATCTAATCTCGGTGGCAGATTTAATAGTTCGGTCTAGAGAAAGATTTCTTGATACCTAAATTAGCAAAGCAAACTTAACATTGAACTTATACCCTCAGGTAATTGTTAAGATGCATACGTGGATTGTATTAGAGAAAATCACATTAGAGAATTGATATCCTAGTTAGCTCCTAATTCATTGATGTAAATTTTTCAGAGAAGTTCTGAGTTCCCTTCAGCGGTTTCCCTAGTTTAAAGGCATCAAGTTTTTGCTTTGCCCTCTTACCTGGTGATAAAATCTAAGGAACGCTTTTAAGGTGGGTTACTCAAAAGGTTCTAATCCCTTTTTGTACTGTTCTGACCGTAAATTCATGATCTAATCCACCAAAACGACCTTTAGACATTGTAATGGTGAATGGGACCCCCCCCCCCTTGCTAAGGGTTGGAAAAGAAATGAAAGATAATAAAGACTGAAGTGGTGGACGATATTTGTCATGCATTATTTATTGTGTATGGTTACGAAGGTTGACCCACCAAAATATTGGCTATGTCAACATGAAATTTTTTAATAGTATTTTTTGGTCGGTCAATTTTTTAATAGTTCAATCCTATCAATTTTGCCAATTTATATCCTATGGAAACTAGGGGTGAGCGGTTCCCGGTTCCTTACAGGTTCCGCTTGGAACCTGGAACCTACCCTCGGGTACAGGTTCCTCATTTTTTGGAACCTGGAACCTACCCGTCAAAACCGAGAACCTGGAACCTACCCCCGTCACAGTTCCGGGGTCGGTTCCGGTTCCAACGGGTTCTTTTTTTTTTTTTTTTTTTTTCATTTTTAGTTAAAAAAAATGAAAATGAATGCAGCAATAATAAACAAACTTGTCATTCATTGAAGATAATATAACACAAACAGCAAACAGCATATTAGAAGTAATAAACAAGCTGTTTTTACATTCATGAGTGTAATAAGAGCCAATAGTTCGAGCACATGATGGATGAAATGTGCTCTAACAATGGCCATAATTGTATCTTGTAGGCATAAGAGCCAAACTTAGCTTCATCTACTAATGAACACAGAATTCATAAAATCATAAAGGTAAGTTCACCTGCACGTTTCTATCAAATGATGTCTTGGGAAAAATTGTGCATTCCCTGCTATCCTACTAACTTTATGCAAGTGGCATACCTGGGAAAACTTGTTTAAATCAGCAAAAGACTCATAGCTCATGCTTTGATGCAGCTTCTGATAAAGTGTCTTCAAGTTCCCAAAGATTTTTGCCAAAGTCAGCACTCCTCTGCTGGAAATTGGAATGGCTGGATGATGCCTCCACTGAGAACGAAGAGGAGGTAAAAGGCCACCACATTTGGATGATGCAAGTCAGCAAGGTTAATTGCCTCATTCCAGAAATCATATCTGTCTCATTAAACTTCTAAGCCCCTGAGGTACTATGTACAACCATATTGAACTCGCCTGCAAATCGACATCCGCATGTCAGTTTTAGTTAGAAAAACAACTGGAGAGAAATTCATGCTAAATGATACATCACAAGCTATCATTTGAACGACACACTTCATTCTAAATGATCTTTGCCTTAATCAAATCGAAAGTTTCTTGCTGTGCTGGGAACTAACGTACCCTGTCTCCAATTGGATTGAGTATCCCATCTCTAAAAGCTGAGATGAACCGTGCAGGCAGCAAGTCGGATGGAAAATTGCGGCAGGAGAAGCCCGAAATGGATCCGCCAGCTTCACCTTGCATGGAATCTTCTGCTCACTGATTCGTAGCTCGGGACATGGATAAGCGCCATAGAAGGATGAAATTTTATAGATGTCTCATTCCTAAAGCACACTGCTCGTAAGAGATTATAAATATGTGTTTGGAGGTTGGCTAGAAGAAATTTACCATCCCCGTAAGAGGCCATTGTCAGTGGTGAAGAAAGGACACGGCGAGCAACGCTAGTGATATCATCCAAAGTGATTTTCTCAACATCCTTAAGAAAATGCTCTACCGGTTTCTGGAAGATAGCAAAAGGGATGTCAAAACAAACGCACATTGTGTTCGACTTGGACACTTTGCACTAACATGCATTTGGCTCTAGAGTGGAAAAATATGTAAAAAAAAATGCTATATTCGAAAATTTATGTTGCTCATGCATTTGGATCTCGTGCATTCATTCTTTCCTAAGTAAGAGCCACAAAATAAAAACTCTTCTCGCAGCTTCCAAAAATGACATTGGATGAACAGACAGCTAAAGCAATAGAATCATGGCCAAAAGCCACATACATGTCGTGCCTTCGCCTCTAATTTGCATGAGTTGTAATATACAAGTCTTAAAAGAACTCTATGGCCTTCATTTCTGATTTTTCGTAGAATGGCTTAACTCCCACGAGATGGACTGTGTGAATTTCGATACTATGTAGGGTCTATTCAAGACTTATATGATATGATCATAACAAAAAACTGGACATTAATAATGCATAGCCACTAGAGATGCCTACTAATATCATTATTCAAGCCTTGCATTGCATCCATAGATGTGAAAGTAAAGCTAAAACCAGGGGTAACCGACATTACAAGCATGAGTGCACAGCATGTCAATTATAGCATCAGTGTCACTTAAATACCTCTCTCCATATGTCAAGATCTGTCTTCCTATGTCTTCCGAGACAATCATCTCTCAGTCTCTCACTGCTGAATCGCTGATGCTCTAGTTTACTTTCTTTTGTACAACTCCAACTATTCTTGTTGTTAAGTAACAGTTAACCTACCCAAGAGCCCTCTTAGCGAAGAGTGATGTTAAAAAGCTGGATATAGTGAAAAGTAAAAGCAAAGGCTAACCTAAAATATGAATGGAAGGCGAGTGACGTCGAGGGCGAGCGACGGTGGTGTCGAGGGCGATCGGCGAGCCGGAGGTCAGCGGCGGTGGCGTCGAGGGCGAGAGGAGGTCGCCTCGAGCGGTGGTCGGCCGAGTGGTGGCGTCAAGGACGAGTGACGATGGCGTCGACGGCGAGCGACGGTGGCGTTGAGGGCGATTAGTGAGCCAGAGGTCAGCGCAGTGGCGTCGAGGCCGAGAGGAGGTGGCCTCGACCAGGGGTCAGTGAGCGGTGGCGTCGAGGGTGAGCGACGGTGGCGTCGAGGGCGATCGGCGAGCCAGAGGTCAGCGGTGGTGACCGGTGCCGTCGAGGGGAGAGGAGGTGGCCTCGACTTCGAGCAGGGGTCAGCGAGCGGTGGTGTCGAGGGCGAGCAACGGTGGCGTCGAGGGCAAACGGTGAGCCGGGGCCCGGGGTCGCCCGCGGTTCCGTCGAGGGCGAGCGCGAGGTAGCCTCGACCTTCAAGCAGAGATCAACGGCGGTGGCGTCGAGGGCGACCGGCGGTGGCGTCGAGGGCGACCGGCAGTGGCGTCGACTTGAGCAGAGGTGGACTGGAGAACGGACGAGCGAAGAGAGAGAACCGTGAGTCTGTGAGTGAAACCGTGAAACAAAGTGAAAGTGTCGTGTGAAGAGAGAGAACAACTTTTAGGGTTTCGATTTTCGTAGACCTAATTTGAATAATTTGGGGCTTTTTAGTTTTTACTTACCGGACCGGTTCGGTTCCGGTTCGGTTCCGGTTCCGGTTCGGTTCCGGTTCCGGTTCCAATGGGAACCGGAACCGAACCGAGAACCGCCGGTTCCCAAAAAAAGGAACCGGGAACCGGAACCGGCCTCCTCAGAACCGGGAACCGAACCGGACCCTCCTCCGGTTCGGTTCCGGTTCCCGGTTCTACCCGGAACCACGCTCACCCCTAATGGAAACGCCTGATTCTCCATGAAAGACATTTCAACATTTCGAGTGAGTTATGAACTACAATTTTCTGTGCTTATGTTGATGGTTTTGAAGATCAAGGGCATAAACTCTATATAATGCGAAGGTTAGGAGACTCGACCTTTTCATTTTCCTAGGTAAACCTGTCTAAATGGACACTACTTGCATGCTTCTAAAGGTACCTTGCTCTACAGTCACACTCGCATATTTTAGATAACCACTCTCCAACCATCTAAGTACAACAATACGCGCAACACATGTCTTAACCCTTATATACAAGAAAGATGAAAGCCTTGGAATTATCATAATCTCAATGGGCTTTAGTTTACGTTAGAAAACTCTTAAATAAACAAAGACATAAAAAAAAATTTGTGAAAAAGTGCTCGAATAAATAGTTTTTAGAACAAAAATAGTGGACCCTCAGGAACCCATTAGGAAAGACGGATTTTTAGGTCGAAAACTGTCCCGAGTTATACACTATGCAACATCATGAAAGAGTTCGTTTCACTAAACAGCGCGCCCGCAACTTCCCCATTTCAGGCTAGCCATTTTGGATTCCACTCATTAGAATCGATTGGCAACCGTGACTGACACTGCTGTTACCGAAACCAAACTGCACGCGATATGCATCATGCCTGACTCATAATTCTAGCGAGGGTATTTTGCCAGTCCGAAATGATCCATAGCCTTAAAGTAAAATCCAGCATCATTAAAAGTAGAGAGTGCCCGCGATTTTAGTAAGATTCGATACACAATAACAAGGAAATAGAGAATAAAAGACAGAAAGAAAGATCGAGACATAAGGTTTTTATCTTATTCATCCTTAAAATGAAGATACATCCGGCAATAATTCCACTATAATCAACACCCCACACCCCTCTGTTATATCTCTTAATTACGAGAGAAAGATATTATAGACGCAGGACCTAGTCATGGGCCCAAATCCAAATTACTAAAGCTTAAGGTGTTGCTCTTGTGACTCTTGGGCAGCCCGAGCCTTCCCGCTCACCTGGAAGCAGGATTCCTATGTCTTCCTATAGTGGGAAGTACGAACCACGCCTCAACGGATTCATCCAAATTAATTTCTCCAAGGATGAGGTACGATCCCACCCGAGAAGGACGAACTCTCTCGAGCCTCGAACCCCTGAAGCAGGACCACCGTCGCCACTACAACTCACAAGAGAGAGAAAGGGAGGGATCCAATTTGGGCCCATTAACTCCGGGGTGACTTTTGAGGCGTCGGCCTTAGAAGCGTGAATTTCTCCTCGTATAAGGTCGAAGGAGACCGTCTTCCCGAGACGCACGGTTGAGTGCCCCCCCCTCCCTCTGTAGTCTGTACACACATTTACTTCGTTTTGACTACGTTTGTGAGCTCATGGTACCCCTTCTATTGTACATGATCTTCCCTTAGGTCTCATTGGCGCTATGGTACGATTAATGCTGATGTTGATAATTTTTAATAATATTTAGTTCATTTACCAATTTTTAAATTACTTTTTCCTTTTCATTTTCGCTCTTTATTCTTTGCTCTTCCTTCTTCCTCTAATTGGTCATCAAACTGGGGCAAATGGCCAGAAGTGAAAACCAGCACGGTTGAGTGCCCCCCCTCCCCCTCCCTTTGTACACACATTTACTTCGTTTTGACTATGTTGTGAGCTCATCGTACCCCTTCTATTATACAAGATCTTCCCTCAGGTAGTAACTACACTTTGGCTCATTGGCACTAACGTGGTATGATTAATGCTGATGTTGATAATTTTTAATAATATTTAATTTATTTACCAATTTTTAAATTATTTTTTCTTTTTCCTTTTCACTCTTTATTTTTGCTCTTCCTTCTTCCTCTAATTGGTTGTCAAACTGGGGCAAATGGCCGGAGGTGAAAACCAGCAAGGCTCGACCTCGCTGTTGCTCCACTAGCAAGGCAAGCCCCCACTAGATTCAATGAGGGGGAATCTCATCAAGGGCAGGTGAGGTTGACCTCACTAGCCGAAGGAAGAAGGAAGAAGAAAAAAAGAAAAAAAGAAAAAATTAAGACATTTAAAAAACTTGAAAATTATTAAAATATTATTATTAAAAATTATCAATATTAGTGTTGACTAGCTAAAATTTGATGGGTGAACTGAATTGGTATAAATACAAATTTTTATGACTCAATTTGCAAAAAAAAAAAAAGTTTGAGACTGAATTGACACAATTACAATAAATTTATGACTTATTTGATAATTCTTCCCGATGAAAAAGGGGAACAATAAAAGAGATGGGGGCAAGTTTGTTTGAACGGAAGAATTGAGTTCTACTTTAGTAATAAGCTATTTTGTATGCGACATTCTAGTTTTCAGTCAATGTGAAGATCACGTCAAGTTATATAAAATGAATTATGAAAACATTACAATGACTTAAAAGTCATTTCCTTGTGAATTAAAAAGGTGGGAAGAGGCATTCAATATTTAGCAACCATCTCTAGACGTTTCCATATTCCCTTGAGATACTAACAGTCAAAGCGTCTCTTCATAAGAAATGCATTAGAACTACTCAACTTAACACGACTCGTCCGGTGGTTCGCTCATGACTCGAACCGAACTCATGATCCCGTGGATCACCCCCACCGTCCTAAATGCCCCGTAGAGTCCAGCAACCTACGGAACAGTAACAGCAGCCAATCAGTTCAGGCGGTCAACGTCACAATGGGAAAGACCTCGAACCTCAAAATGTCAATAAATCACCACGAAGCGTCACTTGAAATCTCTGAAAGAGCGTGCAACCGTGCTTCCCCAGATGCGGACGGGACGAATCGAGTTGCCGTGTGTGATGAAACCAAGGCCGATTCAAATGCGAGAACCAGCCTTGGCCCCTCGCCGGACAAATGTAGTTGCATCGGTCTGAGAATGAGAGTCCTTCATTTGTCAGTGAAATCTCTCTCCAGCTCTAATCTCATTCCGGGGGCAGAGTTTTTAATGATACGATCAATTACTGATCTAATTGCTACGTTAATTCACGAAGCCAAGAGAAAACTGAAGAGACGAAAATTTAGGAGGCTGCCCTGCGCTGTCACGCCAGTTCGTCGGAAGTAATCCTCCTTTGAATTGTGCGGCTCGAAATAAATTAGTTTGGTCGTACAAACCTGACGTGTCTCTTGGAAATTCACTTGAGAAAATAAGCACGAGTCAATTTCTGTGGACTTTGGACACAATGAGGTTTTTGCAATCACACGAATTTCCTGAGTTGCTAAACGCGGGTTTGACAAAGTAACGCATTCATTGTCCAATTTAATTGGACGGTGTTGAGGGGTTCCTAAACTTATTGTATTGATACAAATTTTGTGTTATACTTTTCAATTTTGCCGAGTTAACCCTTAACATTTGCAGAAAAATTTAATGTAGTCTTTTCAATCAATTCTTGTCATGAATTATCAATGTGGCAGTCTGGGCTCGATAATTATCGACAGGACAAGAGATTCCAAATATATCGACTACAATTCTTAAAAGCGCATAGTACGGACTTACGTGTGAATCACATGGACGACACTTCCAGATTGGTTAATCGAATTTCATTAGTTGCAGGCCGCTCTGTTTCGTCTGTGCATTATTGTTTCACTAATTGCACGGTGAATTTTAGTGCACTTGAGGCCGCATTATTCACGCCCAGCAATTACACAAGAGGTAAAAAGTCAATGCCTTCTTTCCATTGACTTTTCGTAACCCCTTCCCTGACGTGGGCGTGACGTCAACTCATGAGCCGGATGATCTCATCACCCCCATTTTGGAATTCGCCCCACGCACCCGCCAAAGTAAAAGGATCTTATTAACAAGCCTTCGGAAGGCATTAATGAAGGAAAGTACTAAAAAAATCATAAACCTATTGAGTAAGTACTAATTTTATCATAAACATTTTAATTATATTAATTTAATTCTAAACATTTTTACATCTCGTATTAATTCAATCCATTCGGTGAGCTGATGATGCCATGTAAAAAGACCGACATCAACATCGGTAATTTTCGACCTAAACTAGATAAATGAACTGAATTGATATCAATGTGAAAATATTTAAAACTTAATTGTTCTACTTAAAGTATTTAATACTGAATTGACACCAATGCAATAGGTTTATAAATTTTTTTTTCTTTTCCCAACATTGATAAGGCATACCATGTGGCAAAAGCTTGGCTTTTTGATGCGCATCGAGAATTGTAATAATTCTCTTAATTAGCCGCTCAACAAGTGTCTTGGACTAAAAATACTTGACACCACGAATTTCAGTTAGTCTCTCGGGTGTGTGATGACGATGCACGTTTCTCGAGCTATTCGATGCTAGCTCGACAAGTGGGCATCGGTGGGTGAAGTTTTATTGGTCGCTAGAAGACAATCGTCAGGCATGTGCAGACTAATCAAATCACCTGACTAGTTTGATGCGACCGCGACAATGCCTATCGTCTAGTCTTAATTGATGATTTTCAGAGCTAGGGAGGCTCTTTAAGATGGGAGGATGGAAATTTGGCCCCCTTGTATGTTGACTAAACTTTTGAAAGCGCAATTCGATGTTATGCATCAATCGGACCGGCGTGTTTTGACAAAATCGTTTCACTAATTGCACGACGAAGTCTAGTTTACCACAACCTTATCCATGCCCAATTACCCCAAGGGGCCACTTAAAAAGTGAATGACTTCCCATTGGCTTTTTGATGACTTCAATTCACGTGCCTGATTGATTTCGTCCCTCCCTTCTCAGTCTCGCTCGGTGCCCCCATAAAAACAAAAAAAAAAAAAAGGGTCTAGAACATTTTCGCCCCTCGAGGCGTCGATTGTACGCTCCACGAGAGCAATTAATTCGTCTGAGAGCTGTTGATAATTTCCTTAATTAACCGCTCTGCAAGTAATCCCGTAAAAGGCAATGATTTCCACCGATCGTTAGTAACTCTTCTAGGACGAGCGCACGACTTCAACTTGCGGGCCTCGAGAAACGAAAAAAAAAAACTTATTTCTTATTTCTGAAATAATTTAAAAAAATAAATTTTCTCTCTCTTGTTTCTTTTCTTCTTCTTTTTTTCTTTGACCGGTCACGACCTCGGCCATGATCGTTGCCGGCCCTCGAGGGCCGGTGACGCCATTAAGGGCCGGCGACCTCGTCGGAGCGTCGCCGGCCCCCAGCGAGGTCAAGTTCGCCCAGCCACCGGCGAGGCTCGGCCTCACCGGGCCACTGCCAGGCAACCGGTGGCTAGGCGAGCTCAGCCTCATCGGGGGCCGGTGAGCCTCGTTGTGGGCCAGGGGTGAGGCCGCCGGCCAAAAGAAGAAAAAAAGAAAAAAAAAAGAAAGAAAAAAAGGAAAAATAAAATAAAAATATTAAAAAATTAAAAGAAACAAAAAAAGAATACAAATTTTCCAAACGTGTTTTGGTTCCTTTTTTTATTCCCGGAATAAATTTATCAAACGCGTTTGTCAGGTCAAAAATTATTCTCCGGAATAGAAATAGTTTCTATTTCTGTTCCCTAAAACAATTTTTGAATAAAAACACAAGCAAACGCACCCTAAATAATTTTATTTCGACGGATGCTCTTAGGCATTGATTAAGCACACCCGTACGACTATCGTACACTTCACAAGCGTCGAGAACCATGGAGATTTTCTTTGGACTAGTCGCTTAATGAGCACTTCCGGAGGAACCTAGTCGTGGCATAGTCCCGAAACGAAAACGTGTCGATCTCTCGATTCGCTAGACGACAGTGCATGCATCCGCCCGCATGCGACGGCGGAGGGCAAAAGGAGACCTGAGGAGGAGACGTCCACCACGTCGCTGGCCGGGGTGGGGGGTCACATTAAATTTTACATTTGAACTCGCTACGATTGTGAAAGGAACAACTCCTTATGGGTTCGTATCAAAACCACATGGGCCTGCGTTGAAGGCTTCTACGTGCAACGGAAATTTATTATCATTTTGTACCACCCCCTGGGCGGTGCCCCCACCATCCACGTTCCCCCACTAGAAAAATCTTCGCAGGGTTTTGGATTGCTTCAGATTTCACCAGTGCATTGAGATGACAAATTGTGGACTCGACCTCAAAATTCTTGCCGAGGGTTGATCTTTCCACGATGTTGTGGGGTGCTCAATTGTATGAATTAGTTTAGCCAGTAAAGAGAGAGAGAGAGAGAGAGAGAGAGAAGATTTGGTCATTTGTCATTAAATTCCCATTAAAGAAAAAAGGAATTCGACATGACGTGAAATGCTTGGCACCATACATCATTCACATAACTCAGATCCAACCGTCCATCCAAAACCAAAAGTTAAATGAACGGACCTGAAAAAGGACGTTACATAACGAGCCTAGTCAGATGTGATTTTTCTTGAGTCGGGCTCAACCAAATATGGCCCCTACCCCTCCTTCACAGTACACACGTTTTTTTTTTTTGGTCGGTATAGTACACAAGTTTGTTATGAGGTTTTTGGACAATTTTTGTGAGTGTTTTTTTTTAACATTTTCCAACCTTTTTTAGATAATTTTTTTGATTTTTTTTTCCTTTTCTTTTTTTGCTTTTTCTGCCAAGTCCGGCGAGAGTCGGTGTGGCATTGGCTGGGGGAACCAACCCGCGGTTCTCCTCTTTAATTTTTCATAATTATAAATTTTGGATTTCTTTTTCCAACTTTTTTTTTTTTTGTTGAGTTTTTTTGACTTTTCTACGCGGCCACACATCAGACCAAAGTCAACTCATTTAAAAAGGCCACACCGGTTTCTCAAACCATGTCAACAAAATTCTAATGGCGCTAGAAGGAATTGATTGCACCGGAAGTAGTTTTGAATTTAATTGTACTTTTTCAGACATTCACAACTTGATTATGCATTTCACCTAATGTTCAGGCCAACAAATGAATGTAAATTAAGCCTCCATTTATCTCATAGAAAATGAAGGATTAAAAAAAAAAAAAAAGATCGCTTGCATCACTTATAAAAATAAATAAATAAAATATTTTTATTGTTCTAGAAATATTTAGATATATACTGTTATCGATAATGAAAATATTTACTGTTGACTAATTATTTTAAATAATATAAGCGTTTATATTTTATAAAATTTATAAAATTATTTATTTTTTTGCAAAAGTTGTGAGATTTAAGGATTTGGTTAAAATGGCGTGGGAAAGAGAGAGAGAGAGAGAGAGAGAGAGAGAGAGAAGTAGGTGGAGATGGCCATGGCAATTGGCGAGCGGCAATCCAAATGGTGGGGAGGAGAGACAGGTTGAAGTGGCGCGGTCGATGTTCGATGCTCCTAACTTTGATATTTGGAGATATTTATGATTTAGCCCATGAAACTCTAGTTTTATGTGCTTTTGGTTCAACGCCCTCCTTTATATCATATCCAGATCACAAGTTCTCACGTGTAATTATATTAAAACAATATAGTAACATATGTAGAGTTATCTAACAATTACTGTTGTAGTTTACGTCCTATGCAAGAATGATGACCGTAATATCTTGGAGGAAATTTTTGTAAGTCTTTTTAAAAGTTTCTAATTTTTTTCCTTTTTTCCCTACCAAGTCTGGTGAGGGTTGGCGTTGATGTTGACCATGCCATGTAGAATGACTGACATTTATGTCAACAATTTTAAGTCAAAATTGATTGAAAAGAGTACATTAACAAATGAACAAAATATTTATGAATGAATTGATAAAATTGGAAAGTTTAAAATTAATTTGACATATATATAATAGGTCTAGAACTAAATTGGTAATTTTACTGGACTCATTATGTCACGCCCCGACCCGCTCCGGGCTCGCGATAACCCACGCCATCACTTTTCACTTAGGTTATTCGTTTGCGACGTCTTAGGGTGTGTCACCGACTCATTCGTATTATCGATTATATACGCAAGCGGAAGTGGAAACAATTCACCCAACCAACAAATATGGATAGCCAGGAACGCATCAACATACACTTTCATAAACACATACATTAGCCAATACAAGTTAACTCTAATTACACCCGGCAGTTTAACCATACATGCACTTCCAAAGGATGCAGGATTGGCATAGCACCTCTATGCTACAAGGCAACTTCAAGGAGGTGGTATCCCCTTCGCATCTAGGTTATAAAGCCCTGGCTTGGGCTCAGTGTCCAACTCTGGATCTGGGTCCACTTCAGGGTTAATGATATCGCCGTCAGGGTATCCCTAACCATGTGGCCCCGACTAGCACCCCTGGATCCCCCACCTGACAGTCCATCAAATCCTCGACGAGGGCCCCAACGTTCCTCTCTAAACTAAACGTACTTAGCTTCGAACCTATGGGGCACTAGGTTAAGCAACCCTTCATCCACCCAAATCATGGTCACATGCTTCTCATATCTAGTGTTCGCACTCAGAACCGGATAAAGGTCACCTCGGTGTCCCGATTCATACGCACACTAAAACGAACATAGTGGTATGGCTCAAACATGCTTAGGGCCTGTAAAACATTTAAAACAACAACAGTAAGATAAAACTCAGCAAGTGAACTTCTTAAACCTCACGTAGGAAAGCCATTCACCTCAGAAACACCTTAAACGTGCAGGTTATCTATCGATAACAATTCAATAGAAAAGCATTCGCTTTGCATTATCTATTAATAGGAGTTAGACCACTCAACATGCGATAGTCTATCACGTGTCCTATTATAGTATAAACAATCATTATGTGAGTGCATCATTCCATTGAGTATACAACGTTCACAATTTATTCATCACGCATGAGTAACAATAATTACAGGCACCATGTAGCAACTCAAATCTCTTGAGTCCTAATCAAAGGCATACAAATTCACAAACTTACCCATGTCTTTCTAACTCAAACATTGACTTGCAAGATATTTTCATGCCTTTCAATTCATAAACACAATCGATCAAAGCATGAATGTGCCACATAAGTCACTGAAATGATAATTAATTCACGCACTTTTCTCATGTAACTTATATATATCCATGCTACACATGTGTAGACTATGGTATCATCCTCATCATATACATTCAGCATTCATGCACTTTATACATGTGACGTCTCAAGAATCATATGGCATCCCATACTACCATGCAACCCTTGAAATCATGCTTTCAAATTATTATGGCTGCTCAAGACCCAAGGCCAATCCGAAGGTTCGCAATCATCCGACGTAACCAGGCATCATCTCGCTCCATTGAGCACGGGATCTCGCTGACTTGGGGGTAGTCCCGTAAGGAGCTTCATTCTGAAATCCATCCGCGAACGGCATCCTGTTGACTTGGGGGCATCCAAACTTAATTGGGCATCGTCCCCACGTAAAACGCATCAAGGTCTTTATATGATCACACGAGTACATCACTACTCACGCTCATTGTTATTTTTCTCATTAGCCAAGTATGAATGCCTCAATGGCGTGCCAAGTGAACTGTGTGTCATGATCTATCGAAAATTCATCTATAAAATATGTCGAGCACGAAACGAAAATCCATGGCTTGGCCCGTCATGTTGAACACTGGCCTAAGTCCAATCTGGATCGAAAACGATATGCACCAATATTGTATCAAGACCAATGATATGCACCAATATTGTATCAAGACCAAGAAAGGATCGCTCCGCTATGACATGATCACCGACCTAGTACCGGACTTAACTTGGAAAAAGGATTGGCCCATTGTGACATGATCACCGATTTAGTACTGGACTTGGTTCGAGAACGATATGTCTCAATATCGCTGATTCCAAGAGAAAGACTTGACCCGACGTGCTTCCTTGTACGACCAAAAACCGTGGCATATCTCGTCTCGGAGGCTCAGGGTGTTCTCACACATTGACCATGGACAATGAACATATCTTATGTATAACGACTACTTCCAATTAGCACATCTAATACATTGTCTTCATTTCATACACGTGCCTTACTTATATCACACACATATGCACCTTTTACTTCACACTCATGGCACATAATCCAAATATCATATTTAACCGCTAATTCACATGGCACATATTCCAATTATCATTTTTAACCATTATTCCACATGGCACATCATCCAAATATCATGTTTAACCACTAAACCACATGGCACATCATCGAAATAACATGTTTTACCCTTAAACCATATGGCACATAACTTAAATAACATAGATAACCACTAAATCACACGACACATCATTCATATAACCTGTTTAAGGTATAATCCATACTCCATATAAAGTGTATCTCACATAATAGTATGCCATCCTACTAAGGCACATTGAAACAACGTACCATTACAATGTAACTTATCCCTTTATTATTACATATTATTATTCACATATTATAATAGCATATTATCCCAACATAATAATTTATCATCCTAAGCTTGATAGCTTATCATCCACAATCCGATAATCTATCACTTTGAAACTCGATAACCTATCGGTAAACGTTCAATAACCTATCTAAGTCCAATAATAACTTATCACGCAATATCCATTTATCACATCAATAAATCATCATTTAACCTTAATTTCACCCTAAACTACTTCCAAAATGCAATAACAACCCTAATCAAGGGTTAGAAAGCCACTCACAAACTAATCTAAGCTTCGTATGGCGTCGAGGGTGGTGCGACAAGGCTGGACAACAGCCGAGGGCTGCTTGTTGCGCGTCTACATGGCGCAAGCAAACTAGACGGTGGCTGGTCGCAACTCCGGTGGCGGCTTGGTGGCCGTCCAACGGTGGTTCGACGTTGGCACGGCCTCCGAGCTTTGCGAGGGACTAGATCGGGGAAGAAACGAGCGAGAGGGTGCATGAGTGAGGGCTGCACAGTGCTGAACATCCCCTGAGGAGGCTGGTCGGTCAGCTCTAGGTGGCGGTTTGGCAACGCGAAGGGCGGTCCGATGTCGAGGTTCGAAGGGTGGTCGCAGATGAGGTAAAATAAGAGGAAAAGTGGAAGAACGAGCTTGCCAAAGTGTCGACAATGGGGTGGTGTTCGGCTGGTGGTGAGGAGAGAGAGAATGTGTGAGTTTTAGAGTTGCAAATGAGGGAAAATGAGAGAAAGTGAGAGTGAGCGGGAGAAGGGTGCCGATGGTGAGGGTGGGGGAGAGAGAGAGAATAGAGAGGAACGTTCCATCTCCATAGATGCCCATCCCATTCTATATCCCTCAACCTAGAGAGGGTGGCCGATGGTGAGGGTGGCAAATGAGGGAAAATGAGAGAAAGTGAGAGTGAGTGGGAGAGGGTGGCCGATGGTGAGGGTGGGGGGAGAGAGAGAGAATAGAGAGGAACATCCCATCTCCATAGATGCCCATCCCATTCTATATCCCTCAACCTACTAAGTCTAGAGTTCTTTTGATGTGAGGGTGGCTTGTGGAAGAAGAAAAATACTTGCATTTCAGGCACTTGAGTGGATTGGCTAGCTGGGTAAGCTAGATTAGTCTTCAAACTTCTCCTCTTTGCCGCCCAAAGCAATTGCCGCCCCTTCCAAGTCCATTTTCCATCCTTGCCCTTTTGTCCTTAGTCAAAAGGGAGGGCATTTCGGTCACTTCACCAAGATTTTGCGCTATTCATGCCCTATTCACATTCTTGTATGTATTAAGGGATAAGTGCTGCAGAAGTTTTGAAACTTGTTACGAAAATGCAATCGAGTCTTAAAACTTGCAAAAAGTGCAATTAAGTCCCAAAACTTGTCAAAATGTTTCAATCGAGTCATAAAATCGATGCCGTCTAAGTTCCTCAGGGAAAAAGCTGACGTGGTGCAAGCTGATCGAGGAGAGAGAAACAATTAAAAAAGGCCATGCCAGCGCCACATTAGCTTTTCCGTTAGGAAATTAGACGGCGTCGATTTTAGGACTTGATTAAAATATTTTGACAAGTTTTAAAACTTAATTGCACTTTTTGCAAGTTTTAAGACTTAATTACATTTTCGTGACAAGTTTTAAGACTTTTGTAGCACTTATCCCTGTATTAAATACCAAGATCTTGCAATGATCGCTCCAAACTTGGGAGGCGAGGGTTGATCTCAATCATGCAATTGCCTAAGCTTGCCCTTCAAGCTTGAAAGTATGGCTCTCTCCTTCCAATGTGAAGAATAGTCTCAAACAATTCTGGAAATAAATGTCATTGCCTTGTCAAACGGATTCAAAAATTATAAAAATTTAATATGTTGTAGAAAAGACTTTACATAACATTTTTCATGAGAGAATCCAAGCCTAATTCGTTTTATATTAAGAGCAGAAAATCACCAAAGGCAACCCAAAATCTCGTCTCTTGAACAGTTCCAATGATTGCAGAAAAAAATCGATTTTAATATCCAAATCTTCATAAAACACTTTGAAATTTTAGTATGTTATAGATATAATGTCCTCTACAAATTTGTTGAAGGAAGCATGTTTAGATTCCAAAAGAAAAAAATTATAAAAAAATCGAGAAACCAATAGGTCACCATTTTAAATGCACTGAACAGTTTTTCCACAGTAAAAGAACAGGTTTTTGTACCAACCATTTCACCTCAGAAAAATATAAAATTAAATGATATTGTAGATTAAGATGTTTTGAACAACTTTCATTAATGAAGTTTTGTGAGATTCAAACCACAAAAAGCTCTACAAAATTGGAAAATAGTGAAGGTCCAGCAGTACGCACACTATTCACGCACATAGAGCTTGGGTTTGGGCTTGAGTCATCAAATTTGGGCCTAACTCGAGCGTGTAGCCCATTGTGCTTTCAATTTCTAGCCTAATTCACTTATCTAATAATTATATTGTAGATTAAGATGTTTTGAACAACTTTCATACCGATAATTGAGGAATTTGATAAAGCGATGTACAATAGTGGTCACTTAATCCTCTTAAGTCCGATATCCTTAACCAGATTAGAATTTGTAATTGAAATCTATCAAATGTGAGTTAGCATATTTTAGGGGTTATACAAGTTTGATCCGTGATTGATTCAATATCAATCCACGTTTGAGTCTTTTCAATTCATGGATGATCCTCGGTTGTCATGTAATCGTGAAAGGTCAATTGGTCGCTCCAAAGTACACGATCATTTGGAATTGGTTTAGGGTCATTTATAGTTAATATAGTAATCGTGTAGAATCACCCACAATCCGATTATATACTTTATTGAATCAATTTATAACCATTCCTGGATCGGTCTGAAATGGTTTAAGATTATCTCTCATCAATCCTTATAGTCGAATTGTCAATCCATGGTTGAGTTCTCTGGTCGTGCATATCGAAATCCTAAATTGCATTTCTCAGTAGGTTTAATACTCTCGAATGGTTCCTGAACCAATTCAAAGTCTAATTCTATTTATTACGCATTGATAGAAGTAAACCCCTTATCGTATCCTAAATAAGGTCAAATTTTGAGGATGTCACACATTACCTACTCATGATGTAATCTCCTTGTCCTACACTGATCGAGTACATCTTTCAATGGATGCAAGTGCAGTGTGTGCAACTTAACCCTAGTTAAGTCACAACTCACTTCTCCATTTATTAGAATAACTTCTTGAAACTCCACCATAGCAATTGTCGACATGGCTTCAATTGGGGAAAATTACTAAAAAAGTCTTAAACATATTGTAATTGTGTTGATTTAATCATAAACTTATTTTTTTGATCAATTGAGTCATAAATATTTTGCAATTGTATCAATTCAATCCATCCGGTCAAATTTAGCCGCGGCACTAACATGGACGCCAACAAATAATTTTTAATAATTTTTAATAATTTTTTCTTATATTTTTTCTTCTTTTTTCCTTTTTTTCTCTCTCTGTTTTTTTTTTTTTCCTTCCTCCCCCTTCCTCCTCCTTTCGGCGATCGGCTAGAGGGGAGGGTTGGTCACTGGATTGAGACAGTCGGCCAATGGTGAGTTGGCATCACCTTCGCCTTCGCTGGGCGAGGGCAAGGTCGCCTAGCCATCAGCAAGGCTAGCCCTCACTGGATCTGATGAAAGCAAGCCTCGCTAGAGGATCGAAGAGCTCGACCTCGTCGGATCTAGATGAGGACGAGCTCATCCAGCCATTAGCGGGGGCTCGCCTCGTCGGTGGCTGGATGTCATTTGAGTGAGAGTGTCACTAGGCAAACTCCCTAGTTAAGACCTCGTTCAACTTTACAAAGAAGACCGCGTTGGCAAAGAAGACCTTGTCAATCGTTGTTGCGCAAGATACGACGGTAAACCTAGCCATTGATGAGGCGAGCCCCTGCCAGATCCGATGAGGGTGAGCCTTGCCAGTGGCTCGAGGCCAAATCCAGCAACTAGTCCTCCCCTCTGGCCAATGGCCGAAAGGAGGAAAGAGGGGGAAAGGCAAAAAAAAAAAAAAAAAAAAAAAAAAAGGAAGAAAAGATCAAAAAAATAATGAAAGTTTTGAAAAAATAAAAAATTATTCGGCGGTGCCACCCGATGTTTACATTAGCATCGACTAGCCAAATTTGATTGGATAGACTGAATTGATACAATTACAAAAAGTTTAAAACTCAATTGATAAAAATAAGTTTAAAATTGAATTGACACAATTATAATAGATTTATGACTTTTTTTCAGTAATTTTCCCGTCTTTATTGCGCTCTTATAGCAGCTACCATCCTCCCTCTTCCCACCAAAAGTAACGATGAAAGGTCTAATTTGTACCAATCATTATGGCGGCGAGTTGAGATAGGCTTCAAACTATTCAAAGAAATACAACAAAATTGTATTAGAAGCCTTCTGGTACAATGTTCCTTAGAAAAGAAAAGAATTTAAAATAAACTTTCGTTTATCTTGTGAAAAATAATTAATTTAAAAACATTTTAAATGGGTGATGAGAAACAAGTGTCAGTGGCGAGGGCCACGTTAGATGGTCCCAACTTTGATGTCTGGAGATTATTTAGATTCCAAAGGAAAAAAATTCATAAAAAATCGAGAAGACCAATAGGTCACCGTTTTTACTACAATAAGCAGTTTTTCCACAGTAAAAGAATAGGCTTTCATACCAACCATTTCTTCTCTGAAAAATCTGGAATTAAATTATATTGTAGATTAAGATGTTTTGAACAACTTTCATGGGTGAAGTTTTGTGAGATTCAAACCACAAAAAGCTCTACAAAATTGGAAAATAGTGAAGGTCTAGCAGTACGCACACTATTCACGCACATAGAGCTTGGGTTTGGGCTTGAGTCATCCAATTTGGGCCTCACTCAGGCATGTAGCCCCTTGGGCTTCCAATTTCTAGCCCAATTTCACTAATTCAATAATTCAGGGTTTACCAATAATTGAGGAATTTGATAAAGCGATGTCCAATAGTGGTCACTTAATCCTCTTAAGTCCGATATCTTTAACCGAATTAGAATTTGTGGGTTGAAATCTATCAAATTCCACTTACGATCTTTTAGGGGTTTCACGAGTTTAATAATTTTTATTAACATGGACGCCAACAAATAATTTTTAATGATGTTTTAATAATTTTTTATATTTTTCTTCTGCTTTTCCTCTCTCTCTCTCTCTAGCGGGGGCTCGCCTCGTCGATGGCTGGATGTCATTTGAGTGAGGGTGTCACTAGGCAAACTTCCTAGTTAAGACATCGTTCAACTCAGCAAAGAAGACCCCATTGGCAAAGAAGACCCTGTCAATCATCGCTCCGCAAGATGTGACGGTAAACCTAGCCATTGGTGAGGCGAGCCCCCGCTAGATCCGATAAGGGTGAGCCTTGCTAGTGGCTCGTGGCCAAATCCAGCAACCAATCCTCCCCTCTAGCCGATGGCCGAAAGAAGGAGGAAGGAGGGGGAGGCAAAAAAAAAAAAAAAAAAAAAAAGGAAAAAAAAAAAGAAGAAAAGATTAAAAAAAAATTAATGAAAAATTTGAAAATATAAAAAATTATTTGCTGGTGCGACCCGATGTTTATGTTAGTGCCAACTAGTCAAATTTGATTGGATGGTGAATTGATACAATTACAAAAACTTTAAAACTCAATTGATAAAAAAATAAGTTTAAAATTGAATTCGACACAATTATAATAGATTTAAGATTTTTTTTTAGTAATTTTCCCGTCTTTATTGCGCTCTTATAGCAACTACCATCCTCCCTCTTCCCACCAAAAGTAATGACGAAAGGTCTAATTTGTACCAATCATTATGGGGCGCGTCGAGATAGGCTTCAAACTATTCAAAGAAATACAACAAAATTGTATTAGAAGCCTTCCGGTACAATGTTCCTTAGAAAAGAAAAGAATTTAAACTAAACTTTCTTTTATCTCATGAAAAATAATTAATTTTAAAAAAAAAATTAATGGGGGACGAAAAACAAGTGTCAGTGGCGAGGGCCACGTTAGATGGTCCCAACTTTGATGTCTGGAGATTATTATTTGGCCCATGAAATTCTAGTTTCATGTGCTTCTTGTTCAACACCCTTCTTTGTGTCATATCCAGATCGCAAAGTTCTTACATGTAAATTATGTTGAAGCAACATCATAACATAGCTGGCGTCGAGCTATCTAACTATTACTGTTAAAATTTACAACCTGTGTAAGAAATGATGATGCTAATTATCTTCAAGGAAAACCTTAAGTTACCAACAATCCTAGTTGCAATTCTTCGCATGCGACCAATATGAGATCGCGATGCGGTTCAATAGCTTGACTTAAACATTCTCAAAGCCGGCGAAAAAAAGAAGAAAATTCTTTAAATTTAGGTTGTGTGCAAAAGCGATGACGAAAATACGACCGGGATGTGCATTGGCGACAGTAGTAGAGTGAAGACACTAACAAGGAAATCTATAATTGCCACTTTGACCCCCCAAAATTGCCGTGATTCCCGATTTGATCCCGGAACTTAAAAGTTCCTTCTCGGTTTAGTAAGGACATTAACGGGAAAAGGTTTGACAAAGTGCGAGGTCGCAAAAGAGAACGGCCAACATGGAGATTCCTCCGCGCTGGATCGAACTATTTTTGAAGAGGCAAACGCAAAAGACCACGATGTCGAGATTGGTACGGAAAGGAGAGAATCCTTCGTTTCGCGACATCCTCAATCCTCCCCGATCCCGAAGAACGCGATGGACCCGGTGGCGATCCCTCAATGTCTGCAGCAAAGCCTGTCAATTCGAGAAGCGAAGTCGACTAACAATTCGCCGAGGGGCAAAATCCCGATGTCCCTGTCGGACCCGCACTTCTCATCACAGTAAGAGAATATAATCATTTAAGCCAAACCTTCTCATGATCCAACCAACACGTAAAAACACAAACCCAAAGCAAAACGAGGTCGATTGACAGAGAACTCTTTGTGCACGAAAAGAGCCGCAGTTGCTACTATTGATAGAAGAAACGGTTGAGACAAGTCCAAGAGCGCATAAGACATAACCAAAATCTAAAGCTTTCATCAATCGACCTAAGCGTTATGATAAAGCCATAACAAAATACTAAAAAGCCCTGAGATGATAAAAGAGTTTGGAACATCCAGAAGTTGCAGTGCGGAATTTAGTCAACTTCCTCCATCTTGCTCCCCTCGGCCTCGGCCTCGGCCTCGGCATCCTCCAATGGAGGCATGTCCGCATCACCTTCACCCGCATCCTCATCAATGCTCAGACCCAGCTTCAACATCCTGTGGATTCTGCTGCCGAATGTGTTGGGGTCATCAAGGCTGAAGCCGGAGGTCAGGAGTGCAGTCTCAAAGAGCAACAGAACGAGGTCCTTCACTGACTTGTCGTTCTTGTCGGCATCTGCCCTCTTCCTGAGCTCGTCCATGATGGGGTTCTCCGGGTTGATTTCCATGGTCTTCTTGCTCGACATGTAACCAGCCATGCTGTTATCTCTCAATGCTTGTGCCTTCATGATCCTCTCCATATTGGCAGTCCACCCATACTCGCCAGTAACCAGGCAGCATGGGGAGTCGACCACACGATCGGAGACCACGACTTTCTCAACCCTGTCACCCAAAACATCCTTGATAACCTTGCACAGGTCCTCAAACTTGGCTTTCAGCTCTTCCGCCTTCTTCTTCTCATCCTCACTCTCATCGAGCTTCAAACCTTCCTTGGTCGCTGAAACGAGCTTCTTACCCTCAAATTCCTTGAGCTGGCCAACAGCATACTCATCAATGGCATCAACCATGTATAGCACCTCATAGCCCTTCTTCTTCAGCTTCTCCAAGAATGGGGAGTTCTCAACAGCCTTCTTGCTCTCACCAGTGATGTAGTAGATGTCACTCTGGCCCTCCTTCATTCTAGTCACATAGTCCTTGAGACTGGTCATCTCATCACCACTCTTGGTGGAGTGATAACGAAGCAACTCAGCTAGCTTTCCCTTGTTCGTAGAATCCTCGTGAATACCAAGCTTGAGGTTCTTCGAGAATGACTCATAGAACTTGTTGTAGTCCTCCTTGTTCTCAGCGATCTCAAAGAAGAGCTCAACACACTTCTTGACAAGATTCTTCCTGATAACCTTCAGGATCTTATTCTGTTGGAGCATTTCTCTGGAAATGTTGAGAGGGAGGTCCTCAGAGTCCACGATACCCTTCACAAAGCTAAGATACTCAGGAATGATCTCCTCACAGTTGTCCATGATAAAGACACGGCGAACATAGAGCTTGATGTTGTTGGGTTTCTTGCGGGTGTCGAAGAGATCAAAAGGAGCCCTCTTTGGAACAAAGAGGATTGCTTTGAATTCAAGCTGACCTTCAACTGAAAAGTGCTTCACTGCCAAATGCTCCTCCCAGTCATTGGTCAGGCTCTTGTAGAAGGCACTATACTCTTCCTTCGTGATCTCCTCAGGCTTCCTCATCCAGATGGGCTTCTGCTTGTTCACCAGGGACCACTCATGAGAAACTTCCTTGATCTTCTTCTTTTTCTTCTCTTCCTTCTCTTTATCTTCATCGACATCCTCAACCTTTCCTTCCTCATCCTTTTTGTCTTCCTCATCATCTTCATCATCAGAAATTTCCTTCTCAGTGGTCTTCTCAACCCAGAGGGAAATAGGGTAGCTAATGAACTCAGAGTGCTTCTTGATTAGATCCTTCAGACGCCGCTCCTCAAGGTACTCGAGCTGGTCTTCTTTAAGGTAAAGAGTGATCTTGGTTCCCCTGCCAAGATTCTCACCAGAAGTATCCCTGGTGACAGTAAAAGATCCACCGGCTTGGGATTCCCAAACATACTGCTCGTCGTCATTGTGCTTAGTAGTGACAATCACCTTCTCAGCAACAAGGTAAGCAGAGTAGAAACCAACACCAAACTGCCCAATCATGCTGACATCAGCACCTGCAGCTAGTGCTTCCATGAATTCCTTGGTTCCTGATCTGGCGATGGTACCAAGATTGTTCACCAAATCTGAAGAAACAAATTCAACAGTTAGCAAACAAATTATACATTAGGTAAAGGTGAAATCAGGACTATATGCCCAAAGCCAAGCACCAATTTACAGACCTGCTTTGGTCATCCCAATCCCACTGTCAATGATGGTCAGTGAGTTGCTCGCTTTGTCAGGGATAATGTGGATAAAGAGCTCTGGTTGACCATCGAGCTTGGTCTTGTCAGTCAAGCTCTCAAAGCGAATTTTGTCAAGAGCCTGAAGAAATTTGAGTTTGTATTCAGTTCCAAGAAATAGACAAAGAAATAGATGAGCCAGCATTCCACTTATACCGCATTCGGCTGGCCCCACTAGACTTTTGAGATATAACATATATCAATTATAATAAATCAACAGGTTTGGACGATCGGTCATCTTTACATATAACGCAGGTCAAGACAACGTTCAGTTCAATGAATCACTACGGTCATGTTAGCAAGAGCGTCGATTGAACAAGTAAGAGGAATTCTCATCAGTTACTCTTCTTCTCATATTAACACTTTCAAATAATGTTCACACTACAAATTCTCAGTAGTTACTCTTCTTCTCATATCAACACTTCAATTATGTTCGGACTACAAGCTTACCAAACCAACGACCTAAGAGGTACCGCAAAAAATGAGCAGCAACATGTTCAATAGATTTATCCGCCTTCCCTGCCATGCTAAACATCACTTCACACGCTACAACTACAAAACCCTAATCACATCATCGAAGGAAATTTACTGCGAAACGTATCGTAGCTTCCTACACAGTCAACGGCACATGCTCACATTCACCACCAACACCACAAAAAACCACATCCCCGCCGAAGATCTCGCGCAACACTTCAGCTGCCTAAAACGTAATCGCACGCAACAACAAAAGCTAAATCCAGAAAACGAGAGCAACCTCCATCCAGAACACGAACAAAAGACGCGATCTCTCGCGAGACTCAAAAAACAGGCAACAGGACGCGATCCGAGAAAAGGAAATGAAAAAAAAAAAAAACTCACATCGGAAGCGTTGCTGATGAGCTCGCGGAGGAAGATCTCCTTGTTGCTGTAGAAGGTATTGATGATCAGGCTGAGGAGCTGGTTGATCTCGGCCTGGAAAGCGAACGTCTCCGTCTCCGCCATCTCGCCGCCGCAGCAACCTCTCTCGCCGGATTCTTCGCCGCCGACGGGACGCGAGAAGCAAGGGGGATTCGCAGATCGGGAAGGAGGAGCGGGGAGGAAGGGACTGGAGAGGTGCACTAGGGTTTTTGGGATCTCGAGAGTGCGGAGGGGGCAGTGAGGAGGGAGATTATATAGTGGGGAGCTTCGGTTAGGGTTCTAGATTCTTCTGTCGTGCTTTCGTCACCCCGAGTTCAGCGCGTCCAATTAAAGAGGGGCCGGGATTTTACACTTTTGACCACCGCACTTGCGTGTTTTCCCGCTTTGAGTCCCTCGTGATTTTACGATTTTTAATTCAATTTCTAATTTTTTTTTATTTTGTCTATTGATTCTAAATCTTTTGAAAATATTTTAATTGAATTCATCCAATCAATTTTAATATGAAATCGCTAATATGAACATCGGATGATTGATACCAACATAAACTATTTCTTATATATGTTTTTGAATTCTTTTTCTTTTTTTTTTTTTTTTTTTTTTTCTATCAAGTTTCGACGAGGGTTGCTAATCGACCCTTATCGACCAAGGTGAGTAGAAATATGCAAAAGACTTGGAAATTGCTTGAAACCAAACTGGACCGGCATAAAATTGGCAATTCCCATGAGATCAATTCAATTCTTAATTCCAATTAACTTAAACCAATGAGTACTAGTTTGGATCTTCATTCTAAGTGTAGAACTACCCACCCACTCACTTAAATTAAGCCGATATATATATAAATATATACTTTTTAATTGTTAAGTTTTTATTTTTCATATCAAAACCCTACTTTTCTCTTTATCTCTCTTTGGCTTTTTTTTTTTTTTTTTTTGTTGATCATACTCTACTCTTACTTTAACTCTTACTCTTAAACTTTTGTTTTGTTTTTTGCAAGGCATAAAATTTGAAATCTACACCTAAAACTAAATCGTTATTACCCCAACCTCCTTGAAAAGATAGAGATTTGAATCTTCCACCTCATTCTTTTCATATGGGAAGAGTGGCTATTACGACAAACTCCACTGGTTTCTCTTTGACTCTTGCCTTACTCATCTTGCAGCCTCACCTCCCTCTCTCATTGTTGCTCTTAATTGCCTTTGACCTCGTCTCTCCCTCTATCACACTCGATCTTGGCTGTCTCCGACCTCGTTGCTTGCTCTTGAGTCTTATATCTCTTTCAAAATGGGTACATTTTTTATTGGTTCCATAGACTCATTCGAAGACTGGATTGGATCAATTCAATGGACTCATATGGAAATTGAGCCTCTAGTCTGGTCTTTGATTCCTTGTTCTTATTTTTTGGAATCAGTCTTTGGTGGGCAATTCCTAATTCCAGGGTGGGAACTGCCCATCTAAGAATCGATCACCTCTAAAGGCGAGGGCTAGCTAACCCTCGTCGAGATTAGAAAGAAAAAAAAAGGAAAATAAATAAATAAAAAGTATAAAAATTTAGAAATTTTTATAATGGCCATGTCATGTAGGATGGTCTATTTCACGTTGGTAATTTTAGACTAAATTTATCGATGGACTCAATTGGTGAATTGTCAAAAAATTAAAATTGAAATAATAAATATTTAATAGGTTTTGAATTTTTTCATACAATTTTTTTGTATAAACTGAAGCTAATTATGGCTGCATAAGAAGTGCAAAATTGATGAGTCGTGGAGCCATCAAATCCACAAACCTTTCTACTCTAAATGATCAATAGCCTAATAGTTTCTGAAATGTTTTCATATATATCTTTGTCTTCCTGAAAGAGAGGAAGTATGGAGGAAAGCATGGGGTCTCCCACTCAGGGTGGTTTTCCCGCCTGTTTTCTCCTTAAACCTTTTAGAGACTTGCTCAAATCCAAAAATGTTTTCATATATATTCATAAGGGCAAAGGGAAAAAAAAAAAACTCTTCCATGATATAGATTAGGCTCTAACGCCATAATAGGTACGGACTACAAAGTATATGACAAAATACACTTAAAAGTTATTTAATCCGCATAATGTCCATACCTTACATTACACATTGAAAATTTTCACTTTCTCATCAATTAGTCATGAAAATTTTCTAAACCAAACTTTATGCCAATCTAGGAATTTGAAATTCGTATTTTTTTGCCCATAATGACTCATTCAACTTGCAATTTTTTGTTACACATAACATAATTCTTTAATGCGGAAATTCAAAATAGATATCTTTGATCTTTATGATTTTTTACAATAAGAAAGATAAGGTCATATCTCTTTACCAAAAAAAAAAAAAAAAGATAAGGTCATATCTTTATCCATAACAAAACCTTGAAAATATTTATTGTGGGAAATTGCAAAAATGATAAAAATTGATTTTTCTCTCTTAATCCATACTTTTCCCTAATATATTTTATTTGATGGAAGATAAAATACAACGTTCATTCATTGCTTGCCATGGGTGGAGAGAAAGCCGGATTCTATTTATATAGACTAACAATAGATGCATTTCATATTTATTCATTTTTCCTTTTTTTTTTGTATCATACATTTTCAGAAGAACGGTCATTTCTTAATAGAATCGTACATTTTCATTCTTTTCATAGGACTTGCAACCTTTCATAGCTAATACATTTTAGCACTTAGATATTTATTAAACCATCGATTAATAACATCATGTGCACCATAATTATTCTTAAATTTTTAAGTTATGTTTGCTGAATAATTTTTTTTTTTTTTGACAAATGTTTGCTGAATAATTTGACTTGAGATATTATTATAGAATGGGGCAAGTGGGGCGGAAAAATCCGCACTTCCGCCGGGGTTGTCATGAGTTACACGAGTATGCCCCCCGCGGTCAAATCGGACGGGGACAGGGCATCTCTGATAACGACAAGACTTGTCCTACCCTATTATCAATGCAAGAATTATTGAGTTACCCATTCATGTCGCAATGAAATGAGTTGACACGAACGAAGAAAGCTAATTTTTCTCTACAAAACGTGCCCTTTATTCCCATGATCTTTATGTATACCTATACTTCATCTACTATTCTTTTTCAAATGATGCGGTAGCCGGATATTAGGTGTTAAATACGATTAACTTGTTAAAATACACACTAACAGTCCATCACTTATCTCTATTATACTTATCTAGCATTCCTAAGAGACGTTCTCACATGCCCATCATGTCAGTTTTAACCTCTTTCTGACCTGTACAACAAGATAGCAATACTCTTGACTATACATAGCAAGTTAGTAGGGCTGAGCGCGGTTCCCGGGTTACCCGGGAACCGGAATCGAACCGGAGGAGGGTCCGGTTCGGTTCCCGGTTCCAAGGGGACGGTTCCGGTTCCGGTTCCTTTTTTCTAGGAACCGGGAGTTCCGGTTCCGGTTCCGGTTCTAAGCGGAACCGGAACCGGAACCGTCCTGAACCGGAACCGGAACCGGTTTCGAACCGGAACTGTTTGAACCGGAACCGGAACCGGTTACTTAGGGGCAGAAAAGCTCGACCTTGGATGTTCTAGTGACTTGTATGTGATGTTCTAGTTGAATTTTGGATTTGGCCTCTAAATGAAAGTTGTAAAGGACTTCTTGGAGTATAACATACTCAAATTTGGGACAAAACAAACAAGTATAAGTGCGTGAAATCGTTATTCTTTGGAAAGACTGGATCTGGAGATTTTGGGACCGACCCTTGATGAATGCATTGACTGTAAGGCAACCTTTTTGTCGAAATTTCACTTCGGTTTCTTAACAAAAGTTGTAAAGGACATCCTGAGGTACCACATATCAAAAATTTAGAGAAAACAAACAAGAATAGGTAGGTGAAATCGTGGTCCTTTGGAGATGGTTAGATCTGGAATTACGGTACTACGAACAGGGATTTTAACCGTCCATATTTAATTATCTAGGACGAATTTGACTTCGATGTTTTCATGAAGTATCTACCTTATGGTCTTGGCTATCACATAGTCGAATTTCATAATTTTTTAAGGTCATTTGGGTATTTAATCGGAAATTTTTCTAAAACTGTGCAATCTGATGTGTTCGGATCTTGTAAGTTGCAATGCGTGGACTATATCATTTTGTATGAGGTTCTTTTGGAAATGTGTTCTGCATGAAATATCTCTCTTCATGTCTTCCCTAAAACATATTTAAATTTCGTAATTTTTGTAGTTCATTTGCCTATTTAACCAAAAAAATTTCAAAAACTGTGCAAGTAGAGAATAGGAAAAGTAAATCGATTTTATCTTTTAATCCAGAACGAATTGGACTATGATTTCTTCATGAAACTTGTACCTCTAGGTCTTAAATACAACGTGTCCAAATTTCAGAATTTTCTGAGTTCATTTAAGGGTTTAATCGAAATTGTTTTCAAAACTTGTACCTCTAGACATTCTTGTTCTAGTGGTGTTTTATTTCTACTTTCTAGTTTGCTATTTGTTTTGAAATTTCTAATTATATTCTATTATTGTTGTGCAGTGCGAAATTAATGTATCAAGATAACATGTCAATGGGAAGTTACCGTGTAGTATACACGTACATTATAGTTTTTTTTTTTTTGGTAACGTGCGCATACGTTATATTTTTTTTAATAACGTGCGTGCACGTTATAGTTTTTTTTGGTAACGTGCGCATACGTTATATTTTTTTTTTGGTAACGTGCGCATATGTTATAGTTTTTTTTTTTTTTTTTTTTTTTTTTGTAACGTGTGCGTACGTTATAATTTTTTTGGTAACGTGCGCGTACGTTATGGTTTTTTTGGGTAACGTGCGCATATGTTATAGTTCAAATATGAAGATAACAAAAAAAAAAAAAAAAAAAAAGGAACTCGTTGGAACTTGGAACCGACCCCGGAACCCGTAATGGGGTAGGTTCCAGTTCTCGGATTCCTACGGGTAGGTTCCGGGTTCCTCATTTTGAGGAACCGGGCCTCCGAGGTTAGGTTCCAGGACGGAACCGAACCGGAACCTGGAACCGCTCACCCCTACAAGTTAGGAATCTACTATAATTGGGCGACGTGACAACCCGCTTAAAAAATTATCAGACTTAGGGCCCGTTTGGTTCGACTTTGGACAAATGTCATTAGGAAAATGTAAATACTTTTGAACTAAAGGGGTTTGCAAAAATGCAAATAACGCTTGGTAAATTGTAGTTTTAAAGTGCATTGTGAAACGACTTTAGGCAAAATATTGTTTGATAAAAATTGCATTTGTAAGGGACTTTTGTTAAATTTAAAAAAAAAAACAAAATTGTATTTTTTTTTTTTTGAAGTCTGGCTACCGGATCGCCGGATTTGGCCGTCGAACGACCAAATCGCCCCCAGCTACCATTGCTTGAGGTTGCCCACCTTAGGCGCGCGATGCCTGGGGTCGCCCAACCCAGGTGATGCGCGACCTCAGGTGGCCGTTGCCTAGGGTCGAGCACCTAAGTAGCCGTCGATTAGGGTAGCCCCAATCGTCGCCTGGGGTTGTGCGACCTCAAGCAGTCGCCTGGGTCGCATGATTCAAGCCATCAGTTACTTAGGTCACGCGATCCGGGTGTCGCCTGAGGTTCGGCGACGGTCGCTGGGGTCGGGCAATCCTCAGGCGATGGTCGCCCGCGCACACCACCCCTTGGTTGGAGGTCGTTGACCTCCGATTAGCTTTTTCGGTGCAACAGTCAGCTGGAGAAGATGAACAATAACCGAGATTATTTGCATTCCGAAAATGCATCTTGCTAAAGTCGCCCAAAAAATCGAACCAAACGCATTTGCATTTGGCCAATGGACTTAGGTTCCATTCGTTTCGCGGAAAATAATTTCCGGGAAAATGTTTTTGGGATTTTCCGGCGTTCGTTTCATGGAAAATGAATTCTTTGGGGAAAATGTTTTCCATCAAAGGAAAAAAGTTTCCTAAAGTAGGGGAAACTGTTTTTCACTATTCAAAAGTAGAAAATATTTTCCTCACTTGATCTCTCTTATCTCACACTTCTACAAATCCTCACTTTCTCCTCCTATTTCTTCTTCTTCTTCTTTTTTATTCGAATCATTTTTTAATATTATTTTTCTTTTTTAATTCGAATTATTTTAAATTTCCTTTTTCTTTTTTTCTTTTCCTTTTATTTGTTTCCCATCTTCTTCTTTCTTGGCTAGTCGTCGGACCAGGTGAACCTCAAGCTCGTCGATCTCAAGCTCGTGCTCATCGATTTAGTGAACCTCGAGCTTGATGCTCGCGCTCGCCAATTTGGTAAGCGGAAAATATTTTTCTTATCGAACACCTAAAATATTTTCAAACATTTTCAAGTTTTTTAATTTAACACCATAAAATATTGTCATTTTCTTGGAAAATGAGCATGAAAACATTTTCTAGAAAATGGCTCATTTTGTGTGAACTGAATAGACCCTTAGTCTCAAAGCCCTTTTTAAATGCCAAACTAAACAGGGCCTTAGTCATAAATTTAGGATCTCTTGAGCGAGCTTGGTCCTTTCTTTAGGCCCAATCGATGTTCTGGCCGAGCCTAGGCATAAGGCTTGAGCCCCGGCTCGGACTGCCCACACAGGTTTTAGTTTAAATAGGGTTTGTGCGGTTGCTGTTATGTTAAAATATTAATATATAATATACTTTTCATTACTTGAAAGCCCTTCTGACAAAAAAAAAAAAAAAGAAAATTACTCGAAAGCCCTCTATCATTACTTCAAAAGAACAGAAATTCTGTTCTGGTAGCACCATCGTTACGGATTACTTCATGCGAATGGCATTGAGTAGCGCCATCATTACTTGAAAAGAAGCATAATTAAGCGGCGATTACAAGTTGTTTGCCTAGAAACAATCTTTTGGTGCTCAGCAGCTCTGCTGTAGTAACTTTTATATTTAAAGAGAGCTTTTGAATTTGATAATTTCTTTCCAAGCATACAATTTCATGATGCAATGCCACTCATCACTGCATCACATAGTACCAAACTTACAAATGGTGGCACGGCCAACGTGTTAGAAATCTTAAAGGTCGAGGCAATCTATTAGTGTTTATTTAATTACCACATGTCAACAATACAATTTCATATATATTATAATTAAAATTTTGTTCATTCGGGACATTTGTCAACTATGTTTAATAAGGAAACTTTTTACTTAAATGCATTGATTATACTTCACTTGAGGGAGATGGTACATTGGAAATTATAACATATTCTCAAATAAATATATAAGAAACAATCCAAGATTGTTGTTAACAATAACGGGTGGCGAATTCTCGCTGCGCATGGAGGGGAGGGGGAGAGGGAGAGAGAGAGAGACTTACAATGTACAGTAACTTAATCAATGCGATTGAAATTTCATGAAATACAAGCTGGTCCACACAATTGTACGAAAACGAATGAGGGTTGACTACCATCAACATTACTAGTTAAAAAAGGATGCCAATTTGCGACGGTCCTGATTTGGCCAAGACTGCCCAAAGAGGAACAAGCTCACAACATTACTTGCTATAGGAGAGGAGGAACCCAAGCGAGAGAAGAGAATTGCAGCTTGAAACTGTAAAGATTCTGAACTCCGCAAAGATTCAAGTCCGTAGAAGTTTGTCTTTCATGGAAGCCAAGGTTAGTAACACAAAGCTCCATGTCTTGGTGGACATGATTGCGTCGGACATGTTCTTGTTGAGCGAAGTAGTGAAGAGTTTGGGACTTTGAGTGAAATCAACCGGACATCAATTCAAGGCAATCAATTCGGATGACGTATTGGCCATCGGCATTGCTCGTAACTTGAAACTACACATTGGTGGTTGGAAGGGCAAATTCCCTTTTGAGGTATTTTAGCTTCATGAAGATGATCTTATTTTGAGTTTGGAATTATTTAATAGCACGAATGCCACGATCAACACAAGAACAAAGTCAATCATTATCACCAACCCAAAATGCCTATTCGATTGATGCTACTAATGATCTTTGGGTTGACGGAGACCAAGGGTATCTACATGATTTGACCTGTGGAAAGAATGAGAGTTGGGGAACTCAATGTTGATTAGAGAGTAAAGCCACAACCTTCGAAGAAGCCAAAGGAGGAGTTGAGGCAACCTACGCCGACTCAAAGATATTGATTCATGTGCTTTTTGTAGGAGTGGAGAGCTTGCCAAAAAACATGTAAATGGTCATATCAAAGGAGTTGCTTGAGGAATAAGAGGGATTCAAGACTTGTGTAGCCAACAAGTCAAGAGGAGAAAGACTAAGTGGTATTGGATACAGAAGAATTGCCAATGTTCAAAGAAACCAACAATTCAAGCAAAAGACACTAACTTGAGAGCGTGGAGGACGTTGCTTGATTAGGTGAAGAAGAATGTCACGATCCCAAGGTTCTGAACGCTTGACATCGAGAAATGACCCTATGAATGGGATAAGCCTTAAACTACTAAAAGTCGAGGGTTTCTTGATAATGCATATTTGTATTTATGATATTTAGTGGGGTAGATGGTGGTCTTATATTTAATAGGGTAGATGTAGCTAAGAAGAGTAGATCTTCACATATATAAATAAGGGTGCCCTTCTCCTCATTTGTATCGATTAGCACTTGAGTAGTAAAAATACATTCTTTAAGGTTCCTCTTTCTAAACACTTTCTCTCTCTACAATCTAAATGAATTAGGGAGTGAACTTTCAATCTTAGGAAAAAAAAAGGCTTAAACTTAGGAGACTCAATGAATTAAAAGAAGCTTAACTTGTCGTATGGTTGATCTAAAGCATCGGCCCACGATTTAATCATGGTTAACAATAAAGCATACATAAAATTAGACTTAAATGGAAAAAACAAAAGCTGTGGCAATATGCTGGGACAGGACATTAATTGCTTGTATAAAGTTTTACAAATTAAAGTGCAATATTTAAAAAAAAAAAATTGCACCAAAATATTGGAAAAGGTTGGGTAACCTTAAATCTAGACAGATGTTTTGGGCTTTTTGCTCTTGCACCAGGGGGGAAACCCCCACGAGATCCGCAGGTGCTCTCGTGGAGCGTGGGCCAAAGGACTACCAGTCAACCGTTAACTACCAGTCTCCTGCCCCCTTCCCTCTGCCAACACTAAGAAAAGAAACGCCGGCGTGCTCTCTCTGTGTTCATCCCCGCGTCAACCTCTCGCATTCCCCCACCTTAAAAAGTGGAAGAAACCCTTCATCACACTCGAAACCTCCAATGCAAGTATAGAGAAGCGCCCCACGGATTGTCTTGAAACTCAGAGAAACCGTTCTGTTCAAGCCATGCTCAAGAACAAGCTCAAGATCCCCGACAAGACCCTCAAGATCCCCGACAAGACCCGCAAGCCGTTCCCGGACCGGCTGGGGAGCTTGGTCATCGGTTTCGACTACCGGGACGGCGAGAATGCGGGGTCCGATGCGGCCCTCGAGTTCGGGGAAGAGCTCGAGACGATTCAGCCCAACGGGTTCGGGTCGGATCGGGAGTTCGAGGAGCCGGATGATGGAGTGGAAGAGGGGCGCGTGCAGGATGAGGGCCCGACCGGCGGAGGAGCCGGCGGCGGTGGCGGCGGCGGCGGCGAGCCGGAGTTTCGGGCCCGGCAGAGGCCCGCGAGAGAAGGGTCGGCTCCGGTTTCGGTGTTGGAGGTGATTGCAGCTGATGAGAAGAGGTCTGATGTTCAGTACGAGGTATGATGGATTGATATGAAATGATGACTTTTGTCTTCGGATGGTTGAATCCTTGAGGCTCACGTTGTTACTTTGTGTGGACTGATGCAGCATTGTTTGTGTAGTCGATTGGAAGTTCTCGATTTGTCGGTTCAATTCTTGGATTCTTTCTGCAGATATCGCAGGAAGAAATAAATTTGGAGAAGTTGCAGAGAATTGCGAGTAAAGGGCTTCCTGACGAGGGGGGTTTGCGTGCCACGACTTGGAAGGTTAGAACTTAATTATCTTCATTCCTCAAGCACTTTGCTGGTTCATAGTAATGATATGTGTGTGGAACAAGATAACACCTTACAAAAACTTGGATCGCATCTTGTGATGGGAGAAGGATAATTCATTTTTCAGCTTCTTGAATGTACTTAAATTGCCTAAGTCTGGAGGAAGTGCTATTTTTGTATAAATGGTTTGTCACTGAAATTGTCATACTGGTTTCCCCATTCCTAACTGCTTTCTGGGTACATTATTCCAAGTGTGCAAGCTCTTACATACGAGTTCACCAGAAGGGCAATTTGATGGACACTGCCTTGAATATGTGCGACAACACGTACTGCCATCAGTCTAATCTTATTATCTTATTCTAAAACAATATAGGGCAAATTCATTGCCTGATTTAGGCTTTTGAAATTAGAGGGCTTGGAGCCACAATCCTTTTACCTTCCATAATTGAAAGGTGATCAATATTGCACTTTGTTTGTGACCTTGAAACAAAGACTCTCAGCAAGGACTGTTCCATTCTTATGGTGCATATGTTTGACATGCTTTGAACTGTATCATAACCCCATTAAAGAGCCAAGTAAGCCTACCCTAACATACCCACTTTTCATAAGCAGCTCATCTGATTCCGGCACATTGTGGATAACATATCCAATCTAGTTTGCCATGTACCAAAAACGATGAGGTGGATAAAAGCATATGCAAGACTGGGAGTTCCTGAACCTTTAACAGAATTCCTATTTACTTGTAACTGAGGTTATAATGTGTGAACTTGATCTGTAATTGACGAGTGCCTTTGGAAGGATAAACAAGGATAGGCACTTTGAAGATGTGCATTTTGTGAAATCTTTGTTTAATCTGCTCTATTTTAAGCAGCTGCTCCTTGGCTATCTTCCCCCTTCTCGCAACTTGTGGGAAAAGGAGTTATCAGAGAACCGACTTAAGTATGCGAAGCTGAAAGAAGACCTTCTTATAAGTCCTGTAAGCTGCTTGCTTCCTTTCTTTTTATCAACTTGTATCGGCAGAATCCTATGACTCTGAAGTTCGTGATGTATGAAAATCTTGACTCTAGGCAGTCAGAGTTTGCTAGAAGGAAAAATTTAGATTTCAGTCCCTGTGAAACGGAAGCAGGGAGTGATGTTGATGGGCCACTTCGCCGGCACCAAATCTCTCAGGAGGATCACCCTCTTAGTCTTGGTAAAGCTAGCGTTTGGAATCAGTACTTTGAGGTGCATATCTTTTCCACCATTTGGGGTTCGCTTTGTCCTTCCTTGCCCTATTCTTGAGCTGATGTTTACCACAATAGAGACATGTGTTTCTAGAATACAGAAGTTGCAGAGCAGATAGACCGTGATTTACAACGTACCCACCCAGATTTGAAATTTTTTTCTGGAGAAACAGCGATCAGTAGAAGACACAGGGTATGGTATCTTTTATGTTGTTCTATATGAGATTGTTGCTACTTTCTTTTCTTGTGAAGAGGAGCTGATGTATTTTTTTATGTGTCTACAGGAAGCAATGAGAAATATTCTCCTCCTGTTTGCAAAATTGAATCCTGCTATCCGCTATGTGCAAGGAATGAACGAGGTCTTGGCACCCATATATTATGTCTTCAGTACTGATCCTAATGAGCAAAATGCTGTAAGAGTTACTGAATCTTCTTGTCTTCAGAAGTATGTCATTTGCCCTTGGATGACTGTATTTCCGTGCTTGCAAATTGTCCAAGTTTATACTTACATGGCTTGGAATTTCCTAGGTGTCGTGTTTTTTTAAAGCTCAAGCTTTATATATGTTCAGGTCACTTTTTGATCTTACATCAGCTGAGTTTTTGTGGAATCTTGATCTCTTATCGTGCTCCGACATGCAATGAAATGTGTAGAGGTCTTTGAGGCATTTTACTATGCATGTTTTCACATTAGTGTCTATCGAACTTGCACTAATTAATTGAGCTGGATTCTTTTTAGTCAACATGGTGATGTAAAGGAAAATTCAAAGGTAGGTACAATTCCAGTTTTTTCCCCACTGGAAAGCTATAATTTCATTCTATAAATATTCTCTCTCTGACCAATGCTTTTACTTGCTTGTGTCATACTCACTCAGGACATATCTTTGCTTGATATCCATGTGATAAGTCTCTCAAGTCTAAGAAATCATGAAATATAGCGTCAAATGTATATCTAATTTCAGCCTCTTTTTGTGAATTAATGCATTTGCTCCATGTTGTGCATCTGGTACCCTCTACGGTCATTTGTGTGCTTTAACAGCTGTATCATAGTCTCTCAAGTCTCAAAATCATGTCAATCTACCAAATGTGATTGCAACTTCATCTCTTTCAAAGTATTGATGTGTTCACTCCACGTTGCCCAGCTTGTACTCTTCTTTCCATTAATGAACTTGTTATCTTTTCGCATCTAATGTGGATATGTTGTCTTATATCTGTGCAGGCAAATGCAGAAGCGGATAGTTTTTCATGTTTTGTCAGGCTCCTGGGTGACTCAGTGGACCACTTCTGTCAACAGTTAGACAATAGTTCAGTGGGAATACTCTCTACCCTTTCCCGCTTATCTGAGTTGTTAAAGACGAACGATGAGGAATTGTGGCGGCATCTTGAATTTACAACCAGGGTAATCTCAAATGGCTCAAGCTATAATTCCATAAGTTCAACATTTTGTGGTTGCACGTCTTCTTCAGCTCTGCTTTCTGACATTGCAATTTTGGGATTTGTTGGTCAGCTAATGTCATGATTATTATGAGCAGGTTGAACCGCAATTCTATGCATTTAGATGGATCACACTGCTTCTTACCCAAGAATTTAGCTTCCAATCCATCTTGAGAATATGGGATTCTCTTTTGGGCAACCCTTTTGGTGTTCAGGTATTTTTGCTCTCTCTGCACTCTCCATTTCTACAGTTGTGCATGCTATCCATGTTATTGGAATCCATGAAAACAAGTAAGCACCAATATGGGTTACTTTGAAGTGGTTTGGTCTGACTGGGTTACTTGGTCTACCAGGACTCACTGAGTACATCTTCTGAGAAAGATGTTGGAAATAATCGGATGTAGAGACGTGTTTTATTTGGAAAATGGCCCTTTCTTTTATTGGCATAATTTCATGATGTAGAAATGTAATGCCTGATAAGTAGAGGAAAAACCACTTGCCAATTTAGGATGATATTTCTGATGCATGCTAGCGTTTGTAGATGTAGGAGGATAATATGAGAAGCTCGATTTTGGGAGGAATTTTTGAATTTATACATTTCATTTTAAGTTCGGTATAGGTAAAAATTCAAATGAAGCAGTGGGAAGAATCAGAGATCATAAAGTAACAGTGAGCAGGGTGATCATAATCTTGGATTCTTCGTGCAAAAGAAATGGGAAATTGGTCTAAATCAATCAATATTTCCCTCACAATATATGCACATGATAGGTAAATAGAGAAGCGTGCATGTTACAATATATGGAACACAAGAATGCTACTTAAATATAAGGTTAAATTCTGTGTGATTTTATGGCCAACAATAGTTTACTCAACGTAATGGATACACCGAATATGTGTACCAGACATAAGGATCCTTTCAATGGGAAATCAAGAAGAGGAGATTGAAAATGTCCTTTTCGAGGAAAAGTTGTCGCGACACCAATCAAGGACAAGATCAGCAAGTGACAAAAAAGGGGATTGTGAATCTTTTACATGTGGAGTCTTCTGGACAATGTGAATGCCGATTGAAAAGAATGGAGAAAGACATAAAAAGGCATTTGATAAGTATTTGAATGCGACTGAAATCTGAAACAATTGAAAGCGTATTGATCCTGGGCTAAATCAATCTATTATGATAAGGCTTGCTTTGTTCTTGTCATTTTCGTTCACATTTCTATGGAGGATTGCAAGTCTGCTCGTCATTTTCTCAATACTGTTTAGGTCACTTCTGTCTGATTGGTGAGTGATGCTTTTTGGGGTGGAAACAGTCTTTCCTCTCCTGTGCATAGAGCTAGAGCATTTAGATTTCACTTTGCCTCCTGCTGGTAATTGAACATACACTCTAATATTATGCTTGTGGTGGACACAATTCTTTTGCGAATCCCCTTCTCTTCAATCGATCAACTTGTTAGCAACTTGAGAAAATGACAATGAAATACGTCTGGTGGCACAGGATATGCTGCTGCGAGTTTGTTGTGCCATGTTGTTATGCATAAAGAGCAGACTGATGAGTGGTGACTTCATAGCGAACTTGAAGCTTCTACAGCACTACCCGGATATCAACATTGAACACCTGCTCCAGGTCGCGATGGATTTGACTCCCGACACATCTTCCTATCGCTTGTCCTTGTAATGACTCTGTATCAACAAACATTTGTCAATCTCTGTACAGAATCTCTCTCTCTCTGTATCACAAAACGATTTGCAAGGATGAAGTGGGTTTTGATATTGGTTTGAGGCGATCCGATCCGTCCACTTCTCTACATATTCACTGTGAAATGCGTTGATACGGGCATCATCAATGTTTCAAAGTACTTTCCTTTTGTGAACAGATGCCATTTTCGAGGAGGCAAAAATTCCATTGCTACAAAATTGTCAATAGGGAAAACCCATGATTCCATAATGTTCGTTAGCATGGCTTTACTTGACTGGCAGATGCTGTCTTGGCTGGATTATGGGTAGGCTTTTTCTAGGCAATGTTCCTTGTCCGACGGGAATCTGCCAACCTTGTTGTCCCATTTCCTGTATTAAGGATGAGCCGCTCATTCGTCCAAAAGTGAATTATTAGGCACAGATCTGTCAGTGTTCTAAAAGATGACTCAAGTGGTCGCACGTTCGGCTTCCTCAAACCCCTTTTTCTTCCCGTCTTTCGGGTCATATTTTAATTTTAATACAAAAGATTATGTGAATAATAGGCAATAAAATACATCTCGATCTCTAAGGTAACGTGAAATTTTAAACATTTGCGATTGGCTTTATAAGCCTAAATAAAAAAAAAAAAAAAGGGCTAATGTCAAATTTACTCAGAACAATCAATGCGGTTTTGAAGTACTGCTTCTCAGCCAAGAATTGAAATGGATATCCTACTTTTCCAAATTTAGGAGAAAATGACTTCTGATTCGTCCAAGCGGATGAGGCTCTGATCTGGTTAAAAGTTCTGGACTTCACTAGAGAGACAAAGCTGAGAAAATGAAAGGCCGTATCAAACCCAAAGCAATCCACGTTCCCCTCCCCATTGAAATTTGTGGCATCGCTTTGTTCGTACATATTAGATATTGATTTTTATCGAACTTACTCATTATCGCAACTCGAGATCCAAAGTACCCCATTTTTCTATTTATCTTCTATATTTAAATTATTCTTGACTTTATCCACATTCTCGGTCAATGGTCATACTTTAAGCTCTTCAAGGAGATGGTTGCGTGACATGCCTGGGGACGCTACAATGTGAACCGATTATTGATTTTTCTAAAGCTATAGTTTCGAAATTGTTTCTGCACACGTTGCTCCCACTATCTCGCTTTACTTGTAGACAAGAAGGAGAAAAGAAAAGAAAATTTGAAAGCTGAAGAAAACACATGATGGCCCCTTGGATCCTAGCAAGGCACTTGGGAAAAACCTAAACAAAGACCGTTCGGTTTCGAGGCAGGTTCAATTGCCCACATGCATGTAAAAAGGAGTGTATTAAGTTCACAGTAATCGTATCCATACGTCCAAAATGTGCATTTCTTTAGTGGGTCTAAAGGGGATTAAGATCTAATTATCTTTTCCATAAAAGAAATCTTGACTTTTGGTCAAGGTCATTGTGTTGTCAATGAAACATTATGTTTCTCGAGTATGCAATGAATCCATCTTCCCCTCCCCATCTATGTATGTTAAGGGATGCCGGATCTTGGATTCACTTCATTTTTGGTATTATTTTCTTATTGTGTTTTATATTACAAGATAAGTTTTTTCACGAATTTCACAATCTCGATGTAAATTGGTGCGGCGGAGCAATGAATCTAGTTTCACATGTCGAATTCCTTTCGTAGCACCTTATTAATTAAAATTTTAAAAAAATTACAAACATCATGCACGGACTTTCTCCAAACTTCTTATACGGGATGGCCCAAAAATTAAAAATAGAAAAAGAAAGAAGAATTGTACGGTCCGTAGATCATGTAAACCGAGTTCATCTTAATTGTTCGTCATGCGGTCCCAAGATGCCAAAGAAGCTTTGTTAATGTTCTCAAGATTGACGATCGACTTTAATTAATCTTGATTGGCCTTGGGAATAATATGCGTCACTCGTGCAAAAAGTAGACGCGGGGAGCTTTTTCTTTACTGATATTACTTTAACTTTTTTTTTTTTTTATTATTATTTTTTTTTAATTTTTTAACTTTAGACTGGAATAGGCTAATCGATTTCGTGATTCTTGCTTCTGTTGGCTCCATTTTGTCTCTATTTTTTCTAAAATAATAATTATAATGTAAATCGTTTTTTTTTTTTTTTTTTTGGTTGCTTGCGGACGCTTTTCTTCGTATGCGACGTATTTGTCGGTATACGAATGGCTGTCTGTATAAGTACAGGTGGAAGGTTTCAATTCCTGCCTGAAAGTAAGTGAAAAGACAATGATGTAATGATAGGCACATGCCTACGGGAAGAAAAACATTTGTAGCAAATTCTGATCATTTTTCCATGTTTGTATATGGTTTTTTGAGAGAGTTATAAAAGCTTAGAAATTTTCTATGAAATGTAAAGACTTTTGGATCTGATAAAATGAAAATGTCCGTAATTTCTTGAGACTAGAATTCGTGCATGCGTAAATTACATAAATCCGTAGATATAAATTCTTCAAATAAAAAGTGAAGGGAAAACGTTGTATTTATTATCGTAAGATCACATTACCAAGAATTCTTGTTACACATATACCTAATTATTTTTGAAATAGATTTTTTTTCTTATTTTCTTTTTCAAAATTTATTAATAGTGAGCAGCTTTTTTGGTACTGTATAAAAACACAAAAACACCTACTCCCATATTTATTTAGAGGCCCCGTCTACTTATTCTATATCTGATTTTTTGCCTATTTTAGCCTGACATGTAAAGCATCTCCAAGGCCACCAAACCCTTTTCCCAGTCTGTCATCAGGGTCAGATTATGTGCTAATATACCTCTCCAGGATAGTTATGAACATTTCCTTAAGTACCTCTCTTAAATGTTCATGTCGTTTGGTTGAATTAAATGCCTTGCTCATTTTGGATTCATAAAAATCCTAAGCCTAGAGATATTTATTGGAAATACAATTAATTGAGACACAAAGTTATTTTCTAGAAAAACCTTCTAGATGGATTAAATCTTGAACTAAACCGAAGAGTTTCCCCAAATCCAAATTCCTCGCAGTCGTGAGCATATGCTAAATTTCATCGAAGTTATTTAATAATGAATTTCTCTCCGCGACGTCATCTCACGAAAATCGAAACTTTCTTGTGTGACGTTCCTCTCATCCAATACTATTAAAAAATATATATATTTTTTTTCACTAGAGATAGAAAAACCCACCAATCCCACTCTTCCTTTTGACGTTAGGCTCCTACTACTGCTGTCATTCAGATAAATAAAATGCCAATTTGCGGCCCCTTCTTTTGCAGGCCACCGTATCATATGGTTCATCATTATTTAATGCCACATTGTTTAGCTTCCATTGCAACCATCATACCACTCTCTCTCTCTATCTCTCTCTCTCTCTCTCTCTCTCTTTCTCTGTGTGTAAAGAGCAGAGCAAAGCACGCCAGACCAGACCAGACCAGAACAGACCACACCAAGTAAACCTCAAGAAGGCAACCACCATCTTCCTCTGCTGACAGCAGCCAACAGATAGCACCCTTCTCTTTCTCTCTCTCTCGTCCTTCTTCATCAAATTCAACATGTCTTCCATCTTGACCCCTCAAGGAATGGCCTTGGCCACCGCCATGGCGGTCTCCGGCACCGTAATCCTCCTCGCCCTCCGCCTCCAGAAGCCGGTCGACGATCACGTCTCGCAGCCCCCGCCGCGGGCCCTCCGCTCCTGCATGCTGTCCGGTACGAACACCTAAAGAAGAACCTCTCTCTCTCTCTCTCTCTCTCTGTTTTTTTCTTTTTCCCTCTCCGGCCGAATTCCCGAGTTACCCATGTCGCAAAATCCTTTCTTTTTCTCTTCTTCTTTTTGCCCTGATCACGATTGTGGGTGTTCCCCTGTTTTTTCCGTCTTCGAAGATGGGAAGCGGAGAGCGAAGGACAAGAAGAAGAGAGTCCACTTCGCGGCGGACGTCGTGGATCCGTGCGGCTACAGCGAGGAGTTCAAGAGGCAGCACAGGATCGCGACCAGTCCCGCTCCTCCCTCCCCCTCCCCGAATCCGACCAAGTTCAAGAAGAATGCGAGCGGCAAAGCCAGAGGAATGCCTGCCAATAGGATGGCTCTGTACAACGGAATTCTCAGAGACCGTGTCGTCCAGAGAATGGCCTATTCCTGCTGACGGAAGGGCTTTCCCCATTTGCCCTTCCATTTCTCCCCCAAGTTGCTGCTGTCGATATTTTAATCTATTCTCGCTAACTTTGCAGTATATTCTTGTAAAGATTCCCCTCTCGCTGCCCCTGTTCTTTAGTTTCTTTTTCGCCCCTGTCGGAAGTTCCTGCTTCATTAGACTCTGAGCAAGATGTTCAGCAGTTCCGGTTTAGGCCCGGAAGGTGATGGAATTTAGGAACTAGATGGGCCCGGAAGCCTCTTAGGATGGGGTAATTTCAATGGCCGAATCTGTGAATCTGTCTTGCTGTTTAGAAATTTTCAGGCTTCTGTTCTTGCCATTTGAAGAATTTTTACTTTTCTTTTTTGCTGATCGGGCAGAGCGAATGCGTGCGGCTGTGCTGCTTGAGTTGATATCGCCATCCCGGGATGGCGACACCTGGCGAGATTTGGCTGATCCTTGCTTTCTTTTTCTCTCTGATCGTATCGGTTTAGTTTGCGTGAAGCAAAGATTCGCCGTCAATTATTGGAGGTGATAACTACAGGGCTTTTTCACCCCTTTCGTTTGCTCTTGACATTACCCTGGCCAATCACACATTTTGACAATCATGGAGGTGCGGCATCCGGTAGGTCGTATGGTCGTTTTAGATGCCGTTCTGTCGGTCTTTGTCTATCCTAGTAGTTTGTGCGGAAGGTGGCGTCGTTTCTATGTTGACCCGATCCGATCCGACCCGATTCCCATTTTCTATGAGATCTGGAGTGTCGTAAAATCTCTTGCCTAAAGCGCCAACACCCTCGATAGGCATCGGCCTATCCTAAACAATAGCTATAGTCTCTCACTTTGGCTACGTCGTTGTCGAAGGTTGCCAAAAGTCTCGCCTTGTTTAGACTTTTCTTGCTCCAATGATCACATTGCCCACGATTGGATAGGTTAGAGTTTGCCATCGAATCGTATATTCACTCATTCATGTCCCATGCTATAATTTGTAACAATTTGATTCGTTCCACATGATTCAAGCCTGTAAAAAGAGTACTTGCTAATCGCGCAAGTTGCAAGCAATGACCACATAGTGACAAGTTCTGCCTATGAATCGTCTAAGAAGATCTATTTCATCTGATATGGAACTGAAGTGTCACTATCCTTGCATAAATTACTGTTCATCTTCCTTCAACCACAATCCAAGCATGGAGCAATTACACCATCTTTTCAGCAAATTTCGTGCCATGTCATCTCAAAATAACTACATAACCATTAACCCATTTGAGAATTTGACATCATTGGACCCACCTAAACATAAAAAACTTTAGGATGTCTTCGAATGATGATCGCTCTTTCTTTCCTTTTCTTTTAAACTTTTTGCTTATGGCATTTCGAGACTTGATTTTCTTAACAATAATTTACTCAGATATTTTAAAATGTCTCGATAGAAAAAGAAATAGTCTCTTGTGCTTTGTCCTGCTATTTCGAGTACCTTCGTATGATCGTGGATTTCCGATTGGATATGTTCGGCAAAGAATTAAAATACTTCCTCGGGATCACGGGTGAAAAAGTAGAGGGCATCGACCCGTCTTGCCCTATCCCAAGTTTGGTCGTTAGGAGAACTGGCCGGACAAGGACCACTTGCGACAACAAAGGACGAGAACCGGTCTCTCTTTTTCTTCGTGGTTGGCGTGTGAACACAGGCATCTTCCTTGAACCTTCCTAGCCTGCACACAAAAAAAAAAAAAAAAAAAAAAAATCGATCCAATGGCATCAAGACTTGGCCCATTGACTTAGAACGCGTGCGGCACGCCTATGGTACAATATTAAATTCGATTTGAATTGAAGGTCTCAATAATTGAAGCGTGATAGGTAGCTTTTCCTATAAGTAGTACTTGTTTTGAGAAAAAGGAAGAAAATAAAGAGAGCAACTAATATTTAGCACGGCAGCGTATTTACCACCATATAGTTACATATAGGTGCTGATAATTTTCACTCGGATAATAGAGACCTAGAGCATGTAGAATTGACCAATGTTGATGGCCCTTACTTAAATTGGCATAAGAATTGTGCGATTGTGATAAAAACATATGATTTGAGTGTTATAACTACTGTGTACTTGGAATCGATCCCAAGAGACGCCATCAAGAGCCTAAAACTTTAGACGAGTGAGCCCACAACTCCACCAAAATTCTGCCAGAATAAAAATCTGCTAAACAACATGCGATCATTGAGTACCACTGTCCCTAGCAAACTCCTGATCATCGACTTACCGACTTGTCGGGCCGGCCTATGCCAAAAACATAATTTGGGCGGGATTTGGTTAACCAATTTCCTTCTTAACCAATGCATGCAATCGAGGGCTGGTTGAGCTTGCCCGGAATCATTCATTTTGTAAAGAAAAATTAGTACTTTTAATTGGTAAAAGGATTTGGACAAGGACTCTTTGGCGGTCATGTCGACTTGACCATCCAATACCTGTGCCTAGATCTGCCGTTAATCAGGTCTAGTCATAAGCAATTTCGAGTTAGTGATCACTTAAAGAAGGGAAAGAAGAATGGATCCTCTACCTTGATCCAATAGGTCAATCACCTCGGGAGTGAGCTTTAGGCTTTACTAAATAGTCACCCGAAGATAGTGAACATCTCATTAATTCGTGGTAATGTCTAGATTAACTATTTGCGAGTATCTCTTCACGTTTAAAATCAACTTCGAGAGCTCATAAGAGTGAAAACACTAGAAAACCCAGGTTTTCCATTCTCATTTCTTAATTGAATACTCAAGGTCAACAACCATCGGCTTGAAATTGTAATTTGATTCGGTGATCGTTCAAGCTCTACTCCCTAAGAAACCATAGGTTGAATCTTGTAAACCAATCAAGGGGGCGCAATAATTTCCCGTTTCTTAACGAGAGAACGACAGGAGCCAATGAAACTTCCCGCGGGCCACCTGTCGAGCATGTGTTGGTGACAAGTGAAAGCAGCAAAAACCTCAATCGAGCGGCATAGGCAGCTGAGACAAATTGCTGCGGAACCACTGCACTGATTCTAACAACGGAATGCACACGCATCTACATATAATTGCTGTCCCTTTTGGTTTCTCTGTCACGTTCTAGCACCACCAGGACGTGGTTGCTTGTGGGGGCTTTTTGAGGTCTTTGTTTAGTCGCCTGTCTTGTTGGTTTCGTCAGTGTCTGAACACGGCTGAATACGTCCCGAAAAAGATGCCAAAAAGTTCGGTCGCTCGGCGAATTGTTTTGGCGTTTTGAGGGTTTTTGACCAGATCACTACAACCAATAGCAAAAGAGGAGATGGCTTTACGCATAAGAAGATGGCCTGTTTAGCTTACTTCCTCCTATGGAAATGTCGTTACATAGTCGGAAAGGACACCTCCAAATGTATTTGGACCGCTCAATACCATGTGGGGTTCACCCACTCACTCTATAAAGAAAAGTTGTGGCCTTTTATATGCCCCGTAAGCAATTCGACCGTACCATAAAATTGAAGTTGTGGATCTTTTGAGGTATGGCCAAATATCCGACTGATGATCGAAGCCCGAAGTTGAGGCTAAGGACAAGAGGGCCTTTTTTCTTTTTTCTTTTTTACATGCCGAGCACCCAAACATGAATCGGCCAGACGAGAAGGCGGACGAGCCGCCGCCTGGCCAGGTGCTTGCGTTTTGTCCAGGCATAATGGGCATGAATTGAGCACCCGGAAAGACCCGGCAAGTGCCACAAACTTAACCTAACTTACATCTATAAAAGCCTATTTGAAGGTACTTTCCGGCGTTACATGTTAGAATCTATTGAGAATGTTTCTAGGCTTTCTCTTTTTGAGTTTTGATATGAAACACTAGGAGAGCTTATGTGAAATAGTGGATTACTTCTGCCCTCTCTGTGGACATTGGGCCGAGCAACGTATATCCCGATGCGTTGTCTTTCTATCTCTCGTATACCTCTCTATTAATCTCGCGATTGTGGTGGACGACACGATCCCATTCCTGGCAATCAAAACAAATAAATCATCGGTCACTCAACTTAATGCAAACTTATAATACCTTTCCCCTTTTAAAAAAGAGCCAGAGCGGGATTTGCCAAAAGAAAAATGTCATGATGTTTGCTGAGTGGAACGTGACACATGCATGCACAATTTTCCAGTCAAGAATCTACACATCGAAAAAAGTTAGGTGACATCTCTAAATCTCACATATGCTTTCCTAGATCCACTTTCTGTGTAACCTCAGCCACTTTAACCCGATTTTTAAAGCAAAAGAAAATTTGACTCTGTGGAAAAGGGGGATAAAAAAAATAAGATTTTCTTGCTGATGCAGGTGGTCCAAGGCCTCCACTTGGTGGTTTATTTTTCTTTAATTACTAATTAATAAAAGAGCCAATGCTTTTGCTCGATTCTAGTCTCTCAAGCGATACATGTCCATGAGTAGAATTCACCTAACAATGTTGCCATTCTCCATCTCATTATTACACACATACGTTTGTTTTATGGATCATACTAAAAAAAATCGCTTGCAAACTTTACTTATGAGTAGAATGAAGATACTCGCTAGCATAAAACGTGACCAGGACATGCCCGCCAAAATCATTTTCTTCACACCATGTGTTATAAAGTGAAAAAATGTGCATCAATTGAAGTTGAATTCAATTTCGAGCTATACTTAAAAATAGAATGGGAAGAGAGGAAGTAACCCCTAATCAATGGTAATTACTATTTTTTAATCAAGTAATTGTTTGTGCTCTTTATATACCTAACAAAAGAAGCGACAATGACATTCATATGGCAGTTTAGATGGGAAAAAGATGGTGATGAAAGCCATTGTATGTCCCATGAATGGTAAGTTCCAGTCCATCACACGTTAAGAAGTTCGAGAAAGGTGACTTCAAGATAAGGATTATCAATAATTAATCATACATTGAGTTGTTAATTTAAGTGGGTGTGACGTATGTTGGGGCATCTTCTCGAGATGTTGGGAAGATCCAGGACAGAAGTATCTGTGGTAATAACTGACCTTCATATGCTGCAAAAGTTGATCGCATATAGCAAGCAATTTCTTTTATTTAACTAATTAATTGGCAAAAATGGGCGGTCACTTTCGGCATTAAGGATTACTCTCCCATTGGTAATGAGTTTATTGGAGGATTGAGGCAAGATTGCCAATAAGAAGACATCCTCTGTTAGTGCAAATAAAAAATACATTAGGTACTCCACAGCATTAGAAACTCTATGTATAAGACCTAGCATGCTCTTTTCGGATAAAGATTTATCCTCATATTGGAATTAATTACAAAGAAACTCACGCTATGTCGCTGGAAAATAAATTACTAAATTACTAGATCGACTAATAAAAAATAGATGTTTCATAATTCATAGTGAGATTTGTAATGAGAATTCCTTAAATCGGTAACATAGCCTAAGGTCACACACACACACACACACACACACACACATATATATAATGAGAAAGATCCATAGTGTAGCCTTCTATAGTTCAAAACGTCTTGAAATCTTGGCAATTCCCACTTTTCATATGAAGAGATTTAATCGATGCATGTATTAGGGGAAGAGCTCATAAATAATTACTCAATTATAAGTGGTGCCTCTTACTCTATACTTAATTCACATTCAAACACTTCTAATACCATACACTCCATGTTATGCCGCCTACTCTATATTACCTTGAACACTTGTAACATTAGTATATGCAATTTATTAATGAAATAAAACTTGATATAAGAGACAAGAACAAGCTAAATTCATTGTTGAAAAATGTAATTTGATTTTTTAATTCATTTGTCATATGAAAAAACAACATAAAGAAAGTTCTTTCATAAATAAGTACTTAATTATACATTACGCCACATATCTGAAATTAATTTGCCCCGTACACATCTAATATGTATTTTTTTTTAATTTAACACAACTTGATTTAGGAGACAAGAACAGGCTAAATTCTTTATTGAAAAAATTAAATTGATTTTTTTTTAATTTTATAAGTACAAAAGACATTACAAATAATGTTTTGAGTGTTTGGCGAATTGGAGTTGCGACCACGAGGACTGCACAAGATCACTTGTCTAACAAGAGATCTGTCATGAGTTACAGGAAAAAAGTTATAGCCCAAGTCTTTGATTGTCAACTCTAATTAGAAAAGATTGAGCAGGACATGGTGGATCTAAATCCGCTAAGTGTCTAGGAGTTCTTAGTCGGCAAACATGGATAGTCAACGAGGTGATTAGCAATTGCCAACGGTGTGCGTAAAGAAAAATTATTAAGCCCTAAGACATGAGTGTCGGTAAGTGAAGTTCAATTTAGTCAGCGGACAGACCATGAACACATTATCGGCAATGAGCTGAGCACTAAATAACCACCAAGGTTATGAGTGATGATCTCGAATACAATTCACATGAGTGAGTCAATGTGGTTGCTAGGCTGACATGATCCAAAAGTAGTGGAGCCATAAATCTTGTAAGCCACTAACCGTGGAGGCTGAGAAACATGGGCTGTTATAACTTAGAAAGAGGGGTTGCAAGTTGCAGAAGAAACCGTCAACGTGGGGCGAGTAATGAATACATGGTCGTCGATAGTGGATCTTTGGTAAACGTTTGTAAATACATGTTGGTGAATTCTAGAAGTCACGTAAGATGTTATTTGCTTTCTTTGTAATTATTATTAATCATTGCTAGTGCATTTAAATAGGGTTAATATCCTAGAAAATTCCAAACCGGTACACGTGTGACAAATTTATCTCAAATTAATTTTTTGATCATGAAAAATCCAAAACTGGTACACTTATGATAAATTTGCCTCGACTGACCATAAAAAACTTCAAGCTAGTATACATGTGACAAATTTATCCTAAACTAATTTGATCAACCGTAAGAAACTTTAAACTGGTATACCCTTTGTTAAATTGGATTAATATAAAAAAAATCACAAAAATTGCATAACTGTGACAAATGGAGAGTGAAATCGAAAATTGTTATACCAGTCAACTGTTATGTATCATTCAACTTAGTAATTTGACATTAAAATTTAATTAAAACTAACATAAGGTAAATTGTCACAAGTGTATTAGTTTGGGATAAATTTATCAAATGTGTATTAGTTTGGAGTTTTTGGTGGTCAAAAAATTAGTTTTGGGTAAATTTATCACAAGTGTACTGGTTTGGGATTTTTCAGAGCATTAACCCATTTAAATATTAGGATTGTAATTCAACCAAGTGACCACTAATCAATCAATGGACACTAGTTATTCAAATTTTATCTTCCCATTATCTTTACATTATAGTACCCTTTTACATGGCTGACCGTGATGTGATTGTTTCCAATTTTCGTACCTTTAACTTTTTCATCAATAAGCATTTCTAGTCCAAGAATTAACAAATGTCCCTTCATATCCTTTGACAATTTCCATATCGATCCGTATTTTGAAAGGTGCTTCATCGACACTTTCAGCGAAACAATCCCCATAAACTGATTTCCACAAAACAAACTCAGTTCTTGGGTTGAATTAGGAGATGTCAGTTGGTGCGGGCTGGTTTCAAATGTAACTAGTTCAAATTTTTGGTTCCGATTCTTTGGAACTCCGAGGTCAATTCCATCTTCCGCCGTTGGAGCGGATCACCTTCACTCATGCATATAAAATCACCACATAAGATCGCCCTAAGTTGATATCCGACGGTGAGGTGTAAATGTTTTAAGTAAATTTTTTTCCATAAAATAGAATTTGCAAGCTGGAAAGTTGCATGTAGATAAATAATGTGTTTGATCAACAGAGAATGAGATTCTCACAGATCATAAAAGATGTTCCAAATAATAAAATAATCAAGAGAGAGAAAATGCAAAGACAAGTGGAAGATGGGGGCCCGGTGAATTGAGTGGACGCGTGAAGTACCGTAGGCCCAGCCTTTTAGAAAATCTTCAAACGAACGAGAGCCCAAAGGACCCAAAACACGCGAGGTAGTCTGTCGATAGCTTCTCCGTTTGGCAGCGGCGACCTTGAAGATTCGTTCCTCGGTGAAGAAGATGTGCGAGTTCTGCAAGCCGGTGAAGCGCCCGGGCGCCTGTATGCCGTTTGCTCGGCCAATCTCGAGCACAAGCAGCGACAGGGGATGATGACGTTCGCCGGCGAAGGACAGCTCCCTCCCACGTACGGCTTTTCTCGAACCTTGTTGAAAATTTGCGACTTTCGTGTGATTCGTGCTTTGAAATCAGTCTGCAAATGTTATGGGAGCTGCATAACTACATGTGAGGGAACGCTCAGAGCATAAATTAGTTTTGAGGCCTAAACACAGCACCGGCTAATCCTCTCTTCCCGGACGGACACTCAGAGCATAAATTAGTTTTTGTTCGTTTCCCCTCAACTCAATTACTCCCGGTGGATTGAATTTATAGCACCGACTAATGAATTGTAGAATGAAGCATCTTTAGAGGCTGTCACTTCTTAAAGATTAAGCCTTGATCTGGGCTGTTAGAGTTGGGAGAGCATAGTAAGCCAAATGGATATGCTGAACCATAAAAATGTTTTGCATGTCTTTTATGGAAAGTGATACAAATGGTCCATGAACTGTGCAATGCGGTCTCTATACTCTTAATTTTTTTTAACGTGGTCCCTAAAGTTTAGCTCAATGTGTAATATCGTTCATGAACTTTTATTTTGTTCATTGTGATTTTTAAGCTTTTGATATATGTTCAATTTAATCTATGAACTATATGAAAATATTCAAAGTTGTCCATGATTTTATATTATAGGGATGGACTAAATTGAACATTTTAATATAATTTAGGGATTATATTGAATATGTATCAAAGGCTCAGAGATTACATCGAACAAATTATAAATTCAAGAACTACATAGCACATTCAACATCAGGGACAACGTTGAAATTTTCACATAGTTTATGGACTAAATTAACCATATATCAAAAGTATAAGGAACACATTGAACAAAATACAAATTCAGAGACTACATTGAACCAATTAAGAGTTTAGAGAACACATTACAAATTAGGCTCAAATTTAGAGGCCATTTGTATCATTATCCTTTTCTCATTTCCCTATTTTGTTGAAAGAAGATTACTGTTTTTGTATACGCACGATTGTCTCTATAACACCAGCGAGTGTTCTATACACTTTCCAACGCTAATTTGCGAAGAAGCCCCACGGCTCCCTAGATAACCAATTCACGTCCTTCTTGATTTTTTGTGCCTACTCCATTTATCAATTTGCATATGTCCTATTGATATACAAAAAAAGATACATAATCCAATGCCAAACTACACATTATCGGGTTATAGTATTGAGAAGGGTTCCGTAGAAATTAATCAACGAAAAAATCAAGACAACTAAATACAAAAAAGAATTAGATGAGAAGGATAGTTCCGTAAATTGCTAGTTCTACGTGAGAGGACCAAAATCAACACTAGGATTCAAATTAATATTTTCAAGAAATTCTACTACTGTTAAAGAAAAGCTTCCAAATTAGGACCAGAATACTCAATATGATCAATGTGGTCTTAATTTTTCTTCAAGCTTTCTGTCGAAATCATTTCAAGTGTAGAAGACGACGGATTTTTCACAGTGCATCGCAAGAAAACTGTTGGGAATAACTGATCCCCGAAAACCGGATTCGACACTAAATCGAACCCCTAAATCAATGCGGAAGACGAAGCCCGGGAAAACACGCATCACCGATCGTAAAGCACACCACGGATTCGAGCGTACCTTGTTAGCCACAGATTAGACACCAATGCTGAAGACCGAGGAAAAATTCTGATCCGATGATGTCAATTGGCCTTGAAAGGGAAGCGTCGTCTGTCACGCCCCGATCCTCGGGAACGCGCCCATCCTTCTCCGGTCGATTATTAAAGTGCGATATCCCAGGACTAATTATCGCCGACCCTTTCTTTTTATTACGCATGCGGAAGCAGTTATAAATCCCCAGACAATAAAACAATGGGATAGGAAGGCAGGCCATATTTTTCATATTGAAATTCACAACCACACTTTCATTTACAACATAACTTATAGTATGTTTACAATACTATTTACAGCATGAAAGTCTCACTTCTATCTACACTAAGACAGGGTTCACAAAAGGGATGGGATCTCAGTCCACATCCGGGTTATATTCAAGATCCCTCTTTGGATCATCTTCTACTCCAAAATACTTTCTCCCCTTCAAGCTCTTCCTCCTCAGCTTTTCCTCAGGGTCCTGAAATGGTTATTCAATAACCAATGAGACCACGTCTCAGCGAGTCCTACCCACTAAGACCCGATTAGTAAACCAATACGCCATACGGTTGCCTAAGCACAACACGAGTCAGAGGACTTACCTTAGCCTCGGTTCCAACTGCAATTCAAGGTTAAACACGAGATATTCAAACAATTCACGACATCCGATCAAGACCGGTCAATCGACTAAGTCGATTACATGTCAGTCAGACCTTCTCTAGGTCATTCCCACTCATACCACGCTTTCCCAGTGGTGTACTCATTCACCAAATCACATGTGTTTCTCGGGCGTCGTTTTCGCCAATGACATACCGATCACCGACACCGTGCGTTTTTAAGGCGCCGTTTTCACCAAAGTGATATCCTCGATCACCGAACCACGTGTCCTTTCTAGGCGCCGTTTTCGCCAAGGTGACATCGGCTATAGACAACATCGTGAGTTCTTTAAGGCGTCGTTTTCACCAAAGGTGATATTTCCATAATCACCGAACCACGTTTGTCTATAAGTCATTTACGTGCGTTCTTTAAGGCGCCGTTTTCGCAAAGGTGATACTTCCAATCACCGAACCACGTACGTCCAATAACATAACATCGTGCGACGATTGGTCTCGGCCAATAACATTCTCGTTATCTCTCATCATTCTCTCTACTATATAGCCCATCAACGTACTGGCGCTATATACCCTGCTCGGCCATTACCAATCAAATACTCAATAACCAACAATTTGGGATAATTCCTCAAATTTCACAATTTAAATCAATTCCATAAAATTTAAAACTCAATTAAATAAACGGACTGCACCACGACAATCGGCACGAAAGTCCGGTCACCGGCCATCCCGGTTGAATTTCCGGAAAAATAATTAATTAAATAATTAATTTCGAAAAATAAATAAATAAACATTAAAAATCCAATTTAGGCCCATATTGCCTTATTGGAGCCCGAAACGGGTCGGGAAAAATCCCGAGATACATTCAATAAATAATAGAGCATTTCTACTCCCTAATGGCTATAGCTAACCACCTAACATGCATCCTCAAGTCACTAATTTAATTACTCTAACCTAATCTAACCACCTAAGTACATGTAATTAAATCTAACCAACCCTAAGGCATAATTAGCAAACTAATAAAGCATTAGTGAGTAAAACTCACTTGATTAAAAACGGGGATCGAATCACCGCAACGGCGACGCGACGGCGGCCAAAATCGGACTTTCGACAACACCTGCGGGCTTGGACCGGGCCTCGACTTTGGCCCAACAAATCTCAGCCCAAATGAGATTTGTTCTTGCACTGAAATGGGCTTGCTCTTGGACTTGGGCCTAGCTGCAATTGGGCTTCAAAAACTGGGCTTGAAGACTACAATTGCTGAAAATGGGCTTGAAATAAAACTGAATTGGGCCTGTCTTTGCTGGGCCCAAAAATTTGAAATTGTTGGGCTTCCAATCCAATTAATGCTAGCTGGAAGTGCCTCTGAAGTTGGGCTGAAAATACACGGACGAGGGGAACGTGCGGCTTGGACGGCAGCTGGCTTGAGGCTTCGCTGGAGAGAGTTGCTTCAGTCGGTGGCTTCGTGGACGACTGAACATGGAGTTCACAGTCAGCAAACTGACCGAGAGATGCAGCGTGGACTGGAACGTGGCAGCTTTGGCGAGGCTAGCAACTGGGTTTCGTCTTCGTGGGCGGTTGAGGCGTGGAGACTTCGGTCAACAAACGGTGGAGGAGAGGGCACCGTTGACTGGTGTGCTGGCGTGGAGATTTCTTCTTCGGTGGATGATGGAGCTGCGCACGAAGGAGACACGAGCTGGCAGCAAAAATTCTTGCCGCGTGGAGTGAAGAACGCTGGTTTCGGGAGACTCTGCTGCTGGCGACAAGAAGTAGTGGAGATGGGATGCTGCTTCGGCCAAAGATGGCTCCGTTGGTTGACTACCAAAGACGCCTGGACGAGGATGGCAGCGAGAGAGGGAGACGTGGGCTTCGTTGGCTTGCGGGGTCAACCAAATTGCACCAGTTGAAGACTTCTGAGGGAATTGACCGTGGAAGACAAAGTGTAGTGGAGCAGGGGCGTGCGGTCTTCAAAACAACAATTTGAGAGAAAGACCATCGTAGCTCATCCACCGAAAATGAAAGAAAAGGCTGGTGGAAAGAGAGGAAGATGGAGAGGAAACCGCACGAAGAAAATGAAAAGGGAGAGAAGCAGTTCACGGTAGCAAGATGGAGAGGATGAGGAAGAGGTGGGCCTTAGCTTGATATTTTGCAAGAATATCCTCCATGAATCACTCTTAGCCAAGTAAAAACACTTGGCCTTCATTAGACCATCCAAATGACTTCCATAACCTCTCAAGTGGTCCAATTTTGCTAGGGTAAGGGGATGATACGAATTTCACCATTTGAACTTCAATTTCTCCAATAAATTCCCAAATTGAGGTCCAATTTCGACGTAGAAAAATCCCAAGATATTTTCTATAAATCTCCGACACACACAGGTTCAGTCTGAAAGTCCAATTTCTCATCAATTTAACCAATCTGAATTTCCATCCAAGTTCCGCGACGTCCGAACCCATTTTCCGTAAAAATCTCGGGAACTCCGAAAAATATTCTGAGACTGAGTTGACGTTCCTAAAATTTATTGTGACATGGCCAAAACTTCAATTTCTGAAATCGGACTCGAATTGGCGGTTAATTTTCATTCGGCGCGTTTTTAACGTGACCTAGACTATCGGGTAGTTTTTAGAACTTTTTAAGGCAAGTGACCCGTGGTCGATTTTCTTCGAACCACTATGAACCCACTCGACTCATTGGCGACTCTTGATTGTCGTGAAAATCTCGAGGATTCAAATACGGACACAGGGTACCAAAACGACAGAAAATCAAATTAGTGCCGGTCGACGAGAATTTTCCAATTTAGTGGAGTCACCCACGATCGGCCACACATCTCAGTCGAACCGACCTATCTCTGATCTCAATTCGATCTTTAACTGTGCAGTAATGACCTCTAAAGATGAACACGGTCGAGAAGCTGATTCCTGGTCGAATTCTCAAGTCTATTGCCTTAATATTCTTTAATAGCTTACCCAGTTAGTCTAGTTATCTCGAGAGTGATCAGCTCTGAGAACAACCCTATAGACGCGTCAATGAAATGCCCGATTTATTCAGTAGAAGACAAGGTTGAAAATTTGGGACGTCACATCGTCGCCTTAAGCGTTTTGAGAGAAAGAGAGAGTGAAGAGCGTACGTTCAAATGGCCAAAGGGTGTCTTCTCTCTCTCTCTCCTCCCTTTTATACCTTCCCCCATCCACGGGCCTTATTCCGTGGGCCGGGCCCTTTGGGCCCAACTTGAGCGGATGGGCCTTAAGCCCATCTAATAAATCCATCATCTCCCACTCGCACATGGTGGTCCAAAACCAACATGGGCGGACATGCCTTACTCATCCCCATCGAGAGAAAAATCCAAAGATAGACTCTCACTTAACATGGTGGGCCGAATGAATCCTCTTTTCCTCTCTTCAACATTCATACCGGTGAATAATCCGTGCGACCAAAGATACTTTGAGAGCTCGTTGCCATACATCTTAGGAATATATAGCACTCATAATGGGCTTCACATCCCGAGTAGATTTAGTATGCAGCACCCTAGATCGATCGATCACATTTATATCTCTCTTGATCTCTTTTAAACAATGATATATATTGTATTCACAATTATGATTATCACAAAGACAAGACAGTCATAATTGGTTAACCGGTGAATACAAAACTATAATGTGATTCTCCAAAATCGATCTTCCTCTTTCCTTCAAACTCTCAATTTCAGTTCAACTTGCTTTTCTAGAAATGCCCCAATTAGATCGAATCACTCATGACCATTGGCAACATCCTAAGATAGCAAACACTAAATAGAAATCTTGAGAATAAGTAAGAGTCATGAGGGGACTAAAAAATTGAGGAACTCTTTTCCTCAAGAGTCTCACACGTCATAAAAGTTGAGATCAAACTTTTTGCCACTCTTATTGATCGTCTCATGCATACGTAGTATGAAATACGTATTACGGTATTAACTCCTTTCCCATGGAGCGTATGTCTACATCTTCAATACCGTACAGATGATAGTTTAGACATACCCAATGTCTAACTTGAGTTCACGTATCTACTCATTCACAAAATTCATCAGAACTCACATCTGGCATCTTAGACAGATAAGGTAAAATATGTGGGGTATTTTACTTTCGGACATAGTAAGTATTATATCCTCATCTTAACACTTAGTTAAGGCGACATACATGTTTTAAGCTTGAGCTCTCGATTATCACCTAGATAATAAGCTTAAAAACAGTCTCATCTCTATTTATCACACAGTAAATAGAGGCGATTACCCGTGTGAGTGGGCTAATCTTATATCTGTCCGACATACTTCTCAACTTAAAATAATGCACTGAGCATTAAGATGCATAAAGATCAAACAAAGATTCATAGGCATTAATGATGAAAACACAATTTCATCAAATTGTGAACACTTAGGGAAATTACAATATTCAAGACATCGGCCTCTACGCAACCCTAGAGATTTCATATGGCCACAAAACACATCTCTCGGGTATTGGCTTTGTCATAGGATCTCGCTACCATTCTATGCGTAGTGTGTACTCTTAGTTCACTTCCTTTCGTGCAACCATATCTTTGACAAGATTATACTTGGTATCTATATGTTTGATCTTGCCATGATATTTTGGATCTTTGGTGTACACTTTCGCTGCTTGGTTATCACAGTTAACAAATAACAAATCTGCAGCACTTCAAATAACACCTAAATGATCCAAAAATCTCTAAAGCCAAACATCTTCTTATACTGCTGCTGATAATGCCACGAACTCAATTTCCATCGTGGACAAGGCTATACACATTTGTTTCTTACAGCTCCAACATATGGTGCCATTATTCGGTAAGAAAACAAACCCAGAGGTAGATTTCCTTTCATTTAAATCTCCTCCCCAACCAGCATCAGGATAGCCTTAGAGTCGCAGATCCTTTCCTTAATAACTCAACGTATAATCAGCAATCCCCTTTAGATACCTCAGTATTCTCTTAACGGCTTTCCATTGTGCTTGACCTGGATTGGATTGGTATCTACTCACCATTCCAACTGCAAAACATATGCCAATTCTTGTACACATCATAGTGTACATCAAGCTTCCAACAAAGACTAGCATAAGGAACATGTTTCCTTTATTCCTTCTCTTGTGGAGTCCCTGGACACAGTCTATGGCTCAATCCTTCACCTTTTGCAATAGGAGTGTCTATGGGTTTACAATCTTGAAATCTTAACTCCAAGAATATATGTAACCTCACCCATATCCTTCATCTCAAAATTGGAAGGCAACCAACTTTTGACAGTATTGACAAACTCCATATTACTTCTGGCAATTAGTATATCATCAACATATAATGATATGATCACAAATTGATCATTGGATATTTTGATATATACACAATGATCATCATCTATCATTGTAAAGTCATATGCCATTATGGTATTATGAAAACGTATATATCATTATCTTGACGACTGCTTAAGGCCATATATCGACCCCCAAAGTCGACATACCTTTTCTTCTTGACCTTTCACTATGAAACCAGCAGGTTGTTCCATATATGTTCCTTCCTCTAATTCTCCATTGAGGAAAGCAGTCTTTACATCCATTTGATGTAACTCAAGATCCATACTTGCCATTATTGCGAATAATGCGAATCGAGATAAATCTCACTACGGGAGAAAATATATCTTCATAATTAATTTCTTCGTTGATTATACCCTTCGCCACAATGCGAGCCTTATTCCTTTCTATCGAGCCATCAGCCTTTCGCTTTATTTTGAGAACCCAGTTGTTCCCAATAGCTCTGCGTCCTTTTGGAAAATCAACCAGTTCCCAAACATGGTTTGACTTCACTGACTCCATTTCCTCTTTCATTGCATGAATCCATTTTTCCTTATTAGGGCAATTTAGAGCTTATTAATATTTCTTGGCTCATCCTCATCTTGTGGAGCAACCATAAAAGTTTCACTTTCAATGTCAAAACATTGACGGGGAATACTTTGGCGACTTGTTCACCGTATGGGAGATTGTACACTTAGCACATCATTCCCATCATGCTCCCACTTGGATTAGGTGATGATGATGTTGTCACATCAGGTGGTTGTAATTGAGAATGAGATGAATTCAATTCATCACATCTCATATTACTCCCACTTGGACGAACTCCACTGACATCATTATCTTAATCCAAGGTTTCAAATAGGGAATAATCTTCCCTTATTTCACCCTTCTTAGGAAATTCATCCACTAAGGATGTGACATCCCGTGATTCAAATTCAGTTATACTCCCACTTTCCTGCTCACCTATGAACACATACCCTTTCGAGTGTTCGCAGTATCTCATGAAAATACTCTTATTTCCTTTGGGACCCAATTTCCCAAACTTGTGAGAGGACTTATGAATATAGGCAGCACAACCCCATGGCTTAAGAAAACTTAAGTCCGGTTTTCTAACTGTCCATAACTCATATGAAGTGGAAATAATTGATTTGGAAGACATCCGGTTAAGTATATTGGCAGCAGTTAACAACGCATCACTCCAAAGAGTGATAGGTAAGTTAGCATGCGCCATCTTGGACCTAACCATTCTAGTAGGGATCTGTTTATTCTCTCTACAACACCATTTTGTTGAGGAGTATATGGAATAGACAACTATCTTTATATTCCTTTTTCATCACATAATTTTCTGAACTTATCGATAAATATTCTCGACCTCGATCGGATCTAAATGCTTTTATTTTCTTGTCTAATTGATTTTCTATCAAGTTCACAAACCTTTTCGAAACAACTTATGCTTCAGATTTATGAGAAATCAAATAGACATATCCGAATCGAATATAATCATATATAAAAGTGATGAAATAAACAGCCCCATGCCTTCCTCTCACATTCATTGAACCACAGACGTCATAATGGATTAAATGCAGAGGAAATTCAGCTCTTTTACCTTTTCCAAATGGTTTCCTTGTCATTTTCCCTATTAGGCAATGTTCACATATGGACAAATCGACTTTTTCAATATTGCCCAACAAGCCCTCTTTGGCTAGTCTATTCATATGTTGTTGGCCCATATGACCAAGTCTAGCATGCCACCATATTCACATCATTATCATATAAGGTAGAAGACGTGAAACAAGGGAATAACATATTGACATCACCATAGTCAACATCTAGTACAATAAAACCATCTAAAAAGTGACCACAACCATAGTAGTTTGTATCCAAATACAAATCTACACTACTATTACGGAAGTTCATACTAAGACCAAGTTTAACCAACATTAAAACAGACACAAAATTTCGACAAATCTCCGGAGCATATAGAACATCAAAGGTGCGTCCACCACTCATGTTCAATTGGCCGGTGCCAATTCCTTTACTTCAGCTCTGGAGTTGTTTCCCATATGGATCCACTTAGTTCCAGTTGGTACTTGTCGGAATTCAACGAAGGATCCTCTATCCTTCTCTTCATGGTCTGTCGATTCTGAATCTACAGTCCACAAAGGATTGGATTCAGCTAATGTCTGAGAACTTGACACATAAGCAAAGTTCTCAAATGTACAAGAGGTGTTGACTTTTTGACTCACAACAGTTGCAAGCATAGTGACATTTCTTGTCACAATTGTAACACCTCACACTTAACATTTTCTTCACTTGAGGACGTTTTCCTCTCTTGTGTTGGTTAACTCTTGATTTCTTGCAGTAAGGACTTGATCCTTTGCATTCCCACATATTGAACAAATCAATACGTTTGCGCTTAGAGCACAAAGCCCTTTCTGAGCTAGAACTAGCATAGCAAATGTCCGTTTTCGGCTCAAATGCCATTGGGCGGTCCTCTTCTAGTTCAAGGTGGCGCATGGCATCCTTAAGATCTTCCATAACATGGTCAAGAGCTTCTAGTGCTTTTTGCTTTTCCAGCACATATTGAATCTTCTTATTCAATATTTCACAATTGTTACCGTTCATATCGGCAATCATGTTCTTAGTTCTTTGAACCATCGTTCGAACACATCGACATCCATGCACGAATAATTAATGCCTATCATTTATGCATCCCTATTTGCATAGACCCATCATATTAATAAATAATTTCAAGTAAGGCTTCAGAATCAAAAGGTCACTATGTTTCCAATCTTCCTCCAAAAATCCTAACTCAAAATTATCATTAATATAATTGTCTTATGCAAAATCAATTCTATGAAGTTACAAAAACTTCTAAAACTACCCATAACTAATTACCCACAGCAACCAGCAATAACAGAAAGCAAATATAAAATCTAATATCCAATAAAATAACAATGCTTTCACATAATACAACTATACATTACACTAAGCAATATATATATAGGGAAAAAATTATCAACATGGAAAGAGATATTCACATCAAAAACATCTCATAATTAATCCAAGGGATAAAAAGGGAATGTCCCTTCTAATTTGTCATTCAAAACATCTGAGAAAACTGAAGGCACAGTTGCCAACCATTGAAAAACTTTTGGGGAGCTTTCATGTCGCCACCAAGGCGCATTCACTCGGCGCCATGTGGCGCTCAATCTAAGGGTTGAAGTTTTGGCCAACTCAATCCTATAGTACTTCTCTTACAAAAGCTTCCACTAGCTTCCGATAATCCGGGACCACGTTGACCTCCCATAGCCGATCAAACACTGCTTGCCATTCGGGTGGAAGAGTGTTTATCAAAGCCGGCACCTTCTCAAAGTCCGGCATAAGATAACCATTCAGGATGATTTCTGTATCATCATCGATTGACCTTGATCATATGTGATACTAAATCACCGTCATGCCACCGATAATTAGCTAAATCGACATCGCCTTTTAAGTCTTGCATTTCCCTCGTCCCTTCTCGGGCTTGCGGTATCGTGCATAACTCATTATAGTTCGCAACAAAATGCGGAACTAAAATTGGATCACTTATAATCCATAATAAACATAAGGGAAAATACATAATTTTCCAAAATTCATGCAACAAATGCAGAATAAAAAATGGATTACTTATAACCCACATAGGCATGACTGAAAAAGAAACAAAATCCTTTTTTTTTTTTTTTTTTTTTTTTTTTTTTTTTTTTTCGGGTCAACGGTCGGTCAACGGTCAGTCAACGGTCACGGTCGGTCAACGGGTCAACGGGTCGGGTCAACGGGCGAGCGGGTCGGACCGGTCGGACCGGTCGCGACGGTCGAACCGGTTGGACCGGACGGGCCGGTCGGACCGCTCGCGCGGACCGATCGCACGTGCCTCGCGCGTGCGGGGGATGACGTCACGTAGACGTCATCCGGCACGTGCCGGGCGCGTGCCTGCGTCCGCGAGTCGGGTCGGGTCGCCGGTAGGGTCGGGTCGCCGGTCGGCGACCGCCCGGCGAAACGTCGTCGTCGATGACGTCATCGGTGACGTCATCCGACGGTTACTAACCGTTGGATGACGCCACGATGACGTCATCTCGTGACGTCGGCACGCGTCGGTCCGCGGACCGGCGCGTGCCGGCCGCCGCCGCCCGGCGGCGCGCACGTGCCGGTTCGCCGACCGGCGCGTGTGGCGCACGCGTGCCCAGCCGCCCGGCGCTTCCAAGCGCGCGTCGCGCCCACGCGTTAGCGGCTTCCGGCCGCGCGTGTGGGCGCGTGCGGCGTCTCCTGGCGGCCGGCGACATGTCCTCGGACTCGTCTCGACGTCGCCTTTCTTCCTATGCCTTCAGATTTTTATTTCGACTTACGGAAACTCAGAAAAAAACGGCGTACAGTACTCGGGTGTCGGGATTTCACGCCCGATCCGTACGGCCGAAAACCTTTGCGAAAAATCAATCAAAAAACATCAAATTGATCGGGAAAACGTGAACTAGGGCTCGATATCAATGTTGGGAATAATCGATCCCCGAAAACCGGATTCGACACTAAATCGAACCCCTAAATCAATGCGGAAGACGAAGCCCGGAAAACACGCATCACCGATCGTAAAGCACACCACGGATTCGAGCGTACCTTGTTAGCCACAGATTAGACACCAATGCTGAAGACCGAGGAAAAATTCTGATCCGATGATGTCAATTGGCCTTGAAAGGGAAGCGTCGTCGCCTTAAGCGTTTTGAGAGAAAGAGAGAGTGAAGAGCGTACGTTCAAATGGCCAAAGGGTGTCTTCTCTCTCTCTCTCCTCCCTTTTATACCTTCCCCCATCCACGGGCCTTATTCCCGTGGGCCGGGCCCTTTTGGGCCCAACTTGAGCGGATGGGCCTTAAGCCCATCTAATAAATCCATCAAAAACAATTTAGTTTTCTCTACATTTTAATTGCAGAGATTTCAAATTCATCATCCTTATCCTTCTAGGGACAAGAAACCAAAAGTCGCTTCAAAGAAGGGAAGAGAGGTTGATTTAATAAATTATGCAAATTCAATTCCTCCTCGCTACGCAAAAAGCTGGAAATAGTTATAAAATGAGATCTTTCCAAATGCTTCCCGTAATTAGCTCTGGTGCCACAACTCCAAACTATAAACATCACACTATTCCTATGACGTTCATAGAGAAGCTAGCTCTATAGTAAAAATGATAAATCACACGGTTAGGATTAGTGAAAACTGTGAAGATATTCAAAAAGCGATCATCATTATTATTAAAAATCAAACACAATACCACACGGAAAAGTAACTTTGAAACTTTTCATCTCCTGTGAATGTTCGAAATTTCTTGACACTGAAATCACGAAGTTGCTCTAAGCTGATTGTAGAGAGTGGCATTTCCATGGGTACTTGAACGCAAAGCTCACGCAAGACTTGTCTCGAAGTCGGTCAAAGTCGCAGATTGGCTTGCAAGCATGCAAAAGCTAGCTTGGCAATTGAGACCTCGTTTTGCGCATCTTGAAGACAAAGTCTAGAATGTGAGAGATGTTGATCTAGCACATCCTTCAACATTATTGGCGACTTAGATTAAGTGGACGATGAACATTCCAAGGAGACTTGATACCCTAGATGCTTTCTCATGATTATCTCTAGTGTGATGACTCCAAAGCTATATACATCACATTTTTCGGTGGGAATTGTAGAATAAGCCAGCTCTTTGGGAAAAGTGCTAAAAAAGTCATAAACCTTACCAATTTAGCCCTAAATCTTTTTGTGGTGCCAATTAAGTCATAAACCTTTTTACGTTGTGCCAATTCAGTCATTTTCAGCCAATTTTGGCCGGATTTTGCTGACTGGATGTCAGCCGACTGACGTGACCTGATCGGCGTTGACGTGGATAACTTTTAATAATATTCTAATATTTATGAATATTTTTATTTTTATTTTTTCCTTTATTTTTTATTTTTTTTTTTTTTTTTTTTCTTATCCTCTTCTTCCTCCAGCCGATCGCCAAGGTCCGGTGACCGACTGGAGGAAGAAAAGGATAAGAAAAAAAAACAAAATTTAAAAAATTTAAAAATTTAAAAATATTAAAATATTATTAAAAGTTGTTGACGTCAACGCCGATCGTCATGTCAACCGACCGGTGTCCAGTCAGTAAAATCCGACTAAAATTGACCGAAAAGGACTAAATTGGCATAACGTAAAATGTTTATGGCTTAATTGGCACAAAAAAAAATGTTTATGACTAAATTGACACAAATACAAAAGATTTAAGACTTTTTTAGCACTTTTCCCCAATTTTTTTATAACCTCGTTCATAAACTATATTCAAGTTAACAAAATTACTTCCCATGACTTGATGATTTCAAGTACACACTTCTACATAATCTATATGACACTGAAACATCATGAATTTTCGCCCAATACGTGAATTCACGTACAATCTTCTCATAATTTTCATAATATATGTTAATGGCCCTTTTCTACTGGTTCTTTGAAGCTCAAGCAGATGCTTCTCGCAAGCCTTCATGGAGCTCTCTCCCCCAAAGTAATTTCTTTTTTCAAAATTCACATTTCAAAAGAAGTGCGACTCATTTAGGCTCCAATTAAAACCCCCCATTCTTGCACAATTATTTATAGCAGACGTGAATCTTAGATTCAGTTCACAAGTGCGAGTCTGCCTTCTTGTGGCTCACCAAGTGTCCACAACCTAAAAACACTCATCAACGTATGAACACATGAAATCCTCTTAAACAACAAATTCAACGTCTTTTTTATCTTTCTTTTGCCCCCCATTTCTCTATGTGCTTCTCTCTCTTTTCTTTCTCCGACCAATTTGTCTTAATCATGTGGAGGACCTTGACCGTGAAGACCTTAACTTTTTCATCTTTTAATTACTTCCAACCCTTCAAATGGTCTAATTATGTTACTGCTGGTTCAAAGCTATTCAATTTCATAATCTGATTGGACTCAATTATTAAATACTGATCCTTTTTCCCTTTTTAACTAGTAATTTCTTGACATACATTTTCAGTCTTCATGATTTTGAATTAATAGAATGATTATATTCAATATTTTAATATAATTCAGGGACTACAGTGAATATGTATGAAAAGTCCGGAGATTACATTGAACAAATTAAAAATTAATGAACCACATTGCACATAAAAGATTAGGGACAATATCGAACATTTTTATATAGTCTATGAACTAAATTAAATATATACCAAAATTTCATAAAATGAAAATTCAAGGATCACATTGCATGTTGGTCTAAAGATCATGGATTATATTAAATGAATTAAAAATTCGGAGAACACATTGCACATTGAGCTCAAGTTCGTGGGCCATTTGTATCATTATCCTTTTCTTTTATCCCTTAAACTCCTTTATATTTTCTTGAAAGAAGATTACTGTTTTTGTATACGCACAATTGTTTGTATAACACCAACGTATGTTCTACTCACTGTCCGACGCTTTTTTGCGAAGAAATCCCAAGACTCCTTAGATAAACAATCCACCTCCTTCTTCATTTTTCGTGCCTACTCCATTTATCAATTTGCATATATCCTATTGATATACGAAAAAAGATACATAATCCAATGTCAAACTGCACATTATTGTGTTATAGTATTAAGAAGTGTTCTGTAGAAATTAATCAACGATAAAATCAAGACGATAAAATATAGAAAAGAATTAGATGAAAAGCATAGTTCCTTAAATTAGTTCTACGTGAGAGGACCAAAATCAACACTAGAATTCAAATTAATATTTTTAAGAAATTCTACCACTGTTAAAGAAAAGCTTCCAAATTAGGACAAGAATACTCAATATGATCAATGTGGTCTTAATTCTTCTTCAAGCTTTCAATCGAAATCATTTCAAATGTAGAAGACGACTGATTTTTCACAGTGCATCGCAAGAAAAAAATTTAGTTTTCTCTACATTCTAACTGCAGATATTTCAAAGTCATTATCCTTATCCCTCTAGGGACAAGAAACCAAAAGTCGTTATTGAAGAGAGTCGACTGGACGACAATGTGTGTTAGAAAAGAAAAAGTTGTTTGAGTGAATATCGCACATATTAAGGAACGTGAATTGTGGTTTTGGTGCCCATGCCATACTTCATTCAAATTAATCAATGAAAGAATGACAATAAACATATGAAAGTATTTTAGGGATCTAAGTGGACCAATTAAAAGTTCTAGGATGACATTGTACATTTGTCAAAAAGTAACTTGATTGAACTAATTAAAAATGCAAGTATGATAGTACACATTAATAAAAGTTCACAGACAACTGGTATCATTGTGCCTTCTGGCAATAGAAACTACAATTTTTACATCTCGCTTCAAAGAAGGGAAGAGATGTTGATTTAATACTTTTTGCAAATTCAATTTCTCCTCGCCACGCAAAAAGCCGGAGATAGTTTTGAAATGAGATCTTCCCAAATGCCTTCCCGCAATTAATTTCGGTGCCACAACTCCAAACTGTAGACATCGCACCATTCCTATGACGTTCACAGAGAAGCTAGCTCTGTAGTAAAAATGATAAATCACATGGTTGGGATTAGTGAAAACAATGAAGATATTCCAAAAGCGATCATCATCATTATTAAAAACCAAATATAATACCACACGAAAAAGTAACTCCGAAACTTACCATCTCCCGTGAATGTTCAAAATTTCTTGACACTGAAATCGCGAAGTTGCTCTAAGCTTATTGCAGAGAGTGGCGTTTCTCTGCGTACTTGAATGCAAAGCTCATGCGAGACTTGTGCCATAGTTGGTCGAAGCCGCGGATCGGCTTGCAAGCATGCAAAAGCTAGCTTGGCAATCAAGATCACGTTTTGTGCATCTCGAAGACAAAGTCTAGAAGGTGAGAGACGTTGATCTAGCACATCCTTCAACATTATTGGTGACTCAGATTGGTTGGATGATGAACATTCTGGGGAGATGTGATACCCTGGATGCTTTCCCATGATTGTTTCCAATGCGACGACACCAAAGCTATACACATCGCATTTGTCGGTAGGAACTGTAGAATAAGCTAGCTCTGCGAGTAGAGAATTCATGGTTTTTCTATAACCTCGTTCATAAGCTGTATTCAAGTTAATGACATTGGTTCCCATGACGTGATGATTACAAGTACAAATTTCTACTTAATCTATACTTACAACATTGATTTGATCATGGGAGTTTATGTTTCAACAAAGTTCGAAGAAGTTTGTTCGACACTTAAAGTAAGAGCATCTTTAGGTAATACGAACTTAATAACCTTGAAACGGATGGATTACGATATTTTTCCTCATTTACCAATTCTTCCTTACTGGGGAAATAAAAAAGCTTTCTGTCTACGCTGAACTTGAAAACTTTGATGGAGCAAACAAATTGCCTTAAGAAGATTAAATAACTAAAGAACTGCACCAAACTAGCAAATTTCAATTATGGAAGGGATGTCTGACACCAACATCATTAAAAATTGCAAAAATTACGAAGTACCTGGAGCAATATACCCAATGGTGCCAGCAATAGCAGTCCAGTTTGACGAATCTGGCCTCAATAGTCTTGCAGTGCCAAAATCGGAAACATGAGCCTCATAATCACGATCCAATAGAATGTTGTTACTGGTCAAGTCTCGATGAATCAACGGAGGTGAGCAGTCATGATGCATATAGGACAATGCATTTGCAACTCCTCGAATCACATTTACCCTCTTGTCCCATTGAAATTCTATTTCTCTTTCATCATCACTCAAAGTTGTTCTCAAGCTCCCTCTTTCCACGTACTCATACACTAGAAAACAATGTTGGGCATGAGAGCAAAACCCATAAAATTTCACAATATTTCGATGGCGTATATTTGTCAGGGCTTGAATTTCCCTTCCAAATGGAGTCAAATTGACGATCTCACTATCTTCCAAAGATGATGAGATTTGCTTCACCGCAACCGTTTGACCTTCTGATATCTCGGCTTTATAAACAATCCCATATGCTCCTTCACCCACATAGTACTTGGAGTCAAATCCTCCCGTGGCCTCGATGATTTGATCATAGAAAACCTTGCCATCATAACTCAAAATACGCATAAAATCCAAATCATTTGCTGGCTCGTTGTTCTCTTTCTTGATAATCCTTCTTCGACGGTGATTGATGAATATAAGAATGATCAAGATGCAAGATAGGAGGAGAAACCCCAAGAACGAGAGAATGAGGACAACTGTGATTCTAATTCCAAGGTGTTTCTTGCTCGCTGTAGAATTGCATTTTGGTAAACCAACAACATTTCCACAAAGCCCTTTGTTATGCTGAATTGCCTCAAATGGAGCCTCAATGAAAGCCTTCACATTTGGGAGAGGACCTTCCAGATCATTGTAGGATACATCAATGGAAATCAAAGCCAACATATCATCAAAAATATGTGCAATAGAATCGGAGAGGTTGTTGTGGGAAATATTTAGATATTGCAGCATTCTCAACTTTCCAAGCTCTCTTGGTATATTTTCAGTCAACATATTATAACTCAAGTCAAGAACCTCAATGAATTGTGCGCTGCCTATCTCAAAAGGGATGCTTCTCCGAATTTTGTTTCTGCTCAAGTTCAAGCGCAACAAGTTTTGGCATGAGCCTAACTGCATCGGTATTGATCCGCTCAAATCGTTTGATGCCAAGTTTAGATATGCCAGATGGGATAAAAGTCCAATCTCAGGTGGGACATTTCCCATGATCATGTTGTTGCTTAGATCAAGTTCTAACAACAATGATAGGCTTCCTAATTCCCTCGGAATCTCCCCGCTTATATTATTTAATGAAAGGTCCAGTCTCTGTAATTGAGCCATCCTTCCAAATATCGTGGGTATCTCATTAGAAATGCTATTGTTTGACATCCTTAAGCTCGTCAAATTATGACAAAGCTCCCATTTCCGCGAAAGTTTGCCGGTCAAATGATTGTGGCTCAAGTCTACATAATACAAATGTGGATATATTCCAAAAGCTTCGGTAATGTTTCCAGTCAGTTGGTTTTCGTCTAGTCTCAATCTGATTAATGTGTTACAATTCACTAAGCTTGTTGGAATGGGACCCTTGAAATGATTATTGTTGACGCATAAATATTGCAATGATCTCCCGAGGCATACATCTTTTGGCAGCTCCCCCTCTAATTCATTATTATATATATTCAACGAAACCAAACTTGTTAATTCATTAAATTCAAAAGGTAAGGAACCAATGAATTTATTCTCAGCAAGCCCTAAATCAGTTAAATTCGCCAAGCTTCCGATTGATGCGGGGATTGGACCAGTCAAATTATTAAAGGATACATACAATGCTGTAAGAGATATCAATTTCCCTAACTCTTGTGGAATTGAGCCTGAAAGATGATTAAAGTTAAGATCTAACGTCTTTAGATCACTCAAGTTCTGCAAAGACAATGGTATTGGACCAACCAAATCATTTTTTGACAAATCCAATACTTCAAGATGTACCAATCTCCCAATTTCTGAAGGTATGGATCCCGAAAACCCATTTTGCCATAACCAAAGGGACTTCAATTTCATTAAGTTACTAATCTCTCTTGGAATGGAACCACAAAGGTAATTACGAGAAATGCTAAATTCAATCACATTTCCTAATCTTCCAAGGGAATTAGGAATGAGGCTTGAAAGTTGATTTTTCCATAGGTAAAGATACATAAGGCTGCTCAAGTTCCCTAATGAAGCAGGGATAGAACCGGTGAGAGCATTTCTGGAAAAATCAAGTTCCAAAAGAGAATCCAACCATCCAATTTCTCGAGGGATGTGACCACTCAGATTGTTTGCACTTAGGGATAAAAAATGAAGACTCTCTAGTGTGCCAATACATGGAGGAATGTCCCCAGACAATTCATTGTCATAAAGATAAAGAGAGTTGAGTTTGGAAAGGTTACACATGCTCCAAGGAATGGATCCTGACAATCTATTTCCCCATAAGCTAAGAAAATTCAAGCTCCTCAAGCCACAAATTTCAAGTGGAATGGAACTAGAGAGGGTATTCCTTGAAATGAATAATGTGGTTAGGTTGCCTAATTTCGTAAGAGAAGTAGGGATTGGACCAGTCAAATTATTTTGGAAAAGGTTAAGAAAAGATAAACTTGTCAAGTTTCCAATAGAACGAGGAATTGAGCCAATGAGATTATTTGATGATAAGTCAAGTTCAATGAGGGAAGCGAGCCTTCCAATTTCTGAAGGTATGGGTCCTGACAGTCCATTTTGCCATAAATAAAGAGACTTCAAATTCCTCATGTCACTTATCTCTCTCGGAATCGAACTAGAAAAGTTATTCCGCGAAATGCTGAATTCGATTAAGTTGCGTAGTTTTCCGAGAGAGTTAGGAATGGGCCCTGAAAGTTGATTTTTCCATAGATAAAGATACATAAGGCTGCTCAAGTTCCCTAATGAAGTAGGGATAGAACCGGTGAGAGCATTTCTGGAAAAATCAAGTTCCAAAAGAGAATCCAACCATCCAATCTCTCGAGGGATGTGACCACTCAGGTTGTTTGCACAAAGGGACAAAGAATGAAGACTCTCTAGCGTACCTATACTTGGAGGAATGTTCCTGGACAATTCGTTGCCACAAAGATTAAGAGAGTTGAGTTTGGAAAGGTTACCGATACTTGAGGGGATAGTGCCATAGATCGAGTTGTTGCCAAGTTCCAAGCTAACCACATTGGTTAAGTGCGAGAAGTCAAGGTTGTCTAGAGTTCCCCTCAAACCAAGATAGGAAAGATTTAGATGGGTGACAGCTCCATAGTTGTCGCAAATGACACCGGTAAAGCTGCAAGGATTGTTGCCGTGCCATGAAGAGAGGAGAGATTGGCTATGGCTATCAAGAGTAGATTTCCAATTCAAGAGAGCTGTTGCTTCATCCTTATTCTCAATCGCATTGACAATGAAAGAAGAAGTGGAGGACGCAAAAGCGTCTACACCATGAAATGAAGTGGCGTGGACCAAGAAGAGCAAGAACAAGAAGGTACCCAGAGGAGAGTGGTTGGACGGCAATACGGAAGAAATCATGATTCGGGGAATGGTTGATTTATGAGAGGTAAGATGGTTCAGGTCTTCATATGGTTAACTAGATTGATGACATATTTATAGATGGAATATCACTACCGAAGCCTCAGTCGGAGCCAATGTCTATTACAGCTGTACAACGTTTTCCAAGCAGATAGGGCCTTCTCATCGACGATAAATTGCAGGAAAAGTCTTCTCTTTTTGTTTTTAATCGATTTAACTGGGAAAATTTTAAATTCAATTCCGACCATTTCGGGCGGAAATTGAGAAAGCATGAGGCCTTTTTGATTTTGCCTCGTGGCGCGGAAAAGCCACGGTTAAGAAAAATTGGATCTTTGGCGTCAGCTTCCTCTCCACGATTTCCAACAACTCTGTTAATTAACTTCATGGACAGAATAAATAAGTAGATAATGTTCGTTCTCTCATCAGGCAATCACTTAACCAACACATTGGATTTAAATCTTAGTATAATAGTAATACCCATGCAAGGATCATGTATTTAATTAAAACCACTTGAATACATATTTTCGTTTTACTATTTAATTCATTTAAATTTTGGGTTGGACATACTTTTTCACCTTTTGTTAATCTGAAATGTTATGAATTTTCACACTATATAAATATTGATACATGAATTCACATACAATCTTTTCATAATTTTCATTATATATGGTTAATGGCAGTCTTCTACTAATTCTTTGAAGCTCAAGCACATGCTCCTCCCAAGCCCCAATAGATCTCTCTCTGTCTCTTTCTCTTCCCAAATAATTTCTTATTTTTTCTTTTTGTGAAATTTCTAGCTTGAAACAATTATTTAAAGAACTTTACCAAAAAAAAAAACAATTATTTAAAGAAGATCACATTTCAAAAGAAGTACGACTCATCTAGGCTCCAATAATAAACCCCATCCTCACACAATTATTTATAGCAAATGTGAATCTTGGATTCACTTTACATGTGTGGGTCTTCCTCTTTTTTTGCTCACCATATCTTCACCCCCTAAGACACTCTTGAACATATGAACACAAGAAATCCTCATAAATAATGAAATCAATGTCAGCTTTATCTTTCAACCAAAAAAAAAGCATCAGCTTTATTTTTCTTTTGCCTCAGTTTTCTCGAAAATTTCTTTTTGTTTGTGTGCTTCTCTCCCTTTTCTTTCTCCAGTCAATTTGTCTTAATCACGTGGAGGACCCTGGCCCTTAAAAGACCTTAACTACTTCAACTTTTTTTTTTTGACTTCCATCCCTTCAAATGGTCTAATTACGTTACCATTAGTGCAAAGCTATTCAATTCCATAATTACGTTACTTTTCTGTCTTCATGGACTTAGTTCCTCATTATTCACGGTCTCTCACCGTGTTACACATGATGGGTCCGAATAAAGTCATGTCCCACTCGAAAATTCACAAAGCCCATTGTTTCGCCGGAATTGTTTTTGTAATAAAATATCTTTATGCAAAAGTAGTTCTTCGACTTTTATTTAAAAAGATTAAGGTCTTGCGCTAACTTCGGGCAAAGGATATCTCATACAAAAAAGGAATTGACTTCTCCAATTCATATAGCTCTATACAATCTCAAACTAGATCGGAATTCAATCAATGACAAAGCCTGAAATTACAAACTCGATAATGCAACTTCGTCGGAATTTAGTCAATGACACGACCTAAGAACATAAAGATACTACATTGGAATTCAATCAATGACATAGCTGTAAGATAAAGATATGTGCCGGAATTTAATTGATAATGTGAATTTGAGAACGACAGTTAAGGAAATTTAAAGTACAATGTAGGGAAGATAATTGAAAGATGACATTTGGCTTGATTTTTTTTTTTTTTTTGGGGGTGGGGTTCTAATGGGTGATTGGCGGTATTTTTAATGGCTTACGGTAACTACTTTTTGACGATTCTCAGCGGTTATAATTTTCCAAGTAACTTTTGTTGGTTACCTCTATGTTTCTAAATTTTAAGTGCAAAAATTGCTCCATGACCTGGTTTCTTGTAATCAATGTATGTTCCACGATCTTGCTTTCAAGCAGTAACTATTCCCTTAAACAATGCCCGTCTTTGATCTCAACTAATTCATCGGACGACTTGGTATTTACATAGTGACTATTCCTGCAAAATAGTGCGCCTTTGGTCTCATTAATTTTAAATTTCGGAGCAGCTAATTAATATTCTTTTAATAGATTTGGCAATATTCATATTAGCAAGTGCTTGTTGTCTATTGCTGTATTTCGACAACTGAGCAGATGGCGTCGATGAATACCATCGTCGGTCGACATGTATTGATCCATATACTTGTCGATAAGTCAGCATGTTGTACTCATGTGCCATGCATGTGACTATCTACAGTTGTCTCATGTGTTGTACACGTGTTTCCTACTCTTTATGACTTCCTTCGAAAACGATCTTTCAATTTTTGGCTTAATGGGCTTGCTCTAGTCAACCTTCCTTTAAGATTGTCGATAAAATAAGTTTTTACCCCAAGTTCGAAGTGTATTTACCGCAGTATCGTGCCAAACAATATGGCCTAAAGCAAGCTGTGCCGATGCAAGCCCCATAATTCTTGAATTTCCTTATATGGACAAACATAAATATAAGCTCTCGGAGAGGGGTCCTTTCAACTGCTCTATGATCACCCAAATTATGCACAGTCGGTACTTCTCCAACATCGATGAATTCCAACCTGCTCTTGGTTGTACAACTGAATGGACTACATGATGGGTTTCTGTAGTCTTTGATTCTTCTTACAAAGAGGCCACTAAGTCCGGCCCAACCCAAGTAAAATCACTTCATAGTCATACGCATGTTAAACCCAAGGCTGCCAAGAAAAGAGGGAAGAAGGCCCTAAATCCTATTAAACCGTCCGGTCGACAAGCGTCGAAGCAAGATTCATCAATAGATGAAGAAATCGAAAGAATGTTTTCAGAGGACACTACAACTCTTTATCTCCGAAGTTTTCGAAAAAGAATACCAAAAGAAAATCCAACAAAGGCAATTGTCTTGCCTTACACTCCTTGCCTTTGCTTTTTAAGAGGAGGAAGAAGTGGATGCAAACGCACTTTTAGCAAAGAAAAGGAAGAGGAACTTCTCAACTCTACCTAGAAGTTCACATACCGAAGGAGGTCTTGATCCAATTTATCTGACAATAGCATCTGATGCCACCGAGTTTGTGGGCGCCTTACCCACTTTAAGCAGTCAGGTCATTCCAGCCGCGTCTTCCTCTGGGGATGCTGGTGTAAATATTGAATTGAGTCACAATTTTCCTCCTGCCTCTGTGAATACCTTACCAGTTCCATCTCCAATTCCTTTAAAGTGTATGGCAAGTCTTTCCCAGCACACTAACGATTCCTCGTTTGATGAAATGTCGACATGGCTCAGGCATTGACACAGCCCAAAGCTAATTTGTTAGTGCATCTATAGGTGGTCAGGATTTATCAAATGTACTCGTCAATACATCTTAACAACTTTTGTCAGCTGAGCCTGCTCTTTTACTTCTTCCAGCACCAGAGCAAATTCTATTACTCTTGTCTTTTTCTAATCTTGTTTGATGTGTTCAGCTGAATGAGTTCATTTCTGACCTCATCAGGTAACATGAAGGACCCACTAGTGACCCCATCGATTGCTCCAAATTCTGTTGTCAACTTAGGATCCTCTTCTGGCGAGCTAAACAAAGGGACTGACTCTGTTGTTGAAACCACTCGTGATCCTCCATCAACTTCTGTTCCCGCTAAACACTTCTCCGATGTTTTATTGCCATCTTCTTCTTCAACGCAGCAATTGCATCAAGTTGTTGATGAATGTTCTCTGAGTTCTCTTGCCAAAGCCAGACATAAATTGGAAAAGGCTTCCCAAGTTTTAGCTATCAACTCCAACAATTTAATCTTCAGGGTCCTCAACTCCTGGCGAAGCTACTACTAAAAGGATATGAGGTAAATTGTTGGAGTTCCTTGATCTCTCAAGTGGCGGCTTTCCAATTGTGTGAAGAGAATATCAGCGTTGCCTTGCCTCCTGGGCTCAGAGAAAAATATCGAGACTTCTCGAATGGCTTTACCACTAGATTGGAAACTTACCAACACAACCATGAGTCGATAATCTCTTTGACTGTCCTAAAAGAAAATCACCCAGACCTCAATCAGTCCATTGAAGAAACCAGCCACAGTGTGAGAACTAACCAAGCTACTTTGCGCACTATAATTGATGAAATAGCTTGTCTCGATTAGGAAGAGACACTACTTGAAAAACAGCTTGCTCAAATTGAAACGGAGCTGGCTGCCACACGTCACTAACAGAAACTTAAGCATGCTTAGAGGGCTCAAGTGGAAGAGGTCTTGGAGCAGCACACTACTTCCCTCAAAGAACTAAAGAAGAATGAATATGACCATTTGACAGCAAGGAATGCCAAAAGACATGGCCTCGAGAATCGGTAGACCACAGAAAATGGCAAGTTAAACTTTCGCATGTTGGCTTTCCAAAAGGAGGTAAAAAATATAGTATATCCAAATAACATTTCTCATTAATGAAATTACCTTTTTATTCCTTCAATCTGAATATGTATGTCGAAATTCTCATTGACTAACACCTCAATGATAATCGGCGCATTGGAGATCGGCCTTTCAAGGTTATCAAGCTCAATGGCGGGAACTAGATTTAATTCAATTTTCATATGGTTTAACTTACAACAACTATCAACAGTCCCACTAAGCTCCAGTCCTTTCAAATCTTTGGGTAGTGTGCTCAAGTTGGTTACCCGAAGGGACATATTTATACCCGATCATTCACCCGTAGGATGTATTCTATGACCTTGTCTTCAATTTTTGATAACAAAATGGCGCATGACCCTCGTTTTTCTTCAAATGCCTAGTATGTAGTGTACTTGAAGCGCTTCGACAATTGCCATTGTTATGAAGACAATGGACATATGTCTTTGTCCTTCATGGACTACGATCTGCTCGAGACCATATAATTTTGGGTTATTACCTCAAATATGTTCCCCCTCCGACTGCATTCACAGACTGCTTTCCTCGCCATTATGTGGAGGTGCTTCCAATCGATTGGGATTGTATCTGTGCTCATGCCTGGTCTGCCCTCAACTGTCGATTTAAAACCTTCCCATCTTTCGATGAGCAGTTCTTTCAGTGCTATCTAAGGTTACAACACGGGACCAACCTGTTACCAGGCCAAGATTGAATGGCTTTTGAGGCTCCATTGCATATCTTTTGACCCAATTGAATTCAGTTTCATTTGCAGGTGGATAAAAAAAATAAGGTTTTCTTGCTGATGCAGGTGGTCCAAGGCCTCCACTTAGTGGTTTAGTTTTCTTTAATTACTAATTAATAAAAGAGCCAATGCTTTTGCTCGATTCTAGTCTCTCAAGCGATACATGTTCATGAATAGAATTCACCTAACAATGTTGCCATTCTCCATCTCATTATTACACACATATGTTTGTTTTATGGATCATACTAAAAAAAATTGCTTGCAAATTTTACTTATGAGTAGGATGAAGATACTCGCAAGCATAAAACATGACTGGGACATGCCCGCCAAAATCGTTTTCTTCACACCATGTGTTATGAAGTGAAGAACTGTGTGTCAATCGAAGTCGAATTCAATTTCGAACTATACTTAAAAATAGAAGGGGAAGAGAGGAAGTAACCCCTAATCAATGGTAATTACTATTTTTTAATCGAGTAATTGTTTGTGCTCTTTATACACCTAACAAAAGAAGCGACAATGACATTCATATGGCAGTTTAGGTGGGAAAAAGATGGTGATGAAAGCCATTGTATGTCCCATGAATGGTAAGTTCCAGTCCATCACACGTTAAGCAGTTCGAGAAAGGTGACTTCAAGATAAGGATTATCAATAATTAATCATACATTGAGTTGTTAATTTAAGTGGGTGTGACGTAGGTTGGGGCATCTTCTCGAGATGTTGGGAAGATCCAGGACAGAAGTATCTGTGGTAATAACTGACCTTCATATGCTGCAAAAGTTGATCACATATAGCAAGCAATTTCTTTTATTTAACTAATTGGTTGGCAAAAATGGGCGATCACTTTCGGCATTAAGGATTACTCTCCCACTGGTAATGAGTTTATTGGAGATTGCATATTTTTCAAAAATAAAGAAAGAGGATTGAGACAAGATTGCCAAGAAGAAGACATCCTCTGTTAGTGCAAAGAAAAAAATACATTAGGTACTCCACAACATTAGAAACTCTATGTATAAGACCTAGCATGCTCTTTTGGGAGAAAGATTTATCCTCATATTGGAATAATTACAAAGAAACTCACGCTATGTCGCAGGAAAATAAATTACTAAATTACTAGATCGACTAATAAAAAAAAGATGTTTCATAATTCATAGTGAGATTTGTAACGAGAATTCCTTAAATCGGTAACATAGCCTAAGGTCATATATATATTACATAATGAGAAAGATCCATAGTGTAGCCTTCTATAGTTTTTTTTTTTTTTTTTTTTTTGGTCGAAAGTAGTGCTTGCATTTCATTCTTTGATACGAGAATTACAAGGAAAGGATAAGTTGAAATCAAAACTTAAAATATTCCAAAGGGGTTGCGGTGGTTCGATTTGCCAACCTGAGGGAAGGGTTTTTAGGCGAAATGCTTTTGCTACCCAATCTGCAGCATAATTTGCATCTCTGGAACAGTGGGTTAGCTTTGCGTGGGGCACTTGGGCCAAAATCTGCTGGCACTCCTGTATCAGGTCCTTCACGGCCCATGGTGCTTCTATCTGGCCCATAATGGACTCTACAACCGTGTGGCAATCAGTTTCACAAACTAAAGACTTCTTCGATTCTTGTGCTTGCCCCACGTGAGTGTCGTTCTCTTTCTTCAACAAACGCAGTCCATGGAGCACGGCTAGGGTTTCCGCTTGTAGGGGTGAGGAGGCGTGAATGGCTTTGGCGAAGCCCTCAACGATTACTCCGCTGGAATTTCGCAAGCCTTCTATAGTTCAAAACGTCTTGAAATCTTGGCAATTCCCACTTTTCATATGAAGAGATTTAATCGATGCATGTATTAGGGGAAGAGCTCAAAAATAATTACTCAATTATAAGTGGCGCCTCTTACTCTATACTTAATTCACATTCAAACACTTCTAATACCATACACTCCATGTTATGCCGCCTACTCTATATTACCTTCAACACTTGTAACATTAGTATATGCAATTTATTAATGAAATAAAACTTCATATAAGAGACAAGAACAAGCTAAATTCATTGTTGAAAAATGTAATTTGATTTTTTAATTCATTTGTAATATGAAAAAACAACATAAAGAAAGTTCTTTCATAAATAAGTACTTAATTATACATTACGCCACATACTCTGAAATTAATTTGCCCCGTACACATCTAACATGTATTTTTTTTTTTTTAACTTTAACACAACTTGATTTAGGAGACAAGAACAGGCTAAATTTTTTATTGAAAAGATTGAATTGATTTTTTAATTTTATAAGTACAAAAGACACTACAAATAATGTTTTGAGTGTTTGGCGAATTGGAGTTGCGACCAAGAGGACTGCACCCCCCGTCCTCGACTGTGAGATTTACGCACAGGATCACTTGTCTAACAAGAGATCTGTCATGAGTTACAGAAAAATGTTATAGCCCAAGTCTTTGATTGTCAACTCTAATTAGAAAAGACCGAGCAGGACATGGTGGATCTAAATCCGCTAAGTGTCGGGAGTTTCTTAGTCGGCAAACATGGTCCATGGATAGTCGACGAGGAGATTAGCAATTGCCAACAGTGTGCATAAAGAAAAATTATTAAGCCCTGAGACATGAGTGTCGGTAAGTGAAGTTCAATTTAGTCAGCAAACAGACCACGAACACATTATCGGCGACGAGCTGAGCACTAAATAACCACCAAGGTTATGAGTGATGATCTCGAATACAATTCACATGAGTGAGTCAATGTGGTTGCTAGGCTGACATGATCCAAAAGTAGTGGAGCCATAAATCTTGTAAGCCACTAACCGTGAAGGCTGAGAAACATGGGCTGTTATAACTGAGAAAGAGGGGTTGCAAGTTGCATAAGAAACTGTCAACGTGGGGTGAGCAATGAACGCATGGTCGTCGATGGTGGATCTTTGGTAACCATTTGTAAATACATGTGGGTGAATTCTAGAAGTCACGTAAGATGTTATTTACTTTCTTTGTAATTGTTATTAATCATCGCTAGTGGATTTAAATAGGATTAATATCCTGGAAAATTCCAAACTGGTATACGTGTAACAAATTTACCATAAACTAATTTTTTGACCATGAAAAACTCCAAATTAGTACACTTATGACAAATTTACTTCAACTGATCATAAAAAACCCTAAACTGGTATACTTGTGACAAATTTATCCTAAATTAATTTACTCAACCGTAAAAAACCTTAAACTGATATTTTTGAGATAAATATACCCTCTGTTAAGTTGGATTAATATTACAAAAATCACAAAAATTGCATAACTATGACAAATGAAGAGTAAAATCGCAAATTGTTATACCGGTCAACTGTCACGTGTCATTTAACTTAATAATTTGACAGTAAGATTTAATGGAAATTAACATAGGGTAAATTCATCACAAGTGTATTAGTTGAGGTAAATTTATCAAAGGTGTATTAGTTTGGGATTTTTTATGGTCAAAAAATTAGTTTGGGGTAAATTTGTCAAGATGTACCAGTTTGGAGTTTTTCAGGGTATTAACTCATTTAAATATTAGGATTGTAATTCAAGCAAGTGACCATTAATCAATCAATAGACACTATGTCGCGACCTATATTTTTCGGGTGCACCACCTAAAACTAGGTTAATGGATTGCTAAGCTTTTTAATTAGCTCGGGCTCTCCCAAGCCCATACCAATTCGCGACTTAAGTCTAAATTTTTAAATATGCAAGAGGTTATTAACTAGGAGTCGCCACTAATCGGTTTATGGTAGGTTGATTAGACACCTAAGTAAAATAAATGGAGATTTATTTTACTCTTACAAATCGAGGCGAGTACGGGAATTTTTGGTTACACTAGATTTTTTTAATACCCTTTCGGTACCATTTCTTTTTTAATTTTTCAATTTTTTTTTTTTTTTGCAAGTAGCTGATTTATTTTAACCTAAATTACTATCATGCAAATTTGGTGACCACACCTGGTGCTCATCCATTATTGAAACATTCAAATAAATAAATTGCATCACACAAAGCAAGCAATCATTTTTTTGGATTTTCTTAAAGATTAGAATTCTTTTATAAAAATGCATTTTTAAACTAAATGACTTAATCCCATTAATATGCAAATTATAATTAAATGGGCCTATTATGCAAATTAATTAACATGCACCTCATGACCTAATTTCACTAATGAATAAATTCTGATTAAATGCTTCTATTATCCGAACTAGTTAACATGCGCCTAGTATTTTTGCAATTTTTTATTGGAATTCAGAATTTATGAAAACCCTAATTAATCTATCTAAAAAGGGATAATTTTCTAATTTATTCTAGGGATTAATTTGACTTAAACCCTATCCTATCTTAGAAAACTATTTTTTTAGAAAAATGAGATTATTGAAATGTGCAAAGATTGTTTTGAATCAATCCTAATCTATTCCTAAAAATGCAATCCTAAAAATGTAATCCTAAGAAAATTCCAATTTACTAAACCTACATGTTTAATTTACTAAACCTATATGCTCATGCAGAATTTTAACTTATGTTTTTTATTTTTTAATTTTTAGTTTTTTTAAAGATAAGTAATTATTAAATAAATATTAAATCTAAACTATCAACAAAATAAAGGATTAAAATAATCGAAAATATAACCTGTTGTCTCATAGGTCAAATTAACGATTATCCTAACCCTAATTATCACAACAAAGAGATCAAAATAATTAAAAATCTGATCCGAAGTCTTACGGATCAAATTAATAATTATAATGATTTAACCATTAAAATTCTACCAAAAAGCCCAAAAATTGGTATAATTAAAAAAATAATCCAATGTCTCTCAGATTAAATTAATAATTATATTAATTCCGGACAAAATCCTAGTAGATAATGCCTACAAAATGCACAAATATTAACATTGACAAACCATATTCCAACTTAATAATAACAAAACTTGAAAATAAAGGAATGAATAAAATAAAGTAAAATGAAAAATAAAACAAACTACCTCAACGGGGAATGCAGGAAGGACAAGTGCGACGTAGGGATCGGATGTGATTTGGGCTGCTAGTCGCGCAATGGTGCGAATACGGCGTCGGCTGAGGGAGGGGCTCTGGCGCGATGGCGATGCTGCTGTGCGTCAGGGGCAAGTCCGGCGAGGTTAGGAGCGGCGGCTGTGCGGGGGTTGATGACGCCGGGGGCTCACCGGTGCGGCACGGCGATGATGGCGCGGCGGTGGTGCGGGTTGCTGCGGGTCACAGGTTGCTGTGCGGCGACGCTCGCAGGTGCTGGTACGCGGAGGGAGCGAGCGGGATGCTGAGGCGGTGGCGAGCAACGGGTCGGACTCAGCGACGGGTGGGTCGCAGGTTGCAGAGGCGCGGCGGCGTCGGTCTCCGAGCGGTGCGGAGGCGTTACTGGTACTCAGGCGGGACAGAAGCGGAGGTCCTGCTGGTGCTCGAGCAGGTGACGCTGAAGCAGGGCTGCTGCTGCGTCGGACGCGGCTTCAAAATGCAGGGCGGCGGTGTCCGAAGCAGGGTGGCGGAGGCGCGATCAGAGGTGCTGGATCACGGCTGCAGCAGGTGTCAGCACTGGCGGAGCTGCGGTGAGAGCAGCAGAGGTGCGGATCGAGTGGCGAGGAAGAGGCAAAGAAGAAGAACAGTAACCTTGCTTTTTTTTCTTTATTTTTTTTTTACCTCTGTCAACCGCACATCCTTTCTGCTGTTGTTGACTTCTTTTCCTCTGCACTTGTCACGAAAAGAGAAGAAAAGGCTCCCTTTTGTTTTTTGTTTTTTTTTTCTTTTTTGGACTCTTTCTTGCACAGATTTTTTTCACCCGTATTTCTCTCTTGAATTTTTTCGGTCTCCCCTACCTCACACTTTTCTCTGCACCTTTTTTTTGCACGAACTCTTTTCACGATTTTTTTCAACTCTCGCTCCTGAAATTTTTCGAATTTTCCCCCCTCTCTGCGGTGTCCCAAGTGTGGACTTGTGCATGAATTCTCGCAGAGTAAAAAAAGAATGGCAGTGAGATGTTGATGTAGATTAGGCGTGAAAGCCCACGGTGACCGAGAAATTGAACCTAGACAGCAAGTGAAAACACGAAAATAGATGAGTTAAAAGATTCAAATAGCGAAACGGAATTTCCTGTGATCAAACTAAAAAATGCTTGACTTAGCTTGTCGTCAATATCCACAAAGCGAGATGAACGCGGCACGTCGAGAGGACTGCCAACGCCATAGTCCAATTCGGCAAATTCTCGGGATAGTGGACATGAGATGTTTGAGGGTGTGTCTCTCCTCTTTTTTTTCATGACTCGACATGTCTCTTTTTATAGCATAAGACTTCCACTTAACATTGGAAAGTCAGAATCAGTGCTCCTTTGATCGTGGGGATTGCCAAATCTTAACCCTGATTTGTCACCGTAAATCTCTCAAGTATGCGTCCCTCATCTTCTTTTGCAATCTTTTCCTTTTCTGATTCACTTATATTGCCATGAACGTGTCCAGATTCATTCACTTGCGCATGAACGCCCAATATTGGAGTGAGTGTCCATTCTTTCCATATTGTCAAAATCTTGCTCTTTGTTCGCCTGATTTTTCAATTCTTTCTACATTTATCAAAATCTGAATACTTATCAGAATTTCAAACTTCCATGCATAATCAATCAAATCAATTTTCCCCTTTTTTATTTTTTATTTTCAAAATGCAATTTTATTTTTCCAAAATTAGGTGTCAACACACTAGTTGTTCAAATTTTATCTTCCCATTATCTTTACATTATAGTACCCTTTTACATGGCAGACCGTGATTGTTTCCAATTTTTGTACCTTTAACTTTTCCATCGATAATTGTTTCCGGTCCAAGAATTAACAAATGTCCCTTCATATCCTTTGACAATTTCCATATCGATCCGTATTTTGAAAGGTGCTTCATTGACACTTTCAGCGAAACAATCACCATAAACTGATTTCCACAAAACAAACTCAGTTCTTGGGTTGAATTAGGAGATGTCAGTTGGTGCGGGCTGGTTTCAAATGTAACTAGTTCAAATTTTCGGCTCCGATTCTTTGGAACTCCAAGGTCGATTCCATCTTCCGCCTTTGGAGCTGATCACCCTCACTCATGCATATAAAATCACCACATAAGATCGCCCTAAGTTGATATCCGACGGTGAGGTGTAAATGTTTTTTCCGTAAAATAGAATTTGCAACCTGGAAAGTTGCATGTATATAAATAATGTGTGGTGATCAACAGCGAATGAGATTATCACAGATCATAAAAGACGTTCCAAAAAAATAAAATAATCAAGAGTGAGAAAATGCAAAGAAAAGTGGAAGATGGGGGCCCGTGAATTAAGTAGTTGCGTGAAGTACCGTAGGCCCGGCCTTTTAAAAAATCTTCAAACGAACGAGAGCCCAAAGGACCCAAAACACGCGAGGTACTCTGTCGATAGCTTCTCCTTTTGGCAGCGGCGACCATGAAGATTCGTTCCTCGGTGAAGAAGATGTGCGAGTTCTGCAAGCCGGTGAAGCGCCGTGGGCGCCTGTACGCCGTTTTTCTCAGCCAATCTCAAGCACAAGCAGCGACAGGGGATGATGACGTTCGCCGGCCCACGTACGGTCTTTCTCGAACCTTGTTGAGAATTTGTGACTTTCGTGTGATTCGTGCTTTGAAATCAGTCTGCAAGTGTTATGGGAGCTGCATAACTACATGTGATGGAACGCTCAGAGCATAAATTAGTTTTGAGGCCTAAACACAGCACCGGCTAATCCTCTCTTCCCAGACGAACGCTCAGAGCATAAATTAGTTTTTGCTCGTTTCCCCCCAACTCAACTACTCCCGTTGGATTGAATTTATAGCACAGACTAATAAACTGTAGAATGAAGCATCTTTAGAGGCTGTCACGTCTCAAAGATTAAATAGTGCATTATAGCCTTGATTTAGGCTGTTAGAGTTGGGAGAGCATAGTAAGCTAGGTTGATAGGCCGAACATAAAAATGTTTTGCATTCTTTTAGAGAAAGTGATACAAAGGGTCCATAAACTTTGCAATGTGATCCCTGAATTTTTAAATTGTTTAATATGGTCATTAAAATTTAGCCCAAAGTGCAATTGCTCCATGATTTTTTTTCTTTGTTTATTATGGTCCTTGAACTTTTTGTACATGTTCAATTTAGTATATGGACTATATAAAATTACGTTGTCCCTAATTTTGAATTATTAGAAGGGCTAAATTGAACACTTTAATATAATTTAGGGCTTACATTGAATATGTACTAAAAGTAGAAGTTTAGGTATTACATTGAAGAAATTAAAAATTTATTGACCACATTGCACGTTCAAGATTAGGGACAATGTTGAACATTTTTATAGAGTCCATAGACTAAATTGAATAAGTACCAAAAGTATAGGGAACACATTGAGTAAAATAAAAATTCAGAGATTACATGGAACAAACTAAAAGTTCGGATACTACATTGCACATTGGGCCCAAATTCAAAGGTTATTTGTGTCATTGTCATTTTGTTGAAAGAAGAATACTGTTTTTGTATATGCATGTGTCACGGGCCGAGAGTTTCCTTGGCCTTGAAACGACTTGTGTGGCGCGATCGAAATTCACTAGGTCAGCTTTCCTTCTATAGCTGTTCTAGCGAATAATACGGTGAATGTTTTTTCGTACAAGATCCTACCACACCAAGTGTCACTCGGGCATCTAGTCCATCGAGTGAGACAGCAAATCTCTTCAGGCTCAACAACTGGTTTCGGCCTGCCATGGCCTTGTCAGGAGAGCAGCATTAGCTCCCGACCAGTTTGTGCATGGGAGGCCTACCTCGCCTTTAGAGCTTTTAAGTGATATAATCCTTCTATCCTAGAACTCCTAATACCAACCGTCCTAACGTCATTCCCACGGACTAGTTGTGTTTGTCCCCTTTGCCTCATCACTCTTCACCCAATAACCCCAAGCACCACTCACAAGTGTCATGAGTATGGGAGGATTCACAGATCGTGACATTCTCCCCCACTCAAATTCGCAACGCTCTCATTGCGATCTTGTTTTGTTGCTTCGTCCCATAGCCATTGATGTGCCACTTTTGAGATTTCACATCGAATGGTCACACTTCGCCCAACAAAACAAGTTTTGCTCCATTGGTAGCCTCTTTTGATCTTAGCTGCTCGGCCATTCTCGGTCACCTACGCTTTCTTTGGCAAGTGTGGCATTTTTTGCCAACCGCATCTTTTGGTAGCACCATTTTTGCCTACTAAGCGTCTTGACCCTAGCAAACCAAATGGATGTTCTATCCTTGTTGAAAATGTGGCAGTAGACCTTTTCTTCGAATTCACCGATCGATCCGGGAATGTTAGCCCTATTCAGCGAGGATTCGGTTCTTCTCCAACTCTTATTAGCTCGGTGAGGAACCGACTCGTCCTAGCACCCATTGCCATCCTAGGAGTAGAGAGCTGCGCTTCGTTTGAGCATCTTTTGCTCCGGTGATTCACTTTTCGCCCACTAGGATTGGTACCACTAGTACTTATCAATTCAACCCGCACTGGAGTGAGAAGTTCGATTCTCCGACTCACCCACTTATTGGAGAGATTCTTGCTCTGATACCATGTGTCATAGGCCGAGAATTTCCTTGGCCTTGGAACGACCCATGCGGCGCCTAGCGAGCGGAATTCACCAAGTTAGCCTTCCTTCTATAGCTATTCCAGCAAACAATACGGTAAATGCTTCTTTGTACGAGATCCTCCCACGCCTAGTGTTGCTCGGGCGTCTAGTTCGTTGAATGAGACAGCAGATCTCTTTAGGCTCAACAACTGGTTTTGGCCTGCCATGGCCTCGTTAGGAGAGCGGTATCAGCTCCCGACCAGTTTGTGTACGGGAGGCCTACCCCGCCTTCAGAGCTCCTAAATAACATAATCCTTCTATCCTAGAATTCCTAGCACCAATCGTCCTGATGCCACTTGTGACATCCTGATTTTCAGAAATTGGAAGTTTTGTCATGTCACATGTCATTTTAAGAACGTCGAATCAGTTTCAGAAGATTTTTCGGAGATTCCGAGATTTTTACGGAAAATCGTTCGGACGTCGCGGAAAATTAACAGAAATTCGTTTGGACTGAATTTAAGCGAGTTTGGACTTTCAAGCCAAGCCTTTGGGTGTTGGGTAGCTACTGAAAATTCTACGGGATTTATCTTCATCAAAATTGGACTTCGATTTGGAGATTGGGTGGATAAATTGAAGATTAAAATTGAAGAATTCGGATCTATGGTAAGGGCAGCATATTTTGGCATCAATATTAGATTTATTGGTGGAAAATTGGTGGGAAAGTATTGGGGACCAAGCATTTATGTAAGAAGATATTTTATTTGACTTTGGGTCCATCCTCATCCATTCCTTTCCACCTTCTCGAGCAAGTTTCACTCGCCGACTTTTCCCCCTCCTTTCTCTCGAGCGACCATCCCCTCCATCAATTTTCCTGCAGCCTTGTTTTCTTTCTCTTTGCATTCGCTACTCCCAATTTTAATTCACTTTCTCTGTAGCCCCATCTTTGTTCAATCCCCCACCGAAAACCAGTTGCTCCCCACTTACGCTTCAGCCCCACTAATCCCTGCTCACCACCGAAGCATCCCTCTCTCTTCATGCCGTTCCACCGAAGTCCCTTGCACCTTCAACGAGTCCAACGCTAGCGAGCTGCTTCCTTCGTCCATCTCCACGTCGATGCTGCAGCTCCACTTCGGTCTTGCCACGCCAGTCGAAGCCACAACAGCCCACGCCTCGGTCAGCTCGGCGATTATCTCAGCGAGTTGTTGACTCCTCCACGCGTCCGAGTCACCACCAACGCAGCTGCTTCACTTCCTCCTTGATGATTCCTTCGCGGGCCGCGCCAGACCACGTTGTTGCTACCAGACGTTCCGGCTTCTGTCAGCGACGCCTGCCCATCCGTGTGATGACCGAAACCCGTGATTCCTCTTCAATCTGCCAGCTTCTCTATCTACTTCGTTCAACAAGAGGAGTTGAAGACCGCCGAATGAAGCCGCACGTTCCACCGAGAACTACCGTCCACCGAGCTCTCTTCCCTGCCACGTTTCGGTCCATTTAACCGGCCAAAACCCAGCTGAAAACCGCTGAAGATTGACCGAAGAAATCCCCCACCGAGCGAAGCTGCATCTCGTCCCCTTGTTGCCAGCGAAGCTCGAAGATTCCAACGCACGCTAGCAGCTGCTTCTCCAGTTCGTGGGCCAGCCGCAGCAGCCCAGCCCGCGCGTGACACCAGCTCCAGCAGTCTTTGGTCTTCTCCAGCGGCGTGCCCTTAGCCCAACACTTTCAGTCATTTGGGCCCAGTAAAATTCAGTCCAGCTGAGGGCCATTTCAAGCCCAGTCGAATTACTTCAGCTGCAGCCCAACCCAGTCCACGTGAGTTAATTGGCCAAGCCCAATTTCCAGCAAAGCAATTGAAGTCCAGCCCATATCTTGAAGCCCAGTTCAGTTTTGTTTCAAGCCCATCTCAGCCCAAGTTTCAAGCCCAGCATCATTTGTATTTCAACGAGGCCCAGCAAGTTCAGCCCATCTTGGGCCCGTGAAGCAAGTTCGGCCTAAGGCCAGCTTTTTCTGTGGGCTTGCAAAGCTTGTAGGTCCGGCCCGAGTGTCCGTCGACACCGCCGAAAATTCGGATTTCGGCCATCGTCGCGTCGCCATCGCGGTGTCCCGATCCCCGCTTGTACCTAGTGAGTTTTACTCACTAATGCCTCCTTAGTGTGCTAATTACATTTAAAGGTTGATTAGCGTTAATTAAGTGTAATTAGGTTGTTAGATTAGAATTGATTAGTGTTTATTAGTTAATTGTTTTGCATATTAGTTGTGTGGTTAGTGTAATTAGATAGAGAATTGCATGTAATATTTATTGGATGCTTCTTGGGATTTTTCCGTCCCTTATCGGGTGTTAATTAAGCAAATTGGGCCTAAGTAGTATTTTTAGGAATTAAATATTAATTTTTCGAAATTAATTATTTAATTATTTATTTCCCGGAAATTCAACTAGGATGGCTAGTGACCGGGATTTTATGCTGATGATGGTTGCGTAGACCGTTTATTTAATTGAGCTTTGTATGGTGCTAAATTGAATTTATTGTATTTATTTATTTATTTTTCGAAATTAATTATTTAATTATTTATTTTCCGGAAATTCAATTGGGATGGCCAGTGACCAGAATTTCGTGCTGATTGTCGTGGAGCAGTCCGTTTATTTATTTGAGCTTTAATTCGCGTCGAATTGATTTAATGGTGCATTTTTAAGTATGTTATTAAATAATGCAATTTTGGCCTTGTGATTGAGAATTGGTCGGATATCGGTTGTTAGTATCGAAAGTGAGTTGGTAAATCACCTTGAGGATGCACGTGGCCTAGTGAATTGGAATGTTACTCGGGAAAGACACGTGGCTCGGTGATTAGATATGTCATCTTGGCTAAAAGGTAGCCTTAGAGAATCCACGTAGCTCGGAGACTCGGTATGTCTTCCTGGATAATGCACGTGGCTCAGTGACATAGAATGGCATTGTACAAAGGTCGGGTGGGACCGTAAAGCCACTAGTTCTTGAGAGGGTCGGGTGGGACCGTAAAGCCACTAGTTCTTGAGAGGGTCGGGTGGGGACCGTAAAGCCACTAGTTCTTGAGAGGGTCGGGTGGGACCGTAAAGCCACTAGATCTTGAGAGGGTCGGGTGGGACCGTAAAGCCCACTAGTTCTTGAGAGGGTCGGGTGGGACCGTAAAGCCACTAGATCTTAAGAGGGTCGGGTGGGACCGTAAAGCCACTAAATCTAAGGAATTACTTGGTGTGGGATGAATGACCTAGAAATGATTCGACTAGGTTGATTGATCGATGATTCGATCTGAGAGTGTCTTGATGTGATTCGTTGCCTTGGTTTGATGTTGTGAGTTGAATGATTGAAGGGAGATGATCGTGAGTGGTCTTACGATGTGAAATCGACTAAGTCGATTAGATCGATGCTTCGATCTGTGATGTGCTTACTTGCGTGCCTATTCGATCTGTACTAATATGCAGGTGGAATCTGAGGCTAAGGTACGTCCTCTGACTCATATTGTGCATAGGCAGCCCTAAGGTGTATTAGTTTACTAATCGGGTCTTAGAGGGTAGAACTTACTGAGACGTTGTCTCAGTGGTTATTAAATAACCATTTCAGGACCTGGATGAGGAGCCTAAGGAGGAGAAATCTGACGAGGAGATCCCTATTGAGGAACCTGAGGAGGAGTACGTGAAGGAGAACCCCGAGGATGATCCAGAGTAGGATCCTGATGACGATTGTTATAGAATCAATTTGAGTAGAAACCAATCGTTTTAGTATGGCTTGTATATGATTGCAATGGTGTGGTTTTCAGGTTCAATTTTCTAGTCCTACTTGTATATCCTATTGTTTTATTGTCTGGGGATTTATAACCGCTTCCGCATGTGCATATATAAATGAAAGGGTCGGCGATACATAGTCCTGGGATATCGCAATTTAAAATCGACCAAAGGTAAGGGATGTGCGCGTACCTGAGGATCGGGGCGTGACACCACTACCACAGACTAGTTATGTTCATCCCCTTTGCCTCATCACTCTTCACCCGATAACCCCAAGCATCACTCGCAAGTGTCATGAGTACGGGAGGATTCACGGCCCGTGACACATGATTGTTTCTATAACACCAACGCATGTTCTTTACATTGTCCAACACTTATTTGCGAAGATGTCCGATGACTCCTTATGTAACCAATTCACCTCCTTGATTTTTTGTGCCTATTTCGTTTATCAATTTGCATATATCCTATTGATACATGGAAAAAGATACATAATCCAATGTCAAATTACACATTATCGTGTTATAGTATTGAGAAGGGTTCTGCAGAAATTAATCAATGAAAAAATCAAGATGATAAAATATAAAAAGGAATTAGATGAAAAGGATAGTTCCGTAAATTATTAGTTCTACGTGAGAGGACCAAAATCAACACTAGGATTCAAATTAATATTTTTAAGAAATTCTACTACAGGTAAAGAAAAGCTTCCAAATTAGGACAATGATACTCAATTTGATCAATGTGGTCTTATTCTTCTTCAATCGAAATAATTTCAAATGTAGAAGAGAAGGGATTTCTCCAAGTGCATCGAAAGAAAACAATTGAGTTTTCTCTGCATTCTAACTGCAGAGATTTCAAAGTCATTATACTTATCCTCCAAGGGAGAGGAAACCAAAAGTCGTTGAAGAGACTCAACTAGATGACACTGTGTGTTATAAAAGAAAAAGTTGTTTGAGTGAATATTGCCCATATTAAAGAAAGTGAATTGTGGTTTTGGCGTCCATGCCATACTTCATTCAAATTAATTAATGAAAGAATGACAATAAACATTTTGAAATATACTAGGAATTTAAGTGGACCAACTAAAAGATTCAAGATAACATTTTATATATGTCAAAAAGTAACTTGATTGAACCAATTTAAAAACGTAAGAATGGCACTACACATCGAAGGTTTGCAGACAACTAGTATCATTGCTCCTTCCGGCAATAGAAACTGCATCTTATTTACGTCTTGCTTCAAAAGACGGGAAGAGATGTCGATTTAATACATTTTGCAAATCCAGTTCCTCTTCACAGTGCAAAAAAAGCTGGAAATAATTGTGAAATGAGATCTTCCCAAAGGCCGTCTCATAATTAATTCTGGCGCCACAACTCGAAACTATAATCATTGCACTATTCCTAATCCTATGACGTTCGCAGAGAAGCTAGTTCTGTACTGAAAATCATAAACCACATTGTCGGGATTAGTGAAAACTATGAAGATATTCAAAAGAGATCATCATCATTACTAAAAACCAAATATAATACCACATGAAAAAGTAACTTCGAAACTTACCATCTCCCGTGAATGCTTCAAATTTTTTAACACTGGGATCGCGAAGTTGCTGTAAGCTGACTGCACAGAATGGCATCTCTACGGGTACTTGAACGCAAAGTTGATTCGAGATTTGTCCCATCGTCGGTCGAAGCCGTGGATCGGCTTGCAAGCATGCGAACGCTAGCTTGGCTATCAAGACCACGTTTTGTGCATCTCGAAGACAAAGTTTAGAAGATGAGAGACGGTGATCTAGCACATCCTTTAACATTATCGGCGACTCAAATTGGGTGGATGATGAACATTCCCGAGAGATGTGATATCCTGGATGCTTTCCCATGATTGTCTCTAATGCGATGACTCCAAAGCTATACACATCGCATTTTTGGGTCGGAACTATAGAATAAGCTAGCTCTGCAAAGAATTCATAGTTTTTCATAACCTCAATCATACGCTATATTCAAGTTAACAACATTGCTTCCCATGACATGATGATTACAAGTACAAATTTCAACTTAATCTACACTTACGATTTGATCATGGGAGTTTATGCTTCGACAAAGTTCAAATATTTTTGTTTTGACACTCAAAGTAAGAGCATCTTTAGGTGACACGAACTATTATGATATTTTTCCTCATTTGCCAATTCTTTCTTGCCTGGGAAATCAAGAAGCTTTCTGTCTACATTGAACTTGAAAACTTTGATGGAGTAAACAAATTTCCATAAAACGATTAAATAAATAAAGAACTACACCAAACTAGCAAAATTCAATTATAGAAAGGATGTCTAACACCAAATGTAATCAAAATTGCAAAAATTCTGAAGTACCTGGAGCAATATACCCAATTGTGCCAGCAATAGCAGTCCGGTTTGATGAATCCGACCTTAATAGTCTTGCAGTGCCAAAATCAGAAACATGAGCCTCATAATCGGAATTCAATAGAATGTTGTTACTGGTCAAGTCTCGATGAATCAATGGAGATGAACATTCATGATGCATATAGGACAATGCATCCGCAACTCCTTGAACCACATTTACTCTCTTGTCCCATTGAAATTCTATTGCTCTTTCATCATTGTTCAAAATTGTTCTCAAACTCCCTCTTTCCATGTAATCGTACACCAAAAAACAACGTTGGACATGAGAGCAAAACCCATAAAATTTCACAATATTGCGATGGCGTATATTTCTTAAGGCTTGAATTTCCCTTTCAAATGGCATCAAATCGACAATCTCGCTATCATCTCGAGATGATGAGATTAGCTTGACAGCAACCATTTGATCTTCTAATATCTTGGCTTTGTAAACAATTCCATATGCTCCTTCACCCACATAGTACTCGGAGTCAAATCCTCTCGTGGCCTCAACAATTCGATCATAGAAAACCTTGCCATCATAACTCAAAATACACATAAAATCTAAATCATTTGCCCGTTCATTGTTCTCTTTCTTAATTATCCTTCTTCAACGGTGATTGATGATGACAAGAACAGTCAAGGTGCAAGAGAGAAGGAGAAACCCCAATAATGAGAAAACCAGGACAATTATGATTCTAGTATTAATGTGTCTAATGCTTTTATCGCTCATGTTAGAATTGCATTTTGGTAAACTAACAACATTTCCACAAAGCCCTTGGTTATGCTGAATTGCCTCAAATGGAGCCTCAATGAAAGCCTTGATGTTTGGGAGAGGACCTTCTAGGTCATTATAGGATACATCAATGGAAGTCAAGGCCAACATATCACCAAAAACATGTGCAATGGAACCATAGAGGTTGTTGCGGGAGATATTTAGAACTTGCAACATTCTTAGCTTTCCAAGCTCTCTTGGTATGTTTTCAGTCAACATATTATGACTCAAGTCAAGAACTTCAAGGAATTGTGCATTGCCTAACTCAAAAGGGATGCTTCTTCGAAATTTGTTTCTGCTCAAGTTCAAGCGCAACAAGTTTTGGCATGAGCCTAGCTGCACCATGATTGATCTGCTCAAATTGTTTGATGCCAAGTTTAGATGTGTCAGATGGGAGAGAAGTCCAATCTCAGTCGGCAGATTTCCCATGAGCGCGTTGTTACTTAGATCGAGTTCTAACAACAATGATAAGCTTCCCAATTCCCTTGGAATCTCCCTACCTAAATTATTTAATGAAAGGTCTAGTCTCTGTAATTTGGCAATCCTTCCAAATATTGCAGGTATCTCACTAGAAAAGCTATTGTTTGATATCCTTAAACTCGTCAAATTATGACAACACTCCCATTTCCACGAAAGTTCGCCAGTCAAATGATTGTGGCTCAAGTCCACATAATATAGATGTGGATATACTCCAAAAGCTTCTGTAATGTTTCCAGTAAGTTGATTTCCTTCTAGTCTCAATCTGAGTAATGTGCTACAGTTCTCTAAGCTTGTTGGGATGGGACCCTTGAAATGATTATTGAAGATGGAGAAATATTGCAATGATCTCCCAAGGCATACATCTTTTGGCAATTCCCCCTCTAATTCATTATCATATAGATCCAACTTAATCAAATATGTCAGCTTATTAAATTCAAAAGGCAAGGAACCAATGAATTTATTGTCACAAAGCCCTAAATAAGTTAGATTTGCCAAGCTTCCAATCGATGCGGGGATTGAACCGGTCAAATTATTAACGGATAGTTCCAATGCTTTAAGAGATGTCAATTTCCCTAACTCTTGTGGAATTGAGCCTGAAAGATGATTTGAGTAAAGATTTAGCATCTTTAGGTTGCTTAGGTTCTGCAGAGACAAGGGTATTGGACCGACCAAATCATTTTCTGACAAAGCCAATGCTTCAAGATGTACTAATCTCCCAATTTCTAAAGGAATGGATCATGACAATCTATTTCCCAATAATCTAAGAACCTTCAAGCTCCTCAACTTGCATATTTCTTGGGGAATGGAACCAAATAGGATATTCCTTGAAATAACTAATCTGGTCAAGTTACCCAATTTTCCAAGAGAAGTAGGAATTGAGCCAGTGAGATTGTTGAATGCTAGGTCAAGCTCAATGAGAGATGCGAGTCTCCCGAATTCTGAAGGTATGGCTCCTGACAATCCATTTTGCCATAAATAAAGAATCTTCAAATTCCTCAAGTTGCCTATCTCTATGGAATTGAACCAAAAAAGTTATTACATGAAATGCTAAATTCAATTAAATTGCCCAATCTTCCAAGACTACTAGGAATGGGGCCTGAAAGTTGATTTTTCCATAGGGAAAGACAAATCAGGCTATTCAAGTTCCCTAGTGAAATAGGGATAGGACCGATGAAATGGTTTCTCGAAAAGTCAAGTGTCAATAGAGAATTCAGCCGTCCAACCTCCGGAGGGATGAGTCCACTTAGGTTGTTTGCACATATGGACAAAGAATGAAGACTCTCTAGCATACCAATACTTGGAGGAATGTCCCTAGACAATTCATTGTCACAAAGATGAAGAGAGTTGAGTTTGGAAAGGTTACCCATACCCAGAGGAATGGAGCCTGGAAGATGATTTGATGTAAGTGTTTAAAAAATTTAGACTACTCAAGTTTTGGAGAGACAATGGGATTGGACCAGTCAAATCATTGTCGAACAAAAGCAATTCCTCGAGACATACCAATCTCCCAATTTCTAAAAGAATGGATCCTAACGATCTATTTCCCCATAAGCTAAGAACCTTCAAGCTCCTCAACTCGCATATTTCTTGGGGAATGGAACCAGATAGGATATTCCTTGAAATAACTAATTTGGTCAAGTTACCTAATTTTCCAAGAGAAGTAGGAATTGAGCCAGTGAGATTGTTGAATGTTAGGTCAAGCTCAATGAGAGAAACGAGTCTCCCGAATTCTGAAGGTATGGCTCCTGACAATCCATTTTGCCATAAATAAAGAATCTTCAAATTCCTCAAGTTTCCTATCTCTATCGGAATTGAACCAAAAAAGTTATTACGTGAAATGCTAAATTCAATTAAATTGCCCAATCTTCCAAGACTACTAGGAATGGGGCCTGAAAGTTGATTTTTCCATAGGGAAAGACAAGTCAGGCTACTCAAGTTCCCTAGTGAAACAGGGGTAGGACCGATGAAATGGTTTCTCGAAAAGTCAAGTGTCAATAGAGAATTCAGCCGTCCAATCTCCTGAGGGATGCGTCCACTTAGGTTGTTTGCACATATGGACAAAGAATGAAGACTCTCTAGCATACCAATACTTGGAGGAATGTCTCCATACAGTTCATTGCCACAAAGATGAAGAGAGTTGAGTTTGGAAAAGTTACCAACACTTAGGGGGATGGAGCCATAGATTGAGTTGTCTTCAAGCTCCAAGCTAACCACATTGGTTATGTGCGAGAAGTCAAGGCCGTCTAGAGTTCCTCCCAAACCAAGATAGGAAAGATTTAGATGGGTGACGGCTCCATAGTCATCACAAGCGACACCAGTAAAGCCGCAAGGATTGTTGCCGTGCCATGAAGAGAGGAGAGATTGGCTATGGTTGTCAAGAGCATATTTCCAATTCAAGAGAGCTTCTGCTTCATCCTTATTGTCAGTCGCATTGACATTGAAAGAACAGGTGGAGGACGCAAAAGCGTCTGCACCATGAAATGAAGTGGCGTCGACCAAGAAGAGCGGGAAGAACAAGAAGGTGCCTAAAGGAGAGTGGTTGGACAGCAATAAGGAAGAAACCATGATTCGGGGATGGCTGGTTTATGGGAGGTAAGATGGTTCAGGTTTACATATGGTTAGCCACATTGATGACATATTTATAGATGGAATATCACTCCTGAAGCCGCAGTTGGAGCCAATGCCTTTTATAGGGTTACAACGTTTTCCAAGCGTGGGACTTTGGAAATTCAGTTTAACTGGGAAATTTGGAAAATCAGTTCCCACCATTTCAGGCAGAAATTACGAAAGCGTGGGACTTCCTGATTGCCTTTGGGTGCAGAAAAGCCACGATTAAGGGAGCAAAAATAAGGAAAAAAAAGGATCTTTGACATCAGCTTCTTCTATACTTTTTCCAACAACTCCGTTGATTATCTTCATGGACTGAATAGATAAGTAGATAATGTTTGTTCTCACGTAATGCAATCACTTAACCAACGCATTGGATTGAAATCTTGCTATAATTGTGATGACCATATAAGGATCATTGTAGTTTAACTAAAACCACTTGAATAATAGATATTTTTATGTTTTACTATTTACTTCATCTAAATTTTGGGTCAGACGTACTTTCACCTTTTGTTAATCTGAAATGCTATGAATTTTTGCACTATATAAATATTGATACGTGAATTCACATACGATCTTTTCATAATTTTCATTATATATGGTTAATGGCACTCTTCTACTTGTTCTTTGAAGCTCAAGCACATGCTCCTTCCAACCCGCAATAGATCTCTCTCTCAAAAACCCCTGTTTTCGAAGAATTATTTATAGCAAATGTGAATCTCGGGTTCACTTCACATGTGTGGGTCTTACTTTTTTTTTTTGCTCGCCAAGTCTTCACCCCCAAAAACCCTTATGAATGTATGAACACAGGAAATCCTCATGAGCAACAAAATCAACATCAGCTTTATCTTTTGACAAAAAAAAAGAAAACATATGCTTTCTTTCTTTGCTTCAGTTTTCTCGATTTTTTTTTTGGTGGGCTTCTCTCTTTTCTTTCTCCAATCAATTTGTCTTAATCACGTGGAGAACTTTGACCCATGAAGACCTTAACTACTTCAGATTCTTTTGACTTCCATCCCTTCAAATGGTCTAATTATGCCACCGTTTGTGCAAAGCCATTCAATTTTCATAATTTGATTGAACTCAATTATTAAGGTAATGAAATTTTTTAAACTATCGTGTCCTTTTTTCCTTTTTTAACTAGTAAGTTCTTGACTTACCTTTTCAATCTTCATGGGTTTAGCTCCTTGTGAGTCATGGCCTCTTGCCGTGTTTCATGTGATGGGCCCAAATAAAGTCATGTCCCACTCGAAAATTTGCTAAACCTATACTTTTATGATGGAGGGCCTTGAGTAAAAATTTAGGCCAAACCCCTGATTTGAGTGCAGATCGCCTCTACTTCTATAATCCATTGCAAAAGTCGTAGCTCATAATCATATGTGCTTTATTGTTATGCCACCTATTCTATAACTATTTTACCTCGAACACTTCTAACATTAGTATATCTAATGTTTTAATTAAATACAACTTGATATAAGAGACAAGAACAAGCTAAACTCATTGTTGAAATGTAGTTTGAGTTTTTAATTTATTAGTCAATGAAAAAAACAACATAAAGAAAGTCCTTTGATAAATAATTACTCAATTATACATTAAGCCACATGCTCTAAAATTAATTTGCCTTGATGCCCTCGTAATGTGTAACTAATTTTTACTTTGATACAACTTACTATAAGAGACAAGAACAAGCTATATTCATTATGGAAGAATTTAAATTGATTTTTTTTGTAATTTTATAAGTACAAAAGACATTACAAATAATGTTTAGAGTGTTTGGCGAAGTGGAGTTGCGACCAAGAGGACTGCACCCCCCGTCCTCGAGTGTGAGATTTACGCACAAGATCACTTGTCTAGCAAGAGATCTGTCATGAGTTACAGAAAAAAGTTGTAGCCCAAGTCTTTGATTGTCAACTCTAATTAGAAAAGACTGAGCAGGACATGGTGGATCTAAATCTGCTAAGTGTCAGGGAGTTCTTAGTCGGCAAACATGGATATTCGACGAGGTGATTAGCAATTACCAACGGTGTGCATAAAGAAAAATTATTAAGCCCTAAGACATGAGTGTCGGTAAGTGAAGTTCAATTTAGTCGGCAGACAGACCACGGACACATTATCGGCAATGAGCTGAGCACTAAATAACCACCAAGGTTATGAGTGATGATCTCGAATACAATTCACATGAGGGAGTCAATGTGGTTGCTAGGCTGACATGATCCAAAAGTAGTGGAGCCATAAATCTTGTAAGCCACCAACCGTGGAGGCTGAGAAACATGGGCTTCTATAACTTAGAAAGAGGGGTCGTAAGTTGCAGAAGAAACCGTTAACTTGGGGCGAGTAATGAACGCATGGTGGTCGATGGTGGATCTTTGGTAACCGTTTGTAAATACATGTTTTGGTGAATTCTAGAAGTCACGTAAGATGTTATTTTCTTTCTTTGTAATTATTATTAACCATTACTAGTGGATTTAAATAGGGTTAATACCCTAAAAAGTATGACAAATTTATCCAAACTGACAATAAAAAACCCAAAATTGATATACTTGTGATAAATTTACCATAAACTAATTGATTCAATCATCAAAAATTCTAAATTGGCACATTTATGAGAAATATACATTCCGTTAAATTGGATCAATACCACAAAAATTACAAAAATTGCATAATTATGACAAATGAAGAGTAAAATCGCAAATTATTATACCAGTCAATTGTCACGTGTCATTCGGACAAAAAAAAAATGTCACGTGTCATTCAATTTAGTAATTTGACATTAAAATTTAATAGAAACTATCATAGGGTAAATCTATAATAAGTGTACCAATTTGGGGTAAATTTATTAAAATGTGTACCAGATTGGGATTTTTGTTTATCAAAATATCAGTTTGGGGTAAATTTGTCACGATGTACCAATTTGGGATTTTTCAGGGCATTAACCCATTTAAATATTATGATTGTAATTCAAGCAAGTGACCATTAATCAATCAATAGACACTAGTTGTTCATATTTCATCTTCCCATTATCTTTACATTATAGTACCCTTTTACATGGCTGATTATGATTATTTCCAATTTTCGTACCTTTAACTTTTTCATCAGTCAGCGTTTCCAGTCCAAGAATTAACAAATTTCCCTTCATATCGTTTGACAATTTCCATATCGATCCGTATTTTGAAAGGTGCTTCATTGACACTTTCAACAAAACAATCACCATAGTCCCTTAGTTCTCAGTCTGTATCCTGGAGGAAGAAAAAAGACTAGGCAGTTCAGAATGGAAGTTTTCTGGACAGAACATACAGAATATCACGCAGTTATTAAGCAAGCATGGGCAGAGAACTCATGTCAAACAGTCACATTTGCAGAGAAACTAAGGCAAACATCACAAGCATTAACTAAATGGAGCAAACGGCATTTCTCAAACGCTTATACAGAGATAAAAGAACTCTAGAAAGCATTAACAGGTCTGATGAATCAAACAGATCAGCTTTCAAGTAAGCAGTCAAGACAGCAACTTATCAGCAAAATTGACACCCTCAGAAAACAAGAAGAACAGTTCTGGGGAATGAGATCACGCATTAAATGGCTTCATTGGGGGGATCGAAATACACGGTTTTTTCATGCTACAACAATCAACCGAAGAAAACAGAACCGTATTTCAATGCTGCAAGTAGAGGAAAACAGGTGGAGCAGAGAACCCACGAGGATACAGGCACACATTAAGTCTTATTATGAGAATCTATACAAGACTGATGGTCAGAGATATTACCAGCCTATACTGAATCAATGCCCAACCCCAATAACTGATAATATAAACGAAAGTCTGGTGGAAATACCAACAACGGAGGAGATCCATGCAGTAGTGTTCCAGTTGGGAGCCTACAAGGCACCTGGCCCTGACGGTTTCAACGGTATTTTCTATCAACAATCATGGGAAACTCTAAAACCTGACCTGTTGCAGCTAGTACATAACTTCTTCCGAACAGGTCTTCTTGACCCTCGGATCAACCAGACCCACATTGTGCTGATTCCCAAAGTAAAACAACCTGAAAATATCAGTCAATTTAGACCCATCAGTCTGTGCAACTTTAGTTACAAAGTGATCTAAAAAATTTTAGCCAACAGACTCAAAAGATGGCTGCCACTTATCATTGAACCAGAGCAGGGAGCTTTTGTCCCAGGAAGGCAAATTCAGGACAACATCTTCATCGTACAGGAGGTTCTGCATCATCTACGCAAAACAACAAGGAGGAAAAAGCATCAGGCTATCCTGAAACTGGATATGCAGAAAGCATACGATAAGATAGAATGGGATTTTGTGAGAGATCTTATGCTGCACATGGGGTTTCATGTCAAATGGGTTTCTTTAATTATGCAGTGCATCTCAATAGTTACCTACAGTGTAAAAGTTAATGGGGAACCTACCTCCTTCTTCAGTCCTTCGCGAGGCCTTAGACAAGGTGATCCACTTTCACCTTATATCTTCATTATAATGTCAAATGTGCTAACCTGGATGATGAAAAAAGCGTTAGAAGATGGAACATTAACAGGAATACAGCTCAACAGAAATTGCCCTAAGCTTTCACATCTAATGTTTGCTGATGATGTCATATTCTTTCTGGATGGAACTATATCAGAGTGTCAGAATGTAGCCCAACTACTAAACCAATATTGCTATGCTACGGGCCAAGTAATCAACTTAAATAAATCCGGAGTTTCTTTCGATAGTAGCTGTCCAGCAGTACTAAAATAGAATCTTGCTACTGAGTTGAGAGTTCCTATTCTACAGAGAATAGGAAAGTATTTGGGCATACCTACTGAATGGGGTCAATCCAAAAAGGAGCTGTTCGCATGGATCCTGGCCAGAGTAGATTCAAAATTAGCAAGATGGAAAGAAAAGCTATTGACAAAGGCAGGAAAGGAAGTGCTCATCAAAAGTGTGGTACAATCTTTACCCACTTATGCAATGTCCATCTTCAAGTTGCCTGTATCAATCTGTAAAGCCATAGAACAACGCATCGCATCATTTTGGTGGCAAAATGGCGACGCAAAAAGAGGGATGCACTGGAAAAGTTGGGAAACATTGAAGACTCGAAAGGATGCAGGGGGTTTAGGGTTCAAGGATCTACTCACCTTTAATAGAGCCATGCTCGGTAAACAACTCTGGCGATTAGCCAACTCCCCTTTAGCTCTATGGAGCAGAGTGCTAAAAGGAATTTATTTCCCAATGGTGATGTCTGGACAGCTTCGAAGGGACGCCGACCATCATGGGGTTGGCACAACTTGTTGCTTGGCAGAGACACCATAAAGGACAACATCATATGGTCAGTAGGTGACGGAGAATCTATACGTATTAGAGAAAACAGATGGCTAATGCACGGTGTAATAGGAGGCCAATCAAATCAGACAGAGCCTAAATTGGTATCTGAATTGATAAATGCAGAGAATAGAGAATGGAAACAACAGCTAATCCTCCAACTCTATGATGAAGCAATTGCAAATGAGATATTAGCAATCCCAATATGTCAGCAAGTAAAACCAGATATGTTGATATGGACAGGCAACAAAACAGGGCAATACTCTGTTAAGAGCGGATACAACAGAGCACGGGAAACAACAGGTAAACCAGAACAGAACAGACCCTCTTGTTCTTATCAACCTCCGCGTACCTTATGGACTCAAATTTGGAGCCTACATGTACCACCAAAAGTTCGATCTTTCCTCTGGAGTCTATGTCAGAACGCCCTTCCTACGAGGGAAAACCTATATAAACGAAAAATTGTCACCGATCCATTATGCCCCTTTTGTTGGTCGAATATTGAAACCACGGAACATATGTTGTTTCTATGCAAGTGGACGAAGAGAGTATGGGAAGCACAGATTTTCGACAAGATCAGACCGGAAAAAAGCATCAGTCGAACTGATCGATGGATTGTCAAAGCTTTCCAACGAGATCAGGGTTTACCTGGTCGAGAGCTCACGGGATTGGTTCTGTGGCACATCTGGAAGGCGCGAAACTCCTGGATATTCCGATCAAAAGAGCCGAGACCCACAGATCTGTTGAGCACAGCAAAAGAACAACAAGAGCTTTTTAGCCGAGGAAAGATAAACAGAAGTAAAAACCCAACCGATCAAACAAAAACTGATCGATGGAGACCACCAGAAGGGGATGAACTGAAACTAAATGTTGACGCGGCGTGGTGTTACGGTGACTTTCTCGGATCCGCGGCGGGTCTTGTTCGCGATCGGGAGGGAAGACTCCTCGAGGGATTCGCTGCAACCATTAGGGTTTTCTCGGCAAGTGAAGCGGAAGCCCAGGCAATCTTACATGGGATCTCCTATACGCACAAAGTCAAGTCTTCTCACGTGCAAGCCGCCGGAACTCGAACAGGGAAGTGGATTATTGAAAGTGATAGTTCTTCTGTCGTGGACATGATTATGGGCCGGACTGAAATAGCTTGGAATCTAAAGGAGTTAGTGCAGAGGTGCCGCAATGGGCTCAGTAGAAGCCCAAATATTCTGTTGACCTGTTGTCCACGCCAAATGAACGAAGCAGCGGATTGGATAGCAACAAAACATCGTCAACAGTCCCTACCACGTAATTGGCTAATTTCCCTTCCTTTTCCACTATGGAATATTTTATGTGCAGATCTTTCCCCATCTGCTCTATGTAAGACTCCTCTTTAATTAAGCAATAGTAAGCTATCTTTTGACCAAAAAAAAAACAATACAATCACCATAAACTGATTTCCACAAAACAAACTCAGTTCTTGGGTTGAATTAGGAGACGTCAGTTGATGCGGGCTGGTTTCAAATGTAACTAGTTCAAATTTTCGGTTCCGATTCTTTGGAACTCCAAGGTCGATTCCATCTTCCGCCTTTGGAGCCGATCACCCTCACTCATGCTATAAAATCACCACATAAGATCGCCTTAAGTTGACATCCGACGGTGAGGTGTAAATATTTTAAGTAATTTTTTTTCCATCAAATAGAATTTGCAAGCTGGAAAGTTGCATGTATATAAATAATGTGTTTGATCAACAGAGAATGAGATTACCACAGATCATAAAAGATGTTCCCAAAAAAAAAAAAAAAAAAAAAAATCAAGGGCGAGAAAATGCAAAGAAAAGTGGAAGATGGGGGCCCAGTCAATTAAGTAGACGCGTGAAGTACCGTAGGCCCAGCCTTTTAGAAAATCTTCAAACGAACGAGAGCCCAAAGGACCCAAAACACACGAGGTAGTCTGTCGATAGCTTCTCCGTTCGGCGGCAGCGACCGTGAACATTCGTTCCTCGATGAAGAAGATTTGCGAGTTCTGCAAGCCGGTGAAGCGCCCGGGCGCCTGTATGCTGTTTGCTCGGCCGATCTCGAGCACAAGCAGCGACAAGGGATGATGACGTTCGCCGGCGAAGGACAGCTCCCTCCCACGTATGGCTTTTCTCGAACCTTGTTGAAAATTTGCGACTTTCGTGTGATTCGTGCTTTGAAATCAGTCTGCAAATGTTATGGGAGCTGCATAACTACATGTGATGGAACGCTCAGAGCATAAATTAGTTTTGAGGCCTAAACACAGCACCGGCTAATCCTCTCTTCCCAGACGAACACTCAAAGAACAAAAATAGTTTTTGTTCGTTTTCCCCCAACTCAACTACTTCCGTTGGATTGAATTCATAGCACGACTAATAAATTGTAGAATGAAGCATCTTTAGAGGCTGTCACATCTCAAAGATTAAATAGTGCATTATAGCCTAGATTTAGACTGTTAGAGTTGGGAGAGCATAGTAAGCCAAGTGGATAGGCTGAACATAAAAATGTTTTGCATTTCTTTTACGAAAGTGATACAAATGGTTCATAAACTTTGTAGTGTGGTTCATGAACTTTTAATTTATTTAAGGTGGTCCATAAAGTTTAGCTCAATGTGTAATGTGCTCCATGAACTTTTATTTTGTTCATTGTGGTTCTTGAACTTTTTTAGCATATGTTCAATTTAGTCCATAGACTATATGAAATTATTCAATGTTATCCCGGATTTTGAATTATTGGAAAGGCTAAATTAAACACTTTAATATAATTCTTGGACTATATTGAATATATACAAAAAGTCTAGAGATTACATTGGACAAATTAAAAATTCATTAACCACGTTACACATTCAAGATTAGGGACAATGCTGAACATTTTTATAGAGTCCATGTACTAAATTGAGCATGTGCCAAAGTATAGTGAATACGTTGAACAAAATAAAAATTTAGGGCATATATTGAACAAATTAAAAGTTCAGAGACTACTTTACACATTGGGCCTAAGTTCAGAGGCTATTTGTGTCAATATCCTTTTCTTTTATTCCTTAAACTCCTTTATATTTTGTTGAAAGAAGTTTACTGTTTTTGTATATGCATGATTGTTTCTATAACACGAGCGCATGTTCTTTACATTGTCCAACACTTATTTGCGAAGATGTCCCACGACTCCCTAGATAAACAATTCACCTCCTTCTTGATTCATAGTGCCTACTCCATTTATCAATTTGCATATATTCTATTGATATACGAAAAAAGATACACAATCCAATGTCAAAGTACACATTGTCGTGCTATAGTATTGAGAAGGGTTCCGTAGAAATTAACCAATGAAAAAATCAAGACGATACAATATAAAAAAGGATTAGATGAAAAGGATAGTTCCGTAAATTATTAGTCCCACGTGAGAGGACCAAAATCAACACTAGGATTCAAATTTATATTTTTAAGAAATTCTACTACTGGTAAAGAAAAGCTTCCAAACTAGGACCAGAATACTCAATTTGATCGATGTGGTCTTATTCTTCTTCGATCGAAATCAATTCAAATGTAGAAGAGGAGGGATTTCTCATAGTGCATGGAAAGAAAACAATTAGTTTTCTCTATATTTTAACTGCAGTGATTTCAAAGTCATTATCCCTATCCTCCTACGGACAGGAAACCAAAAGTCGTTATTGAAGAGAGTCAACTAGATGACAATTTGTGTTAGAAAAGATGTTTGAGTGAATATTGCCCATATTAAGGGATGTGAATTGTGGTTTTGGTGTCCATGCCATACTTCATTCAAATTAATTAATGAAAGAATGATAATAAAAATTTTGAAGTATATTAGGGATTTAAGTGGACCAACTAAAAGTTTCCAGATAATATCGTACATATGTCAAAAAGTAACTTGATTGAACTAATTTAAAAATCCAAAAATGGCACCACACATTGATAAAAGTTCACAGACAATTAGTATCATTGTGCCTTCCGGCAATAGAAACTGCATGTTATTTACATCTCGCTTCAAAAGAAGGGAAGAGATGTCAATTTAATACATTTTGCAAATTCAATTCCTCTTCGCTACGCAAAAAAGCTGGAAATAGTTGAGAAATGCGATTTTCCCAAAAGCCTTCTCGTAATTAATTCTGGAGCCACAGCTCCAAACTATAATCATTGCACTATTCCTATGACGTTCGTAGAGAAGCTAGCTCTGTATTGAAAATCATAAATCACATTGTCGGGATTAGTGAAAACTATGAAAATAATCAAAAGGTGATCATCATCATTACTAAAAACCAAACATAATACCACATAAAAAAATAAGTTTGAAACTTACCATCTCCCGTGAATGCTCCAAATTTCTTAACACTGGGGTCGCGAAGTTGCTCTAAGCTGACTGCAGAGAATGGCATTTCCATAGGTACTTGTACGCAAAGCTCACGCGAGATTTGTCCCATAGTCGGTCGCAGTTGTGGATCGGCTTGCAAGCATGTGAACGCTAGCTTGGCGATCAAGACCACGTTTTGTGCATCTTGAAGACAAAGTCTAGAAGGTGAGAGGCGGTGATCTAGCACATCCTTTAACATTATCGGTGACTCAGATTGGGTGAATGATGAACATTCCCGAGAGATGTGATATCCTGGATGCTTTCCCATGATTGTCTCTAATGCGATGACTCCAAAGCTGTACACATCGCATTTTTCGGTCGAAACTATAGAATAAGCTAGCTCTGCAAAAAATTCATAGTTTTTCATAACCTTGATCATATGCTATATTCAAGTTAACAACATTACTTCCCATGACGTGATGATTACAAGTACAAATTTCTACTTAATCTACACTTACAACACTGATTTGATCATGGGAGTTTATGCTTCGACAAAGTTCAAACAATTTTGTTTTGACACTCAAAGTAAGAGCATCTTTAGGTGACACGAACGATTATGATATTTTTCCTCATTCCCCAATTCTTTCTTACCTGGGAAATCAAAAAGCTTTCTGTCTACATTGAACTTGAAAACTTTGATGGAGTAAACAAATTTCCATAAAACGATTAAATAACTAAAGAACTACACCAAACTAGCAAAATTTCAATTATAGAAAGGATGTCTGACACCAAATGTAATCAAAATTGCAAAAATTATGAAGTACCTGGAGCAATATACCCAATTGTGCCAGCAATAGCAGTCCATTTTGATGAATCCGGCCTCAATAGTCTTGCAGTGCCAAAATCAGAAACATGAGCCTCATAATCAGAATTCAATAGAATGTTATTACTAGTCAAGTCTCGATGAATCAACGGAGGTGAACATTCATGATGCATATAGGACAATGCATCCGCAACTCCTTGAACCACATTTACTCTCTTGTCCCATTGAAATTCTATTGCTCTTTCATCATCGTTCAAAATTGCTCTCAAACTCCCTCTTTCCATATAATCGTACACCAAAAAACGACATTGGGCATGAGAGCAAAACCCATAAAATTTCACAATGTTGCGATGGCGTATATTTCTTAAGGCTTGAATTTCCCTTTCAAATGGTATCAAATCGACAATGTCGCTATCTTCTTGAGATGATGAGATTTGCTTGACAGCAACCATTTGATCTTCTGATATCTTGGCTTTGTAAACAATTCCATATGCTCCTTCACCCACATAGTACTTGGAGTCAAATCCTCCCGTGGCCTCAACAATTCGATCATAGAAAACCTTGCCATCATAACTCAAAATACGCATAAAATCTAAATCATTTGCTCGTTCATTGTTCTCTCTCTTAATTATCCTTCTTCGACAGTGATTGATGATGACAAGAACAGTCAAGGTGCAAGAGAGAAGGAATAACCCCAATAATGAGAAAATCAGGACAATTATGATTCTAGTATTAATGTGTCTAATGCTTTTCTCGCTCACGGTAGAATTGCATTTTGGTAAACCAACAACATTTCCACAAAGCCCTTTGTTATGCTGAATTGCCTCAAATGGAGCCTCAATGAAAGCCTTGATGTTTGGGAGAGGACCTTCCAGGTCATTATAGGATACATCAACGGAAGTCAAGGCCAACATATCACCAAAAACATGTGCAATGGAACCATAGAGGTTGTTGTGGGAGATATTTAGAACTTGCAGCATTCTTAGCTTTCCAAGCTTTCCCGGTATGTTTTCAGTCAACGTATTATGACTCAAGTCAAGAACCTCAAGGAATTGTGCATTGCCTAACTCAAAAGGGATGCTTCTTTGAAATTTGTTTCTGCTCAAGTTCAAGTGCAACAAGTTTTGGCATGAGCCTAGCTGCACCATGATCGATCCACTCAAATTATTTGATGCCAAGTTTAGATGTGTCAGATGGGAGAGAAGTCCAATCTCAGTCGGCAGATTTCCCATGAGCATGTTGTTACTTAGATCGAGTTCTAACAACAATGATAAACTTCCTAATTCCCTTGGAATCTCCCCACCTAAATTATTTAATGAAAGGTTTAGGCTCTGTAATTTGGCCATCCTTCCAAATATTGCGGGTATCTCACCAGAAATGCTATTGTTTGATATCCTTAAACTCGTCAAATTATGACAACGCTCCCATTTCCACGAAAGTGCGCCGGTCAAATGATTGTGGCTCAAGTCCACATAATATAGATGTGGATATACTCCAAAAGCTTCTGTAATGTTTCCAGTAAGTTGGTTTCCTTCTAGCCTCAATCTAAGTAATGTGCTACAATTCTCTAAGCTTGTTGGGATGGGGCCCTTGAAATGATTATTGAAGACGGCGAAATATTGCAATGATCTCCCAAGGCATACATCTTGTGGCAATTCCCCATCTAATTCATTATTATATAGACTCAACTGAACCAAACGTGTCAGCTTATTAAATTCAAAAGGCAAGGAACCAATGAATTTATTGTCACCAAGCTCTAATAAAGTTAGATTTGCCAAGCTTCCAATCGATGCGGGGATTGAACCGATCAAGTTATTAAGGGATAATCCCAATACTTTAAGAGATTTCAATTTCCCTAACTCTTGTGGAATCGAGCCTGAAAGATGATTTGAGTAAAGGTTTAAAAAATTTAGATTACTCAAGTTCAGTAGAGACAATGGCATTGGACCGACCAAATGATTCTCTGACAAATCCAATATTTCAAGATATACCAATCTCCCAATTTCTTGGGGGATTGAGGATGAGATTGCATTTCTATTGAAGTAAAGGAAAGATAAATTTGTCAGGTTTCCTATAGAAAAAGGAATCGAGCCAATGAAATTGTTGTGTCCTAACTCAAGTTTGGTAAGAGAAGTGAGCTTCCCTATTTCTGAAGGAATGGATCCCGACAATCTATTTCCCCATAAGCTAAGAACCTTCAAGCTCCTCAAGTCCCATATTTCGTGTGGAATGGAACCAGAGAGGGTATTTCTTGAAATGCATAATTTGGTTAAGTTGCCCAATTTTGCAAGAGAAGTAGGGATTGGACCGGTCAAATTGCTTTGGGAGAGGTTAAGAATAGATAAACTTGTCAAGTTTCCCAGAGAATGAGGAATTGAGCCAATGAGATTATTATATGATAAGTCAAGTTCAATAAGGGAAGTGAGCCTTCCAATTTCTGAAGGTATGGGACCTGACAATCCATTTTGCCATAAATAAAGAGACTTTAAATTCCTCAAGTCACTTATCTCTCTCGGAATTGAACCAAAAAAGTTATTCTGTGAAATGTTGAATTCGACTAAATTGCCTAGTTTTCCAATAGAGGTAGGAATGGGCCTTGAAAGTTGATTTTTCCATAGATAAAGATAATTAAGGTTGCTCAAGTTCCCTAGTGAAGCAGGGATAGAACCAATGAGACTGTTTTCAGAAAAATCAAGTTTCAAAAGAGAATTCAAAAGTCCAATCTCTTGAGGGATGTGACCACTTAGGTTGTTTGCACATAGGGACAAATAATGAAGACTCTCTAGCATACCTATACTTAGAGGAATGCTCCCGGATAGTTCATTGCCACAAAGATCAAAAGAGTTGAGTTTGGAAAGGTTACCGACACTTGAGGGGATGGAGCCATAAATTGAGTTGTTGCCAAGTTCCAAGCTCACCACATGGCTTATGCGTGAGAAGTCAAGGCCATCTAGAGTTCCTCTTAAACCAAGATAGGAAAGATTTAGATGGGTGATAGCTCCATAGTCATCACAAGCGACGCCAATAAAGTCGCAAGGATTGTTGCCATGCCATGAAGAGAGGAGAGATTGGCTATGATCGTCAAGAGTATATTTCCAATTCAAGAGAGCTTTTGCTTCATTCTTATTCTTAGTCACGTTGACAGTGAATGAAGAAGTGGAGGATGCAAAAGTGCTTGCACCATGAAATGAAGTGGTGTAGACGAAGAAGAGCGACAAGAACAAGAAGGTAGCTAAAGGAGAGTGATTGGACTGCAATACAGACAAAACCATGACTCGGGGAATGGTTAGTTTATGGGAGGTGAGATGGTTCAGGTTTACATATAGTTAACTAGATTGATGACATATATATAGTTGGAACATCACTCCTGAAGCGTCGGTCAGAGCCTATGCCTATTACAGCTGTACAACGTTTTCCAAGCAAATGGGGCCTTCTCATTGACGATAACTTGCAGGAGAAACTGTTTTCTTTTTTTTTAATAATCAGATTGACTGGGAAATTTTGAAATTCAGTTCCGACTTTTTCGCGCAGAAATTAAGGAAACGTGGGGCCTTTTTGATTTTGTCTTGTGGCGCGAAAAAGCCGCCGTTAAAAAAAATGGACCTTTGATATTAGCTTCCTCTCTACAATTTCCAACAACTCCTTTGATCATCTTCGTGGATAGAATAAATAATTAGTTTGACTGGGAAATTTTGAAATTCAGTTCCGACTTTTTCGCGCGGAAATTAAGGAAATGTGGGGCCTTTTTGATTTTGTCTTGTGGTGCGAAAAAGTCGCAGTTAAGAAAAATAGACCTTTGATATCAGCTTCCTGTCTACAATTTCCAACAACTCCTTTGATCATCTTCGTGGATAGAATAAATAATTAGTTTGACTGGGAAATTTTGAAATTCAGTTCCGACTTTTTCGCGCGGAAATTAAGGAAACGTGGGGCCTTCTTGATTTTGTCTTGTGGCGCGAAAAAGTCGCGGTTAAGAAAAATAGACCTTTGATATCAGCTTCCTGTCTACAATTTCCAACAACTCCGTTGATTATCTTCGTGGATAGAATAAATAAGTAGATAATGTTTGTACTCACATAAGGCAATCACTTAACCAACGCATTAGGTTTATCTCAGTATAATTGTAATGTCCATACAATGATCACGTATTTGATTAAAACCACTTGAATAAATATTTATGTTTTACTATTTAATTTATTTAAATTTTGGGTTGGACGTACTTTCACCTTTGTTAATTTGAAATGTTATGAATTTTCGTACTATATAAATATTGATACATGAATTCACATACAATCTTTTCATAATTTTCATTATATATGATTAATGACACTCTTCTACTAATTCTTTGACACTCAAGCACCTGCTCCTCCCAAGCCCCAATAGATCTCTCTCTGTCTCTTCCCAAGTAATTTCTTCTTTTTTCTTTTTGTGAAATTCCTAGCTTGAAATAATTTTTTAAAGAAGATCACATTTCAAAAGAGTGCAACTCATCTAGGCTCCAATAAAAAACCCCATTCTTGCACAATTATTTATAGCAAACATGAATCTTGGATTCACTTTGCATGTGCGGGTCTTCGTCTTTTTTTGCTCACCATGTCTTCACCCCAAAAACACTCATGAACGTATAAATACAAGAAATACTCATAAACAATAAAATCAATGTCAGCTTTATCTTTCGGCAAAAAAAAAGAGACATCGGCTTTATTTATTTTTTTTGCCTCAGTTTTCTTGAAAATTTCTTTTTGTGTGCTTCTCTCTCTTTTCTTTCTCCAGTCAATTTATCTTAATCATGCGCAAGACCTTGACCCTTGAAGACCTTAACTACTTCGACTTTTTTTTTTTAAACTTCCATCCCTTCAAAAGGTCTAATTACATTACTGTTAGTGCAAAACCATTTAATTTCATAATCATGTTACTTTTCTGTATTCATGGGCATAGTTCCTTGTAAGTCATGGTCTCTCACCGTGTTACACATGATGGGTCCAAATAAAATCATGTCTTGCTCAAAAATTTACAAAGCCCATTGTTTTGCCGGAATTGTTTTCATAATAAAATACCTTTTATCAAAAGTAGTTATTCAACTTTTCTTTAAAAAGACTAAGGTCCTATGCTAACTTTGGACAAAGGATATCTCATACAAAAAAGGAATTGACTTCTCCAATTCATATAACTTTGTACAATCCCAAACCAAGTCGGAATTCAATCAATGACGAGGCTTGAAATTACAAACTCAATAATGCAATGACATTCGGAATTTAATCAATGACATAGCCTGAGAACATAAAGACACTGCATTGGGATTCAATCGATGACACAATAATAGGATAAAGATACAAGCTGTAATTTAATTGATAACACGAATTTGAGAACTACAGTTAAGGAAATTTAAAGTACAATGTAAGAAAGATAATTGAAAGATGACATTTGGCTTGATTTCGGGAGGGTTCTTTAATGGGTGACCAGCGGTATTTTTAATGGCTTATGGTCACTACTTTTTGATGATTCTCAGCAGTTATAATTTTCCAAGTAACTTATATCAGTTACCTTTATGTTTCTAAATCTTAAGTGCAAAAACTGCTCCATGCCTTGTTTCTTATAATCAATGTATGTTCCACGATCTTGCTTTCAAGCAGTAACTATTCCCTTAAACAATTTGTGTCTTTGATCTCAACTTCAACTAATTTGTTAGACGACTTGGTCTTTACACAGTAACTATTCCTGCAAAATCGTATGTCTTTGGACTCATTGATCTCAAATTTCAGAGCAGCTAATTAATATTCTTTTAAAATATATTGATAATATTCATATTAGGTAATACTTGTTGTCTATCGCCGTATTTCGACAACTGAACACATGGCGACGATGAATACCATTGTCGGTCAACATACATTGATCCATATACTTATCGATAAGTTGGCATGTTTGTTTTAGTATTGAGCCATGCACATGACTATCCATACTTGTCTCATGTGTTGTCCACATGTTTCCTATTCTTTATGACTTTTTCCTTCGAAAATGATCTTTCAATTTTTGGCTTAATGGGCTTGCTCTAGTCGACTTTCCTTTAAGATTGTCGATAAAGAAAGTTTTACCCTAAGTTCGAAGTGTAAGCAAGCTGTGCCGATGCAAGCCTCATACTCTTTTGAATTTCCTTATATTGACAAACATAAATATAAGCTCTCGGAGAAGAATCCTTTCAACTTCTCTATGATCACCCAAATTATTCACAGTTGGCACTTCTCCGACGTCGATGAATTCCAACCTGCTCTTGGTTGTACAATGCAATGGACTACATGATGGGTTTCTGTAGTCTTTGATTCTTCTTACAAAGAGGCCACTAAATCCGCCCCCGCCGAATTAGAATCACTCCATAGTCATACACATGTTAAACCCAAGGCTGCCAACAAAAGAGGGAAGAAGACCCTAAATCCTATTAAACCGTTCAGTCAACAAGCATCGAAAAAAAGATTCATCAATAGACGAAGAAATCGAAAGGATGTTTTCAGAGGACACTACGACTCAGTCTTCTCCGAAGTTTTCGAAAAGGAATACCAAAGGAAAATCCAACAAAGGCAATTGTCTTGCCTTACACTCCTTGCCTTTGTTTCTATATTTTCCTAAATCATCTCTTCCTCTCAATAGGTGCCTCTCAACCGATCAGACATGTTCCTCCAGTCACTGGAATGTCCCCATTTACTGAAGCCATGCTTTTTTTTAAGAGGAGGAAGAAGTGGATGCTGTTATATTTTGTTGGTATGTCCACGGTAGGGTGCGATTGAGACACTAGTTCGTATTGATGTGACATAATAGATAGACACCTCTTAAAAAGGTGTGAGGGAAGTTATATGAATAACTTCTGGAGATAACTATCATAACGGTTGGTAGAAAGGATGTTTTGATAAATTATTCTCTCTTCTTCTCTTCTCTCCATCAAAGAACAAAAGGCAATTCCATTATTGCTTTGAGAAGACAATTGACAGTAGTGTTATGGAATGTGAATACTTTCCTTGTGATTATATTCAGACTATCGAGGTCATATCGTTCATTATTCTGTCGTGATTCAATGTATGTTCCTAGGTAATTTGTGTATTATGCATCGAAGAGGTTAGTTGTCACGCCCCAAACCTCGAGCGCGCGCACATCTCTCGGTGGTCGATAAAACTTGCGACGTTCCAGGACGCGTCGCCTCCCCAATCAATTATGCACATGCGGAAGTGTATAAACAAATCCTCGGACAACACAAATATGTAATAGAAAAGCAGGACAACAAATTCATAAACAAAACGCACTTTTATAAACAAACTAGTATGTCTACAAAAAGATCGGCTCTAAAAAAGAAGCTGTCCTACGACCTACTAGTCGGACACATTCACCGATCTTTTGGACTCCACCTCCCCAGACTCCCGGGGCTTCGGGTCCTGCACAACCCCATCAGGACAGTCAGCTGCACCCTCGCCTAGAGCAGCGTTGACCGCAACGGCGAGGATATCAAAACCTTAAAGGGGATCTACCCTATACCCATTGAGTCCATAGCGAAACTATGCCCTGAATCGATAAGGTACCCTCTGAGGTAGGCCCTCATCAACCCAGATAATGGTCACTATAAGCTCATAGACCCAATGACTCCCGGGGACAGAGACGTCTATGCTCCACTCAGTAACCCCCCGAGGCTGACCAAAACGTTCCGGAGGGACCGCCATCTGAGCACTTAAAAAGAATGAGCCCATAATAGGGTGAGACAATGTCTTAGCAAGTTCACTCCCTAAACCCCAACTAGGAAGAAAATACGTCTAGAGGTGGTTTAACCACACATCACAGAAGACTCACCTCGCCTTAGTTCCTTCCTGTACGTCAGTACAATTCATATCACAGATGCATATAATCAATGCACACATCAATTGGAACGTCTCACTCAATCTCAATCAATCAAGGGGTCTTGATTATAGGGCCAAATCGTTATGACACGTTCCATTTTGTGCCACACAATTTTATCCTATAATCCGATGCGTCTATCTCGATCAATCACACGTTCTAATTGCTTACTACCCGCACAGGTAGTTTTACCCGACGCACATCGGTCCTCTAACGTAGCCAGGCTTCGCCTCATTCCTTGAGCGTGGCAACATCCACCCAACACACATCGGGGATGGCATTCCCAAAGGAGCTTCGGTCTGGCCTCTACCGCGATCCAGCATTCATTGTTAGGGCATCCCATATAGGGGTAACGTCCACCCGACGCACATCGGGGACGGGTTCTCTTAACAATCACACGATCATTCAATACTGGCCAAGGACACCATGCATTGCACTCAAATGTCTCGATTAAGATAATGCACTTGGCCTATTTTCTTCGTATTAAAAACACTCGATGAAAATAATCGTGTGTGGGTACATGGTCAGATCGAACTTTAAAAATTGATATTTTTCCTTTTAAAATCACACTGTTTGATATAGTATTTAAAAACATTTTTGGTGTCAAAACTCGACACTCGGTATTTTCTAATTAAATACCAAAATTTCACAATTTTAAAATAAACACTCAAAATCACAATCATCACTCAATTTGCACAAATTAACACTCAATTGCATAAACTAAGCACACCATTACAATCAACACGAAATTTCGGTCACCGACTATCCCGGTATAATTTCCGGAAAATATTAAATAATTAAATAAATAGCAAAAATAATTAAATAAATGCAATTAAATCCAATAAATGCAAATCTAGGCCGAAAATGATAATCTAACCACCTAAACGGGCCTAGAAAAATAATGCACCCATCTAATTAAATACTACACTCTGCCTAGCCCTTAATTAATTTATTCTAACCACCTAACAATCATAATTAAGCAATTAAATCACTAATTACAACTAACTAACCACCTAAGTCATACTTAGCTTAATCTAATTACCTACTAAACATCATTAACTCCATAAGTAAAGTTTAGCAAGTAAACTCACTGGTTTTACGGGCTGATGAGTTCACGACGACAGCAACGCTAAGGCGGGCGAGAACCCAGCCTAGAGTGACACCAATGGAGGTCCGGACAGGCCCGAAAACGGGCCTCGAAGCTCTCAGCTGGGCTGAGAGTTCAGCTTCTGGTCTTGGGCTGAGAAGGCTGGACAAGCAGCTGGGTTGGGTTGAAACGGCGAGGAGACGGTGGCAGTGGCTGTAGCAGGCAATGGCAGTGACTTCGGTGGCCAGATGGCGATGGATGGTTGCTGGAACAACCCTGGCGGACGGCGACAAGCATGGGACAATAGATTGGACGTGCGGGGATGGCGAGTTAGCGTGAACGGGCGCGCGGGTGGGCGCAAGGCTTTGGCGGCGCTCGGCCCCTCGGAAGGCGAGCGGCAGGGACAGTCGACGAGCAAGGGGGTGCTGGCCGGTTCTCTTTGGATTTCTTGAGCTCAAAACCACAACAATGGGGAAAGCAAGCCAAGGGAAGAAGAAGGAGGGAGCTGCAGCTGGTGGGGGACCCAAATGGCCTCAAAAGTCCTCTAAAAATATCCAAACCATCATCACGAGGCCCCCACTTGTTGTTGCCCTTAGCCTCAGCCATTTCTACACCAAAGCTTCTCATAGAAGCCATCCAAATGACGCGCGGACCCCGCCATAACTTACGAAAGTAACACTTAAGTGCCAAAATTGAAGCAAAATGAATCACTTAAGTGCCAATCCGGCCAAAATGCTGTGGCGATTTTCTAGCGAAATAAGTGCAAAATGGTGTCGTTTTGATGCGCGTGGTAAAAAAATATAAAAAATTAATTAAATTAAATTTATTTAAAATATTTAAAAATTTAAAAAAAAAAAAAAAAAAAAAAAAAAGAAAAGTGGGGAGGCGGCCGAGAGTTAAACCCTCAGCCACCACCGTCGGGAAGGGTCGACGACGGAGGAGGGAGGATTGGCCGGGGTCGTCGGGCCCGGCCGGGGGTCGGCGACCCCGGTCGACCCTCCCCCTCCATCGCCGGCCCTTCTTGGCAACGCCCGAGCCCTGTTTGCCTCTCCCCCTTTTTAAAATTTTTTATTTTTAAATTTTTTAAATAAATTTAATTTTAATTTTAATTTAATTAATTTTTATATTATTTTTTTTACCACATCAGCACCAAAACGACGTCGTTTTTGCATTATTTGGCCATGTCAGCATGCAAAACAACGTCGTTTTGCACTTACTTCATCAGAAATTGCGCACGTCAGCATTTTGGCCGGAGTGACACTTAAGTGATCCATTTCTCATCGAATATGGCACTTAAGTGTCACTTTCGTAAGTTATGGCACTTAAATGTCCATTTGTGCCAACTTATGGCACTTGAAGTAATTTTTTGCCCCATCCAAATGGTCCAAAATGTTGCATCTCCTTGGTCCTACAAATTTTGCAACATTCCCCTCCAATTCCAACTCCAATCTTCTCCAATTGAGCTCAAATCAAAGGCCAAAATGTCAAGGAGGATGCCCATATCACATTCCACATTTTTCTTTGCCAATTAGTCCAACTTGATTGCCAAAAATGCAACTAAAAACGGTCCTCTAATTTTCCCGGTCCAAAAATGCCCAAATTTGATTTTTTGCCAAAAACTTGGGTTTACAGAAAAATCTTTGGAGGATGAGTTAACGTTCCTAAAATGAATCGTGACATGACAGAACTTTCAATTTTTGAAATCAGGTTCAAATTCACGATTAATTTCAATTGGGCGCAATTTTAGCGTGACTTAACCTATCAGGTAACTTTTATAAATTTTTAGTGTAATTGACTCATGGTCAATTATTTTCGGACCACATTGTGCATCTTTGACTCATTGACGACTCTCGATTGTCGTAAAAATCTCGAGATTTCAAATATGGGCATATGATACAGAAATGACAGAAAAATCAGTTTAGTGCCATTCGACGAGAATTTTACAATTAGGTGGAATCACCAATGCTTTTAATCACATGTCTCAGTTGAACCGACCTATCTCTGATCTCTGGTCGATTTTGAGAGTGTCGTATTAACCCTTGCAAATTAGCACGATCGAGCGATCGATTTCTAGTTGAATTCGCAAGTCTATTACGTTAAAATTCCTTAACGACTTCACTAGATAGATTAGTTATTTCGTGAGTGATCAGCTCAGAGAAAAATACTATAGGTGCATTGACGAAAAGTCCAACTTATTCAATCGAAAACAGAATCAGAAAATCAGGATGTCACATTAGTCATTTCTCCCGTCGACTTTTCTTCAAACATTGGTATTAAGCCTAGGTTTATGATCTCTACTTTGTTTTTCCGTTAAAATTTTTCATTTTTTATTTGATATGGGGATCAAGAGGATGAATCATTGAAAACAAACCGAAGCAAAGAATGAGTTTGGAGGTTGCGAACGACTATTTTGTTTTGGCCATTTTTGGAATAATTTTTTCGGCTAAAGACAGTTTTTGAATATACGAGATGAAAGTACTCATCGAGACGATCAAAGCAGTGGGTGGCACACCACTGGACATGCCCACACATGCGACCAGAAACCGTGGTGCGTGAGCGCCATGCGCCCCATGCACTGGGACTACCCAACACATCAGCACTACTCATGCATTGGTAAACCAATACGTGCTGAAGCCAGTAATGATGTCAGTAGATGGTTGATAACTGACCCGTTGACATCATCGATGATGTCACCCATCGATCATTTGCCAACCAGCAACCCAACCCCACGGGCGACTCAAGCTATTTGTCGACCCAACCTAGTTGCCAACTCGACCCGAATGACTGTTCAATCGATCGGATCAATTGGATTGGTTACCGGTTGAATCGATTAGACTAGCCAGGCACCATATTAGCTCGTTGGCATGTGCTTCACATGCGGCTCGTGTGGACACGTGGAGGGTCCAACCGGTGCATGGTTGGTGGCGTTTGGTTCATACGAATATACTCTATATTGTGATATAGTTATTTTACATGTTTGAGGCTTTTAAAAGTATAAAAATATATACATAATCCTAAGTATTCGTATTTTTGGGGTATAAGTGCATTATTTATTCTTTCTAACATGTATTTTCTTATGGTCTTAGAAATACAGAAGTTAGTCTACATGAAATGATCATATATGTGTTGTATAGAGCTTGGTTCAATGATAGCATGCATATGGTTTGACATGCTTGCAATTTCCTAACTCTGAGCAAACTTGAACAATGGCTGTAGATCCTTGATCTTTTCATTACGTCTTGAATTTCCTTTTCGATTATAATTGCTGCATGATTATTTTGTACGTTAGTTCGCATCATGCTATGCCTTTTGATATTAATGAAAAATGTGGAAATTACATGAGGTCATGTAATTTTTTTTTCTAGTGAGAGTTTGTAGGTTGGTAGAATTCGAATGAGTTCTTACCTAGAACTTGAAAATTGCACAAATTAAAATAGTTAATGATCGTAAAACAATCATACACGTAAGCTAATTAGAAATGTAGTGAACTTTCATTTCCGTGTTTTTTGTTAAATTATCATTAATTTAGTTTGTCTTTGCTGCAAATTATTTATGTATGTTACTTTGGAAAATGTGCTAGTATTGATTCTGCATTTATTATGTCAATATGGCTGTAGTAATTGATTATGGTTTTGGCATCCAAGACTATTATGGTTGACCTCAATAAGGATAAAAAGCTGAATGGTAACAATTATAATATTTGGCATTGAAAAGTTTAATACATCTTTGAAGGGTAAGAGATTTTGGAAACATTCAACCATACCATAGATGAGCTTGTGCATGGAACTTCAGCTCAGTACAAAAGAGATTATGAAGCTTATCAAGCTTGGAAATAAATAGAATTATTTGTATCACATTGTTAAGTTGTATGCAAGATAATCTCATGTGTGAGTTTGAAGGCTATAGTAAAGCTCAAGTAATCTTGACTGCCTTGAAAGATAAGTTTGGGAGTACGTCTGCACTAAATTAAGAAGTCTCACCATCAAATTTGACACATACCGAAAGTGCTTGAATTTAACGATAAGGCAACATCTTCGAGAGATGTCAAACATGATACATTAACTGAAGTTGACAAGTCACACCATTATTGATAAATAGCAAATTCAGGCTGTTATGAGGTCTCTACTTGATAATTGGAAGTATATGAAAATCAACATGATACACAATGAGAATATTGTTACTTTTGACGATATAGCATGCCATTTGGAATTAGAGGCCGAGCGCCTAGAGGTTGTGAAATCCTCTACCTATGCTTATGTTGTTAAATTGAGTTCGCTCAAAATTTTAAGCTTTAAGCGCAAGGGGAATCATAAATTCAACAACAAAGAGAATGAGATTAATTAGGCACCCATGAGAGCTAAGACCCTTCGACGCAAGAAACGTGGTGGAAAGAAGGATAAGGCCAAGATGAGGTGCTGTAATTGCGGTAAGCTGGGTCACTTTGCTCGTGAAGGCACTAAGTCAAAAAAGATACCCTAATACTCCATTACTTTAAGTAATGTTTTTGATTCTAGCACTGTAATACTTGATAAATCTTATCCCATGTAGACTGTAAACTCGAGAGCAGTAGACTATTAATTAGAGACCGTTGAGTATTTGTAGAGTATCATCAAATACAGCCTAGAAAAAGATAGATATATGTTGGAAATAACTTAAAAGTTGAAGTGAAGGGTATTGACACATGTAAATTAATTTTACATAGTGGCCGAATCATATCCTTATATGATGTCGTCTATACTCAAGATATTCGACAGAATTTGATCTCCATAGTTGTTCTTTTAAGCTTAGGTTATATATTGAATTTCTATGGTGATTATATTATCATTTTGTTTGAAATAGTTTATTATAGTTCTAGTTATGTTTTGGATAGTTTTATGGTGTTAGACATTGACTATGATGTGTGCAATGTTAATGTTGATGGTTATTTTTTCTTTAATTGCGTTTTCTAGCAATGTTAAGATTGATGCAAGTACTTGGCATACTAGACTAGGTCACATTGAATTATAAAGAATGCAAACATTAGCTAGAAAAAACCTTTTAAGGTTACTCACTAATGTTAAATTACCTGTATGTGAACATTGTCTAACGAGAAAAACAATTAAAAAATCATTTGGTAAAGGAACCGGGGCTAAACTTCTATTACAACTCATATATTCCGACATTTGTGATCCATTGAACGTAAGGGCGAGACATAGAGCCTCATATTTTATAAATTTTATAGATGACTTCACACATTTCGATTATGTTTTTTGATCTTCCATAAATCAGAAGTATTAGACTACTTTAGATGATATATAGCATTGATAGAGAATCAGTTGAACAAAATAATAAAAGTATTGAGAACGTATCGTAGATGTGAGTATTTATCTGAGTAATTCAGGGCTCTTTATGATAAATAAGGAATTGTAAGACATTTGACTATTCTTGATACTCTGCAACAAAATGGGGTTGCTGAGAGAAGGAATAGAATATTATTGAAAATGATGAGGTCTATGATGACACAAGCAAATCTACCTATCTCGTATTAGGAAAATGCGTTATTCATTACTGCCTGTATACTTAACCATATACTTCTAAGTCAATCACTTCCACCCCTTATGAATTATGGACTGGTAGGAAACCAGATTTAAGTAATCTACAACCTTGTGTTGTGCAGCTTATGTTCATAATTCTTCCTATAAATATGGCAAATTAGGCCATAGAAGGAAGAAATGTATTTTTATAAGATATTCTGAATAATTTAAAGGGTACGTGTTCATAAGTGAATAAGCTGATGGAAGTGTGACTAAAATTGAGTCACGAGATGTCATGTTCTTGGAGAACGATTTTCCTAGTAGATGTGAAATTAGCAAGGATTTCTAATTATATGAAATGGAAGATGCTGATAACACATCCATTAATTTTGTCGAGGAAAATGAAGATTTACCTTAAGATACAAGATCTAGTGGAAGTGTCGCATCGCCTAGCAAACTCAAATTAGAAGAAGTTCAGTCACGTTAAAGTAATAGTAAAAGTATTTATCGCCGTCATTTTGAGATTGAAAGGGAAGTCTTTATGATTACTTCACAAGATGATATCGAGTATAAGATTTTACAAGAGGCTCTCCCATCCTCTTACAAGAAAGAATGGAAAAAAGCTTTGGAAGATGAAATGAAGTCAATGAGGGCAAACCATTCTGGGACTTGGTTGATCTACAACCTAATTGCAAAGATATTGGAAATAAATGGATTTTTAAAATTAAGTGAAAGACGAATGGATTTATCGAAAAGTATAATGTTCGTCTTGTGGCGAAAAATTATACTCAACAAGATAGTATAGATTATGAGAAAATCTTTTCACTAGTTATAAGGTTTGCCTCTATATGTTTTGTCCTAGCCATCGTCATATATTTAGACCTAGAATTACATCAAATTGATGTAAATATGGCATTTCTTAATGGAGAACTATATGCGAAAATCTATATGAAGCAACTAGTAGGTTTCATAACTGAAGGTCAAAAGAGTAAAGTTTGCATGCTTCGTCACTCAATATATGACCTCAAGTAATCATCTAGATAGTGATATTTTCATTTTCATCAAGCCATAACGTCTTTCAGGTTCACGATGATCGAAGAAGATCATTGTGCTTATGTTAGATGGTCCAAAAGTAAATTTGTGATTTTATCACTTTATGTAGATGATATACTATTGGCTAGGAAGGATAAGGGTTTGGTTATCATCATAAAAGAATGATTGTCTTCTAATTTTGAAATGAAGGATATGGGAGAAGCTATTTGTATATTATGAGTTAAGATTAAAAGAGATCGATCAAGAAAACTTCTTACTTTACCACAAGAGCCTTATATAATGAAGATTTTTGAGCATTTTAATATGTAGCATTATAATCCTATTGATACCCCTATCATGCAAGGCAAAGGCCTAAGTACTAAGATATGTTCTAAAACTCTGAAAGGAAAAAAAAGAAATGGAAATTGTTCATTGCACCAGTGCAGTCAGAAGTTTAATGTATGATATAATGTGTACTCAACTTGACATATGATGTGAGGTTGGTGAGCTGATATCAATCATTTCCTAATCAAGCATCTTGTAAAGCAGCGAAGATGATTCTGAGATAATTGAAAGGCACCGTGGACTATCGACTTTGTTATCAAAAAAAGTAATTTATGCTTATTAGGCTACTTAGATGTTGATTAGGGAGGAGATTTATATGACCGTAAATCGACTTTTAGATATTGAAAGTGCTAGTATTATCACCTAGAGGGGGGGTTAATAGATGTAAAAACAAATTAATCTAATAAAAGTAGTAAAAATTATTTTCTTCAAATAATGTCTGATTGATACTAGACTTCTAATTCATACTCAAATAAGATATTTTAAAAATTAGTAGAACTCAGAAAAATATTGCAACAAACAAATCAAAAGAGTTAAGGGAAGAGAAAATTGGACACAAGATTTATAATGGTTCGGCTTAGATCAAGCTTACGTCCACTCTCCCACACTGACAGCCTTCTGGCTGAATCTCACTAAGGAATCAACAGAGAATTACAACGATTTGAGTACGATCACTTAGTGAAGAGTTTCTTTTTCTCTCACTAAGTCACTTCTTTTGTGTTTTTCTCTCTTGATTACAACTTGTAAGCACTATTGATGAAGAACAAGTGATTGGAAATGCCTCAAACTTTGGAATTTTAATTCTCACGCACTGTCTCAAATGGTTTGAATGATCTCCTTAAATACTCCTGTATGCCTATCTAACTGTTTGCACTTTCCAGAGGAATTTCTTCCCATTTACTCGTTGAATAGAATCGACTAAGGAAATCTTATAGCCGTTTGAAGATTGAGGTGAAAATCTGATGATTCTAGTTGCCCATACAATCAAAATCTAGGTTTCCATAAGTAGATGCTTCCCAAAAAGAAACTTGTCTTCGAAATTGATTTTATCAATCCGTGATTGATTTCATCAATATATTTAGAAAGGGTAAGTAAGATTATCCGCCAGAAAGCCAGATATTTAGAATAAATCTTACACGTACTGAATCCTTGTTGAAAGATCAATAATCCTAAGTTTGATTATATCTCCGTTCTTGACTTGGGTTCAGTTTGGATTTTCGTCAGAGTGGGAAAGACTTCTGAAGTAAAATAGACTTTAACACCATTTCATGATATAACACAGAAGTCTAGTATTCTTCATAGTAAGAGTAAGAATAAGATAATTAAAGTTTTGTCAACTTCAAAACCTTATAAGAGTTTTCTCAACAGATATGAGTTCTCACTTAATGAAGGTGCAATTCTTAGAATATCAAGAAAAAAACATGCACGGCCTTATCTACGATGGAGATAGAATTTATTGTATGCTTTGCTGTAGTACAAGAAATGGTATAGTTAAAATGTTTTTTTGGAAAATTTAACCATAGTGCTAAGGTTCCAAAACCAATAACAGTTTATTGTGATAATTAGGGGCTATTTGTTTGTGTTTTTGGTCCGTGTTATGAACACAATTTGTGTTTTTTTGTTCTAGGGAACAAAAAAAGAATAGAAACGCGTTTGTTTACGTTTTTATTTCAAATTTATTTTTTTGTTCCCGGGAACAAATTTGGAACAGAAACAAAAAACAAGAAAAACTTGTTTCTTGTTCCTGGAACACTTCCGAGAAACAATTTTTCTCTCTCATATTTTTTTCCTCTTCCTTTTCTTCTTCTTTTTTCTTTGGCCGGCGACCTCGCTGGAGCGTCGCCGGCCCCTGGCGAGGTGGAGCGTTGCCGACCCTGGCGAGGTTGAGCCTCGCCTAACCACGGTGAGGCTCGACCTCGCCGGGGGTCGGCGAGCCTCGTCGTGGCTGGGCGAGGCTACCGGCCCTTGTCGGCCATGGCCGAGGCCAACGACCGACCAAAAGGAAGAAAGAAGAAAAAAGAAAAAATAAAGAAAAAAAGGAAAAATAAAATAAAAATATTAAAAAGTTAAAAGAAACAAAAAAATTACACAAGTTTACCAAACGTGTTTTTGTTCTTTTTCTATTTCATGAACAAGTTTACCAAACGTGTTTCTATTTTTTTTTTCTATTCCATGAACAAGTTTACCAAACGCGTTCTTCTGATAAAAAAATAGTTTTTTCTATTTCTGTTTCTTGGAACAATTTTTGAATAGAAACGTAACCAAATGCACCCGTAAGCAGTCATTGCCTATGTGAAAAATCCCAAATATCATGATAGGATAAAGCACATTGACATAAAAAATAACTTCATTAGAGATATAATAGCCCGAAAAAAGTGATTTCACAATACATTACAACCAATAGAATGTTGTTGATCCGCTTACAAATGCTATTCCTAGAGATTTGTTCTTGATCCACAAGATATCTCTAGAATTACATAAAATATGATATGTAATATTATTGAGGATCATTGGTTTATGTATATGTGAATATATATACTATACCTGTTTATCTTTAGTAACTTGATGTTTCATCAATAAGTACAAATCCATTATGAGACTAGTACAAACATACATATATTGTTGAAAAGTATGTCAGCGGCCAATGATTGGCTCGCTTATACGAGCAATCATCTCAAGTGCTATGATTAGCACATTAAGATGAGACAATATGTACTATAAATGCTGGAAGAGCAAGTTTAGTACATATTATATTTTATGTCGCATTGATTGGAGTCAAGTTAAGGTATGTTATTTGTATATGATAAGACCAAACATGATAGTCTCATAATCATATATGCCTGCATGATGCTAGATGCGAGTATTTAATTGGACACTATTGAAAGCGAGCCGATATAGCACCCGAGCTAAACATAAGTACGTGTGAAGCACGTAACTATATTTAGGCTAAGATTCATATAGTTGATGTGTTTAATAAATGGCATACATTTTATAGAAAGAGTAATCCACTATAGTATATAATTTGTACTACATGTGTATTGTATGACCAACAAGGGAATATGAGTGAAATTATCCTTATTTACTCATCATATGAGCCATTGAGATAACTTATAATTTATCCCATTTGTTGCCCTATGTTACTTCTAACTATATTCTCGAAGTGAAAGATTAATATTGCTACTTTAGCATGTTTCCAGCAATTATGAATAGATTTGGCTTTTATGGGAAGTGTCTAGAAAATCAATTATTCTGAAATAGAGAGAGATATGAGTGTGAAAGAAGACTATTGTTGTTTTACGTCTATCATATGTATCTATCAGTCGACCAATTATATCGCATTTTGTGGTTTTGGATGTATTTATAAATACATGGTGTTATGAGAATAGTCAAATATAGCCTTTAAGAATAGGTATACTTAAACTAATGTAACAAAATATGTTTGAGGTACTGTGAGATATCAATTATTTATTTCTTTTAGGGTTGTAGCTATTATGTTACTTCTAATAGATGCATAATTTGAGCTCCCAAATGCAGGTGTACTCACCAGTCGCACGGCTTTCTTACCAGTATGAATTGTTTCTAAAGTAGGTGAATGTTAAATGCCTTATATTATTGATAGAGCACTATCAAGCCTATCATATCCGGGTAGGAGATGTTATATTTTGTTGGTACATCCATGATGGGATACGATTAAGACGCATTGGTTCGTCTTGATGTGACATAATGGAGAGATATCTTTTGAAATGGTGTGAGGGAAGTAATATAAATAACTTCAAGAAATTATCATTCTAATGATTGGCAAAAAGAGCGTTATGATAAATTGTCCTCTCTTCTTCTTCTCTCTTAATCAAAGAACTAAAGGCAATTCCATTACTATTTTGAGAAATCAATCGGCATTAATGCTATGGAACATGAATAATTTCCTCGTGATTGTATTCGGACCACCGTGAGGTCACATCGTCCATCATTCACTCGTGATTCAACGTATGTTCCTGAGTAATTTGTTTATTGCGCATTGAAAAAGTCAGTTGTTTCTTCCGTTGGCTTTTCTTCCAACAAATGCAAACACACTTTTAGTAAAAAAAATGAGGAAACTCCTCAGCTTTACGTAGAAGTCCACATAACAAAGGAGGTCTTGATCCATGTCACGCCTCGAACCTCGAGAGCGCACACATCCCTCGGTGGTTAATAAAATTGTGACGTCACAAGACACGTCGCCGACCCATTCATTTTAATGCACATGCGGAAGTGTAATGAAAACAATCCCTAGACAACACTCGACATAGGATAGAAAAGCAAGACAACAAAATTTCACAAACCCACTTGTAAACACATCCGGTTTATACACAAAAGGCTTGACTCAAAAAGAAACCTCTGGGCCATCTACACTTTGGACCCTTTAGCCTCGGGTTCTGGATTCTCCACACTAGGTACCTGAAAATGATAACCCACGATGGGGTGAGAATAAATCTCAATGAATTCACACCCTAAACCTCGATTAGGGAGATAATACACCTAGAGGCAGCCTATACACACATCATAGAGGACTTATCTCGCCTCGGCTCCTCCCTGCACGTCAATACAACTCATATAACATAAGCATACAGTAAATACACCCAATAACTAGAACGCTTCACTTTAATGAACCAATCAATTACAAAGATCTCGATTATAAGGTTAAATTGTTATGACACATCCCATTCCGTACCACACAATTTTGTCCCATAATCAGGCGCGATCAAATTACTCATTCAGACGTTCCAATTAGTTACGGCCCCACGGGCACGGCCGACTCAACAATCAGCGGTCTTCCAGCATAACCGGGCATCGTCTGGCTTTGTCGGGCACGATAATGTCACTACGTCGACGGCATTCCATAAAGGAGCATCGGCCCAGCTTTTACTGCGACTGGCATCCATTGATAGGGCATCTCATATAGGGGCAACGTCCAGCTTAACAGCCCGGGACGAGTTCTCATAATCATTCATGCACCCATCCAATTCCTAGCCAAGACATCGTACTTTAAATTCAAATGTCCCAATTAAAATAACGTACTTGGCCCATTTTCTTCGTATTAAAAACATAAGGTAAAAATAATCATGTGTGGATACATGGTCAGATTGAATCATAAAAATTGATATCATTCCTTTTAAAATCCCACTATTTGATATAGTACTTAAAAATATTTTCGGTGTCAAAACCCGACACCTGATATTTTCTAATTAAATACCAAAATTTCACAATTTTGAAATAATAAACCAAAAATCACAATCACCACTCAATTACACAAATTATCACTCAATTGCATAAATTAATTGCACAACGATAATTAGCACGAAATTCTAACGACCGGCTATCTTGGTATAATTTCCAGAAAATAATAATTAATTAAATAAATTACCTGTAATTAAATAAATTACAAAATAAATAAATTAAAGCACTTAATTAAATCAACCTAAACTAACCGGGCTAATTAATTGAACTAACAAATAAATCTAATCATTCTATCTAATTTAATCTAATTACTAATTATAAAATCTAACTAATTCCTAACTAAATCCACCTAACTATTCTAGTTGAACTAACTAACTAACTAACTAACTAACTAACTAAATACTTACTCTAACTAAATCATCCTAAGCTTAATTAACCTAACTAACCCACTAATTAGCCCACTAATCCACTTCTAAATGTAATTAGCCTACTAATTAGGGATTAGAACGTAAACTCACCGGTTTAGCGCGAAAACCGGTTCACGGCAATGATGGCGGCCGAAACTCGAGTCTTCGACGGTGCCAAAAGGAGCTCGGACTGGGTTGAAAATGGTCTGACATGTCTCAGCTAAAGCTAAGATTCGAACTTGCTTTTGTGGAGAGCTACTAGTGAAGGCTGTGGCTACTGATCGTGAGGTGAAATGGAAGATTTATTGGGTTGGATCGCGAGCTAGGGGACGCAGCGTGAAGACAGGAGGCGAGTCCACAAAGGGGGGCGTTCCATTGGTGTTGACCATTGGGAGGTGGGTTGGTGGTTGATTCGGTGGAAGATGGCTGGATCGAGTGAAGTTTACGGTGGGATGACAGCAGACGGTGGAGTTGCTTCAGATGTGTGGCAGCTGGAGGAGAATTAGTGGAGATGGAGTGGGGCATGCGAGGTCAACCTCACGGCTTCGCTAGAGGGGAGTTAACTCGGTGGAAGGCATTGCACATGAAGATGGAAGTGGGGCTGTCGGTCGAAGGTGGGGCAGGAAAAATGGATATGGCACACGGCAAAGATAGAGGGGAGACAGCTTGAGGGGATTGAACGAAAAAGAAGAGAAGAGAGGAAATAGAGAAAGAGAGGGGCTATGGTTCTGTTGAGGGTGAGGCGCACGAAGGGGGGATTGGCATGCGAGAGAAGAAGAGAGGGAAAGGATGAGGGAGACTGGGGACAAGAGGGAGGGGAAGTCAAAGTTAAAAATCTAAAGTACTTGAGTGCTTTTTCCCCATTATCCTCTGTTGGATGTATGCCCTAAAGCTACTATGTAACAGTTACATATTAGGGATTTCAGTTGTATTTTCATTATTATTATTTAATTAATGGCAATGACGTATTCATTCATTTGTCCAATTATTTTATGTTTATGAATGATTCCATAAGATCAGTTGCAACTAGACCTATTCTTGAGACATCAAGAATATATGTGACGGGTTCATAGTTAGACTGAATCTTTAAATCGTTCTCGGTCGATGGATTATTGAGTGGATATTAATAATTCTGTTGAGACCAGTGTGTTCATAACTTCACCATTAAGTATTTGATACTTAAGGGAATGATGAGTCACATGTCATTGCGTATTATGATGCTTGAGTTTGAATACAGGTGTTTATATTAGACAAGTTTACTGAACGTGACGCATATGCAACAATTAGTGACATGGAAGCTTTTAGTGTGGTCAATGTCTAATTGTTCATACTTTGGTCTTGTGTAAATAATTATTAGACCTAAGGCACAGTGTTAATTTGTGTGTCAAACAACTATGGTTCACAGGTGCACATAATGCCGGGTCGTTGATCTGTCTTTATTCATGATGGTCATAGTTTGTTCATATACGAAGTTGCACGTGTGCGCAATATGGAATTTGTCTCCTTGTTAAATGCAAGGTATAAAAATGATCTCATATGCGATCTAATTATGACACTGCATTGAAATCCTCGGCCGGGGTTGTAACCGAGAATAAATTGTTTATGTCTCGAATAAAATGCATGTCAATTAGATTTGTGCATATGATCGAATTAATGACTTGACAAATATTCCATGGTCTTTGTTTGATCGGGACATAGTAAGACAGAGGGATTGAATTACACTATACCCAAAGCTGACAGGTTCATTATGTTCTTAAAGCATTCACACTATCTGGGTAGCCATGACATATTATTAGATGTCAATCATGGCTTGTAGGACCCAAAGATTAATCAGGACAATTAATTCTTGTGGGAGTACTAATGTGTTAGTACAAGTCTTACTACCAGCTTAGTGATGAACCTAGGGATGTCACACACCATAAACAATTAGGATAACGTGGAACAAGAGAGAAATATAATTGCAAATGTGTTTGCAATTACTACAATCGAATTGAGTCGATTTGAAATTAAATTAAATGAGATTTAATTTAATTTGTATTATAGTCACAAGCCTACTTGCATATGATGCACACGCATGCCCAAAGTGAACATATGTTAACGTACCCCAATTGTACATATAAGGATTATGTTATTTTTATTTTTAAAAGGAATTGATTAATTAATCCTTTATTCGTTTAATTAATTAATTAATTAATTAATTAATGTACAAATGGTTGCAACGCACATGATATGTGCGTTGCCTTTTATTAGTAATAATAAAATAAAATAAAAATATTATTAAAGCTTAACGCTTCATGCATGTGCACTATTCTTTAAATCGTGCACATGCACGAAATCGTGCACATGGTCAGCGGTTGCTGACCATCATGCACGAAGCATGGAACTGTTGACCATCATGCATAAAGATCGTGCATGAACGGTCAGCAACCGCTGACCGTTCTTGCACGATGGTGCATGATCGTGATCAGCAACCGTTGTTGATTCGTGAAGGCTTTAAGAAAATAAAATGCCGCAAAAAGGTTGTGGGGAATCAGTGATGCTTTGCTGAAAATATAGAGCAAAGTGTGGCGTGTTCTTGTGTCTTTGAGACGCAAGAAAGAAGAGCGTTATCTCGTTTGGGCCATGACTATTATACATCAAGAATACGATGGATTGTTTCCATGTGATTGCTAGCATGATCGAAGTGGTGAATATCCGAAAGTTCTCTCTTCCGTTCGACGTTCGTTGTTGGTGTGTCTGAACTAGAGGTCCGACGCTTGTGGGACTCGAACTGTAGAACATCCGAACTGACTTGTTTCAAAGCGCGCTTCGAGAGGTAATTCGTTTAACTCCCTTTTTATATTCATATTTTTGATTAAAATGCACGAACAACGCCTTAGGAGAATCATGTATAAAAGATATCTTTGTTTCCGCTGCGTTCTTTTTGTTAATTTTTTTTATACATGATTCATGAAACCCCAACGTGGTATCAGAGCCAACCTTAGGCGTTTTTCATGCGTTTAATTGATTTATAGTTCAAATATATTTTTGCATTCTAATGGCCAATTATTTTTTGTTAAGAGAATTGGTTCTCTTGCTCTTATGTGGCCTATAGAGGTTGATTAATTTATGTGATAAATTTAATCAACTAAGCAATAATTTGAACTAAATCAATTTTGAATCAAAAATCCGTAACTTGTTATACTTTATGTTTATATTCTGCAAATGATATGCAGAATTTTATGCATGCCTTCCAGAGCTTTAAATTTTGAATTTATGGCTCGTAAGGAAGGGTGGTGATCATGGAAAAATCCCTAATTGTTGTGATTGTTGTATGGATGAATGTATAATGATTACAGGTATTCTTTTTGGGGATGTAATTATTAAATGGAGGCTGCGTCATTCTTTTTTTTTTTTTATTTTAATTTTTCTTGATATGTAATTTTAGTATAGTTTAGTATTTCAATTGTTGATGTAAATACTACAAGAGAGGAGGAGCCATTGGAGGAGCCATTAAGCCGGTGAGCTCTCTGGGCCCAGTTTTTGAAGAGTTTAAAGATTGAAGAAAAAGTGAAAAGCAGGTCCATATTATTAAAACATTAAAATGGCTAAATGGATCTCTTTGGCTTGAGACCCATTAAACCATAATTCCATGATCACCACATAGGATAGATATTTATGTGATATCTATTTATTTATTATGTTTATCTTATTGATTTCCAATAACTGTTAGGTGAGGGAATCGTTTGTGCTTTCAATACTTACATGAGACGATGGGCTAAACTTAACTATGATCATGATGCCAATAACTGTTAGGTGAGGCTTTCATGGTCTAGAGGCCAAAATTATGATTGGGACTCGCATATGATGCGTTGAACAAGTTGGTTCACTCACTAAGTTCATAGAACACTAATAACTACTAGGTGAGGTGGGCTTTGAACTAGTGGGACTCCAATCTCCACTAGTAATCTTTACCCAACAAAGATTACCGCTTCCCATCTTAAGGAGTATGGGATTAGAATATAAATTTAGTGGGAGGATCTATTTCATTTAAAGGCCAAAATGAAATAGTTACTTTGAAAGATACAACGGCTAACGATTTATTTTCTGCAACAGATATATTATTACTCTGAAAATTGTGACCACAAACCCACTCGCTTCTATACTTGACAAGAATTGTTTGACTGAACCCAATTTCACTGACTGGGTGAGGAATTTGAGAATTGTTCTCAATTCAGAAAAAATTGAGTATGTGCTTGAGGAAAAGGAAGAAAGTCATTCTATCTTCCAAACCCTCTTCATGATTGAACCATGCGTTCCTCAATCAATTTCCGAGCTAGACCCAAAAAAACTTGTTCGACATTTTGACGGTGATGGACATCTTGTCCATTACTATAAAGACAATTATGGTCATTGTTTTTGGGATCCTTTTTGTCAATGTTCCTATTGTACAAATTCCCCTGACGAGGTAGATCCCTTAGCAAGACCTCCACCTCGACGGAAAAAGCCAAAGAATAAGGTGTACCAAAGATACTTAAACGGAGATCCCTCCGTTGATACTCTTGGTGAGTGTGACAAATACCAATTCATGGTTTCTTATGCTCCACCTCCACCACCAGAGTACAATACCACACCTGAAGTTCCACCAGATCCACCAAAATCACCTCCGCCATCTCCTCCTCAGAAAAAACAAGCTCTCTCCCTGTTTTATAAGCCAATCCTTAAATGGGCTAAGAAGAATTCTTACCCACTTGAAGCCCCAGCAAAAACACCACCCACTTCCTCTATTGCCATGTTCCAAGATGCAGATTTTCCTCCTCTTACTAAAGAAAGTTCAAAACTTTCGTTTCCTGCTCCAGATGAATTCATTGACCCACAAAACAGATACCGTCATATTCCAAAAATAGCAACCCCCACTGATGTGGATGAACATGGGAGACAGAAAAAAACCCCTGGCAGTCAGAGACTCTGTTGGCACAAAACAATGCCTTCAAGGCAATTGATTCCAAGATTGGAAATGTGCAACAAGATCTCCGAAGGTATGATGAGAGCACCAAAAAGATACTTTCTAAGTTCCAAAAAAGGCTTCATGCCTTGGAATCAGGACAACATCTTGGGTATCATTATCTTGAAAGCCCAAAGCCTGAGATAGAAAAGCTTAAGAGGCAAATCCAAATCCTCGAAGAAGGAAGGTTTAGACCTTTTGATCCGTTGGCACCTTCTGTTAGAACTGGGTATGTACCTCCACCACCACAGCCCTCTATTTTTGCCACTATCCCAGAAGATCCCTACAGAAGAGAACCAGACATGGCAGAAATATGAAATCGCCTCAAGGCCCTGCAGAAGGATAAAGGGAAAGAAAAAAAGGCACCTACAGAATCAAGGTCGATTGTTATAAGAGAAATGCCAGATCATATGATGTTATCAAATCCACGGGAATCATTTCTAAAGGATTTGAGTACTCAGGAATCTAACCCCGCCATACAACAACCAGATTCTGCTATTCCAGAAAAGCAGACTTTGCTTCTAGCGGAACAAACTTCTCCTGACACTGAATCAGATTCAGTATCTCTTTCCTCCTCTTCATCCTTCTCAATTCCCACAGTTGATCCCCTTCCTATTGTGCCAGTCACTTCATCAATATTCATGGCTGATCCTCCAGATGATGAAATGGAATCAAACTATTCTGACCCAGAAATCAGTCAAACAAGCAATCCTGCTCGACATGTGTCCATAGCATCCAAGCAGTTCTTCACCATTGATGATATTCCTTATCATAAATGGCCAAAAAGACTTGAAGACTTTCATACTTGGTTGAATACTCAGTCTCTTACCAACCATGATATGAATGATGTCATTTACAACTTTGTTACAAGGTTCACAGACAGTCTCAAGATGTGGTGGCAATCAATTGCTGAACAGGACCAGATTCATTTCCTGTTGTCATCTAATTTCGGCCATGCTATCACTCTCTTATACCATGTCTTTGTGGGAAAACCCACTGATCTCATAGAGATTAAAAGAAGAGAATTCTTCGAAAGAAAATGCTGCTCCCTCCAGAAAAAGTATCTCGATAAGCATTATCGAGTGATGCTTCAGCTTTTTTACCAGATTGGTGCAGATCCAAATTTAAAGCATGTTTTCCTTACTTCCATCCCGAAAGAATTATCCCAGATGGTTGAAAGATCTTTCTTTGGAAAACAAAGGAGAGTACAAGATATTCCCTTAGGAGAAATACAGCAAGAAGTCCATCTATGCCTCGAAGAACTATGCTTGAAACGCCAGATGGTTCGCACCTACATCACGGATGACAAGCGCCTTGGATCAGCTTGTTCCCGCCAGAAGTTAAAAATCAAATGCTCCAAGCAAGACTGTGATGGTACTTGTGGCAAGTATTCCAGAAAAAAGAAGCATTACAAGAAGTTCTGGTGGAACAAACCCAAACATGGCTCCAAGCATTTCCGGAAAAAGAAGAAATGGCGATACCTACGCAAAAGAAAAGATCGCACAGGCCACAAGAAATCAAACCGTTGCTACATCTGCAACCAGAAAGGACATTTTGGTAAAAATTATCCTCAAGCGAGAAAAGGTCAGAATCATCTAATTCATCACATTGAGAATGAAACAGGTATTTCTCTTGAAAATGATGATATTGAATCCTTATTCTCTGCTGATGAACAACTATCTGAACAAACTCTTTGTGTCATTCCCTCTTACCAAACTTCCAGTGAAACTGAGTCAGATTCGGAGTCTGAAGACATTTTTCATATATCTCCTACATCTTCAAAACTAAACCTAGACATATTTTCAAGTTAGACTCATTGTCCCCATTTCCCCGTAAAGATCCTCACTTCAAAGTTTGTCAAACCCATCACTGTTATTGCTCTCATAGACACAGGAGTAAGTTGTTCAATATTGGATACCAAAGTTCTTCTTGAAGAATTTTGAACTCCTTATATCCGATATTTCAACTCGGCTTCTGGATATACTTTCTCCACAAATGTTAGAATCACTCCAGTAACTGTCCAGTTTTTTCCTCAGTGTTCCATAATCGCAAAGATCTTTGGATCCGACCTTCCCAATAAAGACCTGATAATTGGGTGGGACATCATGACTCAAATCTCTCAGCTTCGCATCATTTCTGGAAAAGGTCTTAGATATAAAGACCAATTCTCTAAGTTTGTCAACATTCAAAGACTCTTTTCCATTCAGATGAGTCTACTCGATCCAATCATGCAAAAGTTGTTAGAATCTTGTTCGGAATCCCATTCAGAATTTGCCCAAAAATGTTCCCATCCCTTGTGGAAAAATCCAGAGTTCTTTGTTCGCATTCCTTTAAAAAAAAATGAAGATATAAATTCGACTAAGGTGAGTCATACGGGAATGAATCCAGAGCATCTGGCTTTAGTCCAAAGAGAATGCTCAGAACTATTGCAGCAAGGCCTTATTGAAATCTCCAATTCTCAATGGGCTTGTGAAGCCTTTTATGTCAATAAACGTGCTGAGCAAAACAGGGGAAAAATGAGACTGGTAATCAACTATCAGCCTTTCAATCTTTTTCTCCAAGATGACAAATTCCCTCTACCATCTAGAGATTCACTCTTTGCTGGTCTAACCAAGGCTCATATCTATTCCAAATTCGACCTCAAAGTCGGATTTTGGCAACTAGGCATCCACCCTAAAGACAGATTCAAAACAGGATTCTATATCCCTAATTAGCACTTCCAGTGGAAAGTTCTCCCTTTTGGCTTAAAAGTAGCACCATCCCTTTTCCAAAAGGCCGTGTGTCGTATCTTCCAACCAATTTTGTCAAGTGCAGCTGTATACATTGACGACATTCTGCTCTACAGTCCTGATGAGCAGTCACACTGTCAACTCCTTGAGCAATTCGCAGAAATTGTGAAGAAACATGGTATCATGCTTTCTCAAAGAAAGATAAATATCGCCCAGACAGAAATCGAATTTCTTGGTATGCACCTTAACAAGGGTACGTACTACCCAGGGCCACATATTGCTCAAGAATTATTAAAGTTTCCTGAAGACAACTTCACCATAAACAAGTTCAGCAATTTCTTGGGATAATCAATTATCTCAGGGATTTTGTCTCAAATATTGCAAAGCTCCTAATTCCTTTGCAATCCATGCTGAAGAAGAATCCCCCACCTTGGGGAAAACCCCAGACTAAAGTAGTCACTGAGTTTAAGGAGATTATGCAGAATCTCCCACCGTTGCAAATACCATCAACAGGAAGAGGAATTCTTCAAACTGACGCTAGTGATGAATACTGAGCAGCCATCCTGTTTGAAGAAATTGATGGTAAGAGACACCTCTGTGCTCACAAAAGTGGAAAGTTTTCTCAAGCCGAAATGCATTATCATTCCACTTTCAAAGAAATCCTAGCAGTAAAAAATGGAATAAAAAAATTTGAGTTTCATCTCATCGGCCATCACTTCTTGGTAGAATTAGACATGGCATCTTTTCCTCAGATGACCAAGTTTAAACAGAAATAAATTCCAAATTCTCAGCTGCTTAGATGGGCTGAATGGTTTTCGAAATACTCTTTTGAAACCAAACACATTCCTAGCAAAAAGAATGTACTTGCTGATTTTTTGTCAAGACCCAAAGCACCAGCCGAAATCAACATGTACATCAAACAACCTGCCTTCCATATGCTCAATCATGGTGTAAAATACAAGATTGAGAAGATCAAAGACTTGTCAAGCTGGAAATATCCCCAGGAAATTATTCAATACATCTAGAATGACAATCTTGCTGAAAACCTGGAAAATCTCATGTGGCAATGTCACACAGATCTGTTCAGATTCAATGGAGGTTCGATTCTCTATCCTTTTGGGTTAAATTTGAATTATCCTTTCATTCATCCTCTCATCTGGAAGGAAGATGATTTCCCTGATCAACTCAAGACGTTATTATGGTATTTAACCAATAAGTACTTAATAGCTATTGAAATTCCTACCAGAAGATTCATTGCTAATCTCACCATGATATTCTTACTCGGAAGAAATGTGAAAAAAGAAAGCGATAAAAATCTGTTAGAATTTCTTAATTGGTTTTATCATCCTACATGTTGGAAACAAGACTTGGAAAAAGAACTGAGAACCATGACACCGAGTCTTGAGGTCCACACCATCCTGCTTTTCCGACGTCCATGGCACTTTTTCACAAATAATGGCATCATCATCGATAATCCACAGGGAATAGGGACCACATCTTACAAACCCCATCTGAATAGCAGAGAAGCCCGGATTCACAAATCTTATCCAAGATCTGTCAAGCTTTGTGAACACCAGTACCGAGAACTCCAAAGAATCTTGTGTCAGGAAAACAAAACTATTCCTAAAAATGTTTGGAATAATGTACCCACTACGTGGGATCATTATGACCTAGCACCAGAAGCTAAGGAAGCACTCAGTCAATACAGACAAGCTGCATCGTCTCAAGATCATGAAATGACAGGAATAGATGATATTGTCCAATCAACCCAGGACCCCTATGCACGCTTTGGAGGCCCTCTGTCCCAGGATCCCTACGAACAAGGACCTTCATCCTTATTCCAAAACATGGACACATCCTTTTATGCACAGCCATCCAACTGGCCTCAGCCAAGCATTCCTGCCGACACCCAAGAAGATGACAACACAAACTGGGCTGAAGAGGAAGCATCACATTGGGCTCATGAAGAAGCATCCTCATCACGAAGGCTAAGCCAAATCCTCTCACCTGAAGACCTTGAAGCCCTTGAACAGAAATACGAGGCACATCTCCTAGAAGACAGCTCAGATGACTCAGTCTGTAGCTACAATGCTCGTGATGGACGAGATCGATGAGTCCGTACAATTTCACTGTATCAAGCTACTGTTCACTTTTACTGTAACACTAGGCTAGGGAAGGTACTATTCACAATACAGTTACTGTTCATAGTGTGCGAATAATTCCCTCTTGGAAGTTTCCGGTACCTTTGTATCTGGACCCGTGAGCCTGGTCCCTGTGTGTGTCTTTTTGACCTCTTATCGTCTATATAAGGCGAGGAGGGTGTAATGTGTTGGGCAGAGTCCCCTGAAGTAAAGTGTGTGCTTTGAAACATCTCTTATGGCTTTATAAATCTCTCTTCTTCTCCAGCCTGATAGGATCCTCCAAGAAATGCAGCTTGGGTAGGTTAGAAACATTTCCATCCTAGCATCCCTGGGTGTCTCTAGGCTCTGAACTAAAGAGCTGAGTGATTTTCTACTAAAAGGCTGTCCCTGAAGGGCTTGAACGGGAGTAATTCGCCCACTATGGGAAGGCATACCTGCAGAAAATCTTCTTGGTCCTCCCTGGTTCTAAGTCTAGGTCCATTCACTGGTATATCTAAGGCATTATACTGTATGAGGATGGCTGAAGGATCATCTAAATGATCATGCTTTGAAAATGATCTGGCACATCGAAGAATTGGCTGGTTGAATCTCATTATGGACAACGAGCTAGCTGTGGATTTGATCATCCAATCTTTACCCGATTCCTTCTTTGGTTTTGTCCAAAACTTCCACATGCATAAGATGGAGAAAACTCTCGCTGAGTTACATAGCATGCTGGTAGTTTATGAGAAGGAAATGCACAACACGAGACCAAATGTAGTGGCTATGGCTAAGGCTTCTTCTTCAAAGGGTAAGACCATTTTGAAGAAAAAGAAATGGAAGAGGCCTACCAAACCTGTTGTGCAACCAAAACCCAAGATTGATAAAGGGAAATGTCATTACTGTGGTATTAGAGAGCACTGGAGGAGGAACCGTAGGAAGTACCTCGCAAGCTTGAAGGTCAAGCCCAAGGACCAACCTTATGAAGGTATGGTGTCTATGCTTATTGAAACTAATCTTATGGTTAGTGCTGAATCCAGCTCATGGGTTCAAGATTCTGCTGCAACTTCACATATTTGTATGTCTTTGCAGAATCTGGAAATAAGCAGGATGTTAGGGCGAAATGAGATTGTCCTGATGTTTGCCAATGGAGCAAGAGTTGCTGCATTAGCTATAGGGACTTTTCGTTTATGTTTGCTTTCTAGACATGTAATGGTTTTAAAGAACTGTTTGCATTATAAGAATGCTGTTAGGAACATCATCTCTATACCTCGTTTAGGTAAAGAGAATTATGAATTTTCTTTTGCTGATGATGTATGTTCTATTTATCATAATAGAATATGTGTTGGTTCTAGCTTATTAACCAACAATCTTTATACCATTACAATGTTCGGTAATGCTATTACCAATGTCAATAAGCAAAATAGAATTGATATAAATGCCATAACTAATAAACGCCCTAGAGACGGTCCAAATAAAAAGTATGTTTGGCATCTCCGATTAGGTCATATTAGAGAAGACAAAATTAACAAGTTGAGTAATGATGGATACATTGATCCTTCAAATTTTGAGTCATACTCGACTTGTGAGGCATGTCTTCTAGGAAAAATGACCAAAGCGCATTTTATAGGACAAAGTGCGTGAGCTGCTGACATATTAGAATTAATACATACAGATGTATGTGGACCAATTAATGAAACTGCTAGAGGTGGTTATAATTACTTCACTACCTTCATCGATGATTAGTCACGGTATGGTTATTTATACCTCATGAAGTATAAATCTGAATCCTTTGTAAAGTTCAAGGAATTCAAGGCTGAAGTTGAGAAACAAACAGGAAAATGTATTAAGGCTCTTCAATCGGATCGAGGAGGTGAATACCTTAGTACTGAATTCCTGGACTATCTTAAAGAGAATGGCATTTTATCACAATGGACACCTCCTGGAACTCCATAACATAATGGTGTATCTGAACGAAGAAATCGTACTTTATTAGATATAGTGCGATCTATGATGAGTTACACCGATTTGCCAATATCCCTTTGGGGATATACCCTTGAGACAGCTATATATATACTGAACATAGTGCCGTCCAAATCTGTTCCAACTACGCCCTATGAGATATGGCATAGTAGGAAACCTAGTCTTAATCATATTAAGATTTGGGGTTGTCCAGCTTTCCTGAAAAAGCTGAAAATGAAAAAATTGGAGGCAAGATCTGCACAAGATCGCTTCATTGGATATCCAAAGGAAACTCTTGGATATTATTTCTATTTTCATTCAGACCAAAGAATTTTGGTATGCAAGCATGCTTCTTTTTTGGAGAATCAGTTCGTTCAAGAAAGTGGTGCTGGGCGGAAATAGTCTTACAAGAAGAAAATAATGAAGTACCAAACAACCGAGTTCAGATACCAATCTCTGATTCAGTGGGAGCTTCTGATACACAACCTCTTAGGAGAAGTGTGAGAACGTCTCGCCCACCTGCTCGTTATAGATACTCGGTTGATCATATTGAACAATTATTCATTGTGAATGATAGTGATCAACCTGGTGATCCTAAAACCTATGAGGAGGCGATGTCAAACATCGATTCTGGTAAATGGCTAGAAGCCATGAAATCCGAAATGGATTCAATGTATTCCAATGAAGTTTGGACCTTAATTGACCTACCTGATGGTATTATACCAATTGGCTGTAAATGGATCTTCAAGAGGAAGATGAATGTTGAAGGTCAAATTGGAACTTACAAAGCATGGCTGGTGGCGAAAGGATATAATCAAAAAGAAGGAATTGATTATGACGAAACTTTCTCACCTGTAGCCATGCTAAAATCCATTCGGATTATGTTGGCTATAGCTGCACACCTTGATTATGAGATATTCCAAATGGATGTCAAAATGGCTTTTCTAAATAGTTTTCTCGATGAGGACATCTATATGGAACAGCCACGGGGTTTTGAATCCAATAGTGAAAAACGGAAGGTGTGTGAGCTTAAGAGATCCATTTATGGACTCAAACAAGCCTCCAGAAGTTGGAATATCCATTTTGATGAGGTAGTCAAATTGTTTGGCTTCATCAAAAATCCGGATGAACCTTGTGTATACAAGAAGATCAGTGGGAGTGCAATTGCATTTCTAGTTTTGTATGTCGATGATATACTTTTGATTAGAAATGATGTACCAATGATATCATCGATAAAACTATTCTTGTCACAAAAATTCTCCATAAAAGATTAAGGAGAGGCAACCTATATTTTAGGTATCAAGATCTATAGAGATAGATCAAGACGATTGATTGGCCTCTCACAGTCTACGTACATAGATAAAGTATTAACACGGTTTAACATGCAATGTTCCAAGAGAGGATTATTGCCTTTTAGGCAAGGGATCCGTCTTTCTAAGGAGATGTGTCCCAACACTCCTGAAGAAAGAGAGCGGATGGCGAAGATACCATATGCATCCGCTATCGGAAGCATAATGTATGCTATGCTATGTACTAGACCTGATATTGTGCATGCTGTAAGTATTACTGGCAGATATCAGTCTGATTCGGGAGAAGAGCACTGGATAGCAGTCAAGAATATTCTTAAGTACTTGCAAAGGACTAAAGATTTATTTTTGATATATGGAGAAGTAGAATTTAGAATTGTAGCTTATACTGATTCCGATTTTTAATCGGATTCTAATGATTATAAATCTACGTCTGGGTTTGTCTTTACATTCAATGGTGGTGCAGTTAGTTGGAAAAGTTCCAAACAAAGCATAATTGCTGATTCCACCACTGAGGCAGAGTATGTAGCTACTTCTGAAGCAGCAAAGGAAGCCGCTTGGATGAAGAAGTTTATTTATGAACTTGGAGTCGTTCCTTCAATTGAGCAATTGATTACATTGTTTTGTGACAACAATGGGGCTATAGCTCAAGCTAAGGAACCAAGGTCTCACCAGAAGTCCAAGCACATTGAGAGACGCTTCCATCTCATCAGAGAAATTGTTGTGAGAGGTGATATCGCCTTGCAAAAATTGCCTCAAAGCAGAAAACGTGGCGAGATCCCTTCACTAAGGCCTTACCTCAATCTTCTTTTGAAAGACATATTGACAAAATGGGTTTGAGGTACCAGACAAGTTGGCTTTAGTGCAAGTGGGAGATTGTTGGATGTATGCCCTAAAGCTACTATGTAACAGTTACATATTAGGGATTTCAGTTGTATTTTCATTATTATTATTTAATTAATGGCAATGACGTATTCATTCATTTGTCCAATTATTTTATATTTATGAATGATTCCATAAGATCAGTTGCAACTAGACCTATTCTTAAGACGTCAAGAATATATGTGCCGGGTTCATAGTTAGACTGAATCTTTAAATCGTTCCCGGTCGATGGATTATTGAGTGAATATTAATAATCCTGTTGAGACCGGTGTATTCATAACTTCACCATTAAGTATTGGATACTTAACGGAATGATGAGTCACATGTCATTGCGTATTATGATGCTTGAGTTTGAACACAGGTGTTTGTATTAGACAAGTTCACTGAACGTGACGCATATGGAACGATTAGCGACATGGAAGCTTTTAGCGTGGTCAATGTCTAATTGTTCATACTTTGGTCTTGTGTAAATAATCCTTAGACCTGAGGCACAGTGTTAATTTGTGTGTCGAACAACTATGGTTCACAGGTGCACATAATGCCGGGGCGTTGATCCGTTTTTATTCCTGATGGTCATAGTTTGTTCATATACGAAGTTGCACGAGTGCGCAATATGGAATCTGTCTCCTTGTTAAATGCAAGGTATAAAAATGATGTCCTATGCGATCTAATTATGACACTGCATTGAAATCCTCGACCGGGGTTGTAATCGAGAATAAATTATTTATGTCTCGAATAAAATACATGTAAATTAGATTTGTGCATATGATCAAATTAATGACTTGACAAATATTTCATGGTCTTTGTTTGATCGGGACATAGTAAGAAAGAGGGATTGAATTATACTGTACCCAAAACTGACAAGTTCATTATATTATTAAAGCATTCACACTATCTGGGTAGCCATGACATATTGCTAGATGTCAGTTATGGCTTGTAAGACCCAAAAATTAATCGGGACAATTAATTCTTGTGGGAGTACTAATGTGTTAGTACAAGTTTTACTACCAGCTTAGTGATGAACCTAGGATGTCACACATTATAAACAATTAGGATAACGTGGAACAAGAGAGAAATATAATTGCAAATGTGTTTGCAATTACTACAATCGAATTGAGTCGATTTAAAATTAAATTAAATGAGATTTAATTTAATTTGTATTATAGTCACGAGTCTACTTGCATATGATGCACACGCATGCCTGAAGTTGATATATGTTAACGTACCCCAATTGTACATATAAGGATTATGTTATTTTTATTTTTAAAATGAATTGATTAATTAATCCTTTATTCGTTTAATTAATTAATTAATTAATGTACAAATGGTTGCAACGCACATGATATGTGCGTTGCCTTTTAATAAAAATAATAAAAAAAAATTATTATTAAAGCTTAAAGCTTCGTGCATGAACAGTCAGCAACCGCTGACCGTTCTTGCACGATGGTGCATGATCGTGATCAGCAACGATTGCTGATCCCACGATCAGCAACCGTTGCTGATTCATGAAGGCTTTAAGAAAATAAAATGCCGCAAAAAGGTTGCGGGGAATCAGTGATGCTTTGCTGAAAATATAGAGCAAAGTGTGTGCGTTTTCTTGTGTCTTTGAGACGCAAGAAAGAAGAGCGTTATCTCATTCGGGCCGTGACTATTATACATTAAGAATACGACGAATTGTTTCCATATGATTGCTAGCACGATTGAAGTGGTGAATATCCGAAAGTTCTCTCTTCCGTTCGACGTTCGTTGTTGGTATATCTGAACTAGAGGTCTGACGCTTGTGAGACTCGAACTGTAGAACATCCGAACCGACTCGTTTCAAAGCGCGCTTCGAGAGGTAATTCGTTTAACTCCCTTTTTATATTCAGATTTTTGATTAAAATGCACGAACAACGCCTTAGGAAAATCATGCATAAAATATATCTTTGTTTCCGCTGCGTTCTTTTTGTTAATTTTTGTTATACATGATTCATGAAACCCCAACATCCTCAAACAAGTTGGAGCCAACAATATCAATTGGTCACCCAAGGCCAATTTCAACACCAACTTATCCCAATTGAAGCCAAAATGAAGACCAAAACGTGACAGCCCCTTTAGCCTACGAATTTTAAGCATTTCACCTTCAATTTCTTCACAAATTTCTCCAATTTGATGACCAATTTTGTTGAGGAGGATGCCCATGCTAATTTCCACACTTGTCTTCACCAACTAGTCTCTTTTGAAGGCTCAAAAATCCACTTGAAAATAGCCAACCGAATTTCTTTTCTTTTCCGAATCGTCCGAAATCAATTTTCCGTAAAAATCTCGAGCTCGTCGAAAATTCTTCGGAGGATGAGTCGACATTTCTAAAATAAATCGTGATATGACAAAACTTTCAATTTCTGAAATTGAGTTCAAATTCGTGGTTAATTTTAATCTGACGCGATTTTAGCGTGACCTAACCTATCGGGTAGCTTTTAGGAATTTTTAGCGCATTTGACCTGTAGTCGATTATTTTCGAGCCACATTGTACATCTTCGACACATTGGCAACTCTCGATTGTCGTGAAAATCTCGAGATTTCAAATATGGGTACAGAGTACATAAATGATAGAAAAATCGGTCTAGTGTCGTTCGACAGAAATTTTGCAATCAGGTGGAGTCACCCACACACTAATCACATACCTCTATCGAGTCGACCTATTTCCGGTCTCTGATCAATTTTGACAGTGCTGTAATGACCATTGCAGATTAGCATGGTCAAGCAGTCGATTTCTAGTCGAATTCTCAAGTCTATTGTGTTCAGATTCCTTAACGATTTCATCTAATAGACTAGTTATCCCGTGAGTGATCAGCCCAGGAAAAATAACTATAGGCATGTCGATGAAAAACCCAACTCATTCAATTAAAAATAAAATCAGAAATTCGAGATGTCACAATCCACCTTGTCTTACAATAACATCTCATGCCATCGAATTTGTGCGCGCCTTACCCACTTTAAGCAGTTAGGTCATTCCAGCGGCCTCTTCCTCTGGCGATGCTGGTGTAACAATTCTCCTCCTACCTCTGTGAACACCCTACCAGTTCCATCTCCAATTTCTTTAGCAATGTATGGTAAGTCTTCCCCAGCACACTAACGATTCCTCGTTTGATGCGATGTCACTATGGCTCAGGCATTGACACGCCCGAAGCTAATTTTTTAGTGCATTTATAGGTGGTCAGGATTTATCAAATGTATACGTTAATACATCTTAACAACCTTTACCGGCTGAGCCTGCTCTTTTACTTCTTCCATCACCAGAGCAAAGTATATAACTCTGTATTTTTCTAATCTTGTTTGATGTGTTCAGCTGAATGAGTTCATTTCTAACCTCATCATGTACCATGAAGGACCCACTAGTGACTCCACCGACTGCTCCAAATTCAGTTGTCAACTTAGGATCCTCTTCTGGCGAGCTGAACAAAGGGACTGACTCTGTTGTTGAAACCACTCGTGATCTTCCATCGACTTCTATTCCCGCTAAAAACTTCTCCGATGTTTTATTGCCATCTTCTTCTTCAACGCAGCAATTGCATCATATTGGTGATGAACGTTCTCTGAGTTCTCTTGCCAAAGTCATAAATAAATTGGAAAAGGCTTCCCAAGTTTTAGATATCAACTCCAACGATTTAATCTTCAGGATCCTCAACTCCTGGTGAAGCTACTACTAAAAGGATATGCGGTAAATTGTTGGAGTTCCTTGATCTCTCAAATGGCGGCTTTCCAATTGTGTGAAGAGAATATCAGCGTTGCCTTGCCTCCTGGGCTCAGAGAAAAATATCAAGACTTCTCGAATGGGTTTACCACTAAAATGGAAACTTACCAACACAACCATGAGTCAATAATCTCTTTGACTGTCCTAAAAGAAAATCACCCAGGCCTCAATCAGTCCATTGAAGAAACCAGCCACAGTGTGAGAACTAACCAAGCTACTTTGCGCACTATAATTGATGAAATAGCTTGTCTCGATAAGGAAGAGACACTACTTGAAAAACAATTTGTTGAAATTGAAACGGAGCTGGCTGCCACACGTCACTAACAGAAACTTAAGCATGCTTAGAGGGCTCAAGTGGACGAGCTCTTGGAGCAGCACACTACTTCCCTCAAAGAACTAAAGAAGAATGAATATGACCATTCGACAGCAAGGAATGCCAAAAGACGTGGCCTCGACAATCGGTAGACCACAGAAAATGAGGTTTGCTCCGGTGGCCACCCTTCTAACTTGAAAGGGGGAGGTGGAGAGTTCAAATCCCCACCCTTCTCAGGGGAAATTGGGGTGGGGACGATGTAGTTTCAGGAGTGGGTTTCGACTCCCACGCTCTACAACGAAACAGGGCAAAAGTCTGAGAATGAGCGTTAGAATAGGAATAGAGTAGGACCAGCAAAAAAAGAAAAACATTTCTCATTAATGAAATTCCCTTGTTATTCCTTCATTCTGAATATGTATGTCGAAATTCTCATCGACTAACACCTTAATGATCCTTGGCCCATCAGAGATCGGCCTTTCAAGGTTATCAAGCTCAATGGCGGGAACTAGATTTAATTCAATTTTCATATGGTTTAACTTCCAATAACTATCAACAGTCCCACTAAGCTCCAGTCCTTTCAAATCTTTGGGTAGTGTGCACGAGTTGGTTACCCGATCATTCAACCGTAGGATGTATTCTATGACCTTGTCTTCAATTTTTGATAACAAAATGGCACATGACCCTCGTTTTTCTTCAAATGCTTAGTATGTAGTGTACTTGAAGCGCTTCGACAATTGCCATTGTTATGAAGACAACGGACATATGTCTCGGTCCTTCATGGACTACGATCTGCTCGAGACCATATAATTTTGGGTTATTACCTCAAATATGTTCCCCCTCCGACTGCATTCACAGACTGCTTTCCTCGCCATTATATGGAGGTGCTTCCAATCAATTGGGACTGTATCTGTGCTCATGCCTGGTCTGGCCTCAACTGTCGATTTAGAACCTTCCCATCTTTCGATGAGCAGTTCTTTCAGTGCTATCTAAGGTTGCAAGATGAGACGGGACCAACCTGTTACCAGGCCAAGATTGAATGGCTTTTGAGGCTCTATTGCATATCTTTTGACCCAATTGAATTCAGTTTCATTTGCAGTCTTTGTTGTTTCTGGCCCCAATCGTCACGTCGTTTCTACTTTCCAATAGGACCAGTGACCATAACCTTGTTGGACATATGGAGTATAATGGGCCCCGTTAACAGAAATTGGTGAATCTGATTTACACACCTGTCCATACTTACGGACTCATCTTGTTTGGATTTTCCTTATGAGGCTTTCATCGACAAATTTGCCAAATCAGAAGGGCATATTACTTCGAAGAACGAAGTGCTTTCCTTTCTGTTGGCTCTCGCCTAATGTCCTTTCTCATCCCTCTCTGATTGTGTCTCACGAATTTATTGACATGACCTACGCTCTTTCCTGTGGTTTCAACATCGGCCTAGGGCGCATGGTCTTAACCGCTCTCTATGGGTCTTGTCCGACACTCAAACTTCCCTCAATAGTGCACATCCCGACCCCTTTTTCGGCCCATAATGGCTTCTCCTTGGTTGGATAGCACTATACTTTTCTGAGTTCTTTGGTAGTAGCATACCTCTTACTCATTGGGCCGAAATTAATCATCAACCAGTTGGAATAACCTCGAGAATTTGGATATTTTGTCATCCTCTCAAACCTGTTCGTGCCGGCTTGTCCCTTTTGAATGCTTCTTGAGGCGCGTATTGCTTCTCTCAAAGTTCGAATTCGATGTCATTGATCCCGACAACGAGGATTACTATTAGTACTTTAACAAACTCGATGTCAAAATGTATTGGAAGAGTGTACTCAGTGGACTTGATCTTGGACTTTCAGACAATAGTAAGTTTTATCTAATCTACAATCCTAACTTTTGCGCTCGCCAATTCGGGCTTACTCAAAGTGTCCTTGCACCCATTGTCTATTCCCTGGAGTACCCCTTCTTGCTTTACTCCGAGCATCGCGGAAAAGCTACTCTCACCAAGAGTCTCGAGATCACTGGCATCATCTCAAAGCGGTTCAATTTTATAGGCTTCTATAACAATTTTGGAGAGACTGATTATTTTATCGATTGGTGGAACGGGTATCAAACCCTCCCGTTTCCTTCAGACATTGAGAGGGTCATTTCCAAAGATTCCCATTTTGTCCCTGTATTGGCTCATTCATTTAGGCGACCTTTTTACGCTACACAAAACTTTGAAATAATCTCTTTTGAGCATTCGTCCGGCAAAGGTACATGCATTCTTTGCGTACATATTATCTTCACTCGCTCTACCCTAGTATCCTGGTTTCACGTTTCCTAATGTACGTGAGCCATCAACATCAAGGAGAAAAAGGGATATGCCTGAATCACCTCCAATTAGCCGTGCTAGGATTTCTGTAGATGACAACTCAATTGACCTAAACTTTGCTGCTGAAGACGATGTTGGCTCAATACGTTCAATGTCTGATCCTTCAAGTGAATTATCTCCTTTTGAAGATGGTGATGGTATTCCGGCCAAGCGGGCCCGACTTTATGATCTGCTATCAATTGGTTATGCTTGTATTTGCGATAAGTATGATGCTAGGGCAGAAATCAAATTCTTGTTGACCCAATTGTCCAATTTGCCCTTCGTTATGTCTTGGCAGTATGTAATATGTCTTTCCATCACTGATGTCTATCACCTAGGTTCTTTCCTTTTCATCTCCACTTTCCTCTAAACTTACTCCGAAAAACATCCGCCACTGTTTCACGTTGCTAATATTTAACTTTGCCCATAGCACCCAACAATCTCAATCAGGTCGTACTGGAAACATCCTAGGCATAACACCCCGCTTAGGCCCTATCTACTTCATTTGTTGACGTCTGGCGTTAGCGAGCTCGACATAACAAAATAGGTCACTCCACTGACAGCTTCTTTTGATCCCTACTGTTCGGGCCCCTTTGATCCCTCATGCTTTTCCTCATAAGTATTGTATCGCTCTCCAATTGCATCTTTTCACAACACCATATTTCTCCTAATAAGCTTTTCTTGATCCTAGTAGATCAATATGTTGTGATCCATGATTCGTTTGTACTTGTGAATCCTTGTGAGAGGAGCTTGCGGTTATAGGGTGAAGAATGAGTGATGTAGAAAAGATGAATACAACTGGTCCATGGGAGCACTATCAAGACAATTGATAATAGAAGTTTTAGGATAAAACGAATATATCTCTATGGAGCTCTAAAGGTGAGGTTAGCCAATCATGCACAAACTAATTGGAAGTTGATACTACTCTTTTAATGAGGCTATAGCAAGCCAAAATCAATTGTTGAGCCTAAATTCATATGTTGTCTCACTCGATGGACTAAATAATCTAGTTAAGCTAGGTGTGCTTCAGTCTGATACGAGGAAGCTACTCGCTATATTGTTCTTTAGAATAACTATAGAATGAAGGTTGGTCTATCGTTATCTGCTCATCAAGCACTGCACATGTTATTCCACGCCAAGGAACTGCTGACCCTTAACATATGCATCAATTGTTTCTCTATAATGCGTTTGATTAGTAGAGACTAAGATTATCACATATCATAAAAAGCTTTAAAAAGAAAAAGAAAAAAAGAAAAATCAAGAGTGAGAAAATGCAAAGAAAATGGAAGGTATGAGACTCGTGAATTAAGTAGATGTTTGAAGTACCATCTAACAATTCATTTATACTTTTGTTCTCATATCAATGCATTAGAAAATAAGTTGTCGATAGCATTTTGGGGAAAAGGAAGAGAAGAAATCCCTTAAGAATATAAGCATCATCTCGTTTATTAATTGAAAATAAACTTCAATAATTTTAGCCATTCATAGCATATATATATAATGGGAATTTTCCAATAAATTACATATAATTAAGGGCTAAACAACAAATTAACCATTGACAAACAAATAGGTTTCAGGATAAATGCACCAAAAGTTGTAAAATTTATCATGAAAGTACAATCGAGTTCAAAATTTTAAAATTTATCAAATTTGTGCAATCAAATCCTTTCTATCTACTTTTAACAAGTTTTAATATTTGATTCCACCAACTTGAACTTAAATGCATTAACTTAATAAGTTTTGGAACTCAGTTGTATCTTTTTAAAAATTTTAGAACTTAATTATATTTTTTCTAATAATGTTAAAGATCAAATTATACATTGTAAAAATTTTAAGACTCAATTATATTTCTTGACAAGTTTCAAGACTCTTTTTGCATTTATGTCGTAAGTTCGTTGAATACTAAGGCCCAGCATAGGCTTCAAGCTTGCAAATGGCTTTACAACCTTAAAACGAGCAGGAGCCCAAATGGGCCCACAACACATGAGGGAGTCTCCGTCTTCCTTCGGCTAGGGTTTCGCCTCAGTTTCCTCCATCACTTTCGATTGCTCCGCTAGCGTCGATTCGCTTCCCCGTTTGGCAGCAGCGACCATGAAGATCCGCTCCTCGGTGAAGAAGATGTGCGAGTTCTGCAAGACGGTGAAGCGCCGCGGGCGCGTGTACGTTATCTGCTCGGCCAATCCCAAGCACAAGCAGCGGCAGGGGATGGTGACGTTCGCCGGCGACGGCCAGCTCCCTCCCGCGTACGGATTTTCCTCGAACCCTGTTGAAAATTTCCGATCTTTTGCGTGATTCGTGCTTTAAATTCGGTCTGCAAATGTTACGGGAGCTCAATGACTACATGCGATGGAACGTAAGGGAAGGAGAGAGGATTGGTCGGTGCTGTGTTTTGGCCTCGAGAGAGGATTGTGGCTTGTTGGGCATCTTCCTCGCGCTGTGCACGTTCATGGGATTCTCTTCTTGTCGAGTAGCCGGTGTCGTGTTTAGCTAATTCGTTCTCTCGTTCATGGGCTTCTCTTCGACTCAGCCCTAACTCGATTACTTGGAAATTGGAATAGCCTTCTTGCATTCCAGATGTCCCTACCATGGTGATTTTGATCTTCCCATTTACACAGTTGCCTTCGGCTGCTTTGTACCAGAAGTTCGAATTGGCTACTTCGACCACTCCCCTTTACTGGTTCTTCTTTTAGCTGATCCTCAATGGCTTGTACTGCCTTACATTCCATTGCCTTGCTTTCTCCATCGGCTGGGATCAGCTTTGCTGTCTCTCAATCACCCAATCCCAGCTTCCTTCTCTCGGGAATCCACTGCGCCTTTACAATTCTCAGCAAAGCGTCCAATGAGGTTTCCATCGATTGCTCCACTGTTATAGTGCATAGCATGGGCCCTTATTCTTAAATCTACACCACAGTTGCTTGGCAAAATAATTTTCAATCTTCATCTGCAATGCAAGGTTACGTTTGAGTTCTTAGTATAGTTTTCTTGTATTTTCTGAAGAGTCTGTGATTTTGTCAGTTGAAGTAATCCAGAACATTGCTAAGTACAATCAATTTGATGGCAACTGGTAAAATCATAATAGGATCCCTAAGTAGTTCCTCCATTCGGAGGAGACCAATCACAGTAGCGACCAGGTGTCTTAGTGTGTGCCTTGAAGTTGCCATTGGATGGAGTATGCACATATTAAGTAATGGGACATGACCTTCGTCCTGCTACTTGATTCTGATTGGAATGCATGATGATGAAAGCACCTGTTTTAGGCAAACCGTGCCATTTTATTTATGTGCACTAGATTGAAGAGCAACTGGTTCTGTTGATCTCAAGTGCCTCAGGTTTTCCTTTTTCCTTTTCTTGGACCTTACACAAGTAAGCTACATTGGGCACTCGAATGAAATTTTATTGAATATACCTATGCGTGTTTTGATAATATTTCATTTGCATTTTTCATACTTATTTGTAAAAGCATATATCTTTTCTAATTACAGGTCATCAGAGACAGGCTTGAAGCAGCTAATTTCACCTACCTCCAATGCGCAGACCAGCATTATGGCTCTTATGCCCAAGAAGCCTGAGCCCTCTATGTTGTTTGGATGGCGGTCGAGCCTGGCATCCCTCCTATTCAAGTAGGGCATTGTGTTTCGGATACCTTTTGCTTGGGGTTTATGAACATATAGCTGTTGTAGGCATGCTCTGTTTATGCCTTGAGAGATATCACGTTTATTTGTTATCGGTGATTGGCACATTTGCTTCATAACTTGTACTGCTGGTATAATCTTTCCTTGCGCCCCATGTAATGCCAGGGATCTTACTGTAATACTCTTTAAACTGGGGAGATCCAATGTAGATAGAATTAACTGTTCAATATATTGCCTAACCCTCTACCTGTCACCCAAGAGTCAGACTTAGCTCAAAAGTTTAGTGCTGCTCCAGTAACAAATAGGGCTTTTGAATTCGGTTTTCAATGGTGGTTTAGCTCATAGCTACGTTAGAACCTGAGAACTGTGCAGAATGTGTAGCAAACAGGTTGTTTTACCATCATAGAAAAGGGAAGGGAACATTTCACAGAAAAGGGTTTTGCAGAGGGAGATGGACCACTGGCAGCAATTGCATTGGACATTTCCAAAGTAGAACTTTGCACAAGCGATCTCGTTTCATTTTCGTGGAGATTTCTTCCCAGAAAGAAGTTCCATGCTTTTGGAAATCTCACTTTGGTGTGTGCTGTTTCTTTCGAGTACGGACGTTAAGTCATTTCACGAGACATCGCCGCAAAATTTTTACTCAGGAATACTGGTGTCCGGTAGCTGCAGGATTATCGATCCGATGCGGATGAAACCTTAAGTTGTCCTTGAACTGCTCTCGTGCCAGCGAGAAGTTTCGTCGCGAGACTCGCTACAATGTATCATGAGCGAACTATTAAGAAGTTGGTTCCTCAACAATTTGCATTACATATTCTTTCTTTGGCTCCGATTCTTTTGTGCAAAATATGACATTTCTAGAAAAATATTTTTTATGAAGTTATTTTCCAAGAAAAGACCCAAAAAAAAAATAGTATTTAGCTGAAATCCGAAAATTGATATGAAAATGGTTTCTGTCATTAAATGAGAAAAATATATTTTCCTAAATAAACATAAACTATTCGGGTGTTGATGACTTGCACCATGGGTAGTTTGAGAATCGAGCACAAAAACTAGGGTCTTGGGCCTAGATCCCCAACTCCTAAGCACGAGCATGGGCACTGGTCCTGGGTGTTCTTGCTAGACCAATATCGCAGCTAAGAGTACTTCAGTGTGTTAGCCTAACATCTCTACACGAACAGAGGATCCAATAGAAACAACTCTCACGACGAGAAAAGATCAGCGCTGCATCACACGGATCCCATATCTACAATTCGCGAATTCCATGAATAACTCGCATGATGTGAAAAAGGGGATCAGGGGGCATTGCGAGTCTTTCCGAAAAAATACAGAGAAGAACTGGGACTCAAAAGGCATTTTCGGTTGATGTCGTTTAGGAATTAGTTGAGCTTTGTTTGTACCAAGCGTCTAACCCTCAAAAGCTAGAGAACTATGTTACCGTGTGTGATCTCTGCATCTACACATAAACATCTACCCCGAAATGCAAAATGCATTTGCGATAGAGAAAACCAATAGAAACACCTCTCATGAAAAGAGAAGATCGGTGTTGTGTCACACCGATCCTATGTATGCTCTTCGCGAATTCCACTGATAATCCCACACGATTAGCCATGAGAAAATGCGATTTTGGAAGCCGAAGATGATGAGAACATAACTTTTGATCAAGACAAATTGTCAAATATAGCAGAGCCGTCGTTGTAGGAAAATTTTCTCAAGCCAAAGATCATAAAAGTCATTGATCAAGTAGCATCCCGTGTACTCGCAAATATAGTAGAGCCGTTGTTGTAGGAAAATTTTCTTGAGCCAAAGATCATAAAAGTCATTGATCAAGTAGCATCCTGTGTACTCCCAGACCTACCCTTTTGAATTGATGAAACAATGCATCATGACAAGCAAATCTTCTGAGAAACTGTAAGAAGAGGCCAAACCACACAATACAACTCTATGATTTGAACAATGAAAAAGAACAATGACAATTTCTCGGAAATTTTCAAATCCAGACTTCATCAATATGGAATGAGATGTTGTTAAGAAGGAACTATGTTTTGAGGAGGGAATATAGTACTAGCATCCATCAGCTGACCAATATCAATTGGGAAACCGAACGTTGTGTTTACATACAAGATTGTGTGGAAGCCTTGCAACTTTTGCTAACCGTTAGGAACCTAAGGTCATTAGTCCTTCGATCCTTGGACTTAATAGGGTTGACACATCTCCGGCCGACTCTTGTCGAGAATGGTTACTGTTTTAAAAGGCTTCTTCTCGCTCTTTTGGCATGAAAATTCTTTTTCTCATTTGAATACCAAAAATGACGTAGATAGTAGTATCGTATCATATTAAGAGGAAAATATATCAATTGGCTCAAAATTCACTAATATATTCTATTCAAGCAATTTAAATTTCTAATCCTATTTAATTTCCGATTTTATAATGATCAAGTGAGCTTTCGTTTCTCACCTTTACTCTAAATTTCCAACCACCTTTTGATTTCCGTCCACATGCAAAGTCAAAGCAAGTGTAAAATTCGAATTGCGTCGATTGCTGCGACTCGCCGGTTGCCTCAGAGGAAAAGAAAAGAAAGGAAATCTCATCTTCATTGCAAAGATGGCCAGCCCAGCCCACGTAATTCTCAGGCTCCATGGGCCGTCTGGCGAAGTTTTTGGCCGGAATCTCTATCGGCTGTTGGATCTTTTATGAGGCCCTTGACGGGCCAATCCGATCCGGATTCGATTCGCTTCGTTTTCGGATCCCCTGATTTCTCCTCCATTTTCATCCATTTTCATTTTTATTCCCCCGTGCTCTTTTATTTATTTCTAGGAGCCGATTTAGATGGTGAGTTCGCGTCCCCACTTTCAGATTTGCAGCGAGTAATTGGCTGGTCGATTACCGGCTCACTTGATAGTCCTAGGTGGGTGGCATTGGGGCAATTAAATAAGGGGGTTCCTAGTGTGTTTTCGCCTCAACTTGGTGGTTTAGTACCATGAGTATTGAATGTGCTGACATTGTTGAGTTAGTGGATGCGCTATATTGTAATGATTTTCTTTCAGGGTCTGACACCTTTTATTTATTTATTTTTTTTTTTTTTGGCATTATCTATTGAATTTAACTTCTCATGGGTAACGAATTATTCAAATTGGCAAGATTTGGAAGAATTGATTAAAAAGATGTGCTTTTGGAACCCTTTTGTGGAAGCTTTGAGTTTATTTCTGTTGAAGAATTGATAGAAAGATGTCTTCTCAAAGTATTACTCAAGGATTACCTCGAAGAGACTTGTAGAGTTGTTATACCTCAGCGTACAGGTTGATTATGTTGAACAATTGTTTATATTCTTCATCAATGTCGATCTTTATTCATGATTGCGTAGAGCCCTCTTTTAACCTTGAGCAGCCTCCCTGCCTGTGATCCCTATGGGGCATGGTTGCTGGACTTGGGTACAAGTCCCAAAAAAAGTGGAAAAGAAGTTTTGGTGCCTTGAAAGTTAAAGGCTTGTCATGAGGTTGAGAATGTTGTCTTCGTAGTTTCATTTTGTAAACATTTTTGACCAATATATATGTGTGGACTTCACTTTGTCAACTTCTACTCATAAAATTTGTAGCTGTAAGTGTCATTGTCGCATTATGAAATCATTTCTTGTCCCACGGAGCCTAAAATTCCGATGCCCTTTAGAAGGGTGGGAGGAGTTTTGCTATCACTCACCATTTCTTGTGTTACCAAGGTATATCTTGCCATTAGAGCTTACTTATTGTGTTATGAAAATCTATGTAGCTGAATCACTCAAGGAAAAGAGCTATGTTTTTGGGTTCTGTTACCACTGTTGTAGAGAGCTTTGATTGTTCTATATTACCATTTTAGGAATCTTAAAAGCATCTCTCCAAAATGGTGTTTCCAAGTCCCTAGTGGCATAGATAGACCGGCTAATGGGAGTTGTCTGTTTCCAGATGACAAAGGACAGCAATATCATCTTGAATTTGTGAGCGACAAATTTGGAAAAGCTCCTCGATCTTGTCAAGAAAAGTTGCCACCAAATCCACAAGGAAACCTTGGTTCATAAGGCTGCTTTGAGAGCTTGATAATGTTCTTAGTTGAATGAATGATCTCTCTCCCCTTGAGTGTCCCTCGATCTCTCACCAAAAGAGAAGCGGAATAATGCTGTTTCACATTGTGGCCTGAAGTGGGACTGAAGATGTTTATCATATCTCTCGTGCAGCTGGCTTTAATTTGATTGCTTATTTTGCAGGGGGGCCAGATCTGGGCCTTGTGTGGACTGAAATGATACCATGAGTACACTTTCTGCATAGGAATTAGGAATTTATGTTGGTCTTTTCTTCTTTCCTCTTCATCCCTCCTTTTCATTGAAGATTTCTGAGCTCTCAGGGTCCAAAACTTGTGCCAATGAAATTAGTATCAGCACAAGATGTGCACTCAATGCAACAGAGTGAGCATGTTAAAATCTATTTGGCATTACAAATTTTTCTGGTGCTTCTATTTTTTTTAAAATTGGGGATAACATTAGCTCTCCATAGAAAAGGCGAATGGATGCTATTTTTTTTTATTATTATTTCACATTTGAATTTCATCTTCAGCAGAGAGAGCGTGTTTCTTTTGGACCCAATCTTGGCCATCGGCGGTTCAAGAAACCTGTTTCTGGGGAGCTTCATTCAATTAGATGACTGCATTTTTTATCTCCTGAAGAGAGACATAGTTTCTCTCCAAATTGATGTTTTGATGTCATTTCCATGAGACACTCCGTTGTGATGTCATTTCTCTATATAGTTTCTGTCACTAAAATGTGTTTGATTCCGACTGGTTTTGACATCTCTCTCAACTCTTGGCATGTGTGTGTAATACAACGAGAAGCTTTGAAATATTGAGGATAATGTGTTTCTTCGGCGATCATAAAATTTCAGATTTGATGGAAGTTATCTTTACATAGTTTCTTCCCATTTTCAATTTACTATAGGTGCTTCTAAGTGACAACATAGGATTATTTCTTTGTCTAATTTGTTTTCACTTTTATCTTTTGACACCATCGCATATTTCCTATTAATCTCAGCATTTGATTGATTTCATTGGTCAATTGTTATCTGAAATCCCTTTTCTTTACCGAAGAAGATGTAAAGGTTTTGAATATCATGTCATAGAGTGAAATGGGAAAAGAGTGACTTGACTCCTATGGGAACCATCAGGTAGTTCTTTAATTTTATTCATTTTTTTCGACCCAAAAAAAAAAAAACTTTATTCATATCATGGAACATGTTTGGGTGGAACCAGAAAAAAAAATATGATCCATTCCTTAAGTTTTCTTTTACACTTCTATTTATGTAGATCTCCGAGTCCAGTAAATATCAAATGAATGGCACAGTCTCATGGAAGGATGAGAAGCAACTCAAGTGAAAACCCTTCGTCTCTACCCTCTGAAAGCTGATTACTTCATTAATATCATTATGTAGAGCTTTCGATACTTCATCTCTTTTCATTTTTTGCAAGTGTACAAAAAAGTTCGTGTCAAGTACGACAGTCCAGCGTTTACATCAACGCAAATAATATAGAAGAAATAGAGCGATTATTTATAAGTTGCTCATGAACATTGTGTTGAATGCATTTTCCAATTTTGCGCTTTCTTGATAGAAGAATAGTTCCAAGTAGTAAATCTCTAATCAAGTTGAATCCGAGAAATTTCATTCATATTCCTATAAATTAGCAAAAAGTAAATTTCTATGTTTTGTTATCTGGATTTGTACATCATTGCCATGCCGAAGATCATGTGGTTTCAACTGATATTGTAGATCGATTTATAAGTCTCAAAATCGTAAGTTAAAGTTAAAGTGGACTGTAAAATGCATTATAGGAATTTGGAAAGTACTAAGCAAGATGGGCACTCATTCGTACTAAAATAAGCGCCTCATTACTAAATTCTATTTTACATTATGAATGTTGCTGGTACTTGCAAGGTTAATGAATGTTGTTTGTCATTTCCCTTCAATAGGGAAGGGGCCCTTGTTCTCTGGAGTGCTAGCTCCTCCATTCTTCGTCACGGAAGCTGAAAAATATTGGGAAGAGGAAATGATTGGGGCGATCCTTGGTCTATTTCAGCAATAGGCTATCTACATACCTGGGGAGTTTTGTTTGTTCCTAGAGAAAAAAGCTGTGGGCACATCTTTTGCTTTAGCTGTAGAAGTAATAATGCCCAATAAATAATGACTACTTTCCTAACAAAATGGATTTATTTATCATTTTATTGAAGAATGCCACTGTGAGATTTGCTTAGCAATTAGCATAAGTCAGACGAAAAAAATTAGTGATCTTCAATACTTTTTCCCATTGTTCATGTAGTCAATGATTTGAAAATTACATCAAATATCATAAGATACACTTAAAAGTCATTCGTGCGGTTAATAACTATTTTGGTCATTATTGGAAGATCTCTTTTTGTCATGTACTTAGAAAACTAATTAAAATTTTTAAAAAGGAAAAAAAAATAGCCGCTATAAAGCATTGAAAACATTTTTGTTTGGCAAAAGGAGATATTCAAAATTTTCAAAACATTTTATTTGACCAAATTTAACATAAGAAAAGGTTTATTATATTCACTATGACAATGACCAACTAATGATAAAATCAAATTTTTCATTGATCAAAAAGAGCAATTGTCGAAACCGATCAATTCTAGTAAAAAAAAATCTATTAAACTCTTTCTAAAATGAACTCGCCAATCATATACTTGATGAAGACGACCTCGTCGATTATAGTTGATAATTTTTGGCAAATTGATGCTTGTGCTCTAGAATCTAATTTTGTGGAATCCTCTTTGGTTTCTCACCTTCTGTTTCTAGATTCTCTCCCATGCTGCCCCAAATTTTTACTTTTTGTTCCCCTATTAATTTATGGATCACATTACTTCTTTTTCATGTCTAGTTCAGGATACATGTCATGACATATCGTTTATGGGGATCTTATACTGTTTTCAAGTTTAAATCATAATCCTAAACTAGGGTCAATTAAAGGAACTTTTTTGGACCTTGTTGTAGATATATGATTATGATCCTCCAATTGTGTCTTCGAGCGACAAGGTTTTATCCAAATGAATTTGTGTATTACATTAATTAGTGGATTTTCTTTTCCTACTTTGTTTTTTTTTTTTTAATATGAGCACACAGGATTTCCTTTTCTAATCACTATTTGATCATGTGATAGCGTTCAATTTTAATCTTCTTACTTGTAAGCTGTTGATCCTAGAATTATGAGTTGTGGCCAGTCACTCTAAGCCGTTGAGCTTTTTTTCTGCATTATCTAATCATTTCAGGTTCTGAAGAAGCTTAATACCGTGCAAAGGAAAAATGCACTTTGGTCGAGAAGCCGTTGGCTGAAAATATTTACCTAAAACAAAAGCCTAAACACCAAATGAATAAAAAAGGAAACGGATATTCACTAAATAATTACTAGATGGTGTAGAGAACCTGTTGATTAAGAATTTCTAAATGCGACACTAAATGTATAACCCTGTAATTCCACCCACTTGAAAGGACCAACTATAATGTCTTGTGAGTCCATGAAAAGGAATAAAAAGGTTGATGGAATGTAATACCGTAGTTCAATTAATTGTCAATTGTGCAAACAAAATTGTTGTAATTTTCTAACTTGCTCAGGTAAGGACAAATAAAACTTCATGCATTTACTATCAATCGATTATCAATTATCTCGATAATTCTCATATACCGTAGATTTTCTGGTCATTATTTGATATATCAAATGTCCGACTATACTTATAGCTCCATTCAAATCGGGATAAGTGTGCATCTAATCTTTGGCCGACCTTTGATCTGAGCATCAGCGTTGCTCGTAGGTTTTCTTTTCAATTCTTCGTTCACCTGGAAAAGCAAAGTCAAGTCAAGGTGCACATGCATCGGGAGGTTCAACGCACCTTCCGCATGACACTGCAGAAATTACGCCTGCAATAATTGCCCTTTTGCTTTTTATTTTCTAATTGTTTAATTAATAGCAAAAGCAAGTCAAGTCGAAATTGTGCTTGCTTTGGAAAAAAGAGCGCCTAGGTAGTCCCTACGCCCCTTCTGCGCAATGCCCTGGAAATCATGCGTGCAATAATTGCCCTTTCCATTGCAAACGCAGCGGTTCGATTAGTTGAAGATTCTTGGACCGTTCGATGGCAAGAACTAAGAATTCTTCAAGCACGCGCAGCAGAGAGTGGGTGTTATGACATCATTTCTCTCTACACTTTATCATTTTTTTTTGGATTAATACCTAAAAAACTCCAAACTGATACACGTATAATAAATTTATCTCAAATTAATATTTTTATCATGAAAAACCTCAAATTAATACATTTGTAACAAATTTACCCAAAATAATTACAAAAAACCTTAAATTAATACACTTGTGATAAATTTATCCCAAATCAATTTGTTCGATTACTCAAACATATCCTCCATTAAATTGGATTAATACCATAAAGATCACAAAAATTATATAACCGTGACCAACAAGAGTAAAATCTCTAACTGATACACCAGTCAATTGTAGTGTATAATCCAACTTAGTAATTTAACGGTAAAACTTAACGAAAACTAATAAAGAGTAAATTTGTCATAAGTATATCAGTTTAAGATAAATTTATCAAATGTGTTTGGTGATCAAAAAATTAGTTTGGTCAAATGAACCAGTTTAGGATTTTTGAGGATATTAATCCTTTGTTTTCCTTGCATCAGTGTTGACTCTATTCATCTTCCAAAAATACTTAGGTGCATATCTCTGTTTTACATCATATCAACATTGATTACGATCATACATTGTGAAGTCATAAAACAATATTATTCTACGTTATTATGCTGTTGTCCTTGGTTACTATGGCCTGCCATAATGTAGTACATTATAATAGACGTGCCATATATTCTTATATCTTTCACACTTTGCAATGATCTAGTGACTTTGAACACAATAATTTTATTATATTCAATTCGACAATTGATGCTAATAAGTTTTGATTGAATAGCTGGCAAGGGATATGGCATGACAAATGTGCACCAAAGCGTGGGCTCAGAAACAGCCCCACCTCGAGAAAACTAGCCTAACAATTTACCATCAAGAACCTCCATTTAAGACGTATGGTGTTAATAGAAAAATATTACCGACAAAAAAATTTTTTGCCGTAATTATGTCCTGGATTTCATTTTTTAATAGAAAAATATTACTGACAAAAAAAAATTTGCCCTGATTACATCCTGAATTTCATTTTTTTTTTCTAGGGAGGGATTTATACATCAAGCACGCCCAATTATCAAAAGCACCATTAGAAAAAACAAATACAGTTTACGATGTGAAAAATTGCATTTCATATTCTTTTCTAGAATATCTTTTGCATTCCGCAAAATCAGAGACCACCTCTTTTATGGGGATTTGGATTGGAGCGTACCGTGAATGTGGAATTGGGATTTTAGTCCTATAGAAAGGACGTGTAAATAGTAACCTTTTCATCTGATTGGCCATTCGAAAATAAAGTAGAAAGATCAACAAAAATTATAAAATCAGGGCTTCGAGCATGACATGACAATTAATTTATGGGAGTCTATTATTGTCATGAAAAAATAATTTTGGTAGTCCTATATCTTAGAGCATGACATGAAGGATTTCATGATTTAGGCAAGTTTGGTTTCAAGTACGTAGTGTGTCATAAGTCCATGACAAAAACCTGTGTTTTATTTAATGAATAAAGGCTGTTGTAATTTCTTATCTTGGTCAATCACATAAAGCCAGATTTTAATAATTTGCTGTTGTCTGCTTCCTCCTATTTGAATTTGCCCCTTCTAGAAGGACTCAAATGCAACACTTTTGAGTTTTGCCATTTGCACAAACCAACCCGAATTAATATTCAAAAAAGGCAATTTCCCCGTTCATGAATAAAGGCTGTTGTAATTTCTTATCTTGGTCAATCACATAAAGCCAGATTTTAATAATTTGCTGTTGTCTGCTTGCTCCTATTTGAATTTGCCCCTTCTAGAAGGACTCAAATGCAACACTTTTGAGTTTTGCCATTTGCACAAACCAACCCGAATTAATATTCAAAAAAGGCAATTTCCCCGTTCATGAATAAAGGTTGTTGTTTAATATTCAAAAAAGGCAATTTCCCCGTTCATATTGCCGATCTACATGTATACAATATTCCTGCAGTTAGAGGAATGTATTATAATCTGAGTTAGTCAGCATATATTAAGAATTTAATCCTTATTTGGGTAAACAGTCTTATGTGAAGAAAGCAAGACCGCCCTATATTTCATCCTTCCATATATATATATATGCTTTGATTTTCCGAGGTACTGCCTTAATGCTTTACTTGGGAAGGAGGGGAAAAGGAGGAAAATGAAGTAAATTCTTGCAACTTTCCTGAGAAGAAGTGGCAGGAAAATTCAAAAAAATTCTATCTTCCTTTCCTCCATGTATCCAAGCAAAGCAGCTTTTCCTTTTATCACAACGGTGCATGCTTGCTAAACAGACCACAAGCATAGGGCAATTTATGCATCGTTGCTAGCATAGGGGTCATCATCAATTGGAGTCAACTAAACTTTAATTTCATTCATCAAATGCATGGAACTACACCTGACTTCCAATTGAAGCGCATCGGCCATTATCCACAACATGCTCCGGTGAACAATCAATGTGTTTGTTTGTGTGACAAAACATGCCATGGAGACAAACATGTGACGTTGTCCCTTGGAAGGCCGAGGTATTGCGCAACCTAGCAACTCAGTCATCCTGATACCATCTGCTTCCTCCTCCTCCGGCTTGTGCTGTCTATTTGTTTTTAAGAGGATGAAGATTTGACCGCACAAAAGAGATTATAGAACAACTAATGGACTAGTTTAAGAAAGAAAGGGGTTCTACCACACAAACACAGCTTGCTTCGAGACCGTAATGAATAATAAGGGGGAGGGGTACCGGTGGCCATTGGGCCTTAGTCGTGGATTCTCTTTTGCAGGTCTGATCCCACAGCTTTTGCGCTTTCTTGAATGTCGGAGAATCATAATAACATTCGGGTCCCCACATCCATAAAACGGAATAATGTGAGCACAGCATGGAGGTTATGAGGGTTTCAAGGAAGCTCACTCGAAAACCTGCCAGAAGTTTCTTGCATCTTATGGAAGCAAATTCATGGTCACTTCATGACCCTTTTTGGTGCGGTTTGCCAAGTGATTTTCGTGGAAAAGGTCATGAAATTGAAGCTGAAATCAGCTGAATGTCTAACATTTGAAAAAAAACGTAGCACTTGAATTGATCTATTATCATCCCCCCCAAAAATAAAAACCCAACATTCATTTCATCATTTAAATAGGCAATGTGAGATAATAATTTCATTAGCGGGATTTACGCAATAATATACATTCAATTTAACAATCAATGTTTAGGCAATGACCCATAGTTGATGCTGAAAATGCATTTGTCCAAGTCTTTAAGTTAGCTTTGGAACTATTCTTGTCAATCCTCCACAACCTCTACCAAAATTCAGTACTCAATTCCAGAGATTCTCTGCTCAGTCGCACCAATTTCCTAAACTCCTCATGTAGCTTCTGCTTCACACTACTTTACCCTTCCGTTTTAGCATGAAGCAACGTTATTATGGTGTCTTGCTCGCTTCACCTTCGCGTTACATTTCCCCGACAATTCCATTTATTAATGGAAAGCAAGTCAAGTCAAGTCGTGTTGGATCTCAAATTTCAATCAAAGCACCTGCGTAGGTTGCACGCACTTTCCACATAATGCTGACCAAATTACGCATGCAATAACTCGGCATTCGTCAAGTGGTCAACATTGTTCGAGCATGCACAAAAGAAAAAGCAAGGACTAGAAGCATCTTTATTGCAAGTTGGTTGCGCACAATAGAAAAAGCAAGGACAAGGACTAGGAGCATCTTTATTGCAAGTTGGTTTTCTTTTTTACTTTTTTACCCAAAGGAAAAGAAAAAAGCAAGTCAAGTCAAGAAGCCATTGGAAAGGTTCCCCGCAACTTCTGCATAATCCTGCAAATATTACGAGTGCAATGACCATTCTTTAAGCACCTAGCAGTCAAGAATCAGCATTGTTCAAGAACGCGCAGTAGAGAGTTTGTGTGTTTGTAATCCAACGTCGAAGGCTGACGATCGGTGTAGATCCCGACAGTGGGTGGGTCATGTCGTTCGAGCACTCCTAAGGTAATTGATGGCTCCATGTACTTCTCTATTTCCTGCTTTGATTGCTCTATTTTCTTCTGATGAGTCGTCTGAGAGTTTCTATTTTTGTTTGAATGTAGCTCCGAGTTTGAGTCTTGGGAGACATTTTTGCTATTCTCAGATTTTTTTTGGTAGGTTGCTACTCTCAAATTTGGGATTCCATATTTCTCTCTGTTTCCTTCTCCATCAATCTCTTCTACAATCCTCTCAAGATGAAAAGAAAAGAACCCTTTAATTCAAAAGATCCGATCTATGAGGCGTCTTCCTCATCAACCTCTCCACATGGAGGTGATTATGAAGGTGGAACCAAAAGGCTGAGGGGAAATGATTATGAAGTGTTTTTGAGTTTTAGAGGGGAAGACACTCGAAAAGGCTTCACCGATCATCTCTATCATAACCTTAACAATGCAGGAATTTGTGTGTTTAGAGACGATAATGAGCTCCGTGTTGGTGAGGAGATTGGTTTGGAGCTTCTCTGCAGTATTACAAAGTCTAAGATCTCGATCCCAATTATTTCGGAGAACTATGCCTCAAGTAAATGGTGCCTCCGCGAGCTAGTTGAGATGTTGAAGTGCAAGAGAAGTAAAGGGCAGATAGTGTTGCCCATATTTTACAAAGTGGAACCCTCGCAAGTGCGACATCCTATAGGGAGATTGAGAGATGCTATTCATGCACATAAAAAGATTATGGATGAAATGGTTATGAAAGAATGGGAAGAAGCACTTAAAGAAGTCAGCTTCTTGAAAGGATGGGAATCGGAGAAAATTGATAACGGGTACCTTATTCTCCAACAAAACATTGTTTAATCTTTCATAAATAGATATTTCTTGAAAAAGAATATACATATTGCTATCCTATATTGATATTCATTGTTACTTGACAGGCACGAAGGAACATTGGTGGATATTGTTGTCAAAAAAGTTATGGGTGAGTTAAAAAGATTTTTTCAGCTAAATGTTCCCGAACAGTTGGTGGGAATCAATGATCATATGCAACAGATTATGAGCAAGATAGATGCCGAATCCAATGGTACAAGGATTATTGGAATTTATGGAATGGGCGGCATCGGTAAGACAACTCTTGCAAAGGTGTTATACAACAAACTTTCTAGTCAATTTGACTATCGTAGCTTCGTGGCAAATATCCGAGAAACATATCAGCGTAAGGGTATTGAGTGTGTACAAAAGCAACTCATTTATGCCATAATAGGAAGTTTGTGTGAGGTGTCTAATGTCGATGAAGGAATCAATGTCATAAAATCTCGATTTACAAGTAAGAAAGTTCTTGTTCTTTTAGATGATATGGATGATTGTATGCACTTGAGTGCTTTGGTCGAGGATGGTAGTTGGTTTGAAGCGGGAAGTATAGTCATCATCACAACTAGAAACAAAAGCATTCTTGATGAAGGTAGGGCGGGCTATATGTACCAACTCAAAGAGTTGTCTTTTGATCAATCACTGACTTTATTTAGTAGACATGCATTTCGAGAGGATTCTCCTTTGACTAATTGTAAGATTATCTCTCATCATATTGTATCTACTACTGGAGGGCTTCCATTAGCTCTTGAAGTTATTGGTTCATTCTTACATGGAAAGAGAGAAGAAGTATGGAAAGATACATTAAAGAAATTAAAGAAAGTGCCTGATAAGAAAGTGCAAGAGAAGTTGAAAATAAGTTACGAAGCATTAGATGATGAGGAACAACAAATATTTTTGGATATTGCATGCTTTTTCATCGAATCACATAAACAAAATCCAACTTACATGTGGGATGCCAGTAGTTTTCTCCCGGGGAGGGGGATTGAAGTATTGAGTCTTATGTCCTTAATTAAAATTGACGAATGCGAAAGGCTTATGATGCATGATCAATTGAGAGATCTTGGAAGGGAAATTGTACGTCTGGAAAATCCAAAGGAGCCTCAAAAGCGGAGCAGATTATGGAATTATCAGGAGGCCGCAGATGTAATCGATGGAAACAAGGTAAGAGTTTTCTCTAGTCGTTGTAGAAAGTGAATGTGATTTCATCTCCCCTTTCTTGTTTGAAATAAATATACCCGTCAATCTTGACTCCCCAAAATTAACTGATTCTACTTGGAAAAGGGCTATTTTGATTAATTGCTATTTTTGCCTGATTTCGAAACAGAATTGAGGATCAATTTCTTGGTTATGGATAAAGGATATATATCTTTGCCCGGTAGTATTTTGTTGGGGATACTCTCCTCTTGGTAACTTTAATGCAACAGCAAAACTACAAAAGCAGAATGTTTGACAAATTACTTTTAGAGAAAACCTGACATTTATAAATTGTTGCAGCCATGCTCTCCCCACATATTTGTTTGATGCACATTTTGATGTTTGGATCCGTCATTTGGTTTCCTGCGAGGCCTATTTTTAATTATTTTTTTCTTTCACTTAGTATTGACTTCTTATGAATTGTTTGGTATGATAAATGATACCTCCAATCATCTGTGACGATTTAGCTATCTTGTTTCCTGTATTATTTAAGTTGGGGTAAGTTTAACCCCTAAATATTATTGGTTGTGCAATTTAGTCCCCCATTTATTTTTTGCTTTTGCACAGTATAGTCTTCTAACTTTCACTTTTTCGTGCAATTGAGTCATTTGTGCTCAATCGTCAGTTGGCACCGTCAATTTGCTGATGTAGGATGATTAACTGCGTAATTTAACCCTTTAAACATATATTATTTTCATTGTATATACTTTTCATGATAGTGGATAGTTTCTTTCTATGAATCTAGTAATACCTTTTCTTTTTGTGATGATGGATGATTTTTTGATTAATCTCCCAATATTATTTATTTGCTAAATGTAGGCTATCATGTTATAATAATAATTTGTTTATTGTTCGATTCCTGGTGAGCATCTTATTTAGCAAAGGTTTAGTCAACATTAGAAACATTATCTTATTTTTGTGAAATAAAAACTAATTTGAGGTAAATGTGACATGAGTCTATCAGTTTGGAACTTTTTTGTGACATTAAAATTAGTGTGGGGTAAATGCCGAACAAGTCTATCGGTTTGGGACTTTTGCTATTATTAACCGAAGTATATATGGTTTTGAATTTTGTGTGATGATAAATTTTCTTTATCAGCGTGAAAGTTAAAAAGGAATCCACTAAAAGCAATTATAACATATGGAAAATTTGTACAAGCATCAAACAAGCATGTGCAAATGTCACGAAAACCGTTAATTAACAAAAAATAAACATAAACATGGGATGCAAAACATAATGATATGCCAAAACTATTGAAAAAAAAATGCTACCGCTACTTTTCAGCGAGCATATTTTCGCACGAAGAAAAACATAATTAACTGAATAGAACATTTCTTAGAAATTTAAAAAAAAAAATGGTATCTGTGAAGTTTTGACAAAAATACAATAAATACACAGTAAACTTTTAATGTAAAAACGAGTAGGGATTCATATGAAAGAATAAAATTTTTGAAGGAAAAGTTGAAACCACCAATGTGCAATTCATCACCTAAAACTAGAAACAGATTTGAGTTTGTAAAATATTAGGTTACAATAAAAGAAATACGCAGAATACTCGTAGTTCTTCAAGAATACAAATTTTATCAATTTTCATGTCTAATCTGTTCTGACAGAAGATCTCATTAATCCATAGGAAAATGGATCAAAATTTAGATGACTACGACAAAAAGATAGCATCAAACATCTGTAGTGATAAAAAGGAAAAGTAATGGTCATTGTATAGAACATCTGATGTTATCAATTTTCCTTCCACATATAATGAAAATCCCTCATTGAAGGAACACATGATAAGAAAGGAACGTAAAACACACACGTATCTTTTGCGATGACATTCTTTTTTTCATTTTGATATTGACAATTGCAAACAAAGTAAGCCAAAAAAGTGAGGAAATTCTACAATCGGGATTCTTTAATCTTGATACTTATATTGATGGCAAGTTTGATAGATGCATTTGGATGGTTAGAGTTGTATTGGTTTGCATATACATGAGAGGAGTTAAGGAAGTGTTATTTCACATATAAAGGGCATAAATTTTGACAAATATATTTTAGTATATGCATGAAGAGAGGCCTTCCGTTGTAGTTGCAATTGGACCCAAAATTTTGGAAATTCAGAAGGTGCAAATTATGAAAGGGTATAGTTGGATGAGGAAAAAGTTTGGAAACAACTGCTTGAGCTTCTCATATTTACATAGATTAGATAAATAATATGTAATTACAACCTTTCATTTCACAAAAATGAAAGGGAGAAGCCTACGTCATAGTAGTATGACAAAAATTGAAATCAGTGCCTTTTATTTTACATCAATTGTTCTCATCTCATCATTCAAAACTTATGGTCCATAATGTTTCCAAGTTGCAGGGCACCAGAAAGATTGAGGCCCTTTCTCTTGGCAAATGTGGTAAGGGAAGAAGATACGCAGCCAAAAAGTTTAAAAAAATGACCAACCTAAGGTTTCTTCAAGTGGATGGTGCTAATTTCATCGGAGATTTCCAAAACTTACTTCCTGAGTTAAGATGGCTTCAGTGGGAGGGCTGTCCCTCGGATTTCACTGCGGCCAACTTTCATCCGAAAAAGTTAGTTGTACTCGATTTGTCATACAGTGCAATTTCAGAGGACTGGGGAGGATGGGTTCCACTCAAGGTAAGATGTAAAAAAGGCATCGGAGTATTTTTTTTTTTTTTTTAACTTAACATTTTTTTCCTTGTACATATAACACTTGAAAATTGATTTTCATAATTGAACTAGCCATTTTTATTTAATTCCATAGTATTAAAGGAAAACTCGGTGCCCAATGATTGCATCTCTCTTTCATTTGGATTTGTCATATTCTTTTTTGATAATATAAGTTGCTCATGTCTAATAAGCAAATATCTCCTTTAAAATGTTATTCGGAAATAAATGCAGTTAGCACTTGTACACCCTAACATTCTTTTGCAATCAATATGTTTAAAAGACATTTATCTATTGTCGTGACCAAACACTACTAAAGGAGACATTTAAAATTAAATAGGACAATTGTGAAGGAGTAGAGGAACACGGGTAATTTTTGAGGAATTCTAAAAGGTCAAAAACATAAGGAGTAGCAAAAAATCACGGGTTGTGACAGTCCAATTACACTGACGTATCCTTTCTTTCTTCTAGATGGCGACCGAGCTCAAAGTTCTCAACCTCAAGTGGTGTCAATTTTTGAAAAGAACTCCTGACTTGTCCACTTTCAAAAGTTTGGAGATTTTGACTCTTACAAATTGTGATAATCTAGAAGAGCTTCATCCTTCTATTGCAAATTTGGCATCATTGATCGAGCTGGACTTAAGAGTAACATCGATCACGAAATTGCCTAAAAGTATTGGGAATTTGCAAAATTTGAAGGTCTTACGTATTATTAGTAGTGGCATAAGAGAATTGCCTGATGACATTGGGATGTTGGCAAAACTGCAAAAGTTGGAAGCTTTCGGTTGTGAAAATCTGGAGCGACTACCTAGTAATATATGCAAACTTATTTCGCTAGAGGTGCTCTACTTTAGTGAATGTGTAAAGCTTCAAGAATTACCAGAATTGCCCTCCGGCTTAACGAAACTATGGATCACCTGCCAGGGGCAGTCTTTGCCCCATCTTTCCCAACTAACCCGTCTCGAGACACTCTGTCTTACAGATTGCCATCAGCTTGAATGTGTCCCAGAGCTTCCCATTGGACTATCGGTGCTTACTATTACTTGTGGAAAATTGAAAGCCTTGACGAATTTGTCAGACTTGAAACACCTGCAATATTTCGAAATTTGGGAAAGCCCATCTCTCGAAGGATCGCCCGACGTGTCGAATTTTAGGCGTACGCAAATGACAGAACTTGGCTTTAAAGAGTACCCGATGTCTCATGGCTTAATATTCGAGCGTTAGCAGACCTCAGGAGCTACGCGGGGCAGAAGAGAATGAGGGCTCGACGTCCACGGAATCTCTCTATCTCTCTCTCTCTCTCTCGCTACTAGCCAGTCGCCCTGTTGAAGATCGAAGAATGAAGCCACCATTCGCACCGCTCATCCACCGCAGGCAGGCGGGTAGGTCGGTCGACGCGGCGGAGATGACGACGGCGACGGCAACGAGGCGACGCCACAGCTGGCAACGCCCTCTCCATCCGCTCCAGGTAAACGCACGCACGCGTCTTTCCTGTGGTCTCTCAGCTTCATCTGCATTTTAGAACCACGTCGCTCCGACACGCGAGCTCATCAATTGTTCGGATTGGAGATTTTAGTTTGCTCAGTAGTAGGTAGCGCGGTAGTTTCGGCAACAATCAGGTAGGCGATTGGAGCTGGAAGTCGCGCTGGCTGCCATGGTTTTGTCGAGATTTGGTGATGATGGTTTTATATGAGATGGGCTTAAGGCTCGTCCGCGCAAGTTGGGCCCAAAAAGCCCAGCCCACGGGAATAGGGCCCGTGGATGGGGGAAGGTATAAAAGGGAGGAGAGAGAGAGAGAGAAGGCACCCTTTGGCCATTCTAACGTACTCTTCTCACTCTCTCTTTCCCTCCAAACGCTTAAGGCACGTTGTTTCCCTTTTCAAGGCAAATTGACATCATCGAATCAGAATTTCTTCCTCGGTCTTCAGCATTGGTGTTTAATCGTGGCTAACAAGGTACGCTCGAATCCGTGGTGTGCTTTACGATCGGTGATACGTGTTATTCCGGGCTTCGTCTTCCGCATTGATTTAGGGGTGGGTTCGATTTAGTGTCGAATCCGGTTTTCGGGAATCCGTTATTCCCAACATTGGTATCAGAGCCCTAGTTCACGTTTTCCCGATCAATTTGATGTTTTTTGATTGATTTTTCGCGAAAAGTTTTCGGCCGTACGGATCGGGGTGAGAAATCCCGACACCCGAGCGTTGTTCAGCCATTTTTCTGAGTTTTCGTAAGTCGAAATCATTTTCTGAACACATGGGGAGAAAGGCGACGTCAAGACGAGTCCGGCGACATGTCGCATGCCGCCGTATGACACCGCATGCGCCCACACGCGCGGCCAGAAGCCACTGCGCGTGGGCGCGACGCGCCCGAAGCGCTGGCAATGGCCAGCGCGTGCGCCACACGCGCCGGTGACGAACCGGCACGTGCGCGCCGGCGACCGGCGAAACGGCACGCGCCGATCGGCGATCGACGCGTCGGCGTCACCCGATGACGTCATCATGACGTCACCAAACGGTCGATAACCGTCGGGATGACGTCATTGATGACGCGTCGCCGACGACGGTTGGCGGCCGGCGACCCGACCCGACCCGACTGTCCCGGCTGGCGCATGCCGCGCACGTGTGGATGATGTACGTGTGACGTCGCACGCCACGCTCACGCGCGAGCACGCGTCGGCCGACGCGTTTGCGTGACGTCAGCTAGCGCACGCGCGCGGCACGTGCTGTCGGTTCGTCCGACCGGTCCGTCTGGTCCAACCGGTCCTCCGACCCGCGCGCCCGTTGACCCGACCCGTTGACCGTTGACCGACCGTTGATTCGTTGACCGACGACCGTTGACCGACCGTTGACCATTGACTGTTGACTTTGACCGTTGACCATTGACTGTTGACTTTGACTGTTGACCATTGACCCGGAAAAAAAAAGAAAAGGAATTTGTTTCTTTTTCAGTCATGCCTGTGTGTGTTATAAGTAATCCATTTTTAATTCTGCATTTGTTGCATGAATTTTGGAAAATTATGTATTTTTCCTTATGTAAATTATGGATTATGAGTAATCCATTTTTAGTTCGCATTTGTTGCGAGGAACTATGATGCGTTATGCAAGGATACCGCAATCCCGAGAACGGACGAGGGAAATGCAAGACTTAAAAGGGCGATGTCGAATTAGCTAATTATCGGTGGCATGATGGTGATTTAGTATCACATGTGGTCGGGGTCAATCGGATGATACGGGAAATCATCCGGAATGGTTATCTTATGCCGGATTTTGAGAAGGTCTTTGGCTTTGATGAACACTCTTCCACCTAAATGGCAAGCAGTGTTGGATCGGCTATGGGAGGTCAACGTGGTCCCGGGTTATAGGAGGTGGTGGAAGCTTTTGTAAGAAAGACTATAGGATTGAGTTGGCCAAAACTTCAACCCTTAGATTGAGCGCCACATGGCGCCGAGTGAATGCACCTTGGAGGCGACATGAAAGCTCTCCAAAAGTTTTTCCATGGTTGGCAAATGTGCTTTCAGTTTTCTCAGATGTTTTGACTGATAGATTAGAAGGGACATTCCCTATTTATTTCTTGGATTAATTTGAGATGTTTTTTTATGTGAATATCTCTTTCCATGTTGATATTTTTTCTCAGTATATATATTGCTTAGTGTAATGTATAGTTGTATTATGTGAAAGCATTGTTATTCTATTGGATGTTAGATATTGTTGCTTTCTATTATTCTTCGGGTTCTTTGTGGGTAATTAGTTGTGGGTAGTTTTAGAAGCTTTTGTAGCTTCATAGAATTGATTTTGCATATGACAATCATATTAATGATAGTTTTGAGTTAGGATTTTTTGGAGGATGATTGGAAACGTAGTAACCTTTTGATTCTAAAACCTTACTTGAAATTATTCATTAATATGATGGGTCTATGTAAATAGGGATGCATAAATGATAAGCATTAATTATTCGTGCATGTATGTCTGATGTGTTCAGATCGATGATTTCAGTAACTAAGAACGTAATTGCTGATATAAACGGCAACAATTGTGAAATATTGAATATGAATATTCAATATGTGCTGGAAAAGCAAGAAGCACTAGAAGCTCTTGATCATGTTATGGAAGATCTTGAGGGTGCCGTGCGCCGCCTTGAGCTAGTAGAGGACCGTCTAACGGCATTTGAGCAGAAAACGGACATTTGCAATACTGGTTCTAGCTCAGAAAGGGCTTTGAGCTCTAAGCGCAAGCGTATTGATTCGTTCAATATGTGGGAATGCAAAGGATCATGTCCTTGTTGCAAGAAATCAAGAGTTGACCAACACAAGAGAGGAAAACGTCCTCAAGTGAAGAAAATGTCAAGGGTGAAATGTTACAATTGTGACAAGAGAGGTCACTATGCTCGCAACTGTTGTGAGCCGAAAAAGGTAAACACCTCTTGTACATTTGAGAACTTTGCTTATGTGTTAAGTTCTGTATTATTGGCTGAATCCAATCCTTTGTGGACTATAGATTCAGAAGCGACAGACCATGGAGGGACGGATTGAGAATCCTTCGTGGAATTCCGACAAGTACCAACTGGAACTAAGTGGATCCATATGGGAAACAACTCCAGAGCTAAAGTAAAGGAATTGACACCTGCCAATTGAACATAAGTGGTGGACGCACCTTAATGTTCTATATGCTCCGGAGATTCGTCGAAATTTTGTGTCTGTTTTTGATGTTGGTAAAGCTTGGTTTTAGTGTGAACTTCCATAATAGAAGTGTAGATTTGTATTTGGATACAAACTACTATGGTTGTGATTATTTTCTGGATGGTTTTATTGTACTAGATGTTGACTATGGTGATGTCAATAATTGTTATTCCCTTGTTTCACGTCTTCTACTTTATATGACAATGATGTGATTGTGTGGCATGCTAGACTTGGTCATATGGGCCAACAACGTATGAATAGACTAGCCAAAGAGGGCTTGTTGGGCAACATTGAAAAAGTCGATTTGCCCAGATGTGAGCATTGCCTAGTAGGGAAAACAACAAGGAAACCATTTAGTAAAAGATAAAGGAGCTGAATTTCCTCTGCATTTAATCCATTCTGACGTCTGTGGTCCAATGAATGTGAGAGGAAGGCATGGAGCTGTTTTTATTTCATCACTTTTATAGATGATTATACTCGATTCGGATATGTCTATTTGATTTCTCATAAATCTGAAGCAATAAGTTGTTTCAAAAGGTTTATGAACCTGGTAGAGAATCAATTAGACAAGAAAATAAAAGCATTGAGATCCGATCGAGGTTGAGAATATTTATCTGATGAGTTCAGAAAATTATGTGATGAAAAAGGAATAGAAAGATGGTTGTCTATTCTAAATTCTCCTCAACAAAATGGTGTTGCAGAGAGAAGAAACAGAACCCTACTGGAATGGTTAGGTCCATGATGGCGCATGCTAACTTACCTATCACTTTTTGGAGTGATGCGTTGTTAACTGCTGCCTATATACTTAACCGGGTGCCTTCCAAATCAATTGCTTCCACTCCATATGAGTTGTGGACAGGTAGAAGACCGGACTTAAGTTTTCTTAAGCCATGGGGTTGTGCTGCCTATATTCATGAGTCCTCTCACAAGTTTGGGAAATTGGATCTCAAAAGAAATAAGAGTATTTTCATGAGATACTGCGAACACTCGAAAGGGTATATGTTCATAGGTGAGCAGGAAAGTGGGAGTATAACTGAATTTGAATCACGGGATGTCACATCCTTAGTGGATGAATTTCCTAAGAAAGGCGAAATAAGGGAAGATTGTTCCCTATTTGAAACCTTGGATCAAGATAATGATGTCAGTGGAGTTCGTCCAAGTGGGAGTAATATGAGATGTGATAAATTGAATTCAACTCATTCTCAATTGCAACCACCGATGTGACAACATCATCATTACCTAATCCAAGTGGGAGCATGATGGGGAATGATGTGCTAAGTGTACAATCTCCCATACGGTGAACAAGTCGCCAAAGTATTCCCCGTCAATGTTTTGACATTGAAAGGGAAACTTTTATGGTTGCTCCACAAGATGAGGATGAGCCAAGAAATATTAATAAGGCTCTAAATTGCCTTAATAAGGAAAAATGGATTCATGCAATGAAAGAGGAAATGGAGTCAGTGAAGTCAAACCATGTTTAGGAACTGGTTAATTTTCTAAAAGGACGCAGAGCTATTGGGAACAACTGGGTTCTCAAAATAAAGCGAAAGGCTGATGGCTCGATAGAAAGGCATAAGGCTCACCTTGTGGCGAATGGGTATAATCAATAGGAAGAAATTGATTATGAAGATATATTTTCTCCTGTAGTGAGATTTACCTCGATTCGCATTATTCTGGCAATAATGGCAAGTATGGATCTTGAGTTACATCAAATGGATGTAAAGGCGCTTTCCTCAATGGAGAATTAGAGGAAGGAACATATATGGAACAACCCGCTGGTTTCATAGTGAAAGGCCAAGAAGAAAAGGTATGTCGACTTTGGGGGTCGATATATGGCCTTAAGCAGTCATCAAGATAATGATATATACGTTTTCATAATGCCATAATGGCATATGACTTTACAATGATAGATGATGATCATTGTGTATATATCAAAATATCCAATGATTAATTTGTGATCATATCATTATATGTTGATGATATACTAATTGCGAAGTAATATGGAGTTTGTCAATCTTGTCAAAAGTTGGTTGTCTTCCAATTTTGAGATGAAAGACACGGGTGATGTTGCATACACTCTTGGAGTTAAGATTTCAAGAGATCGTTTGAAGAGATCGTTGTCTCTTTCGCAAGAATCATATATAAATAAGATTCTTGAACGATTTCGTATGCCGATTGTAAACCCATAGACACTCCTATTGCAAAAAGGTGAAGGATTGAGCCATAGATCGTGTCGGGGATTCCACAAGAGAAGGAACAAATGAAACATGTTCCTTATGCTAGTGCTGTTGGGAGCTTGATGTACACTATGATGTGTACAAGACCTGACATATGTTTTTGCAGTTGGAATGGTGAGTAGTTACCAATCCAATCCAGGTCAAGCACAATGGAAAGCCGTTAAGAGAATACTGAGGTATCTAAAGGGACCGCCGATTATACGCCGAGTTATTAAGGAAATGATCTCGCGACTCTAAGGCTATCCCGATCTTTGGTTGGGGAGGAGATTTAGATAAAAGAAAATCTACCTCTAGGTTTGTTTATCTTACCGAATAATGGCACCATATGTTGGAGCAGTAAGAGACAAACGTGTATAGCCTTGTCCACGATGGAAGTTGAGTTCGTGGCATTATCGTGATAGTATAAGAAGATGTTTGGCTTTAGAGATTTTTTGGATCATTTAGGTGTTATTGGAAGTCTTTGCAGATTTGTTATTGGTTAACCGTGATAACCAAGCAAGCGAAAAGCGTACACCAAAGATCCAAAATATCATGATAAGACCAAACATATAGATACCAAGTATAATTTTGTCAAATATATGGTTGCACGAAAGGAAGTGAACTTACAGTACATGTCTACGCATAGAATGGTAGCAGATCCTATGACAAAGCCAATACTTAGATATGTGTTTTTGTGGCTATATGAAATCTCTAGGATTGCGTAGAGGCTGATATACTGAATATTGTAATTTCCCTAAGTGTTCACAATTTGATGAATTTGTGTTTTCATCATTAATGCCTATGAATCTTTGTTTGATCTTTATGCATCTTAATGCTCTGTGCATTATTTTAAGTTGAGAAAGTATGTCGGACAGATATAAGATTAGCCCACTCACACGGGTAATCGTCTCTCATTTCTTGTGTGATAAATAGAGATGAGACTGTTTTTAAGCTTATTATCTAGGTGATAATCGAGAGCTCAAGCTTAAAACACGTATGTCGCCTTAACTGAGTGTTAAGATGAGGACATAATACTTACTATGTCCGAAAGTAAAATACCCCACATATTTTACTTTATCTTTCTAAGATACCAGATGTGAGTTCTGATGAATTTTGTGAATGAGTAGATACGTGAACTCAAGTTAGATATTGGGTATGTCTGAACTATCATCTGTACGGTATTGAAAGTGTAGACATACGCTCCATGGGAAAGGAGTTAATACCGTAATACGTATTTCATGCTACGTATGCATGAGACGACCAATAAGAATGACAAAAGTTTGATCTCAACTTTTATGTCGTGTGAGACTCTTGAGGAAGAGAGTTCCTCAATTTTTTTATCCCCTCATGACTTTTACTTATTCTCGAGATTTCTATTTAGTGTTTGCTATCTTAGGATGTTGCCAATGATCATGAGTGATTCGATCTAATGGGGCATTTCTAGAAAAGCAAGCCGAACCGAAATTGAGAGTTTGAAGGAAAGAGGAAGATCGATTTTGGAGAATCACATTGCAGTTTTGTATTCACCGGTTAACCAATTATGACTGTCTTTGTGATAATCATAATTGTGAATACAATATATATATATAGATCAAGAGAGATGTAAAATGTGATCGATCGATCTAGGGTACTGCATACTAAATCTACTCGGAGTGTGACGCCCATTATGAGCTGCTATATATTCCTAACAGATGTATGGCAACGAGCTCTCAAAGTATGCTGGTCGCACGAATTATTCACCGGTATGAATGTTGAAGAGAGGAAAAGAGGATTCTGTTCGGCCCACCATGTTAAGTTAGAGTCTATGATGGATTTTTCTCTGATAGGGTTGAGTAGGGCCTGTCCGCCCATGTTGGTTTTGGACCACCATGTGCGAGTGGGAGATGATGGTTTTATATGAGATGGGCTTAAGGCCCGTCCGCCCAAGTTGGACCCAAAAAGCCCGGCCCACGGGAATAGGGCCCGTGGATGGGGGAAGGTATAAAAGGGAGGAGAGAGAGAGAGAAGGCACCCTTTGGCCATTCTAACGTACGCTTCTCACTCTCTCTTTCCCTCCAAACGCTTAAGCCACGTTGTTTCCCTTTTCAAGGCAAATTGACATCATCGAATCAGAATTTCTTTCTCGGTCTTCAGCATTGGTGTTTAATCTGTGGCTAACAAGATACGCTCGAATCCGTGGTGTGCTTTACTATCGGTGATACGTGTTATTCCCGGGCTTCGTCTTCCGCATTGATTTAGGGGTTCGATTTAGTGTCGAATTCGGTTTTCGGGGATCCGTTATTCCCAACAGGTGAGTTGACCAAAGTCACGAGCTTAGGTTTGCTGTTTCGAGCTGAGGCTAGCACGTATTATTCAAATTCCTGCATTGGCGACGTTCTGAATGCTCTAAATCGGCCACGAGTGGATGTGTAGGGCGTGATGCAGATGATCGATCAATCGCATTTAAAGTTTAGAGTCGATCGATCTCATGTTGTAAATTTGCAATTGCAGACAGTTGGGATGGCGGTGTTCAGTTTCCTAGCGGTGGCCTTCTAGGTCTTCTTGGGACTGTTGCTTGGGAGCGGGGCTGCTGAAATCACCATGACGACAATATACTCTTTTGCGGTGACTCCTTAGCATTTACTTTGTGTCATGATGCATTGATTGCTTTTCTTTTGTCATGGGGAATTGATGGGTTTTCCAACATATTTCCCCCGATTTTCAAGTGTTCTCGGCGATGTTTCTGTTCGTCTGGTGCACTGCGATAGATCCGATGGAAAGGACCAATTATAGAAAGAAGAAGAGGGGCTCCGAAGCGAAGGCGCTCGCAGACTTTTGTGTCGATTCCTCGAGCTCGCCCTTCCAATTTCAATGCTTGATTTGCCTATGTGGGTAGTTCTTCTTTCTCTTTTTTCTTGAATGATGATGGAAGGAAGGTTGGGTTGTTATTCCTGTGGAAGTTTAATGGTGGCGCCTTTGTATGTGTATACAGAGAGATATGTAATAAAGCGAAGAGATTAGCCTGCGGAGATATCCTTTATGGTAGGATATCAGTGAGTCTTTAGCACTTGACCGCTTAGCTTTGGAGGAGACACTGAACTCAATAGGTAGGAGTCAGTAGCTGTGGCATGTGGATGAGTTGAGTAGGAAAGTAGTGCACAAAGTTCTGTGGATAAGCTGGACATTGTTGTTTGGGGTACTATCTAGGAAAATACTTTTAACTTGTACTTTTACAAGATGGGCCCACCCTCCGTTTGGAATTGAAGTTAAACGTGTGGGAGTGAAGGGTTGAAAAATTAGATAATATCCTTGGTCTATGATGACAAAGAGAAAAAGGCACTTTGTCTTAGTCAAGTAGTTTTATTTTGTTTTATCGCCTTTTCAGGGTTTCTTGAAGTCGAGAGTTGGGGCTCCTCTTTGTTTTTTGTTCTGCTTAGTAGATTTGTTTTTGGGGTTTGCATTATCTTTTATGGAGATGGATAGGTATTTCCTCATTGCCTTACTTAGTATACCTCTTGAATAACAAAGAAACCAAGGAGAAAATAAATTGAGATTGACTACCAGGGAGTGATTGGTAATGCTAATTCAGGGATTGATGTTTGTCTACCCTCTGACAAACTATTATACAATCAATTAAATATGGACTATGATTATGAGTTGTGCCTCTCCATTGCAATTAGGGTGTGCTCTGGAGTTTCTCCCTTGCATGAACACAACATGTGTCATGTTGGCAGGTACTTGATGACGCTGATCCTTGGACATTCATACATGTTAAATTGTTATTCCTGTATTTAGTTGCTCCCAAACTTTGTTGTACTAAAAGAAATATCTTACAGTCATTTTTAGGAGTGAATGGGGTCGTCGAGGTTAACCTATGTCCAATTATTTACCTTTTCATCTTTGCTTTTGGCTGATAAGCTACTGGAATTTTGGCCCTTAAATTGATAGTATTTCATTGTTATGCTATGCTGAATGCTAATAAGTTCCTCCTGGACTGGCTAGAGCATTATGACTAGTGGTTGTTAATTATAAACTATACAAGATTTTTTTACTTTGAAAATCGTATTTAGGATTGCTATCTATATAGGATACAATTAAAACGATGGAAGATGGTCACATCAAAATCATTCCCATTGGTCACATTAAAACGATGGAAGATGGTCACATCTTATTTTGCATGACCCATTGTACGTCTAAAACAATATCTAAACACCAAAACTGCTAATCAGGGCTAACTTTGGGTTTGAACTATAAGGGAATTATCAATTAAGAATGAGACATTGCCCTCATCCTGAATTAGATTGCATGGAAGGTTAATTGTTGGTGGTGGCAAGGCTGAATATACTTTTTGTACACACTTGGGAGAATCCATAAGCTTTTCTCTGATGTAAGAATAACCTTTTATTGGTGGAGTTGGAAGTGGGCTCTACCTTCATGAGAACTTGGATTGGGGTAAATGAAAGGTCTGATGTGTGTCCACAGACACCAATGCAGCACAATACCAACACCTTTGTACTGCAGCCATCTTTCTTGGTTGGGGACGGAATTATTTTTTACATAGTAGCACATACCTCTTTGCCTTTTCTATTTTTTTCATCCTCCTCTCTTCTTCTTTTCATTGCCATTATCTGGTTTTGCATTTGTTTTTTTCTCTTCTTTACTCATGCCCCAAATGCTTCTCTAGTTGACTTTCTCTAATAGGCATGAGAGTTTCTTCATTGATCTGCTTCTGCTGTGGTGATGCTCTTGCTTTTATCTTCTACTTTTGAACTTCATTCCCTTTTTTCAAAGACAACATACAGGTGTTAGTGTAGAAGAAACGATAAAGAATCTATCACTTTTAGACCTTAATTTTCTGTAGTCTTATGATCATTGATCCAAAGTCCAATTTCAATCATTTTCGGATCAATCTTAACAACCTTAAGCTTAAGGGTTAGATTTTATACTGCAGGGATTGCCTCCCATTTGTGTATGATCATGAAATGTCGTTTCGTGTAGCTGTGACATGCCATCTATGTAGAACTATCTAAAAAAGGAATGTGCTTGGCATATCGACATGGGAATTGGCTCTAGGCAATCTGTTGGGATGCAAGATCTCAGGCCTGGTGCTTGTGGTCTAGAATCTAATATTGTGGAATCCTCTTTGGTTTCTCACCTTTTGTTTCTGGATTCTCTCCCATGATTGCCCCAAATTTTTACTTTTTGTTCGCCTATTCATTTATGAATCGCATTACTTCTTTTTCATCTCTAGTTTAGGATACATTTGATGACATATCCTTTATGGGGATCTTATTTGTTTTCAAGTTTTCAAGTGGCGGGGATCCTCTTCATAGAGATACTGTATTTGTATTGTACCTTGCTATTGTCCCTTTTGGTTCCTCTTTTGACAATATTATCATTCTAGAGTGACAAATTTTCCATGCTGTTAATCAAATAGTTTCAATCAAAGTTTTAATGGTGATCTAGACGTAATCAAGTCATTGACTTGATTGGATAGTGACCTATGTGTCACATCTTTGTCATGATAGGCTACAATAGCAATGGTGCAGCAAGCTGTGCAATATGTTGACCAGACACTTGATCTTGAGACCAAGATAAAGCTTATTAAGACACTTAACTCGTTGTTGCCATTTGGGAAGATGAATATGTGAAATCAAACTCGGGTGCAGCTTATGTTCATCAGCAATCTGCTTTTATTTCATGATTTCCGTAGCTAGTTTCGTAATGTAGTTATATTTTGAAAGTAAGAGAGCATGATTGTTCAAGAAACTTGCAAAAATAAAGGAAAAACAGGGTCTTCTAGCATTACTGATTTGATGCAAGAAATGTGGGTAACTAGAAGTTAACTTCTGTTCTCACTGATCTTGTAATTGGTTTTCCCTTGTCCTACATTCCTATGACGGTTTGAAATGCAGGTAGGAACTTTTGGAGAAAAGGCAAAGACGGAGAAAATTGCCTTTATTTTTGAACAAGTGCGGGTATTTTGTATTGCTTTTAGCCATTCATGCATTATTAGTATGATTGGTTTTCTGATTGATGGATTTTGCAGGTTCGTCTGTGTAAGGGCTATGTCTGTGCATGTATCATTTCCAGGAAGGTCAACTCCCGAGCGTTTGATGCAGATCCTTCCATAGAAAAGAAAAAGTCTAAAGAAGGTGAAAACATCGTGGAGCAAGCGTCAGCTGATATTCCATCTCTTCTGGAGTTGAAACGGATAGGCGATGACTCATGATATGGTAAATTGGTGTTTTGCTTTTCGAATGTTGTGTCCACTATCTTTGACTAATTTATTTTTGATGATCAAATGCCACCTGGTATTCAGGTTGTGGTTCACCATGAACTTGTATGGCTTTATATATCTGGCACACACTCTTCTTTCTTTCTAGCCGTATCACAAACTCTGACGTTCCAAATGTACTTGATGGATTTGAACTCCCATCTCGGAGTTACCTCACATTTATGTGGATAACAATGTAGGTATTACTCACATAACAATGATTGCCTTGAGATTTGTCGATACCATAAGGGGCTATATGAGATTCCATCGCAAAGGGCAACCCAACCCGGAAGCGGTGGATATGGGTGAAGCTCTTTCCTTGTTAAGTCTTCACTAAGTTTTTGAAGGCGGAATTTGTTCATAATGTGATTTAATTAAATGCAGGTTCTAAGGAAAATCTGCTGGTGCTTAGTTCTATCACCACATGATCCTATGCAATCAAGCCTTCTTAATGCAACTTTAGAGGAAAAACATCTCTCAGAAATTCCCCAATTCAGGTACCATCTTTGAATTGTGCTAGGTAATTGATTGTAGATCTTGCAATATCTCAATAATGTGCCATAGGATTTGGTCGACCATACCTTTGATATTTTAATGTAGGTTCTTCTTTGAAACAATTGGTCACATTGGAGGCTCTAGCGGACTCCTTAAAAGAACTTTCAAAGGTGAATTTGAGAATGAGAAAACGTGCTAGCAGGTGCACTTGTTGGGAATTAGACAGGGCCCGATCATTGTCAAAAGAAGAATTTTGGCTTCTCTTTGGCATAACAAGCTACCTTTCTAGGAGCCTCTTCAGAGAATCATTGAACATGTAATTACAGAACTTGTTGTTTTTCTTCTTTTCATTGGAACAGCACTCAAATGTGACTCAATCTGTTTTCTGCAGCATATTATCGTTGTTTTGAAGTATTGCTCAAGGATTACCTTCAAGAGACTTGCAAAGCTGTTATGCCTCAGTATCCAGGTCTAATTATGTGGAACATTTGTTGATGTTCTTTATCAGTGTCACACTTTATGAATGATTGCCTAGACCCCTCATTTAACCCTAAGCAGCTTCTCTGCCTATGATCCCTGATTGGGGCATGGCTGCTGGACTTGGATACAAGTTCCTAATATGTATAAAAGAGGTTTTGGTGTGTTGAAAGCCAAAGATTTGTCATGGATTCAAGAATGTTGTCTTCATCGTTTTGTTCTGTAAACATTCTAGCCTGTGTACTTTCTTTTCTTTTTTTTGGCTTAATCAACTTCTGCTCATAAATTTGTTGTAGCTGTAAGCATCATTGTCTGGCATTGTGAAACCATTTCTTGTCCCATGGAACCTGAATCCTTAATGCACTTTAGAAGCGTGGGAGGAGCTCTGCTATATTGCTAGAAATAGCTGAGTGAGCTTTTCCTGCTGGTATTGACACTCACCATTTCCTGTGTTACAAAAGTATATCTTGCTAGAGATCTTGATTAATGTGTACAGAAAATCTTTGTAGCTGAATCACTTGAAGAAGAGCTTTGTGTTTGGGTTCTCTTACTCTGTTGTTAAGAGCTTAAATCAATCACATTAAATCAACACTATCAATTGACAGACAGACCATATAATGATAATTATACACGCTGGTATGATATTCTATCGTCTTGACCTCTTACTTCTATATTACCATTTTAGGAAGCTGAGAAGCATCTCTCCTTAGTGGTTGTTTCCAAGTACCTGGTGGCAATGGCAAAGATAGACCAACCAATGGGAATTGTCAGTTTGAAAACGGCACAACAATGAGATTTTGAACTCAGGTGACAAATTTGGAAAAGCCGCTTGACCTTGTTGAGAAAAGTTGCTGCCAAATCCCAATGATGTGTGACATCGAGAGATGAAGCATCACTTCTAGGTGGTGGTGGAGATGTGGTGTTGCCGGTGGTTGTGTCTAGTAGTGACAGAGATCCAGCTGGACTAGTGGTTGGGCCGATGGAAGTTTCACTGATGGTGGCCACCAATTTTTGGCCACGAGAGCAATGGACACCTTTAGGAAAGTGTAGATGCGAGCAATACTCGCCAGCTGCAGCGACAGAAAAGGCCGTCAGTCTGTTGCTTAGGGTGGTGAACGGAGAAGCAGTGTTGCAGTTGTCATTGTTGTCTTTTGACACGTACGCGACATTGCAGTTTGTCGTTGTTGGAACCTGTATGGAACACTGCAAAGATGATGGAAGATCATCCGGCATTGAAGAGTGACGCTCAAGATTGATTGCAGTTACAAGTAATCGAGAACGGACGGGTCAGAGCAAAGTCATTAAAAATTACGATAAGCGAGTATCTGATTCCTACTCGAAGAGCACCAAAACGAGAAGGGTGTGTTGGCTCACCCAGTCAAAGGACATGGTGGTGTTGGAATGGATCCTTCTTCACGCAGAACCTCTGATTATTTGCGCTTAGCCATTTTGGTCGGGCTTGTGCCATAATCTCAGGTCGAGGTCGCCCCTTAGATCTCCATTCTTTGTCGAGGAGGTGATTTTTGAGCGCAAACAAAAGTGGGAAGTAAATGTTGCGAATGATACACATGGACTGTATAGTAAGTCACTAGTTTTGTTGCTTCGACTAGTATAATACTTTCTTGAGTGGCTGATGACCAAGACTGCGATCGAAAACGAAGGAAGCCTGTACTTATCTTTTGATGGGAGTGAAATTACTCAAACTCTAGGATGTTGCCCAAACAGATTGCGGGATGAGGTGGGAATGAACGCGATGCAATAATGCTCAAACCAATTATAATTGGATTAAGGAGGACAATTTGATCACGGGCTGCAATCTCACAAATTTTCTAGACTCTATTCTCTACAATTTCTTGATCATTCCAGCAATCGATCATAATATTTTGACTAATTGATATCTATAAAAGTTCTCCATTATAACTAGATTAGAACATATCGCAGTTCAGATCACTTATATATAATGTCATATTATCCAAATTCCGACTCCAGGCAATAAAATTGATTGCTTTATGGTTCAAAAAGGCCTAGGTCGGGTACTTAACACCCATGCCCAGGTCCATCAAAGCGACCTGACACCCATGCCTAGGTCCATTGAAGCTGTCCTCGAGCCTTGATGCCAAGGAAGTCCCTTGCGCATAGGACACGAGTCCATTGAGGCAAGGTTAAGACCCCAACGGTAGTGCTGAGGATCCAAGCAATGGCACTAGGGTCCTAGGCTTAACCTTCATGGACCCGAGCCTAACATTAATGATCCCAAGCTCATGGACTGGGGATCCAAGTAGGGGCCTTAAGTATTGGGCCTAGCATTAGGAGCTCGAACACGTGCGCCAGGGTCCTAGGCTCGGCTTCGATGGACCCGAGCACGGGCACCAAGGTCTCAAGCCCAATTTTGATGAACTCAGGCTAGGGTGCTAGGAACCTAGGCATAGGCAACGGGGTCCCAAGCCCAACCTCAATGGACCTCAAAGTGGGCACCAGGAAGCCAAGCTTGACCTCAATGGACTAGGGCCCAAGCCTTAGGGAGCTGGGCACGAGCTTTAAGAACCCGATCCTAAGTGTTTGGGCTTCAATGGATCAGGGAGCCGGCGTTGAAGACTAAGTCCATGAATGGGGGTCCTAGCCTAGCCTTGATGTACTTAGGCTTGACTTAGATGGACCCGGGCAGGGGCTTCAGGGTCATGGGCACAAGCATGGGAATCCAAGGTGCAACCTCAATGGACTGGGGCCCAAGCGTCGGGGTCCTAGGCCCTACCTCAATAGACCCAGGCTTGCTCTCAATAGACCCGGTCTCGCTGCCAAGGGCCTAGGAGTGAGTTCCTACGTCCAAACACAAAGTTTCTAGTCCAAAAGTTTATGTAAATTGAAAAATGATATCTGATTTTTAAAGAAGAAATCATTTAAAGAAAATTTTTCCGGAAAATATTTTTTTGCGAAACGAATTTCTGTCAGATATGGGAATTGGCCAGTTTATTGCATATTCTGAGTTTTAGAATAGCCAATGGAACGGGCTGAGCCGTTACCGTGGGCCGTAATGGGACTTGTGCGCCGCATCCCATGATGCGATCATTGCTCACGGACTTCTCATTTTACTCTTCTTGTTTTTCGCATTGAGTTCAGTCCGTGAGAAAAGGGGGAATTCCACCACATTATACCAGCAATTGTATATTCTGAGTTTAGATATACTAATACAAAGAGGAGCTACATCCTCTCGACAAAAAAATGGGCCGATCCTTTACCTCAACAGGTGGGGAGATCTGGAACACCATACTTTTGGGCCGAAACTTAAAAATATTATTTAAATTTCAGAAAAGTATGAATAAACTCATTAGTGAATCTACGTGTTACAATTTGACTACCATGAAAGTTTTAGCGGTTTGGGTTTTTTTTCTTCCGTGAAAAAAAGGCGAAAGTATGTGAGTTTTAGGATTTGGTTATTGTGAAAAGTAAGAAGTAAAAGTTATATAAATAGGTTAATGTTTCCTGGTGTGCACGCGGCGGATTCTCAATTTAGAAAGCCATGATCACCTTGTCATGTCCTCAAGCAACCACCTTGGGACAATTGCACAGATGCCACGAAGTTCATGTGTGGCTTGACCATACTTCAATGAATAGTGTTGATCTCACGAGATCTTTCTTTCTTTGAATCACGTCAGCTTGTTTATCTGCTTAATTTGATCTCACGGATGCGAGGTAGTCTAGATCTTTATGCATTGTTGTATCTTTTTATCAAAAATCATATGTGACGCAGAAAATTCTATCTTATCTGGTTTTATTCTTTTCGATATGAAAGTCTACTTGTTCAAATGCATCCATAATGATCAACCACAGGATCGTATGTACGTCTATATAATATATATTTATGATGTCTCAATTAGTAAAATATCTTTGTATTTAATATCAATTTCTATGTGAAAATGGAATATAATCGAGTTGCTATTCGACCGTCGGCAACAAGCCCTCCAAAAGAGAAGTCCAATTGTCAACTTACCAACTCCCACCAACATTCGTTCCTATCTCCACATGAATACAACGCAAACCATAAAAACAGATGCCGGTGCAATGAACATTCCATGGGAATGGAAGAGAAATCCTTCAAGCTGATGGTTAAATGTCCACAGGATCATGGGCAATCTGCATTTGTTTTTTTTTTTTTGGTTAAGAGCAATCTGCATTTGTTTATGCAGGCTAAACCCTAGATTCAAGGAATCGAACATACATATCTTATCTAGTTGTCCAAATTCGAATCAATAAAGGGTCGTCCAAATACTAAAGTTCAAAGTAAAAGGAACGACATTGAACCTGGATTCCGTAAATTACCATATTTAAACAAAACCTTTGATTAATCTACCATCCCATTATTTTTTAAAATTTTCTTTTTTGGTAGACGGAAACTGTCGTGTGCCGATTTTGTCACAACATCTTATTATATTCTTCAAAAAATTGGAGAAGGTGACAAACCCATTAGCTCCTTTTTAAATTGGATAGGTTCATTCAGGACTCTCAATCGAGGATTATGCATTGAACCATGCGTAGCAATTTGTCAACCGGGCAAAAGCGGGAGTGGAAATTTGACAGCATTATTCAGTGGACTTTGAGGAGGAAGAGATGATGATGATGACGACGATGATGAGTCGTGGATTCGTCATTAATCTTCGCATTGTTAGTGGCCATAAACTTCTGATTAACGTAGTCATATCCATCTAAACTTTTATGACTTTGGTTTAAAAGATAATCCAAGTCGGTATTGCTTTAGTTGCCTGATGACAGATACGGTATAATGTACAAAGTGGATGCATGGATGGATCGCTTCCTTTCATCGACAGTCTAGTAATTATATAGAAATTAAAATTCGAAATCGATTGAATACACAGCAAAAACCTTTGCCTAAAAATAGCCCGAAAATGAACAACTAGTGAAATAACATGAAATTGATTGATTTTACGGCCAAAAATGACCTCAAAAGATCCCCTCGAGGCCATAATATAGAAGTCCGAAGGAGTTTTGTGGATTGATAATGTGGATCTCCTAAGTCTTCTCCAATCAAAAGTCATATTCCCTAGTTGAACAATGTGCAAATTGCATTTGCAAACTCAATGATATCTATCTTTCTGAAAGCTCGAAAAACTAATTAACAACCTGTAACATCACGTTTTAGAGGCGTGCAAATTCCACTTTCCTTTAGGTCGATTTTACTTTTCTTCAACTTTTGACAAAGTTGGAACTTGATCATTCTAGATACAAAGTACTTGAGATTTATTCACAACCTCCTCTTATATTTGGTAGAATTTTAATTAATACTCTAAGTTTTGCATCTTTCCAAACTAAGTTGGTATTAATCCAAACATTCTAAAATGGGCATAAAACCGTCTTGATATCACTGAACAAAGCTAGCCACACTAATCGCTCTTCTACACCTTGGACTATTCAAATAAATATGTGTATTAAACCAGGTATTATAAAATATGCAAATCATAACACTTCATGATATAATTAAACACGGTTATAGTTATACCTAATGACCATTGAATCTGAGATAACATCTAGAGACACAAAAAGACCTTAGGATGAGAATGAAGATGTATACAAAGATTTTGATACATATAACAATGGCCTAATAGCTCCTAAAAGAATTCCTTCTCACACCATCTTGAAATCCACTATTCAATTCCTTGATCACCCCCAATTCAAAGAAAATACCACACAGGCAACAACTTCTTGGCCAAGATTACATGTAGATGTCAGGATAAATTAGACTTTTCCTTAAATCTTTATTTTTTTTTTTTTGGTCGAACTTAAATCTTTACTTAGAATGGTGAATATATAACACATAACTTAGAGACCAATCAGTGACGTGCTTTAAACACGGGGCAAGATTACTTTGATTTCAAAACTCATAAATGCTCAATTAGAACTTTAAATCGAATCGAACAAAGATCAATTCTACTCATGAAAATTAAATCAATCGATCCACCTTTTTAGACTAGCGTGAATTGTTATGATCTTCAAATAGTCCATCAGCTTGAGTATAGTTTAGGTGTAGAATCTTCTCATGTTTGTGGGCAAAAATCCACAATGATAACCTACTCGATCCTACATCTTTATCGCGTAGTTGCCATGTTGAGGCTATAAAACGTCAAGATTTGGGTGTTCCAAGGACAAAGTCGAGTGGACTGGTTGTAATAAGTCGACAGCATTTGCTTTATTGTCTGAGGAGTAGAGGGGACTGAATGTAACCCATGATTCGAGAATCGAGGTGCCAAGTCGATCAACACGATGCTGACGCATTGTATTTTTGTGGAGATGCTAACTAGAAGAAAATAAGCACTTTGATCGAGAATGATCGCCCATCACGCATTGCTTGGTAATTAAGGTCTACAATTTTGTCTAGTAGTAAAAAAATTGTTTTACAGCTGGTGTTGATCAATCAATTAAAGGCTAGAGCAAAGTCTTCTGGACTTTCATTGGATATACTCACGACCTGAAGAAAAATTATTACCCAAGTGAAATTTACACATTGATATGTACCCAATTTTTTATCTTGATAAATGAATCATATTATTAATCGTTGATTATTTCAATGATGCGGATGTGGTCAGAATTCTCACCTTTCTCCGTTAGAACGAAGGCTCGACTGGGAATTATGCTCCCCCCTCCCAAAAAAAAAAAAAAAAGGGCTCAACTTGGGCTATGGTGAGGAGGGTTTCTCTGACTCTAGCCCATACTCATGGACATCTTCAAAAATCACCTGCATTTCATGACAAATGCCCTATCATTGAATGCACATAATGCATTTTTCTTTTCATGTTGTATCAAGAATTGCAGATGCATGCACTTTACATCCGTGACCCTTGTTCCGTTCCCCCTCCCCTGACAATGTCAGCTCTTTTGAACCCACCATCTTTGACAAATCCCAAAACCCTAATGTTGCCTCTTCCTTTCCTTAACATTTCTGCGTGACCTTGATGCCCACATCTAAGACTTGTAAATCCAACGAGATTGGTCGACTGAATTCTACTTCCTGAATTAACCAAAACATTGGAAAATCTTGGATCTTGGTCCCAAAAGATTTATCTTGAGGTGGCTTAGTATGGAACCCATCTTCTGTCGTGCTGTCCTGTGCTGTTATAGTTCTTTTGGAGATCGGCCACGTTCTAGAAGAACAGGAGCAAGTTGAGTAGGGGAACTACAAAAAATTGTCTCCTTGTTGGTGCATGCTAGTTGCTGTTCTGTCTGAATCGGAAGAATATGACCGCACAGTACCACCACCAAACATCATTCTTGATGTTTGTGAATATTCATGGGATGGGCCTGAGGGTCCCGTAGGGGATAATTTGAGAAAATTTAGATGTCTATGGGGGCAAATAAAAATCAAGAAAAATATGTTGTTGATCTTTTCTTTTCTCTCTCTCTCTCTTTTTTTTTTTTTTTTTTTTCCTATTGGCCACATTGTCGGTAGTGCTTTATTTTTTTGCTATTGGCCACATTGTCCTCTCTCTTTTTTTTTTTTTTTTTTGCTATTGGCCACATTGTCGGTAGTGCTTTATTTTCCTAACAACTTGGCATTTGATAATTTGGAAAAAAAAAAGCTACCCATTTGCAGGTCTCTTTGCTCTTTTGCCCTTTTCGATTGGAAATTTCCTGTTCTTTTTCGTCAAATTGATGTGATTCCTCTCATTGAATCCTCACAACCTGAATGGAGTATAGTTGTTTTGGATAATTTTTATTATTTATATGCTGCATAAATCTAGTGGACAACTAGAATATACAAATCATTTGATCAATGGGTCCTCACTAATCACGTGTATATCATTCTTTTTACTTTTTCTAAGTTTTGTTCATTAAACATGGTACATGTTGCACTGAGAAATGTCTTTGGGCGTGATGTTAGATATACATGATAAAGTGGGCATTGTAGCTAAGAAATCCAATGAATTTAATCCTTCACTTAACAAATTTGAATTGCAATCTGGGTGCCAAAGAAGACGAATTTATCTTCACTTATTTGCAGCCTAATGACATATTTTCATAATTTAGGGCATGAAAGACTTAACTATCCGGAAGTCCATAATATCTCGAGTTTTTCTTTGATCAACTAGAGGTGTGGACAATATTATTGACACACCAGCTATGATAGTATTGAACTCGAGGCATTTATATTTTCATCATGAAATAATTAGCCATATAAAGTGCGAATTTGTGGACTGGTATGGGAAGAGTAGTAGTGCTAGGGTGTGATTTTCATGTGCAAAAATTTAGGACGCGTTTGGTAACGATTACTGTTCCCGGAAGCCGATTCGACTAGAAATGATTATTTTTTATTCGTTCCTGAACCGATTCGAATAAAAAGCGCGTTTGGCAGAATGTTCAAAATTTTTTTTATTCGGAATAGAATTGCGTTTGGTACCGTATTAATTAATTCTGTTCCAAATTAATTTCTTTTGATTTTTAAATAAATTTTAAATAATTTCTTTACTTTTTTACTTTTTTCTTTTCTTTTTTTCCTTTTTTTCTTTTTTTTTTTTTTTTTTTTCTTTTTTTCCCCTTTTTCCTATTCTTCTTCTTCTTCATTTGGCCGTCGCCGGACCGGCGACCGGCCGACGAGGGCCCTCGGCGAGGTCGGCCTTCGTCGCCCGAGCCGAGCCGGTAGGCCGGGCGAGGCTCGCCCGCCCCGCCGAGCCTCGCCGGTGGCCGCCGGCCTCGCCCGGCCTCGGCGAGGCTAGCTTGGCCACCGGCGGGCCGGACGAGCCTCGCCGATGGCCGGCGAGCCTCACCGGGCAAACCGGGCGAGGCTCGCCAGCCCACCGGCGAGGCTCGACCTCGCCCGATCGGGGCGAGGCCGAGCCTCGCCCAGCTGCCGGCAAGGCTCGCCTGGCCACCGGCAAGGCTGGGCCTCACCAGATTTGGCAAGGCCGAGCCTCGCCGGTGGCTGGGCTTGCCTCCGGCGAGGTCGCCGGACCTCACCCTGGCCTGGCGAGCCTCCGGCGACCTCGCCAGACCGGCGACCGGCGGCGGACCGGCAACCGGTGGCGGCGGCGGGCGGCGGCGGGCGGCGGCGGACGGTGGCGGGCGATGGCGAACGGCAACCGAGATGTTGAAAGAGAAGAACAAGGGTTTTACCGTTTTGATTCTTTTTCTGATTCTCGGACGTAAAATCAAATTTTTTTTTATTCTCAATTCTTGTCCAAAATCGTTCCCGGGAACAAAAAGTTTACCAAACGCGATTATCGTCCCAAACGCGATTAACGTATCTGTATCATTTTCCCTTTTATCTATTAAAGTTATCTATCGTTGATTTAAAAAGAGAAAGGATTGTTTTACTAATAACAGTTGCTAGCTTGGAGCATTAGAGGATTGCTATCAAATTATAAAAAATAATGTGAATTCTCGAATGCGTCTCTTGCATATAGTTTGGAAATGGGATATGGTCTTGTATTGAAGTTTAATGTCCGATCTTCTTATAGTTAATGAAGCAAATAAAAAGGAACGGGGAGATCTAAATGTTGGACTTCCTCTTTTGATATATCCTAAAAAATCACAGACCTTTCATTTTATCAAAAAAGTCTAAACGGTTGGGCAATTAAAGTATTTAAATTAGCTAATGAAAAAAAAAATGCAAAAACCTAAGCAAAGACCTTAAAACTAATAGTGATCCTCTCAAATTCGAGCATTTTCAGTTTATCCATTCAAAAGGACAGTGTGAATAATACAAAGTTAAGTTATGGGATGGTTGTTTTTTTTTTTTTTTTTAATCGTATTGCATATTCTTGTGGTAACTGGTTCATTTTATGCAAGCCCATCTCACAGTTAGCATCCAATCAAAAGATTGAGTACCAAATAGAAGTCCTTTATTAAACTCTTATGGGTTGATAAAAAGACTCCTTCAACATTGCATGGAATTACCGTCATTCCAAATTTCTCCCGAATTAAAATTAATATTTGAAATAAATGAATAAATCACGTCGATAACTGAGGAAACTTCCGTCTCATCAATTGATTTTGGTCAATTTTTCACGTCTGTGCGCAAGATGTATCTAGTGCATTGAACGTTCACAGTTAACTGCCCTTGTCCGTGTTTGGGGAGAACAAAATTTGACCACTCCATCGTATCCGCTCGAAAAGTCGTCCAAGTTGACCTGCTCATCTGCACCGCACGCTTCTCTTGCTGCACGAAACGACAAAACTTGCTTTTGTGTCGACTTCAACCTCCGAAGCTCAATTCTGACTCCAGCCGTGGTTTGACTAATCTCGTCTTTAAAGTTAAAACCCCATTAACATCTTCAGTGACTAATGCCTAAGAAAATAAGAAAAATAAAATAATTCAAATCGCAATGCTTAAAAGAAAAATCGTATTAACCACCATCTTGAGAACGCTTGGCAAACGGGGGACATTTGTTAAGGATTATCAATTCTGCTTTGAAAATATAAACATTTCTATCACAAGAGTGTCGCCTTTTTTAAAATATATACCTCTACAATTTTCAGAATTGGTTGATATGGGTTTTTGTTATTTTTAAATACTTCAACTAATGTCGTTGGGGTACTTGTTAATAAGATCTAGTTTAGAATAATTCAACCATCAAAGTGTCGATCTTATATGATACAAGATCAGCCACCTTACGGAATTGTACAATTGCTTTATTTGTCTACTCAATGATTGCCCTAGAAAAGTTGTAACTTCATTTCTTTTATTTAATAATGCCGCATATGCTAATAATAGTTTACAAGTTTGATAATTTATGTGACATATAAGACTCAATTTAAGTATCAAAGTTGATCTACTCGTGTAAATGCTCACTCATTACTTGTGATATAACATAATATAGGAATATTGTTTATAAATTTCAATTCATGCCAAGCATCATCCTTTTTTTTTTATTTTGGAGTTTCGTTTTTCTTTTTCCTTTTTAAAGAGTTCATTGATCATATTCCAACGACAAATGCTTTGTCAAGAAGATCTTTGTTAAATTAAAAAGGTAGTTATTTGTCAAAAAGTACTTTTGTCTAATTTTGTTGAGTTTCCTCCCAAACATTTAGATCTTAGAAGTTATAGTTTGCTCGATAATTTTCCTCTAACAAATTTGCTTCACTAAACATTTGTGTTGCAGGCTAACCACCTAAATTCAAGGAACCGAACCTATATATTATCTCATTGTCCAAATTCGATTTAATAAAGGTTCATCCAAATAATAATAAAATTAATAAAAGGAGCAACATTGAACCTGGATTTCGCAAAGTGCCACGTTTTACAAACCCCTTTGACCAACCTACCATCCCATTATTTTATTTTTTTAATTTTTCTTTTTGGTGGGCTGAAACGGTCGTGTACCAATTTTGTTACGACATCTTATTATATTCTTCAAAATGGTGATGGTGACAGACCATACTGTTAATCGAGGATTATGCATTGAACCGCGGGTTATGCATTCCAGAGACGGGTTCCTTTTGAACCGACAAGGCAAAAAGCGGGTGTGGAAATTTCAGAGCTGTTTAAGTGGTCCTTGACGAGCCGTCAGTCAAAATCTCATGCAATTTAGTGGTGATAAACTTCTGATTAACGTGTTCTCGGATGGATTAACACGTTAATCAGGGGTTGGAATTTCAAAATCTAGACTTTGATGACTTTGGTCTATAAAATATTCTAAGTTGGAATTTCTTTCAGGGGTTAGTTGCCTCATAGTGGATCCATATAATATAGATAATGGGTGCAAGGATGGATTGCTTTCTTTCATAGAAATGCTCCTAATCAACCTGAATTAGAAACTAAAATTCAAAGTTAACTCAATAAATAGCGAATGAGCCAAAAGCATTTTCCTAGAATAGCGAACATAGAAAATGGTCCTAATGCATGAAATTGATTCATTTCAAGCCAAAAACGACCTCGAAGGTCCTCAGAAGACATAGTGTGGAACTTTGAAAAGCCTTTCCGATTTGATATTATAGATCTCATGACTTTTCTCTTATTGAAAGTTGTAATTGATTGGTCAAACAGTGTACAAATCCTACTCTTGAACTAGACACTTGAACATTTATTTTTGTAAATGTTCAAAAAAACTCATCAATAACTTGAATCATCATGTTTCAAGAGACATGAAAGTCCACTCATTTATCAGCATGACTAGTCCCTTTAGGTTACCCTTACAAATTTGATTATGGATCACTTTAGATACAAAGAGCTAGAGATTCAATCACAAGTCGTCTTATTTCTGGTAAAATTCGAATTAATACTCTTAGTTTTGCATCTTTCTAAATCAAGTTCTTCGCCGGCGGTGGATTCACCCAAAGGAACAAGCAGTTGCTGCCGAAGAGGTTGCCAAAGTGTGACTGGCTCTCCTTCAACCACCTCAGCACCTTCGCCTGTCACAACTTGGACCTTACCATCTAGGCAAGGATTTGAAAGCCCTTGCTCTTTGACAACAAGGGCTTAAAGGTCCTCACCTGTCGTTGGCCATTGCAAAGCCCAAACGACCTCACCGACACTCTCTAGGAAGATGATAATGAAGAAATAAAAAAAAGTTATAAAAATTCTCTAGATGAAGATGTTTTGTAATGAATTTGTATGCGTCAAATCAATGGTTGTGCCATGAGGATGATCGGCATTGACTAGACATCATTTCAACGATTTCCAATCAAAATTAGTCTAATAGACTACATTGAAAAATAATCAAAAATTTTAGGACTACATCAATCAAATTGGAAAGTTTAAAATTGAATTAGTGACCATATAATAGATTTAAGACTTTTCGGACAATTTTCTCCAAATTTTCAATTTTCATTTTGTCATACCTTAATTTTGACACGAAACCAAAAATTTTGTTAAATTATGTGGTCCTCGATCACAAGTGAAGACACTCAATAATGCAGACCAAGAGCTTGTTTTCAAAACATTTTAGCAATAATTATAGCTCTGAAAAAATAGGACATTACAATTCTTAAAGGTTTTGACAACCTCTCATAGTTGCAAGAGGAATAGTTATCTGAGCGTGTTTTTAGATATAGTAGGTTTAAAACAAGTATTATCAAATATGCAAATCATTACGCTTCATGATACGGTTACGTACCGTCTTGGCTATACTTAAAGAGCACTGAATCCGGAATAATATCTATAGACAAGAAGGCCTTAGACTAAGGATGAGAATTGCATGCGAAAGTTTGGTCACGTATAACAATGACCTAATAGCTCCTAAAAGAATTTCTTCTCACGTTTCATCTTAAATCCACAATTCAAATCCTAGCTCTCCCCATTTCGAAGAAGACAGCACTTGGATACAACCTCTTGCCAAGATTACATGCAGACGATGGAATAAGTTAAAACTCCTTAGATCTTTACTTAGAATGATGTGTGTGTGTGTGTATAACATAGAACTTACAAGCCGATTAGCGACATGCTTTAAATGCGGGGCTAACTTTAAATCAAATCCAACGAATTAGTACATTGTTCATGGAAATTAGATCAATTCATCCATTGTTTGGAGACGAGCATAAATTATTAGGATCTTCAATTTGTCCAACAACTTGATAATACTGTAGCAAGAGAATCTTCCTATACCAGTGGGCCAAAAACCCACAAATGATAACCATACAGTCCTATATCTTTTATATAAACTGCGCGGTCCTATATCATTATCCCATAGTTTCCATGTTGAGGCTTTAGAACATCTAGAATTGCGCGCTCTAAGGACAAAGTTAAGTGGACTGGTTTTACTTTTGAAATAGATGGACAGCTTTTTCCTTTGTTGTATGAGGATTAGGGGGGACTGAATGTAACCCGTGATTAGAGGTGCCGAGTTGATCGTCATGATGCTGACGCATTTGATTTTTTAGGGGATTGGAAAAACTTAGCCACTTTGATTGAGAGTGACCACCGATCACAAGCTTTTAGACCAGGCGGTGCACGTGCACTCACATTCCCAAGTTGGCAAGCAAAAATTTATATGAAGGGCTACACTTTAATTGGATGTAGTCATCAACATGCCATGACGCATAATTATACATTTTTCTTTCGTGCTGTATCAAGAATTGTAAATGCATGAACTTCAATTCATGACCTTTTTCTTTCCCCCTACGATATTGGCTCACATTCCCAACTTGGCAAGCAAAAAGTTATATGAAGGGCTACAATTTAATTGGATGTATTGATGATGTAAAAGATCATCAACCTGTCATGACACATAATCATACATTTTTCTTTCGTGACGTATCAAGAATTGCAAATGCATGAACTTCAATTCACCACCTTTCTCTTTCCCCCTACGATATTGGCTCTTTTGACCCTCCATCTTTGACATTTAAAGACTCGTGAATGCACCAAGATGGGTTAAAGTTTAATTGACTTCTTAAGATCAAGACATTGGAAAAATCTTGGCATCTTGGTCCAACAAATTTATCTCGATGTGGCTAGGTATGGATCCCATCTTACATCGTGCTGCCCAAGCAGCACAATAACAATAATTTGAGGCAAAATTCTTAAATTATTTCTTTTGAGATTAGCTACTTGACAAAATGTAGTTTTCACCATACGGTTTTTAAGTCAAAGTTGCCTCCTAATTTATTTTTAAAATATAATTTTGAAAAATCCCTTAAAATTTGCATTTTTCTAGAGACGCTATCCCGGTGCCAAACCAAACGCCCCTTCTGTGGGAGAATCGGAGCAAGTTGAGTAGTTGAACTGCAAAATAGAATATGACTTCCACACCCCCACAAAAACATCATTACAAATGTTTTGAGTATATTCATGGAATGGGCTCGAGGGTCCCATAGGGGTCACTTTGAGAAAATTTAGATGTGTACGGAGACAAATGCAAATCAAGAAGAAAAATATGTGGTCGATCTTTCTTTTCTATTTTTTCTATTAGCCACGTTGTCGGTAGTACTTTAATTTCCTTCCAACTCGTCTCAGATAATTTGGGAAAAGGTAATGATTTGCATGTCTTTTTGCTCTTTTTTCCCTTTTTAGGTTGGAATATATGTATATATGCGTGTGTTTGTGCGTGAAATTGACGTGATTCCTTTTGTTGAATCCTCACATCATGAATGGGGAGGTCAAACTAAATTATGGGGTATTATTGTTTTCGATTCATTTTGTTCTTTGACATGTGTCGTCTTGGAGATGAACCTACGACTGCGTCCCACGAATGCCTATCTGATTTGCAAATATCTTATATATTATCTATCTAAATACAAATTGAGTGTGGATATATCACCCGTAGTATTATGAATTCTTTTTCATTATCAGTAAATGTGATCAAAATGGTCACCATATATTGTGCACGATTAAAAGTGGACATGCTTTTAAGAGATAATAATTCATTAACTTTGGAAAACACTAATGGTCCGTTTGATTCAACTTTTTCAATGTGCTTTCAGCCTTCAAAACCCCTTTAAGAGATATTAGGTTGTTTGACAAGCCTTTCCAAGCAATTTTTGGTCAAATGTTGGGCTTGGGGATGCTAAAAGCCTAAGGCAAGCATAGACTAGCCTTTTGAAGTAGTATTTGCAGAATACCAAAACTATGGTTGAATAATTTTTTTTTTTCAAAATTACCATCATCAATTCTTCAGTTTTTCAATTCTGCCCCCTCATAGTTCATTGCCTTTGTGATGGCAACTAGCAAGGGCTTATGAGGTCAGATCTAACAAACAAAGGGCCGGCAATATTGCGAGACCCTAGTGAGGGATGTCCAAGTCATGCAACCCAAGCGACCGTCACATAGGGTCTCACAACCCAAGCAATGGCCGCCTAAGGTCTTGTGACATTTGCTGAGAGTTGCCTGAGGTCAGGCAACCTCAGTTGTTGACCACCAATGCTAGATTTGGCTCAATGGAAGCCCAAACTCTTTGCCAATGAAGGGTTTGATTTCCTTTTAACAATAAAAAAAAAAAAGAAAATTACAATCAAGCCCTTTACAAAAAAAAATTACCAAACATTATTACACTCAAAGTTGCTTTACAAGGGGCTTTACCAAACGCAATTTGTATTTCTCTAAAGGATTTCAGTTTTTAATATGTGCATTACATTTAAAGCTCATTAGTAAAGTCAAACGAAACGCACTATAAGTTTTTGAGTGTTTGGTCTATTTAGGAAAATGAGCTTAATATTTGGCAAAAAAAAAATAAAGCAAGTGTTCAAAGATTAAAAAATAATTGTGATTTAACGAGTAAAAGATTCCATTTACTTTTGAATTACAATGTTGTCTTTGGTAAGAAAACTGGATGATGGATAGGGGCCTGTCATGAATTTTTATAAAGACCTATGATATATATAAATATATGATTTACACTGACCCTTGGATTTATTTTCACAAAAGTAGAATCGACTATTTTTTTTTTCTTTCCGGGTGTAGAAACAAGTATGTTGGATTCAAGTGAATGCATGCGATGAAAATAAAGAGAAAATATCTCAACCCAACACCATCAAAAACCCCAATTTCATACTAATCGGAGTGTCCAGGATCTCTTGTTTGAAAGGTTTATGTATATCGCGCGTAATGGAGCAGCTCAAACAAAAAAAGAAGAGTACGGTCTGAATTCAGGAACGTCTCCCTTTGTCTGGTATTGGGTTCGGGAACAAATGGCTCGGAGATCTTTGCACGGTTGATCAATGAGCATTGCATCTCGATCAATCAATCGCTTCATCGATTAAGACAATGATCATCATTCACCGACGAGAAGCGAAGCAATGCTACTAGCTAGCCAACCAACAGAGGGGTTAATTCAAAAAAAAAAAAAAAACACCAATTTTAGGTCAATAGAGGAATCTGGCCCAAACTTTTTTTTATCTCGTAAAAAAACATCAACTTTAAGTTGAGTGACAAATTTAGCTAAAAAAAATTTCTGTTACGTAAAAAAACATCAATATTAGGTTGAGTTACAATTCTAAACCAATTATTTTTTTTGTTTCGAAAAAGAAGTAACCAATTTTCACTTAAATCCTAAATATGGTCCCTTTTAACTTAGATTCATGTATTGTCCTTATCAATAAATCCATGTGCACTTGCTGGCTAACACCATCCATTGTCTTCTTTTGAGAGCCACAACTTGAATTGGTGAAATTATGTCGTCTCCTATACTTCACTAGCAAGTAAAAAAATCTCCAGATTGAATTTCTCTAGCTAGACTTTATTGTTTTGTCGTAGTATGAAATTATAGATCACCGCCCATCAAGAGAAACCATGGATGAGATCCACTAACCTCACGACTAGAATCTTTTCTCCTAAAATAAGGTTAACTTCAAATAGAAAGTTAATGGTAGGGGTTAGATTTTGGATAGGAGTAAAAGTTTGTGATTTTTTACGAGACAAAAAAATATTCAAGTCAGAGTTGTCACTTAACCAAAAGTTAATATTTTTTTACGAGATAAAAAAAAAGTTCGAGCCAGATTTGTCCCTTAACCTCAAATTTGTGCTTTTTCATGAGATAAAAAAAAAAGTGTTTGCCAGATTTGTTCATCAACCTAAAGTTAATGCTTTTTTATGGAATTAGCCTGCCAACAGAGAGGCGTTAATGCTGTCGAAGGCCGTGTCGACAAAATCCCAATCCAAAGTAAGGAAAAAACCTCCAATTTCCAATTTCTAACATGGTATCGGAATCCGGCTCTGTCTCAGTTCCTTTCGCCTATGCAAGTCCCTTCATTCGTCACAAAAGCCCGATCCAGTGGAAAGGAGCCTCTATTTCCTAGACACGGTATTGGAATCCGGTTCCGTTCCCAGTTGTCCTTCGCGCGTGCAAGCCCCTCCTCCGTTCGTCAAGTTACACGCTTCGTTTTCAATCCCCACTTGCACGTCAAGGAAGAATTCATTGATCCTAACCCCGCTTTCTATTTTCTGTCTTTTTCTGGGACGACCCAATGAGTAGTCTCGTTCCACCTTTTTGCAAGGCTATAATATGAACGCCTTTGAATGAATGTGCAATGGACCTTGCATGGGAACGGGTCAGAAAAGGGCCAAAGGGGGGTAGGCCCCACCCTTGATTTTCCAAATTCATCGTATGAATCCACCCCAATCTTTCGACCTGGCGTGGCGTCCACAGCAAGGGAACCGAAAAGGTGCTTACGCACGCCTGGGGGCCCCGCTGTTCGTGCGTGCATCGACGTCTCCGATGCTTCTCGAAATATCATTTCCCCGCCGCCCGCTTTACGTCTGCTTTTTTGTAGTTCTTTCCTTTCTTCCTTTTTTCGGTCGGACAATTCCGGATTGATTAATGGGGCGCAGAGCTGACTTTTGCCCTTGCAGATCGACCAATAGACAGAAAAGGACAAAAGAAAAATGAAAAGGGAGAGGCTAATCTTCAAACAGAGGGTCTTTAGTGTCCCTTACCTCGAGGGAGTAAAGCGGACATTTCACATTTCCAATTAACCAAAATAAAAGAATTAATACCACAAATTAAATCACTATAATACAAATATCCCGAATTTTTTATGTGTCACTAAAAATCTTTAATTTGCCCACTATGACATATGTGATAAATATATTGTGGATGTAATTAAAATAGAGGGTGTACATGCCATATATATATAAGCTCGAGTTTTTTCGTGATGTAAAAAAAAAAAAATGAGGGTAATTTTATTATGATGGATAAGTTTAAATTTTTTGTTGATATAATTTATTTTTTGGATATTTGTGCAATAGTAGATATAGTTTGAAATTTTTTGTGATTTTTATCCTAATAACAAAGAGCTCTCTCTCTCTCTCTCTCTCTCTCTCTCTCTCTCTCTCTCTGTGTTCTCCTTAAATCAAAGTCATTTTCTAATTTTAAAGTTGCATTTATTTTTAATCTGTTAATGTTATCTATCATTGATAAACAAAAATGTTGTTCTACTACTAATAACAATTGCTAACATGAAGCATTACAAGATCATTGTCAATATATTTAAAAATTTTCAATTATTTGAGATAACTTCTACGACACATCTCTTTCCTATAGGATGGAAATGGGATGGAGTCTTATGTTGAAGCTTAAAGTCCAATCATATAATAATTAAAATAGCGAATATAAGGAGAAAGAGATTAAAATGTAAGACCTATTTTGATATAATGTAAAACTCATAAACCATCTGTCTTATTTGAAAAAAGTCGTAGGTAAACACAATTTAAATTTTTGAATGAGCTAATGAAAATGATGCAAAAAAACTTACATAAAACCATTAGACTGATACATATCCTCTTGAATTATATGCTCACTATTGTAAATTTTTCTTTGATAATCTAGGGCAGCAAGTATCGTTAATCAAATGAAAAAGAAGAGAAAACATGATTAATTCACTAAGACAATACATTTGATGCCAAAGTCACCGAAATAATGGTCTTTGTGAAGATTTCGGTCATATCACAAAGTTACCATCCCTATCACTATCAACAGTGACAAGATCCCCAAAAGATTGCGTACCAAATAAAAACCCTTAATCAAATACTCTCTATTACTACAAGATTCATAAGGCGTCAAAGTAACACCCCTAGAACCAGGTAAAGTAAAATGGAATTGCCATTTTTCTGATTTTCTCCTGAATTTAAATCCATATTTAGATATACAAATCATACCGGAGTAACTAATAAAACTTCATCTAATCAAAATTAATTTTGGTCAATTTTTCACGTCTATTTTATTTTTTTTCTTTTTGTGGATTTCCTCTCTTTGCCCAATATAATGCTCAAGTCGTATTCAGTGCATCGAACGTTCGCAGTGAACAGCACTTTTGTCTGTGTTTGGAAGAGGACAGGATTGGACCACTCCATCGCATTCACTCAAAAAGTCGTCCGAATTGATCAGCTCATCTGCACCGCACGCTTCTCTGGCTGCACCAAAACGACGAAATCTGCTTCGGGGTCGACTTCAACTTCCGAATCTTAAATCTAACTCCAGCTGTAGTTTGATGAATCTGTCATTGAAGTTAAACCTCGTAATGATCTTCACTAACTATTGCCTAAGACCAAAAAAAAAATTAATGCCAAAGATCATAAGCTTAAAAGAAAAATTCGTATTAACAACTTTCTTTTGAATACACTTGATAAAAATGAGATAAGGGTCATTAATTGTGCTTCAGAAAATATGAACACTTTTACATTTGACATGCGTGTTTAAAATTTTGTTGATAGATGGTTTTTTGTAATGAATTTTAGAAGTTTCAAGTGAGGTATCTTTAGGGCACTTGATAAAAAGAATCCAACTTAGAATAATTCAACTTTCAAAGCATTGATCATATACGGTACCAGGCTAGTCACTTTATTAGAAGAGCACGATTTCTTTGGTTACTTGATAGTTAGCCCGGAAAAAATTGCCACTTCATTTCCTTTGCTTAATAATTTTTTTATTGACTAAGAATAGTTTACAAATCTGATAATTTATGTGATATGGAATATTCAACTTAAAGAAGATATTTATGAATTAAAAAGGGAACTATTGTCGAAATGTATTTTTTTTTTCTAACTTTGTTAAGTTTCCGCCCCAACATTTAGATCTTAAGAGTAATAGTTTGCTTGATAATTTTCCTCTAACAAGTGTGCTTCACCATATATTCGTGCTCCGCTAAGAAAATAATAAAATTTTGAGAAAATTTCCTAAAACTTCCCTCAATGAATAGCTGTGTATTATTAAGTTACGTGCTAGAAGAAAATGATCGTAGCTGCCTAGCCATAGCATCAACAGGCGAGTTAGGGAGGGCAGCGCTTTCCCAAATCTAGACGAAGGCAATAAAGGTCACCCTCACTAGAAATGGATGAGGTGTGGCTGGCGAGATGGTTGAGGTGTGGCTAGCAAGGACGATCCTCACTTGTGGCCAACAACCAGCGAAGGAAGAAGATAAACAATAGAATAGGAAAAACAAAAAAAAGGAAAGAATTTAGAAATTATAAAAAAAATTGCAAAAAATCATTCACACTAATCATGTGGCCAGTGCTGATAAGACAGCAACATTAGCAATTTTAGGCCTAAATTGACTAAATAGACTATATTTTAAAATTGTCAAAAGATTTATGAATAAATTGAGAAAATTGAAAAATTTATGACTAAATTGACTGTCATATAATAAGTCTAGGACTTTTTGAAAAATTCTCCCGAGCGGGCAAGGATGACCAACGCTAATGACCCAATCTATTAGTTGACCTTATTAATGAATGTATTTAAATATGATATATTTATACCATAAAATATATTTAGATGTAATTTCCATTTTCTCTTCTTTAAACAAATTATGAAGGCCGTCATGAGTAAAGCTTATGTGGTTCTGGTTGATATTCGACCATCTCTAACCGAAATAACAACAAGCCTTCCTACTAGGCTACTATTCACACCATCATTTGTTATATCTTGACATGAACACATGCAACCCATAAAACAAATGTTGATGCAACGAATATTCCATGGGAATGAACATCTAGACATCATTCTCTCAATGATGACACTAATACTTGGACATTCATACATGTTAAATTGTTATTCCTGTATTTAGTTGCTCCCAAACTTTCTTGTACTAAAAGAAATATCTTACACTCATTTTTAGGAGTGAATTGGGTCGTCGAGATTAACCTATGTCCAATTATTTACCTTTTCATCTCTGCCTTTGGCTGATAAGCTGGTGGAATTTTGGCCCTTAAATTGATAGTATTTCATTGTTATGCTATGCTAAATGCTAATAGGTTCCTCCTAGACTGGTTAGAGCATTATGACTATTGGTTGTTAATTATAAACTATACAAGATTATTTTACCTTGAAAATCGTATTTAGGATTGCTATTTGTATAAGATACAATTAAAACAACGGAAGTTGGTCACATCAAAATCATTCCCATTGGAGATATAGAATGGTTTCTAACCCCGTTCCCAAATATCCTACTTTGCCTATTTAATTAGCACTCAATCTCATAGTAAACCAAATTAGGCTCCAATTCTCATTTTGCATGACCCATTATACGTCTAAAACAATATCCAAAGGCCAAAACTACTAATCAGGGCTAACTTTGGGTTTGAACTATAAGGGAATTATCAATTAAGAATGAGATGTTGCCCTCATCCTGAATTAGATTGGATGAAAGATTTAATTGTTCGTGGTGGCAAGGCTGAATATACTTTCTAACAGACTTGGGAGAATCCATAAGCTTTTCTCTGATGTAAGCATAACCTTTTATTGGTGGAGTTGGAAGTGGGCTCTACCTTCATGAGAGCTTGGATTGGGGTAAATGAAAGGTCTGCTGTGTGTCCACAAACAGCAATGCAGCATAATACTAACACTTTCGTATTGCAGCCATCTTTTCTGGTTGAGGACAGAATTCTTTTTTGTATAGTAGCACATACCTCTTTACCTTTTCTATTTTCTTCAGCCTCCTATCTTCTTCTTTTCATTGCCATCATCTGGTTTTGCGTTTGTTTTGTTCCCTTCTTTACTCATGCCTCATATGCTTCTCTAGTTGACTTTCTCTAATAGGCATGAGAGTTTCTTCAGTGATGTGCTTCTGCTGTGGTGATGCTCTTGCTTTTTTCTTCTACTTTCGAACTTCATTCTCTTTTTTCAAAGATGACATGCAGGTATTAGTGCAAAATAAAAGATAAAGAATCTATCACTTTAGACGTTAAGTTTCGTAGTCTTATGATCATTGATCCAAAGTCCAATTTCAATCATTTTTGGATCAATCTTAACAACCTTTACCTTAAGGGTAAGATTTTATACTGCAGGGATTGCCTCCCATGTGTATGATCGTGAAATGTCGTTTCGTGTAGCCGTGACATGCCATCTATCTATATCTATCTAAAAAAAGATTGTGCTTGGCATATTGACATGGGAATTGGCTCTAGGCAATCTGTTGGGATGCAAGATCTCAGGCTTGGTGCTTGTGCTCTAGAATCTAATATTGTGGAATCCTCTTCGGTTTCTCACCTTCTGTTTCTAGATTCTCTCCCATGCTGCCCCAAATTTTTACTTTTTGTTCCCCTATTAATTTATGGATCACATTACTTCTTTTTCATGTCTAGTTCAGGATACATGTCATGACATATCCTTTATGGGGATCTTATACTGTTTTCAAGTTTAAATCATAATCCTAAACTGGGGTCAATTAAAGGAACTTTTTTGGACCTTGTTCTGATCCTGCAATTGTGTCTTCAATGCGACAAGATTTTATCCAAATGAATTTGTGTATTACATTAATTAGTGGATTTTCTTTTCCTACTTTTTTTTTTGTTTTTTTTTTTATATGAGCACACATGATTTCCTTTTCTAATCACTATTTGATCATGTGATAGCGTTCAATTTTAATCTTCTTACTCGTAAGCTATCCTAATGGTAGTATCCCTCCATCTTCAAATCGCTGCGAATTTCTCGAGAAAATGCTCTCGTTTCCTCTCTACCTCATGGTAGTATCCCCTCTACCCTTGGGTAGTATTGCCAAAAATTTTCCTGCATAAACCCTAACCCATTTCAACCCAAATCCCAGATACCCTCCCATTAGATGTTTCCATATGAATCACCCCTCCCCATTCCCACACCCAGCCCTTTCCTTACCAAACCAACCCCCCACAAACCCTAATCGTCCGAAATCATTCCCCGGAATCATGGCGTCGGATGGAGCCAAGATCGTCCCTCCTCCCCTCCTCAGAGAAGCTGTCTTGATGGATCTTCTGTGCTGGAGATGCAGCTGAAGCAAGGCTGGAAAGTTTGCTGTTGTAAGGTATGACTAGAGCTCCCTTCATCCGAAAGATACACCAAATGGGTATTCCAGGAAGTATAATATCAGTCAATTTCCTAAGCTTCATCTAGTTTTGCTGCCCGAGTATAATATTGAAGGAATTGGGTCTTCGGTCCTTCCCTTGTAAACTCAGTAGAAGCTCTGGTATCAGAATGGAAAATCAGAATCAAGAAGATAGAAGATTAGCAGCCCTTTGCAAAAGCTTGGGTAATCTATGGTCAGAGGAGGACGTAATTCATGTCAAAGAAACCATTCCTGAAGATCGACTCATAGAATGCAGACTTACCCTGTTTGGGAAACTATACTCCAGACCAAATGTAAATTTCCCGACGTTCTTAACTACAATGAAAAATGCATGGAAGGTGGATGCTGTCAACTGTACTCAACTAGAAACTGGTCTCTTTTCCTTCTCCTTTAAAACGGAAGCTGAAAAACAGAGAATACTGGATTCAGGGCCCTGGTCATTTTCAAGCAATCTCCTAGTATTAAAACAATGCGATCCAGACACGCCGGATATGTGCTATGATTATACTCACTGTCCCTTTTGGGTACAGTTGTATGGACTACCTTTTGGGAGAGTTACCAAGGAAATAGTACATGACATTGCATCTAAAATCGGAGAGGTGATTGAAGTCAAGTTGGAAGCAAAAGGGAACAACAGCTATAAAGTAGGCAAAGCTAGAGTTATCCTGAATCTAGCTAATCCCCTCAAGACGGGCCTAGTAATTAACCTGGGATCGAGCAACCTATGGATAGAATTTAAATATGAACGGCTACCACATTACTGCTATTCCTGTGGTAAAATAGGGCACTACGCCACGGATTGCAAAGAAATTCCATATGAGAAGTCAGGGCTTCAAGAGGACTTACCAGGGAAGTTTGGGAATTGGCTCCGAGCGGAAGTGAAAGTTCTTAGCCCTTATGGGAAGGTATTCTATGGTCAGCATAGCGACAATAAACCAGACCTAGGAAAAGGCCCAGCAAGTCCAAATCGCGCTGCAAACAGAGACAATCAGAAAATGAAAGCTATAGTCGGGAATCTAAATCAATCTGGGAAAGGGCAGCAATCCACCATGTCAAATGCTGATAAGGAGGGTGAGAATTCTTCCCTTGAAATATCGATCATACCCACGCCTATGATTGTAGAAGACAAATGCATTCGTAAAAGAGGCAAGAAAGTTTGCTTGGATAATGAATCTACCATGGTGTTATACAAAGAACAGACGTTAGAATCAGAAACTGACATGCTGGAACTTCAAGCATCAACCCCTACCCTCGTAAGGTGTAAAGCAAAATCAACCAAACTTGCATCAGCAAAGAAAAGCAAAAGATTCTGTCCCTACGGAGCAAATTCTTCCAATTCAGCATCCCTTGACACATCTTAGCTGATAGATAATCCCATCACTCTCGAGGAGAAGGAAACATCATGGGCTTTGGTGGCTAGCCCTAATAAGCCACCAAGTAAACCATGAATCTTCTGAGTTGGAATTGTCAGGGGTTGGGCTCACCCCGACAATTCAAGCCCTACGAGTCTTAGTGACTCGGGAAAAGCCCAGTTTAGTTTTCTTAATGGAAACAAAAAATAAAGAGCAAAAGGTGTTAAATCTCAAGCGAAGACTTAAATTCGCACGTTACTCGGTAAACCCAAAAGGGATTGGTGGGGGTATGGCCATCTTTTGGAACGATCAAGTTGACATACAAGTGGAAGCAGCTACAGATCATTTCATTCACCTTCTTTGTCACCTGCAGGAAAACAGAAAGTTTATGCATATTACTCTCCTGCATGCACCAAATGAATTCAAAGAAGAGTACTACTATGGGAAGAAATACAACAAGTCAATGCTGCCAACACACTACCATGGTTATGTGTGGGGATTTCAATGAAATTTTATATCCTTGGGAGAAAGTAGGGAAGAAGAAGGCGAACACTACGGGCTCACAAAGATTCGAGACTTCCTACATGCTTGTTCCCTCATGGATTTGGAATCAAAGGGATGTGTTTTCACTTGGAATAATCGAAGAGAAGGGGAGGATCTAGTTAAAAAGAGGCTGGATAGGGCGTTATGTACAATGGAGTGGAGAGTCAAATATCCAAACGCGGAAGTGGTAGCTATGCCAGCTATTGGATCAGACCATAGCCCCCTGTTGGTGTCAGTCTTCCCAAGAAGGAGAAACAGAAAGAAAGGATTCCGATATGAGGCCTTTTGGGATGAAGATGAGGAATGTGCACAAATAATTGAAAGAGCCTGGTGTAATTCAGGTTCTACCATCAGGCGACCTAGTCGCGAAACTCAAAGAAACGTCAAATCAACTAGCTGAATGGAGTAAAAATCGCTTCCCTAATGCTTATAAAAAATAGAAATGCTGCGAATTGAACTTCAAAACTTGCAAAACAGGCCCAATTTATCTAAGGACAGCCAGAGAACCAAACAGCTGCAAAAAGAGATAGAAAGTCTATGGAGACAAGAGGAAATGTACTGGGGTATGCGATCAAGGGTGAATTGGCTGAAATGGGGCGATAGGAACACGAAGTTTTTTCATGCAACAACCATTCAAAGGAGGACTCGTAACCGAATCTCTATGCTTAAAGATGCAGATGGTATGTGGGTCAGAGGAGAAACTACTCTCAAGAATATGACAAGTGAGTTTTTCACTAATCTTTATACCACTGTGGGACCTAGAAATTTCCAGCCTGTTCTAAACAACGTCCCTATCTTGGTTGACAATGCTATGAATCAAAAACTCTCAGAACCTGTCACCATGCAGGAAATTACAGCAGCTACTTATCAACTAGGGGCTTCTAAGGCCCCTGGTCCGGATGGAATCAATGGGATATTTTTCCAAAAACACTGGCAGGTTATCAACCAAGAAGTACTCACAGAGATTCAGCAATTTTTTGAGACTGGAATACTAAACCCTGACCTAAACAAAACCTCTATCATTCTCATCCCCAAAATACCCAACCCTGAAAAGCTAGAACAATTTCGCCCAATCAGTCTTTGTAACTTTGCCTACAAAATCATCTCTAAAATCCTCACAAATAGGCTCAAACCACTGATTCCAGACCTAATAACAGCAGAACAAAGTGCCTTTGTAGAGGGTAGGCAAATTCAAGACAACATCCTGATGGTGCAGGAAGTCCTACACAAAGTACGAACCAGAGAAAGGAGGAAACAGTTCAAAGCAGTCCTAAAAGTAGACATGCAAAAGGCATATGATCGTATAGAATGAGACTTTCTACAAGAATGCCTTACAAAGATGGGATTTTGTGGGAAATGGGTACAATGGATCATGCAATGTGTATCTACGGTCTCCTTCAGCATAAGATTTAATGGTGATCCTACACCATACTTCAAGCCAACTAGAGGAATCCGACAAGGGGATCCGCTCTCCCCCTAACTCTTTATTATGGTGGCAAACGTCCTCTCTTATATGATGAAAGAAGCAATTGCAGCAGGGTCTCTCAGGGGAATAAAGTTAAACAGAAATTGTCCTACACTCTCCCATCTACTATTTGCGGATGATTCCATATTCTTCCTTAATGGAACGATCCTAGAATGTCAAAATCTGGCCTCAATCTTACATCAGTATTGCTATGCTTCAGGACAAGCCATAAACTTAAACAAATCTGGCATCTACTTCAGCAAAGATTGTCCGGACAGCTTAAAGAAAAACATGGCAGCAGAGCTAAGAGTTCCAGAGATTCTTAAAACAGGCAAATACCTGGGAGTTCCATCGGAGTGGGGAGCTACCAAGAAGGACATGTTTGCATGGATCCTCTCAAAGGTCAACATGAAACCGGAGAGCCGGAAAGGAAACCCGTTATCAAAAGGGAAAAGAAATACTAATTAAATCCGTGGTGCGGGCGATTCCTCAATATGCGATGTCGTGTTTAAAATTCCAGTTTCCATTTGCAAAGCTATAGAAAAACAAACAGCCAACTTCTCGGTGGAGGAATAGCAATAAATCAACGGTCTTCACCGGAAAAGATGGGAAATTTTAAAGACTCGAAAGGAGGAAGGGGGACTTGGCTTTAAAGACCTCACTGCATTAAATCAAGCACTGTTAGGTAAACAAGCATGGAGAATGTCCCAACACCCAGAAACACTTTGCAGCAGACTTATGAAGGGGCTATACTACCCTGATTGTGACCTTTGGCAAGCAAGGAAAGGGTCAAATCCCTCATGGGGATGGCAAAGTCTACTAACAGGGAGAGATATTATTGCCCCACAACTCAGGTGGGTGGTAGGAAACGGAAAAAGAATCTCCATTAGAGAGGACAAATGGCTTAAAAACGGACCTTTAGGTGGCTCAACAACCAGAAATGAGCCATGCAAAGTTGCTGAGCTAATAGAAAAGGAAACAATGCAATGGGATGACAACTCGTCGCGGACTATGTTTGACGAGCAGTTAGTAACGGAGATCAAAAGCATACCTATAGGCCTCCCCACTACTGAAGATAAACTAGTTTGGACTGGGAACAAGTCGGGGAAGTACACTGTCAGAAGTGGGTATCACAGTTATCGGAGTACTAACGCCAACAAACAAACATCTACTCCAACTACCTCCTACCAACAAAAACCAGAATTGTGGAAGCTTATCTGGAAGTCGGTTATTACACCCAAAATTAAATTCTTCCTATGGAATGCATGTCAGAATGCACTGCCTACCATGGAAAACCTGTTCAAGAGGAAAATAGTACCTGCCCCAACGTGCCCAATCTGCAAAATTGAACCAGAAACAGTAGAGCATACCCTGTTACTGTGTCCATGGACTTCGTTGATCTGGAATGTCTACTCCCTACAAGGACAAATAACAAGAGTAGGGTTAACTTGACTTGATAACTGGCTACTTAAAGTTACGAAGGGCATCGAGCACACCAACATTTACCCAACTTGCGTCAATCCCGTGGTGGATTTGGAAGGACGAAATCACTTCATATTTCGGCAAACTCCCCGAATCCGACTAGTACCCCTGTTCAACGCCTCAACAAAGACATAACGGTTTTGCACACCGGAATATAAAGCAATCAAAAAATCAGAAACAGGGTTCTGCAGATTCAAAGTGGCTACCTCCAAGCCCTGGCACCATCCTCATCAATATTGACGCCTCCTTTGTGACAGAAACATCTCCAGATGGGAACTATGCGAATATCGAACCAGAGGGCCTCTTCCAACAGCAAACAAATGAATCCTCAATCCCCTTCACTATACTAGAACCGAATCCCAGTAAATCAACAGATGATCCGGTCCGGAGGAATACCAACTCACTCGAATCCGGTGCCCGGAGTTACAAACGGGGACCTGACAAAACCAGTCCAAGGCATGCTTACCCTGCAGTTGAACAAAACAGAGGGCCTCAGCAAAAGAAATACCCTGTCTCCTCGAACGAAGACCCGTCCGCAACAAACGTAAACCTCATACTCGAGGTACATAGTAAAAAGAAGCTCGGATGGGATGAAGAACCTACCTGTGAGCGCTGGAAGAGACCGGCGTCCCCCTTCACAGACGACGGCTCCCAACCAAAAACCTATCCTACCTCTGAGGATGACAGAACGGCAGCCCAAACCCCCGCAATTCCAACCCACACTGAAGCCCCGAATCGTATTGCTGGCAAATCCCCAGTTCTTGCCTCTTCAGCAGATGCGTATCACCACGAACCCCCCAGATCTAATGTACAGCTTCCTCTCTGTGGGTCTAACGCCAGATCTGATACGGCACAACCAAACAGGGGAGCTATTGCCTCGTATATGCCGAGACTCCATGGGAAGAGTGCCTTGAATGGCTTCACCAAATCCGTGGATACCAATTCGGGCCGAACAAGCGGAGGCCACGCGCGCTTGCCGAAACCCTAGACTTCCTCCTCCGCACGTTTCCCGAACAGTAACTCAACTTAAACTCCAAGTTGTTACCGACCGCCGGACGCTCGTGCAAGCCATTGCGAAGCCGAGGAAAGCGATCGGAATATACGCCCACCGGTGGACCGGGCCAAAGCGAAAATGGCGGTCTTACGGGCCTAACTCGCCCATGTTCGAAGAGAAAGCAACAAAGCAAACGGACGGGCCGGCCAAGACACATCGTTTAAAGCTTCTTCCTTCAAATTGGGTATCACACCCCCTTTTGCTCGTTAGACATACTTTGCGTAGATGCTCTTGATGTAAAATCCCGGTGTTGACGTCGTAATATATAAGCATTTTCGACCAAAAAAAAAAAAAAAAAGCTATCCTAGAATGATGAGTTGTGGTCAGTCACTCCATACTAAGCCGTTGAGCTTTTTTTCTGTATTATCTAATCATTTTAGGTTTTGAAGAAGCTTAATACCGTGCAAAGTACCATGATTTCGTTTTTAATGTTATCAATTCCATGCGCTTGATAGGTGAATCCAGTGCTGAGAAGATCTCTTCACATCATGTCAACAGAACCAGAAATCCTCGAAGCACCCGTTTCACTCGCTCCTTCTACTTCATCCTCAATCCCTCCAGAGTTTCGTGTTTCCAATGCTTCTAAGATAGATTATCTTTATGAAGTCTCTCTTAGCAATGAAACCAAGATTTTTGAAACTCAACTTCCTCTCATGAATCATTACTCTGCTTTTGCCAAGCCAAACTCATCATTTTTACCTATCCGCTCCATCCGCCAACTCATTCATCAAACCCCAAAGCAAGTAAAGGAGTATGTCCAATCCTCCAAATTCGACCAAAGATCCCATTCCCGCATCGAAAATGAGTACTTTGTTACTCTCCAGATCCCTCTAGAGTTTCCCAGACAATGGGTTCAGCAGGGATATTCTCATGTTCATTATGGAGCTGTTCGTCTTGTTCTTACCTTTCATGGTCGTAAAGGTTTGCCAGTTGTAGCAAGAATTGCTTTGTTAGATACCAGATTTTTACAATACCAGCATGCTTGCATCGGTACCGTCCAAACCACTTTGAATGCCGGAACAGTCTTTGTGACTTTGTATCCAAACTTCAACATCGCCCTTTCAGACCCACAGCTACTCTCTTTTCTAAAAGTTCAAGTCCAGCTCACTGGAGCCCCTCAAACTACTGAATCTGTAGCTGCAACACTACATTACCAGATGGTCTACCGAGTGCAAAATCATGCCCTCGACCTCAACTTCAACAATGGTAATGAAGATGCATTATTCATCTCTATGCAGAATGACCAGGCATCCTGCATCCATGTTCCTAGACAGATCCCGAAGGATACGTTGGCCAAGCTCCTTCCAGAGACTTGGATCACCAACTACGAAAAGCTACATCAGCATAACAAGCCCTTCCAGTCTACAGACTCAGAGTGTGTACGAAAAAAAGATGAAACTGTTTCCATCAAGTTTGGCAAAGAAAAGGAAGAAAGTCCTTCTATCTTCCAGACCCTCTTCATGATTGAACCATGTGTTCCTGAATCCATTTCTAAACCAAATCCAAAAAAGAAGGACACACACAGGGACCTAGCTCACGGGTCCAGATACAAACAGAGGCAAGATGAGATTGGTAATCAACTATCAACCTCTCAATCCTTTTCTCCAAGATGATAAGTTCCCTTTACCATCCAGAGATTCTCTCTTTAGTGGTCTAACCAAGGCCCATATCTATTCCAAATTCGACCTCAAAGCCGGATTTTGGCAACTGGGCATCCATCCTGAAGATAGATCCAAAACAGGGTTCTGTATCCCAAATCAGCACTTCCAGTGGAAAGTTCTTCCTTTTGGCCTAAAGGTAGCACCATCCCTTTTTCAAAAGGCAATGTGTCGTATTTTCCAGCCAATCTTGGCAAATGCAGCCGTATACATCGACGACATTCTGCTCTACACTCCTGATGAGCAGTCACACTGTCAACTCCTTGAGCAGTTTGCAGAAATCGTGAAAAAGCATGGTATTATGCTTTCTCAAAGAAAAATGAATATTGCCCAGACAGAAATCGAATTTCTTGGTATGCACCTTAATAAAGGTACATACTATCCAGGACCACATATCGCTCAAGAATTATTGAAGTTTCCTGAAAATAACTTCACAACAAAATAAGTTCAGCAATTTCTTAGGATAATCAATTATCTCAGGATTTTTGTCCCAAACATTGCAAAGCTTCTAATTCCTTTGCAATCCATGTTGAAAAAGAATTCCCCCCTTGAATGGACCTAGACTTAGAACCAGGGAAGGAGAGTAAATTTCCAGCAATTATGCATCCCACTTTGGGCGAACAACTCCCGTTCAAGCCCTTCAGGGACAGCCTTTTAGCAGGAAACCACTCAGCCCTTTAGTTCAGAGCCTAGAGACACTCAGAGATGCCAGGATGGAAACATTTCTAACCTACCCAAGCTGCATTTCTCGAAGGATCATACCAGGCTAAAGAAGAAGAGAAATTTAGAAAGCCATAGAGAGGTTTTTCACAAGGCACACTCTTTACTTCAGGGGACTCTACCCAAAACGATACACCAACAATGCCTTATATAGGTAAAGAAAGGAAAGAAGGACACACACAGGGACCTAGCTCACGGGTCCAGATACAAACAGAGGCACCGGAAACTTCCGGGAGGGAATTATTCGCACACTATGAACAGTAACCGTACTGTGAATAGTACTTTCCCTAGCCTAGTGCTACAGTAAAAGTGAACAGTGGTTTGCTACAGTGAAATTGTATAGACTCAACGGTCTCGTCCGTCACGGGCATTGCAGCTACATACTGAGTCATCATCTGAGCTGTCTTCTAGGAGATGTGCTTCATATTTCTACTGAAGGGCTTCAAGGTCTTGAGGTGAGAGGATTTGGTTCAATCTTCGGGATGAGGATGCTTCATGAGCCCAATGGGATGCTTCTTCTTCTGCCCAATTTGTATTTTCGCTAGTAGTGTTGACAGGAAAACTTGGCTGAGGCCAGTTGGATGGCTGTGCATAGTAAGATGTGTCCATGTTTGGGAATGAGGACGAAGGTCCCTGTTCGTAGGGATTCTGGGACAAAGGATCTCCAAAGCGTGCATAGGGGTCTTGAGTAGACTGGACAATGTCTTCTTCGCTTGTCATTTCATGCTCTTGGGACGATGCAGCTTGTCTATATTGACTAAGTGCTTCCTTAGCATCTGGTGCTCGGTCATAATGATCCCACGTAGTGGGTACATTATTCCAAATGTCTTCAGGAATGGTTTTATTTTCTTGGCATAGGATTCTCTGGAGTTCTCGATACTCGTTTTCACAAAATCTAACAGATTTTGGATAAGATTTGTGAATCCGGGCTTCTCGGCTGTTTAAGTGAGGTTTATAGGATGTGGTTCCTATTTCGAGTGGTGCATCAAGAATACTACCATTATTTCTGCAAAAATTCCATTGATGTTGGAAAAACAGGATGGTGTGGACCTCTGGATTTGGTGTCATGGTTCTCAGTTCTTTTTCCAAGTCTTGCTTCCAACATGTAGGATGATAGAACCAATTAAGAAAGTCTAAGAGATTCTTATCACTTTCTTTCTCAATGTTTCTTCCAAGCATGAATATCCTTGTGAGGTTGTCAATGAATCTTCTGGTGAGAATTTCAATGACTATTAAGTACTAATTGGTTAAGTACCATAACAGCGTTTTGAGCTGGTTAGGGAAATCATCTTCTTTCCAGATAAGAGGATGAATGAAAGGATAATTCAAATTTAACCCAAAGGGATAAAGAATCGAACCTCCATTGAATCTGAATAGGTCTGTGTGGCATTGCCACATGAGGTCCTCCAAGTTCTCAGTAAGACAGTCGTTTTGAATTTGCTGGATAATTTCCTAGGGAAATTTCCAGCTTGGCAAGTCTTTGATCTTCTCAATCTTGTATTTCACACCATGATTGAGCATATGGAAAGCAGGTCTTTTGATGTACATGTTGATCTCGGCTGGTGCTTTGGGTCTTGATAAAAAGTCAGCAAGCACATTCTTTTTCCCAGGAATATGTTTGGTTTCAAAATAGTATTTTGAGAACCATTCAGCCCATCGAAGCAGTTGGGGGTTTGGAATGCATTTCGTTTAAACTTGGTCATCTGGGGGAAAGATGCCATGTCTAATTCTACCAGAAGTGATGGCCTATGAGATGAAACTCGAATTTTTTGATTCCATTTTTTACTGCTAGGATTTCTTTGAAAGTGGAATGGTAATGCATTTCAGCTTGGGAAAACTTTCCACTTTTGTGGGCACAAAGGTGTTTCTTACCATCAATTTCTTCGAATAGGATGGCTGCCCAGTATTCATCACTGGCGTCAGTTTGGAGAATTCTTTTTCCTGTTGATGGTATTTGCAATAGTGGGAGATTCTGCATAATCTCCTTAAGTTCAATGACAGCTTTGGTCTGAGTTTTTCCCTAAGGGGGGGAATTCTTTTTCAACATGGATTGCAAAGGAATCAGAAGCTTTGCAATGTTTGGGACAAAAACCCTGAGATAATTGATTATCCCAAGAAATTGCTGAACTTGTTTTGTTGTGAAGTTATTTTCAGGAAACTTCAATAATTCTTTAGCGATATGTGGCCTTGGATAGTATGTACCTTTATTGAGGTGCATACCAAGAAATTCGATTTAAATGCCTGGGCAATATTCATTTTTCTTTGAGAAAGCATAATACCATGCTTTTTCACGATTTCTGCAAACTGCTCAAGGAGTTGACAGTGTGACTGCTCATCAGGAGTGTAGAGCAGAATGTCGTCGATGTATACGGCTGCACTTGCCAAGATTGGCTGGAAAATACGACACATTGCCTTTTGGAAAAGGGATGGTGCTACCTTTAGGCCAAAAGGAAGAACTTTCCACTGGAAGTGTTGATTTGGGATACAGAACCCTGTTTTGGATTTATCTTCATGATGGATGCCCAGTTGCCAAAATCCGGCTTTGAGGTCGAATTTGGAATAGATATGGGCTTTGGTTAGACCACTAAAGAGAGAATCTCTGGATGGTAAAGGAAACTTATCATCTTGGAGAAAAGGATTGAGAGGTTGATAGTTGATCACCAATCTCATCTTTCCTCTGTTTTGCTCAGCGCGCTTAGTGACATAAAAGGCTTCACAAGCCCATTGAGAGTTAGAAATTTCAATAAGGCCTTGCTGCAATAGTTCTGAGCATTCCCTTTGAGCTAAAGCCAAGTGCTCTGGCTTCATTCCCATATAACTCGCCTTGGTTGGATTGATATCATCATTTTTCTTAAAAGAGAGGCGAACATAGAATTCTGGATTTTCCCACAAAGGATGAGAACATTTCTGAGCGAATTCTGAATGGGATTCCGAACAGGAGTCTAACAATTTTTGCATAATTGGATCTAATAAACTCATCTGAATGGAAAAGAGTCTCTGAATATTGACAAACTCAGAGAAATGATCTTTGTATCTAAGACCTTTTCCAGGAATGATGCGAAGTTGGGAGATTTGAGTCATAATGTCCCACCCAATTATCAAATCTTTGTTGGGGAGGTTTGATCCAAAGATTTTTGCTTTTATGGAACACTGAGGAAAGAACTGAACAGTAACTGGAGTGGTTCTGACATTTGTGGAGAAAGTATCTCCAGAGGCGGAGTTGAAATATCGGATATGAGGAGTCCAATATTCTTCAGGTAGAACTTTAGTATCTAGAATGGAGCAGCTTGCTCCGGTATCAATGAGAGCAATAACATTGATAGGCTTGGCAAACTTTGAAGTGAGGATCTTTACAGGGAGATGGGGACAGTGAGTTTGACTTGAAAATATGTCAGGATTTGGTTCTGAAGATGTGGGAGATATGTGAAAAATGTCTTCAGATTCTGAGTCTGACTCAATTTCACTGGAAGTTTGATAAAAGGGAATAACACAAAGAGTTTGTTCAGTTGGTTCTTCATCAACAGAGAATAAGGATTCAATATCATCATTTTCAAGGGAAATACCTGTTTCATTCTCAATCAGATGATTCTGACCTTTTTTCGCTTGAGGACAATTTTTGGCAAAATGTCCTTTCTTGTTGCAAATGTAGCAACGGCTTGATTTCTTATGGCATGTGTGATCTTTCCTCTTGCGTAGGTATCGCCATTTCTTCTTTTTTCGAAAATGCTTGGAGCCATGCTTGGATTTCTTTATCGAATACTTCTTGTAGTGCTTTTTCTTCCGGGAATACTGGCCACAAGTACCATCACAGTCTCACTTGGAGCATTTGATTTTTAACTTCTGGCGGGAACAAGCTGATTCAAGACGCTTGTCATCTGTGATGTATGTACGGACCATCTAGCATTTTAAGCATAATTCTTCAAGGCATAGATGGATTTCTTGTTGTATTTCTCCCAAGGGAATATCTTGTACTCTTCTTTGCTTTCCAAAGAAAGATCTTTCAACCATCTAGGATAGCTCCTTAGGAACAGAAGTGAGGAAGACATGCTTTAGATTTGGATCTGCGCCAATTTGATAGAAGAGCTGAAGCATTAGTCGATAATGCTTATCAAGATGCTTTTCCTGAAGGGAGCAGCATCTTCTTTCGAAAAATTCTCTTCTTTTTATCTCTATGAGATCTCCGGGTGTTCCCACAAAAACATGATATAAGTAAGTAAGGGCATGGCTGAAATTGGGTGACATCAGAATCAAAATCTGGTCTTGTTCTGAAAGTGATTGCCACCAAAATTTAAGGCTTCCTGTGAACCTTGTAACAAAGTTGTATAGGACATCATTCATATCATGGTTGGTGATGGACTGTGTATTCAACCAGGTATGAAATTCTTCAAGTCTTTCTGGCCATTTTGGATAAGGAATATCGTCGATGGGGGTGAAGAATTGTTTTGATGCCATGGACACATGCTTAGTAGGATTGTTCCTCGTAGGATTGCTTGTCTGTCCAATTTCTGAATAGTTTGATTCCATTTCATAATCTGGAGGAGAATCAGCCATGAATATTTGTGAAGTTAATGGCTCTATGGGGGGGAATCAACTGTAGGAGTTGAGAAGGATGAGGAAGAAGGAAGAGATGTTGAATCAGATGTAGTAGGAGAAGCTTGTTCAGCTGGAAACAGAATCTGGTTTTGTTCTGAGATGATAGGATCAGGCTCAGGCTGTTGGATAACAGGATCAGGTTCCTGAGTACCCAAATCTTTTAGAAAGGATTCTAATGGATTTGATAACATCATCTGTTCAGGCCTGTCTCTGATAACAATTGAACTTGATTCTGTTCTTGAGTTTTTTTCTTTTCCTTTTTTCCTTCTGCATGGTCTTGAGGCAATTTCGTATTTCTGCCATATCTGGTTCTCTTCTGTAGGAATCTTCTGGAATAGTGGCAAAAACAGACGTTTTTGGGTGTGGGGGTAGATACCCAGTTCTAACAGGTGGTGCCAATGGATCGAAAGGTCTAAACCTTCCTTCTTCAAGAAGTTGGATTTGCTTCTTGAGCTTTTCTATTTCTGGCTTTGGACTTTCAAGATAGTGATACCCAAGATGTTGTCCTGATTCCAAGGTGTGAAGCCTTTTCTGGAACTCAGAAAGTATCTTTTTGGTATTTTCATCATATCTTCGCAGATCTTGTTGTACATTTCCAATTTTGGAGTCAATAGCCTTGAAGGCATTATTCTGTGCCAACAAAGTCTCTGATTGCCAGTTTAGAACAGCTTCAGCAGCAGGGGTTTTCTTTTGTCTCCCATGTTCATCCACATCAGTGGGGGTAGGAATCTTGGGAACATGGCGGTATCTGTTGTGTGGATCGATAAACTCTTCTGAGGCAGGGAATGAGAGTTTAGAGCTTTCCTTAACAAAAGGGGGAAAGTCAGTGTCTTGGAACATGGCAATAGAAGAAGTGGGTGGTAATTCTGCTGGGACATCAAGCGGGTAAGAATGTTTCTTAGCCCATTTGAGGATTGGCTTATAAAATGGAGAGAGAGCTTGCTTTTTCAGAGGAGGAGAAGGTGGAGGTGATTTTGGCTGATCTGGTAGGATTTGGGATGTAGTACTGAACTCTGGTGGTGGAGGTAGTGCATAAGAAACCATGAACTGGTATTTGTCGCACTCACCAAGAGTATCAACAGAGGAGTCTCCGTCTAGGTACCTTTGAAAGGACCAGCTATAAATGCGACACTAAATGTATAAACCCGTAATTCCACCCACTTGAAAGGACCAACTATAATGTCTTGTGAGTCTATGAAAAAAGGTCAACGGAATGTAATACCGTAGTTCAATTAATTTTTGATTGTGCAAACAAAATTGTTGTAATTTTCTAACTTGCTTGGGTAAGGACAAATAAAACTTCATGCATTTACTATCAATCGATTATCAATTATCTCGATAATTCTCATATACCGTAGATTTTCTGGTCATTTTTTATATATCAAATGTCCGACTATACTTATAGCTCCATTTAAATCGGGATAAGTGTGCATCTAATCTTTGGCCGACCTTTGATATGAGCATCGGTGTTGCTCGGAGGTTTTCTTTTCAATTCTTCATTCACTTGGAAAAGCAAAGTCAAGTCAAGGTGCACATGCATCGGGAGGTTCAACGCACCTTCCGCATGACACTGCAGAAATTACTAGGGCTGTAACCCGGGAACCGGAACCGAACCGGAGGAGGGTCCGGTTCGGTTCCCGGTTCCAAGGGGGACCGGTTCCGGTTGCGGTTCCTTTTTTCTGGGAACCGGGAGTTCTGGTTCCGGTTCCGGTTCCAAGCGGAACCGGAACCGGAACCGAAACCGGAACCGATCCGAAACCGGAACCGGTTACTTAGGACAGAAAAAGCTCGACCTTGGATGTTCTAGTGACTTGTATGTGATGTTCTAGTTGAATTTTGGCTTCGGCCTCTAAATGAAAGTTGTAAAGGACTTCTTGGAGTATAACATGCTCAAATTTGGGACAAAACAAACAAGTATAAGTGGGTGAAATCGTTATTCTTTGGAAAGACTGGATCTGGAGATTTTGGGACCGACCCTTGATGAATGCATGGACTGTAAGGCAACCTTTTTGTCAAAATTTCACTTCGGTTTCTTAACAAAAGTTGTAAAGGACATCCTGAGGTACAACATATAAAAAATTTAGAGAAAAAAAACAAGATTAGGTAGGTGAAATCGTGGTCCTTTGCAGATGGTTAGATCTGGAATTACGGTACTACGAACAGGGATTTTAACCGTCCATATTTAATTATATAGGACGAATTTGACTTTGATGTTTTCATGAAGTATCTAGATTATGGTCTTGGCTATCACATAGTCGAATTTCATAATTTTTGAAGGTCATTTGGGTATTTAATCGGAAATTTTTCTAAAACTGTGCAATCTGATGTGTTAGGATCTTGTAAGTTGCAATGCGTGGACTATATCGTTTTGTATGAGGTTCTTTTGGAAATTTGTTCTGCATGAAATATCTCTCTTCATGTCTTCCCTACAACATATTTAAATTTCGTAATTTTTGTAGTTCATTTGCCTATTTAACCAAAAATGTTTCAAAAACTGTGCAAGTAGAGAATAGGAAAAGTAAATCGATTTTATCTTTTAATCCAGAACGAATTGGACTACGATTTCTTCATGAAACTTGTACCTCTAGGTCTTAAATACAACATGTCCAAATTTCAGAATTTTTTGAATTCATTTAAGGGTTTAATCGAAATTGTTTTCAAAACTTGTACCTCTAGACATTCTTGTTCTAGTGGTGTTTTATTTCTACTTTCTAGTTTGCTATTTGTTTTGAAATTTCTAATTATATTCTATTATTGTTGTGCAGTGCGAAGTTAATGTATCAAGATAACATGTCAATGGGAAATTACCGTGTAGTATACGCGTACATTATAGTTTTTTTTGGTAACGTGCGCATACGTTATATTTTTTTTTGGTAACGTGCGTGCACGTTATAGTTTTTTTGGTAACGTGCGCATACGTTATATTTTTTTTTTTGTAATGTGCGCATATGTTATAGTTTTTTTTTTTTTTTTGTTTTTTTTTTTTTAACGTAACGTGCGCGTACATTATATTTTTTTGGTAACGTGCGCGTACATTATAGGGTAGGTTCCAGGTTCTCGGTTCCCACGGGTAGGTTCCAGGTTCCTCATTTTGAGGAACCTGTACCTGAAGGTAGGTTTCAGGTTCCAGACGGAACCGAACCGGAACCTGGAACCGCTCACCCCTAGAAATTACACCTGCAATAATTGCCCTTTTGCTTTTTATTTTCTAATTGTTTAATTAATAGCAAAAGAAAGTCAAGTCGAAGTTGTGCTTGCTTTGGAAAAAGAGCGCCTAGGTAGTCCCTACGCCCCTTCTGCGCAATGCCCTGGAAATCGTGCGTGCAATAATTGTCCTTTCCATTGCAAACGCAGCGGTTCGATTAGTTGAAGATTCTTGGACCGTTCGATGGCAAGAGCTAAGAATTCTTCAAGCACGCGCAGCTGAGAGTGAGTGTTATGACGTCATTTCTCTCTGCACTTTATCATATATTTTTTTGGATTAATACCTAAAAAGCTCCAAACTGATACACGTATAATAAATTTATCTCAAATTAATTTTTTGATCATGAAAAACCTCAAATTAATATATTTGTAACAAATTTACCCAAAATAATTACAAAAAACTTTAAATTAGTACACTTATAATAAATTTATCCCAAATCAATTTGTTCGATTACTCAAACATATTATCGATTAAATTGGATTAATAACATAAAGATCACAAAAATTATATAACCGTGACAAACGAAGAGTAAAATCTCTAACCGATACACCAGTCAACTGTTGTGTATAATCCAACTTAGTAATTTAACTGTAAAACTTAATGAAAACTAATAAATAGTAAATTTGTCATAAATATATTAGTTTAAGATAAATTTGTCATAAATATATCAGTTTAAGATAAATTTATCAAATGTGTTTGGTGATCAAAAAATTAGTTTGGTCAAATGAACCAGTTTAGGATTTTTGAGGATATTAACCCTTTTTTTCCTTGCATCAATGTTGACTCTATTCATCTTCCAAAAATACTTTGGTGCATATCTCTGTTTTACATCATATCAACATTGATTACAATATTACATTGTGAAGTCATAAAACAATATTATTCTACGTTATTATTCTGTTGTCCTTGGTTACTATGGCCTGCCATAATGTAGTACACTATAATAGATGTGCCCTATATTCTTATATCTTTCACACTTTTCAATGATCTAGTGACTTTGAACACAATAATTTTATTATATTCAATTTGACAATTGACACTAATAAGTTTTGATTGAATAGTTGGCAAGGGATATGGCATGACAAATGTGCACCAAAGCGCGGGCTCAGAAACAGCCCCACCTCGAGAAAACTAGCCTAACAATTTACCATCAAGAACCTCCATTTAAGACATATGGTTTTAATAGAAAAATATCACCGACAAAAAAATTTTTTTGCCCTAACTATGTCCTGGATTTCATTTTTTAATAGAAAAATATTACTGACAACAAAAAATTTGCCCTGATTACATCCTGAATTTCATTTTTTTTTCTAGGGAGGGATTTATACATCAAGCACGCCCAATTATCAAAAGCACCATTAGATTAAACAAATACAGTTTACAATGTGAAAAATTGCATTTCATATTCTTTTCTAGAATATCTTTTGCATTCCGCAAAATCAGAGACCACCTCTTTTATGGGGATTTGGATTGGATCGTACCGAGAATGTGGAATTGGGATTTTAGTTCTATAGAAAGGACGCGTAAATAGTAACTTTTCATCTGATTGGCCATTCGAAAATAAAGTAGAAAGATCGACAAAAATTATAAAATCAGGGCTTCGAGCATGACATGACAATTAATTTATGGGAGTCTATTATTGTCATGAAAAAATAATTTTGGTAGTCCTATATCTTAGAGCATGACATGAAGGATTTCATTATTTAGGCAAGTTTGGTTTCAAGTACGTAGTGTGTCATAAGTCCATGACAAAAACCTGTGTTTTATTTAATGAATAAAGGCTGTTGTAATTTCTTATCTTGGTCAATCACATAAAGCCAGATTTTAATAATTTGCTGTTGTCTGCTTGCTCCTATTTGAATTTGCCCCTTCTAGAAGGACTCAAATGCAACACTTTTGAGTTTTGCCATTTGCACAAACCAACCCGAATTAATATTCAAAAAAGGCAATTTCCCCGTTCATATTGCCGATCTACATGTATACAATATTTCTGTAGTTAGAGGAATGTATTATAATCTGAGTTAGTCAGCATATATTAAGAATTTAATCCTTATTTGGGTAAACAGTCTTATGTGAAGAAAGCAAGACCGCCCTATATTTCATCCTTCCATATATGTATGCTTTGATTTTCCGAGGTACTGCCTTAATACTTTACTTGGGAAGGAGGGGAAAAGGAGGAAAATGAAGTAAATTCTTGCAACTTTCCTGAGAAGAAGTGGCAGGAAAATTCAAAAAAATTCTATCTTCCTTTCCTCCATGTATCCAAGCAAAGCAGCTTTTCCTTTTATCACAACGGTGCATGCTTGCTAAATAGACCACAAGCATAGGGCAATTTATGGATCATTGCTAGCATAGGGGTCATCATCAATTGGAATCAACTAAACTTTAATTTCATTCATCAAATGCCTGGAACTACACTTGACTTCCAATTGAAGCGCATCGGCCATTATCCACAACATGCTCCGGTGAACAATCGATGTGTCTGTTTGTGTAACAAAACATGCCATGGAGACAAACATGTGACGTTGTCCCTTAGAAGGCCGAGGTATTGCGCAACCTAGCAAATCAGTCATCCTGATACCATCTGCTTCCTCCTCCTCCGGCTTGTGCTGTCTATTTGTTTTTAAGAGGATGAAGATTTGACCGCACAAAAGAGATTATAGAACAACTATTCGACTAGTTTAAGAAAGAAAGGGATTCTACCACACAAACACAGCTTGCTTCGAGACCGAAATCAATAATAAGGGGGAGGGGTACCGGTGGCCATTGGGCCTTAGTCGTGGATTCTCTTTTGCAGGTCTGATCCCACAGCTTTTGCGCTTTCTTGAATGTCAGAGAATCATAATAACATTCGGGTCCCCACATCCATAAAACGGAATAATGTGAGCACAGCATGGAGGTGATGAGGGTTTCAAGGAAGCTCACTCGAAAACCTGCCAGAAGTTTCTTGCATCTTATGGAAGCAAATTCATGGTCACTTCATGACCCTTTTTGGTGCGGTTTGCCAAGTGATTTTCGTGGAAAAGGTCATGAAATTGAAGCTGAAATCAGCTGAATGTCTAACATTTGAAAAAAAGCGTAGCACTTGAATTGATCTATTATCATCCCAAAAAAAAAAACTCAACATTCATGTTAAATTATGACTCGAGTTTGAAATTTGTATACAAATTCTTTCTTCGAAATTGTTGCTAAAAGTTGTTATCCTCGTGGGGCCAGCACACACAAGTTTCGTTCCTTTTAGCCGATGAGAGAAAAGAGGAAACATCCTGCACGTGAAGAAGGGAAGTGGTGGGGCCCAAGGTCAAAGTTTTCACCTTGGGCACACACACACCCACGTATAAAAGCATCGAGCAGGTCTTCTTTTTTTTTGTCCTTCTTCAGAAAATTGCTGCGGAAGCCCTACGTCCACGCTGCTTGAAGAAAAGCCGCAAGATTTTGAAGTCTCACGAAGCCTTGTAACGCGGTAATTTTGTGCCATGAGTCTATACCCAAGCGAATTATTATTTATAAGCACTTTGGATTTGGGGTTAAATTTAGGTGTGGGAAATACTTGAGCGATTAAGCGATTATAAACTCTGATTCTCCGATTTTAGTGGATTATTTGCTGCTAGCTCTCCCTGTGAACATAGGTACCGATACTCGGATCGAACCACGTAAATTTCTGGTGTCCTGATTTTTCTCGTTTATTTCTTTGGTGATTTCGCGTTGACGTAATTTGCAAAATCCTGTTGTTTCTGCGTATTATATCCCAACAATTGGTATCAAAGCGTGGGATTGGATTTCTTGATTCTAATTTGGGACTTTTGCTTGTCTGATTATTATCTGGAAATTCTATTATTGCAATTATGTCTAAGAGGAAATTTGAGATTGAGAAGTTTGATGGGAGAAACAACTTTGTGTTATGGAGCATCAAGATGCGGGCTTTATTGACAACACAATGTTTGGCCAAGGCACTGGATGGTGAGGATGAGTTGCCGATTATAATGAAAACCTCAGAGAGGGTAGAGCTTATGCAAAAAGCAAAGAGCATAATCCTGTTAAATTTGTCGGATGAGGTCTTACTAGAGATTATTGAGGAGAAGGATGCCGCAGCATTATGGGCAAAACTTCAAGCACTCTATGTGAAGAAAGGTTTGAACAATCGATTGTATATGCTGAAGAAGATGTTTCAATTTAGAAATACTGAAGGTACGTCTATCAGAACCCACCTAGATGAATTTAATAAACTCATGTTAGATCTGAAGAACGTTGGTAAGATACTTGATGATGAAGAACAGGGCATGGGCATGATGTTGTTAGCCTCTTTACCAAAGTCATGGGAGCACTTTACTGATTCGCTGTTGCAGGGGCGTACTACTATTACCTCAGAGGAGGTAAAGTCCGTCTTATTCTCTAAAGAGTGGTAGAGAAAGTTGCGAGATGATGGTCTGGCGAAAGGGGCAGCGCAAGCACTGACGATTCGGGGTAGAGAACAACATCGAGAGCCTAGTAGCAGCAGAGGTAAAAACAGATAAAAATCACGCAATAGAAAGTCCAAAGGACGCGTGAAGTGCTTTGAGTGTCACGAGGAGGGACACATCATGAGAGATTGTCCAAAGCGGAGGAATAAAGTTGATAAGCAAAATGCTACAACCAGTGTGGCAAATGTTGCTGAGGGGAGCAATAGGGATGCAAAAGCTGTCTTATGTGTGACTACTACTTTGTCAGGAGACGAATGGGTGCTAGATTCGGGATGTTCTTATCATATGACGCCTCATAAGAACTGGTTTACTACTTACCAAGCTGCAGATGGTGGTAGGGTTTTTTTGGGGAATAATGCAGTCTGTAAGGCTATGGGGATAGGGACAATCCAGATCCGGATGCACGATGGGGTGGTTCGCACATTGACAGATGTGAGGCATGTACTGGAGCTCAAGAAGAACCTTATTTCTCTGGGGACACTCGATGACATCGGGTGTAGGTATACCGCTGAAGGTGGAGTAATGAAGATCTCTCAAGGTGCCATGACAGTGATGAAAGGGAAGAAAATGAATACTCTCTATCATCTACTGGGAGAGACCGTGACTGGAAGTGCTGCTGTTTCATTAGGTGAGTCAAACTCTAACTTGACTCAGTTATGGCATATGCGTTTAGGGCACATGAGTGAGGCAGGTATGACGATGCTAAGTGAAAGGGGGTTGTTGAGTGGTCAGAAAACATGGAAGCTGGATTTATGTGAGCACTGCATCTATGGGAAGCAGCACAGAGTTAAGTTTAGTACAGCTATTCATTCGACCAAATGACCGGTTGAATATATTCATTCAGACGTCTGGGGTCCGTCTTTGGTTCCTTCAAAAGAAGGTGCCCAATATATGCTGACTTTTATCGACGATTATTCAAGGAAGGTATGGGTATACTTTTTGAGGCACAAATATAAAGTGTTCGATCGGTTCAAGAAATTTAAGGCATTGATTGAAAAGCAGTCAGATAAGCAGATCAAGTGCCTGAGAACCGATAATGGCATGGAGTTCTGTGGTAAAGATTTTACCGAGTTCTGCGAGAAATAAGGTATCGTAAGACACCGCACAATACTTGGGACACTACAGCAGAATGGCATGACAGAACGGAAGAATAGAATCTTGCTTGAGCGAGCTCGATGCATGCTTTCGCATGCAGGACTTGGCAAGGAATTTTGGGCTGAAGTAGTGAACATATCATGTTACCTGATAAATCGATCTCCATCGTCTGCTATCGAGTGGAAGACTCCTGAAGAAGTATGGTTGGGAAAACCTACTGATTATTCCGGATTACGTATATTCGGATGTCCTGCGTATGCTCATGCGAGTGATGGTAAGCTTGAGCCGAGGGCGAAGAAGTGCATATTTCTGGGTTATGCACAAGGGGTGAAGGGCTACCGGCTGTGGTGCACTAATCCCAAATCACCCGGTTTTCTAATCAGCAGAAATGTGATCTTCGACGAGACTGCAATGCTTCAACAGAGGAGTTCTGAGACACAACCAGCAGAGAAGACAAATCATGGTGTCATAAGTGAAGTGGAGCCTCAGGTGGAGACTCCGGAGACCTCGAAGGTAACAGAGGTTGAGACTGCAGATAAAGCCGCAATTCCTGAAGTCGGTGATAGTGAACAACCAGTAAAGCCACAGCAGACTATAGCCGCAGATAGAAAGAGAAGGCAAATTAAACCACCGGTACATTATGGTTATACAGATATTGCTTATGCATTGACTGTAGGTGATGAGGTGGAGACAGATGAGCTTTCGTCTTACTCTAAGGCGATGGCTAATTCGGAGTCGTCACAGTGACTAGGGGCTATGAGTGAAGAGATGGAATCACTCCATCGAAATCAGACATGAGAGCTGGTCAAAGTACTAAAGAGCCAAAATATTGTCAGAAGTAAATGGGTCTTTAAACGGAAAGAGGGCATTCCTGGTGTCGAGACAGCGAGGTATAAGGCGAGACTTGTGGCGAAAGGATATACATAGCGTGAGGGCATTGACTACAATGAGGTGTTCTCTCCTGTGGTAAGACATACTTCTATTCGTGTTTTACTTGCCTTAGTTGCTTCGCAGGATCTCGAGTTAGAGCAGCTAAATGTGAAAACTGTGTTTCTTCACGATGAGTTGGAGGAGCAGATTTACATGAGGCAACCAGAGGGATTTGCTATTCCGGGTAAGGAAGATCATGTTTACTTGTTAAAGAAATCTTTGTATGGGCTGAAACAGTCTCCTAGGCAGTGGTATAAACGTTTTGATGCTTTCATGGCTAGTCAAGACTATTCAAAAAGTCAGATGGACAGTTGTGTTTACTATAGGAGATTGGATGATGGTTTTTTGATTTATCTACTTTTATATGTTGATGATATACTGATAGTAGCTAAAGATATGTCTGATATTGATGTGCTGAAGAGGCAGTTAAATGCTGAATTTGAGATGAAAGATTTAGGTGTTGCAAAGAAAATTTTGGGTATGGAGATTTTGCGTGACAGGACTGCAAGAGTTTTACGTCTGTCTCAAAAGAAATACATTGAGAAGATCGTGACACGTTTTAACATGCGATCGGCGAAATAAATCGTAAGTACACCTTTAGCGAAGCACTTTAAACTTTCAGAAAAATTATCACCGCAGACTGAGGAGGAGGAGGAGCATATGTCCCGTGTTCCTTATTCTAGTGCCATGGGTAGTATTATGTATGCTATGGTGTGCACTAGACCTGATATTTCACAAGCTGTGAGCGTGGTTAGTCTCTATATGAAGCGTCCTGGTAAAGCTCATTGGGAAGCTGTGAAGTGGATCCTCAGATATTTGAATGGGACAACAAACGTTGGTATAGTATACTGAAGGGACAGCAATGTAAGTAAGACCACTGGTTTTGTGGATTCGGATCACGCCGGTGACTTGAATGATTGCAGGTCTTTAGTAGGGTACGTGTTTACGCTAGTGGGTGGTGCAGTTAGTTGGAAAGCGTCCTTACATGATCATATTGCCTTGTCTTCGACTAAGGCAGAATACATGGCACTAACCTTTGTAGCGAATGAGGCGATATGGTTACAAAGTTTGCTCTTGGACTTTGGTTAGATCAGAAAAGTGTGGATATACACTGTGATAACCAATGTGCGATATACTTGACGTATAATCCAGTTTATCACGAGCGAACGAAGCATATCAACATCAGGTACCATTTCATCCGAGATGTTTTAGCTAAGGGTATTGTTATTGTTAAAAAGATTGCTACAGCAGATAACCCGACAGACATGATGACTAAGTCTGTTCCTATGACGAAGCTCAAGCTCTGTTTGAGCTCTATTGGCGTCTGTGGAGAGAGTGAGCGCCCATCGAGGCGTTGGGAGAGCAGCATGGATGATGAACACTATAACTTGGCTTCAAACATCGAGCCAAGGTGAAGAATTGTTAAATTATGACTCGAGTTTGAAATTTGCTGGACTTGCGAAGGAATTTCAAAAAAAAAAAACAGGTGGGCACATGTATACGAATTCTTTTTTCAGAATTGTTGCTAAAAGTTGTTATCCTCGTGGGGCCCAACACACACAAGTTTCGTTCCTTTTAGCCGATGAGAGAAAAGAGGAAACATCCTGCACGTGAAGAAGGGAAGTGGTGGGGCCCAAGGTCAAAGTTTTGACCTTGGGCACGCACACACCCACGTATAAAAGCATCCAGCAGGTCTTTTTTCTTTTTTTCCTTCTTCCAAAAATTGCTGCGGAAGCCCTACGTACGTGAGAAGCTGCGCACATCCACGCTGCTTGAAGAAAAACCACAAGATTTTGAAGTCCCGCGAAGCCGTATGTAGAGAGTTTTGTAACGCGGTAATTTTGTGCCATAAGTTTATACCAAAATGAGTTGTTATTTATAAACACTTTGGGTTTAGGTACCACCCAGCGCTGCGGCGCAGTTGGCTCAAGCACTTGTTCCTCTCGCAAAAAGTCCAGTGTTCGAATCCCAGCTGCGTCGTCTTGATTTACTGGGCAAGAAGAAGGTGGTGGTGACTCTACTCCCTCCCAGGGGTTTTTCCGCCGCGGCGGCGCACGGAGATTCCCCTGGGCCAAAAAAAAAAACAAAACAAAACACTTTAAACACTGAACGATCAGAACTCGATTCTCCGATTTTAGTGGATTATTTTCTTTGGCTCTCCCTCGTGACGTAGTGACCGATACTCCTGACCGAACCACGTAAATTTTTGGTGTCCTGATTTTTCTCGTTTATTTCTCTAGTGATTTCGCATTAACGTAATTTACAAGATCTTGTCGTTTCCACGTATTATATCCCAACAATTCATTTCATCATTTAAATAGGCAGTGTGAGATAATAATTTCATTAGCGGGATTTACGCAATAATATACATTCAATTTAACAATCAATGTTTAGGCAATGACCCATATTCAATGCTGAAAATACATTTGTCCAAGTCTTTAAGTTAGCTTTGGAACTATTCTTGTCAATCCTCCACAACCTCTACCAAAATTCACTACTCAATTCCAGAGATTCTCTGCTCAGTCGCACCAATTTCCTAAACTCCTCATGTAGCTTGTGCTTCACACTACTTTACCCTTCCGTTTTAGCATGAAGCAACGTTATTCTGGTGTCTTGCTCGCTTCACCTTCGCGTTACATTTCCCTGACGATTCCATTTATTAATGGAAAGCAAGTCAAGTCAAGTCGTGTTGGATCTCAAATTTCAATCAAAGCACCTGCGTAGGTTGCACGCACTTTCCACATAATGCTGACGAAATATTCATCAAGTGGTCAGCATTGTTCGAGCGTGCACAAAAGAAAAAGCAAGGACTAGAAGCATCTTTATTGCAAGTTGGTTGCGGACAATAGAAAAAGCAAGGACAAGGACTAGGAGCATCTTTATTGCAAGTTGGTTTTCTTTTTTACTTTTTTGCCCAAAGGAAAAGAAAAAAGCAAGTCAAGTCAAGAAGCCATTGGAAAGGTTCCCGCAACTTCTGCATAATCCTGCAAATATTACGAGTGCAATGACCATCATTCTTTAAGCACCTAGCAGTCAAGAATCAGCATTGTTCAAGAACGCGCAGTAGAGAGTTTGTGCGTTTGTAATCCAACGTCGAAGGCTGACGATCGTTGTGGATCCCGACAGTGGGTGGGTCATGTCGTTCGAGCACTCCTAAGGTAATCGATGGCTCCATGTACTTCTCTATTTCCTGCTTTGATTGCTCTATATTCTTCTGATGGGTCGTCTGAGAGTTTCTATTTTTGTTTGAATGTAGCTCCGAGTTTGAGTCTTGGGAGACATTTTTGCTATTCTCAGATTTTTTTTGATCGGTTGCTACTCTCAAATTTGGGATTCCATATTTCTCTCTGTTTCCTTCTCCATCAATCTCTTCTACAATCCTCTCGAGATGGAAAGAAAAGAACCCTTTAATTCAAAAGATCCGATCTATGAGGCGTCTTCCTCATCAACCTCTCCACATAGAGGTGATTATGAAGGTGGAACCAAAGGGCCGAGGGGAAATGATTATGAAGTGTTTTTGAGTTTTAGAGGGGAAGATACTCGCAAAGGCTTCACCGATCATCTCTATCATAACCTTAACCATGCAGGAATTTGTGTGTTTAGAGACGATAATGAGCTCCGTGTTGGTGAGGAGATTGGTTTGGAGCTTCTCTGCAGTATTACAAAGTCTAAGATCTCGATCCCAATTATTTCGGAGAACTACGCCTCAAGTAAATGGTGCCTCCGCGAGCTAGTTGAGATGTTGAAGTGCAAGAGAAGTAAAGGGCAGATAGTGTTGCCCATATTTTACAAAGTGGAACCCTCGCAAGTGCGACATTCTATAGGGAGATTGAGAGATGCTATCAATGCACATAAAAAGATTATGGATGAAATGGTTATGAAAGAATGGGAAGAAGCACTTAAAGAAGTCAGCTACTTGAAAGGATGGGAATCAGAGAAAATTGATAACGGGTACCTTATTCTCCAACAAAACATTGTTTAATCTTTCATAAATAGATATTTCTTGAAAAAGAATATACATATCGCTATCTTATATTGATATTCATTGTTACTTGACAGGCACGAAGGAACATTGGTGACTATTGTTGTCAAAAAAGTTATGGGCGAGTTAAAAAGATTTTTTCAGCTAAATGTTCCCGAACAGTTGGTGGGAATCAATGATCATGTGCAACAGATTATGAGCAAGATAGATGCCGAATCCAATGGTACAAGGATTATTGGAATTTATGGAATGGGCGGCATCGGTAAGACAACTCTTGCAAAGGTGTTATACAACAAACTTTCTAGTCAATTTGACTATCGTAGCTTCGTGGCAAATATCCGAGAAACATATCAGCGTAAGGGTATTGAGTGTGTACAAAAGCAACTCATTTCTGCCATAATAGGAAGTTTGTGTGAGGTGTCTGATGTCGATGAAGGAATCAATGTCATAAAATCTCGATTTACAAGTAAGAAAGTTCTTGTTCTTTTAGATGATATGGATGATTGTACGCACTTGAGTGCTTTGGTTGGGGATGGTAGTTGGTTTGAAGAGGGAAGTATAGTCATCATCACAACTAGAAACAAAAGCATTCTTGATGAAGGTAGGGCGGGCTATATGTACCAACTCGAAGAGTTGTCTTTTGATCAATCACTGATTTTATTTAGTAGACATGCATTTCGAAAGGATTCTCCTTCGAGTGACTGTGAGATTATCTCTCATCATATTGTATCTACTACTGGAGGGCTTCCATTAGCTCTTGAAGTTATTGGTTCTTTCTTATATGGAAAGAGAGAAGAAGTATGGAAAGATACATTAAAGAAATTAAAGAAAGTGCCTGATAAGAAAGTGCAAGAGAAGTTGAAAATAAGTTATGAAGCATTAGATGACGAGGAACAACAATTATTTTTGGATATTGCATGCTTTTTCATCGAATCACATGAACAAAATCCAACTTACATGTGGGATGCCATTAGTTTTCTCCCGGGGAGGGGGATTGAAGTATTGAGTCTTATGTCCTTAATTAAAATTGACGAATACGAAAGGCTGATGATGCATGATCAATTGAGAGATCTTGGAAGGGAAATTGTTCGTCTGGAAAATCCAAAGGAGCCTCAAAAGCGGAGCAGATTATGGAATTCTAAGGAGGCCGCAGATGTAATTGATGGAAACAAGGTAAGAGTTTTCTCTACTTGTTGTAGAAAGTGAATGTGATTTCATCTCCCCTTTCTTGTTTGAAATAAATATACTCGTCAATCTTGACTCCCCAAAATTAACTGATTCTACTTGGAAAAGGGCTATTTTGATTAATTGCTATTTTTGCCTGATTTCGGAACATAATTGAGGATCAATTTCTTGGTTATGGATAAAGGATATATATCTTTGCCCTGTAGTATTTTGTTGGGGATACTCTCCTCTTGGTAACTTTAATGCAACAGCAAAACTACAAAAGCAGAATGTTTGACAAATTACTTTTCGAGAAAACCTGACATTTATAAATTGTTGCAGCCATGCTCTCCCCACATATTTGTTTGATGCACATTTTGATGTTTGGATCCGTCATTTGGTTTCCTGCGAGGCCTATTTTTAATTATTTTTTTCTTTCACTTAGTATTGACTTCTTATGAATTGTTTGGTATGATAAATGATACCTCCAATCATCTGTGACGATTTAGCTATCTTGTTTCGTGTATTATTTAAGTTGGGGTAAGTTTAACCCCTAAATATTATTGATTGTGCAATTTAGTCCCAATTTATTTTTTGCTTTTGCTCAGTATAGTCTTCTAACTTTCACTTTTTCGTGCAATTGAGTCATTTGTGGTCAATCGTCAGTTGGCACTGTCAATTTGCTGATGTAGGATGATTAACTGCGTAATTTAACCCTTTCAACATATATTATTTTCATTGTGTATACTTTTCATGATAGTGGATAGTTTCTTTCTATGAATCTAGTAATACCTTTTCTTTTTGTGATGATGGATGATTTTTTGATTAATCTCCCAATATTATTTATTTGCTAAATGTAGGCTATCATGTTATAATAATAATTTTTTTATTGTTCGATTCTTGGTGAGCATCTTATTTAGCAAAGATTTAGTTAACATTAGAAACATTATCTTATTTTTGTGAAATGAAAACTAATCTGAGGTAAATGTGACACGAGTCTATCAGTTTGGAACTTTTTTATGACATTAAAATTAGTGTGGGGTAAATGCCGAACAAGTCCATCGGTTTGGGACTTTTGCTATTATTAACCGAAGTATATATGGTTTTGAATTTGGTGCGATGATAAATTTTCTTTATCAGCGTTAAAGTTAAAAGGGAATCCACTAAAAGCAATTATAACATATGGAAAATTTATACAAGCATCAAACAAGCATGTGCAAATGTCACGAAAACCGTTAATTAACATAAAATAAACATAAACATGGGATGCAAAACATAATGATATGCCAAAACTATTGAAAAAAAAAATGCTACCACTACTTTTCAGCGAGCATATTTTCGCACGAAGAAAAACATAATTAACTGAATAGAACATTTCTTAGAAGTTTAAAAAAAAAAATGGTATTTGTGAAGTTGTTGACAAAAATACAATAAATACACAGTAAACTTTTAATGTAAAAACGAGTAGGGATTCATATGAAAGAATAAAATTTTTGAAGGAAAAGTTGAAACCACCAATGTGCAATTCGTCACCTAAAACAAGAAACAAATTTGAGTTTGTAAAATATTAGGTTACAATAAAAGAAATATGTAGAAGACTCGTAGTTCCTTAAGAATACAAATTTTATCAATTTTCATGCCCAATCTATTCAGACAGAAGATCTCATTAATCCATGGGAAAATGGATCAAAATTTAGATGACTATGACGAAAAGATAGCATCAAACATGTGTAGTAATAAAAAGAAAAGTAAGGATCATTGTATAGAACATCTGATGTTATCAATTTTCCTTCCACATACAATGAAAAACCCTCATTGAAGGACCACATTATAAGAAAGGAACGTAAAACACACACGTATCTTTTGCAAAGACATTCTTGTTTTCATTTTGATATTGACATTGCAAACAAAGTAAGCCAAAAAAGTGAGGAAATTCTACAATCGGGATTCTTTAATCTTGATACTTATATTGATGGCAAGTTTGATAGACGCATTTGGATGGTTAGAGTTGTATTGGTTCGCGTATACATGAGAGGAGTTAAGGAAGTGTTATTTCACATATAAAGGGCGTGAATTTTGGAAAATATATTTTAGTATATGCATGAAGAGAGGCCTTCCATTGTAGCTACAAATGGACCCAAATTTTGGAATTTCAGAAGGTGCAAATTACGAAAGGGTATAGTTGGATGAGGAAAAAGTTTGGAAACAACTACTTGAGCTTCTCATCTTTACATAGATTAGATAAATAATATGCAATTACAACATTTCATTTCACAAAAATGAAAGGGAGAAGCCTACATCATAGTAGTATGACAAAAATCGAAATCAGTGCATTTTATTTTACATCAATTGGTCTCATCTCATCATTCAAAACTTATGGTCCATAATGTTTCCAAGTTGCAGGGCACCAGAAAGATTGAGGCCCTTTCTCTTGGCAAATGTGGTAAGGGAAGGAGATACACAGCCAAAAAGTTTAAAAAAATGACCAACTTGAGGTTTCTTCAAGTGGATGGTGCTAATTTCATCGGAGATTTCCAAAGCTTACTTCCTGAATTAAGATGGCTTCAGTGGGAGGACTGTCCCTCGGATTTCGCAGCGGCCAACTTTCATCCAAAAAAATTAGTTGTACTCGATTTGTCATACAGTGCAATTTCAAAGGACTGGGGAGGATGGGTTCCACTCAAGGTAAGATGTAAAAAAGGCATCGAAGTATTTTTTTTTTTTTTAACTTAACATTTTTTTCCTTGTACATATAACATTTGAAAATTGATTTTCATAATTGAACTAGCCGTTTCTATTTAATTTCATAGTATTAAAGGAAAACTCAGTGCCCAATGATTGCATCTCTCTTTCATTTGGATTTGTCATATTCCTTTTTGATAATATAAGTTGCTAATGTCTAATAAGAAAATATCTCCTTTAAAATGTTATTCGGAAATAAATGCAGTTAGACATTCTTTTGCAATCAATATGTTTAAAAGACATTTATCTATTGTCGTGACCAAACACTACTAAAGGAGACATTTAAAATTAAATAGGACAATTATGAAGGAGTAGAGGAACACGGGTAATTTTTGAGGAATTCTAAAAGGTCAAAAACATAAGGAGTAGCAAAAAATCACGAGCTGTGACAGTCCAATTACACTGACGTATCCTTTCTTTCTTCTAGATGGTGACCGAGCTCAAAGTTCTCAACCTCACGTGGTGTCGATTTTTGAAAAGAATTCCTGACTTGTCCACTTTCAAAAGGTTGGAGATTTTGAGTCTTGAAGATTGTGGGAATCTGGAAGAGCTTCATCCTTCTATTACAAATTTGGCATCATTGATCGAGCTTGACTTAACACGGACATCGATCGCGAAATTGTCTAAAAGTATTGGGAATTTGCAAAATTTGAAGGTCTTACGTATTGCTGGAACTGGCATAACAGAATTGCCTGATGATATTGGGATGTTGGCAAAACTGCAAAATTTGGATGCTTGGGGTTGTAAAAATCTGGAGCGACTACCTAGTAATATATGCAAACTTATTTCGCTAGAGGTGCTCCACTTTATTGGATGTGTAAATCTTCAAGAATTACCAGAATTGCCCTCCTGCTTAAGGGAACTATCTATCACCTACCAGGGGCAGTCTTTGCCCCATCTTTCCCAGCTAACCCGTCTCAAGAGACTCTGTCTTGTTGATTGCCATCGGCTTGAATGTGTCCCAGAGCTTCCCATTGGACTATTGGAGCTTAATGTTTTCAAATGCGAAACATTGAAAGCCTTGACCAATTTGTCAGACTTGAAACACTTGCGATATTTCCGTATTTTGGAAAGCCCATCTCTGGAAGGATCGCCCGACGTGTCGAATTTTAGGCGTATGCAGATGAGAGAACTTGGCTTTAAAGAGACCCAACTCCCTAATTGGTTATATTTCGAGCGTTAGCAGACGTCAAGAGCTACGGGGGATAGAAGAGAAGGACGGCTGGACGTCCATGGAATCTCTCTCTCTCTCTCTCGGCTGGACGTCCATGGAATCTCTCTCTCTCTCTCTCTCTCTCTCTCTCTCTCTCTCTCTCTCTCTCTCTCTCTCTCTCTCTCCTAGTCAGTCGCCCTGCTGAAGATCGAAGAATGAAGCCACCGTTCGCACCGCTCATCCACCGCAGGCAGGCGAGCAGGTCGGTCGGCGCGGCGAAGATGACGATGGCGACGGCAACGAGGCGACGCCACGACTGGCAACGCCCTCTCCATCTGCTCCAGGTAAACGCACGCACGCGTCTTTCCTGTGGTCTCTCAACTTCATCTGCATTTTAGAACCACGTCGCTCCGGTGCGCGAGCTCATCGATTGTTTGGATTGGACATTTTAGTTTGCTCAGTAGTAGGTAGTGCGGTAGTTTCGGCAGCAATCGGGTAGGCGGTTGTTGCTGGAAGTCGCGCTGGCTGCCATGGTTCTGTCGAGATTTGGTGAGTTGACCAAGGTCACGAGCTTAAATTTGCTGTTTTTGAGCTGAGGCTAGCACGTATTAGTCAAATTCCTGCATTGGCGACGTTTTCAATGCTCTAAATCGGCCACGAGTGGATGTGTAGGGCATGATGCAGATGATCGATCAATCGCATTTGAAGTTTAGAGTTGATCCATCTCATGTTGTTAATTTGCAATTGCAGACAGTTGGGATGGCGGTGTTCAGTTTCCTAGCGGTGGCCTTCTAGGTCTTCTTGGGACTGTTGCTTGGGAGCGGGGCTGCTGAAATCACCATGACGACAATATACTCTTTTGTGGTGACTCCTTAGTATTTACTTTGTGCCATGATGACATTGATTGCTTTTCTTTTGTCATGGGGAATTGATGGGTTTTCCAACATATTTCCCCCGATTTTCAGGTGTTCTCGGCGATGTTTCTGTTTGTCTGGTGTACTGCGATAGATCCGATGGAAAGGACCAATTATAGAAAGAAGAAGAGGGGCTCCGAAGCGATGGTGCTCGCGGACTTTTGTGCCGATTCCTCGAGCTCGCCCTTCCAATTTCAATGCTTGATTTGCCTATGTGGGTAGTTCTTCTTTCTCTTTTTTCTTGAATGATGATGGAAGGAAGGTTGGGGTTAATATTCTTGTAGAAGTTTAATGGTGGCACCTCTGTATGTATATACAGAGAGATATGTAATAAAGCGAAGAGATTAGCCTGCGGAGATATCCTTTCTGGCAGGATATCAGTGAGTCTTCAGCACCTGACCGCTTAGCTTTGGAGGAGACACTGAACTCAATAGGTAAGAGTCAGTAGCTGTGGCATGTGGATGAGCTGAGTAGGAAAGTAGTGCACAAATATCTGTGGATAAGCTGAACATTGTTGTTTGGGGTACTATCTAGGAAAATACTTTTAACTTGTACTTTTACAAGATGGGCCCACCCTCCATTTGGAATTGAAGTTAAACGTGTGGGAGTGAAGGGTTGAAAAATTAGATAATATCCTTGGTCTATGATGACAAAGAGAAAAAGGCGCTTTGTCTTAGTCAAGTAGTTTTATTTTGTTTTATCGCCTTTTCAGGGTTTCATGAAGTCAGGAGTTGGGGCTCCTCTTTGTTTTTTGTTCTGCTTAGTAGATTTGTTTTTGGGGTTCGCATTATCTTTTATGGAGATTGTTAGGTATTTCCTCGTTGCCTTACTTAGTATACTTCTTGCATAACAAAGAAACCAAGGAGAAAATAAATTGAGATTGACTACCAGGGAGTGATTGGCAATGCTAATTCAGGGATTGAGTTCGTCTACCCTCTGACAAACTATTAGACAATCAATTAAATATGAACTATGATTATGAGTTGTGCCTCTCCATTGCAATTAGGGTGTGCTCTGGAGTTTCTCCCTTGCATGAACACAACATGTGTCATGTTGGCAGGTACTTGATGATGCTGATACTTGGACATTCATACATGTTAAATTGTTATTCCTGTATTTAGTTGCTCCCAAACTTTGTTCTACTAAAAGAAATATCTTACACTCATTTTTAGGAGTGAATGGGGTCATCGAGGTTAAACTATGTCCAATTATTTACCTTTTCATCTCTGCTTTTGGCTGATAAGCTGCTGGAATTTTGGCCCTTAAATTGATGGTATTTCATTGTTATACTATGCTGAATGCTAATAAGTTCCTCCTAGACTGGCTAGAGCATTATGACTAGTGGTTGTTAATTATAAACTATACAAGATTTTTTTACCTTGAAAATCGTATTTAGGATTGCTATCTATATGGGATACAATTAAAACAATGGAAGTTGGTCACATCAAAATCATTCCCATTGGAGATGTAGAATGGTTTCTAACCCTGGTCCTAAATATCCTACTTTGCCTTATTTAATTAGCACTCAATCCCATGGTAAACCAAATTAGGCTCCAATTCTTATTTTGCATGACCCATTGTACATCTAAAACAATATCTAAACGCCAAAGCTGCTAATCGGGGCTAACTTTGGGTTTGAACTATAAGGGAATTATCAATTAAGAATGAGATGTTGCCCTCATCCTGAATTAGATTGCATGGAAGGTTAATTGTTGGTGGTGGCAAGGCTGAATATACTTTCTGTACACACTTGGGAGAATCCATGAGGTTTTCGCTGATGTAAGAATAACCTTTTATTGGTGGAGTTGGAAGTGGGCTCCACCTTCATGAGAACTTGGATTGGGGTAAATGAAAGGTCTGCTGTGTGTCCACAGACAGCAATGCAGCACAATACCAACACCTTTGTACTGCAGCCATCTTTCCTGGTTGGGGACGGAATTCTTTTTTACATAGTAGCACATACCTCTTTGCCTTTTCTATTTTTTTCATCCTCCTCTCTTCTTCTTTTCATTGCCATTATCTGGTTTTGCCTTTGTGTTCGTAAAATTCTAAACGCAAGTGCACGTATCGAACAAGTAATATAATGATGAGAAAAAGTATCGTCCCACGGAGATCGATGATTAATAAACTAATTAAATACTAAAATAGATTAATTCTAAAATTTATCTAACAAATCAAAATATAATTTAGAATAAATTAAAAACAAAACTTGAAGACTAAATGCAGTAAAATCAATCGATAAATATGTTAGAGCATCCGATTTCACCATAACCACTAGATATGAATTTCATATTGTTATAAATACAAGAACGATATCAAACATGTGATAGCGGAATTTCCTAATCTATTTACTATCCTATCTCTAGGTATAGCAAACTTACTCAGCTTATTAATTCACTATATCTCTATGTGAATTAAAATAAACATGAGTGCATTAAAAACTATGAATATTCCCGGTTTACAATGAGTCTTTTGGATCACCTTATCACCGAAAGCTACACAAATAACGCGGTATATTTCTATCCACGTTTAATTCATGGTTATATATTATAATGAGCAATTGCATATTATCACCTCTCGCCTCAAACATGCACATCAAATCATTCAAGTGGTGGCAAAGTCCACTCAAAAGCATTAAACGCAATAATAAATAACTCACATGAATGAAATCAATTGTAGAACATAAAAATCATGAAATTCACATCATCATGGTTAGCTACATCGTAGCTCTAACAAATGAAAATTAGAACATAGTAGAATAAGAAATAAAAATATAAATATAAATCAAACCCAGCATCTTGAATCAAAGAACAAGAATTCTGTCTTCTCTTCAAAATACTTGAAAAACTCTCAGAAGAATGAAAAGCGATCTCTCTCTCAAAAAAAAAACCCTAGCTGCTCTCTCTTCCTATTTATAGGAAATCTAAAATATCTATCTCTCAATCTTTGCAGATAACATCGTGGAACAAAATCAAGAATTTCCCGATTTGATATCCATCTTCCACCGCCGCTTGCTTTTATTTGAATTCCCGATAATTGCCATTCTTTTCCTTATCTTTTCCATATCTCATTATTCTCGCATAAACAAGGAAAATTTAAATAATCGAAGGAAATCCAAATATTTTCTCATAGATAATGCATTAATTGTTGCTTAAAATAGGTAAAATAACTCTATTTTTATAGAGTTATCAAATCCCCAAACTTAACATTTTGCTAGTCCTCGAGCAAAATCAAGACATAACACATACTTAACCTAACAACCTTCTCCATGACATCTTTCTATAATTGCTCAAATTCACAATTCAAAGAAAAACACAAATTTCATCCAATCATTGAAATCGATTTATAAGTTAAGACCAATTCTAACTATATGATCCAAGTGTGTGTGTGAAAGTCCCCATCTTTTTTGAATTATATGCAATCCAAATAAATTCACATTAACATGCAACCTCTCAAAAATTCTCAATAATTATGACCAAATCTCATAGGTTTGCTTTTCATTCCTCTCTCCACTAATGTAAGCTAATTATCCAATCAAAAATCAATAGGACTTTTCTCGGGTTGTAATGTAAGACTGAGCTAAAGGTGAGATAACGGGAATTTTAAGCTCAAATCACCCATCAACACGTTGATTTCGAGGATCTAATTAGAGCCAATGTCACTGTCCAATTTCACTCCTTCAAAATAATTTTTCTTCCGCCATATATCATTATTCTTTTTTTTTTTTCTTTCCTTTCTCTTTCTCTTTTCTCTTTTTCTTTTTTTTTTTTTTTTTGAATTGCTTTATGGTGGAGTTTCTCCCAAAGTCCCTCCAAATGTAACATAAAAATTTCCAACCCATTGAGTATCCAAAAGGCTCACTCAATTGAAAGTTGGATAAGGAACCATAAAAGCAATTTTTTTTTGACAATACACCCCAAACAACCACTGCACTCACTTTTTTTTTCTTCTTTTTACTTCATCATTCCTTCCAAATTTCTATCAAGCTCAAATAAATTTTTTTTTTATCCCAAAAGAAAATCAACGTGTTCATAGGGCATGGGATAAGGATATAATTTGATCACGGCTAGGCTAAACATATATGGGTGCCACTGAAAAATTGGGTAATAATTAAGGCTCAACGGGGTGACGAGGGATAAATAAATAAGGTTGGCTTGAAAGGCTCAATCGATCCAAAAACTGCCTATATCATTTTCTCAATTAGATTTAGCTTAAGATTTCGCCTCAAGAGAAAATCAAACAAATTCTAAGATTTGGGTGAAATTTAAGAAAATCACATATTTCACATGAATGTTCTCTAGATTTACACATAATTCAAAAAGTAAGGACTTTTAGTGCTCAATAAGTGGATCAACATAATCAGAATTAAGATTAACTTACACATCAATTGCAAGTTTAAATAAAATTTAAATTTTCCTAAGAATCATAAAAATTTACAACCAGGAAAGCAATCATGATAAAAAAAAATTATCCAAAAATTTGTCTCCCCCAAACTTGAATGAAGCAATGTCCTCAATGCGAAAAATAGAAATAGGAAGAAGAAAACTCCCTGGTTGTAGGATAAGTCCATAGATGACCTTGATGATTAAACTCTTGAAAGGTGCTCCCTAAAAATTAACCTGGATAAAATAGAGAAAAGTTAATCTTTTTTTTTTTTTTTTTTTTTGCAAAACGTAAACTTAAAAATAAATAAAAACATAATTAAAATGCTTGGGTTGCCTCCCAAGAAGCGCTTGCTTTATAGTTTTCAGCCAAACTATCTCAGATGTCGCTATTCTGGAGGATGAAGTTCACTGGTGGTCTTCTGCTTGTTGTAACCACCTTCAAAGTAGGGCTTCAAACGTTGACCATTCACTACTTCTTGCATCTTCAGGTTCAAACGTCTCTGAGGTTGGATAGTGGATTTATATTGTTCCTCCATCAAATCTGTCAAAGAAGAAGATATAATTACGGGTAAACAAGAAACTCCATCTAAATAAGCATATTTCAAATGAGAAAGTAAGGGTTTGAGTTCAAGAATTGGAGGCTCTTCAATTGATGGTTTAGGCTTTGTAATGTGTTGTCCCAACTCCTCAAATTTAATTGCCTTTTGCCTTGAATATGGAGGAATTGCATCCATGAAATTTGTGTACTCCTTTATCTCCTCATTCTGAATATCTTTGTCCCTTAGTTGAATCAAACATGCTTCAAGTGGATCTTCAAAAATATTTTCCTAGAAAACCTTATTCACCAACTTGTCAACAGTCTCAACTCTAAAACAAGAATTATCATCGATGGATATTTCATTGCTTTAAAAACATTAAATGAAACAAGATCATCTTGAACTCTAAGGATCAACTTCCCCTGTTGTACATCAATAAGAGCTCTTCCTATTGCTAGAAAATGTCGACCTAAGATAAGTGGTACCTCAAAATCTTCCTCCATGTCAAGAACTATGAAATCTGCAGGAAAGATAAATTTGTCAACTTTTACCAAAACATCTTCCACAATACCTCTCGGATATTTAATTGATCGATCGGCTAGTTGAAGTGACACCGTGGTTGTTTTTACCTCGCCCAATCCTAATTTCTTGAAAATAGAATAAGGCATCGATTAATACTTGCACCTAAATCACATAATGCTTTTTCAAAGTAAGAATCCCCAATAGTGCAAGGAATAGTAAAACTCCCTGGATCTTTTAATTTTGGAGGCAATTTGTTTTGTAGGATGGCTGAACACTCCTCGTTTAACTTCACAGTCTCATAATCCTCCAGTTTCCTTTTGTTTGCCAAAATCTCCTTCAAAAATTTTGCATAACTAGGCATTTGCGCTAAAGCATCTGCAAAAGGAATGTTAATGTGCAATTTTTTAAATACATCAAGAAATTTAGAAAATTGCTTATCCATTTTGTGCTGTCCGGAGTCGCTGAGGGAATGGAATTGGCGGCACATATGGCTTGGGATTATCTGGAAAAAGTTTACTCTTACTTGTCTCCTTCGATTGTTTATTGATCACCTCTTCTTTATCTCTGACAATCTCTTTTTCTCCAACTTGTTTACCACTTCTCAGGGTAATAGCCTTTATGTTTTCAATTGGATTTTTCTCTATGTTGCTCGGCAAAGAACCCTGTTGCCTTCCTGACATCATGCTTGCTAATTGACCCACTTGCATCTCCAGATTTCGATTGAAGCCTCTTGGTTTTGAAATCTCACATCCGTGCTTTTGATGAAGTCATGAGTTGTGTTAGCAAGTTTGGTGACTATGTCTTCCAAATTTGACTTTGTCTCTTCTAATTGTTTGAATCCCGGTGGTCTCGTCACATTCGATTGTTCCATGAAAAATTTGGATGATTGCGCCATCCCTGGATTGTATGTGTTGGAGTAGGGATTATTTCGCGACCTGTTAAAATTCCCAACAAAGTTAGAATTTTCACTAGGTTATTTGAAAGTATTACCTACCTGACACTCTGTGCTAACATGTCCTCCACCACAAAAATCACATGTCAAATTGTGAATTTTCATGGCTGAAACACTCATATTATCTAGCTTTTTGTTGAGTGTTTCAAATTGTGCAGCAATTGCAGCAAAAGCATCAACTTCATGAACTCCGCTAACTTTTCGCATTGGTAATCTCTCGCAGGCCACCGATAACTATTGGACGCCATCTCTTCTAATAAATTGTAGGCTTCTTCTGGTGTTTTATTATTTAAAGTCCCCCCGCAGCTGCATCAATCATAGAACGAAGATTTACACTAGAGCCATTATAAAAAGTTTGTACCGCATCCATACGGGTAGTCCGTGATGTGGGCATCTCCTAAGAAATTCTTTGAATCTTTCCCATGCTTCATATAATGATTCATTATTCATCTGCATAAAATTAGTAATATCGTTACGCATCTTCGCAGACTTTGCAGGTGGAAAGAACTTACCAAGAAATTTCTGAGCCATATCATTCCATGTAGTAATTGATCCTGCAGGAAGAGAAGAAAGCCAACTCTTAGCTTTATCTCTAAGAGAGAATGGAAATAATCTTAATTTAATAGCATCATCTGTAACTCCATTATATTTAATGGTGTCACGATTTCAAGAAAAGCATCGATATGAGCGTTTGGATCATCGCTTGGTAGCCCACCGAATTGCACCGATTGTTGAAGCATCCGAATAAGTGACAGCTTAATCTCAAAGTTGTTTGCTTGAATTGCAGGTCTTCTGATACTTGATGTGGTGCCTTGAACTATTGGCGCAGCATAATCTCTTAAGAGTCTACGTGGATTTTCATTATCACCGTCTCGCCATCTTAGTGTGATTCTTTCGTTCTCTTAGTCGCCTTTTGAATGTACGCTCGATTTCTGGATCAAGCTCAACAAGTTTCCCTTGTTGGCTACGTGTCATAAACCGATGTACACCCCTGAAAAACAAAACAAAAACTAGATTAAACTTAGAATTATCTGGTATCAATATTAATCAGTATTAAACAAACGACCCCCGGCAACAGCGCCAAAAACTTGTTCGTAAAATTCTAAACGCAAGTGCACGTATCGAACAAGTAATATAATGATGAGAAAAAGTATCGTCCCACGGAGATCGATGATTAATAAACTAATTAAATACTAAAATAGATTAATTCTAAAATTTATCTAACAAATCAAAATATAATTTAGAATAAATTAAAAACAAAACTTGAAGACTAAATGCAGTAAAATCAATCAGATAAATATGTTAGAGCATCCGATTTCACCATAACCACTAGATATGAATTTCATATTGTTATAAATACAAGAACGATATCAAACATGTGATAGCGGAATTTCCTAATCTATTTACTATCCTATCTCTAGGTATAGCAAACCTACTCAGCTTATTAATCCACTATATCTCTATGTGAATTAAAATAAACATGAGTGCATTAAAAACTATGAATATTCCCGGTTTACAATGAGTCTTTTGGATCACCTTATCACCGAAAAGCTACACAAATAACGCGGTATATTTCTATCCACGTTTAATTCATGGTTATATATTATAATGAGCAATTGCATATTATCACCTCTCGCCTCAAACATGCACATCAAATCATTCAAGTGGTGGCCGGTCACTCAAAAGCATTAAACGCAATAATAAATAACTCACATGAATGAAATCAATTGTAGAACATAAAAATCATGAAATTCACATCATCATGGTTAGGCTACATCGTAGCTCTAACAAAAGAAAATTAGAACATAGTAGAATAAGAAATAAAAATATAAATATAAATCAAACCCAAAGCATCTTGAATCAAAGAACAAGAATTCTGTCTTCTCTTCAAAATACTTGAAAAACTCTCAGAAAAATGAAAAGCGATCTCTCTCTCAAAAAAAAACCCTAGCTGCTCTCTCTTCCTATTTATAGGAAATCTAAAATATCTATCTCTCAATGCTTTGCGAGATAACATCGGAACAAAATCAAGAATTTCCCGATTTGATATCCATCTTCCATCGCTGCTTTTATTTGAATTCCTGATAATTGCCATTCTTTTCCTTATCTTTTCCATATCTCATTATTCTGCATAAACAAGGAAAATTTAAATAATCAGAAGGAAATCCAAATATTTTCTCATAGATAATGCATTAATTGTTGCTTAAAATAGGTAAAATAACTCTATTTTTATAGAGTTATCAATTTGTTTTATTCTCTTCTTTACTCATGCCCCAGATGCTTCTCTAGTTGACTTTCTCTAATAGGCATGAGAGTTTCTTCATTGATCTACTTCTTTTGCTGTGGTGATGCTCTTGCTTTTATCTTCTACTTTTGAACTTCATTCCCTTTTTTCAATGACAACATACAGGTGTTAGTGTAGAAGAAAAGATAAAGAGTATCACTTTTAGACCTTAATTTTCTGTAGTCTTATGATCATTGATCCAAAGTCCAATTTCAATCATTTTTGGATCAATCTTAACAACCTTAAGCTTAAGGGTTAGATTTTATACTGCAGGAGATTGCCTCCCATTTGTGTGCGATCGTGAAATGTCGTTTCGTGTAGCTGTGACATGCCATCTATGTAGAACTATCTAAAAAAGGAATGTGCTTGGCATATCGACATGGGAATTGGCTCTAGGCAATCTGTTGGGATGTAAGATCTCAGGCCTGGTGCTTGTGGTCTAGAATCTAATATTATGGAATCCTCTTCGGTTTCTCATCTTCTGTTTCTGGATTCTCTCCCATGATTGCCCCAAATTTTTACTTTTTGTTCGCCAATTTATTTATGAATCGCATTACTTCTTTTCATGTCTAGTTCAGGATACATTTGATGACATATCCTTTATGGGGATCTATACTGTTTTCAAGTTTTCAAGTGGCGGGGATCCTCTTCATAGAGATACCTGTATTTGTTTGTACCTTGCTATTGTCCCTTTTGGTTCCTCTTTTGACAATATTATCATTCTAGAGTGACAAATTTTCCATGTTGTTAATCAAATAGTTCAAATCAAAGTTTTAATGGTGATCTAGACGTAATCAAGTCATTGACTTGATTGGATAGTGACCTATGTGTCACATCTTTGTCATGATAGGCTGCAACAGCAATGGTGCAGCAAGCTGTGCAATATGTTGGCCAGACACTTGATCTTGAGACCAAGATAAAGCTTATTAAGACACTTAACTCTGTTGCCGGTGGGAAGATGAATATGTGAAATCAAACTCTGGTGCAGCTTATGTTCATCAGCAATCTGCTTTTATTTCATGATTTTTGTAGCTAGTTTCGTAATGTAGTTATATTTTGAAATTGAGAGAGCATGATTGTTCAAGAAACTTGCAAAAATAAAGGAAAAACAGAGTCTTCTAGCATTACTGATTTGATGCAAGAAATGTGGGTAACTAGAAGTTGACTTCTGTTCTCACTGATCTTGTAATTGGTTTTCCCTTGTCCTACATTCCTATGACGGTTTGAAATGCAGGTAGGAACTTTTGGGGCAAAGGCAAAGACAGAGAAAATTGCCTTTATTTTTGAACAAGTGCGGGTCTTTTGTATTGCTTTTAGCCATTCATGCATTATTAGTATGATTGTTTTTCTGATTGATGGATTTTGCAGGTTCGTCTGTGTAAGGGTTATGTCTGTGCACGTATCATTTCCAGGAAGGTGAACTCCCAAGTGTTTGATGCAGATCCTTCCATAGAAAAGAAAAAGTCTAAAGAAGGTGAAAACATCGTGGAGCAAGCGTCAGCTGATATTCCATCTCTTCTGGAGTTGAAACGGATAGGCGATTACTCATGATATGGTAAATTGGTGTTTTGCTTTTCGAATGTTGTGTCCACTATCTTTGACTAATTTGTTTTTGCTGATCAAATGCCACCTGGTATTCAGGTTGTGGTTCACCATGAACTCGTATGGCTTTATATATCTGGCACACACTCTTCTTTCTTTCTAGCTGTATCGCAAACTCTGACGTTCCAAATGTACTTGATGGATTTGAACTCCCATCTCAGGTTACCTCACATTTATGTGGATAACAATGTAGGTATTACTCACATAACAATGATTGCCTTGAGATTTGTCGATACCATAAGGGGCTATATGAGATTCCATCAGTAAAGGACAACCCAACCCAGAGCAGTGGATATGGGTGAAGCTCTTTCCTTGTTAAGTCTTCACTGAGTTTTTGAAGGCAGAGCTGTTCATAATGTGATTTAATTAAATGCAGGTTCTAAGGAAAATCTGCTGGTACTTAGTTCTATCACCACATGATCCTATGCAATCAAGCCTTCTTAATGCAACTTTAGAAGAAAAACATCTATCAGAAATTCCCCAATTCAGGTACCATCTTTGAATTGTGCTAGGTAATTGATTGTAGATCTTGCAATATCTCAATAATGTGCCATAGGATTTGGTCGACCATACCTTTGATATTTTAATGTAGGTTCTGCTGAAACAATTGGTCACATTGGAGGCTCCAGCGGACTCCTCTTTAAAAGAACTTTCAAAGGTGAATTTGAGAATGAGAAAACGTGCTAGCAGGTGCACTTGTTGGGAATTAGACAGGGCCCGATCATTGTCAAAAGAAGAATTTTGGCTTCTCTTTGGCATAACAAGCTACCTTTCTAGGAGCCTCTTCAGAGAATCATTGAACATGTAATTACAAAACTTGTCGTTTTTCTTCTTTTCATTGGAACAGCACTCAAATGTGACTCAATCTGTTTTCTGCAGAATATTATCGTTGTTTTGAAGTATCGCTCAAGGATTACCTTCAAGAGACTTGCAAAGCTGTTATGCCTCAGTATCTAGGTCTGATTATGTGGAACATTTGTTGATGTTCTTTATCGGTGTCACACTTTATGAATGATTGCCTAGACCCCTCATTTAACCCTAAGCAGCTTCTCTGCCTGTGATCCCTGATTGGGGCATGGCTGCTGGACTTGGATACAAGTTCCTAATATGTATAAAAGAGGTTTTGGTGTGTTGAAAGCCAAAGATTTGTCATGGATTCCAGAATGTTGTCTTCATCGTTTTGTTCTGTAAACATTCTGGCCGACATATGTGTACTTTTTTTTTTTTTTTTTTTGGCTTAATCAACTTCTGCTCATAAATTTGTTGTAGCTGTAGGCGTCATTGTCTGGCATTGTGAAACCATTTCTTGTCCCATGGAACCTGAATCCTTAATGCACTTTAGAAGCGTGGGAGGAGCTCTGCTATATTGCTAGAAATAGCTGAGTGAGCTTTTCTTGCCGGTATTGACACTCACCATTTCCTGTGTTACAAAAGTATATCTTGCTAGAGATCTTGATTAATGTGTACAGAAAATCTCTGTAGCTGAATCACTTGAAGAAGAGCTTTGTGTTTGGGTTCTCTTACTCTGTTGTTAAGAGCTTAAATCAATCACATTAAATCAACACTATCAATTGACAGACAGACCATATAATGATAATTATACACGCTGGTATGATATTCTATTGTCTTGACCTCTTACTTCTATATTACCATTTTAGGAAGCTGAGAAGCATCTCTCCTTAGTGGTTGTTTCCAAGTACCTGGTGGTAATGGCAAAGATTAATGGGAATTGTCAGTTTGAAAACGGCACAACAATGAGATTTTAAACTCAGGTGACAAATTTGGAAAAGCCGCTTGACCTTGTTGAGAAAAGTTGCCGCCAAATCCCAATGCTGTGTGACATCAAGAGATGAAGCATCACTTCCAGGTGGTGGTGGAGATGTGGTGTTGCCGGTGGTTGTGTCTAGTAGTGACAGAGATCCCGCTGGACTAGAGGTTGAGCCGATGGAAGTTTCACTGATGGTGACCACCAATTTTTGGCCACGAGAGCAATGGACACGTTTAGGAAAGTGTATATGCGAGCAATACTCGCCAGCTGCAGCGACAAAAAAGGCTGTCAGTCTATTGCTTAGGGTGGTGAACGGAGAAGCGGTGTTGCAGTTGTCATTGTTGTCTTTTGACACGTACACAACATTGTAGTTGTCGTTGTTGGAACCTATATTGAAAACTGCAAAGATGATGGAAGATCATCCAGCATTGAAGAGTGACGCTCAAGATTGATTGCGGTTACAAGTAATCTAGAACGGACGGGTCAGAGCAAAGTCATTAAAAATTACGATAAGCGAGTATCTGATTCCTACTCGAAGAGCACCAAAACGAGAAGGGCGTTTTGGCTCACCCAGTCAAAGGACATGGTGGTGTTGGAATGGATCCTTCTTCCCGCAGAACCTCTGATTATTTGCACTTAGCCATTTTGGTCAGGCTTGTGCCATAATCTCAGGTCGAGGTCGCCCCTTAGATCTCCATTCTTTGTCGAGGAGGTGATTTTTGAGCGCAAACAAAAGTGGGAAGTAAATGTTGCGAATGATACACATGGACTGTATGGTGAGTCACTAGTTTTGTTGCTTCGACTGAGTATAATACTTTCTTGAGTGGCTGATGACCAAGACTGCGATCAAAAACGAAGGAAGCCTGTGCTTATCTTTTGATGGGAGTGAAATTACTCAGACTCTAGGATGTTGCCCAAACAGATTGCGGGATGAGGTGGGAATGAACGCGATGCAATAATGCTCAAACCAATTATAATTGGATTAAGGAGGACAATTTAATCATGGGCTGCAATCTCGCAAATTTTCTAGTCTCTATTCTATACAATTTCTTGATCATTCCAGCAATCGATCAGAATATTTTGACTAATTGATATCTATAAAAGTTCTCCATTATAACTAGATTAGAACATATCGCAATTCATATCACTTATATATAATGTCATATTGCTTAATCCGAATTCCCACTCCAGGCAATAAAATTGATTGCTTTATGGTTCAGAAAGGCCTAGGCCGGGTACTTAACACCCATGCCCAGGTCCATCGAAGCTCGACCTGACACTCATGCCTAGGTCCATTGAAGCTGTCCTCGAGCCTTGATGCCAAGGAGGTCCCTCGCGCTTAGGACACGAGTCCGTTGAGGCAAGGTTAAGACCCCAACAGTAGTGCTGAGGATCCAGGCAATGGCACTAGGGTCCTAGGCTTAACCTTCATGGACCCGAGCCTAACATTGATGATCCCAAGCTCATGGACTGGGGATCCAAGTAGGGGCCTTAAGTATTGGGCCTAGCATTAGGAGCTCGAACACGTGCGCCAGGGTCCTAGGCTCGGCTTCAATGGACCCGAGCACGGGCACCAAGGTCTCAAGCCCAATTTCGATGAACTCAAGCTAGGGTGCTAGGAACCTAGGCATAGGCATCGAGGTCCCAAGCCCAACCTCAATGGACCTCTAAGTGGGCACCAAGAAGCCAAGCTTGACCTCAATGGACTAGGGCCCAAGCCTTAGGGAGCCGGGCACGAGCTTTAAGAACCTGATCCTAAATGTTTGGGCTTCAACGAATCAGGGAGCCAGCGTTGAGGACTGAGTCCATGAATGGGGGTCCTAGCCTAGCCTTGATGTACTTAGGCTCGACTTAGATGGACCCGGGCAGGGGCTTTAGGGTCATGGGCACAATCATGGGAATCCAAGGTGCAACCTCAATGGACTGGGGCTCAAGCGTCGGGGTCCTAGGCCCTGCCTCAATGGACCCAAGCTTGCTCTCAATAGACCCGGTCCCGCTGCCAAGGGCCTAGGAGTGAGTTCCTACATCCAAACACAAAGTTTCTAGTCCAAAAGTTTATATAAATTGAAAAATGATATCTGATTTTTAAAGAAGAAATCATTTAAAGAAAATTTTTCCGGAAAATATTTTTTTGCGAAACGAATTTCTGTCAGATATGGGAATTGGCCAGTTTATTGCATATTCTGAGTTTTAGAATAGCCAATGGAACGGGCTGAGCCGTTACCGTGGGCCGTAATGAGACTTGTGCGCCGCATCCCATGATGCGATCATTGCTCACGGACTTCTCATTTTACTCTTCTTGTTTTTCGCATTGAGTTCAGTCCGTGAGAACGGGGAATTCCACCACATTATACCAGCAATTGTAAACCCATTTAGAAATACTAATACAAAGAGGAGCTACATCCTCTCGAAAAAAAAATGGGCCGATCCTTTACCTCAACAGGTGGGGAGATCTGGAACACCATACTTTTGCGCCGAAACTTAAAAATATTATTTAAATTTCAGAAAATTATGAATAAACTCATTAGTGAATCTACATGTTACAATTTGACTGCCATGAAAATTTTAGCGGTTTGGGGTTTTTTTCTTCCCTGAAAAAATGGCGAAAGTATGTGAGTTTTAGGATTTGGATATTGTGAAAAGTAAGAAGTAAAAGTTATATAGGTTAATGTTTTCTGGTGTGCAAGCGGCCGATTCTCAATTTAGAAAACCATGATCACCTTGTCATGTCGTCAAGCAACCACCTTGGGACAGTCGCACAAATGCCAGGCATTTCATGTGTGGCTTGACCATAGTTCAATGAATAGTGTCGATCTCACGAGATCTTTCTTTCTTTGAATCACGTCAGCTTGTTTATCTGCTTAATTTGATCTCACGGATGCAAGGTAGTCTACATCTACATGCATTGTTGTATCTATTTATCAAAAATCATATGTGACACAGAAAATTATATCTTATCCAGCTTCGTTCTTTTCAATATGAAAGTTTGTTCATTCAAATGCATCCATAATGATCAACCACAAGAGCGTATGTATGTACGTATATATAATATATATTTATGATGTCACAATTAGTAAAATATCTTTATATTTAATATCAATTTCTATGTGAAAATGGAATGTAATTGAGTTGCTATTCGACCGTCCGGGACAAGCCCTCCAAAAGAGAAGTCCAATTGTCAACCTACTAACTCCCACCAACATTCGTTCCTATCTCCACATGAATACAACGCAGACCATAAAAACAATGCCGGTGCAATGAACATTCCATGGGAATGGAAGAGAAATCCTTCAAGCTGATGGTTAAATGTCCACAGGATCTTGGGCAATCTGCATTTGTTTATGCAGGCTAAACCCTAGATTCAAGGAATCGAACATACATATCTTATCTAGTTGTCCAAATTCGAATCAATAAAGGGTCGTCCAAATACTAAAGTTTAAAGAAAAAGGAACGACATTGAACCTGGATTCCGTAAATCACCATGTTTAAACAAAACCTTTGATTAATCTACCATCCCATTACTTTTTAAAATTTTCTTTTTTGGTAGACGGAAACTGCCGTGTGCCGATTTTGTCGCAACATCTTATTATATTCTTCAAAAAATTGGAGAAGGTGACAAACCCATTAGCTCCCTTTTTAAATTGGATAGGTTCATTCAGGACTCTCAATCGAGGATTATGCATTGAACCATGCGTAGCAATTTGTCAACCGGGCAAAAACGGGAGTGGAAATTTGACAGCATTATTCAGTGGACTTTGAGGAGGAAGAGATGATGATGATGACGACGATGATGAGTCGTGGATTCGTCATTAATCTTCGCATTGTTAGTGGCCATAAACTTCTGATTAACGTAGTCATATCCATCTAAACTTTTATGACTTTGGTTTAAAAGATAATCCAAGTCGGTATTGCTTTAGTTGCCTGATGACAGATACGGTATAATGTACAAAGTGGATGCATGGATGGATCGCTTCCTTTCATCGACAGTCTAGTAATTATATAGAAATTAAAATTCGAAATCGATTGAATACACAGCAAAAACCTTTGCCTAAAAATAGCCCGAAAATGAACAACTAGTCGTGAAATAACATGAAATTGACTGATTTTACAGCCAAAAATGATCTCAAAAGATCCCCTCAAGGCCATAATATAGAAGTCCGAAGGAGTTTTGTGGATTGATAATGTGGATCTCCTAAGTCTTCTCCAATCAAAAGTCATATTCCCTAGTTGAACAATGTGCAAATTGCATTTGCAAACTCAATGATATCTATCTTTCTGAAAGCTCGAAAAACTAATTAACAACCTGTAACATCACGCTTTAGAGGCGTGCAAATTCCACTTTCCTTTAGGTTGATTTTACTTTTCTTCAACTTTTGACAAAGTTGGAACTTGATCATTCTAGATACAAAGTACTTGAGATTTATTCACAACCTCCTCTTATATTTGGTAGAATTTTAATTAATACTCTAAGTTTTGCATCTTTCCAAACTAAGTTGGTATTAATCCAAACATTCTAAAATGGGCATAAAACCGTCTTGATATCACTGAACAAAGCTAGCCACACTAATCGCTCTTCTACACCTTGGACTATTCAAATAAATATGTGTATTAAACCAGGTATTATAAAATATGCAAATCATAACACTTCATGATATAATTAAACACGGTTATAGTTATACCTAATGAACATTGAATCTGAGATAACATCTAGAGACACAAAAAGACCTTAGGATGAGAATGAAGATGTATACAAAGATTTTGATACATATAACAATGGCCTAATAGCTCCTAAAAGAATTCCTTCTCACGCACCATCTTGAAATCCACTATTCAATTCCTTGATCACCCCCAATTCAAAGAAAATACCACACAGGCAACAACTTCTTGGCCAAGATTACATGTAGATGTCAGGATAAATTAGACTTTTCCTTAAATCTTTACTTAGAATGGTGAATATATAACACATAACTTAGAGACCAATCAGTGACGTGCTTTAAACACGGGGCAAGATTACTTTGATTTCAAAACTCATAAATGCTCAATTAGAACTTTAAATCGAATCGAACAAAGATCAATTCTACTCATGAAAATTAAATCAATCGATCCACCTTTTTTAGACTAGCGTAAATTGTTATGATCTTCAAATAGTCCATCAGCTTGAGTATAGTTTAGGTGTAGAATCTTCTCATGTTTGTGGGCAAAAATCCACAATGATAACCTACTCGATCCTACATCTTTATCGCGTAGTTGCCATGTTGAGGCTATAAAACGTCAAGATTTGGGTGTTCCAAGGACAAAGTCGAGTGGACTGGTTGTAATAAGTCGACAGCATTTGCTTTATTGTCTGAGGAGTAGAGGGGACTGAATGTAACCCATGATTCGAGAATCGAGGTGCCAAGTCGATCAACACGATGCTGACGCATTGTATTTTTGTGGAGATGCTAACTAGAAGAAAATAAGCACTTTGATCGAGAATGATCGCCCATCACGCATTGCTTGGTAATTAAGGTCTACAATTTTGTCTAGTAGTAAAAAAATTGTTTTACAGCTGGTGTTGATCAATCAATTAAAGGCTAGAGCAAAGTCTTCGGACTTTCATTGGATATACTCACGACATGAAGAAAAATTATTACCCAAGTGAAATTTACACATTGATATGTACCCAATTTTTTATCTTGATAAATGAATCATATTATTAATCGTTGATTATTTCAATGATGCGGATGTGGTCAGAATTCTCACCTTTCTCCGTTAGAACGAAGGCTCGACTGGGAATTATGCTCCCCCCTCCCAAAAAAAAAAGGGCTCAACTTTGGCTATGGTGAGGAGGGTTTCTCTGACTCTAGCCCATACTCATGGACATCTTCAAAAATCACCTGCATTTCATGACAAATGCCCTATCATTGAATGCACATAATGCATTTTTCTTTTCATGTTGTATCAAGAATTGCAGATGCATGCACTTTACATCCGTGACCCTTGTTCCGTTCCCCTCCCCTGACAATGTCAGCTCTTTTGAACCCACCATCTTTGACAAATCCCAAAACCCTAATGTTGCCTCTTCCTTTCCTTAACATTTCTGCGTGACCTTGATGCCCACATCTAAGACTTGTAAATCCAACGAGATTGGTCGACTGAATTCTACTTCCTGAATTAACCAAAACATTGGAAAATCTTGGATCTTGGTCCCAAAAGATTTATCTTGAGGTGGCTTAGTATGGAACCCATCTTCTGTCGTGCTGTCCTGTGCTGTTATAGTTCTTTTGGAGATCGGCCACGTTCTAGAAGAACAGGAGCAAGTTGAGTAGGGGAACTACAAAAGATTGTCTCCTTGTTGGTGCATGCTAGTTGCTGTTCTGTCTGAATCGGAAGAATATGACCGCACAGTACCACCACCAAACATCATTCTTGATGTTTGTGAATATTCATGGGATGGGCCTGAGGGTCCCGTAGGGGATAATTTGAGAAAATTTAGATGTCTATGGGGGGCAAATAAAAATCAAGAAAAATATGTTGTTGATCTTTTCTTTTCTCTCTCTCTCTTTTTTTTTTTTTTTTTGCTATTGGCCACATTGTCGGTAGTGCTTTATTTTTTTGCTATTGGCCACATTGTCCTCTCTCTTTTTTTTTTTTTTTGCTATTGGCCACATTGTCGGTAGTGCTTTATTTTCCTAACAACTTGGCATTTGATAATTTGGAAAAAAAAGCTACCCATTTGCAGGTCTCTTTGCTCTTTTGCCCTTTTCGATTGGAAATTTCCTGTTCTTTTTCGTCAAATTGATGTGATTCCTCTCATTGAATCCTCACAACCTGAATGGAGTATAGTTGTTTTGGATAATTTTTATTATTTATATGCTGCATAAATCTAGTGGACAACTAGAATATACAAATCATTTGATCAATGGGTCCTCACTAATCACGTGTATATCATTCTTTTTACTTTTTCTAAGTTTTGTTCATTAAACATGGTACATGTTGCACTGAGAAATGTCTTTGGGCGTGATGTTAGATATACATGATAAAGTGGGCATTGTAGCTAAGAAATCCAATGAATTTAATCCTTCACTTAACAAATTTGAATTGCAATCTGGGTGCCAAAGAAGACGAATTTATCTTCACTTATTTGCAGCCTAATGACATATTTTCATAATTTAGGGCATGAAAGACTTAACTATCCGGAAGTCCATAATATCTCGAGTTTTTCTTTGATCAACTAGAGGTGTGGACAATATTATTGACACACCAGCTATGATAGTATTGAACTCGAGGCATTTATATTTTCATCATGAAATAATTAGCCATATAAAGTTCGAATTTGTGGACTGGTATGGGAAGAGTAGTAGTGCTAGGGTGTGATTTTCATGTGCAAAAATTTAGGACGCGTTTGGTAACGATTTTGTTCCCGGAAGCTGATTCTGACTAGAAATAATTATTTTTGATTCTGTTAGGGAACTGATTCTGAATAAAAAAGCGCATTTGGTAACTGTTCAAAATTTTTGATTCTGGAATAGAATTGCGTTTGGTACCGTATTAATTAATTCTGTTCCAAATTAATTTCTTTTGATTTTTAAATAAATTTTAAATAATTTCTTTACTTTTTACTTTTTTTCTTTTCTTTTTTCTTTTTTTTTTTTTTTTTTTTTTTCCCCTTTTTCCTATTCTTCTTCTTCTTCTTCATTTGGCCGGTCGTCGGACCGGCGACCGGCCGACGAGGGCCCTCGGCGAGGTCGGCCTTCGTCGCCCGAGCCTCGCCGGTAGGCCGGGCGAGGCTCGCCCGCCCCCCGCCGAGCCTCGCCGGTGGCGGGCCGGGCCTCGCCCGGCCTCGGCGAGGCCGGCTTGGCCACCGGGCGGGCCGGACGAGCCTCGCCCGATCCGGGCGAGGCCGAGCCTCGCCTGCCGCCGGCAAGGCTCGCTCGGCCACCGGCAAGGCTAGGCCTCACCGGATCCGGCAAGGCCGAGCCTCGCCGGTGGTCGGGCTTGCCTCCGGCGAGGTCGCCGGACCTCACCCTAGCCCGGCGAGCCTCCGGCGACCTCGCTGCACCGGCGACCGGCGGCGGACCGGCAACCGGCGCGGCGGCGGCGGGCGGGGCGGCGGCGGACGGTGGCGGGCGATGGCGAATGGCAACCGAGATGTTGAAAGAGAAGAACAAGGGTTTTACCGTTTTGATTCTTTTTTCGATTCTCGGACATAAAATCAAATTTTTTTATTCTCAATTCTTGTCCAAAATCGTTCAGGGAACAAAAAGTTTACCAAACGCGATTATCGTCCCAAACGCGATTAACGTATCCGTATCATTTTCCCTTTTATCTATTAAAGTTATCTATCGTTGATTTAAAAAGAGAAAGGATTGTTTTACTAATAACAGTTGCTAGCTTGGAGCATTAGAGGATTGCTATCAAATTATAAAAAATAATGTGAATTCTCGAATGCGTCTCTTGCATATAGTTTGGAAATGGGATATGGTCTTGTATTGAAGTTTAATGTCCGATCTTCTTATAGTTAATGAAGCAAATAAAAAGGAACGGGGAGATCTAAATGTTGGACTTCCTCTTTTGATATATCCTAAAAATCACAGACCTTTCATTTTATCAAAAAAGTCTAAACGGTTGGGCAATTAAAGTATTTAAATTAGCTAATGAAAAAAAAATGCAAAAACCTAAGCAAAGACCTTAAAACTAATAGTGATCCTCTCAAATTCGAGCATTTTCAGTTTATCCATTCAAAAGGACAGTGTGAATAATACAAAGTTAAGTTATGGGATGGTTGTTTTTTTTTTTTTTTTTTTTTTTTTTTAATCGTATTGCATATTCTTGTGGTAACTGGTTCATTTTATGCAAGCCCATCTCACAGTTAGCATCCAATCAAAAGATTGAGTACCAAATAGAAGTCCTTTATTAAACTCTTATGGGTTGATAAAAAGACTCCTTCAACATTGCATGGAATTACCGTCATTCCAAATTTCTCCCGAATTAAAATTAATATTTGAAATAAATGAATAAATCACGTCGATAACTGAGGAAACTTCCGTCTCATCAATTGATTTTGGTCAATTTTTCACGTCTGTGCGCAAGATGTATCTAGTGCATTGAACGTTCACAGTTAACTGCCCTTGTCCGTGTTTGGGGAGAACAAAATTTGACCACTCCATCGTATCCGCTCGAAAAGTCGTCCAAGTTGACCTGCTCATCTGCACCGCACGCTTCTCTTGCTGCACGAAACGACAAAACTTGCTTTTGTGTCGACTTCAACCTCCGAAGCTCAATTCTGACTCCAGCCGTGGTTTGACTAATCTCGTCTTTAAAGTTAAAACCCCATTAACATCTTCAGTGACTAATGCCTAAGAAAATAAGAAAAATAAAATAATTCAAATCGCAATGCTTAAAAGAAAAATCGTATTAACCACCATCTTGAGAACGCTTGGCAAACGGGGGACATTTGTTAAGGATTATCAATTCTGCTTTGAAAATATAAACATTTCTATCACAAGAGTGTCGCCTTTTTTAAAATATATACCTCTACAATTTTCAGAATTGGTTGATATGGGTTTTTGTTATTTTTAAATACTTCAACTAATGTCGTTGGGGTACTTGTTAATAAGATCTAGTTTAGAATAATTCAACCATCAAAGTGTCGATCTTATATGATACAAGATCAGCCACCTTACGGAATTGTACAATTGCTTTATTTGTCTACTCAATGATTGCCCTAGAAAAGTTGTAACTTCATTTCTTTTATTTAATAATGCCGCATATGCTAATAATAGTTTACAAGTTTGATAATTTATGTGACATATAAGACTCAATTTAAGTATCAAAGTTGATCTACTCGTGTAAATGCTCACTCATTACTTGTGATATAACATAATATAGGAATATTGTTTATAAATTTCAATTCATGCCAAGCATCATCCTTTTTTTTATTTTGGAGTTTCGTTTTTCTTTTTCCTTTTTAAAGAGTTCATTGATCATATTCCAACGACAAATGCTTTGTCAAGAAGATCTTTGTTAAATTAAAAAGGTAGTTATTTGTCAAAAAGTACTTTTGTCTAATTTTGTTGAGTTTCCTCCCAAACATTTAGATCTTAGAAGTTATAGTTTGCTCGATAATTTTCCTCTAACAAATTTGCTTCACTAAACATTTGTGTTGCAGGCTAACCACCTAAATTCAAGGAACCGAACCTATATATTATCTCATTGTCCAAATTCGATTTAATAAAGGTTCATCCAAATAATAATAAAATTAATAAAAGGAGCAACATTGAACCTGGATTTCGCAAAGTGCCACGTTTTACAAACCCCTTTGACCAACCTACCATCCCATTATTTTATTTTTTTAATTTTTCTTTTTGGTGGGCTGAAACGGTCGTGTACCAATTTTGTTACGACATCTTATTATATTCTTCAAAATGGTGATGGTGACAGACCATACTGTTAATCGAGGATTATGCATTGAACCGCGGGTTATGCATTCCAGAGACGGGTTCCTTTTGAACCGACAAGGCAAAAAGCGGGTGTGGAAATTTCAGAGCTGTTTAAGTGGTCCTTGACGAGCCGTCAGTCAAAATCTCATGCAATTTAGTGGTGATAAACTTCTGATTAACGTGTTCTCGGATGGATTAACACGTTAATCAGGGGTTGGAATTTCAAAATCTAGACTTTGATGACTTTGGTCTATAAAATATTCTAAGTTGGAATTTCTTTCAGGGGTTAGTTGCCTCATAGTGGATCCATATAATATAGATAATGGGTGCAAGGATGGATTGCTTTCTTTCATAGAAATGCTCCTAATCAACCTGAATTAGAAACTAAAATTCAAAGTTAACTCAATAAATAGCGAATGAGCCAAAAGCATTTTCCTAGAATAGCGCGAACATAGAAAATGGTCCTAATGCATGAAATTGATTCATTTCCAAGCCAAAAACGACCTCGAAGGTCCTCAGAAGACATAGTGTGGAACTTTGAAAAGCCTTTCCGATTTGATATTATAGATCTCATGACTTTTCTCTTATTGAAAGTTGTAATTGATTGGTCAAACAGTGTACAAATCCTACTCTTGAACTAGACACTTGAACATTTATTTTTGTAAATGTTCAAAAAAACTCATCAATAACTTGAATCATCATGTTTCAAGAGACATGAAAGTCCACTCATTTATCAGCATGACTAGTCCCTTTAGGTTACCCTTACAAATTTGATTATGGATCACTTTAGATACAAAGAGCTAGAGATTCAATCACAAGTCGTCTTATTTCTGGTAAAATTCGAATTAATACTCTTAGTTTTGCATCTTTCTAAATCAAGTTCTTCGCCGGCGGTGGATTCACCCAAAGGAACAAGCAGTTGCTGCCGAAGAGGTTGCCAAAGTGTGACTGGCTCTCCTTCAACCACCTCAGCACCTTCGCCTGTCACAACTTGGACCTTACCATCTAGGCAAGGATTTGAAAGCCCTTGCTCTTTGACAACAAGGGCTTAAAGGTCCTCACCTGTCGTTGGCCATTGCAAAGCCCAAACGACCTCACCGACACTCTCTAGGAAGATGATAATGAAGAAATAAAAAAAAGTTATAAAAATTCTCTAGATGAAGATGTTTTGTAATGAATTTGTATGCGTCAGATCAATGGTTGTGCCATGAGGATGATCGGCATTGACTAGACATCATTTCAACGATTTCCAATCAAAATTAGTCTAATAGACTACATTGAAAAATAATCAAAAATTTTAGGACTACATCAATCAAATTGGAAAGTTTAAAATTGAATTAGTGACCATATAATAGATTTAAGACTTTTCGGACAATTTTCTCCAAATTTTCAATTTTCATTTTGTCATACCTTAATTTTGACACGAAACCAAAAATTTTGTTAAATTATGTGGTCCTCGATCACAAGTGAAGACACTCAATAATGCAGACCAAGAGCTTGTTTTCAAAACATTTTAGCAATAATTATAGCTCTGAAAAAATAGGACATTACAATTCTTAAAGGTTTTGACAACCTCTCATAGTTGCAAGAGGAATAGTTACCTGAGCGTGTTTTTAGATATAGTAGGCTTAAAACAGGTATTATCAAATATGCAAATCATTACGCTTCATGATACGGTTACGTACCGTCTTGGCTATACTTAAAGAGCACTGAATCCGGAATAATATCTATAGACAAGAAGGCCTTAGACTAAGGATGAGAATTGCATGCGAAAGTTTGGTCACGTATAACAATGACCTAATAGCTCCTAAAAGAATTTCTTCTCACGTTTCATCTTAAATCCACAATTCAAATCCTAGCTCTCCCCATTTCGAAGAAGACAGCACTTGGATACAACCTCTTGCCAAGATTACATGCAGACGATGGAATAAGTTAAAACTCCTTAGATCTTTACTTAGAATGATGTGTGTGTGTGTGTATAACATAGAACTTACAAGCCGATTAGCGACATGCTTTAAATGCGGGGCTAACTTTAAATCAAATCCAACGAATTAGTACATTGTTCATGGAAATTAGATCAATTCATCCATTGTTTGGAGACGAGCATAAATTATTAGGATCTTCAATTTGTCCAACAACTTGATAATACTGTAGCAAGAGAATCTTCCTATACCAGTGGGCCAAAAACCCACAAATGATAACCATACAGTCCTATATCTTTTATATAAACTGCGCGGTCCTATATCATTATCCCATAGTTTCCATGTTGAGGCTTTAGAACATCTAGAATTGCGTGCTCTAAGGACAAAGTTAAGTGGACTGGTTTTACTTTTGAAATAGATGGACAGCTTTTTCCTTTGTTGTATGAGGATTAGGGGGGACTGAATGTAACCCGTGATTTGAGGTGCCGAAATCATCATGATGCTGACGCATTTGATTTTTTAGGGGATTGGAAAAACTTAAGCCACTTTGATTGAGAGTGACCACCGATCACAAGCTTTTAGACCAGGCGGTGCACATGCACTCACACTCCCAAGTTGGCAAGCAAAAATTTATATGAAGGGCTACAATTTAATTGGATGTAGTGATGATGTAAAAGATCATCAACCTGTCATGACGCATAATCATACGTTTTTCCCTCGTGACGTATCAAGAATTGCAAATGCATGAACTTCAATTCATGACCTTTCTCTTTCCCCTTATGATATTGGCTCTTTTGACCCTCCATCTTTGACATTTAAAGACTCGTGAATGCACCAGGATGGGTTAAAGTTTAATTGACTTCTTAAGATCAAAGCATTGAAAAAATCTTGGCATCTTGGTTCAACAAATTTATCTTGATGTGGCTAGGTATGGATCCCATCTTCCACGATGACAATAATTCGAGGCAAAATTCTCAAATTATTTCTTTTGAGATTAGCTATTTGACAAAATGTAGTTTTCACCGTACAGTTTTTAGGTCAAAGTTGCCTCCTAATTTATTTTTAAAATACATTTTACTAAACGTTATTTATATTTTGAAAAATCCCTTAAAGTCTTTGCATTTTTCTAGAGACGCTCTCTCGGTGCCAAACCAAACGCCCCTTTTGTAGGAGAATCGGAGCAAGTTGAGTAGTTGAACTGCAAAAGATTGTCCCGCTCTTGTTGTTGCTGCCTGAAGAAAAATAGAATATGACTTCCACACCCCCACAAAAACATCATTATAAATGTTTTGAGTATATTTATGGAATGGGCTCGAGGGTCCCATAAGGGTCACTTTGAGAAAATTTAGATGTGTACGGAGACAAATACAAATCAAGAAGAAAAATATGCGGTCGATCTTTCTTTTCTATTTTTTCTATTAGCCACGTTGTCGGTAGTACTTTAATTTCCTTCCAACTCGTCTCTGATAATTTGGGAAAAGGTAATGATTTGCATGTCTTTTTGCTCTTTTTCCCCTTTTTAGGTTGGAATATATGTATATATGCGTGTGTTTGTGCGTGAAATTGACGTGATTCCTTTTGTTGAATCCTCACAACATGAATGGGGAGGTCAAACTAAATTATGGGGTATTATTGTTTTCGATTCATTTTGTTCTTTGACATGTGTCGTCTTGGAGATGAACCTACGATTTGCAAATATCTTATATATTATCTATCTAAATACAAATTGAGTGTGGATATATCACCAGTAGTATTATGAATTCTTTTTCATTATCAGTAAATGTGATCAAAATGGTCACCATATATTGTGCACGATTAAAAGTGGACATGCTTTTAAGAGATAATAATTCATTAACTTTGGAAAACACTAATGGTCCATTCGATTCAACTTTTTCAAAGTACTTTCAGCCTTCAAAATCCCTTTAAGAGATATTAGGTTGTTTGACAAGCCTTTCGAAGCAATTTTTGGTCAAATGTGGGGCTTGGGGATGCTAAAAGCCTAAGGCAAGCAAAGACTAGCCTTTTGAAGCAGTATTTGCTGAATACCAAAATTATAGTTGAATAATTTTTTTTTTTCAAAATTACCATTGTCAGTTCTTCAGTTTTTTGGTTTTGCCCCTCGTAGTTCATTGCCTCTATGACGGCAGCTAGCAAGGGCTGATGAGGTCAAATCTAACCAACAAAGGGCCGGCAATATTGTGAGACCCTAGTGAGGGATGTCTAAGTCATGCAACCCAAGCGACCGTCACATAAGGTCTCACATCCCAAGCAATGGCCGCCTAAGGTCTTGTGACATTTGATGAGAGTTGCCTGAGGTCATGCAACCTCAATTGTTTACCACCAATGCTAGATTTGGCTCGATTGGCAGCCCAAACTCTTTGCCAATGTAGGGTTTGATTTCTTTTTAATAATAATTAAAAAAAAAAGAAAATTACAACCAAGCCCTTTACAAAAAAATTTTACCAAACATTATTATACTCAAAGTTGCTTTACAAGCGGCTTTATCAAACACAATTTGTATTTCTCTAAAGGATTTTGATTTTTAACATTTATATTACATTTAAAGTATATTTGTAAAGTCGAACAAAACGCACTATAAGTTTTTGAGGGTTTGGCCTATTTAGGAAAAGGAGCTTAATATTTGGCAAAAAAATAAAGCAAGTGTTCAAAGATTAAAAAACACTTGTGATTTAACGAGTAAAATATTCCATTTACTTTTGAAATTGATACTTTTTAACGAGACAAAAAAAACTTCAAGCCAGATTTGTCCCTTAACCTAAAGCTTGTCCTTTTTCAAGAGACAAAAAAAAAAAAAAAAAGTTTTAGCCAGATTTGTCCATCAACCTAAAAGTTGATACTTTTTTATGGAATTAGCCCACCAAGAGAGAGGCGTTAATGCTGTCAAAGGCCGTGTCGACAAAATCCCAATCCAAAGTAAGGAAAAAGCCTCCAATTTCCAATTTCTAACATGGTATCGGAATCCGGCTCTGTCTCAGTTCCTTTCGCCTATGCAACTCCCTTCATTCGTCACAAAAGCCCGATCCAATGGAATAAAGCCTCTAATTCCTAACACGGTATTGGAATCCGGTTCCGTCCCGGTTTCCTTCGCGCGTGCAAGCCCCTCCTCCGTTCGTCGAGTTCCAGGCTTCGTTGTCAATCCCCACTTGCACGTCAAGGAAGAATTCATTGATCCTAGCCCCGTTTTCTTCTTTCTGTCTTTTTCCGGGACGACCTAATGATGAGTAGTCTCGTTCCACCTTTTTGCAAAAGCTATAATATGAACGCCTTTGAATGAATGTGCAATGGACCTTGCATGGGAACGGGGTAGGAAAGGTCCGAAGGAGGGTTGGCCCCACGCCTGATTTTCCAAATTCATCGTATGAATCCCCCCAATCTTTCGGCCTGGCGTGGCGTCCACAGCAAGGGAACCGAAAAGGTGCTTACGCACGCGTGGGGGCCCCGCTGTTCGTGCGTGCATCGACGTCTCCGATGCTTCTCGAAATATCATTTCCCCACCGCCCGCTTTACGTCTGCTTCTTTTTTTTTTTAGTTCTTTCCTTTCTTCCTTTTTATGGTCGGACAATTCCGGATTGATTAATGGGGCGCAGAGCTGACTTTTTGCCCATCAGATCGACCAATAGACAGAAAAGGACAAAAGAAAAATGAAAAGGGGGAGAGGCTAATCTTCAAACGGAGGAGGGTCTTTGGTGTCCTCTACCTCGAGGGAGTAAAGCGGACATTTCACATTTCCAATTAACCAAAATATCAGAATTAATACCACAAATTGAATCACTACAGTACAAATATCCTGAATTTTTTTATGTGTCACTAAAAATCTTAAATTTGCCTGCTATAACATATGTGATAAATATATTGTGGATGTAATTAAAATAGAGGGTGCACACGTCATACATATATAAGCTTGAGTTTTTTCGCAATGTAAAAAAAATTGAGGATATTTTTATTATGATGGATAAGTTTACAGTTTTTGTTGATGTAATTTTTTTTTTTTTTTGGATATTTGTGCTATAGTAGATATAGTTTGAAGTTTTTTGTGATATTTATCCTAATAACAAAGAGCTCTCTCTCTCTCTCTCTCTCTCTCTCTCTATTATAGTTCTCCTTAAATCAAAGTCATTTTCTAATTTTTCACGTCCATTTCATTTTTTTTTTTTCTTTTTGTAGATTTCCTCTCTTTGCCCAATATAATGCTCCAGTCGTATTCAGTGCATCGAACGTTCGCAGTAAACAGCACTTTTGTCTGTGTTTGGAAGAGGACAGGATTGGACCACTCCATCGCATTCACTCAAAAAGTCGTCCGAGTTGATCAGCTCATCTGCACCACACGCTTCTCTGGCTGCACCAAAACGACGAAATCTGCTTCGGGGTCGACTTCAACTTCCGAATCTTAAATCTAACTCCAACTGTAGTTTGATGAGTCTGTCATTGAAGTTAAACCTAGTAATGATCTTCACTAACTATTGCCTAAGAAAAAAATATAAAATATAAAATAAACTAATGCCAAAGATCATGAGCTTAAAAGAAAAATTCGTATTAACAACTTTCTTTTGAATACACTTGATAAAAATGAGATAAGGATCATTAATTGTGCTTCAAAAAAATATGAACACTTTTTCATTTGACATGCGTGTTTAAATTTTGTTGATAGACAGTTTTTCTAATGAATTTTAGAAGTTTCAAGTGATGTATCTTTAGGGCCCTTGATAAAAAGAATCCAACTTAGAATAATTCAACTCTCAAAGCATTGATCATATACAATACCGGACTAGTCACTTTATTAGAAGAGCACGATTTCTTTGGTTACTTGATAGTTAGCCTGGAAAAAGTTGCCACTTCATTTCCATTGCTTATTAATTTTTTATAGACTAAGAATAGTTTACAAATCTGATCATTTATGTGACATGGAATATTCAACTTAAAGAAGATATTTATGAATTAAAAAGGGAACTATTGTCGAAATGTATTTTTTTCTAACTTTGTTAAGTTTCCGCCCCAACCTTTAGATCTTAAGAGTAATAGTTTGCTCGATAATTTTCCTCTAACAAGTCTGCTTCACCATATATTCGTGCTCCGCTAAGAAAATAATAAAATTTTGAGAAAATTTCCTAAACCTTCCCTCAATAAATGGCTGTATATTATCAAGTTACATGCTAGAAAAAAATGATCGCAGCTGCCTAGCCATAGCATCGACAGGCGAGTTAGGGAGGGCAGCGCTTTCCCAAATCTAGACGAGGGCAACAAAGGTCACCCTCACTAGAAATGGATGAGGTGTGGCTGGCGAGATGGTTGAGGTGTGGCTAGCAAGGACAATCCCCGCTTGTGGCCAACAACTAGCGAAGGAAGAAGATGAACAATAGAATAGGAAAAAAAAAAAAGAAAATGAAAGAATTAGAAAATATAAAAAAAATTGCAAAAAATCATTCACACTAATCATGTAGCCAATGCTGATAAGACTAAAACGTTAGCAATTTTAGGCCTAAATTGGCTAAATAGACTATATTTAAAATCGTCAAAAGATTTATGAATAAATTGAGAAAATTGAAAAATTTACAACTAAATTGACCGTCATATAATAAGTCTAGGACTTTTTGAAAAATTCTCCTGAGCGGGCAAAGATGACCAACGCTAATGACCCAATCTATTAGTTGACCTTATTAATAAATGTATTTAATATGACATATTTATACCATAAAATATCTTTAGATGTAATTTCAATTTTCACTTCTTTAAACAAATTGTTGAGGTCGTCATGAGTAAAGCTTATGTGGTTCTGGTTGATATTCGACCATCTCTAACCAAAATAACGACAAGCCTTCCTACTACTCACACCATCATTTGTTATATCTCGACATGAACACATGCAACCCATAAAACAAATGTCGATGCAACGAATATTCCATGGGAATGAACATCTAGACATCATTCAACTTAGTATATAAATGTCTATAAGATTGTGGGCAGGCTGCATTTGTTCTTGCAGGCGTTCCCTAGGTTCAAGGAATCCAACATCTATCTTATCTATTAGTCCAAATTTGATTTAATAAAGGGTCCTCCAAATACTTAAGTTTGAAAAAAGAGGAACAACGTAACGTGGCTTTCGTAAAGTACCATGTTTAAACAAACCCATTTGACTAATCTACCATCTCATTGTTATTATTATTATCATTGTTATTTTATTTTTTTGGTGGGCTGAAACTGTCGTGTACCAATTTTTTTAAAACATCTTATTATTTTCTTCAAAAAAAAAAAATTGGAGGTTGACACATCCATTAGCTCTCTTTTTAAATTGGATCGAGTTGATTGGGACTCTTAATCGAGGATTATGCATCGAACCGAGTGTATGCAATTCGCCGACCAGGCAAAAGCGGGTATGGAAAATTTCAGAGCTATATAAGTGGTCATTGATGAGCCATTAGTCATAACCATACGCAATTTTAGGGGCCATAAACTTCTGATTAACGTGTTCATATCCATCTAGACTTTGATGACTTTGGTCTATAAAATGATCCTAGTCGGTCTATCATTTAGGGGTTAGCTGCCTCCTAACGGATCCATATAATATAGATAGTGGATACCTGGATGGATTGCTTCCTTTCATTTGAGGGGCTCGTAATTGACCTTTAATAGAAATTAATATTCAAAGTTAACTTGATCAAAAGCAAATGAACCGAAAGCATTTTACTAAAATAGCCCAGACATAGAGAATGGTCCTGAAATACATGAAATTGGTAGACTTCGAGGCTTCTCCGATTGAAAGTTGCAATTGACTGATTGAATAATGTACAAATCATATTCTCTATCTAGATGTTTGAACATTTATTTCTCTAAATGTTCAAAAAACTCAGCAATAAATTGAAACATCTTGCTTCCAAAGACGTGAAACTCCATTCATCTATCAACATGACCATCCCTTTAGGTTACTTTAACTTTTATTCATCCTTTGACAAATTTGATTCTAGATCGTTTTAAATACACAGAGCTTTAGATTCAGTCACAAGTCTTCTTATTTTTGGTAAATTTCCAATTGATACACTTTAGTTTCACATCTTTCTAAATCAAGTTCTTCACTGACATTGGATTCACCCAAAGGAACGGATAGTTGCCGGTGAAGAGGTCATCAAAGTGTGACCGGCTCTCTTTCAGCCTCCTCAGCACCTTCGCGTAGCACAGCTAGAACCTCATGACCTGCATGAGGATCTAGAAGCCCTGGCCATCATCAAGGCCCTACCAACCCAAGGAAAAAGAAAAGAAAAGAATTAATATATAATTAATATACGTATATAATCTAGTGAAGTTGTACAAGTTAGATCATCAGCATACGATAAGGATGATCGACGCTAACTAGATGCCACATTAGTGACTTCTAAACAACATTGGTCTAATGGACTATATTATCCAAATTGGAAAGTTTAATAATCAAATCGGCACCTATAAAATAGCTTTAGGCCTTTTTCAATAAATTTTCAAATTTTTTTTGGTCAAACCTTAATTTTGACGTGAAGCCGAAAAGTTATGGCAAGTTATGTGGTCCTCAATCACCGACAGGTGAAGACACTTAATAATGCAGAATAAGAGCTTGTTTGTCAAAACATTATAGCAATAATTGCAGCTTTGAAAAAACGGGATATTACAATTCTATAAGGTATTTGACAACTTCTCATAGTTACCGGAGGAATAGTTATCCCATCGTGTTTTAAGAGTAGTAGGTTTAAAACGTGTATTATCAATATGCAAATCATGAAACTTCATGACACAATTACATACAATCTTGACTATATTTAAGGAACATTGAATCCAAGATAACATCTAGAGACAAGAAGGCCTTAGAATAAGGACGAGAATGGATGCGAACAATTTCATCAAGTATAACAATGACCCAATAACTCCTAAAAGAATTTCTTTTCACGCTCCATCATGAAATCCACAATTCAAATCCCTGTTCTTCCAATTCAAAGAAGATGGCACTTGAATAACAACCTCTTGCCAAGATTACATGTAGATATAACCTAGAGCTTAGAAGTCCATTAGCGGCATGCTTTAATTATGGGGCAAGATTAGTTTGATTTCGGAATTCATAAATGTTTGATTACAACTTTAAATCGAATTGAATAAAGTACTATGCTGTTCATGAAAATTAGATAGGCCGATTTATCGGTTTGAGAGGAGCATAAATTATTATGAACTTCAATATGTCCAACAACTTGACAAAACTTTAGCGGAAGAATCTTCTCATATCAGTGGGCAAAAAACCCACAGATGATAACCACACGGTCCTATATCTTTGTATAACCTACACCGTCCTACATTATTATCGCATAGTTGCCACGTTGGGGCTATAAAAAAATCTAGAATTGCGTGTTCTAAGGACAAATTGGAGTGGATTGGTTTTAATTTTGTATTAAAATGGACAGCATTTGCTGTGTTGTTTGACAATTAAAGCGAACTGAATGTAACCCACGATTTGAGGTGCAAGTTGATAATCACGATGATGACTCATTGTAATTTTTTTTTTTTTTTTTGATGGAGATGGGGATTGGAAGAAATTAGCCCCTTTGATCAAGCGTGATCACCGATCACATCCATTTCCAACCAGGCATTGCACATGCATTGACATTTCAAAGATGATGAGAAAAATTTAAATTAAGAGCTACAATTTTATTGGATACATCGGCGGTGAAAGAGACCATCTGCATTAATAATTCATGACTTTGCCTATCATTCAATGCTTATCATGCATTTTGATGATGAGAAAATTTTAAATTAAGAACTACAATTTTATTGGATATATCGGGGGTGAAAGAGAATCATCTGCATTAATAATTCATGACATTGCCTATCATTCAATGCTTATCATGCATTTTAATCGCAAATGCATGAACTTTTAATTCAACCCTTTTCTCCCCCTTCCCCAACCCCAACCCCCCAAAAAAAAAAAAAAAACAAACAAACAAACAGACGTCAGCTCTTTTGACCTTCCATCTTTGACATTTGAAGGCTTGTGAATCCACCAAGATTTGGTTAACTTAATACAACTTCTTGAAATGGTCAAGACATTGGAAAAATCTTGGCATCTTAAGTCCTACAAATTTATCTTGACGTGGCTAAGTATGATTCAATCTTCTGTCATGCTATCCAAGCAGCAAAATGTCAATGATTCTAAGCATTCTTTAAATTATTTCTTTGGCAAATCAGGCACTTTATAAAGTATAGCTTACATCGAGCAACATTTAGTGCAAAGTTGATTCCAATGTGTGTTTAAAATACACTTTTAACGAATACCACTTGCATTTGAAAAATCCCTTTAACCCGAGGCCTTTTGCATTTTTTCGGAGACTTTCCCCCAACAGCCAACGCCAAACCAAACACACCCCTTATAGGAGTATCCGAGCAAGTTGAGGAGTTAGAATTGTGGCGTGTTAGTTGCAGTTCCATCTGAACCTAAAGAGTAACAGAATATGACTAGACACTACCACCACCACCAAACATCATATTAAATGTTTGTGTACATTCATGGGGATGGGCTCGAGGGTCCCATGGGGGTCAATTTGAGGAAATTTAGATGTGTACGGACTACGGAGACAGAAAAAAAAAACGAAAAAAATACATTGTTGATCTTTCTTTTCTTTTCTCTTTTTCTTTTTCTTTTTTTTTTTCTATTAGCCACATATTGTCGGAATTACTTTAATTTCCTCACAAATAGGCTCTGATGATTTGGGAAAAGGTACCAATTTGCAGATTATTTTGCTCCTTCTCCCTTTTTTCAGTTTTATCTATATATAATTGGTGTGATTCCTTTGGTTGAATACTCATAACTTGAATGGGAAGGTCAAACTAAATTATGAGGTATTATTGTTTTGGATATGTTCATTTTGTTCTTCGACATGTGCCCCTTGGAGATGAACAAACGATTATATGCAGAAATATTATATGTTATCTATCTAAATACAAATTGAATGTGGATATACTGCCAGTGATAAGTATCATGAATTCTTTTTTATTATCAATAAATGTGATAAAAATGGTCACCATATATTGCGCACGGTCAAAAGTAGACGTGCTTTCCATTTGGAAAGAGATAATACTTCATTAATTATGGAAGACACTAAGTTTTTGAGTATTTGGTCTATTCAAGAAAATGAGCTTAATTTTTCGCAAAAAAAAAAAAAAATAAAGAAAGTGTTTGAGATCTAGAAATAATTATGATTTAACCAGTTATAGATTTCATTTACTTTTGAAGTACCATTTAGTCTCTAGTAAGAAAATTGAATGATGTGAAGGGGCCTTTCAAGAATTTTTATAAAGAGATATGATATATATAAATATTTGATTCACACTAACTCTAACAATTATTTTCATGAAAGTAGAATCAACTATTTTTTTCGGGGTGTAGAATCAATTACATTGGATTCAAATGAATGCAAGCGATGAAAGTATTCAGAAAAAATACCAATTGACGGGGATTGAACATATCTCAATCCAACACCAACAAAAATCTCAATTTCACACTATTCGTTAGAGTATCCAACATCTCTTATTTGAAGGGTTTATGGATAATGCGAGTGTGGGAGCCGCTCAAACAAAGAGAGAAGAGTCTGGTTTGAATTCAGGCATGTCTCCCCCATGTGCTGCTGGGTTCATGCACAAAGGCCTTGGAGATCTTTGTGCAACCAATCAGTGAGCATTGCATCTCGGTCAATCAATCAGTTCGTTGATTAAGACGATAATCATCATTCATTCACCGACAAGAAGCGAAACAAAACGACCAGGGAGCAGGCGTTGAGGACTGAGTCCAGGAACGAGGGTCTTGGCTTAGCCTTGATGTACTTAGGCTTGACTTAGATGGACCCGGCAGAGACTTCAGGGTCATGGGCACAAGCATGGGAATCCAAGGTGCAACCTCAATGGATTGGGGCCCAAGCGTCGGGGTCCTAGGCCCTACCTCAATGGACCCAGGCTTGCTCTCAATAGACTCAGTCTTCCTGCCAAGGGCCTAGGAGCGAGTTCCTATGTCCAAAAGTTTATATAAATTGAAAAATGATATCTGATTTTTAAAGAAGAAATCATTTAAAGAAGATTTTTCAGGAAAAAAATTTTTTGTGAAACGAATTTGTTTCAGATATGGGAATTGGCCAGTTTGTTGCATATTCTGAGTTTTAGAATAGCCGACGGAACGGGCTGTGCCGTTACCGTGGGCCGTAATGGGCCTTGTGCGCCGCATCCCATGATGCGATCATTGCTCACGGACTTCTCATTTTACTCTTCTTGTTTTTCGCATTGAGTTCAGTCCGTGAGAAAACGGGGAATTCCACCACATTATACCAGCAATTGTAAACCCATTTAGAAATACTAATACAAAGAGGAGCTACATCCTCTCAGAAAAAAAAAAAAAAAAAAATGAGCCGATCCTTTACCTCAACAGGTGGGGAGATCAGGAACACCATACTTTTGCGCCGAAACTTAAAAATATTATTTAAATTTCAGAAAATTATGAATAAACTCATTTGTGAATCTACGTGTTACAATTTGACTGCCATGAAAATTTTAGCCATTTAGGGTTTTTTTTTCCTCTGAAAAAAAGTTGAAAGTATGTGAGTTTTAAGAGTTGGATATTGTGAAAAGTAGGAAGTAAAAGTTATGTAAATAAGTTAATGTTTCCTGGTGTGCATGCGGCCGATTCTCAATTCAAAAAACCATGATCACCTTGTCATGTCCTCAAGCAACGACGTTGGGACAATTGCACAGATGCCACGCAGGTCATGTGTGGCTTGACCATACTTCAATGAATAGTGTCGATCTCACGAGATCTTTCTTTCTTTGAATCACGTCAGCTTGTTTATCTGCTTAATTTGATCTCACGGATGCAAGGTAGTCTACATCTACATGCATTGTTGTATCTATTTATCAAAAATCATATGTGACGCATAAAATTTTATCTTATCTGGCTTTGTTCTTTTCAATATAAAAGTTTATTCATTCAAATGCATCCATAATGATCAACCACAAGAGCGTATGTATGTACGTATATATAATATATATTTAAGATGTCTCAATTAGTAAAATATCTTTATATTTAATATCAATTTCTATGTGAAAATGGAATGTAATCGAGTTGTTATTCGACCGTCCGCGACAAGCCCTCCAAAAGAGAAGTCCAATTGTCAACCTACTAACTCCCACCAACATTCGTTCCTATCTCCACATGAATACAACGCAAACCATAAAAACAGATGCCGGTGCAATGAACATTCCATTGGAATGGAAGAGAAATCCTTCAAGCTTATGGTTAAATGTCCACAGGATCATGGGAAATCTGCATTTGTTTATGCAGGCTAAACCCTAGATTCAAGGAATCGAACATACATATCTTATCTAGTTGTCCAAATTCGAATCAATAAAGGGTCGTCCAAATAATAAAGTTTAAAGAAAAAGGAATGACATTGAACCTGGCTTCCGTAAATTACCATGTTTAAACAAAACCTTTGATTAATCTACCATCCCATTATTTTTTAAAATTTTCTTTTTTGGTAGACGGAAACTGTCGTGTGCCGATTTTGTCACAACATCTTATTATATTCTTCAAAAAATTGGAGAAGGTGACAAACCCATTAGCTCCCTTTTTAAATTGGATAGGTTCATTCAGGACTCTCAATCGAGGATTATGCATTGAACCATGCGTAGCAATTTGTCAACCGGGCGAAAGCGGGAGTGGAAATTTGACAGCATTATTCAGTGGACTTTGAGGAGGAAGAGATGATGATGATGACGACGATGATGAGTCGTGGATTCGTCATTAATCTTCGCATTGTTAGTGGCCATAAACTTCTGATTAACGTAGTATATCCATCTAAACTTTTATGACTTTGGTTTAAAAGATAATCCAAGTCGGTATTGCTTTAGTTGCCTGATGACAGATACGGTATAATGTACAAAGTGGATGCACGGATAGATCGCTTCCTTTCATCGACAGTCTAGTAATTATATAGAAATTAAAATTCGAAATCGATTGAATACACACCAAAAACCTTTGCCTAAAAATAGCCCGAAAATGAACAACTAGTCGTGAAATAACATGAAATTGACTGATTTTACGGCCAAAAATGACCTCAAAAGATCCCCTCGAGGCCATAATATAGAAGTCCGAAGGAGTTTTGTGGATTGATAATGTGGATCTCCTAAGTCTTCTCCAATCAAAAGTCATATTCCCTAGTTGAACAATGTGCAAATTGCATTTGCAAACTCAATGATATCTATCTTTCTGAAAGCTCGAAAAACTAATTAACAATCTGTAACATCACGCTTTAGAGGCGTGCAAATTCCACTTTCCTTTAGGTCGATTTTACTTTTCTTCAACTTTTGACAAAGTTGGTACTTGATCATTCTAGATACAAAGTACTTGAGATTTATTCACAACCTCCTCTTATATTTGGTAGAATTTTAATTAATACTCTAAGTTTTGCATCTTTCCAAACTAAGTTGGTATTAATCCAAACATTCTAAAATGGGCATAAAATCGTCTTGATATCACTGAACAAAGCTAGCCACACTAATCAAAGCTAGCCACACTAATCCCTCTTCTACACCTTGGACTATTCAAATAAATATGTGTATTAAACCAGGTATTATAAAATATGCAAATCATAACACTTCATGATATAATTAAACACAGTTATAGTTATACCTAATGAACATTGAATCGAGATAACATCTAGAGACACAAAAAGACCTTAGGATGAGAATGAAGATGTATACAAAGATTTTGATACATATAACAATGGCCTAATAGCTCCTAAAAGAATTCCTTCTCACGCACCATCTTGAAATCCACTATTCAATTCCTTGATCACCCCCAATTCAAAGAAAATACCACACAGGCAACAACTTATTGGCCAAGATTACATGTAGACGACAGGATAAATTAGACTTTTCCTTAAATCTTTACTTAGAATGGTGAATATATAACACATAACTTAGAGACCAGTGAGTGACGTGCTTTAAACGCGGGGCAAGATTACTTTGATTTCAAAACTCATAAATGCTCAATTAGAACTTAAAATTGAATCAAACAAAGATCAATTCTGCTAATGAAAATTAAATCAATCGATCCACCTTTTTGAGACTAGCATGAATCGTTATGATCTTCAATAGTCCATCAACTTGAGTGTAGTTTAGGTGTAGAATCTTCTGTGGGCAAAAATCCACAATGATAACCTACTTGATCCTACATCTTTATCGCGTAGTTGCCATGGTGAGGCTATAAAACATCAAGATTTGCATGTTCCAAGGACAAAGTCGAGTGGACTAGTTGTAATAAGTCGACAGCATTTGCTTTATTGTCTGAGTAGTAGAGGGGACTGAATGTAATTCATGATTCGAGAATCGAGGTGCCAAGTCGATCGACACGATGCTGACGCATTGTATTTTTGTGGAGATGCTGACTGGAAGAAAATAAGCACTTTGATCGAGAATGATCGCCCATCACGCATTGCTTGGTAATTAAGGTCTACAATTTTGTCTAGTAGTAAAAAAATTGTTTTACAACTGGTGTTGATCAATCAATTACAAGCTAGAGCAGAGTCTTCTGGACTTTCATTGGATATACTCACGACATGAAGAAAAATTATTACCTGAGTGAAATTTACACATTGATATGTACCCAATTTTTTATCTTGATAAATGAATCATATTATTAATCGTTGATTATTTCAATGATGCGGATGTGGTCAGAATTCTCACCTTTCTCCGTTAGAACGAAGGCTCGACTGGGAATTATGCTCCCCCCTCCCAAAAAAAAAGGGCTCAACTTGGGCTATGGTGAGGAGGGTTTCTCTGACTCTAGCCCATACTCATGGACATCTTCAAAAATGACCTGCATTTCATGACAAATGCCCTGTCATTGAATGCACATAATGCATTTTTCTTTTCATGTTGTATCAAGAATTGCAGATGCATGCACTTTACATCCGTGACCCTTGTTCCGTTCCCCCTCCCCTGACAATGTCAGCTCTTTTGAACCCACCATCTTTGACAAACCCCAAAACCCTAATGTTGCCTCTTCCTTTCCTTAACATTTCTGCGTGACCTTGATGCCCACATCTAAGACTTGTAAATCCAACGAGATTGGTCGACTGAATTCTACTTCCTGAATTAACCAAAACATTGGAAAATCTTGGATCTTGGTCGCAAAAAATTTATCTTGAGGTGGCTTAGTATGGAATCCATCTTCTGTCGTGCTATCTTGTGCTGTTATAGTTCTTTTGGAGATCGGCCACGTTCTAGAAGAACGGGAGCAAGTTGAGTAGGGGAACTACAAAAGATTGTCTCCTTGTTGGTGCGTGCTAGTTGCTGTTCTGTCTGAATCGGAAGAATATGACCGCACAGTACCACCACCAAACATCATTCTTGATGTTTGTGAATATTCATGGGATGGGCCTGAGGGTCCCGTAGGGGATAATTTGAGAAAATTTAGATGTCTATGGGGGGCAAATAAAAATCAAGAAAAATATGTTGTTGATCTTTTCTTTTCTCTCTCTCTCTCTTTTTTTTTTTTTTTTTTTTTCCTATTGGCCACATTGTCGGTAGTGCTTTAATTTCCTCACAACTTGGCATTTGATAATTTGGAAAAAAAAAAAAAAAGCTACCCATTTGCAGGTCTCTTTGCTCTTTTGCCCTTTTCGATTGGAAATTTCCTGTTCTTTTTCGTCAAATTGATGTGATTCCTCTCATTGAATCCTCACAACCTGAATGGAGTATTGTTGTTTTGGAAAATTTTTATTATTTATATGCTGCATAAATCTAGTGGACAACTAGAATATACAAATCATTTGATCAACGGGTCCTCACTAATCACGTGTATATCATTCTTTTTACTTTTTCTAAGTTTTGTTCATTAAACATGGTACATGTTGCACTGAGAAATGTCTTTGGGCGTGATGTTAGATATACATGATAAAGTGGGCATTGTAGCTAAGAAATCCAATGAATTTAATCCTTCACTTAACAAATTTGAATTGCAATCTGGGTGCCAAAGAAGACGAATTTATCTTCACTTATTTGCAGCCTAATGACATATTTTCATAATTTAGGGCACAAATGAAAGACTTAACTATCCGGAAGTCCATAATATCTCGAGTTTTTCTTTGATCAACTAGAAGTGTGGACAATATTATTGACACACCAGCTGTGATAGTATTGAACTCGAGGCATTTATATTTTCATCATGAAATAATTAGCCATGTAAAGTTCGAATTTGTGGACAGGTATGGGAAGAGTAGTAGTGCTAGGGTGTGATTTTCATGTGCAAAACTTTAATGTATCTGTCATTTTCCCTTTTATCTATTAAAGTTATCTATCCTTGATTTAAAAAGAAAAAGGATTGTTTTACTAATAACAGTTGCTAGCTTGGAGCATCAGAGGATTGCTATCAAATTATAAAAAATAATGTGAATTCTCGAATGCGTCTCTCGCATATAGTGTGGAAATGGGATATGGTCTTGTATTGAAGTTTAATGTCCGATCGTCTTATAGTTAATGAAGCAAATAAAAAGGAACGAGAGATCTAAATGTTAGACTTCCTCTTTTGATATATCCTAAAAAATCACAGACCTTTCATTTTATCAAAAAAGTCTAAACGGTTGGGCAATTAAAGTATTTAAATTAGCTAATGAAAAAAATGCAAAAGCCTAAGCAAAGACCATAAAACTAATAGTGATCCTCTCAAATTCGAGCATTTTTAGTTTATCCATTCAAAAGGACAGTGTGAATAATACAAAGTTAAGTTATGGGATGGTTGTCTTTTTTATCGTATTGCATATTCTTGTGGTAACTGGTTCATTTTATGCAAGCCGATCTCATAGCTAGCATCCAATTAAAAGATTGAGTACCAAATAAAAGTCCTTGATTAAACTCTTATGGGTTGATAAAAAGACTCCTTCAACATTGCATGGAATTACCGTCATTTCAAATTTCTCCCGAATTAAAAATAATATTTAAATAAATGAATAAATCATGTCGATAACTGAGGAAACTTCCGTCTCATCAATTGATTTTGGTCAATTTTTCACGTCTGTGCTCAAGATGTATCTAGTGCATTGAACATTCACAGGAAACAGCTCTTGTCCGTGTTTGGGGAGAACCAAATTTGACCACTCCATCGTATCAACTCGAAAAGTCGTCCAAGTTGACCTGCTCATCTGCACCGCACGCTTCTCTTGCTGCACGAAACGACAAAAACTGCTTTTGTGTCGACTCCAACCTCCGAAGCTCAATTCTGACTCCAGCCGTGGTTTGACGAATCTTGTCTTTGAAGTTAAAACCCCATTAACATCTTCATTGACTAATGCCTAAGAAAATAAGAAAAATAAAATGACTCTAAATCGCAATGCTTAAAAGAAAATTCGTATTAACCACCATCTTGAGAACGCTTGGCAAACGGGGGACATTTCCAACCAAAAAAGAAAAAGAAAAAAACGGGAGACATTTGTTAAGGATCATCAATTGTGCTTTGAAAATATAAACATTTCTATCAAAAGAGTGTCGTCTTTTTTAAAATATATACCTCTTCAATTTTTAGAATTGGTCGATATGGGTTTTTGTTATTTTTATATACTTTAACTAATGTCGCTGGGGTACTTGTTAATAACATCTAGTTTAGAATAATTCAACCATCAAAGTGTTGATCTTATATAATACAAGATCAGCCACCTTACCGGAATTGTACAATTGCTTTATTTGTCTACTCAATGATTGCCCTAGAAAAGTTGTAACTTCATTTCTTTTACTTAATAATGCTGCGTATGCTAATAATGGTTTACAAGTTTGATCATTTATGTGACATATAAGACTCAATTTAAATATCAAAGTTGATCTATTCGTGTAAATGCTCACTCATTACTTGTGATATAACATAATATAGGAATACCGTTTATAAATTTTAATTCATGCCAAGCATCATCCTTTTTTTATTTTGAAGTTTCGTTTTTCTTTTTCCTTTTTAAAGAGTTCATTGATCATATTCCAACGACAAATGCTTTGTCAAGAAGATCTTTGTTAAATTAAAAAGGTAGTTATTTGTCGAAAAGTACTTTTGTCTAATTTTGTTGAGTTTCCTCCCGAACATTTAGATCTTAGAAGTTACAGTTTGCTTGATAATTTTCCTCTAACAAATTTGCTTCACTAAACATTTGTGTTGCAGGCTAACCACCTAAATTCAAGGAACCGAACCTATATATTATCTCATTGTCCAAATTTGATTTAATAAAGGTTGATCCAAATAATAATAAAATTAATAAAAGGAGCAACATTGAACCTGGATTCGCAAAGTGCCACGTTTTACAAACCCCTTTGACCAACCTACCATCCCATTATTTTATTTTTTAAATTTTTCTTTTTGGTGGGCTGAAACGGTCGTGTACCAATTTTGTTACGACATCTTATTATATTCTTCAAAATGGTGATGGTGACAGACCATACTGTTAATCGAGGATTATGCATTGAACCGCGGGTTATGCATTCCAGAGACGGGTTCCTTTTGAACCGACAAGGCAAAAAGCGGGTGTGGAAATTTCAGAGCTGTTTAAGTGGTCCTTGACGAGCCGTCAGTCAAAATCTCATGCAATTTAGTGGTGATAAACTTCTGATTAACGTGTTCTCGGATGGATTAACACGTTAATCAGGGGTTGGAATTTCAAAATCTAGACTTTGATGACTTTGGTCTATAAAATATTCTAAGTTGGAATTTCTTTCAGGGGTTAGTTGCCTCATAGTGGATCCATATAATATAGATAATGGGTGCAAGGATGGATTGCTTCCTTTCATAGAAATGCTCCTAATCAACCTGAATTAGAAACTAAAATTCAAAGTTAACTCAATAAATAGCGAATGAGCCAAAAGCATTTTCCTAGAATAGCACGAACATAGAAAATGGTCCTAATGCATGAAATTGATTCATTTCGAGGCCAAAAACAACCTCGAGGGTCCTCGGAAGATATAGTATGAAATTTTGAAAAGCCTTTCTGATTTGATATTATGGATCTCAAGACTTTTCTCTGATTGAAAGTGATAATTGATTGGTCGAACAGTGTACAAATCCTATTCTCCAACTAGACACTTGAACATTTATTTTTGTAAATGTTCAAAAAAAACTCATCAATAACTTGAATCATCATGTTTCAAGAGACATGAAAGTCCACTCATTTATCAGCATGACTCATCCCTTTAGGTTACCCTTACAAATTTGATTATGGATCACTTTAGATACAAAGAGCTAGAGATTCAATCACAAGTCGTCTTATTTCTGGAAAATTCGAATTAATACTCTTAGTTTTGCATCTTTCTAAATCAAGTTCTTCACCGGCGGTGGATTCACCCAAAAGGAACAAGCAGTTGCTGCCGAAGAGGTTGCCAAAGTGTGACTGGCTCTTCTTCAACCACCTCAGCACCTTCGCCTATCACAACTTGGACCTCACCATCTAGCAAGGATTTGAAAGTCCTTGCTCTTTAACAACAAGGGCTTAAAGGTCCTCACCTGTCGTTGGCCATTGCAAAGCCCAAACAACCTCACCGACACTCTAGGAAGATGATAATGAGGAAATAAAAAGAAAAAGTTACAAAAATTCGCAAAGTGAAGATGTTTTGTAATGAATTTGTACTCTCAAATCACCGGTTGTGCCATGAGGATGATCGGCATTGACTAGACGCTATTTCAACGATTTCCAATCAAAATTAGTCTAATGGACTACATTGCAAAATAATAATAAAAAATTAGGACTACATGGATCAAATTAGAAAGTTTAAAATTGAATTAGTGACCATATAATAGATTTAAGACTTTTCGGACAATTTTCTCCAAATTTTCAATTTTCATTTTGTCATACCTTAATTTTGACATGAAACCGAAAAGTTTTGTCAAATTATGTGGTCCTCGATCACAAGTGAAGACACTCAATAATGCAGACCAAGAGCTTGTTTGTCAAAACATTTTAGCAATAATTATAGCTCTGAAAAAATAGGACATTACAATTCTTAAAGGTTTTGACAACCTCTCATAGTTGCAAGAGGAATAGTTATCTGAGCGTGTTTTTAGATATAGTAGGTTTAAAACAGGTATTATCAAATATGCAAATCATTACGCTTCATGATACGGTTACGTACCGTCTTGGCTATACTTAAAGAGCACTGAATCCGGAATAATATCTATAGACAAGAAGGCCTTAGACTAAGGATGAGAATTGCATGCGAAAGTTTGGTCACGTATAACGATGACCTAATAGCTCCTAAAAGAATTTATTCTCACGTTTTATCTTAAATCCACAATTCAAATCCTAGCTCTCCCCATTTCGAAGAAGACAGCACTTGGATACAACCTCTTGCCAAGATTACATGCAGACGATGGAATAAGTTAAAACTCCTTAGATCTTTACTTAGAATGATGTGTGTGTGTGTGTGTGTAGAACTTACAAGCCCATTAGCGACATGCTTTAAATGCGGGGCTAACTTTAAATCAAATCCAACGAAGTAGTACATTGTTCATGGAAATTAGATCAATTCATCCATTGTTTGGAGACAAGCATAAATTATTATGATCTTCAATTTGTCCAACAACTTGATAATACTGTAGCAAGAGAATCTTCCTATACCAGTGGGCCAAAAACCCACAAATGATAACCATACAGTCCTATATCTTTTATATAAACTACGCGGTCCTATATCATTATCCCATAGTTTCCATGTTGAGGCTTGAGAACATCTAGAATTGCGTGCTCTAAGGAAAGTTGGGTGGACTGGTTTTACTTTTGAAATAGATGGACAGCTTTTTCCTTTGTTGTATGAGGATTAGGGGGGGACTGAATGTAACCCGTGATTTGAGGTGCCGAAATCATCATGATGCTGACGCATTTGATTTTTTAGGGGATTGGAAAAACTTAGCCACTTTGATTGAGAGTGACCACCGATCACAAGCTTTTAGACCAGGCGGTGCACATGCACTCACGCTCCCAAGTTGGCAAGCAAAAATTTATATGAAGGGCTACAATTTAATTGGATGTAGTGATGATGTAAAAGATCATCAACCTGTCATGACGCATAATCATACATTTTTCTCTCATGACGTATCAAGAATTGCAAATGCATGAATTTCAATTCATGACCTTTCTCTTTCCCCTTACGATATTGGCTCTTTTGACCCTCCATCTTTGACATTTAAAGACTCGTGAATGCACCAGGATGGGTTAAAGTTTAATTGACTTCTTAAGATCAAGGCATTGAAAAATCTTGGTATCTTGGTTCAACAAATTTATCTCGATGTGGCTAGGTATGGATCCCATCTTCCACTATGACAATAATTCGAGGCAAAATTCTTAAATTATTTCTTTTGAGATTAGCTACTTGACAAAATTTAGTTTTCACCATATGGTTTTTAGGTCAAAGTTGCCTCTTAATTTATTTTTAAAATACATTTTACTAAACGTTATTTATATTTTGAAAAATCCCTTAAAGCCTTTGCATTTTTCTAGAGACGCTCTCCCGGTGCCAAACCAAACGCCCCTTTTGTAGGAGAATCGGAGCAAGTTGAGTAGTTGAACTGCAAAAGATTGTCCCGCTCTTGTTGTTGCTGCCTGAAGAAAAATAGAATATGACTTCCACACCCCCACAAAAACATCATTACAAATGTTTTGAGTATATTCATGGAATAGGCTCGAGGGTCCCATAGGGGTCACTTTGAGAAAATTTAGATGTGTACGGAGACAAATACAAATCAAGAAGAAAAATATGTGGTCGATCTTTCTTTTCTATTTTTTCTATTAGCCACGTTGTCGGTAGTACCTTAATTTCCTTCCAACTCGTCTCTGATAATTTGGGAAAAGGTAATGATTTGCATGTCTTTTTGCTCTTTTTCCCCTTTTTAGGTTGGAATATATGTATATATGCGTGTGTTTGTGCGTGAAATTGACGTGATTCCTTTTGTTGAATCCTCACAACATGAATGGGGAGGTCAAACTAAATTATGGGGTATTATTGTTTTCGATTCATTTTGTTCTTTGACATGTGTCGTCTTGGAGATGAACCTACGACTGTGTCCCACGAATGCCTATCTGATTTGCAAATATCTTATATATTATCTATCTAAATTTTAATTCAAATTGAGTGTGGATATATCACCAGTAGTATTATGAATTCTTTTTCATTATCAGTAAATGTAATCAAAATGGTCACCATATATTGTGCACGATTAAAAGTGGACATGGTTTTAAGAGATAATAATTCATTAACTTTAGAAAACACTAATGATCCATTCGATTCAACTTTTTCAATGTGCTTTCAGCCTTCAAAATCCATTTAAGAGATATTAGGTTGTTTGACAAGCCTTCCGAAGCAATTTTTGGTCAAATGTTGGGCTTGGGGATGCTAAAAGCATAAGGCAAGCAGAGACTAGCCTTTTGAAGTAGCATTTGCGGAATTCCAAAATTATGGTTGAATAATTTTTTTTTTTTTTTTTTTAAATTACTATTGTCAATTCTTCAGTTTTCGGTTCTGCCCCTCGTAGGTCATTGCCTCTATGACGGCAACTAGCAAGGGCTAATGAGGTCAGATCTAACCAACAAAGGGCCGGCAATATTGTGAGACCATAGTGAGGGATGTCTAAGTCATGCAACCCAAGCGACCGTCACATAGGGTCTCACAACCCAAGCAATGGCCGCCTAAGGTCTTGTGACATTTGATGAGAGTTGCCTGAGGTCATGCAACCTCGGTTGTTGACCACCAATGCTAGATTTGGCTCGATGGCAGTCCAAACTCTTTGCCAATGAAGGGTTTGATTTCTTTTTAATAATAATAAAAAATTACAACCAGGCCCTTTACAAAAAAAAAATTACCAAACATTATTACACTCAAAGTTGCTTTACAAGGGGCTTTATCAAACGCAATTTGTATTTCTATAAAGGATTTTGGTTTCTAACATTTGCATTACGTTTAAAGCTCATTTGTAAAGTCGAACGAAACGCACTATAAGTTTTTGAGTGTTTGGCCTATTTAGGAAAATGAGCTTAATATTTGTCAAAAAAAAATAAAGCAAGTGTTCAAAGATTAAAAAATACTTGTGATTTAACGAGTAAAATATTCCATTTACTTTTGAAGTTGATGCTTCTTTACGAGACAAAAAAAAATTCATGCCAGATTTGTCCCTTAACCTAAAGTTTATGATTTTTCATGAGACAAAAAAAAAATGTTTTGGTTAGATTTGTCCATTAACCTAAAAGTTGATGCTTTTTATGGAATTAGCCCGCCAACAGAGAGGTGTTAATGTTGTTGAAGGCCGTGTCGACAAAATCCCAATCCAAAGTAAGGAAGCCTCTAATTTCTAACATGGTATCGGAATCCGATTCTGTTTCAGTTCCTTTCGCCTACGCAAGTCCCTTCATTCGTCACAAAAGCCCGATCCAATGGAATGGACCCTGTAATTCCTAAACACGGTATTGGAATCCGGTTCCGTTCCCAGTTGTCCTTCGCGCGTGCGAGCCCCTCCTCCGTTCGTCGAGTTCCAGGCTTCGTTATCAATCCCCACTTGCACGTCAAGGAAGAATTCATTGATCCTAACCCCGTTTTCTTCTTTCTGTCTTTTTCTGGGACGACCCAATGAGTAGTCCCGTTCCCACCTTTTTGCTGTCTATAATATGAACGCCTTTGAATGAAGGTGCAATGGACCTTGCATGGGAACGGGGCAGGAAAGGTCCAAGGAGGGTTGGCCCCACGCCTGATTTTCCAAATTCATCGTATGAATCCACCCCAATCTTTCGACCTGGCGTGGCGTCCACAGCAAGGGAACCCAAAAGGTGCTTACGCACGCGTGGGGGCCCCGCTGTTCGTGCGTGCATCGACGTCTCCGATGCTTCTCGAAATATCATTTCCCCGCCGCCCGCTTTACGTCCGCTTTTTTGTAGGTCTTCCTTTCTTCCTTTTTATGGTCGGACAATTCCGGATTGATTAATGGGGCGCAGAGCTGACTTTTTGGCCTTTCAGATCGACCAATAGACAGAAAAGGACAAAAGAAAAATGAAACGGGAGAGGCTAGCTAATCTTCAAACGGAGGAGGGTCTTTGGTGTCCTTTACCTCGAGGGAGTAAAGCGGACATTTCACATTTCCAATTAAACAAAATAACAGAATTAATACCACAAATTAAATCACTACAATACAAATATCCCGAATTATTTATATGTCACTAAAAATCTTAAATTTGTCCACTATGACACATGTGATAAATATATTATGGATGTAATTAAAATAGAGGGTGCACATATCATACATATATAAGCTTGAGTTTTTTCGCAATGTAAAAAAAATTGAGGGTATTTTAATTATGATAAATAGGTTTAAAGTTTTTGTTAATATAATTTTTTTTTTTGGATATTTTTGCTATAGTAGATATAGTTTGAAGTTTTTGTAACATTTATCCTAATAACAAAGAGCTCTCTCTCTCTCTCTCTCTCTCTCTCTCTCTCTCTCTCTCCTTAAGAAATTGAAACGATATAATCCTTATGATGCTAGTACCCATGGATTGGATTCAATTGATGACAGCAGGTTATTGGATACTCCTGTTTTAATGGAAGACGAAATTCAGAACTGGGCTGAGATGGCTTGCCCTAAAAAGCCACCGGTAGAACAATGAAGCTTATATGTTGGAACTGTCAGGGCTTGGCCTCTTCCCTGACAGTTCATGCACTAAAGGCCCTAGTGGCCAAAGACAGGCCAGATGTAGTTTTTATAATGGAAACCAGGAACCGGGATTCGTTTCTATCTAAAATACAACGTCAACTTCAGTTTCCTTTTTCTCATATAGTTAATCCAGTAGGCATCGCAGGTGGATTGGCTATCTTTTGGCATACTCACATCTCACTTCAGGTGGAACTCTCTACAGCAGACTTTATCGATTCTATATGCGCTGATTATGGGAAAGGAACTACTATGAGACTCACCTGTGTACATGCCCTAGCAACTCCTCAATCACGTCAATCCTTTTGGACAGCTCTCCGTCGAATTGCATCCATCAACTCATTACCTTGGATTTGCGCCGGGGACTTCAATGAAATAGCCTATCCTTGGGAGAAAGTAGGTAAACGCCCTCCTGATTTTGGTCGAATGCAAACCTTTAGAGAGGTTCTTCATGACTGTGCATTAATGGATATCGACAGTAAGGGATGCGCCTTTACCTGGATGAATTACCGTGAAAGGACTGAGTTGGTCAAAGAGAGACTGGATAGAGTACTTTGTAATTGGACCCGGAGGATTGCTTTTTCTGAGGCAGAAGTATATGCGTTACCAGCAGTGGGCTCGGATCACAGTCCGTTGATTCTTTCAACTGAAGCTTCCAAACACAGAAAAGGGAAGACTTTTTACTTTGAAGCATATTGGTTGCAGCATCAGGAATGTCAAGGAGTCATAGAAACAACTTGGGCTTCAGCGGGTGAAAAGGGCTATAACCTGCCAAGAATGCTAAAACAAGTTAGTGGGGCTCTTATGAGATGGAGTAAATCCACTTTTTCAAAAGCAACTAAGCAGATTAACTCCTTATAGCAGCAAATTCAGCAGTTAACTAACCAGACTACCACTACAATAGATCAACAGAAAATCTCTGAGCTAAAAGGTTTAATCCATAGTGCATGGCAGCAGGAAGAACAGTATTGGGCAATGAGATCAAGGATTAAATGGCTTCGGTGGGGTGATAAAAACACAAAGTTTTTTCATGCCACTACCATTCAAAGGCGAAACAGAAATCGAATCAGGATGCTAATGGATGCAGATCAAAATTGGGTTCGAGATGATCAACTTCTTAAAGACATGACTCTGGAATATTTTTCTAAGATATACAAATCTGAAGGAACTCGTGATTATGGACCCCTCCTACATCAATGTGAGTGTGTTGTGACAGAGGCTATGAACCAGCAACTTATTTCTGAGGTTACTCAAGAGGAAATTCGTACCGCTGTTTTTCAGCTAGGGAAATCCCGGGCCCCTAGTCCAGACGGCTTTAATGGCTTATTTTACCAACAATATTGGGATATCTTAAAAAATGACATATTTTCCTCGGTGAAGCAGTTTTTTCAATCTGGTTTATTACCCCCTGATCTCAACAAAACTATCATCACCCTCATACCGAAAGTTCCTAATCCAGAAAGTCTAGATCAATACCGACCCATTAGCCTTTGTAATTTTGCCTATAAGATTATTTCCAAGGTGTTAGCTAACAGACTTAAGCCTTTCCTGCCTGACATCATTTCTATGGAACAAAGTGCATTTGTTAGTGGCCGTCAAATACAGGACAACATTTTAATTGTGCAGGAGACTCTACATCAGCTTAGAACTCGAACTAGAAAGAAAAAATTTCAGGCTGTGGTCAAGATGGACATGTCAAAAGCCTATGACCGTGTTGAGTGGGACTTTCTCAAAGACTACCTATCCAGGTTAGGTTTTCATCCCATTTGGGTTCAATGGACTATGCAATGCATTACTACTGTTTCATTCAGTGTCAAATTCAATGGCACTCAGCTACAATACTTCCAACCATCAAGGGGGATTCGACAGGGAGATCCTTTATCACCTTATCTCTTTATTCTAATGGCAAACATGTTAAGTACTCTCATCCATCAAGCTCTCAATATGGGTAATTTGAAAGGTATCCAATTTAACAGAAGGTGCCCTACGCTGACTCACTTGTTCTTTGCCGACGATGCTATATTCTTTTTAGACGGATCAAGACAAGAATGTGACGAGCTAGCCTCTATTCTCAATCAATACTGTATGGCTACGGGACAGGCAATCAACCGAAACAAATCAGGTATTTTCTGTAGCAAAGGGTGCCCCTCCCAACTACAGGATAACTTACACATGAACTTCGAATACCGGTCTTAGCTAAAACAGGAAAATACCTTGGGATCCCGTCGGACTGGGGCAAATCTAAACGGGATATGTTTGCTTGGATACTAGGGAAAGTCAATGCTAAATTAGATGGATGGAAAGAGAGTATCATTTCTAAGGGTGGTAAAGAAGTTCTTATTAAAAGTGTTGTGCAGGCGATACCTCAATTTGCTATGTCTATTTTTAAGCTCCCTGTCTCGCTCTGTAAATCTATTGAAAAAAAAAAGATAGCAAGATTTTGGTGGCAAACTGCTAGCAGAAAATCTGGAATCCATTGGAAAAGCTGGGAAGTTTTAAAGACTGGAAAACAGATGGGTGGTCTGGGGTTTCGTGACCTTGTGGCTTTTAACAAAGCCATGTTAGGTAAACAGGCTAGGTAAACAGGCTTGGCGTCTTCTAAATCAGCCTACTTCATTATGGGCTACTTTGTTCAAAGGTCTGTATTTTCATTCAGGGGATTTTCTAACAGCCCCAAAAGGGTTTCGTTCGTCCTGGGGATGGCAAAGTATCATTATTGGCAAGGATTCTATATTACCTTCGATTCGATGGTCTATGGGCAATGGATCTACTATCCGAATTAGAGAAGACCGGTGGCTACCTAAAGGCAAAATTGGAGGATCTGCTGCTGAACAGGAACCTCAAAAGGTATCTGAGCTGATAGATTCTAACACTCACCTATGGAATCTGAGTTTACTGAATCGTTTGTTTGATAGTAATACCATTGCAGAAATTCTCAAGATTCCTATTAGACCTACCTTTGCATCTGACAAGATCATTTGGCCATGTACATCTCAAGGAAATTATACTGTTAAAAGTGCTTATTATGTTCTCAGCCAGGTTAGTCTCTGCAATCCTAAATCTAAGCCATCTTCCTCTTATCAACCACCTGACCACTTATGGAGGAAGATATGGAATCTCCAAATACCCCCCAAAGTTAAATTTTTCATTTGGTCGTTATGCCAGAATGCCCTCCCCACTAGGGATAATCTTTTTCGATGAAAACTCTGCCTCGATCCCATATGCACCCTATGTTCAACCCATCAACCCGAAACCTCAAAGCATCTGTTTTTATTATGTCCTTGGACTTCCCAAGTCTGGTCCCATCCCCAGATCAGCTATCCCATTCAAACAGCAGAAATTACACGTATTGAAGACTGGCTAGCTACTACACGTGCTAATAAACCAAAATTACCTGGATCTGAGCTCATTGCCACACTACTGTGGAATATCTGGAAGTCCCACAACAGATTTATCTTTCGCCATCAGACTCCTGCCCCATCCTATATAATAGCTGAAGCTCGAAGTCAGCCCCGCACTGCTGTCATATCTTCTGTTTCTGTAAATCGACATCGCCCTGATCTGGATAGCTTATGGCGTCCTCCTGATCCCGGAATTCTAAAGATGAATATTGATGGGGCTTTCACGCCAGGCAGTCATCAAGGATCAGTCGCCTTCATTTGCCGAGATCATAGAGGATATATCGTTGAAGGAAGTACAAAGACCGTACCTGCGTCTTCCGCTTTGCAGGTGGAGGCTCAAGCTCTGTGTTTCGCCCTCAACCATCTGATTAACTCAAACTGGACCTCCGATCCCATTATCATCGAATCTGATTGCCTGGTTTTGGTGGAAGCGGTTAAAAACCCTCATCTGTCGCCATGGGAGATTCGCCCCTTGATAGCCGAAGCTGCTGTTCTTCTCCCTCGTCTCGTCAAGTCGCGATTTAGGTTTTGCTGCAGATCAACCAACGCCGCTGCTGACTGGGCTGCGAAGGCCCATGCCAATGGTCTTTTGTCTCCTTCTTGGGCTTCCTTTCCCCCGTCTCCTTTACTCGATATTTTAGCTTTTGATGTTTTTCATCCGGGTTGTACTGCTACCTTTATCTAATATATCACCAGTTTCTGACCAAAAAAAAAAAAAGTCATTTTCTAATTTTTCACGTCTATTTCATTTTTTTTCTTTTTGTGGATCTCCTCTCTTTGCCCAGTGTAATGCTCAAGTCGTATTCAGTGCATCAAACGTTCGCAGTAAACAGCTCTTTTGTCTGTTTTTGGAAGAGGACAGGATTGGACCACTCCATCGCATTCACTCGAAAAGTCGTCCGAATTGATCAGCTCATCTGCACCGCACGCTTCTCTGGCTGCACCAAAACGACGAAATCTGCTTCGGGGTCGACTTCAACTTCCGAATCTTAAATCTAACTCCAGCTGTAGTTTGATGAATCTGTCATTGAAGTTAAACCTCGTAATGATCTTCACTAACTATTGCCTAAGACAAAAAAAAAAAAAAATTAATGCCAAAGATCATAAGCTTAAAAGAAAAATTCATATTAACAACTTTCTTTTGAATACACTTGATAAAAATGAGATAAGGGTCATTAATTGTGCTTCAGAAAATATGAACACTTTTACATTTGACATGCGTGTTTAAAATTTTGTTGATAGATGGTTTTTTGTAATGAATTTTAGAAGTTTCAAGTGAGGTATCTTTAGGGCACTTGATAAAAAGAATCCAACTTAGAATAATTCAACTTTCAAAGCATTGATCATATACGGTACCAGGCTAGTCACTTTATTAGAAGAGCACGATTTCTTTGGTTACTTGATAGTTAGCCCGGAAAAAATTGCCACTTCATTTCCTTTGCTTAATAATTTTTTATTGACTAAGAATAGTTTACAAATCTGATAATTTATGTGATATGGAATATTCAACTTAAAGAAGATATTTATGAATTAAAAAGGGAACTATTGTCGAAATGTATTTTTTTTTCTAACTTTGTTAAGTTTCCGCCCTAACATTTAGATCTTAAGAGTAATAGTTTGCTTGATAATTTTCCTCTAACAAGTGTGCTTCACCATATATTCGTGCTCCGCTAAGAAAATAATAAAATTTTGAGAAAATTTCCTAAGACTTCCCTCAATGAATAGCTGTGTATTATCAACTTACATGCTAGAAGAAAATGATCGTAGCTGCCTAGCCATAGCATCGACAGGCGAGTTAGGGAGGGCAGCGCTTTCCCAAATCTAGACGAAGGCAACAAAGGTCACCCTCACTAGAAATGGATGAGGTGTGGCTGGCGAGATGGTTGAGGTGTGGCTAGCAAGGACGATCCTCACTTGTGGCCAACAACCAGTGAAGGAAGAAGATAAACAATAGAATAGGGAAAAAAAAAAAAAAGAGGAAAAAAAAGGAAAGAATTTAGAAATTATAAAAAAAAAAATTGCAAAAAATCATTCACACTAATCATGTGGCCAGTGCTGATAAGACTGCAACATTAGCAATTTTAGGCCTAAATTGACTAAATAGACTATATTTTAAAATTGTCAAAAGATTTATGAATAAATTGAAAAAATTGAAAAATTTATGACTAAATTGACTGTTATATAATAAGTCTAGGACTTTTTGAAAAATTGTCCCGAGCGGGCAAGGATGACCAACGCTAATGACCCAATCTATTAGTTGACCTTATTAATGAATGTATTTAAATATGATATATTTATACCATAAAATATCTTTAGATGTAATTTCCATTTTCTCTTCTTTAAACAAATTGTGAAGGCCGTCATGAGTAAAGCTTATGTGGTTTTGGTTGATATTCGACCATCTCTAACCGAAATAACAACAAGCCTTCCTACTAGGCTACTATTCACACCATCATTTGTTATATCTTGACATGAACACATGCAACCCATAAAACAAATGTCGATGCAACGAATATTCCATGGGAATGAACATCTAGACATCATTCTCTCAATGATGACACTAATACTTGGACATTCATACATGTTAAATTGTTATTCCTGTATTTAGTTGCTCCCAAACTTTCTTGTACTAAAAGAAATATCTTACACTCATTTTTAGGAGTGAATTGGGTCGTCGAGGTTAACCTATGTCCAATTATTTACCTTTTCATCTCTGCCTTTGGCTGATAAGCTGGTGGAATTTTGGCCCTTAAATTGATAGTATTTCATTGTTATGCTATGCTAAATGCTGATAGGTTCCTCCTGGATTGGTTAGAGCATTATGACTATTGGTTGTTAATTATAAACTATACAAGATTTTTTTACCTTGAAAATCGTATTTAGGATTGCTATTTGTATAAGATACAATTAAAACGACGGAAGTTGGTCACATCAAAATCATTCCCATTGGAGATGTAGAATGGTTTCTAACCCCGGTCCCAAATATCCTACTTTGCCTATTTAATTAGCACTCAATCTCATAGTAAACCAAATAAGGCTCCAATTCTCATTTTGCATGACCCATTATACGTCTAAAACAATATCCAAAGGCCAAAACTACTAATCAGGGCTAACTTTGGGCTTGAACTATAAGGGAATTATCAATTAAGAATGAGATGTTGCCCTCATCCTGAATTAGATTGGATGAAAGATTTAATTATTCGTGGTGGCAAGGCTGAATATACTTTCTGTACAGACTTGGGAGAATCCATAAGCTTTTCTCTGATGTAAGCATAACCTTTTATTGGTGGAGTTGGAAGTGGGCTCTACCTTCATGAGAGCTTGGATTGGGGTAAATGAAAGGTCTGATGTGTGTCCACAGACAGCAATGCAGCATAATACTAACACTTTTGTATTGCAGCCATCTTTTCTGGTTGGGGACATAATTCTTTTTTGTATAGTAGCACATACCTCTTTACCTTTTCTATTTTCTTCAGCCTCCTATCTTCTTCTTTTCATTGCCATCATCTGGTTTTGCGTTTGTTTTATTCCCTTCTTTACTCACATGCCCCATATGCTTCTCTAGTTGACTTTCTCTAATAGGCATGAGAGTTTCTTCAGTGATGTGCTTCTGTTGTGGTGATGCTCTTGCTTTTTTCTTCTACTTTCGAACTTCATTCTCTTTTTTCAAAGATGACATGCAGGTATTAGTGCAAAATAAAAGATAAAGAATCTATCACTTTAGACGTTAAGTTTCTGTAGTCTTATCATCATTGATCCAAAGTCCAATTTCAATCATTTTTGGATCAATCTTAACAACCTTTACCTTAAGGGTAAGATTTTATACTGCAGGGATTGCCTCCCATGTGTATGATCGTGAAATGTCGTTTCGTGTAGCCGTGACATGCCATCTATGTATATCTATCTAAAAAAAGATTGTGCTTGGCATATCGACATGGGAATTGGCTCTAGGCAATCTGTTGGGATGCAAGATATCAGGCTTGGTGCTTGTGCAATTGTGTCTTCGAGCGACAAGGTTTTATCCAAATGAATTTGTGTATTACATTAATTAGTGGATTTTCTTTTCCTACTTTTTTTTTTGTTTTTTTTTTATATGAGCACACAGGATTTCCTTTTCTAATCACTATTGGATCATGTGATAGCGTTCAATTTTAATCTTCTTACTTGTAAGCTGTTGATCCTAGAATGATGAGTTGTGGTCAGTCACTCGCATACTAAGCCGTTGAGCTTTTTTTCTGTATTATCTAATCATTTCAGGTTTTGAAGAAGCTTAATACCGTGCAAAGGAAAAATGCACTTTGGTGGAGAAGCCGTTGGCTGAAAATATTTACCTAAAACTAAAAGCTAAACACCAAGTGAATAAAAAAGGAAATGGATATTCACTAAATAATTATTAGATGGTGCAAAGAACCTATTGATTAAGAATTTCTAAATGCGACACTAAATGTATAAACCCGTAATTCCACCCACTTGAAAGGACCAATTATAATGTCTTGTGAGTCCATGAAAAGGGAAAAAAAAAAAGGTCGATGGAATGAAATACCGTAGTTCAATTAATTGTTGATTGTGCAAACAAAATTGTTGTAATTTTCTAACTTGCTCGGGTAAGGACAAATAAAACTTCATGCATTTACTATCAATCGATTATCAATTATCTCGATAATTCTCATATACCGTAGATTTTCTGGTCATTATTGATATATCAAATGTCCGACTATACTTATACCTCCATTCAAATCGGGAGAAGTGTGCATCTAATCTTTGGCCGACGTTTGATCTGAGCATCAGCGTTGCTGGTAGGTTTTCTTTTCAATTCTTCATTCACCTGGAAAAGCAAAGTCAAGTCAAGGTGCACATGCATCGATAGGTTCAACGCACCTTCCGCATGACACTGCAGAAATTACACCTGCAATAATTGCCCTTTTGCTTTTTATTTTCTAATTGTTTAATTAATAGCAAAAGCAAGTCAAGTCGAAGTTGTGATTGCTTTGGAAAAGAGAGCGCCTAGGTAGTCCCTACGCCCCTTCTGCGCAATGCCCTGGAAATCATGCGTGCAATAATTGCCTTTCCATTGCAAACGCAGCGGTTCGATTAGTTGAAGATTCTTGGACCGTTCGATGGCAAGAGCTAAGAATTCTTCAAGCACGCGCAGCAGAGAGTGAGTGTTATGACGTCATTTCTCTCTACACTTTATCATTTTTTTTTGGATTAAAACCTAAAAAACTCCAAACTGATACACGTATTATAAATATATCTCAAATTAATTTTTTGATTATGAAAAACCTCAAATTAATGCATTTGTAACAAATTTACCCAAAATAATTACAAAAAACCTTAAATTAGTACACTTGTGATAAATTTATCCCAAATCAATTTTGTTTGATTACTCAAACATATCCTCCATTAAATTGGATTAATACCATAAAGATCACAAAAATTATATAACCGTGACCAATAAAGAGTAAAATCTCTAACCGATACACTAGTCAACTGTTGTGTATAATTCAACTTAGTAATTTAATGGTAAAATTTAACGAAAACTAATAAAGAGTAAATTTATCATAAATATATCGGTTTAAAATAAATTTATCAAATGTGTTTGGTGATCAAAAAATTAGTTTGGCCAAATGAACCAGTTTAGGATTTTTAAGGATATTAACCCCTTTTTTTTCCTTGCATTAGTGTTGACTCTATTCATCTTCTGAAAAATACTTAGGTGCATATCTCTGTTTTACATCATATCAGCATTGATTACGATAATACATTGTGAAGTCATAAAACAATATTATTCTACGTTATTATGCTGTTGTCCTTGGTTACTATGGCCTGCCATAATGTAGTACACTATAATAGATGTGCCATATATTCTTATATTTTTCACACTTTTCAATGATCTAGTGACTTTGAACTCAATAATTTTATTATATTCAATTTGACAATTGACACTAATAAGTTTTGATTGAATAGCTGGCAAGGGATATGGCATGACAAATGTGCACCAAAGCGCGGGCTCAGAAACAGCCCCACCTCGAGAAAACTATCCTAACAATTTACCATCAAGAACCTCCATTTAAGACATATGGTTTTAATAGAAAAATATCACTGACAAAAAAAAAAATTTGCCCTAATTATGTCCTGGATTTCATTTTTTAATAGAAAAATATTACTGACAACAAAAAATTTGCTCTGATTACATCCTGAATTTCATTTTTTTTTTTTGTAGGGAGGGATTTATACATCAAGCACGCCCAATTATCAAAAGCACCATTAGATTAAACAAATACAGTTTACGATGTGAAAAATTGCATTTCATATTCTTTTCTAGAATATCTTTTGCATTCCGCAAAATCAGAGACCACCTCTTTTATGGGGATTTGGATTGGAGCGTACCGTGAATGTGGAATTGGGATTTTAGTCCTATAGAAAGGACGCGTAAATAGTAACTTTTTCATCTGATTGGCCATTCGAAAATAAAGTAGAAAGATCAACAAAAATTATAAAATCAGGGCTTCGAGCATGACATGACAATTAATTTATGGGAGTCTATTATTGTCATGAAAAAATAATTTTGGTAGTCCTATATCTTAGAGCATGACATGAAGGATTTCATGATTTAGGCAAGTTTGGTTTCAAGTACGTAGTGTGTCATAAGTCCATGACAAAAACCTGTGTTTTATTTAATGAATAAAGGCTGTTGTAATTTCTTATCTTGGTCAATCACATAAAGCCAGATTTTAATAATTTGCTGTTGTCTGCTTGCTCCTATTTGAATTTGCCCCTTCTAGAAGGACTCAAATGCAACACTTTTGAGTTTTGCCATTTGCACAAACCAACCCGGATTAATATTCAAAAAAGGCAATTTCCCCGTTCATATTGCCGATCTACATGTATACAATATTTCTGCAGTTAGAGGAATGTATTATAATCTGAGTTAGTCAGCATATATTAAGAATTTAATCCTTATTTGGGTAAACAGTCTTATGTGAAGAAAGCAAGACCGCCCTATATTTCATCCTTCCATATATATATGCTTTGATTTTCCGAGGTACTGCCTTAATGCTTTACTTGGGAAGGAGGGGAAAAGGAGGAAAATGAAGTAAATTCTTGCAACTTTCCTGAGAAGAAGTGGCAGGAAAATTCAAAAAAATTATATCTTCCTTTCCTCCATGTATCCAAGCAAAGCAGCTTTTCCTTTTATCACAACGGTGCATGCTTGCTAAATAGACCACAAGCATAGGGCAATTTATGGATCATTGCTAGCATAGGGGTCATCATCAATTGGAATCAACTAAACTTTAATTTCATTTATCAAATGCATGGAACTACACTTGACTTCCAATTGAAGCGCATCGGCCATTATCCACAACATGCTCCGGTGAACAATCGATGTGTCTGTTTGTGTAAAAAAAAACATGCCATGGAGACAAACATGTGACGTTGTCCCTTGGAAGGCCGAGGTATTGCGCAACCTAGCAACTCAGTCATCCTGATACCATCTGCTTCCTCCTCCTCCGGCTTGTGCTGTCTATTTGTTTTTAAGAGGATGAAGATTTGACCGCACAAAAGAGATTATAGAACAACTAATGGACTAGTTTAAGAAAGAAAGGGATTCTACCACACAAACACAGCTTGCTTCGAGACCGAAATGAATAATAAGGGGGAGGGGTACCGGTGGCCATTGGGCCTTAGTCGTGGATTCTCTTTTGCAAGTCTGATCCCACAGCTTTTGCGCTTTCTTGAATGTCGGAGAATCATAATAACATTCGGGTCCCCACATCCATAAAACGGATAATGTGAGCACAGCATGGAGGTGATGAGGGTTTCAAGGAAGCTCACTCGAAAACCTGCCAGAAGTTTCTTGCATCTTATGGAAGCAAATTCATGGTCACTTCATGACCCTTTCTGGTGCGGTTTGCCAAGTGATTTTCGTGGAAAAGATCATGAAATTGAAGCTGAAATCAGCTGAATGTCTAACATTTGAAAAAAAACGTAGCACTTGAATTGATCTATTATCATCCCCAAAAAAAAAAAAAAAAAAAAAACCCAACATTCATTTCATCATTTAAATAGGCAATGTGAGATAATAATTTCATTAGCGGGATTTACACAATAATATACATTCAATTTAACAATCAATGTTTAGGCAATGACCCATATTCAATGCTGAAAATGCATTTTTCCAAGTCTTTAAGTTAGCTTTGGAACTATTCTTGTCAATCCTCCATAACCTCTACCAAAATTCACTACTCAATTCCAGAGATTCTTTGCTCAGTCGCACCAATTTCCTAAACTCCTAATGTAGCTTGTGCTTCACACTACTTTACCCTTCAGTTTTAGCATGAAGCAACGTTATTCTGGTGTCTTGCTCGCTTCACCTTCGCGTTACATTTCCCCGACGATTCCATTTATTAATGGAAAGCAAGTCAAGTCAAGTCGTGTTGGATCTCAAATTTCAATCAAAGCACCTGCGTAGGTTGCACGCACTTTCCACATAATGCTGACGAAATTACGCGTGCAATAACTTGGCATTCATCAAGTGGTCAGCATTGTTCGAGCATGCACAAAAGAAAAAGCAAGGACTAGAAGCATCTTTATTGCAAGTTGGTTGTGCACAATAGAAAAAGCAAGGACAAGGACTAGGAGCATCTTTATTGCAAGTTGGTTTTTTTTTTTTTACTTTTTTGCCCAAAGGAAAAGAAAAAAGCAAGTCAAGTCAAGAAGCCATTGGAAAGGTTCCCCGCAACTTCTGCATAATCCTGCATATATTACGAGTGCAATGACCATCATTCTTTAAGCACCTAGCAGTCAAGAATCAGCATTGTTCAAGAACGCGCAGTAGAGAGTTTGTGCGTTTGTAATCCAACGTCGAAGGCTGACGATCGGTGTAGATCCCGACAGTGGGTGGGTCATGTCGTTCGAGCACTCCTAAGGTAATCGATGGCTCCATGTACTTCTCTATTTCCTGCTTTGATTGCTCTATTTTCTTCTGATGAGTCGTCTGAGAGTTTCTATTTTTGTTTGAATGTAGCTCCGAGTTTGAGTCTTGGGAGACATTTTTGCTATTCTCATATTTTTTTTTGGTCGGTTGCTACTCTCAAATTTGGGATTCCATATTTCTCTCTGTTTCCTTCTCCATCAATCTCTTCTACAATCCTCTCGAGATGAAAAGAAAAGAACTCTTTAATTCAAAAGATCCGATCTATGAGGCGTCTTCCTCATCAACCTCTCCACATGGAGGTGATTATGAAGGTGGAACCAAAAGGCCGAGGGAAAATGATTATGAAGTGTTTTTGAGTTTTAGAGGGGAAGACACTCGCAAAGGCTTCACCGATCATCTCTATCATAACCTTAACCATGCAGGAATTTGTGTGTTTAGAGACGATAATGAGCTCCGTGTTGGTGAGGAGATTGGTTTGGAGCTTCTCTGCAGTATTACAAAGTCTAAGATCTCGATCCCAATTATTTCGGAGAACTACGCCTCAAGTAAATGGTGCCTCCGCGAGCTAGTTGAGATGTTGAAGTGCAAGAGAAGTAAAGGACAGATAGTGTTGCCCATATTTTACAAAGTGGAACCCTCGCAAGTGCGACATCCTATAGGGAGATTGAGAGATGCTATCAATGCACATAAAAAGATTATGGATGAAATGCTTATGAAAGAATGGGAAGAAGCACTTAAAGAAGTCAGCTTCTTGAAAGGATGGGAATCGGAGAAAATTGATAACGGGTACCTTATTCTCCAACAAAACATTGTTTAATCTTTCATAAATAGATATTTCTTGAAAAAGAATATACATATTGCTATCCTATATTGATATTCATTGTTACTTGACAGGCACGAAGGAACATTGGTGGATATTGTTGTCAAAAAGTTATGGGCGAGTTAAAAAGATTTTTCAGCTAAATGTTCCCGAACAGTTGGTGGGAATCAATGATCATGTGCAGCAGATTATGAGCAAGATAGATGCCGAATCCAATGGTACAAGGATTATTGGAATTTATGGAATGGGCGGCATCGGTAAGACAACTCTTGCAAAGGTGTTATACAACAAACTTTCTAGTCAATTTGACTATCGTAGCTTTGTGGCAAATATCCGAGAAACATATCAGCGTAAGGGTATTGAGTGTGTACAAAAGCAACTCATTTCTGCCATAATAGGAAGTTTGTGTGAGGTGTCTAATGTCGATGAAGGAATCAATGTCATAAAATCTCGATTTACAAGTAAGAAAGTTCTTGTTCTTTTAGATGATATGGATGATTGTACGCACTTGAGTGCTTTGGTCGGGGATGGTAGTTGGTTTGAAGCAGGAAGTATAGTCATCATCACAACTAGAAACAAAAGCATTCTTGATGAAGGTAGGGCGGGCTATATGTACCAACTCAAAGAGTTGTCTTTTGATCAATCACTGATTTTATTCAGTAGACATGCATTTCGAAAGGATTCTCCTTTGAGTGATTGTAAGATTATCTCTCATCATATTGTATCTACTACTGGAGGGCTTCCATTAGCTCTTGAAGTTATTGGTTCATTCTTACATGGAAAGAGAGAAGAAGTATGGAAAGATACATTAAAGAAATTAAAGAAAGTGCCTGATAAGAAAGTGCAAGAGAAGTTGAAAATAAGTTACGAAGCATTAGATGATGAGGAACAACAAATATTTTTGGATATTGCATGCTTTTTCATTGGATCACATAAGCAAAATCCAACTTACATGTGGGATGCCAGTGATTTTCTCCCGGGGAGGGGGATTGAAGTATTGAGTCTTATGTCCCTAATTAAATTTGACCAACGCAAAAGGCTAATGATGCATGATCAATTGAGAGATCTTGGAAGGGAAATTGTTCGTCTGGAAAATCCAAAGGAGCCTCAAAAGCGTAGCAGATTATGGAATTCTGAGGAGGCCGCAGATGTAATTGATGGAAACAAGGTAAGAGTTTTCTCTACTCGTTGTAGAAAGTGAATGTGATTTCATCTCCCCTTTCTTGTTTGAAATAAATATACTCGTCAATCTTGACTCCCCAAAATTAACTGATTCTACTTGGAAAAGGGCTATTTTGATTAATTGCTATTTTTGCCTGATTTCGGAACATAATTGAGGATCAATTTCTTGGTTATGGATAAAGGATATATATCTTTGCCTAGTAGTATTTTGTTGGGGATACTCTCCTCTTGGTAACTTTAATGCAACACCAAAACTACAAAAGCAGAATGTTTGACAAATTACTTTTCGAGAAAACCTGACATTTATAAATTGTTGTAGCCATGCTCTCCCCACATATTTGTTTGATGCACATTTTGATGTTTGGATCCGTCATTTGGCTTCCTACGAGGCCTATTTTTAATTATTTTTTTCTTTCACTTAGTATTGACTTCTTATGAATTGTTTGGTATGATAAATGATACCTCCAATCATCTGTGACGGTTTAGCTATCTTGTTTCCTGTATTATTTAAGTTGGGGGTAAGTTTAACCCCTAAATATTATTGGATGTGCAATTTAGTCCCCCATTTATTTTTTGCTTTTGCTCAGTATAGTCTTCTAACTTTCACTTTTTCATGCAATTGAGTCATTTGTGGTCAATCGTCAGTTGGCACCGTCAATTTGCTGATGTAGGATGATTAACTGCGTAATTTAACCCTTTAAACATATATTATTTTCATTGTATATACTTTTCATGATAGTGGATAGTTTCTTTCTATGAATCTAGTAATACCTTTTCTTTTTGTGATGATGGATGATTTTTTGATTAATCTCCCAATATTATTTATTTGCTAAATGTAGGCTATCATGTTATAATAATAATTTGTTTATTGTTCGATTCTTGGTGAGCATCTTATTTAGCAAAGATTTAGTTAACATTAGAAACATTATCTTATTTTTGTGAAATGAAAACTAATTTGAGGTAAATGTGACACGGGTCTATCAGTTTGGAACTTTTTTGCGACATTAAAATTAGTGTGGGGTAAATGCCGAACAAGTCTATTGGTTTGGGACTTTTGCTATTATTAACCGAAGTATATATGGTTTTGAATTTTGTGTGATGATAAATTTTCTTTATCAACGTGAAAGTTAAAAGGGAATCCACTAAAAGCAATTATAACATATGGAAAATTTGTACAAGCATCAAACAAGCATGTGCAAAATGTCACGAAAACCGTTAATTAACAAAAAATAAACATAAACATGGGATGCAAAACATAATGATATGCCAAAACTATTGAAAAAAAATGCTACCACTACTTTTCAGCGAGCATATTTTCACACGAAGAAAAACATAATTAACTGAATAGAACATTTCTTAGAAGTTAAAAAAAAAAAATGGTATCTATGAAGTTGTTGACAAAAATACAACAAATACACAGGAAACTTTTAATGTAAAAACGAGTAGGGATTCATATGAAAGAATAAAATTTTGAAGGAAAAGTTGAAACCACCAATGTGCAATTCGTCACCTAAAACAAGAAACAAATTTGAGTTTGTAAAATATTAGGTTACAATAAAAGAAATATGCAGAAGACTCGTAGTTCCTTAAGAATACAAATTTTATCAATTTTCATGCCCAATCTATTCAGACAGAAGATCTCATTAATCCATGGGAAAATGGATCAAAATTTAGATGACTACGGCGAAAACATAGCATCAAACATCCGTAATGATAAAAAGAAAAGTAAGGATCATTGTATAGAACATCTGATGTTATCAATTTTCCTTCCACATACAATGAAAAACCCTCATTGAAGGACCACATGATAAGAAAGGAACGTAAAACACACACGTATCTTTTGCAAAGACATTCTTGTTTTCATTTTGACATTGACAATTGCAGACAAAGTAAGCCAAAAAAGTGAGGAAATTCTACAATCGGGATTCTTTAATCTTGATACTTATATTGATGGCAAGTTTGATAGACGCATTTGGATAGTTAGAGTTGTATTGGTTTGCGTATATATGAGAGGAGTTAAGGAAGTGTTATTTCACATATAAAAGGCATGAATTTTGACAAATATATTTTAGTATATGCATGAAGAGAGGCCTTCCATTGTAGCTACAAATGGACCCAAATTTTGGAAATTCAGAAGGTGCAAATTACGAAAGGGTATAGTTGGATGAGGAAAAAGTTTGGAAACAACCGCTTGAGCTTCTCATCTTTACATAGATTAGATAAATAATATGCAATTACAACCTTTCATTTCACAAAAATGAAAGGGAGAAGCCTACGTCATAGTAGTATGACAAAAATCGAAATCAGTGCATTTTATTTTACGTCAATTGGTCTCATCTCATCATTCAAAACTTATGGTCCATAATGTTTCCAAGTTGCAGGGCACCAGAAAGATTGAGGCCCTTTCTCTTGGCAAATGTGGTAAGGGAAGGAGATACACAGCCAAAAAGTTTGAAAAAATGACCAACTTGAGGTTTCTTCAAGTGGATGGTGCTAATTTCATCGGAGATTTCCAAAGCTTACTTCCTGAATTAAGATGGCTTCAGTGGGAGGGCTGTCCCTCGGATTTCGCAATGGCCAACTTTCATCCAAAAAAATTAGTTGTACTCGATTTGTCAAACAGTGCAATTTCAGAGGACTGGGGAGGATGGGTTCCACTCAAGGTAAGATGTAAAAAAGGCATCAAAGTACTTTTTTTTAACTTAACATTTTTTTCCTTGTACATATAACATTTGAAAATTGATTTTCATAATTGAACTAGTCGTTTCTATTTAATTTCATAGTATTAAAGGAAAACTCGATGCCCAATGATTACATCTCTCTTTCATTTGGATTTGTCATATTCTTTTTTGATAATATAAGTTGCTCATGTCTAATAAGCAAATATCTCCTTTAAAATGTTATTTGGAAATAAATGCAGTTAGCACTTGTACACCCTAACATTCTTTTGCAATCAATATGTTTAAAAGACATTTATCTATTGTCGTGACCAAACACTACTAAAGGAGACATTAAAAATTAAATAGGACAATTGTGAAGGAGTAGAGGAACACGGGTAATTTTTGAGGAATTCTAAAAGGTCAAAAACATAAGGAGTAGCAAAAAATCACGGGTTGTGACAGTCCAATTACACTGACGTATCCTTTCTTTCTTCTAGATGGCAACCGAGCTCAAAGTTCTCAACATCCAGTGTTGTCGATTATTGAAAAGAACTCCTGACTTGTCCACTTTCAAAAGGTTGGAGATTTTGAGTCTTGGAGATTGTAAGAATTTGGAAGAGCTTCATCCTTCTATTACAAATTTGGCATCATTGATTGAGCTTGACTTAAGATGGACATCGATCACGAAATTGCCTAAAAGTATTGGGAATTTGCAAAATTTGAAGGTCTTATGTATTGTTGGAACTCGCATAACAGAATTGCCTGATGACATTGGGATGTTGGCAAAACTGCAAACGTTGGCAGTTACTTTATGTAAAAATCTGGAGCGACTACCTAGTGAACGTGTAAAGCTTCAAGAATTACCAGAATTGCCCTCCAGCTTAATATATCTATGGATCACCTGTCAGGGGCAGTCTTTGCCCCATCTTTCTCAGCTAACCTGTCTCAAGGAACTCCTTCTTAACGGTTGCCATCAGCTTGAATGTGTCCCAGAGCTTCCCATTGGACTCTTAAAGCTTTATATTACAGTGTGCGGAAAATTGAAAGCCCTGACGAATTTGTCGGACTTGAAACACTTGCGATATTTCTTTATTCGTGAATGCCCATCTCTCGAAGGATCGCCCGACGTATCGAATTTTAGGCGTACGCAGATGAGAGAACTTGGCTTTAAAGAGATCTAGCTCCATCTGAGTGGCTTCTTATTCTTGAAAGAGATCCAGCTCCATCCGAGTGGCTTCTTATTCAAACGTTAGCAGACCTCAAGAGCTACGGGGGGCAGAAGAGAACGGGGGCTCGACGTCCCTGGATTCTCTCTTTCTCGCTGGTTTCCCAGGCCCGAAGATCAAAGCCACCGTTCCCACCGCCCATCCACCGCAGGTAGGCGGGCAGGTCGGTCGGCGCGGCGGAGATGACGACGGCGACGGCAACGAGGCGACGCCACGCCTGGCAACACCGTCTCCATCCGCTCCAGGTAAACGCACGCACGCATCTTTCCTGTGGTCTCTCAGCTTCATCTGCATTTTAGAACCACGTCGCTCCGACGCGCGAGCTCATCGATTGTTCGGATTGGAGATTTTAGTTTGCTCAGTAGTAGGTAGCCCGGTAGTTTCGGCAGCAATCGGGTAGGCGGTTGGAGCTGGAAGTCGCGCTGGCTGCCATGGTTCTGTCAAGATTTGGTGAGTTGACCAAGGTCACGAGCTTAGGTTTGCTGTTTTGAGCTGAGGCTAGCACGTATTAGTCAAATTCGTGCATTGGCGACGTTCTAAATGCTCTAAATCGGCCACGAGTGGATGTGTAGGGCGTGATGCAAATGATCGATCAATCGCATTTGAAGTTTAGAGTCGATCCATCAAATGTTGTAAATTTGCAATTGCAGACAGTCGGGATGGCGGTGTTCAGTTTCCTAACGGTGGCCTTCTAGGTCTTCTTGGGACTGTTGCTTGGGAGCGGGGCTGCTGAAATCTCCATGACTACAATATACTCTTTTGTGGTGACTCCTTAGCATTTACTTTGTGCCATGATGACATTGATTGCTTTTCTTTTGTCATGGGGAATTGATGGGATTTTCCACATATTTCCCCCGATTTTCAGGTGTTCTCGGCGATGTTTCTGTTCATCTGGTGTATTGTGATAGATCCGATGGAAAGGACCAATTATAGAAAGAAGAAGAGGGGCTCCAAAGCGATGGCGCTCATGGACTTTTGTGCCAATTCCTTGAGCTCGCCGTTCCAATTTCAATGCTTGATTTGCCTATGTGGGTAGTTCTTCTTTCTCTTTTTTCTTGAATGATGATGGAAGGAAGGTTGGGGTTGATATTCTTGTGGAAGTTTAATGGTGGCACCTATGTATGTGTATACAGAGAGATATGTAATAAAGCGAAGAGATTAGCCTACGGAGATATCCTTTCTGGCAGGATATCAGTGAGTCTTCAGCACCTGACCGCTTAGCTTTGGAGGAGACAGTGAACTCAACAGGTAGAAGTTAGTAGCTATGGCATGTGGATGAGCTGAGTAGGAAAGTAGTGCACAAAGTTCTGTGAATAAGCTGGACATTGTTGTTTCGGGTACTATCTAGGAAAATACTTTTAACTTGTACTTTTACAAGATGGGCCCACCCTCCGTTTGGAATTGAAGTTAAACGTGTGGGAGTGAAGGGTTGAAAAATTAGATAATATCCTTGGTCTATGATGACAAAGAGAAAAAGGCACTTTGTCTTAGTCAAATAGTTTTATTTTGTTTTATCGCCTTTTCAGGGTTTCGTGAAGTCAGGAGTTGGGGCTCCTCTTTGTTTTTTGTTCTGCTTAGTAGATTTGTTTTTGGGGTTCACATTATCTTTTATGGAGATGGATAGGTATTTCCTCGTTGCCTTACTTAGTATACTTCTTGCATAACAAAGAAACCAAGGAGAAAATAAATTGAGATTGACTACCAGGGAGTGATTGGTAATGCTAATTCAGGGATTGATGTTCATCTACCCTCTGACAAACTATTATACAATCAATTAAATATGAACTATGATTATGAGTTTTGCCTCTCCATTGCAATTAGGGTGTGCTCTGGAGTTTCTCCCTTGCATGAACACAACATGTGTCATGTTGGTAGGTACTTGATGACGCTGATACTTGGACATTCATACATGTTAAATTGTTATTCCTGTATTTAGTTGCTCCCAAACTTTGTTGTACTAAAAGAAATATCTTACACTCATTTTTAGGAGTGAATGGGGTGATCGAGGTTAACCTATCTCCAATTATTTACCTTTTCATCTCTGCTTTTGGTTGATAAGCTGCTGGAATTTTGGCCCTTAAATTGATGGTATTTCATTGTTATGATATGCTGAATGCTAATAAGTTCCTCCTGGATTGGATAGAGCATTATGACTAGTGGTTGTTAATTATAAACTATACAAGATTTTTTTACCTTGAAAATCGTATTTAGGATTGCTATCTATATGGGACACAATTAAAATGATGGAAATTGGTCACATCAAAATCATTCCCATTAGAGATGTAGAATGGTTTCTAACCCTAGTCCTAAATATCCTACTTTGCCTTATTTAATTAGCACTCAATCCCATGGTAAACCAAATTAGGCTCCAATTCTTATTTTGCATGACCCATTTTACGTCTAAAACAATATCTAACGCCAAAACTGCTAATCAGGGCTAACTTTGGGTTTGAACTATAAGGGAATTATCAATTAAGAATGAGATGTTGCCCTCATCCTGAATTAGATTGCATGGAAGGCTAATTGTTGGTGGTGGCAAGGCTGAATATACTTTCTGTACAGACTTGGGAGAATCCATAAGCTTTTCTCTTATGTAAGAATAACCTTTTATTGGTGGAGTTGGAAGTGGGCTCTACCTTCATGAGAACTTGGATTGGGGTAAATGAAAGGTCTGCTGTGTGTCCACAGACAGCAATGCGGCACAATACCAACACCTTTGTACTGCAGCCATCTTTCCTAGTTGGGGACGGAATTCTTTTTTACATAGTAGCACATACCTCTTTGCCTTTTCTATTTTTTTCATCCTCCTCTCTTCTTCTTTTCATTGCCATTATCTGGTTTTGTTTGTTTTATTCTCTTCTTTACTCATGCCCCATATGCTTCTCTAGTTGACTTTCTCTAATAGGCATGAGAGTTTCTTCATTGATCTGCTTCTTCTGCTGTGGTGATGCTATTGCTTTTATCTTCTACTTTTGAACTTCATTCCCTTTTTTCAAAGACAACATACAGGTGTTGGTGTAGAAGAAAAGATAAAGAATCTATCACTTTTAGACCTTAATTTTCTGTAGTCTTATGATCATTGATCCAAAGTCCAATTTCAATCATTTTCGGATCAATCTTAACAACCTTAAGCTTAAGGGTTAGATTTCATACTGCAGGGATTGCCTCCCATTTGTGTGCGATCATGAAATGTCGTTTCGTGTAGCTGTGACATGCCATCTATGTAAAACTATCTAAAAAAGGAATGTGCTTGGCATATCAACATGGGAATTGGCTCTAGGCAATCTGTTGGGATGTAAGATCTTAGGCCTGGTGCTTGTGGTCTAGAATCTAATATTGTGGAATCCTCTTCGGTTTCTCACCTTCTGTTTCTGGATTCTCTCCCATGATTGCCCCAAATTTTTACTTTTTGTTCGCCTATTCATTTATGAATCGCATTACTTCTTTTTCATGTCTAGTTCAGGATACATTTGATGACATATCCTTTATGGGGATCTTATACTGTTTTCAAGTTTTCAAGTGGCGGGGATCCTCTTCATAGAGATACCTGTATTTGTATTGTACCTTGCTATTGTCCCTTTTGGTTCCTCTTTTGACAATATTATCATTCTAGAGTGACAAATTTTCCATGCTATTAATCAAATAGTTCAAATCAAAGTTTTAATGGTGATCTAGACGTAATCAAGTCATTGACTGGATTGGATAGTGACCTATGTGTCGCATCTTTGTCATGATAGGCTGCAATAGCAATGGTGCAGCAAGCTGTGCAATATGTTGGCCAGACACTTGATCTTGAGACCAAGATAAAGCTTATTAAGACACTTAACTCTGTTGCCGCTCGGAAGATGAATATGTGAAATCAAACTCTGGTGCAGCTTATGTTCATTAGCAATCTGCTTTTATTTCATGATTTTTGTAGCTAGTTTCGTAATGTAGTTACATTTTGAAATTGAGAGAGCATGATTGTTGAGGAAACTTGCAAAAATAAAGGAAAAACAGGGTCTTCTAGCATTACTGATTTGATGCAAGAAATGTGGGTAACTAGAAGTTGACTTCTGTTCTCACTGATCTTGTAATTGGTTTTCCTTGTCCTACATTCCTATGACGGTTTGAAATGCAAGTAGGAACTTTTGGAGCAAAGGCAAAGACGGAGAAAATTGTCTTTATTTTTGAACAAGTGCGGGTCTTTTGTATTGCTTTTAGCCATTCGTGCATTATTAGTATGATTGGTTTTCTGATTGATAGATTTTGCAGGTTCGTCTATGTAGGGGTTATGTCTGTGCACGTATCATTTCCAGGAAGGTCAACTCCCGAGTGTTTGATGCAGATCCTTCCATAGAAAAGAAAAAGTCTAAAGAAGGTGAAAACATTGTGGAGCAAGCGTCAGCTGATATTCCATCTCTTCTGGAGTTGAAACGGATAGGCAATGACTCATGATATGGTAAATTGGTGTTTTGCTTTTCGAATGTTGTGTCCACTATCTTTGACTAATTTGTTTTTGTTGATCAGATGCCACCCGGTATTCAAGATGTGGTTCACCATGAACTTGTATGGCTTTATATATCTGGCACACACTCTTCTTTCTTTCTAGCTGTATCGCAAACTCTGACGTTCCAAATGTACTTGATGGATTTGAACTCCCATTTCAGGTTACCTCACATTTATGTGAATAATAATGTAGGTATTACTCACATAACAATGATTGCCTTGAGATTTGTCAATACCATAAGGGGCTATATGAGATTCCATCAGTAAAGGGCAACCCAACCCAGAGCAGTGGATATGGGTGAAGCTCTTTCCTTGTTAAGTCTTCACTGAGTTTTTGAAGGCAGAGCTGTTCATAATGTGATTTAATTAAATGTAGGTTCTAAGGAAAATCTGTTGGTGCTTAGTTCTATCACCACATGATCCTATGCAATCAAGCCTTCTTAATGCAACTTTAGAGGAAAAACATCTCTAAAAAATTCCCCAATTCAGGTACCATCTTTGAATTGTGCTAGGTAATTGATTGTAGATCTTGCAATATCTCAATAATGTGCCATAGGATTTGGTCGACCATACCTTTGATATTTTAATGTAGGTTGCTGCTGAAACAATTGGTCACATTGGAGGCTCCAGCGGACTCCTCTTTAAAAGCACTTTCAAAGGTGAATTTGAGAATGAGAAAACGTGCTAGCAGGTGCACTTGTTGGGAATTAGACAGGGCCCGATCATTGTCAAAAGAAGAATTTTGGCTTCTCTTTGGCATAACAAGCTACCTTTCTAGGAGCCTCTTCAGAGAATCATTGAACATGTAATTACTGAGAACTTGTCGTTTTTCTTCTTTTCATTGGAACAAAGCACTCAAATGTGACTCAATCTGTTTTCAGTAGAATATTATCGTTGTTTTGAAGTATCGCTCAAGGATTACCTTCAAGAGACTTGCAAAGCTGTTATGCCTCAGTATCCAGGTCTGATTATGTGGAACATTTGTTGATCTTCTTTATCAGTGTCACACTTTATGAATGATTGCCTAGACCCCTCATTTAACCCCTAAGCAGCTTCTCTGCCTGTGATCCCTGATTGGGGCATGGCTGCTGGACTTGGATACAAGTTCCTAATATGTATAAAAGAGGTTTTGGTGTGTTGAAAGACAAAGATTTGTCATGGATTCGAGAATGTTGTCTTCATCGTTTTGTTCTGTAAACATTCTGGCTGACATATATGTGTACTTTTTTTTTTTTTTTTGGCTTAATCAACTTCTGCTCATAAATTTGTTGTAGCTGTAAGCATCATTGTCTGGCATTGTGAAACCATTTCTTGTCCCTTGGAACCTGAATCCTTAATGCACTTTAGAAGCGTGGGAGGAGCTCTGCTATTATTGCTAGAAATAGCTGAGTGAGCTTTTCCTGCTGGTATTGACACTCACCATTTCCTGTGTTACAAAAGTATATCTTGCTAGAGATCTTGATTAATGTGTACAGAAAATCTTTGTAGCTGAATCACTTGAAGAAGAGCTTTGTGTTTGGGTTCTCTTACTCTGTTGTTAAGAGCTTAAATCAATCACATTAAATCAACACTATCAATTGATAGACAGACCATATAATGATAATTATACACTCTGGTATGATATTCTATCGTCTTGACCTCTTACTTCTATATTACCATTTTAGGAAGCTGAGAAGCATCTCTCCTTAGTGGTTGTTTCCAAGTACCTGGTGGCAATGGCATAGATAGACCAGCCAATGGGAATTGTCAGTTTGAAAACGGCCCAACAATGAGATTTTGAACTCAGGTGACAAATTTGGAAAAGCCGCTTGACCTTGTTGAGAAAAGTTGCCGCCAAATCCCAATGCTGTGTGAAATCGAGAGATGAAACATCACTTCCAGGTGGTGGTGGAGATGTGGTGTTGCCGGTGGTTGTGTCTAGTAGTGACAGAGATCGCGCTGGACTAGAGGTTGAGCCGATGGAAGTTTCACTGATGGTGACCACCAATTTTTGGCCACGAGAGCAATGGACACCTTTAGGAAAGTGTAGATGTGAGCAATACTCGCCAGCTGCAGCGACAGAAAAGGCCGTCGGTCTGTTGCTTAGGGTGGTGAACGGAGAAGCGGTGTTGCAGTTGTCATTGTTGTCTTTTGACACATACGCGACATTGTAGTTGTCGTTGTTGGAACCTATATTGAACACTGTAAAGATGATGGAAGATCATCCGGCATTGAAGAGTGACGTTCAAGATTGATTGCAGTTACAAGTAATCGAGAATGGACGGGTCAGAGCAAAGTCATTAAAAATTATGATAAGCGAGTATCTGATTCCTACTCGAAGAGCACCAAAACGAGAAGGGCATGTTGGCTCACCCAATCAAAGGACATGGTGGTGTTGGAATGGATCCTTCTTCCCGCAGAACCTCTGATTATTTGCGCTTAGCCATTTTGGTTGGGCTTGTGCCATAATCTCAGGTTGAGGTCGCCCCTTAGATCTCCATTCTTTGTCGAGGAGGTGATTTTTGAGCGCAAACAAAAGTGGGAAGTAAATGTTGCGAATGATACACATGGACTGTATAGTGAGTCACTAGTTTTGTTGCTTCGACTGAGTATAACACTTTCTTGAGCGGCTGATGACCAAGACTGCAATCAAAAACGAAGGAAGCTTGTACTTATCTTTTGATGGGAGTGAAATTACTCAAGACTCTAGGATGTTGCCCAAACAGATTGCGGGATGAGGTGGTAATGAACACGATGCAATAATGCTGAAACCAATTATAATTGGATTAAGTAGGACAATTTGATCATGGGCTGCAGTCTCGCAAATTTTCTAGTCTCTATTCTATACAATTTCTTGATCATTCTAGCAATTGATTAGAATATTTTGACTAATTGATATCTATAAAAGTTCTTCATTATAACTAGATTAGAACATATCGCAGTTCAGATCACTTATATATAATGTCATATTGCTTAATCTGAATTCCCACTCCAGGCAATAAAATTGATTGCTTTATGGTTCAGAAAGTCCTAGGTGGGGTACTTAACACCCATGCCCAGGTCCATCGAAGCTCGACCTGACACCCATGCCTAGGTCCATTGAAGCTATCCTCAAGCCTTGATGCCAAGGAGGTCCCTCGCGCATAGGACACGAGTCCATTGAGGCAAGGTTAAGACCCCAACAGTAGTGCTGAGGATCAAGGCAATGGCACTAGGGTCCTAGGCTTAACCTTCATGGACCCCAGCCTAACATTGATGATCCCAAGCTCATGGACTGGGGATCCAAGTAGGGGCTTTAAGTATTGGGCCTAGCATTAGGAGCTTGAACACATGCGCCAGGGTCCTAGGCTCGGCTTCGATGGACCCCAGCACGGGCACCAAGGTCTCAAGCCCAATTTTGATAACTCAGGCTAGGGTGCTAGGAACCTAGGCATAGGCATCGGGGTCCCAAGCCCAACCTCAATGGACCTCTAAGTGGGCACCAAGAAGCCAAGCTTGACCTCAATGGACTAGGGCCCAAGCCTTAGGGAGCCGGGCACGAGCATTAAGAACCCGATCCTAAGTGTTTGGGCTTCATTGGATCAAGGAGCCGGCGTTGAGGACTGAGTCCATGAATGGGGGTCCTAGCCTAGCCTTGATGTATTTAGGCTCGACTTAGATGGACTCGGGCAGGGGCTTCAGGGTCATGGGCACAAGCATGGGAATCCAAGGTGCAACCTCAATGGATTGGGGCTCAAGCGTCGGGGTCCTAGGCCCTGCCTCAATGGACCCAGGCTTGCTCTCAATAGACCCAGTCCAGCTGCCAAGGGCCTAGGAGTGAGTTCCTACGTCCAAACACAAAGTTTCTAGTCCAAAAGTTTATATAAATTGAAAAATGATATCCAATTTTTAAAGAAGAAATCATTTAAAGAAATTTTTTCCGGATAATATTTTTTTTGTGAAACGAATTTGTGTCGGATATGGGAATTGGCCAGTTTATTGCATATTCTGAGTTTTAGAATAGCCGACGGAACGGGCTGTGCCGTTATCATGGGCCGTAATGGGCCTTGTGCACCGCATCCCATGATGCGATCATTGCGCACAGACTTCTCATTTTACTCTTCTTGTTTTTCTCATTGAGTTCAGTCCGTGAGGAAAGGGGGAATTCCACCACATTATACCAGCAATTGTAAACCCATTTAGAAATACTAATACAAAGAGGAGCTACATCCTCTCAGAAAAAAAAAAAAAAAAAAAAAAAAAAAAAAGGGCGATCCTTTACCTCAACAGGTGGGGAGATTTGGAACACCATACTTTTGCGCCGAAACTTAAAAATATTATTTAAATTTCAGAAATTATGAATAAATTCATTAGTGAATCTACATGTTACAATTTGATTGTCATGAAAGTTTTAGCCGTTTGGGGTTTTTTTTCCCCTGAAAAGAGGTCGAAAGTATGTGAGTTTTAAGATTTGGATATTGTGAAAAGTAAGAAGTAAAAGTTATGTAAATAGGTTAAAGTTTCCTGGTGTGCACGCGGCCGATTCTCAATTCAGAAAACCATGATCACCTTGTCATGTCCTCAAGCAACCACCTTGGGACAATTGCACAGATGCCACGTAGTTTGTGTGGCTTGACCATAGTTTAATGAATAGTGTCGATCTCACGAGATCTTTCTTTCTTTGAATCACGTCAGCTTGTTTATCTGCTTAATTTGATCTCACGAATGCAAGGTAGTCTACATCTACATGCATTGTTGTATCTATTTATCAAAAATCATATGTGACGCAGAAAATTTTATCTTATCCGGCTTTGTTCTTTTCAATATGAAAGTCTATTCATTCAAATGCATCCATAATGATCAACCACAAGAGTGTATGTACGTATATATAATACATATTTATGATGTCTCAATTAGTAAAATATCTTTATATTTAATATCAATTTCTATGTGAAAATGGAATATAATCGAGTTGCTATTCGACCGTCCGTGACAAGCCCTCCAAAAGAGAAGTCCAATTGTCAACTTACCAACTCCCACCAACATTCGTTCCTATCTCCACATGAATACAACGCAAACCATAAAAAGAGATGCCGGTGCAATGAACATTCCATGGGAATGGAAGAAAAATCCTTCAAGCTGATGGTTAAATGTCCACAGGATCATGGGCAATCTGCATTTGTTTATGCAGGCTAAACCCTAGATTCAAGGAATCGAACATACATATCTTATCTAGTTGTCCAAATTCGAATCAATAAAGGGTCGTCCAACTACTAAAGTTTAAAGAAAAAGGAACGACATTGAACCTGGATTCCGTAAATTACCATGTTTAAACAAAACCTTTGATTAATCTACCATCCCATTATTTTTTAAAATTTTCTCTTTTGGTAGACCGAAACTGTCGTGTGCCGATTTTGTCACAACATCTTATTATATTCTTCAAAAAATTGGAGAAGGTGACAAAGCCATTAGCTCCCTTTTTAAATTGGATAGGTTCATTCAGGACTCTCAATCGAGGATTATGCATTGAACCATGCGTAGCAATTTGTCAACCGGGCAAAAGCGGGAGTGGAAATTTGACAGCATTATTCAGTGGACTTTGAGGAGGAAGAGATGATGATGATGACGACGATGATGAGTCGTGGATTCGTCATTAATCTTCGCATTGTTAGTGGCCATAAACTTCTGATTAACGTAGTATATCCATCTAAACTTTTATGACTTCGGTTTAAATGATAATCCAAGTCGGTATTGCTTTAGTTGCCTGATGACAGATACGGAATAATGTACAAAGTGGATGCATGGATGGATTACTTCCTTTCATCGACAGTCTAGTAATTATATAGAAATTAAAATTCGAATTTGATTGAATACACAGCAAAAACCTTTGCCTAAAAATAGCCCGAAAATGAACAACTAGTGAAATAACATGAAATTGATTGATTTTACGGCCAAAAATGACCTCAAAAGATCCCCTCGAGGCCATAATATAGAATTCCGAAGGAGTTTGGTGGATTGATAATGTGGATCTCCTAAGTCTTCTCCAATCAAAAGCCATATTCCCTAGTTGAACAATGTGCAAATTGCATTTGCAAACTCAATCATATCTATCTTTCTGAAAGCTCGAAAAACTAATTAACAACCTGTAACATCACGCTTTAGAGGCGTGCAAATTCCACTTTCCTTTAGGTCGATTTTACTTTTCTTCAACTTTTGACAAAGCTGGTACTTGATCATTCTAGATACAGAGTACTTGAGATTTATTCACAACCTCCTCTTATATTTGGTAGAATTTTAATTAATACTAAGTTTTGCATCTTTCCAAACTAAGTTGGTATTAATCCAAACATTCTAAAATGGGCATAAAACCGTCTTGATATCACTGAACAAAGCTAGCCACACTAATCGCTCTTCTACACCTTGGACTATTCAAATAAATATGTGTATTAAACCAGGTATTATAAAATATGCAAATCATAACACTTCATGATATAATTAAACACAGTTATAGTTATACCTAAAGAACATTGAATCTGAGATAACATCTAGAGACACAAAAAGACCTTAGGATGAGAATGAAGATGTATACAAAGATTTTGATACATATAACAATGGCCTAATAGCTCCTAAAAGAATTCCTTCTCACGCACCATATTGAAATCCACTATTCAATTCCTTGATCACCCCCAATTCAAAGAAAATACCACACAGGCAACAACTTCTTGGCCAAGATTACATGTAGACGTCAGGATAAATTAGACTTTTCCTTAAATCTTTACTTAGAATGGTGAATATATAACACATAACTTAGAGACCAGTGAGTGACGTGCTTTAAACGTGGGGCAAGATTACTTTGATTTCAAAACTCATAAATGCTCAATTAGAACTTTAAATCGAATCAAACAAAGATCAATTCTACTAATGAAAATTAAATCAATCGATCCACCTTTTTGAGACTAGCATGAATTGTTATGATCTTCAAATAGTCCATCAGCTTGAGTATAGTTTAGGTGTAGAATCTTCTCATGTTTGTTGGCAAAAATCCACAATGATAACCTACTCGATCCTACATCTTTATCGCATAGTTGCCATGTTGAGGCTATAAAACGTCAAGATTTGCGTGTTCCAAGGAGAAAGTCGAGTGGACTGGTTGTAATAAGTCGACAGCATTTGCTTTATTGTCTGAGGAGTAGAGGGGACTGAATGTAACCCATGATTCGAGAATCGAGGTGCCAAGTCGATCAACACGATGCTGACGCATTGTATTTTTGTGGAGATGCTGACTGGAAGAAAATAAGCACTTTGATCGAGAATGATCGCCCATCACGCGTTGCTTGGTAATTAAGGTCTACAATTTTGTCTAGTAGTAAAAAAATTGTTTTACAGCTGGTGTTGATCAATCAATTAAAGGCTAGAGCAAAGTCTTCTGGACTTTCATTGGATATACTCACGACATGAAGAAAAATTATTACCCGAGTGAAATTTTCACATTGATATGTACCCAATTTTTTATCTTGATAAATGAATCATATTATTAATCGTTGATTATTTCAACGATGCGGATGTGGTTAGAATTCTCACCTTTCTCCGTTAGAACGAAGGCTCGACTGGGAATTATGCTCCCCCCTCCCAAAAAAAAAAAAAAAAAAAAAAAAAGGGCTCAACTTGGGCTATGGTGAGGAGGGTTTCTCTGACTCTAGCCCATACTCATGGACATCTTCAAAAATCACCTGCATTTCATGACAAATGCCCTATCATTGAATGCACATAATGCATTTTTCTTTTCATGTTGTATCAAGAATTGCAGATGCATGCACTTTACATCCGTGACCCTTGTTCCGTTCCCCCTCCCTGACAATGTCAGCTCTTTTGAACCCACCATCTTTGACAAACCCCAAAACCCTAATGTTGCCTCTTCCTTTCCTTAACATTTCTGCGTGACCTTGATGCCCACATCTAAGACCTGTAAATCCAACGAGATTGGTCGACTGAATTCTACTTCCTGAATTAACCAAAACATTGGAAAATCTTGGATCTTGGTCCCAAAAAATTTATCTTGAGGTGGCTTAGTATGGAACCCATCTTCTGTCGTGCTATCTTGTACTGTTATAGTTCTTTTGGAGATCGGCCACGTTCTAGAAGAACAGGAGCAAGTTGAGTAGGGGAACTACAAAAGATTGTGTCCTTGTTTGTGCATGCTAGTTGCTGTTCTGTCTGAATCGGAAGAATATGACCGCACAGGACCACCACCAAACATCATTCTTGATGTTTGTGAATATTCATGGGATGGGCCTGAGGGTCCCGTAGGGGATAATTTGAGAAAATTTAGATGTCTATGGGGGACAAATAAAAATCAAGAAAAATATGTTGTTGATCTTTACTTTTCTCTCTCTCTCTCTCTTTTTTTTTTTTTTTTATTGGCCACATTGTCGGTAGTGCTTTAATTTCCTCACAACTTGGCATTTGATAATTTGGAAAAAAAGCTACCCATTTGCAGGTCTCTTTGCTCTTTTGCCCTTTTCGATTGGAAATTTCCTGTTCTCTTTCGTCAAATTGATGTGATTCCTGTCATTGAATCCTCACAACCTGAATGGAGTATAGTTGTTTTGGATATTTTTATTATTTATATGCTGCATAAATCTAGTGGACAACTAGAATATACAAATCATTTGATCAATGGGTCCTCACTAATCAAGTGTATATCGTTCTTTTACTTTTTCTAAGTTTTGTTCATTAAACATGGTACATGTTGCACTGAGAAATGTGTTTGGGCGTGATGTTAGATATACATGATAAAGTGGGCATTGTAGCTAAGAAATCCAATGAATTTAATCCTTCACTCAACAAATTTGAATTGCAATCTGGGTGCCAAAGAAGACGAATTTATCTTCACTTATTTGCAGCCTAATGACATATTTTCATAATTTAGGGCACAAATGAAAGACTTAACTATCCGGAAGTCCATAATATCTTGAGTTTTTCTTTGATCAACTAGAAGTGTGGACAATATAATTGACACACCAGCTGTGATAGTATTGAACTCGAGGCATTTATATTTTCATCATGAAATAATTAGCCATATAAAGTTCGAATTTGTGGACAGGTATGGGAAGAGTAGTAGTGCTAGGGTGTGATTTTCATGTGCAAAAATTTAACGTATGTGTCATTTTCCCTTTTATCTACTAAAGTTATCTATCCTTGATTTAAAAAAGAGAAAGGATTGTTTTACTATTAACAGTTGCTAGCTTGGAGCATTAGAGGATTGCTATCAAATTATAAAAAATAACGTAAATTCTCGAATGCGTCTCTCGCATATAGTTTGGAAATGGGATATGGTCTTGTATTGAAGTTTAATGTCCGATCGTCTTACAGTTAATGAAGCAAATAAAAAGGAACGGGGAGATCTAAATGTTAGACTTCCTCTTTTGATATAGACTAAAAAATCACAGACCTTTCATATTATCAAAAAAGTCTAAATGGTTGGGCAATTAAAGTATTTAAATTAGCTAATGAAAAAAATGCAAAAACCTAAGCAAAGACCATAAACTAATAGTGATCCTCTCAAATTCGAGCATTTTCAGTTTATCCATTCAAAAGGACAGTGTGAATAATACAAAGTTAAGTTATGGGATGGTTGTCTTTTTTATCGTATTGCATATTCTTGTGGTAACTACTTCATTTTATGCAAGCCGATCTCATAGCTAGCATCCAATCAAAAGATTGAGTACCAAATAAAAGTCCTTGATTAAACTCTTATGGGTTGATAAAAAGACTCCTTTAACATTGCATGGAATTACCATCATTCCAAATTTCTCCCGAATTAAAATTAATACTTAAATAAATGAATAAAAAAACACGTCGATAACTGAGGAAACTTCCGTCTCATCAATTGATTTTTGGTCAATTTTTCACGTCTGTGCTCAAGATGTATCTAGTGCATTGAACATTCACAGGAAACAGCTCTTGTCCGTGTTTGGGGAGAACAAAATTTGACCACTCCATCGTATCCCCTCGAAAAGTCGTCCAAGTTGACCTGCTGATCTGCACCGCACGCTTCTCTTGCTGCAGGAAACGACAAAAACTGCTTTTGTGTCGACTCCAACCTCCGAAGCTCAATTCTGACTCCAGCCGTGGTTTGACTAAACTTGTCATTAAAGTTAAAACCCCATTAACATCTCCATTGACTAATGCCTAAGAAAATAAGAAAAATAAAATGAATCTAAATCGCAATGCTTAAAAGAAAAATCGCATTAACCACCATCTTGAGAACACTTGGCAAACGGGGGACATTTCCAACCAAAAAAAAAAAAAACGGGAGACATTTGTTAAGGATCATCAATTGTGCTTTGAAAATATACACATTTCTATCAAAAGAGTGTCGCCTTTTCTAAAATATATACCTCTTCAATTTTCAGAATTGGTTGATATGGGTTTTTGTTATTTTTAAATACTTTAACTAATGTCACTGGAGTACTTGTTAATAAGATATAGTTTAGAATAATACAACCATCAAAAGTGTTGATCTTGTATAATACAAGATCAGCCACCCTATCGGAATTGTACAATTGCTTTATTTGTCTGCTCAATGATTGCCCTAGAAAAGTTGTAACTTCACTTCTTTTATTTAATAATGCTGCGTATGCTAATAATAGTTTACAAGTTTGATAATGTATGTGACATATAAGACTCAATTTAAATATCAAAGTTGATCTACTCGTGTAAATGCTCACTCATTACTTGTGATATAACATAATATAGGAATATCGTTTATAAATTTCAATTCACGCCAAGCATCATCCTTTTTTCTTTTTCTTTTTTGGAGTTTCGTTTTTCTTTTTTCCTTTTTAAAGAGTTCGTTAATCATATTCCAACGACAAATGCTTTGTCAAGAAGATCTTTGTTAAACAAATGCTTTGTCTAATTTTGTTGAGTTTCCTCCCAAACATTTAGATCTTAGAAGTTATAGTTTGCTCGATAATTTTCCTCTAACAAATTTGCTTCACTATACATTTGTGTTGCAGGCTAACCACCTAAATTCAAGGAACCGAACCTATATATTATCTCATTGTCCAAATTTGATTTAATAAAGGTTCATCCAAATAATAATAAAATTAATAAAAGGAGCAACATTGAACCTGAATTTCGCAAAGTGCCACGTTTTACAAACCCCTTTGACCAACCTACCATCCCATTATTTTATTTTTTAATTTTTCTTTTTGGTGGGCTGAAACGGTCGTGTACCAATTTTGTTACGACATCTTATTATATTCTTCAAAATGGTGATGGTGACAGACCATACTGTTAATCGAGGATTATGCATTGAACCGCGGGTTATGCATTCCAGAGACGGGTTCCTTTTGAACCGACAAGGCAAAAAGCGGGTGTGGAAATTTCAGAGCTGTTTAAGTGGCCCTTGACGAGCCGTCAGTCAAAATCTCATGCAATTTAGCGGTGATAAAATTCTGATTAACGTGTTCATATCCATCTAGACTTTGATGACCTTGGTCTATAAAATATTCTAAGTTGGAATTTCTTTCAGGGGTTAGTTGCCTCATAGTGGATCCATATAATATAGATAATCGGTGCAAGGATGGATTGCTTCCTTTCATAGAAATGCTCCTAATCAACCTGAATTAGAAACTAAAATTCAAAGTTAACTCAATAAATAGCGAATGAGCCAAAAGCATTTTCCTAGAATAGCACGAACATAGAAAATGGTCCTAATGCATGAAATTGATTCATTTCGAGGCCAAAAACAACCTCAAGGGTCCTCAGAAAATATAGTACGAAATTTTCAAAAGCCTTTCTGATTTGATATTATGGATCTCATGACTTTTCTCTGATTGAAAGTTATAATTGATTGGTCGAACAGTGTACAAATCCTATTCTCCAACTAGACAATTGAACATTTATTTTTGTAAATGTTTGAAAAAAACTCAACAATAACTTGAATCATCATGTTTCAAGAGACATGAAAGTCCACTCATTTCTCAGCATGGCTAGTCCCTTTAGGTTACCCTTACAAATTTGATTATGGATCACTTTAAATACAAAGAGCTAGAGATTCAATCACAAGTCGTCTTGTTTCTGGTAAAATTCGAATTAATACTCTTGGTTTTGCATCTTTCTAAATCAAGTTCTTCACCGGCGGTGGATTCACCCAAAGGAACAAGCAGTTGCTGCCGAAGAGGTTGCCAAAGTGTGACTGGCTCTCCTTCAACCACCTCAGCACCTTCGCCTATCACAACTTGGACCTCACCATCTAGGCAAGGATTTGAAAGCCCTTGCTCTTTGACAACAAGGGCTTAAAAGGTCCTCACCTGTCGTTGGCCATTGCAAAGCCCAAACGACCTCACTGACACTCTCTAGGAAGATGATAATGAGGAAATAAAAAAAAGTTATAAAAATTCTCAAAATGAAGATGTTTTGTAATGAATTTGTATGCATCGGATCAACGGTTGTGCCATGAGGATGATCGGCATTGACTAGACATCATTTCAACGATTTCCAATCAAAATTAGTCTAATAGACTACATTGAAAAATAATCAAAAATTTTAGGACTACATCAATCAAATTCGAAAGTTTAAAATTGAATTAGTGACCATATAATAGATTTAAGACTTTTCGGACAATTTTCTCCAAATTTTCAATTTTCATTTTGTCATACCTTAATTTTGACATGAAACCAAAAAATTTTGTTAAATTATGTGGTCCTCGATCACAAGTGAAGACACTCAATAATGCAGACCAAGAGCTTGTTTTCAAAACATTTTAGCAATAATTATAGCTCTGAAAAAATAGGACATTACAATTCTTAAAGGTTTTTTGACAACCTCTCATAGTTGCAAGAGGAATAGTTATCTGAGCGTGTATTTAGATATAGTAGGTTTAAGACATGTATTATCAAATATGCAAATCATTACGCTTCATGATACAGTTACATAGGGTGTGCATGGTAACACTCCCAAAAAGTGTTCCCGGCACACTTCGTACGGAAAGTGTCTTAGGGAACAAAAAAGGAAAAACGCGCGTTTGGTTGCGTTTGTTCCTTTTTTTTTTTGTTTTGGAACGGAATTGGAACAAAAAAAGAAACACAAAATTTGTGTTTCTTGTTCCGAGAAAACACAAATGAAAAAAACGTTTCTCTCTCTCTCTCTCTTCTTCTTCTCTTCTTTTTTTCTTTTCTTCTTTTTTTTTTTTCTTTCGCCGGTCGCCGGCCTCGGCCATGGGCGGCGACCGGCCGTCGAGGCTCGGCCTCGCCCAGATCCGGCGAGGCCGAGCGTCGCCGGCCCCGGCGAGGCTCGGCCTCGCCGAACCTGGCGAGGCCGAGCTCGCCCGGCCAAAGGCGAGGCTCGGCGTCGCCGCGCGGGCGAGGCCGAGCCTCGCCATGGCCGGGCGAGCTCGAGCTCGCCCAGATCCGGCGAGGCCTAGCCTCGCCGGCCCCCGGCGAGGCCGAGCGTCGCCGGCCCCCGGCGAGGCCGAGCCTCGGCCAACCACGGCGAGGCTCGGCTCCTCGCCGAGGGCCGGCGAGCCTCGCCGTGGGGGCGAGGCTGCCGCGCCCCGTCGGCCGGTCGCCGGAGGCCGGTGACCGGCCGAAAAAAAAAAAATAAAAAGAGGAAAAAATAAAAAATATAATAAAAATGTTTAAAAAATTAAAAGAAATAAAAAAGAATAAAATTTACCAAACGTGTTTCTGTTCATTTTTTATTCCCGGACCAAACGTTACCAAACGTGTTCTTTTGTTCAAAAACTGTTCCCTGGAACATAAACAATTTTTTTTGTTTCTGTTCCCTAAGGAAGTAAGAAATGAAACAGAAATGTTTTCCATGCGGGGCCATACCGTCTTGGCTATACTTAAAGAGCACTGAATCCGGAATAATATCTATAGACAAGAAGGCCTTAGACTAAGGATGAGAATTGCATGCGAAAGTTTGGTCACGTATAACGATGACCTAATAGCTCCTAAAAGAATTTCTTCTCACGTTTCATCTTAAATCCACAATTCAAATCCTAGCTCTCCCCATTTCGAAGAAGACAGCACTTGATACAACCTCTTGCCAAGATTACATGCAGACGATGGAATAAGTTAAAACTCCTTAGATCTTTACTTAGAATGATGTGTGTGTGTGTGTGTGTAGAACTTACAAGCCCATTAGCGACATGCTTTAAATGCGGGGCTAACTTTAAATCAAATCCAACGAAGTAGTACATTGTTCATGGAAATTAGATCAATTCATCCATTGTTTGGAGACAAGCATAAATTATTATGATCTTCAATTTGTCCAACAACTTGATAATACTGTAGCAAGAGAATCTTCCTATACCAGTGGGCCAAAAACCCACAAATGATAACCATACAGTCCTATATCTTTTATATAAACTACGCGGTCCTATATCATTATCCCATAGTTTCCATGTTGAGGCTTGAGAACATCTAGAATTGCGTGCTCTAAGGAAAGTTGGGTGGACTGGTTTTACTTTTGAAATAGATGGACAGCTTTTTCCTTTGTTGTATGAGGATTAGGGGGACTGAATGTAACCCGTGATTTGAGGTGCCGAAATCATCATGATGCTGACGCATTTGATTTTTTAGGGGATTGGAAAAACTTAGCCACTTTGATTGAGAGTGACCACCGATCACAAGCTTTTAGACCAGGCGGTGCACATGCACTCACGCTCCCAAGTTGGCAAGCAAAAATTTATATGAAGGGCTACAATTTAATTGGATGTAGTGATGATGTAAAAGATCATCAACCTGTCATGACGCATAATCATACATTTTTCTCTCATGACGTATCAAGAATTGCAAATGCATGAATTTCAATTCATGACCTTTCTCTTTCCCCTTACGATATTGGCTCTTTTGACCCTCCATCTTTGACATTTAAAGACTCGTGAATGCACCAGGATGGGTTAAAGTTTAATTGACTTCTTAAGATCAAGGCATTGAAAAAATCTTGGTATCTTGGTTCAACAAATTTATCTCGATGTGGCTAGGTATGGATCCCATCTTCCACTATGACAATAATTCGAGGCAAAATTCTTAAATTATTTCTTTTGAGATTAGCTACTTGACAAAATTTAGTTTTCACCATATGGTTTTTAGGTCAAAGTTGCCTCTTAATTTATTTTTAAAATACATTTTACTAAACGTTATTTATATTTTGAAAAATCCCTTAAAGCCTTTGCATTTTTCTAGAGACGCTCTCCCGGTGCCAAACCAAACGCCCCTTTTGTAGGAGAATCGGAGCAAGTTGAGTAGTTGAACTGCAAAAGATTGTCCCGCTCTTGTTGTTGCTGCCTGAAGAAAAATAGAATATGACTTCCACACCCCCACAAAAACATCATTACAAATGTTTTGAGTATATTCATGGAATAGGCTCGAGGGTCCCATAGGGGTCACTTTGAGAAAATTTAGATGTGTACGGAGACAAATACAAATCAAGAAGAAAAATATGTGGTCGATCTTTCTTTTCTATTTTTTCTATTAGCCACGTTGTCGGTAGTACCTTAATTTCCTTCCAACTCGTCTCTGATAATTTGGGAAAAGGTAATGATTTGCATGTCTTTTTGCTCTTTTTCCCCTTTTTAGGTTGGAATATATGTATATATGCGTGTGTTTGTGCGTGAAATTGACGTGATTCCTTTTGTTGAATCCTCACAACATGAATGGGGAGGTCAAACTAAATTATGGGGTATTATTGTTTTCGATTCATTTTGTTCTTTGACATGTGTCGTCTTGGAGATGAACCTACGACTGTGTCCCACGAATGCCTATCTGATTTGCAAATATCTTATATATTATCTATCTAAATTTTAATTCAAATTGAGTGTGGATATATCACCAGTAGTATTATGAATTCTTTTTCATTATCAGTAAATGTAATCAAAATGGTCACCATATATTGTGCACGATTAAAAGTGGACATGGTTTTAAGAGATAATAATTCATTAACTTTAGAAAACACTAATGATCCATTCGATTCAACTTTTTCAATGTGCTTTCAGCCTTCAAAATCCATTTAAGAGATATTAGGTTGTTTGACAAGCCTTCCGAAGCAATTTTTGGTCAAATGTTGGGCTTGGGGATGCTAAAAGCATAAGGCAAGCAGAGACTAGCCTTTTGAAGTAGCATTTGCGGAATTCCAAAATTATGGTTGAATAATTTTATTTTTTTTAAATTACTATTGTCAATTCTTCAGTTTTTCGGTTCTGCCCCTCGTAGGTCATTGCCTCTATGACGGCAACTAGCAAGGGCTAATGAGGTCAGATCTAACCAACAAAGGGCCGGCAATATTGTGAGACCATAGTGAGGGATGTCTAAGTCATGCAACCCAAGCGACCGTCACATAGGGTCTCACAACCCAAGCAATGGCCGCCTAAGGTCTTGTGACATTTGATGAGAGTTGCCTGAGGTCATGCAACCTCGGTTGTTGACCACCAATGCTAGATTTGGCTCGATGGCAGTCCAAACTCTTTGCCAATGAAGGGTTTGATTTCTTTTTAATAATAAAAAAAAATTACAACCAGGCCCTTTACAAAAAAAAATTACCAAACATTATTACACTCAAAGTTGCTTTACAAGGGGCTTTATCAAATGCAATTTGTATTTCTATAAAGGATTTTGGTTTTTAACATTTGCATTACGTTTAAAGCTCATTTGTAAAGTCGAACGAAACGCACTATAAGTTTTTGAGTGTTTGGCCTATTTAGGAAAATGAGCTTAATATTTGTCAAAAAAAAATAAAGCAAGTGTTCAAAGATTAAAAAATACTTGTGATTTAACGAGTAAAATATTCCATTTACTTTTGAAGTTGATCTTCTTTACGAGACAAAAAAAAAAAATGCAGGATTTGTTCCTTAACCTAAAGTTTATGATTTTTCATGAGACAAAAAAAAAATGTTTTGGTTAGATTTGTCCATTAACCTAAAAGTTGATGCTTTTTATGGAATTAGCCCGCCAACAGAGATGTGTTAATGTTGTTGAAGGCCGTGTCGACAAAATCCCAATCCAAAGTAAGGAAGCCTCTAATTTCTAACATGGTATCGGAATCCGATTCTGTTTCAGTTCCTTTCGCCTACGCAAGTCCCTTCATTCGTCACAAAAGCCCGATCCAATGGAATGGACCCTGTAATTCCTAAACACGGTATTGGAATCCGGTTCCGTTCCCAGTTTCCTTCGCGCGTGCAAGCCCCTCCTCCGTTCGTCGAGTTCCAGGCTTCGTTATCAATCCCCACTTGCACGTCAAGGAAGAATTCATTGATCCTAACCCCGTTTTCTTCTTTCTGTCTTTTTCTGGGACGACCCAATGAGTAGTCCCGTTCCCACCTTTTTGCTGTCTATAATATGAACGCCTTTGAATGAATGTGCAATGGACCTTGCATGGGAACGGGGCAGGAAAGGTCCAAAGGAGGGTTGGCCCCACGCCTGATTTTCCAAATTCATCGTATGAATCCCCCCAATCTTTCGACCTGGCGTGGCGTCCACAGCAAGGGAACCCAAAAGGTGCTTACGCACGCGTGGGTGGGGGCCCCGCTGTTCGTGCGTGCATCGACGTCTCCGATGCTTCTCGAAATATCATTTCCCTGCCGCCCGCTTTACGTCTGCTTTTTTGTAGTTCTTCCTTTCTTCCTTTTTATGGTCGGACAATTCCGGATTGATTAATGGGGCGCAGAGCTGACTTTTTGGCCTTTCAGATCGACCAATAGACAGAAAAGGACAAAAGAAAAATGAAACGGGAGAGGCTAGCTAATCTTCAAACGGAGGAGGGTCTTTGGTGTCCTTTACCTCGAGGGAGTAAAGCGGACATTTCACATTTCCAATTAAATAAAATAACAGAATTAATACCACAAATTCAATCATTACAATACAAATATCCCGAATTTTTTATATGTCACTAAAAATCTTAAATTTGTCCACTATGACACATCTGATAAATATATTGTGGATGTAATTAAAATAGAGGATGCACATGTCATACATATATAAGCTTGAGTTTTTTCGCAATGTAAAAAAAATTGAGGGTATTTTAATTATGATGGATAGGTTTAAAGTTTTTGTTGATATAATTTTTTTTTTTTTTTGGATATTTGTGCTATAGTAGATATAGTTTGAAATTTTTTGTGATATTTATCCTAATAACAAAGAGCTCTCTCTCTCTCTCTCTCTCTCTCTCTCTCTCTCTCTCTCTCTCTCTCTCTCTCTCTCTCTCTCTCTCTCTCTCTCTCTCTCTCTCTCTCTCTCTCTCTCTCTCTCTCTCTACTATAGTTCTCCTTAAATCAAAGTCATTTTCTAATTTTTCACTGTATTTCATTTTTTTTTCTTTTTGTGGATATCCTCTCTTTGCCCAATATAATGCTCCAGTCGTATTCAATGCATCGAACGTTCGCAGTAAACAGCTCTTTTTCTGTGTTTGGAAGAGGACAGGATTGGACCACTCCATCGCATTCACTCAAAAAGTCGTCCGAGTTGATCAGCTCATCTGCACTGCACGCTTCTCTGGCTGCACCAAAACGACGAAAACCACTTCGGGGTCGACTTCAACTTCCGAATCTTAAATCTAACTCCCGCCGTAGTTTGATGAATCTGTCATTATAGTTAAACCTCGTAATGATCTTCACTAACAATTGCCTAAGACGAAAAAAAAAAAATTAATGCCAAAGATCATAAGCTTAAAAGAAAAATCCGTATTAACAACTTTCTTTTGAATACACTTGATAAAAATGAGATAAGGGTCATTAATTGTGCTTCAAAAAATATGAACACTTTTTCATTTGACATGCGTGTTTAAAATTTTGTTGATAGATGGTTTTTTTAATGAATTTTAGAAGTTTCAAGTGAGGTATCTTTAGGGCACTTGATAAAAAGAATCCAACTTAGAATAATTCAACTTTCAAAGCATTGATCATATACAATACAATATCAGACTAGTCACTTTAATAGAAGAGCACGATTTCTTTGGTTACTTGATAGTTAGCCCGGAAAAAGTTGCCACTTCATTTCCTTTGCTTAGTAATTTTTTTATAGACTAAGAATAGTTTACAAATCTGATAATTTATGTGATATGGAATATTCAACTTAAAGAAGATATTTATGAATTAAAAAGGGAACTATTGTCGAAATGTATTTTTTTTTCTAACTTTGTTAAGTTTCCGTCCCAACATTTAGATCTTAAGAGTAATAGTTTGCTTTATAATTTTCCTCTAACAGGTCTGCTTCACCGTATATTCGTGCTCCGCTAAGAAAATAATAAAATTTTGAGAAAATTTCCTAAAACTTCCCTCAATAAATAGCTGTGTATTATCAAGTTACATGCTAGAAGAAAATGATCGTAGCTGCCTAGCCATAGCATCGACAGGCGAGTTAGGGAGGGCAGTGCTTTCCCAAATCTAGACGAGGGCAACAAAGCTCACCCTCACTAGAAATGGATGAGGTGTGGCTGGCGAGATGGTTGAGGTGTGGCTAGCAAGGATGATCCTCGCTTGTGGCCAACAACTAGCAAAGGAAGAAGATGAACAATAGAATAGGAAAAAAAAAAAGAGGAAAAAAAAAGAAAAAGAAAGAAAAAACAAAGGAAATAATTTAGAAAATATAAAAAAAAAATTGCAAAAAATCATTCACACTAATCATGTAGCCAGTGCTGATAAGACTACAACGTAAGCAATTTTAGGCCTGAATTGACTAAATAGACTATATTTTAAAATCGTCAAAAGATTTATGAATAAATTGAGAAAATTGAAAAAATTTCGACTAAAATGAATGTCATATAATAAGTCTAGGACTTTTTGAAAAATTCTCCTAAGCGGGCAAGGATGACTAACGCTAATGACCCAATCTATTAGTTGACCTTATTAATGAATGTATTTAAATATGATATATTTATACCATAAAATATCTTTAGATGTAATTTCAATTTTCTCTTCTTTAAACAAATTGTGAAGGCCGTCATGAGTAAAGCTTATGTGGTTCCGGTTGATATTCGACCATCTCTAACCGAAATAACGACAAGCCTTCCTACTAGGCTACTACTCACACCATCATTTGTTATATCTCGACATGAACACATGCAACCCATAAAACAAATGTCGATGCAACGAATATTCCATGGGAATGAACATCTAGACATCATTCAACTTAGTATATAAATGTCTATAAGATTGTGGGCAGGCTGCATTTGTTCTTGCAGGCGTTCCCTAGGTTCAAGGAATCCAACATCTATCTTATCTATTAGTCCAAATTTGATTTAATAAAGGGTCCTCCGAATACTTAAGTTTGAAAAAAGAGGAACAACATAACGTGGCTTTCGTAAAGTACCATGTTTAAACAAACCCATTTGACTAATCTACCATCTCATTGTTATTATTATTATTATTATTATTATTATTATTATTATTATTATTATTATTATTATTATTATTATTATTATTATTTTTTTTTTTGGTGGGCTGAAACTGTCGTGCACCAATTTTGTTAAAACATCTTATTATTTTCTTCAAAAAAAAAAATGGAGGTTGACACATCCATTAGCTCTCTTTTTAAATTGGATCGAGTTGATTGGGGACTCTTAATCGAGGATTATGCATTGAACCGAGTGTATGCAATTCGCCAACCAGGCAAAAGCGGGTATGGAAAATTGCAGAGCTATATAAGTGGTCATTGATGAGCCATTAGTCATAACCATACGCAATTTAGGGGCCATAAACTTCTGATTAACGCGTTTCATATCCATCTAGACTTTGATGACTTTGGTCTATAAAATGATCCTAGTCGGTCTGTCATTTAGGGGTTAGCTGCCTCCTAACGGATCCATATAATATAGATAGTGGATGCCTGGATGGATTGCTTCCTTTCATTTGAGGGGCTCGTAATTGACCTTTAATAGAAATTAATATTCAAAGTTAACTTGATCAAAAGCAAATGAACCGAAAGCATTTTACTAAAATAGCCCAGACATAGAGAATGGTCATGAAATACATGAAATTGATAGACTTCGAGGCTTCTCCAATTGAAAGTTGTAATTGACTGATTGAATAGTGTACAAATCCTATTCTCTATCTAGATGTTTAAACATTTATTTTTCTAAATGTTCAAAAAAATCAGCAATAAATTGAAACATAATGCTTCCAAAGACGTGAAACTCCATTCATCTATCAACATGACCATCCCTTTAGGTTACTTTAACTTTTATTCATCCTTTGACAAATTTGATTCTGAATCGTTTTAAATACACAGAGCTTTAGATTCGGTCACAAGTCTTCTTGTTTTTGGTGAATTTCCAAGTAATACTCTTAGTTTCACATCTTTCTAAATCAAGTTCTTCACTGACATTGGATTCACCCAAAGGAACGGATAGTTGCCGGTGAAGAGGTCATCAAAGTGTGACCAGCTCTCTTTCAGCCTCCTCAGCACCTTCGAGCAGCTATGAAGCACGGACACTCTCCGGAAGCCTTCGTGTCGTGTCCGATACTCCGACACGTGTCCGACACGCTCCGACACGTCCCGACATGCGGTCAACAAGTGTCGAAAAATCCGACACGTGGTCAACTCTTTCCGACACGCTCCGACACGCGAGTCCAGAATTCCGACACGCAATTCCGACACGCACGGGGTCAATTTTAAAATTTCTAATATTTGAGTGGTCAAAATATAAATATACACAAAAGAAGTAATAAAAGAAGTAATAAAATTGCTATAAATATACATGCATGGGGTCAATTTTTTTTTTTTTTTCAGTTTTGTTTTTTAGAATTGTTTTATTTTTAAAAAAAGTCTTTTACTATGAAAGAAGTAATAAAAAATGCTATATATGATAAATAAATAAATTTTAAAATATCATTTCAGCATTTTTCTTTAAACAATGTTTTTTCCCTCTAAGTTTTGTGTATTATTGTAACAAATTAAAATAATGAATGATATTATTTAATATTTTTCGTGTAAATTAATTCTAGGCTATTTTATTATTATTTATTTATGCATTTATATATAAAAATATATTTAATATATAACGTGTTTAACGTGTCAAAATTCTCTATTTTTAAGAAATGACGTGTTGGCGTGTCGTGTCGTGTCGTGTCGCGTGTCACGTGTCCGTGTCGGTGCTACATAGTCGAGCAGCACAGCTGAAACCTCATGACCTGCATGAGGATCTAGAAGCCCTGGCCATCATCAAGGCCCTACCAACCGAAGGAAAAAGAAAATAAAAGAATTAATATATAATTAATATATATATTTCTCAAAACAACATTATTATCTAGTGAAGTTGTACAAGTTAGATCGTCAGCATGCCATAAGGATGACCGATGCTAACTAGATGCCATATTAGCGACTTCTAAACAACATTGGTCTAATGGACTATATTATCCAAATTGGAAAGTTTAATAACCAACGGCACCTATAAAATAGTTTTAGGCCTTTTTCGACAATTTTTCAATTTTTTTTTTGGTCAAACCTTAATTTTGACGTGAAGCCGAAAAGTTATGGCAAGTTATGTGGTCCTCAATCACCGACAGGTGAGGACACTTAATAATGCAGAATAAGAGCTTGTTTGTCAAAACATTATAGCAATAATTGCAGCTTTGAGAAAACAGGATATTACAATTCTATAAGGTATTTGACGACTTCTCATAGTTACAGGAGGAATAGTTATCCCATTGTGTTTTAAGAGTAGTAGGTTTATATCATGTATTATCAATATGCAAATCATGAAACTTCATGACACAATTACGTACAATCTTGACTATACTTAAGGAACATTGAATCCGAGATAACATCTAGAGACAAGAAGGCCTTAGAATAAGGATGAGAATGGATGCGAACAATTTCATCAAGTATAACAATGACCTAATAACTCCTAAAAGAATTTCTTTTCACGCTCCATCATGAAATCCACAATTCGAATCCCTGTTCTTCCAATTCAAAGAAGATAGCACTTGAATAACAACCTCTTGCCAAGATTACATGTAGATATACCCTAGAGCATAGAAGTCCATTAGCAACCTGCTTTAATTACGGGGCAAGACTAGTTTGATTTCGGAATTCATAAATGTTTGATTACAACTTTAAATCGAATTGAATGAAGTACTATGCTGTTCGTGAAAATTAGATCAGCCGATTTATCGGTTTGAGAGGAGCATAAATTATTATGAATTTCAATATGTCCAACAACTTGACAAAACTTTAGCGGAAGAATCTTCTCATATTAGTGGGCAAAAAACCCACAGATGATAACCACACGGTCCTATATCTTTGTATAACCTACACCGTCCTACATTATTATCGCATAGTTGCCACGTTGGGGCTATAAAAAAAATCTAGAATTGCGAGTTCTAAGGACAAATTGGAGTGGATTGGTTTTACTTTTGTATTAAAATGGACAGCATTTGCTGTGTTGTTTGACAATTAGAGCGATTGAATGTAACCCACGATTTGAGGTGCAAGTTGATAATCACGATGCTGACTCATTGTAATTTTTTTTTTTTTTTTTTTTTTTTTGATGGAGATGGGGATTGGAAGAAATTAGCCCCTTTGATCAAGCGTGATCACCGATCACATCCATTTCCGACCAGGCATTGCACATGCAGTGACATTTCAAAGATGATGAGAAAAAATTAAATTAAGAGCTACAATTTTATTGGATATATCGGCGGTGAAAGAGACCATCTGCATTAATAATTCATGACTTTGCCTATCATTCGATGCTTATCATGCATTTTGCTTGTCGTGATGCATCAAAGAATCGCAAATGCATGAACTTCAATTCATCAACCCTTTTCTTCACCCCCAAAAAGAAAAAAAAAAACAAACAAACAAACAAACAAACGGACGTCAGCTCTTTTGACCTTCCATCTTTGACATTTGAAGGCTTGTGAATCCACCAAGATTTGGTTAACTTAATACAACTCCTTGAAATGGTCAAGACATTGGAAAAATCTTGGCATCTAAGTCCTATAAATTTATCTTGACGTGGCTAAGTATGATCCAATCTTCTGTCATGCTATCCAACCAGCAAATGTCAATGATTCTAAGCATTCCTTAAATTATTTCTTTGGCAAATCAGGCACTTTATAAAGTACAGCTTCCACCGAGCAACATTTAGTGCAAAGTTGATTCCAATGTGTGTTTAAAATACACTTTGACGAATACAACTTGCATTTGAAAAATCCCATTGACCCAAGGGCCTTTGCATTTTTTCGGAGACTTTCCCCCAACAGCCAACACCAAACCAAACAAACCCCTCATAGGAGTATCCGAGCAAGTTGAGCAGTTAGAATTGTGGCGTGTTAGTTGCAGTTCCATCTGAACCTAAAGAGTACCAGAATATGACTAGACACCACCACCACCACCACCAAACATCATATTAAATGTTTGTGTACATTCATGGGGATGGGCTCGAGGGTCCCATGGGGGTCAATTTGAGGAAATTTAGATGTGTACGGACTACGGAGACAGATAAAAATCAAGAAAAATACGTTGTTGATCTTTCCTTTTCTTTTTCTTTTTTCTGTTTTTTTTTCTATTAGCCACATATTGTCGGAATTACTTTAATTTCCTCACAAATAGGCTCTGATAATTTGGGAAAAGGTACCAATTTGCAGATTATTTTGCTCCTTTTCCCTTTTTTCAGTTTTATATATATATTGTCAAATTGGTGTGATTCCTTTGGTTGAATACTCATAACTTGAATGGGAAGGTCAAACTAAATTATGGGGTATTATTGTTTTGGATATGTTCATTTTGTTCTTCGACATGTGCCCCTTGGAGATGAACAAACGATTATATGCAGAAATATTATATGTTATCTATATACATACAAATTGAATGTGGATATACTGCCAGTGATAAGTATTATGAATTCTTTTTGATTATCAATAAATGTGATAAAAATGGTCACCATATATTGCGCACGATCAAAAGTAGATGTGCTTTCCATTTGGAAAGAGATAATACTTCATTAATTTTGGAAGACACTAAGTTTTTGAGTATTTGGTCTATTCAGGAAAATGAGCTTAATTTTTCACAAAAAATAAAGAAAGCGTTTGAGATCAAGAAATTATTATGATTTAACGAGTTATAGATTTCATTTACTTTTGAAGTATGATTTAGTCTCTAGTAAGAAAATTGAATGATGTAAAGGGGCCTTTCAAGAATTTTTATAAAGAGATATGATATATACATAAATATTTGATTCACACTAACTCTAACAATTATTTTCATGAAAGGAGAATCAACTATTTTTTTCAGGATGTAGAATCAATTACATTGGATTCAAATGAATGCATGCGATGAAAGTATTCAGAAAAAATACCAATTGACGGGGTTTGAACATATCTCAATCCAATGCCATCAAAAACCTCGATTTCATACTATTCGTTAGAGTATCCAGTATCTCATATTTGAAGGCTTTATGGCTATCGCGAGTGCGGGAGCCGCTCAAACAAAGAAAGAAGAGTCTGGTTTGAATTCAGGCAAGTCTCCCCCATGTGCTGCCGGGTTCATGCACAAAGGCCTCGGAGATCTTTGTGCAACCAATCAGTGAGCATTGCATCTCGGTCAATCAATCAGTTCGTTGATTAAGGCGATAATCATCATTCACCGACGAGAAGCGAAACAAAACGACCAGAAGCGAAGCCGCTGAAGGCTGTTCATTGACAAGAGCCCAATCCAACCTAACATGGCATCAGAATTGGGGTCCCTTTCAGGTTCCTTTCGCGTGTGCAAGCCCCTCCGTCCGTCAAGTTCCGGGCGTCGTTTTCGATCTGCCTCGCACGTCAAAGAAGAATTCATTGATCCTAACCCTGCTTTTCTTTCCTTTTCGCGAGACGACCTAATGAGCCCCGTTCTAGCTTTTTCAAGGCTATCATACGAACGGCTTTGAATGAATGTGCAACGGACCCTGAATGGGAACACGGCATGGAAAGGGAAAGCGGGGGTAGGCCCCCATCCCTAATTCCCAAATTCATTGTATGAATCCCCTTCTCGCGACCTCGCGGCGTCCACGATAAGAGAACCGAAAAGGTACTTCCGCCCGTGGGAGCCCCACCGTTCGTCCATCGACGTGACCGATGCTTCTCGAAACGTCATTCCCCCCGGCTTTGCGTTTACGTTTCTCCTTTTTTAACTTTCTGTTCTTTCTTTCTTTGGCCGGACGAGTCCGGATTCGTTAATTGGGGAGGGCTGACGTTTCCCCCTTCAGATTGACCAAAAAGACAGAAAAGGACAAAAGAAGAGGATGGGGAAAGGTTAATCTTCAAACGGGGAAGGGTCTTTAGCAGGGGTGATCGGTCCAGGGTGGGTAGGGTCTAGACCTAGACCCTATACCCGACCCCGTTATAACCGATTCCTCTTTCCTGACCCTATACCCAACGTCCCCGTTTTATATTGCACTGCACCAACCCATGTGTTTTTTCGATCCAGCCCAAAGTCAACTCTGTTTCCATTGGAACATATTTTGCAATCTCTTGATATCATATACAACTTCGAATTTTATATTAATACGCGAGAAAAATAACGTAATCCTCATAATTTGTATTGAAACATTAAGCACCTGTAATAAATAAATACATTAAATTTTTTACTAAATGAAAAATTAAGGATCCACAAGACTAATTATAATAAATAAAATCATAAAGTAAAGAATTAGCAACAAACATGTCTCTAATATTAATCTTATTCCCACAACTAGTACATAAAGCTACTCATTTATGCAAGTATAACTCCTCATACGAAAGAGAAATTAGGCGAGCCAATCCATGTGATACACAAGAATTTGCACCGTCTGTCCATTGGACGGTGCGAGAGGGAGCTGGTGAGGGAGGGAAGCAAGTGAGGAAGAGAAATGACAAAAGAGGAGTGTCGTGTGTGTTTGAGAGAGCCAAGAGGAAAAACGTCGTGTGATTGCGGGAGTAAGAATAGAAATCGAGGGGAAAAAAAAAAGGGGTTTTGGACCTCTACTTATAAAATCAGTTTGGGAATCGGTTCCAAAACCGGTCTAGGAACCGGTTTCCGGGTGGGTAATCACTCGGAACCTATTCCCGAACCGGTTTCAACGAGAATCGGTTCCCGACCCTGTTTTTCGGGTGGGCCGGTCCGGGAACCGGATATACCTGGTCCGATTGCACACCCTTAGTCTTTAGTGTCTTTATGTTATGGGTGCCAAACGGACATTTTATCTTTCCAATTAACCAAAATAATATGAATTAATACCACATTAAAAAAAAAAAATCTAAACGATATCACTACAACACAAATATTTGAAATTTGTTGAATCTTAAAGTCCAATCGTATGATAATTAATATAGTGAATATAAGGACAAAGAGATCGAAATGTAAGACCTCTTATTTTGATAGAATGTAAAACTCATAACCATCCGTCTTATTTGAAGAAAGTCTAAACAGCGGTAAACACGATTTAAATATTTAAATGAGCTAATGAAAACGATGCAAAAAATTTACATAAAGACTATGAGACTATTAAATTTGTCTTTAATAATTTAGGGCAACAAGTATCGTTAACCAAATGAAAAAGAAGAGAAAACACGATCAATTCATTGATATAGTAGATTTGATGTCAAAGTTACCAAAACATTAGTCTTTGTGATGATTTCGGTCATCACAAAGTTACCATCCCTATTAACAGAGGTCACCAAAAGATTGCATACCAAATAAAAGCCCTTAGTCAAATACTCTCAATCACTACAGGACTAATTAGGCATTGAAGTAGCCCCACTAGAACCAGGGAAAGTAAAATGGAATCATCATTTTTCTAATTTTCTCCTGAATTTAAATCCATATTTAGATATGCAAATCACACCGGAGTAGCTGATCAAACTTCACCTAATCAATTAATTTTGGTCAATTTTTCACGTCGATTTCTTTTTTTCTTTTTGTGGATTCCCCTCTTCGCCCAATATAATGCTCAAGTTTTATTCAGTGCATCGAACGTTCATAGGAAAGAGCTTTTTGTCTGTGGTTGGGCAACACCTGGATTTGACCACTCCATCGCATTCTCTAAAAAAGTCGTCCGAGTTGACCCGCTCATCTGCACCGTACGCTTCTCTGGCTGCACCAAAACGACGAAAACTGCTTTGGGGTCGATTTCAACTTCCGAATCTTAAATCTTAACTCCCGCCCTAGTTTGATTAATCTGTCATTAAATCTAAACCTCATAATCATCTTCCTTTTAACTAATGCCTAAGACAAAAAAAAATAATAATGTCTGAGATGATATGCTTAAAAGAAAAATTCGTATCAACAACTGTCTTAAGAATGCTTAAAACTGAAACATTTCTTAATGGTTATTAAATGTGCTTTAGAAATATGAACATTTTTCATTTGGAGCGCGTTATTTTTCGAAATATATTCATTTTTCATATTTAAAATATGTTGATATGGATTTTTTTTTTTTTTTTTTTTTGAATTTTAGAAGTTTAAAGGGATGTGTCCTTAGTTCGCCCGTTAACAAGATCCAACTTAGAATAATTTGACTTTTAGAGCATTGATCATATACGATACAAGACCAGTCACTTTATTAGAAGTATACGATGTCTTTGATTACTTGATAATTGGCCCGGAAAAAAGTTGCCACTTCATTTCTTTTACTCAATAATGTTCAAAGACTAAGAATAGTTCATAAATTTGATAATTTATGTGATACGTAATATTCAACTTAAATATCAAAGATGCTCTGCTCGGGTAAATGCTCACTCATTACTTGAGATATAACATAACGTAGGAATAGTGTCTGTAAATTTCAATTCATGCCTAGCATGATCCTTTTTAATTTGCAGTGTGGTTTTTCATTTTCGTTTGCATTTTTTAGAGTTTGTTGATCTTATTCCAGCGACTAATACTTCGTCAAGAAGATCTTTTTGAAATTAAAAAAGGAAACTATCTGTCGAAATGTATTGTTTTCTTTGTTAAGTTTCCGCCCAAACATTTAGATCTTAGAAGTTATAGTTTGCTTTATAATTTTCCTCTAACAAATCTGCTTCCCCATACATTCGTGTTGCGCTAAGAAAATAATAAAATTTTGAGAAATTTTCCTCAAACTTCACTCAATAAATATGCTGCATATTATCAAGAATACGCCATAAGAAAATGATTGCAACTGCCTAACCTCAGCAATGGCAGGTGAGTTAGCAAGGGCTGCACTTTCCCAAACTAGACGAGGGCGACAAAGGTCGCCCTCGCTAGATCTGGAAGAGGGGTGGCCAATGAGGGCAATCCTTGCTTGTGGCCAATGAGTAGCAAAGGAAGAAGATGAACAACATACTAGGTAAAAAAAAAAAAAGAAGAAAGAAAAGGAAAGGAAAATAAAGGGAAAAATTGCAAAAGGTGTTCGCATTAGTCATGCCACTTAAAATGGCCAATACTGATTAGACCGTAGTATTAGCAATTTCAAGCCTAAATTAGCTTAATGAACTATATTAGAAAATCATCAAATGATTTAGAAATAAATTGGCAAAACTGGAAAATTCATGACTGAATTGGCCGCCATACAATAGATCTAGGATTTTTTTTTTAACAATCCTCCCAAGCAGCCAGGCGTGATCGGCACTAATGACCCCAATCTATTAGTTGACCTTAGGAATGAATGTATTTATATATAATATATTGACTGAAATATCTTTGGATGTAATATCAATTTTCACTTCTTTGAACAGATTGTGAAGTGCAATTTTAATAAGTTTTTATGGTCGGGTTGTTATTTGACCGTCTCTAACTGAAACAACGACAAGTCTTACTACCAAATTACACCATCATTCGTTGTATCTCGACATGGATACATGTAATCCATAAAATAAACGTGGAAGCAATGAATATTCCATGGGAATGAACAAAGAAATCCTGCAACTTAGTATTTAAAAGTCCATAAGATTATGAGCAGGCTGCATTTGTTTATGCAGGCGTACCATCAGATTCAAGGAATCCAACATCTATCTTATCTATTTGTCCAAATTTGATTTAATGAAGGGTCCCCCAAATACTAAAGTGTGAAAAAAGAGGAATAACATTGAACCTAGCCTTTGTAAAGTGCCATGTTTAAATAAAACCATTCGACTGATCTACCATCTCATTGCTATTATTATTTTTTTTTATTATTGTGGTGTTAGAATATTTAAATAATAAATCACGCATTCATCTAATAATTTAATCATTTAAAACATTTAGCAGTGATCTCATAAAATCTCACATGGTATTAAAATTAAAGGTTCTGAGTTTGAATATTTCTAGGCTCCATTTGTCTCCCTAGTTAACTTTTCACACTCAGTACTAAACAACAAAAGACCAAACTAAACATGCAGGGATTGTTAGAATATTTAAATAGATCATGCATTTATTTAACAACAGTTTGAACTTTCAGTCTCACAAAATCTAATAGGTGAACCGAAACTATCGTGCATCAGTTTTGTTAAAATATTTTATTATTTTATTCGAAAAAAAATTGGTGGCCGACAATCGCATTGGCTCTCTTTTTAAATTGGACCGGGTTAATTGGGGACACTTAATCTAGGATTATGCATTGAACCGCGTGTATGCAATTCATCAACCAGGCAAAGGCGGGTGTGAAAAATTTCAGAGCTGTTTAAGTGGTCATTGATGGGCCATTCGTCATAATCATACGCAATTTTGTGGCCATAAACTTATGATTAACGTGTTCATATTTATCTTGACTTTGATTACTTTGGTCTATAAAAATAGTCCAAGTTGGTATGTCATTTCGGGGTTAGCTGCCTCCTAACGGATACATATAATATAGATAGGGGATGCGTAGATGGATTGCTTCCTGACACAGGCTTGAAATTAACCCTGAACGGAAATTAATATCCAAAGTTAACTCGATCAAAAGCAAAAGAAACGAAGGCATTTTCCTGAAGTAGCCTGAACATAGAAAGTGGTCCTGAAATACCTGAAATTGATAGAACTCAAGGCCAAAAATGACCTCGAAGGTCCAGTGAGGTCATAATATAGAACTTCTGAAAAGGCGGTCTGAATTGATCTTATGGATCTCATGACTCTTCTCTAAACGAAAGTTGTAATTGACTGATTGAACAATGTACTGATAATATTCTACAACTAGACACTTGAACATAATGTTCAAAAAATTCAATAATAAATCGAAACATCATGTTTCCAAAGACGTGAAGTCCACTTGTTTATCAGCATGAGCATCCCTTTAGGTTGGTTAGCCTTACTTTTATTCATCCTTTCATGAATTTGATTTTGGATCAGTTTAGATATAAAGAGCTTGAGATTCAATCACAAGCCTTTTTATTTTTGGTAAATTTCCAATTAATACTTTTAGTTTCGCATCAAGTGCTTCATTGACATTGGATTCACCCGAAGGAATGGGCAGTTACCGATGAAGAGGTCACCAAGTGTGACTGGCTCTCCTTCAACATCCTCAGCGCCTTCCTGTAGCACAACTCGGACCACACAATCAAGGCAAAAATTTGGAAGCCCTTGCAGTCCCTTACTAAGTTGCCAACAAGGGCTTCGAGACCCCCACCCATTTGGTGGCTAGGGCTTACAGACCCTCACCTAATGTTGGCCATGATCGAGGCCCCGACAACCTTGCCGACCCTTTCTAGAAAGATGATAATGAGGAAATAAATGAAAAAAGAAAAGAAAAGAAAGAATTTGAAAATATATAAGTTCTCAAAACGATGTTTTCTAGTGAAGTTGCACAAGTCAAATCACCGGATGCACTTCATTGGAAAATTGCAACAACTTTAGGAATGCATTATCCAAATTGAAAAGTTTATATATTGAATTAACGGCGACACAATAGGTGAAGGTCTTTTTGGATAATTTTTTTTCCTTTGTCAAACCTTAATTTTGACATGAGGTTGAAAAGTTTTGGCAAATTATGTGGTCCTCAATCAGCCACAAGTGAAGGCACTCAATAATGCATTCTAAGAGCTTGTTTGTCAAAACATTGTAGTAATAATTGCAGCTCTGAGAAAATAATATATTACAATTCAAAAAGTTATTTGACAACTTCTCATGGTTACAGGAATCTTTATGATTAGTTATCTCATCGTGTAGTAGGTTTAAAACATGAATTATCAATGTGCAAATCATGAAACTTATGCTTAAGGAACACTGCATCCAAGATATCATATGGAGACAAGAAGGCCGTAGAATAAGGATGAGAATGGATGAGAAGGATTGCATCAGTATAATAATGACCCAATACCTCCTAAAAAAATTTCTTTTCACGCTCCATCATGAAATCCACGATTTAAACCCCTGTACTTCCAATTCAAAGAAGATAGCGCTTGAATAACAACCTCTTGCCAAGATTACATGCAGATATAACATAGAACTTACGAGACGATTAGCAAAGTGCTTTAATTACGGGACAAGACTAGTTTCATTTTGGAATTCATAAATGTTTGATTACAACTTTAAATCGAATTCGAGCGAAGTACTATGCTGTTCACGAAAATTAGATCGATCCATCCATCGGTTCAAGACAAGCATAAACTATTATGAACTTCAATTTGTCCAACAACTTGACAAAACTTTAGCGGGAGAATCTTCTTATATCAGTGGGCAAAAAACGCACAAACGATAACTACACGGTCCTATATTATTATCGCATAGTTGCCATGTTGAGGTTATGAAACAGCTAGAATTGCATGTTCTAAGGACAAAGTGGAGTGGACTGGTTTTGCCTTTGTAATAAAATGACAGCATTTGCTGTGTTTTCTGACAATTAGAGGGGACTGAATGTAACCCACGATTTGAGGTGCCAAGTTGACCATTACGATGCTGACTCATCGTATTTTTCATGGAGATGGGGATTGGAAGAAAATGGCCCCTTCTGATCAAGCGTGATCACCGATCACATGCTTTTAGACTAAACGTTACACGTATACTGACACTCCGAAGTTGGTAAACAAATTTAAATCAAAGACTACAATTTTATTGGATATACTGATGGTTTAAAAAATCATATGTATTGAATGATTCGTGACAATGTTTATTGTTCAATGCATATCATGCGATATGCATTTTACTTGTGGTGATGTATCAAGAATGGCAAATGCATGAACTTCAATAACCCTTTTCGTCTCCCCTTACAATTACAATGTCGGCTCTTTTGACCCTCCCTCTTTGACATTTGAAGAATCGTGAATCCACCAAAAATTGGTTAACTTCATTTGACTTCTTAAATTGATCAAGACATTGGAAAAATCTTGGCATCTTGGTCTCATAAATTTACCTTGACGGTGCTAAGTATGGATCTCATCTTCTATCGTGCTACCCAAGCTAAAAAAGAACAATAATTTGATACTGAAAAGTTTGATGGGAGCGGCAATTTCTAGTCATGACTTCATACTATTCATTAGAGTGCGGGGGGAGCTCAAATAAAGAAAGAAGTGTCAGGTCTCAATTCAGGCACGTCTCCCCCATTTGCTATTATTGGGTTCAGGAACAAGGGGGTCAGAGATTTGCGCGATCAATTAGTGAGCACTGCATCTCAATCAATTAATTGGCCTGTCGATTAATGCAATAATCATCATTTCTCGACAAGTAAAGAAAGATGACTAGCTAGCTAGCCAGCCAATAGAGAGGTGTTAGGCCACCGAAGGTTGTCCGTCGACAAAAGCTCAATTAAATGGAAGGGAACCAATAATTCCTTACATGATATGGAAATTGGGGTTTCATTTTGATTTCCTTCATACGTGCGACTCCTCCGTTCATCATCAAGTTCCAAGTGTCGTTTTCGATCTGGCTTGCACATCAAAGAGAGAAAGATAAGGATTAAAGAAAAAAAGAACCGAGATTTATGGACGGGTTATTCAGAAAAAGAAGGATCCATTGATCCTAACCCTGTTTTTTTGGGTCCTCATCTTTTTGTGAGACGACCTAATAAGCAGCCTAGCTCGCGCTTTTTCAGGCTATAATACGAACGACTATATGAATGTGCAATGGACCTTGCATGGGAAACGGGCATGCAAGGGGGGAGCGGGGGGGCCCACCACTGACCGAAAAGTGCTTACGCGCGTGGGGGCCCCACCGTTCATCCATCGGCGTCCGTGATGCTTCTCGAAATATCATCTCCCCCACCTGCTTTACGTTTGCGTTTTCTTTTTTTTCTTTTACTTTTTTTGGTCGGACATATCGGGATCAGTTAATGGGGGACAGAGCTTTACTTTCCCCCCTTCAGATTAAAAGACAGAAAATGACCGGCATACTCATTAACTCATATATATCAAATTTATCCCTTTTATTAATTTTCTTTATATTTTATTATCAAATTACTTGAATTGGATAACACTATTCACAAATGTACCAATTTATGATTTTCTTATAATATAAATACAATTTAACAAAAATTAATTATGAATAAATTTGTTATAAATGCATGAATTTGGAGTATTTAATGATCAAATAGGTATATCAATTTAGAGTTTTTACAATCCAAAAATTAATTAGAGATATATTTATCATAGATATACCAATTTAAGATTTTTCATGATATTTATTAACCCAAGGACAAAAGAAAAGGGAGAGGTTGATCTTCAAATGGAGAAGGGTTTTGGTGTCTTTATTTATGTCATGAGAGCAAAACAAATATTTCACCTTTCTAATTAACCAAAATAACAATGGTTAATATCATCAGAATTCTCAAATTAATACACATGGTAACATAGATATCCCAAGCCTTTTTTTGTGTCATAAAATGCCCCCCACTAATATCAGTGTAATATAGATACCCAAAATGGAACCAAAATATAACTAATATGTGGTACAAATGTATAAGCTTCACTTACTTCACGAGACAGAAAAAGTTAAGGGTGTTTTTGTCATAGTGAATAAGTTTAGAGTTTTTTGTGACATGAAAAAAGTTTAAGGAAATTTTATGTATTTTGCGATATTTGCCTAAATAACAAAAATCTCTCTCTCTCTCTCTCTCTCTCTCTCTCTCTCTCTCTCTCTCTCTCTCTCTCTCTCTCTCTCTCTCTCTGTATATTTATCCTTAAATCAAGTCACTTCCTAATTTTAAAGGTGTTTTTCTTGCTGAAAATTTGATATTTTTTTCTTATAATGTTATTTATCATTGATAAATAATCAAAAAAATTATTTTACTAGTAATAACAATCGCTAGCACGGAGCAATTACAAGATCACTGTCAATATATTTGAAAAATTTCAATTAATAGAGATAATTTCTACAAACGCATCTCTCCCTTATAAGATGGAAATAAGATAGGTGTCCCAATATTGAAGCTCAAATTCCAATCATATAATAGTTAATAAAGCGAATAAAAGGATGGAGAGATCGGAATGTACATTCTCTTATTTCAATATAATGCAAAACTCATTGACCATCTGTCTTACTTGGAAAATGTCTAATCGCAAGCAAACGTGATTTAAATATTTAAATGAGCTAATGAAAACAATGCAAAATACTTGCGTAAAGACCATGACCAGTACATATCTTGAATTAGGTGGTGAATAGACATTCTATCACTGTTGTAAATTTTTCTTTAATAATTTAGGGCAACAAATTCCGTTAAATGAAAAAGAAGAAAAACACAATCAATTCATTAAGATAGTGGATATGATATCAAAGTCACCGAATAATAATCTTTTGTGAAGATTTCGATTATATCATAGAGTTCTTAACCCAATCAATAGCAACGATACCAATGAAAGATTGTGTAACAAATATAACCCTTAATCAAGTACTCTCAATTGCTACTCATTAGGCATGGCATGAAATTATCATTTTTCCGGTTCTCTCTTGAACTTAAATCCATATTTGGATACATGAATCACACCTGAGTAACTAATAAAATTAATCTAATCAATTAACTATGGTCAATTTTTCACGTCTATTTCATTTTTTCTTTTTGTGGATTCCCTCTCTTCGCCCAACATAATGCTCAAGTTGTATTAGTGCATTGAACGTTCGTCGGAACGAGCATTCTCTGTGCTTGGGAGACGACAGGATTTGACCACGCATCACATTAACCCAAAAGTTCGTCGAAGTTGTGACATGCTCATCTGCACCGTATGCTTCTCTTGCTGCACCAAAACGACAAAAACTGCTTTGGGTTCGACTTCAACTTCCAAAGCTCAACATCTGACTCCAGCTGTAGACTTATGAATCTGTCATTAAAGTTAAAACCTCATTAATCTTCATTAACTAATGCCTCAGACCAAAAAAAAATTAATGCCAACGATCATATGCTTAAAAGAAATGTCATGTTAACGACTGTCTTTTGAGTTCGCTCGATAAAAATGAGACAAGGTTCATTAATTGTGCTTTAGAAATACCAACACTTTTTCATTTGAAACGCTCATTTTAAAAATATATTCATTTTTCATGTTTAAAATTTGTTGATATGCGGTTTTTTTTTTTTTTAATGAATTGTATAATTTTTAAGTGATGTCCTTAGGACACTCATAAAAAAGAATTCAAATTAGAATAGCTCAACTTTCAAAGCATTGATCATATATAATTCAAGACAGGTCGCTTTATTAGAAGTGCACCATTTCTTTCGTTACTTGATAATTGGCCCGGAAAAAGTTGCCGCTTCATTTCTTTTACTTAATGATGTATCATAGACTAAGAATAGTTTACAAATCTGATAATTTATGTGATATGTAATATTCAACTTAAGTATCAAAGATGCCCTGCTCGTGTGATGCTCACTCATTACTTGAGATATAACATAACATAGGAGTAGTGTCTGTAAATTTCAATTCATGCCTAGCATTATCCTTTTTATTTTGCAGTGCGGTTTTTCTTTTTCATTTCCATTTTCAAGAGTTTGTGGATCTTATTCCAGCGACTAATACTTCGTCAAGAAGATCTTTGTGAAATAAAAAAAGGAAACTATTTGCCGAAATGCATCTTAACCTTGTTAAGTTTCCGCCCAGACATTTAGATCTTAGGAGCTCTAGTTTGTTTTATAATTTTCCTCCTACAAATCTGCTTCACCATACATTCGTGTTGCGCTAAGACAATAATGAACTTTTGAGAAAATTTTCTCAAACTTTCCTCAATAATTTGATGCATATTATCAAGTTATACGCCATAAGAAAATGATGGCAACTGCCCAGCCCCTTGCCAGATCTGGATGAGGCATGGTCGGTGAGGACAATCCTCGCTTATGGCCAACGACTAACAAATGAAGAAGATGAGCAACATGTTGGGAAAAAGAAAGAAGGCAAAAAAAAAAGGAAAGGAAAATAATGGAAAAAATTCAATTTTTTTTTAAAAAGATTTGAAAAATCGTTCATTCTATATTAGACAAGCATCAAAAGATTTAGAAATAAATTGGCCTAATTGAAAAATTCATGACTAAATTGACCGCCATACAATAAGTGTAGGATTTTTTAAATAATTCTCTCAAACGGGCAAGGGTGACCAGCGCTAATGACCCCAATGTATTAGTTGACCTTAGGAATGAATGTATTTATATATAATATATTTATACCATTGTATTAATTGAAATAACTTTGGACGTAATATCAATTTTCACTCCTTTAAACAGATCATGACGTGTGTTTTGAGTAAAGCTTTTATGGTCGGGTTGTTATTCGACCGTCTCTAATCGAAATAACGACAAGCCTTCCTGCCAACTCACACCACCATTGGTTGTATCTCGACATGAATACATGGAATCCATAAAATAAACGTTGAAGCAATGAACATTACATGAGAATTGTTAGATATTTCGGCAATTTTGAAATATTTATTAGAAATTATAATCGTCATGAAAGTCATCATTTTTGTAACGACTTTTTTAACGATCATATAACGGCTTTCTAATGATTGTAAAACGGTCGTCTAACGGTTTTATAACTTTTGATTTATTACTCATAAACTCTTCATTATTTTATAATGGTCATCTTTTTAATTACCAATTGATTTATGACAATCTCCTAACAACTCTCTCTTTTTCTTGTTTAAATATAAATTAAACTTCAAACCACAATTGGTGAAGATAAAATATGTTCTCATATCTTTCATTTTCTTTTTGTTGGGTTATACACAAAAATTGTTATGTTTCCATCTAATATTCAGGGCGGAATATAGAGGAAAGTCTGTTGTATCTTGGGAGGATAGCCGTTGAAGCCTTACGCACCGAGTTACATATTCCGAGGGGCAAAATTATTCTTAAAAACAATATTTGCACGCCTCAGACATTTCTTTTTATTTTCTAATCTTTTGTAATATATTTCTAATAATTATTATTATTTTATGTATTCTAATACTTTTTCCAACAAGAATGAACAGAGAAATCCTTTAACTTAGTATTTAAATGTCCATAAGATTATGGGCAGGCTGCATTTGTTCGTGCAAGTGTACCCCCAGATTCATCCAACATCTATCTTATCTAATTGTCCAAATTTGATTTAATAAAGGGTCCTCCAAATACTAAAGTTCAAAAGAAGAACAACATTGAACATGGCTTTCGTAAAGTATTGTGTTTTAACAAACCCATTTGCTGAATCTACCATACCACTGTTATTATTTTTTTAATACCTTTTTTTTATCGGGCTGAAACTGTCGTGTATCGATTTTGTTACAACATCTTATCATTTTCTTCAAAAAAATAAAATAAAATTGGAGATGGTGACAAATCCATGAGCTCTCTTTTTGAATTGGATCGGGTTGACTGGGGACTCTCGATCGAGGATTATGCATCGAACCATGTGTATGCAATTAGTCGACGAGGCAAAAGCGGGTGTGGAAAATTTCAGAGCTGTTTAAGTGGTCATTGATGAGCCACTAGCCATTATCATACGCAATTTAGTGGCCATAAACTTCTGATTAACGTGTTCATATATCCATCTAGACTTTGATGCCTTTGGTCTATAAAATAATCCAAGTTGGTATGTCATTAAGGGGTTAGCTGCCTCCTAGCGGATCCATATAACATAGATAGGGGATGCATGGATGGATCGCTTCCTTTCATTTGACCGGCTCGTAATTAACCTTGAATAGAAATTAATATTCAAAATTAATTGGATCGAAAGCGAATGAGCCAATAACATTTTCCTCAAATAGCCCAGACGTAGAAAATGGTCCTAAAATGCATGAAATTGATAGATTTCGAGGCCAAAAATGACCTTGAAGGTCCCCAGGGTCAAAGTATAGGGTTTCTGAAAAGGCTTTCCGAATTGATTTTATGGATCTCACGACTCTTCCGTGATTAAAAGTTGTAATTGACTGATTGAATAATGTACAAATCCTATTCTCTAACTAGACGCTTGAACATTTACTTTTCTAAATGTCCAAAAAAACTCCTTAATAGCCTAAAACATCATGGTTCTAGAGATGTGAATGTCCACTCATTTATCATTATGATTAGTCCCCTTAGGTTAGCCTCACCTTTTTATTCATCCTTTGATGAATTTAATTCTGGATCGTCTTAGATACAAAGAGCTTGAGATTAAGTCACAAGTCTTCTTAACTCTTGGGAAATTCCCATTAATACTCTTAATTTCGCATCTCTCTAAATCAAGTTCTTCACAGGCATTGGATTCCCCCGGAGTAAAGGGTAGTTGCCGGGGAAGAGGTCACCAAAATATGACTGGCTCTCCTTCAGCCTCCTCAGCACCTTCACGTAGCACAGCTTGGACCTCACAATTTAGGCGAAGATTCGGAAGACCTTGGAAGCCCTTGCAGTCCCTTTCTCAGTTGCTAGCAAGGGCTTCGAGACCCCCACCCATTTGCTTGTCGGGGATCGGAGACTCTCACCTATTGCTAGCCATCATAGAGGCCCCGATGCCCTTGCCAACCCTTTCTAGAAAGATGACAATGAGGAAACAAATGAAAAGAAAAAAAAGAAGGAAAGAAAAGAACATAATTAAGAAAAAAAGAAAAAATTTCAAAACAACATTATTTTCTAGTGAAGTCGTCTAAGGCAGATTGCCAATTGTGCCATGAGGATGATCATTGCTGACTGGACATCACGTATGTGATTTCAAGACATAATTGGCCTAATGGACTTTTTGAACAATTTTCTTTCCAAAATTTCAAATTTTTTTTTTGTCAAACCTTAATTTTGACATGAAGCCAAAAAGTTTTGGTGAATGGCGTGTTTCTCAATCACCCACAAGTGAAAGACACCTAACATCGCAGATTAAGAACTTGTTTGTCAAAACATTACAACAATAATTGCAGCTCTGAGAAAATAGGATATTACATTCTAGAAAGTATCTGTCAACTTCGCATAGACGCGGGAGTTTTTGGAAATAGTTTTTTCATCGTGTTCTTCGATGCAGTAGGTTTGAAATGTGTATGTATAAAATATCGAACTTAGAAGCCTATTAGCGATGAACTAAATGCAGGCCAAGACTACTTTGATTACAAGACTCATAAATGTTCGGTCACAACTTTTAAATCGAATCAAAGTGCTATGCCGTTCATGGAAAGTAGTATCATTGACCCATCGTTTCGAGACAACAAGCATAAATTATTATGATTTTCAGTCAGTCCAACAACTAGACGATATTTTTGCAGGAGAATCTTCCTAAACCAGTAGGCGAAAAACCCACAAATGGTAACCACACAAGGCCCTATATCTTTTTTTAATACAAACTACACGACTCTACATTATTATCCCATGGTTGCTATGTTGAGGCTTCAAAACATCTAGAATTGCGTGCCCTAAGGACAAAGTGGAGTGTACTGGAGTTGTTTTGCTTTTGTAATAAAATAGACAACATTTGCTGTGTCATCTGACAACCGGGGGGGGACTGAATGTAACCCATGACTTGTGGTGCCAAGTGCATCACCACGATGCTGACGCGTTGTATTTTTTTTTTATGGAGTGCGGGTTTGGAAGAAATTAGCCCCTCTGATCAAGCGTGATCACCGATCACATGCTTTCAGATCAGGTACTGCACGAGCACTGACATTCCAAGGACAGTAAGAAAAATTTAAATTAAGGGCTACAATTTTATTAGATGTACTGACGGTGAAAATGATCATCTGCATTTTATGATTAAAGACTTTGTCTATGGTTCATGCATATGGTTCAATGCATATCATGCATTTTGCTTTTCGTGATGTGTCAAAGAATTGCAAATGCATGAACTTCAATTAGCAACCTTTTCTTCCCCCAAAAAATGTCAGCTCTCTCCACCGTCCATCTTTGACATTTAAAGGCTTGCGAATCCACCCAGATTTGGTTAACTTAATTTGACTTCTTGAAATGGTTGAGACATTGAAAATATCTTGGCATGTTGGTCCTACAAATTTATCTTGACGTGGCTGAATATGGATCTCATCGTAAGTCGTGCTACGCAAGCAGCCAAATGACAATAATTTGAAGCACTTCTTAAATTATTTCTTTCATAAACCAACTACTTTACAAATTACAATTTTCACCGAATGGCTTTTAGATCAATATTGCTTTCCAATATGTGTTTAAGGTATGCTTTGCGAAATACTACTTATATTCATTAGCTTAAAAGCCTTGGTATTTTTTCAGGGACATTCCCTTCAAGGCGGAACCATTGGCACCCTTTACAAGAGAATCGAAGCAGGTAGAGTAGTTTTTTTTTTTTTTTTTTTTTTGGTCATAAGTAATATATATATTCGCTTAAGTAGTCTTAGAAGACAACGATGGTTTACAATCTGCAACTAAAATTTCCCATAGAAAATAAGGGGGTGTATGTACCCAATTAGAGTAGTTGAACTGCAGAGATTGTCCCGCTCTCTCGTTTGGCGTGTTGGTTGCCGTTCCGTCTGAATCCGAAGAATGTGACTACACACCAAACATCATCTTAAATGTTTTGTGTACATTCACGGGGGCTCGATGGTCCCATAGGGATCAATTTAATAAATTTAGATGTGTACAATACAAATAAAAATCAAGAACAATATGTTCTTGATCTTTCTTTCTTTCTTTCTTTTTTCCTATCTAGCCACGTTGTCGGTAGTACTTCAATTTCCCCGCAACGTGGCTCTGATAATTTGGGAAGAGGTACCAATTTGCCGATCTTTTTCCCCTTCTTCCCATTTCCGGTTTCACAACTTGCCTCTGAAATTGATGGGATTCCTTTTAATTATGGGGTATTTAGTGTTGTGGAAAAGTTCATTTTGTTCTTTGACATGTGCCCTCTTGGAGATTAACATACGATTGCATGCAAAAATGTAATGTATTATCTATCTAAATACAAACTCAATGTGGATATGTTGCCATTGGTAAGTACTATGAATTCTTTTTCATCATTAGTAAATGTGACAAAAATGGTCACCATATATCGTGCACTATCAAAATTTATTTTTGGAAGACACTAAGTTATTTGGTCTACTTAAGAAAATAATCTTAAGAATATTTGATGAGTTAGAGATTTCAATTACTTTTGAAGTACGATTTTGTCTCTAAATTTGATGATATATAATGGCCTTTCATGATATTTATAAAGAGATATGATATATATAAATATCCAATTCACACTAACTCTGAGAGTTATTTTTATAAAAGTAAAATTAACTATTGTTTTTTTCCCCTTCTTGATGTAGAATCAACTACATTGGACTCAAATGCATGCATGCGATGAAAGGTAAAGACGGAAGATAACCAATCGATGGGGATCGAACATATCTCAACCCAACAACACCATCACAAACCCCAACTCCATACTAATCGTTAGGGTATCCACTAGTCATTTATTTGCGGGTTTATGCATATCGCGCCGGTGGGAGCAACTCCGATGAAGGAAAGAAGAGTCCGGTTAGGATTCAAGCCCGTCTTGCCCATCTGTTGCCGGGTTCAGGAGCAAGGGTGGCTCGGAGATCTTCACACAATGGATCAGTGAGTATCCCACCTGGTTCAATCGATCAGTCCGATGATTAAAAGGCAATAACCATTGTTCATCGACGCACAAGCGAAGCAAGACGACTAGCTAGCTAGCCAGCCAACATAGGCCATAGGTGGACAAAGCTTGTACCCACGGAAAGGCGCCCTAAATTTGTCTAACCTCCATCACTTTAATATGGACTTTCCAACACGGTATCAGAATGATTCCGCTCCATTTTCTTTTTTATGGATGGTCCTCCATTCATCAAATCTCACATGCCGCCTCTAGTGCGGACTCGAACATCAAAGGAGAAAAAGGAACCGATGATGTTCATGGATGTGATCGAGAAGGTCTCAATTCATTGATCCTAAGCCCTGTTTTTCATGTTTTTTTCCCATCCGAGACGACCTAAGTGTCCTTCCAGCTTTCCGGCTATGGGGAACGACTAAATTAATGTAATTGCATGGGAACGTGGCAATGCAAAACGGGGCGACGGGGTGGGCGCCACCCTTAATTCCCAAATTCATTGTACAAAATCCCCCCCGGCCCCTCCACTCGCGGCGGGACCGAAACGGGGCTGCCGCACATTTAGGTGGGGCCCCCCGCGCGACACGTGGGCCCACCCCCCGCCGTTCACCCGCCGACGTCTCCGATGCCCTCTCGAAATATCTTCTCGCGACGTGCGCCACGTTTCCATCACATCATTTTGCTATTATTATTAGAAAAAATACCAAATAAGGACTGCTCTCTATTTCTCAAAATAAAGATTCAAAATAAACCTCTAAAATATTCTTATTTTTTTAAATGAAAGCTTAAAGTGAATATTACTTCAAATAATAACTTAAAATAATCATATTAATCTCAAAGAAGCAATTGACCTAATATATAGCACCCTCCTCCTTTACTTCTTCTCATTTTCTTTCATTTTTCCTTTTTCTTTTTAAAAAAACAAGTGGGAGGGCTGACCCCGCCCTCCCGCCTGGTTTCTTTCTATTTAATCTGTGTTTTTTTTTTTTTTTTAAAATTTAGTTTTAGTCTTTCTTTAAGTATGTCTTTTTTATGGAAAAAATAGAAAAGAGAAAAGATAGAAAAAAGTAAAGGATGACCAGCCGGTGAGGTTAAATCATTCTTTTAAATTAACATGGTTACTTCAAGCTTTTATTTAAAATAATGTCTACTTTAAACTTTTATTTGAAAAAATAAGAGCACTCCAAACCTCTATTTAAGATAATGTTCATTTCAAACTCTTATTAAGGATATTTTGAGCCTTTATTTGAAATTATCCCTTATTATTATTATTATTATTATTATTATTATTATTATTATTTTGGTCGAAATTATTGTTTTTATTTGGAAAAAAAAAAGGCGAAGGGCTCTCAAAGTGAACCGGCTATGGAAAGGGCCAAATCCAGAGTAGTTAAGGAGGGGCAGAACTGACTTTTCACCCTTTCACATTGAACTAAAGACAGAAAAAGGATCGTGTCTTTGTCTCGAGCGGGTAAGACAAACCTTTTACATTTCCACTCTACGGATATATATATTATCTATTAGCTATCCTTAAATCAAGTCGTTTTCTAATTTTAAAAAAAATGAGCTTTTCTCACGGTGAAATATATATATTATCTAGCGGTGTTATCTATCATTGATAAACAAGAAAGTTATTTTCTTGCTCATAGTAATTGCCAACACAAAGCCTTAAGAAGTCGTTGTAAATTTATTTGAAAAAGTTTCAAATTACTAAAGATAATTTCTATGTCACTTTAGGATAAGGTCTCGCAGTGAAGCTTAAAATCCATAGTAAACACCATTATAAATATTTAAACGAACTAATGAAAACAATGCAAACAGCTTATGTATAGACCGTGAAACTTATACACATCATCTCAAATTAGATGTTGCATTGACATTTTCAGTTTAGCCTTAATGTATGACAGCGGATGTTTCATATGATTAATGTATCATTCTCTCACTATTGTGAATTTTCTTTTCTTTTTTTTAATAATTTAGGACAACAAGTATTGTTAATCAAATGAAAAAGAAGAGAAAAACATAATCGATTCATCAAAATTAGCAAGTGTTGAATAAATGCCTCAGTTAAATACGCTGGAGTTGACGAAAGACTCATTGGGCATTGCACGGAATTAACATTTTTCTAGAATTTTTATGAATCTAAATCTATATTGCATCGCAAAAAGGAAACTTCCATCTAATCAATTGATTTTGGGTCATTTTTTTCCAAGTCTATGCTCGGGTTGTACCTTGTGCATTGAACGTTCATGGGAAAGAGCTCCTGTCCGCGTCCGGGAGACGACAGGAAATTACCCGCTCCTCCATCGTGTCCATACGACAAGTCGTCCGAGCTGACCAGCTCATCTACACCGTACGCTTCACCCGCTGCCTGCAAAACGACAAAAACTGCTTTTAAGTCGACTTCAACTTCCGAAGCTCAGCGTGTCCATAACTCCAGCTGGAAGTTTGATGAATCTTGTCATTATAGTTAAACCACCCCCCCCATAATCATCTTCATTAACCACCGCCTTGATAAGCATGCTTGGTTCTAGAAGGAAATTATTGAATTATTTGCATTTTTCACTTAAAAGCATCGATACATGATTTTGTGAATTTTAGAAAATATTAAGTACTTGCTAACGAAAGCCAATGTGGAATAATTTCAACTTTCAATGTCCAATCTCTTTATTTGGTTAATCAACCATTGCTTCGGAAAAATGGCAACTTTGGGGTCTTTTTTTTTTCACTTAATAATGTTAAGTATGGTAAAAATAATCTATGGATTTGACATTTTATGTGATATGAGACTCATTTTGAATATTGAGCATGATCTGCTCCTATAAATGCTGACTCGTTTTGTTTAGAACTTTTTTATTCATGCCTAGAATTGTTACTCTCTTTGTTTTGTAGCATGTTTTTTTCATTTTATTTTCCCTCCAATTCTGTTAAGTTTCCCCCAAACATTTAAGATCTTTAGGAATATTTTACTCCCTTTGTATTCTGATTCAGTGCTAGATCTAGCAACGGTTGGTTGCTTTTTAGAACTCCAAGAAACCAAGTTATGACCAAAATAAATGCAATAGCCACTAGTAGATTTTCGGTCATTAGGGCAGCCAGCCTATTGAGTAAAGCCCTTCGCAACAAGTCATGCCTTATATCTATTAATGGAGCCATCAGACTTGGTTTTTAGGCGATAAATCCACTTGCAATTGACCACATTCATAGAAGGGTGATGAGGAACCAATTCCCAAGTGCCATTTTGAATGATAGCATTAAATTCACTGGCCATAGCTTGTTGTTAGTTGGGGTCTTTATTTGCAACGGAAAAACAAGTGGGTTCACTTGGTATCAAACTTGAGTAAAAACAAGAACAAAGTGGATCACTTGGTTTACGAATGTTATTTTTTAGACGAGTGATCATTGAATGAGTAGAAGTTGGCGGCTGAGATTGAGAAGATTGTAACGAGTTGATGTGGTGGTGGACACCCCTTGAAATTGTGGGGGCTTAGTAGAGGAATAATCAATGCAAATAGGAGAACTAGGCAATGGTGATGACAATTGACTAGATTGTGAATTAGCAAATGGGAAGAAGTTCTCCTGGAAAATCACATGGCGAGGGACATATAGTCGGCCAGTTGTACGATGAAGACAATGATAGCCACAATGATGAGGAGAATAGCCAAAGAAGATACATTGCATTGTTCTGTCATCAAGTTTATTGTGAGTATAAGGGGGCCAACCAAGGGTATCATGGGAGATTTGCTTTATCACATACATTGACAAAGCCCGTACCGGCAGAAAGGCACTGGTGGAAAGGCACCCTAAATTTGCCCAATCCCCTTTACTTCAATGTGGACTTTCCAACATGATATCAGAATGATTCCGCTCCATTTTCATTTTTATGGATGGTCCTCCATTCGTCAAATTTCACAATCGTCTCGAGTGCGGGCCCGATTGCCAAAGGAGAAAAAGAACCGATGATGTTCATGGATGTGATCGACAAGGTCTCAATTCATTGATCCTAAGCCCTGTTTTTCATGTTTTTTTCCATCTGAGACAACCCAAGTGTCCTTCCAGCTTTCCGGCTATGGTGAACGACTAAATTAATGTAATTGCATGGGAACGTGGCAATGCAAAACGGGGCGACGGGGTGGGCGCCACCCTTAATTCCCAAATTCATTGTACAAGTTACAAATCCCCCCGGTCCCTTCCACTCGCGGCGGGACCGAAATGGGGCTGCCGCACATTTAGGTGGGGCCCTCACGCGCCACGTGGACCCACCCCCTGCCGTTCATCCGCCGACGTCTCCGATGCCTTCTTGAAAAATCATCTCGCCATGTGCGCTAAGTTTCCATCCCATTGTTTTATTATTATTATTAGAAAAATATCAAATATGAACTTAAAGTGTTGTCTGTTTCCAAATAAAAGTTTGAAATAAACCTTATTTCGAATAAAAGCTTAAAATATCATTATTTTTTAAATAAAATTTTAAAGTGGATATTATTTCAAATAAAGACTTAAAATAATCATATTAATTTCGGAAGCTGACTTAATCCATAACACCCTCCTCCTTTACTATTTTTTATTTTCTTTCTTTTTTTCCTTTTTCTTTTAAAAAACACAAGTGGGAGGGCTGACCCAGCTCGCCCGCCCGCCTGGTTTTCTTTCTATTTAATTTGTGTTTCCTTTTTTTATTTTTAGTTTTAGTTTTTTCCTATTTTTTAGTTTGTCTTTTTTTTTTTTTATGGAAAAAAAGAAAAGAGAAAAAATTAAAAAAGGAAAGGACAAAAATTTTCTTGGCTGATCATTGAGGTTAAGTCATTCTTTAAGACTAATATAACTACTTCAATCCTTTATTTGAAATAATGTCTACTTTAAGCTCTTATTTGAGAAAATAAGAGTACTCGTATTTTATTTAAGATAATGTTCATTTGAAGTTTTTATTTGAAAAATTGATGGTATTTCAAGTCCTTATTTGAAATTATCTCTTATTAGTATTATTATTTTGGTCGAAATTATTATTGTTATTTGAAAAAAAAAAAAAAAAAGCCAAAGGGCTGTCAAATTGAACCAGCTATGAAAAATGCCAAATCCATAGTAGTTAAGGAGAGGCAGAACTGGCTTTGCCGCCTTTCATATTGAACTAAAGACAGAAAAAGGACAATGAAAGGGGAAGGGGATCATTGTGTCTTTGTCTCGAGGGGGTAAGACGGACCTTTTACATTTCCAAACTACCGAAATATATATATATATATATATATACATATAATCTATTAGTTATCCCTAAATCAAGTCATTTTCTAATTTTAAAATGTGCTTTTCTCACAACGAAATATATATATTATCTAGTAGTGTTATCTACCATTGATAAACAAGAAAATTATTTTACTACTCATAACAAATGCTAACACGAAGCGTTACAAAGTTGTCGTAATTTTATTTGAAATTTTTTTGAATTATTAAAGATAATTTCTATGTCACTTCTCTCTCTTATACGATAGGGTCTTTCGGTGAAACTTAAAATCCATAGGTAAACACGGTTTTAAATATTTAAACAAACTAATGAAAACGATAAAGAGTTTTTGTATTGACCGTGAAACTAATACACATCCTCTCGAATTAGATGTTGCGTAGACATTCTCAATTTAGCCTTAATGTATGACAACCGATGTTTCATATGATTAATGTATCATCCTCTTGATATTGTGAATTTTTTTTTTTTGATAATTTAGGGCAATGAGTATTGTTAATCAAATGAAAAAGAAGAGAAAAACATGATCAATTCATCAAAATTTAACAAATGTCGAATAAATGCTCTTAGTTAAATACACTCGAGTTGACGAAAAAGACTCATTGGGCATTGCACAAAATTAACATTTTTATAAAATTTTACGAATTTAAATCTATATTATAAGTAAATAAATCGCATCGCAAAAAGGAAACTTCCATCTAACCAATTGATTTTGGGTCAATTTAGTCTATGCTCAAGTTGTATCTCGTGCATTGAACGTTCACGGGAAAGAGCTCCTGTCCGCGTCCGGGAGAAGACAGGAGATGCCCGCTCCTCCATCGTGTCCGTACGAAAAGTCGTCCGAGCTGACCGGCTCATCCGCACCGTACGCTTCACCCGCTGCCTACAAAACGACAAAAAACTAGTTTTTAAGTCGACTTCAACTTCCGAACCTCAACGTCTCCATAACTCCAACCGGAAGTTTGATGAATCTTGTAATTAAAGTTAAACACCCCCCCCAATAATCATCTTCATTAACCACCGCCTTGATAAGCTTGTTTAGTTGTAGAAGGAAATTATTGAATTATTTACATTTTTCACTTAAAAGCCCGTCGTTTATTTGAAATATATTCGGTTTCGATGTTGGGAATTTGTCGATACGTGATTTTGCAAATTTTAGAAAATATTAAGTACTTGCTAACAACAGCCAATATGGAATAATTTCAATTTTCAAAGTCCAATCTCTTTATTTGGTTAATCAACCATTGCTTCAGAAAAATGGCAACTTTGGGGTCTTTTTTTTTTCACTTAATAATGTTAACAATGGTAAAAATGATCTACAGATTTGACATTTTATGTGATATGAGACTCATTTTGAATATTGAACATGATCTGCTCTTATGAATGCTCGCTCGTTTTGTTTAGAACTTTTCCATTCATGCCTAGAATTGTTACTCCCTTTGTTTTGTAGCATGTTTTTTTCATTTTATTTTCCCTCCAATTCTGTTAAGTTTCCCCCAAACATTTAAGATCTTTAGGGATATTTTACTCCCTTTGCTTTGTGATTTTCCTCTAATAAATATTCTTCACCATACATTCGTGTTGCGCTAAGAAAAATATTTTTATTTTGAGAAAATTTCCACAAATGTCCCTCGATATATATGCTGGGTAATATATATAATCAAGTCAAACTACACAAGAAATATGATTGCAACTTCCAAGCCTTGAAAGAACAACAGGACAATACAACTTATTTCATCGCATCAATAAGAGATGATATTCGACTCTTCTTCTCCTTCAATTCACTTTAAAGTCCCGTGGTATTGTTCGATCTATTCGCAACTGGCAACCCATGTGAACAAAGAAGCCTGACAAACTTCTATTTCGAGATATTTGAATCGAGTTTTGACTCGTTGCTTGCCCAATCCATAGTTTTAGAACAAGGAATTAGAATGAGATTTCATAAATTGCGGGATTATCCGCTTAAATCGGGTTTCTCGATCACTGGGAGCTATATTAAAAGTGGTTAATGCTGGTCTTGATTTCATGAGCACTACCACCAAAACACTAGCAATCTAGACTAGCCTTCGGAACAAAGTCATTTTAAATAAGCAACCCCTCTTGCGTTCACTTTCCCTAATCTAGCCTATGGTCCCGCCTTAACCAATAAAAATAACACGAAATTAAAGAATAAAATCATCGATTCCCCTAATCCAATCCCCTCTAGGCCCCAATTTGGAATACATATAAATTATTATTAATGAACATATTTTGATTCCCTGGCCGTATCCTTCAAGAATATGAAAGAATAATAGAATATGACTAAAGGCCACCAACACCACCAAACATCATTATGAATGTTTTGTGTATAGTCATGGGGAAGGGCTCGATGCGATTCCTTTTGTTGAATCCTCAGAACTTGGATGGGGAGGTCAAACTAAATTATGGGGTATTATTGTTTTGGATCAGTTCAATTTGTTCTTTGACATAGAGATGAACATATTACGTCTAAATAGCGGTTTGCGGGAGGCCGACGGTGTCACCGGACACCGGCGGGTCATGTGACCCCATAAGAAGGCTCCAGTGGTTCCTCGGTATAAAAAAAAAAAAAAACAAAAAAAAACATATACGATTGTGTTCAATGGAATGCGTATATGATATGCAAAAATTTTACATGTTGTCTATCTAAACATAAATTGAACATTGATATATTGCCAATAGTAACAAATATGAATCCTTTTTCATTATTAGTAAGTGTGACAAAAATGGCCACCATTTATCTTGCACTATTAAAAGAGAACACGCTTTCTATTCAGAAAGAGATAATAGTTCGTCATTTTTGAAAGATGCTAAGTTATTTGGTCTATTCAAGAAAAAGAATTTAAGAATATTCGATGAGTTAGAGATTTCATTTACTTTTGAAGTACAATTTTGTCTCTAGTAAGAAAATTGACAATATATGGAGGCCTTTCATGAAATTATGTAAAGAGATGTGATAAGTATAAATATTCGACATACACTAACTCTGAGAGTTATTTTTATGAAAGTAGAACCAACTATGTTTTTTTTTTCCTGTCGAGTATAGAATCAACTATGTGGGATTCAAATGCATGCACGCGATAAAAAAGTAAGGACGGAAGATGCCGATGGATGGGGACGTATCTCAACCCAACACCATGACAAAACCCAATTTCATTCCAATCGTTGAAGCATCCAATATCGATCATTTCTAGGGTTTATGTAAGTCTCGCGTGGGAGGTGCTCAAACAAAGAAAGAAAAGTCCGATCTGGATTCATGCCCATCTCGCCCATCTGCTGCTAGGTTCGTGGAAAACAAGGGGCCTGGAGATCTTTGCACAATCAATCAGCGAGTCTCCCATCTTGGTCAACCGATCGGTTCGCCAATTAAAGGCGAGGCAATAATCATCGTTTGTCGACGGGAACCTAAAGCAAGACGACTCGCCAGTCAACGAGGTCCGTACGTCGACAAAGTCCCCATCTGAGGGAAGGGAGACTCCAACCTGCCCCGACCTCTCCCACCACTCGAAAAATAGACTTCCCGACATAATATCACAGTCGCATTCCGCTACAACTTCTTTAATACGTGCAAACTTCTATCTGTCAAATTTCACGTGCCGTCTCCAATTCGGACTAAATATCAAGGAAAAAATGGGAACCGATATTCATGAACATGATTAAGAACGTCTCATTCAAAAAAGAAAATAAGAAGATTGACAATTTCACATGCTGTTTCCAATCCGTCCGGAACGTAAGGAGGAAAATAGGATGGTATTCATTGATGTGATTGAGAAGGTCTCATTCAAGCAAAGAAAAGGGGAAGGGGATTTGAGGAGAGAATCCATTGATCCTAACCCAGTTCTTTCCTTTTTTTTTTAATACCGGAGGCGACGACCTAATCGGAAGCGTCCTATTACGGACGGCTCGATGCCAATGGTGCAATGGACCTTGCATGGGAACGGGGCACGCAAGCGTGGTCCGGGGGTGCGGGTGGGCCCCGCCCCCTGATTCCCCAAATTCATCGTCCAAATCCCGCCCCCGCCCCCGTCAACCAGCGGCGTTACGACCGCCGAAAAAATAAAAAATAAAAAATAAAAAATAAAAATAAAAATCGCGGCGTTCCCATCGGTAGAACGGAAAAGCGGCTACCGCACGTTTAAGGTGGGGGCGCAGGCCACGTGGGCCCATCGCGGGCCGTTCGTCCGTCGACGTCTCCGATGCGCTCTCTCGAAACATCATCTCGCCGCCCGCGTCACGTTTCCATCGCATTATTAATTAATTAATTAATTAATTTATTATTATTAGAAGAAAAAGGAGAAGAGCTCTCAAAATTGAACCGGCTGTAAAGAGGAAGCCAAATCCAGAGTAGGTAAGGAGGGGCTGAACTGACTTTTCCGCCCGTTCAGATTGACCAAAAGACAGAAAAGGACAACAAAAGGAAAGGCGAATCTTCGCACCGAGGAGGCCCGTGTTGTCTTTACTGTGTGGGGGTAAAACGGACACTTCACCTTCCCAATAAACCGAATAGCAAGGAGAGGATGTATATCAAGTCATTTTCTAATTTTAAAGGTGTTTTCTCTCCACGAAATAGATATACATATTTTTTTTATCTATTAATGTTATCGCTCGCTGATAAACGACAAAGTTATTTTACTACCAATAATTATCGCTAACACGGAGCATTATAGGATCGCTGGCAATTTTATTTGAAAATGTTTTAAATTATTAGAGATAATTTTTATGATGCATCTCTCACTTATAGGATAGAAATAGGATACGGTCTCATGTTGAAGCATAAAGTCCAATCATATAATATAATATAGCAAATAAAAGGACGAAAAGATCAAAATGTAAAATCACCTATATTGATAAGCGTAAAATTCATGAATTTTCTGTTTCATTTGGAAAGTTTAAACTATAGGTAACTATAATTTAAATACTTAAACGAACCAATGAAAACGATGCAAAGAACTTGTGTAGAGACCATGAAACTAATATGCATTCTCTTTAATTAGACAGCAACTGGACATGTTTGGCTTAGTCATAATGTACGATAGGCGATGTTATACACATTTGATGCATCATCCTTTCATTATTGTGAATTTTCATCGATAATCTAAGGGCAACAACTACTACTACTAATCAAATGAAAAAGAAGAGACAACACAACCAACTCATTAAGATAGTGTAAATTCATCGGGATTTCGGCGAGCATTAAATAAACGTTTCTTACTAAACACTCTTGGCCGATAAAAGTCGATGGAAGGACTCATTCAACATTGCACAGAATCACGTGGTTTCCAAATTTCTTCCGAATTTAAACCAACATTATAAAGAAATAAGTCACATCGCACTAACTGAAGGAAACTTCCATCTAATCAAATCGATTTCTGGTCGATTTTTTCCAGGACGACGCTCAAGTTGTACCCAATTCATTGAACATCCATGGGAAAGAGCTCCTGTCCGCGTTTGGGAAACGACAGGGAATTGACCGCTCCATCTTGTCCGCACGAAGAGTCGACCGGGCTGACCTGCTCATCTGCACCGTACGCTCCTCCCCGCTTTGCCTGCAAAAACGACAAAAACTGCTTTTGGGTCGACTTCAACTTCCGAGGCTCAACAGCTCTGTAACTCCAGCTGGAAGTTTGATGAATTGTCATTGAAGTTAAAACCACGGCATAATCATCTTCATTACCCACCGCCTTGATGAGCGTGTTCATAATTTTAGAAAGGATCATATTGAATTATTTTGCATTTAAAAGTATTTGTTAAGGGTCTTTGAATATGTTGGTTTTCGATGTTCGAAATTTGTCAACATGGGGTTTTATCTTTAAAAAAAAAAAAAAAAAAAAAAAACATGGGGTTTTATGTATTATAGAAAATATTAAGTGTTTGTTAACGAAATCCAATTTAGAATAACTTTAACCTGAAAAAGTACTGATTACAAACAATGCAAGGCTGGTCGGTCTATCGAAATTGCTTCAGAAAAAATTGCAACTTCGTTTTTTTTTTTTTTCATTTTCAGTGTTCAAAATTTGCCAATATGGGGTTCTGTGAATTTTAGAAAATATTAAGTACTTGTTAACAAAATCCGATTTGCATTAACTTTAACTTTCAAAGCTCAATCACTTTATTTGGTTACTCAACCATTGCCTCGGAAAAATCTCAACTTTGGGTTTTTTTTTTCTTTTCACTTAATAATGTTAAGTATGGTAAGAATGATCTACAGATGTTATATTTTATGTGATGGAAGATTCCATTTAAACATTGAACATGATCTGCTCCTGTAAATGCTCATTCATTTTGTTTACAACTTTTCCATTCATGCCTAGCATTGTCACTCTCTTTGCTTTGTAGCATGTTTTTTTCATTTTTATTGTGCCTCTAATTCTGTTAAGTTCCCCAAGATATTTAGATCTTTAGAGATATATTTCTCCCTTTGCTTTGTGATTTTCCTCTAATAAATCTTCTTCACTATACATTTGTGTTGCGCTAAGAAAAATAATAAAATTTCAAGAAAATTTCCACAAATGTCCCTCAATATATATGCCGTGTATAATCAAGCCATACGGCATAAGAAATGACTGCAACTTCCAAGCCTCGGAAGAACAATAATAGGACAATACAACCTAACACATCAGATCAATGAGAGATGATCTTTGACTCATTTTCCTTCTATTCACTTTAGAGTTCCGCAAAATTGTTCAATCTATTCACAACTAGTGACCCTTGTGAACAAAGAAGCCCGGTTGACTTCGATTTCAAGATTCCTAACATGAGTTTTGGCTCATTGCTTGTCCAATCCACAAATTTAGAACAAGATTTCATAAATTGCGGGATTATTCACTTAAACCGGGTTTCTCGGTCATTGGGAGCTATATTAAAATTGGTTAGTACCAGTTTTGGTTTCATTAACACAACCACCAAAGCACTAGCAATCTAGGCCGGTCTTGGGAACAGAATCACCTAAAACAAGCAACACCTCTTGCGTTCACTGTCCCTAATCAAGCCCATCGATTCCCCCTTAACCACTAAAAGCAACAAGGGATTAAAGAATAATAATCCATCGATTCCCCTAATCCAATCCCTCCTAACCCCCAGTTTGGAATACATTTATTTTAATTCCTTGGCCGTCTACTTTCCAGGAAGTGCCACTTGGTGCACACGCAGCTCAAGTTGCAAGGGTGAGTTGAATGAGAAAAAGTTAGGATACACAAAAGAGAGGGAGGATGAAGATGAATCTCCACTGCTCAGACAGTTGTATTCCCCAAAACCCAAGTGCTACTCCGTCCCCATCTATCTGGCATGCCAATTGCCAATTCATCTCCCATGAGATTATAATTTCTCATCAACTTGTCAAGGCCATCAATGGAGATGCAATTTCATTTTATTTTATTAATCTCATTTGGCAAAAATTAATTGATTGATTCATTAATTGAATAGCTCTCAGCCCCACCTTCACCTAAATTGATGCTTCGTTAAGCTAAAGCTAAGACTAAAGCATGGTTTATTGAATGATGAAATCTTTTTCTATAGGGCATAGTGATAAAGCATGTAATGAGGCCCTTGTTTCGCACCACTTAAATGTAAATTCGAGTTTTGGCACTTGATAGAGACCACCCTTCTTCACAATTGGCATAGATTCTAGCTAAATCAAGAGGAGAAAGAAAATTTGTTCACAAACGCCTGGGGGACATGTATTGAACCTTCGAATAAAGAAAGATTATATCATTCCTAAATCGTTGTTTTCCTTGTATTATGTATATAATCAACGCATTGGAAATGAAAACATTTTTTTTTTTACGTTGGCATCAATGAACGCACTCAAACTAAATTGGAAATATTTCCTGAAAATGACAAAAAGCAAAGGAAAAAAAAAGGATAGCCATTACAAAGCTCAAATTGGTGCACTTGAGTCATATTTACCAATAAGCTAATCTTCATGTACACAAAAAAGTCTAATAAATATACCACCATCAGCTTTCGACCAATATCCCTCTAAATTGTTGATGTGGAAGCACATTACAAACAACTCAGATGATCAATGTGTGAGGTTGATTCAACGTGAAAATTTAGCATACATAGGTCTCTTAAATTACGTTGTTTAGAGAAAGCTAGATGAAGTAGATAAACTTGAGATTGAGAATTAAAAAATAGAATTGAATTCACTCCTTCTCTTTCTCCCAAATCACCAAAATCTTAGGGCAAATTGGGGTAAAATCAAAGATTTTAGCAGATTTTCAAAACGTCAATAAGCTCTTAGGGAAAAATTAGCAGGTTTTTCTAATCCAATATTAGTGATTTTGGATTTGTTGTGACACCGAAATTAATTGTGTGTAAATGTGGCACTCATGTATCGATTTGAGATTTCTAGTAGTATTTACTCAAAACTTAATAAGCAATAAGACAATGATCCTAGCAAACCAAATGCCTTCCTTTCTTAAGCGATCCTGAATACCGCGTCCAATTGCAATAATTATTGTCTGGAACCAAATGCCATCGCGAGCCGTCTCATCCACGATTAACATTGGTGATGGGTCTAATTCATAGACAGTAATTATGATTCAAATTCGACATTCCATAGTGGGTTCAGATATTGCCGTGATCTTCTCGTCTTCTAAATAATAATAATAAAAAAAATGAAATCCCAAGGGAAAAGGGCAGGAAGATAAAAAGGGGGGAATTTTTTTATGGAAAAGAAGAGAAATTTCCAGTTGCTCCTAAGATTTATTTCTCTCTCTCTCTTTTTTTTTTTTTTTTTCTTTTTTTTTTCTTTTCGGGGGGGCTGAGGTGGTTGGTTGGACTAGGAATGAATGCCCGGTTTTGAGGATGGATACATTGCACTTGCATGTACTCTCTCTCTCCATCTCTCTCTCTCTCTCTCTGCAGTGACAGATGACACCAATATAACTCCTTCGCGTGACACATTCCCAGCCCAGGACCGAACGCAGTACCTTCTCCCTTCTTCTTCTTCTCCTTCTCCTCCTCTCCCTCTCCTCCTCTCCTCTCTACTTCTCTTTTTGCCCTGCTCGCTAGGGTTTCTTGGCCGTTCCATGCTCTTCAAGAACTCGCTCCGTCTTGTAAATGCATTCATGCGCTGAAGGCCTACCGGGTTTCGTCTGCATTGTGGTTTCGTTCTTGGCGTTGGGTCTCGTCCTCCTTGCGCTCGGTGAAGCTTCTTCTTGCTCTGGGGATCAGCCATGCCGACTCTCGTCAATTATGGAGGTAAAAGCTCCTCGCTTTTGTAAGCTCTTCGAATGAAGGGAAATGTTTTCTGGGTTTTGATTGAAGAAATGGTGGGAGTTCTCGCGGTTTTTGGTTGGTGGGTGTCGTAGGAGTTGAAGATCAGGACTTTATGACTTATAGCTTAAGATATCGATACCCTCTTTCCGTTTTTGTTGGTAGATGTGAAAGTTCGATTTGTGATTTTGATCTTCTGCTAAAGCTAACAATTAAGAAGTGGCTCCATGTATTAAGACGAAACTGGATTTCTTGAGTGGTTGATAGGAGGTAGAAAGGTTTTGCTACTGCTGTGTTAGGTTGTGTTACTGCGTTTATGTTTGAACACTTGGCCAGATTAACTCATCAGACTTGTTTATAATTGGTTTTGCAGGCGACGATCAATTCTTCGGTGGCGGATCTTTATGTACAAGTTCTATCGACTTGGATCGTTTGTATTCGATGGGTTCCGGTATGGACGTGTACTACCCTCCCCACAAGCGGGCTCGCATATGTGGCCCATACGCTGTCAGCTCTTACGAGTATGAGGGGGAACATCCATCGTCCATTGGGGAACTCCCGGATGAATGCCTCTTTGAGATCTTCAGCCGGCTCCCCGGCGGTAGAGAAAGGAGCGCCTGTGCCTGTGTTTCCAAGCACTGGCTTTTCCTTTTGAGTAGCATGCGCAGAAATGAAATATCAGGTGGAGCTGAAAACTCTGCAAAGGAGGACGAGGACATGAAGACTTCGTCATCTGGTGATGTCCAAATGGCTTCATGCGATGTAAGTGGAGGACTTGAGGAGGATGGGTACCTCACAAGGTGCCTGGAGGGGAAGAAGGCGACGGATGTCAGGCTTGCTGCTGTAGCAGTGGGAACTAATGGTCGTGGCGGTCTCGGCAAGCTTTCGATCCGGGGAACCAGTTCTATTCGTGGAGTCACAAACATTGGGATATCCGCAATTGCCCGTGGCTGCCCTTCTCTTCGGGCTCTTTCTTTGTGGAATCTATCTTCAATTGGGGATGATGGTCTAGTCGAAATAGCCAAAGAATGTCGTCTGCTGAAGAAGCTTGATCTTAGCCATTGTCCTTTCGTTTCCAACAAGGGTCTGATTGCTATTGCAGAAAATTGTCGAGATTTGATTTCTTTGAACATCGAATCTTGTCCAAAGATTGGGAATGAGGGCCTGGAAGCTATAGGAAGGTGTTGCCCTCGGCTGCAATCAATCTCCATTAAAGACTGCCCTCTAGTTGGAGATCATGGAGTTGCAAGTTTGGTATCTTCTGCTTCTTCTGTCCTGAGCAAGATAAAGCTTCAGGGATTGAATATAACAGACTTCTCTCTTGCGGTGATTGGGCACTTTGGCCTGGCTGTCACTAGTCTTTTCCTTGGCAGTCTCAGAAATGCAAGTGAGAAGGGCTTTTGGGTCATGGGCAATGCCCAGGGTCTCAAAAAAGTGTCGTCCTTGACGATTGCCTCCTGTCACGGAATTACGGACTTGAGTCTAGGGGCCATTGGAAAGGGTTGCACAAACTTGAAGCAGATGTGCCTCCGTAAGTGTCTCTTTGTATCTGATGCTGGGTTGATAGCTTTTTCAAGGGCAGCTAGTTCTCTTGAACATTTACAAGTCGAGGAATTGGACAGGATTTCCTTGAGAGGAGTTATCGGTGTGATTTCAAACTGTGAAATGAAGCTGAAGTCTCTATCTATTGCCAAGTGTATGGGAATTAAGGACCTTCTAGAAGGGTCTCTGATGCTCTCGTCTTGCACATCTCTTCGATCATTATCGATCCGAAATTGCCCTGGATTTGGCAGTGTTAGTTTGGCCATGGTGGGAAAGTTGTGCCCTCATCTGGAGCACATCGACTTAACTGGCCTTTGTGGGTTAACAGATGCTGGGCTTTCCCCTCTTCTGGAAAATTCAGAAGCAGGACTTGTGAAAGTTAACCTCAGTAACTGTTTAAACATCACCGATGAAGCAGTTTCCACCTTGGTCCGGCTACATGGAGGGACCCTTGAGCTGCTTAATCTTGATGGTTGCAGAAAAGTCTCAGATGCAAGCTTGGTCGCAATTGCAGACAATTGCTTGTTACTTAATGACCTCGACATGTCGAAATGCAGCATTACTGATTCTGGTGTCTCAGTCCTCTCCTTAGCTGGGCACCTCAATCTACAAGTACTTTCTTTGGCTGGTTGTTCAATGGTCTCAAATAAGAGTGTGCCTTTCTTGAAGAAGTTGGCAGGCAGTTTAATTGGCTTGAATTTGCAACACTGCCGTTCCATCAGCAGTAGCATGGTTGAACAGCTAGCAGAGAGCTTGTGGAGATGCGATATCCTCTCCTAGTCAAGTGAATCTGGTTATCGACCGGATTAGGAAGTGGATATGAAGGTCTTTGAACATGAAGAAGTTTGGCCTGGTAGTGATGTAAGAGAGAATAAGGAAATAGCGTTAAAGATAGTGATGGGCAGCAGCAAGTTGTAGAGTAGGTTTTTTAGGCCAATTAGTCTGGTTGGGATGGGCGTTCAGTGGCTTGGTTGTTTTCTAGGGAAGTTTTGGCAAACTATTACACCAACTATACCCTCTTTTTTGCAAGCTTTCGTGTCTGAAATGCTTGTTGCGACTGTTTTCCTTCCAATTGCGGAAGGCCACCGCCTCTTTAGTGGCCATTGTTCCTGAAGAAGTCAGTCATCAAGTCCCTGAAGTTATGTCTCCTGTTTGTGGATATGTTGTGGTCGACAATCTAAGGTCTGTTCGTGTACTGCTGGTTGCTCTTAATCCAACGTTTTAGCTGTGTCGGGCACTTTGTGTATTTATTTGTCTTACATATTTTTCTTTTTGAGCCTGATCTTGATGAAAGAGAGGTCATCTTTGTTCTCATTTTTGCATTCTCTGTCCTTCCCTGCCTTTGTGCGCAGTGCCTGTTGGGTTCGCTGGCTTTAACGTGCTAACATTACTCCATTTTTCACCGAGAAAAAGAGGATTAATCTCATGGTTCTCTGCTTTGTTCGGTTACTGAGACGCTTTAGATAATCTGGGATGAGCTTGTATCGATGCTGTCATCCTCATCTGTACTTGGAGAAACTATGTCCAAGCAGAGACGAAGTCATCTTTCTGCTGGCATAATTCAAGTTGAGTTTGGCTTTCGAATCACTCCAAAACCATTACATTTCATCGGTTCTTGATATTGTAATATCTAGCCCCACAAACAGAACCCCAATGCTGCAACGCACTTACATTAGTTCTATAACTAAAATGGGTTTTCAAAAGTTCTAACTCCAGGGGGTTTTCAAATTTGAGACACCCGTTATTCAAACTGCAATCTGATCCCCCGTCCCCCTCGTCCTGCCATCAAGCCGAACCAAACACCGCTTGATCTTCATCTTGAAATGTGTCTCAAACCAATTCAGGACTTGTTCCCCTTACACGAGCTCCTACATTAGATGGAAGCATTCGTCCCCACAAAATATTTAAATCCGACATGGTGTATCATTTTGAATAAACTTGACTTACTAGATGCATCTTATCGAGACAGATTTCATTAGTGGTTTCGAGGAAAAGGGTTAGAATAGAGCCGACTCCTGTCACGACTCGCCATTAAAGTTCTGCCGCCGAAGAGAACAGAACGCCATCAGCATTCAAGGTCTCTTTACTCGATGCTATGATGACACGCCTGCAAATAATTTGAACTCGTGAGCTAATTCTACGCTATGCCAGGAAAGTTGAATCCGTACAAAAAGAGAGACGCTCGCGCCATTGAGTAGAAAAAAAAGGGCTTCTATGTATCTTGCGACTTGAGATAGTCTTGAATTGCTCGTTTACATAGCTTCATCTGAAATCTGAATTCCAAGGCCTACGACCATAAGACTGTAGATGATGATTCTCAGGTCAAGAAACAAACATCACATGTAATGATTTCGTTACTATATAGATCGTCAAAAATTAAGTTTATATACAGCACAAGACCGCTCCGGCACGCTGTTGCCTCGATTTGCAAGTTGGTTGCACCACTACACAGTCTGCTTAATTGATTTGCATTACATCAATACAAACTAGGAGTTGCAACTCTTCGTTCTAAGCAGACCATGCTTGGCATTACTCTCTGTTGGCTTCCATATAATATGCTCAAGTTTTGTACAGAAACTCCTGTAAAACTGCAAATCGAGACGAAATAATTTAGTTCATGTGCGATGCTCAAAGAAAAGCTACTAAAATGCCTTTCAAGACCACTCGAGAAATTTTTAGGAGGTCTTTTAAGCTATTAAGGAAGGTTAACCGGAATAGATTTTGGATAACTAAGTTTTTATATTTTCTGAAGTTCACCTTATGATAATCAAGAGTATCTCCAGCGGCCTTCCTAACATCTACCAGGAAGAGGGACGGTGCCACTTCATAAACCTACAAATGAAAAAGGATCTCAAACGCATTAGGCCTCCATACCTTAGATATTTCAGATGAAGAAATGCATACGACGATCTCAAAATTTACCTCAATGACAGCTGCAAACTGGCCGGCTTTATTTGCAGACAATCCTTCAAGTCTTGTCTGCGAAGAAAATATATCACTCGAATGAGACTGGATAACTCTGAATACAAATTTTCACAGCACATGCTTCACTCAAGACAAGACTTAAGTCAATTTTCCTAAACAAACAACTCACATCCTTCATAAAAAGAAGTCAAGCCTGTCCAAACTGTCTACTTTACAATTGTCCGACATAGTATATGAAAAGGGATGTTCTGGAAAACGCTTTTGCCCAAAAAGCATTAACTAATTTTAGAAAGCTTCATAGATATTCAATATTTCCCAATCCAATGTGAGGTCAAATTTAAAACCATTCTTCAAGCACCGATGGACAGTAAACCATTTTGGATGAATCAAAACAAATTACACATACCTTAAAATTACGTGTATGGACCTTGAGACCCATTGAGCCTGCCACTGCTTCTACAGATGAGATGATCACTTTTGCGGGTTTCCGGGAGACAAAACGAGTTTGTCTCTTTATGAAATCCTACACAAATGAACAGTGATGAGAGAGAGAGAGAGAGAGAGAGAGAGAGAAACTTCTTTATGTGCAGGCTATCCAGATTTATCACTGACTATGAGTGAACCTCATGGCTCAGGACGAGTAGAAGTCAGTTAAACGGGGATTTCAATTCAAGATTAACCAACCGGACAACTAAAATGCGATAGATATTTAACTTAAGAGAGAAGTTCTGACAATCAATCCACAGCATCTCATCTGCCTTCCTGATCATTATTATACTACAATTTCTGTGTTTTGACTGAGATTTTTAATCAATGCTAAAAAATTCACAGGTTTAGCACTGAACAATTACAGTCAAGGTTCTTATTCAGTACACAATTTTTGATTAATCTAGATTTCTGGTTCCACATTGGTTTTCTTTAATTTCCTTCTAACTACTGATTCTGCATTAATGAAGCAAACAGAAAAATAGTCCACACAACGAGGAGAAAATTTTGATTTATGTGCTAAATTTAACCTTGAATTTAAGGACTATGCAGATCCGGGTGATATATAATCACAGGCGGGGCAAAGAACAAAGTCACCTACAAACAGTATTCAAGTGATTTTCATACCAGCAGAAAATCAAGAAAACTATGATATCAAATTTTTTTATAAGGGCCTAGAGGCTAGAACTCACGGAATATAACTGGTGAAAGTGCCAAACTACTGCACTCTAGACATAATTATCAGGATAGAAAATAACTGCTGGGAAAACAAAATTCAACCTGCTGCCGGTCAAATAGTGATGATAGATTTAATCCCTGAGATAATGTGATCATCTCAAATGCATTCATTATCAAAGGGCCACCATCTTTGAATTCCGACTTCTCAGCTACATATTGCTCCTGCAAATTACAGCAATAACCAACAAACCAAAAACAAAAATATCAAGGGTACTGGAAAAGCCAACAGACAGAGATTCCTCCAAAAAGTCACCATGTTTACAACAATGCATAAAACAACAAGTGAACCTACAAATGCTGGGTATCTGGGTTATTCAGGAATGTTGCACAAACCTTAATGTCATCAAAGACAGCGCGGACATCATCCAAATTAACTTCTTCATCTTCCTTACATCTTGCTGGCATATAATTCTTTCGGAACCATGAATGCTTTCTAATTCCTTCAATACCAATGCGCTGTCAGGAAAATTAGTAATATGTCAGGCTTGAAAACATCATTATTCAAACAGCCAAGATGAGCTCAGCAAATTGAGATCCTCTTAGCTTATTTTTTTGTCTAGCAATTTTTGCAGTCAATTGCCAGGTCATAACCTGTATACTTCTGGTAAAAGTTCAGTTGGTTTATTTAAAGCAGGATGCCGACTTTGATGTGACAAAGTAGCTACTTACATTTCTAGGATTGGGATCAAGTAATCTTTTGATCAATGATGTTGCCCCCAGAGAAAACCAAATCGGACATACATACTCTGCAGCAGTTATCTACACATAAGCAGGGGATCAGAAACTTCCAAGTATATTTCCTGTTCTAAATGCTTGAACCAACATCAACAAAAAGGTTAGAAAAGAAAGACAGCTGTGAAAACACATCTTCTCCTAGTATGCAAGATGAAGAAGACAGAGAACTGCATAAACTAATACATAGGATACGATCAAACACACATGCGGATGTGAAAAATGAGCCTTGACAATATGTGTGGGAAAAGACAAGGGTCACTTGCAACTCCCCAGGCAACACTCCATTGGGTAAAGAGTTCACGAAAAATACATATACAAAAAAGAAAAACTAGAAAAATCATGAAGGATTCTGAGAAACCTAAAGAACCATCCACAACAAGCTGGTGCACCATTCTGACCCAAATCTTGCATTTAAATTAGCTCAATAGTGTGCACCAACATCTGACCCAGAGATTAAACACTGAACAGGTAACTACTTTCGAACATTATGGGCTAAATGAGGGTAATTTGGCAGCAGACCCATCAAGAATTTCGCTGCATTGCTTCAAGAAATCATCCATTAATTTCCCTCATTCATTGATAAATTAAGGAGAAAAGGAAATGAGTTTCAAAAGCCATGTGGAAGTAGAAGAACAAGCTTGCAACAAAAAGGGGAAAGCAAACCTTTTTGTACAGTGTTGGAAGATCTGTCTCATCAAATGGAAGATATCCAGCCATTAAAACATAAAGAATGACACCACATGACCATATATCAGCTGCGGCACCATCATAACCCCGCTGACCGAGAACCTGAAACAGATATTTTAGTGCGCTAAGATGCAAATATTTGATATCTAAAGGGAAATGAACAAGTTTGTGGCTTCTGACAGATGCTTAATCAAATGACCCAAAAAAATTGTAGGAGTTCTATTCTTGATGCGAAGGAAGAAGTTCAGAATTTTGCACCATCATGGTTGCCAAATGAGAAGCACACATGAAATTTCATCTTTTATCTTGGCAGTGAACAGATTGAAATGGAGAGAAACTCGAGATCCCTCTATTCAACCCAACTGTCATACATATCCAAGACGTACAGGTAGATCCATAAAAAGTAATTGAGTTTCTCCCTTTTCTAGCGCATATAACGGTTTTATTCATGATGGACTGTAATCATCTACATGTGGAATGTTCAAGACAACAAGCATGAGAAACATCAAACGCAATGTCAGTTGTCAACTGTACCTCAGGAGCAAGATAATTTGGGGTTCCACAAGTTGTATGAAGAAGTCCATCTCCCTGCTCCTACAAAAACCAAAGAAAATTAATCTCACAGGTCAAGTAACTTTTGCACATAAAAGTGCACATATCATCATGTTTACCTGAAGGGGCAATGCACTCAATCCAAAGTCAGAGACTTTTAAGTTTCCATGACTATCAAGAAGAAGATTTTCAGGCTGTGTCAAGAAAGAGGAGGAAGAAAAAAAATCAGGAAGAGACTTAGTTCAGAAAGCAGCAATATTGCTGCACAGTCGCAAAGGTAAGCACCTTCAGGTCCCTGTGGTAGACACCCTTACTATGACAGTGTGCAACTGCATCTATTAACTGCTGAAAAAACCGTCTAGATTCATTTTCAGAAAGCCTTCCCTGGTTAACCTGAAAATTAAAACCAAATTAGTAGAAAGGAACTTCTCAATAGAATATAACCGTAAGTGATCCAGCAAATCCTCCCAGTGGTTGAGAGATTAGGCAAGGCTAAGGGTGAAAGACTATTAATTAGAAACCTAGAATTTGTCTAATGATGTATGGGGATTTACTCACTCCCACCTTAATCTTCCTAGCCAAAAGATCATTTCACTGCACCAGCACTTGATAGAACCTATTAAATAAATAAAACTAGTTTTTTCAAAACAGGCCAAGCAAAGTGAGGACAAACAATTTCTGGCGTTTCCTACAATGTATAGATGTCGGAAATACTTACAATTTTATCATATAATTCTCCTCCAGAAACAAACTCAAGAATAATGTATATCTTTGTCGGGCTTGCCAACACCTGGAAACCAGAAAAGATACAAGGGGAAAAATGATCAGTTACAAGCAGTGGCCACACTGAACTTACACTGTGGCTAAACAAAGGTAATCGTTGATTTCAATTTTTGAACTTCAAGGAAACAAAGACGATATGTCATACCTCATGCAATCTGACTATGTACGGATGTCTGACGATCTTCATTATGGATATCTCTCTTTTGATCTGGAACCAATGTCAAGGGAGGAAAAAGTGAAGGTCATTCATAGTTCTAAGTGGAGCCAAAGCCAAAATGAATCATGGCCCTAGGATAATGGTTTAAGCACAACAAATGATTTAACCTGGACCAATCACGATCTTGATCTTTGAGGAATGAACCCCATGATATATGACAAAACAATTTCTAGAATATCTTAATGTCTGAAAAATAGATAGCTATTACTAGAGCAATCATTACCATTTTCTTTCAAATAGTGGGATTTTCATGACGAGTTTAAGAGCTGAGCACCTGATCAACCATTCTGTGCTTAAGAATGGTGCTTTTAGCCAAGATCTTCATGGCCACGCAATCTCCATTCTCCGTGTTCTGCGCAAATTTGACCTTTGCAAAAGTCCCTTCTCCTACTGTCCGGCCAACCTGATACTTCCCCACCTTCCTCGTCACCATTTTGGCATGCTCTTTCCACTCCGTCCGCACAAATCCAGCGCCTTCCTCCAATTCACCGTCCAAAAAAAAACTGGAAATCTGCACGAGCGATCTGCCGAAGCAGCTATATCAGAAACCCAGTAAAACCCAGAAAACAAAACTGATCCCAGCATCGATTACACCATTTTCCAACGAAATCACGCAATCCGAAATCTGAACTCCCGATTTCCGCAAGTCCCAGCAAACAGAAAGAAATTGAACCACGCGGCGATCACCCAGAACTAAATTAACCCAATGACGATGCCCAACAATCTCCAATCCTACCCACAAACAGCAACCGACCACATAATCCGACGACGAACTAAATTGAAATCCAATCCGGAACCGAATCCTCAGTCCCGGAGCAGCAACATTCGGCACCCCCCCCCCCCCCCCCCCAAAAAAAAAAGATCACGAGGCGGGTCAATTCCGCACTCGACCCTCGTTCAGACGCAACAAGCACCACACGCGGAAGCAACAAGAACCGCGCGCGAGAACAAAGAACGCGGAGTCGAAAGCAACAGAACCTGCCAGCAGCGCTCGACCCCAAGATTCTCGCCGGCGGAATCGACGGAGCCCCCGCTTCGACCGGCCGGCCGGCCAACGCCGCAAGCTCCGGCGAGAGCGCGATTCCGCGAGAGAGATTGAGATCGAGAGAGTCGAATCGAGCGAAGGTTTTCGACAGCTCGGGAGGAGGGAGGAACGATGGGGTGTGGCGGTCAATCTTGTGGTGTGCATGCATTCGAGAGACGGAAAATAAAAGCGAACATCGACCGAGGAAAAACAACATTAAATTTATCTTAAATTTGATCACGTTTAAAAATGACTTCGAGAAAGGGAAATTACGCGCCGAATACGCACGTGCGTGTGTCCGAAAGTTCGTTTCTGTTTTTTTTTTTTTTTTTGGTCTCCCTCTCTTGATTAATACCGTAAAAGATCCAAATTGATACACCCATGAGAATTTACCTCGAATTAACTTTTAACTAAAAAAAAAAAAATAGATACATCTGTATAAAATTTACCTCAAACTAATTTCAACCATAAAAAATCTCAAATCAGCACTTTTATATTAATTTTCGTTAAATTTGATTAATATCACAAAAAATCATAAATCGATATATCCGTCAATTGTTATATGTCATCTAACTAATCAATTTGGAGGTCAAAATTTAAAGAAAATTAATAGAGAATAAATTTTTTATAAAATTATTGATTTAGAGTTTTTAATAATCAAAAAATTAATTTGAAATAAATTTGTTATAAATAAATAAATTCGGAATTTTTCATAATATTAACTCCTCTTTCCTTTTTGTCGAAAATCCGAAAGTTGATTTAAGGAAAGTAACATTTCACGCGTGTGCCATCGGATGTAGCAATGATGTATTAATTTTTCCTTTCTACAACCTAATATATCATAAAGTTGACCAAGAAGATCAGGTGACGCAAGCGCTTTTACGAAGAGGCCTTGGCCTTTACACATGATTGGTCCGTTGCGATAACATAAAAGATGTGCACGCGCGCGGGTGTCCATTGGCCATTTACATGTATAATAAAAAGTCACACCACTCATGTATTTTCTAGAATTTTAAAGGGGTTAATATCCTAAAAATTACAAACTGGTATATTTGTGATAAATTTATCCCAAATTATTTTTTTAATCATGAAAAACCCTAAATTGGTATACATGTGACAAATTTACCCCGACTGATTATAAAAAATACTAAACTGGTATATTTATAACAAATTTATCCCAAAATAATTTATTCAACCGCAAAAAATTCTAAATTGGTAAATTTGTGACTACCATCCGCTAAATTGAATTAATATCACAAAAAAATCACAAAAATCGTAAATTGTGACAAATAGAGCGTAAAATCCTAAATTTGTATACTAATCAAATGTCACATATCATTTAACTTAATAATTTAATTATAAAATTTAACGAAAAGTAACATGGGGTAAATTTGTTCTGAAGTGTATCGGTTTGGGAAAAATTTGTCAAAAGTATATCAATTTGGGGTTTTTTGATGGTCTAAAAAATAATTTTGAGTAAATTTATCACAAGTGTATCAGTTTTTTATTTTTCGGAATATTAACCCAATTTTAAAGTGTCACAACTTAGGACGAAATGCTTTTCAGGACGTGGATGGATGAGTACGAAATGACGGGCTGTGGAGGGTCATTGGTCGTTGATTTTGACATGGGAAAACAAACGAACGCGAAATTCAAAGTGCAAACGCTAAGAAACCGTCATTGCCTACGGTGTAAATTGTGGAAAATGATACAGCGTGGTATTTATAAGCCGGTGGTTACTTACGAGTGGCTATTGGATTTGAATGAACAAATGCTTTTTCTAATTTTATTTGGGGTTACAAGAAGTTCGGCTCTATCTACAATCTCATCATCTATCTAACAACCATTATCCACAAGCAATTATAGATTCACCACTTGGTAATTACACAACGGTATCGATGATGAAGGCTCTCATTCATAACCGTTATGTCTTATCATTTTACTTTGTGAGTTGTTTATATTCTCCAAATTTTTTGTTATTCTATTTATTGACTTCTATTTTTGCTAAATTTTGCCCTCGTCAACTAAATCTGTCACCTGTTAATAACAATCAAAAGTTGATCATTTTTTTTTTTTTTTTATGTCAATGGATACTTAACATATCAATTCACTTTGCTTCTTGTTTTCCATTCATTTTGCCGAAAGAAACTTCACACATCGATATCAAAACCATCTACTAGAAATATGTTAGCGCTCAACTAATCTCACATTACATGTGAATTTTTGTCAATGAATTTACTTACACTATCGTCGACGTCTCTTCTTCACTTTAATTATTAAAAAAGAAGTCAATCTACAGTACATTTTCATAAATTTCTAGCGACAAGACTTGACAAAACGTCGTGACATGTAGGATCTGGGAAGTTTACCGAGACAATCCAATTCAGACATTTCATTGTATGAAATGACATGGTCAAGAATGGAGGCATATAGCGGAATGTAGTCCAAAAATGTAGTCCAAACCGATCTGCCAATCCAGCATTTGTCAAAGATTTGCAATACGCAACATTTTGATTCAAGACAATCCTGCCAAACTCTCTTCTTGTCTCGGTTCAAATCAATCCGGATGAGCCTCTACAATCCTCCTCGATTGGTATAATCCGCGGGCCCTCAGTCATTGCTCGCACGTCATTTCCTAATTCTTCTTCTTCAGTTTGGACACTAGCGCTCGTGCCCCAGAGCTCCAAGAACATGTCGTGTTCGGAGATTTTGACTCTACTGAAGGGTCGAAAAGACGTTCGGATCAAACGTTTACCATTTTTGGGTAGGTAGAAGATGAGTTCAAAAGCAATGGAGGAGTACATTTACGGTGAAGGAAATGTAGCATGATTTCAAGAGTACGTTGCGGGCAATCGTGCGAATCGTCGATGAGGTTAGAACAAAAGGAACGACGATTGTTGAGGAGAAAATGTTATAGCTTTCTGACATTACTCAATTATAGAAACTTATCTAAAAAGTCACAAAATTTATTATACGTATGTTAATTCAGTCTTAAACTTTTTGAGTTGATGAATTTAATTCTAAACTTTTTTGACAATGTTTTCATGTAATCCATACAGCCAATTTAAGCAAGAAATCACTGGTGTAGTGATCCGATCAGTGCTAACTGTCTATTTTACAAGGCATGATTGATATATACGGTTTCAATTAACACGATATTGCTTTGAGAAATTTTATAATTTTTTTTTTTTTTTTTTTTATTGTAAATGGTCTCCTTATTTGTTCTTTTCCAAACTTTTTACTGTCCTGAAATTTTTTTTCTTTTTTTTTTTTTTTCTCACTTTTCATCTTCTTTTTATGCCGCCCCACCCTTCGCCTCACCATCGCCAATGGTGGAACGGCAAAAAAGAAGATGAGTAGTGATGTCCTATTGGCGATGAAGTGGAAGGAGATGAAGATAAATGAACAGTGATGTGGAAAAATGAAATAAAAGAAAATTAGAAAAAAATAAATTTCAGAAATTTTTTAAAAAAAAAAAAAAAAATGCAAAAATATGTTTCAATTTATTTCTTTAATGTTCACCATTAGCCTTGCCACATAGAATGGATGACATTGAGTAGATTGTCATATCAACGATTTTGGACCTAAAGTGACCTAACGGATTATATTGAAAAATCGTCAAAAGGTTTACAACTAAGTTGGTCAAATTGGAAAATTTTAAAATTACATTAGAACCCATATGACAGATTTATGACTTTTTTTGGGTAATTTTCCCTACAATTATGAAATGCATATCTATCTTGGCACTACACAAGGGGCTAAATAGACGGTGGTTTTAATTAGTGGAGAACACTGGCAGCCTTAGGGATCGATCATCATGCCCAAAATACTTATATATCCATACAAAAAGTTCATGAAAATTTTAACTTACAATCTATTGTTAAATGGGAAAGTTCTTTCGACATCAACCTAACCAAATACGTAAAAGACTGTTAAAATAGCTAATTTATTCGCTCGTGTCTTGCAATAGTCTGCCAAAAGATATCGATTCAAGGTGTATAATACTGTAAAGAATTATCCCTGGTCACAATCCCTTTGAACAGTACACTCCACAAGCATGCATCGTGACCTAACTGACGATTTGCTTTCGTCAGTACAACGATGAGTGGACCATGAGATCAGGTTCCAATTCCACTTTGGTTGTGGGGCGAGCACTGAGTTTCAATTCATTGGCCACTTGAGGATGCATGGAAGATACCAATTATCCCTTGATCCCTTGATCGATTAATCAATCAAGATACGTCAATCAAATAGGGTAAAAGAAGACTAGAACAACCTAGCACTAGGTCGTGTCACGTTTATCTTGATTTGGAATCATGTCAGAAATCTCTCTACAATGCTTCATACTCTATTCCATGAAGAAATAAGACCAAGTAACTAACTACAAGGAGATGACCGATTGACATTTCGAAGACTTTGAGGCGAAATTGTGAGTGTCAGTGTTGGTCCAGATCTTCAATGGAATTATAAGTTTATAACCACGCCATCCATTCGCACATTTCGATTAATCTAGCTGTTTTAGTCGAATGTGTAGGAACGCTCTTTTCTAAAAGTTATAGATTGAGAATATCCGTTCTACTGGTAGGGATCTTCCAAACAAGAGATAAGATATATGCAGTTCAATAGATTCCTCTTTATCCCATTTTTTGTTATTCGATCCGGAAAAGCAAACTAAAGATACCCAACTCTGCACAATATGGAAATAGCATCAGCATATCGCACCATAGTCTTATAATTGAGTTCGTTTTGATTGGGGATCGCATCTCACGTGTCCGATCCCATTGCATGTCATGATCAAGGATGCACAATCGATCTACTCGCAGAGCATGAGGAAAGGTGAAAGCCACTCAGAAGAACAGTAGCTTAAGAAGCTCTACATTGCCTTTCCTAAAAATCTCTCATCTAAATCTACCGGAAATTACTGATTTCTCTCGCTTCGGATGATGACAAGTAGAGTAGACAGGGAAAACAAAATTTATTCTATCTGAAGGCTCCCATAGTTTTCTCTATTAAGCACCAAAAGCTCACAAGACTCACTAGGCTTAATCAGTAAAACAATTCTTACGAAGGATAGTCATCCATGTATACTCAAGCATCTTCATCTTTAAGCTGCTAGTAAGCTAAGCATGTCTTGTGTCGGAATCAAACATTATGGAATTAATGGCACGTTGCTTGCTGCTTACCATCTCCCAAAGCCTCCGAGTCAAACCAGCACTCTATGTTTGGCATATAAACCAACTAGATCTGTATATTTCTTCTCTCATGCCCCATCTACTTTAGTCCAACTGTTAATGTTTCCAATATATCCCCTAGAACCCGGGTGTAACACCTCTGCACAAGTCATTCCATTCTAGTAACTCTTGTACATACCGTAGAAATTCCCACCAATTACCGAGTAATAGACAACCATTCTCTACACGTGGGTTAAGATATCCCTCTCTGTATCCACCAAGTCCCAGATTTAGTTTTATTCCCATAAAAACCCCTGGTATAAGAAGACTGAAGTCTGAGAGAGTCAAGTTGCACAGCATTAGTCCTCCAGGAATCTGGAGAATAGCTGGGCAGTCAAGAGAAGCTACGGTAATGACAGAACAAGAGAGTTGTAACATGATTCAAGGTCTCATGACACTGTCATACCTTGAACACGAAAAATTAGCAGAAAGCATGCACAAAAGGTGTGCTCTGCAGGCTATCCAATGTAATGTAGCACAACAAAGACGAATTGCAGAGCAACTAAAGATGGCTACCTAATGTGATCTCTAGTCCTTACCCATTGTGACTTCCATGACCACCTTTATGTTGAAGCCGAAGCACCCCACATGGCAAGTCCGTGTCATCATGAATCTAAATAAAGATGACCAATTGTTACACCGAAAGAAACTCATTCAATGCAAGCCAATAGAGAAACATCAATATGGAAGAGCAAATTACCATGAGCACCCTATTAAGAGGCAGCTTATAATAAGCAGCCAGAGGTCCAGCCTGCAATTAAACAAAGCGAACACATGCTGCATTACTATTGAAGATGAGCACTACTTGCCACAATTGCCATCCGAAAATTAATTTAGGATAAATTTGTCGGAAATGTATCAGTTTAAGATTTTTTGTGATTAAAAAATTAATTTTGAATAAGATTTTCGTATTTTTTTTCTACAACTTAATAGTGTCGAATGTGTCATAAAGTTGACCGAGAAGATCAGGTGATGCAAGCGCTTTTTCGAAGTGGAAACTTTTTTGAGCGTGCGCAGAAATGGGGCTTGGCTTTTTCGCATGATTGGCCCCTAAGATAAGTCAAAAGATTTGTGTGTGTCCATTGGCCATTTATATATATATAGTCAATGGTTACTTACGAGTAGCTATTGGATTTGAACGAAGAAATAATTTCCTAATCCTCTATGCAGCAACAATTATCCACAAGTAGTGTTGATGACCTCATCACTAGTGAAAGCTCTTGTTTATAACCTGCGGTGTCTTCATTTTATTGGTGAGGTCTCAGTGCCCTCAGAATTATTGCTTATTCTATTCATCGACTTCCATCTTCACCACATCATGCTCTCATCGATTAAATCTGTCATATGTCGATAACAATCAAAAGTTGGTCATTTTTTCTTTTATGCCAACAAATACATAATTTAGCAACTCACTTTGCTTTTTTATTTTTTTCCCTTTATTTTGTCAAAAGAAATTTCACACATGGATACCGAAACCATCTATTAGAAATATGTAAATTCTTCGCTCATTTTACACTGCATATGTGAAATTCTGTTCATAAGTTTACTAGCACTATCGTCGATGTCTCTTCTTCATCTTAATTATTAAAAAAAAAAAAATCGATCTACAGTGTATCCTAGTAAATTTCTATCGATAAGACTTGTTGGGTCGTCACGAGATGTAAGATTTGGGAAGTTGCCTAAGACGATCCAATCAATTTCCTAACATTTTTATAGTATAAAATCATGGGGTCAGTTGTGGAGGCTGATAGGGGAACGTAGACCAAAGCGATTAGCCAACCCGGCATTTGTTTTAGAAGACACGAAAGGTGCGAGATCATTGCTTGTCTTGACTCAAATCAAAAATCGGAGGAGCCTCTAGAATCCCTCCTTGATTGGTATAGTCCATGGCCCTAATCATTGCTTGTACAGCATTCGAGTAAATCTCATCGAGTCAAGGTAGTCTTTTTCTTTCGATAGCTGCGTCGCCGAGAGTCTAGCAACTCAATTTCTCGATTCCTATTGCCGAGAGTCTAGCAACTCAATTTCTCGATTCCTATTGATAAAAAAAAAAGAACATGTGGTATTTTGGCCCATCCCAATCATTTCCCTATCCAAATGTTTGGCCGGACGGAGCAAATTAAAATGCTTTTAATAATATAATTTATATTCCGGAATAGAAACATAATAGAAAAAGAATGAATATGATATGAGTCTCAAATTTTTTTGTGATATAAATTTTTTTTAATTTTTTAAATAATTTTCTGAGATTTTTTTCTTTTTCTTTTTCATGTTTTTTTCCTCCCCTCTTCCTCGCCCTCTAGCCTATTGCAGGGCCACGGTGAGGTCAGAGCCGGTGATGGGCCCCCAAAGACTTGGTGATCGGCTAGGGGAGGAAGAAGAAGAAAAGGCAAAATAGAAAAAGAAGATAACTTGTCTCGGGAATTGTTTCTATAAATAAGGAAATAAGTTTTTTTTTCTTATCTTTTTATTCCCTAGGCACTGACCTATTTTGGAAAATAAAAAAATTAGCTGCTGTTATCAAATAGACTTGAGAATAAAAAAAGGAAAGTTTTAAAAAAAGAATCGTTGCCAAACCTTAATGACCTCATGTTTTGGTTTAGAGTGCTTTAAGCAAGTCGTCCAATTGAGAACCTATGTTGGAATCCTCTTTCGCCACGAAGGCTTATACATGTTGTGTGGATAAATTATCCTTATACACTTATGTCGTCTTATTGCTTAAAACACGGAGAACAATAGTTATAGAAGAGAAAAATGTGTAGCTTTCTGGCAATATACATTTAGGGAAACTTATTCAAAATGTCATAAATTTATTGTACGGATGTCAATTAGTCCTAAACTTTTCAAGTTGACCCTTATAATCCTAATTTTTTATAATGATTTTTCCATATAGTTTATCCACCCATTTTAAGCTTGAAATTGTTGATGTAATGGTCCAGTTAACGCCAATTATCCCGCGTAACACAAACCGGTGATTTGAGTGCATGACAATTGCCTATTTTCATTCCAAAAACAATTTTTTTTATTCTAGACCTATTCTTAGAATAGAAATCCGTTTGATAAACTTATTCCGTTTTTTTATTTATGGAATAAATTTATATTTCAGAAATAGGTTTGGAATAGAATTAGAAGTAGAAATTTTCTACTTCTCTATTTCCAAAACAGAAATGAGAAATAATTTTTTTCATCATTCGTCAACCGATCCTTCATCCGTTGCCACCAACCATTGTCCGTTGGTCGCCGGCCGCCCGCCGGCTCCCACCGCCGGTCGTCGGCCGCTGGTCGCCGGTCATTTGCCGATCGCCGGTTGTTGCCGTCATAGCCGCCGTCGTCTGTCACCACTATCCGCCGGTCTGCCGTTATCCGAAAGGAAGAAATTTTATATCGTTATTAAACGAATTTCTATTTTGGAGTAGTAATTTTGTGTCGTTATCAAATGATTATTTTTTCTTAAACTCTTCTAGAAATAGAAATAGAAAAATCTATGTCTATTCTAGAAATTATTTCTAAATGAATGGTTGTCATGCGCGATATATTTGATTTCATTCAACACGACGTGGCTTTGAATTTTTTTATAATTTTTCTTGTTTCTCCTTCTTGTTTTTTCTACATGGTCTTCTTCTTCTTTTTTTCCCAAACTTTTTACTATTCTGATTTTTTTTTTTTTTTTTCCTTTTTCTCATTGTTCATCTTCTTTTGATGCCACCCCACCATAGTGATGTCCTTTTGGCAACGAAGTGGAAGGAGATGATGACACAATGAACATTGATGTGGAGAAAAGAAATAAGAGAAACACAAAAGAAATTCTGATTTTTTTTTAAAATGGAAAAACATGTTTCGATTTATTTTTTTTCAATGTTATCATCGGCTGTGCCACGTAAAGGATGGCCAACATAGAGTAAACCTCCACGTCATCAATTTCCAACCTAAAGTGACTATGGATTACATTGAAAAATCATTAAAGATTTAAAACTATGTCGACAAAATTGAAAAAAATTTAGAATTAAATTGGAATCCACACAACAGATTTAGAACTTTTTTGGGTAATTTCCCCACACTTATAAAATGCATCTATTTTGGCACTTTGGCACTTGACAAGAGGCCAAAGAGGCCGTGGTTTTGATTAGTGGAGAACATTGGTAGCCTTTCATGCCCAAAATACTTTTAGCTCCATGCGAAAAGTTCATGAAATTTTAAATATACATCTATCGTTAAATGGGAAAGGTCTTCCGACGCGAGGAAATCAACCTATCGAGACGCATAAAGTCTCGGTTAAAATAGCTAATTTATTCTCTTGTGTATCGTAATAGTCTGCCGAAAGATATCGATGTGCGGGTGTATCAAACTGAAAAGAGCCATCCTCAGTGACAATTCCTTTGAAACAATGCACTCCACAGGCGTGCATTCTGACCAAGGGAGACGAATCTGCGTTCGTCGGCACAGTGACGAGTGGACCTTTGATGAGATCAGGTTCCAATTCCACTTTGGCTGTGTGGCGAGCACTGAGCTTTTGAATCATTGGCCGCTCGAGGACCGCATGGGAAGAACTACCAATCATCCCTTTAATCAATCAATCAAGATGACATCAAGGGGATGGGCAAAACAAGACTAAGGGTGCCTATGGTAATTCTCGAGAATAATTTTTTTCTTCAGAAATAATTTCTGAGTATTTGAACACGTTTAGTAATACATAAAATTTCTGTTCTCCATAAAGAAATGTGTTTAGTACAATTTCATATATTTTTGTGATTTAAAATTTTTTTAATTCATTAATAATTTTATAATTTTTTCTTTTTCTTCTCATTCCTCTAGTTGATCACCGGCCTTGGTCATGACTAGCGGTCGACTAGCGAGACAAGGGCCAACGAGGTCATCGGCCTCAGGAGAGCCTTGCCCAACCGCAATGAGGTTGAGTCAAGCAAGATCGAGCCTTGCCTAGCCATGGCAAACTAGGGGGGGCCTCGTTAGTGGCCAGCGAGCTCGGCCTTGCCCACCCAGCCACTACGAGGCTCAGGGGGGTTCATCGATGGTTGGTAACCTCGGGGCGACCTCGCCAGGACCCGATGAGGCTCCAACAACCAGTTAGGGGAAGAAGAGAGGAAAATAAAAAAAAAAAAAGGAAAGAAAAGTTTGTTTTTTGTTTCTTGAGTTGTTTTTGGAAAAGAAGTAACTTTTTTTTTTTTTTTTTTCTTATTTATGTTCCAAATCTGTTCTTAAGAATAAAAAACTTACCAAACTTGTTTCCGTTCTATTTCTGCTCCCGGTATTAAAAGAAGAGAAACACTTGTTCCCGAGAGCATTACTAAATGCAGCCCAAGTGACCACAAGGAGATGACTAATAGCTTGTTACTTTGTTAGTAGTACACCCAATGAGTTAGTCGACACTGATCAACATTCCAAATACTTCGAGGTGAAATTGGATTGACCCGGTGTCGGTGTTGGTCCGGATCTTTGATGGAATTATAACCACGCCATCCACTCCCACATTTAGATTTATCGAGCTGTTTTAGTCGAAGGTGTAGGAACGCTCTTTTCTCAGAGTTATAGGTTGAGAAAAACCGATCCTATTTGTAGTGATGTTCCAAAGAAGAAATGGGATATATGTAATTCGATAGATTCCTATTTAAAAGCAAACTAAAGACACCCAACTTGGCACGGTATGGAAATATGGCATCAGCATATTGCATCATAGTCTTATAATTGAGCTCGTTTTGGTTAGGGATCGTGTTTCACGTGTCTGATCCAATGTCCTGTCCTGATTGAGGAAGCACAATCAATCTACGCTGGAAATCATTAGGAAAGGTGAAAACCCACTCTGAACAACAGTAGCTTAAGAAGCTCTACATTGCCTTTCCTAAAAATTTCTCCGCTAAATACACCACAAATTACCAATTTCTCTCACTTTGGATGATGGGAAGTAGAGGAGACAAGGAAAATGAAATTATTCCATCTGAAGGCTCCCATAGTTTTCTCTATTTAGCACCAAAGCTCACAAGACTAGCTAGGCTTAATCAGTAAAACAATTCTTACAAATTATGGTCTTCCATGTATACTTGAGCATTTTCACATTCAGAAAATGAATTCACTCCCTATGATATCAGCCAGCAGACATGAGCCACTTACGCACTGTTGAAGAAAGAAATAGAAGCGAAACCAAGAGAAAAGTTTGAAGAAGAAATTTCCTCTAAGCTACAGTTGATACCTATTCTTCTTTATGTAGGCAGGGTTTGCAATCTTATATGCTTGTACTTTTGTTCCATATTGAAGCATCTTGTACTCTCTGTCAAGCCTTTGGACAAGACAAGCTTCAGAGCGTCAGCTCCCTCTTGCAAAGCGACATCAATCTAGTGTGTCAAAACCACAGATCATATCATCAATATCACTGAGTAATGTTGCATGCTGATTGAAGATATGGAAACAAGACCAAAAGAAAGATTAATCCGCTATTATTTGTTTGATAAAGTTTTAAAACCGGGGGCATCATCATGGACTATTGTGGAAGTAAGGTAGGATTATACATGCCACTGAAAAATAGATTCGTGTAAAAAAAAGAAAACAAAGAAACATCATCGAAACCTGTCGAAACTTCATAGTAAGAGAAGCATCGATTGTTATCAGATAATATCATTGGATAGTAATGCTTTTGTTTATCTAACATGTTTCATAGCTGGATCATGTTTTCTTTTGTCCTGTACCTAATGTTGTTTAGTATGGATTAGGATGCCTAGTATATGACCAGTAAGCAATTACATGCTTACCCGCTCCCTCGCTGTCTGATTGAATTTTTGAAGCAAGAATGCTTTGGGATCCATCTGCCCAGGAGGCCTCCCAATACCTACACACATCCACATGCACAGAGATGTAAATGATTTACTTCATGAAAGAGGCGATTAAACTAAACAGTGCCAGAAACTTACCAATTCTCAGCCGAGCAAATTCTCTGTTTCCTCGAAAATGATATATTACACTCTTCAGCCTAATGCAGAGAGAGAGAGAGCAGTACTTCAGTACTTCAGTAACCAAAGAGCATGAAACTACTAGAAATCCCATTAGTAACCTCAAAAGTCAAAGCAATTGGTTTTAATCCTTCAGAATTGCAGGTCATATGAGGCAGTCGGAATTGCACCATCGGGAGACAACCGAAACTTCCCAGAACACTAGGAGACCAATTTACGCTTCATCAGATTTATTCATTTCTACATTGTCGAGGTGTAAACCAGGCATTGCGGACGTGCCTTTTTTTAAAAAAAATAATTATCCTACATATATTTAGTTCTTGGCTGTTTATCTGATTTATTAGCAAAGAACTTGTGATAGGGAGATTCTCACCTGCATTGCATGCAGCATTGAGTTGGTATTAGTTGCAGGATCTCAGGTCATTCCCAATTTTAAGGAAGTTTTAGAGACACTTTTGACTTGATGGGATTGAAGTCAGGCTCGTATGGAAAAGGCCACCATACACACTGACCTTTTCTTGTGGGTTTGAGTTTTTTTTTTTTCTTTTTTCTTTTTTCCTGGGTCATTTGCAAGCATGATATGTCAATGCCAATGGCTTTATGATGTAAGGGAACCTAACCAACCATCTAACCATTTTGCTTCACCAAGAATGCAAAGTAGAGAGATCCCATACTTAGCCCTCTTGTTGATACACCGCTGTGGTACATTCATTAAAGCAGGCAAAATTTGCAATAAAGAGTTTCTGACAGCATGTTGCTCACTGCTTGCCACCTCCCGAAGCCTCCAAGTCAAACTACCACTCTATGCTTGGCATCTAAACCAACTAGATATGCATATTTCTTCTCTCATGCCCAATCTACTTTAGTCCAATTATTAATGTTTCCAATATATCCCCTAAAACCTGGGTGTAACCCCTCTGCACAAGTCATTCCATTCTAGAAACTCTAGTACATTCCTTAGAAGTTCCCAGCAACTACTGAGTAATAAACAACCATTCTCTACATGTGGGTTAAGATATCCCTCTCTGTAGCCACCAAGTCCCAAATTTAGTTTTTATTCCCATAAAAACCCCTGGTATAAGAAGACCATAGTTCGAGAGTGCTAAGTTGCACAGTATTCGTCCTCCAGGAATCTAGAGAATAGCTGGGCAGTCAAGAGAAGCTACGCTAATGACAGAACGACAGAGTCATAACATAATTCAACGTCTCATGACACTGTCATACCTTGAACACAAAAATTATCAGTAAGCATGCACGAAAGGTGTGCTCTGCAGGCTATTCAATGTACTCTAGCGCAACAAAGACAAATTGAAGAGCAACCAAAGATGGCTATCTAACGTAAACTTTTGTCCTTACCCATTGTGACTTCCATGACCACCTTTAGGTTGAAGCCGAAGCACCCCACATGGCAAGTCCATGTCATCATGAAACTGAATAAAGATGACCAATTATTACACAGAGAGAAACTCATTCAATGTAAGCCAATAGGGAAAACATCAATATGGAAGAGAAAATTACCACAAGCACCCTATTAAGAGGCAGCTTATAATAAGCAGCCAGAGGTCCAGCCTGTAATTAAACAAAGCGAACACATGCTGCATTACTATTAAGCCTGGATGAGCACTACTTGCCAAAATTGCCATCCAATAATGCCATTCATTCAACCTTCCATATCATGCACCTTCAGAAAGCTTCAAAGGTAAAAATGTCAACGTAAAATTGTACTAGAAGCCAAACTGAACTTTTATCTTTCATGCATGATCTCATCAAAGCATGTCATGAATTTTTTTCAACAGAAAAAACAGATTTTGAAGACTTTGGCATGACAATGAAATGGTTACATAGAGCCTACTAAGTGATACACTTCATAGACCATGGTCTTTACTATGTTGTACAAGTAAACAGTAGAAAACCACGAAATCTAGAAGTCTTATAAAAAAAAGAGATAATCTATCTGCTCAAATGACAAGGAATAAAATGACTCCGGAAAGACCCACATGGCCAAGATTTGAGCAAAGATGAATTTACTCAAAAACATTTTGAAAAGGATTTATCATCAATAAAAGACAAAAGGGTGACTCATCTAATCATCCCACTAATAACAACATTAGTTCTTTAAACTTCCTCACTTATTTCTCCATGTGAAGTCACTTAGAAAACCAACACTTCAATTTTCCAACCGACTTGTAATACAATGACAAACAAGCATTGAAGTTGGACAGCTAACAAGTCCATTCATTAGCGCAAAGTAACATCAATCAACAGAATTTGAAAACCTCAAGAGGAATGCAAACTCCACATGACATCATTGGTTCTTAGTGTCAACATAATCTTGATTTCAACCTTCATTTATGATGTACAAGTCCTCACTGAATTTTACACAATCCCCAAACAAAACAGAAAATTTCAAGTAAGGGATTTCATTCTATTCGATTCTACTTCTACAACTTTTAGAACCCTGATATTCTCCTACGACATAACCATCTCTCACTTAAGCCGGCCCATCTTACAAAGGGCAGGAAAATCAGTTTGCAATTCAGCTTAATAAGTATCCAGAGTAGGAAAAATAACACCATTGAGACGGCTTACCGACTCGCCGCTCAGATTCATGTAAGTCTGAGGCTTTGCGAGAAATACAGGGACATCGCCAACAAAACCTGCATCAATATTCCATCCACAAAATTAAATGCAACCCACGCGCTCCTCACAAAATAAAGCTGAAACGAAAATCACTGAGCACCTGCCTTGCCCGAACATAGCTTTGCAGTGGACCGTGCTCATCGGAATCCCTTGCGATTCGGCAAAAGCATCGATCATTTCGAACCCTACCTGCTCGATCAAAACCCAAACACAGAACTAACGGTTCTGCAACTAGGAATTCCAGCAAAAAAAACAAAAAAAGAAAACATATTTTAGTGCACAGTGACTGGGTTCAGCTACGCACATTATGCCTGGTTCCTCTGTACTTATCTCCGGGATTGCCCAGGCCGACGAACAGCCAAGGCCGTGGAGCCCCGGTGCAAAAGCAACGTCTAGCAATCACGCTATGCATACAAAGATGTCTCTTTTACTTCCCCTTCTTTCTCAGGTTTGAGCTGGAGTTTAATGGGCTGGAAGAAGCAGCGTAATTGCGACAGCCCTCCGAGTAGCCAACTTTGTACTGATCAGGAAAGCACGATCGTCGAAAACCAAATCGACCCACCTCAAGAAAACACCCAAGAAGCAGCTGCGGATCTAGACACGAGCCTCCGAGGCCAGCAGATTCACTCGGGCATTTTCGCGAACACCTGAGGTGCAGAGATGAAGGCGCTGCGGAGGAGCGAACAAACGGGACGAGATGGAATCGAGACTGTACCCGAACGAAAGAGGCGATGCCAGAGGAGAACGAAACGACCTCAAATCTTGTCGTTTCGGCGGCGCGTCCACCGTGCGCGGATGAATCTCTGCCTTAAAAATCAGTTCTTGATTTATGTACTAAGACTAGGCTACAGGGATTATTCAATAAGGCACCGTATATCTGATGCCGTCACCGATCATATATAACTCTTTTTTTTTTTGTTAGAGTCCAATATTGACTATTGTGGAATGCTTTATTTTTTTTTTTTCAGGTAAAATAATTTGTAAGTTACCATATTTTATAGGTTAATATCACAAAAATCCTAAAAATAGGTGTGCACGTGATAAATTTCTGCAAAACTAACTTTTTGATCACTAAAAATCCAAAACTGATACATTTGTGATCAATTTATTTTTCATTAAATTTTACCGTTAAATTTTATCGTCAAATTGGATTAGTTGATAATTGACATTGAGTGTACTTAGTTTGAAATTTTACTCATTTATTTATCATAGTTTATCAATTTAAATTTTTCATAATAATAATTTAATTTAATGAAAATTAATGGACAGTAAATATATTATAAATGCATCGGTTTGATTTTTAGTAGTTTGTCACATACTTATCAATTTAGGATTTTTGGTATAAAAAATTTAATTTAGAATAAATTTGTCATGAGTATATTAATTTGGAATTTTTCATGGTATTAACCCATATTATATATCATGTTTGAAGTATTCCTTTTATTATGTATTGAGTAATGATTAAAAAAAATGAAATGACTTACTAAGACAATTTATAACTCCGGAGCTCCATGGCCTCGGCACCTTACATGGGCCGCCTTTTCATTTTCAATCAAGAAGGAGGGTGAGAAATAAGAATGAAACTCCAATTTCTTATCTCTTTAGAATGATATATTTTTAGTTGTAAACTTTCTCTAAATATTGCGGCTTTTACACTTTCACATAATGTAGCGGAAGCACTTGATACCCTTCAGAAAAAAGGTGTTCTAATTTTGACCAGTAAAATTATATTTATTTTATTAATAATCTTTCGATATTTAAATTTCTTTCTCATCATAGAGAAAAGGCCACATATAAAAGCAGTAAAATAGCTTGTTTTTCTCCAAACTGGTTGACACCCTCTGACTTTCACCTAACACGGAAGCATCTAAAGTCCATCGATGGGTCCGCAGATCATGTAACTGTTATATGTAAATATTCAGTTTTCTTAGACTCAAAAGCTACTCTCGGATGCTTTTGGGTTCCCCCTGTTTATAGTCTTGGCAGGTTGTGGCTCCCAGGCTCTTGGCCTTTGCCTGTTCCTTTCTCTTGGCCGTATGTTTGGCCTTTTTTTGCTGGTGCTTCTTTTCTACTATGCAACCCATCCGCCTCCCGTCCACTCAGTTTGACGCCTGTGTCATCTTGAGTGTATGCTTGGAGTCGGTTGGTTCTTATGCCTTTGTGTAACTCTTTGGTTCTATAGCTATAATATTCTTACCTCTTACCAAAAAAAAAAAAGCTACTCTCGTTTTTCAAATTTTGAAGAAAAGGTCATCACTATTCACTAACTGGAGCTGCTTCCTGTGTTACTTCACATCATCAATCGCGATCACATATTTCCTTGAGCATATGTGTGACTAAGACTGGTTTCAGCTGAACGTTGCTGATTCATTGCAATATTTCGCTGAATTCGAGCCCGTGAATCATAAGCTGTAAAAGCTACTTAAGAGGTGCAGTTCGATATAGTGCTCGTGGTCTAACTCTCGGTATTGTTTTGCTGGTTTTTCTGTCGATGTGATCCGTAGCCAATTCAAATTTTCATCCCTTAAGTTGCTATTTAGTTTGCGAACCATATGGTTCAACCTAGTAATACTAGTTCACTTTGTACATTCTTTAGATGTTTTGCATCATGCCATCTAAATCTGAGTTGTGCTGCTGATATTTGATGTCACCTGCATTTTGCCAATAGAGAGGATGAATAAGAGTTTATTCCTGCATTTTTCAACATCCGTTGACCATAACATTCTAGGACTCATTTTACCAAAAAAAAAAAAAAAAAAAAACATTCTAGGACTCAAATCAATTCTTGGTGCAAAGAGCATTCAGCTTGACTACTTCTCTCGACTAAAAGCCTAAATGATCCAAAACCAGCCAACGATTGAACCACCGACCAACCCAATTCCCAGAAACACGACCATCATGATCGCGGCAAACTCTGCCTCCGAAGCTGGCACCGTCTTCGGCGTCAGAATCATCAGGACGCTCGTAAGGTAACCATTTGTTAACCCGAGCATGAATGTCAATGTGGCCATCGGACCTTCGGTTTTCAACCAGTCGGGGCCGTGGAGGAAAACATAGAAGAGGGGATAGAATAGAAGCCTGGAGATGCAACCCCATGTCGCCTTCTTCAGGCTCTTCATGACGTAGATCGCAGTCAGGGTCTTCCCTGCTAAATCAGCAACATTGTATATCGCGATCAGCAAAACAGGATACCAATCCTGGAGAACCTCGGATTTCAAGTCCTCTGCGATGAATCCGGGAAAAATGGACAGTGTCACTAGATATATCGTGACTATGCCAAAAGCAGGGAGCCAGATTTTCTCGGCTACGACCCAGAGCTTCAGCCTTGAGTATTGGAGATTGTCCTGCTGAAACGTGTAATATTGGCGAGCGACTGGCAACTTGTACAGCAGGTTGGAGCACACAAGGCACAGGAGCAGAATGAAGGTGCTCACTATGAAATAGAAGTGAGCGCTGGTCCGGAGACCTTGCGGATTCTGTGGAAGAGAAGCTTTTGTGATTATCCTCAGGATTGAAACCAGAACTCCTGTCGACACCAACAAATGCACATGGTTAGGTGAAGTCGACATCCGCTTGCATGTTCAAAACTTGCTTTTGATGATTTATCAATTTTCGTTGATGATTTGTATCTATGAATCATGTTAGGGGCAATGCTAATCCTAGTGACTGAGTCCTGGAACCTTTGAATGCTAAAAGAAATGTCCCTGGATCTCAGGAAAAACAATGGCTCTGCTAATGACTAAGAAGCAAATTAGGAAGCCACAAAAACTGACCTGAGGAAGCAGTTCCGGCGAACACCGCCTGCATGTACTGTTTTGGCAATTTCCCAGCGGATCCAATCAAGCTTCCTCCTATCAACCCATCGGCTAATCCGCACATGACCACTGATGAAACTGTGACAGCATACGCCACTTTTCCTCCTCTTTTCCTGGCACTGCCACCACCTGAAGTCCAATCTATGATTGGAGCCACCATCAGAGATAGAATAAACAACGAAAACCCCACATTCATCCTCGTCCTGAGGCTCAACTTCCTGCTCCATCCGCCCAAGCTCACCACCACGACCAAAACCAGCACCGACGAGCTCATGTACCCGACTGAGAAGACCCTCTCGATATGCTTGTCAGGATAGAGATAACTGAAGTAGTCCACAGCAGTGATAAATGCATTCCAGGGAAGCAAATTCCCGGCACCTAACAAGAAATGGATGATATAAGCAAGCTTGTAGGTGTCCATTGGCTGAAGATCATCTCCAGGACCCTTCAAGCTCTCCATGTCTTTTTTTTTTGAACTTGGACTCTCCCTCAACAGTTTTAGAAATTTGAAGTGGAATTTGAGCACACACAAGTAAGGGAGCCTTGGCATACTTTTAAAGTGATCTTTGATTGGAGGGGCATTAGAGGGAAAAAGCAAAAGCCCTGTCTTGACAAGATGTTGGGATGGTGATACTTGCAATTGTAAGCCACAATCAGAGGGAGGGAATTAGAGTAAGAGCCGGTAAGGCCCCTATTTGACAGCTCGTGTCTATGTGTTTTTTGGGCCAAGGATTTGATTGATGGGTTAGGATTTGGAATAAGTGCAAGCTGGTGCATGTACAGGAATTGTGTGTGCCCGTTGTGGGGTCAATAATGGATGGGCAGTATTAGAAGTACTCTCTGAGTCCTAGTTGTCCTGCTAGACGTAGGAACATGATTGTCAAAATAATTGACCTCTGCAAGAATTTAAACTTATACCTCCTTTCTTTCTTTTTGAGTTCATCACTGGCATCACCAATCACATGTTTATGAGTCGTCGAAAACCCACAATATCATCAGCTTTATTACATATATCGACCATAAAAGTAAAAGTCTTTTTCACATTCATAGCTCAATATTCCTAGAGAAGATTGCTTTAACAACGACTCTTCGAATAGGCGAATGTCACGTTATTAGGATGCCTCATGAGGTTGTGCAGATACTCTACTTTTTCGGATAGGAGTTTGGCAATAACATGGAAAAGAACATCTGCTCCATGTGCTCAGATACCTTCTCACTAAATCCCAATTTATACGAGAGTTATCTTTACACGATTCCTCGCTCATTTTCGCATTTGGCATGATCGGCTTTTGATATATGTTTTTTCTTTGTCTAAAGGGTTGCAGTCACTTTCTCCTACTGCACAGGGTAACAGAAAAGGGCTTAGGCGTGGTCCCTGAGCTTGCTCGGGAAAGACACAAATAGTTCACCATCTTGAAGAGATTATTCAAAGAGAAAAAGATCCGAAAAGCAGGTTCTCGTCAAATGAGGGGCTTAGGCGTGCATTAGAGGTTGCCTCAGTTGATTAGATTAGCCTCCATTGATTTGCTTGAGCAACTTTGATTCTGTACCTCTCAAATATGACAATATCATCCAAATCGTTTCATTGAAACAGGCCAACTGCTTTCAAGACATCATTTAAAACATTCAAGTCACTTCAGAGAGCATAGATCTTGACATGTTTGTATTGTGATTGATTTTGTAATTTACATCGCTATTTTGTTTTGTTTATAATGGTCATGGGAATCTCCCTTGGCAAAAGAAAGCTTCATTGAAACAGGCCAATCTACTTTCAAGACATCATTTAAAACATTCAAGTCACTTCAGAGAGTATAGACCTTGACATGTTTGTATTGTGATTGATTTTGTCTATTACGTCGCTATTTTGCTTTGTTTATAATGGACATGGGAATCTCCCTTGGCAAAAGAAAGCTCCATGTCCACCAACCTTGCTTTGACACCTGTCGTTCAATCGTGACCTTCTTTCTTTCTTCCCATTTGCTACTCAAATTTCATCTTCCATGTTAAAGGATGGGACCTACAAAATAACAGGCATGTCTAGTCGCCCAACATATAGGAATTCACGCGGTAAATATGGGAAAATCTGCGCTTGGAAATCAATCTGCACGATGCGGTGTTTCAGCATCTAATCATAATCGGATGCAGGAAGGTGGCATTGTTATTGCACCAACAAGAAATAACAAGGTCATGCACACAGCCTGTTGCTTCGTTTGGTTTGCTGCACAAGCATACTTGGTTTACTGATAAGACTCCTGTTCAAGACTAGCCATGTAAATGGTTATTACAGCCTGAGGAACGGGAAAAAGTTTGGCCCTGTAGTTGGAAAATTCTAGCCAAAGAGGCAACACAGACAGGAGGGAGTTGTGATGGGTACAACAATGGGTTAGACACTTGATGACAGGCATGACAAGAAATGTGCTTATGATGAGCCCCTAGGGATTAGGCAATTCACTATATTACCATGTTAGTGGCAGCCCTTTTACTAAAGAGTCCTGTCTTATCAGGTTTACTGCTCAATTAAACTATCATTCTCTTCGATCGTTTACTCTGATATAGTGAGTGGGCATTCAAATAAACTTTTCCTTGTCGAAGTGCCAACTTGCTCGTTCGGAGCAATTAAACTATCCTTGATCCCCCAATTCTACCGGTACCTTTCCTTTATAATTGAGCATAGCTTTACTCCTTCGAATGGCACTAGGATATTGGGTCCAAACCTTGACTTCCCTATCCCAATCAGCATAGAATCAAATGCCCTCCTAGGATCAAGGAAGATCACATGCTTGATCGAAATTCTTATTCGACCCGCAAAGTCAACTTAGACCAAGATTCATTCTAAGCTGGGCGTTCTTATTGTTACTGCACCAACAAGAAACAACAAGATCATGCACACAGCCTATTGCTTCACTCGGTTTGCCGCACAAGCATAGCTGGTTTGCTAATAACGCTCCTGTTCAAGACTAGCCATGTAAAATGGTCGTTGAAGCCTGAGGAATAGGAAAGAGTTTGGCCCTGTAAGTTGGAAAATTCTAGCCAATGAGGCAACAAAGACAGGAGGGAGACGTGATGGGTACAGCAATGGGTTTGACATTTGATGACAGGCACAGCAAGAAAGTGTGCTTATGATGAACCCCTAGGGATTAGGCATTTCCCAAAGCCCCCACTACAGAAAAGCATCAAGAGGGGCAGACAAGCCTTTGCTTTATTTCACGGGAGTCTTCATTTTGCATCAAATCAAACTGATCATATCATGAACAAATCTTTCGGTAAGTCGGTTCTGGTTTCAAAAGTCCACCAAGGCATCATTTGCTAGATTATCTTTTTTCCTTCTAGGGTAGTTGGTGATGATTGTAGTAACGCTATCGTTTGTACTTGGAATCTTTTTGGTGAATAGGCAAAAGGGTTAATTAAAAAAAAAAGAAAAAAAGATCTGGAGCTTTTTTGTTGGGTAAACACTATGAATTGCAGTAGCCAGAAAAGTGAAAAAAACCAAAAACGAATAATAACAGCATCAGATTCAGCCATGCGCAGGAAACGGCTACTTCAGCCTGTACTGGGAATTAGATTCCGCCTTGCCTGGTCTGTAAACAGACCCCTACGAAACCACTGGGTGCTTTTCTAGTGCGACATGGGAATTTTGTTAATCCATTCATCGATTGTGCCATGTGTATGCAGACCCAAGTCCACTCATTTCGTTTTTCTTTTGAGATGTAATGTCATGTGAGATACATTTTGTGCAAAGTTTCATTTGATGGGCAATGCCAATTGAGACCACACAGGGTTGCTTGGACGGGCCCTACATGGTACATGATTGAGATCGCTTTCTGACTTCATTGAAAAGGGCAAAGGAGACTTCAAATGTCTTTTTCATTGTTCTTTCACCTTGCACAGTGCATAATATGCTCCATTTACTCTCTCCTTTTTCTTGCATCCTTTTCCACTTCCCCCTCTTTTTGAAATCCCTAAATCTAAATTCATTCGCGAATTCTAGTTGCCTCGGTCATAGCCGTGACTAGTGGTCACTCATGGGTAGTTGTTTGCAAATCATAGCCATGAACAGGTTGTCTTTTGGGAGTCCTCAATAATGAGACCATGTGATATGCTTCTTGTGGCCTTTTTCATCAGCTTCCACTATGCATCCTCGTTGTGGTCATTCTTGAGACGGGCTAGCACAATTGGCCATAATACGGTTGTGACGTCCCACTCACAACCGTGACAAATTTCTTTGTAGATAAGAATGGTAAGTCTTTACTACTATCTCTGAACAGCGAATGTGGATCTTAGCGGATCTTGTGAACTCTCTCTTTGATTGGTACTTGCCTTTGAAAGAGGATAGATTTTTAGAGACAATGAATTTCAACTTTTGAGGCATCACTATCCGACATACCAAATTGCTTCAATTTTCCACAAAAATACGGAAGAGGTTGATTTTGTTCATTGAATAAATTTGAAAAACTTTCTTGCCAATGAAACTTGGACCATGGATTACTTTCACATTTCGATAATACATTGATGCACATTGAAAAATCAATAAAGATTTTTTTTATTATGATTAACGAGTTCGAAGACGTATTAAATATGCTCAATTATGTCGATTCCTTTAATGTAATATATTGTTGAATTTAGTTTCCTTAATTTGGCAATAATTTCCTAAATCAATGGGATTTATATCCTTCACTTTAAGCTAACACCAAGATTATAGATTCCACATTTTTCTGAAGCAAGACTAGTCAAAATAGAAATTGCGAATTCAACTTTGACTAAACACAAAATCATTTTGAAGGAATCAAATCAAATTGGCAATTCCTGGTGGTTAAAAATTTATTACTATAAATGATTGAGATATTGTTAAAATCATACGAGGCGGCTGTTAATTTTTTTTTTAAAACTGATGACGTAATAATCCAAACTGATAAGCTAAAAATTCGGGGCGGATTGAAAACGTATCATTTTGGAAAAGCCGAAATAATTTAGCCGCAGACTACCCAAAGTAACCCCGCTCTCTCTCTCTCTCTCTCTCTCTCTCTACACTCGAGAAGTTCGCCGCCGATGGAGAACGACGGGGAGGCGGCGGCGGCGCATCAGCCGGAGCCCGGCAGGGGCGCCGGAGGAAAGATGAGGAGGCCTCCGAACCGCAACCTGCGGGCCACGCCCTACGCCCGCCCCAATTCGAACAAACCTCAGGCCGTTGCCGTCGGCGGCGGCGGCGGCGGCGGGTGGTTGTCGAAGCTGGTGGATCCGGCGTACCGCCTGATCTCCGGCGGCGCCACCCGCATATTGCCCTCGCTTTTCTCGAGGTCGCCTGCTCCTGCTTCGCTCCCTCCTCTCCATGACGACAACGACGATGACGACGACGGCAGCGACGACAACGACGACGACGACGGCAGCGACGATGACGGCGACGGTCTGTTAATCTCTCCTCAGTTCGCGCTTTTCCAATCTTCGCTGCCTGTAGTTGTTCTCGTGTGCTTTGGTTAGTCGGCATGGATGATCAGATGAATTGAGGTCAAGTTTTACCGCTTCTTGGTTGATTCCCGTGATTAGGGTTTTTTGTTTGCTTCTGCTCTATTCAAGAGAGGTTTTCGGTACTGTCTAGTTGGGTCCGTAATGGAAGCACGTTGTCCATTCCTCGGTGATGTGAAGTAATTTCTTTCTCTTTGTTTATGCTCTTTTTTCAGTGATTGAAGAAGAGAAATAAGTGTTGAGATGATTAGAGAGAAAAAAAAAAAAGCGATGGAATTTGCTAAAATGTATTGCTTACTGTTGTTATGCATACAAGTAAATGTATAAATCTTTGAAAGTAGCGTCTCAAATTTAGTATCTTTACCATCTCCCACTGCATATAGAAACTCTGCTTTTGAAAACATCCCAGCCTTGCCTAATTCGCTTCCAAAGCCTGATTTTTATGTGCTCGTTGACTAGATTTAGTTATCCTCTCTGTATCTTCCAAACCAAATTCGCAATCTGTACCCTCCTCCAAGGACTGGTTTTCTCCACATTAAATCTCCACAGCCATTTTTGAAGGAAAGCTTTATTTACAAGAATCAGTGCTTTACCTCCAACCCCCATTGACAACTGTTGGTGTTACAATATTCCAATTAACTAGATGAGATTTCGGATTGTGATCCTAATCTAATACATAAATTATTTATTTCAGTATTCAAGGACTAAAGAAAATAGAGTGGGAACTGTAAGAACCGAAGTTTGGTTACACAACTCACTTTGCAAAGCTAGACTCCATTATATGTGTGTCTTTTTAATGTTCTTTTCCATGTCAGCAATATCTGATAATGAAAAATAGATATGTTCTCTTCATTATTAGAATCTGTCTATGGAGTGGTTTCTGTTTTGGGGGACGTGCTTCTAATGTACAGAAGTTGTTTATGACTATGAGAAGTCTTCAAGGATTACAGTTAAACAAAAAGGATGGTGTATGACCGAATAAAAGTATTAGGGATCAATTATACAACAAGAAAAATTTCATTTGGTTTTTGTGCACTCCTAGTCTCCTACTGTCAAGAATGCTTGTTTTTGTATGGCTGATCTTGTCAGCCACCATCTTGCATTGATTTTCTTCTATTGCAAGGGAATTTGCTTTGTATTGCTAGCTTGATTTTCTTTGTTGAGGAAGTTTAAAGGTGAACTATGCGTTCAAGGTATACTTTTACTTTAAACATTCAAAATTCGATTTTTGTTTAATATCAAACACCCCAATTCTTTTAAAGCATATAAATGCTGACATTTTGATTCATGCAGATTTTTTCCTCTGTGATTTTTGAGAATATATATATATATATATATATATATATATATAATATTAGGCAACTCAAAATAAGTTTCTAAGCTGCCCCTAGCTCGAGATAACTGATTCTCTGCTTGTCCAATGTATGTACTCCCTTCTGGGCAGCTGTGGAGTGCATTTCCTGCTCAAGATAATTTCTTATGTTCACTTTGCATATATTCAGTTCTTGTTTCTTTTATGTATAGCTGTTTCTCGACATAGTATGTTATTCTCTTCCGGGCAGTTATAGTGTGCGCTCCTGCTTGTGATTTGCATGTGGACCGTATATCATCCTCCCTTTATTTTAGTGCGTCCTCTGGTTATATCTTGGAATGTGACCTTTGTAACTTCAATATTCAGACTTGCTTAGATAGCTATTTCTGTATGCTATGCCATGTTCATATTTTCAATTGGTGTGATGTTCTGTTATAGATAAGTTGAAGAGAGAGATCGATCAAGATGTTAGAGGGAGTAACCACGAAGGCAATTCAGATGTAAGTTACTGAATAGCTCTTGTTCATGTTGAGGCACTCCAGATTGTATTCTGGTTAATAGTCTTGCAAATTCTTTCATGATTTCTGGATCTTGCATTTTTTAGGATATTGCATGAGGTCTTTGTTGTTCTGGTTGACTGGGTTCATTCTGAAATAGTTTTATAATTGTGAAGTTACTGAACAAAAAGAGTGGCTGATGGTGCCACGTAAAACTATTATTCTCCAAGCACTGCAACTTTGTCCCTATGTTCTTCATCGCCGTGTCATTTTTGTTCATGTTTTATTTTGCCAAAATTCAAGTGATTCTGTCAAATAACTTATGTGGTGCACCATTATCCATATATTTCTGGGTAAAGATGCATGCTTTCCTGTCATGTTTTTCAAGGAAATCATCGTTTCCTACACGTGACACCCTTGCTCGTGTGGCTCTATATGCACACGGCTTTTGAGGTCAGGTGTTTGGATTAACTATCTTGTCCCAAAAGTAGCTTCCAACATGTGCTTATCTCCATCAAATGAAAGGTATACGTCTTTCTAATGACAGACGTTGTTTTATTTTAATCTCATAGTTTTCTACCATTGGCTTCATTTTTCTTTCTTTTTTATATAATGTTGATGATGTTCTTATAATATGCAGCTGGGTTTATCAAGATCAGCCAAAGTAGAAAATGCTGTTGCATCTGATCTACCAAAAAGAATTGTGTTTGATGGGTACAAAGAATTCAAAACAACAGAAAACAAAGTAACTGACCCTCCAAAAGATGGTACCCTTCCTGAAATTGAGCAGCTGATTAGAGGAAAAATGTTCTCCAGGTAAATCAATCTTTTGTCTAAAGGTTAAATGTACTATGTACTAAATTGTCCTGGTGCACGTTAACCTGTGAAGTGCTTCGTCTTTTTGAGTTCATGCATATGTATCTCTTTTCTGAAAAGTCATTCGCGATAATTTATTGTGCAATTTTATCTTTTGAGAAGTTTTGTTTTCTTACCTTTAGGTTCTTTAGTGAGGGAGGTGAAGGGTAAAGATCAGAATGATGACCTCTTAGGTGTTGGTGAGGGGGAAGTACCACTAGGCCAAACCTTGTTTCTGTAGTTTGTTCTGAATTGTATACCTTTTGCAGAGAGTTTCCTTCTTTCTTCTGGTAAATTGTTTGTTTCAAATATGCGCTTGTGACAACTTAAAGTGGGCAGGTGGAAAATGGTGGAAGGAAAATTTGGTTTTGTTGGCAAAATTTCAACCTGCTTTTTAGAAATTACTTTGTCCTTGACTCTTTAATGGCTTATTAATCTTGCACAGTAATTCTGGTTGACAATGTATAATCGATAGGGACTCTGAAAGTTAACCAACAAGATTTGTACATAATACTATTCAGGGGATGTCTTTTTTGTTCCATGCCTTGATGGTTTTTATCATCATGCAGGGATGAAATTAGTCGTCTGACTGAGTTATTAAAATCAAAGACTGTTGATCCACCAAAGATGAAGGAAAGGGAGAACAACTCTGAAATGAATGCTGTGGGTGAAGTTGAGGTCCATGCAATTGTGCCTCACATTCCAAGCAAAACAAATGGGGGAGTGCAGGGAGTTTTGAACAGAGCTCTATGGGAAGTTTCAACGCCCCTTCATCATTCAAATGTAAGTAGAGTAGATTCTTCTATACGTTTCTCTGTCAGAACATGTTTTCTCGAATGTTTGTGCTAGAGTACACAGGCATAAGGCCAATGAATCCGAAGCAACTTGTAAAGAATGCCATTGTTGTTTTAGATGTGAGCCAAGGATTCTCAGAATAGAATGACCTAGAGATCCCTTGAGTTAGAGAGAAAGTTACTGGATTGCTGTAATTCATATTTTGGCCATCATGACAGATAAGTTCCGTTGGCATCAATAGTTGGTAACTGATGCTTGGTCACTTGATGGTTCGGCAACTATCAAGATGTCTTATTATGAGGTTTGTGGCCTACATCTAATTATGTTGTATTCGTGAGTTTTCAGCAGTTTGAAATCTTTTTTTACAGAGAATGTTGAAGGTAGCTTAATATTGGAAAAGCTGAAGGATAAATCTTATTTTTCCTTGGGATCTAAATAGCTTATTGAGATGACTATGGATACATGTGATTTTCTAGCATTCTTTGCCCCAACTTTGCCTCAAATTGTTCATGAAGCATAATGGAATTTCTTTTATGTGCTTTTGAAGTGTGTTTGATGAAGTGAATAGTATATAGTGATGCTCTTCCTGCACCTCCACCATGCTTTTATTGGAAATAAATATTAGAAGGTATTCGAATGTGCCTTGGTACATAGCATTAGTGAGTCTTTGTTGGGGTTGATGACCTTTTGCTTCTTTTTAGTTTCTGCTAGCTGTTTTGTAAAATTTTATGGGACCAAAGCTAACTATTCTAAATGGTTAATTATTAGATGAAGGTGTGGTTTAATATTTAAGGGCATGCTTGGTTGCATTTAAACAAAAATGAAAAGACTCCGTTTTCTTTCCTACCAAAATTTTAAAAATATTATTCAAAGTTCAAAAAATTATGTAAAAGTTGCATGTAAATTTACATTGCAACACTTGAGCGTTGTGAAAGTTTAAGGAGAATCAGATTTCATAAAAGTCGTGCATGAGTTGCAAGATTTAGATTAAGCAAATAGAAAAATTAAAAATTTAATCCAAACAGCCCCTAAATGGTTTAACAGTGCCCGTCACACTTAGGTGTGACTTTGATGTAAGACTAAAGCTTGGAAATATATATGGGGAGGCAAATGAGGGATGTGGAAGGATTTGAATTCAGGATCTCATGCTATGGCACCTTGAGAAATTTTGTAGGATCACAACCAACTGATCTAATAGTTTAAACTATTAGATCATGGCATGATTAATTATTTAACTGGTCTAACATGTTTATTATTCTCCCCGTGTCGGGACATTTCCCAAATATAGTGTGGATTGCTTCTTGGTGTCTGTAATGTTAAGGCATTTTATAGTGCCATCTTGTCTAATGAAGAGCATCAGATTGTCTCTTTGGTATTCTAACATAGGTATCCTATTAAATGTGTTGTGATGCCATCTCTCAAGTTTATAAGTTAATGAAATTTTTCTGCTGTTTTCACGTATGTTTATAAATAGCTAAATATCTGTATCCTTTTCAAAAAAGCTACTCAAATAGTACTGTTTCTTATGCATGGAGTGATTTTCTTCAATCGAAGTGGAAGCCGTTGGTGCTAGCTCGTGAATTTTAATATGGTGTTAGCAGTGAAACTCTGTTTATTTATTTGATGGTGATGCTCTCTCTCTCTCTCTCTCTCTCTCTCTCTATATATATATACTCTGTTTATTTATTTGATGGTGATGCCTCTCTCTCTCTCTCTCTCTCTCTCTATATATATATATATGGGGAGGCCATCTTAGACCGGATGAAGTTTTCTTCAGGTGTTAAGAGTTCCACTTCAGTCTGGGCATTGTTATCTTCTGTTGACTTGAACCAAATTTAGAAAACTGGTAATGTTTGTTCTGACAATACTTATGGTGCTCTGAAAACTCTGCAGTTACGTGATGAAATTGGTGCTTCACCTGTCGACATTGCTAGAGCATACATGGGAAGTCGAGCATCAGAAGTTGGCTCTATTCTTAAAAGTAACCTGCCAGAAGATCCGAAAGCATTGCTTCGTGTGGATGGCTGTTTACAGAAACCTTATAGTCCATCGCCTCTACCCAAGTCATCTCTATGCTGGCCTGGTTCAGTAGTACAAGATCAGTATTTGACCCCACAGACTCAAAGAGGCAGACATGCGACTCCAAATTTCCGCAGAACCCCATATTCAAGACCTGTACATTCTATGTCCAAGTCTACGGTATGCAAAACATGTTCTGTGAATTTTTAATATCAATTTGATCTGTAACATATGTGCCTGTCAATGTGGACATGCTCATCTGCTTGTGAAGCAAATAGAATACTCCTAATTGTTCTCCAATGACAAATGGGAGAAGTAAAGTCACCAGATGCAGCTGCAACTGAGCTAATTGTTCTGGTTAATGACGTCTTATCTTTTATCAAGATGGTGTTGAACTTAAAGGACAGATAGGAGTAATGGTGAAGTACAAAATGAATGTCTATGTACTGTTTTGCCGTCTCTTTTGCACTCTAATATGTCATTAATCCAAATCAAAGCTGGGTCTGGGTGAGTACTTTTTCTGGCCGAGCATGGTGCGAGTGCGTGCTTTTTTGGAAGCAATTGGATCAGTTATCATGGCAATGAAAATTCTTCGTGAATATGGAATCAAGTTGAATGTCTCCTACGGCAGTAGTGATGAATATGAATCTTTGTTTTTGGATTTGTTTGTTTTTAGTCATAATTTAAATGTAATCAAATAATTAGCATTAAGATGCAAAACATACATCATAAACTGACTCTTGTGGTTACTAAAATTGTGTTTTTCCATGCTTTTAAGAGTGAAACCTATGATTCTGGTGAACTAAAATTGATTGTATTAGATTTGTTGGAATGTACGCAGGTTAGATTCAGAAATGATGAATTGCAAGGTGACCATGGATCCATAGGACCCATTCGTAGTTCAAGGCAAAAGTTCATCACTGGAAGTGCCCAAAAATTTAGTAGTTTTCCTTCTTTAGTTGGTTCTTCCCAGAGGGAAACAACTGACTTCTGCATGCCTTCTTTTCCTGCCTTCAACAAGAATATGGAGGCTGGAGGAACAAGTAGCAGTTCAAAACCTCAATCAGTAGAAAACAAGTCACTAAATTTTGAGGTTGGTGTCTCAACTGTTCCCTCACATTCTAGTCAGATGGCTAGAAAGATACTGGAGCATCTTGATAGAAGCATTCCAACTCCCAAGGATAAGGCTGCAGAGTTGAAGCAAGCCACTTTGAGGAAAAAATCTGAGTCTTCTGATGTTGCTCATTCAATGTTGAGTAGCGGTAATTTATCATATCTGTCTGCTTCTGTTAAATATGGCAAAGCAGACGAGACTAACCAGATGAATGCTGCTCTTTCAAATGGAGGTACAGGAACTCCATTTTTTAGAGTTCCAGCGGAAGAGAATGTTAACAAAACTGCTAATGCTGCAAAAGGACACTTGTCCAGTTTTGATGAAGATATTTGCAATGCTATCCCGGTTCCTGGAGTTAATGACACTGCTTCACTAGACTCTGGTGTGGCTGACAAGTTTGTCTCCAAGAGGACAGATAAGGTACTGCCTCAACTTTGCAATGGTTTTCTACCACAGAGACAATCAAATTAACTGCGAATGGGTTTCCTCCCATTTTTTTATCAGCAATTTAGACCTTTAGCGGCAGTTAAGACATGAGTTGTTTAATATTAGATGCTCGCTCTGATTTAGAGCTGACAGGTGCCTAAGGTATGATATTCGGTGAATGTCTTAACTGATTAGCTCTTTCTTACAATGGTGAAATTGATAGGAAATTCGTATCCAATAGCTTCTTTAAAGCTATACTGATATTAGGAGACTAGCTGTCCTTTTTCAGTCATTTTTTGATGTGGAAGTAGATTCCACCCAAGTATATGAACACTGGCTTGTATTTACAGATATATGCTGAAAGATTCTCATATAGATGTCTTTCTGATTGGGTCATATGCAGGATGTCTCCAAGGAACTTCCAAGGTTTTCTGACTCTCGTGGACATATGATACCAAAGAAACCGGCTTCAGGATCTAAAGCAGCTCTTCCGCATATTTCCATTGATAAGCCTCAAGTAAGGGCTGCGGTTTCTTCTGATAATAGCGCTGGGTTTACGTTTCCCATTTCTGCTTCGCGTGGGATGTTTCCTGAGCCACCAACGCCGTCCATCATGCCTCCCTCTTTTGTCGATAGTCTGGATCAACCAAAAGAGGATTCCGCCATTCCCTCTTACAAGTTCGGTCTGCGGAGGTCTTCACCTGCCCTTATCTTTTCTTTCCCTTCAACAAGCAATGCCTCAATTCCCAGTGACGCCTCAGATCTGAAATTTAATTTTGGATCCGATAAGAAGAAGATTTCTTTTAGTTCAGTAGGAAAAGATGCCATCTGCTTTTAAGTGTGAGACATATCTTTGGGTTACCTTCATCAAATTTCTTTATTTTTCTCCTTTTCAAAGAGAGAGTTTACCCGGCCATTTGAATCTATTTTCTACTTAGTTTGTGGTCATAGGACTTTGATTGAACATGCCACATGGGTGCATTTCAGAGCCACAAAATTGGCCTTTTATATATTGTTAATGTGGTCTATGGGGGTATCGATGCTTGATCAAAGCAAATATCACATTTTCACGAGCAGCCATAGACGTTATTAATCAGACTGTCTCTGGCTCTTGAAGATTAGTCTAGCATCACAAACTTTTGAGGCAAATTGTGCGAGCTCTTCTTCTTCTCCTTCATTTCTTTACCCTGGAAGACAAAAATGGGGAGGAATGGGAAGCTGAGACGATTTTGCCATGTTTTAGGAAGATCGTCACGTGAAGGCGTGCTTTTTTTTTTGATGCCTGGGAAGTTAATGTGAAGTACTTAAGATATGATCCACAGTCGTCATCCATCGCTCTTATCTGGGCCTCACGGTTCTTGCTTCTCGTGATTGCGGAAGGATATAAAAAAGTGAGCGCAGTTCAACCATAATGAAATTTCACGCTGTGAGATTTGCCCAACTGGTTACTGGTTAGAAGGTTGATTTACTGGGTTCACGACTCCGGTTCTCCATCTTATTCATAGGACGGCTGGTCACGCTTGTTGGTTTCCTTAAGAAATACTTAAAAACAAATTTTGCCCGCCCAAGGCCTGAAACAATGTAAAATCTGACCCTACATGGAGGAAACAGTAGATAGACTGACGGGGTAAGCCCACTTTTTGCACGGTCCAGTCGACGTGTTTCAATATCTCAAAATTTCTACTTTGCCCGTCCATGAGGAGGGTTTAGGAGCATTTTGGGAGCGACACGTGGCGGGGGTTCCGACCACTGGGGGACGAACATGCTGTCGTTCACAGAACATGATGCCTCATGGGAGTCACATGCTCCCATCCGATGACTCACGGAAGAGGGAGGAAAGAACTTATCACCTTGCGTCTGTGCTGGAAACCCAAACCCATGTGGTGAGAGAGAGGGTAATTGGGCCCTGTACCAGAAATTTGCAATCAGTCTGAGCAATTCTGTGGATGGGTCCCAATCAAAAGGGTGCTGTGTGCTCTTGTAGGAACACTAGGGATCAAGGCATATAAAGATTCCAAAGAGCAAGCAAGTGCGTGAGAGAAGGGGGAGAAATCAGAGAGAGAGAGAGAGAGAAAGAGGAGCAGAGAGAGGGGGCCGGGGGACATCAGAATTGAAATTGAATGCTTTGATCAGACATTGAGCTTGACGTTTCAGATTCTAATTGTCAGAAATAGGTGGCAGCGCAATGCAGTGAGAGCAGCCCCTCTACCTATTTTTTTTTTTTTTTATTATAGATAATTGAAGTGCGACGTGAGTCCAAAGCATGTAAATCCTTTAAACTAATTTATCTAAAATAAAATTCACATGATTAAAAATTGGGATGCATTATGCTTGTATGTAAGAATACATGCAAAAAATGTCTCATCCTTAAGGTCATTGAGCCATGGCTCCATCCACTACATAAAATTGAAGATCGAACTCCTAGGGAAAATTTATCATTGTCGATGCATTGTTTATCTTGTATTACTGGTGTGTTGAAAATGTAAAATGTTATATGAAGGGGTTCTTTTAATAATTACTTAGAAGCACTCCTTGGCAAAAACTCTCTTTTATGTATTTCTGTTAAATGATATATAGCTTCTCTTTTCTTTCAAAAACAAAAAGAGAGGAAGAAAAACATTTTTTGGGTGCTTTCTGAATTCTGATAAAAGCAGCATATGCCAACTTGTAATCTGCTATGTTATCTCTGTTCAAAAAAAAAAAAAAAATCTGCTATGTTATCCTACATTGCTGATCCCGAGGTGCCCCGATGGTTTTTATTCTCTCCCATCTTTTTCTTCCCCCTCCCCCGCTAACCCCACCTTTTTCTCTTTTTCCCATTTTAAAGCTGTACGGCCTCTTCCCCCATATTTTGGTTTGCTGGGAACTAGGCTTACAACATTTTGATTTTGTCAGCCGTTCATAGAAAACTTTTGAAATGTTTGCGAAGAATGACATTGTGTATAGGAAGTACGATAAAATGAATTTGAACATGACATTTTTAAGACGATGAATTAATCCGTCGAGGGTTCATAAAACCCTTAAAGCGAGGGAGATTTTTCTCTCTCTCTCCTTTTCCTATTGTTTTTATTTTCTGTTTATGCAAGGCCTTGTCCACAATGTAGTCGAGGCTTACTTGCTGTGGGTTATGAGTTTGCGAGTTTATGGGAAAATACATTAACAGGAACATGCGTTATTTCTGCTTCATAAAAATTGGGAAAACTCAATATTGCCTGCCTCCCATCTACAGTAATTTCTTATAACTTTCATGACATAAATCATATGGCATGATGATGTAGTATCATGGATATTCTCAATTTCGAAAGTTGTGTATATTATTATGAAGAATGTGAAATAAAGAAGAATATTTCAGTAGCTAGTACTACCATGTCTATAAAGCCTAGCAATAAATTACCAGAAGATATACTCAGGGCGGACTCTCTTCTCTGCAAGGCATTTTGGTGGCTTGAAGTGCCCTCTGTTTCACTGGTATCTTCTCTCTCCACAGCTAGTCTTGTTTGGCTCACGGATTTTGAGGTTTTTAGGACCAAAAGTTAAGAAGTGACAGCTTATACAGTTTGGATAAGGGCCAAAAAGAGGCATTTATGAGAAAATAACAAGTTAGTCCGGATCAAAAGTCATTGTCGTTGCACAGACCATCCATCCTTGCAGTTGAGTCGTAATCATTTAACAAATAACTACAAATAATAGACTGCCCATTATGAAAATGACAAGACAACCTTGATGAACATTGTGTATCTCTCTGGCATTAGTTAACTATCAATAATAATTGATCGGAGGAACAAACGTGTTTGTGCTTTATAATTCACGGTTGTGCTTTTATTTGTGTCTCTCTACGTGAATTTAGCATGAGAAGGAGATCATTCGAAACTTCTTTTGCGGGATAAATACGGTGACATACGAGTAGTAGTTGATGTACTCGAATTATACTAAATTCCTCGAGTCTAACTGCCTAACCTACCTGACAAGACTAGTGTATATCCATCATTATATCAGCTATGACCCAAGATCTGAAAGTTTCTCTAAGTCTTCTGTATTGTTGGAGAAATGGACATACAAAAGAAGGCAAACAGAGAATATCTTACTAGTACAATCAGTAGTCCAAAGTTTGTCCTTTCCCCTTGACGGGCTCTGTGGGACTTAGTTCTTCAAATCTTTCCATGACTAACTTTGCCAAGTTAACTAAAGATGTCCTGAACTTTGCCTCTTCTGGGCAAATGCTCTTCTGACGGACACATCAACTGATTAATTAGCTCGCGATTCACTTGTGACTCAATGGCTTGAATTACATAAGCTGTCGGTAGATGATTTGACTTGTGAATCAGAAATTACAGTCGCTTAGTGAGAAAATTCGATTCAGCTTTGAGCTTTTAAAGCATGAACCTGACATGTGGCAAAAGCTATCGGACTGCATCTGAAACTTCGCGGGAATTGCAAGTACCTATGTTGGACAAACCTGATTTCTCACAAGAATTCCTAAGGTTATGAGCGAAATGTAGATTATCAAGTTCTAAACCTTAAAATTTTTCGCAGTTGATCGATCCCTGAATCTTTTTTAGAAGCTGCCTATGTTGCAGTCGATACTTTATTATCAAGTGGGAAGACAACAGAATTTTCTGGGGCATTTGACAATGAATGAATTTTGATGTCTAGTGGTTATACCGATGGAAAGCATCATTGTCTCGGATTGATACCTCTTTAACAGAGCCAAGCGACAACGCATTATATCACCGTGTCGAGTTGGCTAACCTAGCGAAGAGTAGAGTGCACTCCCGAGATCAAATTCGGCTTTGCTCAAAAGATCTCATTAAACACTGAAGAAATCGGCTGAAGAAAAGAAAAAGATTTAGAGTTGTCTTGTGATAAAGCTGGTGAACGTGGATTTTGGTATGATGAGGAAACTACGCTTGTAGATGATACAACTTCAACATAACGACTCGAAGAGTCGAATTCGGCCATAGAAAAAGCGATCCTAGTGAGCGATGTTCCCTTTTAAAGTGCTAGCCTTTTGGTAACTTTGCTTACTGAAGAGCTGCTTGAATGAAGAAAGGGCGTGTCGTTTTCTAGGGTTCCATGTTGCTTGAGACTCACATTAGCTGAGCTACTCCTCTCTCGAGAGGAAAGTAGATGCGCAGTGGAATGTGAACCCTAATTGCAATTATTAGTCAAGAACAGCATAAGGCCAAGTTTGAATGAAGCTATACAGAGAGCTTTTCTCTCTAGCTATTGCTTTTCAGGAGGATCTTTGGACACTGAGATTGGATGCCAGATATGTGGTCCAATCACTTTATGAAAAAATATCAGGAGTCTGCCATTTGCAGCCTATGCTTGGGCACTTAGATCCCTTTTTCTAGACACCTACTTTCATAACAACAAAAGAAGCAAGAAAGGGGAAAAGAAATGAGAACACAAAAAGAATAGCATCTCTTAAGTATAAGGCATTATTCGCGAGAAGAACGTGGTGATGTCACTATCCATGACTTCGAAATCGTGATTTAAGAATGGCTTACTCACTGTAAACCCTAGTCATGGTAAATAGTATCGGGTATTTAAATTTTTCGATAATATTATCGGAGGATTTTTCCTTGCAAAAAATGGTGTCGGGGCCATGTTGTGTCCAACATAATAATTTTTTGAAGTATATGGGCTTAGATAACGTTGCCTCGACTATTTAGGAGTATCTAGTTGTTAAGCAAAAAGGCGATGATGAACCAAAAACATAAAATTGGGAGAGTAAAAAGAGCAATACAAGAAATTGATATGGCTTGGCCGGTGACCTCCATCCACAAGCGAAGGAGAAGCGACAATTAATAGGTCAGAATTTGGAGTATGACAATAAATAAATAAAACTCTCTAAACCTCAGGCCCCTGAATAAAATGGATATTTTTCACACATTCTGAAATATCAAAAGTTGAAGAGTTATATGATTGCCCAAGGAAAAAGTTGAACAGTTAAACTGGTCAATAAGAGGCTGCCACAAAATTTATTGGATTAGGTTAAAAGAGGACCAACATTAAGGAGTTCAAATCACAAAACAATAATGAAAGCATCCCAAAGTCCCGCATCAAATAGGAGATTTATGTAAAGTGATTCATAATTAAGACTTACCCTTAAATTGTCACTGCTTGGTGTGATTACTCGATCATTCCTTTTGGGGCCTTTGGTCCATATGGAATAAGTAAGATCTTTAGATAGTATCAGAGTCAGACTCCCTAAGTAGATGTGTAGTTCATGGATGGATTAGGTCCATACCTAGTCTAATGAGATTGGAGAGTACTCATCAAGGCAAGAGGGCTTGGACAAGGTACAACTTTCGGAAAACTTCTAAGATGTTGGAGAAGGTAGGAATGAACAGATCACTCTCCATTAAGGGAAGTATCGCTTGATGAGTATGTTGGTTCTTTAAGTTGGGAAGTTTGTGACATCCTAAAATATCACATTGGATTGGGATGGCCTTGCTAAAAAAATTCGTAAGTAAGATCCAACTTCAAATGGTCACCAACTTATATGGTTACTTGAATGCTCATTTTAAAAACTTGGCATGCCTGGAATGGCTTGAATTGTTACAAAATTACTGTACACATGTACATACATATCTAGGTTTGTGTTAGAGAAAGATGATTGTGACGGAAAACACACATAACATAGGTTTTTTTTAATGGATAGGGAGAAGCAACATTTAGGTTTTCTTAGATATGCAACCTTCCTTTCTTTCTTGATTTATGAAACTTGACCTGTATTGTGTGTACCGTGATGCTTATGTTGCATGCTTGCGTGCTCAAACAGTATGCTATTTCTAGGAAGACGATGTTTTCTTCAGATGGCACATGAGTTGTATCTGTGAACTCCTTGTCATTCTGTTCAGCCGTTAGGACTGCCCACCACACCCAGGATGCAAAATTAGGCTAAATTAAGGAAATTACTCACCCCAATATTAAAAAAATTTAAATCGAGCATATTTTCCTCCATCTTCAGTTGGGGACCCGTCGGCTAGCCTTCTGGGTTTACAAACACGAACATCTCTTATATTTGTATTTAATTTAGTTTTCATGTCAAAGATTTCCATAACTTTGTAATCACTGTAAATTAGACCCATGAATTATTTCGAAATTCCAATTCAAGATAATTGTCCGGAATCCTCATCTATTCAAGGAATTAACCTCTTTGCTCTTCCTAAAATACCATTTTAAAAGTCTTTGATATATTAAATAGATAGGATGGAAGTTCAATTGGCTTTTTGAGTTAAAAAAAAGCATAGCAAATGTAACGTGTGAATGGTAACATTTTTATTTGGGGCAACAATTTCTTTTTAAAAATAATTATTTTCTATTTCTGCTCCTCGAAACAATTTCTGAGTAAAACAATGTATTTGATAACTATATAAAATTTTTATTCTCAAAATAGAAAAAAATAGGAATACGTTTGGTATGATCTACAAAAAAAAAGGAACACATTTGATTGTCGCTACTTGCTATTGTCGCAGCTTGCTGCCACCGTCGCCAATTGTCAGTTGGTGGTGATTGGTAGTGGCGGGCGGTTGGTGGCGGGGGGTGGTCGATGATGGCGGGCGGTCGGCAATGTCAGCAAGCGGGCAGCAGTGGCAGTGATGATGATGAGTGGCAGGCGGTGGCTCGCGAGAAGCGGTGAGGAAGAAGAAGAAAAGAAAAAGAGAATAAAAAAATGACTTATTTGTAAAAATTGTTATCGGGAATAAGAAGCTACTTTTTTCCATTTATTGTTTATGTTCTAAATCTATTCCCCGGCTACTTTTCTATTCCAGGAAATAGAAAAATTAGTTAACGTTACCAAATAGATTTATATTCTTTTTTGATTCCGGAGAACAAAAGAACAAAAGAACATAGGAACAGAAACATTCCCATGCGCTACCCAAATGGCCATTTTCTCACACCATTTAATTTCCTTTTGTCTAGTAAATTTACTATAATCCATGCACACATTATTCAATGTGCAGTAAAACAAAATTTTTCAGGAATCCTTGTAGACAGCGAGAATAAAGTAAGAACCTGCGACTCCCATGTGTTGCTAACGACATGAGAAGGGGAATAAGACTACGACTCCCCCGGCCGAATAAGCCTTGCTCCTCGAACCTTATTCAGTTTCGTCATATGGAGAATCATGTGTTACAATTCTCTTTCGAGAAGCGGCCAGGATTCTCTCAATTTGATTGTGTACGCACACATGAGCACATGCCAATAATATGCGCAACGAAAGTTGTGTCGACACGTAATAATTCCCCCTTCAAACCTTGTTGGTGAAACCTTACCTAATGCACTTGAACGGTGCAGTTTATATTCATATGTGAGAATGAGTAGAGCTGAAAGTTAGATACCCTGTGTTATTTGAGAAAAAAAGAATTGTGTATGAACCTTATCGATAATTTCTTTTGGATGTGGTATACATATTCGTCCATGCTACTGAAGCTAATGGAAGTATTGGGTTCTATTAGGGTCGTCATGGTTCACTTTAGTTCGGTTTGACTTATTTTTCTGTCCAAATCAAACTTAATTGATTTGTAATAAGAATGTTGATCAAAACTTTAAAGTTAATTGTTATCGCCTTGGTTCAATTTTTAATGATAACTTCTATTCTATGCAAAAATTAACTTAAAATCCATACCAAACCATAGAGAGACAATATACAGGACGTTTATATCATCAAATCAACCTAATCATGCATTATATATAACAAACATAGTTTTAACCATCAAACGAAGTACTTTTTCGTTTGGGTGATGTTTACCTCCTAGGTACCTTAAACCGGACTTCTGGTTGGTGGCCATATGCTTAATCATCACCTAAATGCAGCCTTATCTTACATCCACTCATACAATACAGGAAAAAAATATCCATATCTATGTCCGAACAATAATTTCCTCCAATCTGGAGTGATGTGCATGCGAAATTAACTAAAGATAAACGTAGGTGATATTCATGGTTGTAACTCACTAACTAGAACGGTAGATAGAGAAAAATGTGACCCTTTTTTTCCCATGAAATTGGAGTAAAGTTGCTCCAATCGATTAATTATTTACAGTCACATGCAAGTGATGATTAAGTATATCACCACCAATAAGAGGTATGATTGGAGGAATTTCTTGCTAATCAGCGATGGAAGAACTGTTCTGTTGCGCTTGCGTGGACTGTGAAACCATGGATGAAATTTTGTTTCTTTCTCTATAGATCATCGCTCACGCTATCCATTTTCCCTGTGCATTTCAATGGGATTAGCTTTCCTCATATTCTTTATACTTTTTTGTCCTGTCTAACCATCCGTAAATTTAGGTTTTCTGCTCGAGGAATATTAATTTTACATCACATGTGGATTTCCACAACAAAACAAGCAGAGACTTTCTTAAGTAGTTTGTGTATTCAGCTTAAATAAAAAATGGGTGTCTACAATTTCACCCCCAAAAGCTGTGAAAGATGTTGAAAAATATGGCTTTGAATTGGGTAAAACAATGAAGACGGATATTTAGAGTACTCAAATTAGACTTTGAGGCGTGATATCACTTTCTTTAAGGATTTATTTGCCCCCACAATGTTGCTAATAGTCACCGGCAAAAATCCTTCAAGATACAACAGAGTCTCAAAATGAGAATACTATATAACAATTTTAGTATTTTTCTAGAGTCTCTCTAAAAAACAATCGAAAAAATGGCTACAGTTTTTTCAGAAAGAAGGCTTGAAAATGATTGCTCTCTGGTTCTTCCAAAAATTGACAAGTATATATAAAAAAACAGTCTTAAAACACATGCAACGCTTCGTGAAAAATTGCCAAAAAATGAACAAATGTGTCATTTCGAAATTTGCCAGTTTAATAAAGGCGTTTATCCATAAGAAGTTGAAAGAACAAACAATTACAACCCTTCGGGAAAAGTTGCAAACCGAACGAGCATCTTTTCAAAGGTTGTCTTCAAAAGACACAAACAAAAATTTGGAATTTTTAAAAAATAAAATTTCGAATTTTTATATTAAAAAATTTCCAAAAATTCTCAAAACAAAAGCAACCTTTGAATTGATTAAAATTAATAACATAACAAATAAATAAATAAATAACAAAGGGATTAGTGCTAACTAAATCTCAGGCGCTCAAAGTGCTAAGTGCGCCAAATAATCGCGCATCCGCACGCGGGTATGGTGGGGTTTAGCCCCACCCAATTATTCTTTTAGTACACGAAGAAACCCCACACTTATTAATTGGCCCACTTCCTCCCACTTTTCCTATGTGAAACAAGGAAAATGCACTTAGTTTGTTTTTACAAACAAACTTCCAATAAAAGATCTTCTATTGGATAAGATTGGCGGAGCCATACTAGGTGTTGTTGATTGCAAAATTAAAACAAATTTGAAATGGAATTTAAGTGGTGTGTAGTGGTAAGGTCATACAGATAGGATCTATCTAATCACTTAAAGATGATGTCACGAGGTCAATCGAAGGATTCGATATACCTCCCTGCTCTTGAATCGTGCGTATCCCGCATGGGGCTGCCAAAACTAAAAGTCGATGATGCATTGGGTGGATGGATGTCGTGCTCTCGGTGCACCTAGGAGTCTCTCCTACTATAATGAGATGATGGAAATGATCATGTTTCATTTAGGTATTGTGGTATTTACCTAATAAGCAACGCAACCAATTTAATTACTCGAGACAAAGCCAGTGTCACAGGTAATTGCAAGATGAGCTTAATAAATTCTACTATTGGAAGTCTTGGAATGGGAATATTATCTGATTAATGATTGTAGCTGGCTACTACACTAAGCCAGTGTCAATGTGTTGACTCACTTCTTGAATTTTGTTAAATACTCGCAAATATTAAGTAATTTAAGTAACTATCGTGTAATCCCATAAATCTTTTGCAAATAATTCGTTTACATCCTTTCAACCTATACCCGGTTTTGACAGGGAGATTTGGAGGAAAGAGAAGAGTTGATTTGAGTGGAAGAAAGAGAACAAAGTCAATATTAATTTTGAGGTCCTCCAAAAGGGGGGCAAATTTGGATAGTTGAGATTTTTTCTCATGGATTAAGTGGCTTTATCTTCTTTTCTTCTCATTTCAATTAGTTCTCCACATTTTCATCCCAATAACAAAAAAGTCATTTCATTTTTTCTTCTTTTCAATCCACGGTGATATTTTTTAACCATGTCTCTTCTTATCACATTGCTATTCACTCCATCCAAACATATGTTGGGAGTACACAACATAAGCTGTGGTACTGCTTGTTGAACGTGTGCATCAAAAGCTCTGATACAGCTTGTTAAGAAAGATTGAGAACTCAATTGAAGGAAAACAAACTCTTCTCTTTGAGATACTTTCTGCAATATGGATTAGGAGAACTTGCACATATGAGATTAATGATTCACCCCTCTCGTCTCATTCTGGAGATTAATGGTTCAAAGAACATCTAGAATTAATTGGAGAAGAGAGGAGGTGAATCTTCAACATAAATGATTTGTAACTTAAGATTTATCTTTATTTACGTATTTCATGTTTTCTTTTTGTTGCAAACACTTATAGGAGTGTGCTAGTTTACCTAGAAAGCTTTCAGAGTCATCAAATATGTGTTTGTTCCATTGTTAGAAATCAAATTGCCAATATGAAGAATGCTATTCATTTGATCTAGTTTTGATCTTTTACATGTAAGTGTAAAATAATAGAGGATGAATTCAACTCTTTTATCAGGTTAATAATTTACTGCCTTTGTTGATTTCTGCATTTAAACTTTAATGGAAATTTTTACGGAACTCACACTTTGATTTGTATATAATCCGACACACTTAAAGCCTTCCAATATGTTCAAGTATTGACATCTAGATAAAATATTCTCATAATTTTTTGAAATTTGCTTAAAATATTTTGTTAAAATTTGGCGAGAAAATCATAAGCAAGAGTCAAAAGTAGCTCATAAATTGCAACAAACAGGCTCCTCGTTTTCAAGTTGCTTCTATCAAATACGATGTCTATACCATTGTTGTCCAGGAAATGAATGTGTTAGCAAGGGTTTGCACAATACAAAGTATATTAAATAACACTTTTATTTATTAGCTTAAACTTATCTGGATTGGTTTGACAAAAAAAAAAAAAAATAACTTCTCGGGATTAGCATTATTCAATTTAATTTAGAAATCGTATGCCCAAATAAACTGCATGTTGTGGTGTGATCCATCGGATGAAGAAAAGTCATTTTGATGATCACTTGCAATATTATACAGCGATATTCCTACTTTTTTTTTTTAAATTTTATTATTAATCATCTTGAGCCAAGGAGGTCTATAGCTTGGTTAATGGAACTTTGGCACAACTTTTGCATAACGCGGTTCTGACGACTTAGAAAAAAGTATATTAGAAGTTTCACATTCAGGATGCTCATTTAATTTTCTTAGCTTTTCAAATTTTTATTTATACCTCGCCAAAAGGGAAATAACTACAGAAGATCCAAAACTTCACCCATTGTTATATATCTACTCTACACTATTTATGAAACAAAAACCCTAAACTTGTACCCATGTGGTGTAATTATCCCGAACTTTTTTATATGATACAAAAAACCCAAAACTTATACATGTGTGACACATTTACTCAAATTTTCTTTTTGAGATACAAAAAATCCCAAAATTTTTTGGGTTAAAATGTTATAAGAATACAAGTTTGAGATTTTTGGCGTCACAAGAAGAAATTTGTGGTAAATGTGTCATATTGTACAAGTTTAGGGTATATGTGTTACATAAATACAAGTTTGGAGTTTTTGGCGTCACAAAAAAAGTTTGGGATAAATATATTATAGTGGGCATAGTTTAGGGTTTTTGGTGGCTTTCACCATTGCCAGAAACTAATGTGACACTATTTGAAAAAGCCATGTAAAAATAACTGTCATTAAGAAATGCTAGGTCGCCATTTCAGGCAATCTTAGCCAATGGAGTAACTTAAATGAATGAAATTTGAAAATTAGAGAATTCAAATGAACGAGCAGAAGTTGCGGCTCTGAACTTGTAAGTGTCATACGAAAGATTGAGGACTTCCAGAGCATTCTTCCCACATCCAAAAGTACTTTCACGAAATGAAAATACTTTTGGGTGCATTTTATGTAAATTATGTAACGCTGAAAGAGAAAGTCTATTATGATGTGTTTCTTTCATGGAAAACTTCATAATGAAGGAAATGTTTTATGAGAAATCATTTTATGGGACTGTTTTCCCCTTTTCAGGTAAGGAAATTGATTTTCCTAACTTTAAGCATATGTATTTTCATTGACTGTAAATGCTTTTCCATCATTTGATTATTTTCAGCAAATCAAACACATGAAAGTCTATGAAATTAATTCTCGCAAAATTCTTTCACTCAAACAAATACACCCTTAAACTTATGTAATTTTCACTCATATGATCAAATTCACTTTAAAGTATAAGATCTAACCAAAAATTGCTGAGGTGAAATTGAACTTTACTTCCAGTCGTGAAATAAACATGAAAGATAAAAAGGGCAAGTTTGAAAGGATTGCAGTCAAAGGATATAATCCCTTTCGTTCTTACATAATATATAATAATAAAGCAGAGGTTTCATAGAGAGTCTTCACATCTTCACATGAAATAGAAGGTAGTAATACGCAATCAAACACAGGTTCACTTGTTTAGCAGTGCCGCCCTTGACATCAAATGCTTCTCGGAATGCTGCATCGAAGTTGAAAAATAAGGGAAACGAGGAATGAATGAGATCGCAGAGAAGAAATAGGGCCAATTAAAGACATAAAATGATCAAGCCTTCTAATAAAAACTTTACACATTCATACCGCAATAATCAGTAGTTACTAACATGGACAAGATGATAATATCCATTGCAAGATTTGTCGGTAAACGGCCTCAAAGTACTACCACCAATCACAGGCCATTTCAGACGAAACACATGCTTAATGAAAGTGGACTGTCACAACATGCAGTTTGGTACATTGAACCTAGTTTGGTGTAAGTTCAGCCAATACAGTTCTGGAAACATGCATGGTCCGTGCATTCTATCTGTGGGGTTCCAACACAGGCATCACATGTTTCTTGAGGTATTATTTGTCGAGTCTGTTCAGAATATATATTATAGACAGCATTTTCCTACAATTATTTTTAAGACCATACTAAATTATCGGCAACAATGAGATGGTTAAACGTTAAACAAGTTCAGAGAGGTTACTGCACCTAAGCTCAAGGACTATCTCCTTTTAGATTACTGGCACTTAGGTCAGGCACAGACTATTGCAGATAATGCTCAATCATATTAAACAGCACACTGCTTAAACATATTCTAAGGAACAGTTTGTTTACGAAGTTTCTGCCAAAAAATGTAAAACAAAAGTAAAATTTAAGAACGTCGAAATATGCAATGTGAAGCGGGCAAAGTAAAAGAACTGAGCAATTTGTTTATAATACAGAGGAACTTACATTATCCATTTTAGCCTGATTGTTGTTGTCTAACATCAGTCCGAAATGGATATGGGGAAAGTGTGCCCACTGGTATAGATAGCAAAAATCATTCAGAAACAAAGTTAAATGAAAAGATATGGACATTAACATTTTGCCCAACAAAAATTAAGTAGAATTACTCAAATCTATCATTCTGATATGTTATCATCAACTCACGTTTTTAGCAGCAGTACTGAATGCTTCCCTGTGACTAATGTCTGGATTGCTCGCCTTGATCCTCTGAATCTCCTCTCTAAAAAAATCGCCATGATTTTGACCAGAGGACAATAACCAAATATGTCAATAATTGCTGAGAGCTTTCTTTTCTTTCTTTTATCATGGAAAAAGAAAAATAAAAAAAAGGACATTGTTTTTTAAGCGCATGCTGTGCAGCGATTTCTGTTTCATTACTTTATGAACTGGTTATAGGCTGAAGGTACTCGCTGCCTCTTCTCGGGAGCTGCAAATCCAAGAAAGCTACAACTCATGAGTTATCACGCATTATGACAATATTTTAACTTTACCCAATCAAAACTTTATTATATAGTTCGTCAAGCATATAAGAAAATTGATTTCCGAATTTTTTTTTTCACTTTGCAAGGATAAGCTCCTCTGATGGTCGAAAGAACGTAAATACCTTGTAAATGGCAACATGAAGATGTCATTTCTCCAGATAGAAGTTTTCATAGGAAACACTGTTCTAAGTATGCAGGTTTTACTCACTGCTCGTGTCCAGAGATTATATGAAATGTCTGTAATTTTGGTAGAAAAGCACCAAGTTTAGGTTGTCTAAGGAGAAAGATTCCAGACTCACGTCGATTAACAGCCCTTTGCTCAGTGACATTCGTGGATGGTGCTCGCATTGTGATCTTGCTATTGTATTTTGAAGATGAACCCATGTCCATCCTGCAATCCTGCTTGGGAGCCTATATGAGAAAAGTATTCAGAGAGGAGAGATTGCCTAAGTTAGCTGTGATTAGTAGTTCAAGATTAAAGAAAAAGCTTGTTGCTTTAGCTATTAGATCATTTTTCCTCAGATTTCTGCTGCTTAATAAGTCCTTCTAATAACTCCCCCGGTGAAGAAGGGTAAAAATTTTCAACCTATGGAGTTATGCTACTAGGGAAGTAAAAAGGTGTTTTCCATTAAGAAAAAAGTTACCTTAATATGTACAAATTGAGGTAAAACGAGAGAAAAAAAAGTGAGGGCAAAAAGAAGAGGTCTTAGGTTAGCACATATGGATGGCGTTGACAATATTTTATACATTTTTCATGCGGGCAATGTCTTTTGAGAGAGAGAGAGAGAGAGAGAGGTGAAGTGATGTTTTCTGGGATCGAGCTACGGGAAGAGGAGAGAGAAAAAACCGGCATTGAAGTGACTGGATCAGTCATAGAATGGTGGCTGTCATTCAGAGGAAAGAAGACAATAATAATTATAATAATTGCAAATAAAACCCAGATTTGACAGTCCTTTCAAAACCAAGGCCAAGCCCTCTCTTTCTTCGGGATCTTAAAAAACACAAAAAGAAGAGGAAAACAAAAAGAACCCATTTCTTGAGATTTGTTTTAACAACAGGGGGCGCAGATCTCATTGAAAAGAACCGATGCTTTTAACTCAAATCCATTCCCAACCAAATCAAGATTCAATCTATTAATGAAAAAAGAGTAGCTTAAAAAAAAAAAAAAAACCTACGGAGGGGGGAAAATGATGCTTTTGCCTTGAAGAGAGTGGACAGAAACTGACTCAAAATGACAACTTCGGCCGCAAAACCTAGTTCTCCTACACAAAAGCGAAAAAACACATAGGTTTTGGTCCTATGACGGCTGCTATAGTCGCATTTCAGAGACCATAAAGAATTGAAAACCCTACATTGTCATAAATTTGGACACTCCATACTCGAAACGTTCCCTTTTTTCTCTAAAGGAACCCAAATAAAAAGAAAACAATGAAGTTATTCTCAGCACACCTGAGCGTCTTGCCAATTAGCGAGGGACTGAAAAGCAGCAGCCATGTTGACAGACCAAAGATTAGAGCAGTGGCCGCACCGGATGGTAACTATGTCGAGCAAGCTACTGCATGGCACACTCACCTGCATAATATCCACAAATCACAAAGTCAATCTATACAAAAGGGAAATTGTGTTACCCAGTGAAACTTAATCACTGCCAAAAACAAGAAGAACCAAGAACTAAGGAAGAAAACCCAGATCAGGAAAAGAATGACTAATTTTTGGGTTGCGATCTGTCTAGTTAGTTATTGTTTTTTTTTTCCCTTTTCGGGTTCTTACTTTTTCCAAAGAGTTCTAGAATGACAATAAACGGGGGGCATCATTAACTGAAAACCTTCTCTTCTCCGTTTGGTTTTTGTGAGCTCAGTTCAGAGAAAACCCTAAACAAAGTATGTCATGGTGCTTTGCTTGTGAAGTGTGCTTTGGTGGGCATGGAATAAGAAAATGGAAGATTTGAGAAATATCCTTTATTTTTTTTAAATTTCCTCCGGTGACCTAAAACATATACTGAAGCAAGGCTAAGAGTGAATCAGATCTGTGTTGGTGAAGGAAAGATAAGTCACACTGCTAGGAAATTAAGATGTTGGAGTTGTCTTCGTCAGTTTGTCATTGTGTGCTTGAATATTTTTGCACGAAAATCTTATTTTTCCTTAAAAATAAAACCGTATACCTGCAGGAGCAACACACAACTCAAGCCAACCGGCCCTCTCTCTCTCTCTCTCTATAGGACCTTAAGAAATGACTTCCATTTGACTGAGAAAAGAAGAAAAAAAGGTACGGTCGAACGATGGAGACGTGACTGCACCAAAAAACAAGGAAGACTCAAAGAGGAGATCAATGGGGTTTTCATCTCAAAAATAGACAAAATAGATAACACAGGTGCAATGTTTTTTTCCTTTTTCTTCCCCTTCCTTATCTTTTCAGGACCTAATAACTTATGCTTCTTTTTTCTTTTCCAGCTGCTAGTGCTTAGACTCATTGCATACAAACACAGAAGCAATAAAAACTGCAAAGCAATGGATGAATCAGAGCTCCGGGTGGGACTTAAAAAGAAGTGAAAAAGCAGAACCCCACTAATAAGCCCAGAGAGAGATGAGATGATGATAATACCGCAAGCACAATATTGCAAAAGTTGCAAGGGATGTAGCAGAGCTGTTCTGTGGGTGTGATATCTACGCAGCTTGCCATTTCTACACGCACAGAAAAAATAATAATAAAGCTCCTCAATTGCACAAGAAGAAGAAGAAGAAGAAGAAGAAGAAAGATGAGTTAGGACTTGCTTTCTGAGAGGTGTTGAGATGTATCACGACAGGAAAGCCTAGATGGTCCTGGGTGGTATAAATAGAGGAAAATTTCAGAAAAAAAGAGAGGATCTTATGGAGTGACAAATGAGAGAGAGAGAGAGAGAGAGAAGATGAAATTCTATGATAAAAAGGTGGGATGAGAAGTGGCCATGGCAGGCAGGAAATGCTGGGTCCGGGAAAAGGTAGAACAGAAAAAAGTTGGGATTTATTGAGAACTGGGTTTGGGTAGAGAGAGAGAGAGAGAGAGAGAAAGAGTATAAAGTGGGGGAGAGAGCTTTCAGATATTAGGCAGGGTTAGGGCTAGAGGAGGAAGAGAAGGGGTTTTGGATGCATTACCATAGATATCATGTCCATCCAACTTGAATTGCTTTCTGAATTCCAAACAGTTTTCTAGACTAGTTTTCTCTACTAGCCAGGGAAGGCATCTAGAGTAGTTTCTTGTTTCTTTTATTTTTTTCCTCAAATATTTTTGTATCGTATAGCATTGTCGGTGAAATATTCATGATCAATATTATACATATCAGTAGGATAAAATAGATGTTATATATTATGAATGGATGTCCTATCTATATACTCTATCTCTAAGAATGAAATTTTCAACTATAGTAAAAAAAAGTGGTACGGTGAATGCGATTTACTCGGTGTGTATTTACTATAATTTCTTTTTGTTTTCTTCGAAGGATGTAGCTTTGTTGTTTGACATTATTATCTCAGTAACATAGGTTTTTAACAATGTTTGATATATAGATTGTATACAAGATGTTTACATAGCTTGTGAAGTCAATTGGAGCACATATATAAAAAAAACTCATTAATTTTTTTTTCCTGGTGAGGGAAAGAAAAGAGTATCTTTGCACAGATTTGTCCTTTTTTTTTCCCAAGCAGATACACTTGCGTATGTCCTTCAACTGAAGCAAAGTATAAACGGCCACACACGCCCTCATCAAATCTGGCTTTTTTCTACAGCGGACGAGGGGGGCGACCCCTCTGACTCTCCCTATCAAATAATGCCTCGATGTGGACTTGTATAGAGCAAGGGCCACTTGATGAATTGGGTATGTTCTTTATGTATGCCATGCGTTGCATGCAACATACATGCATCAATGCACTTCGTTATAGCCTGCATTTACTGCCATGTATGTGTGTCTGCCTGTGTGGATGCATGGACCACAAGAATGATTGTTTGGGAAGGGACCCTTTGGAGTAATTTTAGTGATGATGGGCAAGAGATTATTGCTTGGACTCATTCTGTTGTTAGGTCAAGTCAATTATCCACTTAAAAATATACAAGTATCTATAAGAAGGAATAAACTCGAATGCACTGACCGTGTAATTTTTTTCTTGGGGTAAAATTCATATCCATCACCGTTGATTTGGATAATTGGTTAAATTTTCAAAGTAAAACTACCTATATCAATGATGGTGGAGGTAGGTTGTATAATAGATAAATGGGTCGCACAAAATGACTATCATATGCACATTCTTATGTATTTCGTGGTATACAAGCTCAAAAATCATCATGTTTTAACAGTGTTAACATTGTTGTATGTTGCAATTAGTTTTGTGTGTCACGTCGTATCTACTTTTATTCTGAGCAATTCTTCACGGCGGCGGCGGAAGATGCGAACATGATATTTGAGAGGTTCTTTTTAGCTGTGCTGGGAAAGTTAATCTGGAAGCCTTATTGGTAAATTATTGCAGGTCCATGCGGCGCTTAGGCCTAGGTTAATTTCCCAATGAGATCACATAGGCTCAGGGATATGGATGTGGCCTTCTCTACATAAGCAAGAGAAGGCTATATTTAGGTACGAAGTGTACTGAAATATAGTATTAATGTCACAAAAATGAACCAAATGTCTTGAATTGGCTTTTCTTCTCAATTGGGTTGGAGGAAAACACGCCTATTGTACATAAATGGATTGAAATGCTGATCTAGTTGATCATTGAGAAGGAATTTATATACTTGTCACATATATCAAAATGTCCTCAAATCAAAAAAATCTTATCGCATATCACATGTCGTTTTCATTTCAAATCATGTTTTTTACATTTCAACTTCTTCCTCAGTTAGTTTCGTTTGATGAATTACAAACATGGATTTTATCGACATTTATATTTAGTTAAGTTTGCACGTGAGTAATGTTTATTATTTGTAACCAATTAGAAACTGGTTTCCTCCAATCAAAAGTAGAGAAAATTTTTATCACCTTTCTTTTCTTGCAGTCTAAATCTTAGGCTCAAATAATATTTACGGGCGCAATTTCACCATGTCCACGTGCACCGATAAAAGTCCACTTATAAACAAAGTGAAGGACGTCACCCTTAAAAGTTGCTAAGAGTGAAAGGAACTATCATTCGGACATTGAAACTACCACATCTCAACCAGGCACTTAAATCATTCAACCAACCACGCACTTAAATCATTCAACCAATCTTTGAAGGGTTGATGCATTGGATGTCCTTAACCCTTTTGCCTTTAATATGGAATTCGGAAGACCCCCACCAAAATCTAAAGTTTATTTTTCTTAGCACAATATAGGAGAAATTCACATATTAACTTATTTAACGCCAGAAAATGCGATTTAAATTGAAGCTATTATATGGAGAGAGATTGCATTTTACATGAGGCCAACGAGGGATCACTTTGACACTTAGGCTCCATTTGTTTCACGGAAAATGACTTTCAGGAAAACGTTTTATAGATTTTTCAGCGTTCATTTCATGAAAAATGAACTAGTTAATAAAAATATTTTCCATTATTGAAAAAAATAACATTTAAAAGTGAGGAAAATGTCTCACTTTTCAAAAATGCAAAACATTTTTCATAATTTCTTCCACCTTATTTCTTTTCACCAAACACATTTTCGTTTTATTCTTATGCTTTAAATCGAGTTTTTAATTTTCTTTTCTTTTCTTTTCTTTCTTTCCTTTTCATCTTCTTCTTTGGCCTTGGCCAGTCATTGGCCATGACGATGGCCGGGGATCGACAGCAAGCCAGATCAAGCCTCGCCCTAGGCCTGCAAGGCTTTGCCTAGCCCCAGGCTGGCGAGGCTTCGCCTAGCTCAATTTGGCGAAGCCGAGCTCAGGCCTCACCAGAGGTTCGCTAGGCTCGGCAAGCCGCGAGCTCATTGGATTTGGCAGCGGAGCTCGAGCTCGGCGGAGCTCAGGTTCTTGATCCAGGTGAGCTTGAGCTTTTTGCCGCCAGATTCGACAAGCTCACGGCTCGCCAGAGCCCGAGCTTCGCCGTTGGATCTAGCGAGCTCGCGGCTCGCCAGAGCCTGGCAAACCTTTGGCGAGCTTGGGCGAGATCGCCCGAGCCTCAAGCTCGTCGGATTTGGTGATCGCGTCTTGGTCGGTCGTTGGGCAACCGGCCACCTGTCAAGCCTCCGGCGGCGGAGGAAGGAGGAAGGAAAAATGAAAAGAAAAAGGAAAAAATAAAAATTTTGATTTTTAAAAAATACAAATAATTAAAATTTTATTATTTTTTAAAAAATATAAAAAATAAAATTAATTTTTGGTCAATTAAAAATATTTAAATTCAATTTTTTGATAATTTTTTCCAAACAATTAAATTAGCTAACAAATGGTGGAAAATATTTTCTACTCAAAGTTTAGGTTTTAGCCAAATATTGAAAAATATAGTCATTTTCTAAGAAAATTATTTCTTAGAAAATTATTTTTCGAAAATATTATATTTTTCAGAAATGAACAGACCCTTAGTATATTGTAGCTTTCTAGTTTGCTCATCTTTGCCACTCTGAAAACCAGCTTAGCTAATAAAGCCTCCTAAGGCAAGAGCAAATATTCATTTCTTTACTCATAGTTGCAGAGGTTCTTTTCTTGCCTTGTGAGCTTCTTCAGAATCCGAAATGATAAGAGACGATATGAAAGCTCGACAGCTTAGTACTAACCCCACCCGGAAATAGACCAAAGGGGAACATTGGATCACACGATGAAGTGATTTGAAAAGGAAACTCAAGTATGCTCGCTATCCAAGAAAGAAAGACAAGAAAATCCACTAAGCTATGCAATACAAAAATCCATAAGCGATTTTGAGATGAAATTGACGCTCGAATTCTCAACTATACAATCACAACCACATGTCACGCGACAAGATCCAGACAAATTCCTTTAATTGGAAAAGTATGGGACACATGAAATGCATAGCCTCGTTTAGGGTTACGATTGATGTTTAATGGTATCAATGATAAACAAGAGTTACACCAAATGCCACAATTTCATTTCCTTGGTTGAAGATCTTGTTTCAGATACTATTAACTGGTGTTAAATTAACGGCGTAGCTTGCCAACACTGTTCAGATCCCCAACATCCCAATCCTGGTGGTGTTGCATTAGGCAAATCCACACGAGACTTGCTGCCACCAGATAAAATATTTTCAATTTTGGTAGCAATCCACTTTAAACCGCGTCCTGTCCATGTGAATTTGTGCAATACTTATTTAGCGGTGTAACAATCCAAATATAGGCGATCGCAAATCGGATAGATATGTGACGCCTAATATTGACAAATATTTTAAATTCCTAATTTTCCCCATCTTTTTTTATTTATTTGTCGAAATATTTTTAAAAGGCTTGGGAAGATCACTGAGAATGAGTCAACGATGACTTATGTCTACCTATAGGTCTCAAGATGCAAATGAACGCAATCGAAACTTCTCTTCAAGATCCAAATAAATGATTAATGAAAAACGTCAATACGATGAAACTTTTGTTACATATATCTAAAAATTTTCGTTCCATTCAACCCAATCCTTATTTAATGAATGCCTCAGATATTGTCTTCACTTGGTCGCTCTTCCAAGCGTACTTTTTCGAAGTCCTTCACATACATTTCAAGGTTCACTTAAACTAAAAAATTACGATTTGAGACCTATAAAACAATCTACAATGTTAGTTGAACCCAAATGCTTTCTGGCATGGCAATGATTATTATATACTAAGAACAAAAACATAAAGAGTTACTTATTGCCAGCAAACAGGATTATTGATGGGCTTTCTCAAAATTGGCTTCTTCACTTCAGCTTGATTAGAAGATTACTACTCAGGATGACTTTTCTTTAACGCGTGTAAAACTGGAAAATGCATTCGACATGACTTTCATAATCAACTTATACACAATCGCGCATATTCTCTTCTACACTATCTGCATTGATGGACTGTCATATTCAACATGAGCTTTCCTGTGGGCTTATTACAAAACAGGAAAAGACATGAAGCATTCCAAGGCTCTACACGCCGACATTAATCAAGCAAATCAGCTTAGAGACTGAAGAAGAGACGAGGACTTTTCACGCAATTTAGTTCTCATCCTTAATTAAGGAGGAGCCACGCCACTCGTAAACAACTGCAGATTAAAAATGGGAAGTGATCATGTGAGAACTCCATTTGGCGTCACCTAGTGATCCGGCGAGGAATCAAAAAGGTACTATGCTGGAGGAGGTTGTATTTTCAAGGAGAATGGCAGGTAATGCGAATGAATGTCATATGTTCGATTTTTAGTTGGAACTTTTCATCAATACGTTATGCTTCACGATGTATTATCCACATACATGCCAAGGGTTGAGAGAAATATTTAAACTAGTTAACAATGACACATATTACGGTGACTAAAAGTTTAGAGAGGAATGACATCACGGCAAACCGTACCTGGAGAACAAAGACCCTCTCGAATCAAGTATCGACAAGGAAGAAAACTACGTCTCTTGAGGAGGTAGAAAGTGTAGCTATCCTATTGAAAATGAAGCTCCTAGAAAGAGGTTCTTAGAATTGCCAACAGCCAAGACTGGGTCTAGATAATGAAAAAAAAAAGGGTCTCTCCACTGAATATGAAATTCAAATGCTAATGAAACAAAAAAATTGCGATCACTAGCCTCCTGGAGAGTTAATGTAATCTTGGATGTTATTAAAAAAAACAAGCACCTGCAATATTTGCAATGCGAAACAGAACTCAGTGAAAAGGTGCTCATTTCGGTACTACTGAGTGCACATATTGTGCTCATACCTGTTCCATTGGTATTTCTGGACTGAAAGCCAACAAATCTTCAAATGAAGCGAGGGGGAAAAGAGGAAAGATGAAAAGACCACATTACATTCCTATGCAGAATGTGTATTCAGTATATCATTTCTGTCCGAAACAAGGCCCAGATCTGGTCCACCTACAAAATATGCAATCAAATTGAAGCCAGCTACAAGAGAGTTCTATGACGGATATCTTCAGTCCCCACTCCAGAGCATAATGTGAAACAGCATTCGTCAGCTTCTCTCTCTTGGTGAGAGCGGGAGGCTCAAGGGGAGAGAGATCATTCATTCAACTAAGACATCTTCAAGCTCTCAACGCAGCCTTGTGAACCATGGTTTCCTTGTGGATTTGGTGGCAGCTTTTCTCTACAAGATCGAGGAGCTTCTCCAAATTTGTCGCCCACGAGTTCAAGATGTCATTACTGTCCTTTGTCGTCTGGAAACAGACAACTCCCATCGGCCGGTCTATCTTTGCCACCAGGGACTTGGAAACAACCATTTCGGAGAGATGCTTCTCAGCTTCCTAAAATGGAAAGATAGAACTAACAGGTCATGCCGATAGAATATCATTCAAGCTGTACAATTATCGCTATATGGTCTCTCTATCAGATGATACTGTTGACTTAACAAATTGAGGCATGTGAATGATTAAAGCTCTCCAAAACAGCGGTAACAGAACCTCAAAAACAGATCTGTATTCCTTGAGGGTCATGCTACATAATTTTTTTTTTTCTTCACATTAAGAAAGCTGTAACAGTGAGATATACTTGTGTAAAGCAGGAAAGAGCGAGTGTTAATACTAGCCGAAAAGCTAGGCCAGCTATTTTAGCAAACATATCAGAGCTCCTCCCACCCATTTAAAGGGTATCAGAATTTCAGGAACCACGGGACAAAAAATGGCTTCAAGATGCCAGACAATGACACTTATAACCATGCCAAATTTATGAGCAGAAGTTGACAAGCTGAGCTTGCACATATATGTCAGTCAGAAACGTTTCTGGAACAAAACTACAAAGACAAGGTTCTCACTTCCATGACAAACCTTTGGCTTCCAAGGCTCCAAAACCTCTTTTTCACTTTTTTCGAACTAGTACACAAATGTGGCAACCATGCCCCAATCAGGGATCACAGGCAGAGAGGATGCTCAGAGTTAAATAAGGGGTCTTGCCAATCATTCATAAAGATTGACATTAATAAAGAATATAGACAAATGTTCCAACATAATCAGACCTGGATGCTGAGGCATAGAAGCTCTGCAAGTCTCCCCAAGGTAATCCTCGAGTAATACTTCGAAACGACAATAATATTCTGCAGAAAATAGAGTGGGTCACATCTATTCAATGATCCAATAAAAAGAACAAAAATGACAAAGTTCTATAGTTACATGTTCAATGATTCTCTGCCGAAGATCTTCTGCTGCCTTATCAACAAGTGCACCTCCAAGCATGTTTTTCTCATTCACAAATTCATCTTCGAAAGTATTCCAAAGAGCAGTCCATTGGATAACCTCCATTGTGACCAATTGTTTCAGCAGCAGCCTGCATTAAAATATTGAATGCACCGTCAGCCTTATTCTATGGCACATTATTGGGATAATGAAAGAGAATGTACAACCAATTACCTAAAGCAAAATCAAAGAGGTACCTGAATTGGGGAATTTCTGAGAGATTTTTATCTTCTAAAGTGGCATTAAGAAGGCTTGACTGCATTGGATCATGTGGTGACAGAACTAAGTACCAGCAAATTTTCCTTAGAATCTGCACTTAATAAAACCACAGTATGAACAGCTGTCCCTCAAAAAACTCAGCGAAGTCTTAACAAATCCTTATTGGAAAGAGCTTTACCGGTATCCACTGCTCTGGGTTTCCCTTCACTGATGGAATCTCATATATTGACTTATAGCATCGACAGATCTCGAGGTAATCATTGTTATGTGAGTAATACCTACATCGTTAACCACATGAATGCGAGGTAAACTGAGATGTGTAACTCAAATCCATTAAGGAAGAAGAGCATGTGCCAGATAAATAAAGCCATACAAGTTCACAGTTTGATCTGCAACCTGAGTGGCAGGTAGAACTTGATCGGTGAAAAGTTTTAGTTAAAAATGATGAACCCAGCATTAAAAGCAAAACACCAATATACCGTATCATGAGTTCGTAGTATATCCGTTTCAATTCCAGAAGTGACGGAATATCAGCCGGTGCTTCTTCCACCATATTTTCACCTTCTTTAGGCTTTTTCTTCTCTTTGGAAGGATCTACCTCAAAGACTCGAGGGCTGATCTTCCTGGAAAGGATCTGCGCACGGACATAATCCTGGCGATCTAAGCATAAACGGACCTGCAAAATCCATTGGTCAGAAAACCAATCATAGGAATAGTGCCTAATCGGCCAAAAGCAATACCAAAAACCCATACTTGTTCAAGGATAAAAGCAATTTTCTCCGTCTTTGCCATTGCTCCAAAAGTTTCCACCTGTATTGCAAAACCATCATAATGTTGGACAAGGAAAAACAAATTATAAGATCTATGATCACAGAAGTCAACTTCTAGTTACCGCAATTTCTTGCATCAAATCAGCAGCTTCTGCTATAAGACCCTGTTCTTCCTTTATTTTTGCGAGTTTCTTGATCAATCGTGCTCTCTCAATTTCAACATATATCTGCATAATGAAACTATTTATAGAAACCACAAAACACTAAACAGATTGCTCATAACATAAGCTGCATAGAGTTTGAGTTCGCATATTCACCTTCCCAGCAGCGACAGAGTTAAGTGTCTTAATAAGCTCTATCTTGGTCTCAAGATCAGGTGTCTGGTCAATATATTGCATAGCCTGCTGCACCATTGCTGTCACGGCCTGTTGATAAGAAAATAGGGATGCATACGTCACCATCCGATAACTTGATTAGGTCTACAGACAATGAAATATAAGAAGAAGACCAGAGGCAGAAAGAAGTAGACAAGCTAAAGACCAAAATGCAATGACAAGAAGAATTCCCTCCCCACCCAGAAGAGATGGTTGCCATACAAAGATAATGGCATTGTCCTGCAATGCCACTTGTGGAGGCACGCCAGACATCCTATTTATCCCAACAGAAACTCGCATGAAAGTGGAGTCCATTTCCAAATCCGGCAATTAAAGGTTATTGTTATTCCAGCCAAAAGCTTATGGACTCTCCCAAGTCTGTACAGAAAGTATCTTCCACTTGCCACAACCACCAATTAAATCCACTATCTGGCTATCCAATCGAATGCAGGATGAGCACAGCATTTTATTCTCATTTATAATCTTCTTATAGTTCAATTCCCAGCAGTTTTCATACCCTAATTAGCAGGTCTGGCCTTTCAATATTTGTTCAGACATACAATGCGTCATGCATAATCAGAACTTGGGCCTAATTTGAGTACTATGAGGTTGAGTCCTAATTAAATAGGCAAAGTAGGATATTCGGAGTGGGCTTAGGAATTCCATTCTACATCCGATGATCCTACTCGGGATCTCAACTGGGAATGATTTTTGGTAAGACCACTTTCCATCTTTTTTAACTGCATTGTATACAGATAGTAATCCTAAAAACAATGTTCAAGTAAAAAACTTGCATTCACACAATTAATAGCCACTGGTCATAATGCTCCGACTATCCAGAGTAACTTATCAACCTTCAGCACAGCATACCAACGAAATAAGATCAATGAAGAGCGAAAGTTCCACAAGCTTATTGCCCAAAGAAGGCATGAAAAGGCAACTATATGGACATAGTTTAATAAACAACCCAATTAACTCTCAACAAGGTAGTATATTCTTTCTCACATACTTGTGTTACAGAAAAGTTCGGAGCAACTTAAATTTAACACATATTAATATCCAAGCATCAGTGTCATCAATTAATTTTGACTCCTCTAATATCACTTGAAGAAGACGAACACAGAGTGCTTTAAGCTGGGAAGACCAAAGTTCATGCCCACGAACTTGGTAGACAACCAAACACAATAATCTTGGCTCCTCCTTTTCTGATATTCCTTTCCCACCAGTAAACCTAACACATGCTGTGTTCATGCAAGAAAAATACTCCACAGCAAACCCTTATTGCAACTGAGAGGTACAACCCATACTCATAGTTCATCTTTAATCGAACGAATATTATCAATCCCTGGATCAGTATTTGGAATCACTCCTATAGCACCCAATCCCAATTTCTTTTCAACCAGGTTTCTTTGCTATGTAAAAGATATAATAACTAAGGTACCAAGGAAGTACCTATCTGTCTATAACAAAAAGAATCCATCCCAGTACAAGATAATTCAAATCCTAAATCAAAACTACTGACTAGAATAAAAACAAAGAGTAGCACCACCTACTGACTTTACTAAACCCTAAAAAGATGATAAAACAAAATAAAACCACTTAACTTGAGCAATGTACCTTTTCTCTTTGTTATCATAGACTAAGGATAAATATTTTTCAATCCTTCACTCGCATGTGTTTTACTTCAATTCCAAATGGAGTGTCCATCTTGCAAACGTATAATTTCAAAGTATTTTGCTAGTAACTGCCTACAAATTAGTGATCTTGATAGAATCCAACATCACACGACTTCACGTAGACTTGATGGATTGGGAGATATTTAGCCATAACAAATCTTGAATAAGAGTTTCTGTTAAGAAACTAAGTAACCTTTCAGCACCTTCTACTTATTTACTTTGCTGTCTCCTGTAATTTTTTTCTTTTTTTGGGAGCAAGCGACAATGCTAATTGGTTATGGTAGAAACTCACTTTCTACTCCCTATGTGCTGACGACTCACTGATATTGATCAATTTCACTTGATAAGAAAATACAAGTACCCTACCGGGAAGGGTATATATATCAAGGCTAACCCTTTGCTTTTCACATATTCTTTGTTTACACAGGTGAAATATTAAACTTCCAAAGAAATAAAACCCAAGCTTCCTTCATAAAAGAGTTCCAAAAGCACATCTTTTTATCAATTCTACCAAAATCTTGCCACCTTGAATAATTTCTTATCCATGTGAAGTTAACTTCAATAAATAATGCAAAAAGGAGGTGTCAGCCTAAAAGAAAATCATTTACAAGATAGTGCATCCGCTAACTCAACAATGTCACGCACATTCAATACTCACGGTACTAAGAACCCCCTCGTTTAGTTGCCCAATGCCATCACCTAGGACTATTAGGCGAGCCACCAATCGAACCAGCTAATCACTTGCCGCAAGGCGCTCGAACCCAGAAAACCAGCAACCCGAAAAGCAGGGATCCAAAATTCCATAATTAAGCAAGGCCAAAAGATCACAACCGGGAAACAAGCAAGAGAAGAAGCCTAATCTTTTCACCTGCTTAAGCTGACCGCGCCGCTTGGACAACAAGACAATCTGGTCGTTCAGGGTCTTCCAGGCCTTGGCCTCGAAGCACAGCTGCAGGATCTCCGTCACCGCCTTCTTCGTCTCGGCGACCTCGCCGGCCAGCCTCATCTGCTTCTCCACGTTCAGCCGCTGCTCTATGGCGGCTTCCAGGTTGCCTCCTCCGCCCTCCTGCCACGCCGCCACGACGATTCAATCCCCACACCAAAAAAAAAAAAAAAAAAAAAAGGACAAGCGAAGGAGCGAGATTGCCGCTCCAGATCTGAAAGCGGGGGCGGCGAACTGACCATCTCGATCCGGTGCTGGAAATCGGAAGGCGAGGTCGGGGAATCCGGCGGAAGTCTCCGGCGACGATCGGTTTGGAGCCCTAAGTGAGAGAAAGCGAAGAGAGAGAAAGAGCGCTCGGTGAACCCTCACTCACGAAAACTTCCTTACTCCTCTCCTTGGGTTTCTCTCTCTTCTTCTTCTTCTTCTTCTTCTTCTTCTCTTTGAACGCGCTGATGAGAGAGAAAATCGAATTTGTAAAAAGGAAAATGAATGAAAATGGAGGGGGGAATCCGGGGATCCGAGACGCCCCGAAAGCAGGAAGAGGATCGAATCCGGGTCGGATCTTACCGAAGGATCCGACCCGGATTTTGGAAAGGTTCGGCCCGAAACTCCACGGGACGGCCTGGCGAGCCTGAGAAATTGCGTGGGCTGGGCTAGCCGTCTTTTAAATGAAGATGACATTTTCTTTCTGTTTCTTTTTAATAACGGCGCAAACAGTTCCTTAACTTTAATTCAATATGTAATTTAATTCACAAACTTTTAATTTGTCCCATGTCAGTCCTTAAAAATGTTCAATGTAGTCATACCATTAATTCAAGGCCGGGGATTACATTGAACATCTTCATACAATTTAGGGAATATGTTGAATATGTACTAAAATTTCAGAGACTACATTAAACAAATTTATAGTTCAAGCATCACATTGTACATCAAGCTACAATTTAGGGATGACATGAAACAAATTAAAAATTTAGAAATCAAATGATACATTGGGCCAAAGTTCGGGGACTTATAGTGTCGTTTTCTTTCTTTTTCTCCCAGGGGATTGGGAGTCCCAACCATCCACACCATTCACAATCATATTTACTGTTTAGCTGATTTGGTATGCGGATGATGTCCATAACATGCGGCTCGCCAATCAAAAGGTGGTGAGAAATTTAGAGTCAAGTTGAAAAAAATCATATGATCATATGATTAAAAAATCTAAATCATTCGAGTTGAATATATTTAATGAATTTGAGCTCATTGATATCTTTTCTTAATATGGCACGAGACTACCATCTGCATTATTTTGGGTATTCAACTGAGGAAAAGAAATTCATACCTAAAGAGCAAGAAGAATCGGTCTAAATCAGTGACCATTCCCACCAAGCTTCGACCGGAGACGGGTCGATCCTATGAAGTCCCAAGGAGTGAAGGATTATGTCCTTAGGTTTTATACAAGTTGCAGGCTTTAGGTACAATCTTGTGTGTATATGCAAGACTCCCGTTGGTGCGATTTATCCGTGGAATTCACGAAGAGCATGTACAGGGTCGGTGTGACGCGGCACTGATCTCTCTTCGCGAGAGTTGTTTCTAGTGGTTTGTCTATCGCGATTGCATTTTGCATGTCGGGGCAGATGTTCATGGATAGATGCTGAGGTTACACACCGAAACATAGTTTTCTAGCTTTGGAGGTTTAGTACAAACAAGCTCACCTGATTCCCGAATGACATCGACCGAAAATGCTCTTCCAAGTCCCAGCGCTCCTCTTTTCTTTGGAAAGACTCGTGATGCCTCGTTCCCTTTTTTTTCACGGGTAATGGCGCTAGTTATCCTTGGAATTCTGGAAGAGCAGATATAGGATCGGTGTGATGCAATGCTGATCTCTTCTCGTCATGAGAGTGGTTTCTAATGATTCGTCCGTGATGGATGTGTTTTACATGTCGGAGTCAATGTTCATGTATGGATGTTGAGCTTACAAACCAAAGCATGGTTTTCTAGTCCTTGTGGTTTAGACACTCAGTATAAAACAAATACACTTGAGAATTTTTAGATGACATCAATTGAAAATGCTTTTTTTGAGTCACCAAGCTTAGAAAGCAATTGATTTTTCATCAACATGTTAGTAGTAGTACTTGCAAGACCTGGCCTGAGAGGCGACTCAGAATATAAGCAGTATGACATAATATACAAGCGATCCGAGCGGCAATATGTTTTAATTTAGTTATAATGTGGAGTTCTTAAAGATATCGATCGGTCAAAATATTGCGGTCGGTCGCCAGAATGATCAACAAATTGAATAGAATAGAGAATGTGCGAAATTGCAGCCCATGATCAAATCGTCCTCCTTAATCCAATTACAAATGCTCCGAGCATTACGGAGTCACGCTCATTCCCACCCAATCCCACAATCTGTTTGGGCAATATCCTAGAATCGACTAATTGCACTCCCATCAAAAGACGGATGTGAATGCATCATTTCGACAGAGAATGAATGGACAGTACCGGCTTCCTTCATTTTCAATCGCGTTCTCACTCACCAACCACTCAGAAAGTATGATGCTCAATCGAAGCGACAAAGCTTGTGACTCACTACACAGTTCATGCGTATCCTTCGTGACATTGGCTTCCCACCTACGTTTGTGCTCAAAAACCACACCTTCGACAAAGAAAAGAAAGCATGGAGATCTAAGGGGCGATCTTGTCCTGAAATTATAACACAAGCCCGGCCAAAATGGCCAAGTGCAAAAAATTAGTCTTCGTTCTCGCAGTTGCAACTGCAGTTTTTTCAAGAGCAAAGGCGACGAATTATGCAATGGGAGTTTCTGTAGGATGAAGGATCAATTCTAGCAGCACCGTATAATTTGATTGGGCCAAGCCAATGTACCCTTCTCATTTTGGCGCTCTTTGAGTAGGAATTAGATACTCGCTTATCATAATTTTTAAGGACTTTGCTCTTACCAGTCCGTTCTCGATTACTTGTAACTGCAATCAATCCTGAGCTTCAGTGGCCAAAAAATCAATCTCGAGCTTCACTCTTTAATGCTGATGATCTTCCATTATTATTGCAGTGTTCAATATAGGGTTCACATGATGTGGCGAATGTGTCAAAGGATGACAACGACAACTGGAACGCCACTTCTCCGTTCACCACCCTAGCCAACGGACCTGCCACCTTTTCCGTTCGCCATAGTTGGCGAGTATTACTCACATCTACACCTTTGCTAATGGCAGCCATTGCTCTCACGGGCAAAATTTGGTGGTCACCATCAGTTAAATTCCACAGCCCAGCCTCTAGTCCAGTAGGATCCCTGTCACTGCCAGCCCCAACCACCTGCCCCACCACATCTCCGCCACCACCTGGAAGTGATGCTTCCTCTCTCGCTGTCGCATTGCTGGTCCTGTTCATGTGCAATGCCATGTAAGTGCATAATACTTGAGTATCATCATTTCTACTCGATACAGGTGGACTATAGATAGATTGTGAGATGTTGCTCCTCATCACAAACTCGTTAAAAGGCTTCTTTCTTACAATTCCAGCATGATTCATACAACATTGCTCAAACTTGTAACATAGTTCATATTTTTTTGGAAACATACATGTGGTTCTCCTCTGAAATTTTGAAACTCGGCTCTATTTGCAGTCCCGATATCATGAAGACCAAGATTATCAAAGGTAAAAAAAAAAAAAAAAAAAAAGCAAAGAAAGCAACGGGAGATGAAATTTGCATACTGGAAAAGTCAAAACTGAACATCACTCACCAGAACAAAATCTTTATTGCAGTAATGAAAAAATCCCAGCATTGGAATGACTAATGAGCAGAAGAGTAAATCGCATAGTGATTGGAGAAACGAAGTAAATTTTCTTAGGATAAACTCAACACATAAACAGTTCATCGAGAATTTGAAATGACTTTGAAACTGCGAAACTATACCCTTGGAGCTTGAAAAAGCCAGGCGGATTTGGGGGATTGAGAGCGCCATAAATCCAGCTGTATTGATCTCTCTCCTTTGCCTGTGTTTTTGTACTTGGCCTCCAGAAACTTCCTTGATAATCCACATATTAATCATTAAGATCCTTTGAACAGTCACATGAGAAAAGACCAAAGAGAGAATTGCAGTTGAAGTATCGCAGAACAATAAAAAAACCAATTCAAGTAATCGGGAAAAGAAATGAAATTCATGTCATTCCTGAGTGTAGGATCGCTCATCTTAGGAAACTGAGATGACTATGGTCAGAGGGATTTTCTTACAGAGCTGCTTGTTCTTCCAACGTCTTGTAATTTCCTCCATATCAATATTATGGATAAGAATCAGATATAAAAGTTTGAGTCACCGTGTAAATGAAACAAACACGTGTTAGATAACCTGCAAGCAAGCACAACAACCTTCAGATAGAGAAATTGCAAAAAGATTACTAATCTAAAAGTCTGATTCTCGATATCATGTCGAGAATGGAGAACCATAGGGGATGAAATATGACAAATTATTTTCTCAAAAGGCACTCTTATTATCTAGTCCTCCAAAAAGGGCTGCCAGTGACATTCCCACGATGATCAAGAGAAAGGTTTCATTCCAATTAAGAAACATGCATCGCTCGGTAATGTAAAAAGAAGAATCACTCACAGATGATACACAAGGACTGCCAGCTTCATTCCTGCCAATATCAAGACTAAGATTTTGCCTTTCTAGGGGACATGGATTGTCTCAATATCAAGTATCACCAGAATGTGATCTCATGAACACCCTGGCGAAAAAACAGCCCATAATTTTGTATGAGAAAAGCTCCAGACAATTCAGGTATTGCTTTCAGCGACTTGTATTTGGAGATATCTAAAGCGTTTACAAGCTCCACGTTGCCAACCCCACGAGGCCAGTTCGTTTGTCACAATCTCATGCGACCAAATATTGCAAATTCTGATACCCTGACAAATCTGGTAAAGTCTCAATTGATAAGCATCTTGAAATTTATGTACTTTCTAAGTATCTTGATCATTTGAGCCCTGGAATGTCTGAAAGTTTCCTGCGATCTGTCACCATCAAATTCCTCGAATCTTCAAATTTCAATACATCTAGAAATTTTGCTAACGACTTGCAACCCTGAATACATCAACTTTTACAGGATGAAAGTTTCTCCAAGCTTTGAACGTCCAGGTTCTCACAGCAGTTGATGTTCAACCGCATCAGGGATTTCGAGCACGATAATCTTCCTAGCAAAGTGCAACCACAGATATCCAATATTACCAATAATTCGAGACCGTCAAGGCTACGAATTTCAAGACTCTTGCGGTTTGCAACACGAAATGCCCTCAAATTCTTTAAAGCAGAAAGTTCCAGTAATCTTATGATATATGTGCACCTAGAAATATCTAATCTTACCAATAAATCCAACCTGTCAAGGCCATGAATTTCAACTAGATCTCGGTAATTTTGCAGCATAAAATTCCCTTAGACCTTTTGAGCTAGAAAGGTCTGTTAATCTTTCTATGGACAAGCATCGAGAACCTTTCCAAAGTTTCCTACCAGTCTGGCCTCGAACTTCAAGAAATTCCCTCGAATTTTTGAACGGGAAGGTCTGGTAATCTTTCGATAGATTTGCACCCAAAGATATCCAATCTTGTCAATAATTCCAACCTATAAAGACCATGAATTTCAATTAGATTTTGGCAATTTGCCGCATTCAGGCATCGGGCAATTCTGCTATGTGAGTTCCCTGAATGTTCAAATTCTTCAACTTCTGAAGATTCCCAATGCTTTTAGGTAATTCTGCAACCATTGTAGATTTTAAATCCAACTCAATTAATGATGTTAACTTTCCGATCGAATCAGGAATTACTCTCAACGAACAACATTCCCATAATAATAAGCGCTGCAAAGACACAAGGGAGCCTATGGATTCTGGAAGTTGAGAAAGTTTAAGGCATTTTCTTAGGTCAAGGAGAGATAAAGATGTTAGATGGCCTATGGAATTGGGTACGTGGGCTAATGATGCACAATAAGAGGCATCAAGAGTCTCAAGCTTCTTCAGAGAATCAATGCTTTCAGGTAATTCAATAATCCATGTACATCTCAAATCCAACTCACTTAATGATGCCAACTTTCCGATCGAGTCAGAGATCTTTCTCAACGAGCGGCATTTTCATAATAGCAATCACTATAGAGACATGAGGGAGCCTATTGAATCTGGAAGTTGAGCAAGTTTCTAACAAAATCTTAGGTCAAGGGTAGATAGAGATGCTAGATCACCTATGGAACTGGGAATGTGAGTTAATGATGCACAATAAGAGGCATTAAGAGTCTTAAGTGCCTTCAAAGAACCAATGCTTTCAGGTGATTCCACAATTGCTGTATGTTTTAAATTCAGCTCAGTTAGCCATGCTAACTTTCCGATTGAGTTTGAAATCTCTCTCAAGGAGCGACATTCTTCTAATAATAAGTGCTGTAGAGACGCAAGGGAGCCTATAGTGTTCGGAAGTTGAGCAAGTTTTCGACAAAATCTTAGGTCAAGGAAAGATAGAGATTCAAGATGGCCAATGGAGTTGGGTAGGTGGGTTAACAATGTGCAATAAAAGGCATCAAGAGTCCTGAGCTCCTTTAAAGAACTAATGCTTTTAGGTAATTTTGCAATCATCATAAATTTTAAATCCAACTCAGTTAATGATGTCAGCATTCCAATTGAGTCAGGGATCTCACTCAAAGGATCGCATTTCTGTAACAACAAACGTTGTAAAGATGCTAGATGGCCTATGGAGCAGGGTATGTACTCTTAACGATTTACAATTAGAGGCATCAAGAGTCTTGAGCTCTTTTAGAGAGCCAATGGATATAGGTAATTCTTGAATCTGTGAATGAGATAGGTCAAGCTAAGCTAACGACACAAGGGAGCCTAATGATTCGGGTAATTCTTCAATTAGTGAATAAGATAGGTTCAACTGAGTTAATGACACAAGGGAGCCCATGGATTCGGGTAATTCTTTGATTCATGAATGAGATAGGTCTAGCTGAGTTAACGACAAAAGGGAGCCCATGGATTCAAGTAATTGTTCAATCCGCGAATGAGATAGGTCTAGTTGAGTTAACGACATAAGGGAGTTCATGGATTCTAGAAGTTGAGTAAGATACTCACAAGATGAGGCACGTAGAATCTCTAGCTTCAAACAACACCTCAAAATAGGAAGCTCTTTTATAGCAGTGTCATTTACAAGAAGCTCCTTTAATTCTTCCATCCTACCTACTTCAGTTGGTAACTCCTCTAGTCTCCAACATCTCCTAATAATCAAGGAGATAAGGCTCTTGATGTCCGCGACAGAAGGATGAATATTTATTAGATTCTTACAATCTTCAAGAATCAAAATCTCCAAACTTTTAAAACTAGACAAGTTGGGAGTTCTTCTCAAAGAATGACCGGAGAGGTTGAGAACTTTGAGCTCGGCTACCATCTGAATCAAAAGGAGGATAGTTTAGTGACATAGGGCTTCTCAAGCGTGTGATTTTCCATTACTCCTAGTTTTGTTACTCTTTAAAATTCTTCACCCATGCTACACTACTCCTTTTATTTGGACTTTGTAAAAAGATATGTCTTGTAGCTTAGTCCCCATACTATCGGTGCTATGATGCTCCACTACCATGTTTGTTTTATTAAAATGTTTCTTGAGTAACGGTGTTTAGCCATGCGACCAACATAGAGATGTTTTCTTTTCGAAAGAAAGAAAGGAGAATTTGGTGCTATTGGATTTTTACAACACGGCATTAGTCACATGAGGTATGCTTTCTTTATATCTTACCTTAAGTGGACCCCATCCTCCCCAATCCTCTGAAATCTCACTCCATGATAGATCAAGCACAACTAATTTCTTCAAATAAAAGTTGGCTGCTGCAAAATCTAAGGGACAGTCCTTCCACTGAAGCCATCTTAATTTAGGAAGTAAGCCTTGAAAATCTCCAGCAAGATTCGCAGCCTTCACTTGAAGGAACCTCAAGTTAGTTAATTTTTTAAATTGTTCACTTGTGTAGCTTCTTGTGCGGTCATTTTTGTCAAGACAAAGGGCCTCAATGTTACTTGTACCCTGCAATTAGGAAACATTGGGGAACGCAAATGATCACAAATGATGAGATAAGACCAACCATATATAAGGAAAGATATATTGACTTCAATTTGCTATCAACTAAAGTATAAACTCTATGATTCTCCACGAAAAAAAAATCATGTTGTAAAAATTTCAAGTTATATCATGTTAAAAATTTTGTTTTAATAATTCTTTGACATTAAAGAGTTAGTAATAATGTGGTGAGATCTGCCAATATATGTTTTGTTGATAAATACATGTTTTGCAAATTAAATTGTAAAAATATTCTCAATAAGATATCATTGCAGATATATAATCTTACTGAGGTATAATGTAATGCTATAAATAAATCTATAATTTCACCACCCAAATTTCTTGTCGACACTTCTTTTATAGAAATTAAGACCTGGTAATTTATTTTTAAATGTATGTGTATAAGTATAGATGTCGTAATAACTAATCTTTCGTAAAGTTTCACTATTATGGATATTTTTTGGGAAATATTCATTATTCTTCTAAAACGATGTCATCTAGCTTTGTGGTCTGTATTATTGGCTTGACCATTCATTGTTCTTTCAATGTCAAATAAAGGATCTTTGAAGTAATATACCGTTTCTGACACAAAAAAAAAAAAAAATAATAGACCGTTAGTGTTGTTTCCTTCATCAAAATAGTACGTTTGTTTTTTTGGTCCATATTCTCATTAACGAACACCTTAATAAAAAAAGTGCGTTTAAATATGCATCACTTTTCACATTTTTAAAAACTTATTGGACTCTCTGACCTAAAAAAGGGCTCGTTAGACTCCATTTATTTTTTATTTTGTTCGATTATGCTACTTATGATACTCTTCTTTCTCGAATTTGAGATAAAAGTACCCCATGGATTAGGGTCATTTTCTTTATGGTTGCATGAACATTTAACAAATAGTATATTCATATTTTGATAAATATATATCTCTCTTAGAAGTAATATGCTTGGACCAGACTTTTTTTACGATACATATTCACTTCTTTATGTTTACATTAATAGACTCTTCTTTCTGGAAAAATTAAGTTTGAACAGACACATTTCTTCGTATTTTTAAGTAAATAAGAAGGTGTTTGGTTTTGGAATAGTATGTTTATTATGTGATTTGCATATTCATCTTCCTTCTCCAATTAAACACATCACACTACGAAATTAAAGTTCAATTGACTCAACTTCACGGGTACAATAAAATTCTCCCAACCAGAACTTCCTTCTTTTGCTAGATGAAACATATCATAAAATCTTTGGAGCAATTCATAACTCAGTGATTTTCAGATACCTTCAAAAAAGAGAAGAATGTGTAATCTTTAAGGAAAAGAATACAAAAAATCCCGAACTTTATGAACTATGATATATTTACTCAAAACTTATACCCATGTGATACATTTATTCTAAAAAGAATTTTGACACCAAATATCCCAAACTTATACTTGTGTGACACCGGAAATCCCAAATTTATATTCGTGTGACGCATATCCCCCAAAAATTTGGTGTCACAAAAAAAGTTTGATGGCTTTTACCCTAATCATTACTAGCAAAATTTGGAATTTTTTCCATTTCCATCCACCATAAATAGCTTTCCCATTTTTATTCTTAAAATTTTGATTGACTTTCCACAATGTGTTTCTTCTATACATTATTATACTATTCATTAATATTTCTTAGTTACTTCCACTTGTCTTTCCACTTCCTTATTTTTATTTCTTAATAACACGTACTTCTTTATGAAACTTCTTTGCCTTTTCTTTTCTTGGCGATTGCTTCTTTATATTAACGTCCTTTTCTTGATATTGCATGGAAAGAATGTTTAGATTCTCTTTTTTCAAGTGTTGCAGATTCTAATAATAGAAGTCTTGTGCTATGCAGTCACATTTTCTACTGTAATGTAATAGGTCGTAATTTTCGAGGGATTAATTAAAATATGAATAAGTGAGTAACTCAATCTGATTAGACTGCCTTTTGTGAAGGAACTTTAGAAAAGGAAAAATAAGAAAAAAAAGACCGCATGGATCAGAGAAAAACGTGAGATGATGAGCTGCATGAGCACGTTGCGTGGCACTTTTGCTTAGTCATAATTATTAAATCCACCATTTGACACGTGTCCTGTTGATTCCTCAAACGATCAGGAGACAATAAATGGGTAAGAATTAGAGACTTATCGATCACAGTGATAAAGCATCTCATTTGTACTTGAAGTTCCCTAGAAGTTGAGTCTGGATATGGTAAGTGTGGCAGTTTAGCTATAAGTGGAAGCCGTTGACTACCTCTCTCGTTTTTGCAAATTAGTCATATTTAACAAATTGAGATCTTGAGATCAGAGTACGTAGTAGAAAGCTAAAAGTATTTTGAGGGTTAGAAGTAACATTAAAATATTTTTGGCTCTGTCGCTCTTGTTTATAGTAAAATTTCAGCCTTTTTCTTCTGACGTCTCATTTCAATCCAAAAATCTCATCACATACCATATGCCATTTAGTTGTAAACATATATCAAGGTTTAGTAACATTTATAATTCTTACTGCAATGTATTATTACAACATATTTAAATTATTACAGCAACTTTGATTGCAGCAATAGCTATTATTACAGCAAGTATTCCCGAAGCTGTAATAGCTATTGCCAAGATAGCCATGACCTTTTTTTTCTCACTTACACTATCAATGTTTGATTAGTAATTATTAATAAAGCATATGTTAGTACTTATCTCAAAACAACAGCAATTGCACTTACCTTGACTTTAATCACAAACTATTTGATTAATAAATAATTATTAACTAAATGGTAAATAATGATGAAATAGTCATTGTGCCATCTAATCTAGATAAGACATAAAATAATTATTGTGATAATATTATTTATAAATATACTAATGAGCATGACGTAGAGTTGCTCCCAATTAGATCCGGTTATCTAGATTTTTCATAACTTAATATCAATTATTCATGATACCATGGTCATCTTAATTACCAAATATATTACTTAATGGTAATTGTGATATAATTATTATGTCAATTGTATTATTACTTATGTAATGAGTAGTATATGGTTAGATATAACTCATAATCATAAATTAGTTATTGAAGGGTTAGATAAAAATTCATTTATTAGATTGTAGTATCGGGATGATTTATATATAATATCATAATGGTTATCAAAGGGAAAAATTATCAAAAAAGTCCTACACCTATAGCAATTGTACGGATTTTTTTTTTCTAATTTAGTTCTAAAACTTTTGCAATTATACCAATTCATTCCATCTGACAAATTTTAATCAATCGGCGTTGATGTATACAATTTTTTTATTTTATTTTATTTTTCCTTTTTTTTTTCCTACTTCTTCCTCCTTCCTCTGGTCGATGCTAGCTGGCTAGAGGGAATGGCAAGCCTCACCTAGCCAGGGCACGGCTGACCTCGCTATCTTTGGGCGAGGCTCCATCAAATTTGGTGAGGGTCGACCTCACAAGTGGCCGGTGGGGGTGAGTCTCATCATAGTTGTGACATTCTGAAATTCGATCATGTTTTCGATAAAGTGAAATGGGCATTTCGTCGATGTGCTTATGGTTATTTTTCTCTGAGCTGATTACTTACAAGTTAACTAACCTATTGGGTGAAGCCGTTAAGGGATGTATTTGCAGTAAAATCCCTAAAAGCTACTCAATTGGTTGGATTGGATTAAAATCGCATTTGATTAATTCTAATCATGAAATTTAATTTGGTTTCGGGAATCGAATATTCGGCGTGTCGCGGTCATTTTTAGGATCGTCTCATCGTCAGTTAAATTATTGATGAGTCCGAAATTTGATAAAGAAATTATCGGAGAAAAATTTGAAGACAAAAAGAAATTAAAAAGGAAAAGAGAAAATAAAATAAAATAAGAATAATGATATTATTTTTATTTTATTTTTCCCTCTCTCCTCTCTCTTCTTTTCTCTCTTTTCTCTCTCCTCTCCCCTCCCTCTTCGTGCGGACAGCCCCCCCACCGACTCACTCTTCTCCCTTTCTTTTTCATTTTGACCAGTCAAACTCTCTCTCTCTCCTTCTCTCTCTCTCCCTCTCGACTCTCTCTCTCCTTCCCCTGTTCGCTCGGCACCCAGCGAACGAAGACAGAAGGCAGAAAACAGAAGCTGCAGCTCGCTGTCGCCGCCGTCCCGCCGCCCGCACTGCACGCCCGCGCGACGCCGCGCACCCCGCCGCCTCCTGCCCGCGCCTGCTGTCCTTGCCGTGCGCCGTCCAACCCCGTTCGGCCTCTGCTCAGCTCGGTTCCGCCCCGACCAGCCGCCTCCGGCCACCTCCCAGCTTCGTCCGGCCACCGTCCGACCTCCCCGGCATCCCCCTTACCCTCCGCCGGCCTTCCCTCGCCGCCCTAGCCGCCGGACTAGCTCCGGCCAGCCTAGATCAGCAACCCACGAAGTGGGTTTCCAGCATCTTCGGGTCCGCTTTTGGGCCGTTTCCGGGCCCCGCACCCGAGACCCGCTTTGGAGTTTATTGTTCCTCGCATCGTCCCGTCGGATTGATCCGATTTGCGCGCGATTCCGGTGAGTAATCTCACTAATCCCAGATTAGTTGGCTAATTATGTTTAATGGTGGTTTAGTTTTAATTAATTAAGTTTAGGTGGTTAGATTAGTATGGATTAATGTTTGTTAACTAATTGTGATGCGAATTAGACAAATTCATTGTGCAATTAGCAAGTAGATGTGATTTACTATTTATTGGAAGTGTCTCGGGATTTTTCCCGACCCTTAGTGGGCTTCAATTAGGCTTTTCGGGCCTAAGTGGAATTTTTAGTATTTAAATATTAATTTTCGGAATTAAATTAAATAATTATTTATTTTTCGAAAATTCAACTGGGATAGCCTGCGATCAGAATTTTATCTTAGTGACCGTGGTGAAGTCCTTTTATTTAATTGGGCTTTATTTTGTGCTAAATTGAATTTTTAATATTTATTAATTAATTTTCGAAATTAATTAATTAATTATTTTTCGGAAATTAAGATTTTGATGGCCGACGACCAAAATCTCGTGTTGATCGTCGTGGCATGGTCCGTTTATTTAATTGAGCTGCAATTTGTATGAAATTTATTTAATTATGAATTTTTAGGAGTTATTCATATTGACTTGAATGTTAATTATTTGATTGAAAAATCGTCGGGTATTGGTTATCACTTGAAAGAAAACACGTGGGCTCGGTGAATTGGAATATCACTTGGAGAATGCATGTGAATCAGTGGTTGAATATGTCATCTTAGCGAAGAGGTCGCCTAAGAGAATGCACGTGGCTCGGAGACTCGGTATGTCATCTTGGATAATGCACGTGGCTCGGTGACAGAGTTTGGCATCTAAAAGAGCACGTGGCTCGGTGAATTGATGCATCACTTTGGTGAGTTAGCACCTAAGAGAAGGCACGTGGGCCCAAGTATCGTAAAAAGGACACGTGGCTCGGTGATCTGATGCGTCACCTTGGCGATTGAGTGCCTTAGAGAATGAACGTGGGTCTAGTGTTCGGAAATAGTATCTAAAAGGGCACGTGACTCGGTGACTTGATGTACCACCTTGGCGAAGAGGTCGCCTTAGAGAATGCACATGGGCCCAAGGTTTGAGGCACGTGGCTTGGAGACTTGGGATGTCGTTCTGGAGAATGCACGTGGCCTAGCTTTTAGATACTCCTCCGTGGAGAATGATTTGTGTGACACGTAATCGACTGGTTCGATTTGTTTGGAGTAAATGGGTGCCTATTGTGAATTGTACTGACTTGCAGGTGAGATCTGAGGCCAAGGTAAGTCCTCTGCCCTGTGTATGTTTAAGCAGCCTATAGTATAATGGTTTACTAATAGAGCCTTAGTGGGGTAGAACTCGCTGAGACGTAGTCTCATCTCAGTTTGGGGAAAACATTTCAGAACCCCAATGAGGAGTTGAGGAGGAGGAATCTGGGAAGGAGAACTTGGAGGTAAAACCTGAGAAGAAGGATTTTTGGAAGAAGAAGATAATCCCGAGAGGGGTTTTGAGTACGGCCCGGATGGATTGAGATTCTATCTTCTTTTGAGATCTCCATTTTTATGTGAATAGAGATAGAGTAAAAAGTTGTGAAGTGCTCTAGTTTGTGTTTTGTATAAAAGTTTAGTTATAAGTTTCAATATGAAAAATATGGCTTTGCTTTTTCTATCACATCGTTTTATTGTCTGGGGATTTATAACTGCTTCTACATTCTACATGTGCTTAAGAAATGAAAGGGTCGGCGATACATAGTCTTGGAATATTGCATTATAAAATCGACTAAGTGAGAAGGATGTGTGCGTGCCCGAAGATCGGGATGTGACAATGGTTGGGTGAGGATAGGGCCTTAACTAGTGACGGCGAGGTTGGCCTCACTATGGTTGGACAACCCTTGCCCTTGCTAGTTGCTAGAGGGGCGACCCTCGCCCATTGGCTGGCAAGGCTTACCTCATCAGCCCTTGCCTTTGGCCCTCAGCACAAGAAGCAAGAAGGAGGAAGAAAAAGAAAGAAACTTTTTTTAAAAATAAAATAATAAAAATAATTCGAAAAAAATGAAAAATTATCAAAAATTGTTCACGTTAGTATTTGCCAAACGGCTAGTGTTTACGTTAGCCGTGTTTACGTTAGTAACAATCGATTAAAATTAGTTAGATAGACTGAAAAGACATAAATGTAAAAGATTTAGAATTTAATTAACCAAAAATAAGTTTAGGATTGAATTAACACAATTGTAATAGGTTTAGATTTTTTCCCATTATCAAATTGATAATTACTATAGTGTAATATTTATTTTAATATAATCACTTGTTACTTGCTTAATCTTTAATCATAATCATAAATAATATATTACAATATGAATAAATATGTGGCATGGGAGGTTTTGTATCTAATAATTGATACAGGGTATTAAACTCATGAATCAATGCCGATGTTAAAGTAATAATCATAATACTCTCTCTAATTCCGACTTTAGGGTATTTTGGTAATTCTGATTTTATTCTCCTCTTAATACATAGGTCGTTCATGAAACCAAATGGTGTAACAGCTATTATGTTACTTAAACCAAATAGCATATAACTATTACAGTTTTATTACATCATAGCGTAATAGCTATACATGACCGCCTTCTCTATTACTGTAACCAAACTAGCTATTACCTATTAGTAAAAGTCGTTGACCAAAAGTTAAATTTTTTTCAGTGTTAAAATTCTAAGTAAAATAAATATGGCTCTATTAGTCCCGTTTATTGTAATTCAACTTTTTTCTTCTAATATCTTGTTTCAATCTACAGATCTCTCACCAAAAACATATGCTATCTAGTTACACACACACACACACATATAAAGCAATGGAAACAATATTTGGATTTACCATTTATTATATGCAATAGGCTCACATTTGACAAATATATTATGTTAAAATCATACTTGTCAAAAATAATATCAACCAAATAATATCTATTGGACTTATATTTGACAGATTAATGGTATCAAAAGATCATTAACAATGATATCCATCATCACAAAATAATTATTTAACATGCTATACAAAAAAAGGAATATAAAAAATTATCCATCGAAGAAGGAAAAAATTTGTATAATTAGTGGCTTCTATTACATGAGTTCATATATTTCCATAACGAATATAAGGAAATGTACACTAAGTGATGATAGTTTTGATTGAAAAATTATATGGATAATCATACAAAAATATTTTTTTTGCATTTTATAAGTAAATGATATTAATAAAACGATTATAAAAACTATAGAACATGATAGCTCCTATTTAACAAATAAATGATTTAAATATAATAAATATGTGACCCACCCCGTGGTAGACGAGATGATTCGCGCCTCGCCCCTCAACCGGTAGGGAAGGGATTCGAAACTTCTCGCCCCCATTGCGTGACTCACCTGCGGCCCGTGGGAGGTGGGTCTTTGCGGGTCGCCCCGGGTTTACGCTGCCGGCTACCGGCTATACAACGGTTCCCGGGTCACCAAAAAAAAAAAAAAAAAAAAAAAAAATAATATATATATATACACACACACTAAATATGTGCGTAATGAAATGCTCTCTATGAGAAAATGATGTAGAAATATCTATTATAAGGTAGTAGTCTCCATTTGGCAATACAAAAATCGATCAGAAAACATTCAACATGATAGCCCATAATTAACAAATGGTGATATATATATAAATTACAATTAACACTACAAAAAATCTCAAACTAAAATATATGTGTCACATTTACTCCAAACTAATTTGTGTCATTACAATTTCCAAATTGATACATTTGTGCCATATTTTACTTAAACTAGTATAGTTGTACTACATTTATTACAAACTAACTTTTGTGTTATAAAAAACCCCAAATTAATGCATACATATCATATTTACCTCAAATTGGTACATTGTATCAATTACACCCAAAAAACATCCTAGATTTACCACGATTTGGAATAAATATGACATGAATATACTAGTTAAGGATAAGTGCGGAACGAATGTACCAATTATGGTTTATATATATGTATGACGGAAGAATTTCATTATTCACTAATCTTTTCATTCTTTCTATGGATATGTAACCCCAAATATTTATGCTACAAGTGAGAAGAATTCTCCTAAACTAAACTGCGTTTAGTAAAAACATTATGATACAAGATGTTTAGCAAACTGCTACTGTTAAATGCACATGAAGGAGTGGAAAAGTCGAGGCTCACAAGCGAGGGCCATGATGCTATCCTTGGAATTGTTGATCCGCTCATGGAACTCATAGAGCTTCTTGATGTGCTTGGCATCATGGGAGGGGTTGGTCATTGTGCTAAGGAGTCACCTTGGTGGAATCTAAAGAAACCAAGAATGAGTGCGTCACCGGCGAGGGCGACCCTCACCTATGGCTAGCGGTCGATAATTGGCGAAATGGAAAAGAAAAGGAAAAAAAAAGAAGGAAACTTTTTTTTTTTTTTTTTAAATACAAAATCTTCCATAATAGCTATTTGTGGCCAAAATTGGCCAGAAGGGCTTCAATGAAAAATGCCGAAAGATATAGGATTAAATTGATCAAATTAAAAAGTTTATGATTGAATTAGTCATCAACAATGAGTTTAGGATTTTTTCGACAATTTTTTCCAAATGATTGAGCTGTGATGTGTTCTAGTCTAGTTATTCTACAGAACTATTGTAGAGCATAAAGTAACAAATACATTATCATGACATCAAAACTTGCAAATCGAGACCTAGACTCATATAACATGATCTAAATTTGTGGGCGCTTGGTCATAAATGTTTGATCCAATTGGGTAAATATGGATTAGACAAATATTTTGCTTAATTGCTAGAATGATATAGCAACCGAATATAACAGAGAATGAGAATTTGGGAGATCGCAGTCCATGATCAAATCATCACCTTTCATCCAATTACATATGGTTTGCGCAAAGGACATCGCATTCATTGCCGCCACATGCCCCGATCCATTCAGGCAATTTCATTGAATTCACTAATTACTTTCCTTTCCATCGAAAGACAGATGTGAATGCATCATTTTGACTTTTTTCTTGTATTTTCAATCTCAATTCTCACTCGCCAACCACCGGAAACTATTATATACTCGGTTGTAGCAACAACGCTAGTGCCTCACTACGCAGTACATATACAGCGTTTGCGCTCAAAAACCACACCTTCAGCAAGAAAAGAAAGCGTGGAGATCTTAATTTGAGACCGTAACACAAGCCCAACTAAAAATGGCTAATGCATATTCATAGTTTTAGCTTATCGCGGTCCGAAGCAAGATTTTTATTAAGTGCAAAGGCAACGAATCACACAACAGGAGATTCTACAGGATGTATTATCCCTTCTAGCACCACTGTTTAAAAAAAAAAAATGCTTTGATGGGGGAAGAAATGGAATCAAATTATGAAATGTGATAACACTATCTTTAAAGAATTATTTACCCCACAACACAAAGATCCTTTAAGATAAAACAAAGTCTCAATAAGAATACCATGTAACAATTCTAGTATTTCTTAGGATCTCTCAAAAGGAAACAATTAAAAATTATGGCTGTATATCTTTTGAGAAAAAATGAAATTGGCAGTTGTAAGTATTGAATAGAAATAAAGAATAAATATATTTGAACAGATATACCGTTTCAAAGATGAAAAAGTCATTTCCAAACAAACAAAATAGACACAACCTTCCAAAGTTTATAAGATCGCCTAATAACCATTAAGCAAAAATAGTAAATTCGAAATTTAATAATAAAAGAATAATCGTCTCTCCAATGTTCCAATAGGATGCAATAGCTATTTTATAATCATAAATTCAAAATTAATAAAAATAATAATAATCGTTAATTAGTGCTAAATCTCATCCATGTGTGTACTTATATCTTTTCAATGTGGGACGGGGCACCTCTTAGTGTGTTCTACAAACAAACTACAAACAATTTGTTATTATCCTCTTTAAGCAAACACCTAAGTAGTGGCATGAAAAATTTGATTCAGTTATATTGTTCAATAGTTTCAAACACGATAGTATTGATAAGTGTATATATTATAAATTCACTAAAGACTGGTATTTTGGTGTGTTTATACGTTGATAATATGCATATTTCTGGAACCAATATGACTAGTCATTGAGACTATAAGTATTTAACTTCCATTTTCAAAATGAAAGATTTTGGTGAAGTTGATACTATATTGGGTATTAAAGTCAAAAAATGTAGTATGAGTTATTTTTTAAGCTAAAATGATTATGTTGAAAAAAGGTTAAATTAATTTCAACATCTTGTTTCAAGGAAATGAGGACTCCATTTGAGTCCTACATTAAGTTAAATTATAATACCGGTAGAGCAGTATCACAACTTAAATATACGAGTGCTATAGGGTCTTTAATGTATGCAATGCATTGTACAAGACTTGATGTTGCTTTTTGCATGTGTAAGTTGAGTATATATGCTAGTAATCTAAGTATAGAACATTAGAAAACTATTATGATCATTTTTTGTTATATAAGATAACTAAAAATTTGGGACTATTCTATAACAATTATCCAATCATATTAGGACATACCGATATGAATTGGATTACAAGTGTGGGTGAGAAACCTTCTACTTGTAGATAGATTTTCATATTAGGTGGATGTGCTGTATCTAGGACAAGCAAGAAACAAAATTGCAAAACCCACTCAATGATGGAATATGAATCCGTTGCTTTAGCAGCAATTGGAAAAGAAGCTGAATGCATTAGAAATTTATTGTTGGATATCAAATTATGACCTAGTTCTATGCCTTTTGTTTCTACTCATTGTGATAGTCATGCTACTTTGGCTAATAAATAATCGTAGTTTTAGTTGTCGGTGCTAAGCAGCATTTTTACTGAGTGCGGAGGCAACAAGTCATACAATGGAACAATGGGAGATTCTGCAGATGTGTGATCCCTTCTAGAACCACTAAAAGTACTCCGACTGGGCTAGGCAAAACACGTCGGCGATGTCTTAGGTGAGCACTTTGCTCCGAGAAATCGGTTATTCCTCGCCTTCTTTTTTTTTTTTCAAATTCACATAATATCACATAAATTGATCTACACTGCCATGCCTTTCAAATAGATGAAAATTAACAAGTATGGCATATTTTCTCCAACCCATTGTTGGAGGTAGCCTTCATATTTTTCCCTGATATTTGGGGGTAAAATTAGCTAGGATATCAATACTTTTTCTGGCTAGACAATCAGCATCATCCACGAGTCATGACCATTAGTTGAAATTAACTTGAAACACTCTTCTACGGTTTGGCCTTCTTGGAATAGGAATGAAATACTAATTATAATTTTCAAGCACTTCGCTCCGACAAGTCCATTTTCCATTACTTATATGTGCAATCAATCTTTTGAGTTTCAGTGGCCAAAAACATCAATCGTGAGCTTCAATCTATAATGCTGATGATCTTCCATTTTTTTTTGCACCGTTCGGCTTCAACCCAAGGTCACACAACCTCACAAACGTGTCCAAAGGCGACGATGATAACTGCAACACCGTTTATCCGCCATCACCCTAACCGATGACTGGCAACCTTTTCCCTCAACAATGCCGGCGGGTATTGCTTTGTCTACACCTTTGCTAATGGTGACCAATGCTCTCAGGGCCAAAATTAGTGGCCACTGTCAGTGAAACCTCCACCAGCCTGACCTTCAGTCCAGCAGGATCACCATCGCTACCTCCACCACCACCTGGAAGTGATGCTTCATCCCTGGGTGTCACACTGTTTGTCCTGTTTATGCCCGTTGTCACAAGCTTAGCTTATTATGTCAGTTCATAATACATGAGGCTCATTACTTCTAGTAGATATATAGGTGGACTATTGACAGATTGTGAGATATTGCTACTCATCACAAAGTGAATGAAGTTGTAATAGCTCATAAGTTTCTTCGGAATACATATATAGTTCTCCTCTGAAATTCTAAAATCCCCCTCTATTTGCAGTTCATATACCATGATGACCAAGATCATTAACAAGTTAGAAAGCAGCAGGAGACAAAAGCGATCCCTATAACAAAATCCTCGTTGGCATAGTGAAAAAATCCCAGCATTAAAATGACTAATGAATGGGAGAGTAAATCATGTGGTGACAGGATAAAGGGTGTGACCTTGTTATGATCAAACTCAACACATAAACAGTTGATCAAGAATTCAAAATGACACTGATAATATGAACTCACTCTAGCAAACTTGCAGCATATCAAATTCACAACCTATGAAATTAGCTTGAAAGAGCTCTGAAGAATTCTGGGGATTGCGGGCGCCACTAATCCAGCGGTGTGATATCTCTCCTTTGCCTATGTGTCTTTGTACTTTGCCTCCAGAAGTCACATGGAAACAGACAAAAAAAAGAGAGAACTACGGCTGAAATATTGCAGAACAATAAAAAACCATTTCCAGCAATCAGGAAAAGCAAGCAAATTCACGTTATTACTATTTTGTGCATTTCAATCGTCCACCTTAAGAAACTGAGATGAGTATGGTCAAAGGGATTTTCTTAAATAGTTGCTTGTTCTTTCAACGTCTTGTAATTTACACCGTATCAACATTGTGGAAAAACCACTATGTCTGGCATTAAGAAAAATCAATCAGAGGATTAAAAATATAACCTGTCATCAAACGAACAAGTTATACATGACATGTTAGCAAGCACGATGACCTTCAAATACAGAACTCACAAAAAATCATTAATCTAATAGTCTGGTTCTCAATGTCATGTCGAAGATGAATAATCATAGTGGATGACAAATGACAGACAATTTTCTCAAAAGGCACTCTTATAATCTAGTCCTCCAACAAGAGCTGCCAGTTACATTCTTATCATGATCAAGATGAAGAATTCAATTCCAAGAAAAATGAATCACTCGGTAATGTACAAAGAAGAATCACTCACAGATGATTTGCTGGTAATGCCAGCTTCATTCCTGCCATTATCAAGACTAAGACTTTTCCCTGTTAGCGGACATGGATCATCTCAATATCATGTCAAAGATGAAGAATCATAGTGGATGACAAATGACAGATTATTTTCTCAAAAGGCACTCTGATTATTTAGTCCTCCAACAAGAGCTGCCACTTATATTCCTACCATGATCAAGATGAAGAATTCAATTCCAACTAAGAAACATGAATCACCCAGTAATGTACGAAGAAGAATCACTCACAGATGATTTGCTGGGAATGCCTGCTTCATTCCTGCCATTATCAAGACTAAGATTTTGCCCTGTTAGCGGACATGGATCGTCTTAATATTGAACTATCACCAGAACCTGATCTCATGAACACCCTGATGTAACAACTGCTCATAATTCTGCATGAGGAAAGCTCCAGACAATTCAGGTATTGCTTTTAGCGCCTTGCATCGGGAAATGCCTAAAGTTTGTAGAAGCTCCAAGTCGCCAAGCCCACAAGGCTCAGTTAGTTTGTCGCAATCTTGTTCGACCAAATATTGCGGGTTCTTACACCCTGAAAAATCTGATAGTCTCAATTGACGAGCATCATGAAATTTCTGTACTTCATAGGTATCTATCCTTCGAGCCCTGGGATGTCGGGAAGGTCCCAACAATCTGTCACGCTCAGATTCCTTAAATCTTCGAATTTGAATACATTTCAAAATTTTGCTAATGACTCTGCATATTTGAATACAAAAACGCAAACTTTTGCAGGATTAGTATTTCTCTATGCTTTGAATGTCATGCAGCATATAACACTGGTTAATGTACTGCATAGGGTTTTCAAGCATGATAGATCCTGGTAATCTTCCTAGGGTAGTGGAGCCCCAGATCCAATAGTACCAGTAATTCTAGTCCGTCAAGGCCACGGACTCTTGCAGTTTGCAGCATGAAATGCCCTAGAATTCTTTACACTAGAGAGGCCGGGTAGAATTTCGATAGATGTGCACCTATCCAATCTTACCGATAAACCCAACCTGTCAAGGCATAAAGTTTTGACTAGATTCCTGTTTGCACGTCGATTTTGAACTTGTAAGGTTTGGTAATCTTTCAATGAACTTGCATCCAGGGAGAATAAAAATTTCCAAAGATTCTAACCGGGACCTCAAAATTCAACTAGATTCTTGCAATTTGCAGCGCGAAATTCCCTAAATACCGTGAATTCAACTAAATTTTGGTAATTTCAAAGGCATCAAGCAATTTCGTTATGTGAGAGTTCCATGATCCTTTGAGATCCTCAACTTTTGCAGATTTCCAATGCTTTCAGGTAATTCCACAATTGCTGTACCTTTTACGTCTAGCTCAGTTAACGATGTCATCTTTCTGATCGAGTTTGGGATCTTTCTCAACGAGCAGCATTCACGTAATAATAAGCGTTGCAAAGACACGAGAGAGCTTATGGAGTCTGGAAGTTCAACAAGATTTCGACAAAACCTTAGGTCAAGAAGAGACAAAAATGCTAGATGGCCTATGGAGTTGGGTATGTAGGCTAACGATGCATAATAAGAGGCATCAAGAGTCTCAAGCCTCTCCAGAGAACCAATGCTTTCAGGTAATTCCACAATGGCTGTATGTTTTAAATCTAGCTCAGTCAATGATACTAACTTTCTGATCGAGCTTGGGATCTCTCTTAACAAGCGGCATTCCCGTAATAGCAACCGTTGTAGAGACACCAAAGAGCCTATGGAGTTTGGAAGTTCAACAAGATTTCGACAAAACCTTAGGTCAAGGAGAGACAAAAATGCTAGATGGCCTATGGAGTTGGGTATGCAATCTAACAATGTGCAATAAGAGGCATCAAGAACCTTGAGCTCCTTCAAAGAACCAATGCTTTCAGGTAATTCCATAATCAATGTAGATTTTAAATCCAGCTTAATCAATGATACCAACTTACCTATTAAGTTGGGAATCTCTCCCAATGAGCAACATTCACGTAATAACAAGCATCGCAAAGATGCTAGATTGCCTATGGAGCTAGATATGCGGGCTGATGATTCACAATTGGAGGTATTAAGAGTCTTGAGCTCCTTTAGAAAACCAATAGATTCAGGTAATTCTTCAATCCCCAAATGAGACAGGCCCAATTGCGTTAATGACACAAGTGAGCCCATGGATTCGGATAATTCTTCAATCCCCGAATGAGATAGGTCCAATTGAGTTAACGACCTAAGCAAGCCCATGGATTTAGGTAATTTTTCCATCTGTGAATAAGATAGATCCAACAGAGTTAACGACACACGTGAGCCCATGGATTTAGGTAATTCTTCAATTCGCGAATGAGATAGGTCTAATTGAGTTAACGACACAAGTGAGCCTGCCTATTGCGTGATGGACTTCTTGACCCCACTAGCCTTTTCAAATTATTAAAAATAGAAAAGAAAACCAATCAGCAATACCGATGCCCCCGGTTTTTTTTTTAAACAAAACCGATGCCCCTGGTTGGTAAAGCATATTCTTCACCGGCTAGTTTAATAATTTATTAGATTGTGATAATGCCTCCTGTGTCTTTCCACGATGGATGTACAGGGTTAATGACCGATCCGATTTTTATGATATTATGAAGGACCAATGATGACGGTACGTGTATTAGCATATAATTGTGAGGAAGAAACTTATTTTATCAGAAAAATCAGAAGACGACCACCAAATTCATTCATAGAGTTAATCTTGTTGTTGCTGCTTAAGGTCAATTGAAGATTAGACGCACACATTTTACGAAAGACTAGGCTTGGGTGAACGCCACGTCCCAATTTGAATAAAGATACAAGTCTACGAGCATATTAGGACATGTGATGTATCAACAATGACCGGAGAATCTATTATATATGGACATCGCATTATTGTGACAGCTCACAATCAATTGATAGTAAATAGGGGAGGTTTTATTTGTCCTTACTTAGGTAAGTCAAATGATTACGAAGATCTTGTTTGCACAATCAATAACTAATTGAGTTACAGCATAACATTAAATTCATCTTATTATGTAAATGACATTATTATGTTGGCTTCTTTTTTTCCTTTTCACAGTTTCACAAAGCATTATAGTTTGCTCCTCCCAAGTGGGCGGAATCTCAAGTTTATATTTGAGAATACATGTTAATGCCATACCATTTATGCCCCAACTGAAACAATAAAAACTTTGTGATTAACCTCCTGGGATGCATGGGAACAATGAAGTTGATAGATCTAAAGCTTCAAGCATGCGCATGTACAACTCTGTAAATCAACCTTATGAATATGACCTCCTCTACTTTTGCTCCAGACGAGACAACCTGCTTTTATGGAGAGAACAGCTAAGGGCTGTGATCGAAGTTTGAGATCTAGCTCAACTTGACTTGCTCATTCTATTAATAAGAAAAATAAAATAATGGGCAATACTTACATCCTCTTAAGGCTCCGTTCGTTCCACAGCAAATATAGCATTTTTTTGGAAAATATTTTCTAAAAAACCATTTTTCAGGAAAATAACCATATTTTTCACTGTTCGGCTGAAATCTGAAAATGAACTAGAAAATATTTTTCATTGTTTGGTAAAAAAAAAAAAAAATCTTTTCCTCCATGCACCCATTTCAAATATTTTTTATTATTTATTTTAAAACTTGATTTTCAATTATTTTATTATTTTTATTTTAATAAATTTTTATTATAGTTTGTAAAAAAATTGATTCACTTAATTATTTTTATTCTTTTTCCTTTTCTTTTCTTTTCTTCTTCTTCTTTATTGGTCGATCATCAACCATGGAACGAGCTTGGCCTCACCAAATCTAGCCATTTGTGCAAGGCTTGAGTCTCGCTCGAGGTCACCAAATGTCGCAAGGCTCGACAACCTTCGACGAGGCGTGCCCAAATCTAGTGGGGTTTAAGCTCGGCGACGTCAAGCAAGCTCAAGCCTCACCGACCTGTGACATGGCTCTAGCTCCCTTGTGGCCAATCACTAGTAGCCGTTGTGGTCAGCGACTAGCCAAATCCAAGGAAGAAGAAGAAAATGAAAGAAAGAAAAGAAAAAAATCGATTTTTAAAAATGTAAAAAAAAAAATATAAAAAGAAAATGAAAATTAGTTTGGTGAAAGAAAGTGAGGTAGAAAAACTTATGGAAATTTTTTTCTACTTTTGAAGGTGTTTTTTTCCCATAGTGGAAAATGTATTCTTTAACTAATTTATTTTTCATGAAATAAATGTTGGAAAATATGGAAAATATTTTCCTAAAAATTATTTCCGTGAAACAAACGAAACCTTAGTATTAGTAAATGTTCAGATATTCCAATAAGGGAAGTTCGTTATTTTCAATCTACAATTTGACCTTTTTTTTTTTTTTTTTTTTTAATGTTCAAAAGAGATTCCCGTAGAAAATTAACCCTCAAAACAAATATCTCCAGAAACCAATTTCTCAAACTAGATTTCTCTGTAATACATTATACATAAAGATCATCTAGTCATCGCCTCCCCACTCATACTTTTATCTCTCTCCTTAAATTAATAATAATTTTTTTTTTTTTTACATTTCACATAAATTTTATTCTTTACTCTCGGCCTACGGGTTCTCCACATTGGAATAATAATTCAGTGATGTCATTTGCCTTTTAATTTCATTTTGGGTTGAACTTTTTATTTCATGCTGACATTCTCGGACAACAGGTTCTCCACTAACATGTATTTTTCTCTTTAGCACAATCGTAAGTTTCTTTAGAACTTGAAATGACTAGAGGATATAAAGAAGTTCAATAGCTTAGTATGTGATTGACTAACCGCACCTCATCATTGTAGTATCAAAATCTTACGAGTAACAAATTTGAACATTGTAACACGGATCAAATGATTAGAAAATGTATTTTGATATGTTTGTTATGAGGATAATTGGTTTTCAGTCTAGTTCAATTTCACTTAGAAATCGAGAACTAGATTAGGAGGATTGATTTCTCATATCTAGAACTAAGAATCGGACCACCTGATTCTAAAATCGGACTGACTGGTTCCGGGAGGTCCAACGGAATTAATGGATGATTAACTCAAGGAAGAAGTTAGAGAGGATGGCCACCGGACGAGGGGGAACTGGAGGGTGGAGATGATGGGGACGTTGTCGAAATGACCGATTTCACAGACGTCCTCAATGTCTGGCGGGAGTTTGGGGCGCGGAGAGGGTTTAGATATCGAAGCAAGTACACACCGGCCGCAGGTGATTTAAAAACTCCGGAGCATTTTCAGCTAATTACGTTTCTCTCTTAGTCAGGAACGTCTTTTCGATCAGTGGCGCGAGATTCTATTTTTCCGATTATATTTTTTTCATGGACTAAGGTATAAAGCACCAATGTAAGTGTGGGCACAGAGGGAGGACAATCTGGGGAGAGCGAAGCTGAAGCAAAGAGCCAACGTCTCTTTCTGTGGGAGACACGTACTTTGAGGCAGAAGATGTCTCTTTTTAAGTGCCAGAGCTCCACTGCCCAAAAACATTGCCACTTCGTGCAGGTAAAAGAGAGAACAGATTCTGGACACGCAAACCCAATCGGTAAACAGGTCGGAAGTTCGAAAACGGAGATGACAATGGTCAAATTTTCAAAGCTCAAAACGAACACGGTGAGGGCGAGTCCGCTTTGGGAGGCCGGGATGGCGGAGGTCCACCGTCCAGGTGCGGAAGCACGTGCCTCTGCGCTGGGTAGGAGAATTGCCCTACCTATAGAGGTAGAGACTCCATGGAGGTAAAGAATATGAAGAAAAATGTTTTTTTATGTTATTTTTATGAAAAAGTTGGTCGAGTCTAGGTGGTCCGATTCCCACCATAGAATCGGAAATCAGACCGTCCATCATTGATTCCAATTTTATGAAATCGGAAAGCAAACTAGCACCATTGAGAAGTACTCAGAACCAGTTAGTTAAATTGGTTCTCGATTCGGATGGTTCTTGTTGCACACTCTTAGTTTGCTATCCCAAAAATAAAAATAAAAGAAAATCCATTAAGTTGTATCACACATAAATTTCAAAGTAGTTTGGCATTGAAAGTTTTAATACATGGATAAAACCTTGTTGCTTGGAGTCCACATTGTACAACCACAATCACATGTTCTCCAAGAAGATTTAAATAAATTCCTTTAATTTGAGACGTGCAGAATGCTTGAAATGCATTACCTTGACTTTGTATTGTGATTGGATGGATAGTTAATAGAATCAAATACCAAAAAAGAGTTATACCAATGCCACTATTTGATTTCATTAGTTGAAGATCTTGTTTCAATTAGTATCAATTGGCGTTGAGAAACAGCCCAGCCTACCAATAATGATCAAACGCCCAGCATCCTAATCCAGTTCAAATATTACTGTATTAGGCCACTCCAACTTAGCTTTTATTGTCACTATTGGTAACGGTCACATCGATTTGAGTTTGTGTAATACTCATCTACCAGTGTAATAATCTCCAAACATATGCAGTGTCAAGTCAAATAAATATTTGACACCTAATACTGACATACATTTCGAGTTACTAATTTTCCTCTATCTTTTTTTGTCTTTTTTCCAAGGTAGTCTTGAGAAGCATGGAATTTGAAAGTACGTGGAAAAAGCAACCACAAAAAATGAGTCCGCGATCACTTACGTCTATCGATAAGTGTCTGGCTGGAGATGAACACAATTAAAGCTTCTGCTTAAGATCCAAAGAAATTATTAAGGAAAGATGTCAATCAAGCTTATGGTCCAAATGTCTAAAACATTTTGGTCCGTTCAAACCATATTTATTTATTTATTTAGCCCCTGTTATACTCTCCGCCTCAGTCATTCTTACGAGTGTACTTTTCGAATTCCTTCACATAAATTTTACAATCCACTTAAACTCAAACTAATAATGACTTTGAAACTTAGAAATCGATCTACACGGTCGTTGAACCTAAATGTTCCCAGGCATGGCAATGATGTATACATCCTAACGGCAAAACAGAGTTACTTATTGCTAATAAACAGGATTATGAACGGCCCTCTCGAATTTGACTTGTTTAGAAATTTCTTACTTGAGATGACTCTTCTATCCACTCAAGTGTAAAATTGGAAAATGCATTAAACATTACGTTCATAATAAACTCCACTTTGACGCAAGTTTTGGATTGTCGTATTCAACAGGAGCCCCTTTGTACACTTAACTTGAAAAACATGAAAACAAATGAAGTATCTGAAGCTCTACACCCCAGCGGCTTCTCATTCTTCCATAAAGGGGTTGCCATTCATCTAATACTTACTACATTTAAGATATCTACAAAAGGATAAATTATAGTTAAAAAACTACTCGATGGTTCCATAGAAGTCACCCTTTTCCCGCTTCTGTTCCAACGCTTAACATCTTCTCTGTTAAAGGAAGGGGGTTTAAGACAACAACTAATTGATTTAATCAATCAAATGTCAAGATTAATGAGAAAACATGGTAATCCTAAGTTGCCACTGGAAAACATAGACAGTAGATTGAAAATGGATTATTTAAAGATAACTTCATTTGGCATCGTCTATTGATCGGGTGAGATATCAAAAGATGCTACTCTGGAGTAGGTGAAATTCGCAAGGACAATGGCAGGTAATGTAAGCGAGTGTTCTAAGTTCATACACCGATGAATTAAATCCCTTGGAAGCAAATAGGAATCATTATTTACCAAAGAAAATAAAAAAAAGGAACCATTTGTCAGTCTTTAACTTTCCACATTTATCAAGTCAACCAACCTCTCAAAGAGAGAGAGAGAGAGAGATATGTCACATGACATTCATTCGTAACTTGGAGCTTTTCACCAATATTTCAAGCTTCTCAGTGTATTACCCACGCATATGCCAAGAGTTGAGAGTAATGTTAAAAGTACTGGACAATGGACATTGAAACCTATTCTAGTGATTGAAAGTTTATAAAGAAATGACATCACGACAAATTGTCTCTATCAAAGTATCAACTTATAGAAAAACTATGTCTCTTAAGGAGATAAAAAGTGCAAGTTATCTTATTGAAACAAAACTTCCTACAAACAGGCTTCTACAGTTTCCAACAGCTAAGATCAGGTCTAAAAAAAATAGACTCTCTCCACTGAAGACGATATTCAAATGTGAAATGAAGTGAAAAATAACATTCATTAGCCTTTGCTATAAAGAGCTAGTGTGATGCCCGATGTCAAAAAAATACATGTATCCTCGAAAAAAATTGAATTTGGTAACAAGGTGCTCATTTCAGTCCCAACGAGTATCATGTGTTGAAACTTGTTCCATTGTAAAAGCCCACAAATCTTCAATTAAAAGGAGGGGGGACAGAGGAAAAGATGAAAAGACCAACACACATTCCAATGCCGAAAGTGTATTCAATATATCATTTCAATCCGAAACAAGGCCCCGATTTGGTCCACTTGCAAAATATGCAATCAAAATTTAAGCCGGTTGCACGAGAGTTCTAGAATGAATACATTTAGTCCCCACTTTAGAGCACAATATGAAACAACATTTTTTAGCTTCTCTCTCTTGGCGAGAGAGGGAGGCTCAAGGCAAAAGGGATCATTCATTCAACTAAGACATCTTTAAGCTCTCAAAGCAGCCTTGTGAACCATGGTTTCCTTAAGGATTTGGTGGCTTTTCTTGACAAGATTGAGGAGCTTCTCCAAATTTGTCGCTCACGAGCTCAAGATGTCTTTACTGTCCTTTGTTATCTGGAAATAGCAATTCCCATTGGCCAGTCTATCTTTGCCACCGGGGACTTGGAAACAACCATTTCTGAGAGATGATTCTCAGCTTCCTAAAATGTTAATACAAAACTAATAGGTCATCCTGATAAAATATAATACAAGTGTGTATAATTACAATAATGTGGTCTCTCTATTGGATTATGGGGAACCCAAGAAAGAAAGCTCTTTTCCATGAGTAATTTAGCTACATAGATATTTGAGCACTTTAAGAAATCTCTAATAGTGAGATATACTTTTGTAACTCAAGAAATAATGAGTGTTAATACTCTTAGAAAAAGCTTACTCAGCTATTTTAGCAGTGTAGCAATGCTTCTCCCACCCTTCTAAAGGGTATTAGAATTTCAGGCTCCATGGGACAAAAGATTGTTACGTTGCTTTAAGAGAGCTATTTTTATTTTTTGGGTTTTATTCATTGTTACACAAATAAGGGCATTATGGTCATATATAATTTATGTGCAATATAAACATAATGGGTATAGGACTTCTGTTATACAAAAACCTAGAGTCCCTTCTTATTTTACGTTCTCTTTCTTTCTCTCTTCTTCTCCTCTCTATTTCTCCTCTCTTCCTTCTTTCTCTTGCTATTTGCCGCAGGTTCTCTACTCAGCTTTGTGATAGAAATGATTTCATAATACCAGACTGTGACACTCATAGCTACAACAAATTAATGAGCAGGAGTTGACTAAGCCAAGGGTAAGCACCCGTGCTTACGCACACAAATATCGGTCGGAAATGTTTACGGAACAAAACTACTAAGACAACATTCCCAATCCATTACAAGCCTTCGGTTTTCAAGGCACCAAAACTTCTTTTCCACATTTTTGGACCTTGTATCAAAGTCCAGCGACCATGCCTCAATCAGGGATCACAGGCGGAGAGCCTGATCAAGGTTAAATGAGGGTCCAGGCAATCATTCCTAAAGATTTTACAATGATAAAGAATATAAACAAATTGTCAACATAATTACATCTAGACGTCGAGGCATGCAACAGCTCTGCAACTCTCGTCAATGTGACCCTCAAGTACAACTTCGAAATGATAGAAATATTCTGCAGAAAAATTGAATGAGTCACACCTGTCCAATCAAAAGAAGAAAACCAAGAGAGTTCTGTAATTACACGCTCGTTCTGTCTATGATCTTCTGCTGCCTAAGTGCACCTCCGAGCATATTTTTCCCCGTTCTCAAATTCATCTTTGAAAGTACTCCAAAGAGCAGTCCATCGGATAACCTTCATTGAGACCAATCGTTTCATCCGCAAGCTGTGTTAAAAATATCGAGGGCACAGTCGACCAAATTCTATGGCAGATTATTAAACATTACAAGAAGATGCACAACCAGTTATCTAGAACAATTCAAAGATGTAATTGTATGGGGGAATTTTTGATAGATATCTTTCTTCTAAAGTGGCATTAAGAAGGCTTGACTGCATGGGATCATGTGGCCACAGAACTAAGTACCAACAGATTTTCCTTAGAACCTGCACTTCATCAAATCACAGAATGAGCAGCTGTGCCTTAAGTAACAAACTCAGTGAAAACAAAGCCTCATCAGAAAGAGCTTCACCGGTATCCACTGCTCTGGGTTTCTCTTCCCTCACGGAATCTCATATATCACCTTATGGACAAATCTCAAGGAAATCATTGTTATGTGAGTAATACCTACATCGTTAACCACATGAATGCGAGGTAAACTGAGATGGGTGCTCAAATCCATTAAGTACATCTTAAATTTAGAGTTTGTGGTAAAGCTAGAAACCAATAGGAGTGTGTGCCAGACAAATAAAGCCATGCAAATTCATGGTCTGAGTAACAATCTCAATACGAGGTAGTACTTGATAGCCAATACTTTTTTAGTGAAAAGATAGTGGACACGATATTAGAAAAAGAAAAAAAAACAACTTACTGAAACATGAGTTTGTAGCATATCCGTTTCAACTCCAGATGTGACGGAATATCAATTGGCGGTTCTTCCACAATATTTTCACTTGCTTTAGGATTTTTCTTCTCTTCAGAAGGATCCGCCTCAGAGACTTGGTGGCTGATCTTCCTGGAAAGGATCTGTGCTTGAGCATAATCCTGGCGATCTAATTACAAATGAACCTGCAAAATCCATCGATCAGAAAACCAATTATAGCAATAGTGCATAATGGCTGAAAGACATACAAAAAACCCATACTTGTTCAAGGATAAAGGCAATTTTCTCCACCTCTGCCATTGTTCCAAAAGTTTCTACCTGCAAATTAAGCCCATCATAGGAATGTTGGACAATGAAAAACCAATTACAAAATTAGTGACTAATATAGAAGTCAACTTCCAATAACTGCAATTTATCGCATCAAATCAGCAGCTTGTTCTATAAGACCCCATTCTTCCTTTATTTTGCTAGTTTCTTGATCAACTGTCCTCTCTCAATTTCCGACATATATCTGTATAGCAAAACCAGCTATAGAAACCACAAAACAAAAACAGATTGCTCATCAACAAAAGCTGCAGTAGAGTTTGATTTCACAAAATCACCTTCCCAGCGATGACAGAGTTTAAGTGTCTTAATAAGCTCTATCTTGGTCTCAAGATCAGGTGTCCAGTCAACGTATTGCATAGCCTGCTACACCATTGCTGTCACAGCCTGTTGATATACCAGCAACATTTAGGTCACTATCCAATCAAGTCAATGACTCGATAATGTCTGGATCACAATTACAAGTTTGATTTGAATTATTTGATTAACAGCACAGAAAATTTGTCACTCTAGAATGAAAATATGGTCAAAAAAAGCACCAAACAAAAGGGACAACAGCAAGGTGCAATACAAATACGGGTATCTTTATGAAGAGGATCCCAGCCAATTGAAAACTTGCAAACAGCTCAAGTACCATGATATCCGTATAAAGAACATATCATGAAATGTATCCTGAAATAGACATGAAAAAAAAGTAATGTGATTCGTACATGAGTACAAGCAGTAAAAATTTGGGCCAATCATGGGAGACAATCCAGAAACACAAGGTGAGAAACTGAAGAGGATCCCACAATACTAGATTCTAGAGGATTCCACCATACTAGATTCTAGAGCACAAGCACCAGGACAAAGATCTTGCATCCCAACAGATTGCCTAAAGCCAACTCCCATGTTGATGTGCCAAGCACATTCGTTTTTTAGATAGTTATACATAGATGGCATGTCACAGCTACACAAAATGACAGTTCATGATCTAATCAGTACACATAAGGGAGACAATCCCTGCAATATAAAATCTAACCCTTAAGGTAAAGGTTGTTAAGATTGATCCTAAATGCTTGATATTGGACCATACTTTGGATCAATGATCATAAGACCCTACAGAAAGTTAAGGGCTAAAGTGATAGATTCCTAATCTATTTTCTGTACTAACACTTGTATGTTATCTTTGAAAAGAGGGAATGAAGCTCAAAAGCAGAAGACAAAAGCACGATTATCACTACAGCAGAAGCACATCACTGAAGAAGCTCTTGTACCTCATAAAGAAAGTTAAGTAGAGAAGCATCTGGGGCAAAAGTAGAGAAGACAGTAAACAAACACGAAACCAGATGATGGCGGTGAAAAGAAGAAAACAGGAGGATGAAAGAAATAGACAAGGTAAAGAGCTATATACTGAGCAATAAAAAAGAATTTCGTCCCTAGCCAGAAGAGATAGTTGCCATAGAAAGTTGTTGGCAATGGGCTGCACTGCTGTTTGTGGAGGCACGGCAGACCTTCCATTTGCCCCAACCCAAGCTCTCATGAAGGCTATTCTTACTCCACCAAACAGCTTGTGGATTGTCCCAAGTCGGTATAGAAAGTATATTGAACCTTTCCACAAGCGCTAATTAAATCTTCCATCCCATCTAATTCAGGATGAGGGCAACACCTCATTCTCACTTATAATCCCCTTGCAGTTCAATTACCAAGTTAGCCCAATTTAGCAGGTTTGGCCTTTAGGTATTTTTTAAGATGTGCAATGGGTCATGCACAGTGAGAACTGAGACCCAGTTTGGTTTACTATGAGATTGACTCCTAATTAAATAGGCAAGGTAGGATTTTGGGGCTGGGATTAGGAATCCCATTCTACATCTCCAATGATTCTACTCCTAATCTCAACTGGGAATGATTTTTGATGTGACCAAATTCCATCTTTTTAATTGCATGGTATATAGATAACAATAGTGAAGGTAAAGATCTGGTATATGTATCATAATTAGCCACCAGTCATAATTGCTCTAACTAATCCAGCGGAACTTATCAGCATTCAGCATAGCATAACAATGACTGCCATGAATGAAGAGCAATATTTCCACCAGCTTATCACCCAAAAGCAGAGATGAAAAGACAAATACCTGGACATAGTTTAATCTCCATTATCCAATTCGCTCCTAACAAAGGAGTGTAAGATACTTCATTTAGTACAAGAAAGTTCGGGAGCAACTATATACAGGAAAAACAACTTAGCACATATGAATATCCAAGTATTAGTGAAATCAAATGATTTTGACTCCTTTAATATCCCTTGATGAGCAAGGCGAAGAGTGTATTGAGCTGGAAGACAAAAGTTACAGCACTTCTGCTGTAAAGAGTGCGCATCTTGTTCTGATACCAATTCCATTTGTACAAGTTCTGTACCCTGAGAGCCCAAAAATCTTGAATTGTAAGGAGGGGGGAAGAGGAACGATGAAAAGACCAAAATATATTCCTTTGCAGAAAGTGTATTCAGTGTATCATTTCAGTCCAAAACAAGGCCCAGATCTGGTCCACCTGCAAGATATGCAATCAAATTTAACACAACTACACGAGAGTTCTATGACATCTTTAGTCCCCATGTCAGAGACAACATGAAACCACATTCTTCAGCTCCTCTCTTTTGGTAAGAGAGAGGGAGGCTCAAGGGGAGAGAGATCATTCATTCAACTATGAACATCTTCAAGCTCTCAAAGCAGCCTTATGAACCATAGTTTGCTTGTGGATTTGGTGGCAGATTTCCTCAACAAGATTGAGGAGCTTTTCCAAATTTGTAGTCCGAGTTCAAGTATCATTGCTCTCCTTTGTCATCTGGAAACAGACAACTCCCATCAGCAGGTCTATCTTTCCCACTAGGGACTTGGAAACAACCATTTTGGAGAGGTGCTTCTCAGCTTCCTAAAATGGTCATAGAACTAACAGGTCGTGCTGATAGAATATCATACAGGCTTGTATAATTACTATTATGCAGTCCCTCTAGCAGATGATAGTGTTGATTTAATAGATCAAGGCATGTTAATAATTAAAGTTCTCGACAACAGCAGTAACAGAACCCCAAACACAGAGTTCCTTTTGTTGAGTGATTCAGCTGCATAGAATTTCTGAGCACATTAAGAAAGCACTAATCACAAGACATACTTTTGTAATGTTGGAAATGGTGAGACATAGCAGAGCTCCTCCCCCACTTCTAAAGCAGCATCAAAATTTTAGGCTCCACTGGACAAGAATGGTTTCGCAATGCCAGACATCGACACTTATAGCTATAACAAATTTTATGAGAAGAAGTTGACTAAGCATAGTGTGCAATGTTCACAGAATAAAACTACGAGGACAACATTCTCAACCTCAAGACAAGCCTTGGTCTTCAATGCACCAAAACATCTTTTCCACTTTTTTGGAACTTGTATCCCAGTCCAGCAACCATACCCTGCACGTATTGGGGCAGAGGGCTGCTCAGGGTTAAATGAGGGGTCTAGGCAATCAGTCAAAGAATGACATTGATAAAGAATATAAATAAATGTTCAACATAATCAACCTGGATGCTGAGGCATAACAGCTATGCAAGTTTCTTCAAGGTAATCCTTGAGTAACACTTCAAAATGACAAAGTTCTGTAATTACATTTTCGCTTATTCTCAGTCTAAGATCTTTTGCTGCCTCCTCAACAAGTGTGGCTTTGAGCATGTTTTTCTCATTCTCAAATTCATCTCTGAAAGTACTCCAAAGAGCGGTTAATTGGATAACCTCCATTGTGACCAATTGTTTCTGCTACAACCTGCGTTAAAACAACAAAGGCACGGCCAACCACATTCTATGGCAGATTATTGAGATATTGCAACAAAATGTACAATTAAATACCTAGAAACAATTCAAAGATGTACCTGAATTGGGGGATTTCTGGGAGATTTTTGTCTTCTAAGGCGGCATTAAGAAGGCTTGACTGCATTATCATCACGTGGTGACTGAACTAAGTACCAGCAGATTTTCCTTAGAACCTGCAACAAATTAAATCACAGAATGAACAGCTGTGCCTTAAAACAATCAGTGAAGACTTGACAAAGCTTCATATGAAAGAGCTTCAATGGTACCCACTGCTCTGGGTTTCCCCTTCGAGGTAAGATGTGTGTTCAAATCCATTAAGTACATCTCTAACATCAGAGTTGCGATAAAGATAGAAAGGAAAAAGAGAATGTGACAGACGAATAAAGCCATGGCTTGAACCACAACCTAAATACCAGTTACTGCAATTTCTGGTATCAAATCAGCAGCTTCTGCTATAAGATCCTGTCCTTGCTTTACTTTTTGTAAGTTTCTTTATCAACTGTGCTCTCTCAATTTCGACATATAGCTGCATAATGAAATTAGCTACAGAATCCCTGAAACCAAAACAGATTGCTCATGAACCCCCAATAGAGTTTGATTTCACATTTTCACCTTCCCAGCAGCAACAGAGTTAAGGGTCTTAATAAGCTCAATCGTGGTCTCAAGATCAGGTGTCAGGTCAATATATTTCATAGCCTGCTTCTCCATTGCTGCAACCTGTTTATAAGAGAGTAGCAATGCGAATGTCACCATCTAATTAATTCATTACTAGCTTATGTCTAGAACACAATTAAAACTTTCAGTTGAACTACCTGATTAACAGCAAGAAAAATTATTCTAGAAAGAAAATAGAGTGAAAAAGGAACTAAAAGGGGTAATAGCAAGGTGCAATACAAATAAAATCAGGAGGATCCCAACCAATTGAAAAGGCTTGCAAACAGCATGAGTACAAGGCCTGAGTTCTTGCATCTCTAGAGATTGCCAAGAGCCAATGCCCATATAGATATGCCAATGACATTCGTTTTTCATATATTCATACATGATGGCATATTATGTCTACACAAAACGACAGTATAAGATCTAATCAGTAGACATATGGGAGGCAATCGCTAAAGTGTGATTCCATAAAAATAAAACCCTTAAGGTAATGGTTGTTAAGATCGATCCCAAATGACGGAAACTGGACCACACTTTGGATCAATAATCATTGGACTTTGCACTGCTGATGATGGCAAAAGTAAAGAAGAAAACAAAATGAAAGCAAAACCAGATGATGGCATTGAAAAGAAGAAGAGAGGAGGGTAAAAGAAATAGACAAGGTAAAGAGCTACATGCTATGACGTAAAAAAGAATTCCGTCCCCAGCAAGAAGAAATGGTTTCCATACATAGGTGATGGCTTTGTGCTGCACTGCTGGTTGTGGAGGAACAGCAGACCTCCCATATACCGCAACCCAAGCTCTCACGAAAGTAGAGCTCACTTCCAACTCCAGCAATAAAAGGTTATTCTTAATCCAGGTGAAAGCATATGGACTTTCCCAAGTTTGTATAGAAAGTATCTTTAGCCTTGCCACAACCACTAATTAAATCTTCCATCCAATCTAATTAAGGACGAGGGCAACACCTCAATTTCATTTATGATTCCCTCATAGTTCAATCCCCAAAGTTAGCCCCAATTAGAAGGTTCAGCCTTCAGATATTGTTTCAGATGCAAAATGGGTCATGCACGACAAGAACTGGGGCCTAATTTGATTTATTAAGAGGTTGAGTCCTAATTAAAAGGCAAAGTAGGATATTTGGGACTGGGATTAGGAATCCAATTCTACATCTCCAATGATCTTACTCCTAATCCAAACTGGGAATGATTGTCGATGTGTCCAACTTGTATCTTATTTAATCGCCTCTTATACTGATAACAATCCTAATAACAATTGCAAAGGTAAAAATCTGGTACGAATAAATAGCCACCAGTCATAATGCTCTGACTATTCCAGAGGAACTTAGCGGCATTCAGCATAGCATAACAATGAAATGCAATCAATGAAGAGTAAAATTTCCACTTGCTTATCAACCCAAAGAAGAGATGGAAAGGCAAATACCTGGACATCGGTTAATCTCGACAATCCAATTCGCTCATAACAAAGGAGTGAAAGATACTTCCTTTGGTACAAGAAAGTTTGGGAGCAACCACATACAGGAAAGACAACTTCACAGATATGAATATCCAAGCATCAGTGTTACAAAATAATTATGACTTAATCACTTGACAAGGAAGGCAAAGAGTGCTTTGAGCTGGGAAGACAAAAGCTCATGCCCCAATTATTCAGTAGACGACCGAATGCAATAATCCCTCTTGCTTGTTTAATATTCCTTTTGCCACCAGCAAACCGAACACGTGCTGCGTTCATGCAAGGGAGAAACTACAGCAAACCCTTATTGCAATGGAGAGGTACAGCCCATACTTATTGTTCATCTTTAGTTGATTAGTACTTTGAATCACTCGTCTGGCACCTAATCTCAATTTCTTTTCTCCCTGGTTTCTTTGCTGTTTAAAAGGTAAGGCACCAAGGAAATTCCTATCCATCTAAACAAAAAGAATTCATCCCTATACAAGAGAACTCAAATCCTAAAACAAATCTACTAAACAGAATAAAAACAAAGTGGAGCACCAATTACCGACTTCACTAAACCCTGAAAAGATGAAAAAACAAAATAAAACTACTTAACTTAAACAATATGCCTTTTCTCTGTCATCACAGACCAAGGATCTCTATATTTCAATCCTCACTCACACATGTTTACTTCAACTCCAAAGGGAGGGTTCATCTTGTAAAAGTACATCAAAGATTTTGCTAGTACCTCCACACTAGATAGTATCACAATGTCCAGCTTATCCACATGGCTTTGTGCATTATTTTCCTATGAGAACTTCCAATCAGTGTTCTTGATAGGATGCAACATCACAAGATCTTACATTGACTTCATGGATCGGGGAGATAATTATTGATAACTAATCTTAGGTAAATGCTTCCTTTAAGTTACCAAGTAATCTTTCAACAACCTATTGAGTTTGCTATCTCCTTTTCTTTTTCTTTTGAGAGAAAGTGACAATGCTAACTGCTGGAAACTCACTTTGTACTACTTGGGCGCTGAATGCTCACTGATGTTAATTAATTTCACTTCACAAGTAAATACAAGCACCCTGCCAGAAAGGATATCTCAAGTTAACTTTTTGCTTATTACCCATTCTTTGTTTACACATAAGCACTATTAAACTTCCACAGGAATATAAACGCCAACCTTCATTCATTAAAGAGTTCCAGAAGCACATCTTTTAAGCAATTCTTCCAAATCTCGCCAACTTGAATAATTTATTACCTGCAGAAAGTTAACGTTGACAGGTAATAGTGTCAGATCCTAAAAAAATCATTTGCAAGATAGTGCATCCGCTAAATCAACAATGTCACACATATTCAATAATTATGGTACTAGACCAAGAAATTCATGTAAAAACACTGAGAATCCCCTTATTTAGTTGCCCAATACAGTCACCTAGGACTGATACGTAAGCCAGTAATCAACTAGCTAATTACTTGTTGCAAGGCTCACCCCTGCAAACTAGCAACTTGAAAAGTGGGATACTTCACAATTAAACAGAGAGAGGCAGAGCACAAGGAGATACTTCAAAAGCGTGGCTGAGCACAAAGAAATGAGCAAATATTTACCCACCAATTGTTCAACAAAATTTCTCACCAAGATAATGCTCCTACCAGGCCTGCATGCATCGCACAACCTAATACCCATTGAAAACAAACTTATAGAGAACAAAGTTGCAACCGAAACCCAACACATGGGCATTACACCCTGTCATCTCAGCTTCAACGTTTTTAATCCACAAACCAGGAAACCACTTTGTGATTTAGCGCTTTTCTTTTTTTTTTTTTTTTTTTGGGAGGGGGGTGGGATGCTCTTGTTATGAGCTGATAAATTCATTGGACCTGGTGCAGCAACTCAAAACCTCCACTCATCCTATCCATAAACTTACAGGTCCTTTGAATCAGCAGCATAATTGAATGTGTCTACTTAAATAAACTTACATTGCATTAAAATCAAGAAGGCTTCTTTTTTTCTTTACACTCCTTGTTTTATCTAGAATAGAGTGTCTCAGGGTTGCTCTCTGGTATCAGTGTCTTCCAAAATAAGTGTGTACTTGCACATTTCCTGGAGATGCTTAACATTTCTGCTCTTCTGACTCTGGTGTTTTGTCTGAACCTTTACTTGATCTTTTTTTTTTCTTTCATGACGTTTTTCTATTTACCATTAATTACATACCGGCAAAGGTTGATGCTGCTGATCCTCCTGCAAACTCAATTGAGTTTCCAACCAGACCATCTATACAAACCAAAGATGAGAATAGTCTTGCAATGAATCAAGTTGGACAGAAGTCTGGTAGATCTGGAACTGGTGGTTCCTTGGGGCCTAACGGCAATCTTGTTATAAGCTTCTCTGATGATGAGAGCAGCAGTGATTCTGATGGGGGCAGACAGGATAGGAGGTTTGAAGATAAAGCTAAAACAGTTGGGATAAATGGAAATCAGAAGCCACCTTTTTTGGCACGGAAAACATCGAAGAAGTTGGGATACCCTACTCGAGACTAAAACCAATGATGTCCAAAAGATTGCCTTCTAGTTGTACATTTATAAATCCAAAGACGAAGAATCAGGAAGCAAACAATGGGATTGGTTCTGCACCTTCAATTGGGCAAGGAAGTGCAGGAAGAAGTTTGGGTATGCTCAACCAAAAATTGGAATGCCAGGAGCATGGATCTGATCATGTCGTAGGCCTAAGAAATCTTGAACTTCAAGACTTGCGGCAGCAGATTGCTCTATGGGAATCTGAGCTGAAGCTTAAGTTAGCTCGACAAAACGAGCATCCGGTTTTAGGTTCTTCCGAAAACAGTTATAGTCTTAACCTAAACAGGAATTCAGGTGGTACAAGCGTCACGACCTCTGCAGACCTCCCACGTTCTGTAGACTTCCCGCAATTAGACACAGAAGAGCCCTCTCATAAAAGGTTGAAGGTTGGTGTATCTTCTTATCCCCAGCAATATGTCGATCGAGCGACAACCGCTGCTAAATTATGCCCACCTCCAAAGGATCTGTTGTTGGAAACCAGCAAGATGGACAAGATTCACCATGTTCCAAAAGCACATTCCACTAGTATGACCGAACCAAATGTCACTAGATGTGAAATACAAGATAGTGAAAGGGTGGCAATGGCCTCAGCTAACCTACATGGTGTGGTCAAGGTTGTTTTTTTTTTTTTATTTATAAAATGTACAAGATCCTTATACGAGATCTAATAACCCTTGATTTACGTTGGTTCTCATCCAGGTATTACGTTATGCCGCGGAGAGGAGGGGACGCTCGCGAAGGCAAGACGGCCTTCTGGGAGAGCTGCTTCTTCCCTCTGAGCAGAGAGAGCGGCTCCCTGGCGGATCCCACGACGGCCTCATTGTTGTGGAGCTTCGGGATGTTGGGGCATGGCTCGACCATCTTCGGTCGCTGAAGAAGATGGTGATGGGCGTATGAGTTGATGACAACCAGTCCAGGAAATGGCGCGAAAACCTCGAGCTTTAACTGAAAGCTCCAGCGACCGGGGAAAGAACAAAAGTCCTCTTTCATAAGCACAAGAAAAGAGGAACGATTCGCTTAAAGCCGAAAAACAAGAATGATAAATTTTCAATTACTTTATTTTTTTTTTCAAAATTGATCTCTTCTTCTTTAAAATTTACCACGTTGCCGTTGTCGAAATGCCGACAGTTAAAATGACTACGGATGGCAAATAAAAAACAGGAAAAAAAATTGAAAACAAAAGAATTGTACAAGAAAGAGAAGATGGGATTCGAGGTTCTATTAAGAAAACAACAAAAAGAGGAAAACCAATTAGGGATTTCAAAATTGGTACAACTCCAATTTGCCGGAAAATTGTTAACTATAATCGATGGAGTCTTCTTCATCAAGCATATGATTGTGTTGACGCCTAAAAAAAAAATTTTTTTTTTAATTAATAAATAAACAAAAAAACGAAGCAAAAAAAGAAAAGCAAAAAGCGGAAAGGAGGAAGCAGCCTCCGCATGGGCCTCGGCCCATTTCCGCCTCGGCCCGGCCCCGCCAGGTCGTCTCCTTCCTCGCGCCTCTGCAGAGCACGCGCAGGGGGCGCGACGGAGGGGAAGAGGATGGACGGACAGCGATGGGACGTGGAGCAGGGGGAGCTGGCGCCGGATGGGACGCCGGTTCGGCCGGCGAAGGCCGTGGCGATCGGCGGTTGAACTCCGTCGACCGGCCGCCCCTCGCCTATAAATACCCCCCACCCGACGACGACGGAGGAGGAGCAGACAGAGAGAGAGAGGGAGCCCGATCGAGTCGCGGCCTTTGGATACCCCACTGAGAGACTTCAGGGGGGGCCGAGGGCTCGCGGCCTCGGATCTAAGCCCCGCCGGAGTAGAGAGGGAGAGAGAGAGGCACGGAGAGAGAAGGGGTTTGCGCGGGTCTCGCCGTCGCCGTCTTCGCCCTTGTCGTGCCGTTGCCGAGCAGGTATCACGTTGTCCCCGTCGCCGTTGCCGTCGCCATCCCCCTCTCCATGGTCCAATCCCCTTCGCCGTCGCCGCCGTGGTCGTCATCGCCGCTGGATCGCTTCGGTCTCTTCTCCGGCGCCGCGGATTCGCAAACCCTAGGGTTTGCGATTTTCCGGTCGCCGAGTCGGATCCGGTCTCGAAACCGGGTAGGGTTTCGCGAGATTCGGGGGGGCGGCGGAAGTCGGGTCGCGATGTGGATCCGGGTCGGGTAGGGTTCGCGGAGAGTTGGGTCGCGGAGCGGGCCGTCGGGCCGGGTTGTCGAGTCGGGCCGGGCGCTCCAAACGCCCGGCCACGACGCCGTTTGATCAAAAATAAAAAAAAAAAAAAAAGGAAAAAGCCGAAAAATCCGAGTCTTTGGGTCGTAGGCTGGGTCGACCCAACCCGCGGATCCGACCCGGTCGGTTTTATTTTGTTTTATTATTTTTATGTAAAATAATATTCTAATAAATAATAAATAATTTATTTATTTAAAAAAATCAAAAATGTTTTAATTTCCAAAAAATCAGAAAATATTAAAAATGTTAAAAAATGTTTCATTTTCCAAAAAATTCGAGAAAATTAAAAAATAATTTATTTTCCAAAAATATAAAAAATATTTAAAAAAATATTTTATTTTCTGAAAAATCAAAAAAATCAAAAATATTTCATATTTTCCAAAAAATGCAAAAAATCCAAAAAAAAAAAGCCAAAAAATTTAGAAAAAGCCAAAAAGACTTGTATTTTCCAAAAAAAAATCCCAAAAAATCCCTTTTGTGTCCAAAAATTAGAAAATGACTCAAAAAAATGTTTTTCCTCCCAAAATGTATGGAAAATCCCTTGAACATCCAAAAACCTCGGGGTTTAAACAAGATTAGGTACCGAAAGGGCATTAGTGATTAACTAGTGTAATCAAGTCCCCGATCCTAATTTCTCGTTTGCGCAGAGCAAGTATTTCTCCCGATACTTCGCTTGGGTTTCTAATCAACCCACCACAAATTGATTAGTGGCGACTCCATTTTAAAAATTGATTTACGAGGCTAAAAAAACCGAACCATTAAGTCGTGAATTGGTAGACTTGGGAGAGTCCGGGCTTAATAAATACGGCCGAGCCATTAGCCTCCTTAGGCGCCCGTACGCGACGGGCGCCAAAAAAAAAAAAGGTCGCGCGATTGCTTGGCGACTCCGTTGGGGACTTTGAGGACTTAGGCCATTTTTGTCTTGTTTAAATGCTTTGCTAACTTGGGTCTTTTTTTCTTTTGTGCGGGTTAATAGCTTAGAGTTTTTTTTTTTATTGTCTTGTGATTATAAATTGCTATGCATGATTTCTTGTTTTTAGCACTACACATGGCACACACAACCGGCCGCCGGACTGGGCCGCCATAGGATTTTTAGGATGGTGTTAAGAAAGATACGACCTCGAACGCGAGACTGCGATGTAGAGGTTGCCTTTCTTTTCCCCGAATTTCTTAGCCGAGGTTAAGGGGGTATGCTGCTAACGCGAGACTACGATGGGCGGATACCCTTTTAATTTCATCAAGCCTTCTGAGTTAGAAATCGAGCCGCACGTTCCAGGCGCATATCTTTGTGCTTGCCTTTTTTTTTAAAGCAAAGTGATTTCTTTACTTTTACTCAGTCTTTTTATTTGGCCCATGGCAATGTAGGATAAACTTTTCAAGTCCCAGTTTGTATGCGATGGGGAAAGACGATATCCAGTTCATTCCTGCTCCCAAGGCGGAGCTCTTCAGATGGTGGGGTCAATTAGATCAGTTTGCCCAGGAGCGCGTGAAGGCCAAAATCGATCATCTCCTATCATTGATCCAAATCACTGTTCGTCCTGAAGTCATACAAGCCATGGCACATTTTTGGTGCCCGAAGACAATTACTTTTATATTCGGTAGGTTTGAGCTAACCCCAACCCTGGAAGAATACAGCATCATCACTGGAATGCCTTTTGAGAAAAAGCTTGTCAAGCCATCGATTGGCGCCCTCCCATGGCGCGGGTTAGCACGACTTTTAGGAACTGAAATCCATGTCATGAGGCAAATTCTTGAAGACAACCATAATACTCGCCCACTAGAATTTATGAATGCCTGTTTCCAAAATCAGCCTATGACCCGAGAAAAGTGAGATTTTCCTCTGGCCTTTTCGGGCTCATCATCTTCCCCCATCAAAGAAATGCCATAACTCCCAAGATGGCATGGATAGTTGATCAGATCTTAAGAGGGGGGAATTATGTCAACATGATTTTAACTGAAACATTCTTGTCTTTTAATCGTTTTAAAGACAACTCGGAGAAAATCATGCGAGCCTCTCCCGAAATTTTACAAGTCTGGTTCTTTTCTCACCTAAACGAATTTCGAGACTTCATGCGATCGCCTTTGAAACAAATGCTTTTGAAAATCCATTACAAAAATTTATGGTTTTAGGGCCGTACATTCCCAATCAAAGCTATTTAAATTGGGTAAGCTTCCTAAGAAACCCGGCTCCCGAGGCATTCCAATGGTGTCTTTGGTTGGTTCCATGAAAAGAGGGTCTGCTTTGCTTACATGCGCACCCGCCCAATTCCGTTGCTCGGTCTCACCGGCGCCATTCCCTACTACCCGTATCGGGTAGCACGACAATATGGAGCCCTTCAGGAGATCCCACCGCCTTTCAAGATGATGGTCCCTCCAGTTCTTTTCAACACAAGCCGTGACTATGAATTCGAAATTTCTACCGCTGAGGAAACCTGGGACAAGTGCCATCGCAAAAGGATTGTGATACCTGAAAGGCTTGAGGGAGAAGAAAAAGCCCACCACGCCTCTGCGGCCTACATCCACAATCATCACATCCCGACAAGGTGGAAGCCATCAGTCCCTCACTTGATCGGCAAGAGCAGTCAGCACGAGCAAGCAGAGCTCATGGTGAGGGATTTGGGAATGGACTGGATACACACCTCAGAGCCGGTCCAAGAAAGCAGGCATCTACGCAAGCGCAAGACTCCCCATCGCATATAAATTTGCAATCATGTGTCCCGTAGTGTTAATAGTGTGAAAATCTTGTCCCATTGTTTAGGGACTTTTGTTTAATATCTAGTATTTTATTCTGTCATTTCAATTTCAAGTTTTAGATGTCAGAAGTCTGCGGTCTATGAAATCCTCTTTTGATGAATAAAAAAGCAATTAGACCATTGCCATGGGTCAATTTTTGTTTACTTTCATACTCATTCATTGTTTTCGCAAACGGCAGGTAATTATGAATCGCCGGCCACCAATAGCTCGTGAATGGCCTCATGCACTAGGGCCCGATCGAATGATGTACAAAACCGCCTCATTAACATTGAAGACGGCGTAGGACAAATGTCCATTGTCCTTCAACAACTCTCAAGACAAATGGAATCCACTCAAGTCGAACCCAACTCAGTAGTTGCCCTAAGCACCGTCATGGCACTCCGCAAATTTGCTAGAAAATAGCCGCGTACCATAGAGGTTTGAAAGAATCATGAAAAAGTTAAGCCGGTGCGCAGGGCGGAATCCCATAGACCATTCCAATTATGCCGGCATTAAAATCCCCGAAGAGCTCAAAGCACCCGAATGCGAAAGGTATGCGATACCTCACGCCCGAGACCTACTTGCAGCCTACTCGGTCCGAAGGATGATTCAATCGTACCAAACAAACTTGACTGGCCCTACCTTGCGATGGTACATTGTCGGGAAGATTAGCCCCTTAAAAACCTGGAGGGAACTAATTCGTGTTTTTCACCAAGAGTATGATATTGACATCACCTCGACATCACCTTGCCCTACGAAGAGCCGATGATCGCAGAGCACAAGGAGCCATTAGTCGATAAGATAGGAGAGGAGCATGTCAATGAAGCCTTGCATGATAAATGGGCAGCTAAAAGCATCTTGTTCTTGGAAGATTTCCCACTAAGAAAGGCAAGGAGCCTTTGTACGAGATCATAGACTCGAGCTGTTCAAGAGCGGGGCACAACCGGACAACTCCCAAGCTTACTCCAAGAGCTAGGGTCCAAAGAATACCAACCCCCGTCAACCTCGGAAAGTGAATCGACCGTGAAACTCTAATGTCTCCCACTTCCCTTGACAGAATCAAGTTAGCAAAACGAAGGGCCTTACTCAAAAGGCCTGGATCAGAAGCCAAGAAAAGAAAGCCTAAGCAGATAGATTCAGCATCCACCGATGAGCCATCGCACCAAAGCTTTGAACATTCCCAAGAATACAACTTTGAGGGCCACCATCCTCTAGAGTACAATCCTCGAAGACTTCCGGCCCTAGAATACAATCCCAAAGACTTCCAGCGTTATTTCAACAATGGCGACGATTCATCATATAATTGTTTCCTACTCTCATCCAGGAGATGAAGGCCCGTCGAAGAAGAAGCATACGTCTTTATCCGCTATGATCCTAACGAAGTACTAAGCTCATCCTCTGACCATGAGGACAGCTTCAATGCTTCATCCTCATTCGGGAATTTTGACCAAGAAGAAAGCAATGGAGTAATCTCGGCAGAATCCAACTTCCCCGAAACAGAAAAATTCACCACTACAACGAGATATGCGGTGGGAAAACCGGCGGCCTAGCCAAGACATGCCCGGCTCATCTTGCCCTCGTAGGATCATGACCCCCATAGAAATGTGGATACCCGATCTCCGCAAGTATAACGGCACAACTTGTCCCTGTGGCCCACTTGCAATATCTCCATGCAAAAATGAGTCGGTACTATGGCCCGATGTCATTCACAACTCAGGCATTCCAAGAAACTCTTACGGGATCTGCGTTGCAATGGTTCATCGCGGCAAATATTTATCTCTTAAATGATTGGAATGAGCTGACTTCCACATTCTTGCATCGGTACCAAAACCAGATTGGAACTGAATTGCCTTGTGAAAGTTTAGCTCACTTCGCAAGAAGACCAATGGAGGATTTCCAAGCATACGCGGGAGGTGGAGAGCTTTCATGATGCAAACTTGCCCTCACTGGGTGAAGAGGAGTTAATGAAGCGAGTTCATAGAAGCTTTGTCCCGCAAGCATCGCCGTTGGCTACGTGGGTTACACTTCCATAGCTTCAGCGAGGTAGTCATCGCATGCGAATACTTCGAGTCTACTGAAGGCGAGGAATTCAAGCACGCTTAGCTTCAAGACCAGCACTATCAAAAGCACTCCTTTACACAGGAGTTTTCATGGGTTTTACTTGTTTTTGTAATTTCACATCTTGTCTGGTGTGCTACTGTTGTATTTTCCATTCCAAGTACTCTATTGTACAGTTCTAATATTTTGTTTTAAGAGCATGAGGCGGTACTCCAAACCAGCCCAGTGATGTTATCCAACCATGAAAAGAAAATATCATCCAAGGAGAATACCGATTTGGGCTTTCTCATGCTTTTTCTCCCCCAAAGACGTATTTTGAAAATAAAAAATATTTCATCACCCAAAAGCTTTTGATAAATTTAATCATGTTTGTCTTTCTGACTCATTCACTTCATGTCTTAGAAGATCATTCCCATTCCCTTTGACTTAGCGTGACAGGGGACATTTGAAGCAAGCACATCAGGTGAACTCGCCAAATTCGGAGACCCCGCCAAGAAAATAGGGGCAAATAAAAAGAATCATCCTATACCAAAAGAGGGTAAGTCTTATTTCTCGAATATAATTTGGAAATAATGTCCTCTCTCTTCTATTTACGGGATACAAAAGATGAAACATAATAGGTACAGGCATAGAGTTGAGATCGAAGCATCCATGACATGCCTTCTCCCGCCCTTGACTCCAACTCGAGCCAAAGGACTATCTCGTCGCACGACACGCCCAAGCAACTAGATGTTACAGTTCTAGCTCGACAAGCCAAGAAGCACGAGAAAATGAATTTCTCCTCTCGAATCGGCTATCGTCAACGGGGAAAAAATCTAGTCGATTGATGCGATCTCTAATCCCTTATCTCAAATTGTGACTTAGGGCCTAGAAATCTCACTTCATACTCCAGACACATGTTCTTCCAAGGAGTAGTTGCCATCACAAGGCTTGAGATTTTGATCTCAGATTCCATAGAAGCTTGAGGTACATGACTTTGCTTAATGCTAATGGTCATATAGTCAAAGATAGAAGAAAAGTCCATAGAAGGAAGGCGTTGAAGATGAATCAACGACCATCAATCATGCATACAGGGCCACAAATGAGAAGGGCTAATCGAAGGAAGCATTGAACTGTGTCAAGATAAGGAGTCCATCATCGACATTCAAATATCCTTAGGAATCAACAAATACAAACTCTGGGAAAGAGTAACTCGGTATCGTTTCCAATACTCCCACTACTCGAACTTGCTTTTGACATATTTTCCCTATTGACGGGGAAGTATTGGAATTCAAGAGCCAAACTTGATGATTAGGTTTGGCAAATCAACATTGGCCGAGCTAGTACGCGAAATGACCCGCATCGAATTCACTTGACTTCGCGTAAAGGGACACGCCATCCATAAGCCCATTAAGGAAAACAATTGACTCGATGAAGTGGAAGACACGAGACTTCATGTCCTCTTTGTAGTCCAGGTCCACTTAATCGTTTGCAAAACCAGCAAAGGGTGAAGTTGTATCGCTTCCGGTTCTTCGACTCTTGAAAGAGTTCATGACTAACACATTCTCTCTTGTCTGTTGTAGGATCACTTGACTGTCAAAAGTAAGGATAACAAATCAATAAGAGACATGTCAGACTTTGATAAGCTCTTCCAAATAAAATGGTGTCTCAAGTATCGCCAAAACAAATGACAGAAAATCTTCGGGCCTCAACTCACATTTGATTTTGGCCAGACTAATTGATCTACTTGTACATCTTCTCTTTTACAGGAGCAAAAGCAGAGATGCACAATGATCAGATTCCCAATCCCTGGTTGATCATTCATGTGTCATATCCCTAATCATTAGAGACAATTCATCGACACCCATTTGTGAATAGCCATTTGTGAATAACTTTTCTGATGTTCAAAATTCGACACATTTGTAAATACAATTCTACCAAGTAAACATCCCTAAAGCTGTTAATAGGGGTTTCTTGAGTAAAAACCATTCATTTGTTTTGAGAGTACAAACTCTCTCATGTTTAAAATGTTGCATGCATTTCCCAAATGGATTTTTGCATGATGATTTTGTCTATCTAAATCATTGATTCCATTGAGAATTATTAGAAAAGACAACTAAATGAAGAATACAATATCGACTGAGCATGTTGGATGAGGCGTGTCAGAATGATGACAGGCAAGCCATATCCTACACGCAATCCCCCATCTATACATTTGTGAGATGAGTGTAGAAATTCCATGACTACAGGGTAAAGAGTTCTCTCGCGGATAGTACGATGATCAAAGTAGTGAGAGGCACTCCATCGCTCACTTCGAGCCCCATACACTGACAAATTTCTACTATACTCCCGACACAAAAAAAAACACACCCCACACTCGGGGCAAGTCAAAAGCGAAGCGGCATCACGGGGTGAGAAGAGAGATAGAAATTTTCTTGCTCGCACTTGCATCAATCTTCGAGTGTTTTTATTGCATATGAACACTCGCGTTAATTTAAGTGCCCTAGAGTCGTGAAGAGCAATTATTTATTTACGCACTTGTATCCATTGTACAACTCAATTGAGTCTGTAAATTCACCCTCACATGGAGGCAAATCAGAAGCCATTGCCGTTTGAGCAGCATAATCTGAAGTGCCAGCAAAAGAGGAAGACTCCATAGTCTAACAAAGGCATTTTCTTGAACTTGTCAAGATCAGTTCCTCAGGCAACAAGAACAAAAGCGAGGCATAAAAAAAAAAGTGTACTTGATAAAAGCAAGGTCAATGCCCATGAACGAAAAATTGAGATGAGAAATAGGGGCATGAAAAAAAGGTGTGCTGGTAAAAGCAAGGCCGATGCCCCAAACAAAAATACAGCCATTTGTATTCCCAAGAGAAATTGCCGATACAACCGCTATCGACCGTGAAGAAAGACTAGTGACAAATGCCAAGACAATCACCAACTCTCACCCTCTTACATGTGAGCCAAGACTACGTTACATTCCCATTGTAAAAGTCTCTTCAGACTAGGGGCACTTCAATTAACGTAGGATTTCATGTGTCAATAAGCATCGCTCGAAGAAGTACGAGCAAGATTACTCTATCTCTTTTCGCAGAATTCTTGACTTGCAAACCCGGAGATGATCGTGCGGCACTTCATAAGCCTTGACCTTGACGGTCCCATTTGATGAGCCATTGACCAAATCTTCGTCACAGTTTCAACAAAGACCTCTCACATTGGTAAAGTCGTACTGTTTGCGAGAATACTCAGACCCCTGCTGACATGATGACAGTGAGATAGTGTGGTCCTTATAAATCCTGCATTAATGGTCAGGATAGCCTTCTCCATAAGAGTGAGTGAAAAGTCCTTTCAGACTGAAAGTTCCTCATCTGGCATGCTCAAAGCATCTATATCCGGAATAAATGTTGTCTTTCAAAATCTTCCCCAGTGGAATTCGAATGATGCAAAACTGACAAAATTATCATGCATGAATCTCATTTAAAGTCATGAATTTACAGCATATACAATCATGTATGCATATTGTGCAAATAGTAGACATACTCTCAGAGAACAGAGACATTGCCAGGTAAGCACATCCTAATCCACATTTGTCTTAAAGTACCTACCACTTTGTTCGGGTACTCTTTTCCCGACACTCGATTGTTCGAGTTGTCCCCAGTATTAATACTTGTGACTCGACCAAGTATCACTTTATTGTTGAATACTGTTCTTTGTCTAGGTATCCCTCTTGTCTTTGAGTACCGGCCACCGTTCGGATACTCCCTTTTCTCGACACTCGACCTGTTCGAGTTGTCCCCTAGAGTATTGATACTTGTGACTGATCAAGTATCTCTTTATCACTGAATACCTACTACTATCTAGGTATCCCTCTTGTCTTTGAGTACCAGCCCTTTGTTCGGATACTCCCTTTCCCGACACTCGACACGTTCGAGTTGTCCCCCAGTATTGATACTTGTGACTCGATCAAGTATCTCTTTATCGCCGAATACCTACCGCTATCTAGGTATCCCTATTGTCTTTGAGTATCGGTCGCCGCTCGGATACTCCCTTTTCCGACACTCGACTGTTCGAGTTATCCCCCAGTATTGATACTTGTGACTGACCAAGTATCTCTTGGAATACCTACTGCTGTCTAGGTATCCCCATACCGTCAAGTACTCACCGTTGGCCAGGTACTTCCCTTTCATAACACTCAGCTCGTCCGAGTTGTCCCCAAATAATATAGCAATTTGTTCAAGCATTCCATTGCTTTGCTTGGCACCACCGTCCAGGTATGTTTTCTAGCACTTAGACCGGCTGAGTGGTCCCAGATCATATCATTAAATACTTGTGTTCATCCAAGTATTCCAGTACTTTGTACACCTGTGACTATCCAGGTGTTCCACCCCTTTAAGTGCCTGCGGCAATCCAAGTAAGCGTCATACCACATTCAAGTTTATATCACCAGGAGGTGAGAGACCTTCACGAATATGCGAGGCATGCCCTCGATATTCCCATTTACCAGGAGGTGAGAGACCTTCACGAATATCTCAGGTACGTCCTCGATATTCCCAATTACCAGGAGGTGAGAGACCTTCACGAATATCTCAGGTACGTCCTCGATATTCCCAAATACCAGGAGGTGAGAGACCTTCACGAATATCTCAGGTACGTCCTTGATATTCCCAACTACCAGAAGGTGAGAGACCTTCACGAATATGCGGGGCACGCCCTCGATATTCCAACTACCAGGAGATGAGAGACCTTCACCAATATCCAAGGTATGTTCTCAATATTTCCAATTATCAAGTACCCCTTCGATACTTGTGAATACCCAGGTATCCCCTAAGAATTCATACTTGTGATCATCCAAGTACCCCTTCGACGCCTGCAAATGCCCAAATATCCTTCAGGTTAGTACTTGTGAATATCCATGTACTCTTTGATATGCCTATGAATGTCCAGGTATCTTCTAGAATTGATGCCCTGAGAAAGGTCGGCGCATCCTCCCGAGAAAGATCGGGTTCCAACCAGTGTCTTTGACAAAGGTCAGACACCCCCACAAAATAGATGCTCTGAGAAAGGTCGGCGCATCTCCCGAGAAAGGTCGGGTACCAACTGGTGTCCTCGATACAAATCAGGCACCCACAAATGAGATGCCCTGAGAAAGGTTGGTGCATTCCCCGTCAAGGCGACCGAAGAAAGGTTCGGGTCCTAGACAAATCATTGATTGTTTTAACAGGCGACCGAAGAATGGTTCGGGTCCTGGAGAAGCAATTTCCCGTCACGGCGACCGAAGAATGGTTCGGGTCCGAGACAAACCACGATTGCTCTAACAGGCGACCGAAGAATGGTTCGGGTCCCTGGAGGAGTAATCCCCGATCAAGGCGACCGAAGAAAGGTTCGGGTCCTAGACAAATCATTGATTGTTTTAACAGCGACCGAAGAATGGTTCGGGTCCGAGACAAACCAGCGATTGCTCTAACAGCGACCGAAGAATGGTTCGGGTCCTGGAGGAGTAATCCCGATCAAGGCGACCGAAGAAAGGTTCGGGTCCTAGACAAATCATTGATTGTTTTAACGGGCGGCCGAAGAATGGTTCGGGTCCCTGGAGAAGCGATTTCCGTCACGGCGACCGAAGAATGGTTCGGGTCCGAGACAAACCACCGATTGCTCTAACAGCGACCGAAGAATGGTTCGGGTCCGGAGAAGTAATCCCGATCAAGGCGACCGAAGAAAGGTTCGGGTCCTAGACAAACCACCGATTGCTCTAACAGCGACCGAAGAATGGTTCGGGTCCGGAGAAGTAATCCCCGTCAAGGCGACCAGAAGAAAGGTTCGGGTCTGGACAAATCACTGATTGCTCCAACAGGCGACCGAAGAATAGTTCGAGCCCTGGAAAAGCAATCTCCTCATAGCACCAGGTAAGATGACGCCTTGATACTTGCCAAACTCGGGGCTCACACCCTATCTCACTCACTCCGTAAGTAACTACGGGTATCTTCTTATATCTGTCTTAGTATATGTAAAGTTATATTGCTCTTTTTCGCATAGAATAATAGGTGCCAAATAAAATATAATTTGTTACGCATGCATGGATAAAATTTAGGCATCGGTTTGTCTTTGAATGCAACCTCGCGAGCTCACCTTCAAAGAGGGGCAAATTGTTGACGCCTAAAAAAAAAAAAAAAAAAAAAATTTAATTAATAAATAAACAAAAAAAACGAAGCAAAAAGAAAAGCAAAAGCGGAAAGGAGGAAGCAGCCTCCGCATGGGCCTCGGCCCATTTCCGCCTCGGCTCGGCCCCCCGCCAGTCGTCTCCTTCCTCGCGCCTCGAAGAGCACGCGCAGGGGGCGCGACGGAGGGGAAGAGGATGGACGGACAGCCGATGGGACGTGGAGCGGGGAGCCGGCGCCGGATGGGGCGCCGGTTCGGCCGGCGAAGGCCGTGGCGATTGGCGGTCGAACTCCGTCGACCGGCCGCCCCTCGCCTATAAATACCCCCACCCGACGACGACGGAGGAGGAGCGGTGAGAGAGAGAGAGGGAGCCCGATCGAGTCGCGGCCTTTGGATACCCCACCGAGAGACTTGGGGGGCCGAGGGCTCGCGGCCTCGGATCCGAGCCCCGCCGGAGTAGAGAGGGAGAGAGAGAGGCACGGAGAGAGAAGGGGTTTGCGCGGGTCTCGCCGTCGCCGTCTTCGCCCTCGTCGTGCCGTTGCCGAGCAGGTATCACGTTGTCCCCGTCGCCGTCGCCGTCGCCATCCCCTCTCCATGGTCCAATCCCCTTCGCCGTCGCCGCCGTGGTCGTCATCGCCGCCGGATCGCTTCGGTCTCTTCTCCGGCGCCGCGGATTCGCAAACCCTAGGGTTTGCGATTTTCCGGGTCGCCGAGTCGGATTCGGGTCTCGAAACCGGGTAGGGTTTCGCGAGATTCGGGGGGCGGCGGAAGTCGGGTCGCGACGTGGATCCGGGTCGGGTAGGGTTTGCGGAGAGTTGGGTCGCGGAACGGGCCGTCGGGCCGGGTTGTCGGGTCGGCCGGGCGCCCAAACGCCCGCCACGACGCCGTTTCGTAGAATAAAAAAAAAAAGAAGGAAAAGCCGAAAAATCCGAGTCGGGCCCGCAAAGTCTTTGGGTCGCCGGCCGGGTCGGACCCAACCGCGGATCCGACCCGGGTCGGTTTTATTTTGTTTTATTATTTTTATGTAAAATAATATTCTAATAAATAATAAATAATTTATTTATTTAAAAAAATCAAAAATGTTTTAATTTCCAAAAAATCAGAAAATATTAAAAATGTTAAAAAATGTTTCATTTTCCAAAAATTCGAGAAAATTAAAAAATAATTTATTTTCCAAAAATATAAAAAATATTTAAAAATATTTTATTTTCTGAAAAATCAAAAAAATCAAAAATATTTCATATTTTCCAAAAATGCAAAAAATCCAAAAAAAAAGCCAAAAATCATGAAAAAGCCAAAAATTTAGAAAAAGCCAAAAAGACTTGTATTTTCCAAAAAAATCCCAAAAAATCCCTTTTGTGTCCAAAAATTAGAAAATGACTCAAAAAAATGTTTTTCCTCCCAAAATGCATGGAAAATCCCTTGAACATCCAAAAACCTCGGGGTTTAAACAAGATTAGGTACCGAAAGGGCATTAGTGATTAACTAGTGTAATCAAGTCCCCGATCCTAATTTCTCTGGTTGCGCAGGAGCAAGTATTTCTCCCGATACTTCGCTTGGGTTTCTAATCAACCCACCACAAATTGATTAGTGGCGACTCCATTTTAAAAATTGATTTACAGGCTAAAAAAAACCGAACCATTAAGTCGTGAATTGGTGGACTTGGGAGAGTCCGGGCTTAATAAATACAGCCGAGCCATTAGCCTCCTTAGGCGCCCGTACGCGATTGCGGGCGCAAAAAAAAAAGAGGTCGCGACAGATTGGCTAGTTCATTTTAAAAATAGTTTAATAATTTTTTTCACTAGAATTGATTGGTTTCGACAATTGCTCTTTTTTATCAATGAAAAATTTGATTTTATTATTAGTTGGTCTTTGCCGTGATGAATATTACAAACCTTCTCTTATGCTAAATTTGGTCAAATAAAATGTTTTTAACATTTTGAAGATCTCTTTTTGCCAAACAAAAATGTTTTCAATGCTTTATAGCGGCTGTTTTTTTTTTTTCCCTTTTTTAAAATTTCAATTAGTTTTCTAAGTACATGACAAAAAGATATCTTCAAATAATGGCCAAAATATTTATTGATTGCACGAATGACTTTTAAGTGTATCATAATAATTGATGTAATTTTCAAATCTTTGATTGCACGAACAATGAGAAAAAGTTAGAACATTGAAAATCACTAATTTATTTGTCCGACTTATGCTGATTGCTAAGCAAGTCTCATGGTGGCATTCTTCCATAAAATGATAAATAGATTCATTTTGTTAGGAAAGTACTAGTTATTCATTGGGCATTACTACTTGCACAACTAAAGCTAAAGATGTGCCCACAACTTTTTCTCGATGAACAAACAAAAACTCCCCACGTATGTAGGTTGCCTATTGCCGAAATAGACCAATGATCGCCCCAATCGTTTCCTCTTCCCAATATTTTTCAGCTTCCATGATGAAGAATGGAGGAGCCAGAACTTCACAGAACAAAGGCCCCTCCCCTATTGAAGGATGGACTTCGAGAAAAATGTTGCCCTTAAAGGGAAATGACAAATGGCATTCATTTAGCCTCACAAGCGCCAGCGAAATTCGTAATGCAAAACATAATTTAGTGATGAGGCGCTTATTTAAGTCCGAATGAGTGCCCATCTTATGGCGGTATTTATTTCGTTAGTACCCTGAAAGCCTACATATCTTCTATTAAAAGGAGAAGGGAAAGATAAAGCATGAAAAGACAGAATACATTCCTATGCAGTGTGTTCAGTATATCATTTCAGTCTAGAACAAGGCTCAGATCTGGTCCCCTGTGCAAAATATGCAATCAAATCGAAGCCAGCTACGCGAGAGTTCTATGATGAACATCTTCGGTCCCACTTCAGATCACAATGTGAAACAACATTATTTAGCTTCTCTTTTTTTTTTTTTTTTTTTTTTGGGGGGGGTGGGAGGCTCAAGGGGAGAGAGATCATCTATTCAACCAAGAACATCTTCAAGCTCTCAAAACAGCCATACGAGCCATGGTTTCCTTGTGCATTTGGTGGCAACTTCTTTCCACAAGATCAAGTAGCTTTCCCAAATTTTTTGTCCATAAGTTCAAGATGTCATTGCTGTCTTTTGTCATCTGTTCCAGACGACTCCCATTGGCCGGTCTATCTTTGCCACCAAGGAATTGGAAACAACCATTTAGGAGAGATGCTTCTCAGCTTCCTAAAATGATAATATGGAACTAACAAGTCATGCTGATGGGATATCATCCAAGCTTGTATAAATATCATCATATCGTCTCTGTGTCGGATGATAGTGTTGATTTAATAAGTTGAGGCGTGTGATTGATTAAAGCCCTCTACAACAGTGATAACAGAACCCCAAAAAATTGAGCTCTTTTCCTTGAGTGAATCATACAACAGTGGTAACACAGCCCAAAAAAACAGAGCTCTTTTCCTCGAGTAAATCAACAAAGCTCTAATAGCAAGATATACTTTTGTGACATAGGCAGTGGTGAGTGTTGATACTAGCAATATAGCAAAGCTCCTCCCACCCTTCAAAAGTGCATTAGAATTTCAGGCTCCATGGGACAAGAAATGGTTTCACGATGCCAGACAATGACACTTATAGCCCCAACAAATATATTAGCAGAAATCGACTAAGCCGAGAATACCCATATTTGTTAGTCAGAAATTCATGACAAGCCTTTGGCTTTCAATGCGCCAAAAACTCTTTTCCACTAATTTGGAACTTGTATCCTAGTCCAGCAACCATACCCCAATCAGGGATTGAAGGCAGGGAGGCTGCTCAGGTTAAATGAGGGGTCTAGACAACAATTCATAAAGATTGACATTGATATAGAATATAAAAAAGAAAAAGAAAATGTTCAACACAATCAGGCCTGAATGCTGAGGCATAACAGCTCTGCAAGTCCTTTCAAGGTAATCCTTGAGTAATACTTTGAAATGAAGATAATATTCTGCAGAAAAAAGATTGAGTCACATTTGAATGATGATCCGAAAAGAAGAAAAATGACAAAGTTCTGCAAGTACAAGTTCAACGATTCTCTGTCTAAGAACTGCTGCCTTCTCAACAGGTGCACCTTCCAGCATGTTTTTCTCATTCTCGAATTCATCTTTGATCAGAAGCAGCCTACGTTCAAATATTGAAGGCATGGTCAACCAATTCTATAGCACATTATTGTGATATTTCAAGAAGTACAACCAATTACCCACAACAATTCACAGATGGTACCTGAATTGGGAATTTTCTGAGAGATTTTTATCCTCTAAAGGGGCATTAAGAAGGCTTGATAGCATAGGATTATGTGGTGATAGAACCGAGCAACAGCAGATTTTCCTTGGAATCTGCATAAAATTAAATCACAGAGTGAACAGCTGTTCCTTGAAACACGCAGTGAAGACTTAACAATGAAAGAGCTTCACCAGCGTACACTGCTCTGGGTTTCCTTTCACTGATGGAATCTCACCTATTGCCTTGTAGCATTGACATATCTCAAGTTAATCATTGCTGTGCGAGCAATACCTATACCTACATCGTTAACAACATAAATGTAGGGTAAACTGAGATGCGAGTACAAATCTATCAAGTACATCTGGAACGTTAGAGTTTGCGCTAAAGCTAAAAAGGAACAAGAGAATGTGCCATGGTTTGAACCACAAGCTGAACACTAGGTGGCGCTTGATCGGCAAAAACACATCAGTTAAAAGATAGTGGGCACAACACTAGGAAAAGCAGAACACCAATTTACCATATCATGAGTCATAGTATATCCATTTCAACTCCAGAAGTGACAAAATATCAACTGGAGCTTCTTGCACAATGCTTTCACCTTCTTTACACTTTTTTTTTCTCTTTGGAAGGAATTGCATCAAACGTTCTGGGGCTGATCTTCCTGGAAAGGATATGTGCTGTGCACAGACATAATCCCGGCGATCTAAGCACAAGCAAACCAGCAAAATCCATCAATCAGAAAACCAATCATAGTAATAGTGCACAAAAGGCTAAACAAAAAACCCTTGTTAAAATATTAAGGTAATTTTCTTCATCTTTGCCATTGATCCAAAAGTTTCCATCCACAATTCAAGCGCATAATAGGAATGCTGGACAAGGAAAAACTAATTACATGAACAGTGACAACAGAAGTCAACTTCTAGTTAACCCCAATTTCTTGCATCAAATTAGTAACTTTTGCTACAAGACCATGATCTTCCTATATTTTTGGAAGTTTCTTGATCAACCGTGCTCTTTCAGTTTTGACATATATTTGCATGACAAAACTAGCTATAGAAACCACAAAACAAAAACAGATTGTGAATGAATATAAGCTGCAATGGAGTTTGATTTCACATATTCACCTTCCCATCAGCGACAGAGTTAAGTATCTTAATTAACCTCTATCTTGGTCTCAAGATCCGCTGTCTGATCAGTGTATTGTACAGCCTGTTGCACCATTGCTGTCACAGCCTGTTGATTAGAAAACAGCTACATGTATGTCACTGTCCAATCAAGTACATCTAGATCATAATTGAAAACTTTGATTTGAACTATTTGATTAACAGCATGAAAAATTCATCACTCTAGAATGAAATATTGTCACAAAAGGAACCAAAAGGGACAATAGCAAGATGCAATACAAATACAGGCATCTCCATGGAGAGAATCCCACCCAGTTGAAAAGTTGTAAACAGCACAAGCACTATAATACCCCCCTAAAGGACATCATGAAACGTATCCTAAACTAGACCCCCCAAAAAAAGTAATGTGATTCATACATGAGTACGAGAACAAGTAAAAAATTTGGCCCAATCCTGGGATTAAGTAAGATATTTGGGCCGGGATTAAGAATCCCATTCTACATCTCCAATGAACCTAGTCTTGATCCCAACTTGGAATGATTTTTGATGCAACTAACTTCCATCTTTTTAATTGCATCCTATACAGATAGCAGTCCTAAAAACGATTTACAAGGTAAAAATCTTCGATAGTTTTATTAATAGCCACTAGTCATAATGCTCTGACTAATCCAGAGGAACTTAGCAGCATTCAGCATCACATCACAATGAAACACAATCAACAAAGACTGAAAATTCCACCTGCTTATCACCCAAAAGCAGAGATGAAAAGGCAAATACTTGGACATTGGTTAACTTGGACGACCCTGTTTACTCCTAACAAAGGAGTGTGAGATGCTTCTTTTAGGAGCAACAAAATTCAGCGAAAATGACTTAACATGTACATCCAAGTATCAATGTCATCAAATAATTGTGACTCCTTTATATCACTTGAAGAGGAAGGCAGAGACAAAAGTTCAAGCCCCAAGAACCAGGTAGATGACCAAACACAATAATCTTGGCTCCTGCTTTTTAAATATTCCTTTCTCCAGCAAACATAACTCATGCCATGTTCATGCAAGGGAGAAACTCCATAGCAAACCCTTATTGCAATGGAGAGTTACAACTTGTAATCATAGTTCATCTTTAATTGATTGTATATTAGTTTGACAATGGGTAGATGAACATCAATCCCCAAATTAGCATTATGAATCACTCCCTTGGCACCCAATCTCAATTTCTTTTCTCCCCGGTTTCTTTGTTATGCAGTAAGTAAGGCAACCAGGAAATACCTATCCATCTCTATACAAGATAATGCAAACCCCAAAAATAAATCTATGAACCAGAATAAAAAGCAAAGAGGAGCCCCAACTACAGACTTCACTAAACCCTGAAAAGGAGAAAAAAAAAACAAAATAAAACTACTTAACTTAAACAATGAGTCGCCTCTCTTTGTCATCATAGACCAAGGATATTATCTAATTTTGAACCCTTCACTCCAACATGTTCAACTTCAATTCCAAAAGGAGGGAGGGCCATCTTGTAAAAATACAAGTTCGAAGTATGGCCCCTTGAATGTCATTGTTGCTATCACTGCTGCCACGATCTCAGCCTGCTCTTCTCTCTCTCTCTCTCTCTCTCTCTCTCTCTCTCTCTCTCTCTCTCGATGGCTGCCAATGTTCATGCTCTCTAGGATTGAAATGGAAGAGAAAATGAGTGGGCCGATGATCGTGGCCGCCGTGATCACAACAAGTGACAGGAGGCCCTCTGGCCAAGAGTGGCAGATCAACCAAGTCACGTCTGAATGATAATATTCTGTAGAAACAGATAATATTGAGTCATATCTTAATGATGATCCAAAAAGAAGAAAAACGACAAAGTTCTGCAATCACAAGTTCAGTGATTCTTTGTCTAAGAACTTCTGCTGCCTTCTCAACGGGTGCACCTCCTAGCATGTTTTTCTCATTCTCAAATTCATCTTTGAAAGTACTCCAAAACGCAAGCCACCGGATAACCTCCAACTTGACCAATTGTTTCAAAGAAGAACTGCATTAATATATTGAAGGCACTATCAACCTTATTCTATGGCACATTATGGAAATAATGAAAGAGGATGTACAACCAATTACCTAAAGCAAATTAAAGGTGTACCTGAATTGGGAATTTTTGAGAGATTTTTATCCTCTAAAGGGGCATTAATAAGACTTGACTGCTTAGGATCATGTGATGATAGAACCGAGCACCACTAGATTTTCCTTAGAACCTGCATTAAATTAAATCACAGAATGAACAGTAGTGCCTTGAAAAATGCAGTGAAGACCTAACGACAAAAGAGCTTCAGCCTTGCCACAACTCCCAATTAAATCTTTCATCCAATCTAATTTAGGATGAGGGCAATGCCTTATTCCCATGCATAATCCCCTTATGGTTCAATCCTCAAAGTTAGCCCAAATTAGCAGGTTTGGCCTTTAACTACTGTTTTAGAAAAACAATGGGCCATGCAAAATGAGAACTGGGGCCTCATTTGATTTACTATGAGGTTAAGTCCCAATTAAATAGGCAAAGTAGGATATTTGGGACAGAGATTAGAAATCCCAGTCTACTACATCTGCAATGATCCTACTCCTGATCCCAATGCGGAACGATTTTTCAATATGACCAACTTCCATCTTTTTAACTGCATCGTACACGGAGAGTAATCCTAAAACCGTTCTCTCTAAATTGTGACATATATCTGCACGACAAAACTAGTTACAGAAATCACGAAACAAAAACTGATTGCTCCTGAACATAAGCTGCAATAGAGTTTGATTTACATATTCACCTTTCCAGCAGCAAGCTGTCTGGTTAATATATTGCATAGTCTGCTGCACCATTGCCATCAAAGCCTGTTGATAAGAAAATAGCCACATATGTGTCACCATCCAATCAATGTCGAGAGCACAATTAAAATTTTGAATTGAACTATTGATTAATAGTGGGGAAAATTTTTCATTATAGAATGAAAATATAGTAAAAAAAGGGATTACAAAGGATAATAGCAAGGTGCAACACAAATACAGTATCTCTAGCAAGAGGATCCCAGCCAACTGAAAACTTGCCAACATCACAAGCACTAAAATATCCTCTAAAGGACAAATCATGAAATGTATCCTGAACTAGACATGAAAAAAGAGTAATGTGATTTCTACATGAGTAGACAGGAAGAACGAAAAGTTTGGGGCAATCATGGGAGAAAATCCAGCAACACAAGGTGGGAAACAGAAGAGGAATCCACAATACTAGATTCTAGAGGATCCACCATGCTAGATTCTAAAGCACAAGCACCAGGCTTGAGATCTTGCATCTCGACAGATTGCCCAGAGCCAATTCCCATATAGGTATTCCAAGGACATTCGTTTTTCAGAGAGTTATACAGAGATGGCATGCCCCAGCTACACAAAATGACAGTTCAAGATATAATCAGTACACATATGGGAGGCAACCCCTGCAGTATAAGTACATATAGATCTAACCCTTAAAGTAAGGATTGTTTAGATCGATCTCCAATGGTTATATTGGACAACACTTTGGATCGACAACCATAAGACTCTACAGAAAAGTAAGGTCCAAAGTGATATATTCTTAATCTTTATTTCTGTACCAACACCTGTATGTTATCTTGCAAAGAGGGAATGAGCTTGAAGGTAGAAAACAAAAGCACCGGCATTACCACTGATGGATTTATTAGATGGGCTTAAGGCCCATCCGCTCAAGTTGGGCCCAAAAGGGCCCGGCCCACGGGAATAAGGCCCGTGGAGGGGGAAGGTATAAAGGGAGGGAGAGAGAGAGAGAAGACAACGTTTTGCAATTCAACGTACGCTTCCTCTCTCCCGCGCATTCTCTCCCTCCAAGAACGCTTACGGCGTCCCGTCTTCCTTTCAAGGCAAATTGGCATCATCGGATCAGAATTTCTTCCTCTTCTTCAGCGTTGGTGTTTAATCTCGTGGCTAACAAGGTACGCTCGAATCCGTGGTGTGCTTTACGATCGGTGATACGTGTTATTCCCGGGCTTCGTCTTCCGCATTGATTTAGGGGTTCGATTTAGTGTCGAATCCGGTTTTCGGGGATCAGTTATTCCCAACATTGGTATCAGAGCCCTAGTTCACGTTTTCCCGATCACTTTGATGTTTTTTGATTGAATTTTCGCAAAAAATTCTCGGCCGTACGGATCGGGGCGTGAAATCCCGACACCCGAGCACTGTACGTCGTTTTTTCTGAGTTTCCGTAAGTCGGAATAAAAATCTGAAGGCATAGGAAGAAAGGCGACGTCGAGACGAGTCCGGGGACAGTCGTACGCCGCCAGGGGAGACGCCGCACGCGCCCACACGCGCGGCCGGAAGCGCTGCGCGTGGGGCGCGACGCGCCGAAGCGGCCAGCCGCCCGGCGCATGCGCCACACGCGCCGGTCGGCGAACCGGCACGTGCGCGCGCCGCCCGGCGGGAACCGGGCACGCGCCGGTCCGCGGACCGACGCGTGCGGCGCCACGAGATGACGTCATCGTGGACGTCATCCAACGGTCGGTAACCGTTCGGATGACGTCACCGATGACGTCATCGACGACGACAGCGTTTCGCCGGGCGGTCACCGCCGGCGACCCGACCCGACCGGCGACTCCGACCCGACTCGCGTATGCGAGGCACGCGCCGGCACGTGCCGGATGACGTCTGCGTGACGTCATCCTCCGCACGCGCGAGGCACGTGCGGTCGGTCCGCTCGAGCGGTCCGACCGGCCCGACCGTCGCGACTGGTCCGACCGGTCCGACCCGCGCGCCCGTTGACCCGAAAAATTATGTGGGTTATAAGTAATTTTAGTTCTGCATTTGTTATAAGTAATCCATTTGTGTCTTTTTTTTTTTGGTCATGCCTATGTGGGTTATAAGTAATCCATTTTTTATTCTGCATTTGTTGCATGAATTTTGGAAAATTATGTATTTTCCCTTATGTTTATTATGGATTATAAGTGATCCAATTTTAGTTCGCATTTGTTGCGGGAACTATAATAAGTTATGCACGAGATACCGCAAGCCCGAGAAGGGACGAGGGAAATGCAAGACTTAAAAGGCGATATCGATTTAGCTAATTATCGGTGGCATGACGGTGATTTAGTATCACATGTGATCAAGGTCAATCGATGATACAGAAATCATCTGGAATAGTTATCTTATGCCGGATTTTGAGAAGGTGCCGGCTTTGATGAACACTCTTCCACCTGAATGGCAAGCAGTGTTGGATCGGCTATGGGAGGTCAACGTGGTCCCGGATTATAGGAAGCTAGTGGAAGCTTTTGTAAGAGAGTACTATAGGATTGAGTTGGCCAAAACTTCAACCCTTAGATTGAGCGCTACATGGCGCCGAGTGAATGCGCCTTGGTGGCGACATGAAAGCTCTCCAAAAGTTTTTCCATGGTTGGCAAATGTGCCTTCGTTTTCTCGATGTTTTGTGATAGATTAGAAGGGACATTCCCTATTTATTTCTTTGATTAATTATGTAATGTTTACTACCTGATTGTTGTTGATGTAACAACTGATATGTTAGTCGTGTCATGTGAAAGCATTATTATTTTATTGGATATTAGATTTTATTTGCTTTCTGTTATTGCTGGTTGATGTGGGTAATTAGCTGTGGGTAGTTTTAGAAGCTTTTGTAGCTTCATAGAATTGATTTTGCATATGACAATCATATTAATGATAGTTTTGAGTTAGGATTTTTGGAGGATGATTGGAAACATAGTGACCTTTTGATTCGAAGCCTTACTTGAAATTATTTATTAATATGATGGGTCTATGCAAATAGGGATGTATAAATGATAGACATTAATTATTCGTGCATGGATGTCGATGTGTTGAACGATGGTTCAAAGAACTAAGAACGTGATTGCCGATATGAACGGTAACAATTGTGAAATATTGAATAAGAAGATTCAATATGTGCTGGAAAAGCAAGAAGCACTAGAAGCTCTTGACCATGTTATGGAAGATCTTAAGGATGCCATGCGCCACCTTGAGCTAGTAGAGGACCGCCTAACGGCATTTGAGCCGAAAACGGATATTTGCAATGCTTTGGTTCTAGCTCGAAAGGGCTTTTTGTGCTCTAAGCGCAAATGTATTGATTCGTTCAATATGTGGGAATGCAAAGGACCAAGTCTTTATTGCAAGAAATCAAGAGTTAACCAACACAAGAGAGGAAAACGTCCTCAAGTGAAGAAAATGTCAAGGGTGAGGTGTTACAATTGTGACAAGAAATGTCACTATGCTTGCAAACTGTTGTGAGTCAAAAAAAAAAAAAAAAAAAAAAAAAAAAAAAAGGTCAACACCTCTTGTACATTTGAGAACTTTACTTATGTGTCAAGTTCAATATTATTGGCTGAATCCAATCCTTTGTGGGTAGATTCGAAACGACAGACCATAGAGGGAAGGATAGAGAATCCTTCGTGGAATTCCGACGATACCAACCGGAACTAAGTGGATCTATATTGGAAATAACTCGAGCTGAAGTTAAAGGAATTGGCACCGGCCAATTGAACATGAGTGGTGGACGCACCTTTGATGTTCTATATGCTCGGAGATTCGTCGAAATTTAGTGCCTGTCTTAGCGTTGGTTAAGCTTGGTTTTAGTGTGAACTTCCATAATAGAAGTGTAGATTTGTATTTGGATACAAACTACTATGGTTGTGATTATTTTCTGGATGGTTTTATTGTACTAGATGTTGACTATGGTGATGTCAATATGTTATTCCCTTGTTTCACGTCTTCTACCTTATATGATAATGATGTGAATATGGTGGTATGCTAGACTTGGTCATATGGGCCAACAACGTATGAATAGACTAGCCATAGAGGGCTTGTTGGGCAATATTGAAAAAGTCGATTTGTCCATAAGTGAGCATTACCTAGTAGGGAAAATGATAAGGAAACCATTTGGAAAAGGTAAAAGAGCTGAATTTCCTCTGCATTTAATCCATTTGGACGTCTGTGGTTCAATGAATATGAGAGGAAGGCAAGGGGCTGTTTATTTCATCATTTTTTTATAGATGATTATACTCGAGTCGGAAATGTCTATTTGATTTCTCATGAATCTGAAGCATAAGTTGTTTGAAGGTTTATGAACTGGCAGAAAATCAATTAGACAAGAAAATAAAAGCATTGAGATCCGATCGAGATTGAGAATATTTATCGATGTGTTCAGAAAATTATGTGATGAAAAAGGAATATAAAGATAGTTGTCTATTCCATATACTCCTCAACAAAATGGTGTTGTGGAAAGAAGAAACAGAACCCTACTGGAAATGGTTAGGTCTATGATGGTGCATGCTAACTTACCTATCACTTTTCGGAGTGATGCGTTGTTAACTGCTACCTATATACTTAACTGGATGCCTTCCAAATCAGTTACTTCCACTTCATATGAGTTATGGACAGTTAGAAAACCGGACTTAAGTTTTCTTAAGCCATGGGGTTGTGCTGCCTATATTCATGAGTCCTCTCACAAGTTTGGGAAATTGGGTCCCAAAAGGAAATAAGAGTATTTTCATGAGATACTTCGAACACTCGAAAGGGTATGTGTTCATAGGTGAGCAGGAAAGTTGGAGTATAACTGAATTTGAATCACGGGATGTCACATCCTTAGTGGATGAATTTCCTAAGAAGGGCGAAATAAGGGAAGATTGTTCCCTATTTGAAACCTTGGATCAAGATAATGATGTCAGTGGAGTTCATCCAAGTGGGAGTAATATGAGATGTGATGAATTGAATTCAACTCATTCTCAATTGCAACCACCTGATGTGACAATATCATCATTACCTAATCCAAGTGGGAGCATGATGGGGAATGATGTGCTAAGTGTACAATCTCCCATACGGTGAACAAGTCGCCAAAGTATTCCCCGTCAATGTTTTGACATTGAAAGGGAAGCTTTTATGGTTGCTCCACAAGATGAGGATGAGCCAAGAAATATTAATAAGGCTCTAAATTGCCCTAATAAGGAAAAATGGATTCATGCAATGAAAGAGGAAATGGAGTCAGTGAAGTCAAACCATGTTTGGGAACTGGTTGGTTTTCCAAAAGGACGTAGAGCTATTGGGAACAACTGGGTTCTCAAAATAAAGCGAAAGGCTGATGGCTCGATAGAAAGGCATAAGGCTCGCCTTGTGGCGAAGGGGTATAATCAACAGGAAGAAATTGATTATGAAGATATATTTTCTCCGTAGTGAGATTTACCTCGATTCGCATTATTCGGCAATAATGGCAAGTATGGATCTTGAGTTACATCAAATGGATGTAAAGACTGCTTTCCTCAATGGAGAATTAGAGGAAGGAACATATATGGAACAACCTGCTGGTTTCATAGTGAAAGGCCAAGAAGAAAAGGTATGTCGACTTTGGGGGTCGATATATGGCCTTAAGCAGTCGTCAAGATAATGATATATACGTTTTCATAATGCCATAATGGCATATGATTTTACAATGATAGATGAAGATCATTGTGTATATATCAAAAGATCCAATGATCAATTTGTGATCATATCATTATATATTGATGATATACTAATTGCCAGAAGTAATATGGAGTTTGTCAATACTGTCAAAAGTTGGTTGTCTTCCAATTTTGAGATGAAGGACATGGGTGATGTTGCATATATTCTTGGAGTTAAGATTTCAAGATTGTAAACCCATAGACACTCCTATTGCAAAAGGTGAAGAATTGAGCCATAGTCTGTGTCCAAGGACTCCACAAGAGAAGGAACAAATGAAACATGTTCCTTATGCTAGTGCTGTTGGAAGCTTGATATACACTATGATGTGTACAAGACTGGCATATGTTTTGTAATTGGAATGGTGAGCGAGATACCAATCCAATCCAGGTCCAAAGACAATGGAAAGCCGTTAAGAGAATACCGAGGTATCTAAAGGGGACCGCTGATTATACGATGAGTTATAAAGGAAAGGATCTGCGACTCTAAGGCTATCCCGATGCGATTGGGGAGGAGATTTAAAAGAAATGAAATCTACCTCGGGTTTGTTTCTCTTACCGAATGATGGCACCATATGTTGGAGCTGTAAGAAACAAACATGCATAGCCTTGTCCACGATAGAAATTGAGTTTGTGGCATTATCAGCAGTAGTGTAAGAAGATGTTTGGCTTTAGAGATTTTTTGGATCATTTAGGTGTTATTGGAAGTGCTGCAGATTTGTTATTTGTTAACTGTGATAGCCCAAAGCGAAAGCGTACACCAAAGATCCAAAATATCATGGCAAGACCAAACATATAGATACCAAGTATAATTTTGTAAAGGATATGGTTGCACGAAAGGACGTGAACTTAGAGTACATACTACGCATAGAATGGTAGCAGATCCTATGACAAAGCCAATACCCAGAGATGTGTTTTGTGGCCATATGAAATCTCTAGGGTTGCGTAGAGGCTAATGTACTGAATATTGTAATTTCCCTAAGTGTTCACATTTGATGAATTCGTGTTTTCATCATTAATGCTTATGAATCTTTGTTTGATCTTTATGCATCTTAATGCTCAGTGCATTACTTTAAGTTGAGAAGTATGTCGGACAGATATAAGATTAGCCCACTCACACGGGTAATCGCCTCTGTTTACTGTGTGATAAATAGAGATGAGGCTGTTTTTAAGTTTATTATCTAGGTGATAATCGAGAGCTCAAGCTTAAAACACGTATGTCGCATTAACTGAGTGTTAAGATGAGGACATAATACTTACTATGTCCGAAAGTAAAATACCCCACATATTTTACCTTATCCGTCTAAGATGCCGATGTGAGTTCGATGAATTTTGTGAATGAGTAGATACGTGAACTCAAGTTAGACATTGGGTATGTCCGAACTATCATCCGTACGGTATTGAAGGTGTAGACATACGCTCTATGGGAAAGGAGTTAATACCGTAATACGTATTTCATACTACGTATGCATGAGACGACCAATAAGAGTGGCAAAAAGTTTGATCTCAACTTTTATGACGTGTGAGACTCTTGAGGAAAAGAGTTCCTCAATTTTTAGTCCCCTCATGACTCTTACTTATTCTCAAGATTTCTATTTAGTGTTTGCTATCTTAGGATGTTGCCAATGGTCATGAGTGATTCGATCTAATGGGGCATTTCTAGAAAAGCAAGTTGAACTGAAATTGCGAGTTTGAAGGAAAGAGGAAGATCGATTTTGGAGAATCACATTATAGTTTTGTATTCACCGGTTAACTAATTATGACTGTCTTTGTGATAATCATAATTGTGAATACAATATATATATATCATTGTTTAAAAGAGATCAAGAGAGATATAAATGTGATCAATCGATCTAGGGAACTGCATACTAAATCTACTCGGAGTGTGACGCCCATTATGAGCTGCTATATATTCCTAACAGATGTATAGCAACGAGCTCTCAAAGTATGCTGGTCGCACGGATTATTCACCAGTATGAATGTTGAAGAGAGGAAAAGAGGATTCTGTTCGGCCCACCATGTTAAGTGAGAGTCTATGCTGGATTTTTCTTTGATAGGGATGAGTAGGGCTGTCCGCCCATGTTGGTTTTGCACCACCATGTGCGAGTGGGAGATGATGGATTTATTAGATGGGCTTAAGGCCCATCCGCTCAAGTTGGGCCCAAAAGGGCCCGGCCCACGGAAATAAGGCCCGTGGAGGGGGAAGGTATAAAAGGGAGGAGAGAGAGAGAGAAGACAACGTTTTGCAATTCAACGTACGCTTCCTCTCTCCCGCGCATTCTCTCCCTCCAAGAACGCTTACGGCGTCCCGTCTTCCTTTCAAGGCAAATTGGCATCATCGGATCAGAATTTCTTCCTCTTCTTCAGCGTTGGTGTTTAATCGTGGCTAACAAGGTACGCTCGAATCCGTGGTGTGCTTTACGATCGGTGATACGTGTTATTCCCGGGCTTCGTCTTCCGCATTGATTTAGGGGTTCGATTTAGTGTCGAATCCGGTTTTCGGGGATCAGTTATTCCCAACAACCACAACAGAACCACATCAGTGAAGGAGCTCTCGTACCTCCCGAGAGAGTCAACTAGAGAAGCAGCTGGGGCAAAAGTAAAGAAGAGAACAAAAACGAATGCAAAACCAGATGACGGCAGTAAATCGGAGAAAGACAGAAGGATGATAGAAATACTCAGTGGTAAAATCGCTTCCGTCCCCGACCAGAAGGGACGGTTGCTGTACAAAGCTGATGGCATCGTGCTGCATTGCCAGTTACTTGCCGCAAGGCTCAACCCAGCAAACTAGCAACTCGAAAAGTGGGATACAAATTGCACAATTAAACGGAGAGAGGCTGAGCACATAGTATTTACATACCAAGAGTTGGACCAAATAACAAATGCACAAGCAATCCGATTCAGCCCCTGTCGATTATCTAGAACAAGGGACCGAGAGAATGTTTCTGGTTAAAAGAAAGTGCACATCACGTATCCGAGCATATGTTTCAGTTGGGTATTGCGATTCTCAGACGGGTAGGGACGAGCGCTTTCTCTCTAGCCGGCACTTTGTGTTGGTTGCAACGTTTTTAATCCACAAGCGAGGAAGCCGCTCCACATTCAGAAACCGCTGCGGTTTCTCCACTGGGGTCAATGTTTCCACCTCGAAAGATCATGGCCCGCGGAGAGAGGGGCCGCTGAAAAAAAAATTGTGGATATTTTTTTCACAAGAATTGATCAGTTTCAATATAATTACTCTTCATGATCAATGAAGAATTCAATTTTTTTCATTGGCTGGACTTTATAGTAATGAACGTCACAAACTTTTTCTAACCCTGATTTTTGTCAATTTAAATGTTTTGAATGCTTTATAACAGCATTTTTTTTTTCAGAGTATTAATTGGTTTTCAAGTACGTGGTAAAAAAATATCTTCAAATAATGGCAAAAAATTGATTTTTTGCGTTACCTTGAATTTTCCCTAAATTTGAAATAAGTCATTGACAATGGCATTGCAACATTAACTAAAAGTAGTAAAGCTTGTATTTCTAAACACTTTAAATTGAAAACTACATTCTCTAAAGAAAAAAAAACTATTTACTTCCCACAAATAATCAGCCTTGTTAATGAAGACCTCAAGAATAATTTTAAAGAGATCTTATAATTATGAATGCATCAAGTTGGAGAAAAGTAACGAGGAGATAAAAAAGTGCATTTATCTTATTGAAACGAATCACCCTAGAAACCGGGTGCTCATTTCTAATGTGAAATGAAATAAAAGAATAGCATTTATTAGCCTTTACTTTTGGAGAGGTAATGCTATCCCCTTTGTTAGGAAAACACAAGCACTGTTAGAATTTGTAATGCAAAACAAAGTTTAGTAACAAGGTCCGAATGAGTGCGCATTTTGTGCAGATACCTGTTCTACCGGTACTAGTTTCTGACCTTGAAAGGCCACAAATCTTCCATTAAAAGAGGAGGAAAGATGAACAGATCAAAACACAGTCCAATGCAGAAAGTGCATTTAGTATATCCTTACAAGATACAAGGCCTAGATCTGGTCTCTCTACAGAATATGCAGTCAAATTTAAACCAGCTACACGAGAGTTCTATGAGAAATATCTTCAGTCTCCACTTCAGAGCATAATGGGAAACAACATTCTTCAATGTCACTTCCTTGACGAGAGAAGGAGGCTCAAGGGGAGAGAGATCATTCATTCAACTAGGGCATCTTCAAGCTCTCAAAGCAGCCTTATGAACCTTGGTTTCCTTGTGGACTTGTTGGCAACGTTTCTCAACAAGATCAAGGAGCTTTTCCAAATTTGTCACCATCTAGTTTAAGATGTCATTACTCTCCTTTGTCATTTGGAGACAGAGAACTCACATCAGCTAGCTTATCTTTTGCCACCAAGACCTATTATGGAGAGATGCTTCTCAACTTCCAAAAATGATAATATAAAACTAATAGGTCATGCTGATAGAATATAATACAAGCTTGGATAATTATCATTATTCAATCTTTCTATTAGTTAATAATATTGATTTTATCAATTGAGGCATGTGAACAATTAAAACGCTCTACAACAGCGGTAATAGAAACTCGAGAAGAGAGCTCCTCCCTGAGTGATTCAGCTACGTAGGTTTTCTGAACACATTAAAAAAGCTCCAATAGTGGGACATACTTTTGTATGCCGGAAATGGTGAGTGCTAATACTAGCAGGAAAAAACTTGCTTAACTATTTTAGCAATATAGAACAGCTCCTCCCACCCTTCCAAAGGGCATCAAAATTTCAGGCTCCATGGGACAAGAAATGGTTTCACAATACCAGACAATCACACAACTAAAAATTTTATGGGCAGAAATTGACTAAGCCAAGTGCACACATGCATGTCAGTCAGAAATGTTTACGGAACGAAACTACAAAGACAGCATTCTCAATTCCATGACAAGCCTTCGGATTTCAAGGCACCTAAACCTCGTTTCCACTATTTTAGAATTTGTATCCAAGTCCCGCAACCATGTCCCAATCAGGGATTACAGGCAGAGAGGTTGCTCAGGGTTAAATGTAAGGTCTTGAAAATCATTCATTAAGATGACATTGATAAAAAAACATAAGCCAATGTTCCCCATAATCAGACCTAAATACGAAGGCATCACAGCTCTGGAAATCTCTTTAAAAATAATCCTTGGGTTATACTTTGAAACAACAATAATATTCTGCAGAAAATAGGGTGAGTCACAAATGATAATGTTCTGTAATTACACGTTTAATGATTCTCTGTCTAAGATCTTTTGCTGCCTTCCCAACAAGTGCACCTCCAAGCATGTTTTGTTGATTCTCAAATTCATCTTTAAAAGTACTCCAAAGAGCAGTCCATTGGATAGCCTCCAGTGGGACCAATTGTTTTAGAAGCAACCTGCGTTAAAGTAACAAAGGCATGGTCAACCAAATTCTATGGCACGTTATTGAGATGTTGCAAGATGTACAACCAATTACCCAGAACAATTCAAAAATGGTACCTGAATTGGGTAACATATGAGAGACTTTGATCCTTAAAGTGGCATTAAGAAGGCTTGACTACATAGGATCATGTGGTGATAGAACCAAGTACCAGTAGATTTTCCTTAGAACCTACAGCCATGCCTCAAAAAACTTAGTGAAGACTCAACAACATTAGTGCTTCACCGGTATCAACTGCTCTGGGTTTCCCTTCACTATGTGGCCTTATAGCATCGACATATCTTGAGGTAATCGTTGTTATGTGAGTAATACCTACATCATTAACGACATGAACACTAGGTAAATTGAGATGTATGTTTAGATCCATTAAGTACACCTTGATCGTCAGAGTTTGCTATAAAGCTACAAAGGAAGAAGAGTATGTGCCAGCTAAATAAAGCCATACAAGTTCATGGTTTGAACCCCAACTTGAATATCAGGTAGCGCTTGATCGGTGAAAACAATTTAGTTAAAAGATAGTGGACACAATATTTGAAAAAGCAAAACACCAATTTACCATACCATGAGTTCTCAGTATATCCAATTGAACTCCAGAAGTGACAATATATCAGCTGGCACTCCTTCCACAATATTTTCACCTTCTTTAGGCTTTTTCTTCTCCTTGGAAGGATCTACATCAAACACTCAGGGGCTGATCTTCCTGGAAAGGACCTGTGCATGGACATAATCCCGGTGATCTAAGCACAAAAGAACCTGCAAAATCCATCAATCAGAAAAACAATTTTAGCAATAGTGCATAAACAGCTTAAAGCAATACAAAAAAATCCGCACTTGTTCGAGGATAAAGGCAACTTTCTCCATCTCTGCCATTGCTTTAAAAGTTTCGACCTGCAATTTAAACCCATCATAGGAATGTTGGACGAGGAAAAATCAATTACAAGATCAGTGACAACAGTAGTCAGCTTCAAGTTACTGCAATTTCCGGCATAAAGTCAACAGTTTCTACTATAAGACCCTGTTCTTCTTTTACTTTTGCAAGCTTCTTAATCAACCGTGCTATCTCAATTTCGACATATATCTGCATAACGAAACTAGCTATAGAAACCATGGGGAAAAAAAAGAAAAAGATTGCTCATAAACATAATCTGTAATATAGTTTCATTTCACATATTAACCTTCACAGGGCAATAAAGTAAAGTGTCTCAATAAACTCTATAATTGTCTCAAAATCAGGTGTCTGGTCAATATATTGCATAGTCTGCTACACCATTGCTATCACAGCCTGTTGATGAGAAAACAGCGACATGTTTGTCACCATCTAATCAAGTCAATAACTTGATCCTTTCTAGAGAACAATTATTAGAGTTGAACTAATTTGATTAACAGCACGGAAAATATTTCATTCTAGCATGAAGATATAGTCAAAAAAGAAACCAAAAGGGATAATAGGAAGGTGCAATATGAATACAGGTATCTCTATCAAGAGAATCCCAGCCAATTGAAAACTTGCAGACGGCACAAGCACCATTATCCCCATAAAGGACATATCATGAAATGTGTCCTGTACTAGACCCGAAAAAGATGTAATGTGATACAACAAATGTAGAAGAACAAGAATCAGTAAAAAATCTGGGGTGATATTGCAAAAAAAATCAAGAAACATAAGGTGAGAAACTGGAGAGGGTTCCACAATCCTAAATTTCAGTGGATTCCACCGTACTAGATTCTAGAGGATTCCACCATAGTAATGCACAAGCCCCAAGACTAAGATCTTGAATCTTGATGGATTTCCTAGAGCCAATTCCCATATAGATATGCCGAGGACATTCATTTTTCATATAGTCATACATAGATGTCACATCACAACTACACAAAACAACAGTTCAAGATCTAATCAGTTCGTGTATGTGAGGCAGTCTCTGCAATATAAATACATATAAATTTAACCCTTAAGTTAAAGGTTGTTAAGATCAATCCCTGTCGCGACCAATTTTTTGGGGTGTGAACCACCTAGGGTTTTGGCTAATGGATTGTTAAGCCTAAACTTAACTCGGGCTCTCCCAAGCCCATACCAATTCGCGACTTAGGTTCAAGTTTTTAACATGCAATTGATTTTTAACTAGGAGTCGCCACCAATATATTTTTGGTGGGTCGATTAGAAACCCAAGTAAAGTAATGAGAGATTTACTTTACTCCTACGAACCAGAGATTATGGGTACGGGGACTTGGTTACACTAGATTTCTCTAATGCCCTTTCGGTACCTTTCTTTTTATTTTGAAAAATGTTTGGCAAGCAATTTGGATTGATTTTAAATTAATTTCCTAACATGTGAGGTATTCATGCAGGTACGCAAACCACCGATTTAACACTCAAGTAAAGCAGAAAATAAATTGCAGGACTTACCTCAAAGCAACGAAAGCATCTGCAGTGTTAAATTAAAATCCACATCAACAACCCTAGATATGGTTTTTAATTAACACGCAATTTTTGTTTTGTTTTCACTTAATTAATGAAAATCATGCAATATGCAATGCAATATTAACTAAATGACCTAATTCCAATGACATGTAATTTCTAATTAAATGGGCCTAGCAAAAATACTAAATGACATGCATATCAATGAATCGAACCCTAATGACGTGCATATGACAATTTTTCTTTTTCATAAAAGAATGCATTTTTTATCCTAAATTATAAAACCAAATCAACCTATGGCATTTTTGTATTTTTCATGAAATTCGAAATTAGGTGAAATGTGAAAATTACCTAATTAGATTAAGATCTTATTTAATTTATATTAGGAATTAGGTTGAGCCAAATCCTAATTTAAACTAAAACATTGTCTTAACCTAAATAATCCTAAAATGCAATCTATTTGATAAAATACCCAAACCTATAGTAAATTAAGAAAAACATCATCTAAAATTAAACTAAATGCAATTTTACCCTAATATGCTATGACGTGCAAAAGATGCCCTAATTTTACATGACATATGCATAATGACTTTTTTTTTTTTTTTCCTTTTTCCTTTTTTTTTAAAATTTCGAAATTAATAATTGCCAAATAATTAAACATGCAATTTAGACTAGTGAAGCAGAAATCTAACATCCTAATTTTTTTTTTTTGTATTTTTCATTTTTTCAAAAATTCGAAATAAATAAATTTCCTATTCTAGACATGCAAAATAATCTAAAACAAGTAACATCCTAACATGCATCTAATCTAACTCAAATATTTTTTTCTTTTACGGGAGCAAACAAATAAAGCATCAAGAACAACACGGCACCAAATCAACCAAATCAAGTAAGACATCATCCACGTCCATTTAATTTTGGGAACTAAATTGACGAATCATATCTCGCGCATGAGATCGGATTGGCCAATTTTTAAATAAAATCACGAATCATATCTCAAGCGTGAGATCGGATTGGCGATTTTCCGTGCAATTGCAAGTCAGATTTCGAGCGTGAAAATCGGACTGTCAATTATATGCACGTTACGAAATTAGGGATTAATCCCCGAATTCATGAGAATTCAAAATATTTTTGGATATGGCAATAACGAACAAATATTCAAAATAAATCGCGATCCCATGGATCGGACAATAAAATATAAGAAAATCGAATCAATCAAAAATCTTACCTAGCTCTCGATATTGCACCGATAACTTTTCCAAATTTAGACCAAGTGCAATCGGACCGAGATTGCGACCGGTTTTTCGACGGCGAATGGGGACGATGCTTCACGTAAGAGTTATCACGGCAAGGAGTGAGCTCGGTGGGGTTTTAAGGAAACCTGCAAAACAGAAATTTCATGAGCTGTAGAGAAGGCCGCCTATGGTGTTGGTCCCAGCGTGGATCGTGCACGATTTTCCGAAGGATTTGTGTTCTTTTCTTTAGCTCTTGTTCTCCACGTTTCGCAATCCTCACCGAGTCTCACCCAGTTGACATCAGATTGATGATGGTGCATTGTGGGTGATGGTGGGATCTCTCGGTAAAGGATGACCGTGGGCTTACGGTCAATGAACCAGCTATTGCGAAGACTCGGATTGAACAGCTGGTGATGAAGAGAGGTGACAGGCGTATCCTCGATTGGCAGATCTCCAAGAGCCACCTCCCTCTTTGTTGTCTTTTATCCTCTGCAAGATCACGTGATGGGTTTCCTTGACTTGGTATTCTTCACCTTGGCCGACAGGTTGTGATGATGGGACAAACGAGCAACGGGAAGCAGCAGCAAAGACACGTCACGGCCATCGGTGGTGCATGGCAAGGGGCTAGGAGACAATGCGAAGCTGCGACTGGCTTCGATCAAGAGAGCCTTGACCGTCTCTGCGGTTCACTCTTTCGTTCGTGTATTCTCGAGGTGCGCTCCAAAATTCCGATTTGCCGACTCTCACCGTGGAGAACGTGAGTTCTCCCTTTTTCGTGGCCGTGTCTCAATTGCGTGGCCTCCTTTTTTATCTTCTCCGTACGCGGCTCTTATATAGGTGAATAACTTTGATTTTCGTGGATTATTTCACTTCCTTTCTCAGCTCACGCACGAAATCTCCTTTGATTATGAAATATTTCTTGTCTTGAGACATAGAATATATCGCTCAAAATATCCCCCACGTGTGATATTCTTCTTGATATTTCATGCTTAAACTTCCAATCTTCTGTAATATATCGCCTAATGTGAATATATGAAATAATTACCGAATATTGGAAGAATAATATGAATCCTTTCTGAAAATACCGAATTGTCAACTCGTAAAGGTGAAGCTCATCCGCCGCTGATCAAATGCAAAAGTGATAAAAGAATAATGTGAAATGCTTCTAAACTATATGTTATGCAATTTTTTTTTTAGGGATAAAATTAACCTTTAATTTTCTATGCACTGAATAAATAAATGGGCCGCCAAAATTTAGGTGTCAACAGCTGCCCCTCTTTGACGGTGAGCTCGAAGAGGTTGCCTTCAAAGACAAATTGAGACCTAAATTTTGATCATGCATGCACTGAATGATTTTTTGTTGGAAAATGAATTCCATTTTTTAATACAACTTATATGATGCATGGAAATGCTAATGCAAATGATAAATGAACCTACCTGGAATAACTTACCTTCGAGGAGGATAGAGTAATTCGAGGTAGTGGGTGTTACTTGTCCAGGACCCGTATCATTTTACGGTCGCCTAGAACAGTAACATGACTTTGTGAAGATGCTGCTTTCCTAGGACCCGTACCATTCTACGGTCGCTCAGTATGGCAGAAAGAAGCTGCTTTCTCAGGACCCGTACCATTCTACGGTCGCCCAATACGGCAGAAAGGTTTTGTAAGGAACTGCTTTCCCAGGACCCGTACCATTCTACGGTCGCCCAATACGGCAGAAAGGTTTTGTCTAGGACCCGTACCATTTTACGGTCGCCTAAACGGGGATTCATTTTCCAGGACCCGTACCATTCTACGGTCGCCTGAATAAGGAATAAGTGTTGTCAAGGACCCGTACCATTCTACGGTCGCCTCGACGAAGAAAATTATTTTTCCAAGACCCGTACCATTCTACGGTCGCCTAAATGGGGAAATTGCTTTTCCAGGACCCGTACCATTCTACGGTCGCCTGTTAGAGCAATAAATGTTGTTTAGGACCCGTACCATTCTACGGTCGCCTAAACAGGGATTTGCTTGGCTAGAACCCGAACCATTCTTCGGTCGCCTAGCGTTGCAACATAGATCATCTGACCAGGACCCGAACCATTCTTCGGTCGCTTGAATCTTGAAAAAAAATCTTTGGGGGGCAACTCCATCGAGTGCTAGTACTTGAAAAGGAATACCTGTACAATGACAAGTATTTAAGGTGTAGATAGAGATATACTTACCTGGTGACATCTATGATCTTTAAGGATATGTCTCCTAAATTAATGAAGTGACTCCCATGTTGATGAAGGGGAATTTTGGGCTATGGAAGCATGCCGATTTGCCAGGTCATATCAAGGGACACCGGGCTACGAAAGCACCCCGAGTCGATGAAGATGACTCTGGGCTAATGATATCTCTGATTCTTGGAGATATGTCTTTTGGAATTTAGATATCCCGTGGAGGTCTTTCACCTCATGGTGGAGGCTTCTCATCTCCTAATATCATGAAACATTCTGAAAGGAACTTGAATTACATCGACATGATTTAAAGCAAAAACCGATATGCATTCATCAAAGAGATAGACAATCTGAGCTACTCTAGAATGCACATTTCAAAACTTAGTGAGGTTTTCATCAACTCAATCAGGGTTCATGCATAATGACCTTTGCATCACCCAAATTTCCACTGGAGAGAATTATCATTCAAGACAATCTTTACTCATGACATGGATTCCCTAAGAATACCAAATGAGGGATCTTCAGTTAGAAAGGACTTTCACTCACTCTCATTTATAGGCTATTTTATAAGAATCACTCTGTCTCACTATCATCATACCAACAAGGGTCCAAGTATTCTCGCAAGCGGTACGACCTTACCAATCTGAGAGGTCTTTAATAGGGACCGTAATGTAGGCTTGGTCAATGGCTTAACAAAGGGACTCTTTGAGTCAAGGCTATTGAAAGAATAGCTTCACAATCATCTCCGGGTTTACAAGTCAAGAACCCTGCAACATGAGAAAGAAATAGTCTTGCTCGCACTCCTTCAAACGATGCTTAAAACATGTGAATCCTTATGTTAATTCAAGTGCCCTAATCTGAAGAGACTTTGTAAATGACTTAACGTAGGCTAGGTTCATGGGTTGAGAAATGAAATGATCATTAGGCTCAAAATGTGTGTGAATGGTGAGAGTTGGTGATCATCTTGGCGTTGCCACCGGTTTTCCTTTTCACCATGAGGGATTGTCTTCATGAAATGCCCCATTGATTGTATTACTCCATCAGGATTCAATTCTTGCAATTGACAGTCACCTTATCTTGACTCTCTTTTTCATCTATAGGCATTTTGGCCTTGCTTTTACCAGGCACACCGCTTTTTCATGCCCCTAGTTCTTATTCATTTTTTTTTCACTTTTTTTCATGGGCATTGGCCTTGCTTTTACCAGGCACAGTGCTTTTTCATGCCTCTTAGTTCTATTTTGAATTCTATGCATGCATAAAGCAATTACACTTTGAATGACACTCGAACATTTCAAGAGTCTTCATCGCCTTTTGCCTTGCCCCAAAGTGTGGGGGATGATCACCAATTGGGTTTAAAGAAATGAAATTGCAAGCTCAAGTGGGCTATGCAAAGGTTATAAGTGTATAGGATAGTGAAAGAAATGCTCTTCGTCATCCTAAGGCACTTAAATTACCACATGAATTCAATGTAATAGCATGACTAGAAGATTGATGCAAGTGAGAGCAAGAAAATTTCAATCCATTTTCTTCACCTTATGATAAATCTTGTCTTACCCTCCAATTTGCCCCGATGTGGGGTGGTTCTTGACAGGGATAATTTGAAAAAAAATATCCACGAGTGTATAAGGCTCAAAGTGGTTAAGCAATGGATCACCTGTAGTGTTTGGGATAGAGAAATGAACTGCCCCTCATCATTTCGGTTATCGTACCTTTCGCGAGAGAACTCTTTACCTTGTGAATATGGAACTTCTTACACTCATCTCACAAGTGTATAAGTAAGGGACTGTGTATAGGATAGGGCTTGCCTTTCATCATCCTGATACGTCTCATTCAGCATTCTTAAACATTGATGTCACTCCATTGAGTTGTCTATCTTGACAAATCTCCACATGAAATTGGTGAGCTAAATCAATATGAAATTTCTCTTTTCAAAAGAGTTCAACAACTTTAAGCATGAAAAGCTTTTGTGGCTTCAAACAAACAGTTTACCATACTCAAAAATTCTCTTATAAGCATGAAAACATGATTGCAAGCATTCATTCAATGAAATGTCCCACGAAGGGACTGTCTCAAAGCAATGGGTGTCCTTGTATTGCCCCTATCAAAAGGGAACAAACATACAAATTGATCAATCAAGGATGAAAAATCCGATCTTTGATTCAATGAAATCTGGCTTTTGCCCCTGCACAGAACAACGTGCATGAATAGGATATTATGCATCATCAAAGTAAATTCAAATTGCATAACCATTTTGGCTCGGATCGAGATTTTGTCTCGTCATGTCACTACTAGAATCCATAGTGTCCCAATTCGTCATCCGCAAGGAAAAGAACAGTGTCAATTCCAAAATTGATTATGTTCATGAACACAACGTATCCATTTCATCCAAGACGGATGATTCTCTTTTGACTTGTTCCAACATTTTCTCATGGAAATGGCATCACACACAAATGGTAAAGAGATGTGCCACACATCACACTTTGGAATCTAGATGATCTTCTTCTGACTTGTCCTCAATTTCCTATTGATGTGCAAGGAAATTGCTCAAGACAAGTGAAATGATAAGTAGTGTTTAAAGTCCTCTTCACTCTTGGGAGATGTCATCACAATCAGCTAGGAAATGATCCTTTGCCCCATGCCTATTTTTCCTTCGGATGTATGTTTCCAAATCAATGGGCCTGCTATTACTGGAAATTGACGTGTTATTTTCAAACGCCTCTCTGTTATGCTCTGAGACATGAAGTAAATGAGTTAGAAAAACAAACAAGAGTAATCTAATGCATGCTTTTGGAAATGGCTTAAAAAATGATTTTTTTTCTTTTTGAGGAATATTTTGGACGAGGAAGCATGAAGAAGCCTAGTCCTCAAAATTCTCCTTGGATGATATTTTCTTTTCATTGTTGGATATCGTCACCGGGCTAGTTTGGTGTACCCCATCATGTCCTCAAAACAAAACTTGTAATTCTATTGATATTCATCAATCAAACTACATTTATTGGAATGTGATGTTCAAACGCAGAAGAAATTGAAATCAATCCCTAAAAAGAAATAAAAATTCCCACGCAAGGGAATGTGCATGCCCCTAATTAAATGGAACAACTTAGGGCCATGAATCATGTGTACTTGAGTTCTTCACCCTCCTTGATCTTGTGATGCAGATCCTCTAGGTCAGAGATTATTCCTTCTAGATATGTCATTAGTCTCTTCATAGTGGCATCAAATTCAGCTACCTCAGGAAAATAAGACAGTTTGAAAGTCCTCTTGGCTCTCTTCTTCGAGTCGTAGTTTTCACTGAAGATAGAGTACCTATGTCATCACACCCCTTTTGCTTGATGAGACAAGTCACAGTAGCAGACAATTCATCGACTTGACTTTGGAGGTACGCAATTCGTTTGTTTATATTGACGATGATATGGTCCAGCACCTCATTTTGATCCGCCATATTAGCTCTCGGTCGTGTACGGATGGGTGAGCGAGATCACCTAAAGGAAATAAATGGGAACGTGTAAGCATGAGGCGTAATTAGAAAGTCAATCAATGACAATGATCTAACCGATTTTTCTACTTTTTTATTCATGAAAAGTCTATGCAAGAAGGGAATTTCCTAAAAATGGATATCCTAGTAAAACCAAATTTTCTAGACATGATGTAAAAACAAATTCTCCAAAGTTTTTTTTTTAAAATGCATCATTCCCTAGCAATTTCTCATTTCATTTCCAACGACAAATGAATCAAATCAATGATTGACCTAGATTGTCATGGACCGACCCAAGAATATGACAAAATAAATTGCATGGTATAAGGAAAGAAGACTTACTTCACCAAGGAGAATCAATGGCAATCACATAGACATGCACATGGTAAGTGGCTCGATTTCTAATCTATAAGGCTTATCAAGGTGGAGCCACAAGGATGATCAGACTAGCCACGAGCTTGTGGACTATGTCGGGTCCTCATGACTCCGGCTTAGTCAAAGAGCCGACCCGGGTCGCAAGCATGCGGACCGAGGTGGGTACTCTTGACACCATGAAAGAAATTTCGGGATTGAGATGGGCGACTCATACCGCGAGCATGCGGTCGGAGTGGCAAACACCTCAATACCATCCTAGATGATCCTAATGCGGCCCAGGTCCGGCGGCAGGTTGTGTGTGCAATAGTGTAGTGCTAGATGCAAGGCATGCACGACAGTTTATATCAAGCAACACTTCGTTCATGAAAATAAACCATACATTCCTACACCTCCCTGCAAAACAAAGGTTAACAAACACTTCCCCTTATACCTCCCATCCTGCAAAAACATTTAACACCTTAAATGTTAGGGGCGTACCTGGAATCCTCGCTGCCAAACAAAACATTTTTCAAAAGAAAAGAAGAATTGGCCTAAGTCCACTAAGAGTTTTAACTCAAGTCCCCAGCGGAGTCGCCAAGCTGTCGCGACCAATTTTTTGGGGTGTGAACCACCTAGGGTTTTGGCTAATGGATTGTTAAGCCTAAACTTAACTCGGGCTCTCCCAAGCCCATACCAATTCGCGACTTAGGTTCAAGTTTTTAACATGCAATTGATTTTTAACTAGGAGTCGCCACTAATATATTTTTGGTGGGTCGATTAGAAACCCAAGTAAAGTAATGAGAGATTTACTTTACTCCTACGAACCAGAGATTATGGGTACGGAGACTTGGTTACACTAGATTTCTCTAATGCCCTTTCGGTACCTTTCTTTTTATTTTGAAAAATGTTTGGCAAGCAATTTGGATTGATTTTAAATTAATTTCCTAACATGTGAGGTATTCATGCAGTACGCAAACCACCGATTTAACACTCAAGTAAAGCAGAAAATAAATTGCAGGACTTACCTCAAAGCAACGAAAGCATCTGCAGTGTTAAATTAAAATCCACATCAACAACCCTAGATATGGTTTTTAATTAACACGCAATTTTTGTTTTGTTTTCACTTAATTAATGAAAATCATGCAATATGCAATGCAATATTAACTAAATGACCTAATTCCAATGACATGTAATTTCTAATTAAATGGGCCTAGCAAAAATACTAAATGACATGCATATCAATGAATCGAACCCTAATGACGTGCATATGACAATTTTTCTTTTTCATAAAAGAATGCATTTTTTATCCTAAATTATAAAACCAAATCAACCTATGGCATTTTTGTATTTTTCATGAAATTCGAAATTAGGTGAAATGTGAAAATTACCTAATTAGATTAAGATCTTATTTAATTTATATTAGGAATTAGGTTGAGCCAAATCCTAATTTAAACTAAAACATTGTCTTAACCTAAATAATCCTAAAATGCAATCTATTTGATAAAATACCCAAACCTATAGTAAATTAAGAAAAACATCATCTAAAATTAAACTAAATGCAATTTTACCCTAATATGCTATGACGTGCAAAAGATGCCCTAATTTTACATGACATATGCATAATGACTTTTTTTGTTTTTTTTCCTTTTTTCCTTTTTTTTAAAATTTCGAAATTAATAATTGCCAAATAATTAAACATGCAATTTAGACTAGTGAAGCAGAAATCTAACATCCTAATTTTTTTTGTATTTTTCATTTTTTCAAAAATTCGAAATAAATAAATTTCCTATTCTAGACATGCAAAATAATCTAAAACAAGTAACATCCTAACATGCATCTAATCTAACTCAAATATTTTTTTCTTTTACGGGAGCAAACAAATAAAGCATCAAGAACAACACGGCACCAAATCAACCAAATCAAGTAAGACATCATCCACGTCCATTTAATTTTGGGAACTAAATTGACGAATCATATCTCGCGCATGAGATCGGATTGGCCAATTTTTAAATAAAATCACGAATCATATCTCAAGTGTGAGATCGGATTGGCGATTTTCCGTGCAATTGCAAGTCAGATTTCGAGCGTGAAAATCGGACTGTCAATTATATGCACGTTACGAAATTAGGGATTAATCCCCGAATTCATGAGAATTCAAAATATTTTTGGATATGGTAATAACGAACAAATATTCAAAATAAATCGCGATCCCATGGATCGGACAATAAAATATAAGAAAATCGAATCAATCAAAAATCTTACCTAGCTCTCGATATTGCACCGATAACTTTTCCAAATTTAGACCAAGTGCAATCGGACCGAGATTGCGACCGGTTTTTCGACGGCGAATGGGGACGATGCTTCACGTAAGAGTTATCACGGCAAGGAGTGAGCTCGGTGGGGTTTTAAGGAAACCTGCAAAACAGAAATTTCATGAGCTGTAGAGAAGGCCGCCTATGGTGTTGGTCCCAGCGTGGATCGTGCACGATTTTCCGAAGGATTTGTGTTCTTTTCTTTAGCTCTTGTTCTCCACGTTTCGCAATCCTCACCGAGTCTCACCCAGTTGACATCAGATTGATGATGGTGCGTTGTGGGTGATGGTGGGATCTCTCGGTAAAGGATGACCGTGGGCTTACGGTCAATGAACCAGCTATTGCGAAGACTCGGATTGAACAGCTGGTGATGAAGAGAGGTGACAGGCGTATCCTCGATTGGCAGATCTCCAAGAGCCACCTCCCTCTTTGTTGTCTTTTATCCTCTGCAAGATCACGTGATGGGTTTCCTTGACTTGGTATTCTTCACCTTGGCCGACAGGTTGTGATGATGGGACAAACGAGCAACGGGAAGCAGCAGCAAAGACACGTCACGGCCATCGGTGGTGCATGGCAAGGGGCTAGGAGACAATGCGAAGCTGCGACTGGCTTCGATCAAGAGAGCCTTGACCGTCTCTGCGGTTCACTCTTTCGTTCGTGTATTCTCGAGGTGCGCTCCAAAATTCCGATTTGCCGACTCTCACCGTGGAGAACGTGAGTTCTCCCTTTTTTCGTGGCCGTGTCTCAATTGCGTGGCCTCCTTTTTTATCTTCTCCGTACGCGGCTCTTATATAGGTGAATAACTTTGATTTTCGTGGATTATTTCACTTCCTTTCTCAGCTCACGCACGAAATCTCCTTTGATTATGAAATATTTCTTGTCTTGAGACATAGAATATATCGCTCAAAATATCCCCCACGTGTGATATTCTTCTTGATATTTCATGCTTAAACTTCCAATCTTCTGTAATATATCGCCTAATGTGAATATATGAAATAATTACCGAATATTGGAAGAATAATATGAATCCTTTCTGAAAATACCGAATTGTCAACTCGTAAAGGTGAAGCTCATCCGCCGCTGATCAAATGCAAAAGTGATAAAAGAATAATGTGAAATGCTTCTAAACTATATGTTATGCAATTTTTTTTTTTTAGGGATAAAATTAACCTTTAATTTTCTATGCACTGAATAAATAAATGGGCTGCCAAAATTTAGGTGTCAACAATCCCAAATGATGGAAATCGGACCATACTTTGGATCAATGATCATTAGACTCTGCAGAAAATTAAGTTCTAAAGAAATAGATTGTTAATCTTTTTTAATACCTACATGTTATCTTTAAAAAAGGGAATGAAGCTCAAATGTAGAAATCAAAAGCACAAGAACCACCACAACAGAAGCACACCACTGAGGAAGCTCCTTTACCTCTTGAGAAAGCTATCTAGAGAAGCATTGAGGCAAAAGTACAGAAGAGAGCAAAACGAATGCAAAACCAGACGATGGAAGTGAAAAGAAGAAGATAGGAGGATGAAAGAAATAGACAAGGTGAAGAGCTATATGCTATGATGCGAAAAAAAGAACTCTGTCCCCAGCCAGAAGAGATGCTGCCATACGAAGTTTAGGGCATTGTGCTGCACTGCTGTTCGTGGAGGCACAGTGGACCTCCTATTTACCCCACCCTCTCATGAATGTAGAGACCACTTCCGACTCCAGCAATAAAAGTTTAATCCAGTTGTAAGCTTATGGAATCTTCGAAGTCTGTATGGAAAGTATGTTCAGCCTTGTCATAACCAGCCATTAAATCTTCCATGCAATCTATTTAGGATGAGGGCAACACCTCATTCTCATTTTAAGTCCCCTTGTATTTCAATCCCCAAAGTTAGCCCGACTTAGCAGGTTTGGCCTTTAGATATTGTTTTAGACGTACAATGGGTCATGCACCGTGAGAACTGGGGCTTCATTTGACTTACTATCAGATTGAGTCCCAATTAAATAGGCAAAGTAGGATATTTGGGACCAGGAGTGAGAATCCCATTCTACATGTCCAATGATCCTGTTCCTGATCAAAACTGGGAATGATTTTGATGTGACCAACTTCCATCTTTTAAATTGCATCCTAGACAGATAGCAATCCCAAAACCAACTTTCAAGGTAAAGATCTCGCAGCGGTATAATTAATAGCCACCAATCATCATGCTCTAACTAATCCAGAGGAACTTATCAGCATTCAGCATACCATAACAATGAGATACCATCAACGAAGAGCGAAAATTCCACTACCTTTTCACCTAAAAGCAGAGATGAGAAGGCAAATACTCGGACATAGGTTAACCTCAATGACCACATTCACCTCTAATAATGTGTGTAAGATATTTCTCTCATTACAAGAAAGTTTGGAAGCAACTAAATACAGGTAAAACAATTTAAATGTATGAATATCCAAGTATCAGTGTCATCAAATAATTGTGACTCCTTTATATCACTTGAAGAGGAAGGCGGAGACAAAAGTTCAAGCCCCAAGGACTAGGTAGGTGACCAAACACAATAATCCTGGCTCGCGCTTTTTTTAATATTCCTTTCTCCAGCAAATGTAACACATGCTGTGTTCATGCAAGGGAGAAACTCAGTAGCAAACCCTTATTGCAATTACAACCCCTACTCATAGTTCATTTATAATTGATTGCATATTAGTTTGTCAGTGCGTAGACGAACATCAAACCCTGAACTAGTATTACAAATAACTCCTCCGGCACCCAATCTCAATTTCTTTTCTCCTCGGTTTCTTTGTTATACAATAAGAAGAAGTACCCCCGTAGGCAAATCAAGCATCGAAATCGGAAGGGCGAGCTCGAGGAATCGGCACAAAAGTCCGCGAGCGCCATCTCTTCGGAGCCTCTCTTCTTCTTTCTATAACTGGTCTTATCCGTCGGATCGATCGCAGTACACCAGACGAACAAAAACATCGCCGAGAACACCTGAAAATCGGGGGAAATGTGGAAAATCTCATCAATTCCCAGAAAACTACTGCGCTAGCTACTACTGAGCAAACTAAAATCTCCAATCCAAACAATCGATGAGCTCGCGTGCCGGAGCGATGCTGAGAGACCGCAGGAAAGCTCGAGAGACGCGTGGGTGCGTTTACCTGGAGCGGATGGAGAGGGCGTTGCCAGCCGTGGCGTCGCCTCGTCGCTGCGATCTTTGGGCCTGGGAAACCAGCGGGGCGACTGACTAGTAGCGAGAGAGAGAGAGAGAGAGAGAGAGAGAGAGAGAGAGAGAGATTCCATGGACGTCGAGCCGTCCTTCTCTTCGACCCCCCTTAGCTCTTCACGTCTGCTAACGGGAGAAAGATAACCCAGAAGGGGACTGCCTCTCTTTAAAGCCAAGTTCTGTCATCTGCGTACGCCTAAAATTCGACACGTCGGGCAATCCTTCCAGAGATGGGCATTCAGATATACCGAAACATCGCAAGTGTTTCAAGTCTGACAAATTCGGAAAGGCTTTCAATTTTCCGCACCATGCAATAGTAAGGTCCGATAGTCCAATGGGAAGCTCTGGGAGACATTCAAGCCCATCGCAACAAATAAGTTCGAGTGTCTTGAGACGGGTTAGATGGGAAAGATGGGGCAAAGACTCCCCTTGGCAGGTGATATATAGTTTCATTAAGCCGGATGGCAGTTCTGGTAATTCCCAAAGCTTTTCACAGTAACCAAGATAGAGCTTCTCCAGCGAAATCAGTTTGCATATATTACTAGGCAGTCGCTCCAGGTTTCTGCATTCCCAAGGATCCAACGTTTGGAGTTTTGTCAACATTCCAATGTCATCAGGCAATTCCGTTATGCCAGTTCTCCACATACGCAAGATCCTCAAATTTTGCAAATTCCCAATGCTTTCAAATAATTTCGTGATTGATGTGTCTATTAAGTCCAGCTCGATCAATGATGCCAAATTTCCAATAGAAGGATGAAGTTCTTCCAGATTCTCACAATTTGCAAGAGTCAAAATCTCCAACCTTTTGAAAGTGGACAAGTCGGGAGTTCTTTTCAAAGATTGACAATTTCTGAGATTGAGAACTTTAAGCTTGGTTGCCTTCTGAAAGAAAGAAACGATACGTGTAATTGGATTGTTGCAGCTTGTGATTTTTTGCTACTCCTTATGTTTTTGACCTTTTAGAATTCCTCAAAAATTATCCGTACTCCTCTACTCCTTCACAATGGTCCTATTTATTTTTAAATGTCTCTTTTAGTAGTGTTTGGTCACAGCAATAGATAAATGTCTTTTAAACATATTGATTGCAAAAGAATGTTAGGGTGTACAAGTGCTAACTACATTTATTTCCGAATAACATTTCAAAGGAGATATTTGCTTATTAGACATAAGCAACTTATATTATCAAATAAGCACATGACAAATCCAAATGAAAGAGAGATGCAATCATTGGGCACCATGTTTTCCTTCAATACTATGAAATTAGACAGAAACATCTAGTTTAATTATGAAAATCAATTTTCAAATGTTATATGTACAAGGAAAAAAATGTTAAGTTAAAAAAAATACTTCAATGCCTTCTTTACATCTTACCTTGAGTGGAACCCATCCTCCCCAGTCCTCTGAAATTGCACTGTATGACAAATCGAGTACAACTAATTTCTTCGGATGAAAGTTGACTGCAGCGAAATCTGAGGGACAGTTCTTCCATTGAAGCCATCTTAACTCGGGAAGTAAGTTTTGGAAATCTCCGATGAAATTAGCACCATCCACTTGAAGGAACCTCAGGTTGGTCATTTTTTTAAACTGTTTGGCTGCGTATCTTCTTCCCTCACCGCATTTGCCAAGAGAAAGGGCCTCAATCTTTCTGGTGCCCTGCAACTCAGAAACATTGTGGACCATAAGTTTTGAATGATGAGATGAGACCAATTGAAATAAAATAAAATGCGTTGATTTCGATTTGCTGTCATACTACCTTTCATTTTTGTGAAATGAAAAGTTGTAGTTGCATATTATTTATCTAATATATGTAAAGATGAGAAGCTCAATTGATTGTCTCCAAACTTTTTCCTCATCCACCTATATCATTCACATTTTGCACCTTCTGAATTTCCAAAATTTGCGTCCAATTTGCAAATACAATGGAAGGCCTCTCTTCATGCATATAGTAATTCAAATATATTTATCAAAATTCATGCCCTTTATATGTGAAATAACACTTCCTTTACTCCTATCATGTATATGCGAACCAATACAACTCTAACCATCCAAATGCATCTATCAAATTTGCCATCAATATAAGTATCAAAATTAAAGAATCCCAATTGTAGAATTTCCTCACTTTTTTGGTTTACTTTGTTTGCAACTGTCAATGTCAAAATGAAAACAAGAATCCCATCGCAAAAGATACGTGTGTGTTTTACATTCCTTTCTTATCATGTGTTCCTTCAATGAGGGTTTTTCATTATACGTGGAAGGAAAATTGATAATTACAAACATTCTATAGGTGATTCTTTTTATTGCTACAGATGTTTGATGCTATATTTTCATTTTCGTGTTGATTTTGTTACAACGAAGTACTAGTCATCTAAATTTTGCTCATTTTACCATAGATTTCTAGAATCAGGAAAAAACAATGATTAATCAAAAAAATTATTTTGCTTAGAGAAGCAGCAATTTACGGGGACTCAAGACTGATACTTATTTTTATTTCAAACAAGAAAGGGAAGATTGACCCACATTCACTGACTAAGAAAAGTAGAGAAGACTCATACCTTGCAATTGTCAAGCACATCTAGGGCTTCCTCATAGATCCACAATCTGCTACGCTCTTGAGGCTCCCTTGGATTTTCTAGATAAACAATTTCCCTTCCAAGATCTCTCAATTGATCATGCATCGATAGATCATGCATCGATAGCTCTTCTACTTCGACAATTTCAATTAGGGACATATGAGTTAATACTTCAATCCCCATCCCGGGGAAAAAATCACAAGCATCCCACATATAGGTTGGATTTTGTATATGTGATCCGATGAAAAGGCATGCTATATCCAAAAATATTTGTTGTTCCCTATAATCTAATGCTTCATAACTTATTTTCAACTTCTCTTGCACTTTCTCATGGGGCACTTTCTTTAATTTTTTTAATGTACCTTTCCATACGTCTTCTCTCTTTCTACATAAGAACGAACCTATAACTTCAAGAGCTAATGGGAGCCCCCCAGTAGTAGATACGACATCATCAGAGATAACCTTATAATCACTTGGAGGATAATCCTTTTGAAATGCATGTCTACTAAATAAAATTAGTGATTGATAAAAAGGCAATTCTTTGAGTTGGTACATATAGCCCGCCCTACCTTCATCAAGAATGCTTTTGTTTCTAGTTGTGATGATGACTATACTTCCTGCTTCAAACCAACTACCATCCCCGACCAAAGCACTCAAGTGTGTACAATCATCCATATCATCTAATAGAACAAGAACTTTCTTACTTGTAAATCGGGATTTTATGACATTGATTCCTTCATCGACATTAGACACCTCACACAAACTTCCTATTATGGCAGAAATGAGTTGCTTTTGTACACACTCAATACCCTTACGCTGATATGTTTCTCGGATATTTGCCACAAAGCTACAATAGTCAAATTGACTAGAAAGTTTGTTGTATAACACCTTTGCAAGAGTTGTCTTACCGATGCCGCCAATTCCATAAATTCCAATAATCCTTGTACCATTGAATTCAGCATCTATCTTGCTCATAATCTGCTGTACATGATCATTGATTCCCACCAACTGTTCAGGAACATTTAGCTGAAAAAACCTTTTTAACTCGCCCATAACTTTTTTGACAACAATATCCACCAATGTTCCTTCGTGCCTGTCAAGTAACAATGAATATCAATATAGGATAGCAATATGTATATTCTTTTTCAAGAAATATCTATTTATGAAAGATTCAACAATGTTTTGTTGGAGAATAAGGTACCCGTTATCAATTTTCTCCGATTCCCATCCTTTCAGGAAGCTGACTTCTTTAAGTGCTTCTTCCCATTCCTTCACAACCATTTCATCCATAATCTTTTTATGTGCATCGATAGCATCTCTCAATCTCCCTAAAGGATGTCGCACTTGCGAGGGTTCCACTTTGTAAAATATGGGCAACACTATCTGCCCTTTACTTCTCTTGCACTTCAACATCTCAACTAGCTCGTGAAGGCACCATTTACTTGAGGCGTAGTTCTCCGAAATAATTGGGATCGAGATCTTAGACTTTGTAATATTGCAGAGAAGTTCCGAACCAATCTCCTCACCAACACGGAGCTCATTATCGTCTCTAAACACACAAATTCCTGCATGGTTAAGGTTATGATAGAGATGATCAGTGAAGCCTTTGCGAGTGTCTTCCCCTCTAAAACTCAAAAACACTTCATAATCATTTCCCTTTGGCCTTTTGCTTCCACCTTCATAATCACCTCCATGTGGAGAGGTCAATGAGGAAGACGCCTCATAGATCAGATCTTTTGAATTAAAGGGTTCTTTTCTTTTCATCTTGAGAGGATTGTAGAAGAGATTGATGGAGAAGGAAATAGAGAGAAATATGGAATCCCAAATTTGAGAGTAGCAACTGACCAAAAACAATCTGAGAATAGCAAAAATGTCTCCCAAGACTCAAACTCGGAGCTACATTCAAACAAAAATAGAAACTCTCAGACGACTCATCAGAAGAAAATAGAGCAATCAAAGTGGGAAATAGAGAAGTACATGGAGCCATCGATTACCTTAGGAGTGCTCAAACGACATGACCTACCCACTGTCGGGATCTACACCGATCGTCAGCCTTCGACGTTGGATTATAAACACACAAACTCTCTACTGTGCGTTCTTGAACAATGCTGATTCTCGACTGCTAGGTGCTTAAAGAATGATGGTCATTGCACTTGTAATATATGCAGGATTATGCAGAGGTTGCGGGGAACCTTTGCAATGGCTTCTTGACTTGACTTGCTTTTTTCTTCTTTTTTTTTTTGTGCAAAAAAGCAAAAAAGAAAACCAACTTGCAATAAAGATGCTCCTAGTCCTTGTCCTTGCTTTTTCTATTGTGCATGCTCGAACAATGCTGACCACTTGACGAATGCCAAGTTAGTGCACGCGTAATTTCGTCGGCATTATGTGGAAAGTGCGTGCAACCTACGCAGGTGCTTTGATTGAAATTTGCGATCCAGCACGACTTGACTTGACTTTCTTTCCATTAATAAATGGAATCGTCGGGGAAATGTAATGGGAAGGTGAAGCGAGCAAGACACCATAATAACGTTGCTGCATGCTAAAACGGAAGGGGTAAAGTAGTGTGAAGCACAAGCTACATGAGGAGTTTAGGAAATTGGTGCGACTGAGCAGAGAATCTCTGGAATTGAGTAGTGAATTTTGGTAGAGGTTGTGGAGGATTGACAAGAATAGTTCCAGAGCTAACTTAAAGACTTGGACAAATGCATTTTCAGCATCAAATATGAGTCATTGCCTAAACATTGATTGTTAAATTGAATGTATATTATTGCGTAAATCCCGCTAATGAAATTATTATCTCACACTGCCTATTTAAATAATGAAATGAATGTTGGGCTTTTTTTTTTTTTTTTTTTATGATAATAGATCAATTTAAGTGCTACGTTTTTTACAAATGTTGGACATTCAGCTAATTTCAGCTTCAATTTCATGACCTTTTCCACGAAAATCACTTGGCAAACCGCACCAGAAAGGATCATGAAGTGACCATGAATTTGCTTCCATAAGATGCAAGAAACTTCTAGTCGGTTTTCGAGTGAGCTTCCTTGAAACCCCCATCACCTCCATGCTGTGTTCACATTATTCCGTTTTATGGATGTGGGGACCCGAATGTTATTATGATTCTCCGACACTCAAGAAAGTGCAAAAGCTGTGGGATCAGACCTACAAAAGAGAATCCACGACTAAGGCCCAATGGCCACCGGTACCCCTCCCCCTTATTGTTCCTTTCGGTCTCGAAGCAAGCTGTGTGTGGTAGAATCCCTTTCTTTCTTAAACTAGTCCATTAGTTGGTCTATAATCTCTTTTGTGCGGTCAAATCTTCATCCTCTTAAAAACAAATAGACAGCACAAGTCAGAGGAGAAGGAAACAGATGGTATCAGGATGACTGAGTTGCTAGGTTGCGCAATACCTCGGCTTTCCAAGGGTCAACGTCAAGTGTTTATCTCCATGGCATGTTTTGTTACACAAACAGACACATCAATTGTTCACCGAAGCATGTTGTGGATAATGGCCGATGCGCTTCAATTGGAAGTCAAGTGTAGTTCCATGCATTTTTTATGAATGAAATTAAAGTTTAGTTGATTCCAATTGATGATGACCCCTATGCTAGCGATGACGCAAAAAATTTCCCTATGCTTGTGGTCTATTTAGCAAGCATGCACCGTTGTGATAAAAGGAAAAGCTGCTTTGCTTGGATACATGGAGGAAAGGAAGATAGAATTTTTTTGAATTTTTTTCCCACTTCTTCTCACAAAAGTTGCAAGAATTTACTTCATTTTCCTCCTCTTCCCCTCCTTCCCAAGTAAAGCATTAAGGAACTACCTCAGAAAATCAAAGCATATATATATATATGGAAGGATGAAATATAGGGCGGTCTTGCTCTCTTCTCATAAGACTGTTTACCCAAATAAGGATTAAATTCTTACTATATGCTAACTAACGCATAGTATAATACATTCCTCTAACTGCAGGAATATTGTATACATGTAGATTGGCAATATGAACAGGGAAATTGCCTTTTTTTTGCATATTAATTCGGGTTGGCTTGTGCAAAATGGCAAAACTCAAAAGTGTTGCATTTGAGTCCTTCTAGAAGGGGAAAATTCAAATAGGAGCAAGCAGACAACAGCAAATTATTAAAATCTGGCTTTATGTGATTGACCAAGATAAGAAATTACAACAGCCTTTATTCATTAAATAAAACACAACCAAAATGGGGAACGTGCGTTCTTGTCATGGACTTATTATGACACACTAAGTACTTGAAACCAAACTTGCCTAAGTCATGCTCTAAGATATAGGACTACCAAAATTATTTTTTTCATGACAAATAGACTCCCATAAATTAATTGTCATGTCATGCTCGAAGACTTGATTTTACAATTTTTCCTGATCTTTCTACTTTATTTTCGAACGGCCAATCAGATGAAAAAGTTACTATTTACACGTCCTTTCCATAGGACTAAATCCCAATTCACATTACGCTCCAATCCAAATCCCCAGAAAAGGGGAGGTCTCTGATTTTGCTTAATGCAAAAGATATTCTAGAAAATAATATGAAATGCAATTTTTCACATCATAAAGTGTATTTGTTTTTTCTAATGGTGCTTCTGATAATTGGGCGTGCTTGGTGTATGAATCCCTCCCTAGAAAAATAAAAAATGAAATCCAGGATGTAATCAGGGCAATTTTTTTTTTTCAGTGATATTTTTCTATTAACACCATATATCTTAAATGGAGGTTCTTGACGGTGAAACGTTAGGCTAGTTTTCTCGAGGTGGGGCTATTTCTGAGCCTGCGCTTTGGTGCACATTTATCATGCCATATCCCTTGTCGGTTGTTCAATCAAATCTTATTAGTGTCAACTGTCAAATTGAACATGATAAAATTGATGTGTTCAAAGTCACTAGATCATCGCAAAGCGTGAAAGATATAAGAATATATGGCACATCTATTATAATGTACTACATTATGGCAGGCCATAGTAACAAAGGACAACAACATAATAAAATAGAATAATATTGTTTTAGGACTTCACAATGTATTATCGTAATCAATGTCGATATGATGTAAAACAAGATATGCACCTAAGTATTTTCGGAAGATGAATAGAATCAACACTGACGCAAGGAAAAAAATAGGTTAATACTTTTAAAAATCCCAGACTAGTACATCGTGACAAATTTACCTCAAACTAATTTTTTTACCACAAAAACCACAAACTGGTATATATTTGATAAATTTACCTCAAACTGATACATTTGTGACAAATTTACCTTATGTTAGTTTTAGTTAAGTTCTAAGTTGGGTTATACATAACAATTTATTGGTGAATCGGTTTGAGATTTTACTCTCTGTTTGTCTTTTATAATATTAATTCCATTTAACGGATAGTATATTTGTCAAAATGTACCAGTTTTAGGTTTTTAATGGGTGAACAAATTGATTTATGATAAATTTATCACAAGTGTACTAGTTTGGAGTTTTTTGTGATCATTTCGAATAAATTTATCACAAATGTATCGATTTGGGGTTTTTCATAGTCAAAAAATTAGTTTAAGATAAACTTATCATACATGCACTAATTTGGAGTTTTTATGATATTAATAAAAAAATAATAAAGTTCAGTGAGAAATGATATGATAACACTCACTCTCTACTGCGCGTGCTTGAACAATACTGAGCTCTTGCCATCAAACGGTCCAAGAATCTTCAACTAATCGAACCGTTGCAATTGCGATGAAAAGGGCAATTATTGCACGCATGATTTCCACGGCATTGCGCGGAAGGGGCGTAAAGACTACCTAGGCGCTCTTCTTCCAAAGCATGCACAACTTCGACTTGACTAGCTTTTGCTATTAATAAAACGATTAGAAAATAAAAAGCAAAGGGCAACCATTGCAGGCGTAATTTCTGCAGCGTCATGTGGGAGGTGCGTTGAACCTACCAATGCATGTGCACCTTGACTTGACTTTGCCTTTCCAAGTAAATGAAGAATTGAAAAGAAAACCTACGGGCAAGGCTGATGCTCAGTTTAAGGTCAGCCAAAGATTAGATGCACACATTTTTCGAAAGATTGAATTTGGGTGAGACTTTGTATCCCGATTTGAATGGAGCTACAAGTATATTCGGACATTTGATATATTAATAATGACCAGAAAATCTATGATATATGGGAATTATCGAGATGATTGATAATCGGTTGATAGTAAATACGGGAAGTTTTATTTGTCCTTACTTGAGCAAGTTAGAAAATTATGACGATCTTATTTGCACAATCAACAACTAGCGTTATGTTAAATCCATCTAATTACGTACATGAGGTGACTCCGCCGATCTTCTCTTTCCATTTCTTGGACTCACTAGACATTATAGTTGGTTCCTCCAGAGTTGGTGGAGTTGCAAGTTTATACATTTGGTGTCACATTTAGAAATTCTTGGCCAGTGGGTTCTCTGTGCCGTCAACTAATTATTTAGTGAATACCAATTACCTTTTTAATTTCATTTGGTGCTTAGCTTTTTTTTCATATTAACATTTTCAGCCAACGACTTCTTCACCAAAGTGCACTTTTCCTTTGCACAATATTAAGCCTTGTTTGTCCTTACTGTACATGCTTGAAGAATACTGATTGCAGAGTGTTCCAAGAATGCTGAGTCATTGCACGCGTAATATTCACGGCATTATGCGGAAGTTGCAGGGGACCCTGTGCAGGTGCTTCTTGACTTTACTTGCCTTAGTGGGAAAGAAAACCCACTTGCAATAAAGATGCTCCGAGGCATTGCTTTTTCTATTGTGCGCGCTTGAACGTGTAATTTCGTCAGCATCATGGGAAAGGTGCGTGCCCCGTAACAGGTGCTTTGATTGAACTCTGGAATCCAGCACGGCTTGACTTGACTTGCTTTTCCATTAATAGATGGAATGGTGGAGGAAATGTAATAGGAAGCCGAAGGTGAAGCGAGCAGGACACCACGATTACGCTGCTGCATGCTAAAACGGAAGGGTAAAGTAGTGTGAAGCACAAGCCATGCGAGACGTTTGGGAAAGTTGGTGTGACTAAGCAGGGAATTTCCGAAATTCAGTAGTGCATTTCGGTGTAGGTTGTGGAGGATTGACAAGAACAGCTCCAAAGCTAACTTAAAGGCTTGGACAAATGCATTTTCAGCATCTCATCGGTACCTGTGGCTCTCGTATGAAAAATCTTGTCAACATAATTTATATTAGATTGTCCATAGCTCTCGCTCGTAGCAGGCTGACCTTTATCTATTCATTTTGATGAATGTCTTGCTAAACTCTATTCATTTGTTGATCGAATCATTTTGGGAAACTGTTTGCAACTAGTCTAATATCAATCAATAAACTTTTGAGATTTTCAATAGAGGATTTTTACATAAAGAGATAGCAATTATATTTAGATAACTATTTACACAAACAAATAGAATATCACTTCATTTATGGAATGGAAATGCTTGCTAAAAATAAAAATCAAATATGAGTCATTGCCTAAACATTGATTGTTAAATTAATATACGTCGTTGCGTAAACTCCGCTAGTGAAATTATTATCTCACATTGCCTATTTAAATGATGAAATGAATGTTGGGTTTATTTTGGGTGATAACAGATCTATTCAAGTGCTATATTTTTTCAACTGTTACACATCAGTTTTAATTTCGAGACACTGTTCACGAAAATCACTTGTCAAACCACACCAGAAAGGGTCATGAAGTGGCCATGAATTTGCTCCCATAAGATCCAAGAAACTTCCGGTGGGTTTTCGAGTGAGCTTCCTTGAAATCCTCATTACCTTCATGCTGTGCTCACATTATTCCGTTTTATGGATATGTGGACTTGAATGTTATTGTGATTCTCCAATGTTCAAGAATGTACGAAACTTATGGGATCAGACCCACAAAAGAGAATCGGCGACTAAATATTTTGGGAAGATGAATAAAATCAAGACGCAAGTTCTGCAGGAAATGGATGCGCGATTGCTGTGGATTGATGACTAAAAATGAGCCTTAGTTCTGCCTTCTTCTCGGTAGAAATTATTTTTAAAAAAAAAAAGATGATAAAGTGAGAGCATCTTCCACTTCTTGTGAACCTTCCATGGGTTGTGCTCTTTGAGTGGGTTTGAAATTGGAATATGAAAGGAAACCATAGATATTTGCACATCTCTCTAATAAAAAAAAAAATGTCTATTTTTTACCAATGCGAGGGAATAATATTTCAAAAATATCTAGTTTGTCCAACTTTATGGAAGGTGACACAAAGGTTAAATATATTTTGGGCCTCGTATTAATTACGCCAACATAAACTGTAAGCTCAATCCCTTCTAAGAGTTTGCATCGTTGGTTGAGAAGTCGAATATTTTCATATTTAAAATTGCTCTAAATCGAAGTGTAATGCTTAATGGGCCTTCAAGTAATCAAGCAGTCGGACTTTGTGCCTGACTATCTTATACAAGTGGCTGGCTTATATTTTCCCCTCTCGGGCTCTCTACTCAATTGATTCTCCAGAGCTAGGTTCAGCCCGATCAAATTTCCCTTTTTCTGATTATGTGAGATTGGATGCTTTGGAGCACAGATTCATTATTTAATTAAAGCATTTCTATGTTAACCGAAGTCTTTCCTAACATTTCTGAAGGTTGAAGCTTTTCTTTTAAGCTACAGGCATTGTTCCTTTCAATCGGTAGCTCCAAGTACCAGAAGCTTCAAAGAGGTTTCCTCCTTAATTTTTTTTTTCATTGTCCTTTATAATGTCATACGAGATAATTATTGAATTCTACTGCTATTAAATGTCAATCATGGTATGTGTCATGTGAGTTCCCTTAAATTAGCCCAGAACAAAAAGATATTGTCCTATGATTTTGGTAATTTCCCACTTACTAAGATGGTCATCTAGAAAGGATTATTTAAGAGATTCATTTTGATCAGTGAGATAGATCTTTCATTGCTCTTATTAACAAAAGAGGTTAATGAAACGACTAACGCAACGATTGAGGGGAGTTGAATTGATTGTTTTAAGAAAATTGAAACTTTTTTGTGGAGAAGATGTGAAGTAATATGCTGCTATAGGAGGGTGAATTGGTTGTTCTAAGAAAATTAATTTTTTTTTCATGAAGAACGTGTATTGTGTATTGGTGTAGGAAGAAAACAGTCATGCAGAAGCAGTACCTTTCTGTCCAAATGATAATAAAAGAGTTAGAGAGATCGAAGAGATGCAAAACAGATTTATAGTGGCTTGAACTTCCACCTGACCTACTCCTCTCGCAACAAGGCTGAGTAACCCTCGAGATTTTACAGTTTCGTAAAAGATGCTACTTTTATGTACAACTCAGTAGATGATTCTACAAAACACGAGTATCTCTTACAACACTATTGACTTACTAACTTCCTAGATTACGAAAGTGCAGACTTCTACAAAGAAATACGATTATAATTACCCAGATTCTAGACACAAGAGCATATAGACTGTGTTTCAAGTTTGAACAACCTAAATTGATTCAAACCATATTAAATACATAAGGTGAGAGCTGGTTTAAGCCCAACCCCATGTCAAAATTTATTCTTTTTTTTTTTAATTCAAAAGTAAAATTAGTAACTTAGTTTCGAAACCCAAGCATGCAGTTACCAAATTATTAACATAATATTACCTAAGAAATTTATAAAATCTCATTCATAAGAAGTGTGTGCCACCTACCTTAACGGCTCATAACTTTCATAACATTCGTCTTAAAATTAAAGACAGTTGACCTCATTTTGGCCACTTTTCGATTCCGGCACCCTCGCGTTTGCTGCTTTCAGCAAGTTTCTAGTGACTTCGCTAGGTCTTTTGAACATGAATATTATATATAAAAATATATATAGAGAGAGAGACCTATTCATTCAAAATTATTGAGAAAAAATAATTTAATTGCATCAAAATACTAATGTGAATTGCGTGCATATTTGTGAATTGCATGCATATTTGACTTTATCAATTTAATCCTAAACTCCAATGCTAACTAACAAAAAAATAAGATAATTGGTCAAAACAAATTAAGTCATGTGCTTTCCGCATGATCACGAGTCGTATCTTGAGCCTAAGATCGGATTGGACAAATTTTTTGTGCTATTGTGAATTATATTTCAGGTATGAACTCGGACCGTGAAAATTAGAAAATTATCCTATTTCACCAATAATCATATATATATATTTTTTTTGGGATATAACGAAAAACAATCGACCTGAGAGGTCTTTACCCAAAAAGAAAAAAAAAAATCAACCTGAGAAGTGTTCAAACAAAACAACCCACTTAGTGCTGCGATCTCCTCCGATCCTCAGCCTTAGACGTTGGATTACCAATACAAAACACTTTACCATGCGTGCTTGAAGAATATTGACTGCTGAGTGCTTAAAGAATGCTGGGTCATCACAAGCGTAATATTCGCAGCATTACGCGGAAGTTGCGGGGAACCTATGCTAGTGCTTCTTCACTTGCTTTTTCTTTCAAAAGAAAAGTAGAAAAGAAGACCAACTTGCAATAAAGATGCTCCTAGTCCTTGCTTTTTTGACGGTGTGCTCTTGAACAATGCTGAGTGCTTGAAGAATGCTGAGCTACTCACCGGTAATTTCGTCATCATTACGTGGAAGGTGCCACTGCAGGTCACCTACGCAAATTCTTTGATTGAAATTTGAGATCCAGCATGACTTGACTTGCTCTTCCATTTAATAAATGGAATCGTTGGGGAAATGTAATGGGAAGGTGAAGGGAAGTGAGCAAGACACCATGAATTTGCTCCAATAAGATGCAATAAACTTCCTGCGGGTTTTCGAGTGAGCTCCCTCGAAACCCTCGTCACCTCCATGCTGTGTTCACATTATTCGGTTTTATGGATGTGCGGACCCGAATGTCATTATGATTCTCCGACATTCAAGAAAGCACGAAAGCTGTGGATCTTCCATGGGTTGTGGTCATTGGGTGGGTTTGAAATTGGAATATGAAAGAAAACCAAAGATATCTGCACATCTTTTTAATAAATAAATAAAAAATTGTTCGTTTTGACTAGAGCAACGTGTCAAATTATATAAAAGGTGAAACAAAGGTTAAACATATTTTGGGCCACGTGTTAATTAAGTCAACTTAAATCATAAGTTCAATCCCTTTTAAGGTTTGTGTAGTTGGTTGAGAAGTCAGATATTTTCATATCTAAAACTGCTCTAACTCGGAAAGTGGTGTTTAATGGGCCTTTACGTAATCAAGCAGTCGGCCTTCATGCCCAACTAATTTATATAAGCTATCGGCTTATATTATCCCCTCTCTCACTCTCTACCCAATTGATTCTCTAGAGCTAAGTTCTGCCCGATCAAATTTCAATTTTTCTGGATGATGTGAGATTGGATACCATGGAACAAAAATTCATTATTTAATTAAGAGCTTTGCTAGCATAATAGTATTTAGGCTATGGTGAGAATAACTACTTGTTGTGAGCCCCAAATTTATGAAGGAATGAACCCCACTATAATTTATAATTATTTGTTATTTGGTTTTTTGTGGTCTAGAACAGATTTTTATTCTCACTGTAGATTAAAAACTATCACCTAATAATTTCTCTTTAATTATAACATTTCTGTGTTAACCGAAGTCCTTCCTAACATTTTTGAAGGTTGAAGCTTTTCTTTAAAGCCACGGGCATTGCTCTTTTCAATCGGTAGATCCAACTACAAGAAGCTTCAAAGAAGTTTCCTCAATTTTTTTTTCATTGTCCTTTATAATGTTAGACGGGATAATTATTAAACTCTAATGCCATTAAATGTCAATGATGGTATGTGAGTTCCCTTTAATTAGGCCAGAAGAAAAGCATATTATCATGTGATTTTAGTGATTTCCCACTTACTAAGATGGTAATCTAGAAAGGATTATTTAAGAGATTCATTTTGGTTAGTGAGATAGGTTTTTCATTGCTTTTGTTAACAAATACAAATAGGGTATAAAGAGATTAATGAAATGATTAACACAACAATTGAGAGGGGGTAAGATGATTGTTTTAAGAAAATTGAAACTTTTTTGTGGAAAACTTGTATAGTAATATGTTGGTCTAGGAGGGTGAATTGGTTGTTTTAAGAAAATTAAATTTTTTTCAGGAATGATGTGTATCGTGTATTGCTGTAGGAGGAAAACTATCATGCGGATGCAGTACCTTGTATCCAAATGATAGTAAAAGAGTTAGAGAAATCGAAGAGATGCAAAACAGATTTGTAGTGAATCGAACTTCCACTTAAGCTATTCCTCTCACAGCAAGGCTGAGTAATCCTTGAGATTTTACTGTCTGTAGAGAATGCTAATCTTACATAAAGCTCGGTTGATGATTCTACAAAGCACGATTACGTTTTACAACATTATGACTCACTAACTTCTTAGATTATGGTTTCGACCAAAAAAAAAAAAACTTCTTAGATTACGAAAGCACACACTTCTACGAGGAAATATGATCAAAATTACCTAGCTTCTAGACACAAGAGCATATAAACTTAGGACACATTTGCGGTCAAGATAAAATTCAGGACATGATAAAATTTATCTTATCCTACATTTGGTATCTATTCAAGATACGATAAAGACGGATATAAAGGGGATATAGATTGAGGGAGGTAGGATAAAAAGTGAATATGATTTCTAACATTCATAATAGGAAAGTTATTTTTCTCAAATAAAAAATTTCTTAAATTAATAAAATTAAGATTATATTTCAATATAATTAATATTCGAATTCTAATATAAGAAACTCAAAACAACAAAAAATAAGATTATTATTTTTATTTATATAGTTGAATTTAATTCTATTTTTAATATAAATTTAATATATAAAATAAATAAATATTTATTTTTATTACATATGTTAGGTATTTTAATATTTTAGTATATTAGTATAGTTTACTCTTTAATAAAATTTTATTAGAGAATGATGGAAGGGTAAAAAAGAAATTCATAAAAAAGACAGGAAAATAAAATAAACAAGCAAATAAAATAGAGTAAACAAGAGTGTTCTGGGAGATTTTTAAACATTTTCGTTTGTAATCTTATTTATTTATTTATATTTATATGCCATTTATACCAAATATGTATATGATATGATGTGAATATATATGATTTTATTACTATAATCACCAAAAAGTGAATAGGATTTAGTAAAATTTTTAGATTTCATATCTTATCATATTAAATCCTATTCTGGTAAAAAATCTAGACTACCAAATATAGCTTAAGAGTGTTTTTAGCCCGAATCAACCTAAACTGACTCAAACCAAATTAATTACACCAAGCGAGAGCTGGTTTAAGCCCAACCCTTTGTTAAAATCTTTTTTTTTTTTTGTAATTCAAAAATAAAATTATTAACTTAGTTTGGAAACCCAAGCATGCAATTTCTAAATAATTAGCATAATATTACCTAAGAAATTTATAAGATTTCTTCCATAAGAAGTGCGTGGCATCTAACTTTAGCGGCTTATAACTTTTATACAATCGACCTTATTTGGCCACTTTTCGATTCCAACCCCCACGAGTCTGTTGCTTTCAGCAAGTCTTGCTGTGACTTCATAAGGTCTTTTGAACATGAATATTTTTTAAATATATCATATGGAGAGATACCTATTCATTCAAAATTATTGAGAAAAAAATAATATAATTGCATCATAATACTAATGTGAATTCGTGCATATTTGACTTTATCATTTTACTCCTAAACTCCATCACCAACTAAACGAAAAATAAGATAATCGGTCAAAACAAATCAAATCATGTGCTGAAGACTCGCTGATATCCTGCCAGAAAGGATATCTCCCCAGGCTAATCTCTTTGCTTTATTACATATCATTTTGCATACACATACAGAGGCGCCACCATTAAACTTCCACAGGAATATCAACCCCCAACCTTCCTTCCATCATCATTCAAGAAGAAAAAGAGAAAGAAGAAGTAACCAGGTAGGCGAACCAAGCATCGAAATTGGAAGGGCGAGCTCGAGGAATCGGCACAAAAGTCCGCGAGTGCCATCGCTTCGGAGTCTCTCTTCTTCTTTCTATAACTGGTCTTATCAGCCGAATCTATCGCAGTACACCAGACGAACAGAAACATCGCCAAGAACACCTGAAAATCGGGGGAAATATGTGGAAAATCCCATCAATTCCCAGCAAACTAAAATCTCCAATCCGGACAATCGATGAGCTCACGCGCCGGAGCGACGCGGTTCTAAAATGCAGATGAAGCTGAGAGTCCACAGGAAAGACGCGTGAGTGCGTTTACCTGGAGCGGATGGAGAGGGCGTTGCCAGCCGTGGCGTCGCGCCATCGCCGTCGCCGTCGTCATCTCCGCCGCGCCGATCGACCTGCCTACCTGCGGTGGATGGGCGGTGGGAACGGTGGCTTCGATCTTCAGGCCTGGGAAACCAGCAGGGCGACTGACTAGTAGCGAGAGATATTCCATGAACGTCGAGCCGTCCTTCTCTTCTGCACCGCGTAGCTCCTGAGGTCTGCTAACGCTCGAATAGTAAGCCCCCAAAATCGTCCCGGGTCTCTTTCAAGCCAAGTTCTCTCATCTGCGTACGCCTAAAATTCGACATGTCGGGCGATCCTTCGAGAGATGGGCATTCACGAATATAGAAATATCGCAAGTGTTTCAAGTCTGACAAATTCGTCAAGGCTTTCAATTTTCCGCAACTTGCAATAATAAGCTCCGAGAGTCCAATGGGAAGCTCTGGGACACATTCAAGCACATCGCAATGACTGAGAAGGAGTTCCTTGAGACGGGTTAGCTGGGAAAGATGGGGCAAAGGCTGCTCCCGACAATCAATATAGAGCTTCTCTAGCGAAATCAATTTGCGCTCCAGATTTATGTAATCATCAGCTTCTAACTTTTGGAGTTTTGCCAACATCCCAATGGCATCAGGCAATTCTGTTAAGCAAGTGTCACAAATATTCAAGACCCTCAAATTTTGCAAATTCCCAATGCTTTCGGGTAATTCTGTAATCGATGTGTCACTTAAGTCCAGCTCGATTAATGATGTCAAATTTCCAATAGAAGGATGAAGCTCTTCCAAATAGGAACAATTTGCAAAAGTCAAAATCTCCAACTTTATGAAAGTGGACAAGTCGGGAGTTCTTATCAAAAATTCACAATCCATGAGGTTGAGAACTTTGAGCTCCGTCGCCATCTGGAAGAAAGAAAAGGTACGTCAGTGTAAGTGGACCGTCATAACTTGTGATTTTTCGCTACTCCTTATGTATTTCAACTTTTAGAATTCCTCAAAAATTCTCCGTGCTCCTCTACTCCTTCGTGGTTGTCCTACTTAATTTTAAATCCCTCTTTCAATAATGTTTGGCCACGTCAATAGATAAATGTTTTATAAGCACATCGATTGCAAAAGAATGTTAGGGTGTACGAGTGCTAACTGCATTTATTTCCAAATAACATTTCAAATGAGATCTTTGCTTATTAGACATTAGCAACTTATAATATCAAAAAAGCATATGACAAGACCAAATGAAAGAGAGATGCAATCATTGGGCACCATGTTGTCCTTCAGTAGTATGAAATTAAAGAGAAACAACTAGTTTAATTATGAAAATTAATTTTCAAATGTACAAGGAAAAAAAAGTATTATGTTAAAAATTACTTCAATGCCTTCTTTACATCTTACCTCGAGTGGATCCCATCCTTCCCAATCCTCCGAAATGTCACTGGATGATAGATCGAGTACAACTAGTTTTTTCGGATGAAAGTTGTTCGCAGCGAAATTCAATGGACAGCCCATCCACTGAAGCCATCTTAATTCAGGAAGTAAGCTTTGGAAATCTCCGATGAAATCCACACAATTCGCTTGGAGGAACCTCAAGTTGGTCAATTCTTTAAATTGTTCGGCTGCGTATCTTACTCCCTCTTCCCATGTATCAAAAGAAAGGGCTTCAATCTTTCTGGTGCCCTGCAACTTGGAAACATTGTGACCATAAGTTTTGAATGATGAGATGAGACCAACTGATACAAAATAAAATGCACTAATTTCAATTTGCCGACATACTACTATGGCATATAGGCTTCTCCCTTTCAATTTTGTGAAATGAAAGGTTGTAATTGCATATTATTTGTCTAATCTATGTAAAGATGAGAAGCTAAAGCAATAGTTTCCAAAATTTTTCCTCATCCAACTATACCCTTCGCATTTTGCACCTTCTGAATTTCCAAAATTTGTGTCCATTTGCAAATACAACGGAAGGCCTTTCTTCATGCATACACCAATTCAAACAAATCTATCAAAATTCATGCCTTTATGTATGTGAAATAACACTTCCTTTACTCTCATCATGTATATGCGAACCAATACAACTCTAACCGTCCAAATGCATCTATCAAATTTGCCATCAATATATGTATCATAATCAAAGAATCCCAATTGTAGAATTTCCTCCTTTTTTGGTGTTTACTTTGTTTGGAATTTTTCAATATCAAAATGAAAACGAGAATGTCATCGCAAAAGGTACGCATGTGTTTCTTCGATGAGGGTTTTTCATTATACGTGGAAGGAAAATTGATAATCACAAACATTCTACATGTGATTCTTTTTATTACTATAGATGTTTGATGCTATATTTTCATTTTCGTGTTGATTTTGTTACAATTAAGTACTAGTCATCTAAATTTTACTCATTTTTACCATAGATTTCTAGAATCAAGCAAAAACAATGATTAATCAAAAAAGCTCTTTTGCTTAAAGAAGCGGCAATTTATGGGGACTCAAGACTAATACTTATTTTTATTTCAAACAAGAAAAAGAAGATGGACCCACATTCATAGACTAAGATAAGTAGAGAAAACTCATACCTCGCAATTGTCAAGCACATCTAGGGCTTCCTCAAACCACAATCTACTACGCTCTTGAGGCTCCCTTGGATTTTCTAGACGAACAATTTCCCTTCCGAGATCTCTCAATTGATCATGCATCAATAGCTTTCCATCTTCGTCAATTTTAATTAGGGACATAAGACTTAATACTTCAATCCCCTTCTCAGGGAAAAAATCACAAGCATCCCACATATAAGTTGGATATTGTTTATGTGTTCCAATGAAAAAGCATGCAATATCCAAAAATATTTGTTGCTCCTCATAATCTAATGCTTCATAACTTATTTTCAACTTCTCTTGCACTTTCTCATGGGGCACTTTCTTTAATTTTTTTAATGTACCTTTCCATACGTTTTCTCCCTTTCTACATAAGAAGGAACCTATTACTTCCAGAGCTAATGGGAGCCCCCCAGTAGTAGATACGACATCACGAGAGATATCTTCATAATCACTTGGAGGAGAAGCCTTTTTAAATGCATGTCTACTAAATAAAATCAATGACTGATCGAAAGACAACTCGTTGAGTTGGTACGTGCGATTTGCACTAGCCTGGTCTAGAACATCCTTCTTTCTAGTTGTTATGATGACTATACTTCCTACTTTAAACCAATTACGGTCGACCAAATATTTCAAGTGAGCACTATCATCTATATCATCAAGAAAAATGAGTGCTTTCTTATGTGCAAATTGAGATTTGATGAGACGGATCCCCTCATCCACATTAGACACATCACGTCGACTTCCTACGCTAGATATGAGCTGCTTTTGTAGGCATTTAATACCCTCACGCTGGTATGCTTCTCGACAATCTGCCACAAAGCTATGATGCTCAAACTGACCAAAGAACTTGTTGTATAATACCTTTGCAAGAGTCGTTTTACCGATGCCACCCATTCCATAAATTCCGATAATCCATGTGCCATTGAATTTAGCATCTATCAAGCTCATAATATGTTCGATACGATCATCAATCCCAACCAACTGTTGGGGAACAATTAGCTGAAATTTTCCTTTTAACTCGCTTAGAACTTTTGTGACAACAATTTTGACCAATGCTCCTTCATGCCTATCAAATAACAATGAATATCAGTATAGGATAGCAATATGTGTATTCTTTTTGAAAAAAGATCTATTTATGAATAATTAAACAATGTTTTGTTGGAGAATAAGGTACCCGTTATCAATTTTCTCCGATTCCCATCCTTTCAAAGAGCTAACTTCTTTGAGTGCTTCTTCCCATTCATCCACAACCATTTCCTCCATATTCTTTTTATGTGCATAGATAGCTTTTCTCAATCTCCCTGTAGGACGTCGCACTTGTGAGGGTTCCACTTTGTAAAATATGGGCAGCACTATTTGCTCTTTATTCCTCTTGCACTTCAACATCTGAACCAACTCACGAAGGCACCATTTGCTGGAAACATAGTTCTCGGATATAATTGGGATAGAGATCGTGGACTGCGTAATGTTGCGGAGAAGCTCCGGACCAATCTCCTCACCAACACGGAGCTCATTGTCGTCTCTGAACACATGAATTCCTGCATCGATAAGACTAGTATAGAGATAGTCGGTGAAATTTTTGCGTGTGTCTATCCCTCTAAAGCTCAAGAACACTTCGTAGGTATTCTCTTTCGGCTGTTCGTCTCCCCCTTCATGATCTCTTCCGTGCGGAGCAGTCAATGAGGAAGACCCCCCGGAATTCGGATCTTCTGAGTGAGTGGGTTTTTTTCTTTTACAATTCGATTGGCAATTTAAATTGAGAGGGAAATGAAGTGAAAAGAAAAGAAAGGAATTGGAGAGAAAGGAAGAGAACGGAGAGAACATTTTCCTTTTTCTTGATTGGATGTGCATCGTGGAGTGATTGACCAACGAGATTCTTATTCTGTTATAAAATAAGAGATTGATCAAGCAGAGCCTTAATAGAAAGCCAGCCTTCACGGTCCAGATCTGCGAATCGCACAAATGTCTTTCATGACTCAGTTAATTCAGACGAAAATAAAAGAACTCTCACACCTCTTGCTTACTCAGAAGAAAATGGAGCAATCAAAGTAGGAAACAGAAAAGAGCAAGGAGTCGGTTGACTGCCTGAGGAGTGCTCAAACAACACGACCCTGGTATCTCCACCGATTCTCAGCCTTCGAAGTAGGATTACCAACACACGAAATTCTTTAATATGCGTGCTCGAACAATGCTCGAGTTCTTGCCATCCAGCGGTCCAAAACTCTCTATGCTAATCGAACCGTTGTGAGGCATGCCACGGAAAGAATAATCATTGCACGCGTAATTCCCGCAGAATCATGACTTTTTCTTTCTTTTTTTGGTCGAAGTGGCATCATGACTTGGAGACATGCAATACTCAGAAGCATCGTGACTTGACTTGCTTTTTATATTAATAAGAAAAAGTGAAAAAGAGAACTGATGAGCAACGCTCACATGCTCCTGCTGTGGTCTCCACCAATTCACACCGTGTTACCGCGATGGGGAGAGACGGCTAGATAAAGAACATAGATTGAGGCGAGGGCCACTACTGTGATGCTGCGATGGATCAGCGACGAGACTGTAGCTGCGAGAGAGAAGGGGTTGAAGGCGAGGCGGTAAACGATTGTGATGAGGATCGAGAGGAAGAGGAGAGGAAGGGGGTCGTACGGCGAGGAAGAGGAGCAGAAGGATCAAGAGGAAGAGGAGAGAAAGGGGGTCATGCGGCAAGGAGAAGGAGGAAAGGGGGACTCGATGGGTGACTTTTATTTGTGGGGGAGGGATGTGGGGGAGGGAGGGGAAATTGGGTAAGGAAAAGAAAAGTGAACTCGGGGGAAATGGACGAGGGAAAGAAGGCAGTGGAGGTGGACCCAGTGGAGACTTTTTTTTTTTTTTTTTAATCGAAAAAATAAATAAATGAGATTAAAGAATAATTTCAAAAAATAAAAATTTTGAATTTTGAATAATGATAAATTTTGATAGTAAAAGATCATAAATTTATTTAAATAGATCGATTCTAATTTTTTATTAGTCATTAGTTTCATCACTAATTTTTATTAAAGTTAAAAACATGTTTCCAAACATGGATACGCATTAATTATGAATATGTCTTTCGAATTTCTAATGAATTGAATTATTAATATTATTAGTGTAAATTCATTGTAAGCTCTTTTTTAATTAATTGTTTATTTATGAATTTGAATTAAATTAATTAAAAATAAAAATATTGATTTAATATATAACGTGTCCCAACGTGTTGGAATCCTCTATTTTTTAGAAACGACGTGTCAAGTCGTGTTATGTCGCGTGTTAGTACTACTTAGGGAAGGTGCTTCAAACCTATCTACACACTTTCATGGAAATTTGAGAGATCCAAGATTGGCTGAACTTGACTTGACTTGCTTTCATTCTCTTATACACTGCTAATTTACATGAGTCAAACAAGAGCATATAAATTAGGAGATTATACAGGATTTTGTTATACAAAGTCTGTAGAAGGCTTTTTCTTTTTTATTCATCTAGAAAGGTAACTCTAAAATAAATCATTTTCAAAATAATTTCCTAAAACTAGATTTCTCCGTACTACTTTTTGCTTAAAAATGATCAAATCGTTATCCTCCACCCAAGCCATTTTTATCTCTCCCCTTAAATTAATGGCTTTTAACATTTTACATAAATTTTATTCTTTTGGTGTCACGTTAATAAATTATAGGCCAACAATTCTCCATATTCAAATGGTATGTAAAGTTTGGGGTTTTTGATAACTTTTACCCAAGATTATATGCACAAATTTTATGGAAGATTGGAATTGGGTGAGACTTTTTATACTGATTCGGATGGAGCTACAAGCATATTCAGACATTTAATATATCAACAATGACCACATAATCTATTGTATGTGAATATTGCATTATCGAGGTAATTGAAAATGGATTGATAGTAAATGTAAGATGTTTTGCTAGTTAGACGATTATGCAAACTCTACTTGTATAATCAACAACTAATTGAGTTGTAGCATTATGTTAAATCCATCTCATTACATGCACGAGGTGATCCCATCGACCTTCTTTTTTCTTTTCATGGACTCACAGGGCATTATAGTGAGCTCCTCCTAGTAGGTGAAATCGCAGGTTTATATATCGATGTCACATTTAGAAATTTTTAGTCAATAGGATCTCTACATCATCTTATAATTGTTTATCAAAAGAGATATAAATTATTTTGTCTTATTTTTTAGAACACTTCCAAATAAAAAGAAATAAAAAAAAATTCCTTTCGTAATCCGCGAGACTAATTCCGATAGAGAAATTCCGTGTTATTGGACAAAAAAGTGCTATTTTCTCTGTGTACGAAAGGACCCATCCCAAGGAAGAAATCATAAGGCAATTTTGTGGTGCTGGAACTGTATCAGCAATAGGGGTGACCATGGTCCGGGTTGGTCCGGGCCACCCCCTAACCTTAGGACCAACCCATACAGTGTCGGTCCTCAATTTTTAGGACCGAGGACTGACCTTATTAAGCCTGGGACCAAGGACCGGACCGACCCAATGGGTTCGGTCCGGTTCCAGGGTCAACCCAGGACCGATCGATAATTTTTTTCGTCTTGTTTTTTATACTCTTTGAAAATGTAAACCTACAAATTCAAATTACACATCCATCCACAATGCAGCATTGTGTAACTAAACTATAAATATCAATACATATTCAACAAATTTAAGATGACACAATAATAGAAATTTCGTACCTGTTAACTGCTTATCAAGATATGTGACAAAATAGGGTCCACAATATGGCGAGTGGGATGTTGCTATTTTTGATTTTGGCAAATTGAAGAACAAAGAAGACAGGATGGAAGAGAACGTACTTTGGGGAAGGAAGCCGTGAGGAGATTTACGGCGTAAACTTCACGGCGTTTTGGATGCCGCGAGTCCGTGATTGTGAGGAGTCCTTGGTCCTCACGGTGAAGAACGTACTCTGGACTGTGGAGGAGGAGACTGTGAAGACCTTTACGGTGTAAACTTCACGCCTTTTGGAATTGGATACCGTCTGTCCGTGACTGTGAGCCTGAGGAGTCAATAACTTTAACATCATTTTACTTAGGTTTTTTTTTTTTTTTTTGAATAGACATTTTACTTAGGTTTGAATATATAGAAGAATTATAAATAATATAATATAATATAATAGAAATTTTACTTAGGTTTGAATATATAAAAAAATTATAAATAATATAATATAATATACAGGGTTGGTCCAGGGTTGGACCGACCCAAAACTCTCAGGACCGAGGACCAACCCGCACAGTGTCGGTCCTGGAATTTCAGGACCAAGGACCGACCCAATCCCCTTGGGAACTGGACCAGGACCGGCAGGGTTGGGCCGGTCCAGGGTCGACCCTAGACCGCTGCTCACCCCTAATCAGCAAGACAAGTTGGAAAAAATTAGCCATGAATGACGTTGATTTTTCTTGTAGTCTAAAGGCATGAGCGTGTATGATAATACTAAATATGTCACAATACTAAATATGTCTAATTAGTATACCAAAAATAAAAAAGATTCTTGTATTGTATATAAGTAAACACTAAACAGTGCTCTTGAGTACTCATTTACAAGATCCAATTATGTGGGTCTCATGTCAACTTTACTTTTTTAATGATCGAGATTAATAAGATTTTTTTTTTCCAAAAAAAAGCAAGACTATTGTGCACCGAAAGTCATGCTGTTGATTGCTTTTCTTTTCATGCCATCGGAGTCGTGATGCACGTGAGCACAAATTTAGAGAAAAGAAAGAAATATCGATTCTAGGGCCTCTAAAACCTACGGGGAAGGCACACATCGATCATGCCATATCCCTTATCATCCATTTGATGCAAGTATTTCAATGTCATCTATATATTTGATTTATTTTGTTAATTGTTCAATCAAAATTTTCTTGGTGTTAACTGTCAAATTGAGCATAATAAAATTATTGTGTTCGAAGCCATTAGGTTGTCGCAAAGTATGAAAGATATATGAATAAATGGTACGTCTATTATAACGTACTTATGACACATCATAATAATTAAGGACAATAATACAATGTAAAATAAAATTGTTTTATGACTTTACAATGTATTACCGTAATCTAGTGTTGATATGATAGAAAACAGAGATGTGCACCTAAGTAATTTCATAAGATGAATAAAATCAACACTGACGCAAGGAAATTAAAAAAAAAAAAAAAGATGACAAAGTTTAGAGAGAAATGACATCACAACACTCTACAGTGTGTGCTTGAGCAATGCTAAGTTCTTCAACTAATCGTATGGCGATTGCAATGCGTGTTCCACGAAAAGGGCGATTATTGCAAGCACAATTTCCACCGCATTGTGCGGAAGGGGCACAGAGCCTACGCAGGTGCCTTTTTTCGAAAGCAAGCACACTTCGACTTGACTTGCTTTTTCTCTTAATAAAATAATTAGAAAATAAAAAGCAAAGGACAATCACTGCAAACGTAATTTGCGCTGCATAATGCGGAAGGGTTGAACCTACCTGTGCTTCTTGACTTGACTTGCTTTTCCAGGTAAATGAAAATATTGAAAAGAAAACCAACGGGCAATGCTGATGCTCGGAGTAAGGTTGGCCGAAGATTAGTGCACACATTCTACGAAAGACTGGATTTGAATGGAGCTATAAGCATATCCGGACATTTAATATATCAATAATGACCGAAGGATTTATAATATATGAATATTATCGAGGTAACTAATAATCGATAAATAGTAAACATGGGAGGTTTTGGTTCATTTTAATTTGGGCAAATTAGAAAAGTATGACGATTTTGTTTGTATAATCAACAATTAATTGAGCTGTGGCATTATGCTAAATTAATCTCATTACTTACATGAGATAATTCCTTTGACCTGTTTTTTTCCTTCTTATGGACTCAGTCGGCTCCTCTTGAGTGGTGGCAATTGCGAGTTTATATGTTCGGTATCACATTTAGAAATTCATGACCAACAGGTTCTCTACGCCGTCGACTAATTATTTTGTGAATACCTGTTAACTTTTTATTTCATTTGTTGTTTAGCTTTATATTTCACGTTGGCATTTTCAGCCAACAGCTTCTCCACCAAAGCGCATTTTTCCTTTGCACAGTATTAATCAAACCCTGAAATGATAAGATAATATAGGAAAAAAAGCTCAACGGCTTAGTATGAGAGTGACTAACCACACCTGATCATTCTAGGATCAAAAGCACACAAGTAAGAAGATCAAAATTTAACGTTAATAGACTGTTGACCTAATCGAACCGGGGCGACGCATGCTGCACGAAAAGGGCAACTATTGCACGCGTAACTTCCGCAGCATTGCGCGGTAAAAGCGTAGCGCCTACGCAGGCCTTTTTTTTGAAATTGAGCACGACTTGACTTCGACTGACTTGCCTTTTCTAATAATAAAACAATTAGAAAATAAAAAGCAAAGGGCAACAATTGTAGGCGTAATTTCCACAGCATCCGATTTTATCTTGACTTGACTTACTTTTCTAAGTAAATGAAAAACTCAAAAGAAAACCATCGGGCGATGCTGATGCTCAGAGTAAGGTCAACTGAAAAGATTAAATGCACACGTTTTATGGAAGACTAGAATTGGGTGAACCTCTGTATCCCAATTTGAATGGAGCTACAAGATATTCGGACATTTGACAGATCAATAATGACCATAGAATATATGGTATGTGGATATTACATTATTGACACCACTAACAATCGATTGATAGTAAATACAGGAGGTTTTGTTCGTCCTTGCTTGAATAAGTTAGACGATTATGATCTTACAATCAACAACTAATTGAGTTGCCACCTTATGTTAAATCCATCTTGTATGTGAGGTGATTCTGTTGAGCTAATGTTATCCCCGATGTTACTAAGGATGTTAGTAAGACACAAGCACCAGAAAAATTTGCAATGCAAAACAGAATTTAGTAACAACGCACTCATTTCTGATAGAATGAGTGCATATCTTGTGCCAATACCAACTCCATTGTTACAAGTTTTGGACCCTGAGAGCCCAAAATCTTCACTTAAAAGGAACGGGGAAGAGGAAAGATGAAACAATTGAAATACATTCTAATGCAGAAAGTGTATTTAGTGTATCATTTCAGCCCAAAATAAGGCCCAGATCTGGTCCACCTGCAAAATATGCAATCGAATTTAAAACAACTACACGTGAGTTCTGTGATATCTTTAGCCGCCACTTCAGACTTCAAAGGACAACGATAAACTGCATTCTTCAGCTTCTTTTGGTAAGAGAGAGGGAGGCTCAAGGGGAGCGATATCATTCATTCAACTAAGAACATCTTTAACCTCTCAAAGTAACCTTATGAACCATAGTTTGCTTGCGGATTCGGTGGCAGCTTTCCTCAACAAGATCAAGGAGCTTTTCCAAATTTGTAGCCCGAATTCAAGATATCGCCGCTCTCCTTGGGTGACTCATACTTGAACAAGTATGGGAATTTTGTATTGCTTTTACCTCGTCGATGGCTTTGGAGATTCTAAACACTTGGATTTGCACTGAATACCCAAGCTCGCGCTTACCTTTTGTGTTCTTATTTTATGTAAGTGTGAAACATGCTGCTCAGTTTACATCCATTTGGGGAATGATCTGACGAAGCATGATATAAATTTAATGATTCTGCTTTACTCTTAGGCAAGAGTCGTTGGAATAGCATGACGGATGATGTGTACTTTGGTGCATACAGGATGGCAAGCCAATGGTCTTTAAGCTAATGTGTCAGTTTTAGCGACACAAAATTGCTAATGGATATGGATATTTAGGATTGGTGGAAGCCATGGTCAAGGATCGATTTCTTTTGAAGAAATTTGCTCCGATACCATGAAAGAACAAAATGTTTAATTATTGATCTCAACATACAATTGTTGAGATAATTTTTATTATAAATAGATATTACAAATGTTTCACTTCCTAAGGAAAGAATACAAACAATGGAAAATAATAAATGAAGAGATCATTATATTATAAGAGTTGTCGATCCTTTGATTCTAACATCTCCAAGAATCATCATGTTATTTTAATTATTGATCTCAACGTACAAATGCTAATGCTCTTTTTTTTTTTTTTCATTTTTAAAAATTTTAATTGGTTTTCTAAGTACATGACAAAAAGAGATCTTCCAATAATGACCAAAATATTTATTGACTGCACGAATGACTTTTAAGTGTATCTTATTATATTTGATGTAATTTTCAAATCATTGACTACATGAACAACAGGAAAAAGTTATTGAAAATCACTAATATTTCTCGTCTGACTTATGCTGATTGTCTGACTTATGCTGATTGCTAAGCAAATCTCACGGTGGCATTCTTCAATAAAATGATAAATAAACCCATTTTGTTAGAGAAGTACTCGTTATTTATTGGGCATTATTACTTCTATAGCTAAAGCTAAAGATGTGCCCAGTCCACGGCTTTCTCTATGAACAAACAAAACTCCCATTGTACGAGATTTCCTATTGTTGAAATAGACCAAGGATCGCCCCAGATTTTTCAGCTTTCATGACGAAGAATGGAGGAGCTAGAACTCCAGAGAACAAAGGCCCCTTTCCTATTGAAGTATCGACTTCAAGAAAAACGTTCTCCCTTGAAGGAAATGACAAATAGCATTCATTAGACTCGCAAGCACCAACAAAATTCATAATGTAAAATAGAATTTAGTGAGGCGCTTATTTTAGTATGAATGAGTGCCCATCTTGCTGTGTACTTTCCAAATTCCTACAATACATTTTACGGTCCACTTTAACTTCAACTTATGATTTTGAGACCTATAAATCGATCCACAATGTCAGCTGAACCCACATGATCTTCGGCATGGCAATGATGTACAAATCCTGACAACAAAACATAGAAATTTACTTTTTGCTAATTTATAGGAATATGAATGGAATTTCTCGGATTCAACTTGGTAAGAGATTTACTACATGGAACTATTCTTCTATCAATCAAGCGCAAAATTGGAAAATGCATTCAACACAACGTTCATGAGCAACTTATAAATAATCGCTCTTTTTCTTCTCTATTACTTGCGTTGATGTAAACTTTGGATTGTTGTACTTGACTCGAGCTTTTTTGTACACTGCAAAAAATGAAAAGAGACAAGTATCGAAAGCTCTACATAATGATATGAATGAAGTGATCAGCTTTCAGAGGGTAGAGAGACGAAGGGTTTTTCACTCGAGTTGCTTCTCATCCTTCCATGAGAGTGTGCTATTCATCTGATATTTACTGGACTCGGAGATTGGCATAAATAGAATTGGAATAGAAAACTTAAGAAGTGGATCATATTGCTTTCTGGTTATATCCAAACATGTTCAATGAAACGAATAAAGTTAAAAAACTACTCGATAGTCCCCATAGGAGTCACTCTTTTCCCATTTCACTCTATGACACAATATTCAAAACCTTTCCATCTTCTTCGGTAAAGAAAATGGATTTCAGACAACAATTGACCAATGAAATCAATCAAATGCCGAGATTAATAGGAAATATGTGATGGTGTTAAAAGATAAAAGCGAAAACAAATTAGACAAAGAAATAATCCTATGTTGCCACTTAGAAGCACCTATAGTAAATTGAAAATGGGAAGAGACTATGTAAAGATAACTTCCATCAAATCTGAAATTTTACAATCGTTGAAGAAACACATTATCTTCAATATTTCAAAGCTTCTCACTGTACTACACACACATGCCAAGAGTTGAGAGAGATGTCAAAACCAGTTGGAATCAAACACATTTCAGTGACAGAAACTATATAGAGAAATGAAATCACAACGGAGTGTCTTATGGAAATGACATGAAAACATCAACTTGGAGAGAAACCATGTCTCTCTTGAGGAGATAAAAAATGCAGTCATCTAATTGAACGAAGCTCCCCAGAAACAGGTTTCTTGAACCACTGATGGCCAAGATTGGGTCCAAAAGAAACACGCTCTCTTTGCTGAAGATGAAATTCAAATGTGAAATGATGTAAAAAAATAACATCCATTCACCTTTTCTATGGAGAGCTAATGTTATCCCCAATGTTAAAAAAATATAAGCACCAGCAAAATTTGTAATGCCAAACAGATTTTGACATGCTCATTCTGTTGCATTGAGTGCACATCTTGTGCTGATACTAATTCCACTGGCACAAGTTTTGGACCCTGAGAGCTCAAAAATCTTCAATGAAAAGGAGGGATGAAGAGGAAAGATGAAAAGACCAACATAAATTCCTAATTCCTATGTAGAAAGTGTACTCATTGTATCGTTTCAGTCCACACAAGGCCCGGATCTGGCCCCCTTGCAAAATAAGCAATCAAATTAAAGCCAGCTGCACGAGAGATATGATAAACATCTTCAGTCCCACTTCAGGCCACAATGTGTAACAGCATTATTCCGCTTCTCTTGTGGTGAGAGATCAAGGGACGCTCAAGGGGAGAGAGATCATTCATTCAACTAAGAACATTATCAAGCTCTCAAAGCAGCTTTATGAACCAAGGTTTCCTGGTGGATTTGGTGGCAACTTTTCTCGACAAGATTGAGGAGCTTTTCTAAATTTGTCGCCCACAAATTCAAGATGATATTGCTGTCCTTTGTCATCTGGAAACAGACAACTCCCATCGGCCGGTCTATCTATGCCACTAGGGACTTGGAAACAACCATTTTGGAGGGATGCTTTTAAGACTCCTAAAATGGTAATATAGAACAATCAAAGCTCTCTACAACAGTGGTAACAGAACCCAAAAACAGAGCTCTTTTCCTTGAGTGATTCAGCTACATAGATTTTCAGAACACAATAAGAAAGTTCTAATCGCAAGATATACTTTAGTAACACAGGAAATGGTGAGTGATAGCAAAATTCCTCCCACGCTTCTAAAGGGCATCGGAATTTTAGGTTCCATGGGACAAGAAATGGTTTCAAAACGCCAGACAATGACACTTACAGCTACAAATTTTATGAGCAGAAGTTGACAAAGTGAAGTCCACACATATATATTGGTCAGAAATGTTTACAAAATGAAACTACAAACACAACATTCTCAACCTCATGACAAGCCTTTAACTTTCAAGGCACCAAAACTTCTTTTCCACTTTTTTTGGGACTTGTATCCAACTCTAGCAACCATGCCCCACAGGGATCACAGGCAGAGAGGCTGCTCAGGATTAAATGAGGGCTCTAGGCAATCATTCATAAAGATCGACATTGATGAAGAATATCAACAAATGTTCAACATAATCAACCCATATGCTAAGGTATAACAGCTCTGCAAGTCACTTCGAGGTAATCCTTGAGTAATACTTTAAAAAGACATCTTTTCATCAATTCTTCCACAGAAATAAACTCCAAGCTTCCACAAAAGGGTTCCAAAAGCACATCTTTTTATCAATTCTTCCAAATCTTGCCGACTTGAATAATTCGTTACCCGTGAGAAGTTAAATTCAATAGATAATGCCAAAAAAAAAAAAAGGTGTAAGACCCTAAAAGAAAATCATTTACAATATAGCGCATACGCTCACTAAGAACCCCCTTATTGAGTTGCCCCAATTCAGCACTCATGGTACTAAACCACCAAGTTTAGGAGAAACACACTAAGAACCCCCTTATTGAGTTGCCCCAATGCCACCCACCTAGGACTATCAGGTGAGCTGGCAATCGAGCAGCCAATTACTCGCTGCAGATCTGAAAGTGGGGACGTGAACTCACCATCTCAATCGGCTCCCAGAAATCGTAAGGGGGCGCTCAAGGAATCGGCAAGAGTCTCCGACGACGATCGATTCGGAGTCCTTGGAGAACGGGAAGAAAGAGGAGAGAGAAAGAGCGCTCGGTGAACCCCTCACTCGCGAAAAACTTCCACTCGTCTGTTTCTCCCTCTCCTCTCTCCTCCTCCTCCTCTTTGAACACACTGATGCGAGAGCAATATAAAATTAATAAATAAATAAATAAAAGAGCAAAAAATAAATAATATAAATAAATAAAAGAGCACGGGGGAATAAAAATGAAAATGGATGAAAATGGAGGAGAAATCAGGGGATCCGAAAAAGAAGCGAATCGAATCAGGATCGGATTGAGCCGTCCCGGTCCTTGGAAAAGATCCAACAGCCGATAGAGATTCCAGCCCAAACTTCGCCAGACGGCCCATGGAGCCTGAGAATTACGTGGGCTGGGCCGGCCATCTTTGCAATGAAGATGAGATTTCCTTTCTTTTCTTTTCCTCCAAGGCGACCGGTGAGTCGCAACCATCGACACCATTTGCATTTTACATTTGATTTGACTTTGCATGTGGACGGAAAGAAAAAGGGTGGTTGGAAATTTAGAATCAATGTGAGAAAGGAAAGCTCACCTTGATCAATATAAAATTGGAGATTGAATAGGATTGGAAATTTAAATCGCTCGAGTCGAATGTATAAGTGAATTTTGAGCCAGTTCATATATTTTCCTCTTAATATATTTTTCTATTACGACGGCTCTTCTGTATTTGGCACTTTGTCTTGATCAGAAAGTTCTGCTCCTGCTATCTTTGACCTTCAAGATCGCATTTTCTCATGGCTAAGTGCGCGGGATTATTAATGGAATTCGCGAAGAGCATAATAGGATCGGTGTGACACAACACCGATCTTCTCTCTTCATGAGAGGTGTTTCTAGTGGCTCGTCTATCGCGAATGGATTTTGCATGTTGAGGCAGATGTCTTTGTATAGATGCTGAGGTTACACACTGAAGCACAGTTCTTTAGCTATTGAGGTTCAGATGCTTGGTCCAAACAAAGCTCACGTGATTCCCGAATGACACTGACCGAAAATGCTCTTTTAAATCCTGGTTCTTCTATGTTCTTTGGAAAGATTCACGGGCCACTGTGCAAATTATCCGTGGAATCGAACGGTAGGTATAGGACCGGTATGATGCGACACTGATCTCTTCTCATCGCGAGAGTTGTTTCTAATGGTTCATCTGTTATGAAGTAATATTGACATTTTATACATGTGATTTGAGCGGCGACATTTTCTAATTTACAATGCAATGCCAAATTCTTATAACAGTCGCTGGAATGATCAACAAACCGAATAGAATAGAGACTAAAGAATTCGTGAGATTGCAGCCCATGATCAAATCATCCTCCCTTAATCCAATCACAAATAGTTTGAGCATTACGGGTCGCATTCACGCCCAACCACCCATGCAATCCTTTCAGGCACTATCCTAGAATCGACTAATTTCACTCCCACCCCATCATGCAACCCTTTCCGGCACTATCCTCGAATCGACTAATTTCACTCTCATCAAAAGACGGATGTGAATGCATCATTTTGACACCGGCTTCCTTTATTTTCAATCACAGTCTCACTCACCAACCACTCCGAAAGTATTATAGTCAGTCGAAGCGACCAAGCCAGTGACTCACTACACAATCCATGAGTAGCGTTCCCCAAGTTGGCTTCCCACCTATGTTTGTGCTCGAAAACCGCACCTTCGACAAAGAAAAAGGAAGCATGGAGATCTAAGAGACGACCTCGTCCTTGAGGAGACAACAAGTGCATATATATTATTGAAATGACAAAGAAAAAGGAAGCATGGAGATCTAAGAGACGACCTCGTCCTTGAGGAGACAACAAGTGCATATATATTATTGAAATGACAAAGAAAAAGGAAGCATGGAGATCTAAGAGACGACCTCGTCCTTGAAGAGACAAAGAGTGCATATATATTATTGAAATGAAGCTCCCTGGAAACATGTGCTCATTTCGAATGTTAAATGAAATGGACGGGTTATCCCCAATGTTAGCAAAAATGCAAGCACCAGCAATATTTGTAATGCGAAACACAATTCTGTAACAATGCGCTTATTTCAATCCAAATGAGTGACATCTTGTGTTGACACCTGTTCTATTGGTATAAGTTTTGGACCCTAAAAGCCCACACATCTTCAATTAAAAGGAGGGGGAAAGAGGAAAGAGGAAAAGACCAAACTCCATTCCTATACAGAAAGTGTATTCAGTATATCATTTCAGTCCGAAACAAGGCCGGGATCTGGTCCCCCTGCAAAATATGCAATCAAATTTGAGACAGCTACGCGAGAGTTCTATGATCAATATCTCCAGTCCTCACCACAATGTGAAACAGCATTCTTCAGTGAGAGAGAGAGAGAGAGAGAGAGAGAGAGAGAGGGAGGGAGGCCTTAGGGGAGAGAGATCATTCATTCATCCAAAAACATCTTCAAACACTCAAAGCAGCCCTATGAAACATGGTTTCCTTGGAGATCTAATGGCAGCTTTTCTCAACAAGGTCAGGCAGCTTTTCCAAATTTGTCGCCTGAGTTCAAAATCTCATTGCTGTCCATTGCCGTTTCCAAACTGACAATTCTCATCGGCCAGTCTATCTTTGCCATTGCCACCACCTCCTTGGAAACAAACACTAAGAAGACATGCTTCTCAGCTTCCTAAAATGGTAACATAGAAGTAAGCGGTAATTATGATAGAATATCATAAAGCGGTAATTATGATAGAATATCATACAAGCTGAGATAGCTAGTATAAGCACCTAGAAGGGGGTGAATAGGTGCACAAACAATTTATCGAGATATGGAAGCGATTCTAGACAGTCGATAGAAAAGGAGTTCACAAAATGATTTACGATCAAAGTAAAGAGAGTGAGGGAGAGAAGATTGAACACAGGTTTTATAGTGGTTCGGCTTATTCCAAGCCTACGTCCACTCTTCCGCACTGACAGCCTATCGGCTGGATTTCACTATGAACAAAAGAGAAGTTACAGTTCAGTTTTTCCTTGATTCCACAGTGTAGATGTTCTATCACACATTCTCAAGGTTTCTCACAAATATAGACTCTCTTTTGCGTACAAGTATTCGCTCAAAGGAATTGTCCAAACAACAAGGAGCTTCAGACTTTGAAATTTTTCTATCGTGCACACCTCAACAACTTAGAACGTCTTCCTTATATACTCCTTTATGCCATCATACCCGTTGGCACTTACCAAAGGAATTCCTCCAATCTACCCGTTGGACGGAATCAATTAGGAAGATCATTCGGCTATTAAAGAAACGTGTCGATAGCCCATCAATCCTGTTCGCCCATACAATCAGGATCTCGGTTTCCATAAGTAAAACCTTCCAAGAATATTTAGGCAATCATCGATTCCTTAATCTTCAAGTCAATCTCGATCAATCAAAGAATTCCGTTGTGTCTATTTCAGCCACGAGATCTTCTCCAGTTGATAAGGTCAAGCCCTTAACAAAACATCCAGTTCTGGGTAACCTTTCTTCAACGGATTAGAGATTGTCAATGAGGATAGATTTTGCGTCTTGAGTCTGGCTGTCCGGAGGTCTTCAGACTTTAAATGGCAGAGTTTGCAAACCTTCAGACTAGACTAATGGAAACGTTTTGTCAGCTTCAAAATACTTTGAGAGGATTTCTCCAACATCTCCCCCTTTTTGATGGTGACAAAACTTTCCTGCAGATTTGGACAACTTTGACCTACAAAACATTTCTCAAACACATATGCATATTTTATAGAGATAAATGGCTAAATGAATAACACTAGAATCTGCAACCACAGAAAATAGGTTAGTCTAATAAGTGATAAAGCCATCCATAAGATACCAATGATAGTTAATAAAAGCAGTCAAGTCCAAGTCTAGTTCAGTTCTCATCCAGACACAAAAACAAAGTCAAACAGATCAAAACAATCCACAAAATCAAACAACCAGTCCAACAAACCACACGATTAAAAGTCAAATTGTTCAAATCTTGCATCTATGCCCCCTTTTTGTCAGCATTAAAAAGGTTGAGATGAAAATGGAATAAAGTCAAGATTGCTTGGGAACGCGGACAAGCTGGAAATCTCCCATAGACTGAACGATGCCTTCCAGCCTTTTCAAGTCTTCCTTCAGTTGCGTGATCTCCTCACCCTTGGCATTGGCCTGATTTTGAACAGTGAGAGCTTGGATTTTATCATTCAATGAACATGAAAAAACTTGACCCGCAGTTTGCAAGTTTTGAACCTCGCATCCCAAGGCATAAATTTGACCTCGCATCTTTAAGAGAATATCTATGATTCTGCGAAAATCTGCTGCATTATCAGTCTGAGTACTTGCTTCGGCTCTATCTGATGGAGTAAATGCAGACGATGGTAGATCAGTATAATCTCGCAGGTTTGGCGATGAAATTTCATGACCTTCTTCTGGAAATTGAGAGGCATAAATGTCCTCTAGGTCTGCAGGTGAGCGATTGACTCCTTCACTTGCGTCAGGATATGAGGACTTCCCTCTTTTCTCTTGATCTCCCCCTGTTTCCATGCCTACAGGTGGAGAAGAGTGTTCGTCAGGTTCTCCTTCTTCTCCTCTTTCTTCTTCTTCTATCTCAACTCTTTCCTTCTCAGCTTCTCTTTCTTCTTCTTCCTTCTCCTCTGCTTCCTTCATCTCTGTTTCTTTCGCCATTTGTTTCGATTCTTTCCCTGGAACAGGATGACTTAAATTCTTCAAAGCCATTGCAGAGATGGTGAGATTTTCATCATCATCTTCATCTTCAACAATAAGAGCTCTTCTTTTCGGTTTTGAAGCAACCAAGGGCTCCTTTCCTTTCCGCTTTGATGAAGAAGAGGGTTGATGAGCTTTGAGTGGAGTCTTCTCCTTGAATTTCTCCAACGCCTTGTTCAATTCCTTTAGACGCATCTTGGTCAGCATTTTCAGTCCTACCACCATATGATCGCACGATCGAACACAAAAGATTTGCGGAGGCTGAATATTCAGATGTCTGAATAACTTTGTCACAAGACTTGGGTAAGGAAGTTGACATCTGTCCTTCATCATGGCTCTATACATGTGGAACATAACAGTGTGAGGAAGAGAAAATATTTTCCCAGTGAAAATGGCTTACATCAACTTTGCCTCTGAACTTGAAACATCAGTTTTGGAAGTTGATTTTGGTCGAAGGCAATTGATCACAATCTTGTGAAGCAAGATGTTGAATGCATTGATCCTTAAGTAGGAAATCTTTTCCTTTGTTCTCCTGTCCTTGACAAGTTCCAATGTAGCACCAGCAATAGAAAGTTTGATCGGTTGATATCTTCCCCTCTTGACTCCCAACACATCTGCCAGCATATCCATATCCACAACATAGTCTTGATATTTGACACTGAAGGAAAATCTATTCGCATCTAAAATGCTAAGATTTGAATAGAAATATGCGGTTAGTTCAACATAGGCCTATGTAGTGTCGGAGCAGAACTTTTCAAGTTGAAGATAACCGAACTTTTCCCTCAAGTTCACATTTACAGCATCCAGAAAATTGAAATCCACACTCCTAGGGTTTATTACCCCACGCTTCAGCAATTTCGAGTACAAATCCCTTTGTTCCTTCGATCTGAATAAATCTCCTCTTTTTCCTCGACTTTCAGCCGCAATACCCATTCTCGGTTGAAATTGACTGTACAATTTGTCATCATCATTTCCATCTACAGGATTCGGTCCCCAATCACGAGGATCACTCGGGATGTTCGCAAGAGTTTCCTCAGCCAACCCTTTACGAGCAATTCCCAAACTTTCCATTCTTCGTAGAAAGATGTATTCATTTCCATACCCCTTCTCTTTAATAAAATCATCGACATATTTCAAGGGAGTACGTGTTACTTTTAAGGCACGATACAACTTATAAATAGAAGCGGGTTTTTGAACTCTTACAGGGTCTGCATTCTCAATGATTTCTTCTTCTTATTGATGATCAACGCCTTGAGGGCTAGATGGAGGAGAGTGATGCTGCTTAGAATGTTGTGGGCTCGATTGCTGTTCTGGAGCCACATCTTCTTCAGTGAGATCGAAGTGCGTAGGCCCCTCACTCATTCGCCGTGGTCCCCTGCTTGCGATTCTCGAAGACTTTCTTGAAGACGACATCTTTCTTAGTTTTTGGAAGATTCCTTGCTTGACTTTCCCAAGAAAGATGACAACTCTTCAAAATAAGATTCGAGAGAGAGAAAGAGAGACTAACTTGCAGTCTGACGGTTGTACCAAGACTAATTTACAGTCTTGTATGTCTGAGTTTGAAAGTCTCTAGACTTTGATTTCCTCATACCTCAAAATGTTGAGTCTGGAACGGATAGACTCAAATTGATTTTTCTCCAAAGGCTTTGTGAATATATCCGCCAGTTGATTCTTTGAGTCAACAAATTCAATTGAAACATCTCCATTTTGAAGATGGTCTTTTATAAAGTGATGTCGAATCTCTATGTGCTTTGCTCTTGAGTGGGGAATCGGATTTTTGGTGAGATTTATAGCGCTGGTGTTGTCGCAATTAATCTCCGTGCATGAGTCTTCAATTCCAAAGTCTCTTAGCTGTTGTTTTATCCACAGAATTTGTGAACAACAACTTCCGAGAGCTATATACTCTGCTTCTGCTGTAGAGAGAGCTACTGTACTTTGCTTTCTTGAAAACCAAGACACTGTCCTGCCTCCAAGTAGTTGACAAGTACCCGAGGTGCTCTTTCTATCGACTCTACATCCAGCAAGCTCTGCGTCTGAATATCTAAGAAGAGTAAAATCTCCCCTTTTTGGATACTAGAGACCAAAGCTTGATGTTGATGAAATGTACTTGATAATACGCTTCGCAGCATTCAAATGAGATTCTTTTGGGTCTGATTGAAATCTGGCACAAATGCAAACACTAAACAGAATGCAGGTCTAGAAGCAGTAAGATAAAGAAGTGATCCGATGATACTCATGTACAGCTTTTGATCGACTTTCTTTCCTCCTTCATCTTTGTCTATCTTCAAGGAACTTGACATTGGTATGTCAGCCTTTTTGCAATTGTCTATCTTCAAGTTCCTTCCTCCAGTTGTTTCACTTGGAGCCCGAGAAAGAAGGTTAACTCACCCATCATGCTCATTTCAAATTCATCCTGCATAGTCTTAGAGAATTTCTTGCACAGACTTTCATTAGAGGATCCAAAAATAATATCATCCACATATATTTGAACAAGTAAAAAGCTTTTGCTTTCTCTTTTAATAAAAAGGGTAGTGTCTACTTTACCTTTAACAAATCCATTTCGAATTAAAAACTTACTTAATCTGTTGTACCAAGCTCGAGGTGCTTACTTTAAGCCATACAAGGCCTTTTTGAGTCTGAATACTGAGTCTGGTTTCTTTGGGTCTTCAAACCCTGGTGGTTGTTCTACATAGACTTCCTCACAGATGAAACCGTTTAGGAAAGCACTTTTGACGTCCATTTGAAATAACCTGAAATTTTTATGACAAGCAAATGCAAGTAATAAACGAATTGCTTCTAACCTTGCTACCGGTGCATAAGTCTCGTCATAGTCGATCCCTTCTTCTTGTGTGTATCCCTTGGCCACGAGTTTAGCCTTGTTTCTTATGACTTTTCCTTTCTCATTCATCTTGTTCCTGAAAACCCATTTAGCTCCAACAATTGATTTACCTTTTGGTTTAGGAGTCAGCTCCCAGACATCATTAACTCTGAATTATCTGAGTTCTTCTTGCATAGCTTCAATCCAGCTTTCATCGGATAAAGCTCTTCTATGCTCCTAAGTTCTATTTCAGAAATAAGAGCCACAGCACTAGACTCTTCTCGCCTTTTGGATCTTGTGCGAATTCCTTCATTGATGTCGCCAATAATAAGATCTTTGGGATATTTGGACTTATGTTTCCGATTCTTTGGTTAATTTATCAGATTGATGATCACTTCCTTCACTAGAATCTTCAACAGTCACTTGTTGCTGGTCCTTCAAAGTTTGAGCCGCTTCTTGAGAATTAGACTTTGTAGAGTCTGGAGCAGATTCAGTCTCTTCAAAATGAGTCTAAATAGATTCATTTTGTATAGAATCTTGGAATTTTACATTCATTGATTCTTCTACAGTTTGAGTCTTCTTGTTGTAGACTCTGTACGCTTTGCTTGTGGTTGAATATCCAAGGAAGATGCCATCATCTAACTTTTCTTCAAACTTACCAACTCGATCATTTGCATTTTTCAATATGAAACATTTGCATCCAAATACATGAAAATATGAAACAATGGGCTTCTTTTCTTTGAATAATTCATAGGGGGTTTTTTCTAGAATAGGCCTTAGAAAAACTCTATTGATAATATAACATGATGTTGAAACTGTTTCAGCCCAAAACCGTAAAGAAATATTGCTTTCAATTAAGAGAGTTCTGGCCATTTCTTGAAGAGATCTATTCTTCCTTTCCACAACTCCATTTTGCTCTGGAGCATATGAAGAAGAGAATAAATGCTGTAAACCAGATTCGTCACAAAATTTAGCAAAATCTTGATTTTCAAATTTACCTCCATGGTCTGTTTTTATGCTTGAAATAACATACCCCTCTTCATTTTGAACCTTCTTAGCAAATTTTTTAAAGTAAGAAAAAGTTTCAGACTTACTTGCCAAGAAATATACCAATGTAAATCGTGAGTAGTCATCTATAATTACTAGGCAATATTTCTTACCTCCAATGCTCTGCGTTCTTGTTGGTCCGAAGAGATCCATATGCAAGAGCTGCAGTACACGGTTAGTCAAAACTTGATTTATTGGCTTAAAGGAATTTCTTACCTGTTTTCCCAATATACATGGTGTACATAGATCAGACTTTTGGTATGATAAATTAGGTAGACCACGAACAAGTTTCTTTGCTGAGATTTTGACTATCTGCTTCATGTTGATATGCCCAAGCTTTTTGTGCCATAAGTTCGCTTCGTCTTGGATTGAGATTAGACATTGCGATTCATTTGGTTTTACGTCTAAGATGTAGATATTTCCATGTCTTCGACCCATGAAAGACTGAGTAGAGTCTTTACTGGTTCCTGAACAATTACCCTCTTGAAAGTTGATTTTGAAACCGGCATCACAAAGCTGACTGATACTGAGCAGATTGTAATTGAGCCCTTCAACTAAAGAAACATTGCTTATTATGAGGTTCCCAATCATTATAGTTCCAAATCCCACTATTTTTCCTTTGCTGTTTCCTCCAAATGAGACTTTTCCACCATTCACTTGAACAAGCTTTATGAAACAGTTTGAATCTCCTGTCATGTGTCTCGAGCATTCACTATCCGGTACCATTTCACATTTTTCTTGATAGTGACTGCATTTAAAAAGAAACTCAAGCTTTCTTTGGTACCCATATTTTCTTGGGTCCTTTTGAGTTAGTCGATATACGGTTTTTGCCTAGACTTTATTGACAGGTCTCCAAGCCATAGGACATTCTTTCTCAAAATGATCTGCACTATTGCATTTTGAACATCTAAGAGCATTGCGACCTACTGGTTTTACAAATGCCATTTCAAAATGGTTTTTGTAAGCATTCCTTGTTGGTCTTTGTTTCATTCTTTCTTTTCTTTTACTTTAGGAAAATCGATTAAAGGAATGGTTTCAGCAGTCATTCCTAAACCAGATTTATTGAAATAAGGTCTTTGAACAGAAAGTATTTTCTCCAGTTTTTCAGATCCTAGAGAAAATCTTTTGGAAATATTTGAAATATTATTTTTCAAAAATGCATTTTCTTTCAAAAGATTATCTTCACTTTTTTTGAGAGAAGAAACATCCCGGTCTAAGCATTTCACTTTTTCTTTCCAAACATTCTCTTGTTGTTTTAAAGCAGAATTTTCCTTTTTGAGTTCAGAAATTCTTTTAAGAGAAGTCTTAAGACTAAAACATAATTCATCGATGTATTTTGAAAATTTAATAGGGATTTTGAAATTACTTACCTCGAATTCACTTTCTGAGTCTGAATCAGTCTCGGAGTTTGATTCTGAGTCTAATTGTGCCATTAGACATATGTTGGCATAATCATCATCACTATCTTCACACTCCGTATCACTCCAGGTTTCAGCTTTGAGAGCCTTTCGATACCTTTCAGTTTTTCCTTTCTTCTTCCTCAGAAGAGGACAGTTGGGTCTGATGTGTCCCTTTTTCTTACATTCAAAGCAGACTACATCTTTGTTTGATTCATCATCTTCAACAGACTTGATCTGTTGCTTTTGAAAACTTTGTTTCCTTGAATTGAATTTTCTTCCTTTTTTATTCAGCTTTCTGAATCTTCTTATCATGAGAGCAAGTTCTTCATCATCCATGTCGTCTTCAGAATCTGTTACATCAGAATCATCATTAGATTTTAATGCAATTGATTTCTTACCTTTGGGATCTTCGTCTTCATTGATTCGTTCCACTTCATAAGACTGAAGGGTCCCAACCAGCTCATCGATAGACAGTGGCATGATTCTTTGAGTCTCTTTGATTGAGATCTTAATGTGATTCCAATCATTGGAGAGTCCACGCAGTAGCTTGTTTACTTTCATGGGATCAGAAATTGGTTGACCTTGATTTTCAAGATCATTCATGATTTCTGTAAAACGACTAAACATGTCAGTTATAGATTCTCCTGGTTTCATTCTGAAGGCTTCGTATTGACCGAGAAGAATGTTGATTCTTGTTTCTTTTACTCGATCGGTTCCTTCATAGGTAATGTGTAATCTATCCTAGACTTCTTTGGTTGTATCACAAGAAGATATTATGTTATATTCAGTAGGTGATAAAGCACAATATAAAGAGTAAATTGCTTTTGCATCAAGAGCTTGTCTCTTGATTATCTCTTCCTGACTCGTTTCGCTGGACTCAACAGTGTCATTTTCTCTTTTTGAGACAGATGCAGCTTTAGGAATGATTCATTTTTCTACAACGTCCCATTCCAGAGGATCTTTTGATCTTAAAAATGCCTTTATCTTGTTCTTCCATATGTTGTAGTCATTTCCATCAAAGTAAGGCGGTCTGGTGTTGCTTTGCCCTTCTACCAGCCCTGGAGCCAACATAATAGCCATGGATCTTTTACTCTGAAGTAAAACACTTCAAACAAAGTAAGTACACAAGCTCTGATACCAATTGAGATAGCTAGTATAAGCACCTAGAGGGGGGTAAATAGGTGCACAAACAATTTATCGAGATACGGAAGCGATTCTAGGCAGCCGATAGAAAGGAGTTCACAAAATGATTTATGATCAAAGTAAAGAGAGTAAGGGAGAGAAGATTGAACACAGGTTTTATAGTGGTTCGGCTTATTCCAAACCTACGTCCACTCTTCTGCACTAACAGCCCACCGGCTGGATTTCACTATGAACAAAAGAGAAGTTACAGTTCAGCTTTTCCTTGATTCCACAGTGTAGATGTTCTATCACACCTCCTCAAGGTTTCTCACAAATATAGACTCTCTTTTGTGTACAAGTATTCGCTCAAAGGAATTGTCTAAACAACAAGGAGCTTCAGACTTTGAAATTCTTCTATCGCGCACACCTCAACAACTTAGAACGTCTTCCTTATATACTCCTTTATGCCATCATACCCATTGGCACTTACCAAAGGAATTCCTCCAATCTACCCGTTGGACGGAATCGATTAGGAAGATCATTCGGCTATTAAAGGAATGTGTCGATAGCCCATCAATCCTGTTCGCCCATACAATCAGGATCTCGGTTTCCATAAGTAGAACCTTCCAAGAATATTTAGGCAATCATCGATTCCTTAATCTTCAAGTCAATCTCGATCAATCAAAGAATTTCGTTGTGTCTATTCCAGCCACGAGATCTTCTCCAGTTGATAAGGTCAAGCCCTTAACAAAACATCCAGTTCTGGATAACCTTTCTTCAACGGATTAGAAAGTGTCGATGAGGATAGACTTTGCGTCTTGAGTCTGGCTGTCCGGAGGTCTTCAGACTTTAAATGGCAGAGTTTGCAAACCTTCATATTAAACTAATGGAAACGTTTTGTTAGCTTCAAAATACTTCGAGAGGATTTCTCCAACACAAGCTTGTATAATTATCATTATATGGTCTCTCTATCAAATGATAGTGTTAATAAATTGAGGCATGTGATTGATTAAAGCTCTTAAAAGCAGCAACAAGAGAACCCAAAAACAGAGCTCTTCTTCTTGAGTGATTCAGAACAAAGATTTTCTGAACACATTAATCAAGACATCTAGCAAGGTACATTTTTGTAACACAGGAAATTGTGAGTGTCAATGCTAGCAGAAAAAGCTAAGTGTGTTAGAAATTCAGGCTCTATGGGACAAGAAATGGTTTCACAATGCAAGACAATACTTATAGCTACAACAAATTTATGAGGAGAAGTTGACTAAGCCAAAAAAAAAGTGTACACATATATGTCGGCCAGAAATGTTTATAAAATGAAACTATGAAAACAGCATTCTCAAATCCATGACAAACCTTTGCTTTCAACGCACCAAAATCTCTTTTACACATATTTTGGAACTTGTATGCAAGTCTAGCAACCATGCCCAATCAGGGATAAGAGGTAGAGAGGCTACTCAAGGTTAAATGAGGGGTCTAGTCAATTGTTCATAAAAAGTGACACTGATAAAGAAAATCAACAAATGTTCCACATAATCAAACCTGGATACTGAGGCATAACAGTTCTGCAAGTCTCTTAGGGTAATCCTCGAGCAATACTTCAAAACCACGATAATATTCTGCAGAAAATAAAGTAAGTCACATCTAAGCAATACTTCCAAACGACAATAATATTCAGCAGAAAATAAAGTAAGTCACATCCGAGTGATGATCCAATGAAAAGAAGAAAAACGACAGGTTCTGTAATTACATGTTCAATGATTCTCTAAAGAGGCTTCTAGCTAAAGGTAGTTTGTCTTGCCAAGGAGAAGCCAAAATTCTTCTTTTGACTATGATTGGGCCTTGTCTAATTTTCAACAAGTGCACCTCTTAGCATGTTTTATCATTCTCAAATTCATCTTTGAAAGTACTCTAAAGAGGAGTCTATTGGAGCCTCCATCGTAACCAATTGTTTCAGCAACAACCCGCATTAAAAATGCCAAAGGCATGGTCGACCAAATCCTATGGCACATTATTGAGATATTGCAAGATCTACAATCAATTACCTAGAACAATTCAAAGATGGTACCTAAATTGGGGAATTTCTGAGAGATGTTTATTGAAGTTGCATTAAGAAGGCTTGATTGCATAGGATCATGTGGTGATAGAACCAAGTACCAGCAGATTTTCCTTAGAACCTAAATTTAATTTAAATCACAGAATGAATAGCCGTGCCCTGAAAAACTCAGTGAAGACTTAACAAGGAAAGAGCTTCACCGTTATACATAGCATTGGGTTGCCCTTTACTGATAGAATCTCATATATTGCCTTATAGTATCGACAAATCTCAAGGTAATCATTGTTATGTGAGTAATACCTACATGGTTAACCACATGAATGGGAGGCAAACTGAGATGCGAGTTCAAATCTATCAAGTACATCAGGAACATCATATTTTGCGATAAAGCTAGAAAGAAAGAAGAGTATGTGCCAGGTATAAAAAGCCATATAAGTTCATGGTTTGAACCACAACCTGAATACTAGGTGGCATTCGATCAACAACAGCAAATTAGTTAAAAGATGGTGGACACAAAATTAGAAAAGCAAAACACTGATTTACTATATCATGAGTCATCTTGTACCCATTTCAACTCCAAGAGAGACAGAATGTCAATTGGCACTTATTCCACAATGTTTTCACCTTCTTTAGCCTTTTTCTTATGTATGGAAGGATCTGCATCAAACACTCGGGGGTCGATCTTCCTGGAAATGATATGTGTACAAACATACTCCTTGCATAGATGAACCTGCAAAATCCATCGATCAGAAAACCAGTCATAGTAATAATGGATAAATGGCTAAAAGCAATACAAAATACCCGCACTTGTTAAAAAATACAGGCAATTTTTTTTGTCTTTGCCATTGCTCCAAAAGTTTCTACCCGCATTTCAAACCCATCATAGGAATGTTGGACAAGGGAAAACCAATTACAAGATCAGTGACAACAAAAGTCAACTTCTAGTTTTCACCAATTCTTCCATCAAATCAGTAGCTTCTGCTACACGACCCTCCTCTTCCTTTATTTTTGCAAGTTTCTTGATCAACCGTGCTCTCTCAATTTTGACATATACCTGAGTTACAAAACTAGCTACAGAAATCACGAAATAAAATCAGATTGCTGATGAACATAAGCTCCAACAGGGTATGATTTCTCGCATACTCACCTTCCCAGCAGCAACAGAGTTAAGTGTCTTAATAAGCTCTATGTTGGTCTCAAGATCAGGTGTCTTGTCAACATTATACAAAGCTTGCTGCACCATTGCTGTCACAGCCTGTTGATAAGAAAACAGAGACATGTAGGTCACTATCCAATCAAGTCAATGACTTGATTATGTCTAGATCACAATTAAAACTTTGATTTGAACTATTTGATTAACAGCATGGAAAATTTGTCACTCTAAAGTGAAAATATGGCCAAAAAAGGAACCAAAAGGGACAATAGTAAGGTATAATACAAATACAGGTATCTCTATGAAGAGGATACAAGCCAATTGAAAACTCGCAAAGAACACAAGCACTATAAGATCCCCATAAAGGATATATCATAAAATGTATCGTGAACTAGACATGAAAAAGAAGTAATGCGACTCATAAATGAATAGGGGAACAAAAAGTAAAAATTTGGGGCAATCATTGGAGAGAATTCAGAAACAGAAGATGAGAAACTGAAGAGGATTCCACAATACCAGATTCTAGAGGATTCCACCATACTAGATTCTAGAGCGCAAGCACTAGGCCAGAGATCTCGCATCCCAATAGATTGCCTAGAGCCAATTCCCATGTCAATATGCCAAGCACATTCTTTTTTTAGATAGTTATACATAGAAGGCATGTCAAAGCTACACAAAACAACAGTTCATGATCTAATCAGTACATAAATGGGAGGCAATCCCTGCAGTATAAAATGAACCCCTTAAGATAAAGGTTGTTAAGACTGATCCCAAAATAATAGAAATTGGACCATACTTTGGATCAATGATTGTAAGACTCTACAGAAAATTAAGGTCTAAAGTGATAGATCCTTTATCTTTTTCTTGTACTATCACCTATATGTTATCTTTGAAAAGAGGGAATGAAGCTCAAAAGTAGAAGACAAAAGCACTATTATCACCACAGCAGAAGCATGTCACTGAACAAGCTCTCGTACCTCTTAAAGAAAGTTAACTAGAGAAGCATCTAAGGCAAAAGTAAAGAAGAGAATAAATGCAAAACCGGATGATGGCAGTGAAAAGAAGAAGAGAGGAGGATGAAAGAAATAGGCAAGGTAAGGTGCTATATGCTGTGATATAAAAAAAATTCCATCCCCAGCTAGTAGAGGTGGTTGCTCTACAAAGGTGTTGGCATTGGGCTGCACTGTTGTTTGTGGAGGCACAGCAGACAGTCCATTTACCTCAACCCAAGCTCTCATGAAGGTTATTCTTACTCTGGCAAAAAGCTTATGGATTCTCCCAAGTCTGTATAGAAAGTATCTTCAGCCTCACCACAACTACCAATCAAATCTTCCATCTAATCTAATTCAAGAAGAGGGCAACACCTCATTCCCATTTATAATTACCTTATAGTTCAATCCCCAAAGTTAGCCCTAATTAGCAGGTTTGGCCTTTAGATATTATTTTAGACGTACAATGGGTCATGCACAATGACAACTGGAGCCTAATTTGGTTTACTAGGAGATCGATTGCTAATTAAATAGGCCAAGTAGAATATTTGGGACTGGGATTAGAAATCCCATCCTACATCTCCAATGATCCTACTCCTAATCCCAACTGGGAATGACTTTTGATATGACCAAGTTCCATCTTTTAATTGCATCCTACACAGATAGCAATCTTAAAACAATTTTCAGATCTTGCATTGGTATAATTAATAGCCACTAATTACAATGCTCTAACTATTCCAGGAGTAACTTATCAGCTTTCAGCAAACCATGACAACAAAATGCCATCAACAAAGAGCAAAAATTCCACCAGCTTATCACCCAAAAGCAGAGATGAGAAGGCAAATACTTGGACATAGGTTAACCTCGATGACCCCATTCACTCCTAACAATGTGTATAAGATGCTTCTTTTATTACAAGAAAGTTCATGAGCAAAAAAATACAGGGAAAACAATTTAACATGGATAAATATCCCAATATCAGTGTCATCAAATAATTCTGACTCCTTTGTATCACTTGAAGAGGAAGGCAAAGAGTGCTTTGAGCTGGGAAGACAAAAGTTCATGCCCCAAGAACTAGGTACACAGCTAAACACAATAATCTTGTCTCCTGCATTTTTAATATGACTTTCGCCACCAGCAAACCTAACACATGCTGTTGTTCATGCAACGGAGAAACTCCACAGCACACCCTAATTGCAATGGAGAGGTACCACTCGTAATCACAGTTCATCTTTAATTGATAGTATATTAGTTTGTCAGTGGGTAGACGAACATCAATCCCCAAATTAGCATTACCAATCGCTCCTCCAGCACCCAATTTCAATTTCTTTTCTCCCCAGTTTCTTTGTTATGCAATAAATATTATAAGTAAGGCAACAAGGAAATACCCATCCATCTCTATAAAAGATTATGCAAACACCAAAAACAAATCTACTAAGCAGAATAAGAAAACAAAGAGAAGCCCCAACACCTAACTTCACTAAACTCTGAAAAGTCGATAAAACAAAATGAAACTACTTGACTTAGACAAAGTGCCTTTTTCTCTTTGTCGTCATAGACCAGGGATATTATCAAATTTTCAATCCTTCACTCCCACATGTTTAACTTCAATTCCAAAAGGAAGGCGGGCCCATCTTGTAGAAGTACAAGTTCAAAGTATTTTCCTAGATGGTACCCCAAACAATAACGTCCGCCTTATCCACAGAGCTTTGTGCACTACTTTCCTACTCAGCTCATCCACATGCCATAGCTACTGACTTCCACTTGTGGAGTTCGCTGTCTCCTTCAAAGCTAAGAGGTCAGGCGCTGAAGACTCGCTGATATGCTGCCAGAAAGGATATCTCCCCAGGCTAATCTCTTTGCTTTACTACATATCTCTTTGTGTACACATAACTTCCACAGGAAAATCAACCCCAACCTTCCTTCCATCATCATTCAAGAAAAAACATAAAGAAGTAACCATGTAGGCGAATCAAGCATCGCAATTGGAACGACGAGCTCGAGGAATTGGCACAAAAATCCGCAAGCACCATCACTACAAAGCCTCTCTTCTTCTTTCTATAACTGGTCTTATCCGTCGGATCTATCGCAGTACACCAAACGAACAGAAACATCGCCAAGAACACCTGAAAATTGGGGGAAATATGTGGAAAATCCCGTCAATTCCCAGAAAACTACTGCGATAGCTACTACTCAGCAAACTAACATCTCCAATCCGAACAATCGATGAGCTTGCGCGGATGGAGATGGCATTGCCAGCAGTAGCGTCGCCTCGTCGCCATCGCCGTCGCCGTCGTCATCTTTGCCACGCCGACTGACCTGCCCACCTGCCTGCGGTGGATGCGCGATGCGAACTGTGGCTTTGATCTTCGGGCTTGGGAAGCAAGCAGGGTGACTAACTAGTAGAGAGAGAGAGAGAGAGAGAGAGAGAGAGAGAGAGAGAGATTCCATGGACGTTGAGTCGTCCTTCTCTTCTGCCCCCCGTAGCTCTTGAGGTCTGCTAACACTGGAATAGTATGCCATCAAAAAGCTGGGTCTCTTTAAAGCCAAGTTCTCTCATATGCGTACGCCTAAAATTCGACACGTCGGGCGATCGCTCCAGAGATGGGCATTCATGTATACTGAAAAATCTCAAGTGTTTCAAGTCTGAAAAATTCGTCAAGGCTTTCAATTCTTTGCACTCTAAAATAAGAAGCATCGATAGTCCGATGGGAAGCTCTGGGACACATTCAAGCTGATCGCACTCACGAAGAGCAAGTGTCTTAAGACGGGTTAGCTGGGAAAGATGGGGCAAAGACTGCCCCTGGCAGGTGATCCATAGAACTGTTAAGCTGGAGGGCAGTTCTGGTAATTCCCGAAGCTTTTTACACTGAGAAAGGGAGAGCTCCTCTAGCGAAATCAGTTTGCATATATTACTAGGTAGTCGCTCCAGATTTCCACAATTGTCAACTTCCAACTTTTGAAGTTTTGCCAACATCCCAATGTCATTGGGCAATTCTGTTATGCCAATTTTTGTAACATACAAAACTTTCAGATTTTGCAAATTCCCAATACTTTTAGACAATTCCGTGATTGATGTCCCAAATAAGTTCAACTCGATCAATGATACCAAATTTCCAATAGAAGGATGAAGCTCTTTTAAACTCTTGCAATTTGCAAGAGTCAAAATCTCCAACCTTGTGAAAGTGGACAAGTCGGGAGTTCTTTTCAAAGATAGACACCACTCAAGGTTGAGAACTTTGAGCTCAGTCGCCATCTGGAAGAAAGAAAGGATATGTCAGTGTAAGTAGACCGTCACAACCTGTTATTTTTCGCTACTTCTTATGTATTTCACTTTTTAGAATTCCTCAAAAATTACCCATGCTTCTATACTCATTCATGATTGTCCTATTTAATTTTAAATGCCTTTTTTTTAGTAGTGTTTGGCTATGGCAATAGATAAATGTCTTTCAAGCATATTGATTGCAAAAGAATGTTAGGGTGTACAAGTGCTAACTGCATTTATTTTTGAATAACATTTCAAAGGAGATATTTTCTTATTAGACATAAGCAACTTATATTATCAAAAAAGCATATGACAAATCCAAAAAAGAGAGATATTTTCGACTAACATTGGCCACCGAGTTTTCCTTTAATACTATAAAATTAAAGAGAAACGGCTAGTTCAATTATGAAAATAAATTTTCAAATGTTATATGTACAATGGAAAAAATGTTTTTAAAACAAAAAATACTTCGATGCCTTCTTTATATCTTACCTTGAGTGGAACCCATCCTCCCCAGTCCTCTGAAATTGCACTATATGACAAATCGAGTACAACTAATTTTTTTAGATGAAAGTTGGCCGCAGTGAAATCCGAGGGACAACCTTTCCACTGAAGCCATCTTAGTTTAGGAAGTAAGCTTTGGAAATCTCCGATTAAATTCAAACCATCCACTCGAAGGAACCTCAAGTTGGTCATTTTTTAAAATTGTTTGGCTGCGTATCTTCTTCCATTACTACATTTGCCAAATATGCCAAGAGAAAGGGCCTCGATCTTTTTGGTGCCCTGCAACTTGGAAACATTGTAGACCATAAGTTTTGAATGATGAGATGACACCAACTAATATAAAATAAAATGCATTGATTTCGATTTGCTGTCATACTACTATGGTGTAGGTTTCTCCCTTTGATTTTTGTGAAATGAAAGGTTGTAGTTGCATACCAGTTATCTAATCTATGTAAAGATGAGAAGCTCAAGTGGTTGTTTCCAAACCTTTTCCTTATCCAACTATACCTTTCGCAATTTGCACCTTATGAATTTCCAAAATTTGGGTCCATTTGCAACTACAATGGAAGGCCTCTCTTCATGCATGTACTAAAATATATTTATCAAAATTCCTGCCTTTTATATATGAAATAACACTTCCTTTACTCCCATCACGTATATGCGAACCAAGACAACTCTAACCATTCAAATGCATCTACCAACCTTGCCATATATAAATAAAAGCTAGCAACTATTATGAAAAGTCTATACAACACAAATAATGTATGTCTAAAGGGCTATATTGCATGGTTGCTCATGTATCATAACTAAATACAGATGCCACATCAACAAATTGGAGGTGTCAACCTGTGGTTGACCACAAATGACTCGATTGCACCAAAAAGTGAAAGAGGACTACACTGAGCAAAAACAAAAATAGATGGGGGACTAAATTGCACACCAAATAATACCTAAGGGATACACTTAACCCAACTTAAACAAATACAGGAACCAAGATAGCTAAATCGTCACAAATGAATGGTCTCATTTATGATACCATAACTCATAAAAAGTCAATACTTAGTAAAAGAAAAGAGAAAGAAAAGACCTCCCAAGAGACGAAAAGACTAATCCAAACATGAAACACATGCATCAAATAAATATCGGGGAAAGCATGACCGAAACAATCTATAAATGTCAGGTTTTCTCTAAGAGTACCCTGTCAAACATTTTGCTTTTGTAGTCTTGTTTTTGCATTGAAGTTACCAAAAGGAGAGTATCCTCATCACAATGCTACCGTGTGTGTATATATATATATCGTCCATAACCAAGAAATTGCTTCTCAATTATGATCTTGAATCAGGCAAATACTGCAATTAATCAAAAGAGCTCTTTTGCTAGTAGATGCAACAAGTTTTGGGGACTCAAAGAGTGACAGTTATTTTTATTTCAAACAAGAAAGGGAAGATGCACCCACATTCACCAACTAAGACAAGTAAAGAAAACTCTTACCTCATTGTTATCAAGCACATCTAGGGCTTCCTCATAGATCCACAATCTACTACGCTCTTGAGGCTCCTTTGAATTTTCCAGATGTACAATTTCCCTTCCAAGATCTCTCAATTGATCATGCATCATTAGCTCACCGCCTCCATCAATTTTAATTAGGGACATAAGACTCAACACTTCAATCCCCGCCTCCAGAAAAAAACCACAGGCATCCCACATGTAAGTTGGATTTTGTTTTGATGATCCAATGAAAAAGCAAGCAATATCCAAAAATATCTGTTTTTGCTCATGATCTAATGCTTCAAAACTTATCTTCAATGTCGCTTGCACTTTGTTATCGGGTTTTTTTTTTCTAATTTTTTTAATGTATCTTTCCATACTTCTCTTCTCTTTCCACATAAGAATGAACCAGTAACTTCAAGAGCTAATGGAAGCCCCCCGGTAGTGAATACGACATCATGAGAAAGAACCTCATAATCACTTTGAGGAGAATCCTTTCGAAATGCATGTCTACTAAACAAAATCAATGATTGATCCATAGACAACTCATTAAGTGGGTACACATAGCTTGCCTTAGCCTCGTTGAGAATGCTCTTGTTTCTGGTTGTAATGATGACTATACTTCCTATGCCAAGCCAACTATTGTCTTTGACCAAAGCATTCAAGTGAGTAGTACTATCATCCATATCATCAAGCAGAACTAAGACTTTCTTTCTTGTAAATAGAAATTTGATGACACATATTCCCTCGTCAACACTAGACACGTGACTCGAATTCCTATTATATCTTCAATGAGTTTGTTCAGTATGCATTCAATACCCTGGCGCTGATATGTTTCTCGAATATTTTCCACAAAGCTACGAGACTCAAAATGACTAGAGAGCCTGTTGTATAACACCTTTCCAAGAGTTGTCTTACCGATGCCGCCCATTCCATAAAGTCCAATAATCTTTGTGTCATATAATTTATCATCTATCGAGCTCATAATGTCATTGATACGATCATCAATTCCCACCAACTGCTTGGGAACATTTAGCAGAAAAAGTCTTTTTAACTCACCCATAACGTTTATGACAATAGTTTTAACAAATGCTCCTTCGTGCCTGCCACAATAACAATTAATTTCAGTATAGGACAGCCACATTTATGTTCTTTTTCACGAAAGATCTATTTATGAGAAATTTAACAACGATTTGGTGAAGAATAATGTACCCGTTATCAATGTCCTCCGATTCCCATCCTTTCAAAAAACCAACTTGTTTGAGCGCTTCTTCCCATTCCTTCACTTCTTTGAGCACTTTTTTCCATTCCCTCAAAACCATTTCATTCCTATTCTCTTTATGTGATTTGATAGCATCTTCAAATCTCCCTTTAAGATGGCGCACTTGTGAGGGTTTCACTTTGTAAAAGATGGGCCACACTATTTGCCCTCTCCTTCTCTTGCACTTCAACATTTGAGCCAGCTCGCGAAGACACCATTTGCTGAAAGCATAGTTCTTGGAGATAATTGGGATCAAAATTGTGGACTGCATAATGCCGCAAAGAAGCTTCGGACCAATCTTCTCACCAACATGAAGCTCATTGTCGTCTCTAAACACATGAATTCCTCTCTCGACGAGGCTAGTATAGAGATAATCAGTGAAACCTTTACGAGTGTCTTTCCCTCTGAAGCTCAAGAACACTTTGTAATCATTTCCCTTCATCCTTTTCATTTTGTCATGATAATCACTTCCATGTGGAGGGATCGCTGAGGAAGATGCCTCATAGATCGGATCTTCTGAATTAAAGGGTGTTAGGGAAATCCCTTATGATGTTTTGAAGATGACAAAATAAATCAAAGGCTACTAACATGTTTAATGGTTAAGTAATAGACCATGCGAGATAATAGAACATGTAAAGGATATTGTCAAAGTCGAAGACGGCGGAAGACGAACGTAACACATGTCCGAAGTATATTTCGAAGATTTCCAGACTTCTGTGTCAAAGTCTCAAGACTGTCAGACTCAAGACTTAAAGTCTAAAGACTCAGATTGTAAAGTCTAAAGACTCAGACTTTACATCCAGATTCGATGAATCGTAACTCAAGCCCAATCATACAACGGCTAGTGATCGGTTTGGATTCCACATCAAGATTGATTTGATTGAAGACAAGAACTTTCTACACGAAGAAGCTTTACTTATGGAAACCAAGATTTCGTTTGTATGGGCGATCGGAATCAATTTGGGATTTTACCTTTGTCACTCAACGGCTACCAAATCTTCTAGATACGAGCTGTCCAATGGGTATATTGGAAGACGATTCTCCGGGATGATGTCCAACGGCTAGTTTGGAAGTGGAGGAGTATTTAAGGAGATCATGGACCGATGAGCAAGTAAGAGACGGAGCGTAGAATTTATAATTCCAAAGTCCGAGCAACCTTCGATTATACACTTGTCTTTGGAGAGCTTAAACGTTTGTGATCGTGAGAGAAATACCAAAAGAGTGACTTAGTGAGATAGTGTGATCTACTAAGTGTTTGCACTCAAAGTTGTAATCTCTTATTGATTGCATAGTGGAATCCAGCCAAGAAGGCTGTTAGCGTGGGAGAGTGGACGTAAGCTTGGATTAAGCCGAACCACTATAAATCTCGTGTTCTTATTCTCTTCCCTAACTCCTTTATTTTACTCAAAGTTTATTATTCCGCATATATTTGCCAAGGTTTATTTCATACTAGCACTCTCAATTGGTATCAGAGCCAAGTGCTCGGTTTATAAAAGTATTTTTACTTTTGAGCTAAAGATTCTTTATGGCTAGTATGTTGGCACCAGGACTTATGGAAGGGCAAAGCAACACAAGGCCACCATATTTTGATGGAAAGGAATACGACGTATGGAAGAACAAAATGAAAGCATTCCTAAGATCCAGAGATCTCTTACAATGGGATGTTGTGGAAAGAGGAATCAACCCCATTGCTGCGTCTACATCAAATAAGAATGGCAAAGACAAAGAAAGCAAACCCCCGCTCCTATGTCTCGGATGGAGATGTCCAAAGAGAAGCGCTTGATGCGAAAGCAATTTATTCTTTATATTGCGCTTTATCTCTTGCTGAATATAACAGAATCTCTTCATGTGAAACAGCAAAAGAAGTTTGGGATAAACTTCATGTTACATATGAAGGGACTGATCGTGTAAAAGAGACAAAAGTAAACTTCCTACTCGGCAAATATGAATCCTTCAAGATGAAGTAAGGAGAATCAATTGGAGATATGTTTAGCCGTTTTACAGAAATTGTAAATGGTTTAGCATATCAAGGTCAGCAAATTTCTTCCCCGATGAAGGTCAACAAACTCTTGCGAGGTCTCTCAAAAGAATGGAACCATGTCAAGACCTCAATCCGGGAGACTCAAAGGATTATGCCACTCTCCGTTGATGAATTGATTGGCACTCTTCAATCCTATGAAGTGGAACAACTCAATGATGAAGATCCCGAAGGTAAAAAGTCCATTGCTTTAATATCTAATGCTGTTTTTGATGAAACAGACTCAGAAAATGACATGGACAACGAAGAACTTGCTTTTATGATTGAGAAAATCAAAAAGTTGAGTAGAAAAGGAAGGATATTCGATGGAAGAAATCAATACAAGCAGAATGGCCATAAAAGAATCATGAAAGAAGATGACGAGCAAGGAAATCTATGCTTGATGGCACATTCAAAATCTGAGTCGACTCGGACATAGACTCGAGAATCAAAGGCGATTGCATACGACTCGGAATCAAAGCGCTCGAGACATAGACTCAGAATTAGAGTCTGATTTAGACACAGACTCAGAATTCGATGAAGAAATCGAGGATTGTCCTAAAGTCTGGAGACCTATCAAGAAAAAATGGGTACCAAAGAAAAGATAAGTTATTTTTGCGGGATATAAAGAAGAAAGAAGAAAGAGGATTTGGTAAGGAATTTTTTTATTCTCAATTTGATTTGGGCAATAATTCTCATTATGCTTGATATTCGATATATCCTTGGTTGATTGAGATTTTATAATGATCATATTTTGCTTTATGGAAGAAAGAATCGTATGATTTATTTTTGTGATTTGTGAGTTAAGATTTGATTTAGTACGTGTGATTATTTGAGATAATTCAGATTATTTGGTTTAATTTTATGCTCTCAAATTATCATATTTTGCAAAGTAAAAATCCGATTCTACGTTATACTAATTTTGCAAGATATTTTTTTCTGAGATATTCAAGGATTTTATTCTCTCGATTTTATTGTACTATGACTAAGTGAGAATTTATTTTTCAAAATATCATTGTGCATAATATTCTTTCTTTGAATACTCTGTTATGATGAATTAAGAAAGAATATTTGATTATGGAGATTTTCTATTTTACTCTAACGTCAAGGAAGGATCCAAATTGATGGATACCAAAAAGGGAAATGAGTTGATTGCAGGAAATTCTTTAAGGGAAGGATGATTGCGAATCTACGCAAATTTTGGTGCAATCAGAAAATATCTCCTGCGACAATTGAAGATTGGGGGAGAAATCAAATCCAAAAGAAAAGGAAAAGAATCGTGATCATCTCAAAAAGGCAACAAATTGAGGGGGAGCTTTGATCCATTATGGAAAATCTTTTTGGATTGATCGTGATCTTATTATGAATGGAAGGAAAGGTAAATGTGTCAGAATTGTTAAGATCTACAAAATCCGGTTAGTGCATCTTTTATTACATTTTGTCATTAACAAATCTCTTATTGATATTATCATTTTATTATGACAAAAATGGTACGTGAATTTCATGATGCATCTGTGATTTTCATTGGATATTTCATGATATATATGATCAAAGAGAGTTATATTGCATATCTTTAATATTCGACTTGCTTTATAAAAGCTGATTTTCGAAATTGTGATTCATGCAAGATATTTGTTATCATTCTCTACGTGAATCCATTATTATCGCTTTTTGATTATGTCAAAAAGGGGGAGAAGATATGAATATGCATATGTGTTAATTGGTTGATATTATTTATTGAGCTGCGATTATTTTTCTATATATTATTATGCTCAATCTATTTGCTATCTTATGATATCATTTGATTTAAAAGTATGTTTACAAATCTGCATATTCAGAGATTGTTTTGTCATCATCAAAAAGGGGGAGATTGTTAGGGAAATCCCTTATGATGTTTTGAAGATGACAAAATAAATCAAAGGCTACTAACATGTTTAATGGTTAAGTAATAGACCATGCAGATAATAGAACATGTAAAGGATATTGTCAAAGTCGAAGACGGCCGTAAGACCGAACGTAACACATGTCCGAAGTATATTTCGAAGATTTCCGGACTTCGTGTCAAAGTCTCAAGCATCGGACTCAAGACTTAAAGTCTAAAGACTCGGATTGTAAAGTCTAAAGACTCGGACTTTACATCAGATTCGATGAATCGTAACTCAAGCCCAATCATACAACGGCTAGTAATCTGGTTTGGATTCCACATCAAGATTGATTTGATTGAAGACAAGAACTTTCTACACGAAGAAGCTTTACTTATGGAAACCAAGATTTCGTTTGTATGGGCGATCGGAATCAATTTGGGATTTTACCTTTGTCACTCAACGGCTACCAAATCTTCTAGATACGAGCTGTCCAATGGGTATATTGGAAGACGATTCTCCGGGATGATGTCCAACGGCTAGTTTGGAAGTGGAGGAGTATTTAAGGAGATCATGGACCGATGAGCAAGTAAGAGACGGAGCGTAGAATTTATAATTCCAAAGTCTGAGCAACCTTCGATTATACACTTGTCTTTGGAGAGCTTAAACGTTTGTGATCGTGAGAGAAATACCAAAAGAGTGACTTAGTGAGATAGTGTGATCTACTAAGTGTTTGCACTCAAAGTTGTAATCTCTTATTGATTGCATAGTGGAATCCAGCCAAGAAGGCTGTTAGCGTGGGAGAGTGGACGTAGGCTTGGATTAAGCCGAACCACTATAAATCTCGTGTTCTTATTCTCTTCCCTAACTCCTTTATTTTACTCAAAGTTTATTATTCCGCATATATTTGCCAAGGTTTATTTCATACTAGCACTCTCAAAGGGTTCTTTTCTTTTCATTTCAAGAGGATTGTAAAAGAGATTGATGGGACAAGGAAACAGAGGAGAAAAATATGGAACCCCAAATCCGAGAATAGCATAAATGTTTCTCAAGACTCAAACTCGAAGCTACATTCAAACAGAAATAGAAACTCTCAGAGAACTCATCAGAAGAAAATGGAGCAATCAAAGTGGGAAATAGAGAAGGGCATGGAGCCATCGATTACCTTAGGAGTTCTCAAACGACACGACTCACCCACTGTTGTGATCTGCTTCGATCCTCAGCCCTGGACGTTGGATCACCAACGTACAACACTATACTATGCGTTGAACTCTGCTGATTGCTGATTACTGAGTACTTAAAGAATGCTGGTTATTGCACGTGTAATATTTGCAACATTATGCGGAAGTTACGGGGAAATTTCGCGGTTGCTTCCTGACTTGACTTACCTTTTCTTTTAACAAAAAAGCAGGAAAGAAAACCAACTTGCAATAAAGATGCTTCTCGTCCTCGCTTTTTCTACTGTCCACGCTTGAATGATGTCGACTGCTTGAAAAATACTGAGTTATTCCACCCGCAATGTCGTCAGCATTATGCGGAAGGTGCGTGCAACCTACGCAGGTGCTTTGATTAAAATTTGATAGTACGACTTGACTTGACTTGCTTTTGTTGGGGTTTCATGAATCATGTATAAGAAAAATTAACAAAATAAACGCAGCGGAAACAAAGATATATTTTACACATAATTCTCCTTAGGCGTTGTTCGTGTGTTTTAATCAAAAATCTAAACATAAAATGGAGTTAAACGAATTACCTCTCGAAGCGTGCTTTAAACAAGTCGGTTCGGATGTTCTACAGTTCGAGTCCCACAAGCGTCGGACCTCTAGTTCAGACACACCAACAACGAACGTCGAACGGAAGAGAGAATTTCGGATATTCACCACTTCGATCGTGCTAGCAATCATGTGGAAACAAACCGTCGTATCCTTGATGTATAATAGTCACGGCCCGAACGAGATAATGTTCTTCTTTCTTGCGTCTCAAAGACTCAAGAACACGCATACACTTTGCTCTCTATTTTAGCAAAGCATCTTCTCTCTAAAAACACAAAATGCACACCCACCTTTTCTCTGTCTTTTTAACAAAAATGAGCACACCTCTCGTCGCACCAATTTTTAACTCTTTTAAGGCATTTATTGGACAAGCACTTCACGGTTCAGCAACGGTTGCTGATCGTGGGATGAGCAACCGTTGCTGATCCTCACGATTATGCACGATTGTGCATAAACGGTCAGCAACCGCTGACCGTTCGTGCACAATTTCGTGCATGATGGTCAGCAGTTGCTGATCGTGCATGCTACGTGCATGATGGTCAGCAACTGCTGACCATCTCACACGATTTTGTGCAAATCGTGCATGTGCACGATTTCGTGCACATGCACACTTTAATTTTTTATTAGTTAATTAATTAATTAAACGGATAAAGGATTAATTAAAATAACATAATCCTTAGCAGCTTTAGGGCATTTTCTAACAATCTCCCACTTGCACTAAAGCCAACTTGTTTGGTATGTTAACATATATCTACTTTGGGCATGCGTGTGCATCATATGCAAGTAGGCTTGTGACTATGATACAAATTAAATTAAATCTCATTTAATTTAATTTCAAATCGACTCAATTCGATTGTAGTAATTGCAAACACATTTGCAAAATATTTCTCTCTTGTTCCACGTCATCCTAGTTGTTTATGGTGTGTGACATCCCTAGGTTCATCACTAAGCTGGTAGTAAGACTTGTACTAACACATTAGTACTTCCAAAAGAATTAATTGTCCCGATTAATCTTTTAGGTCCTACAAGCCACGATTGACATCTAGCAATATGTCATGGTTACCCAGATAGTCTGAATGCTTTAAGAACATAATGAACCTGTCAGCTTTGGCTACGGTGTAATTCAATCCCCTCGTCTTACTATGTCCCGATCAAACAAAGACCATGGAATATTTGTCAAGTCATTAATTCGATCATATGCACAAATCTAATTGACATGCATTTTATTCGAGACATAAACAATTTATTCTCGGTTACAACCCCGGCCGAGGATTTCAATGCAGTGTCACAATTAGATCGCATAGGACATCATTATCATACCTTGCATATAACAAGGAGACAGATTCCATATTGCGCACACGTGTAACTTCGTATATGAACAAACTATGACCATCAAGTATAATGACGGATCGACGACTCGACATTATGTGCACTCGTGAACCATAGTTGTTCGATACACAAGTTAACATTGTGCCTCAGGTCTAAGGATTATTTACACAAGACCAAAACATGAACAATTAGACATTGACCACGCTAAAAGCTTCCATGTCGCTAATCGTTCCATATGCGTCACGTTCAATGAATTTTTCTAATACAAACGCCTGTGTTCTAACTCAGGCATCATAATACCCAATGACATGTGACTCATCATTTCCTTAAGTATCCAATACTTAATGGCGAAGTTAAGAACACACCGGTCTCAACAGGATTATTAATATCCACTTAATAATCCATCGACCGGGAACAATTTAAAGATTCAGTCTAACTATGAACCCGTCACATATATTTTTGACGTCTCAAGAATAGGTCTAGTTGCAACTGATCTTATGGAATCATTCATCAATATAAAATAATTGGACAAATGAATGATTATGTCGTTGCCGTTAATTAAATAATAATAATGAAAGTACAACTGAAATCCCTAATATGTAACTATTACATAGTAGCTTTAGGGCATACATCCAACAATTTCCCAGTTGCACTAAAGCCAACTTGCGGTACCTCAAACCCATTTTGTCAATATGTCTTTCAAAAGAAGATCGAGGTAAGGCCTTAGTGAAGGGATCGCCACGTTTTCGCCGAGGCAATTTTCTGCAAGGCGATATCACCTCTCCCAACAATTTCTCTGATGAGATGGAAACGTCTCTCAATATGCTTGGACTTCTGGTGAGACCTTGGTTCCTTAACTTGAGCTATTGCCCCATTGTTGTCACAAAACAATGTGATCAGTTGCTCAATTGAAGGAACGACTCCAAGTTCAGAAATGAACTTCTTCATCCAAGCGGCTTCCTTTCTTTGCTTCGAAGTAGCTACATAATCCGCCTCGGTGGTGGAATCGCGGTTATGCTTTGTTTGGAACTTTTCCAACTAGCGCACCACCATTGAATGTGAAGACAAACCCAGACGTAGACTTATAATCATTAGGATCCGATTGAAAATCGGAATCGGTATAAACTACAACTTTAAATTCTCCTTCTCCATATATCAAGAATAAATCTTTAGTCCTTCGCAAGTACTTAAGAATATTCTTGATTGCTATCCAATGCTCTTCTCCTGGATCAGACTGATATCTGCTAGTAATACTTACAGCATGCGCAATATCAGGTCTAGTACATAGCATAGCATACATTATGCTTCCAATAGCGGATGCATATGGTATCTTTGCCATCCGCTCTCTTTCTTCAGGAGTGTTGGGACACATCTCCTTAGAAAGACGGATCCCTTGCTTAAAAGGCAATAATCTTCTCTTGGAACATTGCATGTTAAACCGTGTTAACACTTTGTCTATGTACGTAGATTGTGAGAGGCCAATCAATCGTCTTGATCTATCTCTATAGATCTTGATACCTAAAATGTAGGTTGCCTCTCCTAAATCTTTCATGGAGAATTTCGTGACAAGAATAGTTTTATCGATGATATCATTGGTACATCATTTCCAATCAAAAGTATATCATCGACATACAAAACTAGAAATGCAATTGCACTCCCACTGATCTTCTTATATACACAAGGTTCATCCGGATTTTTGATGAAGCCAAACGATTTGACTACCTCATCAAACGGATGTTCCAACTTCCGGAGGCTTGTTTGAGTTCATAAATGGATCTCTTAAGCTTACACACCTTCCGTTTTTCACTATTGGATTCAAAACCCTGTGGCTGTTCCATATAGATGTCCTCATCGAGAAAACCATTTAGAAAAGCCGTTTTGACATCCATTTGGAATATCTCATAATCAAGGTGTGCAGCTATAGCCAACATAATCCGAATGGATTTTAGTATGGCCACTGGTGAGAAAGTTTCGTCATAATCAATTCCTTCTTTTTGACGATATCCTTTCGCCACCAGCCGTGCTTTGTAAGTTCCAATTTGACCTTCAGCATTCATCTTCCTCTTGAAGATCCATTTACAGCCAATTGGTACAATACCATCAAGCAGGTCAGTTAAGGTCCATACCTCATTGGAATACATTGAATCCATTTCGGATTTCATGGCTTCTAGCCATTTACCAGAATCGATGTCCAACATCGCCTCCTCATAGGTTTTAGGATCATCGGGTTGATCACTATCATTCACAATGAATAATGGTTCAATATGATCAAGGCGAGTGTCTATAACGAGCGAGGTGGGCGAGACGTTCTCGCACTTCTCCTAAGAGGTTGTGTATCGAAGCTCCCCGAATCGAGGTTGGTATCTCGAACTCGGTTATTTGGTACTTCATTATTTTCTTCTTGTAAGACTATTTTCCGCTTGACACCACTTTCTTGGATGAACCGACTCTCCAAGAAAGAAGCGTGCTTGCATACCAAAATTCTTTAGTCGAATGAAAATAGAAATAATATCCAAGAGTTTCCTTTGGATATCCAATGAAGCGACCTTGTTCGAGATCTTGCCTCCAATTTTTCCACTTTCAGCTTTTCGGAAAATTTGGACAACCCCAAATCTTAATATGATTAAGACTAGGTTTCCTACTATGCCATATCTCATAGGGCGTAGTTGGAACAGATTTGGACGGCACTCTATTCAGTATATATACAGCTATCTCAAGGGCATATCCCCAAAGGGATATTGGCAAATCGGTGTAACTCATCATAGATCGTACCATATCTAATAAAGTACGATTTCTTCGTTCGAATACACCATTATGTTCGGAGTTCCGGGAGGTGTCCATTGTGATAAAATGCCATTCTCTTTAAGAAATTCCAGGAATTCAGTACTAAGGTATTCACCTCCTCGATCTGATCGAAGAGCCTTAATACATTTTCTTGTTTGTTTCTCAACTTCAGCCTTGAATTCCTTGAACTTTTCAAAGGATTCAGATTTATACTTCATGAGGTATAAATAACCATACCGTGATCGATCATCGGTGAAGGTAATGAAGTAATTATAACCACCTCTAGCAGATTCATTAATTGGTCCACATACATCTGTATGTATTAATCCTAATATGTCAGCAGCTCGCACACTTTGTCCCACAAAAGGCGCTTTGGTCATTTTTCCTAGAAGACATGCCTCGCAAGTTGAGTATGACTCAAAATTTGAAGGATCAATATATCCATCATTACTCAACTTGTTAATTCCGTCTTCTCCAATATGACCTAATCGGAGATGCCAAACATACTTTTTATTTGGACCGTCTCTAGGGCGTTTATTAGTTATGGCATTTATATCAATTCTATTTTGCTTATTGACATTGGTAATCGCATTACCGGACATTGTAATGGTATAAAGATTGTTGGTTAATAAGCTAGAACCAACACATATTCTATTATGATAAATAGAACATACATCATCAGTAAAAGAAAATTCATAATTCTCTTTACCCAAACGAGGTACAGAGATGATGTTCCTAACAGCATTCTTATAATGCAAACGGTTCTTTAAAACCATTACATGTCCAGAAGGGAAACATAAACGAAAAGTCCCTATAGCTAATGCAGCAACTCTTGCTCCATTGGCAAACGTCAGGACAATCTCATTTCGCCCTAGCATCCTGCTTATTTCCAGATTCTGCAAAGACATACAAATATGTGAACCCATGAGCTGGATTCAGCACTAACCATAAGATTAGTTTCAATAAGCATAGACACCATACCTTTATAAGGTCGATTCTTGGGCTTGACCTTCAAGCTCGCGAGGTACCTCTTACAGTTCCTCCTCCAGTGCCCTTTGACACCACAGTAATGACATTTCCCTTTATCAATCATGGGCTTTGGTTGCACAACAGGTTTGGCAGGCCTCTTCCATTTATTCTTCTTTAAAACAGTCTTACCCTTTGAAGAAGAAGCCTTAGCCATAGCCACTACATTTGGCCTCGTGTTATGCATTTCCTTCTCATAAACTACCAGTATGCTATGTAACTCCGCAAGAGTTTTATCCATCTTATGCATGTGGAAGTTTTGGACAAAACCAGAGAAGGAATCGGGTAAAGATTGGAGGATCAAATCCACAGCTAACTCATTATCCATAACGAGATTCAGCCTAACCAATTCTTCAATGTGCCAGATCATTTTCAAAGCATGATCATTAATAGATGATCCTTCAGCCATCCTCATACGGTACAATGCCTTAGATATCTCATATCTAGAGGTTCGACCATTCTCATCAAAGTATTCCTTTAAGTGCAAAATGATCGACCCAGCATCTTCCATAGATTCATACTTCTTCTGTAATTCATTATTCATAGAAGCAAGTATATATGACCTAACTTTTAAGTCATCGTCACGCCACTTATCATAAGTGACACGCTCCTCTTGGGTCCCACCCTCAGGAAAGGAGGTTGGCATCTTTTCATCAAGCACATACCCAATTTTTTCTGAATTGAGAACAATTCTCAAATTCCTCACCCAGTCAGTGAAATTGGGTCCAGTCAAACAATTCTTGTCAAGTATAGAAGTGAGTGGGTTTGTGGTCACCATTTTCAGAGTAATAATAGATATCTGTTGCAGAAAATAAATTGTTAGCCGTTGTATCTTTCAAAGTAACTATTTCATTTTGGTCTTTAAATGAAATAGATCCTCCCACTAAATTTATCTTTGAATCCCATACTCCTTAAGATGGGAAGCGGTAATCTTTGTTAGGTAAAGATTACTAGTGGGGATTGGAGTCCTATTAGTCCAAAGTCCACCTCACCTAACAGTTATTGGTGTCCTATGAACTTAGTGAGTGAACCAGCTTGTTCAACGCATCATATGCGAGTCCCAATCATAACTTCGGCCTCTAGACCATGAAAGCCTCACCTAACAGTTATTGGCATCATGATCATAGTTAAGTCTAGCCCATCGTCTCATGCAAGTATTGAAAACACAAATGATTCCCTCACGACGGTTATTAGAAATCATTTGGCTCCAACCCCACAAAGCATCATATGCATAATGGAGTGGTCCGATATTATAAATGGTAATCAACCCCTATGTATCCATAACCGGTTAATTAACCACTATAATATTGGATCAAACCACGACGATGGAAGGCCACAAGTCCGAAACCCGTTTCGACTTAATATTATTAATAAGGAGATTTTGGTCGTTATTAATGGTCTCACTTTGCACATTAACCGGTTTAACATGCACGATAACAAAAACATAATAAATAAATAGATATCACATAACATCTATCCTATGTGGTGATCATGGAATTATGGTTTAATGGGTCTCGAGCCAAAGAGACCCATTTAGCCATTTTAATATTTTAATAATATGGACCTGCTCTTCACTTTTTCTTCAATCTTTGAACTCTTCAAAGACCGGGCCCAAAGAGCTCACCGGTTTAATGGCTCCTCCAATGGCTCCTCCTCTCTTGTAGTATTTACATCAACAATTGAAATACTAAACTATACTAAAATTACATATTAAGAAAAATTAAAGTAAAATAAAAGGAAGGACGCAGCCTCCATTTAATAATTACACCCCCAAAAAGAATACTGTAATCATCATACATTCATCCATACAACAATCACAACAATTAGGGATTTTTCCATGATCACCACCCTTCCTTACGAACCATAAATTCAAAATTTAAAGCTCTGGAAGGCATGCATAAAATTCTGCATATCATTTGCAAAATATAAACATCAAGTATAACAAGTTACGGATTTTTGATTTAAAATTGATTTAGTTCTAATTTTTGCTTTGTTGATTAAATTTATCACATAAATCAATCAACTTCTATAGGCCACATAAGAGCAAGAGAACCAATTCTCTTAACAAAAGTAAATTGGCCATTAGAATGCAAAAATATATTTGAACTATAAATCAATTAAACGCACGAAAACGCCTAAGGTTGGCTCTGATACCACTATTGGGGTTTCATGAATCATGTATAAGAAAAATTAACAAAATAAACGCAGCGGAAACAAAGATATATTTTACACATGATTCTCCTTAGGTGTTGTTCGTGCGTTTTAATCAAAAATCTAAACATAAAATGGAGTTAAACGAATTACCTCTCGAAGCGTGCTTTAAACAAGTCGGTTCGGATGTTCTACAGTTCGAGTCCCACAAGCGTTGGACCTCTAGTTCAGACACACCAACAACGAACGTCGAACGGAAGAGAGAATTTCGGATATTCACCACTTCGATCGTGCTAGCAATCACGTGGAAACAAACCGTCGTATCCTTGATGTATAATAGTCACGGCCCGAACGAGATAATGTTCTTCTTTCTTGCGTCTCAAAGACTCAAGAACACGCATACACTTTGCTCTCTATTTTAGCAAAGCATCTTCTCTCTAAAAACACAAAATGCACACCCACCTTTTCTCTGTCTTTTTAACAAAAATGAGCACACCTCTCGTCGCACCAATTTTTAACTCTTTTAAGGCATTTATTGGACGAGCACTTCACGGTTCAGCAACGGTTGCTGATCGTGGGATGAGCAACCGTTGCTGATCCTCACGATTATGCACGATTGTGCATAAACGGTCAGCAACCGTTGAATCTCGTTATGGATAATGAGTTAGCTGTGGATCCATTTATTTTGCAAATGTGTTTGCAATTACTACAATCGAATTGAGTCGATTTGAAATTAAATTAAATGAGATTTAATTTAATTTGTATCATAGTCACGAGCCTACTTGCATATGATGCACACGCATGCCCAAAGTAGATATATGTTAACATACCAAACAAGTTGGCTTTAGTGCAAATGGGAGATTGTTAGAAAATGCCCTAAAGCTGCTAAGGATTATGTTATTTTAATTAATCCTTTATCCGTTTAATTAAATAATTAACTAATAAAATAATCCTTAGCAGCTTTAGGGCATTTTCTAACAGCTTTTCCATTAATAAATGGATTCGTTGAGGAAATGTCATGGGAACGTGAAGCGAGCAAAGACACCACGATTACGCTGCTGCCCGGTGAATTTCCATAGAGGTTGTCAGCCGATCCATTCTAGGAAATTGTTAGAAACTTGTCCCACATCAATTAATAAGGATGGACTTTGATATTTTGAAAGAAGATTTTTACGTAAAGAAATCGCAACTATATCTAGATAATTGTTTACCCAAACATATAAAATACTACTTCATTTATGGAATGGAAATGCTTGCTATAAGTAAAAATTGAATATGGATCATTACCTAAACATCGATTCTTAAATTGCATGTATGTCATTGTGTAAACTCCGGTAGTGAAATATTTTCTCGTGTTGCCTATTTAAATGATGAAATGAATGTTTGGTTTAATTTGGATGGCAATAGATCTATTTAGTATTCAGGTGCTCTGTTTTTTCAAATGTTGCACATTCAGTTGGTTTCAGTTTCAATTTCATGACCTTTTCCACAAAAATTCAATTGACAAATCACACCAGAAAGGGTCATCAAGTGACCGTGAATTTGCTCCCATAAAGACGCAAGCAACTTCCCAAGGGCTTTCGATTGAGCTTCCTTGAAACCCCCATCACCTCATCCACCGAAAGGTGTTGTGCTCACCTCACCTTGTCATATGAATGTGGGGACCTAAATGTGAATATGATTCCCCAGCGTTCAAGAGAATACAAAAGCTGTCAGCTCGGAACCTTAAAAGAGAATCCACGTCAAAATAAAAAATCTCAGGCCCACAATACCAAGCACTTCAAATATGTACTAGTTGGAAACTTGACGGTCACATGGCCATCAGTACCCCTCTTATTATATCTTTCAATCTCCAAGCAAACTGTGCGGTTGAATCCCTTTCTTTCTTAAACTAGTCTGTTAGTTGGTCTACAAACTCCTTCGTGCCATCAAATCCTCCTCCTCTAAAAGCATATAGACAAAACAAGCTGAAGGAGGAGGATCCGAATGACTGAGTTGCTAGGTTGCGCGACACCTCTGCTTTCCAAGGATCAACTTCATATGTCTATCTCCATAATACATTTCGCCACACGAATGGGCACATTGATTGTTCAATGGAGCATCTTGTGGATAATGGCCGATGTACATCAATTGGAAGTCAAGTGAAGTTCCACGCATTTGAAGAATGAAATTAATGTTTAGTTGATTTCAATTGATAATGACTCCTGCAGTAGCAACAACGCATGATTTAGCCTATGCTTATGGTCTATTTAGCAAGCAAGCACCTTCATGATAAAGGAAAAGCTGCTTTGCTTGGATACATCGAGTAAAGGAGTAGAGAAAAGTGATGAATTTCCTCCCCCTTCTTCTCGTAAAGGTTAGAAAAATTTACTTCATTGTGCTCCTCTTCCCCTCCTTCCCAAATAAAGCATAAATATACGTTTTGCCCTTGGGTCTTGTTAGATACTAAATAGAAGAATTTCTTATGATTGGGAACACAAAATCGCACTAAAATTATCCAAAATACACCTAAAAAACGGCATGCAGCTTAAGACTATGAGGCATGAATTGAAGGAAGCATAACGGTCTTGGTTTAAAGAGGTTTCAAAGGTTTCCTCTAAAAAAGCAAGAGCAAAGTGAGTCAAGTAATTCGGAGTTGCCTTATTATAGACAATAACGATCTCACAACCACTTTTGCATAGTCAAGTAAGACATCATTACAAGCCGTGCGATCATGTTGTGATGCCCAATAGTTGAACAGGTTCTTTCTTTCGGCCGACGAGTGGACAGGTTGGGATTGGGCTGGCAAAGATTGTCACATATGTGCGGTCAGCAAAACTCGTGCATCACGTGAAGGGAGAGTGGGACATTCCCTGAGCAGTACCCCGTGCTTGTATAGATGTGAATGCGATTATTGATAGTTGAATAGCCACTTAATATTAGCATGACAAGCCATTCTCTTGACAGTAGCATTTGTAACATATCCTGCCTTGAAGGACAATATAATCCAATAGAACAAAACGAACATGTATCATGGCTAATCAGCTGAGAATGGGCTTGATTGAATCTAAAAGCAATTGCACTTTTGCCATCCTGAACCACTTTCCACGGTCTTTTTCATCCTCGACAAGTTAAGTCATCTAGCAGCAGTTGAAGCATCATGGTATGCATTCAATGACCTGCAATCTCCCGCAAGCTCCTAACATAAGTAGATGTGCCTCTTCCAAATCCAACCGTATAAGAGGGGATGTAAGAAGTCAGCCTTCGATACATGCTTAAATGTGGAAATCCACGAAGAGAGTGAACGGAAAGAGGGTTAATTCAGGTCCGCAGGGAAGTATATCATCTATCTAGGAGAGCAATTAAAACCAAGAAATGTACCTATTAATTATACTGGCAAAACGGAAAACCTCATGACCGTCATTCATGTCAAGAAAACGAGAGGGAGAAAACGGATCCCTCTTTCCCTCTTGCCAAGAAGTGAAGTGTTTCTCAAAACGCTGACTGCTTGTTCCAACGAAAAAGCAGAAAAAAGATGACATCCTACAATCTAGTTAGCGCCTTCTGAACATAGGGCGGCCTTGCTTTCTTCCCATAAGACTGTCTACCCGAATAAGGCCTCGAGTTGATCAAATTCTTAGCATATGCTAACTAACTCGGATTATAATACGTTCCTCGTACCTGCAGGAATATTGCATAAATTTAGATAGGCGTTATGAACAGGGAAATTGCCTTCATCGAATATTAATTCAGGTTGGTTTGTGCAAAATGGCAAAACTCAAAAGTGTTACATTTGAGTCCTTCTCGAAGGGGCAAATTCGAATAGGAGCAAGCAGGCAACAGCAAACTATTAAAATCTGGCTTTATTTAATTGACCAAGAGAAGAAATTACAACAGCCTTTATCTATTTAATAAAACACAACAAAAATGGAGGACACGGGGTTTTTGTCATGGACTTATGACATATTACGTACTTGAAACCATACTTGCCTAAATCATGAAATCCTTAATGTCATGCTCTAAGGTACAGGTATACCAAAATTATTTTTTCATGATAATAATAGACTCCCAGAAAATAATTGTCATGTCATGCTCCAAGCCTTGATTTTATAAAATTTCCCGATCTTTATACTTAAATTTTCAAATGGCCAATCAGATGCAAAAGTTACTATTTACACGTCCTTTCGTGGACTAAATCCCAATTTATAGGATGCTTCTATTCAAATTCCCAGAAAAGATGAGCTCTCTACTTTTGCTGGGATGTAGCGATAGAAGTTTCAAGAATGCAAAAGATATTATAGGAAAAAACATGAAATGCAATTTTCACATTGTATAGTGTATTTGTTTTCTCCAATGACGCTTTTAATAATTGGACAAAAAAATTGAAATCCAGGATGTAATCAGAGAAAAAAAAATTATCATTAATATTTTTCTATTAACACCATATATATCTAAAATGGAGTTTCTTGATAGTGACTTGTTAGGCTAGTATTCTGGGGCCTGCATTTCTTCCGCTTTTCGACTGTTAATTTTATTATAGTCATGCACTAAGTATGATTGATATTTTAAGAGCAATTCTTGCGATAAAGAAATAAATGTATTTAAACAGACTTTCAATATACATTTATTAGCCATTTATTGATTCAAAATTAATGATTTTACATTCATAAACTGTGCTTCAAAATATTGCCATCCAAATTCTGAATTCAAACTCAATAATATATTAACTTTGTGGAGTAAGAAGACAATAAATAAAAACTCGGTTTAATGTGTGCAAATCTTACTTGGGAATAATTATTTGTGATAGGTTAATAAAAAAAAGAAAGGTTGTGCAAAATGTTAAAAATTAATTCTGAGGAGAGATGTGGATGTGATTGGGATAAAGGTGTGATGACTATGCTATCTTAAAAGTATGGTGTGGCATAGAGAAGTCTAATTTGAGAAATAGCTTCAAGAGAGATCTTTTAGTACTCATCCAGAAGACACAAAAATCCCAGTTGCTTTTGCTTACTCCTAGGAGCTATCATTCTCCATGGCATAATCGTCTTGCAGTCGTTTCGTTTTGTACAGTGGATATTTTTAAAATAGCAAGTAGTTACATAAAAAGAGTTAAAAATAACGTTCAATTCCATTATTATTCCGGACCCCATAAATATTTCTTTTCTTTTGTTTAAAATAGAAAAATATGTGAGTTTCGAGGAATAGAGAGTAAGTATTAGGATACCCTGAGCTTCTCATTTTCATATATAAGTATATCTTTTTTTGTTCCTTGATAGTTTATAAGGTTGTTCAACATTTATTTTGCAATTGTAATTACATGCTCTCTTTATCCAATTGTTTACCATCAATCAAAAAATGACTACAATTTAAGGAGAACATACTCAAAAGAAATATAAATAATTTCGTCTCATTTTCAAGAATGCTTCCAAATAAAAGAAATAAAAAAATTCTTTCGAAATCCACAAGACCGATTCCTAATAGACCGGTCTCACGAAAGTGTCCTGTCGGAGTGGGCCCAAATAAGTATTACTGGATAAAAAAGAAAATAATTTATTTTCTCTGCGTACGAAATTCCCAAGGAAGAAATCATAAGGCTATTCTGTGGTGATGGAACTGTAACAAGACAAGTTGGAAAGAATTAGCCATGAATGACGATGATTTTTGTCGTAATCTAAAGGCATGAGCACGTATGAAAATACTAATTATGTCCAATTAGTATATCAAAAATAAAAAATAAAAATTATTTTCTTGCATATAAGTAAAAATTGCTCTTCGAGTATTCATTTAGAAGAGCCAATTATGTGAATCTCATATTGATTATAATTTCAATGATTGAAATTAATAAGATTTTTTTTTTTTTGCCTGAAAATTAACAAGACTATTGTGCATCGAAAGTCATGCTGTTGATTGCTTTTCTTTTCATGCCATCAGAATCGTGGGGGCAAAAATTCAGAAAATAGAAAGAAAGAAATATCGATTCTAGGGCCTCTAAAAACTATGAGGAAGATGGGGCCGTTTTTTGAATCCGTGTTTTCACACATCGATCATGCCATATCCCTTGTCATCCATCTAATGCAAGTGTTTCAATGTCATCCGTCTATTTAATTTGTGAACTGTTCAATCAACGTGTCAACTATCAATTGAGCATAATAAAATTGTTAGGTTTAAAGACACTACTAGATCGTTGTAAAAAGGTGAAAGATATGAGAATATATGGTACGTATATTGCAACGTACTGTATTACGACATGTCATAATAATTAAGAATGAGAATGTAATGTAAAATAAAATTGTTTTATGACATCCCGATGTATTACCGTAAAAGTGTTGATATGATGCAAAACATGGATGTGCGCCCGAGTATTTTCGGATGATGAATAGAATTAAAAAGAAAAAAAAAAAAAGATGATGAAGGTAAGAAAGAAATGACATCGCAACACTCTATGCGGGCAATTATTGCACGCATAATTTCCACGGGATTGCGCGGGAGGGGCGTAGAGCCTACGAAGGCGCTCTTTTTCGAAAGCAATGACTTCACTTCGATTTGACTTGCTTTTTCTATTAATAGAACAATTAGAAAATAAAAAGCAAAGGGCAATCACTGCAGGTGGGTTATTGCACGCATAATTTCATTAGCATTATGCGGAAGGTGTGTGCCCCCCACACACAGGTGCTTTGATTGACTTGACTTGCTTTTCCATTAATAAATGGAATCATCGGGGAAGTGTAATGGGAAGGTGAAGCGAGCAGGACAGCACGATTACGTTATTGCATGCTAAAACAGAAGGGTAAAGTAGTGTGAAGCACGAGCCAAGTGAGGAGTTTGGGAAAATTGGCGTGACTAAACAGGGAAGGGAATGGAGTAGTGAATTTCGGTAAAGGTTGTGAAGGATTGACAAGAACAGTTCCAAAGCTAACTTAAAGACTTGGACAAATATATCTTCAGCAGCATCTGCTCTTCACCGATATCTATAATTAAAACCCGTGGCATTGCTATGAAAAATCCCTATCCACATAATTTACACTAGATTGTCCGTAGCTCTTGCTTGTAGCGGACCGACCTTTATCTATTCACTTTGATGAATGCCGTGCTAAACTCTATTCATTTGTTGATCGATTCATTCTAAGAAATTATTCACAACTTGTCCTACATCAACCAATAAACTTTTAAGATTTTCAAAAGAGGGTTTTTACATAAAGAGATTGCAATTATATCTAGATAATTGTTCACAAGAACTAATAGAATATCACTTCATTTATGGAATGGAAATGTTTGCTAAAAATAAAAATCGAATATAGGTCATTACCTAAACAATGATTGTTAAATTGAATGTATGTGGTTGCACAAATCCTACTAATGAAATCTTTATCTTGCATTGCTTATTTATATGATGAAATGAATGCGATTTTTTTTTTTTTTGGATGATAACCGATCTATTCAAGTGCTACTTTTTTTTTTTCAAATGTTAGACATCCAGCTAATTCCCATTTCAATTTCATGACATTTTTCACGAAAATCACTTGGCAAATTACACCAAAAAGGGTCATGAAGTAACCATGAATTTTCTCCCATAAGATGCAAGAAACTTCCCGTGGGTTTTCGAGCGAGCTTCCTCAAAACCCTCATCACCTCCATGCTGTGCTCACATTATTTGGTTTTGTGGATGTGGGGTCCAAAATGTTATTATGATCAGACCCACAAAAGAAAATCGACACTAAAATCAAAGATTAATATCCTGAAAAACCTCAAACTAGTACGACAAATTTACCCAAAATTATTTTTTTTACCACAAAAAACCCAAAACTTGTATACTTTTGACAAATTTACCTCAAACTTGTATATATTTAACAAATTTATGCCAAATTAATACACTTGTGACAAATTTACCATCTGTTAGTTTTCGTTAAATTTTACTGTCAAATTATTAAGTTAAATGACACGTGACAATTGACGGATATATCAATTTGGGATTTTACGCTCTGTTTGTCATAGTTTACAATTTTTGTGATTTTTTTGTGGTATTAATCCAATTTAGCGGAGTGTATATTTATTACAAATTTACCAGTTTGGGTTTTTTTGAGGTCGAATAAATTAGGTTGAGGTAAATTTGTCATAAATGTACAAGTTTAGAGTTTTTTTATGGTGAGTCGGGGTAAATTTATTATAGGTGTATCAGTTTGGCGTTTTTCATGATCAAAAAAATAGTTTTTGGTAAATTTATCATAGATGTACCGGTTTGGAGTTTTTCAGGGCATTAACCCTAAAATCAACACCGACACAAATTTCGCAGGAAATGGATGCACGATTTCCATGGATTGATGACTACAAATGAGCCTTAATTCTACCTTCTTCTCGGTAGAAAGTATTCCCACCCCCAAAAAAAAAAAAAAAAAAAGATGATAAAATGAGAGCATCTTACGCTGCTTCTGGACCTTCCATGGGTAGCGCAACTTGAGCGGGTTTGAAATTGGAATACGAAAGAAAACCAAAGATATATGCACATCTCTCCAATAAAATAAAAATAAAAAATTGTTCATTTTGACCAATGCGATAGAATAATATTTGAAAAATGTCTGGTTTGTCCAACTTTATAGAAGGTGACACAAAGGTTAAATATATTTTGGGCCTCATATTAATTACGTCAACATAAATTGGAAGCTCAATCCTTTTAAGAGTTTGCATAGTTGGTTGAGAAAGGATATATTCATATTTGAAACTGTTCTGAATGGGAATAGGAATGTGGTGTTTAATGGGCCTTCAAGTAATCAAGCAGTTGCACCTTGTGCCCGACTATTTTATATAAGCGGTCAGCTTATATTTTCCGGCTCTCTACCCTATTGATTCTCCAGAGCTAGGTTCAGCCCGATCAAATTTCCATGTTTTTGATGATGTGAGATTGGATACTTTGGAACACAAATTCATTATTTAATTAAAGCATTTCCATGTTAACCAAAATCCGTCCTAGCATTATGAATGTTAAAGCTTTTCTTGAAGCTACAGGCATTGTTCTTTTCAATAGGTAGCTACAACTACAAGAAGCTTCAAAGAGGTTTCCTTAATTTTTTTTTTCATTGTACTTTATAATGTTAGAGGAGATAATTATTAAATTCCAATGCCATTAAATGTCAATGATGGTACGTGAGTCCCCTTTAATTAGGCAAGAAGAATAGGATATTGTGATTTTAGTAATTTCCCACTAACTAAAATGGTCATCCAGAAAGGATTATTTAAGAGATTCATTTTGGTAAGTGAGATAGGTTTTTCATTGCTCTTATTAACAAACACAAATAGAGTATAAAGAGATTAATGAAATGATTAACGCAACAGTTGAGAGAGGGTGAATTGATTATTTTAAGAAAATTGAAACTTTTTCATGTAAAACTTGTACAATAGTGTCTTGGTATAAGAGAGTGAATTGGTTGTTTTAAGAAAAATAATTTTTTCTTTCAAGAAGAACGTGGATCATGTATTGCTATAGGAGGAAAACTATCACGCAGATGCAGTACCTTGCATCCAAATGACAATAAAGGAGTTAAGAGAGATTGAAGAGATGCAAAACAGATTTGTACTGAATCGAACTTCCACTTAACCTAGTCCTCCCACAACAAGGCTGAGTAATCCTTGAGATTTTACCGTCTGTAGAGGATGCTACTCTTACATAAAGCTCAGTAGATGATTCTATAAAACGTGTACCTTTTACAACACTATGACTCACTCACTTCCTAGATCACGAAAGCACACTTCTACGGAGAACTTGAGTGAACACGGCTAAGGGGCTGCAAAGCTTCTCAGAGATTTGCTGGGTTGATATGTCACCAAAGCTGGAACCTATAAAAAGCGTTATTCATAAAGCATCACTAAATCCGCTAATGTTGATGAAGATTCATCGTTACAGGAGCCGTCTTGCACTCGCTTGGATTGATGCAGGGGCGTTGGTTTGTTCTGGACAGCCTGTGAAAGAACAGTAGAGCATGACAGACAAAACAGCAGGCGGCGGTGTCAGGTTTAAAGAAACGGGACAACAGCAGAAGCGTGGTGGCCTGGCCAGTAGTTCGCTCAAAGGGCTCGACAAGTGCTTGTAATTTCGCCGGGAACCTGCAAAGAATTAATCAAGAGACCACGGGGGCTGCTGTGGCATGCAAAGGACTCGCTGAGGGGTGCTTCATCGTTGTCGGAAATCCCCCAGATCAGACTAGGGCAAAATTAGATGATGAACTGCAGCGGCAAGGAGACGGGCAGCGCCGCGTTGGGCACGAGGCGTGGCTTGGACGAGTGCCGGAGCTTGCTGCTGACCTCCAGAGAAATCGCCTCCCTCTCTATTGGGCTCCACACCTCCCACAACTTCTCTTCTCACATTCCATACTCTTGACCGAATTTTCCAAAATGCACGTACGCAAATCTACCCCATGGATTATTGCCGAGTATTAATGATCAATTCTTGGCAATAATATGAAATTACTAACATGGCACATGTGATTTCAGTCACCTAAAGAATAATGAGCTTGGCCAAACTCGCTAAATTAAAGTCAGAACCATCAATTTGAATCCATCTATCACCAGTCCAATGCAAATGCAATAGAAAAATAAACTAAATAACAAATGCTCCTAAAACTATATGCTATGCAATTTAATTCTAATATTTTTGTTTAAGTACTAAAAATTAATCCCTAATTTGTTTCATGCGATAAACAACTAATTGGGCCGCCAAAATTTAGATATTAATAGCAATGCTTATCTATCAATTTACTATCTAATCACAGGCAATGTTAAATCAGATAAATATTTGACGCCTGATACGGGCGCAAACAATTTGAATTCCTAATTCCTTCCACCCACCCCCCAAAAAAAACAACAATTTTTCATTCATCAGCTAAAAATGTCCATGAATCAAATAAAAGTTCAGGTACTATATGATGGTTTCTAAAGGAGTCATTCTTGCCCCCACTTTGCTCTGAGACCCAATGTTTAAACCCTCAACATCTTCTCTTGTAAAGAAAGGGGATTCGAGACAACAATCGATTGATGAAATCAATCAAATGTCGAGATTAATAAGCAAAATGTGATGGTTTCTATATTTTGCCAGCCAGAAGATAAATAAAAAATAAATTAGATGAAGAAATAATCATAAGTTGCCACTTGGAAGCACCAATAGTAAAATGAAAATGGGCAGCGACTATGTAAAGAGAACTTCCATTAAGTCCAAATCTTAACAGGGTTGTAAAACAAACACATGATCCTCAATATTTCAAGCTTCTTACTGTATTATTACCCATATACATGCCAAGAGTTGAGAGAAATGTCAACTAGTCGACATTGAAACACATTCTGGTGACTGAAAGTTTAAAGAGAAATGACATCACAATAGTGTCTTTCTGAAATGACATCACAACATCATCCTGGAGAAAAGCTAAGTCTACTAACGATATATAAGCTCCCTAAAAAGAGGTTTTTAGAATTGCCAACAGTAAAGATTAAGTCCAAAGGAAACAGGCTCTCTGCTGAAAACAAAATTCAAATGTGAAATGAAATACAAAATAACATTCATTCGCCTTTACTTTTGAGAGCTAATGTTATCCCCCATGTTAGAAAAACACTAACACCAGCAAAATTTGTAAAGAGAAACAGAATTTAGTAACAGGGCACTTACTTTTGTTGTAATGAGTGCAGATCTTGTTCTGATACCAATTCTATTGGTACAAATTCTGGACCCTGATAGTCCAAAAATTTTCAATTACAAGGAGGGGGGAAGAGGAAAGATGAAAAGACCAAAACATATTCGGATGCAGAAAGTGTATTCTGTATCATTTCAGTCCAAAACAAGGCCCAGATCTGGTCCACCTGCAAACTATGCTATCAAATTTAAGACAGCTACACGAGAGTTCTATGATATCTTTAGTACCCACTTGAGAGGACAACGTGAAACTGCACTCTTCAGCTTCTCTCTTTTGGTAAGAGAGAGGGAGGCTCAAGGGAAGGGAGGTCATTCATTCAACTAAGAACATCTCCAAGCTCTCAAAGCAGCCATATGAACCATAGTTTGCTTGTGAATTTGGTGGCAGATTTCCTCAACAAGATCAAGGAGCTTTTCCAAATTTGTAGCCCACGAGTTCAAGATATCATTGCTCTCCTTTGTTCCCACTAGGGACTTGGAAACAACCATTTTGGAGAGATGCTTTTCAGCTTCCTAAAATGGTCATAGAACTAACAGGTCATGCTGATAGAATATCATACAGGCTTGTATAATTACTATCATGCTGTCTCTCTAGCAGATGATAGTGTTGATTTATAGATCCAGCCATATGAATGACTAAAGGTTTCTACAATAGTGGTAACAGAACCCCAAAAACAGAGTTCCTTTCGTTGAGTGATTCCGCTACATAGATTTCTGAGCAAATTAAGAAAGCTTTAATCACGAGATATACTTTTGTAACAATGCAAATGGTGAGTCATAGTAGAGCTCCTCCCACACTTCTAAAGTGCATAAGAATTTCAGGCTCCATGGGACAAGAAATGGTTTCACAATGCCAGACATTGACTAAGCATAGTGTGTATGTGTATATATATAGGTCTGAAATATTCACTGAAAAAAACTATAGGCACAACATTCTCAACCTCAAGACAAGCCTTGGCCTTCAAGGCACCAAAACCTCTTTTCCACTTTTTTGGAACTTGTATCCAAGTCCAGCAACCATAACCCGCAGGTATCAGGGGCAGAGAGACTACCCAGGGTTAAATGAGGGGTCTAGGCAATCAGTCATAAAGATTGACATTGATAAGAGAAATAAATAAATGTTCAACATAATCAACCTGGATGCTGAGGCATAACAGCTATGCAAGTTTCCTCAAGGTAATCCTCGAGTAATACTTCAAAACGACAATAACATTCTGTAGAAAATAGAGTAAGTCGCATCAGCATGATGATCCAAAGAAAGCAAGGAAAAAAAAACAACAAAGTTCTATAATTACATGTTTGCCTATTCTCTGTCTAAGATCTTCTGCTGCCTTCTCAACAAGTGCACCTTCAAGTGTGGTTTTCTCATTCTCAAATTTATCTCTGAAATTACTCCAAAGAGCAGTTAATTGGATAACCTCCATTGAGACCAACTGTTTCAGCTGCAACCTGCATTAAAATAACAAAGGCACGGCCAACCAAATTCTATGGCAGATTATTGACCTATTGCAAGAAAATGTACAACCAAATACAAGAAACAATTCAAAGATGTACCTGATTTGGGGATTCTCTGAGACATTTTTAACTTCTAAAGTATTATGAAGGCTTGACTGCAACCGATCATGTGGTGACCAAACTAAGTACCAGCAGATTTTCTTAGAACTTGCGACTAATTAAATCACGGAATGAACAGCTGTGCCTTGAAAAAATCAGTGAAGACTTGACAAAGCCTCATATGAAAGAGCGTCACTGGTGGCGCTTTGGGTTTTCCCTTCGCTGAAGGAATCTCATATATTGCCATATAGCAAACCATTGTAATGACAGTAATAATTACATCATTAACCACATGAATGCGAGGTAAGGTGTGTGTTCAAATCCATTAAGTGCATTTCTAACATCAGAGTTTGCAATAAAGATAGAAAGGAAAAAGAGAATGCTGACGGATAAATAAAACCATGGGTTGAACCACAACCTGAATACCAGGTAGCGCTTGATCGGCAAAATTTTTTAGTTAAAACTAGTAGATACAATAGTAGAATAAGTAAAGCACCAATTCATCATATTGTGGTAGTAGATACAATAGTAGAATAAGAAAAGCACCAATTCATCATATTGTGGGTTCTTATTATATCGGTTTCAGCTCCAGAAGTGACGGAATATCAACTGGTGCTTCTTCCACAATACTTTCCTCTTCTTTAGGCTTTTTCTTCTCTTTGGAAGGATCTGCATCAAACACTGGGGGGCTCATTTTGTGGATCTGTGCATGGACATAGTCCTGGCGATCTAAGCTTAGAAGAACCTGCAAAACCATCCATTAGAAAACCGATCATAGTAAGAGAGCATAAACGGCTAAAAGCAATACAAAAATCCTGTACATGTTCAAGGATAAAGGCAATTTTCTCCATATTTGCCAATGATCCAAAATTTTCCACAGCAATTCAAACCACTCATAATGTTGGACAAGGAAAAACCAATCACAAGATCAAAGACCCTAGAGTTCAACTTCTAGCTCCTGCAATTTCTTGCATTAAATCAGCAGCTTCTGCTATAAGACCTTCTTCCTTTGCTTTTTGCCAGTTTCTTCATCAACCGCACTCTCTCAATTTCGACATATAACTACATAATGAAACTAGCTATAGAAACCACAAAACCAAAATAGATTGCTCATGAACATGAGCCGCAATAGAGTTTGATTTCACATTTTCACCTTCCCAGCAACAACAGAATTAAGTGTCACCATCAAATTAATTCATTACTTGATTATCTCTAGAGTACAATTACAACTTTCAGTTGAACTATCTGATTAACAGCAAGAAAAATTATTCATCTAGGAAGAAAATAGAGTGAAAAAAGGAATTAAAGGCATAATAGCAAGGTGCAATACAAATACAATCATGAGGATCCCAACCAATTGAAAAAACTTGCAAACAGCATGAGCACCAGGCCTGAGTTCTAGCATCTCTAGAGATTGCCCAATACCGATATAGATATGCCAATGAGATTCGTTTTTCAAATAGTCATACATGATGGCATATTACGACTACACCAAAACTACAGTATAAGATCTAATCAGTACACATATGGGAGGCAATCACTGCAGTATAAGTCCATATAAATAAAACCCTTAAGGTAACTGTTGTTAAGATCGATCCCACATGATTGAAACTGGACCACACTTTGGATCAATAATCATAGGACTGCATATGGCAAAATAAAAGAAGAAAACAGAATGAAAGCAAAGCCAGATGATGGCATCAAAAAGAAGAAGAGAGGAGGGTGAAAGAAATAGACAAGGTGAAGAGCTATATGCTGTGACCTAAAAAAAAAAAAAAATCCGTAGCAAGAATAGATGGTTGCAGTACAAAGGTGATGGCATTGTGCTGCACTTCAGGTTGTGGAGGCACAGCGGACCTCCCATATGCCCCAACTGAAGCTCCCATGAAAGTAGAGCTCATGTCCAACTCCAGCAATAAAAGGTTAATTTTAATCCAGGTGGAATCATATGGGCTCTCCCAAGTCTGCATAGAAAGTATTTTCAGCCTTGCCACAACCACCAATTAAATCTTCCATCCAATCTAATTCAGGATGAGGACAACACGTCGATTTTATTTATAATCCCCTCACAGTTCAATCCCCAAAGTTAGCCCCAATAAGCAAGTTCAGCTTTTAGATATTGTTTCAGATGTACAATTGGTCATGCACGACAAGAAATGGGGCCTAATTTGATTTACTATGAGGTTGAGTCCTAATTAAATAGGCAAAGTAGGTGGACTGGGATTAGGAATCCCATCCTACATTTGCAATGATCTTACTCCTAATCCAATCTGGGAATGATTGTCGATGTGACCAACGTGCATCTTTTTAATTGCCTCCTATACAGTTAGCAATCCTAATAACAACCGTGAAGGTAAAAATCTGGTACAGGTATAATAAAAAGCCACCAGTCATAATGCTCTGACTAATCCAGAGGAACTTATCAGCATTTAGCACAGCATAACAATGAAATACACTCAATGAAGAGCAAAATTTCCACTAGCTTATCACTTGAAAGCAGAGATAAAAAGGCAAATATCTGGACATCGGTTAATCTTGACAATCCGATTCCCTCATATCAAAGGAGTGTAAGATACTTCCTTTGTTACAAGAAAGTTTGGGAGCAACTATATACAGGAAAAGCAACTTAACAGGTATGAATATCCAAGTATCAGTGCCTTTAAATAATTTTGACTCAATCGCTTGATGAGGAAGACAAAGAGTGCTTTGAGCTAGGAAGACAAAAATTCATGCCCCAAGAAATCAGTAGACAACCGAACACAATAATCTTGGCTCCTGCTTGTTTTATATTCATTTCGCCACTAGCAAACCTAACACATGCTGCGTTCATGCAAGGGAGATGAGAAGTTGCACATTAGCCACTCGAGCACATGTTCCTTCGGGTACTGCGATGCTCAGATCGGTAGGGACGGGCGCTTTTCCTCTCGCCGGTACTTCTCGTCTCAGCCGCGCTGTTTTTAATCCGCAAACGGAGAAACCCACATTCAGAAACCATCGCGATTTCTCGACATGGACCGAACTCGAAGCTCTAAGGAGGAAAGTAAAATTTGGGGTCACGTTATTTCATCTCCAAAGATCGTAGCACGCGGAGAGAGGGGGGTCGCTCGCGAAGGCAAGGCGGCCTCTCGGGAGAGCGGCTCCCTGGCAGATCCCATGACGCCATTATTGGTAGGACGGAAAAGCAAAAATAGGTTAAAAAAAATTGAAAATGAGAGCACTGTATAAAGGAAAGGGAAGATGGGGTTTGAGGTTATGTAAAGAAACCAAAAAGGGAAAATGCATTAGGGTTTTCAAATTGGTACCACTCTAATTTGTGGAAAATTGCCGATTAAAATCGATGGAGTCTTCTTCATCAAGCATACAATCATCACCCTTACCGTAATGAACATCACAGACTTTTTCTTACATTAATTTTTGTCCAATCAGATGTTTTGAATGCTTTACAATAGTTTTTTTTCCGAAAGAATTTTAATTAGTTCTCAAGCATGGGACGAAAATAGATCTGCAAATAATGGCCGAAAAATTGATTTTTGCGTTATCTCAGATTTTCCCTACACTTAAAATTAAGGCATTGATAATTACGCTACAACACTAGTTAACTAAAGGTAGTAAAACGTGTTTCGGACTGCTTTAAATTGAAAATCAAATTTTGAAGAATTTTTTTTTTTACTTCTCATAAATAATTTATCATGTTAATGAGGACCTTAAGAATAACTTTTAAGTGTATCTTATGATGATTTATGCACTTTTCAACACATTAACCTCACATATAACAAGAAAAGTTACAATAGTGAAAATCAAGAATTTTCTTTGACTTATGCTTAGTTAATTCTATAATCGCATTCTTTAATAAAATGATAAATACATTTACTTTGTGAAGAAAGTAAAATGATGCTTTTTAGTATTTTTACTTATGGGGCACAACTATTTTCACAGCCAAAAGATGTCGTGGCCACAGCTTTTCCCAGCTTTATTAGTTTCCATGAAGAAAATAAGGGAGCTAGAAATCTAAAGAACAAGGTCCATCCCGTATCAGGTATCAACTTGAAGAGAAAAAACGTCCCTTGAAGAGATAAAAGGTGCAGTTATCTCATTGAAATGAAGTTTCCTAGAAGCAGCGTGCTCATTTCAAATGTGAAATGAAATGGAAAAGTAGCATTCGTTAAGCCTTTACTAGGGAGAGCTAATGTTATTCACGATGTTAGAAAAACACAAGCACCAGCAACATTTGTAATGCGAAACAGAATTTAGTAATGAGGCACTTATTTCAATCCAAATGAGTGCACATCTTGTGCTAATCTGTTCCATTGATACAAGTTTCGGACCCTAAAAGTCCATAAATCTTCAATTAAAATGATCGGGGAAAGAGGAAAGTACATTCCTATTTTGAAAGTGTATTAAGTATATCTGAAACAAGGCCAGGATCTGGTCATCTTGCAAAATATGCAATCAAGTTTAAGACAGCCATGCGAGAGTTCAATGATGAATATCTCCCGTCCACACTTTGGACCACAATATGAAACAGCATTCATCAGGGAGAGAAAGAGGAGGGGGGGTGAGGGAGAGAGAGAGGGAGGGAGGCTCGAGGGGAGAGATCATTCATTCAAATGAAAACATCTTCAAGCTCTTGAGGCAGCCTTATGAACTGCGGTTTCCTTTGGGATTTGGTGGCAACTTTTCTTGACAAGGTGAAGCAGCTTTTCCAAAATTGTCTCCTCTGAGTTTAAAATTTCATTGTTGTCCTCTGTCGTTTGGAAACTGACAATTCCCATTGGCCAGTCTATCTTTGCCATTAGGGACTTGGAAACAACCATTAAGGAGAGATGCCTCTCAGCTTCCTAAAATGGTAATATAAAAGTAAGAGGTCATGATAGAATATCATAAAAGCTAATTATCATTATATGGTCTCACTATCAGATGATAGCGTTGATTTAATAAATTGAGGCATGTGATCGATTAAAGCTCTCAACAACAGCAGTAAAAGAACCCAAAAACAAAGCTCTTTTCCTAGAGTGATTCAGCTTCAAAGATTTTCTGAACACATTAATCAAGATCTCTAGTGAGATATACTTTTGTAACGCAGGAAATGGTAAAGTGAGTGTTAATATTAGCAGAAAAAGCTAGCTCAGCTATTTCTAGCAATATAACAGAGCTCCTCCCACCCTTATAAAGTGCATTAGAATTTCAGGCTCCATGGCACAAGAAATGGCTTCATAATGCCAGAAAATGACACAGCTACAACAAATTTATGAGCAGAAGTTGACTAAGCCAAGTGTACAGAACAAAATTATGAAGACAACACTCTCAAATCCATGACAAGCCTTTGGCTTTCAACGCACCAAAACCTCTTTTACACATTTGGAACTTGTATCCAAGACCAGCAGCCATGCCCCAATTAGGGATCATGGGAGAGAGGCTGCTCAGGGTTAAATGGGGGGTCTAGGTAATCATTCATAAATAGTGACATGGACAATGAACATAAACAATTGTTTCTCATAATCAGACCTGGATACTGAGGCATAACAGCTCTGCAAGTCCCTTTAAGGTAATCCTCCAGCAATACTTCAAAATGACAATAATATTCAGCACAAAATAGAGTGAGTCACATCTGAGTGATGATCCAATTAAAAGAACAAAAACAACAAGTTCTGTAATTACATGTTCAATGATTCTCTGATGAGGCCTCTAGCCAAAGGTAGCTTGTCTCACCCAGGAAAAGCAGAAATTCTTTTTTTGACTATGATTGGGCCCTGTCTAAGATTTTCTGCTGCCTTCTCAACAAATGCACCTCCTAGCATGTTTTCTCATTCTCAAATTCATCTTTGAAAGTACTCTAAAGAGGTGTCCATTGGATAACCTCCACCATGACCAATTGTTTCAGAAGCGACCTGCGTTAGTAACAAAGGCATGGTCAACCAAATTCTATGGCACGTTATTGAGATGTTGCAAGATGTACAACCAATTACCCAGAACAATTCAAAAATGGTACCTGAATTGGGTAATATATGAGAGATTTTGATCCTTAAAGTGGCATTAAGAAGGCTTGACTACATAGGATCATGTGGTGATAGAACCAAGTACCAATAGATTTTCCTTAGAACCTACAGCCATGCCTCAAAACACTCAGTGAAGACTCAACAACAATAGAGCTTCATTGGTATCAACTGCTCTGGGTTTCCCTTCACTGTGTGGCCTTATAACATCAACATATCTTGAGGTAATTGTTGTTATGTGAGTAATACCTACATCATTAACAACATGAACACTAGGTAAACTGAGATGTATGTTTAGATCCATTAAGCACATCTTGATCGTTAGAGTTTGCTATGAAGCTAGAAAGGAAGAAGAGTATGTGCCAACTAAATAAAGCCATACAAGTTCATGGTTTGAACCCCAACTTGAATACCAGGTAGCGCTTGATCTGTGAAAACAATTTAGTTAAAGATAGTGGCACAACATTAGAAAAAGCAAAACACCAATTTACCGTACCATGCGTTCTCAGTATATCCAATTCAACTCCAGAAGTGACAATATATCAACTGGCGCTCCTTCCACAATATTTTCACCTTCTTTAGGCTTTTTCTTCTACTTGGAAGGATCTACATCAAACACTCAAGGGCTGATCTTCCTGGAAAGGAACTGTGCATGGACATAATCCCTGTGATCTAAGCACAAAGAACCTGCAACATCCATCGATCAGAAAACCAATCTTAGCAATAGTGCATAAACAGCTTAAAGCAATACAAAAAACCTGTACTTATTCAAGGATAAAGGCAACTTTCTCCGTCTCTGCCATTGCTTCAAAAGTTTCTACCTGCAATTTAAACCCATCATAGGAATGTTGGACAAGGAAAAATCAATTACAAGATCAGTGACAATAGTAGTCAGCTTCTAGTTACTGCAATTTCCAGCATAAAGTCAATAGCTTCTGCTATAAGAACCTGTTCTTCCTTTACTTTTACAAGCTTCTTAATCAACAGTGCTCTCTCAATTTCGACATATATCTGCATAACGAAACTAGCTATAGAAACCATGGGGAAGGAAAAAAAAAAAAAGATTGCTCATAAACATAATCTGCAATAGGGTTTCATTTCACATATTAACCATCACAGGGCAATAGAGTAAAGTGTCTCAATAAGCTCTATCATTGTCTCAAAATCAGGTGTCTGGTCAATATATTGCATAGTCTGCTACACCATTGCTGTCACAGCCTATTGATGAGAAAAAAACGACACGTTTGTCACCATCTAATCAAGTCAATGACTTGATTCTGCCTAGAGCACAATTATTAGAGTTGGACTGATTTGATTAACAGCACAGAAAATATTTCATTCTAGCATGAAGATATAGTCAAAAAAGAAACCAAAAGGGATAATAGGAAGGTGCAATATGAATACAGGTATCTGTATCAAGAGAATCCTAGCCAATTGAAAACTTGCAGACGGCACAAGCACCATTATCCCCATAAAGGACATATCATGAAACATTTCTTGTACTAGACCTGAAAAAGATGTATGTGATTCATACAAAGGTAGAAGAACAAGAAACACAAGGTGAGAAACAAAAGAGGATTCCACAATCCTAGATTCCAGTGGATTCCACCATACTAGATTCTAGAGGATTCCACCATAGTAAAGCACAAGCCCCAAGACTAAGATCTTGAATCTTGATGGATTGCCTAGAGCCAATTCCCATATAGATATGCTGAGGACATTCATTTTTCAGATAGTCATACATAGATGTCACATCGCAGCTACACCAAAACAACAGTTGAAGATTTAATCAGTTCGGGTATGCAAGGCAGTCCCTATAGTATAAATACATATAAATTTAACCCTCAAGTTAAAGGTTGTTAAGATCAATCCCACATGATTGAAATCGGAATATACTTTGGATCAATGATCATAAGACTCTACAGCAAATTAAGTTCTAAAGAAATAGATTGTTAATCTTTTTTTCTGCACTAATACCTACATGTTATCTTTTGAAAAAGGGAAATGAAGCTCAAATTTAGAAATCAAAAGCACAAGAACCACCACAATAGAAGCACACCACTGAGGAAGCTCCTATACCTCTCGAGAAAGCTATCTAGAGAAGCATTGGGGCAAAAGTACAGAAGAGAGCAAAATGAATGCAAAACTAGATGATGGCAGTGAAAAGAAGAAGACAGGAGGATGAAAGAAATAGACAGGGTGAAGAGATATATGCTATGATGCGAAAAACGAACTCTATCCCCAGCCAGAAGAGATTCTGCCATACAAAGGTTAGGGCATTGTGCTCCACTGTTGTTTGTGGAGGCATAGCAGACCTCCTATTTACCCCACCCTCTCATGAATGTAGAGACCACTTCCAACTCCAGCAATAAAAGGTTAATCCAGTTGAAAGCTTATGGACTCTACCAAGTCTGTATGGAAAGTATCTTCAGCCTTGTCATAACCTGCCATTAAATCTTCCATGCAATCTAATTCAGGATGAGGGCAACACCTCATTCTCATTTTAAGTCCCCTTGTATTTCCATCCCCAAAGTTAGCCTGACTTAGCAGGTTTGGCCTTTAGATATTGTTTTAGATGTACAATGGGTCATGCACAATGAGAACTGGGGCTTCATTTGACTTACGATGAGATTGAGTCCCAATTAAATAGGCAAAGTAGGATATTTGGGACTAGGAGTGAGAATCCTATTCTACATCTCCAATGATCCTGTTCCTGATCAAAACTGGGAATGATTTTGATGTGGCCAACTTCAATCTTTTAAATTGCATCCTAGACAGATAGCAATCCTAAAACCAACTTTCAAGGTAAAGATCTCGCATGGGTACAATTAGTAGCCACCAATCATCACGCTCTAACTAATCCAGAGGAACTTATCAGCATTCAGCATACCATAACAATGAAATACCATCAATGAAGAGCGAAAATTCCACTAGCTTTTCACCTAAAAGCAGAGATGAGAAGGCAAATCCTCAGACATAGGTTAACCTCAATGACCACATTCACCTCTAATAATGTGTGTAAGACATTTCTTACATTACAAGAAAGTTTGGGAGCAACTAAATACATGTAAAACAATTTAAATGTATGAATATGGAAGTATCAATGTCATCAAATAATTGTGACTCCTTTATATCACTTGAAGAGGAAGGCAGAGACAAAAGTTCAAAACCCAAGAACCAGGTAGGTGACCAAACACAATAATCTTGGCTCGCGCTTTTTTTAATATTCCTTTCTCCAGCAAACGTAACACATGCTGTGTTCATGCAAAGGAGAAACTCAGCAGCAAACCCTTATTGCAATTACAACCCGTACTCATAGTTCATTTTTAATTGATTGCATATTAGCTTGTAAGTGAGTAGACAAACATCTACGCCTGAATTAGTATTACAAATCACTCCTCCGGCACCCAATCTCAATTTCTTTTCTCCTCAGTTTCTTTGTTATGCAATAAGTATAATAAGTAAGGCAACGAGGAAATACCCATCCATCTCTATAAAAGATCATGCAAACCCCAAAAACAAATCTACTAAGCAGAATAAGAAAACAAAGAGAAACCCCAACACCCAACTTCACTAAACTCTGAAAAGGCGATAAAACAAAATAAAACTACTTGACTTAGACAAAGTGCCTTTTTCCCTTTGTCATCATAGACCAGGGATATTATCAAATTTTCAATCCTTCACTCCCACATGTTTAACTTCAATTCCAAAAGGAGGGCAGGCCAATCTTGTAGAAGTACAAGTTCAAAGTATTTTCCTAGATGGTACCCCAAACAATAACGTCCACCTTATCCACAGAGCTTTGTGCACTACTTTCCTACTCAGCTCATCCACATGCCAAAGCTACTAACTTCTACCTGTTGAGTTCACTGTCTCCTCCAAAGCTAAGTAGTCAGGTGCTGAAGACTCGCTGATATGTTGCTAGAAAGGATATCTCTCCAGGCTAATCTCTTTGCTTTATTACATATCTCTTCGTATACACATACATATGCGCCACCATTAGACTTCCACAGGAATATCAGCCCCAACCTTCTTTCCATCATCATTCAAGAAAAAAGAGAAAGAAGAAGTACCCACGTAGGCAATTCAAGCATCGAAATTGGAAGGGCGAGCTCGAAGAGTCAGCACAAAAGTCCACGAGCACCATCACTTCGGAGCCTCTCTTCTTCTTTCTATAACTAGTCTTATCCATCGGATCTATCGTAGTACACCAGACGAACAGAAACATCGCCAAGAACACCTAAAAATCGGGGGAAATATGTGGAAAATGCCATCAATTCCCAGAAAACTGACGAAAGAAACGAAATCAATGTCATCATGGCATAAAGTAAATGCTAAGGGAGTTACCACAAAAGAGAATATTGTTGTCACGGTGATTTCAGCAACCCCGCTCCCAAGCAATTACGACATGAGATGAATCGACTCTAAACTTCAAATGCGATTGATCGATCATCTGCATCATGCCCTACACATTTACTACTGAGAAAACTAAAATCTCCAATCCCAACAATCGATGAGCTCGCGCGCCGGAGCGACGTGGTTCTAAAATGCAGATGAAGCTGAGAGACCACAGGAAAGACGCGTGCGTGCGTTTACCTGGAGCGGATGAAGAGGGCGTTGCCAGCCGTGGCGTCGCCTCGTCGCCGTCGCCGTCACCGTCACCGTCGTCATCTTCGCCGCGCCAACCGACCTGCCCGCCTGCCTGAGGTGGATGGGCGGTGCGAACGGTGGCTTCGTTCTTCGGGCCTGGGAATCCAGCAGGGCGACTGACTAGTAGCGACTTAGAGAGAGAGAGAGAATTCCATGGACGTCCGTCGTCCTTCTCTTCTCGCCCGCCCCCGGCCATAGCTCTTAACGTCCGACTAATGGTAGAAGACTAAGCCCCCCTGAAAGAACCGGCCTCCTTTCAAGCCAAGTTCTCTCATCTGCGTACGCCTAAAATTTGACACGTCGAGCGATCCTTCGAGAGATGGGCTTCCACCTATATATAAATATCGCAAGTGTTTCAAGTCTGACAAATTCGTCAAGGCTTTCAATTTTCCGCAGCTGAAAAAACTAAGATCCAATAGTCCAATGGGAAGCTTTGGGACACATTCAAGCCGATGGCAATATTTAAGAAAGAGTCTGTTGAGACGGTTTAGATGGGAAAGATGGGGCAAAGAGTTATTAAGCCCGCGGGTGATCCATAGTTCCAAAATTTTACATCAAGTTCTTGGAGCCGGAGGGCGCTTAGAAATGTAATTCTGGCAAACTCGAAAGCTTTTCACGTCTGGTAAGGATGAGCTCCTCTAGCGCAATCAATTCGCATATATTACTAGGTAGTCGCTCCAGGTTTATGCAATCCCGAGCTTCCAACTTTTGGAGTTTTGTCAACATTCCAATGGCATCAGGCAATTCCGTTATGCCAGTTCCCCAAATACACAAGATCCTCAGATTTTGCAAATTCCCAATGCTTTCAGGTAATTTTGTAATCAATGTCTCTTTTAAGTCTAGCTTGACCAATGATGCCAGATTTCCAATAGAGTCGGGGATCTTTGTTAATGAGTGGCAGCCACCTAACTCCAACCTTTGCAGAGATCTTAGATTGCCTATAGAGCTGGGTATGTGGGCTAACTTTTCACACCTATTGGCTTCAATAACCTTGAGCGCCTTCATGGCACCAATGGATTCAGGTAATTCTTCAATTGCGAAACCAGATATAAGTAATTGAGTTAACGAAACCAAGCTGCCCATGAATTTAGGAAGTTGAGAAATTTTACAATGATGGAGAGATAGACGCTCCAACTTCATTAAACAATCACTCGAAATAGGAATATCATGTATACCGGTGCCTTCTATGTTGAGATCCCTTAATTCTATCATTCTACCTATACCTTTTGGTAGCTCCTCGAGTTTTCCACAACCACTAACATCCAAAGAAACAAGAGTCTTGATGTCCCCAATAGAAGGATGAAGCTCTTCTAGATTCCTACAAAATGCAAGATTTAAAATCTCCAACCTTTTGAAAGTGGACAAGTCGGGAGTTCTTTTCAAAGATCGACACATCCTGAGGTTGAGAACTTTGAGCTCGGTCGCCCTCTGGAAGAAAGAAAGGGTAAGTCAGTGTAAGTGGACCATCACAACCTGTGATTTTTCGCTACTCCTTATGCATTTCACTTTTTAGAATTCCTCAAAAATTATCCGTGCTTCTCTACTCCCTCACGGTTGTCCTATTTAATTTTAAATGCCTTTTTTAGTAGTGTTTGGCTATGCCAACATATAAATGTCTTTTAAGCATATTGATTGCAAAAGAATGCTAGGGTGTACAAGTGCTAAGTGCATTTATTTCTGAATAACATTTTAAATGAGATATTTGCTTATTAGACATAAGCAACTTATATTATCAAAAAAGCATACGACAAATCCAAATGAAAGAGAGATGCAATCATTGGGCACCAAGTTTTCCTTTAATACTATGAAATTAAAGAGAAACGACTAGTTCAATTATGAAAATCAATTTTCAAATGTTATATGTACAAGGAAAAAAATGTTAAGTTAAAAAAAATACTTCGATGCCTTTTTTACATCTTACCTTGAGTGGAACCCATCCTCCCCAGTCCTCTGAAATTGCACTGTATGACAAATCAAGTACAACTAATTTTTTCAGATGAAAGTTGGCCGCAGCGAAATCTAAGGGACAGCCCTCCCACTGAAGCCATCTTACTTCAGGAAGCAAGCTTTGGAAATCTCCGATGAAATTAGCACCATCCACTTGAAGAAACCTCAAGTTGGTCATTTTTTAAAACTTTTTGGCTGTGTATCTCCTTCCCTTACCACATTTGCCAAGAGAAAGGGCCTCAATCTTTCTGGTGCCCTGCAACTTGGAAACATTATGGACCATAAGTTTTGAATGATGAGATGAGACCAATTGATGTAAAATAAAATGCAGTCGATTTCGATTTTTGTCATAATACTATGACGTAGGCTTCTCCCTTTCATTTTTGTGAAATGAAAGGTTGTAATTGCATATTATTTATCTAATCTATGTAAAGATGAGAAGCTCAAGTGGTTGTTTCCAAACTTTTTCCTCATCCAATTATACCCTTTCGTAATTTGCACCTTCTGAATTTCCAAAACTTGGGTCCATTTGCACCTACAATGGAAGGCCTCTCTTCATGCATATACTAAAATATATTTGTCAAAATTCATGCCCTTTATATGTGAAATAACACTTCCTTAACTCCTCTCATGTATATGCGAACCAACACAACTCTAACCATCCAAATGCATCTATCAAACTTGCCATCAATATAAGTGTCAAGATTAAAGAATCCCGATTGTAGAATTTCCTCACTTTTTTGGCTTACTTTGTTTGCAATTGTCAATATCAAAATGAAAACAAGAATGTCATTGCAAAAGATAAGTGTGTGATTTATGTTCCTCTCTTATCATGTGGTCCTTCAATGAGGGTTTTTCATTGGATGTGGAAGGAAAATTGATAACATCATATGTTCTATACAATGATCCTTACTTTTCTTTTTATCACTACATATGTTTGATGCTATCTTTTCGTCGTAGTCATCTAAATTTTGATCCATTTTCCCATGGATTAATGAGATTTTCTGTCTGAATAGATTGGGCATGAAAATTGATAAAATTTGTATTCTTGAGGAACTACGAGTATTCTGCGTATTTCTTTTATTGTAACCTAATATTTTACAAACTCAAATCTGTTTCTAGTTTTAGGTGACGAATTGCACATTGGTGGTTACTTTTCCTTCAAAAATTTTATTCTTTCATATGAATCCCTACTCGTTTTTACATTAAAAGTTTACTGTGTATTTATTGTATTTTTGTCAACAACTTCATAGATACCATTTTTTTTTTAAACTTCTAAGAAATGTTCTATTCAGTTAATTATGTTTTTCTTCGTGCGAAAATATGCTCGCTGAAAAGTAGTGGTAGCATTTTTTCAATAGTTTTGGCATATCATTATGTTTTGCATCCCAGGTTTATGTTTGTTTTTTGTTAATTAGCGGTTTTCGTGACATTTGCACATGCTTGTTTGATGCTTGTACAAATTTTCCATATGTTATAATTGCTTTTAGTGGATTCCCTTTTAACTTTCACGCTGATAAAGAAAATTTATCATCACACAAAATTCAAAACCATATATACTTCGGTTAATAATAGCAAAAGTCCCAAACCGATAGACTTGTTCGGCATTTACCCCACACTAATTTTAATGTCACAAAAAAGTTCCAAACTGATAAACTCGTGTCACATTTACTGCAAATTAGTTTTCATTTCACAAAAATAAGATAATGTTTCTAATGTTAACTAAATCTTTGCTAAATAAGATGCTCACCAAGAATCAAACAATAAACAAATTATCATTATAACATGATAGCCTACATTTAGCAAATGAATAATATTGGGAGATTAATCAAAAAATCATCCATCATCACAAAAAGAAAAGGTATTACTAGATTCATAGAAAGAAAGTATCCACTATCATGAAAAGTATATACAATGAAAATAATATATGTTTAAAGGGTTAAATTACGCAGTTAATCATCCTACATCAGCAAATTGACGGTTCCAACTGACGATTGACCACAAATGACTCAATTGCACGAAAAAGTGAAAGTTAGAGGACTATACTGAGCAAAAGCAAAAAATAAATGGGGGACTAAATTGCACAACCAATAATATTTAGGGGTTAAACTTACCCCAACTTAAATAATACAGGAAACAAGATAGCTAAATCGTCACAGATGATTGGAGGTATCATTTATCATACCAAACAATTCATAAGAAGTCAATACTAAGTGAAAGAAAAAAATAATTAAAAATAGGCCTCGCAGGAAACCAAATGACGGATCCAAACATCAAAATGTGCATCAAACAAATATGTGGGGAGAGCATGGCTGCAACAATTTATAAATGTCAGGTTTTCTCTAAAAGTAATTTGTCAAACATTCTTCTTTTGTAGTTTTGCTGTTGCATTAAAGTTACCAAGAGGAGAGTATCCCCAACAAAATACTACCGGGTAAAGATATATATCCTTTATCCATAACCAAGAAATTGATCCTCAATTATGTTCCAAAATCAAGCAAAAATAGCAATTAATCAAAATAGCCCTTTCCAAGTAGAATCAGTTAATTTTGGGGAGTCGAGACTGACGAGTATATTTATTTCAAACAAGAAAGGGAAGATGAAATCACATTCACTTACTACAACAAGTAGAGAAAACTCTTACCTTGTTTCCATCAATTACATCTACCGTCTCCTCAGAATTCCATAATCTGCTCCACTTTTGAGGCTCCTTTGGATTTTCCAGACGAACAATTTCCCTTCCAAGATCTCTCAATTGATCATGCATCATCAGCCTTCCGTATTTGTCAATTTTAATTAAGGACATAAGACTCAATACTTCAATCCCCCTCCCCGGGAGAAAACTACTGGCGTCCCACATGTAAGTTGGATTTTGTTTATGTGATCCGATGAAAAAGCATGCAATATCCAAAAATATTTGTTGTTCCTCGTAATCTAATGCTTCGTAACTTATTTTCAACTTCTCTTGCACTTTCTTATCAGGCACTTTCTTTAATTTCTTTAATGTATCTTTCCATACTTCTACTCTCTTTCCATATAAGAATGAACCAATAACTTCAAGAGCTAATGGAAGCCCCCCGGTAGTAGATACGACATCACGAGAAAGAACCTCATAATCACTTTGAGGAGAATCCTTTTGAAATGCATGTCTACTAAATAAAATCAATGACTGATCCATAGACAACTCATTAAGTGGGTATATGTAGTATGCCTTAGCCTCATCGAGAATGCTCTTGTTTCTAGTTGTAATGATGACTATACTTCCTACTCCAAGCCAACTATGGTCTTTGACCAAAGCATTCAAGTGAGTAGTACTATCATCCATATCATCAAGCAGAACTAAGACTTTCTTACTTGTAAATCGAGATTTGATGACACCTATTCCCTCGTCAACACTAGACACGTGACTTGAACTTCCTATTACATCATAAATGAGTTTGTTCAGTATGCATTCAATACCATGGTGGTGATATGTTTCTCGAATATTTTCCACAAAGCTACGATTCTCAAAATGACTAGAGAGCTTGTTGTATAACACCTTTCCAAGAGTCGTCTTACCGATGCCGCCCATTCCATAAAGTCCAATAATATTTGTGTCGTATAAGTTATTATCTATCAAGCTCATAATGTCATTGATACGATCATCAATTCCCACCAACTGCTTGGGAACATTGAGCAGAAAAAGTCTTTTTAACTCGCCCATAACGTTTGTGACAATAGTTTTGACAAATGCTCCTTCGTACCTGCCACAATAACAATTCATTTCAGTATAGGACGGCCACATTTATGTTCTTTTTCACAAAAGATTTATTTATGAGAAATTAAACAACGATTTGGTGAAGAATAATGTACCCGTTATCAATGCTCTCCGATTCCCATCCTTTCAAAGAACCAACTTCTTTGAGCGCTTCTTCCCATTCCTTCACTTCTTTGAGTGCTTTTTTCCATTCCCTCAAAACCATTTCGTTCCTATTCTCTTTATGTGCTTTGATAGCATCTTCAAATCTTCCTTTAAGATGGCGCACTTGCGAGGGTTTCACTTTGTAAAAGATGGGCCACACTATTTGCCCTCTGCTTCTCTTGCACTTCAACATTTGAGCCAGCTCACGAAGACACCACTTGCTGAAAAGCATAGTTCTCGGAGATAATCGGGATCAAAATCGTGGACTGCATAATGCTGCAAAGAAGCTCCGGACCAATCTTCTCACCAACAGGAAGCTCATTGTTGTCTCTAAACACATGAATTCCTTTCTCGACGAGGCTAGTATAGAGATAATCAGTGAAACCTTTGCGAGTGTCTTCCCCTCTAAAGCTCAAAAACACTTCATAATCATTTCCTTTCAATCTTTTGGTTCCACCTTCATAATCACCTACAAGTGGGGTTGTTGACGAGGAAGACACCTCATAGATCGAATCTTCTGAATGAGTGAATTCTCTTCTTTTCATCTTGAAAGGATCGTAAAAGAGATTGATAGAGGAGGAAACAGGGGAGAGATGCAAAATTCCAGATCTAGGACTAGCAGAAATGTCTCTCAGTGGTCAAACACGAAGCTACATTCAAACAGAAATAGAAACTCTCAGACAAATCATCAGAAGAAAATGGAGCAATCAGAACAGGAAACAGAAAAAGAAGAAGGCGTCGTTGATTACTAGAGGAATGCTCAAACAGCAGAACCCTGGGATCTCCACCGATTTTTAGCCTTTGAAGTCGGATTACGAATACGCAACATTCTCTAATATGCGTGCTCAAATGATGTCTGAGTTCTTGCCATCCAGTGGTCCAGGACTCTTCATGCCAATCGAAATGCTGTGAGGCATGCCAGAGAGAGAACAATCATTGCACGCGTAGTTTCCGCAGCTTCATGACTTTTTCGTTTTATGGATCGAAGCAGCATCATGACTTGGAGACACGCAATGCTCGGCAGCATCATGACTTGACTTGCTTTTTATATAACTAAGAAAAAGTAGAAAAGTGAACCGACGAGCAATACTCACATGCTTCTGCCGTGATCTCCACCGATTCTCAGCATATTACGGGGAAGGTACTTGGAACATATCTACGTGCTTTCAATGAAATTGGAGAGATCCATCAATGTCTTGACTTGCTTTCATTCTCTTATATGCTGCTAATGCACATGAGCCCATGACAAGAGCGTATAAATCGGGGGTTATAGAGGATTTTGTTATTAAAAGCCGGCAGGACGCATTACCTTTTTTTATTCGTCTAGAAAAGTAACTCCAATATAAATCTTTTTTAAAATAATTTCCTTAAACTATATTTCTCCATACTACTTTTTGCTTAAAAATTATCAAGTGGATATCCTCCACCTAAGCCACTTTTATCTCTCCCCTTAAATTAATAGTTTTTAACATTTTACATAAAATTTTATTCTTTTAGTGTTGCGTTAATAAATTCTCAGCCAATAATTCTCTGTAGTCGAATAATAATTCAGTGATACTTTTTTTTCCCTTTTATGTTATCTTTTGTCAGACGTTTAATTTCATGTCGACATTCTCGGCCAATGGGTTCTTCACCAAAATATAATTTTTTGTAGCACAATAGAGGAGGATTCAATATCAGCTTATTTAGCATTACAAGATGTGATTTGAAAAACTGAAGCTATTAAATGGAGAGGAATTGCATTAAACACGACACTAAGGAGTGATTACGTTCACACCTAGTGTATTGTAGCTATATACTATTAGCTTACTTTTGCTGTTCTGACAACCAGATTAGCTTATAAAACCTCCTAACACCATGTACTCACTTCTTTACTCATAGGTACAAACATTCTATCAACACGAGTGTATAATTGAAGACATATCTCGCATGGCGTTCCTAATCAACTAATTCATATTTGTGCATATCCTCTTTTATATTATTTGAGTTGATGTAAATTTTGGACTATCATATTCAACACAAGCCTTTTTGTACACTTAATTTGCAAAACATGAAAAGAAATAAAGTATCCAAAGCTCTACACATTGATATCAATGAAGTAATCACATTTTGGAGTGAAGAAGAGATGATGACTTTTCACTCAAGTTGCTTCTCATACTTCCCCGAGGGTCTGCGATACATATGATATTTACTAGACTTGGAAATCTCCATAAAGGCGTAATTGAAAACTTAACGAGTGAACCATATTTTTGTTGTTCCATTCAAACATGTTCCATGAAACGAATTAAAGTTTGAGAATTACATGATGGCTTTCATAGGAGTCACTCTTTTCCCATTTCACTCTATGACAGCTATTCAAACCCTCCATGTCTTCCTCCATAAGGTAAAGGGATTTCAAACAACAAATGATTGATGAAGTCAATCAAATGTTGAGATTCATAAGAAATATGTGATGGTTTCTATGCTTCACCTGCTAGAAGATAAAAGCGAAAACAAATTAGACAAAGAAATCATCTTAAGTTGCCGCTTGGAAGCACCAATAGTAAATCGAAAATGGGAGGAGAACATGTACTGAGAACCTCCAGCAAATCTGAAATTTGATAAGAGTCATGGAAGAAACACATCATCCTCAATATTTCAAGCTTCTCACTGTATTACTCGCATGCCAAGAGTTGAGAGAAATGTCAAAACTAGTCAACATCGAACACATCCGACGACAGCAAGTTAGAGAAATGACACCACAACGCTCTCTACAGCGCGTGCTTGAACAATGCTGAGTTCTTGCCATCCAACCGTCCAAGAATCTTCAACTAATCGAACCGTTGCGATTGCGATGCATGCTGCACCAAAAGCGTAATTATCGCATGCATAATTTCCTCGGCATTGCGCGGAAGGGGCGTAGAGCCTATGCAGGCGCTTTTTATCTAAAGTAAGCACGACTTGACTTGATTTTTCTATTGTTAAAACAACTAGAAAATAAAAAGTAAAGGACAACCATTGCAGGCGTAATTTCCGCAGCATTATGAGAAAGGTGCGTTGAACATAAATATGCAGTTGCACCTTGACATGACTTGCTTTTCTAAGTAAATGAAGAATTGAAAAGAAAACCAACGAGCAATTCTGATGCTCGGAGTGAGGTCGGCCGAAGATTAGTGCACACATTCCACGAAAGACTAGATTTTCCCATGCTACATCATGTTTAAAGATTATTAGTCATTACCCTCCGCCTAAGTCACTTTTATCTCTCTCCTTAAGGTAATTATTTTTTAACATTTTACATATATTATATTTTTTCGATGAAGTGTTAATAAATTACCAGCCAATGGTTCTCCGCAATTAGATAATAATTCGTGATGCTTTTTTCCTTTTTATGTCATCTTTTGTTGGACTTTTTTTATTTCATGTTAAACATTCTTGGCCAACAAGTTCTTCACCAAATTATTATTTTTTGCAACACAATAGAGAGGATTCAAATATTATCTTATTTGACATTAGGAGATATGATTTGAAAAATTGAGCTATTAAATGGAGAGAGGCTGCATTAAACACAATATCATACCTTGACACTTGGTGTATAATAGGTATATATTTTGCTCTTTTTGCTACTTTGAAAATCGGCTTAGCTTATAAAACCTACCAAGGTAAGAGCAAATACTCACTTCTTTACTCAAAGCTACAAAAATTCTTCTCTTGCCTTGATAAGATGAAACAGAAAAGGCTCAACGGCTTAGTATGCGATTGACTAACCACACCCATTATTCTAGGATCAAAAGCTAGTACATTAATAGATTATGATGGAACGTTGTATGACAGATCATGTGATTTGAAGTTTCAACACACCGGAAAACCCTTTCTGCACGAAAACCCTTTCTGCACGAAGTTATAGTTGTACAATCACAGTCACATGTCCTATGACAGGGTCCAAATAGATTCTTTAATTGGAGATGTACGGAATGCCTGAAATGCATAGTCCATATTTAGGATTCTGATTGGATGGATAATTAGTAGTATCAACAATAAACAAGAGTTATATCAAGTGCCAACATCGATTAGATGCTCAACATCCCAATCCTGGTTTTTTACATTGTTGTGCTAGGCAACTCCATCCGAGCCTTGCTAGATAAAATATTGTCAGCTTTGCTAATGTTTCGCTTATATCTTCACGGCTTTTAACTCGTGTCATGTCAATATGAGTCATGTAATACTTATCTACTAGTGTACTGTCTATACTCAAGCAGTATTGAATAAGATAAATATTTGACACCAAATACCGGCACAGACATCTTTGAATTCCTAATGTCCCCCCTATTTTTCATTCATTGGCCGAATTTTTTTTTTTAAAAGGTGCAGAAATTTGAAAAAATGTGGAAAAGGAAACCCTTGAAAATGTGTTGGCGATCACTTGTGTCCATCTATAGGTGTCGAGCGGTACGTGGATGCCATTGAAACTTCTCCTCAAAATCCAAATAACTGATTTCCAAAATGCATCAATACGATGAAACTTATACTACAAATATCTAAATTAATTTGGTCTGTTCAACCCAAATTTTTTCATGAATGCCTCTGACATTGTCTCCACCAAGTTCAATCTTACAAGTGTACTTTTCGAATTCCTACACGTGCATTTTATAGACCACTTTAACTCCAACTAATGACTATGAGACATGCAAATCAATCTACAATGTCGTTGAACCCACGTGTTCTCTTCTCTGGCATGGCGATGATCTACCAATCCTAACAACAAAATATAGAGTCACTTATTGCTAGTAAGTCGGATGATGAATGGGCTTTCTCAAATTAAGTAGAAATATATTTCTCGATATGACTCTTCCATCAACTCAAGTGTAAAATTGGAGAACAGATTAAACATAATTTTCCTAATCAATTAATTCATATTTATCATATTTTCTTTTATATTATTTGGGTTGATGTAAATTTTGGACTGTCATATTCAATATGAGCTTTTTTGTGTACTTAGTTTGCAAAACATGAAAAGAAATGAAGTATCCAAAACTCTGCACACCGACATCAATGATTTAATCAGCTTTTCGAGTGAAGAAGAGATGATGACTTTTCACTGAGTTGCTTCTCATACTTCTATGAGGGTTTGCCATACATCTGATACTTACTAGACTTGGAGATCTGCATAAAAGTATAATCGAAAGCTTAAGGAGTGAATAGTATTTTTATGGTTCCATTCAAATAGGTTCCATGAAATGAATTAAAGTTCAAGAATTATTCTATGGTTTTCGTAGGAGTCATTCTTTTCCCATTTCATTATGTGACACAATATTCAAACCCTTCATATCTTTCTCCGTAATGAAAAGGGATTTCAAACAGCATATGATTGATGAAATCAATCGAATATTAAGATTAATAGGAAATATGTGATGGTTTCTATACTTCGCTAGCCAAAAGATAAAAGCAAAAACAATTAGACAAAGAAATGATTTGAAATTGCTACTTGGAAGCACCAATAGTAATTTGGTAAATGGGAAGAGACTATGTAAAGAGAATTTTCAGTAAATCTGAAATTTGATAAGAGTTGTCGAAGAAATACATCATCCTCAATATTTCAAGCTTCCCACTATATTACCCACATACATGCCAAGAGACATTGATGTCAACACTAGTCGACATCGAACACATTCTAGTGATAAAAAGTTTAGAGAAAAATGACATCGCGACAATGCTGTGCGTGCTTGAACGATGCTGAATTATTGCCATCCCACGGTCCAAAAATCTTCAACTAGTTGAGCCACTGCCACGCGGAAGGTGCGTAGAGCCTACGCAGGCGTTTTGTTAGAAAGCGAGCGCGACTTGACTTGCTTTTTCTATCAATAAAATAATTAGAAAATAAAAGCAAAGGGCAATTATTGTGGGGTAATTTCCGCAGCATTATGCAGAAGGTGCATTCAACCTATGCATGTGCTCCTTGACTTGACTTGACTTGACTTGACTTGCTCCTCCAAATAAATGGAAAGTTAAAAAGAAAACCAGCGAGCTGAAGATTATTGTAATATAACTGCAAGAAATCTCAAATTATGCCTAGAGTGAGACATTTATCATATAATATTTTAATGACATAAAATATCCTAAATTTTGCTTATTGTAAAGTTTTTATCTCAATTTTTTTTTGTGATACCAAAAATCCTAATTTTTTTAGGACACTAAATTTTTGGGATAAATATATTATACAAATATAAATTTAGGGTTTTTTGGTATAACTGAAAAAAAAAATTGGGGTTTTTGATGTTAAAAAAAAAAAATAAGTTGGAAGTAAATGTATCACACTATATAAGTTTGAGGTAAATGTGTTACATCGATACAAGTTTTGAGTTTTTTATGTCATAAAATAAGTTTTTGGTAAATATATTACCAAAAGTAAAGTTTGAGATTTTTGATAGCTTTTACCCAAGATTACATGTACACGTTTTATGGAAGATTGGAATTGGCTGAGACTTTTTATCCAGATTCGGATGGAGCTACAAGCATATTCGGACATTTAATATATCAACAATGACCGCATAATCTATTGTATGTGAATATTGCATTATCGAGGTAACTGATAATGGATTGATAGTAAATGTGAGATGTTTTGCTAGTTAGACAATTACGAAGACTTTGCTTGTATAATCAATAACTAATTGAGTTGTAGCATTATGTTAAATCCATCTCATTACATACACGAGGTGATCCCATCGACCTTCTTTTTCCTTTTCGTGGACTCATAGGGCATTATAGTGAGCTCCTTCCGAGTGGGTGGAATCACGGGTTTATATATTGGTGTCACGTTTAGAAATTTTTAGTCAAGGGGATCTCTACACCATCTGATAATTGTTTCTCAAAAGAGATATAAATTATTTTGTCTCATTTTCGAGAACACTTCCAAATAAAAAGAAATGAAAAAAAAAATTCCTTTCGGAATCCGCGAGACTAATTCCGTATAGAGCAATTCCGTGTTATTGGACAAAAAAGTGCTATTTTCTGTGTGTACGAAAGGACCCATCCCAAGGAAGAAATCATAAGGCAATTGTGTGGTGCTGAAACTGTAACAGCAAGACAAGTCGGAAAAAATTAGCCATGAATGACGTTGATTTTTCTTGTAGTCTAAAGGCATGAGCGTGTATGATAATACTAAATATGTCACAATACTAAATATGTCTAATTAGTATACCAAAAATAAAAAAGATTCTTGTATTGTATATAAGTAAACAGTGCTCTTGAGTACTCATTTACAAGATCCAATTATGTGGATCTCATGTCAACTTTACTTTTTTAACGGTTGAGATTAATAAGAATTTTTTTTTCCAAAAAAATAAGCAACTATTGTGCACTGAAAGTCATGCTGTTGATTGCTTTTCTTTTCATGCCATCGGAGTCGTGATGCACGTGAGCACAAATTTAGAAAAAAGAAAGAGAAATATCGATTCTAGGGCCTCTAAAACCTATGGCGAAGGCACACATCGATCATGCCATATCCCTTATCATCCATTTTTGATTTATTTGATTTATTTTGGTAGTTGTTCAATCAAAACTTTCTCGGTGTTAACTGTCAAATTAAGCATAATAAAATTGTTGTGTTCGAAGCCATTAGATTGTCACAAACTATGAAAGATATAGGAATAAATTGTACGTCTATTATAACATACTTATGACACATTATAATAATTAAGGACAAGAATATAATGTGAAATAAAATTGTTTTATGACTTTACGATGTATTACCGTAATCGAGTGTTGATATGATAGAAAACAGAGATGTGCACCTAAGTATTTTCATAAGATAAATAAAATCAACATTGACACAAGGAAAAACAAAAATGACAAAGTTTAGAGAGAAATGACATCACAACACTCTACAGTGTGTGCTTGAACAATGCTAAGTTCTTGCCACCCAACGGTCCAAGAATCTTCAACTAATCGTACCATTGCGATCGCAATGCGTGTTCCACGAAAAGGGCGATTATTGCACGCATAATTTCCACCGCATTGTGCGGAAGGGGCACAGAGCCTACGCAGGTGCCTTTTTTCTAAAGCAAGCGCGACTTCGACTTGACTTGCTTTTTCTCTTAATAAAATAATTAGAAAATAAAAGGCAAAGGACAATCATTGCAGATGTAATTTGCGCTGCATTATGCGGAAGGTGCGTTGAGCCTACCTATGCATGTGCTTCTTGACTTGACCTGCTTTTCCAGGTAAATGAAAAAATTGAAAAGAAAACCAATGAGCAAAGGACAATCACTGCAGACGTAATTTGTGCTGCATTATGCGGAAGGTGCGTTGAACCTACCTATGCATGTGCTTCTTGACTTGACTTGCTTTTCCAGGTAAATGAAAAAATTGAAAAGAAAACCAACGGGCAATGCTGATGGTCGGAGCAAGGTTGGCCGAAGATTAGTGCACACATTCATAAGCATATCCGGACATTTAATATATCAATAATGACTGAAGAATTTATAATATACGAAAATTATCGAGGTAACTAATAATTGATAAATAGTAAACATGGGAGGTTTTGTTCGTTTTTGTTTGGGCAGGTTAGAAAATTAAGAAGATTTTGTTTGTATAATCAACAGCTAATTGAGCTGTGGCATTATGTTAAATCAATCTCATTACTTACATAAGATAATTCCGTTGACCTGTTTTTTTTCTTCTCATGGACTCAGTTGGCTACTCTTGAGTGGTGGCAATTGTGAGTTTATATGTTCGGTATCACATTTAAAGATTCTTGACCAACAGATTCTTTACACCATCGAATAATTATTTCGTGAATACCCATTAACTTTTTATTTCATTTGTTGTTTAGCTTTATATTTCACGTTGGCATTTTCAGCCAACAGCTTCTCCACCAAAGCGCATTTTTCCTTTGCACAGTATTAATCAAACCCTGAAATGATAAGATAATATAGGAAAAAAATCTCAACGGCTTAGTATGAGAGTGACTAACCACGCCTGATCATTCTAGGATCAAAAGCACACAAGTAAGAAGATTAAAATTTAACGTTAATAGACTGTTGAACTAATCGAACCGGGGCGATGCATGCTGCACGAAAAGGGCAATTATTGCATGCGTAACTTCCCACGGCATTGCGCAGCAAAAGCGTAGCGCCTACACAGGCCTTTCGTTTGAAAGTGAGCACAACTTGACTTCAATTTGACTTGCTTTTTCTATTAATAAAACAATTAGAAAATAAAAAGCAAAGGGCAATAATTGCAGGCGTAATTTTCTCAGCATCTAATCATATCTTGACTTGACTTACTTTTCTAAGGGCGTGTAAGGTTGTGTTTTTATTTTCTGTTCATAAACAAAAATTTTATTTTTTTGTTTCCGGAAAAAAAAAAAGAACATAAATGCGTTTGTTTGTGTTTTTGTTAGGAATAAAATTGAAACGGAAATAAGAAAAGAAAAAGGTTATTTTTTTGTTTCGAAAATACTTTTGAAGAACAAATTTTCTCTCTCCTTTCTTTTCTTCTTTTTTCTTCTTCTTCTTTTGTTTTTCTTTTTTCTTTGGTCGGTCACCGGCCTCGCCCATGGCCGGCAACCGGCCGTCGAAGGCCGGGGACCTCGCCGGAGCGTCGTCGGCCCCGGTGAGGCTCGGCCTCACCTTGGCCGAGTGAGCTCGAGCTCGCCCAAATCTGGTGAGGCCAAGGGGCCGGTGACGCTCGGCCTCGCCCGATCCGGGCGAGGCCAAGCTTGCCCAGCCCACCGGCGAGGCTAGCCTTGCCGGATCTAGGCGAGCTCGAGCTCGCCTAGCCAAGGCGAGGCCGAGCCTCGCCCCACCACGGCGAGCCTCCCCATGGCTAGGCGAGGCCGCCGACCCCCGTCGACCGGTCGCGGCCTCGCATGGCCGGCGACCGACCAAAAGAAGAAAAAAAGAAAAAGGAAAAAAGAAAGAAAAAAAGGAAAAATAAAATAAAAATATTTAAAAATTAAAAGAAACAAAAAAGAATATAAATTTATCAAATGTGTTTCTATTCATTTTTTATTTCCGGAATAAGTTTACCAAACATGCTTTTCGGTAAAAAATTGCTCCCCATAACGAAATAATTTTTTCTATTTCTATTCCCCGGAACAATTTTTGAACAGAAATACAAACAAATGTACCCTAAATGAAACACTAAAAAAGAAAACCAACGGGCAATGCTGATGCTCAGAGTAAGGTCAATTGAAAAGATTAGATGCACACATTTTGCGGAAGACTAGAATTGGGTGAGCCTCTATATCCCAATTTAAATGGAGCTACTAGATACTTGGACATTTGACATATCAATAATGACCGTAGAATCTAGTATATGGATATTACATTATTGAGGCAACTGACAATCGATTGATAATAAATACGAGAGGTTTTGTTTGTCCTTACATGAATAAGTTCGACGATTATGACAATCTTACAATCAACAACTAATTTAGTTACCGCCTTACATTAAATCCATCTTGTATGCGAGGTGATTCTGTCGAGCTAATGTTATCCCCGATATTACTAAGGATGTTAGTAAGACACAAGCACCAGTAAAATTTGTAATGCAAAACAGAATTTTGTAACAACACCTCATTTCTGATAGAATGAGCGCACATCTTGTGCCAATACCAACTCCATTGTTACAAGTTTTGAACCTTAAGAGCCCAAAATCTTCACTTAAAAGGAACGAGAAAGAGGAAAGATGAAACGATTGAAATTCATTCCAATGCAGAAAGTGTATTCAGTGTATCATTTCAGCCCAAGACAAGGCCCAGATCTGGTCCACCTGCAAAATATGCAATTAAATTTAAGACAGCTACACGTGAGTTTATGATATCTTTAGTCCCCACTTCAGACTTCAGAGGACAACGAGAAACCGCAATCTTCAGCTTCTCTCTTTTGGTAAGAGAGAGGGAGGCTCAAGGGAGAGAGATCATACATTCAACTAAGAACATCTTTAAACTCTTAAAGCAACCTTATGAACCATAGTTTGCTTGCGGATATGGCGGCAGCTTTCCTCAACAAGATCAAGGAGCTTTTCCAAATTTGTAGCATGAATTCAAGATATCATTGCTTTCCTTAGTCGTCTGGAAACAGACAACTCCCATCAACAGGTCTGTCTTTCCCACCAGAGACTTGGAAAAATTCATTTTGAAGAGAGATGCTTCTCAGCTTCCTAAAATGGTCATAGAATTAACAGGTCATGCTGATGGAGTATCATACAGGCTTATATAATTACTATAATTCAGTCTCTCTAGTAGGTGATGTGTTGATTTAATAGATTGAGGCATGTTAATGATTAAAGCTCTCTACAACAGCGGTAATAGAACCTCAAAAATAGAGTTCCTTTAATTGAGTGATTAAGCTATGTAGATATTATGAGCACATTAAGAAAGCTCTAATCATGAGATATACTTTCGTAACACTAGAAATGGTGAGTCATTAGAATTTCAGGCTCCCTGGACAAGAAATGGTTTCACAATGTTAAATATTGACACTCATAGCTACAACAAATTTTATGAGAAGAAGCTGACTAGGCATAGTGTGCACATATATATCAGTCTGAAATGTTCATGGAATAACTACAAGGACAACATTTTCAACCTCAGGAGAAGCCTTGGCTTTCAAGGCACCAAAACCTCTTTTTCCACTTTTTTGGAACTTGCATCCAAGTCCAGCAACCATACCACGAAGGTATCTGGGGCAGAGAGGCTGCTAAGGGTTAAATGAGGGGTCTAGGTAATCAGTCATAAAGATTGATATTGATAAAGAATATAAATAAATGTTCAACATAATCAACCCAGATGCTAAGGCATAACAGCTATGCAAGTTTCTTCAAGGCAATCCTTGAGTAATACTTCAAAACGACATTGATATTCTGCAGATAATAGAGTCACATCTGAATGATGATCAAAGAAAACAAGAAAAAACGACGAAGTTCTATAATTACATATTAGCTCATTCTCTGTTTAAGATCTTCTGCTGCCTTCTCAGCAAGTGCACCTTCAAGCATGTTTTTTCTCATTCTCAAATTCATCTCTGAAAGTACTCCAAAGAGCAGTAGATTGGATAACTTTCATTGTGAACAATTGTTTCGGCTGCAACCTGCATTAAAATAACAAAGGCACGGCCAACCAAATTCTATGGTAGAATATTGAGATATTGCAAGAAAATGTACAACCAAAAACCTAGAAACAATTCAAAGATGTACCTGAATTGGAGAATTTCTGAAAGATCTTTATCTTCTGAAGTGGCATTAAGAGGGCTTGATTGCATATGATCATGTGGTAACCGAACTAAGTACCAGCAGATTTTCCTTAGGATGTGCAACTAATTAAATCATGGAATGAAAAACCGTGCCTTAAAAAAAATCAGTGAAGACTTGACAAAGCCTCATATGGAAGAGCTTCGCTGGTATTCACTGCTTGGGGTTTGCCCTTCGCTGATGGAATCTCATATATCGCCATATAGCAACGGCAAATCTCAAGGTAACCATTGTAATGTGGGTAATACTTACATGCTAACCACATGAATGTGAGGCAAGATGTGTGTTCAAATCCATTATGTACATCTCTAACATCAGAGTTTGCAATAAGGATATAAAGGAAAAAGAGAATGTGATAGATCAATAAAGCCATGGCTTGAACCACAACCTGAATACTGGGTAGTGCTTGATTGGTGAAAAAACTTTAGTTAAAAAATAATAGACACAACATTAGAATAAGTAAAGCACCAATTCACCATATCATGGGTTCATATTATATCCATTTCAACTCCAGAAGTGACAGAACATCAACTGGTGCTTTTTCCGCAATAATTTCCCCTTCTTTAGGCTTTTTCTTCTCTCTGGAAGGATCTGCATCAAACACTGGGGGCTGATTTTCTGGATCTGTGCTCAGACATAGTCCTGGCGATCTAAGCACCAAAAAACCTGCAAAATCCATCTACGAAAACCAATCATAGTAATAGAGCATAAATGGCTAAAAGCAATATAAACATCCCATATTGTGCAAGGATAAAGGCAATTTTCTCCATATTTTCCACTGCTCCAAAATTTTCCACTACAATTCAAACCACTCATGATGTTGGACAAGGAAAAACCAATTACCAGATGAGTGACCACAGAAGTAGACTTCTAGTTTCTGCAATTTCTTGCATCAAATCAGCAGCATCTGCTACAAGACCCTGTTCTTCCTTTACTATTTGCAAGTTTCTTTAGCAACCGTGCTCTCTCAATTTCCACAAATAGCTGCATAATGACACTAGCTATAGAAACCACGAAACCAAAACAGATTGCTCAAGAACGTAGCCCGCAATAGAGTTTGATTTCACATTTTCACCTGCTCAGCAGAAACAGAGTTAAGTGTCTTAATAAGCTCAATCTTGGTCTCAAGATTGGGTGTCTGGTCAATGTATCGCATAGCCTGCTTCTCCATTGCTGCAATAGCCTGTTTATAAGTAGAGAGCAATGTGTATGTCACCATCCAATTAATTCATTACTTGATTATGTCCCGCGCAAAATTAAAACTTTCAGTTGAACTATCTGATTAACAGCAAGAAAAATTATTCATTCTAGAAAAAAAAATAGTGAAAAAAGGAACCAAAAGGGGTAATAGCAAGGTGCAATAGAAATACAATGTCGAGGAGTCCCAGCCAAATGAAAAAACTTGCAAACAACATGAGCACCAGGCCTAAATTCTTGCATCTCTAGATATTGCCGAGAGCCAATACCCATATTGATATGCCAACGAGATTCATTTTTCAAATAGTCATGTATGATGGCATATTACGACTACACAAAATGACAGTATAAGGTCTAATCAGCGCACAAATGGGAGGCAATGCTGCAGTATAAGTCCTTATAAATAAAACCCCTAAGGTAACCGTTATTAAGATCAATCCCAAATGATTGAAACTGGACCACATTTTGGATCAATAATCATAAGACTCTGCACTGCTGATGATGGTGAAAGTAAAGAAGAAAACAACATGAAAGCAAAACCAGATGATGGCATTGAAAAGAAGAAGAGAGAAGGATGAAAGAAATAGACAAGGTAAAGAGCTATATACTATGACGTAAAAAAGAATTCCGTTCTTAGCAAGAAGATATGGTTGTTGTACAAAGGTGATGGCATTGTGCTGCACTGTTGGTTGTGAAGCAACAGCAGACCTCCCATATACCCCAACCCAAGCTCTCATAGAAGTAGAGCTCACTTCCAACTCCAGCAATAAAAGGTTATTCTTAATCCAGGTAAAACCATATGGACTCTCCCAAGTCTGTATAGAAAGTATCTTCAGCCTTGCTACAACCACCAAGTAGATCTAATTCAGGACGAGAGCAGCACCTCAATTTCATTTATAATCCCTTCATAGTTCAAACCCCAAAGTTAGCCCCAATTAGTAGGTTCGGCCTTTATATATTGTTTCAGACATAAAATTGGTCATGAACGATGAGAAGTGGCACCTAATTTGATTTACTATGAGGTTGAGTCCCAATTAAATAGGCAAAGTAGGATATTTGGGACTGGGATTAGGAATCCCATTCTACATCTCCAATGATGTTACTCCTAATCCAAACTGGGAATGATTGTCGATGTGATCAACTTGCATCTTTTTAATTGCCTCCTAGATAGGTAGCAATCCTAATAACAATTGTGAAGGCAAAAATGTGGTATAGGTATAATAAATAGCCACCTGTCATAATGCTCTGACTAATCCAGAGGAACTTATCAGCATTCAGCATAGCATATCAATGAAATACAATCAATGAAGAGTGAAAATTCCACTAGCTTATCACCCAAAAGCAGAGATGAAAAGGCAAATACCTGGACATCGGTTAATCTTGATGATCCAATTCGCTCATAACAAAGGAATGTAAGATACTTCCTTTGGTACAAGAAAGTTTGGGAGCAACTATATAACAGGAAAAACGACTTAATAGGTATGAATATCCAAGTATCAGTGTCATCAAATAATTTTGACTCAATCACTTGATGAGGAAGGCAAAGAGTGCTTTGAGCTGCGTAGACAAAAATTCATGCCCCAAGAATTAGGTAGACGACCGAATGCAATAATCTTGGCTTCTGCTTCTCTAATATTCCTTTCGCCACGATCAAACCTAACACATGCTGTGATCTTGCAAGGGAGAAACTCCACAGCAAACCCTTATCGCAATCAAGAGTTACAACCTGTACTTACTGTCCATCTTTAGTTGATTAGTATTTTGAATCACTCGTCTGGCACCCAATCTCAATTTCTTTTCTCCCTGATTTTTTTGTTGTGTAAAAGGTATAATAAGTAAGGCACCAAGGAAAAACCTTTCCATCTGAAACAAAAACAATTTATCCCTATACAAGAGAACTCAAATCCTAAAACAAATCTACTGACCAGAATAAAAACAAAGTGGATCACCGATTGCTGACTTCACTAAACCCTGAAAAGATGACAAAACAGAATAAAACTACTTAACTTAAACAATATGCCTTTTCTCTGTCATCACAGACTAAGGATCTCTATTTTTTAATCCTCACTCACACGTTTACTTCCAAAGGGACAGTCCATCTTGTAAAAGTACATCAAAGTAGTTTGCTAGTACCTCCCTACTAGATAGTACCACAATGCCCAGCTTATCCACATAGCTTTGTGCATTATTTTCCTACTCAGCTCAAGTTATTTTTGTTCTTTGTTAATGAGAACTTCCAATTAGTGTTCCTGATAGGATGCAACATCACATGATCTAACATTGACTTCATAGATTGGGGAGAAACTTATTGATAACTAATTTTAGTTAAATGCTTCCTTTAAGTTACCAAGTAATCTTTCAACAAATTCTACCTGTTTGAGTTTGCTATCTCCTACTTCTATTTCTTTTGAGAAAGCGATGACGCTAACTGCTGGAAACTCACTTTGTACTACTTGGGTGCTGAATACTCACTGTTATTAATTTAATTTCACTTCATAAGCAAATACAAGCACCCTGCCAGAAAGAATGGTTAACATTTTGCTCATTACCAATTCTTTGTTTACACATGAGCACCATTAAACTTCCACAGGAATATAAACCCCAACCTTCATTCAATAAAGAATTCCAAAAGCACGTCTTCTAAGCAATTCTTCCAAATCTCGCCAACTTGGATAATTTATTACCTGCAGAAACTTAACAGTCAATAGGTCATGGTGTCAGACCCTTAAAAAAAATCATCTGCAAGATAGTGCATCCGCCAAATCAACTCTGTCACACATATTCAATAATTATGGTACTAAACCAAGAAGTTCATGTAAAAACACTGAGAATCCCCTTATTTAGTTGCCCAATACCATCATCTAGGACTAATACGTAAGCCAGCAATCAACTAGCTAATTACTCGCCGCAAGGCTCACCCCAGCAGACTGGCAACTCGAAAAGCGGGATCCAAATTTCACAATTAAACAGAGACAGGCTAAGCACAAGGAGTTACTTCAAAAGCGTGGCTGAACGCATAGCAATTAGCAAATATTTACCCACCAATTGTTCGACAAAATTTATCACCAAGAAAATGCTCCTACCAGACCTCCGTGCATCCCAGGCACAACCTCATCCCCAATGAAAACAAACCTACAGAGAACAAAGTTGCAACCGAAACCTAGCACATGGGCCTTACACCTGGTCGACCCAAACCCGCCCTCACGCCTCAGAGTCAAGTCCAGGTCCTCGACCTCCGCAGCAAACATCGGGAGTCATGATCTTCTCAATGATCAGCTGCGCGATCCTCTCACCCACCTCCACTTCAGAGTCGACATCCTCTGTGGCCCACCCGCACCGACGCCGATCGAATACTTCCATGCGAAACCCGAACTAGGCGCCGGAATAACAAATGTACAAGCGATTCGATTCGACCCTCGTCGATTATCCAAAACAAGGTACCGAGAGAACGTTTCGAGGTAAAGAAGTCGCACATCACATATCCGAGCATTATGTTTCCTTTGGTATTGCGATGCTTCAATCGGTAGGGACGAGCGATTTTCCTCTAGCCGGCACTTACCGTCTCAGCTGCAACGTTTTTTAATCCACAAACGAGAAAGCACTCCACATTCAGAAACGTCGAGCTGAAGAAGATGGTGATGGGGGTATGAGTTGATGACAACACTCCAGTCCATGCAAGAGGAACGATTGGCTTAAAGTCAAGAGAAACAAGAATGATAACTTTTCAATTATTATTATTTTTTTTTTCAAAATTTATCTCTTCTTCTTTAAAGCTTAACACGTTGCCATTGTCGAAATGCCCACGTTTAAAATGATGGCAAATAAAAAAAGGAAAAAAAAATTAAAAACGAAAGAATTGTACAAAAGAAAAAGAAGATGGAAGTCAAGGTTCTGTTAAGAAAGGAGCAAAGAGAGGAAAACCAATTAGCGTTTTCAAAATTGGTACAGCTCCAATTTGCTGAAAATTGTCAACTATAATCGACGAGGTCTTCTTCATCAAGTATATGATTGGCTAGTTCATTTTAAAAAGAGTTTAATAGATTTTTTTACTAGAATTGATCGGTTTCGACAATTGCTCTTTTTGATCAATGAAAAATTTGATTTTATCATTAGTTGGTCCTTGTCGTAATGAATATAATAAACATTTTCTTACGTTAAATTTGGTCAAACAAAATGTTTTGAAAATTTTGAATATCTTCTTTTGCCAAACAAAAATATTTTCAATGCTTCATAGCGGCTATTTTTTTTCTTTTTAAAAATTTTAATTAGTTTTGTAAGTACATGACAAAAAGAGATCTTCCAATAATGACCAAAACATTTATTGATTGCACGAATGACTTTTAAGTGTATCTTATAATATTTGATGTAATTTTCAAATCATTGATTACATGAACAGCATTATTCCGCTTCTCTTTTGGTGAGAGATCGAGGGACACTCAAGGGGAGAGAGATCATTCATTCAACTAAGAACATTATCAAGCTCTCAAAGCAGCCTTATGAACCAAAGTTTCCTTGTGGATTTGGTGGCAACTTTTCTCGACAAGATCGAGGAGATTTTTTAAATTTGTCGCCCACAATTCAAGATGATATTGCTGTCCTTTGTCATCTAGAAACAGACAACTCCCATCAGCCGGTCTATCTGTGCCACTAGGGACTTGGAAGCAACAATTTTGGAGAGATGCTTTTAAGATTCCTAAAATGGTAATATAGAACAATCAAAGCTCTCAACGACAGTGGTAATAGAACCCAAAAACAGAGCTCTTTTCCTTGAGTGATTCAGCTACATAGATTTTCATAACACGATAAGAAAGCTCTAATCGCAAGATATACTTTGGTAACACAGGAAATGGTGAGTGATAGCAAAACTCCTCCCACCCTTCTAAAGGGCATTTGGAATTTTAGGCTCCATGGGACAATAAATGGTTTCAAAACGCCAGACAATGACACTTACAACTACAAATTTCACGAGCAGAAGTTGACAAAGTGAAGTCCACACATATATATTGGTTAGAAATGTTTACAAAATGAAACTACAAAGACAACAGTCTCAACCTCATGACAAGCCTTTAACTATCAAGGCACCAAAACTTCTTTTCCATTTTTGGGACTTGTATCCAAGTCCAGCAACCATGCCCCACAAGGATCACAAGCAGAGAGGCTGCTCAGGGTTAAATGAATGCTCTAGGCAATTATTCATAAAGATTGACACTGATGAAGAATATAAACAAATGTTCAACATAATTAACCCATATGCTGAGGTATAACAGCTCTCCAAGTCTCTTCGAGGTAATCCTTGAGTAATACTTCAAAAAGACATCTTTTTATCAATTCTTCCACAGAAATAAACTCCAAGCTTCCACAAAAGGGACCCAAAAGCACATCTTTTTAATCAATTCTTCCAAATCTCGCCAACTTGAATAATTCGTTACCCGTGAGAAGTTGAATTCAATAGATAATGCAAAAAAAAAATAAAAAAATGTGTCAGACCCTGAAAGAAAATCATTTACAATATAGCGCATCCACTAACTCAACAATGTCACGCACATTCAGTACTCACAGTACTAAACCACCAAGTTGAGGCGAAAACAAGCTAAGAACCCCCTTATTGAGTTGCCCCAATGCCACCCACCTAGGACTATCAGGTGAGCCGGCAATCGACCAGCCAATTACTCGCTGCAGATCTGAAAGTGGGGATGCGAACTCACCATCCCAATCGGCGAGAGTCTCCGACGACGATCGATTCGGAGACCTAGGAGAAAGGGGAAGAAAGAGGAGAGAGAAAGAGCGCTCGGTGAACCCCTCACTCGCGAAAACTTCCACTCGTCTGTTTCTCCCTATCCTCTCTCCTCCTCCTCCTCTTTGAACACAATGATGCGAGAGCAAATTAAATAAATAAATAAATAAATAAATAAAAGAGCACGGGGGAATAAAATGAAAATGGATGAAAATGGAGGGGAAATCGGGGGATCCGAAAAAGAAGTGAATTGAATCCTGATCGGATTGGGCCGTCCCTGTCCTTGGAAAAGATCCAACAGCCGATAGAGATTCCGGCCCAAAACTTCGCCAGACGGCCCATGGAGCCTGAGAATTACTTGGGCTGGGCTGGCCTGCTTTGCAATGAAGATGAGATCTCCTTTCTTTTCTTTTCCTCCAAGGCGACCGGTGGGTCGCAGCCATCTGCACCATTCGGATTTCACACTTGATTTGACTTTGCATGTGAACGGGAATCAAAAGGGTGGTTGGAAATTTAGAGTAAAGGTGAGAAACGAAAGCTCACTTGTTCAATATAAAATCGGAAATGAAATAGGATTAGAAATTTAAATTGCTTGAATTGAATATATTAGTGAATGTTGAGCCGATTGATATATTTTCCTCTTAATATTGTATGAGACTACTATTTGTGTCCTTTTTGGTATTCAAATAAGAAAAAGAAATTTCATGCCAAAAGAGTAAGAAGAAGCCTTTTAAGTAACCATTCTTGACAAAGGTCGGCCAAAAAATGTGTCAACTCTATTAAGTCCAAGAATTGAAGGGCTAATGCTCTTAGGTTCCTAACGACTAGCAAAAGTTGCAAGCTTTCCATACAATCTTGTATGTAAACACAACATTCAGTTTCTCAATTGACGGATGCTATTACTATATTCCCTCCTCAAAACATAGTTCCTTTTGAACAACATCTTATTCCATATTGATGAAGTCTGAATTTGAAAATTTCTGAGAAATTCTCGTTGTTCTTTTTCATTGTTCAAATCATAGAATTGCATTGTGTGGTTTGGCCTCTTTTTACAGTTTCTCAAAAGATTCGCTTGTCATGATGCATTGTTTCGTCAATTCAAAAGGGCAGGTTTGGGAGTACACGAGATGCTACTTGATCAACAACTTTTCCGATCTTTGGCTCGAGAAAATTTTCCCACAACAACGGTTCTGCTATATTTGACACTTTGCCTTGATAAAAAAAACTTTTGTTCTTGTCATCTTCGGCTTCGAAAATCACATTTTCTCATGGCTAATTGTGCGGGATTATCAGTGGAATTTGTGAAGAGCATACATAGGATTAGTGTGACGCAACAACGATCTTCTCTCTTCATGAGAACTGTTTCTAGTTTTCTCTATCGCAAATGCATTTTGCATTTCGGGGCAAATGTTTATATATAGATGCTGACATCACACACTATAATGTTGTTCTCTAGCTTTGAGGGTTAGACGCTTGGTACAAACAAAGCTCAATTGATTCCTAAACGACATCAACCGAAAATGCCTTTTGAGTCCCAATTCTTTTCTGTATTTTTTTGGAAAGACTCGCAATGCGCCCGATCCCCTTTTTCACATCATGCGAGTTATTCATGGAATTTGCGAAGTATAGATATGGGATCCATGTGATGCAGCGCTGATCTTTTCTCGTCATGAGAGTTGTTTCTAATGGATCTTCTGTTCATGTAGAGATGTTGAGCTAACACACTGATGTGATCTTAGCTGCGATATTGGTCCAGCGAGATCATAAAGCAATCAATTTTATTGCCCGGAGTGGAAATTCAGATTAAGCAATATGACATTTTATACAAGTGATCTGAGTTGCGATATGTTCTAATCTAGTTTTAACGCAAAACTTTTATAGATATTAATTAGTCAAAATATTCTGGTCGGTGGCTGGAATGATCAAGAAATTGTACAGAGTAGAGACTAAAGAATTTAAGAGATTGCAGCCCATGATCAAATCGTCCTTCTTAATCCAATTATAATTGGTTTGAGTATTATGGCATCGCGTTCATTGCCACCCCATCCCGCAATCTGTTTTGGCAACATCCTAGAGCCTGAGTAATTTCACTCCCATCAAAAGACAGTTGTGAATGCATCATTTTAAAAGGGAATAAACAATAAGTACAGGCTTTCTTCGTTTTCGATCGTAATCTCAGTCATCAACCACTCAAGAAAGTATTATTACTCAGATGAAGCAACTAAGCTAGTAACTCACTATACAGTCCATGTGTATCATTCGCAACATCTACTTCCCACCTTCGTTTGCGCTAAAAAATCACCCCCTCGACAAAGAATGGAGATCTAAGGGGCGACCTCGACCTGAGATTATGGCAGAAGCCCGGCCAAAATGGCTAAGAGCTAATAATCAGAGGTTCTGCGCGAAGAAGGATCCATTCCAACACCACCATGTCCTTTGACTGGGTGAACCAACATGCCCTTCTCGTTTTGGTGCTCTTCGAGTAGGAATCAGATACTCGCTTATCGTAATTTTTAATGACTTTGCTCTGACCAGTCCATTCTCGATTACTTGTAACTGCAATCAATCTTGAGCGTCACTCTTCAAAGCCGGATAATCTTCCATCATTTTTGCAGTGTTCAATACAGGTTCCAACAACGACAACTGCAATGTCGCGTACGTGTCAAAGGATGACAACAACAACTGCAACACCGCTACACCGCTTCTCCGTTCACCACCCTAAAAAACAGACCGACGGCCTTTTCCGTCGCTGCAGCTGGCGAGTATTGCTCGTGTCTACACTTTTCCTAATGGCGACCATTGCTCTCGTGGCCAAAAATTGGTGGTCACCATCAGTGAAACTTCCACCGGCCCAACCTCTAGTCCAGCGGGATCTCTGTCACTACTAGACACAACCACTGGCAACACCACATCTCCGCCACCACTTGGAAGTGATGCTTCATCTCTCGGTGTCACACTGCTAGTCTTGTTCATGCGCATTGCCATAAGCTTATTGTGTAAGTGCCTAACACATGAGGGTCATTGTAAATACCGGTGGACTTTAGATAGATGGTGAGATGTTGCTACTCGTCATAAAGTGAATAAATTCGTTAAAAGGCTTCTTCTCACCATTCCGGTAATACGATACATACAGATAACCTTGCTCAAACTTGTAATATAGTTCATGTGTTTTTTGGAAACACATTTATGCTCCTCTTAAATTTTGAAACTCTGCTCTTTTCGCAGTTCTAATATCATGAAGACCAAGACCATCAAAGTAAAACAAAAAAACAAAAGGAAAAAGAAAGCAGCAGCAAACAAAAAATTGCATACTGGAAAGTCAAAATAGAACATCACTCGCCAGAATAAAATCTTCAATGTAGTAATAAAAAAATCCCAGCATTGGAATGACAAACGAGCTGAAGAGAAAATTGCGTAGAGATTGGAGAAACAAAGTGAATCTTCTTAGGATTGAACTCAACACAAAAACAGTTCATTCAGAATTTGAAAGGACGTTGAAACTACGAACTCATACCCTAGGAGCTTGAAAGAACCAGGCGAATTTTGGGGATTGAGAGCGCCATAAATCCAGCTGTGTTGATCTCTCTCCTTTGCCTATGTGTCTTTGTACATTTACTTTGTGAAGAAAGTAGAACAGTGCTTTTCACTAACAAATGAGTGCTATTTACTAGTGAGCATGACTATTTCCAGAGCCAAAAGATGTAGATGTAGCTTTTCCCTATTTTTCAGTTTCCACAAAGCAAATGAAGGAGCTGGAATTTTAGAGAACAAAGGTCCATCCCTAAGAGGTATCAACTTGAAGAAAAATAACGTCTCTTGGGGAGATAAAAAGTGCAGATATATTATTGAAATGAAGCCCCCTAAAAACAGGTGCTCATTTTGAATATGAAATGAAATCGAAAAGTAGCATTAATTAAGCCTTTAATCTAGAGATTTATCCCCGATGTTAGAAAAAACACAAGCACCAGCAATATTTGTAATGCGAAACACAATTCTGTAACAAGGCGCTTATTTCAATCCAAATGAGTGCACATCTTGTGCTGATACCTGTTCCACCGGTACATTTTCTGGACCCTGAAAGCCAGCAAATCTTCAATTAAAAGGAGGGGGTATAGAGGAAAGAGGAAAGATGAAAAGACCAGACTCCATTTCTATAGATAAAGTGTATTCAGTACATCATTTCAGTCAGAAAAAAGGCCGGGATTTGGTCCCCCGCAAAATATACAATCAAATTTAAGACAGCCACGCGAAAGTTCTATGATGAGTATCTCCAGTCCCCACCACAATGTGAAACAGCGTTCTTCGGTGAGAGAGGGGAGAAGGGATATAGGATTGAGAGGGGAGAGATCATTCATTCAATCAATTCAAGCTCTCCAAGCAGCCTTATGAACCGTGATTTCCTTGGGGATTTGGTGGTGACTTTTCTCAACAAGGTCAAGCGGCTTTTCTAAATTTGTCACCCGAGTTCAAAATCTCATTGTTGTGCTATTTTGGAACTGACAATTCCCATTGGCTGGTCTATCTTTGCCATTGCCACCAGGTACTTGGAAACAACCACTAAGGAGATGTTTCTCAGCTTCCTAAAATGGTAATATAGAAGTAAGAGGTCAAGACGATAGAATATCATACCAGCGTGTATAATTATCATTATATGGTATGTCTGTCAAATGATAGTGTTGATTTAATGTGATTGATTAAAGCTCTTAACAACAGAGTAAGAGAATGTTTACAAAACAAAACGATGAAGACAACATTCTCAAATCCATGACAAATCTTTGGCTTTCAACGCTCCAAAACCTCTTTTATACATATTAGGAACTTGTGTCCAAGTCCAGCAGCCATGCCCCAATTAGGTATCACAAGCAGAGAAGCTGCTCAAGGTTAAATGAGGGGTCTAGGCAATCATTCATAAAGAGTGACACTGATAAAGAACATCAACAAATGTTCCACATAATTAGACCTGGATACTGAGGATAACAGGTTTGCAAATCTCTTTAAGGTAATCCTCGATCAATACTTCAAAATGATGATAATATTCTGCAGAAAACCGACTGAGTCACATCTGAGTGCTGATCCAATGAAAAGAAGAAAAACAACTAGTTCTGTAATTACATGTTCAATGATTCTCTGAAGAGGCTCCTAGAAAGGTAGCTTGTCTTGCCAAGGAGAAGCCAAAATTCTTCTTTTGACTATGATTGGGCCTTGTCTAATTCCCAACAAGTGCACCTGCTAGCACGTTTTCTCATTCTCAAATTCACCTTTGAAAGTTCTTTTAAAGAGGAGTCCGCTGGAGCCTCCAACGTGACCAATTGTTTCAGCAGCAACCTACATTAAAATATCCAAGGTATGGTCGACCAAATTCTATGGCACATTATTGAGATATTGCAAGATCAACAATCCATTACCTAACCTCCTTTACCAAAAAAAAAAAAAAAACAATCAATTACCTAACTTTACCCCAAAAAAACAATTAATTACCTAGCACAATTTAAAGATGGTACCTGAATTGGGGAATTCCTGAGAGATGTTTATCCTCTAGAGTTGCATTAAGAAGGCTTGATTGCATAGGATCATGTGGTGATAGAACTAAGTACTAGCAGATTTTCCTTAGAACCTGCATTTAATTAAATCACAGTATGAACAGCTTTGCCTTAAAAAACTCAGTGAAGGCTTAACAAGGAAAGAGCTTCACCCATATCAACTACTCTGGGTTGCCTTTTACCGATGGAATCTCATATATCCCCTTATGGTATCGACAAATCTCAAGGCAATCATTGTTATGTGAGTAATACCTACATTGCTATCTACATAAATGTGAGGTAAACTGAGATGGGAGTTTAAATCCATCAAGTACATCTAGAACGTCATAGTTTGCGATACAGCTAGAAAGAAAGAAGAGTATGTGCCAGATATATAAAGCCATACAAGTACATGGTGAATCACAACTTGAATACCAGGTGGCACTTTATCAACAAAAACAAATTAGTCAAAGATAGTGGACACAACATTCGAAAAGCAAAACACCAATTTACCGTATCATGAGTCATTGCATATTCGTTTCAACTCCAGAAGAGATGGAATATCAGCTGATGCTCGTCCCACGATGTTTTCACCTTCTTTAGACTTTTTCTTTTCTATGGAAGGATTTGCATCAAACACAACGGAGTTGATCTTCCTAGAAATGATACGTGCACAGACAGAACCCTTGCACAGACAAATCTGCAAAATCCATCGATCAGAAAAACCAATCATAGTAATAATGCATGACTGGCTAAAAGCAATACAAAAAACCCGCACTTGTTCAAAAATAAAGGTAATTTTCTCCGTGTTTGCCTTTGCTCCAAAAATTCCTACCTGCATTTCAAACTGTCATAGGAATGTATGACAAGGAAATACCAATTACAAGATTAGTGAGAACAGAAGTTAACTTCTAGTTACCCCCATTTCTTGCATCAAATCAGTACTGCTAGAAGACCATGTTCTTCCTTTATTTTTGCAAGTTTCTTGAACAATCACGCTCTCTCAATTTCAAAATATAACTGCATTACGAAACTAGCTACAGAAATCACGAAATAAAAGCAGATTGCTGATGAACATAAGCTGCGCCAGAGTTTAATTTCACATATTCATCTTCCCACCGGCAACAGAGTTAAGTGTCTTAATAAGCTCTATCTTGGTCTCAAGATCAAGTGTTTGGTCAACATATCGCACAGCTTGTTGCACCATTACTGTCACATCCTGTCATAAGAAAGATGCAACACATAGGTCACTATTCAATCAAGTCAACAACTTGATTACATCTAGATCACCACTAAAACTTTGATTTAAGCTATTTGATTAACAGCATGGGAAATTTGTCACTCTAGAATGATAATATTGTCAAAAAGGGAACCGAAAGGGACAATAGCAAGGTACAATACAAGTACAAGTATCTCTATAAAGAGGATCCCCGCCAATTGAAAACTTGAAAACAGTATAAGATCCCCCTAAAGGATATGTCATGAAATGTATCCTGAACTAGACATGAAAAAGAAGTAATGCGATTCATAAATAAATAGGGGAACAAAAAGTAAAAATTTGGGGCAATCATGAGAGAGAATCTAGAAACAGAAGGTGAGAAACCCAAGAGGATTTACAATATTAGATTGAATTCCACAAGCACCAGGCCTGAGATCTTGCATTCCCATGTCGATATGCCAAGCACATTCCTTTTTTAGACAGTTATACATAGATGGCATGTCACAGCTACATGATTGTACACACATGGGAGGCAATCCCTACAGTATAAAATCTAACCCTTAAGGTAAAGCTTGTTAAGATCGATCTGAAAATGATTGAAATTGGACTTTGGATCAATGATCATAAGACAACAGAAAATTAAGGTCTAAAGTGATAGATTCTCTATCTTTTCTTCTGCACTAACACCTATGTGTTATCTTTGAAAAAAGGGAATGAAGTTCAAAAGTAGAAGATAAAAGCAAGAGCATCACCACAGCGGAAGCACATCACTGAAGAAACTCTCATGCCTATTAGAGAAAGTCAAGTAGAGAAGCATCTAGGGCATGAGTAAAGAAGAGAATAAAACAAACGCAACACCAGATAATGGCAATGAAAAGAAGAAGACAGGAGGATGAAAAAATTAGAAAAAGGTAAAGAGGTATGTGCTACCATGTAAAAAAGAATTCCGTCCCCAACCAGAAAAGATGGCTGCAGTACAAAGCTGTTGGTATTGTGCTACATTGCTGTCTATGGACACACAGCAGACCTTTCCTTTACCCCAATCATAGCTCTCATGAAGGTAGATCTCACTTCCAACTCCACCAATAAAAGGTTATTCTTACATCAGAGAAAAGCTTATGGATTCTCCAAAGTCTGTAAAGAAAGTATATTCAGCCTTGCCACAACCACCGATTAAATCTTCCATCCAATCTAATTCAGGATGAGGGCAAAACCTCATTCTCATTTATAATCAAATGCAATTGATCGATCATCCAATCGTAGCCAATTTAGAGCTTTCACAACGTCGCCAATGCAAGAATTTGACTAAGTAGTACGTGCTAGCCTCAGCTCAAAACAGCAAATCTAAGCTCGTGACCTTGATCAATTCCAGCAACTCGACGGATCTCACCAAATCTCGACAGAACCTTGGCAGCCAGCGTGACTTCCAGCTCCAACCGCCTACTCGATTGCTGCCGAAACTACCGCACTACCTACTACTGAGCAAACTAAAATCTCCAATCCGGACAATCAATGAGCTCGCGCACCGGAGCGACGCTAAGAGACCGTAGGAAAGCTCGAGAGACGCGTGGGTGTGTTTACCTAGAGCGGATGGAGAGGGCGTTGCCAGCCGTGGCATCGCCTCGTCGCCGTCGCAGTCGTCATCTCTGCCGTGCCGACCGACCTGCCCGCCTACCTGTGGTGGATGCACGGTGCGAACGGTGGCTTCGATCTTCGGGCATAGGAAACCAGCAGGGTGACTGACTAGTAGCGACAGAGAGAGAGAGAGAGAGAGAGAGAGAGAGAGAGAGAGAGAGAGAGATTCCTTGGACGTCGAGCCGTCCTTCTCTTCTGCCCCCCGTAGCTCTTGACGTCTGCTAACGCTCGAATATTAAGCCCCACAGAGGGTCATTGACCTCTTTCAAGCCAAGTTCTCTCATCTGCGTACGTCTAAAATTCAACACGTCGGGCGATCCTTTGAGAGATGGGCTTTCAAATATTTCGAAACTTCGCAAGCGTTTCAAGTCTGACAAATTCGTTAAGGCTTTCAATTTTCCACATCTCCAAATATGAAGCTCCGATAGTCCAATAGGAAGCTCTGGGACACATTCAAGCCGGCGGCATCCATTAAGACTGAGTGTCTTGAGAAGGGTTAGTTGGGAAAGATGGGACAAAGACTGCCCCTGGCAAGTGATCGATAGATCTGTTAAGCTGGAGGGCAGTTCTGGTAATTCTTGAAGCTTGTTACATAAATTAAGACCAAGCTCCTTTAGCGAAATCAGTTTGCATATATTACTAGGTACTTGCTCCAGCTTTATGCAACATTGAGCTTTCAACTTTTGGAGTTTTGCCATCATTCCAATAGCATCAGGCAATTCTGTTATGTTAGTTTCACAAATACCCAAGACCCTCAGACTTTGTAATTTCCCAATACTTTCAGATAATTTCATTATCGATGTACGTCTTAAGTTCAGCTCGATCAATGATGTCAAATTTCCAATAGAAGGATGAAGTTCTTCCAGATTCCCACAATTTGCAAGAGTCAAAATCTCCAACCTTTTGAAAGTGGACAAGTCGGGCGTTCTTTTCAAAGATTGACAGTTCGTGAGGGCAAGAACTTTGAGCTTAGTCGCCATCTGGAAAAAAGAAAGGGCATGTCAATGTAAGTGAACCTTCACGACTTGTGATTTTTCGCTACTCCTTACGTATTCCTCTACTCATTCGCAGTTGTCCTACTTAATTTTAAATGTCTCTTTTAGTGGTGTTTGGCCATGCCATCGGATAAATGTGTTTTAAGCATATTGACTACGAAAGAATGTTAGGGTGTACAAGTGCTAATTGCATTTATTTCCATATAACATTTCAAAGGAGATGTTTGCTTATTAGACATAAGCAACTTATATTATTGAAAAAGCATACGACAAATCCAAATGAAAGAGAGATGCAATCATTGGGCACCATGTTTTCCTTCAGTAGTATGAAATTAAAGAGAAATAGCTAGTTTAATTATAAAAATCAATTTTCAAATGTTATATGTAAAAGGGAAAAAAAATGTTAAAGTTAAAAATACTCCAATGCCTCATTTACATCTTACCTTGAGTGGATCCCATCCTCCCCAATTCTCCGAAATTGCACTGTATGACAAATCGAGTACAACTAATTTCTTTAGATGAAAGTTGACCGCAGCGAAATTTGAGAGACGGCACTTCCACTGAAGCCATCTTAATTTAGGAAGTAAGCTTTGGAAATCTCCGGTGAAATCCACATAATCCACTTGAAGGAATCTCAAGTTTGTCAATTCTTTAAATTGTTCAGCTGCATATCTTTTATTTTTAGTACCTCTGATGAAATCCACATAACCCCATTTCTCGAGAAGAAGGGCCTCAATCTTTCTAGTACCCTGCAATTTGGAAACATTGTGGATTATAAGTTTTGAATGATGAGATGAGACCAACCGATATAAAATAAAATGCACCAATTTCAATTTGATGTCGTACTACTATGGCGTAGGCTTCTCCCTTTGATTTTTGTGAAATGAAAGGTTGTAGTTGCATATTATTTATCTAATCTATGAAAAGATGAGAAGCTCAAGTGGTTGTTTCCAAAATTTTTCCTTATCCAACTATACCTTTCGCAATTTGGACCTTATTTCCAAAATTTGGGTCCATTTGCAATTACAATGGAAGGCCTCTCTTCATGCATATACTAAAATATATTTATCAAAATTAATGCCCTTTTTATATGTGAAATAACACTTCCTTTACTCCCATCATTTATATGCGAACCAATACAACTCTAACCATTCAAATGCATCTACCAACCCTGCCATATATAAAAAGAAACTATCAACTAGTATGAAAAGTCTATACAACACAAATAATGTATGTTTAAAAGGGTTATATTGCATGGTTGCTCATGTATCATAACCAAATTCAGATGCCACATCAACAAATTGGTGGTGTCAACTAGTGATTGACCACAAATGACTTGATTGCACAAAAAAGTGAAAGAGGACTATATTCAGCAAAAAGAAAAATAGATGGGGGACTAAACTACACACCTAATAATACCTAAGGGATACACTTAACCCAACTTAAAAAAATACAGGAACCAAGATAGCTAAACCGTCACAAATGGATGGTCTCATTTATGATACCAAAACTCATAAGAAATTAAATACTTAGTAAAAGAAAAAAGAAAGAAAAGACCTCCCAAAAGACGAAAAGACTAATCCAAACATAAAATAAATACATCAAATAAATATCGCGGAAAGCATGGCCGAAACAATCTACAAATGTCAGGTTTTATCTAAGAGTACCCTATCAAACATTCAGCTTTTGCAGTCTTGTTTTTGCACTGAAGTTACCAAAAGGAGAGTATCCTCATCACGATACTACCATGTAAAGATACATATCAATCATTCGTAACCAAGAAATTGCTTCTCAATTATGATGTTGAATCAGGCAAATACTGCAATTAATCAAAAGAGCTCCTTTGCTAGTAGATGTAACGAGTTTTGGGGACTTAGAGTGACAGTTATTTTTATTTCAAACAAGAAAGGGAAGATGCACCCACGTTCACCAACTAAGACAAGTAAAGAAAACACTTACCTTATTTTTATCAAGCACTTCTAGAGCTTCCTTACGGATCCACAATCTGCTTCGTTCTTGAGGCTCCCTTGGATTTTCTAGATAAACAATATCCCTTCCAAGATCTCTCAATTGATCATGCATCAATAGGTTTCCATCTTCATCAATTTTAATTAGGGACATAAGACTTAACACTTCAATCCCCATCTCGGGGAAAAAATCACAAGCATCCCACATATAAGTTGGATTTTGTTTATGTGATCCGATGAAATGGCATGCTATATCCAAAAATATTTGTTGTTCCCTATAATCTAATGCGTCATAACTTATTTTCAACTTCTCTCGCACTTTCTCATGGGGCACTTTCTTTAATTTTTTTAATGTACCTTCCCATAAGTCTTTTCTCTTTCTCCATAAGAACGAACCTATAACTTCAAGAGCTAACGGGAGCCCCCCAGTAGTAGATACGACATCGCGAGAGATATCTTCATAATCACTCGGAGGAGAATCCTTTTGAAATGCATGTCTACTAAATAAAATCAATGATCGATCTACAGATAACTCGTTGAGTTGGTACGTGTAGCCCACCCTACCTTCATCGAGAATGCTTTTGTTTCTAGTTGTGATGATGACTATACTTCCCACTCCAAACCAACTTCCATCCTTGGCCAAAGCATTCAAGTGAGTCCTATCATCCATATCATCCAAAAGAACTAGGACTTTCTTCCTCACAAATCGAGATTTGATGATTTGAACTCCTTCGTCGACATTAGGCACATCACATGAACTTCTTGTTATGTCATAAATGAGTTGCTTTTGTACGCATTCAATACACGTACGATTGGATGTTTCTCGGATATTTGCCAAGAAGCTACGATAGTCAAAATGACTAAAGAGTCTGTTGTATAACACCTTTGCAAGAGTAGTCTTACCGATGCCGCCCATTCCACAAATTCCAATAATCTTTGTACCATTGGATTCAGCATCTATGTTGCTCATAATCTGTTGCACATGATCCTTGATTCCCACTAACTGTTTGGGAACATTTAGCTGAAGAAGTCTTTTTAACTCGCCCAGAACTTCTTTCACAATAATTTTAATCAATGTTCCTTCAAGCCTGTCAAATAACAATGAATATCGATTTAGGATTGCAATATGTCTATTCTTTTTCAAGAAAGATCTATCTATGAAAAATTTAACAACATTTTGTCGGAGAATAAGGTACCCGTTATCAATTTTCTCCGATTCCCATCCTTTCAAGGAGCTGACTTCTTTGAGTGCTTCTTCCCATTCCTTCACAACCATTTCCGTTATATTCTTTTTATGCGCATCAATAGCTTCTCTCCATCTCCCTGTGAGATGTTGCACTTGGTGGGGTTCCACTTTGTAAAATATGGGCAACACTTTTTGCCCTTTACTCCTCTTGCACTCTAACATCTGAACCAACTCACGAAGGCACCATTTGCTGGAAACGTAGTTCTCGGAAATAATTGGAATAGAGATGGTGGACTGCGTAATGCTGCAGAGAAGTTCCGGACCAATCTCCTCACCAACACGGAGCTCGTTGTCGTCTTTGAACACGTGAATTCCTGCATCGATAAGACTATTATAGAGATAGTCTGTGAAACTTTTGCGTGTGTCTATCCCTCTAAAGCTCAAGAACACTTCGTAGGCATTCTCTTTCGGCCGTTTGTCTCCCCCTTCATAATCTCCTCCATGCGGAGCATTCGATGAGGAAGACGCCCTGGAATTCGGATCTTCTGAGTGAGTGGGTTCTTCTCTTTTACAATTCAATTGGCAATTTAAGTTGAGAGGGAAGTGACGTGAAAAGAAACGAAAGGAATTGGAGAGAAAGGAAGAGAACGGAAAGACCATTTACCTTTTTCTTGATTCGATGGACATCATGGAGTGATTGGCCAACGAGATTCTTATCCTGTTTTAAAATAAGAGATTGATCAAGCAGAGCCTTAAAAGAAAGCCAGCCTTCACGGTCCAGATCTGCGAATCGCACAAATGTCTTTCATGACTCAGTTAGTTCAAACGAAAATAAAAGAACTCTCACACCTCTTTGCTTACTCAGAAGAAAATGGAGCAATCAAAGTAGGAAACAGAAAAGAGCAAGGAGTCGGTTGACTGCCTGAGAAGTGCTCAAACAACACGACCCTGGTATCTCCACCGATTTTCAGTCTTTGAAGTAGGATTACCGACACGCGAAATTCTTTAATATGCGTGCTCGAACAATCGAGTTCTTGCCATCCAACGGTCCAAAGCTCTCCATGCTAATCGAACCGCTGTGAGGCATGCCACGGAAAGAATAATCATTGCACGCGTAATTTCCGCGGCATCATGACTTTTTCTTTCTTTTTTTGGTCGAAGTAGCATCATTGACTTGGAGACACGCAATACTCAGCAGCATCGTGACTTGACTTGCTTTTTATATTAATAAGAAAAAGTGGAAAAGAGAACTGACGAGCAACACTCACATGCTCCTGCTGTGGACTGGTCTCCACCGATTCACACCATGTTACTGGGAAGGTGCTTCGAACCTGTCTACGCGCTTTCAATGAAATTTGAGAGATCCAGCACTGGCTTGGCTTGACTTGACTTGCTTTCATTCTCTCATATACTGTTAATTTACATGAGTCAGAAAAGAGCGTATAAATCGGGGATTATACAGGATTTTGTTATTAAAAGTCTGCATGAGGCTTTTCCTTTTTTATTCGTCTAGAAAAGTAACTTTAAAATAAAGCTTTTTCAAAATAATTTCATTAAACTAGATTTCTCCATTCTACTTTTTGCTTGAAAATTATCAAATCATTATCCTCCATCCAAGCCACTTTTATCTCTCCGTCTAAATTAATAGTTTTCAACATATTACATAAATTTTATTCTTTTGGTTTTGCGTTAATAAATTCTAAGCTAACAACTCTCCGTATTTGAATGGTAATTCAGTAGTACTTTTTTTCCCCTTTCGTGATCATCTTTTGTCAGGCTTTTTATTTCATGTTGACAGTCTCCGCCAACATGTTCTTCACCAAAATACAATTTTTTGCAGCACAATAGAGGAGGATTCACTATTAGCTTATTTAGCATTAGAAGATGTGATTTGAAAAACTGAAGGTATGGTATTAAATGGAGAGGAATTGCATTAAACACGACAACAAGGAATGATTACGTTGACACCTAGTGTATTATAGCTATATAATATTCGCCTACTTTTGCTGCTCTACAACCAGCTTAGCTTATAAAACCTCCTAAGAGCATGAACTCACTTCTTTACTTACAGGTACAAACATTCTTTCAACTCAAGTGTATAATTGAAAACACATCCCACATGACGTTCCTAATCATTTAATTCATATTTGTGCATATTCTCTTTTATATTATTTGAGTTGATGTAAATTTTGGACTTTCGTAATCAACATAGGCCTTTTTGTACACTTAATTTGCAAAACATGATAAGAAATGAAATATCTAAAGCTCTACACACCGATATTAATAAAGTAAATAGCTTTTGAAGTGAAGAAGAGATCATGCATTTTCACTCAAGTTGCTTCTCATACTTCCACGAGAGTCACGATACGTATGATACTTACTAGACTTGGAGATGTCCATTAAAGTATAACAAAAAATCTAAGAAGTGAACCATATTTTTGTCGTTCCATTCAAATATGTTCCATGAAACGAATTATAGTTCAAGAACTATTCAATGGTTTTCATAGGAATCACTCATTTCCCATTTCACTCTATGACACGATAAGGAGAAGGAATTTTAAATGATAGATGATTGATGAAATCAATCAAATGTTGAGATTGATAGGAAATATGATGGTTTCTATGCTTCACCAACTAGAAGATAAAAGCGAAGATAAATTAGACGAAGAAATCATCTTAGGTTATGACTTGGAACTAATAGTAACTTGAAAATGGGAAGAGACATGTATTGAGAACTTCCAGCCAATCTGAAATTTGATAAGAGTCCTTGAAGAAAAACATCCTCCTCCATATTTCAAGCTTCTTGCTGTATTACTCACATACATATCAAGAGCTGAGAGAAATATCAAAACTAGTCAACTTCGAACACATCCAGTGTCAGCAAGGCAGAGAAATGACATCACAACACTCTCTACTATGCGTGCTTGAACAATGCTGAGTTCTTGCCATCCAACGGTCCAAGAATCTCCAACTAATCGAACCGCTGCGATTGCGATGCATGCTGCACGAAAAGCGTAATTATCGCATGCATAATTTCCACGGTATTGCGCGGAAGGGGCATAGAGGATATGCGGGTGCTTTTTTCTCTAAAATGAGCACAAGTTCAACTTGACTTATTTTTCTACTTATTATAACAATTAGAAAATAAAAAGCAAAGGGCAACCATTGCTGGCATAATTTCCGCAACATTATGCAGAAGGTGCATTGAAGCTACCTATGCAAGTGCGCCTTGACTTGCTTTTTCCAAGTAAACGAAGAATTGGAAAGAAAAGCAGCGAGCAATGCTGATGCTCGGAGTGAGGTCGGCCGAAGAAAGACTGGATTTGGGTGAGCCTCTGTTTCCAGATTTGGATGGAGCTACAAGCATATTCGGGCATTTGATATAAATAATGACAGGAGAATGTAAGTATATGAGAATTATGGAGGCAACTGATAGTCGATTGATAGTAAATACGGGAGGTTTTTTTTTGTCCTTATTTAGACAAGTTAGAAAATTATGATGATTTTGTTTGCATAATCAACAACTAATTGAGCTTCAACGTTATGTTAAATCCATCTAATTAAGTACATGAGGTGATTCTGCCGATTTTCTTTTTTCCTTTTCATAGACCTACAAGGCATTATAGTTGGCTCCTCTTGAGTTGGTGGAACTGTGGGTTTATACATTCAGTGTCACATTTATAAATTCTTGGCCAATGGGCTCTTTGCACCGTCAAATAATTATTTAGTGAATATCAATTACTTTTTTATTTCATTTGGTGTTTAGCTTTTTATTTCATGTTAACATTTTCAGCCAATGGCTTCTCCACCAAAGTGCATTTTTCTTTTGCACGATATTAAGCTTCATGCTTGAAGAATACTGATTGCAGAGTCCTCCAAGAATGCTGAGTCATTGCACGCGTAATATTCACAGCATTATGAGGAAGTTGCGGGGAACCTCTTCTTGACTTTGCTTGCTTTTTATTTTGACAAAAAAGTGGAAAAGAAAACCCACTTGCAATAAAGATGCTCCTAGTCCTTGCTTTTTCTACTATGCGTGCTTGAACGCGTAATTTCGTTAGCATCATGCGGAAGGTGCGCGCCACCTACACAGGTGCTTTTATTGAACTTTGAAATCAAGCACAACTTGACTTGACTTGCTTTTCCATTAATAAATGGAGTCTTTAGGGAAATGTAATGGGAAGGTGAAGCGAGCAAGTCACCACGATTACGTTGCCGCATGCGAAAACGGAAGGGTAAAATAGTGAGAAGCACAAGCTATGCGAGGAATTTGGGAAAATTGGTGTGGCTGGGCAGAGAATTTTTGGAATTGAGTAGTGAATTTCGGTAGAGGTTCTGGAGGATTAACAATAACAGTTTCAAAGCTAACTTAAAGGACTGGACAAATGCAGTTTCAACATCTGCTCTTCACTGGTATTTGTAATGAAACCCCGTGGCACTCCTATGAAAAATCCTTGTCCACATGATTTATGCTAGATTGTCCATAGCTCTCATTCATAGCGGCCGACCTTTATCTATTCACTTTGATAAATGTTGTGCTAAACTCTATTCATTTGTTGATCAATTCATTTTAGGAAACTATTGACAACTTGTCCTACGTCAACCAATAAATTTTTGAGATTTTCAAAAAAGGGTTTATACATAAAGAGATTGAAACTATATCTAATTAACCGTTTACACGAACAAATACAATATCACTTCATAACTGCTTGCTAAAAATGAAATCGAAATTGGGCCATTACCTAAACCCCGTTAATGAAACTATTATCTCGCATTGTCTGTTTAAATAATGAAATGAACATTGGATTTTATTTTGGATGATAATAGATCTATTCAAGTGAATCGCATTTTGCAAACGCTTAAACTCGAGATATAATTTAACAATGAATTAACCATGAATTTGCTCCCATAAAGATGCAAGCAACTTCCCAAGGGCTTTCGATTGAGTTTCCTCCAAACCCCCATCACCTCATCCACCGAAAGGTGCTGTTCTCACCTTATCCTGTCATATGAATGTGGGGACCTAAATGTGAATATGATTCTCCAAAGTTCAAGAGAATACAAAAGCTGTCGGCTCAGAACCGCAAAAGAGAATCCACGACAAAATAAAAAATCTCGGGCCCACAATGCCAAGCACTTCAAATATGTACTTATTGGAAACTAGACGGTCACATGGCCATGGGTACCCCTCTTCCTTATTATTCCTTTCAGTCTCCAAGCAAACTGCGCAGTAGAATTCTTTTCTTTCTTAAACTAGTCCATTAGTTGGTCTACAAACTCCTTCGTGCCGTCAAATCCTCCTTCTCTTAAAACATATAGACAGAACAAGCTGGAGGAGGAGGATCCGAGCGACTGAGTTGCTAGGTTGCGCGACACCTCCGCCTTCCAAGGATCAACTTCATATGTCTGTCTCCATAGTACGTTTTGCCACATGAATGGACACATTGATTGTTCATCATAGCATCTTGTGGATAATGGCCGATGTGCATCAACTGGAAGTCAAGTGGAGTTCCATGCACTTGAAAAATGAAATTCACGTTTAGTTTATGTCAATTGGTAAGGACCCCTATGGCAGCAACAATGCATGATTTACCCTATGCTTGTGGTCTATTTAGCAAGCAAGCACCTTCATGATAAAGGAAAAGCTGCTTTTCTTGGATACATCGAGTAAAGGAAGAGAGAAAAATTATGAATTTCCTCCCACTTCTTCTCGTAAAGGTTACAAAATTTACTTCATTTTGCTCCTCTTCCCCTCCTTCCCAGACAAAGCATAAATATACGTTTTGCCCTTGTGTCTTGTTAGATACTAAATAGAAGAATTTCTTATGCTTGGGAACACAAAATAACACTAAAATTATCCAGAATACACCTGAAAAACGGCATGCAGTTTAAGACTATGAGACGTGAATTGAAGGAAGCATAACGGTCTTGGTTAAAAGAGTTTTCAAAGGTTTCCTCTCAAAAAGCAAGAGCAAAGTGAGTCAAGTAATTTAGAGTTGCCTTATTATAGACCATAACGATCTCACAACCACTTTTGCATGGTCAAGCAAGACATCATTACAAGCCGTGCGATCATGTTGTGATGCCCAATAGTTGACCAGGTTCTTTCTTTCGGCCGACGAGTGGACAGGTTGGAATTGGGCTGGCAAAGATTGTCACATATGTTCGATCAGCAAAACTCGCGCATCAAGTGAAGGGAGAGTGGGACATTCCCTGAGCAGTACCCCGTGCTTGTATAGATGTGAATGCGATTATTGATAGTTGAATAGCCACTTAATATTAGCATGTCAAGCCATTCTCTTGACAGTAGCATATGTAACATATCCTGCCTTGAAGGAACAAAACGAACATGTATCATGGCTAATCAGCTGAGAATGGGCTTGATTGAATCTAAAAGCAAATGTACTTTTGCCATCCTGAACCACTTTCCACGGTCTTTTTTCATCCTCGACAAGTTAAGTCATCTAGCAGCAGTTGAAGCATCATGGTATGCATTCAATGACCAGCAATCTCCCGCAAGCTCCTAACATAAGTAGATGTCCCTCTTCCAAATCCAACCGTATAAGAGGGGATGTAAGAAGTCAGCCTTCAAGGCATGCTTAAATGTGGAAATCGACGAAGAGAGTGAACGGAAAGAGGGTTAAGTAAGGTCCGCAGGGAAGTATATCATCTATCTAGGAGAGCAATTAATAACAGGAAATGTTCCTATCAATTATACTGGCAAAACGGAAAACCTCATGACCGTCATTCATGTCAAGAAAACGAGAGGGAGAAAACGGATCCCACTTTCCATAGGAAGAATGAATAGAATGTTACCGTTAAATCCACTTGCCAAGAAGTGAAGTGTTTCTCAAAACGCAGACTGCTTGTTCCAGCGAAAAAGCAGAAAAAGATGACATCCTACAATCTAGTTAGCGCCTTCTGAACATAGGGCGGCCTTGCTTTCTTCCCATAAGACTGTCTACCCGAATAAGGCCTCGAGTTGATTAAATTCTTAGCATATGCTAACTACCTCGGATTATAATACGTTCCTCGTACCTGCAGGAATATTGCATAAATTTAGATAGGCGTTATGAACAGGGAAATTGCCTTCATCGAATTTTAATTCAGGTTGGTTTGTGCAAAATGGCAAAACTCAAAAGTGTTACATTTGAGTCCTTCTCGAAGGGGCAAATTCGAATAGGAGCAAGCAGGCAACAGCAAACTATTAAAATCTGGCTTTATTTAATTGACCAAGAGAAGAAATTACAACAGCCTTTATCTATTTAATAAAACACAACAAAAATGGAGGACACGGGTTTTTGTCATGGACTTATGACATATTACGTACCTGAAACCATACTTGCCTAAATCATGAAATCCTTAATGTCATGCTTTAAGGTATAGGTATACCAAAATTATTTTTTCATGACAATAATAGACTCCCAGAAAATAATTTCTGATGTCATGCTCCAAGCCTTGATTTTATAATTTTTCCCGATCTTTATACTTAAATTTTCAAATGGCCAATCAGATGCAAAAGTTACTATTTACACGTCCTTTCCTAGACTAAATCTCAATTTATAGGATGCTCCTATTCAAATTCCCAGAAAAGATGAGCTCTCTACTTTTACTGGGATGTAGCGATAGAAGTTTCAAGAATGCAAAAGATATTATAGGAAAAAACATGAAATGCAATTTTTACATTGTACGGTGTATTTGTTTTCTCCAATGACGCTTTTAATAATTGGGCAAAAAAATCGAAATCCAGGATGTAATCAGAGCCAAAAAAAAAAAAATTGTCATTAATATTTTTCTATTAACACCACATATATCTAAAATGGAGTTTCTTGATAGTGACTTGTTAGGCTAGTTTTCTCGAGGTGGGGCCTGCATTTCTTCCGTTTTTCGACTGTTAATTTTATTATAGTCATGCATTAAGTATGATTGATATTTTAAGAGCAATTCTTGCGATAAAGCAATAAATGTATATAAACAGACTTTCAATATACATTTATTAGCCATTTATTGATTCAAAATTAATGATTCCACATTCATAAACTGTGCTTCAAAATATTGCCATCCAAAGTCTGAATTCAAACTCAATAATATATTAACTTTGTGGAGTAAGAAGTCAATAAATTAAAACTCGGTTTAATGTGTGCAAATCTTACTTGGGAATAATTATTTGTGATAGGTTAATAAAAGAGGAAAGGTTATGCAAAATGTTAAAAATTAATTCTGAGGAGAGATATGGATGTGATTGGGATAAAGGTGTGATGACTATGCTATCTTAAAAGTATGGTGTGGCATAGAGAAGTCTAATTTGAGAAATAGCTTCAAGAGAGATCTTTTAGTACTCATCCAGAAGACACAAAAATCCCAGTTGCTTTTGCTTACTCCTAAGAGATATTTTTAAAATAGCAAGTAGTTACATAAAAAGAGTTAGAAAATAACGTTCAATTCCATTATTATTCTGGACCCCATAGATATTTCTTTTCGTTTGTTTAAAATAGAAAAATATGTGAGTTTCGAGGAATAGAGAGTAGGTATTAGGATACCTTGAGCTTCTCATTTTCATATATAAGTATATCTTTTTTTGTTCCTTGATAGTTTATAAGGTTGTTCAACATCTACATGCTCTCTTTATCCAATTGTTTACCATCAATCAAAAAATGACTAAAATTTAAGGAGAACATACTCAAAAGAAATATAAATAATTTCGTCTCATTTTCAAGAATGCTTCCAAATAAAAGAAATAAAAAAAAATCGAAATCCACAAGACCGATTCCTAATAGACCGGTCTCACGAAAGTGTCATGTCGGAGTGGGCCCAAATAAGTATTACTGGATAAAAAAGAAAAAAATTTATTTTCTCTGTGTACGAAATTCCCAAGGAAGAAATCATAAGGCTATTCTGTGGTGATGGAACTGTAACAAGACAAGTTGGAAAGAATTAGCCATGAATGACGATGATTTTTGTTGTAATCTAAAGGCATGAGCACGTATGAAAATACTAATTATGTTTAATTAGTATATCAAAAATAAAAAATAAAAATTATTTTCTTGTGTATAAGTAAAAATTGCTCTTCGAGTATTCATTTAGAAGAGCCAATTATGTGAATCTCATATTGATTATAATTTCAATGGTTGATATTAATAAGATTTTTTTTTTGCCTGAAAATTAACAAGACTATTGTGCACCGAAAGTCAAGCTGTTGATTGCTTTTCTTTTCATGCCATCAGAATCGTGGGGGCAAAAATTCAGAAAATAGAAAGCAAGGAATATCGATTCTAGGGCCTCTAAAAACTATAAGGAAGATCGGGCCGTTTTTTGAATCCGTGTTTTTGCACATCGATCACGCCATATCCCTTGTCATCCATCCAATGCAAGTGTTTCAATGTCATCCGTCTATTTAATTTGTGTCATTAGCTATTCAATCAAAATTTTGTTAGTATCAATTGTCAAAATGAGCATAATAAAATTGTTAGGTTTAAAGTCACTACTAGATCGTCACAAAAGTGTGAAAGATATGAGAATATATAGTAGGTATATTGCAACGTATTGTATTATGACATGTCATAATAATTAAGAACAAGAATATAATTGTTTTATGACATCACGATGTATTACCGAAACCTAGCGTTGATATGATGCAAAACATGGATGTGCGCCTAAGTATTTTTGGAAGATGAATAGAATTAAAAAAAAAAAAAAAAAAAGATGATGAAGTTAAGAGGAAAATGACATCACATCACTCTATGCGGGGCAATTATTGCGCGCATAATTTCCACGGGATTGCGCGGGAGGGGCGTAGAGCCTAGGGGTGAGCGTGGACTAGAGCCTACGGAGGCGCTCTTTTTCGAAAGCAATGACTTGACTTCAATTTGACTTGCTTTTTCTATTAATAGAACAATTAGAAAATAAAAAGCAAAGGGCAATCACTGTACGTGGGTTATTGCACACATAATTTCATCAGCATTATGCGGAAGGTGTGTGGCCCCTACACAAGTGCTTTGATTGACTTGACTTGCTTTTCCATTAATCAATGGAATCATCGGGGAAATGTAATGGGAAGGTGAAGCGAGCAAGGCAGCACGATTACGTTACTGCATGCTAAAACAGAAGGGTAAAGTAGTGCGAAGCACGAGCCAAGTGAGGAGTTTGGGAAAATTGGCGTGACTAAACAGGGAATGAAATGGAGTAGTGAATTTCGGTAAAAGTTGTGGAGGATTGACAAGAACAGTTCCAAAGCTAACTTAAAGACTTGGACAAATGCATCTTCAGCAGCATCTGCTCTTCACCGGTATCTATAATTAAAACCTGTGGCATTGCTATGAAAAATCCCTATCCACATAATTTACACTAGATTGTCCGTAGCTCTTGCTTGTAGCGGACCGACCTTTATCTATTCACTTTGATGAATGCCGTGCTAAACTCTATTCATTTGTTGATCGATTCATTCTAAGAAACTATTCGCAACTTGTCCTACATCAACCAATAAACTTTTAAGATTTTCAAAAGAGGGTTTTTACATAAAGAGATTGCAATTATATCTAGATAATTGTTCACAAGAACTAATAGAATATCACTTCATTTATGGAATGGAAATGTTTGCTAAAAATAAAAATCGAATATAGGTCATTACCTAAACATTGATTGTTAAATTGAATGTATGTGGTTGCACAAATCCTACTAATGAAATTATTATCTTGCATTGCTTATTTATATGACGAAATGAATGCGATTTTTTTTTTTTTAGATGATAACCGATCTATTCAAGTGCTACTTTTTTTTCAAATGTTAGACATCTAGCTAATTTCAATTTCAATTTCATGACATTTTTCACGAAAATCACTTGGCAAATTGCACCAGAAAGGGTCATGAAGTGACCATGAATTTTCTCCCATAAGATGCAAGAAACTTCCCGCGGGTTTTCGAGCGAGCTTCCTCAAAATCCTCATCACCTCCATGTTGTGCTCACATTATTTGGTTTTATGGATGCGGGGTCCAAAATGTTATTATGATCAAACCCACAAAAGAAAATCGACAACTAAATATTTTGAGAAGACGAATAAAATCAAGAGTTAATATCCTGAAAAACCCTAAATTGGTACGACAAATTTACTCAAAATTATTTTTTTTACCACAAAAAACCCCAAATTTGTATACCTTTGACAAATTTACCCAAAACTTGTATATTTTTGACAATTTACTTCAAACTAGTACACTTGTAACAAATTTACCACCTGTCAGTTTTCATTAAATTTTATTGTCAAATTATTAAGTTAAATGACACGTGACAGTTGACTGATATACCAATTTGAGATTTTACGCTCAATTTGTCACAATTTACAATTTTTGTGATTTTTTTGTGGTATTAATCCAACATTTAGAGGCATCTAGAGTCTTAAGCTCGTTCATAACCTTCATAGTATGGTAATTCTTCAATTCCTCTCATAAAGGTCTAGCTTAGTTAATGATGCCAGCTTTCCAATTGAATCATGAATTTCTCTTGATGAGTGATCTTGATAATAACAAGCACTACAAAGATGCGAGATGGCCTATTAAGTATGCAAACTAATGATACACAGTTAGAGGCAACGAGAGTCTTGATCCTCTTCAAAGAACTAATGGATTCAAGTAATTCTTCAATCCATGTCCTTAATAGATACAACTACGTTAACGACAAAAATAGCCTATGGATTATAGAAGTTGAGCTAGTTTATGGCACATCCTGAAGTCAAGGAGAGACAAAGATGCTCGATAGCAAATGACACATAGTATACAAGCTAAAAAGTACAAATAAAGGCATTTAAAGTCTTGAGCTCCTTCAGAGAATGGTGATTCTTTGATCCCTGTCTCATGTAGGTCCAACTCAATCAATGATGCCAACTTTCTTGATAGAATGGGAATTTCTTTCAATGATTGACATTCCTATAATGACAAGCACTATAAAGATGCCGGATGGCCTATGGAGCTGGATATGTAGGTTAATGATGCACAATTAGAGGCATCGAGAATCTTGAGCTTCTTCAAAGAATTAATGGATTTTGGTAATTCTTCAATTCCTGTCCAAGATAGATACAAATGAGTTAACGACATAAGGGAGCCCATGGATTCTGGAAGTTGAGTGAGCTTATGGCATTTCCTCAAATCAAGGAGAGACAGAGATGATAGATGGCCTATGGAGCTAGGAATGTGGGCTAACAATACACAATTGAAGGCGTCAAGAGTCTCAAGTTCCTTCAGAAAACCAATGGATTATGGTAATTTTTCAATCCCCGTCTCAGATAGGTCCAACTTAGTCAATGATGCCAACTTTCCGATCGAGTTTGGTATTTCTTTTAATAAGTGGCAACCCTGTAATAACAAGTGCGTCAAAGATACTTGGTCGCCTATAGAGCTAGGTATGTGGGTTAACGATTTACACCAAGAAACATTAAGAGTCTCGAGCTCCTTTAGAGAACCAATTGATTCGAGTAATTCTTCAATTGTTGTCCCTTTTAAATGCAGCTTCGTCAATGATGCTAACTTTCCGATTGAATCAGGAATTTCTCTCAATGAGCAGCATCCCTGTAAGAACAAGGACTTCAGAGATGCTAGATGGCCTATGGTGCTGGGTATTCGAGCTAATGATGCACAATAAGAGGCATCAATCATCTGGAGCTTCTTCAAAGAACCAATAGATTCTGGCAATTCTTCAATTGCTGTCCAATGTAAATTTATTGTAGTCAATGAAGCCAACTTTATGATAGAATTGGGAATTTCTCTCAACAATCGACATTCTCGTAATGACAAGTCTTGAAGAGATGCTAGTTGACCTATGGAGTTGGGTATGCGGGCTAGCAATGTACAATAACAGACATAAAGAGTCTTGAGCTTCTTCAAAGAACCAATGAATTTTGGTAATTCTGTGATTTGTGTCTTACATAAGTTCAGCTTAGTTAATGACACAAGGGAGCCCATGGATTTAGGTAATTCAATAATCCTTGAATAAGATAGGTCCAACTGAGTCAATGACACAAGAGAGCCCATGGATTCAGATAAATCTTTCCTCCTTGAATGAGATAGGTTCAATTGAGTTAACGACACAAAGGAACCCATGGATTCTAGAAGTTGAACAAGTCGTTTACAAAATGAGGCACTTAGAGTCTCTAGCTTCATCAAACAATCCCTTGAAATAGGAATATCTTGTATATGCCAAGTATGATCTAAGAGAAGCTCCCTCAATTCTTTCATTCTACCTACTCCCGCCGGTAGCTCCTTCAGTCTATAACATTTCCTAACATCCAAAGAGATGAGGGTCTTGATGTCCCCAATAGAAGGATGAATCTCTTTCAAATACTCACAATGTTCAAGAATCAAATTCTCCAAGTTTTCGAAAGTAGACAACTCGGGAGTTCTTCTTAAAGATTGACAATACGAGAGATTTAGAACTTTGAGCTTAGTTGCCATCTGAAAGAAAGAGAAAGGATAGCTCAGTGAGATCGGACCATTACGAAGTGTGATTTTCCACTACTTTTTTCAGGACTTTTTAAAATTCCTCAATAATACCCACGCTTTACTGCATAGTTTTCTTTTTTAATTTTAAATGTTTCTAGTAGTACGGTTTGGTTGCACCAACATATATATATATATTTTAATTTTTTAAGCATATTTATTGATTAAAAAAATGCCAGGAATGTACAACTGCTAACCTCATTTATTTTCGGATAACATTTCAAATAAAAAAACATTAAATTTTTTTAAGTATATCTATTGATAAAAAAAAAAAATGCCAGGAATGTACAACTGCTAACCTCATTTATTTTAGGATAACATTTCAAAGAAAATATATATTTAACTAGACATTAACAACTTTTTATTTATTTATTTATCAAAAGGCAGATGACAAATACAAATGGAAAAGAGACGCATATTCATCGGGCACCACGTCTTCCTTCAGCAGAATGAAATTAAATAGAAACGGCTAGTATTTTTTTGAAAATCAGTTTTGAAATGTTATATGTACAAGATTTTAAAAAAATGTTATATTAAAAAATATTTAAATTCCAGTGGAAGGATAATTTTATTACTCTTATAACATTACTATTTTATAATTGTGTTAGTTAGTGACTTCAATTATCAACAATTATCATGGATTAAAATATTGCATGCAACAAGTCAGAGCAATTCATTAGTTATATTTATTACTCTAAGATTACAATAAATTTAGAATTTTATTATATATGTACAATAGAAGTCACTGTGACAGATTTTTTGTTTCTCCGTGAAAGACGATTGATACAGACATTAAACAGACATACCTTTATATGCGGAGACGTTAACTTAGAAGCCATTAACCATTTAGATTTTAAAAAAATAAATAAATATGGGGCTAATATTGTAATTATAATTTTAATAGATGTTAATTAATATAATTTTAAAAAGTTAAGCATGACTGGTTGTTAAGATACTAAGGGGCAAAAGCTTATGCTATATTTAGGTGCCTATAAATTCCTCTATCATTACTGCCTGGACAATTAGACATCCAACCCGTAATCGCAACGACCCAATTGCAAGAGCGGAGCTCTACCATATGAAACCTTCTTGAAGGAAAGAAAAAAGAACTTGATTTGATTGGACCCGTCAACATGTGATTATTCATATGAGATATGCCTTCTATAGATCTTACCTTTAGGGAATCCCATCCTCCCCATTCCTCCGAAATCCCACTCCGTGACAAATTGAGCATGACTAATTTCTTTGGAAGTAAGTTGGCTATATTGAAATCCAAGCGACAACCCTCCCAGTGAAACCATCTTAATTGAGGAAGTAAGTTCTGGAAATCTCCGGTGAAATTTGCACCGTTCACATGAAGGAACCTCAAGTTTGTCAGTTCTTTAAATTGTTCAGCTGTGTAGCTTTCTTGCCAGTCATATTTGCCAAGATGAAGGGCCTCAATCTTACTACTGCCCTACAATTAAGAAACATTTTAGACGATAGGTTTTGAATGATGGGATGAGACCAACTATATACAAGAAAAGACGACATGATTTCAAATTTGCTATCACACTATTATGGCGTGGGCTTTTCACTTTCAACTTCATGCAGTGACATGTTGTGGTTGCATTATTTATCCAATCCATGTAAAAATGTGAAGCTCAGGAGGGTGCTCCCGAACTTTTGCTCGTCCAATTATGTCCTTTGTAATTTGCACTTTTTAAATACCCAAAAGTTGTGTCCTCTCAAAATTACAGTAGAAGGCCTTTCATCATGGACACACTACTTCAATATATCTATCAAAATTCATGCCATTTATTTGTGAAACAACACCCCTAACTCATATCCTCCATTTGCGAAACAACACGACTCTTATAGTCCAAATACATCTATCAAACTTGCCATCAAAACATGTATCTGAATAAAAGAATCCCAATTGTAAAATGCCCCTCTTTTTTTTTTTTTTTTTTTTTTTAAGATTTTGGTGCACCTTGTTTGCAATTCTCAATAGCAAATGAAAACAAGAATGTCATTCTTGACAAATAAAAGATGGATAAAAAAATGGGATAAGATGACAGCTCATAATTAACAAATGATGATACGAACATTTAAATCTTTGCTAAATAAGATGCTCACTAAGAGTTGAACAATGTACAAATAATTATTATGACATTATAGCCTAAATGTGCTAAATAAATGTTATCAGGGATTCATATTAAAATTATCCATTATAACGAAAACATGTACTAGCAAATTGAAAAATAATCCACTATTATGAAAAGTCTATAGAATGAAAATAATATATGTTTAGAGGGTTATATTACACAGTTGCATGTATACCATAAATAAACATGATAGTCACATTGCCAAGTTGCCAATGTTAACTCAACAAGAAAGGATTCGATTGTACAAATTGTGAAAGATAACAACTACATTGAGCCAAGAAAGAAAACAATTAGATGTCTAAATCGCACAACCAGATACACTTAGGGAACTAAATCTATACTTAACCCAACTTGAAAAATACAGGAACCAGGAGAGCTAATCATTAACGGAGGTCTTATTTATCATAGCAAACAAATCATAAGTCAATGCTCGGTGAAAGGAAAAAGAAAGGAAAGTCCTCATAATAAAGCAGAAGAAGAATCCAAACATCCAGCATGTGCATCAAATAGATATGTAGTTTGTTTGTTTGTTTGTTTTTTTTTTTTTTTTTTTTTTGGTATTGAAGATACCAAAGGAGACTCTGTTCATCATGTCAATCATCAAGGACCAAGAAATCGCTCCTCAATGATGTCCTAGAACAACAATTAATCGAAAGAGCTCTTCTGCTGGCAGAAGTGGCAAGTTTTGGTAACTTGGGACTGACAATAATTTTATCTCAAACAAGAAAGAGAAGATGGACTCACATTGACGGACTGTAGAGAAAACTTTTACCTTGTTGTCAAGCACATCTACAACTTCCTCATGATTCCATAATCTACTACGCTTTCCAGGCTCCTTCTGATTTTCTAGACGAACGATTTCCCTTCCAAGATCTCTCAGTTGATCATGCATCATTAGCTTGCCATCTTTGTCAATTTTAATTAGGGACATAAGGCGCAATACTTCAATCCCTTTCTCTGGGTAAAAATCACAGGCTTCCCACATATAGGTCAAACTTTGTTTAGGTGATCCAGTAAAAAAACATGCAATATCCAAAAATATCTGTTGCTCCTCATAATCCAAGACATCGTAACTTATCCTCAATGTCTCTTGCACTTTCTTATCAGGCACTTTCTTTAATTTCTTTGATGTATCTTTCCATACTTCTTCTCCCTTTCCACATAAGAATGAACCTATCACTTCGAGAGCTAAAGGAAGCCCTCCCGTAGTTGATACGACATCACAAGAGATAACCTTATAATCACTTGGAGGATAATCCTTTCGAAATGCATGTCTACTAAATAAAGTCAATGATTTATCCGAAGGCAACTCATCGAGTTGATACATGGGGGCCGCCCTAGCCTTGTCAAGAATACTCTTATTTCTAGATGTTATGATGATTATACTTCCTGCTTCAAACCAACTACTATTTTCAGCCAAAGCATATAAGTGAGTATCAGCATCCATATCATCTAGAAGAACGAGGACTTTCTTATGTCTAAATTGAGATTTGATGAAACTAATTCCCTCATCAACATTAGAAACATCATTCGAAAATCCTATTATGTCAGAAATGAGCTGCTTTTGTATGCATTCAATACCCTTTCGCTGAGATGTTTCTCGAATGTTTGCCACAAAGCTACGGTGCTCAAAATGACTAAGGAGTTCGTTGTATAACAATTTTGCAAGAGTTGTCTTACCGATGCCACCTGTCACGCCCCGATCCTCCGAGCGTGCGAACATCCCACTCTGGTCGATTTAAATGCGACTTCCCAGGACACGTCGCCGACCCATTCAATTTTATTATGCATGCGGAAGCGAAACAAATCCCCTAACAACATTTAACTTGGGATAGAAAAGCAGGCAATCAATCACAACCAAACAAGCTTTCTTATAAACACATAGGTTTATATACAACACTGGATTGTCTACAAAATAGACAGGCTCAACAACTAGGGAACTGTCCTATGACCAACTTGTTAGACACGTTCGCCAATTCTTCAGCCTCCACCTTCCGAACTCCAGGACTTCCGGTCCTCCACGACCGTCATCTAGGGACCTGAAATATTATCCCACAACCGGGATGAGACTACGTCTCGGCCGAGTCCTACCCTCTAAAACTCAATTAGGAAGAAAATACGCCTCGGGCGCTCTAGCCACACAAATAAGATAGAGGACTTACCTCGCCTCGCCCCTTTCCTGCACGTCAGTACAATTCATATTCAAGCAATGCTCGTACAAGCTGAAACTACCGACACTTATATCGGTCTATCAATTCAATCAATCCAATCATTCGCAATGATTCATTTCCATCATACTATCTATCTTTCCATACCATCTATCAAACCAGTCGTTAATACGACATATGCTTTCCAAAGCTGTAGCAGATAGATAATATAATAGCTCGCCAGAAGCTGCCGCAATATTCAATATAGTATACTATAGCTCCCCAGAAGCTGCCGCAATATTCAATATAGTATACTATAGCTCACCAGAAGCTGCCGCAATATTCAATATAGTATACTATAGCTCACTGAAAGCCGCCGCAATATATATGTATATCATAATTGCTCGCCTAAGCGGATACATATATATAAACCAATGCTCGCCAAAGCTGATCATTCAATAATAAACCATAGAACTGGATATTCAATCCAATAATAACCAACGGTTCAAACTAGTCATACAAACCAATTACGGTGTTAAAAGCCAACACCGGGTATTTTCAAGTTAAATACCACAACTTCATCAATATCACTCAATTCCACACTTTTGGAATAATTAACCATAATCATCAATCACTCAATTTCTCAATTTAAACATACAATTAACACAAACCGACCGCACCGCTTTGCGATCGCGCGAAATTCTAACGACCGCCATCCTAAGCATAATTTTCGAAATTATTAAATAATTAAATTTAATTCCGAAAATTAAATAATTAAATATTATATTATAATAATATAATTTAATAAAATAATATTTATAAATTCGAAATAATTAATTAATTAAAAATAATTAATTAGGGCTTAAACAAGATTACACTAATTTAATCATACAATTAGCCCTAATTAAACATCCATTAAACTAATCATATAACTAATCTAATTTACATTAAAATAATCTAATTTAATCACATAAATCTAATTAGACTAATCTAAACACCCCTTAAGCGTCATTAACTCACTAAGCAAGAATTAGAGGATAAACTCACCGGTTTTGCGCGCCGGTGAGTTCACGGCGACCACGACACCAAGGCGGTCGATAAACCCCAAAGCGGCGACACCAACGGAGGCCGGGAAGACACCGAAAACGGGCCTCGAAGTCCGGAACTTCTTGCCGTCTTCTCGCTTCGATCTGGGCCGGACTGCAGAGAAGAAACCAGCAACTTCAACGGCGAAAACGGGCCGATCGGAGCTCCGGCGAGCGGGTGGTTGGCAACCAATGGCTCCCGGGGGTCTTGGGGATCTTGTAGGAGGTTGGGATGGGCAAAGGAAGGGTCGGAAAGGGGCGAAACAGCAAGAAAACGCGAAACAGGCGGAACCGGGCGAGTCCAGACGGTCCGACGAGCGGCGGCTTCTCTCAGGATTTCGGGACGGCCGGAGAATCGTTCCGGCGAGCGGCGAGGTGCTCCGGAACGGTCTGGATGTCGTCTTCGCGGCGATGGGTGGCTCGCTTGCTGATTCAACCGGGAAGTTAACTTTTTACTCGGATCTTTGGCAAAAGGTCGGCTGGAGCAGAAACTGGAACGAGGAGAAAACAAGGGAGGAAAACGGCCGACGATGGCCTTCCGGGCGTGCGACGATGGAGGGGCTGGTGCTGCTCGGTTCCTCTGGTTTTTGCTGAGCTTCTCTCTTTCAACAACAATGGAGAAAGCCTACAAACAAGGGAGAAGAAGGCTGCTTGAAGAGGGGGGTCTCCTTGGGCTCTCTAGAGCTCAACACTTGCCATCTTCTCATTGGCTTTGCCCCCACCATGACACCACATGACCTCAGCCACTCTCTCTCCTCCAATCTTCCTCTACAAGCTTGGCAATAGGTGCAAAATGTGGTGTGCCATGGGAGCTACGAATTTTAGACATTCCCCATTCAATCCATTCAATTCTCTCTTAATTCCAATCAATTGAAGCTCAATTGAAGCTCAAATAAATCAACCCATGTGTCCTCGGCCTTCTCATGACATTTCCCCGTCAAATGATCCAACTTGCATCCCGAAGATTCGATTAAAAACGGCCCTCTGACAATCCCGAACAAAAACGGCCTTACTTTGCTTTTCCGCCAAAAATATCGGTTTGTAGAAAAATCTTCTGGAGATGAGTCGACGTTCCTAAAATGAATTGTGACACGCCAGAACCTTCAATTTCTGAATCCGGGTTTAAAATCACGGTTAATTTCAATCTGGCGCGATTTGAGCGCGTCCTAATCTACCGGGTAGCTTCTAGGAAATTTTATGTGCAATTGACCCGTGGTTGATTATTTTCAAGCCACGACATAATCTTCGACACATTGGCGACTCTCGATTGTCGTGAAAATCTCGAGGTTTCAAATACGGACACAGGGTACCCAAAACGACAGAATAATCAGTTCAGTGCCGGTCGACGAGGATATTGAAATCAGGTGGAATCACCCACACTCTAATTACATATCTCAGTCGAATCGACCTATTACTGATCTCTGTTCGATTCTGACAGTGTCGCAATGATCCTTGCAGATTTATACGGTCGAGCAGTCGGTTCATGGTCAGATTCTCAAGCCTATTGCATTTAAATTCCTTAACGGCTTCACCTGATAGACTAGTTATCTCGTGAGTGGCCAACTCAGAGAAGAGAGCTATAGGCGCAAAGATGAAATGCCCGACTTATTCAATTGAAACCAGAATTGGAAAGTCGGGATGTCACACCACCCATTCCATAAATTCCAATAATCCTTGTATCATTGAATTCAACATCTATCGAGCTCATAATTTGTTCCACATGATCATCAATTCCCACCAACTGTTCTGGAACATTTAGGAGGAAAAGTGTTTTTAATTCGCTCATAACTTTCCTGACAACAATTTTGACCAAAGCTCCTTCGTGCCTGTCAGATAACACTAAATTTCAGTATATGATGGCAACATCTATGTTCTTTTCAAGTAAGATCTAATCATGAAAATTAAAAAAATGTTCTAGTGGTGAATAATGTACCCATTGTCAATTTTCTCTGATTCCCATCCTTTCAAGTTGCTGACTTCTTTGAGTGCTTCTTCCCATTCTTTCACAACCGTATCATCTGAATCCTTCTTATGTGCCTCGATAGCATCTCCCAATCTCCCCGTAAGATGTCGTAGGTGTGAAGGTTTCACTTTGTAAAATACTGGCAACCCTATTTGCCCTCCACTTCTCCTACACTTCAACATCTGAGCTAACTCGCAAAGGCACCATTTGCTAAAAGCGTAATTCTCTGAGATAATTGGGATTGAAATCTTAGAATATGCAATACTTCTAAGAAGCTCCGAACCAATCACCTCACCAACATGGAGCTCATTATCATCTCTAAATACGTGAATTCCTGTGTTGACAAGACTAGCATAAAGATGATCAGTGAAACCTTTGCGAGTGTCTTTTCCTCTAAAACTCAAGAACACTTCGTAGTCATGCACTTTCCATTGTTCATCTCCACCTTCATAATCTCCTCCATGTGGAGGGATCAATGAGGAAGATACCCCGGAATTTAGAACTTCATATATGAGCTTTTCTCTTTTCCAGTTTGTTTGGCAATTTAAGTTGAGAGGGAAATGCAGGGAAAATAAAACAAAGGAATTGGAGAGAGGAGAAGAGAAGGGAAAGTTCAATATCCTTCTTCTTGTTTGGATGTACATCGTGTGGGGAAAATAAAGGCAGTTATTGACCAAATAAGAGATTGATCGAGCAGAGCCTTAAAAGAAAGCCAGATTCCACAATTTAGATCTGCGAATTGCACAAATGTCTCTCAGAACTCAATTTGGAGGGACATTAATTCAAATAACAATAAAGACATCTCACACACCTTAATCAGAAGAAAAAGGTGCAATCAAAGCAGGAATAGAGAAAAGCAAGGAGATCACCTGGGGAGTGCTCAAATCAACACGGTCCACCCCCTGCTGTGAATTCCACCAATTCTCAGCCTTCGGCGTTGGCTTACCTACGCACAACACTACTGTGCCTGCTTGGATAGTTTACTTCTAAAGCTCAATAACACTTCCTAATCATTTCCTTACAGTTTTTTGCTTTCGCCTTCTCAACCACCTACATGTGGCGAAGTCGATAAGGAGGACGGCCTGTATATTGGATCTTCTGAATGAGTGAGTTCTTTTCATGTCATCTCGAGAGGATTTTTATTAACACAAAGGTGGTGAAAGAGATTGATGGAGAATAGGCTCAAAAGAAAGCCATATTACAGTCCAAGATTAAAAATATGGAATCGCAGATCTGGGAATTGCAGAAATGTCTCTAGGCATTCAATTCGCTTGAAGCGGTAGACAGAGAAGATCAAAGAAGAGCAAGGACTCGTGGATTACCTGAGGAGTGCTCAAACAACACAATGCACAATACTCTGAGTCTCTGCCGTGGTCCCCACTGATTTTCAGCTCTCTAATGTGCGTGCTTTACCAATGCTGAGTTTGATTCCCATTTTAAAAGACATCTGATCAAACCGCTTCCATGGCTGCCCGGAAAGGACAATTTAGTGCACCTGTAATTTCCGCAGCGGAAGGTGCGAGGAACCTGTGCAGCCGCTTGGATAGAAATTCGAGATCCTATGTCAAAATTTCTTTTTTTATTCAAAAATAAAATTACTAACTTAGTTTGGAAACCCAAGCATGCAGTTACCGAATAATTAACATAATATTACCTAAGAAATATATAAAATCTCATTCATGAGAAGTGTGTGCCACCTAACTTTAACGGCTCATAACTTTCGCAACATTCGTCTTAAAATTGAAGACAGTTGACCTCATTCTCTCCACTTTTCGATTCCGGCGCCCGCGCGTTCGTTGCTTTCAGCAAGTTTCTAGTTACTTCGCTAGGTCTTTTGAACATGAATATTTTTAAACTTATTATATATAAATATATAAATATATATAGAAAGAGTCGTATTCATTCAAAATTATTGAGAAAAGACTTATTTAATTATATCAGAATACTAATGCAAATTGCGTGCATATTTGACTTTATCAATTTAATCTTAAACTACATAGCCAACTAAACAGAAAATAAGATAATTGGTCAAAACAAATTAGATTATGTGCTTTTCACGAAATCGCGAATCGAATTTCGAGCGTAAGATTGGATTTGATGATTTTCCGCGCGATCGTGAATTATATGTCGGGCTTGAACTCGGACTATGAAAATAAGGAAATTATCCTACTTCATTGATACTCAAATTTTTTTTTGGATATGACTGACAAATATAACGAAAATCAATCAACCTGAGAAGTGTTCAAACAAAACCACCACTCAGTGCTGTGATCTCCTCCGACCCTCAGCCTTGGACGTTGGATTAAAAACACAAAACACTCTCTACTGTGCGTGCTTGAAGAATATTGACTGAGTCATCACATGCGTAATATTCGCATCATTTTGCGGAAGTTGCGGGGAACCTACGCAAGGAAAAGTAGAAAAGAAGACCAACTTGCAATAAAGATGCTCCTAGTCCTTGCTTTTCTGACGGTGCGCTCTTGAACAATGCTGAGCGACTCACCGGTGATTTCGTTATCATTATGTGGAAGATGCCACTGCGTGCCACCTACGCAAATGCTTTCATTGAAATTTGAGATCCAGAAAGACTCGACTTGCTTTTCCATTAACTAAATGGAGTCGTCGGGGAAATGCAGTGGGAAGGTGAAGGGAAGCAAGCAAGACATCATGAATTTGCTCCAATAAGATGCAAGAAACTTCCGGCGCACATGCTTTGATTGAAATTTGAGATCCAGCAGAATTGACTTGCTTAAATGGAATCGTCGGGGAAATGTAATGGGAAGGTGAAGGGAAGCGAGCAAGACATCATGAATTTGCTCCAATAAGATGCAAGAAACTTCCGGCGCAAATGCTTTGATTGAAATTTGAGTTCCAGCAACACTTGACTTGCTTTTCCATTAACTAAATGGAATTGTCGGGGAAATGTAATGGGAAGGTGAAGGGAAGCGAGCAAGACATCATTAATTTGCTCCAATAAGATGCAAGAAACTTCCGGCGGGTTTTCGAGTGAGCTTCCTCGAAACCCTCATCACCTCCACGCTGTGCTCACATTATTCGGTTTTATGAATGTGGGGACCCGAATGTTATTATGATTCTCCGACGTTCAAGAATGTACGAAAGCTGTGGACCTTCCATGGGTTGTGCTCATCGGGTGGGTTTGAAATTGAAATACGAAAGAAAACCAAAGATATTTACACATCTTTTTAATAAATAAAAAATGTTCGTTTTGACTAAAGCGATGGAATAATATTTGAAAAATACCTGGTCTGTAAAACTATATAGAAGGTGACACAGAAATTATATATATTTTGGGCCACGTGTTAATTACGTCAACATAAATTGTAAACTCAATCATTTTTAAGGCTTGCGTAGTTGGTTGAGAAGTCAGATATTTTCATATCTAAAATTGCTCTAAATCGGAAAGTGGTGTTTAATGGGCCTTCAGGTAATCAAACAATCGGCTTTTATGCCCACCTATTTTATATAAGCAATCGGCTTATATTATCCCCTCTCTCCCTCTCTACCCAATTGATTCTCTAGAGCTAGGTTCTGCCCGATCAAATTTCAATTTTTCTGGATGATGTGAGATTGGATACTTTAGAACAAAAATTCATTATTTGATTAAGAGTTTTACTAGCATAACAGTATTTAGGTTACGGTAAGAATAATAACTTGTTAAAAGACCCATATTCGTGAAGGAATGAACCCAACAACAATTTATAATTATTTGTTAACTAGTTTTTTTTGTAGCCCAAAAGTGATTCTTATTCTCACAATAGATTAAAGACTATCACTCAATTATTTCTTTGTAATTATAGCATTTCCGTGTTAACCAAAATCCTTCCTAACATTTTTGAAGGTTGAAGCAGCATTGTTCTTTCCAATCAGTAGCTACGACTGCAAGATGCTTCAAAGAGGTTTCCTCCTCAATTTTTTTTTTTTTTTTTTGCCATTGTCCTTTATAATGTTGGATGAGATAATTATTAAATTCTAATGCCATTAAATGTCAACGATGGCATGTGAGTTCCCTTTAATTAGGCCAGAAGAAAAGGATATTGTCATGTGACTTTAGTAATTTCCCACTTACTAAGATGGTCATCCAGGAAGGATTATTAAAGAAATTCATTTTGGTTAGTGAGATATATTTTTCATTGCTCTTATTGACAAACACAAATAGGGCATAAAGAGATTAATGAAATGATTAATGCAGCAATTGAGAGAGGGTGAATTGGTTGTTTGAAGAAAATTAGAGTTTTTTTTAGAAGAACGTGTATCATGTATTGCTGTAGGAGGAAAACTATCATGCAGATGCAGTACCTTGTATCCAAATGATAATAAAGGAGTTAAAGAGAGACTGAAGAGATGCAAAACAGATTTGTAGTGAATCGAACTTCCACTTAACCTACTCCTCTCATGAGAAGGCTGAGTTATCCTCGAGATTTTTGTGCAAATGATTCTACTCTTACATAAAGCTCAGTAGATGATTCTACAAAACAAAAGTACCTTTTACAACACTATGACTCACTAGCTTCCTAGATCACGAAAGCACACACTTCTACGAAGAAATATGATCAAAATTACCCAACTTCTAGACAAAAGAGCATAGATTAAGGCTGCATTGAAAGTCAACATAAAATTTAGGATATGATAAAATTTATCATATCCTGTATTTGGTGCCTACTTAAGATATGATAAAGTCGAATATAAGGGATAGATAGATCGGATAAAATTATCTCATGAGAGAGGTAGGATAAAAATAGATAGAATTCCTAACATTCATAATAGAAAAGTTATTTTCTCGAATAACAAACTTCTTAAATTAACAAAATTAAAATTATATTTCAATATAATTAATATTTGAATTCTAATATAAGAAATTCAAAATAAAAAATAAAAAAATTAGTTATTTTTTAATTTAATCTTATTTTTATTTATATATTCGAATTTAATTCTATTCCATAATATAAATTCAATATATAAATATATATTTATATTTATTACATATTTTAGGTATTTTAGTATTTTAGGTATATTAGTTTAGTTTACTTTTAATAAAATTTTATTAGAGAATGATGGAAGGGTAAGAAAGATATAAAAAAGAAGTTAATAAAAAAAAAGATAGGAAAATAAAATAAACAAGCAAATAAAAATAGAGTAGGCAAGAGTGTTCCAAGAGATTTTTAGCATTTTCGTTTGTAAATTTTTTGATTCATTTATACTAATATGTCATTTATACAAAACAATATACATTAGATAGGATATAGCAAAACACTTGGATTTCATATCATATCCTCTTTAGTCCTATTCTGGTTAAAATCATGATCAAATGCAGCCTAAGAGTGTTTCTAGCCTGAATCAACCTAAATTAACTCAAACCAAATTAATTACTCCAGGCGGGAGCTGGTTTAAGCCTAGCCCTTTGTCAAAATCTTTTTTTTTTTTTATAGAAAAATAAAATTATTAACTTAGTTTCCAAACGCAAGCACGCAGTTACCAAATAGTTAGCATAATATTACCTAAGAAATTTATAAGATTTTTTTCATAAGAAGTGTGTGGCATCTAACTTTAGCGGCTCATAACTTTCTTAACTTTCATCTTAAAATTAAACACAGTTGACCTTATTTTGGCCACTTTTTGATTCCGGCCCCCTCGCGTCTGTTGCTATCGGCCAGTTTTCCAGCGACTTCGCTAGGTCTTTTGAACATGAATATTTTTAAATATATTATATAGAGAGAGACCTATTTTTTTTTTGGTAAGTGAGAGAGACCTATTCATATTGAGAAAAAATAATAATCTAATTCCATCAGAATAATAATGTGAATTCGTGCATATTTGACTTTATCATTTTAATCCTAAACTCAACTAAACGAAAAATAAGATAATCAGTCAAAACAAATCAAATCATGTGCCTTCTGCAAGTTGTATTTCGACCATGAAATCAAATTGTTGAAATTAGGAAATTATTCTACTCCACCGATACTCCAAATTTTTTTGGATATGACAATACCGACAAAGATAATAAAAATCAATCCAATTAGATTATAAAATATTCAAATTGATATGGTGCAAGATCGTTACCTAATTCAAATATCGACGTTCCCAATTTGAATTTGGACGATGGATACGAGAATCGCGGTGGTGGATCACGGTGGAACGGTCACGGTGCTTTGGCTCAATGATGGCGACCTCCACGTGGTGTGACTCACCGCTGTGGGGTGGTGCTCATGTGGCTTCTCAGCTCGGTGGGGGGCTGACAGTGACGTTCACGCGGCGGTTCGGAAAACCAGCCGCGGCGGCAGCAGCAAGGTCATTACTCACGGGTGTTGGGGCTTTGCTGGACTTCACATTTGTGACGGCGAGTGGTTCGCCGACGATGGATGAAACTATAACAAGCACGGCCAGCAAAGGAGGACAACAATGGCAGGGAGTCGTCGCGGATGAACTTGAGTGAACACGGCTAAGGGGCTGCAAAGCTTCTCAGGGATTTGCTAGGCTGATATATCACCAAAGCTAACCATAACATTGGAACCTATAAAAAGCGTTATTCATAAAGCATCATTAAATCCGCTAATGATGATGAAGATTCATCGTTACGGGAGCTGTCTTGTACTCGCTTGGATTGATGCAGGGGCGTTGGTTTGTTCTGGAAAGCCTGTGAAAGAACAATCGAGCATGACAGACAAAACAGCAGGCGGTGTGTCGGGTTTAAAGAAACGGGACGACAGCGGGAAGCATAGTGGCCTGGCCGGTAGTTCGCTCCAAGGGCTCGCCAAGTGCTTGTAATTTTGCCGGAAACCTGCAAAGAATTAATCAAAAGATCACGGGGGCTGCTGTGGCGTGCAAAGGACTTGCCGAGGGGTGCTTCATCGTTGCCGGAAATTCACCAGATCATAGTGGAGCAAAACTGGATGATGAACTGCGGCAGCAAGGAGACGGGCAGTGCTGCGTCGGGCGCGAGGCGTGGCTTGGACGAGTGCCGAAGCTAGCTGCTGACCTCCAGAGAAATCGCTCCCCTCGCTATTGGCCCCTACACCTCCCGCAACTTCTCTCACATTCCATAATCTTGACCGAACTTTCCAAAATGCATGTATGCACATGTACCCCAAAGATTATCGCCGAGTATTAATTATCACATCTTGGCAATAATATGAAATTACTAATGTGGCACACATCATTTCGGTCACCCGAAGATAATGAGCTTGGCCAAACTCGTTAAATTAAAGTTTAAAACCATTAATAACCAACCGATGTTGGTCCATTGCAAATGCAATTAAAAAAATGAAGTAATAAATACTCCTAAAACTATATGCCATGCACTTTAATTCTAGTATGTTTGTTTAAGTTTCAAAAATTAATCCCTAATTTAATTTTATTTTTGGTAATCTAGGGAACTCCATACAGTTGACAGTCGGCGAGCAAACCTGGGGTGATGTTAGCGCAGAACCCACCACTATGACGTCCCGCTTAAGACCACTAGTGACCACGTTGAGATTCGAACTCCTCCCCTTTCGTAAGAGGGAGGGAGCTCGAGCCAACGCAGTCTCCACATGGGGTGGTTTTAATCCCTAATTTTTCTATGCAATAACATAATTAATAAGGCCGCCAAAATTTAGGTGTCAACAACGATACTTATCTATCAATGTGCCATCTAATCACGAGCAATGTCATGTCAGATAAATATTTGACACCTAATACTGACACACATTTTGAATTCCTAATTCCCCCTCGCCCCCCTCTCTTCATTCATCAGTGAAATATGTCCCATGAATCAAATAAAAGTTTTGAGTACCATTTGATGGTTCCTATAGGAGTCATTCTTGCCTCACTTTGCTCTGAGACCTAATTTTTAAACCCTCAACATCTTCTCTCGTAAAGAAAGGGATTTGAGACAACTGATTGATGAAATCAATCAAATGTTGAGATTAATAGGTAAAATGTGATTGTTTTTATATTTCACTAGCCAGAAGATAAAATTGGAAACGAATTAGATGAAGAAATAATCGTAAGTTGCCACTTGGAAGCACCAATCGTAAAATGAAAATGGGAATCGACTATGTAAAGAGAACTTCCATTAAGTCCAAATCTTAACAGAGTTGTTGGACAAACACATTATCCTCAATATCTCAAGCTTCTTATTGTATTATAACCCCCATAGATGCCAAAGTTGAGAGAAATGTCAACTAGTCGACATTGAAACACATTCGGATGACTGAAAGTTTAGAGAGAAATGACATCACAACAGTGTCATTTTGAAATGTCACAACATCAACCTGGAGAAAAGCTAAGTCCATTGACGATATATAAGCTCCCTAAAAAGAGGTTTTTAGAACTGCCAACAGTCAAGATTAAGTCCATAGGAAACAAGCTCTCTCTGCTGAGAACAAAATTCAAATGTGAAATGAAATACAAAATAGCGTTCATTCGCTTTTACTTTTGAGAGCTAATGTTATCCCCGATGTTAGAAAAACACTAGCACCAGCGACGTTTGTAAAGAGAAATATAATTTAGTAACAAGGCGCTTACTTCTGTTGTAATGAGTTCACATATTCTTCTGATAACAATTCTATTGGTACAAGTTCTGGACCCTGATAGTCCAAAAATCTTCAACTGCAAGGAGGGCGGAAGAGGAAAGATGAAAAGACCAAAATATATTCCTACACAGAAAGTGTATGCAGTGTACCATTTCAGTCCAAAAAAGGCCCAGATCTGGTCCACCTACAAAATATGCTATCAAATTTAAGACAGCTACACGAGAGTTCTATGATATCTTAAGTCCCCACTTCAGAGGACAACGTGAAACTGCACTCTTCAGCTTCTCTCTTTTGGTAAGTGCGAGGGAGGCTCAAGGGGAGAGAGGTCATTCATTCAACTAAGAACATCTCCAAGCTCTCAAAGCAGCCATATGAACCATAGCTTGCTTGGGGATTTGGTGGCAGCTTTCCTCAACAAGATCAACGAGCTTTTCCAAATTTGTAGCCCGAGAGTTCAAGATATCATTGCTCTCCTTTGTTGTCTGGAAACATACAACTCCCATCAGTAGGTCTTTCTTTCCCACTAGGGACTTGGAAACAACCATTTTGGAGAGATGCTTCTCAGCTTCCTAAAATGGTCATAGAACTAACAGGTCATGCTGATAGAATATCATACAGGCTTGTATAATTATTATTATGCAGTCTGTCTAGCAGATGATAGCGTTGATTTAATAGATCGAGGCATGTGAATGATTAAAGCTCTCTACAACAGTGGTAACACATTGGTAACAGAACCCCGAAAGCAGAGTTCCTTTCGTTGGGTAATTCAGCTACATAGGTTTTCTGAGCCCATTAAGAAAACTCTAATCACGAGATATACTTTTGTGACACTGGAAATGGTGAGTCATAGCAGAGCTCCTCCCACACTTCTAAAATGCATTAGAATTTCAAGCTCCATGAGACAAGAAATGGTTTCACAATCAGATATTGACACTAATAGCTACGACAAATTTCATGAGAAGTTGAATAAGCATAGTGTTTACGCATATATATTGGTCTAAAATATTCACAGAAAAAACTACTAGGACAACATTCTCAACCTCAAGACAAGCCTTGGCCTTCAAGGCAACAAAACTTGCTTTCCACATTTTTGGAATTTGTATCCAAGTCCAGCAACCATAACCCATAGGTATTTGGGGTAGAGAGGCTGCTCAGGGTTAAATGAGGGGTCAAGGCAATTAGTCATAAAGATTGGCATTGATCAGAAAAATAATTAAATGTTCAACATAATCAACCTAGATGCTGAGGCATAACAGCTATGCAAGTTTCCTCAAGGTAATCCTCGAGTAATACTTCAAAACGACAATAACATTCTACAGAAAATAGAGTAAGTCGCATCTGAATGATGATCCAAAGAAAACAAGAGAAAAACAAGGACAAAGTTCTGTAATTACATGTTTGCTTATTCTCTGTCTAAGATCTTCTGCTGCCTTCTCAACAAGTGCACCTTCAAGCATGTTTTTCTCATTCTCAAATTTATCTCTGAAAGTACTCCAAAGAGTAGTTAATTGGATAACCTCCATTGTGACCAACTGTTTCAGCTGCAACCTGCATTAAAATAACAAAGGCACGGCCAACCAAATTCTATGGCAGATTATCGACCTATCGCAAGAAAATGTACAACCAAATACCAGAAAGAATTCAAAGATGTACCTGAATTGGGGAATTTCTGAGACATTTTTATCTTCTAAAGTGTCATTAAGAAGGCTTGACTGCAACCGATCAGGGTGACCGAACTAAGTACCAGCAGATTTTTCTTAGAAACTGTGACTAATTAAATCACGGAATGAACGGCTGTGACTTAAAAAAATCAGTGAAGACTTGACAAAGCCTTATATGAAAGAGCTTTACTGGTATCCACTGCTCTGGGTTTCCCCTTCGCTGATGGGATCTCATATATTGCCATATAGCAATGACAAATCTTAGGGTAACCATTGTAATGTGAGTAATACTTACATCGTTAACCACATGAATGCAAGGTAAGATGTGTCTTCAAATCCATTAAGTACATCTCTAACATCAGAGTTTGCGATAAAGATAGAAAGGAAAAAGAGAATGCGACAGATGAATAAAACCATGGCTTGAAACACAACCTGAATACCAGGTAGCGCTTGATCGGCAAAAAAATTTTAGTTAAAAAATAGCAGATTAGAATAAGTAAAGCACCAATTCACCATATCATGGGTTATGATTATATCTGTTTCAAACTCCAGAAGTGACAGAATATAAGTTGGCACTTCTTCCACGGTACGTTCCCCTTCTTTAGACTTTTTCTAGTCTTTGGAAGGATCTGCATCAAACACCAGGGGGCTGATTTCCTTGATCTGGGCATGGACATAGTCCCGGTGATATAAGCTCAAGAGAACCTGCAAAAACCATCGATCAGAAAACCAATCATAGGAAGAGAGCATAAATGGATAAAAGCAATACACAAATCCCGTACTTGTTCAAGGATAAAGGCAATTTTCTCTGTATTTGCCAATGATTAAAGCTCTCTAAAACAGCAGTAACAGAACCTCAAAAACAGATCTGTATTCCTTGAGGGCTCCGCTACATAATTTTTTTTTTCTTCACGTTAAAAAAGCTGTAACAGCGAGATATTCATGTGTAAAGCAGGAAAGAGCAAGTATTAATACTGGCTGAAAAGCTAGCTCAGCTAATTTATTAAACACATCAGAGCTCCTCCCACCCATCTAAAGCGTATCAGAATTTCAGGAACCATGGGACAAAAAATGGCTTCAAGATGCCAGACAATGACACTTATAGTCATGCCAAATTTATAAGCAGAAGTTGACAAGCCGAGCTTACAGATGTCAGTCAGTAATGTTTCTGGAACAAAACTATAAAGACAAGGCTCTCACTTCCATGACGAACCTTTGGCTTCCAAGGCTCCAAAACCTCTTTTTCATTTTTTTCAAACTACTACACAAATCCGGCAACCATGCCCCAATCAGGGATCACAGGCAGAGAGGATGCTTAGAGTTAAATAAGGGGTCTAGCCAATCATTCATAAAGATTGACATTAATAAAGAATATAGACAAATGTTCAACATAATCAGACCTGGATGCTGAGGCATACAAGCTCTGCGAGTCTCTGCAAGGTAATCCTTGAGTAATTCTTCGAAATGACAATAATATTCTGCAGAAAATAGAGTGGGTCACTTCTATTCAATGATACAATGAAGAGAACCAAAATGACAAAGTTCTGTAGGTACTTGTTCGATGATTCTCTGCCGAAGATCATCTGCTGCCTTCTCAACAAGTGCACCTCCAAGCATGTTTTTCCCATTCTCAAATTCATCTTTGAAAGTATTCCAAAGAACAGTCCATTGGATAACCTCCATTGTGACCAGTTGCTTCAGCAGCAACCTGCATTAAAATATTGAAGGCACCGTCAACCTTATTCTATGGCACATTATTGAGGTAATGAAAGAGGATGTACAACCAATTACCTAAAGCAAATCAAAGATGTACCTGAATTGCGGAATTTCTGAGAGATTTTTATCTTCTAAAGTGGCATTAAGAAGGCTTGACTGCATTGGATCATGTGGTGACAGAACTAAGTACCAGCAAATTTTCCTCAGAACCTGCATTTATAAAACCACAGTATAAACAGCTGTCCCTCAAAAAACTCAGTGAAGTCCTAACAAATCCTTATTGGAAAAAGCTTCACCGGTATCCACTGCTCTGGGTTTCCTTTCACTGATGGAATCTCATATATCGCCTCATAGCATCAACAGATATTGAGGTAATCATTGTAAGGTGAGTAATACCTACATCGTCAACCACATGAATGCGAGGTAAACTGAGATGTGTAACTCAAATCCATTAAGGAAGAAGAGCATGTGCCGATAAATAAAGCCATACAAGTTCACAGTTTGATCTGCAACCTGAGTGGCAGGTAGCGCTTGATTGGCGAAATGTTTTAGTTAAAAAACGATGAACCCAACATTAAAAGCAAAACACCAATATACCGTATCATGAGTTCATAATATATCCGTTTCAATTCCAGAAGCGACGGAATATCAGCTGAAGCTTCTTCCACAATATTTTCACCTTCTTTAGGCTTTTTCTTCTCTTTGGAAGGATCTACATCAAAGACTCGAGGGCTGATCTTCCTGGAAAGGATCTGCGCACGGACATAATCCTGGCTATCACTAAAGTATAAACTTCTATGATTCTCCATAAAAAGAAAAAAAAGAAAAAAAAAAGTCGGGTTATAAAAAATTCGAGTTATATCATGTTAAAAATTTTGGTTTTAGTAATTCTTTGACATTAAAGAGTTAGTAATAATGTGGTGAGGTGTACATCTGCCAATATATGTTTTGTTGATAAATACATGTTTTGCAAATTAAATTATAAAAATATTCTCAATAAGATATCATTGCAGATATATAATCTTACTGAGGTATAATGTAATGATGTAAATAAATCTATAATTTCACCACCCAAAATTCTTGTCGACACTTCTTTTATAGAAAGAAAGACCTGGTAATTTATTTTCAAATGCATGTGTATAAGTATAGATGTCGTAATAACTAATCTTTCGTAAAGTTTTCACGATTATGGATTTTTTTTTTTTTGGGAAATATTCATTATTCTTCTAAAACGATGTCATTTAGCTTTGTGGTCTTTATTATTGACTTGACCATTCATTGTTCTTTTTCCTTCATCAAAATAGTACGTTTGTTTTCTTTATCCATATTCTCATTAACGAACACCTTAATAAATAAATAAAGAAAAAGTGCGTTTAAATATGCATCAATTTTCACATTTTAAAAACTGATTAGACTCTCTGACCAAAAAAAGGGCTAGTTAGACTCCATTGATTTTTATGTTGTTCGATTCTGCTACTTATGATTCTCTTCTTTCTTGAATTTGAGATAAAAGTACCCCATGGATTAGGGTCATTTTCTTTATGGTTGCATGAACATTTAACAAATGGTATATATCTCATTTTGATAAATATATATCTCTCTTGGAAGTAATATGCTTGGACCAGACTTTTTTTTTAAGGTACATATTCACTTCTTTATGTTTACATTAATAGACACTTCTTTTTAGAAAAGTTAAGTTTGGATAGACACATTTCTTCATATTTTTAAGTAAATAAGAAGGTGTTTGGTTTTGGAATAGTATGTTTATTATGTGATTTGCATATTCATCTTCCTTCTCCAATTAAACACATCACACTACGAAATTAAAGTTCAATTGATTCAAATTCACGGGTACAATAAAATTCTCCCCACCAGAAATTCCTTCTTTTGCTAAAGATGAAACATATCATAAAATCTTTGGAGCAATGTCATTACTCATAACTCAATGATTTTTAGATACCTTCAAAAAAGAAAAGAATGTGTAATCTTTAGAGAAAAGAACACAAAAAATCCCAAACTTTATCAACTATGACACATTTACCCAAAACTTATGTCCATGTGATATATTTATTCTAATTTTTTTTCTTGACACCAAATATCCCAAATTTATACTTGTGTGACACCAAAAACCTCAAAAATTTGATGTCACAAAGAAAAGTTTGTGGATTTTGGGATCATATTAAAAAAGTTTGAGGTAAATGTGTTACACTGTACACGTTTAGGGTAAATCTATCATATAAGTACAATTTTGAGATTTTTTGGGTCACAAAAAAAGTTTGTGACAAATATGTCACAATAGACATAGTTCAGGATTTTTAATGGCTTTTACCCTAATCTTTACTAGTAAAATTTGAAATTTTTTCCATTTCCATCCGCCATAAATAGCTTTCCCATTTTTATTCTTAAAATTTTGATTGACTTTCCACAATGTGTTTCTTCTACACATTATTATACTATTCGTTGATATTTCTTAGTTAGTTCCACTTGTCTTTCCACTTATTTTTATTTCTTAATAACACGTACTTCTTTATGGAACTTCTTTTGCCTTTTCTTTTCTTGGTGATTGTTTTTTATATTAACGTCCTTTTCTTGATTGCATGGAAAGAATGTTTTGATTCTCTTTTTTCAAGTGTTGCAGATTCTAATAATAGAAGTCTTGTGCTATGCATAGAGTCACATTTTCTACTGTGATGTAATAGGTCGTAATTTTCGAGGGATTAATTAAAATATGAAATAAGTGAGTAACTCAATCTGATTAGACTGCCTTTTGTGCAGGAACTTTAGAAAAGGAAAAAAAAAAAAAAAAAAAAAGACCGCATGGATCAGAGAAAAACGTGAGATGATGAGCTGCATGAGCACGTTGCGTGGCATTTTTGCTTAGTCACAATTATTAAATCAACCATTTGACACGTGTCCTGTTGATTCCTCAAACGATCAGGAGACAAAAAATGGGTTAGAATTAGAGACTTATGGATCACAGTGATAAGGCATTTCATTTGTACTTGAAGTTCCCTGGAAGTTGAGTCTGGATATGGTAAGCGTGGCAGTTTAGCTATAAGTGGAAGTCGTTGACTACCTCTCTCGTTTTTGCAAATTAGTCATGTTTAACAAATTCAGATCTTGAGATCAGAGTACGTAGTAGGAGCTAAATAGTAGGAGCTAAAAGTATTTTGAGGGTTAGAAGTAACATTAAAATATTTTTGGCTCTGTCGCTCTTGTTTATTGTAAAATTTCAGCCTTTTTCTTCCGACGTCTCATTTCAATCCAAAAATCTTACCACATACCATATGCTATTTAGTTGTAAACATATATCAAGGTTTAGTAACATTTATAATTCTTACTGCAATGTATTATTACAACATATTTGAATTATTACAGCAACTTTGATTGCAGCAATAGCTATTGCAGCAAGTATTCCCAAAGCTGTAATAGCTATTGCCAAGATAGCCATGACCTTTTTTTCTCACTTACACTATCAATGTTTGATTAGTAATTATTAATAAAGCATATGTTAGTACTTATTTCAAAACAACAGCAATTGCACTTACCTTGACTTTAATCACAAAGTATTTGATTAATAAATTAATTATTAACTAATAGGTTAATTATTAACAGGCTTGTATAATTACTTTTATGCAAGTCTCTCTAGCAGATGATAGTGTTGATTTAATAGATCAAGGCATGTAAATAATTAAAGCTCTCTACAACAGCGGTAATAGAACCCCAAACACAAAGTTCCTTTTGTTGAGTGATACAGCTGCATAGAATTTTTGAGCACATTAAGAAAGCTCTAATTGCAAGATATACGTTTGTAACATTGGAAATGGTGAGTCATAGCAGAGCTCCTCCCACACTTCTAAAGTGGCATCAAAATTTCAGGCTCCATTGGACAAGAATGGTTTCACAATGCCAGACATTAACACTTATAGCTATAACAAATTTTATGACAAGAAGTTGACTAAGCATAGTGTGCAATGTTCACAGAATAAAACTACGAGGACAACATTCTCAACCTCAAGACAAGCCTTGGCCTTCAATGCACCAAAACCTCTTTTCCACTTTTTTGGAACTTGTATCCCAGTCCAGCAATCATACCCTGCAGGTATCAGGGCAGAGAGGCTGCTCAGGGTTAAATGAGGGGTCTAGGCAATGAGGGGTCTAGGCAATCAGTCAAAGAATGACATTGATAAAAAAAAATATAAATAAATGTTCAACACAATCAACCTGGATGCTGAGACATAACAACTATGCAAGTTTCTTCAAGGTAATCCTTGAGTAACATTCTGCAGAAAATAGAGAAAGTCTCATCTAAATGATGATCCAAAGAAATCAAGAAAAAATGACAAAGTTCTGTAAATACATGTTCGCTTATTCTCCGTCTAAGATCTTCTGCTGCCTTCTCAATGAGTGCACCTTCAAGCATGTTCTTCTCATTCTCAAATTCATCTATGAAAGTACTCCAAAGAGCAGTTAATTGGATAACCTCCATTATGACCAATTGTTTCTGCTGCAACCCGCGTTAAAACAACAAAGGCACAGCCAACCAAATTATGTGGCAGATTACTGAGATATTGCAACAAAATGTACAATTAAATACCTAGAAACAATTCAAAGATGTACCATTTTTGATGGTGACAAAACTTTCCTGTAGATTTGAACCATTTTGACCTGCAAAAACATTTCTCAAGCAATATGGCTATCTCATAAAGATTTAACAAAACAACCAGACTCTGCATCCACAGAAAATTGGTTAGTCTTTCATGAGTAATACCATATAACAATACTTGAAATAAATGCAAACAGTCAAGCATCTAAATCCACAGCCAATTCAGTCAGATTCAAGTTCACATCCAAGTTTACTAAAAAAAAAACATTCAAAATAAATTTAAAGAAGGTTGGTTTGTTGGTTGGTTCAAATTGCTTTCTCCCCCTTTTTGTCATCATTAAAAAGGTGAGAAATGAGTCATGTCTGCTTGGGAATGCGCACGATCTGGAAATCTCCCATGGACTGGACTACGCCTTCTAGCCTCTTCAAGTCCTCCCTTAGTTGAGCTACCTCCTCTCCTTTGGCATTGGCTTAGAGTTGCAGAGCGAGGTCTTTCATTTTATCCTCCAGGGTAACTGAAGATGCTTGTCCAGCATTCTTCATGGCTTGAATTTCGCAGTCCAGAGCATATATCTGGCCACGCATTTCCAGAAGAATATCCATAATACGACGAAAATCTGCAGAATTGTCCGTCTGAGTACTTGCATTTGCTTTCTCCGATGGAGTGAATGCAGACGATGGCGCTTCTGTATAGTCTTGCAGATTTGGTGTCGACATATCGTGTCCTTCTTCAGGCATTTGAGAAGCCTGAATTTCTTCTGGGTCTGCTGGAGATTGTCTTAGACCTTCACTATTGGCAACATGAGGTGTGGACCTTTGCTCGCCAACTCCCCCTGTCTCTAGGACATCAAAAGGGGAAGAGTGATGATCATGCTCTGCTGTGTCTTGATTCTCCTTCTCTCCAAATTCAGCTGCAGACTTTTCTTGCTCTGCTTCTCCTTCTTCTTCAGCTTCTTTCTCCTTCTCTCGCTGCTCTTCTTCTTCTCTGTTCTTGGCTTGCTCCTCTTCTTCTCTCTGTTTCTTCTGTTGTTCTGTTGATTGGGGAACAGAACGTCTGGTCCTTATCAAGGCAGTGATTGTAAGATCTTCCTCCTCATCTTCATCCTCCAAGATGAGAGTTCTCTTCTTTTTTGATGGGGCACCAATGGCCTCCTTCCCTTTTCGCTTTGAAGCAGACGGAACTGGAGTCTTCACTCTGAATTTCTCAATTGCCTTAGAAAGTTCTTGCAGACGCATCTTCGTTAACATCTTCAAACCTACCACCATCTTATCGCACGGTCGAACACAAAGTGTGTGTGGAGGTTCAATATTCATGTGTCTGAAGATCTTGGTCACCAGACCTGAATAAGGCAATTGTCCCTAGTCCTTCGACATTGCTTTATACATGTGAAAGAGAATAGTGTGAGAAAGAGAGAACTTCATCCCTGAGTTGATTGCATACATCAATTTTGCCTCGGAGTTTGACACATCAGTCTTTGATGTAGACTTGGGCCTGATGCAATTGATCACAATTTTGTGCAGCACAATATTGATGGCACGCATTCTTGAATAGATGATTCTTCCCTCTATATCTCTATCTTTGACAAGTTCTAGTGAGGCACGAGCAACTGAGACTTTGATTGGTTGATAGCGTCCTTGTTCAACTCCAATTATGTCCGCCAACATATCTACGTCTAACACATAATCCTGGTCTCGAACACTGAATGATATTCTATTCGGATCTATAAAGCTGAGATTCGAGTAAAAATACGCAGTCAGTTGAGCATAATCATCCGTGGTATCAGTGCAAAAACGTTCCAGTTGAAGCAGACTGAACTTCTCCCTTAAGTTCACATTCACAGCATCCAAGAAATCGAAATCGACACTCCTAGGGTTTATTACCCCTCGTTTCAGCAGTCTGAAAAACAAATTCTCCTGTTCTTTCGATTTGAATAACTCCATCCTCTTTCCCTTTACCTTTGCAGCAATACCCATTTGAGGTTGAAAATCAGTGAACATTTTATCATCGTCGTTCCCATCAGTCAAATTTGGTCCCGACATACGAGGGTCACTGGGAATATTTGCAAGCGCTTCCTCTGCTTTACCCTTGCGAGCAATTCCTAAATCCTCCATTTTCTTCAGAAAGATATACTCATTCCCATAATTCTTTTCTTTAAGAAAATCATCCACGTATTTCAACGGAGTCCCAGTACTTTTCAACGCACAGTAAAGTTTGTAAATAAACGAGGGTTTTTGGACTCTTACTGGGTCTGTGTCCTCGACTATCTCTTCCTCTGGATGTTGACCCGCATCAATGGGGTAGATGGTGTTGAGTGACGTGGTGGAGAATGAGTCGGGTTCTGTTGCTGACTCGATATTCTTCCTCTTCTGTGAGATCGAAGTGGGTAGGTCCCTCCTTCATCCTCTGTGGTCCCCTGTTCGCGATTCTTGAAGACTTCCTCGAAGAAGACATCCTTCTTGTCGCTGAAAGATTTCTTTACTCGCTTTCCCAAGAAAAGATGACAACTTTCTCGAAAATGAACACGAAGTAGAAACATGATTGGGAGGAGAATGCTTTTTAGGGTTTTGAAGATTGAAAATGAAAACTGTATATATATAACTCAGTTTTGAAAAGGGAAGTTCAATCGGTACAAGGAAAGTGTACGAATACCTCTTTTCGAAATCGATAATTGCCAAAATTAATTCTTTTGAAAAGACAAGTTTTCGTTTTTCACGGAGACTCCAAAATAATTGAACGAAAGATCATACCTTTTCGAATAACAACTTACAGTCTATAGACATCAATGTCTGAGTCTGAGAGATTTAGAGTCTGAGGTATTAGAGTCTGACGATCATCAACTTTCTAAGTCTAAAGGTTGGAGAGTCTCTAGACTTTAACTTCTTCGAGCTTCAAAATGTTGAGTCTGAAACGGATAAAATCGAATTGATTTTTCTCCAAAGGCTTTGTGAATATATCCGCTAGTTGACTTTTTGAATCAACAAATTGAATCGAGATTTCTCCACTTTGAATATGATCTCTAATGAAGTGATGTCGAATTTCTATATGCTTTGCTCTTAAATGAAGAATTGGATTTTTGGTGAGATTGATTGCGCTGGTGTTGTCACATTTGATTTCTGTGGATGAGTCTTCAATCCCATAGTCTTGTAGCTGTTGTTTTATCCATAGAATTTGTGAACAGCAGCTTCCAAGGGCTACATACTCTATTTTTGTTGTTGAGAGAGCTACAGTGCTTTGTTTTCTTAAAAACCAAGACACTGTCCTGCTTCCAAGCAACTGGCAAGTTCCTGAAGTACTCTTTCTGTCGACTCTACAGTCAGCTAGATCTGCGTCTGAATATCCCAGAAGATTAAAGTCTCCCTTCTTAGGATACCAAAGACCAATGCTTGAAGATGAAGCAACGTATTTAATGATACGTTTTGCAGCACTGAGATGGGATTCTCTAGGATCTGATTGAAACCTAGCACAGATGCAAACACTCAACAAAATGTCAGGTCTGGAAGCAGTAAGATAAAGAAGTGAATCGATGATGCTCCTGTACAACTTTTGATCAACTTTCTTCCCTTCTTCATCTTTGTCTATCTTCAAAGAGCTTGACATTGGTATATCAGTTTTCTTGCAATTTTCCAATCCAAATCTTTTGACAAAATTGAAAGTTCCTTCCTTCAATTGCTTTATTTGAAGACCAAGAAAGAATGTTAATTCTCCCATCATACTCATTTCAAACTCATCCTGCATAGACTTAGAAAATTTCTTGCATAGACTTTCATTAGATGATCCAAAGATAATATCATCCATATATATTTGAACAAGTAAAAGGCTTTTGTTTTCCTTTTTGATAAATAAAGTAGTGTCTACTTTACCTTTGAGAAAACCATTCTGTAATAAGAACTTACTTAGTCTGTCGTACCAAGCTCGAGGTGCTTGCTTTAGACCATACAAGGCCTTTTTTCACCAAGGCGAGTCGACTTCTTTGGGTCTTCAAACCCAGGCGGTTGTTCCACATAAACTTCCTCTTGGATAAATCCATTTAGGAAAGCACTTTTGACATCCATTTGGAATAACCTGAAATTTTTGTAACAAGCAAACGCAAGTAATAGACGAATAGCTTCTAACCTTGCTACAGGAGCGTAAGTCTCATCATAGTCTATTCCTTCTTCTTGCGTGTATCCTTTGGCCACGAGTCTTGCTTTATTTCGTACGACTTTTCCTTTTTCATTCATCTTGTTTCTGAACACCCATTTGGCTCCAATAACAGTTTTACATTTTGGTTTATATGTCAATTCCCAGACATCGTTAATGTTGAACTGTCTAAGCTCCTCTTGCATAGCTTCGATCCAGCTTTCATCAGATAAAGCTTCTTCTATGCTTTTTGGTTCAATTTCAGAGATGAGAGCCACAGCACTAGACTCTTCATGTCTTTTGGATCTGGTACGAATTCCTTCATTAATTTCGCCGATAATGAGATCTTTAGGATGACTGGACTTATGCTTCCAGTTACTGGTTGATTTCTCTGGATGATGATCTCTTTCTTTATTTGAATCTTCATGAACATCTTGATGCTGGTCTTTCAGAGTTTGAGACATTTCTTGAGTTGCCAGCTTTGGAAAGTCTGGAGCAAATTCAAACTCTTCATACTAAGTCTGACTGGATTCATCTTGCGTAGAGTCTTGAAATTTGACATTCATTGACTCCTCCACCGACTGGCTCTTCTTGTTATAGACTTTGTAGGCTTTGCTTGATGTAGAATATCCAAGGAAGATGCCTTCATCTGATCTTTCTTCAAACTTACCAACTCGATCTTTTGCATTTTTCAATATAAAGTATTTGCAACCGAATGGGCTTCTTACCTTTGAATAATTCATAAGGGGTTTTCTCAAGAATAGGTCTTAGGAAGACTCTATTGATGATATAGCATGCTGTTGAAACAGCTTCAACCCAAAATCGTGAAGAAATTTTGCTTTCAATTAAAAGAGTTCTAGCCATTTCTTAAAGAGATCTATTCTTTCTTTCCACAACTCCATTTTGCTGAGGAGTGTATGAAGAGGAGAACACATGCTTAAATCCAGATTCATCACACAAATTTGTAAAATCTTGATTTTCAAATTCTCCTCCATGATCTGTTCTTATACTTGAGATAACACATTCTTTTTCATTTTGAACCTTTTTAGCAAATTTTTCAAAATACGAAAAGGGATCTGACTTACTTGCAAGGAAATATACCCAAGTAAAGCGAGAGAAATCATCCACAATTACTAGGCAGTATTTCTTACCTCCAATACTCTGGGTTCTGGTTGGTCCGAAGAGACCCATATGCAGCAACTGTAGTACATGATTAGTGGATACATGATTTATTGGCTTAAATGAATTCCTTACCTGTTTACCCAGAATACATGGTGTGCATGGATCGGACTTTTGATATGGTAATTTGGGTAGACCTCGAACAAGCTGTTTTGTTGAGATTTTGGCTAATTGCTTCATGTTGACATGACCAAGCTTTCTGTGCCATAAGCTTGCTTCATCTTGGATTGAGATTAGGCATTGTGATTCGTTTAATTTCATGTCTAAGAGGTAGATATTTCCATGCCTTCGACCCATAAAAGACTGAGTAGAGTCTTTACTGATTCCAGAGCATATTCCTTCCTGAAAGGAGATCTTGAAACCAGTATCACACAATTGGCTAATGCTGAGGAGGTTATAGTTGAGTCCTTCCACTAGAGAAACATTGCTTATTGTGAGATTTCCAATTTTCACAGTTCCAAATCCCACAATGCTTCCTTTGCCGTTTCCTCCAAATGAAACATTTCCACCGTTTACTTGAACAAGCTTTATGAAGCACTTTGAGTCTCTGTCATGTGTCTTGAACATCCATTTGTCAAGATACCACTTTACCTTTTTCTTGACGAAGACCTGCATTTAAAAGAGAGTCTCAAGCTTTCTTTGGTACCCAAATTTCTTGGGTCCTTTGGTGTTAGTAGGATAAACATTATTAGGCCATACTTTCTTAACAGGCTTCCAAACCATAGGACACTCTTTTTCAAAGTGATCCTTACTGTTACACTTTGAACATCTTAGAGCATTTCGACCTACAGACTTTACAAAAACCTTTTTGAAATGATTTTTGTAAGCCTCTCTCGACGGTCTTTTCTTAATTCTTTCTTTTACTTTAGGAAAATCAATCAAGGGAATTGTTTCTGCTGTCATGCCTAGACCAGACTTATTGAAGTAAGGTCTTTGAACTGAAAGAACTTTTTCAAGCTTTTCGGATCCTATCGAAAATTTCTTTGAAATATTTGATAAGTCAGTTTTTAAGAAAACATTTTCTTTCAAAAGATTATCTTCTTTTTCTTTAAGAGTAGAAACATTCAGGTCTAGACTTTTAACTCTTTCTTCTAAAATGGCTTCCTTTTGTTTTAGAGCTGAGTTTTCCTTTTTAAGTTCGGAAATCCTTTTGAGAGAAGTCTTAAGACTGAAACACAGTTCATCAATGTATTTAGAAACTTTGACAAGAATTTTAAAATCACTTACCTCAAATTCACTGTCTGAGTCTGATCCAGAATCTGAGTCTGAGTTTGAATGTGCCATCAGACATATGTTGGCATATTCATCATCACTTTCTTCACATTCTGTATCACTCCAGGTTTCGGCTTTGAGAGCTTTTCGAAACTTCTCAGCTTTTCCTCTTTTCTTCTTCAGAAGAGGACAGTTGGGTCGGATGTGTCCCTTTTTTCTTACATTCGAAGCAAACTACATCTTTGTTTGATTCCTCATCATCAACAGACTTGGTCTGCTGTCTCTGGAAACTTTGTTTCTTTGAGTTGAACCTTCTACCTTTTCTATTCAGTTTTCTGAATCTTCTTATCATGAGAGCAAGCTCCTCGTCGTCCATATCATCTCCGGAATCTGTATCATCAGAATCATCATTTGATTTTAATGCAATGGATTTCTTACCTCTTGGATCTTCGTCTTCATTGATTCGTTCCACTTCATAAGACTGAAGAGTTCCTATCAGCTCGTCGACAGATAGAGGCATAATTCTTTGCGTCTCTCTTATTGAAGTCTTTATATGATTCCAATCCTTGGAGAGTCCACGCAGTAGCTTGTTCACTTTCATGGGATCAAAAATTTTTTGTCCTTGGTTCTCAAGACCATTGACAATATCTGTAATATGACTAAACATGTCAGTTATAGATTCTCCTGGTTTCATTTTGAAGGCTTCATATTGACCGAGGAGAATGTTGATTCTGGTCTCCTTCACTCGATTTGTTCCTTCATAGGTGATATGTAATCTATCACATACTTCTTTTGCTGTAACACAAGAAGATATTCTGTTACATTCAGTTGGAGATAAGGCACAATATAAAGAATAAATTGCTTTTGCATCGAGTGCTTGTCTCTTGTTTATCTCTCCCTGAGTCATTCCGCTGGCATCAACAGTTTCTTTCCCTCTTTCAGAGACTGATGCAGCAGTAGGACTAATTCCTCTTTCCACAACGTCCCATTCCAGAGGATCCTTTGATCGTAGGAAAGCTTTCATCTTGTTCTTCCAGATGTTGTAATCCTTTCCATCAAAGTAGGGTGGTCTGGCATTGCTTTGCCCTTCCACCAGCCCTGGTGCTAGCATACTAGCCATGGATCTTTTACTCTGAAGTAAAACACTTCAAATAAAGTAAGAACACGGGCTCTAATACCAATTGAAATTGCTAGTACAAGTACCTAGAGGGGGTGAATAGGTATAAAAAGATTTTTCTTGATAATTTCTTTATACTTGCGCAATACTTAACAGTTGAAGGATTTAAGGATTTGCGATAAGTAATAATCAATGTAAGACTAAGTAAAGGAAAGAGAGAATTAAACACGCGGTTTATAGTGGTTCGGCTTGATTTAAGTCTACGTCCACTCTTCTGCACTGACAGCCAATTTGGCTAGATTCCACTATGAACAAAGAGATGTTACAGTGTTGATCTTCCTTGATTTCTAGGTGTAGATGATCTACCACACTCGCTCAAGGTATCACCAAGTATAGACACTCTCTGTGTATACAATTTCGCTCAGACTGTATCGACTAATAATCAAGGTGCTTCAGACTCTGGAATTTCTCTATCAATCACGCACTCAAACAACTAGAACGTCTTCCTTTTTATACTCCTTTATGCCATCATACCCATCGGCACTTTCCAAAGGAATTCCTTCAATCTACCCATTGGACGGAATCAATCAAGAAGATCATTCGAGCTATTAAAGGAACCTGACGATAGCCCACCAATCATGTTCGCCCATACAATCAGGATCTTGGTTTCCAAGAATAGAACATTCCAAGAATACTTCGTCGACCATCGGATCTTCAATTGATCTAGATACGAACAAAAGAATCCGTTATATTTATCCAACCAAAAGATCTTCTCCAGACGATAGGATTAAATCCTCAACCATTTACATCGGCTCTAGATTTCCTTCGTTACTGGATCAGAAAGACTGTCAATGAGAATAGTCTTGAGTCTTGAATCTTGAGTCTTGAATTTTGAGTCCGGTAATCAGAAAGTCTTCAGACTTTAAACTAGACGAGTTGCAGATGTCCAAACTAGACTGATAGAAATGTTTTGTCAGCTTCAAAATATTCTGGAAAGATTTCTCCAACAAGATGTACCTGAATTGGGGAATTTCTGAGAGATTTTTATCTTCTAAAGCAACATTAAGAAGGCTTGACTACATAACCATCACGTGGTGACTGAACTAAGTACCAGCAGATTTTCCTTAGAACCTGCAACAAATTAAATCACAGAATGAACAGTGCACCTTAAAACAATCGGTGAAGACTTGACAAAGTGTCATAAGAAAGAGCTTCACTGGTGCCCACTGCTCTAGGTTTCCCTTTCGCTGATGGAATCTCATGTATCACCATATAGCAACAACAAATCTCAAGGTAACCATTGTAATTTGAGTAATACTTACATCGTTAACCACATGAATTCAAGGTAAGATGTGTGTTCAAATCCATTAAGTGCATCTCTAACATCAGAGTTGTGATAAAGATAGAGAGGAAAAAGAGAATGTGATAGATGAATAAAGCCATGGCTTGAACCATAACCTAAATTCCAGTTACTGCAATTTCTGGTACCAAATCAGCAGCTTCTGCTATAAGATCCTGTCCTTCCTTTACTTTTGCAAGTTTCTTTATCAACTGTGCTCTCTCAATTTTGACATAGCTGCATAAAAAAATTAGCCATAGAATCCCTGAAACCAAAACAGATTGCTCATGAACCCCCAATAGAGTTTGATTTCACATTTTCACATTCCCAGCAGCAACAAAGTTAAGGGTCCTAATAAGCACAATCTTGGTCTCAAGATCAGGTGTTTGGTCAATATATTTCATAGCCTGCTTCTCCATTGCTGCAACCTGTTTATAAGAGAGTAGCAACGTGAATGCCACCATCTAATTAATTCATTACTTGCTTATGACTAGAACACAATTAAAACTTTCAGTTGAACTATCTGATTAATAGCAAGAAAAATTATTCATTCTAGAAAGAAAATAGAGTGAGGAAGGAACTAAAAGGGGTAATAGCAAGGTGCAATACAAATAAAATCAGGAGGATCCCAGCCAATTGAAAAGACTTGCAAACAGCATGAGTGCAAGGCCTGAGTTCTTGCATCTCTAGAGATTGCCAAGAGCCAATGCCCAAAAAGATATGCCAACGACATTCGTTTTTCATATATTCATACATGATGGCATATTATGACTACACAGAATGATAGTATAAGATCTAATCACTACACATGGGAGGCAATCGCTAAAGTGTGAGTCCATAAAAATAAAACCCTTAAGGCAATGATTGTTAAGATCGATCCCAAATGACTGAAATTGGACCACACTTTGGATCAATAATCATTGGACTCTACACTGTTGATGATGGCAAAAGTAAAGAAGAAAACAAAATGAAAGCAAAACCAGATGATGGCATTGAAAAGAGGAAGAGAGGAGGGTGAAAGAAATAGACAAGGTACAGAGCTATATGCTATGACGTAAAAAAGAATTCCGTCCCCAGCAAGAAGAAATGGTTTCCATGTGATGGAATTGTGCGGCACTGCTGCTTGTGGAGGAACAGTAGACCTCCCATATACTGCAACCCAAGTTCTCATGAAAATAGAGCTCACTTCCAACTCCAGCAACCCAAGTTCTCATGAAAATAGAGCTCACTTCCAACTCCAGCAACAAAAGGTTTTTCTTAATTGAGGTGAAAGCATATGGACTTTCCCAAGTCTCTATAGAAAGTATCTTCAGCCTTGCCACGACAATAATTAAATCTTCCATCCAATCTAATTAAGGACAACGACAACACCTCAATTTCATTTATGATCTCCTTATAGTTCAATCCCCAAAGTTAGCCCCAATTAGAAGGTTCAGCCTTCAGATATTGTTTCAGATGCAAAATGGCTCATGCACGATGGGAACTCGGGCCTAATTTGATTTACTAAGAGGTTGAGTCTTAATTAAATAGGCAAAGTAGGATATTTGGGACTGGGATTGTGAATCCCATTCTACATCTCCAATGATCTTACTCCTAATCCAAACTGGGAATGATTGTCAATGTGACCAACTTGTATCTTTTTTAATCGCCTCCTATACTGATAGCAATCCTAATAACAATTGTGAAGGTAAAATTCTGGTACAAATAAATAGCCACTAGTCATAATGCTCTAACTATTCCAGAGGAACTTATCAGCATTGAGCATAGCATAACAATGAAATGCAATCAATGAAGAGTAAAATTTCCACCAGCTTATCAACCCAAAAGCAGAGATGGAAAGGCAAATACCTGGACATCAGTTAATCTCGACGATCCAATTCGCTCCTAACAAGGGAGTGCAAAATGCTTCCTTTGGTACAAGAAAGTTTGGGAGCAACCACATACAGGAAAAACAACTTCACAGATATGAATATCCAAGTATCAGTGTCACCAAATAATTATGACTCAATCACTTGATGAGGAAGGCAAAGAGCGCTTTCAGCTGGGAAGACAAAAGTTCAATCCCCAATAATTCAGTAGACGACCGAACGCAATAATCCCTCCTGCTTGTTTAATATTCCTTTCACCACCAGAAAACCTAACACATGCTGCGTTCATACAAAGGAGAAACTACAGCAAACCCTTATTGCAATGGAGAGGTACAGCCCATACTTATTGTTCATCTTTAGTTGATTAGTATTTTGAATCACTCGTCCAGCACCCAATCTCAATTTCTTTTCTCCCTGGTTTCTTTGCTGTGTAAAAGGTATAATAAGTAAGGCACCAAGGAAATACCTATCCATCTAAAACAAAAAGAATTCATCCCTATACGAGAGAACTCAAATCCTAAAAAAAAATCTACCAAACAGAATAAAAACAAAGTGAAGCACCAACTACTGACTTCATTAAACCCTGAAAAGATGAAAAACCAAAATAAAACTACTTAACTTAAACAATATGCCTTTTCTCTGTCATCACAGACTAAGGATCTCTATTTTTCAATCCTCACTCACACATGTTTACTTCAAACCCAAAGGGAGGGTCCATCTTGTAAAAGTACATCGAAGATTTTGCTAGTACCTCCACACTAGATAGTATCACAATGTCCAGCTTATCCACATGGCTTTGTGCATTATTTTCCTACGAGAACTTCCCATCAGTGTTCTTGATAGGATGCAACATCACATGATCTTACATTGACTTCATGGATCGGGAAGATAATTATTGATAACGAATCTTAGGTAAATGCTTCCTTTAAGTTACCAAGTAATCTTTCAACAACCTATTGAGTTTACTATCTCCTTTTTTTTTTCTTTTGAGAGAAAGTGACAATGCTAACTGCTGGAAACTCACCTTGTAAATACAAGCACCCTGCCAGAAAGGATATCTCAAGTTAACTTTTTGCTTATTACCCATTCTTTGTTTACACATAAGCACCATTAAACTTCCACAGGAATATAAACGCCAACCTTCATTCATTAAAGAGTTCCAGAAGCACATCTTTTAAGCAATTCTTCCAAATCTCGCCATCTTGAATAATTTATTACCCGCAGAAAGTTAATGTCAACAGGTAATAGTGTCAGACCCTAAAAAGATCATTTGCAAGATAGTGCATCCACTAAATCAACAATGTCACACATATTCAATAATTATGGTACCAGACCAAGAAGTTCATGTCAAAACACTGAGAATCCCCCTATTTAGTTGCCCAATACAATCACCTAGGACTAATACGTAAGCCAGCAATCAACTAGCTAATTCTTGCCGTAAGGCTCACCCAGTAAACTAGCAACTCGAAAAGTGGGATCCAAATTTCACAATTAAACACAGAGAGGCAGAGCACAAGGAGATACTTCAAAAGCGTGGCTGAGCACAAAGAAATTAGCAAATATTTACCCACCAATTGTTCAACAAAATTCTCACCAAGATAATGCTCCTACAAGGCCTGCATGCATCGCACAACCTAATCCCCAATGAAAACAAACTTATAGAGAACAAAGTTGCAACTGAAACCCAACACATGGGCATTACACCCTGTCGTCTCAGCTTCGACGTTTTAAATCCACAAACGAGGAAACCACTGTGATTTAGCGCTAATAAATATTATTATTATTTTTTTTTTGGGGGGTTGCTATTGTTATGGGCTGGTAAATGCATTGGACCTGGTGCAGCAACTTAAAACCTCTACTCATCCTATCCATAAACTTACAGGTCCTTTGAATCAGCAGCATAATTGATGTCCAAAAGATTGCCTTCTAGTTGTACATTTATACATCCAAAGACGAAGAACCAGGAAGCAAATAATGGGATTGGCTCTGCACCTTCAATTGGGCAAGGAAGTGCAGGAAGAAGTTTGGGTATGCTCAACCAAAACTTGGAATGCCAGGAGCATGGATCTGATCATGTCGTAGGCCCAAGAAATCTTGAACTTCAGGACTTGCGGCAGCAGATTCCTCTATGGGAATCTGAGCTGAAACTTAAGTTAGCTCAACAAAACAAGCATCCGGTTTTAGGTTCTTCTGAAAACAGTTATAGTCTTAACCTAAACAGGAATTCAGGTGGTAAAGGCGTCACGACCTCTGCAGACCTCCCACGTTCTGTAGACTTCCCACAATTAGACACAGAAGAGCCCTCTCATAAAAGGTTGCAGCTTGGTGTATCTTCTTATTCCCAGCGATATGTCGATCAAGCGACAACCATTTGCTAAATTGTGCCCACCTCCAAAGGATCTCGTTGTTGGAAACCAAAGCAAGATGGACAAGATTTGAAAGAATGGCCGAAGGAAGCAAGAAGCGTAGCAAGAGGGTGAAAATGTGTAAAGGGATTTTTCTATTACTTGAGTTGTCATCAATGTACAATGATTTGTAATTATAATACATGATGTACATAGAGAAAGGAAATAAAATATTCTACAAATATTCTATAAATCAAATCTAAGTCAATCCTATCAAAATGGATCAATTAGATCAAATCGAGATCAATCCTCCGGATCTTCAGGCATATATTCCAACACTCCCCCTCAAGCTGGCAGCTTGTAAATGTCCAAGACGCCTAGCTTGCTTAATAGATATGCATGTTGTCTCGAACATAAAGGTTTGGTGAAGATGTCCATTTGGTTGTTCAGTGGTTCCAATACCTCTTGTTTCGATTATCCCTTCTTGAATTTTCTCCCGAGTGAAGTGACAATCCACCTCTATATGCTTGGTTCTTTCGTGCATTACAGGGTTGGCTGCAAGCTTCAGTGCTGACTCATTATCACAAAATAATTTTGTTGGCCCTTTTACCTGTACTCCGAGATCTCCAAGAAGTCCTCGTATCCATACAATCTCACATGTGGTCTTTGCCATGGCCCTATATTCTGCTTCGGCGGACGATAAAGAAACCGTTGCCTGCTTCTTAGTTTTCCAAGAAAGAAGTGATTCCCCCAATTTAATGCAAAATCCGAAACGAGATCTTCGACTCATGGGGCAAGTTGCATAATCTGCATCACAATATGCTATCATTTCCATGTTGCATTTTCGGATAAAAGTATTCCAAATCTGGACAACTCTTCAAATATTTCACAACTTTCAAAGCATTCATGTGAGATTCTTTTGGTTTGTGCATAAATTGGCCGAGATTTTTTGCCGCATATGATATATCAGGTCTGGTCATAGTCAAATATATGAGTTTTCCAATGAGCTTCTGATAACTTGACGGATCTTCAAGAATAGGATCATCTTGAGATGTAGCATGATCTGCTGCAGTTAATCTGGTATTTTGCTCAATTGGAATAACGAATTTGGTTTGCACCCCGATAATCCCGTTTCTGATATAATCTCTAATACGAACTTTCTTTGACTAAGAGAAATTCCCTGGTGAGATCTGGCAATCTCAATTCCAAGAAAGTACTTTGGTGCTCCCAAGTCTTTTATATGGAATGTAGTATGCAAATATTTCTTAAGATTTTCTATTGCAACTTCATCATTTCCCATAATGAGAATGTCATCTACATATATCATTAGATAAATAGATGACTTACCTCTAGTCCATGTGAACAGGGCATAATCATATCTGGATTGTTTGAAGTCTGCAGTTGTGAGAGCTTTAGCAAATTTTGCATACCATTGTCGGGAGGCCTGCTTCAGCCCATAAAGGGATTTGCGGAGACGACACACTTTATTCTCCCCCTGTCTCCGTAAATCCTGAGGAATATCCATGTAGATTTCCTCATCCAAGTCGCCATGGAGAAAGGCATTGTGGACGTCCATCTGATGTAGTGACCAATCATGGATGGCTGCAACTGATAAGAAAGATCGTACTGTGACATCCTTAGCAACTAGTGAAAAAGTTTCGTGATAATCGAAACCTTCTCGCTGGGTATATCCCTTGGCCACCAATCGAGCCTTGAAACGCTCAATGGATCCATCAGCTTTATATTTGATTTTATAGACCCATTTGCACCCAATAGACTTTCTATTTGGAGGAAGTCGACCGGTTCCCATGTATGATTATTAGTCGTGCTGTAATTCCGCCGCCATGGCTTTGTTGCCATCGTGGATCTCGGGATGCCTCATTATAACCGGAAGGTTCCCTTTCATCGGATATACGACTAATACAACATCAATGTTTGGATGAAAGCTTATCAAAAGAAACATATGATGATATTGGATAATTGATACCTGGCGACTTGAGGGATGCATAGATATAATCCTTTATCCAAGTTGGTGGTCTTGTGACTCGTCCTGAACGATGTGGTGGATCCACAGGGGGGGGGGGGAAGGAGATGTTCCTTCAATAGTTGTGTCAGCCAAAACTTGGAATGCCAGGAGCATGGATCTGATCATTGGACCTGGTGCAGCAACTTAAAACCTCTACTCATCCTATCCATAAACTTACAGGTCCTTTGAATCAGCAGCATAATTGATGTCCAAAAGATTGCCTTCTAGTTGTACATTTATACATCCAAAGACGAAGAACCAGGAAGCAAATAATGGGATTGGCTCTGCACCTTCAATTGGGCAAGGAAGTGCAGGAAGAAGTTTGGGTATGCTCAACCAAAACTTGGAATGCCAGGAGCATGGATCTGATCATGTCGTAGGCCCAAGAAATCTTGAACTTCGGGACTTGCGGCGGCGGAGATTCCTCTATGGGAATCGAGCTGAAACTTAAGTTAGCTCAACAAAACAAGCATCCGGTTTTAGGTTCTTCGAAAACAGTTATAGTCTTAACCTAAACGGGAATTCGGGTGGTAAAGGCGTCACGACCTCTGCGGACCTCCCACGTTCTGTAGACTTCCCACAATTAGACACAGAAGAGCCCTCTCATAAAAGGTTGCAGCTTGGTGTATCTTCTTATTCCCAGCGATATGTCGATCAAGCGACAACCGCTGCTAAATTGTGCCCACCTCCAAAGGATCTGTTGTTGGAAACCAGCAAGATGGACAAGATTTGAAAGAATGGCCGAAGGAAGCAAGAAGCGTAGCAAGAGGGTGAAAATGTGTAAAGGGATTTTTCTATTACTTGAGTTGTCATCAATGTACAATGATTTGTAATTATAATACATGATGTACATAGAGAAAGGAAATAAAATATTCTACAAATATTCTATAAATCAAATCTAAGTCAATCCTATCAAAATGGATCAATTAGATCAAATCAGATCAATCCTCCGGATCTTCAGGCATATATTCCAACACTCCCCCTCAAGCTGGCAGCTTGTAAATGTCCAAGACGCCTAGCTTGCTTAATAGATATGCATGTTGTCTCGAACATAAAGGTTTGGTGAAGATGTCCGCTGGTTGTTCAGTGGTTCCAATACCTCTTGTTTCGATTATCCCTTCTTGAATTTTCTCCCGAGTGAAGTGACAATCCACCTCTATATGCTTGGTTCTTTCGTGCATTACAGGGTTGGCTGCAAGCTTGATCTTGACTCATTATCACAAAATAATTTTGTTGGCCCTTTTACCTGTACTCCGAGATCTCCAAGAAGTCCTCGTATCCATACAATCTCACATGTGGTCTTTGCCATGGCCCTATATTCTGCTTCGGCGGACGATAAAGAAACCGTTGCCTGCTTCTTAGTTTTCCAAGAAAGAAGTGATTCCCCCAATTTAATGCAAAATCCAGAAACAGATCTTCGACTCATGGGGCAAGTTGCATAATCTGCATCACAATATGCTATCATTTCCATGTTGCATTTTCTGGATAAAAGTATTCCAAATCCTGGACAACTCTTCAAATATTTCACAACTTTCAAAGCAGCATTCATGTGAGATTCTTTTGGTTTGTGCATAAATTGGCTGAGATTTTGCACTGCATATGATATATCAGGTCTGGTCATAGTCAAATATATGAGTTTTCCAATGAGCTTCTGATAACTTGACGGATCTTCAAGAATAGGATCATCTTGAGATGTAGCATGATCTGCTGCAGTTAATCTGGTATTTTGCTCAATTGGAATAACGGCTGGTTTGCACCCTGATAATCCCGTTTCTGATATAATCTCTAATACGAACTTTCTTTGACTAAGAGAAATTCCCTGGTGAGATCTGGCAATCTCAATTCCAAGAAAGTACTTTGGTGCTCCCAAGTCTTTTATATGGAATGTAGTATGCAAATATTTCTTAAGATTTTCTATTGCAACTTCATCATTTCCCATAATGAGAATGTCATCTACATATATCATTAGATAAATAGATGACTTACCTCTAGTCCATGTGAACAGGGCATAATCATATCTGGATTGTTTGAAGTCTGCGGTTGTGAGAGCTTTAGCAAATTTTGCATACCATTGTCGGGAGGCTGCTTCAGCCCATAAAGGGATTTGCGGAGACGACACACTTTATTCTCCCCTGTCTCCGTAAATCCCGAGGAATATCCATGTAGATTTCCTCATCCAAGTCGCCATGGAGAAAGGCATTGTGGACGTCCATCGATGTAGTGACCAATCATGGATGGCTGCAACCGATAAGAAAGATCGTATCTTTGTGACATCCTTAGCAACTAGTGAAAAGTTTCGTGATAATCGAAACCTTCTCGCTGGGTATATCCCTTGGCCACCAATCGAGCCTTGAAACGCTCAATGGATCCATCAGCTTTATATTTGATTTTATAGACCCATTTGCACCCAATAGACTTTCTATTTGGAGGAAGTCTGACCAGTTCCCATGTATGATTATTAGTCAGTGCCTGTAATTCTGCTGCCATGGCCTGTTGCCATCGTGGATCTCGGGATGCCTCATTATAACCGGAAGGTTCCCTTTCATCGGATATACGACTAATACAACATCAATGTTTGGATGAAAGCTTATCAAAAGAAACATATGATGATATTGGATAATTGATACCTGGCGACTTGAGGGATGCATAGATATAATCCTTTATCCAAGTTGGTGGTCTTGTGACTCGCCCCGAACGATGTGGTGGATCCACGTGGGGGGGGAAGGAGATGTTCCTTCAATAGTTGTGTCAGCCAAAACATCGGGAGATTTTCCACATGAAGTTGAGTTGCAAGCATACTTTCCATCTCTTCCTCAGTCTACTGCTGATTATATGAAGTGGATGCTGAAGGTGAGGGAATAACCTGTTCTTGATATCCTGTGAGAAGATATTCAAGACATGTATCTTCCTGCTGTGGAGAATTTTGAGATTTGTTGGAGACAATCAAATCCTCTTCCTTTGATTGGAATGGGAAGATATTTTCATGAAAAATGATATCTCTACTTACAAAAAAATTCGCTGTTGATTGATCAAGGACACGATACCCTTTCTACAGGTTGGGATAACCCATAAATATGCATCGTTTGGCACGTGGAGTCATCTTGTCCCGAGTTCCCAAAGTTGCAGTATAGCATAAACAACCGAATACTCTTAAATGATCAACTGCTGGTTTTTTACCATAAAGTAATTCGAAAGGTGATTTACCAGCTAGTATACGAGATGGCATCCGGTTGATGAGGTAAGCTGCAGTAAGGATATAATCTCCCCAATAAACATTTGGAATGGATCCTTGAAACTTTAGTGCTCTTGCGACCTCTAGCAGATGACGATGTTTCCGTTCTACTACTCCATTTTGTTGTGGAGTGTATACACATGAGCTTTCATGGAGAATCCCATGAGATAAGAAAAGTGAGCTGCATTCATGGTTAAAAAATTCCTTCCCATTGTCAGTGCGGATCCGCCGTATGGACTTTCCAAACTGATTTTTGGTCAGAATGATAAAGGATTTTATATTAGAAGGAACTTGAGCTTTGGACTGCATAAGAAATATCCAGGTAGCACGGGAGTAATCATCTACAATAGTGAGGAAATAACATGAACCATCACGATGTGCTGTGTGATATGGTCCCTAAACGTCCACATGGATTAGTGAAAAAATTTCATTGGAATGGCTTTTACTGACAGGAAAAGGTGTGCGAGATTGCTTTGCTATGGGACATATAGGACATTTAGAACAGGGAAAAAAAGCACTATGACCCATTCTTGAATGCAAAAGAAAGGTCTTATCATCGGTAGCAGCATTACACAATGACATTTTATTTGAGGCAACAAATGAAAGATCAAGATGATTTGGAGATTCATCCCAAAAAAAAACAATCCTTCTGAGAGATTACCCAAGCCCATCAGCTTGCCAGTCGAAAGGGCCTGGAAAAAAACGCTGTCAGAATTAAAGAGTACTTGACAAGAATTTTCTTTGCAAACTTTGGAGACAGAAATAAGATTGAATTGGAATTGAGGCACATAGAGGACATTTCGGAGGGTAATTTGGGGACTCAGCTGAACAGTGCCTGTCAAAGTAACATTGGTGATATCTCCATTTGGCAGTTGCACAGAAATAGGTATATCTAATTTCTTATGCATAACAGAAAAAAAGCTTTTATCACAAACAATGTGATCACTTGCTCCTGAGTCCACTATCCATGCCTTTCGTGAAATAGAATTTATCAGGCAATAAGATATACCTGAAAAACTTCCTCATTTGTTTGTGATTTCTGCCTTTTGTAAAGCCTGCATTAACTGTGCATATTGCCCATAGGTAATTGGGTGATCATTACTGAGACCAGTAACTTGGTAAGCTGTAGAATATTCCTTCTTTTTTTTTCTTTTTCTCCTGATTTTCCATGCAATTTCCAACAATTATCGATAGTGTGATGTGGACGTTTGCAGTACTCACAGTACAATTTACCTCTCCCTTTGGAATTTTGGCCAAAATTCCTTGAAGATCTGGAAATATTCTGACCGTCCGATGCTTTTCTCGCGGAATAATATCCGCCGTCCGATCCTCTTTTCGCAGGATGATATCCGCCGTCAGATTCAGCGGACAGATCGAGCTCCTGGACACCGTAAGATCGCCACGGAGGATCTGGGCCGTTCGCTCCCCCCCTTTTAAAGCTTCTTTCGCCGCTCCCCTGTAACCCTAGTGCCTCTTTGTCTCGCGTTAGGGTTTTGAACCCCAAATCTCTCCGCTCCCCACGGATGGCGAGAGCGACGCTGTCGCTTCCTCGCGTTTGTTCTGGAGCCGTGAGTCGCTGGTTTTCCTCCTGGACAGCTAGCTGAAAAATCCTCCCGAGAGGAGGAACCGGATCCATTGCCAGGATCTGCGAGATGAACGTCAGGTAACTCTCGTTCAAAATCAAGAGAAACCGAGTGGTTCTCTCTTTCCTTGATAGATCTATACTGTTCGAGGGTTTCTGCCGGTCCCTCGAGTTTCTCTTCCGCGGCCTCGAGCTCGTTCCAGAGCGATGAGAGTTTATTGTAACACACCGTGATGCTCATGTTTCCTTGTTTTAGATCGTTGAGTTCTTGCATGAGGGAAAAAAATTTAGCCTGATCTAATTTCCCATACATTTCGTTGATATTATCTCACATTTTTTTGGTGTCTTCTGTCGGTGGGAGGCCGGCTGCGACATCTGGAGAAATGCAGTTGCCGATCCACGTTCGGATGAGGTGATTGCATTTTCTCCAATGTCTGGCCAGTCGCTCGTCCGAAGGAACAGGCACGGTCCCGTCAAGGAAACCGTCCTTGTCCTTCGTCACCAAGGCTTGCCGGAAGTCCTGCGACCATCTGGAGTAGTTTTCCGGCCCGGTTAGTTGCAAAGATATTAAACGCAGCTCTGGACCGTCGGCGGTTGACACGTACAGAGGGTATCCAGGCTCCGGTCGGCCGGTGACGGCTGTGATTGGAAAAGGGAAAAAATTCGGGTAGGGATTCTTCCCCATCCTTGACCCGATAGATCCAATTCCGTGACCCGCACTATGGGAATCAGGGTAGGGATTTGATCCCTGACCCGTTTCGCTCGATCCGCCAGTTTGCCCTATTCCGACGGTTGGGCTTGCCCCACTCATGGCTGGTGGGCTCCCGTCGGGCTGGACGCCTACAACACCCGGCAATGATGTATTTGGGCCTGGCCCAAAGTACCACGGATAAGGTACCCAATGGTAAGGATGGCCTGTAATGGGCAGCCCCATGCTAGACTGAGCCGGCAAATATTGCCATTGCATCCCTTGAGCTTGGATCTGCTGTTGAGGTGCGGAAGTTGGCCCAATAATATCTTGTGCTTCTGAGATTTATGGCGTGACGTTTGCTCTTGTGCTTCTGAGATTTGTGGCGTGACGTTTGCTGTAGGCGAAGCATCAGCGGCCGAGGGGGAATTCTCCAAGTGAGCCATGGTAATTGATCTGAATTCGCTTCTTCTTCCTTTAGCGAAAAATTGATTCCTCCGCAAATCTCTTTTACAGGTCAGAGAGTTCGAAGGCAATCAGCACGGAAGCAGGTTTAGGAGCTTAGCCGCTCTGATACCATGAAAGAATGGCTGAAGGAAGCAAGAAGCGTAGCAAGAGGGTGAAAATGTGTAAAGGGATTTTTCTATTACTTGAGTTGTCATCAATGTACAATGATTTGTAATTATAATACACGATGTACATAGAGAAAGGAAATAAAATATTCTACAAATATTCTATAAATCAAATCTAAGTCAATCCTATCAAAATGGATCAATTAGATCAAATCAGATCAATCCTCCGGATCTTCAGGCATATCTTCCAACAAGATTGACCATGTTCCAAAAGCACATTCCACTAGTATGACTGAACCAAATGTCACTAGATGTGAAATACAAGATAGTGAAAGGGTGGCAATGGCCTCAGCTAACCTACATGGTGTGGTCAAGGTTGTTTTTTTTTTTTTTATATTTATAAAATGTACAAGATCCTTTACGAGATCTAGTAACCCTTGATTTACGTTGGTTCTCATCCGGGTATTACGTTGCGGCGAGGAGAGGCGGGGGCGCTCGTCAAGGCAAGACGGCCTTCCGGGAGAGCTGCTTCTTCACTCTGAGCAGAGAGAGCGGCTCCCTGGCGGATCCCACGACAACCCCATTGTTGGGGAGCTTTGGGATATTGGGGCATGGCTCGACCATCTTCGGTCGCTGAAGAAGATGGTGATGGGGGTATGAGTTGATGACAACACTCCAATCCAAGAAATGGCGCGAAAACCTCGAGCTTTAACTGAAAGCTCCAACGACCGGGGAAAGAACAAAAGTCCTCCTTCATGAGCACAAGAATAGAGGAACGATTCGCTTAAAGCCGAAAAATAAGAATGATAAATTTTCAATTACCTTCTTTTTTTTTTTCAAAATTTATCTCTTCTCCTTTAAAATTTACCAAGTTGCCGTTGTCAAAATGCTGTTGGTTAAAATGACTACAAGTAGGATGGTAGATAAGAAAATTGGAAAAAAAAAATTGAAAACTGAAGAATTACACAAGAGAGAGAAGATGGGATTCAAGGTTCTATTAAGAAAACAACAAAAAGAGGAAAACTAATTAGGGTTTTCAAAATTAGTACAACTCCAATTTGCCGGAAAATTGTCAACTATAATCAATGGGTTCTTCTTCATCAAGCATATGATTGGCTCGTTCATTTTAAAAAGAGTTTAATAATTTTTTTCACTAGAATTGATTGGTTTCGACAATTGCTCTTTTTTATCAATGAAAAATTTGATTTGATCATTAGCTAGTCCTTGACGTAATGAATATCACAAACCCTTTTTTACGCTAAAATTGGTCAAATAAAATGTTTTGAACATTTTGAAGATTTCTTTTTGCCAAACAAAAATGTTTTCAATGCTTTATAGCGGCTGTGTTTTTTTTTTTTTCCTTTTTTAAAATTTCAATTAGTTTTCTAAGTACATGACAAAAAAGATCTTTAAATAATGGCCAAAATATTTATTGACCGCACGAATGACTTTTAAGTGTATTTTATAATAATTGATGTAATTTTCAAATCTTTGACTACAGGAATAATAGGAACAAGTTAGAACATTAAAAATCACTAATATTCTTCGTCTAACTTATGTTGATTGCTAAGCTAGTCTCATAGTGGCATTCTTCAATAAAATGACAAATAAATTCATTTTGTTAGGAAAGTACTCGTTATTTATTGGGCATTACTACTTCCACAACTAAAGCGAAAGATGTGCCTACAGCTTTTTCTCGATGAACAAACAAAACTCCCCACGTATGTAGATTGCCTATTGCTGAAATAGACCAAGGGTCGCCCCAATCGTTTCCTCTTCCCAATATTTTCAGCTTCCATGATGAAGAATGCAAGAGCTGGAACTGCAAAGAACAAAGGCCTCTCCCCTATTGAAGTATCGACTTCAAGAAAAACGTTGTCCTTTGAAGGGAAATGACAAATAGCATTCATTAGCCTCACAAGCACTGGCAAAATTCATAATGCAAAATGGAATTTAGTAATGAGGCACTTATTTCAGTCTGAATGAGTGCCGATCTTGTTGCGATACCTATTTCGTTGGTACCAGTTTTGGACCTTGAAAGCCTACATATCTTCTATTAAAAGGAGAGGGGAAAGAGGAAGCATGAAAAGACAGAATACCATTCATATGCAGTGTGTTCAGTATATCAGTTCAGTCCGGAACAAGGCCTAGATCTGGTCCCCTATGCAAAATATGCAATCAAATTGAAGCCAGCTACGCGAGAGTTCTATGATGAATATCTTCGGTCCCACTTCAGACCACAATGTGAAATAGCATCATTCAGCTTCTCGTTTTTTTTTTTTTTTTTTGGGGGAGGGGGAGGGAGGAGGGGGCTCAAGGGGAGAGAGATCATCCATTCAACTAAGAGCATCTTCAAGCTCTCAAAATAGCCATACGAGCCATAATTTCCTCGTACATTTGGTGACAACTTTTCTCGACAAAGATCAAGTAGCTTTCCCTAAATTTTTGCCCACAAGTTCAAGATGTCATTGCTGTCTTTTGTCATCTGTTCCAGATGAGTCCCATTGACCGGTTTATCTTTGCCACCAAGGAGTTGGAAACAACCAGTTAGGAGAGATGCTTCTCAGCTTCCTAAATTGATAAAATAGAATTAACAGGTCATGCTGATAGGATATCATCCAAGCTTGTATAAATATCATCATATCGTCTATCATCCAAGCTTGATTTAATTAGTTGAGGCATGTGATTGATTAAAGCCCTCTACAATAGTGGCAACAGAACCACAAAAAACTAAGCTCTTTTCCTTGAGTGAATCATACAACAGCGGTAACACAACCCAAAAAAACAGAGCTCTTTTCCTCAAGTGAATCATATGCAGAATTTCTAAACACATTAAGAAAGCTCTAGTAGCGAGATATACTTTTGTAACACATGCAGTGGTGAGTGTTGATACTAGCAATATAGCAGAGCTCCTCCACCCTTCAAAAGCGCATTAGAATTTCAGGCTCCGTGGGACAAGAAATGGTTTCACGATGCCAGACAATGACACTTATAGCCCCGACAAATATATTAGAAGAAATCGACTAAGCTGAGAGTACCCATATTTGTCAGTCAGAAATTCATGACAAGCCCTCGGCTTTCAATGCACCAGAAACTCTTTTTCACTAATTCGGAACTTATATCCAAGTCCAGTAAGCATGCCCCAATCAGGGATTGAAGGCAGGTAGGCTGCTCAGGTTAAATGAGGGGTCTAGGCAACAATTCATAAAGATTGACATTGATATAGAATATAAAAGAAATGTTCAACACAATCAGGCCTGAATGCTGAGGCATAACAGCTTTGCAAGTCTCTTCGAGGTAATCCTCAAGTAATACTTTGAAATGAAGATAATATTCTGCAGAAAATAGATTGAGTCGCATCTGAATGATGATCCAAAAAGAAGAAAAATGACAATTCTGCAAGTACCAAGTTCAACGATTCTCTGTCTAAGAACTTCTGCTGCCTTCTCAACAGGTGGACCTTCCAGCATGTTTTTCTCATTCTCAAATTCATCTTTGAAAGTACTCCAAAAAGCAGGCCACTGGATAACCTCCAACTTCAATTGTTTCAGAAGCAACCTGCGTTCAAATATCGAAGGCATGGTCAACCAATTCTATAGCACATTATTGTGATATTTCAAGATGTACAGCCAATTACCCACAACAATTCATAGATGGTACCTCAATTGGAATTTTCTGAGATTTGTATCCTCTAAAGAGGCACTAAGAAGGCTTGACGCATAGGATCATGTGGTGATAGAACTGAGCACCAGCAGATTTTCCCTGGAATCTGCATTAAATTAAATCACAGAATCAATAGCTAATCCTTGAAACACACAGTGAAGACTTAACAATGAAAGAGCTTCACCAGTGTACACTACTTTGGGTTTCCCTTCACCAATGTCCACTGCTCTGGGTTCCCTTTCACTAATGGAATCTCACCTATTGCCTTGTAGCATCGACATATCTCAAGTTAATCATTGTTGTGCAAGCAATACCTATACCTACATCGTTAACCACATAAATGCAGGGTAAACTGAGATGCGAGTACAAATCTATCAATTACATCTAGAACATTAGAGTTTGCACTAAAGCTAGAAAGGAACAAGAGAATGTGCTGTGGTTTGAACAACAACCTGAACACTAGGTGGCACTTGATCGGCAAAAAACATCAGTTAAAAGATAGTGGGCACATCACTATAAAAAGCAGAACACCAATTTACCATATCATGAGTCATAGCATATCCATTTCAACTCCAGAAGTGACGAAATATCAGCTGGTGCTTCTTCCACAATGCTTTCACCTTCTTTAGGCTTTTTTTTTTCTCTTTGGAAGGAATTGCATCAAACATTCTGGGGCTGATCTTCCTGGAAAGGATATGTGCTGTGCACAGACATAATCCTGATCCATCAATCAGAAAACCAATCATAGTAATAGTGCACAAAAGGCTAAACAAAAAACCCTTACTTGTTAAAATATAAAGGCAATTTTCTTCGTCTTTGCCATTGATCCAAAAGTTTCCATCCACAATTCAAGCCCATAATAGGAATGCTGGACAAGGAAAAATCAATTACATGATTAGTGACAACAGAAGTCAACTTCTAGTTAACCCCAATTTCTTGCATCAAATCAGTAACTTCTGCTATAAGACCATGATTTTCCTACATTTTTGCAAGTTTCTTGATCAACCGTGCTCTTTCATTTTGGACATATATTTGCATGACAAAACTACCTATAGAAATCAAGAAACCACAGAACAAAAACAGATTATGACTGAATATAAGCTGCAATGGAATTTGCTTTCACATATTCACCATCCCATCAGTAACAGAGTTAAGTATCTTAATTAACCTCTATCTTGGTTTCAAGATCTGCTGTCTGATCAATGTATTGTATAGCCTGTTGCACCATTTCTGTCATAGCCTGTTGATTAGAAAACAGCTACATGTATGTCACTGTCGAATCAAGTACATCTAGATCACAACTGAAAACGTTGATTTGAACTATTTTTTTAACAGCACGAGAAATTGATCACTCTAGAATGAAATATGGTCACAAAAGGAACCAAAAGGGGCAATAGCAAGATGCAATACAGATAAAGGTAATCTCCATGAAGAGGATCCCAGCCAATTGAAAACTTGTAAACAACACAAGCACTATAATGTCCCCTTAAAGGACATATCATGAGACGTGGCCTGAACTAGACCCAAAAAAAATAAAGGTAATGTGATTCATATGAGTATGAGAAAAAGTAAAAAATTTGGCCCAATCCTGGGATTAAGTCAGCTATTTGGACTGGGATTAAGAATCCCATTCTACATCTCCAATGAACCTACCCTCAGCTCAAAACAGCAAACCTAAGCTCGTGACCTTGGTCAACTCACCAAATCTCGACAGAACCATGGCAGCCAATGCGACTTCCAGCTCCAACCGCCTACCCGATTGCTGTCGAAACTACTGCGCTAGCTACTACTGAGCAAACTAAAATCTCCAATCTGGACAATCAATGAGCGACGCTGAGAGACTACAGGAAAGCTCGAGAGACACGTGGGTGCGTTTACCTGGAGCGGATGGAGAGGGCGTTGCCAGCCGTGGCGTCGCCTCGTCGCCGTCACCGTCGTCATCTCCGCCGCGCTGACCGACCTGCCCGCCTGCCTGCGGTGGATGGGCGGTGCGAACGGTGGCTTCGATCTTCCGGCCTCGGAAACCATCAGGGCGACTGACTAGTAGGGACCTGCAGAGAGAGAGAGAGAGAAAGAGAGAGAGATTCCATGGACGTCGAGCCCTCCTTCTCTCCTGCCCCCCTCAGCTACATAGGTCTGATCATCGTAAAATATTAAGCCCCACAGAGGGTCTTTGAACTCTTTCAAGCCAAGTTCTCTCATCTGCGTACCCCTAAAATTCGACACGTCGGGCGATCCTTCCAGAGATGGGCATTTCATAATTTTGAAAAATCGCAAGTGTTTCAAGTCTGACAAATTCGTCAAGGCTTTCAATTTTCCGCACCTTGCAATAATAAGCTCCGAGAGTCCAATGGGAAGCTCTGGGACACATTCAAGTTGACGGCATTCACTAAAAACGAGTCTGTTGAGACGGGTTAGCTGGGAAAGATGGGGCAAAGACGGCCCCTGGCAGGTGATGCCTAAAATTGTTAAGCCGGATGGCAGTTCTGGTAATTCCCATAACTTTTCACAACCAAAAAGGTTGAGCACCTCTAGCAAAATCAGTTTGCATATAATATTACTAGGTACTCGCTCCAGATGTTTACAATCCCTAGCATTCAAGACTTCAAGTTTTGCCAACATCCCAATGTCATCAGGCAATTTTGTTATGCCACTATTTTGAATACTCAAGACCCTCAGATTTTGCAAATTCCCAATGCTTTTAGGCAATTCAATAATTGATGTCCATTCTAATTGCAGTTTGATCAATGATGTCAAATTTCCAATAGAAGGATGAAGCTCTTCCAAATTCGTACAATCGTTAAGATATAAATTCTCCAACCTTTTGAAAGCGGACAAGTCAGGAGTTCTTTTCAAAGATCGACAATTGTTGAGGCTGAGAAGTTTGAGCTCAGTTGCCACCTGAAAGAAAGAAAGAGTACGTCAATGCAAGTGGACTGTTGCAACCTATGATTTTTTGCTACTCCTTATGTATTTTACTTTTTAGAATTCCTAAAAAAAAAAAACGCATCCTCCTCTACTCCTTCGCAGTTGTCTTATTTTATTTTAAATGCCTCTTTTAGTAATGTTTGGCCACGTCAATGGATAAATGATTTTTGAGCACATCGATTGCGAAAGAATATTAGAGTGCACAAGTGCTAACTGTATTTATTTTCAAATAAAATTTCAAAGGAGATATTTTCTGATTAGACATAAGCAACTTTAATTATCAAAAACCAGATGACAAATTCAAATGGAAGAGAGATACATTCATCGGGTACCATGTTTCCCTTCAGTAGTATCAAATTAAAGAGAAACGGCTAGTTTAATTATGAAAATCAATTGAATTTTCAAATGTTATATGTACAAGGGAAAAAAATGTTCAAGTTAAAAAAACACTTCGATACCTTCTTAACATCTTACCTTGAGTGGAACCCATCCTCCCCAGTCCTCTGAAATTGCACTGTCTGCCAGATCAAGTACAGTTAATTTTTTCAAATGAAAGTTGGTCACAGTGAAATCCGAGGGACACTCCTTCCACAGAAGCACTCTTAATTTAGGAAGTACGCTTTGGAAATCTCCGGTGAAATTTGCACCATCCACTTCAAGTAACCTCAAGTTGGTCAATTTTTTAAATTGTTCAGCTGCGTATCTTTTTCCCTTACCACATTTGCCAAGACAAAGGACCTCGATCTTTTTGGTGCCCTGCAGCTTGGAAACATTGTGGATCATAAATTTTGAATGATGAGATGACACCAATTGATATAAAATAAAATGCATTGATTTCAATTTGCCGTCATACTACTATGGCGTAGGCTTCTCACTTTGATTTTTGTGAAATGAAAGGTTGTTGTTGCATATTATTTATCTAATCTATGTAAAGATGAGAAGCTGATGTGGTTGTTTCCAAACTTTTTCTTTATCCAACTATACCTTTCGCAATTTGGACCTTATGATATTCCAAAATTTGGGTCCATTTGCAATTACAATGGAAGGCCTCTCTTCATGCATATACTAAAATATATTTATCAAAATTAATGCCCTTCATATGTGAAATAACACATCCTTTACTCCCATCATGTATATGCGAACCAATACAACTCTAACCGTTCAAATGCATCTACCAACTCTGCCACATATAAAAAGAAGCTATCAACTATTATGAAAAGCCTATACAGCACAAATAATGTATGCTTAAAGGGTTATATTGCATGGTTGCTCATGTATCATAACTAAATACAGACCCGCATCAACAAATTGGTGGTGTCAACCAGTGATTGACCACAAATGACTCAATTGCACAAAAAAGTGAAAGAGGACTATATTCAGCAAAAACAAAAATAGATGAGGGACTAAATTGCACAACCAATAATACCTAAGGGATACACTTAACCCAACTTAAACAAATATAGGAACCACCGACCAAAAAAAAAAAAAACAAATACAGGAACCAAGATAGCTAAATCGTCACAAATGGATGGTCTCATTTATGATACCAGAACTCATATGAAGTCAATACTTAGTAAAAGAAAAAGAAAAAGAAAAAAACCTCCCAAAAGACGAAAAGACTAATTCAAACATAAAACACATGCATCAAATAAATATCGAGGAAAGCATGGCCGAAACAATCTATAAATGTCAAGTTTTATCTAAGAGTACCCTGTCAAACATTCTGCTTTTGTAGTCTTGTTTTTGCATTGAAGTTACCAAAAGGAGAGTATTCTCATCACAATGCTACCATGTAAAGATATCTATCAATCGTCCATAACCAAGAAATTGCTTCTCAATTATGATCTTGAATTAGGCAAATACTGCGAATTAATCAAAAGAGCTCCTTTGCTAGTAGATGCAACAAGTTTTGGGGACTCAGAGTGACAGTTATTTTATTTCAAACAAGAAAGGGAAGATGCACCCACATTCATCAACTAAGACAAGTAAAGAAAACTCTTACCTCATTGTTATCAAGCACAGCTAGGGCTTCCTGATGGTTCCACACTCTACTACGCTCTTGAGGCTCATTTGGATTTTCCAGACGAACAATTTCCCTTCCAAGATCTCTCAATTGATCATGCATCATTAGTTTACCATCTTTGTCAATTTTAATTAGGGACATAAGACTCAACACTTCAATCCCCATCTCCGGAAATAAACCACAGGCATCCCATACGTAAATTAGATCTTTTTTTGATGATCCAGAGAAAAAAAAGCAAGCAATATCCAAAAATATCTGTTTTTGCTCATGTTCTAATGCTTCATAACTTATTTTCAACTTCTCTTGCACTTTCTTATGAGGCACTTTCTTTAATTTTTCTAATGTATCTTTCCATACTTCTCTTCTCTTTCCACATAAAGATGAACCAATAACTTCAAGAGCTAATGGAAGCCCCCCGGTAGTAGATACGACATCACGAGAAAGAACCTCATAATCACTCTGAGGAGAATCCTTTTGAAATGCATGTCTACTAAATAAAGTCAATGATTGATCCATAGACAACTCATTAAGTAGGTATATGTAGCATGCCTTAGCCTCATCGAGAATGCTCTTGTTTCTGGTTGTAATGATGACCATACTTCCTACTCCAAGCCAACTACGGTCTTTGACCAAAGCATTCAAGTGAGTAGTACTATCATCGATATCATCAAGCATAACTAAGACTTTCTTGCTTGTAAATCCAGATTTGATGACACCTATTCCCTCGTCAACACTAGACACGTCTCTCGAACTTCCTATTATATCTTTAATGAGTTTGTTCAGTATGCATTCAATACCCTGGCGCTGATATGTTTCTCGACTATTTTCCACAAAGCTACAATACTCAAAATGACTAGAGAGCTTGTTGTATAACACCTTTCCAAGAGTCGTCTTACCAATGCCGCCCATTCCACAAAGTCCAATAATCCTTGTGTCATATAATTTATCATCTATTGAGCTCATAATGTCATTGATACGATCATCAATTCCCACCAATTCCTTGGGAACATTTAGTAGAAAAAGCCTTTTTAACTCGCTCATAACCTTTGTAACAATAAATTTAACAAATGCTCCTTCGTGCCTGCCACAATAACAATTAATTTTAGTATAGGATGGCCACATTTATGTTCTTTATCACAAAAGATCTATTTGTGAGAAATTAAACAACGATTTGGTAAAGAATAATGTACCCATTATGAATCTTATCCGATTCCCATCCTTTCAAAGAACCAACTTCTTTGAGAGCTGCTTCCCATTCCTTCACTTCTTTGAGCGCTTTTTTCTGTCCCTTCAAAACCATTTGGTCCCCATCCTCTTTATGTGCCTTGATAGCATCTCCAAATCTCGCCTTAAGAAGGCGCACTTGTGAGGGTTTCACTTTGTAAAAGATAGGCCACACTATTTGTCGTCTGCTTCTCTTGCACTTCAACATCTGAGCCAACTCACGAAGGCACCATTTGCTGGTAGCGTAGTTCTCGGAGATAATTGGGATCAAAATTGTGGACTGCCTAATGCTGCAAAGAAGCTCTGGACGAATCTTCTTACCAACACGAAGCTCATTGTCGTCTCTAAACACACGAATTCCTTTCTCATCAAGGCTAGTATAGAGATAATCAGTGAAGCCTTTGCGAGTGTCTTCCCCTCTAAAGCTCAAAAACACATCGTATTCATTTCCTTTCAACCCTTTGGTTCCGCCTTTATAATCACCTACATGTGGGGAAGTCGATGAGGAAGGCACCTCGTAGATCGACGCTTCTGAATGAGTTCTTTTCATCTCGAAAGGATCGCAAACGAGATTGATGGAGGAGGAAACAGAGGAGAGATGCAAAATCTCAGATCTAGGACTAGCAGAAATGTCTCAGTGGTCAAACACGAAGCTACATTCAAACAGAAATAAAAACTCTCAGACAAATCATCAGAAGAAAATGGAGCAATCAGAACAGGAAACAGAAAAAGAGGAAGGCGTCGTTGATTACTAGAGGAATGCTCAAAGAGCAGAGAACAATCATTGCACGCGTAGTTTCCGCAGCTTCGTGACTTTTTCGTTTTATGGGTCAAACACGTTTTGACACGCGTGTCCGGAAGATGGAGGGTGGAGGCGAGGGCGAGGGAGCAGAGACGAGCTGCGAGCGACAGCGAGCCCGCGACGGCGAGAGACGGAAGAGGAGAGGAAGGCGGTCGTGCGGCGAGGAGGAGGAGAAGGATCGAGAGGAAGAGGAGAGCGAAGGGAGTCGTGCGGCGAGCGGCGGGGAGGAGGAGGAAAAAGGAGGGCTTGCTAGGGTTTTTGATAAGAAAACTCAAAAAAAAATAAAAAAAAAGGAGATCGATGGCGGGAGTTTTAATTTTGGGGGGAGGGAAGGGGAATTGACAGATAAGCTGTCCCTGTCAGGTGGTGGGGCAGGGAAATAAAAGTGTAATAAATTTGGGGGAGGGGGAATCGACGAGGGAAAGTAGAGAGTGAGGGTGTAGGGACTTTTTTTTTTTACGGAAAAATAAATGAATGGTATTAAAAAATAATTTTGAAAAATAAAAATTTTGAATTTTGAATTTTGAATAATGATAAATTTTGGTCATTTCTAGAAAATTATGGATTTATTTAAATATATTGATTATAATTTCTTATTAATAATTAATTTCATTAATAACTTTTATTAAAGTTAAAAATACGTTTCCAAACATTGATACACATTAATTATGAATATTTTTTTTTATTTTCAATGAATTGACTTATTAATATTATTAGTGTAAATTCATTGTAAGCTCTTTTTTTAATTAATTAATTTTAAAAATAAATATTTAAAGTGTCTTAACATGTCCAAATCTCTATTTTTTAAAAATGTCGTGTCAACATGTCATGTCGTGTCGCGTATCTATGCTACTTAGCTTGGAACATATCTACGTGCTTTCAATTAAAAATTATCAAGTGGATATCCTCCACCCAAGCCACTTTTATCTCTCTCCTTAAATTAGTAGTTTTTAACATTTTACATAAAATTTTATTCTTTTAGTGTCGCGTTAATAAATTCTCAGCCAATAATAATTCTTCGTAGTCGAATAATAATTCATTTTTCCCTTTTATGTTATCTTTTGTCAGACATTTTATTTCATGTTGACATCCTCGGCCAATGGGTTCTTTACCAAAATATAATTTTTCCTAGCAAAATAGAGGAGGATTCAATATCAGCTTATTTAGCATTACAAGATGTGATTTGAAAAACTGAAGCTATTAAGTGGAGAGGAATTGCATTAAACACGACACTAAGGAGTGATTACTTTCACACCTAGTGTATTGTAACTATATACTATTAGCTTACTTTTGCTATTCTGACAACCAGCTTAGCTTATAAAACCTCCTAACACCATGTACTCACTTCTTTACTCATAGGTACAAACATTCTATCAACACAAGTGTATAATTGAAGACATATCCGGCATGGCGTTCCTAATCAACTAATTCATATTTGTGCATATCCTCTTTTATATTATTTGAGTTTATGTAAATTTTGAACTATCGTATTCAACATAAGCCTTTTTGTACACTTAATTTGCAAAACATGAAAAAAAATGAAGTATCCAAAGCTCTACACATTGATATCAATGAAGTAATCACCTTTTGGAGTGAAGAAGAGATGATGACTTTTCACTCAAGTTGCATTTCATACTTTCATGAGGGTCTACAATACATATAATACTTACTAGACTTGGAAATCTCCATAAAAGTGTGATCGAAAACTTAACGAGTGAACCATATTTTTGTTGTTCCAGTCAAACATGTTCCACGAAACAAGTTAAAGTTTGAGAATTACATGATGGCTTTCATAGGAGTCACTCTTTTCCCATTTCACTCTATGATAGCTATTCAAGCCCTCCACGTCTTCCTCCATAAGGAAAAGGGATTTCAAACAACAAATGATCGATGAAGTCAATCAAATGTTGAGATTCATAGGAAATATGTGATGGTTTCTATGCTTCACCAGCTAGAAGATAAAAGCAAAAACAAATTAGACAAAGAAATCATCTTAAGTTGCCGCTTGGAAGCACCGATAGTAAATTGAAAATGGGAAGAGACTATGTACTGAGAACTTCCAGCAAATCTGAAATTTGATAAGAGTCGTGGAAGAAACACATCATCCTCAATATTTCAAGCTTCTCTCTGTATTACTCACATACATGCCAAGAGTTGAGAGAAATGTCAAAACTAGTCAACATCGAACACATCCGGCAATAGCAAGTTAGAGAAACGACATCACAACGCTCTCTACTGCGCGTGCTTGAACAATGCTGAGTTATTGCCATCCAACCGTCCAAGAATCTTCAACTAATCGAACCGTTGCGATTGCGATGCATGCTGCACGAAAAGCGTAATTATTGCATGCATAATTTCCACGGCATTGCGCGGAAGGGGCGTAGAGCCTATGCAGGCGCTTTTTTTCTAAAGTAAGCACGACTTCAACTTGACTTGATTTTTCTATTATTAAAACAACTAGAAAATAAAAAGCAAAGGGCACCATTGCAGGCGTAATTTCCGCACCATTACTCGAAAGGTGCGTTGAACCTACCTATGCAGTTGCACCTTGACATGACTTGCTTTTCCAAGTAAATGAAAAATTGAAAAGAAAACCAACGACCAATGCTGATGCTCGGAGTGAGGTCGGCCGAAGATTAGTGCACGCATTCCACGAAAGACTGGATTTGGGTGAGATTGTTTCCAGATTTAGATCGAGCTACAAGCATATTTGGACATTTGATATATCAATAATGATTGGAGAATCTACCGTATACGAGAATTATTGAGGCAACTAATAGTCGATAGATAGTAAATACGAAAGGTTTTATATGTCCTCACTCGGGCAAGTTAGAAAATTATGATGATCTTATTTGCACAATCAACAACTAGCGTTATGTTAAATCCATCTAATTACTTACATGAGGTGACTCCGCCAATCTTCTCTTTCCATTTCATGGACTCACAAGATATTATAGTTGGTTCCTCCTAAGTTGGTGGAGTTGCCAGTTTATATATTTGGTGTCACATTTAGAAATTCTTGGCTAATGGATTCTTTGCACTATCGACTAATTATTTAGTGAATACCAGTTACTTTTTTTATTTCATTTGGTGCTTAGCTTTTTATTTCATATTAACATTTTCAGCCAAAGGCTTCTCCACCAAAGTGCATTTGTCCTTTGCACAGTATTAAGCCTCGTTTGTCCTTACTGTACATGCTTGAAGAATACTGATTGCAGAGTGTTCCAAGAATGCTGAGTCATTGCACGCGTAATATTCACGGCATTATGTGGAAGGTGCAGGGAACCGAGAAAATATTGGGTGGGTTTAACACTCCACGTAGGCGAGATGTACCACCACACAAAAGTCGACACATGGCAAATTTGGGCCCCCCTGTCAGCGCCCTGTCTCTCCGTTAACTCCGTCTCTCTCCCATTTACTCTCTCTCCTCCCCTCTGTTTCTGCCCACACCTCTCTCCCCCTTCTCTCTTACTTCTCTTTTTTCGAGAAAATTTCCCTCGTTAGTCTGACACATGCAAGGGAAAAGACAAGAAAAGCAGAGAGAGAGGGAGAGAGAGAGAGGTGGGAAAGAAGAAAAGAAAGCGAGGGAGGAAGTCTTCTTCTTCGCCCATCTTCGATCGAGTGTCCCTCATTCCCGACGCCGCTGCTTCCCACCGCCTCGACGAGCCGCTCCTGACGCCGTTGTTTTTCCCGGCACGCCACCGCCGCTGCTGCCCCGAGCGCCGCGACACCCCTTGCCCGCCACTGCGGACGTGACCTCGTCCTCGTCCTCTTCGCCATTGTCTGCGAGTTCCTCGGCAGATCCAACAGCGGCGGGGACGGGGGTCGGCGGGGTCGTACCAGACGTCGGACTCTCGGAAGTCGTGGTTGTCGAATCCGGGGACGCTGTACAAGTGGCACGACAGCTACGACCGTCGGAACTCCGAGGGGAGCGAATATGGGTTCTCCGGCAGTTCATCTGGCCGGATGAGAACCAGCAGCTTGTACCCGGATCTGAGGGCGCAATACTCGCCGTGGGATTACGGCGAAGGGCGGCGGAGACTCTACGACGATACCCATCTTGTCGCGGGTCGAGGCTTCGGGACGGAACCGGTCTATTCCAGGAGAAGAATTAACGGAGAAGTAGAAGACGAAGAAGAGAAGAAGTTTGAGACCAAGCGTGTGGTCGCCGAAGACAGTGGTGATCGTAATGCTGCAGTCGAGGAATTGGAAGTTTCAGTCATGCCTCCGCCGCGAGCGCGGGCAACTGGAAATGATCGGAAGCCGAGGAGGAGGTATGAGACTGTTGTTCACACAGCTAAGGATGAGGTTAAAAAACCGCCAGCGGTGCCGCCGGCGCCTCCGCCACCTCCGCCGCCGCCAAAGCCCATGTGTTCCCCCGATGGAGGAAAGAAAAGAGAATTGGAGAGAGAAGAGGGGGAGAGAGAGCTGTGGGCAGAAACGGAGGGGAGGAGAGAGAGTAAATGGGAGAGAGACGGAGTTAACGGAGAGACAGGGCGCTGACAGGGGGGCCCAAATTTGCCACGTGTCGACTTTTGTATGGTGATACATTTTCGCCTACGTGGAGTGTTAAACCCACCCAATATTTTCTCGCAGGGAACCTGTGCAGGTGCTTCTTGACTTTACTTACCTTCGTGGGAAAGAAAACCCACTTGCAATAAAGATGCTCCTAATCCTTGCTTTTTCTACTGTGCGCGCCTGAACCTGTAATTTCGTCAGCATCATGCGAAAGGTGCGTGCCACGTAATAGGTGCTTTGATTGAACTTTGGAATCCAGAACGACTTGACTTGACTTGCTTTTCCATTAATAGATGGAATGGTCGAGGAAATGTAATAGGAAGCCGAAGGTGAAGCCAGCAGGACACCCCGATTACGCTGCTGCATGCTAAAACAGAAGGGTAAAGTAGTGTGAAGCACAAGCCATGCTAGGAGTTCGGGAAAATTGGTGTGACTAAGCAGGGAATTTCTAGAATTCAGTAGTGCATTTCGGTAGAGGTTGTGGAGGATTGACAAGAACAACTCCAAAGCTAACTTAAAGGCTTGGACAAATTGATTTTCAGCATCTCAGTGGTATCTGTAACTAAAACCTGTGGCTCTCGTACAAAAAATCTTGTCAACATAATTTATGTTAGATTGTCCATAGCTCTCGCTCGTAGCAGGCTGATCTTTATCTATTCATTTGGATAAATGTCTTGCTAAACTCTATTCATTTGTTGATTGAATCATTTTAGGAAACTGTTTGCAACTTGTCCCACATCAATCAATAGACTTTCGAGATTTTCAAAAGAGGATTTTTACATAAAGAGATAGCAATTATATTTAGATAACAATTTACATGAACAAATAGAATATCACTTCATTTATGGAATGGAAATGCTTGCTAAAAATAAAAATCAAATATGGGTCATTGCCTAAACATTGATTGTTAAATTAATATACGTTGTTGCGTAAACTCCGCTAGTGAAATTATTATCTCACATTGCCTATTTAAATGATGAAATGAATGTTGGGTTTATTCTGGGTGATAACTGATCTATTTAAGTGCTATATTTTTTCAACTGTTACACATTTAGCTGATTTCAGTTTTAATTTCGAGACATTGTTCACGAAAATCACTTGTCAAACCACACCAGAAAGGGTCATGAAGTGGCCATGAATTTGCTCCGATAAGATGCCAGAAACTTCCGATGGGTTTTGATAACTCTATAAAAATAGAGTTATTTTACCTATTTTAGGCAACAATTAATGCATTATCTATGAGAAAATATTTGGATTTCCTTCGATTATTTAAATTTTCCTTGTTTATGCAGAATAATGAGATATGGAGAAGATAAGGAAAAGAATGGCAATTATCAGGAATTCAAATAAAAGCAGCAGTGGAAGATGGATATCAAATCAGGAAATTCTTGATTTTGTTCCCTAATGTTATCTGCAAGTGTTTGGAGATAGATATCTTTGATATATCCTATAAATAGAGACAGAGAGAGCAGCTAGGGTTTTTTTAGAGAGAGAGGAGGAGTGAGATCGTTTTTCATTGTTCTAAGAGTTTTTCAAGTATTTTGAAGAGAAGACAAAAGTGGTGACAGAATTCTTGTTCTTTGATTCAAAGATCTTTGGGTTTGATCTATATTTTTATTTTTATTTCTTATTCTACTATGTTCTAATTTTCTTTTGTTAGGCTACGATGTAGCCTAACCATGATGATGTGAATTTCATGATTTTTATGTTCTACAATTGATTTCATTCATGTGAGTTATATATTATTGCGTTTAATGCTTTTGAGTGACTGGCCACCACTTGAATGATCTGATATGCATGTTTGAGACTGAGAGGTGATAATATGTAATTGCTCATTATAATATATAACCATGAATTAAACGTGGATAGAAATATACCGCATTATTTGTGTAGCTTTCGGTGATAAGGTGATCCAAAAGACTCATTGTAAACCGGGAATATTCATAGTTTTTAATGCACTCATGTTTATTTTAATTCACATAGAGATATAGTGGATTAATAAGCTGAGTAGGTTTGCTATACCTAGAGATAGGATAGTAAATAGATTAGGAAATTCCGCTATCACATGTTTAATATCGCTCTTGTATTCATAACAATCTGAAATTCATATATAGTGGTTACGGTGAAATCGGATGCTCTAACATATTTATCTGATTGATTTTACTGCATTTAGTCTACAAGTTTCGTTTTTAATTCATTCATAATTATATTTTGATTTGTTAGATAAATTTTAGAATTAGTCTATTTTAGTATTTAATTAGTTTATTAATCATCGATCTCCGTGGGACGATACTTTATCTCATCATTATATTACTTGTTTGATACGTGCACTTGCGTTTAGAATTTTACGAACAGGTTTTCGAGTGAGCTTTCTCGAAATCCCCATTACCTTCTCGCTGTGGTCACATTATTCCGTTTTATGGATATACGGACCTGAATGTTTTTGTGATTTTCCGATGTTCAAGAATGAACGAAAGCTATGGGATCAGGCCCACAAAAGAGAATTGGCGACTAAATATTTTGGGAAGACGAACAAAATCAAGACGCAAGTTCCGCAGGAAATGGATGCGCGAGTGCTGTGGATGATGACTAAAAGTGAGCCTTAGTTCTGCCTTCTTCTCAGTAGAAATTATTTAAAAAAAAAAAAAAGATGATAAAGTGAGAGCATCTTCCACTTCTTGTGAACCTTCCATGGGTTGTGCTCTGAGTGGATTTGAAATTGGAATATGAAAGAAAACCATAGATATCTGCACATCTCTCTAATAAAAAAAATGTCCATTTTTTACCAATGCCAGGGAATAATATTTGAAAAATATCTGGTTTGTCCAACTTTATAGAAGGTGACACAAAGGTTAAATATATTTTGAGCCTCGTATTAATTACGCCAACATAAACTGTAAGCTCCATCCCTTCTAAGAGTTTGCATAGTTGGTTGAGAAGTTGGATATTTTCATGTTTAAAAGTGCTCTAAATCGAAGTGTAGTGCTTAATGGGCCTTCAAGTAATCAAGCAGTCGGACTCTATGCCTGACTATCTTATACAAGCGGCTGGCTTATATTTTCCCCTCTCTAGCTCTCTACCCAATTGATTCCCCAGAGCTAGGTTCAGCCCGATCAAATTTCCCCTTTTTTTTAATTATGTGAGATTAAATGCTCTGGAACATAGATTCATTAATTAATTAAAGCATTTATGTGTTAACCGAAGTCCTTCCTAACATTTCTGAAGGTTGAAGCTTTTCTTTTAAGCTACAGGCATTGTTCTTTTCAATCGGTAGCTCCAACTACAAGAAGCTTCAAAGAGGTTTCCTCCTTAATTTTTTTTTTTTTTTGCATTGTCTTTTATAATGCCAGACGAGATAATCATTAATTCTAATGCTATTAAATGTCAATCATGGTATGTGCCATATGAGTCCCCTTAAATTAGCCCAGAACAAAAAGATATTGTCATATGATTTTGGTAATTTCCCACTTACTAAGATGGTCATCTAGAAAGGGTCATTTAAGAGATTCATTTTGGTCAGTGAGATAGATCTTTCATTGCTCTTATTAACAAAAGAGATTAATGAAACGATTAACGCAACGATTGAGGAGAGTTGAATTGATTGTTTTAAGAAAATTGAAACCGTTTCGTGGAAAAGATGTGAAGTAATATGCTGCTGTAGGAGGGTGAATTGGTTGTTCTAAGAAAATTAATTTTTTTTTTTTCATGAAGAACGAGTATTGTGTATTGGTGTAGGAAGAAAATAGTCATGCAGAAGCAGTACCTTTCTGTCCAAATGATAATAAAGGAGTTAGAGAGATCGAAGAGATGCAAAACAGATTTATAGTGGATTGAACTTCCACCTTACCTACTCCTCTCGCAACAAGGCTGAGTAACCCTCGAGATTTTACAGTTTTGTAAAGGATGCTACTTTAACATACAACTTAGTTGATGATTCTACAAAACATGAGCATCTCTTACAACACTATTGACTTACTAACTTCCTAGATTACGAAAGTGCAGACTTCTACAAAGAAATACGGTCAGAATTACCCAGCTTCTAGACACAAGAGCATATAGACTGAGTGTTTCAAGTTTGAACAACCTAAATTGACTCAAACCATATTAAATACATAAGGTGAGAGCCGGTTTAAGCCCAGCCCTATGTCCATTTTTTTTTTTTTAATTCTAAAGTAAAATTAGTAACTTAGTTTCGAAACCCAAGCATGCAGTTACCAAATTATTAACATAATATTACCTAAGAAATTCATAAACTCTCATTCATAAGAAGTGTGTGCTACCTACCTTAAAGGCTCATCACTTTCATAACATTCGTCTTAAAATTAAAGATAGTTGACCTCATTTTGACCATTTTTCGATTCCAGCACCCTCGTGTTTGCTGCTTTCAGCAAGTTTCTAGTGACTTCGCTAGGTCTTTTGAACATGAATATTTTTAAATTTATTATATTTATAAATATATGTAGAGATGGAGAGAGACCTATTCATTCAAAATTATTGAGAAAAAAATAATATAATTGAATCAGAATACTAATGTGAATTGCATGTATATTTGACTTTATCAATTTAATCCTAAACTTCATTGCTAACTAAACAAAAAATAAGATAATTGGTCAAAAAAAATTAGGTCATGTGCTTTCCATGTGATCACAGGTCATATCTCAAGCGTAAGATCGAATTGGACGATTTTCTGCGCAATTATAAATTATATTTCGGGTATGAACTCGGACTGTGAAAATTAGGAAACTATCCTATTTCACCAATACTAATTTTTTTTTTTTTTGATATGACGGACAAAGATAACGAAAATCAATCAACCAGAGAAGTGTTCAAACAAAACAACCCACTCACTGCTGTGATCTCCTCCGATCCTCAGCCTTGGACGTTGAATTACCAACAGAAAACACTCTTTACCGTGCGTGCTTGAAGAATTTTGACTGCTGAGTGCTTAAAGAATGCTGAAGGCTGAGTCATCGCATGCGTAATATTCGCAGCATTATGCGAAAGTTGCGGGGAACCTATGCAAGTGCTTCTTCACTTGCTTTTTCTTTTAAAGGAATAGTAGAAAAAGAAGACTTAACTTGCAATAAAGGTGCTCCTAGTCCTTGCTTTTTTGACGGTGCGCTCTTGAACGATGCTGAGTGCTTGAAGAATGCTGAGCTACTCACCGGTGATTTCGTCATCATTATGTGGAAGGTGCCACCGCGTGTCACCTACGCAAATTCTTTGATTGAAATTTGAGATCCAGCAAGACTTGACTTGCTCTTCCATTAAATAAATGGAATCGTTGGGGGAAATGTAATGGGAAGGTGAAAGGAAGTGAGCAAGACACCATGAATTTGCTCCAATAAGATGCAAGAAACTTCCGACGGGTTTTCGAGTGAGCCCCCTTGAAACCCTCATCAACTCCATGCTGTGTTCACATAATTCGGTTTTATGGATGTGGGGACCCGAATGTTATTATGATTCTCCAACATTCAAGAAAGTATGAAAGCTGTGGATCTTCCATGGGTTGTGGTCATTGGGTGAGATTGAAATTGGAATATGAAAGAAAACCAATGATTTCTGCACATCTTTTTAATAAAAAAATAAATGTTGGTTTTGACTAAAGCAATGGAATAATATTTGAAAAATATATGGTCTGTCAAATTATATAGAAGGCGACACAAAGGTTAAATATATTTTGGGCCACATGTTAATTAAGTCAATATAAATTGTAAGCTTAATCCCTTTTAAGGGTTTGTGTAGTTGGTTGAGAAGTCGGATATGTTCATATCTAAAACTACTCTAAATTGGAAAGTGGTGTTCAATGGACCTTTACGTAATCAAGCAGTCGGCCTTTATGCCCAACTATTTATATAAGCAACCGGCTTATATTATCCCCTCTCTCACTCTCTGCCCAATTGATTCTCCAGAGCTAGGTTCCGCCCAATCAAATTTCAATTTTTCTGGATGATGTGAGATTGGATGCTTTGGAACAAAAATTCATTATTTAATTAAGAACTTTGCTAGCATAATAGTATTTAGGCTATGGTGAGAATAACAATTTGTTGTGAGCCCCAAATTATTGAAGGAATGAATCCTAATACAATTTATAATTATCTGTTATTTAGTTTTTTGTGGTCTAGAACAGACTTTTATTCTCACTATAGATTAAAGATTGTCACCCAATCATTTCTCTTTAATTATAACATTTTTGTGTTAACTGAAGTTCTTCCTAACATTTTTGAAGATTGAAGCTTTTCTTTAAAGCTACAGGCATTGTTCTTTTCAATCGATAGCTCCAACTACAAGAAGCTTCAAAGAAGTTTCCTCCTCATTTTTTTTTCATTGTCCTTTACAATGTTAGGCAGTATAATTATTAAATTCTAATGCCATTAAATGTCAATGATGGTATGTGAGTTCCCTTTAATTAGGCCAGAAGAAAAGCATATTATCATGTGACTTTAGTCATTTCTCACTTACTAAGATGGTCATCTAGAAAGGATTATTTAAGAGATTCACTTTGGTTAGTGAGATAGGTTTTTCATTGCTCTTGTTAACATTACAAATACAAATAGGGTATAAAGAGATTAATGAAATGATTAACACAACAATTGAGAGGCGGTAAGATGATTGTTTTACGAAAATTGAAACTTTTTCGTGGAAAACTTGTACAGTAATATTCCGGTGTAAGAGAGTGAATTGGTTGTTTTAAGAAAATTAATTTTTTTTCAAGAAGAACGTGTATTGTGTACTGCTGTAGGAGGAAACTATCTTGCGGATGCAGTACCTTGTATCCAAATGATAGTAAAGGAGTTAGAGAAATTGAAGAGATGCAAACTAGATTTGTAGTGAATCGAACTTCCATTTAACCTACTCCTCTCACAACAAGGCTGAGTAATCCTTGAGATTTTACCGTCTGCAGAGGATACTACTCTTATAAAGAGCTCAGTAGATGATTCTACAAAACATGAGTACCTTTTACAACATTATGACTCATTGACTTCTTAGATTACGAAAGCACACACTTCTACAAAGAAATATGATCAGAATTACCTAGCTTCTAGACACAAGAGCATATAGACTAAGGCTGCATTTGGTAGTCAAAATTTATTTTATCTTGCATTTGGTGCCTATTTAAGACATGATAAAGTTGGATATAAGGGTGATATAAATTGAGGAAGGTAGGATAAAGGTGGATAGGATTTTTAACATTCATGATATAAAAGTATTTTTTCTAAAATAACAAACTTCTTAAATTAACAAAATTAAAAGTATATTTCAATATAATTAATATTTGAATTCTAATACAAGAAATTCAAAACAATAAAAAATAACAATTTAGTTATTTTAAATTTAATGTTATTTTTATTTATATATTTGAATTTAATTCTATTTTATAATATAAATTTAATATATAAATATAAATATATATTTATATTTATTTCATATTTTAGGTATTTTAGTATTTTAGGTATATTAGTACAGTTTACTCTTTAATAAAATAAACAAGCAAATAAAATAGAGCAAGTAAGAGGGTTCCAAGAGATTTTAAACATTTTAGTTTGTAAATTTTTTGGTTCATTTATACTTAATATACCATTTATACCAAATAATGTATATGATATAATATAAATATATCCTATTTTATTACTGTAATCACAAAAAAGTAAATAAGATATAACAAAATCCTTAAATTTTATATCATATCATATCTAGTCCTATTTTGGTTAAAAATCCAGACAACCAAATATAGCTTAAGAGTGTTTCTAGCCTGAATCAACCTGAATTGACTCGAACCAAATTAGTTACACCAAGTGGGAGCTGGTTTAAGCCCAACCCTTTGTCAAAATCTCTTTTTCTTATTCAAAAATAAAATTATTAACTTAGTTTCAAAACCCAAGCACGCAATTACCAAATAATTAGCATAATATTACCTAAGAAATTTATAAGATTTCTTTCATAAGAAGTGTGTGGCATCTAACTTTAGCGGCTCATAACTTTCATAACTTTCATCTTACAATTAAACACAGTCGACCTTATTTGGCCACGTTTCGATTCCGGCCCCCTCCCGTCTGTTGCTTTCAGCAAGTCTTCCAGTGACTTTGCTAGGTCTTTTGATCATGAATATTTTTAAATATATTATATAGAGAGAGACCTATTCATTCAAAATTATTGAGAACAAAATAATTTAATTGCATCATAATACTACTGCAAATTCGTGCATATTTGACTTTATCATTTTAATCCTAAACTCCATCACCAACTAAACGGAAAATAAGATAATCGGTCAAAACAAATCAAATCATGTGCTTTTCGCACAATCGTGAGACATATCTCAGACATGAGATCGGATTGGCCGATTTTCCATGCAATCGCAAATTGTATTATGAGCATGAAATCGGACTGGAAATTAGGGAATTATTTTTTTATTTTTTATTTTTGAATTTTTTTTTGGATATGATAACAAAAATCAATCAATAACGAAATATTCAAATTGACATTGCGCAAGATTGTTACCTAATTCAAATATCGATGTATCAAAATTGAATTCAAACGAATGGATATAGGAATCGCGGTTGTGGATCACAGTGGATCGATCATGGTGCTTCAGTTCAATGATGGTGACCCCGACGTTGTTTGACTCACGACCGTGGGGTGGTACGCAAGAGGCTTCTCAGCTCGGTGGGTTCGGAAAACCACCAGCAACAGCCGCAACGTCATTGCTAGCGGGTGTTGGGCTTTGCCGAACTTCACATTTGTGACAGCGAGTGGTTTGCCGATGACGGACGAAACTATATAAGCAAGGCCAGCAAAGAAGAATAACTGTTCACACCTAATTTAGGAAAATCTAAGAAAATAAAGAAAATAAAAATTGCATCAGAATAAATAAAAGGAAAAAAATAAAAAAAATAGGGAAATTGATTTGATTGATTATCCATGGAAGTTTGAAATTCTGATGAATATTTAGATTTTATAAAATGTAGAAGTAATTTAAAAATCAAGTGAATAAAAGACAATAATTTTTACAAAATGGAAGAAATCGAAGTAAAATCGAGCTGATTGCGAAATCACCCCTCGATTTCTAAATTCAATTAATACGACAGAAGATGGAAACTCAAAAATTGCTATAAAAATGACCGTATGGAAATCATTATAAAAAGGAGCCACAATGGGCGAATTCGAAAAAATTGAGAGAAAAATTCGTGCGAGGAAATGAAATCTTCGTCCGTCTTGGTCAAAGAGAACATTTCTCTTTTCTTTCTCTAACAAGAAAGGGGAAAAGTCAGGAAAAGGTGGGGGAAGGGACGTATACAGCAGAGGGGAAGAAGAGGAAAAAAAGTGACAAGACACTTACTGTTCATCTTCTCTAGGAGATTTCTTTGCTGCACCGCCGGTCCTCTACGTCGCTGGTCTCCGGGTTGCGCCGCCTGCCTCCGAGCATCAACGCCGCCTCTACTTCGCTTCTGCTCCGCCTCTGTCAACCCAACGCCGACCGCCGCCTCCGCAGCAGCGAGCACCGCCGCTCCCGGCGTCCGACGACCGCACCTCTGCAGCTCGCCACCGCGCATGCACCTCTGACGACCGCGCCTCCCTCCGCCTGAGCGCCTCCTGTCGCCGGTGCCGCAGCACCCTCGCTCGACCCAGCAACTAGCAACGCTGCGCCACCGCCTGCGCATCCACTGTGCTGCTGCCGACGCAGACGTCTCCGAGCACCACCAGACGCCCCGACGCCAGCAACATCAGCCACCGCGACGCTGCCTCTGCACCTGCTCTGCATTTAGCCCGTCCGTCTCCGCCTCTGCAGCAACCGACGTCGCCGCGCCGATCTCCCTCGCCGAGCCCCTGCCGCGCCTCCGCTCACCACCGCACCTCACCCGCGACCTGCAACTCGCCCCGCAGCAGCCCACTCGCCACCTTCCTCCTTCCGGCGACCCAGTGTCCGACGCCCCCTCCTCCGTGCGACGATTCTGCAGCAGCTCTGTGCCCGCTGCTGCGGCACCGGCGCCCGCGACGTCCCTCACCGTCGCCGTCCGCCAGCTCCCCCCGGAGCTCCGACGCCGGCCGGCAACCGTTCGGCGCCGATCACCTTGCTGCTGTCCTTCCCTTTAGGTGGTTTATTTTATTTTTATTCTTCATATATTTTATTTTGTAATTCTTTTTATTTCATTTTAGCTTATAAGTTTAGTTAGTTACGCAGGAATTTTGTCTAAAATTATTGTAATTATTAATTTGATCCGTAAGACATTGGATCATTTTTTAATTATATTAATTTTTGGGTATTTTGGTAGTATTTTAATTCTTCGGATCGGATTTTTAATTATTTTGAACATTTTTATATGTTGTGAGGCTCGGGGTTAAAGTAATTGTTAATTTAACCTGTAAGACAAAGGTTATTTTTTTGATTACTTTAATCATTTATTTGTTAAATATCTTGATTGTTTAGATCTAATGTTTATTTGATAATTACTTGCCGTGGAAAAATCCCAAAAAAAATAAAAAATAAATAAAATAAATCAAAATCTCGCATGAGCATGTAGGCTAGTAAATTAGAAATTTTTAGGATTATACTTTTAGGATTGCATTTTTAGATAATTTTGTTTAAAAATAGGTTAAGGTTGGACCTAAATAACCTTTTTTAAAAAATAGAGTCTTTGATAAATTTGACATATTTTTATAATCTCATCCCTTTTAAAAAAAATAAAAAGAATAATTTATAAGATAAGATAGGGTTTAAGTCGAATCAATCCCTGAAATAAATTAGAAAAATATTCATTTTTAGATAGTATAATTAGTTTTTTTATTAAATCCGAATTTCTAATAAAAAAATATATAAATTAGGTAATGAGGTGCATATTAACTATTTTGCATAATAGGATCGTTCAATTAGAACTTGTTCACTAGTAAAATTAGGTCATGAGATGCACATTAACCGGTTTGCATTATAGGATCATTCAATTAGAACTTGTTCACTAGTAAAATTAGGTCATGAGATGCACATTAACTGGTTTGCATTATAGGATCATTTAATTAGAATTTGTTTATTAGTAAAATTAGGACATGTAGTTAAAAATGCATTTTTTATAAAAGAATTCTAATTTCAAGAAAATCCTAAAAAAGTGATTGCTTGCTTTGTGCGATGCAATTTATTTATTTATTTCGATGTTTAATAGTGAATGAGCACTCGTGTGGTCACCATATTTGCATGATAATAACTTAAGTTAAAATAAATCTTAGTTGCCTGCAAAAAATATATTTTGAAAATTAAAAAGAAATAGTATTGAAAGGGCATTAGGGAAATCTAGTGTAACCAAATCCTCTTATCCTTAGTCTCTAGTTCGTATGAGTAAAATAATTTTCTCATTATCGACCTATACTAAATCGATTAGTGGCGACTCCTAGATAATAATCATTTGCATGTTAAATATTTGAACCTTAAGTCGCAAATTGGTATAGGCCTGGAAGAGCCCTAGTTAAGTTTAAAGACTTAGTAGTCCATTAGCCTAAATTTAGATGGTGCACCCGAAATTTAGGTCGCGACAACCCCTATGCTAACAATGACGCATAAATTCCCTATGCTTGCGGTCTATTTAGTAAGCATGCACCGTCGTGATAAAAGGAAAAGCTACTTTGCTTGGATATATAGAGGAAAGGAAGATAGAAGTTTTTTTAATTTTCCTCCCACTTCTTCTCACAAAAGTTGCAAGAATTTACTTCGTTTTCCTCCTCTTCACCTCCTTCCCAAGTAAAGCATTAAGGCAGTACCTCGGAAAATCAAAGCATATATATATGGAAGGATGAAATATAGGGCGGTCTTGCTTTCTTCGCATAAGACTGTTTACCCAAATAAGGATAAATTCTTAATATATGCTAACTAACTCAGATTATAATACATTCCTCTAACTGCAGGAATATTGTATACATGTAGATTGGCAATATGAACAGGGAAATTGCCCTTTTTGCATATTAATTCGGGTTGGTTTGTGCAAAATGGCAAAACTCAAAAGTGTTGCATTTGAGTCCTTCTAGAAGGGGAAAATTCAAATAGGAGCAAGCAGACAACAGCAAATTATTAAAATCTGGCTTTATGTGATTGACCAAGATAAGAAATTACAATAGCCTTTATTCATTAAATAAAACACAACCAAAATGAGGAACGTGGGTTCTTGTCATGGACTTATGACACACTAAGTACTTGAAACCAAACTTGCCTAAGTCATGAAATCCTTCATGTCATGCTCTAAGATATAGGACTACCAAAATTATTTTTTCATGACAATAAAAGACTTCCATAGTTAAATTGTCATGTCATGCTCGAAGCCTTGATTTTATAATTTTTCCTGATCTTTCTATTTTATTTTCGAACGGCCAACCAGATGAAAAAGTTACTATTTACACGTCCTTTCCATAGGACTAAATCCCAATTCACAGTATGCTCCAATCCAAATCCCCAGAAAAGGGGAGGTCTCTGATTTTGCTTAATGCAAAAGATATTCTAGAAAGGAATATGAAATGCAATTTTTCACATAGTAAAGTGTATTTGTTTTTTCTATCGGTGCTTTTGATAATTGGGCGTGCTTGGTGCAAGAATCCCTCCCTAGGAAAAAAAAATGAAACCAGGATGTAATCAGGGCAACCTTTTTTTTTCAGTGATATTTTTCTATTAACACCATATATCTTAAATGGAGGTTCTTGACAGTGAATTGGTCGGCTAGTTTTCTTGAGGTGGGGCTATTTCATTTGGTGCACATTTGTCATGACATATCCCTTGTCCGCTATTCAATCAAAACTTATTACTGTCAACTGTCGAATTGAACATGATAAAATTGTTGTGTTCAAAGTCACTGATCATCGCAAAGTGTGAAAGATATAAGAATATATGACACATTTATTATAATGTACTACATTCTGGCAAGCCATAATAACTAAGGACGACAACATAATAACATAGAATAATATTGTTTTATGACTTCACAATGTATTATTGTAATCAATGTCGATATGATGTAAAACAGAGATATGCACCTAAGTATTTTCAGAAGATGAATAGAATCAACACTGACGCAAGGAAAAAAAAGATTAATACTTTTAAAAATCCCAGACTGGTAAATTTGTGACAAATTTACTTCTAATTAATTTTTTTACCACCAAAAACTTCAAACTAGTACATATTTGATAAATTTATCTCAAACTGATACATTTGTGATAAATTTACCTTATGTTAGTTTTCGTTAAGTTCTGACAATTGATTGATACACCGGTTTGAGATTTTATTCTTTGTTTGTTACAGTTGTACAATTTTTGTAATTTTTTATGGTATTAATTCAACTTAACGGAGAATATAAGGTTTTTAATGGTTGAACAAATTGATTTATGATAAATTTATTACAAATGTATTAGTTTTGAGTTTTTTGTGATCATTTCGGGTAAATCTGTCACAGATGTACTAATTTGAAGTTTTTTGTAGTCAAAAAATTAGTTGGAGATAAATTTATCACACATGCATCGACTTGAGGTTTTCAGGATATTAATCCCAAAAAAAGAAAAAACTGATAAAGTCTAGAGATAAATGACATGATAACACTCACTCTCTAGTCTCTACTGCGTGTACGCTTGAACAATGTTGAGCTCTTGCCATCAAACGGTCCAAGAATCTTCAACTTATCGAACCGCTGCGATTGCGATGAAAAGGGCAATTATTGCACGCATGATTTCCACGGCATTGCGCAGAAGAGGCATAGAGACTACCTAGGTGCTCGTTTCCAAAGCAAGCACAACTTCGACTTGACTAGCTTTTGCTATTATTAAAACAATTAGAAAATAAAAAGCAAAGGGCAACTGCGTAATTTTTAGGGGTGTCCATGGTCCGGGCGGGCGGTTCCCAACCTAGAACCGGGAACCACCCACTAAGGACCGGTTCCGAAAAATTGGAATTGGGATCCACCCGTTTGTTGCATGGATCCACCCGAGAACCGGACCGCTAGTTCAGTCTGATTCCTGGGCGGATCCATGGATTCGATCTTGATGCGAAACAATTTTGGTTTTCAATATATAATGACTACGTGACATCAAAGCAAGCCAAAGAAAGAAAAACCAAATTTAAGTACGTGGAACAAAAATTCATTTGTTGCAACTATAAATGCAACCGATGAAGGAATGGATGTACGTAAGTTGATATAGAGGCGGAGAGAGTAGTAAGTGTTAAGGAAATATGGGTCTCTCTTAACGCTATGAACTGGACATATCCCTCATCAGGTTCGACAAAATATCACAAGTCGCACAGACAAATCAAAGGAAGTGCAACTAAACAAGACTTTATTGAATACATCACCTTCATTATATTAATAAATAAACTAAACAACCAAAAAGCATAAGAATTCCCCAATATTTCAGCTTTGTATTCATCCTGCAGTAGAAACAATTGCCACAAAACAATTGCTTTGTTTTCAGTTTTAGTAATTTCTTTTTTAATATTAAAAGGGAACTGGCCTGGTCCGGGTGGGCGGGCGGGTGGATTTGCCCATGGAACCGGGGGAACCGGACCGGTTCCCACCGGTTCCCAAAAATTGGAACCGGGAACTGAACCGGTTCCCTCAAGAATTGCCAGTTCTAGGCGGTTTCAGTCCGGTTCCGGGCGGTCTGGGCGGTTCCCGGGTATTTTGCACATCCCTAGTAATTTCTGCAGCGTCATGCGGGAGGTGCATTGAACCTACCTATGCAAGTGCACCTTGACTTGACTTTGCTTTTCCAAGTAAATGAAGAATTGAAATGAAAACCTACAGGCAATGCTGATGCTCAGATTAAGGTCGGCCAAAGATTAGATGCACACATTCTTTGAAAGATTGGATTTGGGTGAGACTCTGGATCTCGATTTGAATGGAGCTACAAGTATATTCGGACATTTGATATATCAATAATGACCAAAAAATCTACGATATATGAGAATTATCGAGATAATTGAGAATCGATTGATAGTAAATACGGGAAGTTTTATTTGTCCTTACTTGAGCAAGTTAGAAAATTATGACAATCTTGTTTGCACAATCAACAACTAATTGAGCTACGGCATTAAATACCGTCGACTTTCTTTTTCCCTTTTATGGATTCACAAGGCATTATAGTCGGTTCCTCCTAGGTGGGCAGAATCATGAGTTTATACATCCAGTGTCACGTTTTAGAAATTCTTAACCAATAGGTTCTTTGCACCGTCTAATAATTATTTATTGAATACCGGTTTCTTTTTTAATTCATTTGGCGTTTAGCTTTTTATTTTAGGTAAATATTTTCAGCCAACGGCTTCTCCACCAAAGTGCATTTTTCCTTTGCACGGTATTAAGCTTCTTCAAAACTTGAAATGATTAGATAATATAGAAAAAATAGCTCAACGGCTTAGTATGCGAGTGACTAACCACAACTCATCATTCTAGGATCAACAGCTTACGAGTAAGAAGATTAAAATTGAACGTTATATCACATAATCAACCAGTGATTTGAAAAGGAAATCCTGTATGCTCATATCCAAAAAAAAAAAAAAAAAAGAGGAAAAGAAAATCCACTAAGTAATGTAATACACAAATTCAAAAGAAATTTGGAGTCGAAAGTTTCAACATTTGGGGATTACCTTGTCACTTGAAGACACAATTGCAGGATCACAATCACATGTCCTACGACAAGGTCCAAACAAGTTCCTTTAATTGAAGATGTACGGAATGCATTGAATGAACTGCCCCAGTTTAGGATTATGATTTGATATATAATTAATACTGTAGACTATAAACAAGAGACATACCAATTGCCACGATTTGATTTGATTAGTTGAAGATCTTGTTGTAGGTAGTACTAATATACGCAGAGTCGAATCGGATGAGTATTTGACATATAATACTAACAAACATTTCGAATTCTTAACTTTCCCTTAAATGTATTCTTTTGCAAATGTGTGAAAATTTGAAAATACCTGGAAAAGCCAAGCATATGAAATGAGTCAACAATCACTTACGTCCATTTATAGGTCTCTCAAGCTGTAAATGAACGCAATTGAAGCTTCTTCTCAAGATCCAAATAAATGATTAATTAAAAGCGTTAACATAACGAAACTTATTCCACAAATGTTCTTTACCAAAAAAAAAAAAAAAAAAAAACTTATTCCACCAATGTCTAAAATATTTTGGTCTGTTCATCCTAGATTTTTGTTTATGAACGCTCCAGACATTGTCTCCACCTAAGTCATTCTTACTATGTACTTTCCAAATTCCTACAGATACATTTTATAGTCCACTTTAATTCAAACTTATGATTTTGAGACCTATAAATCGATCTACAATGTCAGCTGAACCCAAATGATCTTCGGCGTGGCAATGATGTACAAATCCTGACAACAAAACATAGAATGTTACTTTTTGCTAGTTTATAGGATTATGAATGAAATTTCTCAGATTCAACTTCGTTAGAGATTTACTACTTGGGACTATTCTTCTATCAATTCAAGCGCGAAATTGGAAAATGCATACAACACAACGTTCATGATCAACTTATAAATAATCATTCTATTTCTTCTATATTATTTGCAATCTTTGGACTGTCATACTCGACACAAGCTTTTTTGTACACTTGCAAAAAATGAAAAGAGATGAAGTATCAAAAGCTCCATACAATAATGTTAATGAAGTAATCAGCTTTTAGAGGGAAGAGATGAGGAGTTTTTCACTTGAGTTGTTTCGTATCCTTCCATGAGAGTTTACCATCCATCTGATATTTACTGGACTTGGAGATCTGCATAAATAGAAGTGTAATAGAAAACTTAAGGAGTGGATCATATTTTTTTCTCGTTCCATTCAAACATGTTCCATGAAATGAATAAAGCTCAAGAACTACTCAATGGTCCTCATAAGAGTCACTCTTTTCCCATTTCACCCTATGACACGATATTCAAAACCTTTACATCTTGTTCAATAAAGAAAAGGGATTTCAGACAACAATTGATCAATGAAATCAATCAAATGCCGAGATCAATAGGAAATATACGATGGTGTCAGAAGATAAAAGAGAAAACAAATTAGACAAATAAATAATCCTAAGTTGCCACTTAGAAGCACCAATAGTTAATTGAAAATGGGAAGAGAATATGTAAAGATAACAATCATCGAAGAAACACATTATCCTCTCAAAGCTTCTCACTGTATTACACAGATACCAAGAGTTGAGAGAGATGTCAAAACTAACTGGAATCAAACACATTTAGTGACAGAAACTATATAGAAAAATGACATCACAACAAAGTGTCTTATGGAAATGACATCAAAACATCAACTTGGAGAGAAATTGTGTCTCTTGAGGAGATAAAAAATGCAATTATCTAATTGAATGAAGCTCCTCATAAACAGGTTTTTAAGGTATGTTTGGGAGTGGCTTTTCCAAGCCACTTTGGGCATCCAAAGCCTATTGGGCTAAAAAATGGTGTTTAGGAAAAAAAATTGCCAAGTTGATTGAGAAAAAGTAGGCTTTTGAGGCTGAAAGCCTAAGTAGGTATGACGCTGCCTTCGGCATTTAGCCTTCTTGGCATACTGAGATGGAGCATAATACAAAAAATTTCTCTAAAATATCCTCACCAACATTTAGTTTTTTCGGTTTTGCCCTCCTGATTCACTACTATCTTTTTCTCCGTTGAGTCGCATGGTGTGGTTACGATAAGTTGGCGACGGGCTGGAGAGAGACCAGCGAGGTTGTTGCTATCTCAATGACCATCACCAGACAATCACACAACCTTGGTGAGTCGTGGCTACCACCCGCAAGTCGCGTCAACCCCGAGTCCTATCGCCCCGACCCAAATTTGGGTCATGTGACCTCCGTGAAAGGTTGCTTAAGGTTAGGTGACTAGGTGGCCCTCATCGAAGTCACGTGACCTCCAAGGACCTAGATCTAGGTCATGTTGGGTCGCAATGAGGTGGCGCAACCTCCGGCGACCCAGATCTAGAGGTTGCACTTAGCAACCTAGATCTAAGTTGTCGCAACCTCCATGAAGGGCTGCTCGAGGTCGCACAACCAAACAGCCCTCATCATGGGTCGCTCGACCCCAAGTAGCCGTTGCCAATGGTCTACGAGGGTTGCCCAACCCTAGGCGACCCTCGCCGATTGTCTTTGAGGGCCACCTAAGGTCTTGCAACCTCATATGTTAGCTGCCAGCTATAGATTTCAATTGTCGACAACCACCTGCCCTCGTTAGCCAACTTTTTTTTATTTTTCTTTTGACAAATATCTTTTCTTTTTTTTTTTTTTTAATCACAATAGTCGTTCATAAATATAATCTCTCCAAACACTATTTTACTCAAAGGTATTTCACGATGGGCTTTCAAATTATAATTTAACAAAAATAATTTGCATTTTAGAAAACCCCTTTAACTTAAAGTCTTTACATTTCCCAAAAACTTTCCTCAAAAGTTCAACCAAACGCACCCTTAGAACCACCAATGGCCAAGATTGGGTCCAAAAGAAACAGGCTCTCTACTGAAGATGAAATTGAAATGTGAAATGATATAAAAAAAAATAACATTCATTCGCCTTTGGAGAGCATGTTAACCCAAGGTTAAAAAAATATAAGCACCAGCAAAATTTGTAATGCCAAACGGATTTTAACATGGTCATTCTATTGCATTGAGTGCACATCTTGTGCTGATACTAATTCCATTGGCATTAGTTCTGGACCTGAGAGCTCAAAAATCTTCAATGAAAAGAAGGGATGAAGAGGAAAGATGAAAAGACCAATATGAATTCCTAATTCCTATGCAGAAAGTATACTCATTATATCATTTCAGTCCAAAACAAGGTCCAGATCCGGTCCCCCTGCAAAATAAGCAATCAAATTGAAGCCAGTTGCACGAGAGCTATATGATAAACATCTTCAATACCACTTCGGGCCACAACGTGAAATAGCATTATTCAGCTTCTCTTTTGGTGAGAGATAAAGGGACGCTCGAGGGGAGAGAGATCATTCATTCAACTAACATCATCAAGCTCTCAAAGCAGCCTTATGAACCAAGCTTTCCTTGTGGATTTGGTGGCAACTTTTCTCAACAAGATCGAGGAGCCTTTCCAAATTTGTAGCCCACAAATTCAAGATGATATTGCTGTCCTTTGTCGTCTGGAAACAGACAACTCCCATCGGTCGGTCTATCTTTGCGACCAGAGACTTGGAAACAACCATTTTGGAGAGATTCTTTTAAGATTCTTAAAATGGTAAATATAGAACAATTAAAGCTCTCTACAACAACAGTAACAGAACCCAAAAACAGAGCTCTTTTCCTTGAGTGATTCAGTTACATAGATTTTCGAAACACAATAAGAAAGCTCCAATCGCAAGATATACTTTGATAGCACAAGAAATGGTGAGTGATAGCAAAGCTCCTCCCACCCTTCTAAAGGGCATCAAAATTTTAGGCTCCATGGGACAAGAAATGGTTTCAAAATGCCAGACAATGACACTTACAGCCACAAATTTTATGAGCAGAATTTTGACTAAGTGAAGTCCACACATATATGTTGGTCAGAAATGTTTACATAATGAACCTACGAAGACAACTTTTCAACCTCATGAGAAGCCTTTGGCTTTCAAGGCACTGAAACTTATTTTCCACTTTTTTTGGGACTTGTATCCAAGTCCAGCAACCATGCCCCACAGAGATCACAGGTAGAGGCTTCTCTGCGTTAAATGAGGGCTCTAGGCAATCATTCATAAAGATTAATATTGATGAAGAATATAAACAAATGTTCAACATAATCAACCTGTATGCTGAGATACAATAGCTCTGCAAGTCTCTTCAAAGTAATCCTTGAGTAATACTTCGAAAAGACATCTTTTTATCAGTTCTCCACAGAAACAAACTCCAAGCTTCCACAAAAGGGTTCCAAAAGCACATCTTTGAAAGTTCTTTTAAAGAGGAGTCCGTTGGAGCCTCCACCGTGACCAATTGTTTCAGCAGCAACCTACGTTAAAATATCAAAGGTATGGTCGACCAAATCCTATGGCACATTATTTAGCACATTATTTAGATATCGCAGGATCTGCAATCAGTTACCTAGCACAATTCAAAGATGGTACCTGAATTGGGGAATTTCTGAGAGATGTTTATCCTCTAAAGTTGCATTAAGAAGGCTTGATTACATAGGATCATGTGGTGATAGAACTAAGTACCAGCAGATTTTCCTTATAACCTGCATTTAATTAAATCACAGTATGAACAGCTTTGCCTTAAAAAACTCAGTGAAGACTTGACAATTGTGCCTTCAAAAACTCAGTGAAAGCTTAACAAGGAAAGAGCTTCACCCGTATCCACTGCTCTGGGTTTCCCTTTACTGATGGAATCTCATATATCCCCTTAGAGTATCAACAAATCTCAAGGTAATCATTGTTATGTGAGTAATACCTATATTGTTATCCACATAAATGTGAGGTAAATTGAGATGCGAGTTCAAACCCATCAAGTACATTTGGAACATCAAAGTTTGCGATACAGCTAGAAAGAAAGAAGACTATATGCCAGATATATAAAGCCATACAATTTCATGGTGAACCACAACCTGAATACCACGTGGCACTCGATCAAAATAAACAAATTAGTCAAAGATAGTGGACACAACATTCGAAATGCAAAACACCAATTTACCGTATCATGAGTCATCGCATATCCGTTTCAACTCCAGAAGAGACGGAATATCAGCTGACGCTTGTTCCACAATGTTTTCAACTTCTTTAGACTTTTTCTTTCCTATGGAAGGATTTGCATCAAACACTCGGGAGTTGATCTTCCTGGAAATGATGTGTGCACAGACATAATCCTTGCATAGGCAAACCTGCAAAATCCATCGATCAGAAAACCAATCATAGTAATAATGCATGAATGGCTAAAAGCAATACAAAAGACTCACACTTGTTCAAAAATAAAAGCAATTTTCTCTGTCTTTGCCTTTGCTCCAAAAGTTCCTACCAGCATTTCAAACCGTCATAAGAATGTAGGACAAGGGAAAACCAATTACAAGATCAGTGAGAACAGAAGTCAACTTCTAGTTGCCCCCATTTCTTGCATCAAATCAGTACTGCTAGAAGACCCTGTTCTTCCTTTATTTTTGCAAGTTTCTTGAACAACCATGCTCTCTCAATTTCAAAATAAACCTGCATTACGAAACTAGGTACAGAAATCACGAAATAAAAGCAGATTGCTGATGAACGTAAGCTACACCAGAGTTTGACTTCACATATTCATCTTCCTAGTGGCAACAGAGTTAAGTGTCTTAATAAGCTCTATCTTGGTCTCAAGATCAAGCGTCGGGTCAACATATTGCACAGCTCGCTGCACCATTGCTGTCACAGCCCGTCATAAGAAAGATGCGACACATAGGTCACTATCCAATCAAGATCACCACTAAAACTTTGATTTGAACTATTTGATTAACATCATGGAAAATTTGTCACTCTAGAATGATAACATTGTCAAAAAAGGAACCAAAAGAGACAATAGCAAGGAAAATACAAATACAGGTATCTCTATGAAGAGGATCCCCTCCAATTGAAAGCTTGAAAACAGTATAAGATCCCCATAAAGGATATATCATGAAATGTATCCTGAACTAGACATGAAAAAGAAGTAATCCAATTCATAAATGAATAAGGGAACAAAAAGTAAATATTTGGGGCAATCATGGGAGAGAATCCAGAAACAGAAGGTGAGAAACCGAAGAGGAATCCACAATATTAGATTCTAGAGCACAAGTGCCAGGCCTGAGATCTTGCATCCCAACAGATTGCCTAGAGCCAATTCCCATGTCAATATGCCAAGCACATTCCTTTTTTAGATAGTTATACATAGATGGCATGTCACAGCTACACGGAACGGCATTTCACGATCATACACACATGGGAGGCAATCCCTGTAGTATAAAATCTAATTCTTAAGGTAAAGGTTGTTAAGATTGAGCCAAAAATGATTGAAATTGAACTTTGGATCAATGACCATAAGACTACAGAAAATTAAGGTCTAAAGTGATAGATTCTCTATCTTTTCTTCTACACTAACACCTGTATGTTATCTTTGAAAAAAGGGAATGAAGTTCAAAAATTGAAGATAAAAGCAACAGCATCACCACAGCAGAAGCACATCACCGAAGAAACTCTCATGCCTATTAGAGAAAGTCAACTAGGGAAGCATTTGGGGCATGAGTAAAGAAGAGAATAAAACAAACGCAAAACCAAATAATGGCAATGAAAAGAAGAGAGGAGGATGAAAAAAATAGAAAAGTTAAAGAGGTATGTGCTACTATGTAAAAAATAATTCTATCCCCAACCAGAAAAGATGGCTGCAGTACAAAGGTGTTGGTATCGTGCTGCATTGCTGTCTATGGACACACAGCAGAACTTTCCTTTACCCCAATCCAAGCTCTCATGAAGGTAGAGCCCACTTCCAACTCCACCAATAAAAGGTTATTCTTACGTCAGAGAAAAGCTTATGGATTCTCTAAGTCTGTATAGAAAGTATATTCAGCCTTGCCACAACCACCGATTAAATCTTCCATCCAATCTAATTCAGGATGAGGGCAACACCTCATTCTCATTTATAATCAAATGCAATTGATTGATCATCCAATCGTAGCCAATTTAGAGCTTTCACAACGTCACCAATGCAGGAATTTGACTAAGCAGTACGTGCTAGCCTTAGCTCAAAACAGCGAATCTAAGCTTGTGACCTTGATCAATTCCAGCAACTCGACGGATCTCACCAAATCTCGACAGAACCTTGGTAGCCAACGCGACTTCCAGCTCTAACTGCCTACCCGATTGCTGTCGAAACTACTGCACTACCTACTACTGAGCAAACTAAAATGTCACGCCCTGATCCTCAAGCACGAGCACACCCTCCACACTTGGTCGATTTTATAATGCGATATCTCAGGACTATGTATTGCCGACCCTTTCATTTATTAAGCACATGCGGAAGCAGTTAAAATCCCCAGACAATAAAACGATAGGATAGAAAAGCAGAGCCATATTTTTCATATTGAAATTTATAACCAAACTTTTATACAAAACACAAACCAGAGCACTCTACAACTTTTTACTCTAAACTTTAATCACATCAAAAAGGAGATTTCAAATTAAGATAAACTCTCAGCCATCCAGGCCATACTCAAGGCCCTTCTCAGGATTATCTTCTTCTCCCAAAAATCTTTCTCCTTAAGTTTCACCTCCGAGTTCTCCTTCTCAGACTCCTCCTCATCAGCTCCTCAGCAGGGTCCTGAAATGGTTATTCAATAACCAATGAGACCACGTCTCAGCGAATTCTACCCCATAATACCCGATTAGTAAGCCAATACACCTTAGGTTGCCTAAGCGCATCACGAGTCAGAGGACTTACCTTGGCCTCAGCTTCTTCCTGCAAGTTAGTATATATATATATATATATATACACATCATCACATCACATCACATCACCCAATCAGATCGAATCATCGATCAATCGACCTAGTCGATTACATGCCATCCAAATTATCTCTTGATCGACCCTTTCCATACCTTCTATAAGTCTGATTAACATCCAAGACGACTCACCCTGGGTGATATATAGATAGTATGTTATCTTATCTCCAGACAACATATAGAGTCATCGAGCTATCAAATCATACCATACTGTCTCCAGATGCTCCGTAGAGTCATCAAGCCGGTAGATCATACCGTCCTGTCTCAAGATGACATATAAAGTCACCGAGTCGGTATACACACAATTTATCATACCGTACTGTCTCCAGAAGCTCCGTAGAGTGATCGAGCTGGTAGATCATACCATCCTATCTCAAGATGCTCCGTGGAGTCATCGAGCCGGTATACACACAATTTATTATACCGTACTGTCTCCAGATGCTCCGTAGAGTCATCGAGCCGGTATACATGCCATTCCAAGCAAACAATCAAATAACCGATTTTATCCTTTCCGATAAATGTCGTGTGTGGTACACGATCGGCCCTAGCCAAAATATAATAATCTCCTTTTTATAAATCCCACCATATTCTGTATTCCACTAAAACATTTTTGGGATCATTAACTGATGCCTAGTTAATTTCCAATTAATTTTCCAAGATTACTTAAAATAATTCCCAAATAAATCATTTTCGCACAAAATAAAGCTCAATTAAATAAACGGATTGCACCACGACAATCAGCATAAAATTCTGGTCATCGGCCATCCCGGTTGAATTTCCGGAAAAATAAATAAATAATTTCAAAAATAAATAAATAAATACTAAAAATCCAATTTAGGCTAATATTGCCACGATTGGACGCGAAACGGATCGGGAAAAATCCCAAGATGCATTCAATAAATAAAAGTACGTCTCTACTTGCTAATGACTAAGTCTAACCACCTAACATGCATCGTTAAGTCACTAATTTAATTGTGCTAAACTAATCTAACCACCTAATTGCACTTAATTAAATCTAACCAACCCCTGAGCATAATTAGCAAACTAAGAAAGCATTAGTGAGTAAAACTCACTTGCACTAAACGAAGGCTGGGACACCGCGATGGCGACGCAACGACGCGACGACGGCCGAAATCCGAATTTTCGGCGACGTCGACGATCACTTGGGCTAGGCCAAGTTACTTTGCAAGCCCACAGAAATATCTGGGTTCAGACTAAACTTGGGCCAAACTTGGGCCAACTTGCTTCGCGGGCTGAACTGCTAAACTTCTTGGGCTTCAAGTGGGCTGGAATTGGACCATCTGTTGGGCCAAAGCTTGGCTGAGTTGTGGACTTCAATGGAGCTGTTGGTTTCGTGGGCTGAACCAACGGCCACAGCTGGGAATTGGGCCAAGACATTGATGGAGCTGGGCTACACTTGAGCTGAAGACGGGCCGGTTTCTTGGGCTGCTTTGGCGGATGAAGTGGCAGCGTGAGATGGCGCCAATTCGGTGGGCCTTCGAGCAGCTGAAGTGTTCGTTGGGGTTTTGACCGAGAGAAGCAGCGAAGGTGGAGAGGAACATGGACTGGCTTCGTGGTAGGGCTTCACTGGCTTCGCTGGCTTCATGAGCGGAAGACACGGCCAAAGTTAATTTCGGTGGATGCTGCTGGAGGTTGACTGAACATGTGGCAGCAAGATGGAGCGGCTCCAATGGACGTTGGCCGAATTGTGGGCGTGGAAGAAGAAGCAGCTTTAGCTTCGGTGGAGAGAACGATGGAGCAGCAGGCGTGGCGCACGGAGAAGCTTCACGGTCAATGATGGGGCTTCGCTTGAAGTTTAGTTGAGCGCTGAGTTGACCGAACATGGGGCGACGAAGATGGAGAGAGAACTCGGTGGGGCGTGTGGCCGCTGTAGGGGAACAAGAGAAAGGGAAATGGTGGCAGGGGGGGCTTCGGTGGTGAAGAGACGTGAGGAAGAAGGAAGTTCGCGGGGATGTTGGCGTGCAAGAGAAGCTGCCGAAGGAGAAAAGGGCGAGCGGGTGAGCTGGCTTCAAATGAAGAAAGCGACGTGAAGCAGCTGGCGTGGATTGTTGAAGAAGTCACGGATGAGGGAAGAAAATTCAACAAATTCAATCCACTTAATTAATTGCATGTCCCCCAATACTTTATTGTCTTAATACTCACAAATAATTCAACTTAAATGCAATTGTTGCACCCTCCTTGCCATAGTTCCGAATTTCATTGAATTACCTCAATTTCTTTATGTAATTTCCCACATCAACGTCCAATTTAATTGTGGGAAAAGCCCACGAAATTTCCACACTTTCTTGTCGTCAAGTAGCTCGGTCTGGAAGTTAGAATAAATGAGCTCAATCGAATTTCCGATAATTTTATGTGACGTCTGAATCGATTTTTCATAAAAGTCCCGAACTCGATGGAATTTCTCCGAAGGACAAGATGACGTCCTATAAATGAACGTGACATGCTCGAATGTCCGATTCCCAACTCCGAATTCAATTTCATGGTTAAAATCGGCCGAACGCGATTTTAGTTCGATCCGACCTATTGAGTAGCTTTTAGGAATTTTACCGCGGTTATATCCCTTAATGGCTTCACCCAATAGATTGGTTAACTCGTGAGTGATCAGCTCAGAGAAAAAGGACCATCGGCGCGTCGACGAGATGTCCATTTCATATATTCGGGACGGGGTCGAAATTCTGGATGTCACATAAAATCTCCAATCCGGACAATCAATGAGCTCGCGCACCGGAGCGATGCTGAGAGACCGTAGGAAAGCGCAAGAGACGCGCGGGTGTGTTTACCTGGAGCGGATGGAGAGGGTGTTGCCAGCCGTGGCGTCGCCTCGTTGCTATCGCCATCGCCGTCGTCATCTTTGCCGTGCCGACCGACCTGCCCACCTGCCTGCGGTGGATGCGCGGTGGGAACGGTGGCTTCGATCTTCAGGCCTAGGAAACCAGCGGGGTGATCGACTAGTAGCAAGAGAGAGAGAGATTCCATGTACATCCAACCCCCCTCCCCCGGTAGCTCTTGAGGTCTGCTAACACTGGAATAGTATGCCATAAGGGAGCTGGGTCTCTTTCAAGCCAAGTTCTCTCATCTGCGTACGCCTAAAATTCGACACGTCGAGCGATCCTCGGAGAGATCGGCATTCATATATAGCGAAACTTCGCAAGCGTTTCAAGTCTGACAAATTTGTCAAGGCTTTCAATTTTCCGCATTCGAACATGATAAGCTTCGATAGTCCAATGGGAAGCTCTGGGACACATTCAAGCCGGTGGCATCCTATAAGATAGAGGTTCTTGAGACGGGTTAGCTGGGAAAGATGGGGCAAAGACTGCCCCTGGCAGGTGATCCATAGTTCCGTTAAGCCGGAGGGCATTTAAGGTAATTCTTGAAGCTTCTCACAACAATTAAGAGAGAGCTTCTCTAGCGAAATCGGTTTGCATATATTACTAGGTAGTTGCTCCAGCTTTTCGCAACATTGAGCTTCCAACTTTTGGAGTTTTGCCATCATTCCAATAGCATCAGGCAATTCTGTTATGCCAGTTTCACAAATATCCAAGACCCTCAGACTTTGCAAATTCCCAATACTTTCAGATAATTTCATGATCGATGTACGTCCTAAGTTCAGCTCGATCAATGATGCCAAATTTCCAATAGAAGGATGAAGCTCTTCTAGATTCTTACAATTTTCAAGAGTCAAAATCTCCAACCTTTTGAAAGTGGACAAGTCAGGCGTTCTTTTCAAAAATTGACACTCCGTGAGGGCGAGAACTTTGAGCTCAGTCGCCATCTGGAAGAAAGAAAGGGCACGTCAGTGTAAGTGAACCTTCACAACTTGTGATTTTTTGCTACTCCTTATGTATTTCTCTACTCCTTTGCGGTTGTCCTACTTAATTTTAAATGTCTCTTTTAGTGGTGTTTGGCCATGCCAACAGATAAATGCATTTTAAGCATATTGAGGAAGAATGTTAGGGTGTACAAGTGCTAATTGCATTTATTTCCATATAACATTTCAAAGGAGATGTTTGCTTATTAGACATAAGCAACTTATATTATCGAAAAAGCATATGACAAATCCAAATGAAAGAGAGATGCAATCATTGGGCACCATGTTTTCCTTCAATAACATGGATGTACTCAAAATTTTCCAGTGCTCCTCTACTCCTTTGCAATTGTCCTATTTAATTTTAAATGTCGCTTTTAGTAGTGTTTGGTCACGTCGATAGATAAATGTTTGTTAAGCATATTAATTGCAAAAGAATGTTAGGGATGTACAAGTACTTACTGCAATTACTTTCAAATAACATTTCAAAGGAGATATTTGCTTATTAGACATAAGCAACTTATAATATCAAAAAAGCATATGACAAGTCCAAATGAAAGAGAGATGCAATCATTGGGCACCATGTTATCCTTTAGTAGTATGAAATTAAAGAGAAACGGCTAGTTTAATTATGAAAATCAATTTTTCAAATGTACGAGGAAAAAAAAAATGTTATGTTAAAAAATACTTCAATGCCTTCTTTATGTCTTACCTTGAGTGGATCCCATCCTCCCCAGTCCTCCGAAATGGCACTGATTGATAGATCGAGTACAACTAGTTTTTTCAGATGAAAGTTGTTTGCAGCGAAATTCGAGGGACACTCATTCCACTGAAGCCATCTTCATTCAGGAAGTAAGCTTTGGAAATCTCCAATGAAATTCGCACGATCCACTTGAAGGAATCTCAAGTTAGTCAATTCTTTAAATTGTTCGGCTGTGCATCTTCTTTGATAATTCCATAATTCTTTAAATTGTTCGGTTGTGCATCTTATTTGATAATTCCATATGTCAAGAGAAAAGGCCTCAATCTTTCTAGTACCCTGAAATTTGGAAACATTGTGGATCATGAGTTTTGAATGATGAGATGAGACCAACTAATATAAAATAAAATGCACCAATTTCAATTTGCTGTCATACTACTATGGTGTACACTTCTCCCTTTCAATTTCATGAAATGAAAGGTTGTAGTTGCATATTGTTTATCTAATCTATGTAAAGATGAGAAGCTCAAGCAATTGTTCGCAAACTTTTTCCTCATCTGACTATACCCTTCGCAATTTGCACATTCTGAATTTCCAAAATTTGCGTCCCTTGCAACTATAATGGAAGGCCTCTCTTCATGCATACACTAATTCAAATATTTCTATCAAAATTCATGCCCTTTGTATGTGAAATAACACTACCTTTACTCCTATCATGTATACGAGAACCAATACAACTCTTAACCATCCAATTACATCAATCAAACTTGCCATCAATATAAGTATCATAATCAAAGAAACCCAATTGTAGAATTCCCTCACTTTTTTGGTTTACTTTGTTTGCAATTCTTCATATCAAAATGAAAACAAGAATGTCATCACAAAAGGTATGCATGTGTTTTACGTTCCTTTCTTATCATGTCTTTCTCCGATGAGGGCTTTTCATTATACGTGGAAGGACAATTGATAATATCAAACATTCTATATACGATTCTTTTTATTGCTACAGATGTTTGATGCTATCTTTTCGTTTTCGTGTTGATTTTATTACAGTAAAGTGCTAGTCATCTAAATTTTGCTCATTTTTATCATAGATTTCTAGAATTAGGCAAAAACACGATTACTTAAAAAAAGCTCGTTTGCTTGACTAAGAAAAACAACGATTAATCATCAATTACAATGAAGTACTAGTCATGTCAAGACTAATACTTATTTTTATTTCAAACAAGAAAGGGAAGATGGACCCACATTCATAGACTAAGATAAGTAGAGAAAACTCATACCTTGCAATTGTCAAACACATCTAGGGCTTCCTCAAACCACAATCTGCTACGCTCTTGAGGTTCCTTTGGATTTTTTAGACGAACAATTTCCCTTCCGAGATCTCTCAATTGATCATGCATCAATAGATATCCAAATTCGTCAATTTTAATTAGGGACATAAGACTTAATACTTCAATCCCCATCCCAGGGAAAAAATCACAAGCATCCCACATATAAATTGGATTTTGTTTATGTGATCCGATGAAAAGGCATGCTATATCCAAAAATATTTGTTGCTCCCCATAATCTAATGCGTCGTAACTTATTTTCAACTTCTCTTGCACTTTCTCATGGGGCATTTTCTTTAATTTTTTTAATGTACCTTTCCATACGTCTTCTCTCTTTCTACATAAGAACGAACCTATAACTTCAAGAGCTAATGGGAGGCCCCCAGTAGTAGATACGACATCACGAGACATAACCTCATAATCACTCGAAGGAGAATCCCTTTGAAAGGCATGTCTACTAAATAAAATCAATGATTGATCTAAAGATAACTCGCTTAGTTGGTACATGAAGCCCATCCTACCTTCATCAAGAATGCTTTTGTTTCTAGTTGTGATGATGACTATACTTCCCACTTCAAACCAACTTCCATCCTTGACCAAAGCATTCAAGTGAGTACTATCATCAATATTATCCAAAAGAACTAGGACTTTCTTCCTCATAAATCGAGATTTGATGACACTAACTCCTTCGTCGACATTAGACACATCACATGAAATTCCTGTTATGTCATCAATGAATTGCTTTTGTACGCATTCAATTCCCTTACATTGGGATGTTTCTCGGATATTTGCCAGGAAGCTACGACAGTTAAAATGACAAGAGAGTCTATTGTATAACACCTTTGCAAGAGTAGTCTTACCGATGCCGCCCATTCCATAAATTCCAATAATCTTTGTACCATTGAATTCAGCATCTATGTTGCTCATAATCTGTTGCACATGATCCTCGATTCCCACTAACTGTTCCGGAACATTTAGCTGAAAAAGTCTTTTTAACTCGCCCATAACTTTTTTCACAATAATTTTAACCAATGTTCCTTCATGCCTGTCAAATAACAATGAATATCAATTTGGGATATCAATGTCTATTTTTTTTTCAAGAAAGATCTATTTATGAAAAATCAAACAATGTTTTGTCTGAGAATTAGGTACCCGTTATCAATTTTCTCCGATTCCCATCCTTTCAAGGAGCTGACTTCTTTGAGTGCTTCTTCCCATTCCTTCACAACCATTTCCTCCATATTCTTTTTATGTGCATCAATAGCTTCTCTCAATCTCCCCATAGGATGTCGTACTTGTGAGGGTTCCATTTTGTAAAATATGGGCAACACTATTTGCCCTTTACTCCTCTTGCACTTTAACATCTGAACCAGCTCACAAAGGCACCATTTGCTGGAAACGTAGTTCTCGGAAATAATTGGGATAGAGATCGTGGACTGTGTAATGCTGCAGAGAAGCTCCGGACCAATCTCCTCACCAACACGGAGCTCATTGTCGTCTCTGAACACGTGAATTCCTGCATCGATAAGACTAGTATAGAGATAATCGGTGAAATTTTTGCGTGTGTCTATCCCTCTAAAGCTCAAGAACACTTCGTAGGCATTCCCTTTCGGTCGTTTGTCTCCCCCTTCATGATCTCCTCCATGCGGAGCATTCGATGAGGAAGATGCCCTGGAATTAGGATCTTCTGAGTGAGTGGGTTCTTCTCTTTTACAATTCAATTGGCAATTTAAGTTGAGAGGGAAATGACGTGAAAAGAAACGAAAGGAATTGGAGAGAAAGGAAGAGAACGGAAAGACCATTTACCTTTTTCTTGATTGGATGGACATCATGGAGTGATTGGCCAACGAGATTCTTATTCTGTTATAAAATGAGAGATTGATCAAGCAGAGCCTTGAAAGAAAGCCAGCCTTCACGGTCCAGATCTGCGAATCGCACAAATGTCTTTCATGACTCAGTTAATTCAGACGAAAATAAAAGAACTCTCACACCTCTTGCTTACTCAGAAGAAAATGGAGCAATCAAAGTAGGAAACAGAAAAGAGCAAGGAGTCGGTTGACTGCCTGAAGAGTGCTCAAACAACATAACCCTGGTATCTCCACCGATTTTCAGCCTTTGAAGTAGGATTACCAACACACGAAATTCTTTAATATGCGTGCTCGAAAAATGCTTGAGTTGTTGCCATCCAACGGTCCAAAACTCTCCATGCTAATCGAACCGCTGTCAGGCATGCCACGGAAAGAATAATATCATTGCCCGCGTCATTTCCGCGGCATCATGACTTTTCCTCTCTTCTTTTGGTCGAAGTAGCATCATTGACTTGGAGACACGCAATACTCAGCGGCATCGTGACTTGACTCGCTTGCTCCTGCCGTAACAATTTGTTAATTTAGTCTTAAACTTTTTAACAATTTGTTAATTTAGTTCTTTCGACCAATTTTAGTTGGAAAGTGCTGACGTGTCGGAATCCTCTATTTTTTAGAAATGACGTATCGGCTTGTCGAGTCGTGTCATATCGCGTGTCGGTACTACTTAAGAAAGGTGCTTCGAACCTATCTACGTACATTCATTGAAATTTGAGAGATCTAAGACCAGCTAAACTTGACTTGACTTGCTTTCATTCTCTTATACACTGCTAATTTACATGAGTCAGACAAGAGCATATAAATCGGGGGATTATACAAGATTTTGTTATACAAAGTCTTTTTTTTTTTTTGAACGAATTGTTATACAAAGTCTGCAGGAGGCTTTTTCTTTTTTATTCGTCTAGAAAGGTAACTCTAAAATAAATCATTTTCAAAATAATTTCCTTAAACTAGATTTCTCCGTACTACTTTTTGCTTAAAAATTATCAAATCGTTATCCTCCTCCTAAGCCACTTTTATCTCTCCCTTTAAATAATTGGCTTTTAACATTTTACATAAATTTTATTCTTTTGATTTTGCGTTAATAAATTCTAAGCTAACAACTCTTTTTATTTGAATGGTAATTTAGTAGTACTTTTTTTTCCCCTTTCATGACCATCTTTTTTCAGGCTTTTTATTTCATGTTGACAGTCTCCGCCAACATGTTCTTCACCAAAATACAATTTTTTGCAATACAATAGAGGAGGATTCACTATTAGCTTATTTAGCATTAGAAGATGTGATTTGAAAAGCTGAAGGTATTAAATGGAGAGGAATTGCATTAAACACGACAACAAGAAATGATTACGTTGACACCTAGTGTATTATAGCTATATAATATTGCCTACTTTTGCTGCTCTGACAACCAGCTTAGCTTATAAAACCTCCTAGGAGCATGAACTCACTTCTTTATTTATAGGTACAAACATTCTTTCAACTCAAGTGTATAATTGAAAACACATTGCACATGACGCTCCTAATCATTTAATTCATATTTGTGCATATTCTCTTTTATATTATTAATTTTTTTTCGAGTCTTTTATATTATTTGAGTTGATGTAAATTTCAGACTTTCGTATTCAACATAGGCCTTTTTGTACACTTAATTTACAAAACATGATAAGAAATGAAGTATCTAAAGCTCTACACACCGATATCAATGAAATAAATAGCTTTTGAAATGAAGAAGAGATGATGACTTTTCACTCAAGTTGCTTCTCATACTTCCACGAGGGTCACGATACATATGATACTTACTAGACTTGAAGATCCCCATTAAAGTATATCGAAAACTTAAGAAGTGAACCATATTTTTGTTGTTCCATTCAAACATGTTCCATGAAATGAATTAAAGTTCAAGAACTATTCAATGGTTTTCATAGGAATCACTCATTTCCCATTTCACTCTATGACACGATAAGGAGAAGGGATTTGAAATGATAAATGATTGATGAAATCAATCAAATGTCGAGATTGATAGGAAATATGATGGTTTCTATGCTTCACCAGCTAGAAAATAAAAGCAAATATAAATTAGACAAAAAAATCATCTTAGGTTGCGACTTGGAACTAATAGTCAATTGAAAATGGGAAGAGACCGTGTATTGAGAACTTCCAGCCAATCTGAAATTTGATAAGAGTCCTCAAAGAAAAACATCCTCCTCCATATTTCAAGCTTCTTGCTGTATTACTCACATACATTCCAAGAGTTGAGAGAAATATCAAAACTAGTCAATATCGAACACATCTAGTGTCAGCAATGCAGAGAAATGACACCACAGCACTCTCTACTATGCGTGCTTGAACAATGCTGAGTTCTTGCCATCCAACGGTCCAAGAATCTCCAACTAATCGAACCGCTGCGATTGCGATGCATGCTGCACGAAAAGCGTAATTATCGCATGCCTAATTTCCATGGCATTGCGCGGAAGGGGCATAGAGCATATGCGGGTGCTTTTTTTTCTAAACTGAGCACGAGTTCAAGTTGACTTATTTTTCTATTATTAAAACAATTAAAAAATAAAAAGCAAAGGGAAACCATTGTAGGCATAATTTCTGCATTGAAGCTACCTATGCAAGTGCACCTTGACTTGACTTGCTTTTTCCAAGTAAACGAAGAATTGGAAAGAAAAGCAGCGAGCAATGCTGATGCTCGGAGTGAGGTCGGCGGAAGATTAGTGCACACTTTCTACGAAAGACTGGATTTGGGCGAGACTCTGTTTCCAGATTTGGATGGAGCTACAAGCATATTCAGGCATTTGATATATCAATAATGATAGGAGAATGTACAGTATATGAGAATTATCGAGGCAATTGATAGTCAATTGATAATATAGGTGGTTTTTTTTGTCCTTATTTAGGCAAGTTAGAAAATTATGATGATTTTGTTTGCATAATCAACAACTAATTGAGCTTCAGCATTATATTAAATCCATCTAATTAAGTACATGAGGTGATTCCGCCGATCTTCTTTTTTTCCTTTTCATAGAACTACAAGGCATTATAGTTGGCTCCTCTTGAGTTGGTGGAATTGCGAGTTTATACATTCGGTGTCACATTTAGAAAGTCTTGGCCAATGGGTTCTCTGCACCGTCGAATATCAATTACTTTTTCATTTCATTTGGTGTTTAGCTTTTTATTTCATGTTAACATTTTCAGCCAATGGCTTCTCCACCAAAGTGCATTTTTCTTTTGCACGGTATTAAGCTTCATGCTTGAAGAATACTGATTGCAGAGTCCTCCATGAATGCTGAGTCATTGCACGCGTAATATTCACAGCATTATGAGGAAGTTGCGGGGAACCTCTGCAGGTGCTTCTTGACTTTACTTGCTTTTTATTTTAACAAAAAAATGTAAAGAAAACCCACTTGCAATAAAGATGCTCCTAGTCCTTGCTTTTTCTACTATGCGTGCTTGAACGCGTAATTTCGTTAGCAGCATACGGAAGGTGCGCGCCACCTACACAGGTGCTTTTATTGAACTTTGAAATCAAGCACAACTTGACTTGACTTGATTTTCCATTAATAAATGGAGTCTTTAGGGAAATGTAATGGGAAGGTGAAGCGAGCAAGACACCGCGATTACATTGCCGCATGCGAAAACGGAAGGGTAACGTAGTGTGAAGCACAAGCTACGCGAGAAATTTGGGAAAATAGGTGTGGCTGGGCAGAGAATTTTTGGGATTGAGTAGTGAATTTCGGTAGAGGTTGTGGAGGATTGACAAGAACAGTTCCAAAGCTAACTTAAAGGACTGGACAAATGCATTTTCAACATCTGCTCTTGACCGGTATTTGTAATGAAACCCCATGGCACTCCTATGAAAAATCCTTGTCAACCTGATTTATGCTAGATTGTCCGTAGCTCTCACTCGTAGCAGCTGATCTTTATCTATTCACTTTGATAAATATTGTGCTAAACTCTATTCATTTGCTGATCATTTAATTTTAGGAAACTATTGGCAACTTGTCCTACGTCAACCAATAAACTTTTGAGATTTTCAAAAAAGGACTTTTACATAAAGAGATTGCAACTATATCTAGATAACTATTTACACGAACAAATACAATATCACTTCATATATGGAGTGGAACTGCTTGCTAAAAATGAAAATCGAAATTGGGCCATTACCTAACCCCTGCTAATGAAACTATTATCTCACGTTGCCTATTTAAATAATGAAATGTGGATGATAACAGATCTATTCAAGTGCTTAGTTTCTTTCGAATGTTAGACATTCAGCTGATTTCAGTTTCAATTTCATGACATTTTTCACGAAAATCACTTGGCAAATCGCACCAGAAAGTGTCATGAAGTGACCATGAAATTGCTTCCATAAGATGCAAGAAACTTCCATCGGGTTTTTGAGTGAGCTTCCTTGAAACCCTCATCACCTCCATGCTGTGCTCACATTGTTCCGTTTTGAGGATGTGGCAACCCGAATGTTATTATGATTCTTCGACGTTCAAGAAAGCGCAAAAGCCGTAGGATCAGACCCACTACTAAGGCCCAAAATCCCCCTCATTATTTCTTTCAGTCTCGAAGCAAGCTGTGTGTGGTAGAATCCCTTTCTTTCTTAAACTAGTCCATTAGTTGGTCTATAATCTCATTTGTGCTGTCATACTCATATCCTCCTCCTTTTAAAACAAATAGACAGCACAAGCTAGAGGAGAGGGGAATAGATAGCATCTGGATTACTAAGTTGCTAGGTTGTGGATATCTCAGCCTTTCAAGGGTCAATCAACATGTTTCTCTCTATGGCATGTTTTGTTACATAAACAGCCACATCAATTGTTCACCGGAGCATGTTTTGGATATTGGTTGATGCCCGTCAATTGGAAGTCAAGCGTAGTTCCATGCATTTGTTGAATAAAATTAATGTGTAGTTGATTTCAATTGATAATGACTCCTATGGTAGCAACAACGCATGATTTACCCTATGCCTATTTAGCAAGCATGCACCGTCGTGATAAAGGAAAAGCTACTTTGCTTGGATACATCGAGTAAAGGAAGAGAGAAGAATTTTGAATTTCCTCCCACTTCTTCTCACGAAAGTTACAAAAATTTACTTGGTTTTCCTCCTCTTCCCCTCCTTCCCAATTTGAGTATTAAGGCAGTACCCTGGAAAATCAAAGCATGGATATGGAAGGATGAAATATAGAGCAGCCTTGCTTTCTTCTCATAAGACTGTTTACCCCAATATGGCCTCGAGTTGATTAAATTCTTAATATATTCTAACTAACTTGGATCGTTATATATTCCTCGGAACAGGAAAACTGGCTTTATCGGATATTAATTCGGGTTGGTTTGTGCAAAATGGCAAATTCAAATAAAAGAAAGCAGCCAACAACAATTTTTAAAATTCGGCTTTATTTAATTGACCAAAAAGAAATTACAGCAGCCTTTATTCATGTAATAAAAACACAACCAAATGGAGAACTTGGGTTTTTGTCATGGACTTATTCCACACCACGTACACGAAACCAAACTTGCCTAAATTATGAAATCATTGATGTCATGCTCTAAGATATAGGACAAATAAAATAATTTTTTCGTGACAATAGTATACCCCCATAAAACAATTGTCATGTCATCCTCAAAGCCTCGTCTTATATTTTTGCCGATCTTTGTACTTTATTTTCAAATGCCCAATGAGGTGTAGAAGTTGCTACGTGCCTTACCATTGAACTAAATTCCAACTTCCATTTTTCTCGTCACTGTAATCCTCATGATGGTATAAAAGTGGGGAAAAGTATTAGAAAAGTCCTAAACATATTACATTAGTGCCACTTTAAACCTAAATCTTTTATTGGTATTAATTTAGCCATTCTAATTAATTTTGACTTGATATTGCTAACATAGACATGGGTTGGTTGACGTGGCACGACTGTCACTGACATGAATGATTTTTTTATAATATTTAAATATATATTAAAAATTATTTTATTTTTCCTTTCCTTTTTTCTTCTCCTCCTTCTTCCTCTAGCTAGTCACCAAACCTCATGAACCAGCTATTGGCAACCCTCGCCAGAGGCTGCGAGGGGGGCCTTGTGCTAAGCCAACAAGGCTCGCTCTCATCGAATTTAGTGAGGGTCAAGCCTCACCCAGCCTCTGGCAAGGCCGATCTCACGCTAGGCTAGCTAGGACTCAAGCCCTCATAGGCAACCTCATGACCTTTGGCAAGGGCTTAAGCCTCGCCATATCCAACAAGGGCGAGAGGTATCTATCTAGGCACATAGATGTAGGAGATTTGATCATTATCCACCAAAATGAACAAGGCATCTTCGGAACTAGGAAAGTTGAGGTCAATAGCAGCCGCCCTCGCGACCTCTGGTGAGGGCTATTAGTGGCCGGCAAATTTGACCTCAACTTTGTTGGCACTCGCTTCTAGCCAATTGCCAAGGTGCAATAACTAGCTGGAGGAAGAAGGAGTAGAAGCGAAAAGGATAAGAAAAGAAAAAATAAATAAATAAAAATTCAAAAAAATATTAGAAACTAAAAGTTGCCTGCGTTAATGCTGACTGTGTTACATCAACTAACCGGTATCTATGTCAATAATATTCGGCCAATATTAGTTGGAAGAATAAATTGGTACTATGTCAAAAAGGTTTTGGACTAAATTGGCACTATTATAATAGATTTAGGACTAAATTAATATCAATGCAATAGGTTTAGGATTTTTTTAAGACTTTCCCCCATAAAAGTGCAGTTTGACTTTAAGTTTTGCAACATAAAACGTAAAGTGCGGGAAGTCCTGAGCCTTATTACCACTTAAATCAAGGTTACCCTCCCACCCAAGTCACTTTTATCTCTCTTTAAATTTATAATTTGCAACATTTTACATAGCACATGTAGAAGTTCTAGCCAAAGGGTTCTCCACTATCGAATAATTGGTCAATGATACTTTCTGTCTCATTTTTTGTTGAACTCTTTATTTTAAGTTGACGTTCTTATTTTTCTTAGCTTTTAGTAAAGATTATCATTTAGTAAATGGTATTTGTGATCGGTGGCTGGATATTATGAACCGACTAAATTACAAGAACATGACTTTGACCAATTTTATTGTTGCATGATATTCCATCACAACGAATTGCTTTTTCCTTTTCTAAAGTAGAAGCTAATTTGTTAACATGTTTAACATATTGCCTCAAATTACAAATAGAAGAAAAAAATCATGCAAGGATGACGGTTATACTTAGATGCTAAAATGCGCAATCCCCTGATCTCCATAGTTAGAATAAGACCACATATATAATCGAGTAGAAAGATTAATGTACATGTTTTGGAATCCATTGTTCTTGATGCGTAAGCAGAAAAGCGATTATCCAAGCGCAAGTCATTCTCTTCTGTTACCCTCTATATCACTAGCTCGATGAGACAACACATCACTCTTTAGCGCTAGGTAAACGCTTTCTTGTGAGGATAATTATGAGAATTAGAATTAGAGAAGGAACTTGAGTATTATTTATGAAATTTCCATCAGAACCCTCTCATTATAGGCCAAGTTCAACTTGGCCCACACTAGATAACTCCATATTAGACTAATTAAGAAACATTCTATTTCACCTTAGACTAATCCCGTAAAACGATAATTATAATATCAAAGTTACGCGTTTTGATATGGAAGAAACAAACATATGCTTCTAGTGAAAAAAAAAAGAAAAGAAAAGAAAAAGAAACCAACATGTGCATGTAATAAAATTAATTCAAATAGTGAGAAAGTGAACAAAAAAGGCACAATTAAACACGGAGAATCATAGCCGCACCCCCCTAAAAAAAAAAAAAAAAAACGAAGACCCTGTGTTTTTGATAAGCTATTTGGATTGGCAACTGGGGCTTTGAGTTAATAGAAATGATTAAGTAGTACTCCCATGATTTCAATTCTCAAGATGCTCCTAAACAAATCTTTTGGATAAAATAAGAACAACCCCCACAATCAAACCTCCCATTTATCTATTAGCTGGTGATGAGCGATTTTAAGGTCGATTCAAGTACCACTTGAAACTGGTAACCTATCTTATTGGAACTGGTTCCTTGATTTTTTAGATTTAGATCTTACCTTGTATATCCAGAACCTAAAACCTACCTTATCAATCAGTTTCCAAGGGTCAGCTCTAAGATTTAATTGGGAATCAGCCAACTTCATTTTCTTATTTTATTCGTTTAATTTTTTTAATTCTTTTTTTAGTTAAACAAAATGAAAATAAATACAATAATAAGAATCCCCCTTTGTCAATAGCAAAAATCCTTAAAGATGAACACGTAATATTAAATAAATAATAAAAAGTTCAAAACACATAACATAAAATCTAAATTATATAAATTTATTTATTCTTGATCAAGGATTGGGAGCCAAACTATACAATATTGATCCAATTTTTTTTGGAATCAATAACCATGAAAACTTAGAAATATGGCTAGTTTAATTTTCTCAGTGATTCTTTCACTCCATGTTTCTTCATTTTTTTTTTTTAAGTGGGAATAATGCTACCTACCTAACCATAATAGTTTCACCTTAAATAATATATTTTTTAATTGCAATGTAATCTTTCCATACAGTGAATTGATATTTTAAGAGCAATCTTTCTTAATGAAACTTATGTTATACTTAAGGGATTACAATATATTATTATTGAATGGAATTTTTATTTAACTTCTATATGTTATGCCAATTTAATTTTCTCAGTGATGCTTTCATTCCACGTCTCCATTTTTTTAAGTGGGAATAAGCTAACTTAACCATATATAAGTTTCACATAAAATAGAATATTTTATTATTGCAAGGTAATCTTTCCATAAAGTGAATTGGTGTTTTAAGACCAATCTTCCTGAGTGAAAATAATGTTAGACTTAAGGGATAAAAATTTATTTTTAATGATCAGGTATAGTATAGTTATTTATTTTTGAATTCTAGTCAAACTTATTTTTAAATTTACTTGCAATGTACATTTGTTTTTAGCCGTTTACGAATGTAGAATAAATAATTCCACACTTGCAAATTGTATTTGGAATTCAAAGTTAATAAATTAATACATTTGTGGAGTAAAAAATCTATAAAATAAACTTGGTTGATTGTGTGCAACTCTTCTTCAGATTTAATATTTGTGATAAATATATTAAAAAGAAAGGTGGTGCAACATGCTAAAAATTAATTCGAGGCGAGATGTAGAAGTGACTCGGACGAAGGCATGATGATAAGCAACCTAAAAGCATGATGTGGCATCGAAACTCTAGTTTGGGAAAGAGTTTGAAGAGAGATCTATTTAAAGAACTAGTTTTATAGAAAGATCCATCTTGGATAAAAAAAGTCGTAGAAAGATTCTCTTACCGATATGGTTAACATGTTCTCTTTTATTACTAGTTTAGAAGATTTGATTTTAACATCTTTCAGTAGTTGAGATTAACAAGATTTTACCTTTTTGATAAAAAAAATTAACTAAAAAAATTATCCAAAAAATCTTAAATATATTGTGCGGTGGCTAACCGAGTTCTCAATCGTACTAATTTAATTATAACCTATTGTATAGCAGTTAATTCAATCATAAATATTTTAATTTAGTTATCAACCTTTTGGCAATAGGCTAATTTAGTCTTAAACCTTTTGACAATTTGTTAATTTAGTTCTTTCGGCCAATTTTAGTTGGAAAGTGCTAACGTGGCAACCTAGTCAACACCAGTCCTCCTGCATGGATGCTCGAGGCTGGTGGGGGACAACCTTTGTCAAGCCTTGCATAAAGCCAGCAATGTCGATCCTCGCCAGCCTTAAATGACCTCACCCCTACAAGAGTGAGCCCTACTTAGCAAGTGAGGCTGATTCTTGCTAAATCTGGCAAGAAGCCTCACCAACCATCGCAGAGGCTCGGCAACTAGTGGAGGAAGAAGGGTAAAAAGAAAAGAAAAAAAAGAAAACAAAAATATAAAATATTAAAAAATTTGTAAAAATCCCCATATCAATGCCGGTCGTGTTATATAGAATGGCCAAAGTTCACGTTAGTGATTTTTAACTAAAATTAGTCGGATGGATTACATTGGCAAATTGTCGAGAGGGTTATGACTAAATTGATCAAATTGAAATATTTATGATTGATGTTTAAGATTTTTTTGGTAATTTCCTCACATATTTATATATGATAATTATCAATCTAAATTTGGCAATGTAATAAACACAAGTCTTGTTGATTTCCATGTATTCCCCATTTTACAGTCCATATATGGTGCAGGCGTTTTCCAAATCGTGAGGGCCAACTACAGGGCATCCATTTTGTCTATACCTATATTTGCAGCGAAAAACAAAAATAAGATGGAAGTATTCGATTCCATATCATGTGTGATTGCATAGGGCAATATCTGTGATTTGGATATTACGCAAATAGCATACGTCATATCATAATCAATGGGTAGCATATTTACATCACATGGACCTCCTGATCCCTAAATTTCGATTATATGAACTTGAATGAGTTCGGATGAAAGCAAGGATACAATATCAAAGCAACTGTGAAAGGTGACAAAAAGTAATTAATGGGACTAACAAATTAGCGCTTACTCAAAATAGTTTGTCGCTGCATTGGACTGACCAGTGGCACCTCGAAATCGTCGACCACAGTCTCAATAGGACCCATTGATGGTTGCGGGCTCTTCACGCACCGAGTTGACCAATGTTTTGTCCCTCATCAGGCACGACATAAAGTTTCAGGCTAGAGTTTTTCAAGCCTGAATCATCTCAGGATGGACTCAAAATGAAAATTAGTTATATATCAGGTGAGAATAGGTTTAAGCCCGGCCCGATGTCAAAGTCTCCCCTTCTGTTGTTTCTAAAACCTAATTATTAATTTTGTTTCAAGACCCAAGCATGCAATCACCATATAATTAACACAATATACTTTAAAAATAAGGATAAATACCACCAAATTTTTTTTCTAAATTATGTCCACTATAATACCAATACTCCGAACTTTTTTTTTGGATCACCAAAAACCTTAATCTTGTCTACCGTGACACAATTCCCTCAATATTTTCTATGTTACAAAAAAACCCAAACTCATATGTATATGACACATATACCGTCTACTTCAATTCTATTATAGTATGTTTATTACACTGATATAAGTTTATGATATTTTATGACACAAAAAAAAATGATATAATTGTATCGCAATGGGAAGTTGAGGGTTTTTGATGATATAAAAAAGTTCAGGATATTTTCTGTCATAATTTGCATAATTTAATTTTTTTTTGTGATATTAATCGTAAAAATTAAAGACAGTTGAGCTTATTCGCTAGACTCTTAGCCACTTTTCCGAATCCTGTCCCTCCGGTGTTTGTTGCCTTCAGCAAGTTTTCTTTTGACTTGTATGTTCAGCTTCTTGGTGACTTAGGTCTTTTGAATTTGAACATGAATATTTAATTCCATCTAAACTCTTTTTTTTATTCTAACTGTTTCAAAGATATTTTTAATTCCTCGAATATGTTTGGGCCGGTGTGGGCTTTCCATGTCTTTTGGGCCCCAACCCAATTGGGTGAAGAATAATGTACCCGTGATGCATTTGGATTATTAATTTTGTTTCAAGACCCAAGCATGCATCCCAGGCACAACCTCATCCCCAGCGAAAACAAACTTACAGAGAACAAAGTTGCAACCGAACCTAGGACATGGGCCTTACACCTGGTCGACCCAAACCCGCCCTCACGTCTCAGGTAAAGTCCAGGTGCTCGACCTCCGCAACATTGGGAGTCATGATCTTCTCAATGATCAGTTGCGCGATCCTTTCACCCACCTTCACTTCAGAGTCGACATCCTCTATGGCCCACCCGCACCGACGCTGATCGAATACTTCCATGCCAATCCCGAACTAGGCGCTGGAATAACAAATGTACAAGCGATTCGATTCAACCCTCGTCGATTATCCAAAACAAGGTACAGAGAATGTTTCGAGGTAAAGAAGTCGCACATTACATATCCGAGCATTATGTTTCCTTTGGGTATTGCGAAGAAGATGGTGATGGGGGAATGAGTTGATGACAACACTCCAGTCCATGAAATGGCGCAAAAACCTCAAGCTTTAACGAAAAGCTGCAACAACCGGGGAAAGAACAAGAGTCCTCTTTCACGAGCATAAGAAAGAGGAACGATTCGCTTAAAGCCGAGAAACAAGAATGATGACCTTTCAATTATTATTATTTCTTTTTTCAAAATTTATCTCTTCTTCTTTAAAGCTTACCACGTTGCTGCCCACGATTAAAATGATTAGAGGTAGGATGGCAGATAAAAAAAGGAAAAATAATTGAAAACGAAAGAATTGTACAAAAGAAAAAGAAGATGGGATTCAAGGTTCTGTTAAGAAAACAACAAAAAGAGGAAAATCAATTAGCGTTTTCATAATTGGTACAACTCTAGTTTGCCGAAAATTATCTACTATAATCGTCAAGGTCTTCTTCATCAAGTATATGATCGGTTAGTTCATTTTAAAAAGAGTTTAATGTATTTTTTTACTAGAATTGATCGGTTTCGACTATTGCTCCTTTTGATCAACGAAAAATTTGATTTTATCATTAGTTGGTCCTTGTCGTAATGAATATAATACACATTTTCTTACGTTAAATTTGGTCAAAGAAAATGTTTTGAAAATTTTGAATATCTCCCTTTGCCAAACAAAAATGTTATCAATGCTTTATAACGGCTATTTTTTTTTCTTTTTAAAAATTTCAATTAGTTTTCTAAGTACATGACAAAAATAGATCTTCCAATAAATGACCAAAGTATTTATTGACTGCACGAATGACTTTTAAGTGTATCTTATAATATTTGATGTAATTTTCAAATCATTGACTACACGAACAACGGGAAAAAGTATTGAAAATTACTAATATTCTTCGTCTGACTTATGCTGAATGCTAAGCAAATCTCACAGTGGCATTCTTCAATAAAATGATAAATAAATCCATTTTGTTAGGAAAGTACTTGTTATTTATTGGGCATTATTACTTCTACAGCTAAAGCTAAAGATGTGCCCAAAACTTTTTCTCTATGAACAAACAAAACTCCCCACGTATGTAGATTACCTATTAATGAAATAGACGAAGGATCGCCTCAATCATTTCCTCTTCCCAATATTTTTCAGCTTCCGTGACGAAGAATGGAGGAGCTAGAAACAAAGGCCCCTTCCCTATTGAAGTATCGACTTCAAGAAAAACGTTCTCCCTAAAAGAGAAATCACAAATAGCATTTATTAGCCTCACAAGCGCCATCAAAATTCATAATGTAAAAGAGAAATCACAAATAGCATTTATTAAGCCTCACAAGCGCCATCAAAATTCATAATGTAAAATAGAATTTAGTGATGAGGTGCTTATTTCAGTATGAATGAGTGCCCATCTTGCTATGTACTTTCCAAATTCCTACAATACATTTTATGATTTAACTCCAACTTACGATTTTGAGACCTATTAATTGATCTACAATGTCAGTTGAACGTCAGTTGAACCCACATGATCTTCCGCATGGCAATGATGTACAAATCCCGGCAACAAATCATAGAAATTTACTTTTTGCTAATTTATAGGAATATGAATGGAATTTCTCGGATTCAACTCGGTTAGAGATTTACTACTCGGAACTATTCTTCTATCAATCAAGCAGAAAATTGGAAAATGCATTCAACAACATTCATGAGCAACTTATAAATAATTGCTCTATTTCTTCTATATTATTTGCGTTGATGTAAACTTTGGATTGTCGTACTTGACATGAGCATTTTTGTACACTTGCAAAAAAAGAAAAGAGATGAAGTATCGAAAGCTCTACACAATGATATTAATGAAGTAATAAGCTTTCTGAGGGTAGAGACGATGGGTTTTTCACTCGAGTTGCTTCTCATCCTTCCATGAGAGTGTGCCATTCATCTTATATTTACTAGACTCGGAGATCTGCATAAATAGAAGCGTAATAGAAAACTTAAGGAGTGGATCATATTTTTTTTTTCTGATTCCATCCAAACATGCTCCATGAAATGAATAAAGTTAAAAGAACTACTCGATGGTCCCCATAGGAGTCACTCTTTTCCCATTTCACTCTATGACACGATATTCAAAACCTTTACATCTTCTTCAGTAAAGAAAAGGGATTTTAGACAACAATTGACCAATGAAATCAATCAAATGCCAAGATTAATAGGAAATATGCGATGGTGTGAAGAGATAAAAGCGAAAACAAATTAGACAAAGAAATAATCCTATGTTGCCGCTTAGAAGCACCCATAGTAAATTGAAAATGGGAAGAGACTATGTAAAGATAACTTCCATCAAATTTGAAATTTTATGATCGTCGAAGAAACACATTATCCTCGATATTTCAAAGCTTCTCACTGTATTACACACACATGCCAAGAGTTGATAGAGATGTCAAAACCAGTCGGAATCAAACACATTTCAATGACAGAAACTATAAAGATAAATGACATCACAACGAAGTGTCTTATGGAAATGACATCAACACATCAACTTGGAGGGAAACTATGTCTCTCTTCAGGAGATAAAAAATGCAGTCATCTAATTGAATGAAGCTCACCAGAAACAGGTTTCTTGAACCGCTGATGGCCAAGATTAGATCCAAAAGAAACACGCTCTCTCTGCTGAAGATGAAATTCAAATGTGAAATGATATAAAAAAAAAATAACGTCCATTTGCCTTTTCTATGGAGAGCTAATGTTATTCCCAATGTTAAAAAAATATAAGCACCAGCAAAATTTGTAATGCCAAACATATTTTAACATGCTCATTCTGTTGCATTGAGTGCACATCTTGTGCTGATACTAATTCCATTGGCACAAGTTCTGGACCTAAGAGCTCAAAAATCTTCAATGAAAAGGAGGGGTGAAGAGGAAAGATGAAAAGACCAATATAAATTCCTAATTTCTATGGAGAAAGTTTACTCATTGTATCATTTCAGTCCACACAAGGCCCAGATCTGGTCCCCCTGCAAAATAAGCAATCAAATTAAAGCCAGCTGCACGAGAGATATGATACATTTTCAGTCACACTTCAGGCCACAATGTGAAACAGCATTATTCCGCTTCTCTTTTGGTGAGAGATAGAGGGACGCTCAAGGGGAGAGAGATCATTCATTCAACTAAGAACATCATCAAGCTCTCAAAGCAGCCTTATGAACCAAGGTTTTCTTGTGGATTAGGTGGCAACTTTTCTCGACAAGATCGAGGGGCTTTTCTAAATTTGTCGCCCACAAATTCAAGATGATATTGATGTCCTTTGTCATCTGGAAACAGAACTCCCATCGGCCGGTCTATCTATGCCACTAGGGACTTGGAAACAACCATTTTGGAGAGATGCTTTTAAGATTCCTAAAATGGTAATATAGAACAATCAAAGCTCTCTATAACAGTGGTAACAGAACCCAAAAATAGAGCTCTTTTCCTTGAGTGATTCAGCTACATAGATTTTCATAACACAATAAGAAAGCTCTAATCGCAAGATATACTTTGGAAACACAGGAAATGGTGAGTGATAGCAAAACTCCTCCCACCCTTCTAAAGGGCATCGGAATTGTAGGCTCCATGGGACAAGAAATGGTTTCAAAACGCCAGACAATGACACTTACAACTACAAATTTTATGAGAAAAAGTTGACAAAGTGAAGTCCACACATATAAATTGGTCAGAAATGTTTACAAAATGAAACTACGAAGACAACATCTCAACCTCATGACAAGCCTTTAACTTTCAAGGCACCAAAACTTCTTTTCCACCTTTTTTTGGGACTTGTATCCAAGTCCAGCAACCATGCCCCACAGGGATCACAGGCAGAGAGGCTGCTCAGCATTAAATGAGGGCTCTAGGCAATCATTCATAAAGATCGACATTGATGAAGAATATAAACAAATGTTCCACATAATCGACTTGTATGCTGAGGTATAACAGCTCTGCAAGTCTCTTTGAGGTAATCCTTGAGTGATACTTTGAAAAGACATCTTTTTATCAATTCTTCCACAAAAATAAACTCCAAGCTTCCACAAAAGGGTTCCAAAAGCACATCTTTTTATCAATTCTTCCAAATCTTGCCAACTCGAATAATTCGTTAACCGTGAGAAGTCAAATTCAATAGATAATGCCACAAAAAAAAGGTGTCAAACCCTGAAAGAAAATCTTTTACAATATAGTGCATCCACTAACTCAACATTCAGTATTCATGGTACTAAACCAACAAGTTCAGGCGAAAACACACTAAGAACCCCCTTATTTAGTTACCCAATGCCACCCACCTAGGACTATAAGGTGAGCCGAGAATCGAACATCCAATTACTCGCTGCAGATCTGAAAGTGGGGATGCGAACTCACCATCTCAATCGGCTCCCAGAAATCGTAAGGGCGCACTCGAGAAATTCTTCCAAATTTTGCCAATTTGAAATTTCCGTGAAATTCTCGTTCTTTTTCATTGTTCAAATCGTGGAATTGCTTTGTGGGGTTTGGCCACTTTTTATAGTTTCTCAGAGGATTCACCTATTGCAATGCATTGTTTTGTCAATTCCAAAGGGAAGGTTCGAGAGTACATGGGATGCTACTCGATCAATGACTTTTTCAATCTTTGGCTTGAAAATTTTTTCCTATTATGACAGTTCTGCTGTATTTGGCACTTTGTCTTTATCAGAAAGTTCTATTCTCGCTATCTTCGACCTCCAAGATCGCATTTTCTCATGGCTAAGTGCGCGGGATTATTAGTAAAATTCGTGAAGAGCATCATAGGATCGGTGTGACGCAACACCGATCTTCTCTCTTCATGAGAGGTGTTTCCAGTGGCTCGTCTATCGCGAATGGATTTTGCATGTCGGGGCAGATGTCTTTGTATAGATGCTGAGGTTACACACTGAAGCATAGTTCTCGAGCAGTTGAGGTTCAGACACTTGGTCCAAACAAAGCTCACGTGATTCCCGAATGACACTGACCAAAAATGCTCTTTTAAATCCTGGTTCTTCTATGCTCTTTGGAAAGATTCATCGGCCACTATGCAAGTTATCCATGGAATCGAAGGGTAGGTATAGGATCGGTATGATGCAACACTGATCTCTTCTCGTTGCGAGAGTTGTTTCTAATAGTTCAGCTGTTATGAAGGTAAGCAATATTGAAATTATATACAAGTGATTTGAGCAGTGACATTTTCGAATCTATTTATAATGCAGATTTCTCATGATAGTCGCAATGCCGAAGTCTTATAACAGTAGCTGGAATGATCAACAAACCAAATAGAATAGAGACTAAGGAATTAGTGAGATTGCAGCCCATGATCAAATCATCCTCCCTTAATCCAATCACAAATGGTTTGAGCATTACAGGTCGCATTCATGCGCACCCCATCATGCAATCCTTTCAGGCACTATCCTAGTATCAACTAATTCACTCCCATCAAGAGACGGATGTGAATGCATCATTTTGATAGAGAATGAACGATCAGTACCGGCTTCCTTTATTTTCAATCACAGTCTCACTCACCAACCACTCAGAAAGTGTTATAGTCAATCGAAGTGACCAAGCCAGTGACTCACTACACAGTCCATGAGTAGCGTTCCCAACATTGGCTTCCCACCTATGTTTGTACTCGAAAACCGCACCTTCGACAAAGAAAAGGAAGCATGGGGATCTAAGGGACAACCTCGTCCTGAAATTATAACAAAAGCCCGGCCAAATGGCCAAATGCGAATACTCAGAGACTTCGTTCTTGCAGTTGCAACTCCATTTTTTTCGAGAGCAGAGGCGACGAATTATCCAATGGGATATTCTGCAGGATGGCGGATCAATTCTAGCAGCACCGTGTACTTTAATTGGGCCAAGCCAATGCACCCTTCTCATTTTGGCGCTCTTTGAGTAGGAATCAGATACTTGTTTATCATAATTTTTAAGGACTCTGCTCCAACAAGGCCGTTCTCGATTACTTGCAACTGCAATCAATCTTGAGCTTCGGGGGCCAAAAAATCAATCTCAAGCTCCACTCTTTCATGCTAGATGATCTTCCATTGTTTTTGCAGGGTTTAATACAGGGTCACATGATGTCGCGAATGTGTAAAAGGATGACAACAACAACTGCAACACCGGCTTTCCATTCAACACCCTAACCAATGGACCGGCCACCTTTTCTGTCACCACAGCCGGCGGGTATTACTCACATCCACACCTTTGCTAATGGTGACCATTGCTTCCACCGGCCCAACGTCCAGTCCAGCGGGAGCCTTGTCACCACCGGCCCCAACCACCGGCACCACCAAATCTCCACCAACTCGTTTAAAGGCTTCCTCTCACAATTCCTGCACAATTCATATAGATAAAATTGCTCAAACTTGAAGTGGATCGTTATCTCCTCTGAAATTTTGGAATTCAGCTCTATTCGCAGTTCCAATATCATGAAGACCAAGATCATCAAAGAAAAAAACAAAGAAAGCAACAGGAGACCAAAACTTGCATACTGGAAAGTTGAAGCAGAACATCACTCATTGGAACAAAATCTTCTTCCAGTAGTGAAAAAATCTCAGCATTGGTATGACTAATGAACTGAAGAGTAAATCGCATAATTGGAGAAACGAAGTGTATCTTCTTAGGATCGAACTCAACACATAAAAAGTTAATCGAGAATTTGAAATGACTTTGAAACTAGGAAGTCATATCCTTGGAGCTTGAAAGAACCTGGTGAATTTTGGGGATTGAGAGCACCATAAATCCAACTGTATCGATCTCCCTTCTTTGCCTATGTGTTTTTGTACATTTGCTTTGTGAAGAAAATAAAAGGGTGCTTTTTACTTAGTGGGCATGACTATTTGCACAACCCAAAGATGTCGTGGCCACAGCCTTTCCCAATCTTTTCAGTTTCCATGAAGAAAAGGAAGGAGGTGGAATTTAAGAGGACAAGGTCCATATCCTATCAGGTATCAACTTGGAGAAAAATAACGTCCCTTGAGGAGACATAAAGTGCATATATACTATTGAAATGAAACTCCTTGGAAACATGTGCCCATTTCGAATGTGAAATGAAATGGAAGGGTTATCCTCAATGTTAGAAAAAAAATGCAAGCACCTGCAATATTTGTAATGCAAAACACAATTCTGTAACAAGGCGCTTATTTCAATCCAAATGAGTGACATCTTGTGCTGACACCTGTTCCCATTGGTACAAGTTCTGGACCCTAAAAGCCCACACATTTTCAATTAAAAGGAGGGGGAAAGAGGAAAGAGGAAAAGACCAAACTCCATTCCTATACAGAAAGTGCATTCATTATATCGTTTCAGTCCAAAACAAGGCCAGGATCTGGTCCCTCCGCGAAATATGCAATCAAATTTAAGACAGCTACGCGAGAGTTCTATGATCAATATCTCCAGTCCCCACCACAATGCGAAACAGCATTCTTCAGTGAGAGAGAGAGAGAGGGAGGGAGGCCTTAGGGGAGAGAGATCATTCATTCAACCAAAAACATCTTCAAGCACTCAAAGCAGCCTTATGAAACATGGTTTCCTTGGGGATCTAGTGGCAGCTTTTCTCAACAAGGTCAGGCAGCTTTTCCAAATTTGTCGCCTGAGTTCAAAATCTCATTGCTGTCCCTTGCCGTTTCCAAACTAACAATTCTCATTGGCCAGTCTATCTTTGCCATCGCCACCAGGTCCTTGGAAACAAACACTAGGAAGAGATGCTTCTCAGCTTCCTAAAATGGTAATATAGAAGTAAGTGGTCATGGTGATAGGATATCATACGAGCTTGTATAACTATCATTATATGGTCTCTCTGTCAGATGATAGTGTTGATTCAATAAATTTAGGCACGTGATTGATTAAAGCTCTTAAAAATTGCAGTAAGAGAACCCAAAAACAGAGCTCTTCTTCTTGAGTGATTCAGCAACAAAGATTTTCTGAACACATTAATCAAGATCTCTTGCTGTAATATTATGCAATAATGTAATATTATGTTAGTGGGTCCCAAAAGAAGAAACTGAAAAAGAAACCGAAAAGTTAGTAAAACAAAAAGGAGAGGGGAGAGGGCTCGGCTAAATAGAAGCTGAGGGGTCCTCTACCAAAAAGAAAAGAAAGAAAAGAAGAAGAAGAAGAGAAAGGGGGAAGAAAGGAAATGAATCTTGGCACGTGCACGTCTCGGATGCCTCGCTAAGCCGACTCAACTCCATAACACAGCACCCGGTAAGAGATCAAGCCCTCGTTTGTCCGATTGAAGTAATTTTTGGATTTAGGATTTAAATTCGAAATTTTTGGAAAACTGAGCGGCGAAGTCTAATTTTGGAGTCGTTGAGACACGTATTTTTGCAAGAATGATAATTTAGGGTGTTGTGGAGCCGTGGGATTTTACGGATCGTGATTTGAGCTTATGGTTTGTCCGAAACAAAATTTCAAAGTTTCCCGCGCACAATGAACAGTACGCGTCCAGCAGCTTTGGCCCCGTATTTTGTCATTTTTCGGCTTGATTTTGGGACGGTCAAGTTGAGATTCTTGTGATATGTTTCAAGGGCTCTCTATTGAATATAAGTACGCTCGGATCGGAGTTCGGAAGAGAAAGTTAAGGCGCAATCAAGTTTTGCACTTAAATTTTGTGTTGCGAATGGCTTGAACAATCGCTTTGGTTATGCGAATTGTTAGCGCGTAGAAGTCCTTTTGTTAAAGTTAAGGCGTAATTTAGTTGTTTCGAAGTAGAGACAGAGTTCTATTAGATTTTAACATTTTTCTCGGTTATTTGTTAGGACCTTGAATTCGACGATACGAGTATCGTTCGTCGTTTGTCGTCGACGACGAGGTGAGTGGTACTATATCTTCTTTGGTTTTATAAAATCATGTCTTGAAGTATGTATATATATATATTAAATCAAGAAGAGCATTTTTATTGCATAAAAGCCAGATCGAGCAATTGCTACTCTTTGGTTGTTTGTAAATATTTGAAAAGCATGTTATACAAGATTTGTGGAGAAACATATATGAAATTGCTTTACGACTGATTTATGGAAATGTTTATGATGATTTGATAAACGGATATGACATGGATGATGGGCTATGTTGCAAAATGTTATTTGTTTGGTTTAAGATATTGATTTTTGGATTTGATTTCTGGTATTGGAGAATGGTTATTTATGCTCAATATGACTGTGAACCCAGTGAGAGGTTTTCGGGGTATGCATACCAGGTTTAGGATATCCTTTTGGGCCTAACCACCGGCTTTGTAGGTGGAGACCTTGCCAAGGGGAGAATCTTGGTCGCCTTGTCACAAGGCGTTGTGTCGTGACCATGGTTAGTTATTGAGCAAAAGATTGATCAATGGATAGACCATTGATATGTGTTTTTGATGGAGATTATTCAATGTACTCGACCATTGATACTAAACTTTTGATAGCAATTTAAATGAGTTTTCCATATTAGTATAAAGCTTTGAATATGAGAAATAGCTTTTATATGATTCGATATGTATTCTATATATTAAATTGGCGTTATGAGATTTGGTATTAATTTGTATACATGCATAGGGGTTGTTCGATCCGCTTAGAAGATATGTACTACTCACTAAGCTGTGGTTGCTCATCCCATTCCTCCTTTAATCTTTTCAGGTTCCTCAGCTAGTGGCGAATAGAGCGAGTGCATAGTCGGTGGGAGCTTTTGGGGAGTTCTATTTTGTTTTTGGTATGGTTCAAGGAAGTGGTGCAAATAATACTTACTAGTAGTTGGATCGTCTGAGTTTTAAACATACATCTCTTTTTCTTTTGGTGGATTATAGAAACTCTGATGTTGCAACCAATTTGTTGGTTTATCTGATATATATATATATATGGTGCGAGATATATATAAGTTGATATCAGTTTATTGGTTGTATTTGAGGCTGCGTTCTTTGTAAAGAAGGACGGCCATGTCATTCCCATTCTTTGTGGTTTTGGGGTGTGACATTTTTGGCATCAGAGCCTAAGTTTTGATCTTTTTGGTGTAGTTATGGGACGTTGTGAGGTTGTGTGATAGATTTTATTTTTGCGTTAGTCTTCTAGATTCTAAGGTGTAGTTTCATTCTTGGATTCAGGTGATCATGAGTACCGACTCTGAGACACTTGCCTCACTTCGTAGAAGTCGCAGAGGCAAACGAGTCGCTACCCCTGAGGCTAGAGACTTGCCTCAAGCTTCTCGAGGTGCGTCTATGAGAAGGAGACTTGAGGACCACTATGATAGGAGTCCTGACTTGCACGAAGTCAGAGAAGAGGATCAAGAGCCAACCCGTTCAACTGAATTTGAACAAGCGATGATCCATTGGTATCGCCAAGCAAAAGAATTAACTGGAGATGGAGCGACTGGTTCAGGCACTTTTGCCCATTTTAGAAAGGCGAAACCACCCACTTTTGATGGGAAAGCTGATCCTCTTGCGGCTGAGCGTTGGATTAAAAAGATTGATGGGATCTTTGAAGCTGAAGAGGTTCCAGAGGATCGAAAAGTTAAATTTGCCACCCAATACCTGGAAGGTGAAGCAGAGTTTTGGTGGGATGGAATGAAGCCAAGTCTTGGAGGTAGGGATGTTATCATATCCTGGGAGGACTTTAAAAAGGCGTTCAATGCTCAATTCTTCCCAAAGTCATTCCAGGCAAAGATGAAGGGTGACTTTGTACATGTATCTCAGAGTGACTCCACAGTTTTGGAGTATTCAGTCCGCTTTAATCAATTGAGTAGATTTGCGGAGCACTTAGTAGCAAATGAGGAAGATAAAGCCGACCATTTCCTAGGAGGGCTCCGACCTGAAATTAATTCTGCACTTGCACCTTTCGTATTAACAACTTATAAGGATGTGCTAGAACGAGCAATCAAGGTGGAACAAAGCATTCTGAAGCACGGCACACAAGGAGCGCCTCAACCCAAAAGGTTTAAGCCCACAAATGTGCAAGGTAGCCATACTGATGGTAGTGGAGGGCGAAGAAGTTTCAACCGGCCAGGACAGTTCAAAAATCCAAGTAACCAAGGCCCTTGTAATACATGTGGAAATTATCATCACGGTGAGTGTTATCGGAAAATGGGAGTATGCTTCTCATGTGGGAAAGCGGGACACATGCTGCGAGATTGTCCTATACGAAGGAATCCTCCTATTGGCAATAGATCATGTAATCTATGTGGGCGACAAGGGCACCTAGCACACCAGTGTTTCAGGCGGAGGAATACCCCTTTTGTTGGTAGGCCCCAAGAGAACCAACAAAGACAAAGTACAAGCGGGAAAGTTTTTGCAATGACGAAGGAGGATGCGGCAAAGCATCTAACGCGGTGGTTGCGGTGTAATATTTCTATTGCCTCGCATTGTGCTTATGCGTTATTTGACCCTGGTGCTACACACTCCTTCATTTCAACTGAATTTGCAAAGAAGCTTGATGTGTTGCCTGACCCTCTTGAATGTGAATTATGCGTTGATACTCCTACTGGCGATTTCTTAGTTGGTCATCATGTGTTCAAGAGATGTGTGATTCGGATTAACAATGTTGAAATGCCTGTGGATCTAGTGGAGTTAAATATTCGAGATTTCGATGTTATTATAGGGATGGATTGGTTATCCACCTATCGTGCTATTGTTAACTGTTTTTCAAAGAAAGTTATATTTAGACTTTTGAATCAACCCGAATTCTCTTTTTCGGGAAGTTCTGAAAACACGTCTCCAAGGTTGATCTCGGCTTTGCAAGCGAGGAAACTTTTGAGAAAAGGTTGTTGTGGTTATTTAGCTTGTGTAAAAGACACAAGTAAGGTTGTAGTAAAGTTGGAAGATGTTCCTGTCGTTAGAGAGTTTCCAAGTGTATTTCCTGAGGATTTACCAGGCTTGCCTCTTGATAGAGAAATTGAGTTTTATATTGAATTAATGCCCGGTACAGCACCAATCTCTAAGGCACCATATCGGATGGCACCCACTGAATTAAAAGAATTGAAAACGCAGCTACAAGAGCTTTTGGATAAAGGTTTCATTAGACCCAGTGTTTCACCTTGGGGAGCTCCTGTTCTATTTGTGAAAAAGAAGGATGGTAGTATGCGGCTTTGCATAGATTACCGAGAGCTTAACAAGGTAACGGTCAAAAACAAATATCCTTTACCTCGGATTGAGGATTTATTTGATCAACTTCAGGGAGCTCAGGTATTTTCCAAGATCGACCTTCGTTCTGGGTATCATCAGTTGAAGATAAAGATAGATGATGTGCCTAAAAGCGCTTTCGAACAAGGTATGGCCATTATGAATTTCTCGTCATGCCTTTTGGATTAACAAATGCGCCTGCTGCCTTCATGGACTTGATGAACAGGGTGTTCAGGGAATATCTAGACAAATTTATTGTGGTGTTCATTGATGACATCCTAGTATATTCGAAGAGTTCAGAGGAACACGAACAACACTTGAGATTTGTCTTGCAGACTTTGCATGAAAAGAAGTTGTACGCCAAATTTAGTAAGTGTGACTTCTGGCTTGATCATATAGAATTCTTGGGTCATGTGATCTCGAAAGATGGCATATCAGTGGACCCAAAGAAGGTTGAAGCAGTTGTTAAATGGAATCGTCCAACAAATGTTACAGAAGTGAGAAGTTTTCTTGGGCTAGCCGGCTACTATAGGCGATTTGTAGAGGGGTTCTCAAAGATTGCTGGTCCACTTACTCGTCTAACTCAGAAAAAAGTTAAATTTGAATGGTCAGACCAATGTGAACGTAGTTTTCAAGAGTTGAAGAGACGGCTGGTGTCGGCTCCTATTCTAACTCTACCGTCTGGAAGTGGTGGCTTCGTAATTTACTGTGACGCATCCAAAGAAGGTTTGGGTTGTGTTCTTATGCAAGATGGCAAGGTTGTTGCCTACGCTTCGAGACAATTGAAATTACATGAGAAGAATTACCCCACTCATGATTTGGAGTTAGCGGCGGTTGTGTTTGCCTTGAAGATATGGCGGCACTATTTGTATGGTGAAAAATGTGAAGTCTTTACCGATCACAAGAGTCGAAGTATATCTTTACTCGAAAGAACTAAACATGAGGCAAAGAAGATGGCTAGAACTTTTGAAGGATTATGACTTGTCCATTAATTACCATCCGGGTAAAGCTAATGTGGTAGCAGATGCTTTGAGTCGTAAATCATCTGGAAATATGGCAGCTTTGCTCACTTCTCAGAAATCTATTCTTGAAGATATGAGGAAGTTAGACTTGGAGGTGTTGGTGCAGCAGCTTGGTGCTCAATTAGCTAATCTTCAAGTACAACCTATGTTGATTGACAGAATTAAGGTTAAACAGAATGAAGATCCACAATTACAAAAAATTAGAGAAGGTGTGGAAGTTTGGAAGACAAGCGGATTTTGGTTTACACATAGATGGATCCTTAAGGTTTCGTGGTCGACTATGTGTTCCTGAGGACTCAAATTTGAAAAAGGAGATCCTGCAAGAAGCTCACAGTACTAGATTTTCAATTCATCCGGGAAGCACTAAAATGTATAGGGACTTGAGAGAAAACTTTTGGTGGATCAACATGAAAAATGATATTATAAAATTTGTCGATCAATGTTTAGTTTGCCAGCAAGTGAAAATTGAGCATCAGAAACCAGGTGGGCAGTTGCAACCCCTAGAGATACCTAAATGGAAGTGGGAGCATATTGCCATGGACTTTGTAGTCAGTCTACCGAGGACGCCAAGTGGTAAGAATGCTATATGGGTGATTGTTGATCGATTGACTAAGTCCGCTCACTTTTTGTCATATCGATTTGGCCTTTCAATGGAAGATATGGCAAAGCGATATGTTAATGAGATAGTGAAGCTTCATGGAGTTCCAATAAGCATTGTTTCTGATAGGGATCCTAGGTTCGTGTCTAACTTTTGGAAGAGTTTGCAAGGAGCATTGGGCACTAAACTCAACTTGAGTACAGCTTTCCACCCACAAACAGATGGACAGTCAGAGAGAACGATCCAGACATTAGAGGATATGTTGAGATCATGCATCATTGACTTCGGCGGTTCTTGGGATGAACATCTACATTTGGCAGAATTTTCTTATAACAACAGTTATCACTCCAGCATTAAGATGGCACCATTTGAAGCTTTATATGGCCGAAAATGCAGAAGTCCTATTTGTTGGGACGACGTTGGTGAGAAAAGACTAACTGGCCCTGAGTTCATTCAACAGTCAGAAGAGAAAGTTAGGTTGGTTGGGGAACGTCTCAAAACGGCTCAAAGTCGTCAGAAAAGTTAGGCGGATCTGAAAAGACGCAAGTTAGAATTTAATGTGGGGGATCACGTATTCTTAAAAGTTTCTCCTACGAAGGGTGTAATGAGATTTGACACACGTGGGAAGTTAAGTCCAAGGTACGTGGGACCATTCTTGATCTTAGAGAGAATTGGTGAACTCGCTTATAAATTGGCTTTGCCACCGGCATTATCAGGTGTCCATAATGTGTTCCATGTCTCTTTGTTGCGGAAATATGTTCCAAATCCTGAACATGTGCTAGACTTTACACCACTGAGATTACGGGAGAACTTGACATATGAGGAGCAGCCTATTCGCATTGTCGATAGGAAGGATCAGGTATTGCGGCGACGAACCATTCCTTATGTAAAAATACAATGGCAAAACCATACCGAGAGGGAGGCTACTTGGGAACTTGAGGAGGAGGCAAGACACAAATACCCTCACTTGTTTCATGATTAAAGTACATGTAAATTTCGAGGACGAAATTTTTTTAAGGATGGTAGAATGTAATATTATGCAATAATGTAATATTATGTTAGTGGGTCCCAAAAGAAGAAACTGAAAAAGAAACCGAAAAGTTAGTAAAACAAAAAGGAGAGGGGAGAGGGCTCGGCTAAATAGAAGCGAGGGGTCCTCTACCAAAAAGAAAAGAAAGAAAAGAAGAAGAAGAAGAGAAAGGGGGAAGAAAGGAAATGAATCTTGGCACGTGCACGTCTCGGATGCCTCGCTAAGCCGACTCGACTCCATAACACAGCACCCGGTAAGAGATCAAGCCCTCGTTTGTCCGATTGAAGTAATTTTTGGATTTAGGATTTAAATTCGAAATTTTTGGAAAAATGAGCGGCGAAGTCTAATTTTGGAGTCGTTGAGACACGTATTTTTGCAAGAATGATAATTTAGGGTGTTGTGGAGCCGTGGGATTTTACGGATCGTGATTTGAGCTTATGGTTTGTCCGAAACAAAATTTCAAAGTTTCCCGCGCACAATGAACAGTACGCGTCCAGCAGCTTTGGCCCCGTATTTTGTCATTTTTCGGCTTGATTTTGGGACGGTCAAGTTGAGATTCTTGTGATATGTTTCAAGGGCTCTCTATTGAATATAAGTACGCTCGGATCGGAGTTCGGAAGAGAAAGTTAAGGCGCAATCAAGTTTTGCACTTAAATTTTGTGTTGCGAATGGCTTGAACAATCGCTTTGGTTATGCGAATTGTTAGCGCGTAGAAGTCCTTTTGTTAAAGTTAAGGCGTAATTTAGTTGTTTCGAAGTAGAGACAGAGTTCTATTAGATTTTAACATTTTTCTCGGTTATTTGTTAGGACCTTGAATTCGACGATACGAGTATCGTTCGTCGTTTGGTCGTCGACGACGAGGTGAGTGGTACTATATCTTCTTTGGTTTTATAAAATCATGTCTTGAAGTATGTATATATATATATTAAATCAAGAAGAGCATTTTTATTGCATAAAAGCCAGATCGAGCAATTGCTACTCTTTGGTTATTTGTAAATATTTGAAAAGCATGTTATACAAGATTTGTGGAGAAACATATATGAAATTGCTTTACGACTGATTTATGGAAATGTTTATGATGATTTGATAAACGGATATGACATGGATGATGGGCTATGTTGCAAAATGTTATTTGTTTGGTTTAAGATATTGATTTTTGGATTTGATTTCTGGTATTGGAGAATGGTTATTTATGCTCAATATGATTTGTGAACCCAAAGTGAGAGGTTTTCGGGGTATGCATACCAGGTTTAGGATATCCTTTTGGGCCTAACCACCGGCTTTGTAGGTGGAGACCTTGCCAAGGGGAGAATCTTGGTCGCCTTGTCACAAGGCGTTGTGTCGTGACCATGGTTAGTTATTGAGCAAAAGATTGATCAATGGATAGACCATTGATATGTGTTTTTGATGGAGATTATTCAATGTACTCGACCATTGATACTAAACTTTTGATAGCAATTTAAATGAGTTTTCCATATTAGTATAAAGCTTTGAATATGAGAAATAGCTTTTATATGATTCGATATGTATTCTATATATTAAATTGGCGTTATGAGATTTGGTATTAATTTGTATACATGCATAGGGGTTGTTCGATCTGCTTAGAAGATATGTACTACTCACTAAGCTGTGGTTGCTCATCCCATTCCTCCTTTAATCTTTTCAGGTTCCTCAGCTAGTGGCGAATAGAGCGAGTGCATAGTCGGTGGGAGCTTTTGGGGAGTTCTATTTTGTTTTTGGTATGGTTCAAGGAAGTGGTGCAAATAATACTTACTAGTAGTTGGATCGTCTGAGTTTTAAACATACATCTCTTTTTCTTTTGGTGGATTATAGAAACTCTGATGTTGCAACCAATTTGTTGGTTTATCTGATATATATATATATATATGGTGCGAGATATATATAAGTTGATATCAGTTTATTGGTTGTATTTGAGGCTGCGTTCTTTGTAAAGAAGGACGGCCATGTCATTCCCATTTTTTGTGGTTTTGGGGTGTGACACTTGCAAGATATACTTTTGTAACACAGGAAATGGTGAGTGTCAATACTAGCAGAAAAAGCTAAGCGCGTTAGAATTTCAGGCTCCATGGGACAACAAATGGTTTCACAATGCCAGACAACACTTACAGCTACAACAAATTTATGAGCAGAAGTTGACTAAGCCAAAAAAAAAAAATGTACACATACATGTCGGCTAGAAATGTTTACAAAACAAAACTATGAAGACAACATTCTCAAATCCATGACAAACCTTTGCTTTCAATGCACCAAAATCTCTTTTACACATATTTTGGAACTTGTATCCAAGTCCAGCAACCATGCCCCAATTAGGGATCACAGGCAGAGAGGCTACTCAGGGTTAAATGAGGGGTCTAGGCAATCGTTCATAAAAAGTGACACTGATAAAGAATATCAACAAATGTTCCCACATAATCAGACCTGGATACTGAGGCATAACCGCTCTGCAAGTCTCTTTAAGGTAATCCTCGAGCAATACTTCAAAACCACGATAATATTCTGCAGAAAATAAAGTAAGTCACATCTGAGCAATACTTCAAAACGACGATAATGTTCTACAGAAAATAAAGTAAGTCACATCCAAGTGATGATCCAATGAAAAGAAGAAAAACCACAAGTTCTGTAATTACATGTTCGATGATTCTCTGAAGAGGCTTCTAGCTAAAGGTAGTTTGTCTCGCCAAGGAGAAGCCAAAATTCTTCTTTTGACTATGATTGGGCCCTGTCTAATTCTCAACAAATGCACCTCCTAGAATGTTTTTTCATTCTCTAATTCATCTTTGAAAGTACTTTAAAGAGGAGTCCATTGGAGCCTCCACCATAACCAATTGTTTCAGCAGCAACCTGCGTTAAAAATATCAAAGGCGTGGTCGACCAAATCCTATGGCACATTATTGAGATATTGCAAGATCTACAATCAATTACCTAGAACAATTCAAAGATGGTACCTGAATTGGGAAATTTCTGAGAGATGTTTATTGAAGTTGCATTAAGAAGGCTTGACTGCATAGGATCATGTGGTGATAGAACCAAGTACTAGCAGATTTTCCTTAGAACCTACATTTAATTAAATCACAGAATGAATAGTTGTGCCCTGAAAAACTCAGTGAAGACTTAACAAGGAAAGAGCTACACCCATATACATAGCACTGGGTTGCCCTTTACTGATAGAATCTCATATATTGCCTTATAGTATCGACAAATCTCAAGGTAATCATTGTTATGTGAGTAATGCCTACATGGTTAACCAGATGAATGTGAGGCAAACTAAGATGCGAGTTCAAATCTATCAGGTACATCTGGAACATCAGAGTTTGCGATAAAGCTAGAAAGAAAGAAGAGTATTTGCCAGATATATAAAGCCATACAAGTTCATGGTTTGAACCACAACCTAAATACTAGGTGGCATTTGATCAGCAACATCAAATTAGTTAAAAGATAGTGGACACAACATTAGAAAAGCAAAACACCAATTTATTATATCATGAGTCATCGTATATCCATTTCAACTCCAAGAGAGACAGAATATCAGCTGGTGCTTGTTCCACAATGTTTTCACCTTCTTTAGCCTTTTTCTTCTGTATGTAAGGATTTGCATCAAACACTCGGGGGTTGATCTTCCTGGAAAAGATATGTGCATAGACATACTCCTTGCACAAATGAACCTGCAAAATCCATCAATCAGAAAACCAACCATAGTAATAATGGATAAATGGCTAAAAGCAATACAAAATACCCACACCCTCCTATTTGCCAATAGAAATGTTGGCCTACTTCCACACCCGATATATCATATAACCCTTTTAGTGTGTTGGTGGAACATGATAAAACATTCATATTGCCCTCTGACAGAAATAGAACTTTAAAGGGAATTATTTTGATTCAACCATCTCTTTTTCGACTTGCTTAGTTGAATTTTCTATTTTGGATACCGGATAATAAACCAATAAAATCACCATTGGAAGATCCTGAATTTCCCCCATATATTTTGAACGTGATGTGGAAACAGGGGTTAGGTATTTCGGACTGTTTTGATGTTATAGGGTCCTCCCTAGATATAGAGAAAAAGATCAGGGCATGCTAATAGCATTGGATAATACTCAAAATAAGGTAAGAAAAGAAGAGTCTTCTTCTAGTGGGCTCACTTATCAGATTCCATTGTGGAAGACAGAATTTTTTCTGAAGAATTTGCCATGATATATCTGATCCATGCATAATATCATGAAAAATGGATACAAATTTTTGACTGCTACTTAGTATCGGCAATAGGTCTGAAAAAGTATCTAAAAATATCCAATTTAGATATTTGTACCCTGTCGAGGTAAGGAACCATGGCATATATGTTTGGAATAGATTCCATTTTGAGAGAGTTGAAAAAGCACTATCTCGTTGAAAGGTTCTATACATCTGTCCTTTCTCAACGCATTTCTTTAGACAAAGACTCCGTTTTTTCCTCTTTTCGGATGGTAAATATTTCTCAGAACATGGAGTGTGAATCAAACCCATGTTTGAATTGAAATTGAGATACTGATACTTTGATTCAGGGAACAAATTCAATTTCTTCATCATATGATTCGATAAAATATTTTGAATCTATGTCGAATTGGTAGATAATCTCAATCAAATGAATTTCGTTTTAATGGGAGTCAATTTATTAATTAATTAGGGTCAGCCTTGAAACAATTCATTGCATTGCTATTTATCAAATCTAATTTTGACCCTATACTATCTAGGTAGGTCAAATTTTTCGTTACTGAATGAACCACACTAGCCATTCAGAGTCTACTGCATAGATTTCTATAAATAGAATCTATAGATATTTCAAAGGCAATTTTTTCCGTCTTTGCCATCGCTCCAAAAGTTTCTACCCGCATTTCAAACCCGTCATAGGAATGTTGGACAAGGGAAAACCAATTACAAGATCAGTGACAACATAAGTTAACTTCTAGTTATCCTCAATTCTTGCATCAAATCAGTAGCTTCTGCTACACAACCCTGTTCTTCCTTTATTTTTGCGAGTTTCTTGATCAACCGTGCTCTCTCAACTTCAACATATACTTGAGTTACGAAACTAGCTACAGAAATCACGAAATAAAAGCAGATTGCTGATGAACATAAGCTGCAACAGGGTATGATTTCTCACATATTCACCTTCCTAGCAACAACAGAGTTAAGTGTCTTAATAAGCTCTATCTGGGTCTCAATATCAGGTGTCTCGTCAACATATTACAAAGCTTGCTGCACCATTGCTGTCACAACCTGTGGATAAGAAAACAGTGACATGTAGGTCACTATCCAATCAAGTCAATGACTTGATTATGCCTAGATCACAATTAAAACTTTGAATTGAACTATTTGATTAACAGCACAGAAAATTTGTCACTCTAGAATGAAATTATGGTAAAAAAAGGAACCAAAAGGGACAATAGCAAGGTACAATACAAATACAGGTATCTCTATGAAGAGGATACAAGCCAATTGAAAACTCGCAAATAGCACAAGCACTATAAGATCCCCATAAAGGATATGTCATGAAATGTATCGTGAACAAGACATGAAAAAGAAGTAATGCGACTCATAAATGAATAGGGGAACAAAAAGTAAAAATTTGGGGCAATCATGGGAGAGAATCCAGAAACAGAAGGTGAGAAACTGAAGAGGATTCCACAATACTAGATTCTAGAGGATTCCACCATACTAGATTCTAGAGTACAAGCACCAGGCCAGAGATCTCGCGTCCCAACAGATTGCCTAGAGCCAATTCCCATGTCACTATGCCAGGCACATTCTTTTTTTAGATAGTTATACATAGATGGTATGTCAAAGCTACAAAAAACAACAGTTCATGATCTAATCAGTACATATATGGGAGGCAATCCCTGCAGTATAAAATCAACCCCTTAAGGTAAAGGTTGTTAAGATTGATCCCAAAATAATAGAAATTGGACCATACTTTGGATCAATGATTGTAAGACCCTACAGAAAGTTAAGGTCTAAAGTGATAGATCCTTTATTTATTTTTTCTGTACTATCACCTATATGTTATCTTTGAAAAGAGGGAATGAAGCTCAAAAGTAGAAGGCAAAAGCACTATTATCACCACAGCGGAAGCACATCACTGAAGAAGCTCTCGTACCTCTTAAAGAAAGTTAACTAGAGAAGCATCTAAGGCAAAAGTAAAGAAGAGAATAAAACAAATGCAAAAGCAGATGATGGCAGTGAAAAGAAGAAGAGAGGAAAATGAAAGAAATAGACAAGGTAAAGTGCTATATGTTGTAACATGAAAAAGAATTCCGTCCCCAGCCAGTAGAGGTGGTTGCTGTACAAAGGTGTTGGCATTGGGCTACACCGCTGTTTGGGGAGGCACAGCAGACAGTCCATTTACCTCAACCCAAGCTCTCATGAAGGTTATTCTTACTCCGGCAAAAATCTTATGGATTCTCCCAAGTCTGTATAGAAAGTATCTTCAGCCTCACCCCAACTACCAATCAAATCTTCCATCCAATCTAATTCAAGATGAGGGCAACACCTCATTCTCATTTATAATTCCCTTATAGTTATATCCCCAAAGTTAGCCCTAATTAGCAGGTTTGGCTTTTAGATATTGTTTTAGACATACAATGGGTCATGCACAATGAGAACTAGAGCCTAATTTGGTTTACTATGAGATTGATTGCTAATTAAATAGGCCAAGTAGAATATTTGGGATTGGGATTAAAAATCCCCTCCTACATCTCCAATGATCCTACTCCTGATCCCAACTGGGAATGACTTTTGATGTGACCAAATTCCATCTTTTAATTGCATCCTACACAGATACCAATCCTAAAACAATTTTTAGATCTTGCATAGGTATAATTAATAGTCACTAATTATAATGCTCTGGCTAATCCAGGAGTAACTTATCAGCTTTCAGTAAACCATGACAATGAAATACCATCAACAAAGAGCAAAAATTCCACCATATGACCCAAAAGCAGAGATGAGAAGGCATATACTTGGACAAAGGTTAACCTCGACTACCCCATTCACTCCTAACAATGTGTATAAGATGCTTCTTTTAAACAAGAAAGTTCAGAGCAAGAAAATACAGGGAAAACAATTTAACATGGATGAATATCCCAGTATCAGTGTCATCAAATAATTTTGACTCCTTTGTATCACTTGAAGAGGAAGGCAAAGAGTGGTTTGAGCTGGGAAGACAAAAGTTCATGCTCCAAGAACTAGGTACACAGCTGAACACAATAATCTTGGCTCCTGCATTTTTAATATGACTTTCGCCACCAACAAACCTAACACATGCTGTTGTTCATGCAACAGAGAAACTCCACGGTACACCTTAATTGCAATGGAGAGTTACCACTCGTAATCACAGTTCATCGTTGATTGATTGTATATTAGTTTTTCAGTGGGCAGACGAACATCAATCCCCAAATTAGCATTACGAATCGCTCCTCCAGCACCCAATCTCAATATTTTTTCTTCCCAGTCTCTTTGTTATGCAATAAGTATAATAAGTAAGGCAACGAGGAAATACCTATCCATCTCTATAAAAGATAATGCAAACCCCAAAAACAAATCTACTAAGTAGAATAAGAAAACAAAGAGAAGCCCCAACACCTGACTTCACTAGAAAAGGCAATAAAACAAAATAAAACTACTTGACTTAGACAAAGTGCCTTTTTCTCTTTGTCATCATAGACCAGAGATATTATCAAATTTTCCATCCTTCACTCCCACATGTTTAACTTCAATTCCAAAAGGAGGGTGGGCCCATCTTGTAGAAGTACAAGTTCAAAGTATTTTCCTAGATGGTACCCCGAACAAAAACGTCCACCTTATCCACAGAGCTTTGTGCACTACTTTCCTACTCAGCTAATCCACATGCCACAGCTACTGACTTCTACCTGTTGAGTTCACTGTCTCCTCCAAAGCTAAGCGGTCAGGCGCTAAAGACTCGCTGATATCCTACCAGAAAGGATATCTCCCCAGGCTAATCTCTTTGCTTTATTACATATCACTTTGCATACACATACAAAGGCGCCACCATTAAACTTCCACAAGAATATCAACCCCCAACCTTCCTTCCATCATCATTCAAGAAGAAAAAGAGAAAGCAGAAGTAACCAGGTAGGCGAACCAAGCATCGAAATTGGAAGGGCGAGCTCGGAGGAATAGGCATAAAAGTCCGCGAGCACCATCGCTTTGGAGCCTCTCTTCTTTTTCCTATAGCTGGTCTTATCCGTCGGATCTATCGCAGCACATTAGACGAACAGAAACATCGCCGAGAACACCTAAAAATAGGGGGAAATATGTGGAAAATCCCATCAATTCCCAGAAAACTACTGTGCTGGCTACTACGAGCAAACTAAAATCTCCAATCCGAGCAATTGATGAGCTTGCACGCTGGAGCGACGCTGAGAGACCGCAGGAAAGCTCGAGAGACGTGTGCATGCGTTTACCTGGAGCGGATGGAGAGGGCGTTGCTAGCCGTGGTGTCGCCTCGTCACCGTCGTCGTCGTCATCTCCGCCGCTTCGACCGACCTGCCCGCCTGCCTGCGGTGGATGTGCGGTGCAAATGGTGGCTTCGATCTTCGGGCCTGGGAAACCACCAGGGCAACTGACTAGTAGCGAGACAGAGAGAGAGATTCGATGGATGTCGAGCCGTCGTTCTCTTCTGCTCCCTTAGCTCTTGAGGTCTACTAACGCTTGAATTCTAAACCAAAACTAGTCGAGGACTCTTTCAAGCCAAGTTCTGTCATCTGCGTACGCCTAAAATTCGACATGTCGGGCGATCCTTCGAGAGATGGGCTTTCATATATACTGAATTCTCACAAGTGTTTCAAGTCTGACAAATTCGTCAAGGCTTTCAATTTTCCGCACCTTGCAATAATAAGCTCCGAGAGTCCAATGGGAAGCTCTGGAACACATTCAAGCCGATTGCAACTTTCAAGATGGAGTTTCTTGAGACGGGCTAGCCGGGAAAGATGGGGCAAAGACTGCCCCTGGCAGGTGATCATTAGATCTCTAAAGTCGGAGGACAGTTCTGGGAAATCCTTAAGCTTTTCACAACAAGAAAGGCAGAGCTCCTCTAACGAAATCAATTTGCATATATTACTAGGTGGTCGCCCCAGATTAGAGCAACTGGAAGCGTCCAACTTTTGAAGTTTTACCAACATCCCAATGGTATCAGGCAATTCCGTTATGTCAGTTGACCAAATATACAACACCCTCAGATTTTGTAGATTCCCAATACTTTTAGGTAATTTTGTAATTGATGATATTGATAAGTCCAACTCGATCAATGATGCCAGATTTCCAATCGTGTCGGGGATCTCTATCAATGAGCAGCATTGCTTTAATATCAACTTTTGCAAAGATGCTAGATTGCCTATAGAGTTGGGTACGTGGGCTAACTTTTTACACCAACTGGCATCAATAACCTTGAGCTCCTTCATGGCACCAATAGATTCAGGTAATTCTTCAATTGCTAAATTATGCATGAATAATTGAGTTAACGAAACCAAAGAGCCCATGGATTTAGGAAGTTGAGAAATTGCACAACTATGGAATAATAGATACTCCAACTTCGTTAAAGAACCACTCGAAATAGGAATATCTTGTACACCGCTGTCATGTATGAAAAGGTGCCTCAATTCTACCATTCTACCTATGCCTTTCGGTAGCTCCTTGAGTTTACCACAACCACTGACATCCAATGAAACGAGAGTCTTGATGTCCCCAATAGAAGGATGAAGCTCTTCCAGATTCACACACGTTGAAAAATTTAAAATCTCCAACCTTTTGAAAGTGGACAAGTCGGGAGTTATTTTAAAAAATTCACACTCCTCGAGGTTGAGAACTTTGAGCTCAGTCGCCATCTAGAAGAAAGAAAGGACATGTCAGTGTAATTGGATTGTTGCAACCTATGATTTTCCGTTACTGCTTATGTTTTTGACTTTTTAGAATTCCTCAAAAAATACCCATACTCCCTGACTCCTTCATGGTTGTCCTATTTAATTTTAAATGCCTCTTTTAGTAGAGTTTGGCCATGCCAATAGATAAATGTCTTTTAAGCATATTGATTGCAAAAGAATGTTAGGGTGTACAAGCACAAACTGCATTTATTTCCGAATAACATTTCAAAGGAGATATTTGCTTATTAGACATAAGCAACTTATATTATTAAAAAAGCATATAACAAATCCAAATGAAAGAAAGATGCAATCATTAGCGCCATGTTTTCCTTTAATACTATGAAATTAAAGAGAAATGGCTAGTTTAATTATGGAAATCAATTTTCAAATGTTATATGTACAAGGAAAAAAATGTTAAGTTAAAAAATACTTCAATGCCTTCTTTACATCTTACCTTGAGTGGAACCCATCCTCTCCAGTCCTCTGAAATTGCACTGTGTGACAGATCGAGTACAACTAATTTCTTTGGATGGAAGTTGGTCGCAGTGAAATTCGAGGGACAATGCTTCCATTGAAACCATCTTAATTTAGGAAGTAAGCTTTGGAAATCTCCAGTGAAATTCACACCATCCACTTTAAGGAACCTCAAGTTGGCCATTTTTTAAAACTTTTTGGCAACGTATCTTCTTCCCTTACCATGTTTGCCAAGAGAAAGGGCCTCAATCTTTCTGCTACCCTGCAACTTGGAAACATTGTGGACCATAAGTTTTGAATGATAAGATGAGACCAATTGATATAAAATAAAATGCATTGATTTCAATTTGTTGTCATACTACTATGGCATAGGCTTCTCCCTTTCATTTTTGTGAAATGAAAGGTTGTGATTGCATATTACTTATCTAGTCTATGTAAAGATGAGAAGCTCAAGTAGTCGTTCCTGAACTTTTTCCTCACCAAACTATACCCTTCGCAATTTGCACGTTCTGAATTTCCAGAATTTGCATCCATTTGCAACTACAATGAAAGGCCTCTCTTCATGCATACACTAATTCAAATATATCCATCAAAATTCATGCCCTTTATATGTGAAATATCACTACCTTTACTCCTATCATGTATATGTGAACCGATACAACTCTAACCGTCCAAATACATCAATCAAACTTGCCATTGATATAAGTATCAAAATTAAAGAATCCCAATTGTAGAATTCCCTCACCTTTTTCGTTTACTTTTTTTACAATTCTCCAAATCGAAATGAAAACAAGAATATCATCGCAAAAGGTAAGCATGTGTTTCTTCGGCGAGGGTTTTTCATTATACGTGGAAGGAAAATTGATAATATCAAACATTCTATATATGATTCTTTTTATTGCTACATATGTTTGATGTTATCTTTTCATTTTCGTGTTGATTTTGTTATAGTGAAGTAGTAGTCATCTAAAGTTTGCTCATTTTTACCATAGATTTCTAGAATCAGGCAAAAACAACAATTAATCAAAAAAGTGCTTTCGCTTGTAGAAGCAGCAAGTTATGGGGACTCAAGACTAATACTTATTTTTATTTCAAACAAGAAAGGGAAGATGGACCCACATTCACTGACTAAGAAAAGTAGAGAACATTCATACCTTGCAATTGTCAAGCACATCTAGGGCTTGCTTAGAGATCCACAATCTGCTTCGCTCGTGAGGTTCCCTTGGATTTTCTAGATAAACAATTTCCCTTCCGAGATCTCTCAATTGATCATGCATCGATAGCTCTCCGTATTTGTCAATTTTAATTAGGGACATAAGACTTAATACTTCAATCCCCATCCCGGGGAAAAAATCATAAGCATCCCACATATAAGTTGGAATTTGTTTATGTGATCCGATGAGAAGACATGCTATATCCAAAAATATTTGTTGCTCCCCATAATCTAATGCTTCATAACTTATTTTCAACTTCTCTCGCACTTTTTCATGTGGCAGTTTCTTTAATTTTTTTAATTTAGCTTTCCATACGTCTTCTCTCTTTCCCCATAAGAACGAACCTATAACTTCAAGAGCTAATGGGAGCCTCCTAGTAGTAGATACCACATCACGAGAGATAACCTCATAATCACTCTGAGGAGAATCCTTTCGAAAGGCATGTCTACTAAATAAAATCAATGATTGATCTAAAGATAACTCGTTGAGTTGGTAAATGTAGCCCACCCTACCTTCATCGAGAATGCTTTTGTTTCTAGTTGTGATGATGACTATACTTCCCACTTCAAACCAACTTCCATCCTTGACCAAAGCATTCAAGTGAGTACTATCATCCATATCATCCAAAAGAACTAGGACTTTCTTCCTCATAAATCGAGATTTAATGACATTGACTCCTTCGTCAACATTAGACATGTCACATGAACTTCTTGTTATGTCATAAATGAGTTGCTTTTGTGCGCATTCAATACCCTTATGCTAGGATGTTTCTCGGATATTTGCCAAGAAGCTACGACAGTCGAAATGACTAGAGACTCTATTGTATAACACTTTTGCAAGAGTAGTCTTACCAATGCCGCCCATTCCATAAATTCCAATAATCTTTGTACCATTGAATTCAGCATCTATGTTGCTCATAATCTGTTGCACATGATCCTCGATTCCCACTAACTGTTCGGGGACATTTAGCTGAAAAAGTCTTTTTAACTCGCCCATAACTTTTTTCACAATAATTTTAACCAATGTTCCTTCATGCCTGTCAAATAACAATGAATATCAATTTAGGATAGCAATATGTCTATTCTTTTTCAAGAAAGATCTATATATGAAAAATTAAACAATGTTTTGTCGGAGAATAAGGTACCCGTTATCAATTTTCTCCGATTCCCATCCTTTCAAGGAGCTTACTTCTTTGAGTGCTTCTTCCCATTCCTTCACAACCATTACCTCCATATTCTTTTTATGTGCATCGATAGCTTCTCTCAATCTCCCTGTAGGATGTCGCACTTGTGAGGGTTCCATTTTGTAAAATATGGGCAACACTATTTGCCCTTTACTCCTCTTGCACTTTAACATCTGAACCAGCTCATGAAGGCACCATTTGCTAGAAACATAGTTCTCGGAAATAATTGGGATAGAGATCGTGGACTGTGTAATGCTGCAGAGAAGCTCTGGACCAATCTCCTCACCGACACGGAGCTCATTGTCGTCTCTGAACACGTGAATTCCTGCATCGATAAGACTAGTATAGAGATAGTCAGTGAAATTTTTGCGTGTGTCTATCCCTCTAAAGCTCAAGAACACTTCATAGGCATTCCCATTCGACCGTTTGTCTCCCCCTTCATAATCTCCTACATGCGGAGCATTCGATGAGGAAGACGCTCTGGAATTCGGATCTTCTGAGTGAGTGGGTTCTTCTCTTTTACAATTCAATTGGCAATTTAAGTTGAGAGGGAAATGAAGTGAAAAGAAAAGAAAGGAATTGGAGAGAAAGGAAGAGAACGGAAAGATCATTTTCCTTTTTCTTGATTGGATGTACATCATGTAGTGATTGACCAACAAGATTCTTATTCTGTTTTAAAATAAGAGACTGATCAATAAGAGCCTTGAAAGAAAGCCAGCCTTCAGGGTCCAGATCTGCGAATCGCACAAATGTCTTTCATGACCCAGTTAATTCGAACGAAAATAAAAGAACTCCCACACCTCTTGCTTACTCAGAAGAAAATGGAGCAATCAAAGTAGGAAACAGAAAAGAGCAAGGAGTCGGTCGACTACCGGAGGAGTGCTCAAACAACGCAACCCTGGAATCTTATTCGCTGAGGAGGACTCCTATTCATAAGAGCAAATACAATCCCAAATAGGAATTATACGATACAAAATCACGAAGATTTATCTCATAATCTCTCGTGATTTTGTATATATGAGAATATCACTTTGATTTCTTTTCCAATCTCTCTTGATTTTCTAGACGTGGACAATCACGTTGATTTATCTCCCCATCTCTTTTGATATTTTTTTTTTCTCTTTCTCCCTTTTTTTTTTCTTTTACACACTCACTACTATACATATTCTACTGCAGATATACATAATTGCATTGGCCTCTCCAATTGGGAGTGACCTACTCAACAAAACGGAAGGGTAAAGTAGTGTGAAGCACAAGCTATGCTAGGAATTTGGGAAAATTGGTGTGGCTGGGCAGAGAATTTTTGGAATTAAGTAGTGAATTTCGGTAGAGGTTTTGGAGGATTGACAAAAAAAGTTTCAAAGCTAACTTAAAGGACTGGACAAATGCAGTTTCAACATCTGCTCTTCACCGGTATATGTAATGAAACCCCGTGGCACTCCTATGAAAAATCCTTGTCAACATGATTTATGCTAGATTGTCCGTAGCTCTCATTCGTAGCGGCCGACCTTTATCTATTCACTTTGATAAATGTTGTGCTAAACTCTATTCATTTGTTGATCAATTCATTTTAGGAAACTATTGGCAACTTGTCCTACGTCAACCAATAAACTTTTGAGATTTTCAAAAAAGGGTTTTTACATAAAGAGATTGAAACTATATCTAGATAACTGTTTACACAAACAAATACAATATCACTTCATATATGGAATGGAATTGCTTGCTAAAAATGAAATCGAAATTGGGCCATTACCTAAACCCCGCTAATGAAACTATTATCTCGCATTGCCTATTTAAATAATGAAATGAATATTGGGTTTTATTTTGGATGATAACATATCTATTCAAGTGAATTGCGTTTTGCAAACGCTTAAACTCGAGATATAATTTAACAATGAATTAACCATGAATTTGCTCCCATAAAGATGCAAGCAACTTCCCAAGGGCTTTCGATTGAGTTTCCTCCAAACCCTCATCACCTCATCCACCGAAAGGTGCTGTGCTCACCTTATCCTGTCATATGAATGTGGGGACCTAAATGTGAATATGATTCTCCAAAGTTCAAGAGAATACAAAAGCTGTCGGCTCAGAACCGCAAAAGAGAATCCACGACAAAATAAAAAATCTCGGGCCCACAATGCCAAGCACTTCAATTATGTACTTATTGGAAACTTGACGGTCACATGGCCATGGGTACCCCTCTTCCTTATTATTCCTTTCAGTCTCCAAGCAAACTGCGCAGTAGAATTCTTTTCTTTCTTAAACTAGTCCATTAGTTGGTCTACAAACTCCTTCGTGCCGTCAAATCCTCCTCCTCTTAAAACATATAGACAGAACAAGCTGGAGGAGGAGGATCCGAACGACCGAGTTGCTAGGTTGCGCGACACCTCTGCCTTCCAAGGATCAACTTCATATGTGTGTCTCCATAGTACATTTTGCACATGAATGGACACATTGATTGTTCATCGGAGCATCTTGTGGATAATGGCCGATGTGCATCAACTGGAAGTCAAGTGGAGTTCCACGCACTTGAAAAATGACATTCACGTTTAGTTTATGTCAATCGATAAGGACCCCTATGGCAGCAACAATGCATGATTTACCCTATGCTTGTGGTCTATTTAGCAAGCAAGCACCTTCATGATAAAGGAAAAGCTGCTTTTCTTGGATACATCGAGTAAAGGAAGAGAGAAAAATTATGAATTTCCTCCCACTTCTTCTCGTAAAGGTTACAAAATTTACTTCATTTTGCTCCTCTTCCCCTCCTTCCCAGACAAAGCATAAATATACGTTTTGCCCTTGTGTCTTGTTAGATACTAAATAGAAGAATTTCTTATGCTTGGGAACACAAAATCACACTAAAATTATCCAGAATACACCTGAAAAACGGCATGCAGCTTAAGACTATGAGGCATGAATTGAAGGAAGCATAACGGTCTTGGTTTAAAGAGCTTTCAAAGGTTTCCTCTCAAAAAGCAAGAGCAGAGTGAGTCAAATAATTAAGAGTTGCCTTATTATAGACAATAACGATCTCACAACCACTTTTGCATAGTCAAGTAAGACATCATTACAAGCCGTGCGATCATGTTGTGATGCCCAATAGTTGAACAGGTTCTTTCTTTCGGCCGACGGGTGGACAGGTTGGAATTGGGCTGGCAAAGATTGTCACATATGTTCGGTCAGCAAAACTCGTGCATCACGTGAAGGGAGAGTGGGACATTCCCTGAGCAGTACCCCGTGCTTGTATAGATGTGAATGCGATTATTGATAGTTGAATAGCCACTTAATATTAGCATGACAAGCCATTCTCTTGACAGTAGCATGTGTAACATATCCTGCCTTGAAGGACAATATAATCCAATAGAACAAAACAAACATGTATCATGGCTAATCAGCTGAGAATGGGCTTGATTGAATCTAAAAGCAATTGCACTTTTGCCATCCTGAACCACTTTCCACGGTCTTTTTCATCCTCGACAAGTTAAGTCATCTAGCAGCAGTTGAAGCATCATGGTATGCATTCAATGACCCGCAATCTCCCACAAGCTCCTAAGATGAGTAGATGTCCCTCTTCCAAATCCAACCGTATAAGAGGGGATGTAAGAAGTCAGCCTTCAATACATGCTTAAATGTGGAAATCGACGAAGAGAGTGAACGGAAAGTGGGTTAAGTAAGATCCGCAGGAAATTATATCATCTATCTAGGAGAGCAATTTGAAACCAAGAAATGTATCTATCAATTATACTGGCAAAACGGAAAACCTCATGACCGTCATTCATGTCCAGAAAACAAGAGGGAGAAAACGGATCCCCCTTTTCGTAGGAAGAATGAAGAGATTGTTCCCATTAAATCCACTTGCCAAGAAGTGAAGTGTTTTTCAAAACGCTGACTGCTTGTTCCAACGAAAAATCAGAAAAAGTTGACATCCTACAATCTAGTTAGCGCCTTCTGAATGCAGGGCGGCCTTGCCTTCTTCCCATAAGACTGTCTACCCGAATAAGGCCTCAAGTTGATTAAATTCTTAACATATGCTAACTAATTCGGATTATAATACGTTCCTCGTAACTGCAGGAATATTGTATAAATTTAGATTGGCGTTATGAACAGGGAAATTGCCTTCATTGAATATTAATTCAGGTTGGTTTGTGCAAAATGGCAAAACTCAGAAGTGTTACATTTGAGTCCTTCTCGAAGGGGCAAATTCGAATAGGAGCAAGCAGGCAACAGCAAACTATTAAAAGCTGGCTTTATTTAATTGACCAAGAGAAGAAATTACAACAGCCTTTATCTATTTAATAAAACACAACAAAAATGGAGGACACGGGTTTTTGTCATGGACTTATGACATATTACGTACTTGAAACCATACTTGCCTAAATCATGAAATCGTTAATGTCATGCTCTAAGGTATAGGTATACCAAAATTATTTTTTCATGACAATAATAGACTCCCGGAAAATAATTTCTGATGTCATGCTCCAAGCCTTGATTTTATAATTTTTCCCGATCTTTATACTTAAATTTTCAAATGGCCAATCAGATGCAAAAGTTACTATTTACACGTCCTTTCCTAGACTAAATCCCAATTTATAGGATGCTCCTATTCAAATTCCCAGAAAAGATTAGCTCTCTACTTTTGCTGGGATGTAGCGATAGAAGTTTCAAGAATGCAAAAGATATTATAGGAAAAAACATGAAATGCAATTTTCACATTGTATAGTGTATTTGTTTTCTCCAATGATGCTTTTAATAATTGGGCAAAAAAATTGAAATCCAGGATGTAATCAGAGCAAAAAAAAAAAAAAATTGTCATTAATATTTTTCTATCAACACCTTATATATCTAAAATGGAGTTTCTTGATAGTGACTTGTTAGGCTAGTTTTCTCGAGGTGGGGCCTGCATTTCTTTGGTTTTTCGACTGTTAATTTTATTATAGTCATGCATTAAGTATGATTGATATTTTAAGAGCAATTCTTGCGATAAAGATATAAATGTATTTAAACAGACTTTCAATATACATTTATTAGCCATTTATTGATTCAAAATTAATGATTCCACATTCATAAACTGTGCTTCAAAATATTGCCATCCAAATTCTGAATTCAAACTCAATAATATATTAACTTTGTGGAGTAAGAAGTCAAAATTAAAACTCGGTTTAATGTGTGCAAATCTTACTTCGGAATAATTATTTGTGATAGGTTAATAAAAAAAGAAAGGTTATGCAAAATGTTAAAAATCAATTCTGAGGAGAGATGTGGATGTGATTGGGATAAAGGTGTGATGACTATGCTATCTTAAAAGTATGGTGTGGCATAGAGAAGTCTAATTTGAGAAATAGCTTCAAGGGAGATCTTTTAGTACTCATCCAGAAGACACAAAAATCCCAGTTGCTTTTGCTTACTCCTAGGAGCTATCATTCTCCAAGTCATAATCGTCTTGCAATCGTTTTGTACGGTGGATATTTTTAAAATAGCAAGTAGTTACATAAAAAGAGTTAGAAAATAACGTTCAATTCCATTATTATTCCGAACCCCATGGATATTTCTTTTCTTTTGTTTAAAATAGAAAAATATGTGAGTTTCAAGGAATAGAGAGTAGGTATTAGGATACCTTGAGCTTCTCATTTTCATATATAAGTATATCTTTTTTTGTTCCTTGATAGTTTATAAGGTTGTTCAACATTTATTTTGCAATTGTAATTACATGCTCTCTTTATCCAATTGTTTACCATCAATCAAAAAATGACTGCAATTTAAGGAGAACATACTCAAAAGAAATATAAATAATTTCGTCTCATTTTCAAGAATGCTTCCAAATAAAAGAAATAAAAAAAATTCTTTCGAAATCCACAAGACCGATTCCTAATAATAGACCGGTCTCATGAAAGTGTCCTGTCGGAGTGGGCCCAAATAAGTATTACTGGATAAAAAAGAAAATAATTTATTTTCTCTGTGTACGAAATTCCCAAGGAAGAAATCATAAGGCTATTCTGTGGTGATGGAACTGTAACAAGACAAGTTGGAAAGAATTAGCCATGAATGACGATGATTTTTGTTGTAATCTAAAGGCATGAGCACGTATGAAAATACTAATTATGTCTAATTAGTATCTCATAAATAAAAAATATAAATTATTTTCTTGCATATAAGTAAAAATTGCTCTTCAAGTATTTATTTAGAAGAGCCAATTATGTGAATCTCATATTGATTATAATTTCAATGGTTGAAATTAATAAGATTTTTTTTTTGTCTGAAAATTAACAAGACTATTGTGCACTGAAAGTCATGCTGTTGATTGCTTTTCTTTTCATGCCATCAGAATCGTGGGGGCAAAAATTCAGAAAATAGAAAGAAAGAAATATCGATTCTAGGGCCTCTAAAAACTGTGAGGAAGATGGGGCTGTTTTTTGAATCCGTGTTTTCGCACATTGATCATGCCATATCCCTTGTCATCCATCCAATGCAAGTGTTTCAATGTCATCCGTTTATTTAATTTGTGTCATCAACTGTTCAATCAAAATTTTGTTAGTGTCAACTATCAATTGAGCATAATAAAATTGTTAGGTTTAAAGCCACTATTAGATCGTCCCAAAAAAGTGAAAGATATGAGAATATATGGTACGTATATTGCAACGTATTGTATTACGACATGTCATGATAATTAAGAATGAGAATATAATGTAAAATAAAATTGTTTTATGACATCACGATGTATTACCATAACCAAGTGTTGATATGATGCAAAACATGGATGTGCGCCCGAGTATTTTTGGATGATGAATAGAATAAAAAAAAAAAAAGATGATGAAGTTAAGAAATAAATGACATCGCAACACTCTATGAGGGCAATTATTGCACGCATAATTTCCACGGGATTGCGCAGGAGGGGCGAAGAGCCTACGAAGGCGCTCTTTTTCGAAAGCAATGACTTGACTTCAATTTGACTTGCCTTTTCTATTAATAGAACAATTAGAAAATAAAAAGCAAAGGGCAATCACTGTAGGTGGGTTATTGCACGCATAATTTCATTAGCATTATGCGGAAGGTGTGTGCCCCCCACACAGGTGCTTTGATTGATTGACTTGACTTGCTTTTCCATTAATAAATGGAATCATCGGGGAAGTGTAATGGGAAGGTGAAGAGAGCAGGACAGCACGATTACGTTATTGCATGCTAAAACAGAAGGGTAAAGTAGTGCGAAGCACGAGCCGAGTGACGAGTTTGGGAAAATTGGTGTGACTAAACAGGGAATGAAATGGAGTAGTGAATTTCGGTAAAAGTTGTGGAGGATTGACAAGAACAGTTCCAAAGCTAACTTAAAGACTTGGACAAATGCATCTTCAGCAGCATCTGCTCTTCACCGGTTTCTATAATTAAAACCCGTGGCATTGCTATGAAAAATCCCTATCGACATAATTTACACTAGATTATACGTAGCTCTTGCTTGTAGTGGACCGACCTTTATCTATTCACTTTGATGAATGCCGTCCTAAACTCTATTCATTTGTTGATTGATTCATTTTAAGAAACTATTCGCAACTTGTCCTACATCAACCAATAAACTTTTAAGATTTTCAAAAGAGGGTTTTTACATAAAGAGATTGCAATTATATCTAGATAATTGTTCACAAGAACTAATAGAATATCACTTCTTTTTATGGAATGGAAATGTTTGCTAAAAATAAAAATCGAATATAGGTCATTACCTAAACATTGATTGTTAAATTGAATGTATGTGGTTACACAAATCCTACTAATGAAATTATTATCTTGCATTGCTTATTTATATGACGAAATGAATGCGATTTTTTTTTTTTTGGATGATAACCGATCTATTCAAGTGCTACTTTTTTTCAAATGTTAGACATCCAGCTAATTTCGATTTCAATTTCATGACATTTTTGACGAAAATCACTTGGCAAATTGCACCAGAAAGGGTCATGAAGTGACCGTGAATTTTCTCCCATAAGATGCAAGAAACTTCCCGTGGGTTTTCGAGCGAGCTTCCTCGAAACCCTCGTCACCTCCATGCTGTGCTCACGTTATTTGGTTTTTTGGATGTGGGGTCCAAAATGTTATTATGATTCTCCGACGTTGAAGAATGTACGAAAGCTATGAGATCCAAAAGAAAATCGACAACTAAATATTTCGGGAAGACGAATAAAATCAAAGGTTAATATCCTGAAAAATCTTAAATTGGTACGACAAATTTACCTCAAATTGATTTTTTTAACTACTAAAAATCCCAAACTTGTATACCTTTGACAAATTTGTCACAAATTTATCAGTACACTTGTGACAAATTTACCATCTGTTAGTTTTCGTTAAATTTTACTGTCAAATTATTAAGTTAAATGATACATGACAATTGATTGATATACCAATTTGGGATTTTATGCTTCATTTGTTACAGTTTACAATTTTTGCGATTTTCTTGTAGTATTAATCCAATTTAGCGGAACGGAGGGTATATTTGTCACAAATTTACTATTTTGGGGTTTTTTGCGGTCGAATAAATTAGTTTGGGAGTAAATTTGTCATAAATGTACCAGTTTAGAGTTTATTATGGTCAGTCGGGGTAAATTTGTCATAGGTGTACCAGTTTGGCGTTTTTCATGATCAAAAAAATAGTTTATGGTAAATTTATCGCAAGTGTACGAATTTAGAGTTTTTCAGGGTATTAACCCTAAAATTAACACTGACACAAATTCCGCAGGAAATGGATGCACAATTTTCGTGAATTGATGACTACAAATGAGCCCTAATTCTACCTTCTTCTCGGTAGAAATTAGTCACAAAAAAAAATGATAAAATGAGAGCATCTTATGCTGCTTCTGGACCTTCCATGGGTTGTGCAACTTGAGTGGGTTTGAAATTGGACTACGAAAGAAAACCAAAGATATATGCACATCTCTCTAATAAAAAAAAAAAATGCTCATTTTGACCAATGCGATAGAATAATATTTGAAAAATGTCTGGTTTGTCCAACTTTATAGAAGGTGACACAAAGGTTAAATATATTTTGGGCCTCATATTAATTACATCAACATAAATTGGAAGCTCAATCCTTTTAAGAGTTTGCATAGTTGGTTGAGAAAGGATATTTTCATATTTGAAACTGTTCTGAATGTGAATAGGAACGTGGTGTTTAATGGGCCTTCAAGTAATCAAGCAGTTGCACCTTGTGCCCGACTATTTTATATAAGCGGTCAGCTTATATTTTCCGGCTCTCTACCCTATTGATTCTCCAGAGCTAGGTTCAGCCCGATCAAATTTCCATTTTTTTTTTTTTTTGATGATGTGAGATTGGATACTTTGGAACACAAATTCATTATTTAATTAAAGCATTTCCATGTTAACCAAAATCCGTCCTAACATTATGAAGGTCGAAACTTTTCTTTAAGCTACAGGCATTGTTCTTTTCAATAGGTAGCTACAACTACAAGAAGCTTCAAAGAGGTTTCCTCAATTTTTTTTTCATTGTCCTTTATAATGTTAGAGGAGATAATTAATAAATTCTAATGCCATTAAATGTCAATGATGGTATGTGAGTCCCCTTTAATTAGGCAAGAAGAATAGGATATTGTGATTTTAGTAATTTCCCACTAACTAAAATGGTCACCCAGAAAGGATTATTTAAGAGATTCATTTGGGTAAGTGAGATAGGTTTTTCATTGCTCTTATTAACAAACACAAATAGAGTATAAAGAGATTAATGAAATGATTAACGCAACAGATGAGAGAGGGTGAATTGATTATTTTAAGAAAATTGAAACTTTTTCATGGAAAACTTGTACAATAGTGTCTTGGTATAAAAGAGCGAATTGGTTGTTTTACTAAAATTAAGTTTTTTTTTCAAGAAGAACGTGGATCATGTATTGCTATAGGAGGAAAACTATCACGCAGATGCAGTACCTTGTATCCAAATGACAATAAAGGAGTTAAGAGAGATTGAAGAGATGCAAAACAGATTTGTACTGAATCGAACTTCCACTTAACCTAGTACTCCCACAACAAGGCTGAGTAATCCTCTTACATAAAGCTCAGTAGATGATTCTATAAAACGTGTACCTTTTACAACACTATGACTCACTCACTTCCTAGATCACGAAAGCACACTTCTACGGAGAATTTGAGCGAACACGGCTAAGGGGCTGCAAAGTTTCTCAGAGATTTGCTGGGTTGATATGTCACCAAAGCTGGAACCTATAAAAAGCGTTATTCATAAAGCATCATTAAATCCGCTAATGTTGATGAAGATTCATCGTCACAGGAGCCGTCTTGCACTCGCTTGGATTGATGCAGGGGCGTTGGTTTGTTCTGGACAGCCTGTGAGAGAACAGTCGAGCATGACAGACAAAACAGCAGGCGGCGGTGTCAGGTTTAAAGAAACGGGACAACAGCAGAAGCGTGGTAGCCTGGCCAGTAGTTCGCTCAAAGGGCTCGACAAGTGCTTGTAATTTCGCCGGGAACCTGCAAAGAATTAATCAAGAGACCACGGGGGCTGCTGTGGCATGCAAAGGACTCGCTGAGGGGTGCTTCATCGTTGTCGGAAATTCCCCAGATCAGACTAGGGCAAAATTAGATGATGAACTGCAGCGGCAAGGAGACGGGCAGTGCCGCGTCGGGCACGAGGCGTGGCTTGGACGAGTGCCAGAGCTTGCTGCTGACCTCCAGAGAAATCGCCTCCCTCTCTATTGGGCACCACACCTCCCACAACTTCTCTTCTCACATTCCATAATCTTGACCGAATTTTCCAAAATGCACGTACGCACATCTACCCCAGGGATTATTGCTGAGTATTAATGATCAAATCTTGGCAATAATATGAAATTACTAACGTGGCACACATGATTTTGGTCGCTCAAAGAATAATGTGCTTGGACAAACTCGCTAAATTAAAGCTCAGAACCATCAATTTGAATCCATCCATCACCGGTCCAATGCAAATACAATAAAAAATAAACCAAATAATAAATGCTCCTAAAGCTATATGTTATGCAATTTAATTCTAATATTTTTGTTTAGGTATTAAAAATTAATCCCTAATTTTTTTCATGCAATAAACAACTAATTGGGCCACCAAAATTTAGGTATTAATAGTGATGCTTATCTATCAATTTACTATCTAATCATGGACAATGTTAAATCAGATAAATATTTGACACTACTACCAGCAGAAACAATTTGAATACCTAATTCCTTCCACCCCCCAGCCCCCCAAAAAAAAAAAAAAAAAAAACAATCTTTCATTCATCAACTAAATGTCCCATGATTCAAATAAAAGTTCGGGTACCATATGATGGTTTCTATAGGAGTCATCCTTGCCCCACTTTGCTCTGAGACCCAATGTTTAAACCCTCAGCATCTTCTCTTGTAAAGAAAGGGGATTTGAGACAACGACCGATTGATGAAATCAATCAAATGTTGAGATTAATAAGCAAAATGTGATGGTTTCTATATTTTGCCAGCCAGAAGATAAAATCGGAAACAAATTAGACGAAGAAATCGTCGTAAGTTGCCACTTGGAAGCATCAATAGTAAAATGAAAATGGGAATCAAATATGTAAAGAGAACTTCCATTAAGTCCAAATTTTAACAAAGTTGTAAAACAAACACATTATCCTCAATATTTCAAGCTTCTTACTGTATTATTACTCACATACATGCCAAGAGTTGAGAGAAATGTCAACTAGTTGACATCGAAACACATTCCGGTGACTGAAAAGTTCAGAGAGAAATGATATCACAATAGTGTCTGTTTGAAATGACATCACAACATAATCCTGGAGAAAAGCTAAGTCTATTGACAATATATAAGCTCCCTAAACAGAGGTTTCTAGAACTGCCAACGGTCAAGATTAAGTCCAAAGGAAACAGGCTCTCTGCTGAAAACAAAATTCAAATGTGAAATGAAATACAAAATAACATTTATTCACCTTTACTTTTGAGAGCTAATGTTATCCCTGATGTTAGAAAAACAGTAACACCAGCAAAATTTGTAAAGAGAAACAGAATTTAGTAACAAGGCGCGCGCTTTTGTTGTAACGAGTGCACATCTTGCTCCGATACCAATTCAATTGGTACAAGTTGGACCCTGAGAGTCCAAAAATCTTCAATTACGAGGAGGGGAAAGAGGATAGATGAAAAGACCAAAATATATTCCTATGCAGAAAGTGTATTCTGTATCATTTCAGTCCAAAACAAGGCCCAGATCTGGTCCACCTGCAAAATATGCTATCAAATTTAAGACAGCTACACGATAGTTCTATGATATCTTTAGTCCCCACTTCAGAGGACAACGTGAAACCACACTCTTCAGCTTCTCTCTTTTGGTAAGAAAGAGGGAGGCTCAAGGGAAGAGAGGTCATTCATTCAACTAAGAACATCTCCAAGCTCTCAAAGCAGCCATATGAACCATAGTTTGCTTGTGGATTTGGTGGCAGCTTTCCTCAATAAGATCAAGGAGCTTTTCCAAATCTGTGGCCCACGAGTTCAAGGTATCATTGCGCTCCTTTGTTGTCTGGATACAGACAACTCCTATCGGCAGGTCTATCTTTCCTAATAGGGCTTTGGAAACATCCATTTTGGAGAGATGCTTTTCAGCTTCCCAAAATGGTCATAGAACTAACAGGTCATGCTAATAGAATATCATACAGGCTTGTATAATTACTATTATGCTGTCTCTCTAGCAGATGATAGTGTTGATTTAATAGATTGAGGCATATGAATGATTAAAGCTCTCTACAACAGTGGTAACAGAACCCCAAAAACAGAGTTCCTTTTGTTGAGTGATTCAGCTACATAGATTTTTGAGCAAATTAAGAAAGCTCTAATCACGAGATATACTTTTGTAACACTGGAAATGGTGAGTCATAATAGAACTCCTCCCACACTTCTAAAGCGCATCAGAATTTAAGGCTCCATGGGACAAGAAATGGTTTCACAATGCCGGCCATTGACATTGATAGCTACGACAAATTTTATGAGAAGTTGACTAAGCATAGTGTGTATGCATATATATCGGTTTGAAATATTCATAGAAAAAAACTAGAAGCACAACATTCTCAACCTCAAGACAAGCCTTGGCCTTCAAGGCACCAAAACCTCTTTTCCACTTTTTTGGAACTTGTATCCAAGTCCAGCAACCATAACCTACGGGTATCGGGCGAGAGGCTGCCCGGGGTTAAATGAGGGGTCTAGGCAATCAGTCATAAAGATTGACATTGATAAGAGAAATAAATAAATGTTCAACATAATCAACCTGGATGCTGAGGCATAGCTATGCAAGTTTCCTCAAGGTAATCCTCAAGTAATACTTCAAAACGACAATAATATTCTACAGAAAATAGAGTAAGTCGCATCAGCATGATTGTCACAAAACTGATTAGAGAATCCGCAGCAAGTAGAAAGAGAGAAAGAAGGAAGAGAGAAGGAATAGAGAGGAGGAGGAGAAAGAGAACGTAAAAGAAAGAAAGAGAGGGGTGTAGTTTTTCGTAGTCACGTAAAACCCTACACCCATTATATTTATAGTGAATATAAATTGTATATAACAATAATATCCTTATGTAAGTAAAAAAGGAAATAAAACTCTGATAATAAAGGAAACTTAATAAAGTAACTTAACACTCCCCCTCAAGCTGGAGCATATAGGTTGCCCATGCCCAGCTTGGAACAACCAGCAACAAAAGCAGGATGAAATAATGCTTGGGTAAACATATCGGCAAACTGATCTCTAGAGGCAAAGTAAAGAGTAGCAACCAGCTTCTGCTTCACAGCATCCCGAACAAAGTGACAGCAATCTCTATATGTTTAGTTTGCTCTTGAAAAACATGATTCCCAGCAATATAAATAGTTGTTTGATTATCACACATCATATCAATAGGTTGATTAATCGAAAATCGAAGCTCCTGGAGAAGAGATTTCAACCACAACAATTCGGCCACAGCATGTGCCATAGCACGATATTCAGCCTCTTAGTTTGTTTCTTCCTATAGATAGTAGAGCCCAATCAGCAATCGTAGTAGTAGTCGTAGTAGCAGCAGCAGTAGCAGTAGCAACCACAGTAGTAGCAGCAGTAGCAACGGTAGTAGTAGCAACAACGGTAGCAGTAGCAGCAGCAATAGCAGCAGCAAGTAGCAGCAACGGTAGCAACGGTAGTAGTAACAGCAGCAATAGTAGCAGCAACGGTAGTAGTAGCAGTAGCAGCAATAGTAGCAGCAACGGTAGTAGTGGTAGCAGCAGAAGTAGCAGCAGTAGCAGCAGTAGTAGCAGCAACGGTAGTAGTGGTAGCAGCAGAAGTAGCAACAGCAGTAGTAGCAGCAACGGTAATAGTGGTAGCAGCAGAAGTAGTAGCAGCAGTGGTAGTAATAGCAGCAGTAGCCGCAATAGCAGCAGTAGTAAGAGCAGCAATAGTAGTAGTAACGGTAATAGTTAACAGTAGTAGTAGCAGCAGCAGCTGCAATAGCAGTAGTAGTAGTAGCAGCAATAGTAGTAGGAGTCGTAGTAGTATCACTCATGACGATAATCTCAAGATAAATATATCTACCACAGAAATCTCGATTCAAATAATTATATGCTTGACAGAAACCTAGCAAGACCAGTCAACCATAATCAATAAAGTACTACGATTCTTGAATCCGGTGACTAGTAAGTGTTGTAATCCATATTCACAAACCAAACCTGATGAATCTGATATCTTCTGATTTCATATGTATCAAGACTTGAAGAGAAAACAGATAAAAATTACAGCTTTAGATGGCTGTGCACCAACCCTAGGGGACTCTCAAACCAGCAATAGGATCAAGTAATCAGGTAATTAGACTTGCTCTGATACCATGTCACAAAACTGATTAGAGAATCCGCAGCAAGTAGAAAGAGAGAAAGAAGGAAGAGAGAAGGAATAGAGAGGAGGAGGAGAAAGAGAACGTAAAAGAAAGAAAGAGAGGGCTGTAGTTTTCTGTAGTCACAGAAACCCTACACCCATTATATTTATAGTGAATATAAATTGTATATAACAATAATATCCTTATGTAAGTAAAAAAGGAAATAAAACTCTGATAATAAAGGAAACTTAATAAAGTAACTTAACAATGATGGTACAAAGAAAGCAAGGAAAAAAAATGACAAAGTTCTGTAATTACATGTTTGCATATTCTCTATCTAAGATCTTCTGCTGCCTTCTCAACAAGTGCACCTTCGAGCATGGTTTTCTCATTCTCAAATTTATCTCTGAAATTACTCCAAAGAGCAGTTAACTGGATAACCTCCATTGTGACCAATTGTTTCAACTGCAAACTGCGTTAAAATAACAAAGGCATGGCCAACCAAATTCTATCACAGATTATCAACCTATCACAAGAAAACGTACAACCAAATACTAGAAACAATTCAAAGATGTACCCGATATGGGGAATTTCTGAGACATTTTTAGCTTCTAAAGTATTACAAAGGCTTGACTACAACCAATCATGTGGTGACCGAACTAAGTACCAGCAGATTTTCCTTAGAACCTGCGACTAATTAAATCACGTAATGAACAGCCGTGCCTTGAAAAAGTCAGGGAAGACTTGACAAAGCCTCATATGAAAGAGCTTCACTGGTATTCTCCGGGTTTCCCCTTCGCTGATGGAATCTCACTATCGCCATATAGCAAACCATTGTAATGAGAGTAATAATTACATCATTAACCACATGAATGCAAGGTAAGATGTGTGTTCAAATCCATTAAGTACATTTCTAACATCAGAGTTTGCAATAAAGAAAGAAAGGAAAAAGAGAATGCGACAGATGAATAAAACCATGGCTTGAACCACAACCTCAATACCAGGTATCGCTTGATCGGCAAAAAAATTCTAGTTAAAAATAGTAAATAAGTAAAGCACCAATTCACCATATTGTGGGTTCTTATTATATCCGTCTCAGCTCCAGAAGCGACAGAATATCAGCCGGCGCTTCTTCCATAATACTTTCCCCTTCTTTAGGCTTTTTCTTCTCTTTGGAAGGATCTGCATCAAACACCAGGTGGCTGATTTTCTGGATCTGTGCATGGACATAGTCCTGGCGATCTAAGCTTAAAAGAACCTGCAAAACCATCCATCAGAAAATCGATCATAGTAAGAGAGCATAAACGGCTAAAAGCAATACAAAAATCCCGTACATGTTCAAGGATAAAGGCAATTTTCTATGTATTTGCCAATGCTCCAAAATTTTCCAAAGTAATTCAAATCACTCATAATGTTGGACAAGGAAATACCAATTGCAAGATCAAAGACACCAGAATTCAACTTCTAGCTCCTGCAATCTCTTGTATTAAATCAGCAGCTTCTGCTATAAAACCTTCTGCCTTTGCTTTTTGCCGGTTTCTTTATCAACCGCACTCTCTCAATTTCGACATATAGCTACATAATGAAACTAGCTCTAGAAACCACGAAACCAAAACAGATTGCTCATGAACATGAGCTGCAATAGAGTTTGATTTCAGATTTTCACCTTCCCAGCAGCAACAGAGTTAAGTGTCACCATCAAATTAATTCATTACTTGATTATCTCTAAAGCACAATTATGACTTTCAGTCGAACTATCTGATTAACAACAAGAAAAATTATTCATCTAGGAAGAAAATAGAGTAAAAAAAGGAATTAAAGGGGTAATAGCAAGGTGCAATACAAATACAATCATGAGGATCCCAGCCAAATGAAAAAACTTGCAAACAGCATGAGCACCAGGCCTGAGTTCTAGCATCTGTAGAGATTGCCCAGAACCAATACCCATATAAATATGCCAATGAGATTCGTTTTTCAAATAGTCGTACATGATGGCATATTACGACTACACAAAACAATAGTATAAGATCTAATCAGTACACATATGGAAGGCAATCACTGCAATATAAGTCCATATAAATAAAACCCTTAAGGTAACTGTTGTTAAGATTGATCCCAAATGTTTGAAACGGGACCACACTTTGGATCAATAATCATAAGAATGCACTGCTGATGATGGCAAAAGAAAAGAAGAAAACAAAATGAAAAAAAAGCCAGATGATGGCATTGAAAAGAAGAAGAGAGGAGGGTGAAAGAAATAGACAAGGTGAAGAGCTATATACTTTGACCTAAAAAAAACAAAAAAATTCCATAGCAAGAAGAGATGGTTGCAGCACAAAGGTGATGGCATTGTGCTGCACTGCTGGTTGTGGAGGCACAGCGGACCTCCCATATGCCCCAACCGAAGCTCTCATGAAAGTAGAGCTCACATCCAACTCCAGCAATAAAAGGTTAATTTTAATACAGGTGGAAGCATATGGACTCTCCCAAGTCTGCATGGAAAGTATTTTCAGCCTTGCCACAACCACCTATTAAATCTTCCATCCAATCTAATTCAGGATGAGGGCAACACCTCAATTTTATCTATAATCCCCTCATAGTTCAATCCCCAAAGTTAGCCCCAATAAGTAGGTTCAGCCTTTAGATATTGTTTCAGACGTACAACTGGTCATGCATGACAAGAAATGGGGCCTATTTTGATTTACTATGAGGTTGACTCCTAATTAAATAGGCAAAGTAGGTGGACTGGGATTAGGAATCCCATCCTACATCTCCAATGATCTTACTCCTAATCCAATTTGGGAATGATTGTCAATGCGACCAACTTGCATCTTTTTAATTGCCTCCTATACAGTTAGCAATCCTAATAACAATCATGAAGGTAAAAATCTGGTACAGGTATAATAAATAGCAACCAGTCATAATGCTCTGACTAATCCAGAGGAACTTATCAGCATTCAGCATAGGATAACAATGAAATACACTCAATGAAGAGCAAAATTTCCACCAGCTTCTCACCCAAAAGCAGAGATCAAAAGGCAAATATCTGGACATCGGTTAATCTCGACAATCTAATTTGCTCATATCAAAGGAGTGTAAGATACTTCCTTTGCTACAAGAAAGTTTGGGAGTAACTATATACAGGAAAAACAACAGGTATGAATATCCAAGTATCAGTGTCATCAAATAATTTTGACTCAAGCACTTGACGAGGAAGGCAAAGAGTGCTTTGAGCTAGGAAGACAAAAATTCATGCCCCAAGAATCAGTAGACCACTGAACACAATAATCTTGGCTCCCGCTTGTTTAATATTCCTTTCGCCACCAGCAAACCTGATACATGCTGCGTTCATGCAAGGGAGAAAATCCACAAATGGAGAGGTACAGCCCATACTTATTGTTTATCTTCAGTTTATTAGTATTTTGAATCACTCCTCTAGCACCCAATCTCAATTTCTTTTCTCCTTGGTTTCATTGTTGCGTAAAAGGTATAATAAGTAAGGCACCAAGGAAATAACTATCCATTTAAAACAAAAAGAATTTATCCATATACAAGAGAACTCAAATCTTAAAACAAATCTACTAACCATAATAAAAACAAAGTGAAGCACCAATTACCAACTTCACTAAACCCTGAAAAGATGATAAAACAAAATAAAACTACTTAACTTAAACAATATGCCTTTTCTCTGTCATCACAGACTAAGGACCTCTATTTGTCAATCCTCACTCACGCATGTCTACATCAACTCCAAAGGCAGGGTCCATCTTGTAAAAGTACATCAAAGTATTTTGCTAGTAGTATTTTGCTAGTACCTGCCTTGCCAACTAGATAGTACCACAATGTCCAGCTTATCCACATAGCTTTGTGCATTATTTTCCTACTCAGCTGCAAGAATGATTTCTGTGCTTCATTAATGAGAACTTCCAATTAGTGTTCTTGATAGGAAGCAACATCACGCGATCTTACATGACTTTATGGATCGGGGAGATACTTACTGATAATTAATCTTAGTTAAATGCTTCCTTTAAGTTATCCAGTAATCTTTCAACTTCTATCTATTGAGTTTGCTATCTCCTCCTTTTTTTAATCTTTTGATAGAAAGCCACAACACTAATTGTTTCACTTTGTACTACTTGGGTGCTGAATACTCACTAATGTTAATTAATTTCACTTCCAAAAGTAAATACAAGCATCCTGCCAGAAAGGATATCTCAAGGTTAACTTTGTGCTTATTACCCACTCTTTGTTTGCACATGAGCACCATTAAATTTCCACAGGAATATAAACCCCAACCTTCATTCATTAAAGAGTTCCAGAGGCACATCTTTTAAGCAATTCTTCCAAATCTCGCCAACTTGAATAAATTATTATCCATGGAAAGTTAACAAGGAATAGGTAATGGTGTCAAACCCTGGAAAAAAATAAAAAATCATTTGCAAGATAGTGCATCTGCTAAATCAACAATGTCACACAAATTCAATAATTATGGCACTAAACGAAGAAGTTTATGTAAAAACAATGAAAATCCCCTTATTTAGTTGCTCAATACCATCATCTAGGACTAGGACGTAAGCCAGCAATCAACTAACTAATTACTTGCCGCAAAGCTCACCCCAGCAGACTGGCAACTCAAAAAGCAGGATCCGAATTTCACAGTTAAACAGAGACAGGCAGAGCACAAGGAAATACTTCAAAAGCGTGGCTGAACACATAGCAATTAGCAAATATTTACCCACCAATTGTTCGACAAAATTTCTCACCAAGAAAATGCTCCCCAGACCTGCGTGCATCCCAGGCCCAACCTCATCCCCAGTGAAAATAAACTTACAGAGAACAAAGTTGCAACCGAAACCCAGCACATGGGCCTTACACCTGGTCGACCCAAACCCGCCCTCACCTCTCAGAGTCAAGTCCAGGTCCTCGACCTCCGCAGCAACATCGGGAGTCATGATCTTCTCAATGATCAGCTGCGCGATCCTTTCGCCCACCTTCACTTCAGAGTCGACATCCTCTGTGGTCCACCCGCACCAACGCGGATCGACTACTTCCTTCCCAGACCCCATCTAGGCGCTGGAATAACAAATGTACAAGCGATTCGATTCACCCCTCGTCGATTATCCAAAACAAGGTACAGAGAGAATGTTTCGAGGTAAAGAAGTCACATATTACATATCCGAGCATTATGTTTCCTTTGGGTATTGCGATGCTCAGACCGATAGTGACGAGCGCTTTTCCTCTAGCCGGCACTTACCGTCTCAGCTGGCAACGTTTTTTAATCCAGGAACGAGGAAATCACTCCACATTCAGAAACCTCGAGCTGAAGAAGATGGTGATGGGGGTATGAGTCGATGGCAACACTCCAGTCCATGAAATGGCGCAAAAACCTCGAGCTTTAAGGGAAAGCTGCAACGACTGGGGATAGAACAAGAGTCCTCCTTCGCGAGCATAAGATTGAGGAACGATTGGCTTAAAGCCCACAAACAAGAATGATAACTTTTCAATTATTATTTATTTATTTATTTTTCAAAATTTATCTCTTCTTCTTTAAAGCTTACCACGTTGCCGTTGTCGAAATGCCCACAAATAAAATGATTGCAATTAGGATGGCAGATAAAAGAGGAAAAAAAATTGAAAACGAAAGAATTATATAAAAGAAAAAGAAGATGGGATTCAAGGTTCTGTTAAGAAAATATAAAAAAGAGGAAAACCAATTAGCGTTTTCAAAATTGGTACAACTCCAATTTGCCGAAAATTGTTGACTATAATCGACGAGGTCATCTTCATCAAGTATATGATTGGCGAGTTCATTTTAAAAGATTTTAATAGATATTTTTACTAGAATTGATCGGTTTCGACAATTGCTCTTTTTGATCAATTAAAATTTTGATTTTATCATTAGTTGGTCTTTGTCATAATGAATATAATAAACCTTTTCTTACATTAAATTTGGCCAAACAAAATGTTTTGAAAATTTTGAATATCTCTTTTTGCCAAACAAAAATGTTTTCAATGCTTTATAGCAGCTATTTTTTTCCTTTTTAAAAATTTTAATTAGTTTTCTAAGTCATGACAAAAAGTCGAGATGACAAAATGGATCATATATGGGTCAAGTGAAAGTTAAATATGAGTTAAAAATGGGTCTGAGAAAATAAAACACAAAAAAAGGGTCGAAATAGGTTATTAGGAACCCACTTTAAAGTTTTAACCCATGGCCTTTTTAACTTTATAAAAAAAAATTTTAATAAAAAATCAAAATTTTAATTATTTTTCATATTTTAATTACTTTTCTTTTCTTTTTTTTCTCTTTTTCTCTTTCTTTTTCTTCCTTCTTTAGCCGACGACCGGCAGGGGGACAACCACCACCGGTCGGCGACGAGCCAAGTGAAGCTCGAGCTTGTAAGTAGGTCACTAACGATTAGCAAGACTTAAGCTCGCCGGCGTCGAGCGAGGCCTCGGCCTCGCCGAATTGACGAGATCGAGCCCCGCCTAATCGCCGGTGAGCTTGATCTCACTGTGGCTAGTCGTCGGCCCGTCGTCATGGCCAACGGCTGGTCGAAGAAGAAGAAAAAGAAAAGAAAAAAAAAAAAAATAATTGTTAAAAATTTAAAAAATTATATTTAAAAAAATAAAAATTATTAAAATTGTATTTTTAAAAATATAAATAATATTTTAAAAAAAAATATTTTAAAATTATATTTAAAAAAACTAAAAATTCGATTTTTAAAAAATATTTTAGAAAGAATTATAAAAAATTTCCATTAAATTTGTATTGAATAAAAAATGTTAAAAAAATTGCATTGCATAAAAATGTTTTAACAATACTTTTTTTTTATTATAAAAAATCATAAAAATGAGTTTTTAAGGTTTAGTTAATTTTTTTTTTTTCATGTTACAGTTTTTAGTTATTCAATGGTATGTTCACTTTAAATAAGAGAAGCATGTTCATAGTCTAATTTTTTATAAATATGTTCAAAACGGGTTAAATGGGTCAAATATGGATTGATCCATTTTCGACCCGACCCACCCATTTGCCACCCCTAATGAAAAGAGATCTTCCAATAATGACCAAAATATTTATTGATTGCACGAATAACTTTTAAGTGTATCTTATAATATTTTATGTAATTTTCAAATCATTGACCACATGAACGACGGGAAAAAGTATTGAAAATCACTAATATTTTTCGTTTGACTTATGCTGATTGCTAAGCAAATCTCACGGTGGCATTCTTCAATAAAATGATAAATAAATCCATTTTATTAGGAAAGTACTCGTTATTTATTGGGCATTATTACTTCTACAACTAAAGTTAAAGATGTGCCTACAGCTTTTTCTCTATGAACAAACAAAACTCCCCACGTATGTAGGTTACCTATTGCTAAAATAGACCAAGGATCGTCCCAATCATTTCCTCTTCCCAATATTTTTCAACTTCCGTGACAAAGAATGGAGGAGCTAGAACTCCAGAGAACAAAGGCCCCTTCCCTATTAAAGTATCGACTTCAAGAAAAACGTTCTCCCTTGAAGGGAAATGACAAATAGCATTCATTAGCCTTGCAAGCGCCAGCAAAATTCATAATGAAAAACAGAATTTAGTGATGAGGCGCTTATTTCGATACGAATGAGTGCCCATCTTGCTGTGTACTTTCCAAATTTCTATAATACATTTTACGGTCCACTTTAACTCCAACTTACGATTTTGAGACCTATAAATCGATTTACAATGTCCGTTGAATCCACATGATCTTCAGCATGGCAATGATGTACAAATCCTAACAACAAAACATAGAAATTTACTTTTTGCTAATTTATAGGAATATGAATGGAATTTCTCGGATTTAACTTGGTTAGAGATTTACTACTCGGAACTATTCTCCTATCAATCAAGTGCAAAATTGGAAAATGCATTCAACACAACATTCATGAGCAACTTATAAATAATTGCTCTATTCCTTCTATATTATTTGCGTTGATGTAAACTTTGGATTGTCGTACTTGACACGAGCTTCTTTTTTTTTTTTTTTTGATGACCCAGAGAACCCTGTACAGCCGGTATAACCGGCGGGCAAACCCTGGGGCCGCACAAGGGAACCACCACCCCATGCAAGCGATTAAGACATTAAGCGCCTCCACTGGATTTCGAACCCCTCACCTTGAGGGCAAGGATCAACAGGGCCTTATCCAGCGGAGCCACTGCGGCGGGTGGTCTTGACACGAGCTTTTTTGTACACTTGCAAAAAATGAAAAGAGATGAAGTATTGAAAGCTCTACATAATGATATTAATGAAGTAATAAGCTTTCAGAGGGTAGAGACGAAGGGCTTTTCACTAGAGTTGCTTCTCATCCTCCCATGAGAGTGTGCCATTCATCTAATATTTACTGGACTCGGAGATCTGCATAAATATAAGTGTAATAAAAAACTTAAGGAGTGGATCATATTTTTTTCTGGTTCCATGCAAACATGTTCCATGAAATGAATAAAGTTTTTTTTTTTGGTCGAAAAAAATGAAGAAAGTTAAAGAACTACCCGATGGTTCCCATAGAAGTCACTCTTTTCCCATTTCACTCGATGACATGAGATTCAAAACCTTTACATCTCCTTCGGTAAAGAAAAGGGATTTTAGACAACAATTGACCAATGAAATCAATCAAATGCTAAGATTAATAGGAAATATGTGATGGTGTCAAAAGATAAAAGCGAAAACAAAATAGACAAAGAAATAATCCTATGTTGCCACTTAGAAGCACCTATAGTAAATTGAAAATGGGAAGAGACTATGTAAAGATAACTTCCATCAAATCAGAAATTTTACGATCGTCAAAGAAACACATTATCCTCAATATTTCAAAGCTTCTCACTGTATTACACACACATGCCAAAAGTTGAGAGAGATGTCAAAACCAATTGGAATCAAACACATTTCAGTGACAGAAACTATATAGAGAAATGACATCACAACAGAGTGTCTTATGGAAATGACATCAAAACATAAACTTGGAGAGAAACTATGTCTCTCTTGAGGAGATAAAAAATGCAGTTATCTAATTCAATGAAGCTCCCCAGAAACAGGTTTCTAGAACCGCCGATGGCCAAGATTGGGTCCAAAAGAAACACACTCTCTCTGCTGAAGATGAAATTCAAATGTGAAATGATATAAATAAATAACGTCCATTCGCCTTTTCTAAGGAGAGCTAATGTTATCCCCAATGTTAAAAAATATAAGCACCACCAAAATTTGTAATGCCAAACAGATTTTAACATGCTCATTCTGTTGCATTGAGTGCACATCTTGTGCTGATACTAATTCCATTGGCACAAGTTCTGGACCCTGAGAGCTCAAAAATCTTCAATGAAAAGGAGGGATGAAGAGGAAAGATGAAAAGACCAACATAAATTCCTAATTCCTATGCAGAAAGTGTACTCATTGTATCATTTCAGTCCACACAAGGCCCAGATCTGGCCCCCCTGCAAAATAAGCAATCAAATTAAAGCCAGCTACACAAGAGATATGATAAACATCTTCAGTCCCACTTCAGGCCACAATGTGAAACAGTATTATTCCGCTTCTCTTTTGGTGAGAGATCGAGGGACGCTCAAGGGGAGAGAGATCATTCATTCAACTAAGAACATTATCAAGCTCTCAAAGCAGCCTTATGAAACAAGGTTTCCTTGTGGATTTGGTGGCAACTTTTCTTGACAAGATCGAGGAGCTTTTCTAAATTTGTCGCCCACAAATTCAAGATGATATTGCTGTCCTTTGTCATCTGGAAACAGACAACTCCCATGGGCCGGTCTATCTGTGCCACTAGGGATTGGAAACAACCATTTTGGAGAGATGCTTTTAAGATTCCTAAAATGGTAATATAGAACAATCAAAGCTCTCTACAACAGTGGTAACAGAACCCAAAAACAGAGCTCTTTTCTTTGAGTGATTCAGCTACATAGATTTTCAGAACACAATAAGAAAGCTCTAATCGCAAGATATACTTTGGTAACACAGGAAATGGTGAGCGATAGCAAAACTCCTCCCACCCTTCTAAAGGGCATCGGAATTTTAGGCTCCATGGGACAAGAAATGGTTTCAAAACGCTAGACAATGACACTTACAGCTACAAATTTCATGAGCAGAAGTTGACAAAGTGAAGTCCACACACATATATATTGGTTAGAAACGTTTACAAAACGAAACTACGAAGACAACATTCTCAACCTCATGACAAGCCTTTAACTTTCAAGGCACCAAAACTTCTTTTCCACTTTTTTTTGGGACTTGTATCCAAGTCCAGCAACCATGCCCCACAAAGATCACAAGCAGAGAGGCTGCTCAGGGTTAAATGAAGGCTCTAGGCAATCATTCATAAAGATCGACAGTGATGAAGAATATAAAGAAATGTTCAACATAATCAACCTGTATGCTGAGGTACAACAGCTCTGCAAATCTCTTCAAGGTAATCCTTGAGTAATACTTCAAAAAGACATCTTTTTTTATCAATTCTTCCACAGAAATAAACTCCAAGCTTCCACAAAAGGGTTCCAAAAGCACATCTTTTTAATCAATTCTTCCAAATCTTGCCAACTTGAATAATTCATTACCCGTGAGAAGTTAAATTCAATAGATAATGCAAAAAAAGAAAAAAGAAAAAAGGTGTCCGACCCTGAAAGAAAATCATTTACAATATAGCGCATCCGCTAACTCAACTATGTCACGCACATTCAGTACTCATGGTACTAAACCACCAAGTTCAGGCGAAAACACGCTAATAACCCCCTTATTTAATTGCCCCAATGCCACCCACCTAGGACTATCAGGTGAGCAGGCAATCGAGCAGCCAATTACTCGCTGCAGATCTGAAAGCGGGGACGTGAACTCACTATCTCAATCGGCTCCCAGAAATCGAAAGGGCGCGCTCGAGGAATCTGCGAGAGTCTCCGACGACGATCGATTCGGAGCCCTAGGAGAAGGGGAAGAAAGAGGAGAGAGAGAGAGAGAGAAAGAGCGCTCAGTGAACCCCTCACTCGCGAAAACTTCCACTGTTTTGTTTCTCCCTCTCCTCTCTCCTCCTCCTCTTTGAACACAGTGATGCGAGAGCAAATTAAATTAATAAATAAATAAAAGAGCAAAAATAAATAAATAAATAAATAAAAGAGCACCGGGGAATAAAAATGAAAATGGATGAAAATGGAGGGAAAATCAGGGGATCCGAAAGAGAAGCGAATCGAATCCGGATGGGATTGGCCAGTCAAGGGCCTCGGAAAAGATCCAACAGTTGATAGAGATTCCGGCCCAAAACTTCGCCAGACGGCCCATGGAGCCTGAGAATTACGTGGGTTGGGCTGGCCTTCTTTGCAATGAAGATGAGATGTCCTTCCTTCTCTTTTCTTCCAAGATGACTGGTGAGCCGCAGCCATCGAAAACCATTTGGATTTTACACTTGATTTGACTTTGCATGTGGACAGAAATCAAAAGGGTGGTTGGAAATTTAAGCTGCGCATGATAAATTTTTTATTTCTTGATTTCTCTATTTCTTTGTTCTCGTAAATGGTTTGAAGTAAACTGTTTGGTAACGTAATTTGATTTCTTTATCTCTGAAACAGATTTCTATTCCAAAAATAGATTTGAAGAAGAAATCAGAAGCTAAAATTTGTAACTTCTCAATTTCTGAAGCCAGAAATCAATTTGTGTTTCAAAAATTTTGTCATGCGCACCCTTAGAATAAAGGTGAGAAGCGAAAGCTCACTTGATCAATAAAAAATCGGAAATTAAATAGGATTAGAAATTTAAATTGCTCGAATCGAATATATCAGTGAATTTTGAGCCAACTAATATATTTTCCTCTTAATATGGTACGAGACTACTATCTGTGTCCTTTTTGGTATTCAAATTAGAAAATGAAATTTCATGCCAAAAGAGTAAGAAGAAGCCTTTTAAGTAACCATTCTTGACAACGGTCGGCCGAAAATGTGTCAACTCTAATATGGATCGAAGGACTAATGCTCTTAGGTTCCTAACAGCTAGCAAAAGTTGCAAGCTTTCCATACAAGCTTGAATGTAAACACAACATTGGGTTTCTTAATTGATGTTAGTCGGCTGACGGATGCTATTACTATATTCCCTCATCAAAACATAGCTCCTTTTGAACAACATCTCATTCCATATAGATGAAGTCTGAATTTGAAAATTTCCGAGAGATTCTCGTTGTTCTTTTTCATTGTTCAAATCATAGAGTTGCATTGTGTGGTTTGGCCTCTTTTTACAGTTTCTCAAAAGATTCGCTTGTCATGATGCATTGTTTCGTCAATTCAAAAGGGCAGCTTTCGGAGTACACGGGATGCTACTTGATCAATGACTTTTTTGATCTTTGGCTCGAGAAAATTTTCCTACAACGACGGCTCTGCTATATTTGACACTTTGTCTTGATAAAAGCTTCTTTTGTTCTCGTCATCTTCGGCTTCCAAAATCGCATTTTCTCATGGCTAATTGTGCGGGATTATCAGTGGAATTTGTGAAGAGCATACATAGGATCCGTGTGACGCAACACCGATCTTCTCTCTTCAAGAGAGCTGTTTCTATTGGTTTTCTCTATCGCAAATGCATTTTGCATTTCGGGGCAGATGTTTATGTATAGATGCTGAGATCACACACCGTAACGTAGTTCTCTAGCTTTGAGGGTTAGACGCTTGGTACAAACAAAACTCAATTGATTCCTAAACGACATCAACCGAAAATGCCTTTTGAGTCCCAGTTCTTCTCTGTATTGTTTTGGAAAGACTCACAATGCCCCCGATGCCCTTTTTCACATCGTGCGAGTTATTCATGGAATTCGCGTAGTGTAGATATGGGATCCGTGTGATGCAGTGCTGATTTTTTCTCATCGTGAGAGTTGTTTCTAATGGATCATCTATTCATGTAGAAATTTTGAGTTAACACAATGAAGTGATCTTAGCTGCGATAGTGGTCCAGCGAGAACATCATAAAGCAATCAATTTTATTGCCCGAAGCGGGAATTCAGATGAATCAATATGACATTATATACAAGTGATCTGAGCTGCGATATGTTCTAATCTAGTTATAATACAGAACTTTTATAGATATAAATAAGCCAAAATATTCTGGTCGGTTGCTAGAATGATCAAGAAATTGTATAGAATAGAGACTAAAGAATTTGCGAGATTGCAGTCCATGATCAAATTGTCCTCCTTAATCCAATTATAATTGGTTAGAGCATTGTGGCGTCGCGTTCATTTCCACCCCCATCCCACAATCTGTTTGGGCAACATCCTAGAGTCCGAGTAATTTCACTCCCCTCAAAAGACAGTTGTCAATGCATCATTTTAAAAGGGAATGAACGACAAGTACAAGCTTCCTTCGTTTTTGATCGCAATCTTAGTCATCAACCACTCAAGAAAGTATTAAACTCAGTCGAGGCAACAAAGCTAGTCACTCACTATACAGTCCATGTGTGTCGTTTGCAACATTTGCTTCCCACCTTTGTTTGCGCTCGAAAATCACCCCCTCGACAAAGAATGGAGATCTAAGGGGCGACGTCGACCTGAGATTATGGCACAAGCTCGGCCAAAATGGCTAAGTGCTAATAATCAGAGGTTCTGCGCAAAGAAGGATCCATTGCAACACCACCATGTCCTTTGACTAGGTGAGCCAACATGCCCTTCTCGTTTTGGTGCTCTTCGAGTAGGAATCAAATACTCGCTTATCGTAATTTTTTATGACTTTGCTCTGACCCCGTCCGTTATCGATTACTTGTAACTGCAATCAATCTTGAGCGTCACTCTTCAAAGCCGGATGATCTTCCATCATTTTTGCAGTGCTCAATATAGGTTCCAACAATGGGCAACGCATTTGGGGTCCCAGACGATGTCATCTCTCTTTCTCTTGATATGCAGAGCGCTTCCCTACCGCCATGGTAGTTCGCTGTCCTGAAGCCCTACTTGCCCTTTTCACTTGACCACCGCCCTTTGTTTGCAAATCCCAGCTGATTGTGTTTCCCTTCGCTGGCTCTTATGGCCAATTTTACCAATTCTCTTCGATAGGTTTTCCACTTTTACACCCTATAGAACCTGTCTCCCTTTTAGCTTCTTGTACTTCTGCCTTTGCCTTCTTCGGGACTTCATCGTACTCCAGATGTTTGACGCGACCCTCATCCCCTCAGCTCTTCATCTACATTGGTTCTTTCCTACTTGACAATTCCCCTTCTCAGTTCATGCATGGATTCGGATTCCGCTAGTTGGCTCGAATCTGAATTGCGCACCATTCAAATTATCTTTCCATCTTAACAGAACTTTGCCCAGATGGACCCCCTCATAGAGGAACAAGACCCTCGACTTACTGCCCTATGTCACCGAATGGGTCAATTGTGGCATCAGCATGAGATTGAAGAATGGGACAACCTACCACCTCTGGAAAAGGTCGAAGAATGCAAGTTAATGCTGGTAGGTAAAATCCAATCCAACCCTTCTATCAATGTACAGGCTTTTTAGAATACCTTAAAGAGGGCTTGGAGAACAGACCAAGTCGAAATTACTCAACGCGAGGGTGACATTTACGTTGCTAAGTTTAAATTAGAAGATGAGAAACAAAGGGTACAAGAGGGTGGACCTTGGCTCTTTTCTGGCAATTTGGTCATTTTTAAACCATGGATACCGAATACGCCATTACACTGCTATGATTTTTCAATCTGTGCATTTTGGGTACAAATCTATGGTTTGCCGCTTGAATGGTACTCCGAAACTATGACTTCCAAAGCTGTGAAAAATATTGGAAAGGTGCTTGCTATCAAGCTGCATACCAAAGAGGGAGTAACTGTTAGAACTGGTAAAGTTCATGTAAAAATAAACCTAAGAGAACCACTGAAAACATAGCATCTTATTCGCATAGCGAAGCAGCCAATTTGGATTGATTTTAGATATGAACGACTTCCACATTTCTACTATTCCTGTGGCATAATTGGTCATTATGCAACCTAATGTAAAGATGTTCCTTTCACTGAAGTGAAAATGGAAGGGAAAGAAAAAAATGCCTTACAGTAAGTGGTTGAGGGCCGAGGTAAAAGAGTTTAGCCCATACTGGAAAGCATTCTATGAGGAGCAGCAAATTACTGACAATGAGGTCATTCTAGAGACTCCTCCATCAGCTCATGTGAATCCAACACTACGTTGAACCAAACTCTGAAATGCAGCAACAATCCAAACAGGGGAGGACAGGTCAACTTCTGGAGCCTGGCGATACATCCACAAGTGTTGTAGTCTATGGACCTGAACAGTGGGAAGAAATGTCAGACTTCTAAGCAACCGACATTAGTGGGTACTTATCCCAAACCCTCTATTCCTACCGAAGCACACAATTTTAAGCAATTACCAATGTAGCCTCCTCCTCATAAAAAGTTAAAGACTACAAGACTATCCACAAGAACAACAACGACTAAGAAAATTAAGCGATACACACCATATGATTCACGCAGCACAACAACAGAAGTAATAGATGACCGAAATCTTATGGAAACTCATATTCTATTGGCTACTGAGGCAGGAGGATGGGTGATGGCAGCTGGCCCTTAATAGTCGCCTTTGCACAAATGAAGCTTATAAGCTGGAACTGTCAGGGCTTGGGCTCATCCCTGACAGTTCGAGCCCTTAAGGCCCTTGTGGCCAAAGAAAAGTCTGACATCTTATTTTTGATGGAAACCAAGAATCGAGAGGAGGTGATCACTCTACTATAAAGACGTTTGAAATTTCAAAACTCTAATATTCTTAACCCTGTTGGTATGGCAAGAGGGTTGGTTTTACTTTGGCATGAGCATCTTACGGTTAACATGATTCAATCTTCTCAAGAGTTGTTTGATATGATTTGTGTGGATTCTCGGTGTCACATATGTGACACCCCGAACCCTTCGCAGGTCGTCACCAGCGCCAATGTTACACCTTATTACCTTTCTGTCTTTCGAAGAAGTGTCCTAATTTGCAGACACATTTTTTTTTTCTTTTTAAAACAAAACGGTCCCAGCGCAACTCATTAGCGGAAGCAAATTAAAATATCACCAACTCTCCCCCTACCAACCATGATACAAATACACACCACTAATCACCATAATTTTATAAACAAGTCACGACACTTTATTTACATATATTTTAAGATGGGATTCCCTTCAGGTCAGTACAACAAAAAGGAAAAGCTAGGACTCAGCCATGTCCAGCCTAAAACCTCAAAAAGAACCCTCGACCCTCAACATCATACGTGCACAACCCCCATCAAAAGTGTCGGCTATCTATATCCAAAAAGATCCAGCTGCTACTCATCGCACGCGGGTCTCACACCCAACCCGGTGCATCAGGCGGCGGCGGTGGCGGCAACATCCCTCACATCGCTCTATCCCGACGAATGTGCACAGATATGAACTCCTAAATGACAGGGCCCCCAGCCAGGCCTATGTCGTACATCAGTAGACAGCGTACTCGAATAAAAGTCAGTCCGGGAACAGAGGGACAATCTATCTCAGCACACTCGACCTCTACATCGGATGGTAAACCGTAATATACCCCCCGCGTGACGGTAGGAAGCGGCATACTGCTAATCTGAAATGTGGGTCCCCAAAGGGGTTAGTACAACCACTCAGCAGATAGGGAAATCCAATAACAACTAAATGCATCATGCAATCATACATGCATTGCAGGCGCTACTTACATTGAAGCCATGCGCATACTATCATGCATCATCATATCAATTCATAACACATTCATGTGTATCATCATCGTAACATACATGTCATCATCATCATGGCATCATTTCATCATACATGTCATCATCATCATGGCATCATCACATTACACATGCCATCGAGCCATATCATATATCATCATCATCATCATCATCATCATCATCATCATCATGCATGTCATCATGCATATCATATCATAGGTGATCATCATTATTTCACATCACATATCATCATCATCATCATCATGCAAATCATCATGCATACCATATCATGGGTGATCATCATTATTTCACATCACATATCATCATCATCATCATCATCATGCATATTATCATGCATACCATATCATGGGTGATCATCATTATTTCACATCACATATCATCATCATCATCATCATCATCATCATCATGCATATCATCATGCATACCATATCATAGGTGATCATCATTATTTCACATCACATATCATCATCATCATCATCATCATCATGCATATCATATCATGCATATCATGTCATGATTTAATTTCCACTTTTGGATTTCAATCTTGATCACCACATCACCCATTTCTCAATTCATCAATTTTATCATCCTCTCGGGCAAAGACCTCCGAGGCTTCCGGCATTCAGCCTCCCAGGCCACCGGGCATCCGGCCCCCCACAGTCCAGGCATCTCGCATCTCAACTAGCATCACGAGGAATTCCTTTCAGGCAAAGACCTCCAACATGGCTTCCGGCATTTACACTCCCTGGCCAGGCATCCCGCACCCCAAATCCTGGCATCGCGAGGCATTCCTTTCGGGCAAAGACCTCCGACAAGGCTTCCAGCCCCTCACATTCCGGGCATCCTGAATCTCTCAGGGAATCCGGCAATGCATCTCTGTACATTCCGGCCTCATCCTCCACCACTACCACTTCCTCACTTATCATTATCCACATTTACCATTATTTTGATCTCAATTTAACATAGCATATGGCGTGACATCAAACAAGTCATACTTCGCATAGGATTCACATATGCATCACAACTCAATGTCATACATATACCAAGACTTTATCATATGCAACAAGATAAACTTAATGGAATTTATGGCCAATAAATAATCCATTTTATTTATTTATTTATAATAAATAAATATTAAATTCAATATCTATAAATTCCCAAAATTAAAAAAATTCAAGCAATCATTACAAAAACCAATAGGATGACAATTTCATGCAAAATTCATGGCCAAATTGAATTTCACACAATTTCACAATTTCCACAAAACAACACATAATATTCGGATAATAACCAGAATGCACAGTTTCCGAAGAAATTCGATTAAAATATCCATACGGTCTCCAAAAATTACGAAATTTTACAGAGTGATAGCCAAGAAATGTTCGCACAACTTTCATGGAGAACTCCAAGCCAGATTATTTTTAGATTATTTTATACAACCTCACGAAGCTTCTGGATCCATTACCGCATCGTCCAGTGCACATATCACCGAAATATTGAGATTTCACCTACCATTTCTCTTTCGTTTCCTCTGAAATTTAGATATGTTATACATAAAGGTATCCTCTACAAGTTTCATGAAGATATCTAGGTCAAATAACAAGATTATAGTCATCATCTATGTCCATGAAGTCTCGGGTATCTCGGAATACATCACCAGAATCATCTTCTTCAAGATTTAGTTGATTTACTAGGCTATACTTGTTCATTTCACTTCAAATTTGAGTATGTTTTAGTTTAAGATGTCTCCTACAACTTTCATGAAGAAATCAAAGTGAGATTCTCATCACAAACCAACCTGCAACCACGAATCCAGCAAGAGGTCAGTAAAAAATCTCCAGATCTGAGGTCTCCGTAGAATAAGACTTTAACCTTCCAAATATCCATCATTTTCCACGAAATTTCAGTATGTTGTAGTTCAAGATGTTAGCTACAACTCTCATGAACATATAGAAGCCAAAATCGGACTCTAAACACACATGCAAGCTCAAACAAGTTACTGACTCACACGATCCGAACACAAACAGCCATACCATTCACACACAACTCATCCATGCTTCGGTATTGCTCATCTAACACCTAAAAACCCAACATGCAAACGACATACAAGCATGCAAGAGAAGTTAGAGGACTTCCACTTGCCTCTAAGATGGACGGTCGACGGCGTAGGGCAGCGTACACGGCGAACGGACGGCGGACGGACGGCGGTTTCCCCCCTCCTCTCTCTCGGCCGCTCCTCCTCTCTCTCGCACACCTCTCTCTCTCGCACGGTGTCTCTCTCTTGGGCGAATGGCTAACCGGCCATTCTCTCTCCTCTCTCCTTCCCTTTTATTTCCTTTTAAAGCTCATCATTTGCAATCATGAGATTGCCTCACCAATGGCCAATGCATGGCCTTCTCCTTTGCCACTTGTCATCACACTTGCAAGATGGGCTTGGGCTTTTGGGCTTGGGCCTCCCCTCCTTGGGCCGGCGACTACTCCTCTCTTGGGCCTCTATTGGGCCGGTCGACTTCCCCTCTTGGGCTGCTCATCTTGGCCCATTAAAGGCTTAGGCCAATGGGCCTAAGGCCCATTCGAAAATTAACCCCTTTTTCCCTTTTTGTTTTTTGGATTTCTTTTATAAATATTTTTCAATTTCAATTTTCATCTTGGCCAAAGTCTTGGGGCATTTTGGTTATTGAAATTTAATTTATAAATCATATGGCCAAGCATAATTTATTAATCTATCAAATTTAAATTCTCGCAATCATATACACAAATCATCTAATTAAAAAGGCTAATGGCTAAAGCATAGGCTATGGAAATCTTTATCACCTAATTAAAGACTTTAACACACCTTATGGCTTGGCTTTGAATTTTTGGATGCCACACATATCTATGCGTCTGATGTGTGTCCAGGCACCTGCCGCTTATCACCCTCACCAAATCTTCTAGACAGAACTTCAACAGATTGCCCGCACCAACACTTTACCCTGGGTCTGTATTGGTGACTTCGATGAGGTTATGTATGTTTGGGAGAAGGTCAGCAAGCAACCACCTGACGCTCACAGGATGTATTCCTTTAGACAAGTAGTACAAGATTGTGCTTTAATGGATATGGCTACCAAGGGCTGTGCTTATACCTGGTGGAATAATTGGGAATGAGCTGATTTTGTGAAAGAAAGGCTAGACCGAGCTTTTTGTACGTATGAATGGCGTCTTGCTTTTCCTGAAGCCGAAGTTTTTGCGCTACCTATAGTGGGCTCTGACCATACTCCTATTCTGTTAACTACTAATGGCTTACAAGGACGTCGACGTAAGTACTTTAATTTTGAAGCTTTTTGGTTACAAGATAAGGAATGCAATGAAATTATTCATGAATCCTGGAACTCAGGCCATGGAAGGTCTTACAATCTAACACAACGACTCAAACTAGTATTGATGGCCCTTACCAACTGGAGTCGTCAGAAATTTTCCATAGCCCATAACCAACTAGCAACTTTACATCAGCAGCTCCAAATTCACATGAACCAGCCTCATACACAATATGATAAGCAGTCCATCAGCAACATAAAGGCGGAAATAAACAAATTATGGCAACAAGAGGAGCAATTTTGGGCAATGTGATCTAGAATCAGTTGGCTAAAGTGGGGGGGACAAGAACACAAAATTTTTCCACGCCACAGCGATACAACAAAGACAGCGGAATAGAATCTGTATGCTAAAGGATGGTGATCAGAGATGGATTCGAGATGATGACTCTCTAAAACATATGACCACACAGTTCTTCACTAACCTTTACCAATCTGTCGGCCACCGGGACTATCAGCCCATCATTGATCAATGCCCAACAGTGGTTTCTATAGAAATGAATAGTCTTTTGGTGGCTGAGGTTACCCAAGAAGAGGTCCGTATCGCAACTTTCCAGCTTGGGTCTATTAAAGCTCCAGGACCCGATGGTATGAATGGCCTCTTTTATCAAACACATTGGGATACTTTGCGGGCTAATCTTTTTATGTTAATACATCGGTTTTTTAGAACAGGGGTTATACCTACAAATCTGAATAAAACCTTTATCACCTTGATTCCAAAAGTTCCTCACCCAGAAAACCTAGACCATTTCCGACCTATTAGTCTTTGTAATTATGCCTACAAGATTATCTCTAAAGTGCTAGCAAATCGACTAAAACCCTGGCTTCCATCTTTAATCTCTACTGAACAGTGTGCCTTTATAAGTGGCCGCCAGATCCAAGACAACATATTTATAGTGCAGGAAGTGCTTCATCAACTGTGCACTAGAAAACGCAAGAAAAATTTTCAAGCAATTCTGAAAATGGATATGAAAAAGGCTTATGACTGAATGGAGTGAGATTTTCTCGAAGCTTATCTTCTGAAGTTAGGTTTTCATCTCACTTGGGTCCGATGGATAATGCAGTGTATCACAACGGTATCCTATAGTGTCAAATTCAATGGTGAGCAATTAAACTATTTTCATCCGACCAGAGGAATCAAACAAGGCGAGCCACTTTCTCCATATCTATTTATCCTCATGGAAAATGTCTTATCGAATCTCATAAACCAAGCTATCTACATGGGACATCTCAAAGGCATTCAACTTAATAGGTGGTGTTCTACATTATCTCATTTATTCTTCATTGATGATGCCATATTTTTCCTAGATACAAAATTTCAGGTATGCCAAAATCTTGCCAACTTATTGAATCAATATTGCTTAGCTACGGGATAGGAAATTAATCGAAATAAATCTGGAATTTAATTTTCCAAGATGTGTCCTTATGCCTTATAGGAAATTCTGGTGAATGCTTTGAGAGTCCCAATGTTAGTCAAAACTAGGAAATACTTGGGAATCCCTCTGATTGGGGATGTTCCAGGAAGGAAGTATTTGCTTGGATTATTGGGAGAGTGAATCAAAAACTGGAAGGATGGAAAGACCACTTGATATCTAAGGGAGGCAAGGAAATACTCATTAAATCCATTGTTCAGGCAATGCCTTAGTATGCTATGGCTATATTTAAACTTCCAGCTTCTATTTGTATTTCCATTGAAAAGAAGATCGCCCGCTTTTGGTGGCAAAATGAAGCTACAAAATCTGGGATCCATTGGAAAAGATGGGATGCGCTTAAAATGAGCAAGATTCAAGGTGGTCTCGGCTTCAGAGACCTCATGGACTTCAATAATGCAATGCTCGGAAAACAAGCATAGCGTCTGCTTCAACATCCTACAGCCTAGGTTGTACCGACACGACACGACACGACACGATACGTCGATACGTCATTTCTCAAAAATAGAAAATTCCAACACGTTGAGACACGTTATATATTAAATAAATATTTTTATTTTTAATTAATTTGAATCTAATTTATAAATAATTAATTAATTAAAAAAGAACTTATTATAAATTTACACTAATCATTCAACATTTTTGGTAAGATTCTAAGTTTTTTTTTTTTATTTCATTATCCCAAATTTAATTTTATTTCTTTAAAATCAAACCCCCCCCCCCGAAAAAACCCCACGGGCCCAAACTCCCTCCCTTTTTCCCTCGACAGACCCCACCCCCAAATTTTTTCACTTTTTTTCCCTCCCCACCACCTGACAGCCGTCCCTTCCCCTCCCTCCTGTCATTTCCTCCTCCCTCCAACACACAAGCCCCTTCTTTAATCTTTTATTTTCCTTCTTAGTTCTCAAAACCCTAGTAGCATGGCACCTTCTTCTCCTCCTCCTCAGTCCTTGCCACACGACGCCTATCTCCGAAAGCATCGAAGACTCACAAGAAAAGCACCAACATTCGCCGAAGGAGCGGAAAAGGGAGTAACCCAGAAAAAATTTCAGTGGAAGGGATCGGAAAAGAAGGCGGAACGCGCGGTCCCTGTGCGTGTAGAGGCTGCACACCGCCGCAAACTCCTCCTCCTCCCCCTTGCCGCCGCCACCGCCCCACTCAACGACGCCGCCCTCCCCCACAAGTGCCTCCTTTGTGAAGTTCCTCCTCACGGCCCTCGCCTCACTCTTTTCTCTTTCTTTGGCCGTCTCTCGCCGTCGCGGGCTCGCCTTCACTCGCGGCCTCCACCCTTTTGGACACGCGTGTCGACAAGCGTTGACCGCGTGTCGGATTTGTCAACACACGGTCAACGCATTTCCGAACGTGTCTGAGCGTGTCCAAGCATGTCAGACACGACTCGGAAGCTCCGGCAATGTGTCAATGCTACCTAGCCTATAGCACTGTGGAGTAAATTGTTTAAGGGTATCTACTTTTGATTCCCGAGATTTTTTGCACACTGATAAAGGTACCAGACCGTCCTGGGGCTGGGAAGGTCTTTTATTAGGTCGGGATTCAATTCTTCCTCGACTTCGCTGGTCAGTAGGTGATGGGACTAGAATTAACATTAGAGAAGATCGATGGCTACCACAAGGAATTCTGGGTGGCCCAGCAAACTGTGAAGAACCTATTAAGGTAGCTGAACTCATAGATATGCAAGCTAGTGCCTGGAATATCCCGCTACTTAACCACTTTTATGACAATAATACAGTTAGAGAGATCCTTACCATCCAGATCAGTCCTTCTTATACAAAGGATAAACTGATATGGACGGCAACCACCCACGGCAACTATACTGTTAAGAGTGGTTACCAATCAATCAGGCAGACATCAATTACCAAACATCAGTTAGAAGCTTTGCCTACCTACCGGATTCCACGAACTTTATGGAAACAACTATGGAAGTTAAACATTGCTCCCAAAATCAAGTTCTTTCTGTGGAGTCTTTGCCACATGTCTTACCTACAAAAGCAAATCTATTTCACAAGAAAATCACCCCTGACCCATATTGCTCTCTCTGTCACAATAGCATTCTTGAATCAGCAGAACATATATTCCTGCTCTGTCCTTGGACTAATACCATATGGTTAGACTCGGCGATAAACATACCTATTTAGTCGCAGGCTATACAGAGAATATACGCATGGATAGCTGCTATGTTTTTGAGAAAGCAATCCATACCTGATCTGAACACCCTGGCATACGTCCTCTAGCATATTTGGAAATCGAGGAATAATTTCATCTTTCATCGCCAACAATTGGATGCACATCAAGTGGTTGATAGTGCTTTCGCCAGTGCTCGATCAGCTCTTTGCTCTTATCGCAACCCTACAGCCACAAAACAACAGCAATTCAACACCGGTGAGTTATGGCGTCCTCCAGATCCAAGCACTTTCAAGGTAAATATTGATGGGGCTTTTCAACCACACATAAGCCAGGGATCAATGGCCAGTATATTCCGACATCAGAATGGAAAAATGCTCGATGGACTTACCAGGAACTTTCTCACTTCTTCGGCTCTATAGTCGGAGTTCATGGAGTTCTGATAACTCTTTGCCATTTGCAACAGATCGGCAGACACCATGATCCATTGGTCATTGAATCGGACAGCTTGATACTGGTTGATTCCGTCAATATTGATTCCCAGCCGCCATGGGAGGTTCGAGCGATCTTCCACGAAGCCATCCATCTCTCTGTAACTTTTCATGTGTTAGGGTTCGCCACTGTCGAAGGGAGGTGAATGCAATAGTGGACTGGGCCACCAAAAGCCACAAAAATGATGCCCTACCGGAGATTTGGCCCATTTCGCCCTCTTCGATTTTGTTAGACCTTTTAATTTCTGATGCTTTGGCAGCTGGATGTAATCCTATGGTTTATTGAATGAAATTTCCTTTTCTGACCAAATATATATATGTTCCAACAACGACAACTGCAATGTCGCGTACGTGTCAAAGGATGACAACAACAACTGCAACACCGCTACACCGCTTCTCCGTTCACCACCCTAAGCAACGGATCGACGGCCTTTTCAGTCGCTACAGCTAGTGAGTATTGCTCGCATCTACACTATCCTAATGGCGACCATTGCTCTCGTGGCCAAAAAATGGTGGTCACCATCAGTGAAACTTCCACCGCCCCAACCTCTAGTCCAGGGGGATCTCTGTCACTACTAGACACAACCACCGGCAACACCACATCTCTGCCACCACCTGGAAGTGATGCTTCATCTCTTGGTGTCACGCTGCTAGTCCTGTTCATGTGCATTGCCGTAAGCTTATTGTGTAAGTGCATAATACATGAGGATCATTGTTTCTACTAAATACCGGTGGACTATAGATAGACTGCAAGATGTTGCTACTCGTCATAAAGTGAATAAACTTGTTAAAAGGCTTCTTCTCACCATTCCAGCAATATGATACATACAGATAACCTTGCTCAAACTTCTAATATAGTTCATGTATTTTTTGGAAACGCATATATGGTTCTCCTCTAAAATTTTGAAACTCGGCTCTTTTCGCAGTTCTGATATCATGAAGACCAAAATTATCAAAGGAAAAAAAAAAAGGGAAAAAGAACGCAGCAGCAGACAAAAATTTGCATATTGGAAAGTCAAAATAGGACATCACTCGCCAGAATAAAATCTTCCTTGCAGTAATGAAAAAATCCCAGCATTGGAATGACAAACGAACTGAAGAGTAAATTGCGTAGTGATTGGAGAAACGAAGTGAATCGTCTTAGGATTGAACTCAACACAAAAACAGTCCATTGAGAATTTGAAAGGACGTTGAAACTACGAACTCATACCCTAGGAGCTTGAAAGAACCTGGCGAATTTTGGGGATTGAGAGCGGCATAAATCCAGCTGTGTTGATCTCTCTCCTTTGCCTATGTGTTTTTGTACATTTACTTTGTGAAGAAAGTAGAATGGTGCGTTTCACCAACAAATGAGTGCCATTTACTAGTGGGCATGACTATTTCTAGAACCAAAAGATGTAGCTGTAGCTTTTCCCTACTTTTCAGTTTCCACAAAGCAAATGAAGGAGCTAGAATTTTAGAGAACAAAGGTCCATCCCTAACAGGTATCGACTTGAAGAAAAATAACGTCGCTTGAGGAGATAAAAAGCGCAGATATATTATTGAAATGAAGCCCCTTAGAAACAGGTGCTCATTTTGAATATGAAATGAAATGGAAAAGTAGCATTAATTAAGCTTTTAATCTAGAGAGTTATCCCCAATGTTAGAAAAAAACACAAGCACCGGTAATATTTGTAATGTGGAACACAATTCTGTAACAAGGCGCTTATTTCAATCCAAATGAGTGCACATCTTGTGCTGATACCTGTTCCACTGGTACATTTTCTGAACCCTGAAAGCCCACAAGTCTTCAATTAAAAGGAGGGGTGATAGAGGAAAGAGGAAAGATGAAAAGACCAAACTCCATTTCTATAGAGAAAGTGTATTCAATAGATCATTTCAGTCTAAAACAAGCCGGGATCTGGTCCCCCTGCAAAATATACAATCAAATTTAAGACAGCCACGCGAAAGTTCTATGTTGAATATCTCCAGTCCCCACCACAATGTGAAACAGCATTCTTTGGTGAGAGAGAGGGGGGAAGGGATATAGGAAGCCTTGAGAGGAGAGAGATCATTCATTCAATCAATTCAAGCTCTCCAAGCAGCCTTATGAACCGTGGTTTCCTTAGGGATTTGGTGGTGACTTTTCTCAACAAGGTCAAGCGGCTTTTCCAAATTTGTCACCCGAGTTCAAAATCTCATTGTTGTGCTGTTTTGGAACTGACAATTCCCATTGGCTGGTCTATCTTTGCCATTGCCACCAGGTACTTGGAAACAACCACTAAGGAGAGATGCTTCTCAGCTTCCTAAAATGGTAATATAGAAGTAAGAGGTCAAGACAATAGAACATCATACCAGCGTGTATAATTATCATTATATGGTCTGTCTGTCAAATGATAGTGTTGATTTAATGTGATTGATTAAAGCTCTTAACAATAGAGTAAGAGAACCCAAACACAAAGCTCTTCTTCAAGTGATTCAGCTACAAAGATTTTCTGTACACATTAATCAAGATCTCTAGCAAGATATACTTTTGTAACACAGGCAATGGTGAGTATCAATATCAGTAGAAAAAGCTCGCTTAGCTATTTCTAGCAATATAGCAAAGCTCCTCCCACGCTTCTAAAGTGCATTAAAGATTCAGGTTCCATGGGACAAGAAATGGTTTCACAATGCCAGACAATGACGCTTACAGCTACAACAAATTTATGAGCAGAAGCTGACTAAGCCAAAAAAAAAAAAAAGTACACATATATGTCTGTTAGAATGTTTACAAAACAAAACAATGAGGACAACATTCTCAAATCCATGACAAATCTTTGGCTTTCAACGCTCCAAAACCTCTTTTATACATATTAGGAACTTATATCCAAGTCCAGCAGCCATGCCCCAATCAGGGATCACAAGCAGAGAAGCTGCTAAGGGTTAAATGAGGGGTCTAGGCAATCATTCATAAAGAGTGACACTGATAAAGAACATCTACAAATGTTCCACATAATCAGACCTGGATACTAAGGCATAAAAGATTTGCAAGTCTCTTTAAGGTAATCCTTGAGCAATACTTCAAAACAATGATAATATTTTGCAGAAAACAGACTGAGTCACATCAGAGTGTTGATCCAATGAAAAGAAGAAAAACGACAGGTTCTGTAATTACATGTTCAATGATTCTCTAAAGAGGCTCCTAGAAAGGTAGCTTGTCTTGCCAACGAGAAGACAAAATTCTTCTTTTGACTATGATTGGGCCTTGTCTAATTCCCAACAAGTGCACCTGCTAGCACGTTTTCTCATTCTCAAATTCACCTTTGAAAGTTCTTTTAAAGAGGAGTCCGCTGGAGCCTCCAATGTGACCAATTGTTTCAGCAACAACCTACGTAAATTATCAAAGGTATGGTCGACCAAATCCTATGGCACATTATTGAGATATCGCAAGATCTACAATCAATAACCTAGCACAATTCAAAGATGGTACCTGAATTGGGGAATTTCTGAGAGATGTTTATCCTCTAAAGTTGCATTAAGAAGGCTTGATTGCATGGGATCATGTGGTGATAGAACTAAGTACCAGCAGATTTTCCTTAGAACCTGCATTTAATTAAATCACAGTATGAACAACTTTCCCTTAAAAAACTCAGTGAAGACTTAACAAGGAAAGAGCTTCGCCCATATCCACTGCTCTGGGTTTCCCTTTATTAATGGAATCTCATAGATCCCCTTATGGAATCGACAAATCTCAAGGCAATCATTGTTATGTGAGTAATACCTACATTGTTATCCACATAAATGTGAGGTAAACTGAGATAGGAGTTCAAATCCATCAAGTACATCTGGAACGTCAGAGTTTGCAATACAGCTAGAAAGAAAGAAGAGTATGTGCCAAATATATAAAGCCATACAAGTTCATGGTGAACCACAACCTGAATACCATGTGGCACTTGATCTGCAAAAATAAATTGGTCAAAGATAGTGGACACAACATTCGAAAAGCAAAACACCAATTTACCATATCATGAGTCATTGCATATCCGTTTCAACTCCAGAAGATATGGAATATCAGCTGACGCTTGTTCCACGATGTTTTCACCTTCTTTAGACTTTTTCTTTTCTATGGAAGGATTTGCATCAAACACTCGGGAGTTGATCTTCCTGGAAATGATACATGCATAGACATAACCCTTGCATAGACAAACCTGCAAAATCCATCCATCAGAAAAGCCAATCATAGTAACAAAGGCAATTTCCTCCGTCTTTGCCTTTGATCCGAAAGTTCCTACTTGCATTTCAAACCGTCATAGGAATGCAGGACAAGGGAAAACCAATTACAAGATCAGTGAGAACAGAAGTCAACTTCTAGTTACCCCCATTTCTTGCATTAAATCAGTATTGCTAGAAGACCCTGTTCTTCCTTTATTTTTGCAAGTTTCTTGAACAATCATGCTCTCACATTTTTAAAATATAACTGCATTACAAAACTAGCTACAGAAATCACAAAATAAAAGCAGATTGCTGATGAACATAAGCTGCACCAGAGTTTGATTCCATATATTCATCTTCCCAGCAGCAACAGAGTTAAGTGTCTTAATAAGCTCTATCTTGGTCTCAAGATCAAGTGTCTGGTCAACATATTGCACAGCTTGCTGCACCATTGCTGTTGCAGCCTGTCATAAGAAAGATGCGACACATAGGTCACTATCCAATCAAGTCAATGACTTGATTATGTCTAGATCACCATTAAAATCTTTGATTTGAACTATTTGATTAACAGCATGGAAAATTTGTCACTCTAGAATGATAATATTGTCAAAAAAAAGGAACCAAAAGGGACAATAGCAAGGTACAATACAAATACAGGTATCTCTATGAAGAGGATCCCCGCCAATTGAAAACTTGAAAACAGTGTAAGATCCCCGTAAAGGATATGTCATGAAATGTGTCCCGAACTAGACATGAAAAAGAAGTAATGTGATTCATAAATAGGGAACAAAAATTAAAAATTTGGGGCAATCATGGGAGAGAATCCATAAACAGAAGGTGAGAAACCCAAGAGGATTCCACAATATTAGATTCTAGAGCTCAAGCACCAGGCCTGAGATCTTGCATCCCAACAGATTGACTAGAGCCAATTCCCATGTCGATATGCCAAGCACATTCTTTTTTTTAGATAGATATACATAGATGGCATGTCACGGCTACACGAAATGACATTTCACGATCGTACACACATGGGAGGCAATCCCTGCAGTATAAAATCTAACCATTAAGGTAAAAGTTGTTAAGATTGATCCGAAAATGATTGAAATTGGACTTTGGATTGATGATCATAAGACTACAGAAAATTAAGGTCTAAAGTGTTAGATTCTTTATCTTTTCTTCTGCACTAACACCTGTGTGTTATCTTTGAAAAAAGGGAATGAAGTTTAAAAGTAGAAGATAAAAGCAAGAGCATCACCAAAGCAGAAGCACATCACTGAAGAAACTCTCATGCCTATTAGAGAAAGTCAACTAGAGAAGCATCTGGGGCATGAGTAAAGAAGAGAATAAAATAAACGCAAAACCAGATAATGGCAATGAAAAGAAGAAGACACGAGGATGAAAAGAAGAAGACAGGAGGATGAAGAGGTATGTGCTACCATGTAAAAAAGAATTCCGTCCCCAACCAGAAAAGATGGCTGCAGTACAAAGTTGTTGGTATTGTGCTGCATTGCTATCTATGGACACACAGCAGACCTTTCCTTTACCCCAATCCAATCTCTCATGAAGGTAGATCTCACTTCCAACTCCACCAATAAAAGGTTATTCTTACATCAGAGAAAAGCTTATGGATTCTCCCAAGTCTGTATAGAAAGTATGTTCAGCCTTGCCATAACCACCGATTAAATCTTCCATCCAATCTAATTCAGGATGAGGGCAACACCTCATTCTCATTTATAATCAAATGCAATTGATCGATCATCCAATCGTAGCCGATTCAGAGCTTTCACAACGTCGCCAATGCAGGAATTTGACTAAGCAGTACGTGCTAGCCTCAGCTCAAAACAGCGAACCTAAGCTCGTGACCTTGATTAATTCTAGCAACTCGACGGATCTCACCAAATCTCGACAGAACCTTGGTAGCCAGCGCGATTTCCAGCTCCAACCGCCTACCCGATTGCTGCCGAAACTACCGCACTAGCTACTACTGAGCAAACTAAAATCTCCAATCCCAACAATTGATGAGCTCGCGCACAGGAGTGATGCTGAGAGACCGCAAGAAATCTCGAGAGACGTGTGCGTGCATTTACCTGGAGCGGATGGAGAGGGCATTGCCAGTTGTGGCGTCGCCTCGTTGCCGTCGCCGTCGTCATCTCCGCCACGCCGACCGACTTGCCCACCTGCCTACGGTGGATGCGCGGTGGGAACCAGCAGGGCGACTGACTAGTATTGACACAGAGAGAGAGAGAGAGAGAGAGAGAGAGAGAGAGAGAGAGAGATTCCATGGACGTCCAGCCGTCCTTCTCTTCTGCCCCCCTTAGCTCTTCACGTCTGCTAACGGGAGAATTCTAAGACGCTCGGAGAGAACTGCCTCTCTTTCAAGCCAAGTTCTCTCATCTGCGTACGCCTAAAATTCAACACTTCGGGCGATCCTTCGAGAGATGGGCATGCATAGATACAGAAATATCGCAAGTGTTTCAAGTCTGACAAATTCATCAAGGCTTTCAATTTTCTGCACCTTTTAATATTAAGCACCGATAGTCCAATGGGAAGCTCTGGGACACTCTCAAGCCAATGGCAATCGCAAAGAATGAGTGTCTTGAGACGGGTCAGCTGGGGAAGATGGGGCAAAGACTGCCCCTGGCTGTTGATCCATGGATCTATTAAGCTGGAGGGTAGTTTTGGTAATAGATCAAAGTAATTACCGTAGACAAGCAACTCTAGCGAAATCAGTTTGCATACAATAGGAGCTAGTCGCTCCAGATTTTCGCAGTCCAAAGCTCTCAACTCTTGGAGTTTTGTCAACATCCCAATGGCATCAGGCAATTTCGTTAGACCAGTTCCAGAAACACACAAGATCCTCAAATTTTGCAGATTCCCAATGCTTTCGGGTAATTTCGTGATCGATGCCCACTCTAAGTTCAACTCCATCAATGATGCCAAATTTCCAATAGAAGGATGAATGTTTTTTAGATTCCAACAATTTTTAAGAATCAAAATCTCCAAGCTTTTGAAAGCAGACAGGTCAGGAGTTCTTTTCAAAGATTTACAATTTGTGAGGTTGAGAACTTTGAGCTCGGTTGCCATCTGGAAGAAAGAAAGGGTACGTCAATGTAAGTGGACTATTGTAACCTATGATTTTTTTTTGCTACTCCTTATGTATTTTACTTTTAGAATTCCTCAAAAATTACCCATGCTCCTCTACTCCTTCGCGATTTTCCTATTAAATTTTAAATGTCTCTTTTAATAGTGTTTGGCCATGCCAACGGATAAATGTCTTTAAGCGTATTGATTGCAAAAGAATGTTAGGGTGTACAAGTGCTAATTGCATTTATTTCCAAATAACATTTCAACGGAGATATTTGCTTATTAGACATAAGCAACTTATATTATCAAAAAAGCACATGACATATCCAAATGAAAGAGAGATGCAATCATTGGGCACCATGTTTTCCTTTAATACTATGAAATTAAAGAGAAACGGCTAGTTTAATTATGAAAATCAATTTTCAAATGTTATATGTACAAGGAAAAAAATGTTAAGTTCAAAAACACTTCAATGCCTTCTTTATATCTTACCTTGAGTGGAAGCCATCCTCCCCAGTTCTCCGAAATTGCACTATTTGACAGATCAAGTACAACTAATTTCTTCATATGAAAGTTGGTCGCAGTGAAATTCGAGGGACACTCCTTCCACTGAAGCCATCTTAATTTAGGAAGTAAGTTTTGGAAATCTCCGGTGAAATTCGCACCATCCACTTGAAGGTATCTCAAGTTGGTCAATTCTTTAAATTGTTCGGGTACGTATCTTTTTCCATAATCCCATCTATCGAGAGGAAGGGCCTCAATCTTTTTAGTACCCTGCAATTTGGAAACATTGTGGATTATAAGTTTTGAATGATGAGATGAGACCAATTAATATAAAAATAAATGCATCGATTTCAATTTGCTATTGTACTACTATGGTGTACACTTCTCCATTTCAATTTTGTGAAACAAAAGGTTGCAGTTGCATATTATTTATCTAATCTATGTAAAGATGAGAAGCTCAAGTGGCTGTTCCCAGGCTTTTTCCTCATCCAACTATACCCTTCGCAAGGGAAAAGTACACTACAAGTGCCATAACTTTGCTCAAAGTGACACTTAAGTGCCATAACTTACGAAAAGTATATTTAAGTGCCACATTTGAATGGACACATGAGTGCCATCTTTGGCGAAGCTAGTCGAAAATCATTTCTCGCCAATGTGGCTTGCCGGAGAGCTAAATCAGCTCTAATTCATCCAAAACGACGTCATTTCGAGTGTTGACCAAAATAGAGCCCATAAATTGGTCAAAACGACGTCGTTTTGGCATAATTTGAATTTTAATATAATATAAAATTTAATTTAATTTAATTTAAAATAATAATATAATTTATATTTCTAAAAAACAAAAAAATCGGAAACGAAGAAGGAGGAAGGCAACCGGCGACTGAGGGCTGAGCCCTTGTTGTAGTCACCTCCCTGCCGTCGCCAGAAGGCGAGGGAGGGTTGGCCCTCGGCCAGTTGACCGGTGGCGAGGGCCTACGTGCTCTCGCCATTGGTCGGCTGGGGCCGCTAGCCCTCGACTAGGGCTCGGCGGCCCCAACCCTTGCCGCCGGTTGCCTCCCTCCTCCTCCTTCCCCCCCTTTTTTTCTTGCTCCTCCTCAGCCGCCGGTTGCTTCCCCTCCTCCTCCTTCCCCCCCCTCCCCAAGGCTAAATCTGGGCAAGGGTCAATGGCCCTCACCTGGTCGGGCCAAGGGCCATTGTCGGTTGGTGGTCGCCTCAGCAGGTAATGGCCCTTGGCCCGGTCAGGTGAGGGCCGCCGACCCTTCCTGGATTTGGGCGAGGGCTACAATCCTCGCCCTGATCTGGGGCGAGGGCTCGCGAGCCCTTGCCATCGGCCCTTCCTAACGACGGCGGGAAGGCGGTGGTAGTGGCTCGGCCGAGCCCTCACCACCTCCCCCGCCCCAATTTTTTTTAATTTTTTAATTTTAAAATTATTATTTTTAAATATTTTAACTAAATTTAATTTTTACATTATTTTTTACCACATCAGCTCAAAACGACATCGTTTTTGCATTATTTGGTTACGTCGTGTGCAAAATGGCGTCATTTTGCACTCGTTTCGCCGAAAAAATGCCAAGTATACAATTTGGCCGGATTGGCACTCAAGTGAGCCATTTTGCTCATATTTTGGTACTTAAGTTATAACACTTAAATGTCAATTTCTACAAAGTTATAGCACTCTAGAAGTCCGCGTTTCCCCTTCACAACTTGCGCCTTTTGAATTTCCAAAATTTGTGTCCATTTGCAACTATAATGGAAGGCCTCTCTTCATGCATACACTAATTCAAATATATCTATCAAAATTCATGCCCTTTGTATGTGAAATAACACTACCTTTACTCCTATCATGTGAATGTAACCAATACAACTCTAACTGTCTAAATACATCAATCAAACTTGCCATCGATATAAGTATCAAAATTAAAGAATCCCAATTGTAGAATTCCCTCACCTTTTTCGTTTACTTTGTTTACATTTCTCCGTATTGAAATGAAAACAAGAATATCATCGCAAAAAGTACACATGTGTTTTAGATTCCTTTCTTTTCATGTGTTTCTTCGGCAAGGGTTTTTCATTATACGTGGAAGGAAAATTGATAATATCAAACATTCCATATATGATTCTTTCTATTGCTACAGATGTTTGATGTTATCTTTTCATTTTCGTGTTGATTTTGTTAAAGTAGTAGTCATATAGATATTGCTCATTTTTACTATAGATTTCTAGAATCATGCAAAAACAACAATTAATCAAAAAAGCGCTTTCGCTTGTAGAAGCAGCAAGTTATGGGAACTCAAGACTAATACCTTTTTTTTTTTTCAAACAAGAAAGGGAAGATGGACCCACATTCACTAACTAAGAAAAGTAGAGGAAACTCATACCTTGCAATTGTCAAGCACATCTAAGGCTTCCTTATAGATCCACAATCTGCTTCGCTCTTGAGGCTCCCTTGGATTTTCTAGATAAACAATGTCCCTTCCAAGATCTCTCAATTGATCATGCATCAATAGCTTTCCATCTTCGTCAATTTTAATTAGGGACATAAGACTTAATACTTCAATCCCCATCCCAGGGAAAAAATCACAAGCATCCCACATATAAGTTGGATTTTGTTTATGTGATCCGATGAAAAGGCATGCTATATCCAGAAAAATTTGTTGCTCTCTATAATCTAATGCTTCATAACTTATTTTTAACTTCTCTCGCACTTTCTCATGGGGCACTTTCTTTAATTTTTCTAATGTACCTTTCCATACGTCTTCTCTCTTTCCCCATAAGAACGAACCTATAACTTCAAGAGCTAATGGGAGTCCCCCAGTAGTAGATACGACATCACGAGAGATAACCTCATAATCACTGGGAGGAGAATCTTTTTGAAAGGCATGTCTACTAAATAAAATCAATGATTGATCTAAAGATAACTCATTGAGTTGGTACATGTAGCCCACCCTACCTTCATTGAGAATGCTTTTGTTTCTAGTTGTGATGATGACTATACTTCCCACTTTAAACCAACTTCCATCCTTGACCAAAGCATTCAAGTGAGTACTATCATCCATATCATCCAAAAGAATTAGGACTTTCTTCCTCATAAATCGAGATTTGATTGCATTAACTCCTTCGTCAACATTAGACACATCACATGAACATCCTGTTATGTCATAAATGAGTTGCTTTTGTATGCATTCAATTCCCTTATGCTGGGATGTTTCTCGGATATTTGCCAGGAAGCTACGATAGTTGAAATGACAAGAGAGTCTGTTGTATAACACCTTTGCAAGAGTAGTCTTACCAATGCCACCCATTCCATAAATTCCAATAATTTTTGTACCATTGAATTCAGCATCTATGTCGCTCATAATCTGTTGCACATGATCCTCGATTCCCACTAACTGTTCGGGAACATTTAGCTGAAAAAGTCTTTTTAACTCGCCCATAACTTTTTTCACAATAATTTTAACCAATGTTCCTTCATGCCTGTCAAATAAAAATGAATATCAATTTAGGATAGCAATATGTCTATTCTTTTTCAAGAAAGATCTATTTATGAAAAATTAAACAATGTTTTGTCGGAGAATAAGGTACCCGTTATCAATTTTCTCCGATTCCCATCCTTTCAAGGAGCTGACTTCTTTGAGTGCTTCTTCCCATTCCTTCACAACAATTTCCTCCGTATTCTTTTTATGTGCCTCGATAGCTTCTCTCAATCTCCCTATAGGATGTCGCACTTGTGAGGGTTCCATTTTGTAAAATATGGGCAACACTATTTGCCCTTTACTCCTCTTGCACTTTAACATCTGAACCAGCTCAAGAAGGCACCATTTGCTGGAAACGTAGTTCTCGGAAATAATTGGGATAGAGATCACGGACTGCGTAATGCTGCAGAGAAGCTCTGGACCAATCTCCTCACCAACACGAAGCTCATTGTTGTCTCTAAACACGTGAATTCCTGCATCGATAAGACTAGTATAGAGATAATCGGTGAAATTTTTGCGTGTGTCTATCCCTCTAAAGCTCAAGAACACGTCATAGGCATTCCCTTTCGGTCGTTTGCCTCCCCCTTCATGATCTCCTCCATGCGGAGCATTCGATGAGGAAGACGCCCTGGAATTCGGATCTTCTGAGTGAGTGGGTTCTTCTCTTTTACAATTCAATTGGCAATTTAATTTGAGAGGGAAATGACGTGAAAAGAAACGAAAGGAATTGGAGAGAGAGGAAGAGAACGGAAAGACCATTTACCTTTTTCTTGATTGGATGGACATCATGGAGTTTTTGACCAACGAGATTCTTATTCTGTTATAAAATAAGAGATTGATCAAGCAGAGCCTTAAAAGAAAGCCAGCCTTCACGGTCCAGATCTGCGAATCGCACATATGTCTTTCATGACTCAGTTAATTCGAACGAAAATAAAAGAACTCTCACACCTCTTGCTTACTCAGAAGAAAATGGAGCAATCAAAGTAGGAAACAGAAAAGAGCAAGGAGTCGGTTGACTGCCTAAGGAGTGCTCAAACAACACAACCCCGGCATCTCCACCGATTTTCAGCCTTTGAAGTAGGATTACCAACACGCGAAATTCTTTAATATGCGTGCTCGAACAATCGAGTTTTGCCATCCAACGGTCCAAAGCTCTCCATGCTAATCGAACCGCTGTGAGGCATGCCACGGAAAGAATAATCATTGCACGCGTAATTTCCGCGGCACCATGACTTTTCCCTTCTTTTTTTGGTCGAAGTAGCATCATTGACTTGGAGACACGCAATACTCAGCAGCATCGTGACTTGACTTGCTTTTTATATTAATAAGAAAAAGTGGAAATGAGAACTGACGAGCAACACTCACATGCTCCTGCTGTGGTCTCCACCGATTCACACCGTGTTACTGCGACGGAGACGGCCAGAGGAAGAATATAGACTGAGGCGAGGGCCACTACTGTGATGTTGCGATGGATCGGCGACGAGGCTGTAGTTGCGAGAGAGAAAGGGCCGAAGGCGAGGCAGTAAACGATTGTGATGAGGACCGAGAGCAAGTAGAGATCGCGAGGAAGAGGAGAGGAAGGGGGTCGTACGGCGAGGAGGAGGAGCAGAAGGATCAAGAGGAAGAGGAGATAAAGGAGGTCGTGCGTCGAGGAGGAGGAGAAGGATCGAGAGGAAGAGGACAGGAAGGGGGTTGTGCGGTGAGCGGCGAGCGGCGAGCGGCGAGGAGGAGGAGAAAAAGGAGGGTACTGACTAGGGTTTTTAATAATGTAACTCAAAAAAATAATAAAAAAAGGGGGACTCGATGGGTGACTTTTAATTTTGGGGGGGAGGGGAGGGACATGAGAGCCTGTCTGTCGGTTGGGGGAGGAAAAGAAAAGTGAAATAGGGGGAAATGGATTAGGGAAAGAAGGCAGTGGGTGGACCTTAGTGGAGACTTTTTTTATCGAAAAATAAATAAATGATATTAAAAAATAAATTAAAAAAAAAAAATATTTTGAATTTTGAATAATGATAAATTTTGGTAGTACAAAATTATGGATTTATTTAAATAAATTGATTATAATTTATTATTAGTCATTAGTTTCATCACTAATTTTATTAAAGTTAAAAGCATGTTTCCAAATATGAATATATTAATTATAAATTTGTCTTTCGAATTTCCAATGAAGTGATTTATTAATATTATTAGTGTAAATTCATTGTGTGCTCTTTTTTAATTATTTATTTATTTATGAATTTGAATTAAATTAATTAAAAATAAAAATATTGATTTAATATATAATGTGTCCCCACATGTTGAAATCCTCTATTTTTGAGAAATGACGTGTCGACGTGTCAAGTCGTGTCATATCGCGTGTCAGTACTACTTAAAGAAGGTGCTTCGAACCTATCTACGCGCTTTCATTGAAATTTGAAAGATCCAAGACTGGCTAAACTTGACTTGACTTGCTTTCATTCTCTTATACACTACTAATTTACATGAGTCAGACAAGAGCATATAAATCGGGGGATTATACAAGATTTTGTTATACAAAGTCTGCAGGAGGCTTTTTCTTTTTTATTCGTCTAGAAAGGTAACTCTAAAATAAATTGTTTTCAAAATAATTTCCTTAAACTAGATTTCTCCGTACTACTTTTTGCTTAAAAATTATCAAATCGTTATCCTCCACCCAAGCCACTTTTGTCTCTCCCCTTAAATTAATGGCTTTTAACATTTTACATAAATTTTATTCTTTTGGTTTTGCGTTAATAAATTCTAAGCTAACAACTCTTTGTATTTGAATGGTAATTCAGTAGTACTCTTTTTTCCCCTTTCATGATCATCTTTTGTCAGCCTTTTTATTTCATGTTGACAGTCTCCGCCAACATGTTCTTCACCAAAATACAATTTTTTGCAGCACAATAGAGGAGGATTCACTATTAGCTTATTTAGCATTAGAAGATGTGATTTGAAAAGCTGAAGGTATTAAATGGAGAGGAATTGCATTAAACACGACAACAAGGAATGATTACGTTGACACCTAGTGTATTATAGCTATATAATATTGCCTACTTTTGCTGCTCTGACAACCAGCTTAGCTTATAAAACTTCCTAGGAGCATGAACTCACTTCTTTACTTATAGGTACAAACATTCTTTCAACTCAAGTGTATAATTGAAAACACATTGCACATGACGTTCCTAATCATTTAATTCGTATTTGTGCATATTCTCTTTTATATTGTATTTTTTTATGAGTCTTTTATATTATTTGAGTTGATGTAAATTTCAGACTTTTGTATTCAACATAGGCCTTTTTGTACACTTAATTTACAAAACATGATAAGAAATGAAGTATCTAAAGCTCTACACACCGATATCAATGAAGTAAATAGCTTTTGAAGTGAAGAAGAGATGATGACTTTTCACTCAAGTTGCTTCTCATACTTCCACGAGGGTCACGATACATATGATACTTGCTAGACTTGGAGATCCCCATTAAAGAATAATCGAAAACTTAAGAAGTGAACCATAATTTTGTTGTTCCATTCAGACATGTTCCATGAACAAATTAAAGTTCAAGAACTATTCAATGGTTTTCATAAGAATCACTCATTTCCCATTTCACTCTATGACACGATAAGGAGAAGGGATTTGAAATGATAAATGATTGATGAAATCAATCAAATATCGAGATTGATAGGAAATATGATGGTTTCTATGCTTCACCAGCTAGAAGATAAAAGCGAATATAAATTAGACAAAGAAATCATCTTAGGTTGCGACTTGGAACTAATAGTCAATTGAAAATGGGAAGAGACCGTGTATTGAGAACTTCCAGCCAATCTGAAATTTGATAAGAGTCCTCGAAGAAAAACATCCTCCTCCATATTTCAAGCTTCTTGCTGTATTACTCACATACATTCCAAGAGTCGAGAGAAATATCAAAACTAGTCAATATCGAACACATCTGGTGTCAGCAAGGCAGAGAAATGACATCACAACACTCTCTACTATGCGTGCTTGAACAATGCTGAGTTCTTGCCATCCAACGGTCCAAGAATCTCCAACTAATCGAACCGCTGCGATTGCGATGCATGCTGCACGAAAGGCGTAATTATCGCATGCCTAATTTCCACGGCATTGCGTGGAAGGGGCATAGAGCATATGCGGGTGCTTTTTCTTCTAAACTGAGCACGAGTTCAAGTTGACTTTTTTTTCTATTATTAAAACAATTAAAAAATAAAAAGCAAAGGGAAACCATTGTAGGCATAATTTCAGCGACATTATGCAGAAGGTGCATTGAAGCTACCTATGCAAGTGCACCTTGACTTGACTTGCTTTTTCCAAGTAAACGAAGAATTGGAAAGAAAAGCAGCGAGCAATGCTGATGCTCGGAGTGAGGTCGGCCGAAGATTAGTGCACACTTTCTACGAAAGACTGGATTTGGGCGAGACTCTGTTTCCAGATTTGGATGGAGCTACAAGCATATTCAGGCATTTGATATATCAATAATGATAGGAGAATGTACAGTATATGAGAATTATCGAGGCAACTGATAGTCAATTGATAATACAGGTGGTTTTTCTTAGTCCTTATTTAGGCAAGTTAGAAAATTATGATGATTTTGTTTGCATAATCAACAACTAATTGAGCTTCAGCATTATATTAAATCCATCTAATTAAGTACATGAGGTGATTCCGCCAATCTCCTTTTTTTCCTTTTCATAGACCTACAAGGCATTATAGTTGGCTCCTCTTGAGTTGGTGGAATCGCGGGTTTATACATTTGGTGTCACATTTAGAAAGTCTTGGCCAATGGGTTTTCTGCACCGTCGAATAATTATTTAGTGAATATCAATTACTTTTTCATTTCATTTGGTGTTTAGCTTTTTATTTCATGTTAACATTTTCAGCCAATGGCTTCTCCGCCAAAGTACATTTTTCTTTTGCACGGTATTAAGCTTCATGCTTGAAGAATACTGCTTGCAGAGTCCTCCATGAATGCTGAGTCATTGCACGCGCAATATTCACAGCATTATGAGGAAGTTGCGGGGAACCTCTGCAGGTGCTTCTTGACTTTACTTGCTTTTTATTTTAACAAAAAGGTGGAAAAAGAAAACCCACTTGCAATAAAGATGCTCCTAGTCCTTGCTTGTTCTACTATGCGCGCTTGAACGCGTAATTTCGTTAGCACCCAGCGGAAGGTGCGCGCCACCTACACAGGTGCTTTGATTGAACTTTGGAATCACTTCATATATGGAATGGAACTGCTTGCTAAAAATGAAATCGAAATTGGGCCATTACCTTGTGACACCCCGAACCCTTCGCAGGTCGTCACCAGCGCCGGTGTTACATCTTTTACCATCTCTATCTCTTGGCTAAATTAAGCCTTGCCAGATTACAGGCATTTTTTTTTTTTAAAGCGGTCCCATGCGCGACTCATAGCGGAAGCAAAATTCACATCGTCATCTATCTCCCTTCTAACCCATGATACAAATACACACCAACTAACAGCACGATTTTATAAATAACGTTGACGCTTTGCTTACATACATACATATAGCGAGATGGGGTTTCCTTCGGGTCGGTACAAAAACCAGAAAGGTTACGACTCTGCCATGTCCCACCTAAAATCTCAAAAAGGAACTCCGACCCCTAACATCACATGAACACAAAACCCTCCCATCACCAGCATCAACTATCTACATCAAAAAGTGATCTAGCTCTTACTTCTCGCGCGCAAGTCTCACACCCAACCCGGTGTGTCAGGTGGTGGCGGCGGCAGCATTCCTCGCATCGCTCCATCCCGTCGAACGTGCACAGACAGGAACTCTTGTATGACAGGGCCCCCAGCCAGGTCGATATCATACATAACTAAGCATTGCACTCAGATAAACGTCAATCCGGGCACAGAGGGACAATCTATCTCCGTACACTCCACCTCAACATCAGACGGTAGACCGTAAAATACCCCACGCAAAACAGCAGGTAGCGGCATAGTGCTAATCTGAAATGTTATCCCCAAAAGGGGTGAGTACAACCACTCAGCAGATAGGGAAATCCAATAACAACTCAGTGCACCATGCATACCATCATACAATGCAGGCATTGCTTACCTTTTTTATGTCAAGCGTATTCATGCATCATCATAGCATATATATCATCATCATGGCCATGCATCACCGTGCATATCACATCATATCATCAGCCATGTATCATCATGCATATCACATCATCATTAGCCATGCATCACCGTGCATATCACATCATATCATCAGCCATGCATCACCATGCATATCACATCATCATTAGCCATGCATCACCATGCATATCACATCATCATTAGCCATGCATCACCGTGCATATCACATCATATCATCAGCCATGTATCATCATGCATATCACATCATCATTAGCCATGCATCACCATGCATATCACGTCATAGATCAATTTCCACTTTTACTTATCAATTGATCCCCACATTATCTTTTCTCAAATCATCAAATTCACCATCATCATCATCCCTTCGGGCAGAAACCTCCGACAGGGATCCCAGCATTCCAGCCATCTCATGGCCACTGGGCTTCCGGGCCCCCACATTCCGGGCATCTCGCATCTCAACTAGCATCACGAGGCATTCCCTTCGGGCAGAAACCTCCGACAGGGCTTCCGGCCTTTACCCTTCTAGCCGGGGATCTCGCACCCCAATCCTGGCATCGCGAGTCACTCCCTTCGGGCAAAAACCTCCGACAAGGCTTCCGGCCCCCCACATTCCGGGCATCCTGAAACTCCCAGGGAATCTCTGGAATTACGCCACCAGGCCACCAGACAACATCCTCCACCACAACCTCATTCTCATCCACATTTATCTTTTATCTCAATTTAACATGGAAATTTGGCATGGCATCAAACATATCACACTTGCATTTCAATTCACATGTCATGCACATGTCATAGCTTAATCACATAAGTATTTCAACTCAATGCATGTACAAAGACCTCATCACACAAGTGCCACACAAATGGAATTGAATCCATGGCCAAATAAAAATCTATTTTATTTTATTATTTCATTATTTTATTATTATTTTATTATTTATTTATTTTCATAAATAAATATTTAATATTTATGATTTTCCCAAAATCATAATATTCAAAAATCACTAATAGGATCACAATTTCATATAAAATTCATGGCCAAATTGAATTTCTTATAATTTCATAATTTTTACATAATAGCACCTTATATTCGGATAATGGCCAGACTTGCACAGTTTCCGAATAAATTTAATTAAAATACCCATATGGCCTTCAAAAATTACGAAAATTTACAGGGTGATAGCCAACACATTTTCGTACTTTTTTCATTAAGAACTTTAAGCCAAATTCTTTTTAGATTAATTTCCATAGCCCTACGAAGCTTCTGGAACCACTACCGTTTAGTCCAGAACACACTTCTCCGTATTTCTTAGATTTCACCCACCAAATATCTTTCGTTCCTTATGAAATTTAAGTATGTTATGTAACAATATGTCCTTTACAAGTTTCATGAAGGGATCTAGGTCAAATACCCAGATTATGGTCACCATTTTAACCCATGAAGTCTCGGGTGTCTCGGTACACCTCACCAGAATCAACCATCTCCAAGATCTAACCGATTCACCAAGTTATACTTGTTATTTTTGCTTCAAATTAGAGTATGTTGTAGCTTAAGGTGTTTCCTACAACTTTCAAGAAGACAACAAAGTGAGATCTCCAACATAAATCAACATGCAACCAAGAAATCAACAAAAGGTCAGTGAAGATTTCGCAGATCTGAGGTCTCCGTATAACAGAGCTTTTGACCCCACATATCACCATCGTTTTCCATGAAATTCGAGTATGTCATACTACAAGATGTTAGCTTCAACTTTCATGAAGACACCGAAGCCAAAATCGCACTCCAAATACACATGCAAGCTCGACTAAGATACTGACTACCACAAACCGAACGAAAACAGTCACATAGCTTGAACACATCCAACCCTTACCTCGGTTTTTCGCCCAAATCACACCTAAAACCGAACATGCAACCAACAAAACAGACATGCAAGAGAAGTTAAGGACCCCACTTGCCTCCAAGATGAACAAACAGCGATGAACGGCGGCGTACAGCGGTCGGACTAGGCGGACGTACAGCGGACGGGCGGCGGCAACTCTTGGCTCCACCTCCTCTCTCTCGGTCCCTCCTCTCTCTTTCTCTCGAAATCTCTCTCTCCCTCTCACTTCTCTCGACTGAATGGAGCTAGAGGAACCGGCCACTCCTCTTCTCTCTCTCTTTTTATATCCCATCATTTGCAATGATTGATCCACCAAATGACCAACCAATGCATGCTCTTCCTTTGGCCACTTGTAATTTTTGTTTTTGAATTAATTGGGCTTGGGCTTAGGCCCATCCGGCCATTCCCCTTGGGCTGGTCGAAATCCTTCTTGGGCCCTAATGGACCGACTAGCTTGGCCCACCAAGCTTTGGGCTAATGGGTCCAAGGCCCATTTCGAAAATAACCCTCTTTTCTTATTTTCTTTTGAATTTCTTTTTATAAATATTTCTAAATTCAAATTTCATCTTGGCCAAAGTCTTGGGATATTTTTAATTATTGAAATTTAAATCATATGACCAAGCATTTAAATTTAAATTTCCACAACACAAGCAAAATTCATCAAATTAAAAGACAAATTGGCTAAAGCATAAGCCATAAAATTCTATCACCTAATCAAAGACATTTAACACACCTTAAGGCTTGGCTTTGAATTTCCGGGATGCCACATACCTAAACCCCGCTAATGAAACTATTATCTCGCATTGCCTATTTAAATAATGAAATGAACATTGGGTTTTATTTTGGATGATAACAGATCTATCCAAGCGAATCGCATTTTGCAAACGCTTAAACTCGAAATATAATTTAACAATGAATTGACCATGAATTTGCTCCCATAAAGATGGAAGCAACTTCCCAAGGGCTTTCGATTGAGTTTCCTCCAAACCCTCATCACCTCATCCACCGAAAGGTGCTGTGCTCACCTTATCCTGTCATATGAATGTGGGGACCTAAATGTGAATATGATTCTCCAAAGTTCAAGAGAATACAAAAGCTGTCGGCTCAGAACCGCAAAAGAGAGTCCACGACAAAATAAAAAATCTCGGGCCCACAATGCCAAGCACTTCAATTATGTACTTATTGGAAACTTGACGGTCACATGGCCATGGGTACCCCTCTTCCTTATTATTCCTTTCAGTCTCCAAGCAAACTGCGCAAGTAGAATTCTTTTCTTTCTTAAACCAGTCCATTAGTTGGTCTACAAACTCCTTCGTGCCGTCAAATCCTCCTCCTCTTAAAACATATAGACAGAACAAGCTGGAGGAGGAGGATCCGAACGACTGAGTTGCTAGGTTGCGCGACACCTCTGCCTTCCAAGGATCAACTTCATATGTGTGTCTCCATAGTACGTTTTGCACATGAATGGACACATTGATTGTTCATCGGAGCATCTTGTGGATAATGGCCGATGTGCATCAACTGGAAGTCAAGTGGAGTTCCACGCACTTGAAAAATGAAATTCACGTTTAGTTTATGTCAATTGGTAAGGACCCCTATGGCAGCAACAATGCATGATTTACCCTATGCTTGTGGTCTATTTAGCAAGCAAGCACCTTCATGATAACGGAAAAGCTGCTTTTCTTGGATACATCGAGTAAAGGAAGAGAGAAAAATTATGAATTTCCTCCCACTTCTTCTCGTAAAGGTTACAAAATTTACTTCATTTTGCTCCTCTTCCCCTCCTTCCCAGACAAAGCATAAATATACGTTTTGCCCTTGTGTCTTGTTAGATATTAAATAGAAGAATTTCTTATGCTTGGGAACACAAAATAACACTAAAATTATCCAGAATACACCTGAAAAACGGCATGCAGCTTAAGACTATGAGACGTGAATTGAAGGAAGCATAACGGTCTTGGTTAAAAGAGTTTTCAAAGGATCCTCTCAAAAAGCAAGAGCAAAGTGAGTCAAGTAATTTAGAGTTGCCTTATTATAGACCATAACGATCTCACAACCACTTTTGCATGGTCAAGTAAGACATCATTACAAGCCGTGCGATCATGTTGTGATGCCCAATAGTTGACCAGGTTCTTTCTTTCGGCCGACAAGTGGACAGGTTGGGATTGGGCTGGCAAAGATTGTCACATATGTTCGGTCAGCAAAACTCGTGCATCACGTGAAGGGAGAGTGGGACATTCCCTGAGCAGTACCCCGTGCTTGTATAGATGCGAATGCGACTATTGATAGTTGAATAGCCACTTAATATTAGCATGACAAGCCATTCTCTTGACAGTAGCATATGTAACATATCCTGCCTTGAAGGACAATATAATCCAATAGAACAAAACGAACACGTATCATGGCTAATCAGCTGAGAATGGGCTTGATTGAATCTAAAAGCAATTGCACTTTTGCCATCCTGAACCACTTTCCACGGTCTTTTTTCATCCTCGACAAGTTAAGTCATCTAGCAGCAGTTGAAGCATCATGGTATGCATTCAATGACCTGCAATCTCCCGCAAGCTCCTAACATAAGTAGATGTGCCTCTTCCAAATCTAACCGTATAAGAGGGGATGTAAGAAGTCAGCCTTCGATACATGCTTAAATGTGGAAATCAACGAAGAGAGTGAACGGAAAGAGGGTTAAGTAAGGTCCGCGGGGAAGCATATCATCTATCTAGGAGAGCAATTAATAACAAGAAATGTTCCTATCAATTATACTGGCAAAACGGAAAACCTTATGACCGTCATTCATGTCAAGAAAACGAGAGGGAGAAGACGGATCCCTCTTTCCATAGGAAGAATGAAGAGAATGTTCCCATTAAATCCACTTGCCAAGAAGTGAAGTGTTTCTCAAAACGCTGACTGCTTGTTCCAACGAAAAAGCAGAAAAAGATGACATCCTACAATCTAGTTAGCGCCTTCTGAACATAGGGCGGCCTTGCTTTCTTCCCATAAGACTGTCTACCCGAATAAAGCCTCGAGTTGATTAAATTCTTAGCATATGCTAACTAACTCGGATTATAATTCGTTCCTCGTACCTGCAGGAATATTGCATAAATTTAGATAGGCGTTATGAATAGGGAAATTGCCTTCATCTAATATTAATTCAGGTTGGTTTGTGCAAAATGGCAAAACTCAAAAGTGTTACATTTGAGTCCTTCTCGAAGGGGCAAATTCGAATAGGAGCAAGCAGGCAACAGCAAACTATTAAAATCTGGCTTTATTTAATTGACCAAGAGAAGAAATTACAACAGCCTTTATCTATTTAATAAAACACAACCAAAATGGAGGACACGGGTTTTTGTCATGGACTTATGACATATTACGCACTTGAAACCATACTTGCCTAAATCATAAAATTCTTAATGTCATGCTCTAAGGTATAGGTATACCAAAATTATTTTTTCATGATAATAATAGACTCCCAGAAAATAATTGTCATGTCATGCTCCAAGCCTTGATTTTATAATTTTTCCCGATCTTTCTACTTAAATTTTCAAATGGCCAATCAGATGCAAAAGTTACTATTTACACGTCCTTTCCTAGACTAAATCCCAATTTATAGGATGCTCCTATTCAAATTCCCAGAAAAGATGAGCTCTCTACTTTTGCTGGGATGTAGCGATAGAAGTTTCAAGAATGCAAAAGATATTATAGGAAAAAACATGAAACGCAATTTTCACATCGTATAGTGTATTTGTTTTCTCCAATGACGCTTTTAATAATTGGGCAAAAAAATTGAAATCCAAGATGTAATCAGAGCAAAAAAAAAAAAAAGTTATCATTAATATTTTTTTATTAACACCATATATATCTAAAATGGAGTTTCTTGATAGTGACTTGTTAGGCTAGTTTTCTCGAGGTGGTAGGCTAGTTTTCTCGAGGTGGGCCCTGCATTTCTTCCGTTTTTCGACTGTTAGTTTTATTATAGTCATGCATTAAGTATGATTGATATTTTAAGAGCAATTCTTGCGATAAAGAAATAAATGTATTTAAACAGACTTTCAATATACATTTATTAGCCATTTATTGATTCAAAATTAATGATTCCACATTCATAAACTGTGCTTCAAAATATTGCCATCCAAATTCTGAATTCAAAGTCAATAATATATTAACTTTGTGGAGTAAGAAGTCAATAAATTAAAACTCGGTTTAATGTGTGCAAATCTTACTTGGGAATAATTATTTGTGATAGGTTAATAAAAAAAGAAAGGTTATGCAATATGTTAAAAATTAATTCTGAGGAGAGATGTGGATGTGATTGGGATAAAGGTGTGATGAGATGACTATGCTATCTTAAAAGTATGGTGTGGCATAGAGAAGTCTAATTTGAGAAATAGCTTCAAGAGAGATCTTTCAGTACTCATCCAGAAGACACAAAAATCCCAGTTGCTTTTGCTTACTCCTAGGAGCTAATCATTCTCCATGTCATAATCATCTTGCAGTCTTTTTGTACAATGGATATTTTTAAAATAGCAAGTAGTTACATAAAAAGAGTTAGAAAATAACGTTCAATTCCATTTTTATTCCGGATCCCATAGATATTTCTTTTCTTTTGTTTAAAATAGAAAAATATGTGAGTTTCAAGGAATAGAGAGTAGGTATTAGGATACCCTGAGCTTCTCATTTTCATATATAAGTATATCTTTTTTTGTTCCTTGATAGTTTATAAGGTTGTTCAACATTTATTTTGCAATTGTAATTACATGCTCTCTTTATCCAATTGTTTACCATCAATCAAAAAATGACTACAATTTAAGGAGAACATACTCAAAAGAAATATAAATAATTTCGTCTCATTTTCAAGAATGCTTCCAAATAAAAGAAATAAAAAAAAAATTCTTTCGAAATCCACAAGACCGATTCCTAATAGACCGGTCTCACGAAAGTGTCCTGTCGGAGTGGGCCCAAATAAGTATTACTGGATAAAAAAGAAAATAATATATTTTCTCTGTGTACGAAATTCCCAAGGAAGAAATCATAAGGCTATTCTGTGGTGATGGAACTGTAACAAGACAAGTTGGAAAGAATTAGCCATGAATGACGATGATTTTTGTTGTAATCTAAAGGCGTGAGCACGTATGAAAATACTAATTATGTCTAATTAGTATATCAAAAATAAAAAATAAAAATTATTTTCTTGCATATAAGTAAAAATTGCTCTTCGAGTATTCATTTAGAAGAGCCAATTATGTGAATCTCATATTGATTATAATTTCAATGATTGAAATTAATAAGATTTTTTTTTTTGCCTGAAAAGTAACAAGACTATTGTGCACCGAAAGTCATGCTGTTGATTGCTTTTTCTTTTCATGCTATCAGAATCGTGGGGGCAAAAATTCAGAAAATAGAAAGAAAGAAATATGGATTCTAGGGCCTCTAAAACCTATGAGGAAGATGGGGCCGTTTTTTGAATCAGTGTTTTCGCACATCGATCATGCCATATCCCTTGTCATCCATCCAATGCAAGTGTTTCAAAGTCATCCGTCTATTTAATTTGTGTCATCAACTGTTCAATCAAAATTTTGTTAGTGTCAACTATCAATTGAGTATAATAAAATTGTTAGGTTTAAAGCCACTACTAGATCGTCCCAAAAAAGCGAAAGATATGAGAATATATGGTACGTATATTGCAACGTACTATATTACGACATGTCATAATAATTAAGAATGAGAATATAATGTAAAATACAATTGTCTTATGACATCATGATGTCTTACCGTAACCAAGTGTTGATATGATGCCAAACATGGATGTGCGCCCGAGTATTTTCGGATGATGAATAGAATAAAAAAAGAGATGATGAAGTTAAGAAAGAAATGACATCGCAACACTCTATGCGGGCAATTATTGCACGCATAATTTCCACGGGATTGCGCAGAAGGGGCGTAGAGCCTACGAAGGCGCTCTTTTTCGAAAGCAATGACTTGACTTCAATTTGACTTGCTTTTTCTATTAATAGAACAATTAGAAAATAAAAAGCAAAGGGCAATCACTGTAGGTGGGTTATTGCACGCATAATTTCATTAGCATTATGTGGAAGGTGCGTCCCCCTACACAGGTGCTTTGATTGACTTGACTCGCTTTTCCATTAATAAATGGAATCATCGGGGAAATGTAATGGGAAGGTGAAGCGAGCAGGACAGCACGATTACGTTATTGCATGCTAAAACAGAAGGGTAAAGTAGTGTGAAGCACGAGCCAAGTGAGGAGTTTGGGAAAATTGGCGTGACTAAACAGGGAAGGGAATGGAGTAGTGAATTTCGGTAAAGGTTGTGTGTGAAGGATTGACAAGAACAGTACCAAAGCTAACTTAAAGACTTGGACAAATGCATCTTCAGCAGCATCTGCTCTTCACCGGTATCTATAATTAAAACCCGTGGCATTGCTATGAAAAATCCCTATCCACATAATTTACGCTAGATTGTCCGGAGCTCTTGCTTGTAGCGGACCGACCTTTATCTATTCACTTTGATGAATGCCGTGCTAAACTCTATTCATTTGTTGATCGATTCATTCTAAGAAACTATTCGCAACTTGTCCTACATCAACCAATAAACCTTTAAGATTTTCAAAAGAGGGTTTTTACATAAAGAGATTGCAATTATATCTAGATAATTGTTCACAAGAACTAATAGAATATCACTTCATTTATGGAATGGAAATGTTTGCTAAAAATAAAAATCGAATATATGTCATTACCTAAACATTGATTGTTAAATTGAATGTATGTGGTTTCGTAAATCCCACTAATGAAATTACTATCTTGCACTGCTTATTTATATGACCAAATGAATGCGATTTTTTTTTTTTTTTTTTTTTTTTTTGGATGATAACAGATCTATTCAAGTGCTACTTTTTTTTCAAATGTTAGACATTCAGCTAATTTCAGTTTCAATTTCATGACATTTTTCATGAAAATCACTTGGCAAATTGCACCAGAAAGGGCTGTGAAGTGACCATGGATTTGCTCCCACAAGATGCAAAAAATTTCCCGCGGGTTTCTTAGCGAGCTTCCACGAAACCCTCATGACCTCCATGCTGTGCTCACATTATTCGGTTTTATGGATGTGGTCCAAAATGTTATAATGATTCTCCGACGTTTAAGAATGTACGAAAGCTATGGGATCAGACCCACAAAAGAAAATCGACGATTAAATATTTCGAGAAAATGAATAAAATCAACGCTGACGCAAATTCCGCAGGAAATGGATGCACGATTTCCGTGGATTGATGACTAAAAATGAGCCTTAATTCTGCCTTCTTCTCGGTACAAATTATTCAAAAAAGAAAAAAAGAAAAAAGATGATAAAATGAGAGCATCTTACGCTGCTTCTGGACCTTCCATGGGTTGCGCACCTTGAGCGGGTTTGAAATTGGAATACGAAAGAAAACCAAAGATATATGCACATCTCTCTAATAAAAAAAATGTTCATTTTGACCAATGCGATGGAATAATATTTGAAAAATGTCTGGTTTGTCCAACTTTATAGAAGGTGACACAAAGGTTAAAATATATTTTGAGCCTCGTATTAATTACATCAACATAAATTGGAAGCTCAATCCCTTCTAAGAATTCGCATAGTTGGTTGAAAAAGGATATTTTCATATTTGAAACTGTTCTGTATGGGAATGCGGTGTTTAATGAGCCTTCTAGTAATCAAGCAGTCGCACTTTGTGCTTGACTATCTTATATAAGCGGTCAGCCTATATTTTCTTCTCTCTAGCTCTCTACCCTATTGATTCTCCAGAGCTAGGTTCGGCTTGATCAAATTTCCATTTTTTTGGTGATGTGAGATTGGATACTTTGGAACACAGATTCATTATTTAATTAAAGCATTTCCTTGTTAACCGAAGTCCTTCTTAACACTTCTGAAGGTTGAAGCTTTTCTTTAAGATACAGGCATTGTTCTTTTCAATCGGTAGCTACAACTACAAGAAGCTTCAAAGAGGTTTCCTCAATTTTTTTTTTTCATTGTACTTTATAATGTTAGAGGAGATAATTATTAAATTCTAATGCCATTAAATGTCAATGATGGTATGTGAGTCCCCTTTAATTAGGCAAGAAGAATAGGATATTGTGATTTTAGTAATTTCTCACTAACTAAAATGGTCATCCAGAAGGGATTATTTAAGAGATTCATTTTGGTAAGTGAGATAGGTTTTTCATTGCTCTTATTAACAAACACAAATAGAGTATAAAGAGATTAATGAAATGATTAACGCAACAGTTAAGAGAGGGTGGATTGATTATTTTAAGAAAATTGAGACTTTTTCATGGAAAACTTGTACAATAGTCTCTTGGTATAAGAGAGCGAATTGGTTGTTTTACGAAAATTAATTTCTTTTTTTTTTTCAAGAAGAACGTGGATCATGTATTGCTTTAGGAGGAAAACTATCACGCAGATGCAGTACCTTGTATCCAAATGACAATAAAGGAGTTAAGAGAGATTGAAGAGATGCAAAACAGATTTGTACTGAATCGAACTTCCACTTAACCTAGTCCTCCCACAACAAGGCTGAGTAATCCTTGAGATTTTACCGTCTGTAGAGGATGCTACTCTTACATAAAGCTCAGTAGATGATTCTATAAAACGTGTACCTTTTACAACACCATGACTCACTCACTTCCTAGATCACGAAAGCACACTTCTACGGAGAACTTGAGTGAACACGGCTAAGGGGCTGCAAAGCTACTCAGAGATTTGCTGGGCTGATATGTCACCAAAGCTGGAACCTATAAAAAGCGTTATTCATAAAGCATCATTAAATCCGCTAATGTTGATGAAGATTCATCGTTACAGGAGCCGTCTTGCACTCGCTTGGATTGATGCAGGGGCGTTGGTTTGTTCTGGACAGCCTGTGAAAGAACAGTCGAGCATGACAGACAAAACAGCAGGCGGCGGTGTCAGGTTTAAAGAAACGGGACAACAGCAGAAGCGTGGTGGCCTGGCCAGTAGTTCGCTCAAAGGGCTCGACAAGTGCTTTTAATTTCGCCGGGAACCCGCAAAGAATTAATCAAGAGACCACGGGGGCTGCTGTGGCATGCAAAGGACTCGCTGAGGGGTGCTTCATCGTTGTCGGAAATTCCCCAGATCAGACTAGGGCAAAATTAGATGATGAACTGCAGCGGCAAGGAGACGGGCAGTGCCGCGTCGGGCACGAGGCGTGGCTTGGACGAGTGCCAGAGCTTGCTGCTGACCTCCAGAGAAATCGCCTCCCTCTCTATTCGGCTCCACACCTCCCACAACTTCTCCTCACATTCCATAATCTTGACCGAATTTTCCAAAATGCACGTACGCACATCTACCCCAGGGATTATTGCTGAGTATTAATGATCAAATCTTGGCAATAATATGAAATTATTAACTGGCACACATGATTTCGGTCACTCAAAGAATAATGTGCTTGGACAAACTCGCTAAATTAAAGCTCAGCATCATCAATTTGAATCCATCCATCACCGGTCCAATGCAAATACAATAAAAAAATAAACCAAATAATAAATGCTCATAAAGCTATATGTTATGCAATTTAATTCTAATATTTTTGTTTAGGTATTAAAAATTAATCCCTAATTTTTTTCATGCAATAAACAAATAATTGGGCCACCAAAATTTAGGTATTGATAGTGATGCTTATCTATCAATTTACTATCTAATCATGGGCAATGTTAAATCAAATAAACATTTGACACCTACTACCAGCACAAACAATTTGAATTCCTAATTCCTTCCACCTCCCTCCCCCTAAAAAAAAAAAAAAAAAAAAAAAATCTTTCATTCATCAACTAAATATGTCCCATGAATCAAATAAAAGTTCGGGTACCCTATGATGGTTTCTATAGGAGTCATCCTTGCCCCACTTTGCTCTGAGACCACTGTTTAAACCCTCAGCATCTTCTCTTGTAAAGAAAGGGGATTTCAGACAACGACCGATTGATGAAATCAATCAAATGTCGAGATTAATAAGCAAAATGTGATGGTTTCTATATTTTGCCAGCCAAAAGATAAAATCGGAAACAAATTAGACGAAGAAATCGTCATAAGTTGCCACTTGGAAGCATCAATAGTAAAATGAAAGTGGGAATCAACAATGTAAAGAGAACTTCCATTAAGTCCAAATCTTAACAGAGTTGTAAAACAAACACATTATCCTCAATCTTTCAAGCTTCTTACTGTGTTATTACTCACATACATGCCAAGAGTTGAGAGAAATGTCAACTAGTTGACATCGAAACACATTCCGGTGACTGAAAGTTCAGAGAGAACTGATATCACAATAGTGACTTTTTGAAATGACATCACAACATCATTCTGGAGAAAAGCCAAGTCTATTGACAATATATAAGTTCCCTAAACAGAGGTTTCTAGAACTGCCAACGGTCAAGATTAAGTCCAAAGGAAACAGGCTCTCTGCTGAAAACAAAATTCAAATGTGAAATGAAATACAAAATAACATTTAATGACCTTTACTTTTGAGAGCCAATATTATCCCCGATGCTAGAAAAACAGTAACACCAGCAAAATTTGTAAAGAGAAACAGAATTTAGTAACAAGGCGCGCGCTTTTGTTGTAACGAGTGCGCATCTTGTTCTGATACCAATTCAATTGGTACAAGTTCTGGACCCTGAGAGTCCAAAAATCTTCAATTACGAGGAGGGGGAAGAGGAAAGATGAAAAGACCAAAATATATTCCTATGCAGAAAGTGTATTCTATATCATTTCAGTCCAAAACAAGGCCCAGATCCAGTCCACCTGCAAAATATGCTATCAAATTTAAGACAGCTACACGATAGTTCTATGATATCTTTCGTCCCCACTTCAGAGGACAACGTGAAACCACACTCTTCAGCTTCTCTCTTTTGGTAAGAAAGAGGGAGGCTCAAGGGAAGAGAGGTCATTCATTCAACTAAGAACATCTCCAAGCTCTCAAAGCAGCCATATGAACCATAGTTTGCTTGTGGATTTGTTGGCAGCTTTCCTCAATAAGATCAAGGAGCTTTTCCAAATCTATGGCCCACGAGTTCAAGGTATCATTGCGCTCCTTTGTTGTCTGGAAACAGACAACTCCCATCGGCAGGTCTATCTTTCCTACTAGGGCTTTGGAAACATCCATTTTGGAGAGATGCTTTTCAGCTTCCCAAAATGGTCATAGAACTAACAGGTCATGCTAATAGAATATCATACAGGCTTGTATAATTACTATTATGCTGTCTCTCTAGCAGATGATAGTGTTGATTTAATAGATTGAGGCATATGAATGATTAAAGCTCTCTATAACAGTGGTAACAGAACCCCAAAAACAGAGTTCCTTTCATTGAGTGATTCAGCTACATAGATTTCTGAGCAAATTAAGAAAGCTCTAATCATGAGATCTACTTTTGTAACACTGGAAATGGTGAGTCATAACAGAACTCCTCCCACACTTCTAAAGAGCATCAGAATTTCAGGCTCCATGGGACAAGAAATGGTTTCACAATGCCAGACATTGACACTGATAGCTACGACAAATTTTATGAGAAGTTGACTAAGCATAGTGTGTATGCATATATATCGGTCTGAAATATTCATAGAAAAAAACTAGAAGCACAACATTCATAACCTCAAGACAAGCCTTGGCCTTCAAGGCACCAAAACCTCTTTTCCACTTTTTTGGAACTTGTATCCAAGTCCAGCAACCATAACCTACAGGTATCAGGGGCAGAGAGGCTGCCCAGGGTTAAATGAGGGGTCTAGGCAATCAGTCATAAAGATTGATGTCACAAAACTGATTAGAGAACCCGCAACAAGTAGAAAGAGAGAAAGAAGGAAGAGAGAAGGAGGAGAAAGAGAACGTAAAAGAAAGAAAGAGAGGGCTGTAGTTTTCTGTATCACAGAAACCCTACACCCATTGTATTTATATTGAATATAAATTGTATATAACAATAATATCCTTATGTAAGTAAAAAAGGAAATAAAACTCTAATAATAAAGGAAACTTAATAAAGTAACTTAACACTCCCCCTCAAGCTGGAGCATATAGGTCGCCCATGCTCGGCTTGGAACAACCAAAGAACAAAAGCAGGACAAAATAATGCTTTGGTAAACATATCAACAAACCGATCTCTAGAGGCAACATAAGGAGTAGCAACAACTTCACGCTTCATAGCATCCCGAACAAAGTGACAGTCAACCTCTATATGCTTAGTTCACTCTTGAAAAAGAGGATTCTCAGCAAAATAAATAGCTGTTTGATAGTAGAGCCCAATCAGCAATCGTAGTAGTAGTAGCAGTAGCAACAGAGCAATAGTAGCAGCAGCGGTAGTAGTAGCAGTAGTAGAAGTAGCAGCAGTAATAGCAGCAATAGTAGCAACAACGGTAGTAGTAGCAGCAGTAGCAACCACAGTAGTAGTAGCAACCGCAGTAGCAACAACGGTAGTAGCAGTAGCAGCAGTAGCAACCGCAGTAGTAGCAGCAACGGTAGTAGTAGTAGAAACCGCAGTAGTAGCGGTAGTAGTAGCAGCAGCAATTGCAGTAGCAACCGCAGTAGCAACAACGGTAGTAGCAGTAGCAGCAGTAGCAACCGCAGTAGTAGCAGCAACGGTAGTAGCAGTAGAAACCGCAGTAGTAGCAGCAACGGTAGTAACAGTAGCAACCGCAGTAGTAGCAGTAACGGTAGTAGTAGCAACCACAGTAGTAGTAATAACGGTAGTAGTAGTAACGGCAGTAATAACGGCAGTAATAGCAGCAACAGTAGTAGTAGCAGCAGCAATAGTAGCAGCAACGGTAGTAATAGTAGCAGCAGCGGTAGTAGTAGCAGCAGCAATAGTAGCAGCAATGGTAGTAGTAGTAGCAGCAATAGTAGCAGCAACGGTAGTAGTAGTAGCAGCCGCCGCAATAGCGGCAACAAACGGCAATAGTAGCGAGCAACGTAGTAGTAGTAGCGAGCGGCCCGGCCGCAATAGCGGCGAGCAGTAGGAAAGAAATAGTAGCAAAGCAATGGTAGTAGCGGCGAAATAAATAGCGCGATGCTTGATAGCGAGCAACGATAGTAGTAGCAAAGAACGTAGTAGTAGCAAAAGGTAGCAATAGCAGCAGTAGCAATAGCCGTAATAGTAGCAGTAGCAGCAACAATAGCAGGAGCAGCAGTAGTAGGAGTCGTAGGAGTCGTAGTAGTATCACTCATGACGATAATCTCAATATAAATATATCTACCACGAAATCTCGATTCAAATAATTATATGCTTGACGGAAACCCAAAGCAAGACCAAAGTCAACCATAATCAATAAAGTAGTCCGATTCTTGAATCTCGCGATTAGTAAGTGTTGTAATCCATGTTCACAAACCGACCGACAAATCGATATCTTCCGATCTCATATGTATCAAGACTTGAAGAGAAAACAGATAAAAATTACAGCTTTAGGTGGTCGTGCACCAACCCTAGGGGACTCTCAAACCAAAGCAATAGGATCAAGTAATCGGGTAGTTAGACCGCTCCGATACCATGTCACAAAACCGATTAGAGAACCCGCAACAAGTAGAAAGAGAGAAAGAAGGAAGAGAGAAGGAGGAGAAAGAGAACGTAAAAGAAAGAAAGAGAGGGTGTAGTTTTTCGTATCACGTAAAACCCTACACCCATTGTATTTATATTGAATATAAATTGTATATAACAATAATATCCTTATGTAAGTAAAAAAGGAAATAAAACTCTGATAATAAAGGAAACTTAATAAAGTAACTTAACAATTGACATTGATAAGAGAAATAAATAAATGTTCGACATAATCAACCTGGATGCTGAGGCACAGCTATGCAAGTTTCCTCAAGGTAATCCTCGAGTAATACTTCAAAACGACAATAATATTCTGCAGGAAATAGAGTAAGTCGCATCAGCATGATGATACAAAGAAAGCAAGGAAAAAAAATGACAAAGTTCTGTAATTACATCTTTGCGTATCCTCTATCTACAATCTTCTGCTGCCTTCTCAACGAGTGCACCTTCGAGCATGGTTTTCTCATTCTCAAATTTATCTCTGAAATTACTCCAAAGAGCAGTTAACTGGATAACCTCCATCATGACCAATTGTTTCAACTGCAAACTGTGTTAAAATAACAAAGGCACGGCCAACCAAATTCTATCGCAGATTATCAACCTATTGCAAGAAAATGTACAACCAAATACTAGAAACAATTCAAAGATGTACCTGATATGGGGAATTTCTGAGAAATTTTTAGCTTCTAAAGTATTACAAAGGCTTGACTACAACCGATCATGTGGTGACCGAACTAAGTGCCAGCAGATTTTCCCTAGAACCTGCGACTAATTAAATCACATAATGAACAGCTGTGCCTTGAAAAAGTCAGGGAAGACTTGACAAAGCTTCATATGAAAGAGCTTCACTGGTATACTCTGGGTTTCCCCTTCGCTGATGGAATCTCACTATCGCCATATAGCAGGTAGCACTTGATCGGCAAAAAAATTCTAGTTAAAAATAGTAAATAAGTAAAGCACCAATTCACCATATTGTGAGTTCTTATTATATCCGTCTCAGCTCCAGAAGTGACAGAATATCAGCTGGTGCTTCTTCCACAATACTTTCCCCTTCTTTAGGCTTTTTCTTCTCTTTGGAAGGATCTGCATCAAACACCAGGGGGCTGATTTTCTGGATCTGTGCATGGACATAGTCCTGGCGATCTAAGCTTAAAAGAACCTGCAAAACCATCCATCAGAAAATTGATCATGGTAAGAGAGCATAAACGGCTAAAAGCAATACAAAAATCCCGTACATGTTCAAGGATAAAGGCAATTTTCTCTGTATTTGCCAATGCTCCAAAATTTTCCACAGCAATTCAAATCACTCATAATGTTGGACAAGGAAAAACCAATTGCAAGATCAAAGACATCAGAATTCAACTTCTAGCTCCTGCAATTTCTTGTATTAAATCAGCAGCTTCTGCTATAAAACCTTCTGCCTTTGCTTTTTGCCGGTTTCTTTATCAACCGCACTCTCTCAATTTCGACATATAGCTACATAATGAAACTAGCTCTAGAAACCACGAAACCAAAACAGATTGCTCATGAACATGAGCTGCAATAGAGTTTGATTTCACATTTTCACCTTCCCAGCAGCAACAGAGTTAAGTGTCACCATCAAATTAATTCATTACTTGATTATCTCTAAAGCACAATTATGACTTTCAGTCGAACTATCTGATTAACAACAAGAAAAATTATTCATCTAGGAAGAAAATAGAGTAAAAAAGGGAATTAAAGGGGTAATAGCAAGGTGCAACACAAATACAATGATGAGGATCCCAGCCAATTGAAAAAACTTGCAAACAGCATGAGCACCAGGCCTGAGTTCTAGCTTCTCTAGAGATTGCCCAGAACCAATACCCATATAGATATGCCAATGAGATTCGTTTTTCAAATAGTCGTACATGATGGCATATTACGACTACACAAAACAGTAGTATAAGATCTAATCGGTACACATATGGGAGGCAATCATTGCAGTATAAGTCCTATAAATAAAACCCTTAAGGTAACTGTTGTTAAGATCGATCCCAAATGTTTGAAACTGCACCACACTTTGGATCAATAATCATAAGACTGCACCGCTGATGATGGCAAAAGAAAAGGAGAAAACAAAATGAAAAAAAAAGCCAGATGATGGCATTGAAAAGAAGAAGAGAGGAGGGTGAAAGAAATAGACAAGGTGAAGAGCTATATATTTTGACCTAAAAAAACAAAAAAATTCCATAGCAAGAAGAGATGGCTGCAGCACAAAGGTGATGGCATTGTGCTGCACTGCTGGTTGTGGAGGCACAGCAGACCTCCCATATGCCCCAACCGAAGCTCTCATGAAAGTAGAGCTCACATCCAACTCCAGCAATAAAAGGTTAATTTTAATACGGTGGAAGCATATGGACTCTCCCAAGTCTCGCATGGAAAGTATTTTCAGCCTTGCCACAACCACCTATTAAATCTTCCATCCAATCTAATTCAGGATGGGGGCAACACCTCAATTTTATCTATAATCCCCTCATAGTTCAATCCCCAAAGTTAGCCCCAATAAGCAGGTTCAGCCTTTAGATATTGTTTCAGACATACAACTGGTCATGCATGACAAGAAATGGGGCCTATTTTGATTTACTATGAGGTTGAGTCCTAATTAAATAGGCAAAGTAGGTGGACTGGGATTAAGAATCCCATCCTACATCTCCAATGATCTTACTCCTAATCCAATTTGGGAATGATTGTCAATGTGACCAACTTGCATCTTTTCAATTGCCTCCTATACAGTTAGCAATCCTAATAACAATCATGAAGGTAAAAATCTGGTACAGGTATAATAAATAGCAACCAGTCATAATGCTCTGACTAATCCAGAGGAACTTATCAGCATTCAGCATAGGATAACAATGAAATACACTCAATGAAGAGCAACACCAGCTTGTCACCCAAAAGCAGAGATAAAAAGGTAAATATCTGGACATCGGTTAATCTCGACAATCTAATTCGCTCATATCAAAGGAGTGTAAGATACTTCCTTTGCTACAAGAAAGTTTGGGAGTAACTATATACAGGAAAAATAACAGGTATGAATATCCAAGTATCAGTGTCATCAAACAATTTTGACTCAAGCACTTGACGAGGAAGGCAAAGAGTGCTTTGAGCTAGGAAGACAAAAATTCATGCCCCAAGAATCAGTAGACCACTGAACACAATAATCTTGGCTCCCGCTTGTTTAATATTCCTTTCGCCACCAGCAAACCTGATACATGCTGTGTTCATGCAAGGGAGAAAATCCACAAGATAACTCTTATTGGAATGGAGAGGTACAACTCATACTTATCGTTCATCTTCAGTTGATTAGTGTTTTGACTCACTCCTCTGGCACCCCATCTCAACTTCTCTTCTCCCCTGTTTCATTGTCGTGTAAAAGGTATAATAAGTAAGGCACCAAGGAAATAACTATCCATCTAAAACAAAAAGAATTTATCCCTATACAAGAGAACTCAAATCTTAAAACAAATCTACTAACCAGAATAAAAACAAAGTGGAGCACCGATTACCGACTTCACTAAACCCTGAAAAGATGATAAAACAAAATAAAACTGCTTAACTTAAACAATATGCCTTTTCTCTGTCATCACAGACTAAGGATCTCTATTTGTCAATTCTCACACACATGTTTACTTCAACTCCAAAGGCAGGGTCCATCTTGTAAAAGTACATCAACGTATCTTGCTATTACCAGCTTTGCCTACTAGATAGTACCACAATGTCCAGCTTATCCACATAGCTTTGTGCATTATTTTCCTACTCAGCTGCAAGAGTTATTTCCGTTCTTCGTTAATGAGAACTTCCAATTAGTGTTTGATAGGATGCAACATCATGTGATCTTACATTGACTTCATGGATCAGGGAGATACTTATTGATAATTAATCTTGGTTAAGTGCTTCCTTTAAGTTATCCAGTAATCTTTCAACAACTTCTACCTATTGAGTTTGCTATCTCCTCCATTTTTTTATCTTTTGAGAGAAAGCCACAACGCTAATTGTTGGAAACTCACTTTGCACTACTTGGGTGCTGAATACTCACTGATGTTAATTAATTTCACTTCCATAAGTAAATACAAGCACCTTGCCAGAGAGGATATCTCAAGGTTAACTTTGTGCTTATTACCCACTCTTTGTTTGCACACGAGCACCATGAAATTTCCACAGGAATATAAACCCCAACCTTCATTCATTAAAGAGTTCCAGAGGCACATCTTTTAAGCAACTCTTCCAAATCTCACCAACTTGAATAAATTATTACCCATGGAAAGTTAACAGTGAATAGGTAATGGTGTCAAACCCTGGAAAAAAGAAATCATTTGCTAGTGCATCCGCTAAATCAACATTGTCACACAAATTCAATAATTATGGCACAAAACGAAGAAGTTTATGTAAAAACAATGAAAATCCCCTTATTTAGTTGCTCAATACCATCATCTAGGACTAGCACGTAAGTCAGCAATCAACTAACTAATTACTTGCCGCAAAGCTCACCCCAGCAGACTGGCAACTCAAAAAGCAGGATCCGAATTTCACAGTTAAACAGAGACAGGCAGAGCACAAGGAAATACTTCAAAAGCGTGGCTGAACACATAGCAATTAGCAAATATTTTACCCAGCAATTGTTCGACAAAATTTCTCACCAAGAAAATGCTCCTACCAGACCTGCATGCATCCCAGGCACAACCTCATCCCCACTGAAAACAAACTTACAGAGAACAGAGTTGCAACCGAAACCTAGCACATGGGCCTTACACCTGGTCGACCCAAACCCGCCCTCACCTCTCAGAGTAAAGTCCAGGTCCTCGACCTCTGCAGCAACATCGGGAGTCATGATCTTCTCAATGATCAGCCGTGCGATCCTTTCACCCACCTTCACTTTAGAGTCGACATCCTCTGTGGCCCACCCACGCCGACGCCGATCGAATACTTCCATGCTAAACCCGAACTAGGCGCTGGAATAACAAATGCACAAGCGATCCGATTCAGCCCTCGTCGATTATCCAAAACAAGGTACCGGGAGAATGTTTCGAGGTAAAGAAGTCGCACATTACATATGCGAGCATATGTGTCCTTTGGGTATTGCAATGCTCAGACCGGTAGGGACAAGCGCTTTTCCTCTAGCCGGCACTTACCATCTCAGATGCAACATTTTTTAATCTACGTACGGAGCTGAAAAAGATGGTGATGGGGGTATGAGTTGATGACAACACTCCAATCCATGAAATGGTGCAAAAACCCTCGAGCTTTAACGGAAAGCTGCAACGACCGGGGAAAGAACAAAAGTCCTCCTTCACGAGCATGAGAAAGAGGAATGAGGAAATAAGTATTACGAATCGCTCCTCCAGCACCCAGTCTCAATTTCTTTTCTCCCCAGTTTCTTTGTTATGCAATAAGTATAATAAGAAAGGCAACAAGGAAATACCTATCCATCTCTATAAAAGATAATGCAAACCCCAAAAACAAATCTACTAAGCAAATTAAGAAAACAAAGAGAAGCCCCAACACCTGACTTCACTAGAAAAGGCAATAAAACAAAATAAAACTACTTAACTTAGACAAAGTGCCTTTTTCTCTTTGTCATCATAGACTAGAGATATTATCAAATTTTCAATCCTTCACTCCCACATCTTTAACTTCAATTCCAAAAGGAGGGCGGGCCCATCTTGTAGAAGTACAAGTTCAGAGTATTTCCCTAGATGGTACCCCAAACAATAACGTCTAGTTTATCCACAGAGCTTTGTGCACTACTTTCCTACTCAGCTCATCCACATGCCACTGACTTCTACCTGTTGAGTTCGCTGTCTCCTCCACAACTAAGCAGTCAGGTGCTGAAGACTCGTTGATATCCTACCAGAAAGGATATCTCCCCAGGCTAATCTCTTTGTTTTATTACATATCTCTTTGTATGCACATACAGAGGCGCCACCATTAAACTTCTTCAGGAATATCAGCCCCAACCTTCCTTCCATCATCATTCAAGAAAAAAGAGAAAGAAGGACCCAGGTAGGCAAATCAAGCATCGAAATTGGAAGGGCGAGCTCGAGGAATCGGCACAAAAGTCCGCGAGCGCCATCGCTTCGGAGCCTCTCTTCTTCTTTCTATAACTGGTCTTATCCATCGGATCTATCGCAGTACACCAGATGAACAGAAACACCGCCGAGAACACCTGAAAATCAGGGGAAATATGTGGAAAATCCCATCAATTCCCAGGAAACTGACGAAAGAAAAGCAATCAATGTCATCATGGCACAAAGTAAATGCTAAGGGAGTTACCACAAAAGAGAATATTGTCGTCAGAGTGATTTCAGCAGCCCCGCTCTCAAGCAAACAGTCCCAGGAAGATGTAGAAGGGCACCGCTAAGAAACTGAACATCGCCACCCGAACTATCTACAATTGCAAATTTACAACATGAGATGGATCGACTCTAAACTTCAAATGCGATTGATTGATCATCTGCATCACGCCCTACACATTTACTACTGAGAGAACTAAAATCTCCAATCCGAACAATCGATGAGCTCACGTGCTGGAGCGACGTGGTTCTAAAATGCAGATGAAGCTGAGAGACTACAGGAAAGACGTGTGCGTGCGTTTACCTGGAGCGGATGGAGAGGGCGTTCCCAGCCATGGTGTCGTCTCGTCACCATCGCCGTCTCGTCGTCATCTTCGCCGCGCCGACAGACCTGCCCGCCTGCCTGTGGTGGATGCGCGGTGCGAATGGTGGCTTTGATCTTCGGGCCTCGGAAACCAGCAGGGCGACTGACTAGTAGCGACAGAGAGAGATTCCATGGATGTCCAGCGTTTACCTGGAGCGGATGGAGAGGGCGTTGCCAACCGTGGCGTCGCCTCGTCGCCGTCGTCATCTCCGCCACCCCGACCAACCTGCCCGCCTGCCTGGCGATGGATGGGCGGTGCGAACGGTGGCTTCGATCTTCGGGCCTGGAAACCAGCAAGGCGATTGGCTAGTAGTGAGATGGAGAGAGAGAGAGAGAGATACCGTGCATGGTGGAAAAGTAACCCATAAGAGTCGAGGATCTCTTCCAAGCCAAGTTCTCTCGTCTGCGTACGCCTAAAATTCGACACGTCGGGCGATCGTTGGATAGATGGGCATTTGTATATACGGAAATATAGCAAGTGTTTCAAGTCTGACAAATTTGTCAAGGCCTTCAATTTTCCACAACTTTCAATACGAAGCAGTGATAGTCCAATGGGAAGCTCTGGGACACATTCAAGCCGATGGCAATCAAGAAGAACGAGTTTCTTGAGACTGGTCAGCTGGGAAAGATGGGGCAAAGACTGCCCCTGGCAGGTGATCCATAGTTCTGTTAAGCCGGAGGGCAATTCAGGTAATTCTTGAAGCTTTTTGCAACCTGAAACGCCGAGCACCTCTAGCACAATCAATTCGCATATATTACTAGGTAATCGCTTCAGGTTTTTGCAATCCCAAGCTTCCAACTCTTGGAGTTTTGCCAACGTCCTAATGGCATCAGGCAATTCCGTTATGTTAGTTCCTTTAATATACAATATTCTCAGATTTTGCAAATTCCTAATGCTTTCAGGTAATTTTGTAATCGATGTCCATGCTAAGTCCAGCTTGATCAATGATGCCAGATTTCCAATAGAAGGATGAAGCTCCTCCAGATTATTACAATATGCAAGATGTAAAATCTCCAACCTTTTGAAAGTGGACAAGTCGGGAGTTCTTTTAAAAGATGGACAACACTCGAGGTTGAGAACTTTGAGCTCGGTCGCCATCTGGAAGAAAGAAAGGATACATCAATGTAATTGGACTGTTGCAACATGTGATTTTTTGCTACTCCTTATGTTTTCGATTTTTTTGAATTCCTCAAAAATTACCTGTGCTCCTCTACTGGCGGTTGTCTTATTTAATTTTAAATGCCTCTTTTAGTAATGTTTGGCCACGTCAATAGATAAACGTTTTTTAAGCACATCGATTGCAAAAGAATATTAGAGTGTATGAGTGCTAACTGCATTTATTTTCAAATAAAATTTCAAAGGAGATATTTTCTGATTAAACATAAGCAACTTTAATTATCAAAAACCAGATGACAAATTCAAATGGAAGAGAGATACATTCATCGGGCACCATGTTTTCCTTCAGTAGTATCAAATTAAAGAGAAACGGCTAGTTTAATTATGAAAATCAATTTTCAAATGTAAAAGGAAAAAAAAAATGTTACGTTAAAAAATACTTCAATGCATTCTTTGTCTTACCTTGAGTGGATCCCATCCTCCCCAGTCCTCTGAAATGGCACTATTTGATAGATCGAGTACAACTAGTTTTTTCGGATGAAAGTTGTTCGCAGTGAAATCCAAGGGACACTCCTTCCACTGAAACCATCTTAATTTAGAAAGTAAGCTTTGGAAATCTCCGGTGAAATTTGCACCATCCACTTGAAGGAACCTCAAGTTGATCAATTCTTTAAATTGTTCAGCTGCGTATCTTTTTCCCTTACTACATTTGCCAAGAGAAAGGGCCTCAATCTTTTTGGTGCCCTGCAGCTTGGAAACATTGTGGACCATAAGTTTTGAATGATGAGATGACACCAATTGATATAAAATAAAATGCATTGATTTCAATTTGCTGTCATACTACTATGGCGTAGGCTTCTCACTTTGAATTTTGTGAAATGAAAGGTTGTAGTTGCATATTATTTATCTAATCTATGTAAAGATGAGAAGCTCAAGTGGTTGTTCCCAAAATTTTTCCTTATCCAACTATACCTTTCGCAATTTGGACCTTATGAATTTCCAAAATCTGGGTCCATTTGCAATTACAATGGAAGGCCTCTCTTCATGCATATACTAAAATATATTTATCAAAATTAATGCCCTTTATATGTGAAATAACACTTCCTTTACTCCCATCATGTATATGTGAACCAATACAACTCTAACCGTTCAAATGCATCTACCAACCCTGCCATATATAAAAAGAAGCTATCAACTATTATGAAAAGTCTATGCAACACAAATAATGTATGTTTAAAGGGTTATATTGCATGGTTGCTCATGTATCATAACTAAGTACAGATGCCACATCAACAAATTGGTGGTGTCAACCAGTGATTGACCATAAATGACTCCATTGCACAAAAAAGTGAAAGAGGACTATATTCAGCAAAAACAAAAATAGATGGGGGACTAAATTGCACAGCCAATAATACCTAAGGGATACACTTAACCCAGCTTCAACAAATACAGGAACCAAGATAGCTAAATCGTCACAAATGGATGGTCTCATTTATGATACCAGAACTCATAAGAAGTCAATACTTAGTAAAAGAAAAAAGAAAGAAAAGACCTCCCAAAAGACGAAAAGACTAATCCAAACATAAAACAAATGCATCAAATAAATATTGGGGAAAGCATGGCCAAAACAATCTACAAATGTCAGGTTTTATCTAAGAGTACCCTATCAAACATTCTGCTATTGTAGTCTTGTTTTTGCATTGAAGTTACCAAAAGGAGAGTATCCTCATCACGATACTACCATGTAAAGATATATATCAATCATCCCTAATCAAGAAATTGCTTCTCAATTATGATCTTGAATCGAGCAAATACTGCAATTAATCAAAAGAGCTCCTTTGCTAGTAGATGCAACAAGTTTTGGGGACTCAGAGTGACAGTTATTTTTATTTCAAACAAGAAAGGGAAGATGCACCCACATTCACCAACTAAGACAAGTAAAGAAAACTCTTACCTCATTGTTATCAAGCACATCTAGGGCTTCCTCATAGATGCACAATCTGCTATGCTCTTGAGGCTCCTTTGGATTTTCCAGACGAACAATTTCCCTTCCAAGATCTCTCAATTGATCATGCATCAATAGCCTTCCGATTTCGTCAATTTTAATTAGGGACATAAGACTTAATACTTCAATCCCCTTCTCGGGGAAAAAATCACAAGCATCCCACATATAAGTTGGATTTTGTTTACGTGATCCAATGAAGAGGCATGCAATATCCAAAAATATTTGTTGCTCATCATAATCTAATGCTTCGTAACTTATTTTCAACTTCTCTCGCACTTTCTCATGGGGCACTTTCTTTAATTTTTTCAACGTATCTTTCCATACATTTTCTCCCTTTCTACATAAGAATGAACCTACAACTTCTAGAGCTAATGGGAGCCCCCCAGTAGTAGATACGACATCACGAGAGATATCTTCATAATCACTTGGAGGAGAATCCTTTTGAAATGCATGTCTACTAAATAAAATCAATGATTGATCTAAAGACAACTCGTTTAGTTGGTACATGTGATCTGCACTAGCCTGACCAAGAACATCCTTGTTTCTAGTTGTTATGATGACTATACTTCCTACTTTAAACCAATTATGATCGACCAAATATTTCAAGTGAGCACTATCATCTATATCATCAAGAAAAATGAGTGCTTTCTTATGTGCAAATCGAGATTTGATGAGACGGATCCCCTCATCCACATTAGACACATCACATGGACTTCCTACGCTAGATATGAGCTGCTTTTGTAGGCATTTAATACCCTCACGTTGGTATGCTTCTCGACAATCTGCCACAAAGCTATGATGCTCAAACTGACCAAAGAACTTGTTGTATAATGCCTTCGCAAGAGTCGTTTTACCGATGCCACCCATTCCATAAATTCCGATAATCCATGTACCATTGAATTTAGCATCTATCAAGCTCATAATATGTTCGATATGATCATCAATCCCAACCAACTGTTGGGGAACAATTAGCTGAAATGTTCCTTTTAACTTGCTTAGAACTTTTGTGACAACAATTTTGACCAATGCTCCTTCATGCCTGTCAAATAACAATGAATATCAATATAGGATAGCAATATGTGTATTCTTTTTGAAAAAAGATCTATTTATGAATAATTAAACAACGTTTTGTTGGAGAATAAAGTACCCATTATCAATTTTCTCCGATTCCCATCCTTTCAAGGAGCTAACTTCTTTGAGTGCTTCTTCCCATTCCTTCACAACCATTTCCTCCATATTCTTTTTATGTGCATCGATAGCTTCTCTCAATCTCTCTGTAGGATGTCGCACTTGTGAGGGTTCCACTTTGTAAAATATGGGCAACACTATTTGCTCTTTACTCCTCTTGCACTTTAACATCTGAACCAACTCACGAAGGCACCATTTGCTGGAAAAGTAGTTCTCGGAAATAATTGGAATAGAGATCGTGGACTGCGTAATGTTGCGGAGAAGCTCCGGACCAATCTCCTCACCAACACGTAGCTCATTGTCGTCTCTGAATACATGAATTCCTGCATCGATAAGACTAGTATAGAGATAGTCGGTGAAATTTTTGCGTGTGTCTATCCCTCTAAAGCTCAAGAACACTTCATAGGTATTCCCTTTCGGCCGTTTGTCTCCCCCTTCATGATCTCCTCCATGCGGAGCATTCGATGAGGAAGACGCCCTGGAATTCGGATCTTCTGAGTGAGTGGGTTCTTCTCTTTTACAATTCAATTGGCAATTTAAGTTGAGGGAAATGACGTGAAAAGAAACGAAAGGAATTGGAGAGAAAGGAGGAAAACGGAAAGACCATTTACCTTTTTCTTGATTGGATGGACATCATGGAGTGATTGACCAACGAGATTCTTATTCTGTTATAAAATAAGAGATTGATCAAGCAGAGCCTTAAAAGAAAGCCAGCCTTCACTGTCCAGATCTGCGAATCGCACAAATGTCTTTCATGACTCAGTTAATTCAAACGAAAATAAAAGAACTCTCACACCTCTTGCTTAGTCAGAAGAAAATGGAGCAATCAAAGTAGGAAACAGAAAAGAGCAAGGAGTCGGTTGACTACCTGAGGAGTGCTCAAACAACACAACCCTGATATCTTCACCGATTTTCAGCCTTCGAAGTAGGATTACCAACACACGAAATTCTTTAGTATGCGTACTCGAACAATGCTCGAGTTCTTGCCATCCAACGGTCTAAAACTCTCCGTGCTAATCGAACCGCTGTGAGGCATGCCACGGAAAGAATAATCATTGCACGCGTAATTTCCGCGGCATCATGACCTTTTCTTTTGTTTTTTTTTTTTTTTTGGGTCGAAGTAGCATCGTGACTTGGAGACACGCAATGCTCTGCAGCATTATGACTTGACTTGCTTTTTATATTAATAAGAAAAAGTGGAAAAGAGAACTGACGAGCAACGCTCACATGCTCCTGCTCCTGCTGTGGTCTCCACCGATTCACACCATGTTACTGGGAAGGTGCTTCGAACCTATGTACGCGCTTTCATTGAAATTTGAGAGATGAGATCCAGGACTAGCTGAACTTGACTTGACTTGCTTTCATTCTCTTATACACTGCTAATTTACATGAGTCAGACAAGAGCGTATAAATAGGGGGATTATACAGGATTTTGTTATAAAAGGTCTGCAGGAGGCTTTTTCTTTTTTATTCGTCTAGAAAGGTAACTTTAAAATAAATCTTTTTCAAAATAATTTCCTTAAACTAGATTTCTCCGTACTACTTTTTGCTTAAAAATTATCAAATCGTTATCCTCCACCCAAGCCCTTTTTATCTCTCCCCTTAAATTAATAGCTTTTAACATTTTACATGAATTTTATTCTTTTGGTGTCGCGTTAATAAATTCTAGGCCAACAATACTCCATATCCAAATGGTAAGTTAGTGATACCTTTTTTTTTTTTTTTCTTTTTATGTCATCTTTACTTTTTATTTCATGTTGACATTCTTCGCCAACATGTTCTTCACCAAATTATAATTTTTCGCAGCACAATAGAGGAGGATTCAATATTAGCTTATTTAGCATTAGTAGATGTGATTTGAAAAACTGAAGCTATAAAATGGAGAGGAATTGCATTAAACGCGACAACAAGGAGTGATTACGTTGACATCTAGTGTATTGTAGCTATATAATATTAGCTTACTTTTGCTGCTCTGGCAACCAGCCTAGCTTATAAAACCTCCTAAGAGCATGTACTCACTTCTTTACCCATAGGTACAAACATTCTATTAACTCAAGCTTATAATTGAAAACACATCCTACATGATGTTCCTAATCATTTAATTCATATTTGTACATATTCTCTTTTCTATTATTTGAGTTGAGGTAAATTTCGGACTAGTGTATTCAACATAAGCCTTTTTGTACACTAAATTTGCAAAGCATGAAAAGAAATGAGGTATCCAAAGCTCCACACACCAATATCAATGAAGTAATTAGCTTTTGGAGTGAAGAGATGATGACTTTTCACTCAAGTTGCTTCTCATACTTCCACGAGGGTCTACGACACATCTAATACTTACTGGACTTGGAGACCTCCATAAAAGTATAATCTAAAACTTAAGGAATCAATCATATTTTTGTCGTTCCATTCAAACATGTTTCGTCCAAACATGTACCATGAAAATGAATTAAAGCTCAAGAACTATTCAATGGTATTCATAGGAGTCACTCCTTTCCCATTTCACTCTATGACACGATATTCAAACCCTTCACATCTTTCTCCATAAGGAAAAGGGATTTCAAACAATAAGTGATTGATGAAATCAACCAAATGTCAAGATTATAGGAAATATGTGATGGTTTTTATGCTTCCCTTGCTAGAAGATAAAAGCGAAAATAAATTAGACAAAGAAATCACCTTAAGTTGCCACTTGGAGGCTCTAATGGTAAATTGAAAATGGGAAGAGACCATATATTAAGAACTTCCACGAAATCTGAAATTTGATAAGAGTTGTCCAAGAAAAACATCATCCTCAATATTTCGAGCTTCTCATTGTATTACTCACATACATGCCAAGAGTCGAGAGAAATATCAAAACTAGTCAACATCGAACACATCCGGTGACAGCAAGTCAGAGAAATGACATCACAACACTCTCTACTGTGCGTGCTTGAACAATGCTGAGTTCTTGCCATCCAATGGTCCAAAAATCTTCAACTAATCGAACCGCTGCAATTGCGATGCCTGTTGCACAAAAAGCGTAACTATTGCAAGCATAATTTCCACGGCATTGCACGGAAGGGGCACAGAGCCTATGCAGGCGCTTTTTTGCTAAAATGAGCACGACTTCAACTTCACTTGATTTTTCTATTATTAAAACAATTAGGAAAAAAAAAAACAAAGGGCAACAACTGCAGGCATAATTTCCGCAGCATTATGCAGAAGGTGCATTGGACCTACCTATGCAGGTGCACCTTGACTTGACTTGCTTCCAAGTAAATGAAGAATTGAAAAGAAAATCTGCGAGCAATGCTGATGCTTGGAGCGAGGTCGGCCGAAGATTAGTGCACACTTTCTACAAAATACTAGATTTGGGTAAGACTCTGTTTCCAGATTTGGATGGAGCTACAAGCATATTCAGACATTTGATATATCAATAATGATTGAAGAATCTACAATATATTGGAATTATCAAGGTAACTAATAGTCAATTGATAGTAAATACGGGAAGTTTTGTTTGTCCTTATTTGGGCAAGTTAGAAAATTATGACGATCTTATTTGCACAATCATCAATTAATTGAGCTTTGGCATTATATTAAATCTATCTAATTACGTACATGAAATGATTTGTTTATAATGCCTTGTGAGTCCATGAAAAGGTAAAAAGATCGGTATAATTGCGGGTTTATACATTCGGTGTCACATTTAGAAATTCTTGGCGAATGAATTCTCTGCACCGTCGAATAATTACTTAGTGAATACCAATTACCTTTTTATTTCATTTGGTGTTTAGCTTTTTATTTCATGTTAACATTTTCAGCCAACGGCTTATCCACCAAAGTGCATTTTTCCTTTGCACAGTATTAAGCTTTGTTTGTCCTTACTATGCATGCTTGAAAAATACTGATTGCAAAGTGCTTAAAGAATGCTGAGTCATTGCACACACAATATTCACACCATCATGTGGAAGTTGCGGGGAACCTATGTAGGTGCTTCTTGACTTTACTTGCTATTTTTTTTAACAAAAAAGTAAAAAAGAAAACCAACTTGCAATAAAGATGCTCCTAGTCCTTGCTTTTTATGATGTGCGCGCTGAACAATGGGTTGTTGCACGCATAGTTTCATCAGCATTATGCTGAACGTGCGTGCCCCCTACACAGGTGCTTTGATTGAACTTTGAGATCCGGCACGGCTTGACTTGACTTGTTTTTCCATTAATAAATGGAATCATCGGGGAATTGTAATGGGAGGGTGAAGCGAGCAAGACAGCGCATGATTACGTTACTGCATGCTTAAACAGAAGGGTAAAGTAGTGTGGAGCACAAGCTAAGCGAGGAGTTTGGGAAAATTGTTGTGACAGAGTAGGGAATGGAATTGAGTAGTGAATTTCAGTAGAGTTTGTGGGGGACTGACAAGAACAGTTCCAAAGCTAAATTAAAGCCTTGGACAAATGCGTTTTCAGCATCTGCTCTTCACCGGCATTTGTAATTAAAACCCATGGCACTCCCATGAAAAATCCTTGTCTGACATAATTTACGCTAGATTATTTGTAACTCTCACTCGTAGCAGGCTAACCTTTATCTATTCACTTTGATGAATGTCGTGCTAAACTCTATTCATTTGTTGATCAATTCATTCTAGGAAACTATTCACAACTTGTCCTACATCAATCAATAAACTTTTCAGATTTTCAAAAGTGAGTTTTTACATAAAGAGAATGCAACTATATCTAGATAATTGTTTACATGAATGAATACAATATCACTTCATTTATGGAATGAAAATGCTTGCTAAAAATGTAAATCAAAATTTGGGCCATTGCCTAAACATTAATTGTTAAATTGAATGTATGTCATTGTGTAAACCCTGCTAGTAAAATTCTTGCATTGCCTATTTAAATGATGAAATGAATGTTGGGTTTATTTTGGATGATGATTGATCTTTTTTTCCTTCTTAAATTGGTCTGAGATGACAGATCTATTCAAGTGCTACGTTTTTTTTCAAATTTTACACACTCAGCTGATTTCAATTTCAATTTCATGACATATATCACAAAAATCACTTGGCAAATCGCACCAGAAAGGGTCATAAAGGGACCATGAATTTGCTCCCATAAGATGCAAGAAACTTCTGGCGGGTTTCAGAGTGAGCTTCCTCGAAACCCTAATCACCTCCAAGCTGTGCTCACATTATTCTGTTTTGTGGATGTGGGGACCCGAATGTTATTATGAATCTCCAACGTTCAATACGAAAGCTGTGAGACAGACCCACAAAAGAGAATCGACGGCTAAATATTTTGGAAGATGAATAAAATCAATGCGGACGCAAGTTCCGTATGAAATGGATGCGCGATTTCCGTGGATTGATGACTGAAAATGAGCCTCAATTCTGCCTTCTTCTCAGTATAAAATATTTTTTTTTAAAAAAAGAAAAAAAAGAAAAGAAGATGATAAAGTGAGAGCATCTTACGCTGCTTATGGACCTTCCATGGGTTGTGCTCGTCGGGTGGGTTGGAAATTAGAATATGAAAGAAAACCAAAGATTCCTGCACATCTCTGTGTTAAAAAAAAAAAAAAAAAAAAAAAAAAAAAATGTTCATTTTGACCAAAGCGATGGAATAATATTTGAAAAATATCTGGTTTGTCAAACTATATAGAAGGTGACACAAAGGTTAAACATATTTTGCACCTCGTGTTAATTACGTCAACATAATTTGTAAGCTCAATCCCTTTTAAGGGTGTGCAAAGCTGGTTGAGAAGTCAGATAATTTCATATAAAACTACTCTAAATTGGAGTGTGGTGTTTAATGGGCCTTCAAGTAATCAAGCAATAACAGTTGACCTTTGTGCCCGACTATTTTATATAAGTAGTCGGTGTATATTTTCCCCTCTTTCGCTCTCTACCCAATCGATTATCCAGAGCTAGGTTCAGCCCGATCAAATTTCGATTTTTCAGATGATGTGAGATTGGATACTTTGAAATAAAAATTCATTATTTGATTAAAGCATTTCCATGTTAACCAAAGTCCTTTCTAACATTTCTGAAGGTTCGAGCTTTTCTTTAAACTACAAGCATCGTTCTTTTCAATCGGTAGCTACAACTTCAAGAAGCTTCAAAGAGCTTTCCTGGACAGAGTTCCCTTTAATTAACCCAGAAGAAAAAGATATTATCATGTGATTTTGGTAATTTCCCACTTACTGAGATCGTCATCCAGAAAAGATATTTAAGATATTCATTTTGGTTAATGAGAAAGATTTTTCACAGCTCTTATTAACAAACACAAGTAGTGTATAAAGAGATTAATGAAATGATTAACACAACAATTGAGAGGGGATGAATTGATTGTCTTAAGAAAATTAAAACTTTTTCATCGAAAACTTGCACCACATCTTGCTGTAGGAGGGTGGATTGGTTGTTTTAAGAAAATTAAATTTTGTTCATGAAGAACGTGTGTCGTGTATTTCTGTAGGAGGAAAACAGTCACGCAGAAGCAAAACAGATTTATATTATTTCGAACTTCCATTTAATCTACTCCTCTCACGACAAGACTGAATAATCCTCGAGATTTTACAGCCTGCAGAAGTTGCTACTTTTACATAAAGCTCAGTAGATGATTCTCCTAAACATGAGCACCTCTTACAACACCATGACTCACTAATTTCTTAGATTTTGAAAGCGTAGACTTCTACAAAGAAATTCGATCAGAATTACCCAGCTACTAGACACAAGAGCATATAGACTAAGAGTGTTTTGAGTCTGAATCAACCTAAATTGACTCGAACCAAATTGGGATATGTTTAGCAAAAGTTCTAAAACTTATCAAGAAAGTGCAATTGAGTCTTAAAACTTACAAAAAGTGCAATCAAGTCCTAAAACTTGTTAAGTTGGTTCAATTGAGTCCTAAAATTAACACCATCAAGAAAGTTAACGGAAATTGCTGATGTGGCGCCGACATCATATTTTAAATAAAATTTTTATTTTATATATGGCTTTTTAAAATTATTTTTTATTCAAAATCTTTAAAAATTAGATAAAAAACTAAAAAGAAAAAGCTAATTTATTTAAAAAATAAAACTATTAAAAAAAAGACTGCCGGTGGAGCTTTCGCCGCCGCCCAACCCCGGAGGGGCCGGTGATGGCCACTGGACGGGCCGGTGACGGTCGCTGGCCGTGGGCGGGTGGCCGGTCTTCTCCCGGGCGGGCGATGGTCGCCGGCCCCGCGAGGGCCGGCGACCATCGCCGGCCTTGGGTGAGGCCTCACCGAGCCCTCGCTTGGGGTCGGCGATGCTCGCCCAAATCTGGGCGCCGAGCAACCGAACCTCATGGTCCTCCTCCTCCTCGGCCTTGCCATTCTCGTCGTCGTCGGCGGCGGGGCGGCGTCGTCCTCGTCGACGAAGTTGGTGGAGCGGGCGACGGCCTTGAGCTCCTCCTCGTCCTCCTCGTTGGCCGGCTTGTCGAGTTGCGGCTGCTCCTCCGCCTCGGACCCGTCCGATAGGGCCTCGTCGGACGACGCCTGCTCGCCCAGATCTGGGCAAGCATCGCCGACCCTAGGCCGATGGTCACCAGTCCCCGCGAGGCCTCGCCGGCCCTCGCGGGGCGGCGTGCCCACATTTGGGCGTCCTCGCTCGACCTAGTGGGGGTGGCCGGCCCTCACCTGAGGCCGACGAGACATTGCCCGGGCGAGGGCCGGCCACCCTGCCCAGGGCCGGCGACCATCGCCATCCCCTTCGACGGCTGTCGCCAGCCCCTCCAGTGATGGGCGGCGGCGGAAGCTCCACCGGCAGCCTTTTTATTTTTATTTTTAATAGTTTTGTTTTTTAAATAAATTTAGCTTTTCCTTTTTAATTTTTTATCTTATTTTTAAAGATTTTGAATAAAAATAATTTTAAAAAGCCATATATATAATAAAAAAATTCATTTAAAATATTATGTCAGCGCCACGTCAGCAATTCCGTTAACTTTCTTGACAGTGTTAACTTTAGAACTTAATTGAACCAACTTGACAAGTTTTAGGACTTCTGCTGAACATATCCCAACCAATTTAATTACATAAGGTGAGAGCTGGTTAAAGCCCAGCCCTCCGTCAAAATCTCTTTTTTTCTATTCAAAAATAAAATAATTAACTTAGTTTCAAAACCCAAGCATGCAGTTGCCAAATAATTGACATAATATTACCTAAGACATTTATGAAATTTCATTCATAAGAAGTGTGTCCCGTCTAACTAGAACGGCTCATAACATTCATAAATTCCATCTTAAAATTAAAGACAGTTGACTTAATTTGGCTCCATCGCTGACTAAACGGAAAATTAGATTATCGGTCAAAACAAATCAAATTATGTGCTTTTTGTGTGATCGAGAGTTGTATCTTTGACGTGAGATCAGATTAGCTTGTTTTCTGAGTGATCATGAATTGTATATCGATCGGGCATGAAATTGGACTGTCAATCCTTACACATTGTAGGAAATTATCCTACTTCATAGATACTCGAAAAATCTTTTGGATATGATTATACTGACAAAGATAACAAAAATTAATTAGATAACGAATATTCAAATTGATATTGCGCGAGATCGTTACCTAATTCAACCTAATTCAAATATTGACGTTTCAAATTTAGATTCGGACGACGGATATGGGAATCGCAGTGGTGGATCACGGTGTATCGATCATGGTGCTTCAGCCCAATGATGGTGACCTCGACGTGGTGTGACTCACAGCCGTGGGGTGGCGCTCGCGTGGCTCCTCAGCTCAGTGGGGACTGACGGTGACGTTCACGCGGGGGTTCGGAAAACCACCACCACCAGCAGCAACGTCATTGCCCATGAGTGTTGGGGCTTTGCCGGACTTCACATTTGTGACGGCGAATGGTTCACCGACAATGGATGAAACTATAACAAGCACGACGAGCAAAGCAGGACAACAATGGCAGGGAGTCGTCGCTGATGAACTTGAGTGAACACTGCTAAGGGGCTGCAAAGCTTCTCTGAGATTGCCCGGCTGATGTCACCAAAGCTAACCATAACGTTGGAACCTATGAAAAGCGTTATTTCTAAAGCACCATTAAATCCGCTAATGTTGATGAAGATTCACCATTAGAGGAGCTGTTTTGCACTCGCTTGGATTGATGCAGGGGCGTTGGTTTGTTCTGGACAGCCTGTGAAAGAACAGTCGAGCACAACAGACAAAACAGCAGCTGCCGGTGTCGGGTTTAGAGAAACGGGACAACAGCGGAAGCGTGGTGGCCTGGCCAGTAGTTCGCTCGAAAGGCTCGCCAAGTGCTTGTAATTTCGCCAGGAACCTGCAAAGAATTAATCAAGAGACCACGGGGCTGCTGTACCGTGCAAAGGACTCGCCGAGGGGTGCTTCATCGTTGCCGGAAATTCGCCATATCAGACTGGAGCAAAACTGGACGACGAACTGCAGCGGCAAGGAGACGGGCAGTGCCGCATCAGGCGCGAGGCGTGGCTTGGATGAGTGCCGGAGCTTGCTGCTAAACTCCAGATAAATCGCCTCCCTCTCTATTGGGCTCCACACCTCCCACGACTTGTCTTCTCACATTCCATAATTTTGGCCGAATTTTCCAAAATGCATGTACGCACATGTACCCCAAAGATTATTGCCGATTATTAATTATCACATCTTGGCAATAATATGAAATTATTAATGTGGCGCACATGATTTCGGTCACCTAAAGAATAATGAGCTTAGCCAAACTAGCTAAATAAAAGTTCGGAACCATCAATTTAAATCCATCCATTACTGGTCTAATGCAAATGCAATAATAAATATAAACTAAATAATAAATACTTCTAAAACCATATGTTATGCAATTTAGTTCTAATATATTTTTTAGAGGTTACAAATTAATCCCTAATTTTTTATGCAATAGCCAACTAATTGGATCGCCAAAATTTAGACGTCAACATTTCAAGCTTCTAATTGTGTATCACGCACATACATGCCAAGAGTTGAGAGAAATGTCAAAACAAGTTGACATTGAAACACATTCCAGTGACTGAAAGTTTAGCTAGAAATGACATCACAGCAGTGTCTTTTTGAAATGACATTACAACATCAACCTAGAGAAAAGCTAAGTCTCTCGAGGATATAAAAGCCCACTAAAAAGAGGTTTTTAGAACTGCCAACGGTCAAGATTAAGTCCAAATGTGAAACGAAAGACAAAATAGCGTTCATTGAAAGACAAAATAGCGTTCATTGAAAGATGTGCTCTCTCCAGTGAAAGACAATTCAAATGTGAAATGAAACACAAAATAGCGTTCATTGGCCTTTACTTTTGAGAGTTAATGTTGTCCCCGATGATAAAAAACACAAGGACCAGCAAAATTTGTAATGCGAAACAGAACTTGGTAACAAGGCACTTACTTCTGTTGTAATGAGTGCACATCTTGTTCTGAAACCAATTCCATTGGTACAAGTCCTGAGAGCCCAAAAATCTTCAATTCCAAGGAGGGGGAAGAGGAAAGATGAAAAGACCAAAATATATTCCAACGCAGAAAGTGTATTCAGTGTATCATTTCAGTCCGAAACAAGGTCCAGATCTGATCCACCTGCAAAACATGCACTCAAATTTAAGGCAGCTACACGAGAGTTCTATGATATCTTTAGTCCCCACTTCAGAGGACAACATGAAACCACACTCTTCAGCTTCTCTCTTTTGGTAAGAGAGAGGGAGGCTCAAGGGGAGAGAGATCATTCATTCAACTAAGAACATCTCCAAGCTCTCAAAGCAGCCTTATAAACCATAGTTTGCTTCTAAGATTTAGTGGTAGCTTTCCTCAACAAGATCAAGGAGCTTTTCCAAATTTGTAGGCCACAAGTTCAAGATATCATTGCTCTCCTTTGTTGTGTGGAAACAGACAACTCCCATCGGCAGTCTATCGTTCCCACTAGGGACTTGGAAACAACCACTTTGGAGAGATGCTTCTCAGCTTCCTAAAAATGGTCATAGAACTAACAGGTCATGCTGATAAAATATCATACTGGCCTATATAGTTACTATTATGCAGTCTCTCTAGCAGATTATAGTGTTGATTTAATAGATCGAGGCATGTGAATAATTAAAGCTCTCTACAACAGTGGTAACAGAGCCCCAAAAACAGAGTTCCTTTTGTTAAGTGATTTAGCTACATAGATTTTCTGAGCATATTAAGAAAGCTCTAACCACAAGATATACTTTTGTAACACTGGAAATGGTAAGCCATAGCAGAGTTTTTAGTAAAGATAGAAAGGAAAAAGGGAATGCGACAAATGAATAAAGCCATGGCTTAAACCACAACCTGAATACCAGGTAGCGATTGATTGGCAAAAAAAAATATAGTTAAAAAATAGTAGACACAACATTAGAATAAGTAAAACACCAATTCACCATATCACGGGTTCATATTTTATCCGTCTCAACTCCAGAAGTGATGGAATATCAGCTGGTGTTTCTTCCACAATACTTTCCCATTCTTCAGGCTTTTTTTTTTCCCTTCGGAAGGATCTGCATCAAACATTGGGCGGCTGATTTTCTGGATTTGTGCACGGACATAATCTTGGTGATCTAAGCACAAAAGAACCTGCAAAATCCATCAAGCAGAAAACCGATCATAGTAATAGAGCATAAACGGCTAAAAGCAATACAAAACTCCCGTAGTGGTTCAAGGATAAAGGCAGTTTTCTCCATATTTGCCACTGCTCCAAGATTTTCCACTGCAATTCAAACCACTCATAATGTTGGAAAAGGAAAAACCAATTGCAAGATCAGTGAACACAGACGTCAACTTCTAGTCACTGCAATTTCTTGAATCAAATCAGCAGCTTCTGCTATAAGACCCTGTTCTTCCTTATACTTTTTGCAAGTTTCTTTATCAACATGCTCTCTCAATTTTGACATATTGCTGCATAATGAAACTAGCTACAAAAACAACAAAACCAAAACAGATTGCTCATGAACATAAGCCGCAATAGAGTTTGATTTCGGATTTTCACCTTCTCAGCAGAAACAGAGTGAAGTGTCTTAATAAGCTCAATCTTGATCTCAAGATCAGGTGTCTAGTCAATATATTGCATAGCCTGCTTCTCCATTGCTGCAACAGCCTGTTTATAAGAAAATAGCAACGTGTATATCACCATCCATTTAATTCATTACTTGATTATGTCTAGAACACAATTGAAACGTTCAGTTGAACTATCTGATTAACAGCAAGAAAATCATTCATTCTAGAAGGAAAATAGAGTGAAAAAAAAAAAGGAACTAAAAGGGGTAATAGCAAGGTGCAATACAAATACAATCATGAGGGTCCCAGCCAATTGGAAAAAACTTGCGAACAGCACAAACACCAGGCCTGAGTTCTTGCACTTCTAGAGATTGCCAAGAGCCAATACCCATATAAATATGCCAATAAGATTCGTTTTTCAAATAGCCATACATGATGGCATATTACGACTACACAAAAACAACAGCATAAGATCTAATCAGTACATATATGGGAGGCAATCGCTGCAGTGTAAGTCCATATAAATAAAAGCCTTAAGGTAACTGTTGTTAAGATCGATCCCACATGATTGAAACTGGACCACACTTTGGATCAATAATCATAAGACTACACTGCCGATGATGGCAAAAGAAAAGAAGAAAACAGAATGAAAGCAAAGCCAGATGATGGCATTGAAAAGAAGAGAGAAGGATGAAAGAAATAGACAAGGTGAAGAGCTATATGCTATGACCTTAAAAAAAAAAAAAATCCGTAGCAAGAATAGACGGTTGCAGTACAAAGGTGATGGCATTGTGCTGCACTGCTGGTCGTGGAGGCACAGTGGACCTCCCATATGCCCCAACTGAAGCTCCCAAGAAGGTAGAGCTCACATCCAACTCCAGCAACAAAAGGTTAATTTTAATCCAGGTGGAAGCATATGAACTCTCCCAAGTCTGCATAGAAAGTATTTTCAGCCTTGCCACAACCACCAATTAAATCTTCCATCCAATCTAATTCAGGATGAGGGCAACACCTCAATTTTATTTATAATCCCCTCTCAGTTCAATCCCCAAACTTAGCCCCAATAAGCAGGTTCATCTTTTAGATATTGTTTCAGATGTACAATTGGTCATGCACGAAAAGAAATGGGGCCTAATTTGATTTACTATGAGGTTGAGTCCTAATTAAATAGGCAAAGTAGGTGGACTGGGATTAGGAATCCCATCCTACATCTCCAATGATCTTACTCCTAATCCAATCTGGGAAAGATTGTTGATGTGACCAACTTGCATATTTTTAATTGCCCCCTATACAGTTAGCAATCCTAATCACAATCGTGAAGGTAAAAATCTGGTACAGGTATAATAAATAGCCACCAGTCATAATGCTCTGACTAATCCAGAGGAACTTATCAGCATTTAGCACAGCATAACAATGAAATACACTCAATGAAGAGCAAAATTTCCACCAGCTTATCACCCAAAAGCAGAGATAAAAAGGAAAATATCTGGACATCGGTTAATCTTGACAATCCAATTCACTCATATCAAAGGAGTGTTAGATACTTCCTTTGTTACAAGAAAGTTTGGGAGCAACTATATACAGGAAAAACAACTTAACAGGTACGAATATCCAAATATCAGTGTCATCAAAAAATTTTGACTCAAGCACTTGACAGGGAAGGCAAAGAGTGCTTTGAGCTAGGAAGACAAAAATTCATGCCCCAAGAATTCAGTAGACGACTGAACACAATAATCTTGGCTCCTGCTTGTTTAATATTCCTTTTGCCACCAGCAAACCTGACACATGCTGTGTTCATGCAAGGGAGAAAATCCACAAATGGAGAGGTACAAGTACAACCCATACTTATTGTTCATCTTCAGTTGATTAGTATTTTGAATCACTCGTCTGGCACCCAATCTCAATTTCTTTTCTCCCGGTTTCTTTGTTGTGTAAAAGGTATAATAAGTAAGGCACCAAGGAAATACCTATCCATCTAAACCAAAAAGAATTCATCCCTTTACAAGATAACTCAAATCCTAAAACAAATCTACTAACCAGAATAAAAACAGAGTGGACTACCGATAACTGACTTCACTAAACCCGGAAAAGATGATAAAACAAAATAAAACTACTTAACTTAAACAATATGCCTTAATCTCCATCATCACGGACTAAGGATCAGCTGCGTGATCTTGTCACCCACCTTCACTTCAAAGTCGACGTCCGAGTAATTGAACAGGATCACCCCAACCGGGCCTCTGTAGTCCGCATCGATCACGCCCACGCCGACGTCGATCTAATGCTTCCACGCCAAACCAAGGTATTGAGACAATGTTTTGAGATGAGAAGTTGCACATTGGCTACTCGAGCACATGTTCCTTCGGGTATTGTGATGCTCAGATCGGCGGGGACGAGCGCTTTTCCTCCCGCCGGTACTTCTCGTCTCAGCCGCGCTGTTTTTAATCCGCAAACGGAGAAACCCACGTTCAGAAACCATCGCGATTTCTCGACAGGGACCGAACTCGAAGCTCTAAGGAGGAAAGTAAAATTTGGGGTCACGTTTTTCACCTCCAAAGATCGTAGCACGCGAAGAGAGGGGGGTCGCTCGCGAAGGCGAGACGGCCTCCCGGGAAAGCGGCTCCCTGGCAGATGCCATGACGCCACTATTGGTAGGACGGAATAGCAAAAATAGGAAAAAACAAAATTTGAAAATGAGAGAATTGCATATAAGAAGGGGAAGATGGGGTTTGAGGTTAAAAAAAGAAACAAAAAAAGGGAAAATGCATTAGGGTTTTCAAATTGGTGCCGCTCTAATTTGTGGAAAATTGTCTATTAAAATCGATGGAGTCTTCTTCATCAAGCATGCAATCGCCACCCTAACCGTAATGAACATCACAAACTTTTTCTTACAGTAATTTTTGTCCAATCAAATGTTTTGAATGCTTCATAGCAATTTGTTTTCCTCAGAATTTTAATTAGTTCCAAGTATGGGACGAAAATAGATCTTCAAATAATGGCCAAAATATTGATTTTTGCAATATCTCAAATTTTCTCCACACTTGAAATAAGGCGTTGATAATTATGCTACAACACTAATTAAGTTAACTAAAGGTAGTAAAACATGTTCCAGGCTGCTTTAAACTAAAAATCAAAATTTGAAGGAAAAAAACTTTTTACTTCTCATAAATAATTGATCGTGTGATCGTGTTAATGAGGACCTCAAGAATAACTTTTAAGTGTATTTTTTAATGATTTATGTAATTTCCAACACATTAATGGCATATATAACAAGAGAAGTTACTATAGTGAAAATCACGAATTTTCTTTGACATGCTAAGTAAGTTCTATAATCACATTCTTTAATAAATGATCAATACATTTATTTTGAGAAGATAGTAAAATGGTGCTTTTTACTTACGGGGCACGACTATTTTCACAGCCAAAAGGTGTCGTGGTCACAGCTTTTCCTAGTTTTTTCAATTTCCGTGAAGAAAACAAGGGAGCTGAAAATCTAAAGAACAAGGTCCATCCTGTATAAGGTATTAACTTGAAGGAGAAAAAAAAACATCACTCAAAGAGATAAAAGGTGCAGTTATCTTATTGAAATGAAGTTCTCTAGAAACAGGATGCTCATTTTAAATGTGAAATGAAATGGAAAAGTAGCATTCATTGAGCCTTTACCATGGAGAGCTAATGTTATTCACAATGTTAGAAAAACACAAGCACCGGCAACATTTGTAATGCGAAACAGAATTTAGTAACAATACGCTTATTTCAGTCCAAATGAGTACACATCTTGTGCTAATACCTGTTCCATTGGTACAAGTTTTGGACCTGAAAGCCCATAAATCTTCAATTAAAATGAAGGGGTAAAGAGGAAAGATGAAAAGACATTCCGATTTTGAAAGTGTATTCAGTATAATCCGAAACAAGGCCCAGATTTGGTCATCTTGCAAAATACGCAATCAAATTTAAGACAGCCACTCGAGAGTTCACTGATAAATATCTCCTGTCCACACTTCAGACCACAATGTGAAATAGCACTCATTGGAGGGAGGGAGGGAGAGAGGCTCGAGGGGAGATATCAAGGGGAGATATCATTCATTCAACTGAAAACACCTTCAAGCTCGCAAGGCAGCCTTATGAATCGTGGTTTCCTTTGGGATTTGGCAGCAACTTTTCTTGACAAGGTCAAGCAGCTTTTCCAAAATTGTCTCCCCCGAGCTCAAAATCTCATTGCTGTCCTTTGTCGTTTACAAACTGACAATTCCCATTGGCTGGTCTATCTTTGCCATCGGGGACTTGGAAACAACCATTAAGGAGAGATGCTTCTCAGCTTCCTAAAATGGTAATATAGAGGTGAGAGATCATGCTGATAGAATATCATAAAATCTTGAATAATTATCAGTATATGGTCTCTCTATCAGATGATAGCAATGATTTAATAAATTGAGGCATGTGATCGATTAAAGCACTCAACAACAGTAGTACGAGAACCCAAAAACAAAGCTTTTTTCCTATAGTGAAACAGCTTCAAAGATTTTCTGAACAAATTAATCAAGATCTCCAGCAAGATATACTTTTGTAACACAGGAAATGGTAAGTGTTAATACTAGCAGAAAAAGCTTGCTCAACTATTTCTAGCAATATAGCAGAACTCCTCCCACACTTCTAAAGTGCATTAGAATTTCAGGTTCCATGGCACAAGAAATGGCTTAACAATGCTAGAAAATGACACTCACAGCTACAACAAATTTATTAGCAGAAATTGACTAAGCCACGTGTACGGAACAAAACTTTGAAGAGAACACTGTCAAATCCATGACAAGCCTTTGGCTTTCAACATGCCAAAACCTCTTTTACACATATTCGGAACTTGTACCCAAGTCCAGCAGCCATGCCAATTAGGGATCACAGGGAGAGAGGCAGCTCAGGGTCAAATGAGGGGTCTAAACAATCACTCATAAAGAGTGACATGGACAATGAACGTAAACAATTGTTCCACATAATCAAACTTGGATAATGAGGCATAACAACCCTGCAAGTCTCTTTAAGGTAATCCTCCAGCAATACTTCAAAACAACAATAATATTCTGCAAAAAATAGAGTGAGTCACATCTGAGTGATGATCCAATTAAAAGAAGAAAAATGACGAGTTCTGTCATTGCATGATTGATGACTCTTTGAAAAGGCTCCTAGCTAAAAGTAGCTTGTCTCGCCTAGGAGAAGCCAAAATTCTTCTTTTGACTATGATTGGGCCCTGTCTAAGATTTTCTGCTGCCTTCTCAACAAGTGCACCTCCTAGCACGTTTTCTCATTCTTAAATTCATCTTTGAAAGTACTTTAAAGAAGTGCCCATTGGATAACCTCCACCATGACCAATTGTTTCAGTAGCAACCTGTGTTATAATAACAAAGGCATGGTCGACCAATTTCTATGGTGCATTATTGAGATATTACAAGATGTACAAACAATTACCTAGAACACTTCAAAGATGGAATGGGAATTTCTGAGAGATGCTTATTTTCTAAAGTGGCATTAAGAAGGCTCAACTGCACAGAATTATGTGGTGATAGAACTAAGTAGCAGCAGATTTTCCTTGGAACATGCATTTAATTAAATCACAGAAGAACAGCCGTGCCTTGAAAAACTCAGAATAGACTTAACAAGGAAAGAGCTTCATCAGTATCTTTGGGTTGCCCTTCACTGATGGAATCTCATATATCGCCTTACAGTATCGACAAATCTCAAGGGAATCACTTATACCTACATTGTTAACCACATAAATGCAAGGTATAATGAGATGCGACCTTCAAATTTATTACGAACATCTAGAATGTCAGAGTTTGCGATAAGGCTAGAAATGAAGAAGAGTATGTGCCAGATATATAAAGCCATACAAGTTCATGGTCCTTAATACAAGGTGGCAATTGATCGACAAAAACAAAATAGTTAAAAGATGGTAGACACAACATTAGAAAAAGCGAAACACCAATTTACCGCATCATGAGTCATAGCATAACGGTTTCAACTCCAGAAGAGTTGGAATATCAAATGATGCTTGTTCCACAATGTTTTCAACACCTTTATACTTTTTCTTCTCTTTGGAAGGATCTACATCGAACACTCGGGGCCTGATCTTCCTGGAAAGGATGTGCACAGACATAATCCTAGCAATCTATGAATAGACGAACCTGCAAAATCCATCGATCAGAAAGCCAATCACAGTGATAGTGCATAAATGGCTAAAAGCAATACAAAAAATTGTTCTTGTTCAAAAATAAAGGGACTCTTTTCCATGTCTTTGCCATTGCTCCAAAAGTTTCTACCTGCATTTCAAGCCCATCATAGGAATGTTGGACAAGGAAAAACCAATTACAACATCAGTGACAACTGAAGTCAACTTCTAGTTATTCCAATTTCTTGCATCAAATCGGTAGCTTCTGCTATAAGTAAGGTCTTATAGCATAGAAAATTTGTCACTCTAGAATGAAAATATGGTCGAAAAAGGAAGCAAAAGGGACAATAGCAAGGTACAATACAAATACAGGTATCTCCATGAAGAGGATCCCAACCAATTGAAAACTTGCAAACAACACAAACACTGTAAGATCCCCATAATGGATATATCATGAAATGAATCCAAACTAGACATGAAAAAGAGGTAATGCAATTCATACAAGAGTAGAAGAACAAAAAGTAAAATTTTGGGACAATCATGGGAGAGAATCTAGATACACAAGGTGAGAAACTGAAGATGATTCCACAATATTAGATTCTAAAGGATTCCACCATACTAGATTCTAGAGCACAAGTACCAAACCTGAGATCTTGCATACCAACAGATTGCCTAGAGCCAATTCTCATATAGATATGCCAAGCACATTTGTTTTTTAGATACATAGATGGCATGTCGTAGCTACACATAATGATGGTTCATGATCTAATCTGTACACATATAGGAGACAATCCCTGGAGTATAAAATCTAACCCTCAAGGTAAAAGGTTGTTAAGATTGATCCTAAATGATTAAAATTGGACCGCAGTTTGGATCAATGATCATAAGACTCCACAGAAAATTAAGGTCTAGAGTGATCAATTCTTAATCTATTTTCTGCGCAAACACCTGTATGTTATCTTTGAAAAGAGGGGATGAAGCTAAAAAATAGAAGACAAAAGCACGAGAGTCACCACAGCAGAAGCATATCAGTGAAGAAGCTCTTGTGCCCCTTAAAAAAAGGTTAACTAGAGAAGCATCTAGGCCATAAGTAAAGAAGAGATTAAAACAAACACAAAACTAGATGATGGCAGTGAAAAGAAGACAGAAGGATGAAAAAAATAAAAAAGGTAAAGAGCTATATGCTATGACGTAAAAAAGAATTCCGTCCCCAGCCAGAAGAGATGGTTGCCGTACAAAGATGAGAGCATTGTGCTGCATTGTTGGTTGTGGAGGTACATCAGACCTTCCATTTCCCACAACCCAAGCTCTAATGAAGGGAGGGTCCACTTCCAACTCCAGCAATAAAAATGTTATTCTTACTCCAGCGAAAAGTTTATGGATTCTCCCAAGTCTGTATAGAAAGTATCTTCACTTTTGCACAACCACCAATTAAATCTTCCATCCAATCTAATTTAGGATGGGGGCAACACCTCATTCTCATTTGTAATCCCCTTATAGTTCAATCCCCAAAGGTAGCCCTAATTAGCAACTTCGGCCTTTAGATATTGTTTTAGACATACAATGCATCATGCACAATGAGAACTGGGGCCTAATTTGGTTTACCATGAGGTTGAGAGCTAATTAAATATGCATAGTAGGATATTTGGGACAGGGATAATAAATCCCATCCTACATCTCCAATGATCCTACTACTGATCCCAATTGGGAATGATTTTTGATGTGACTAACTTCCATCTTTTTAATTGCATCCTATACAGATAGCAATCCTAAAAAAGATTTACAAGGTAAAAACCTTGGATAGTTGTATTAATAGCCACTAGTCATAATGCTTTGACTAATCCAGAAGAACTAATCAGCTTTCAGCATCACATCACAATGAAATAGCATCAATGAAGAATGAAAATCCCACTAGCTTATCACCCATATGCAGAGATGAAAAGGCAAATACTTAGACATTGGTTAACCTGGACAACCCCGTTTACTCCGAACAAAGGAGTGTAAGATACTTCTTTCATTACAAGAAAGTTCAGGAGCAACTAAATACAGGGAAAACAATTTAACATGTGTGAATGTCCAAGTATCAGTGTCATCAAATAATTTTGACTCCTTTAATATCACTTGAAGTGGAATGCGAAGCATGCTTTTATGTCGAAAGACAGAAGTTCATGCCCCAAGAACAAAGAAATTCAGCGGTCTGATTGGGGTTCTAAAATGCAGCTCAAGCTGAGAGACCGCAGGAAAGCTCAAGAGATGCATGCGTGCGTTTACCTGGAGCGGATGGAGAGGGCGTTGCCAGCCGTGGCGTCGCCTCGTCACTGTCGCCATCGTCAACTCCGCCACGCTGACCGACCTGCCCACTTGCCTGCGGTGGACGCGCGGTGTGAACGGTGGCTTTGATCTTCAGGCCTCGGAAACTTCCATGGACGTCGAGCCATAGTTCTCTCTTGCCCCCCTCGCTCTCGAGGTCCGCTCGTGGACTCGGAGCTCGATATCAAAGAGGAAGGCCAACGGTCGAATAGTAAGCTATGATAGACCAATGGGGAGCTCTGTGACACATTCAAGCAAGTTCCGTCTTCTACGTATGCCTAAAATTCGACACATCGAGCAATCGTTCGAGAGATGGGCATTCAGAAATTTGGAAATATTGCAAGTGTTTCAAGTCTGACAAATTCGTCAAGGCTTTTAATTTTCCGCAGAATGAAATAAAAAGCCCCGATAGTCCAATGGGAAGCTTTGGGACACATTCAAGCTGGTGGGAATAATGAAGAGCGAGCTTGTTGAGACGGGTTAGCTGGGAAAGACGGGGCAAGGACTGCCCCTGGCAGGTAACATTTAGAACTGTTAAGCCGGAGGGCAGTTCCGGTAATTCGTGAAGCTTTGCACAATGATGAAGGTTGAGCTTCTCTAGCAAAATTAGTTTGCATATATTATTAGGCAGTCGCTCCAGATTTTTGCAAACCAAAGCTTCCAACTCTTGGAGTTTTGCCAACATCCCTATGGCATCAGGCAATTCTGTTATGTCAGTTCCAAAAATATACAAGATCCTCAGATTTTGCAAATTCCCAATACTTTCAGGTAATTTCGTAATTGATGTCCATCCTAAGACCAACTCAATCAGTGATGCCAGATTTCCTATCGAGTCAGGGATCTCTATCAATGAGGAGCAGCCATGTAAGAACAAGCTTTGCAGAGATGCTAGATTGCCTATGGAGCTAGGAATATGAACTAACTTTTTACACTGATTGGCAAGAATAACCTTAAGTTCCTTCATGGCACCAATGGATATAGGTAATTCTTCAATTGCTAAATCACGTATGTGTAATTGAGTTAATGAAACCAAGGAGCCCATGGATTCAGGAAGTTGAGAAATTTTACAATGACTGAGAGATAGACACTCCAACTTCATCAAACTATCACTCGAAATAGGAATATCTTGTATACCCATTTCTTGTATGACAAGCCTTGTCAATTCTGCCATTCTACCTATTCCTTCCGGTAGCTCCTTGAGTTTCCAACATCTAGAGGCATCCAAGGAAACAAGAGTCTTGATGTCCCCAATAGAAGGATGAAGCTCTTCTAGATTCCAACAATTTTCAAGATTTAAAATCTCCAACCTTTTGAAAGTGGACAAGTCGGGAGTTCTTTTCAAAGATAAACAATTCGCGAGGTTGAGAACTTTCAGTTCAGTCGCCATCTAGAAGAAAGAAAGGATATGTTAGTGTAATTGGACTATTGCAACTTGTGATTTGTTACTACTCCTTATGTATTTTACTTTTTAGAATTCCTCAAAAATTACCCATGCTCCTCTACTCCTTCACGGTTGTCCTATTTAATTTTGAATGTCTCTTTTATTAGTGTTTGGCCACACCAACAGATGAATATCTTTTAAGCATATTGATTGCAAAAAAATGTTATGGTGTACAAGTGCTAACTGCATGTAATTTTGAATAACATTACAAAGGAGATATTTGCTTATTAGACATAAGCCACTTATATTATCAAAAAGGCACATGACAAATCCAAATGAAAGAGAGATGCAATCATTGGGCACCGTGTTTTCCTTTAATACAATGAAATTAAAGAGAAACAGCTTGTTTAATTATGAAAATCAATTTTCAAATGTTATACATACAAGAAAAAAATATTATTAAAAAAAAATACTTAAATGCCTTCTTTACATCTTACCTTGAATGGAACCCATCCTCCCCAATCCTTCGAAATTGCACTGGCTGACAGATCAAGTACAACTAATTTCTTCAAATGAAAGTTGGCCGTAGTGAAATTTGAGGGACAATACTTCCACCAAAGCCATCTTAATTTAGGAAATAAGCTTTGGCAATCTCTAGTGAAATTCGCACCATCCACTCGAAGGAATCTCAAGTTGGTCAATTCTTTAAATTGTTCAGCTGTGTATCTTCTTTCATAACCCCATTTGTCAAGAGCAATGGCCTCAATCTTTCTAGTACCCTACCATTTGGCAACATTGTAGATTATAAGTTTTGAATGATGAGATTAGACCAATTGATATAAAATAAAATTTACCTATTTCAATTTGCTGGCATACTACTATGGTGTACACTTCTCCCTTCTTTGTGAAATGAAAGGTTGTGGATGCATATTATTAATCTAATCTATGTAAAGATGGAGAAGCTCAATCGGTTGGTTCTGCGCTTTTTCCTCATCCAACTATACCCTTCGCAATTTGCACCTTTTGAATTCATAAAATTTGTGTCCATTTGCAACTACAATGGAAGGCCTCTCTTCATGCATCCACTAATTCAAATATATCTATCAAAATTCATGCCCTTTGTATGTGAAATAACACTACCTTTACTCTATCATGTATTTGTGAACCAATACAACTCTAACCATCCAAAAACATCAATTAAACTTGCCATCATATAACTATCAAAATTAAAGAATCCCATTGTAGAATTCCCTCACTATTTTGGTTTACTTTTTAGCAATTCTCCATATCAAAATGAAAACAAGAATGTCATTGCAAAAGGTATGCATGTGTTTTACATTCCTTTCTTATCATGTGTTTCTTTTGTGAGTGTTTTTCATTATACATGAAGGAAAATTGGTAATATCAAATATTCTATTTATGAATTGCTACAGATATTTGATGCTATCTTTTCATTTTCGTGTTGATTTTGTCACGGTGAAGTAGTAGTCATCTAAATTTTGCTTACTTTTACCATAGATTTCTAGGATCAGGCAAACAACAATTAATCAAAAGGACTCTTTTGCTTGTGGAAGCAGCAAGTTATGGGGACTCAAGACTAATACTTATTTGTATTTCAAACAAGAAAGGGAAGATGGACCCACATTCACTAACTAAGATAAGTGGAAAAAACTCATACCTTGCAATTGTCAAGCACATCTAGGGCTTCCTCATTGATCCACTATCTGCTACGTTCTTGAGGCTCATTTGGATTTTCTAGATAAACAATTTCCCTTCCAAGATCTCTCAATTGATCATGCATCAATAACTTTCCGTATTCGTCAATTTTAATTAGGGACATAAGACTTAATACTTCAATCCCATTCCCAGGGAAAAAATCACAAGCATCCCACATATAAGTTGGATTTTGTTTACATGATCCAATGAAATAGCATGCAATATCCAAAAATATTTGTTGCTCCCCATAATCTAATGCTTCGTAACTTATTTTCAGCTTCTCTCGCACTTTCTCATTGGGCACTTTCTTTAATTTTTTTTAATGTATCTTTCCATACGTTTTTTCTCTTTCTACATAAGAATGAACCTACAACTCTGAGAGCTAATGGGAGCCCCCCAGTAGTAGATACAACATCACGAGAGACAACTTCATAATCACTCGGAGGAGAATCCTGTTGAAATGCATGTCTACTAAATAAAATCAATGATTGATCCAAAGACAACTCGTTGAGATGGTACATGTGGTCTGCACTAGCTTGGTCAAGAACATCCTTGTTTCTAGTTGTTATAATGACTATGCTTTCTCTGGAAATTCTTTCACTACTGTGATGTCCTCGATCTTCAACTCTTCAACTGTGGTATCCATGTCAGTCGCTAGGCAACCCTGACAACCCTCATCTAACAAACAGGTTACCTCAAGTGACGAGATTAAGGAAATCAAGGTTCTTCCTCAACTCCCAGAAAACTGGAAACTTTCACCCACTAACGGGTTAAATTGAATCGCTTTACGATAGCAGTCCATCTTAACTTGTTGCTTGGTGAGCCAGTCCATGCCAATTATCACATCGAAGTCATACATGGCTAGGACTAAAAAATCTATCTTCCCCTTTCGCTCACCAATCACTAACTGGCAACCAGGACAACCCAATGTAACTAACACATCATCCTTTAATGGTGTAGATATACTAACCACTGACCCCAACAACTCAAGACTCAATCCTACCAGCTTAACAAATTGCTCAACTATAAACAAATGAGTTGCGCCAGGATCAAATAAAGCATATGTAGCATGGTTGTTTAGTGAAATAGTACCTGTAACCTCATCAGGCGAGTCATCTACCTGTCCTCTAGTGATGGCATACACTCGTCCTTGAGGATTGGAGCTCGAATTATCATCCTTTGCCATTAATCACCGAAAGTAAGAATGCTAGCCAAGACCAACTTTATAGGCCTTCTTCTATGCAAAAGTAGATACACTGAACTGTTTACCACTAGAAAGCTCTCAATCGTCCTTTCTTTAAATGTGAGAAAGGACATGAGGAAATAGATATCTCGTGGAAATCTCTCCTCTAATGGACGTAGCTTTCCCTTCTTTCCTTTTCTCAATGTCTACCTTTACAAATCATTACATATTTCTAATATAAATATAGAACAATAATGTCAATCACAATTATGATGTGAGTAACGATGCGAAAGTAAAATCTTATTAGATCATTTATCAAAGAAAAAATTTCAAATAAAAATCTAAAGTATTCTCGTTTTTTCAAATAAGGAATCAAAATGGATTTTATTTCAAATAAAGGGTTGAAGTGATCAAATCATCTTAAATAAGTGCCTTTGGCTGACCAGTGACTATTTTGAACATTGGAGAAAGGATACTTTGATAAAAATTATTATTTTTTGTTTATTTCTTTTTCTTTCTTTCTTTCTTTCTTCTTCTCCCTTCCCAACGTCAGCCATGGTTAAGGTCATTGGACTTAGGCGAGGGCCACCCTTGTCGGCGTCGGGAGAGGGTCACCCTTGCTTGGGCTGATGAGGGCAACCCTCACCAACGTTGGGCAACCCTTGCCCCACCTAGCCCAAGCGAGGCAACCCTTGCCCTTGCATGGGCTGGCGAGGGTCGCCGTCACCAGCATTGGGAGAGGGTTGCCCTTGCTTGCAGCTCTCGCATGACACCGACAAGGGCAACCCTTGCATGACGTCGAAGAGGATGTGGGTGGCCTTCGCCTGAGTACGGTGACCTATGGCATGGTCGATGGAGGGAAGGGGTATGGAGAAAGAAAGAAAGAAAAAGAAATAAACTAAAAAAATTAAAAGACGAAAATGCCCTTTGGTCTAAAAGAGGTTAGGCCCTTTTTGAAACTAATATAGCCACTTTAGGCCCACATTAGAAAAAAGGTTTCAATTGATGCTCTTATTTGAGACGATTTGGCCACTTCAGGTCCTCATTTAAAATAAAGTCCACTTCGGGCCCTTATTTGAAAAAAAACAATAACACTTTAGGTCCTTATTTGGAATTTTCGCATTATCAAATAACATTACAAACTTTAAGTAAATACTTATGGAAATGAGATATTGGAGTTTGTCAAAGTTACTTTATGATTAGTTATGATAATCTTTATACCTTCAAAGGCTGTTTTCTCCTCATTATATATTTGATTGGTGGATTGCAGGTTATAAAATTCACTCAAATAAGAACTTTAATAAAATTAATTCTATAAAAATTAATTTAATAGTGAACTCCCTGATTGGGTTACTACTCATTGGGTGAAAAAAGTCTCTTCTTTGAATTGAGTATCTAATTCACCTTTTCTCTTGTCATTGTTGTTTCTACTTTGGGCAATAAGTACTCTCATGTTTTTTTTTTTTTTTTTTTTGGGTGAAGCAATAAGCGATGTTCTTTTGGGAAAAAAAAAACCAAGAGAAAGAAGAAGTAGCTCAATAGGGATAGTTGGACAAAAGCAGGACCCTATTTTTTTTTTTTTTAATATCATTACATATAATTAATAGCCAAATCCCTAACCTTTTAGATTTTTTTTTTTTAAATGAACTTGCAAACTTTTCAACTCAAGGAAATCTCATGAAACAAGCGGATGTGCGCATCTACTTACATCAATAAGGCTCATCCAACCAAGGCTTTACCATTTGAACAGTAAACGGTCATGCTCAATTATTGTAATAATATTTTTTTTCTCTTCTAACAACTCTAAGCAGTCTTTAATTTGTCCCTGATAATGGCAATTGCATCCACTGACTACTGAACCAACTCTGAGCCTGTGATCTTTCGTTCTCCGACCTCATCTCAACACACTGGCATCCTGCATGCTCTACCATACTACGCTTCAAAAGGAGCCATCTGAATGCCCTGCTAGTAGCTGTTGTTGTAGGCAAACTCGACAAGATAAAACTGTTCCTTCCAGCTTCCTTTGAAATCCAACACGCAAGCTCGCAACATGTCTTCGAGGGTTTGAATTGTTCTCTCAGACTGGCCATCCGTCTGAGGATGATAGGCCGTACGGTACTGTAGCTTCATTCCTAAGGTAGTTTGTAAACTCTTCCATAAGGCAATTGTGAACCTCAGGTCTCAGTCTAATGTAATTGTCGTTGGCACTCCATGCATACGAACAATCCGATGCACGTATAATTCTGCATGCTTGTCCAAATCAAGGTTCTTCTGTACGGTGATGAAGTGAGCTGACTTCGTCAATCAATCGACCATTATCCACATGGAATCATTACCCCTTCGACTCCTTGGTAATCCCGAAATCTCGAGATGTTGCAGAAGTTCTCTTGGCTTACAATCCTATGCCATTACTTGCCGACATGTCAGACACTTGGCAACATGCTTGGTGATATCCGCTTTCATACCGAATCACCAATTGTGTTAACGCAAATTCTGATACATCTTTGTACTGCCTGGATGAATGCTATAACTGCTATGATGAGCTTCTGACAAAATCTCCTCCTTAAGCGTTGCATCGTCGAGTACACAGAATCGTCTTTGGAACCTTAGTGTTCCGTTTTCAGAAATTTGAAAGTCAGCCTTTCTTTTTTCGGTATCCTCTTGCAGGATTTTCTAAATTTTTGGGTTTGTCTGTTGAAGCATCTTGATTCTGATCTGTACTTCTAGCTCAATTTTGAGGTTGGCCATAAGATTTGCAAGGTGGCCTACCTCAAACTTGAAAACTGAATCTCAAGCTCTCTCAAGTAAAATCCATTCCTTGACCATCATATGCACAACTGAATATTTCCGACTTAGCGCATCTGCGACTTTATTATCCTTTCTAGGATGATACAGAATATCACAATCATAGTCCTTCAAGAGTTCCATCGAGCGACATTGTCACATATTCAACTCTTTCTGAGAGAATAGATACTTGAGACTTTGATAGTCTATGAAGATCTGGAATCTTTTTCTGCACAAATAGTGTCTCCAAATCTTCAGAGCAAAAAAAATCACTCCGAGTTCTAAGTCATGCATCGAGTAGTTAAGCCCGTGAGGTCTCAATTGACGGGATGCATGTGCAACAACCCTACCATGTTGCTTTAACATGTAACCCAATCCTTTAAATGATGCATCACTATAGATCTTGTATCCTCCAGGACTAGATGGAATCTTCAACAAGAGTGCGGTAGTTAGCTTCTACTTAAGCTCTTGGAAACTATGCTCACACTTGTCTGTTCTCACAAATTTCTCTTCCTTCTTCAGTAGTCAAGTCAACGGCGAAGCTAGTGCTAAAAACCCTTCCATGAACCTTCTGTAATATCCTGCTAATCCCAAAAAGCTTATGATCTTTGTCACTATTGTCTGTCTTGGCCAATTGATAACTGCTTCGATCTTGGTCAGATCCACGGAGATTCCTTCGCCTGAAATCACATGACCTGGGAACACCACATGAGTTAATCAAAACTCGCACTTACTAAACTTGGCGTACAATTCATGGTTCCTTAGTATTTGAAGCACCATCCTCAAATGCCTTTTGTGCTCCTCAGGACTTCTTGAGTACACTAGGATATCGTCGATGCACACGATTACAAAGTGATCCCAGTACTCTTTAAACACTCGGTTCATCAGATCCATGAAAGCAGTTGGGGCATTCGTCAAACCAAACGGCATTATAGTGAACTCATAATGGCTGTATCGAGTACGAAACGCTGTCTTCAATATGTCCTCATTTCTGATCCTCAACTAATGGTACCTTGTTCTCAGGTCTATTTTACAAAATATCGACGCTTCTTGCAACTGGTCAAATAAGTCATTGATCCTCGGGAACGGATACTTATTCTTGATCGTCACTTGATTAAGTTGACGATAGTCGATGGATAAGCGCAACGAGCCATCTTTCTTCTTCAAGGACATAATTGGTGCTCCCCATGGTGACGCACTGGAACTTATGAATCCCTTATCCAACAACTCCTGCATCTGCACCTTCAATTCTTTCATCTCTAACAACACCATCTGGTAAGGAGCCTTAGAGATTGGCTTTGTCCTGGGTGCTAACTCAATCACAAACTCGATCTCCCTCTCTGGCGACATGCATGACAATTCCTTTGAAAACAAGTCTAGAAATTCTTGCACTACAGTGATGTCCTCAATCTTCAACTCCTCAACCATCGTATTCACGTCAGTCGCTAGATAACCTTAACAATTCCCATATGACAAACGGGTTACCTCAAGCGACGAGATTAAGGAAATCAAGTTCTTCCTTGACTCTCAAAAAATGGAAACTTTCACCCACTAACGGGTTAGACTGAATCGCTTTACAATAGGAGTTTATCTTAGCTCGTTGTTTGGTGAGCCAATCCATGCCAATTATCACATCAAAGTCATACATGGCTAGGACTAACAAATTTATCTTCCCCTCTCACTCACCAATCACTAACTTGCAACTAGGACAACCCAACGCAGCTAACACATTATCCTTTAATGGTGAAGATATGCTAACCACTGACCCCAACAACTCAGGACTTAATCCTACTAGCTTGACAAATTGCTCAACTATAAACGAATAAGTCGTGCCAAGATTAAATAAAGCATATGCAGCATGGTCTGTAACCACATCAGGTGAGTTTTCTGCCTATCCTCTAGTGATGGCGTACACTCATCCTGGAGGATTGGAGCTCGAATTATCATTCTTTGCCATTAATCACCGAAAGTAAGAATGCTAAGCAAGACCAACTTTATAGGCCTTCTTCAATGCAAAAGTAGATACATTGAACTGTCTACCACTAGAAAGCTCTCAATTGTCCTTTCTTTAAATGTTTGAAAGGACATGTGGAAACGGATATCCCGTGGAAATCTCTCCTCTAATGGATGTAGCTTTCCTTTCTTTCCCTTTCTTAACGTCTACCTTTACAAATCATTACATATTTCTAATATAAATATAGAACAATAACATCAATCATAACTATGATGAGAGTAATGATGCGAAAGTAAAATCTCATTAGATCATTTATCAAAGAAAAAATTTCAAATAAAAATTTGAAGTATTCTCGTTTTTTCAAATAAGGGATCAAAATGGATTTTATTTCAAATAAAGAGTTGAAGTGATCATATCATCTCAAATAAGTGCCTTTGGCCGACCGGCGACTATTTTGAACATCAGAGAAAGGATATTTTGGTAAAAATTATTATTTTTTTGTTTATTTCTTCTTCTTTTTTTCCTTTCTTCTTCTTCTCCTTTCCCATCGCTGGCCATGGCTAAGGTCGTTGAACTTATCCAAAGGCCACCTTTGTCGGCATCGGGAGTGGGTCACCCTTGCTTGGGCTAATGAGGGCAGCCTTTACCAACGTCGGGCAACCCTTGCCGCACCTAGCCCAGGCGAGGTGACCCTTGCCCTCGCATGGGCTGGCAAGGGTCGCCCTCATTGGCATCGGGAGAGGATCGCCCTTGCTTACGGCTCTCGCACGACACCAGCAAGGGTGACCCTTGCATGACGCTGGAAAGGGTGTGGGTGACCTATGCCATGGTTGATGGAGGGAAGGGGAAGAAGAAAATGCCCTTTGGTCTAAAAGTGGTTAGGTCCTCATTTGAAATAAGTTTCAATTGATGTCTTTATTTGAGACGATTTGGCCACTTCAGGTCATTATTTAAAATAAAGTCCACTTCGGGCCCTTATTTGAAAAAATAAGAGCACTTCAGGCTCTTATTTGGAATTTTCCCTTTATCAAATAACTTTAGAAACTTTAAGTAAATACTTATGGAAATGAGATATTCAAGTTTGTCAAAGTTACTTTATGATTAGTTATGATAATCTTTATACCTTTAAAGGTTGTTTTCTCCTCATTATATATTTGATTGGTGGATTGCAGGTTATAAAATTCACTCAAATGATAACTTTCATAAAATTAACAGAATTTGTTATCACAAACATATGACCTTTGTTCTTAGATTTTATTTGGTGTTGTCCCGTTTTCTCGCACACAACCTTGACCATTGAAACCAAAAAAAGAAAAAAAATCGTTAATTAAGTACTTATTGATTTCTTATATGATCATTTTGAAGAAAATAATTTTTAAATAATTCATTTTTGTGAAATTAGCGGACTCTAAAACACTTTCTTTTTAGTGTATTTAATGTTTTAGGACCCATCACAATTGAGATGAGTGGACACGGAAGAATCCTTCGATGATTCTCAATTTTTCGTTGAATTTATTTAAAATCTATTTATTTTAATTTTTGTTTTTTTGGTCCTCTTCACTCTCTACTTGCTTTTTATATGGATGGCAGATGATAAAATCATCCATAGTTTGGACAGCTGCCGACGACACTAATTCCCTTTTAATTTGTCTAAAACTTCAAACCAAGCACCCTCTCAGTCCTCATTAGCATAAACGCTGAAGGTGATGTTCTTGCATTGTCATACTTTTTCGTGCCTTCGTTAGGTACTTAAACACGGACGGCTACGAGGGCGGATTTGGGACCGCTCAGATTGATCAGATCTTATTGAGCATAGAGTCCGACTACAATGAATGGGCAGCCAACTTTGCTTCTCTGGTGGTGCATCCGCATGATGCCCTCTCGGTCAAGATGTTCACCAAGTGCTTGAGAAGGATGAGGCTTGAAGCCGCGCTTTCCTTAGCCAGGGCGGTTTTCCTGTCTGACAATAGAGAGGTCCTCGGGAGAATGACGACCCCATGTACTATAATTCAGATCACGAACGACGTCATTGTGCCGAGCTCGGTTACCCATCACATGCACGACAAAATCCAGGGGAAACCGACAGTCGAGATGATCGAAGCCAATGGCCATTTCTCTCAGCTCACGACACATTTGGCAGCTTCTCGATGTGTTGGGTGAAATCTTGGGGTTTGAGTATCATTAGCAGATGATTAAGCTCTTAGATGTTTAAATATATACTTATGCCCTAGACTGGACTAGAATTACCCTCTTTCTTTTATCTTTTAAACTCTTTTTTTTGGTGGGGGGGGTGGGGAATTTATGTATAAATAGTAGGTGAACAAGGTCGAAGCAAAATGTCCAGGTGGGGTATGTTGTGATGTGGTAATTGTGGATGTGAATGGGAATGCGTGAGATGAGGATTGAGGTTTGTTGATTCCATGTCGTTTGTCTCTTTAGATTAGTTGTTATGGTTGGATTGAGTAGTTTGCATTTAAACCATTTGGGCTTGAGCTGTTTCGACTGGATTTTATTTGATCTCGAGGAGAGAGTTTTCGAATAGGTTATTCGCACAAATGTGGGGAAAAACTTTCCACCACAAAGCTGTAGGACCCTATCCTCGTTGTCTTGTCTATCACATGTTCAAAGGGAGCTATCCGAAGAAGTCACCTAGATACATCTGATAGATGAGACGAGACTAACGAAAGAGACAAAGGATGCTGGCTTTAGGAAGATGGGAAAAATACCATATTCAAGTTCTCGTATTTTACACTTAATTCTTTTTTGCATCCTTTATTTCTAAGAATCTACCATTTTGTGTTCTCAAACAAAAATTTCACGGGGAAAAAAGCTCAGATTGCTTCAGTTCTTGTGTACCTCAATAAAATTAAATCCACTATGCTTCCACTATGCCACTATGATATTCCCAAGAATTTCTCATCCCTCCCAATCTAAATAAACCTCCAAACATAATAATGTGATTATTAGAGATGATCAATGGATAGGTCCTTGAGTCAAGCTAAAAATATAGCCTAGGCTCATCCATTAACAAAAACGTGTGTGTGCACATGTGTATTAAACAGGTCCAATAAACAGGCCATGGGTGGTAAACAATTCCATTCCTTGGAGGCTTCTCCAAATACCTCAAAATTTGAATAACTGCATTCTAGTGAAATGTACAAGGGAAGACAAAAACTGACTTATCACACTAATTGGAAAGGCAAAGCGTAGTCAAGTAATTGTGAGATAATTTAGCTTACGTACCAATCTTCTATATCTATAAGGATTATCAAAATCTAGCCTCCCTCGCCAACCAGTTTAACCCCTTATTGTCTCAGTGAGCAAATTTTAGACATATTTTCATTGTGACAGAATAATACCTTTCGGTAACTATGCCATCTCAATTCCTAGGAAATACTTCGACTTTCCTAATTCTTTAGTTTGAAACTATTATTGAAAATAGGTCTTGAGTTATCCCTCGCAATGATAATATCATCAACATACACAATCAAGAACAATTTTTCTCCCCTATCAAGGAAAGAATGATCATATCCACATCTAGATAGTCCAAAAGAAAGTACAACCTTAGAAAATCTTAGAAACCATGCCCATGGGGTTGCTTCAAATCATATAAAAACTTTTTAATTTACAAATCAATCCCCAAGACTCCCCATGAGCAACAAACATCGGATGTTGCTCCATATAAAATTCTTCATGAAGAGTACCATGAAAAAAAAAAAAACATTTTTGACATCAAGTCGAAACAAGGCCAATTATATGTAGCTTTAGGAGAGATCAAAATATGAGTAAAAATAAGTTTCGTAACAAGAGAAAATGTATCAAGATAGTCAACCCCATATACCTGAGCGTATCCTTTGACAACAAGTCTTGCCTTTAAACGAGCAAGAGAACCATCGGGATTGACTTTTATAGCATATACCCGTTAACAACAAATAGTAGCTTTGCCTGAAGGAAGAAGTACCAAGTCCCAAGTTTAATTAACCTTGAGAGCCTTTAAGTCTTCTTCCATCACTATCTTCTAGGCAAAATTTTGTAATGCCTCGGCTATAAACTTGGAGACAGGATATTGTTCAATAGTAGATTAAAAAAAAAAAGACTAAAAAGCAAGATACATAAAAGAGTGTGAAACAAAGTTTGCAATAGAATGTTGAGTACAAGTACATGTACCTTTGTAATGTGCAATGGGGAGATCAAGATCAAATACAAGAGGAGGGGCAGCTAATGCATAGTTTAAGTACATATAGCCCCTTGCCTCACGTGCTCTACCAATCGTCCTCTTCATAACCAAATCCTTGAAAGTACAAAAATCAAGATAGAATGTTACTAAACACCGAATTTTTTTATTTATTAATTTACCGATAAACATGATGTTAAATGGAAATTGTGGGAGATAAAACACTAAGGACAATGGTAATGAAGGAGTTGGATGGACTGTGTCAATCCACTTAACATGTGTAGATGATCCATTGGCTATAGTAACTATGGACGGAGATGGAGTAAGAGAGGAAAATATACCCGAAAGACCTGACATGTGATTAGAAATCCTAAATCAATGATCAAAGGATGAGAAGAAGCTGAAAGGCATGTAGTAGCATTATCAGTCCGTACCAAAATAACGGTGGAAGAAGCAAACTGTGAAATCTTAAAATTGGTTGTACCAAGAAAATTCCTTATCAAGCATAACTAACACCTTGCATTCAAAAAGACTATAGAGGAGAGTTAGTACTAAAAGCTGTATTTGCAAATTAGTGTTGCCGCTTTGGTCTCCCATGTAACTTGTAATAAATTTTTTGAATATGACCGGGTTTGCCATAGTAATGACAAGTTCGTGTGGCCCCTAAGCTATTAATTGACATGTGAGATTGTCCATAAAGATGCTATTGACTTTGGCTTCTCTTAGTTCATGTGCCTCAACCTCCCCCTCAGCCAACACGTCTATTATATCCTCCATGGTTTCCTTTATCATACCTATACACACTACTAGTTCGAGTTTAGGACATAATAGCTGCACTATTTATCATAGGTGTAGTATCTAAAGAAGATTTATGAAATATCCAAAGAATCCGAGCAAACATCTCTGTGAATGATGCAATAGTATCTCATCCAAAAATCTGAGACCTAACGGTTTCATATTTTGGACCAAGGCTTCTTAGGAATCCTATTACAACTAATCGTTCTTTCTGAAGTTGCATTTGTTCAACATTGGCTGAAATAGAGAGAACATCATTCAACTCCTCGTACATTCTCTTAAAGTCAGCAAAGTAATGTGTAATAAAACATCCATTCCTTTTAGATCAATAGAACTCCCGTGATAGGAACAAGTTATTTTGGCCATAATATAACATATTCAAATACTTCCACAATTCTTTGACTACATCAATACGAATTGCTGGATCGACTATATTATTCTCTATAGAGTTTAACATCTGACCAAGAATACATGCATCAATAACATTCCAAGTTGCATCATCTCTAGGTTTAGGCTCAATCAATTGTCCATGTTGATTCCTACCTATCAAAGTAAGTTTCACAATCTTCTTCCATTGATGGAAGGTAGGATTACCCTCAAACTTCTTGTCAGTAATTCGATTAGACAAAGAGGAAATCACCTCCGTCATCAAAGAACTATTCTTCTAAGGATCATCCTCAATTTTACTCATTGTCAAATCATCCATCCCCCCATAATAATAAGTGAATTCTTACAATAGTTTTCTTTAGACGACTCAGCCTCAATAATTCAATAACCCAATATTACCACATAAAGAGTCTCCATGACCTACAAACATCACCAAATATGTTAAAACCAGCCAATATATCTACAGCAATCAACAAATACCAATACCTGAAGACATCCTCAAGAGGTAGAAGAAAATATATCAACTATACCAAGAGGTGACCAAGTGTAATGACCAAATCAACAACTCATCAGGTCTGGTGACCAAATCTGATGACTCAAGACGTCATTTAGACCTTGCAGTGACCAAATCCTTCAATTGTGTGGTGACCCAGCAAATTAGTGTGCGCATGATAACTATTTTATTTTTGTTCCAGACTTGTTTCTGGAATATAAATATGTTTGGTAAAACATTTTCATTTTTCTATTTTTAGAACAAAGTTTAATTTTAGAAATAGGTTTGGAACATAAATGAGAAGAAATTTTTTTATTTTTTTTTACTTTTTTACTTTTGGAATAGAAATGAAAAATAAAAACTCTTCTTATTACTCATCCTCGCTACTAACCAGTTGTGCACCCTACCGTAGTTGCCAACAATTTGTCATTGTTGCCAGTCGCTTGCCACCCACCACCACTGGCCGGCTACCGTCGCCAGTCCTAGCTTGCCACTCACTGCCTACCTACCATCGTTTGTCGAGGAGGGAGAAATTTTATGTCGTTAATAAACGAACTTCTATTTCAAAAACAAAAAGGTTTGTATTACATATTTTTGCTTAAAAACTCATCCAGGAATAGAAATAGAAAAATTTCTTTTTATTTCTTCTATTACAGAAATCAATTTCTAGCCACAATGGTTACCATTTGTGCCCTTAGTGACCAAGACTAGCGAGCCACGCGAGGTAACCAGTAACTCAACGACCTAGCGAGCTGTACAAAGGAGCCGCGTGAAAAAGCCACACGATGGAGGTCATGCAAAGGAGGGGTTGTGCGAGGAAGGAGTCGTGCAAGGAAGCACAAGAGAACGCGTGAGGAAGCGTAAGAGAGGGATGTTGATAAGGACAAGCTGCGACATTTATGACTGACTGTTCCAACGAGTGGTCAACAGCGATGAATGGCTAGTCCATTGACTAAGGTTAAGCTCTAGGCTTTAATACCATGTGAGAGGAATTAATTATTGTATTATTCAGTAAAATCATATACACACACATCAAAATAAGTCATAAAGGCCACTTTACCCTTCATACTTCTAACAATACACACATTCTTGGGATGACATGGCTTGAGCATGAGCATCTCATTATGATTACAAAGTGCCACTAACTTGATTAGTATTATAATAGTCTGGGCTTGGCCACTAACTTGATGACCACAAAAACATATACATTATGATTACTACACATTGAAAATAAACAAACTACCTTTAGGACTCACAAACTTTAACTAAATATGTTCATGAGGCTCATGTGTATCCACAAGGTCATTGGCATTTATCACATGTTTCAATCACCTTCTTTGTCTCCCTCTCTCGGAACCGCAACTTACTAGCTACTCTCCCCAATACTTTACTACAAGGTTTGCCCACTCAATTAGCCACTTTCCACTCGTTCATCTTGCCACTCTCCTCAATTTCGACTATATATTTTTCCCATGAATGAATTTGATGAGTAAAAAATGAGCCATAAATATTCAACATGTATGTGATAAAATCTTCGCCTCGCCTCTCTCCATTCTCTCAACCCATCTAGAAAATAAGTGAGACAATCTCCACCTTGACTCGATACTTGTTACTTACCAGCAATAATTTGGCAAATACCATCTTGAAAACGTTTCATTAATGCATTTGAAGATCATACTGTTCCTATAACCTCCCTAATCGAGCTCTGTTCAACCAATATATTAATGTAGAGTGGTTAAAGAAATGGTCTAATTTCAATACAACATGGAACAAATCTATGATTTAGTTCTGTCTATAATTTTTTGGATTGTGCCGATGGTATTAATCTAATGTAATTTGCACACGATCAATGAGATTTGAATAGATGACTTATGATTTCTGAACTATAAATCTCCCGACCTCCAGCTTTAGAGCGATTTAGGCACTACGGTCAGTTAAATGTCTGTTAGAATTGTATTAGTCAACATTTTCTTAACAAAGGACATTTCCATTTTGTTTATAACGATGTGACTTTTAACCTCTCTATTTATGAATGAGACTAGTAGTTAGCAACTTCCCCACATAGATAGCGACATGCACAACATAGTAGGTTAGAACCTAGAAAGTAACTAGTAGTTTCTTTCACGAGTTTAGAAATCTTTTTAGGTTTAGCATTAAAAATTCATTATTTTTATTGAGTTATTCACACGAAATAAGTTCCCACATAGGAAAAAACTACGAATTTATAAAATATTTGTACAAGATCAGATTCCTTTTCACTAACGACAAAGATAGATATGTATATATGCATGCATGTATGTATGTATGTATGTATGTAATTTGCAATTTTAATATACTATATGGACTATATAATATGTAATTATGAGCACAAAATGGGATCCGTTGCCAAGTAAGCGACTAATACATTAATGTAGTGTGGTTAAAGTAATGGTCTAATTTCAATACAACATGGAACAAATCTATGATTCAGTTCTGTCTAGAATATTTTGGATTGTGCCGATGGTATTGATCTAATGTAATCTGCACGTGATCAATGAGATTTGAATGGATGACTTAAGATTTTTGAACTATAAATCTCCCGACCTCCAGCTTTAGAGCGATTTAGGCACTATGGTCAGTAAAATGTCTGTGTTAGAATTGTACTAGTCAACATTTTCTTAACAAAGGACTTTTCCATTTTGTTTATAATGATGTGACTTTTAACCTCTATATTTATGAATGTGACTAGTAGTTAGCAACTTCCCCACATAGATAGCGACATGCACAACATAGTAGGTTAGAACCTAGAAAGTAACTAGTAGTTTCTTTCACGTGTTTAGAGATCTTTTTAGGTTTAGCATTAAAGATTCATTATTTTTATTGAGTTATTCACGCGAAATAAGTTCCCACATAGGAAAAAACTACAAATTTATAAAATATTTGTACATGATCAGATTCCTTTTCACTAACGACAAAAATAAATATGTATGTATGCATGTATGTATGTATGAATGTAATTTGCAATTTTAGTATACTATATGGACTATATAATATGTAATTATGAGCACAAAATGGGATGTTGCCAAGTAAGCGAAGCATGCGAAAGTATAATAACCTGCCTTCGCTTCCGATCATAGAACAAACTCCAACCAAAATCAACATGGATGACTACATTGAACAAATGGTGACCTAATTGCTGAGGCCAGCATGACATCGAAGTGAGCTTCTCATGGTTTAGTTCCGCAAGTCATGGCACGTTCATTGGATATTTCCTCCGCCTTGCATGCCTAATCATCATCCGATCATCTTCCGGTCCCTTTTGGGCAGATTGATCCTCCGTAACAAACTTAGTTCATTGCATCAATCAGAAGCACCGTGCGGGTTCGAGATAATATGTTTCTCTCGACTCGGGATGAAGAGGCATCTAACCCCAAGCAAACTTGAGTTTCGGGCATTGCATAATTTAACTAGAATTACAAATGTTTCTCTCTCTTTTTGACTTGTACTCTGTCTCTTTATAGAGAGTGGGAATAACTAAGGATGGTGGGCTGATTTTCTTTCCTCATTTTTGTCCAAAGATGAATTTAACCTAATGTCGATCCCAAAAGAAGGAGTAATTGAAATTATTTAAGAATGCCTTCCTTTTTCCTCTTTCCAATTAAGTGGGGCCCGTCGGCTAATATGTCTAAGAACGACTTGATTATCTTTGTGTGTGTGTGTATGTGTGTTTTCTTTTTTAATTTACAAACGTTACCAATCAAGATAGTGCCGAAAAGCGGCCGGTCTATGGCGTTGTTGCTTTTCGCGAAAAAGCAGTCGGATGGTTCCAAATTACAGCTTTTTCTCTGGTCGTTGATGACACGTACATTGTCGTCGTCAGTTCCCTCTTCTAGACATGGGGCCCTTTAGCTGTGCTATCTGTAAAAACTTTTGAGAATATGTTGGTGAAGATTCATATGCTTCTTGGATGATAAGATTTGTGTTTGACTAAGCTTGGGGCAACGATTACTTCAGTTATTAAAGTTGAAATCAAGATTATAGTGTTTTTAGGATGGGGACATTGAGGATATCATAAAGGGTATAATAATATATTTGAAATCTTTTAAAAGATGCGAAATTCCTCGATAACTCATTAATATTATTTCCTTTTTTTCACCCATCATGAAGCATGAGATGGGAAGGTGCAATTCAAGCTTGGTAGATAAATATAGTCCTCGATGAACAGATTTAGGCACAATTCCAAGTTCGCCCCATAACCAATTTCATAGACCGTACGATATCCACATCAACTTATTCTTGTAAAATGATCCTTTTTCATTTGATATCAGATCATATCGGTACTTGCGAATTACATTGTCTTCGCTCTTGAATCAATTTTCATAACCTTAGTTGATAGGATCGTTGTGATTGGGAGCACATAAAAACCTTTTGGACAATTTACACAATATGTACCTTGACTTTCAACCTCCATTAACAGGAAAATGAACGGAGAGTGAAGGTTTTTTTTTTTTTTGTCAAAAGAATTGTCGTTCATTACCAAAATAATACGTGATAAGAAATCTAAAAAATCAGAATAATAAAACAAGCCTATAAACCTCCAAAGCATGTTAGTAGAGATAATCACAGGCTTGTCCTTCAATGACTGATTTGTGACTACATCCAAGTGAAAAGATTGGCCGTAGATCACTGAATCATATAGCATCATCAGTGATAAGCACATGTTGAGATCTCCATCTATAGTTATGACTTGGACTTTTGGTGGTGTGCATTTAGGTTCGGCGGCCCCAACATTATCATTATATAGAAATAACATAAACATTTTGAAAAAACTCAAATCTAATACCTGTGAGAGCAAGCCTTGTAATAAATGCGAAGCACTAAAGCTTTTAACTAAAACGCATTAAACGAGCACAGAATTGACGCCAAAGCTGCTATGAAGACCATTAAAACTGAAGATGGTGTACTTGTTCAATAAAACTTCAAAATCTAAAATTAGATCGAAGAAAAAATATCCTATATATAAGATTGGGAGAGCAAAGTTCTCAAATCTAAAACCAAATTGGGAAAGTAAGGGGAGGGAAAGATCTAGGTCAGATCTATCCCCTTCAGAAGTGGAAGAAATGAAAAAAGGTTCAGAGAAGGAGAGACAATAGAGAGTAAAGGTTAGGAATATCAATTTTATTAGTGAATGGCCTATCTCTCTCTCTTCATAAATGAATGGCTTCTTTAAAGCTTAACAAAATCTCATTTGAGTCATGAAAAGCAGAAAGAGATTCATAATACGCACATGGTAGTGATTTGCTGTCACATTACATTATCATCCCCACGTGATGAAATTGTCGCACATGTGCATACTTTCTTTCGGTCAACTGGGAAGTTTTACTTATCACTATACACATATAAAATTATAATAATATTCATGCTTAAAATAACTTAAACAGTATATGTGCTTGATATTCAAGTATTAGCGGCTCAAGTAATCGGACATCATAATAGATGCCATCCATAAATTTAAAATTATTCAAGTCACTTCATTAAGTAATTCGACGTTTTGTAAGGCTACTACGACATTAATTCACAAGGATTAAATAATATAATAAATCTAATATCAAACTCTATTCTCCAATATCATTTGCAGTCTTGCAAGCATTTGGTCATGTCATTTTTAACATGGTTAGGAAATGAGTTACATCCTCTATTTAATTCTTTGGATTTTGATTTTGTACGTTGTCATTTTGATTTCATACTTTGTTATATATAACTTTGTGGATTTTGATTTTTATCTCATTTCAATTTGACTCATTTCTTTCTAGGATACTTTTCCAAAAGGTTTTCCTATTGTACGATGGCCAAATCAGTCCTAAACTTTTTAATTTAGCCAATTTAGTCCTAAATCTATTGACGATTTGTCAATATTGTCAGTCAGCTCAATTTGGTAGGAAATCATTGACGTAGACGCTAGTCATCCTCCATGGCACAATTAGCATTGAAATGGATAATTTTTGTAACATTTTAAAATTATCCAATTTTTTCTTTGTTTCTTTATATTTGTTTTTCTTTTTTTTTTTACCTATTTCCCTTTGCTTATCATCAAAGCCTCGGCAATGGTTGACGGAGATCATTGGCCATAATGAGGACTTGTAGAGAAAGGGTTGTGACACTCTCACTATTGCTGATGAAGGCATTGGGTGGGGGCTGCAACAACCTATAGAAAAAAGGAAAGGAAAGAGTAGGCAAAAAAGAGAAAAATATTTAAAAAATTCAAAAATCATTCAAGCTAGCAGCCACCACGTTAGCGTGGCGCCACAGGACGGGTTGATGTTGATTGGATTGTCACATTAGTGATTTTTTATTAAAATTAGTTGAAAGGACTAAATTAGAAAACTGTGAAAAATTTTAAAATTAAATTGGCCAAATTAAACAATTCAGGATTAAATTGGCTATTATATAAGAAGTCAATGATGTTACAAACAATTTTCCCTTTCTCTTTTCATCTTAAAAAAAAAAAATTCTAATATCCTTTAATCTAGCGGACAGAGAAAGACCACATAAATCAACTCTCGAAAACCCGGGGCACCAAAACTAGTGGTTTGAGAAAGAGGACGGTGACATAATAATGTACGTTCGTAAAATGAAATCCCGATATCCATGTATAATGAAGTTAGATGGATAAGCTCCAGACGGATGCGACATGTGTTCTAACAAGAGACAACCAAGGCCTGAATATTCCCTTTCAGAAGACAAGGTTCATTGCTGATTTTGCAATTGGGTTCAAGAAATAAATAGCCACGACGACTATAATTCAACACAATTAATCTTTTGTCGGGGATGATATGCAGCATACTAATTTGTGGACCTCAATTTGGACACTGACGTCAACCTCGCTAAATTTTCCCAGCCGTTGGCATTGAATTGTGGCTGTCTTAGCACTCTTGGAGCATTATAGTACGTTGTTTTTTCTTTCTTTTTTTCCAGTTGGATTCAAGAAATAAATAGCCACGACGACTATAATTCAACACGATTAATCTTTGTGGGGGATGATATGCGGCATACTAATTTGTGGACTCAATTTGGACACTGAAGTCAACCTCGCTAAATTTTCCCAGCCGTTGGCATTGAATTGTGGCTGTCTTAGCACTCTTGGAGCATTATAGTACGTTGTTTTTTCTTTCTTTTTTTCCAATTGGGTTCGAGAAATAAATAGCCACGACGACTATAATTCAACACGATTAATCTTTGTGGGGGATGATATGCGGCATACTAATTTGTGGACTCAATTTGGACACTGAAGTCAACCTCGCTAAATTTTCCCAGCCGTTGGCATTGAATTGTGGCTGTCTTAGCACTCTTGGAGCATTATAGTACGTTGTTTTTTCTTTCTTTTTTTCTAATTGGGTTCAAGAAATAAATAGCCACGACGACTATAATTCAACACAATTAATCTTTTGTCGGGGATGATATGCAGCATACTAATTTGTGGACCTCAATTTGGACACTAAAGTCAACCTCGCTAAATTTTCCCAGCCGTTGGCATTGAATTGCGGCTGTCTTAGCATTTTTGGAGCATTATAGTACGTTGTTTTTTCTTTTTTTCATTCCAACTGGGTTCAAGAAATAAATAGCCACGACGACTATAATTCAACACAATTAATCTTTGTGGGGGATGATATGCAGCATACTAATTTGTGGACCTCAATTTGGACACTGACGTCAACCTCGCTAAATTTTCCCAGCCGTTGGCATTGAATTGTGGCTGTCTTAGCACTCTTGGAGCATTATAGTACGTTGTTTTTCTTTCTTTTTTTTTCCAATTGGGTTCAATAAATAAATAGCCACGACGACTATAATTCAACACGATTAATCTTTGTGGGGGATGATATGCGGCATACTAATTTGTGGACTCAATTTGGACACTGAAGTCAACCTCGCTAAATTTTCCCAGCCGTTGGCATTGAATTGTGGCTGTCTTAGCACTCTTGGAGCATTATAGTACGTTGTTTTTTCTTTTCTTTTTTTCCAATTGGGTTCAAGAAATAAATAGCCACGACGACTATAATTCAACACGATTAATCTTTGTGGGGATGATATGCAGCATACTAATTTGTGGACCTCAATTTGGACACTAAAGTCAACCTCGCTAAATTTTCCCAGCCGTTGGCATTGAATTGTGGCTGTCTTCCTTTCAGCATCGTTTAGCGCACGCTAGTCACTTGCATGCATGCTTGGCTGCGGGATTTTCTCCTTTCTTGCCATCTTTAATTTAACCCGCGCAATGATTATCTCATTAAGCAATTGAAAAGGCCCATTTCCAATTGGTTATCTTTACCGACCCAAAAACATTGGTTATCTTCACATAATTATCACCATAATTGAAAACTGGGTCAAATAAAATTCATCTGATTTAGTATATCACCAAATGTTATTAGAAAAGAAAAAAAGGAAGGAGAAAAATTCAGAAAAATTGTGGTCCAAAAATTTTAAAGTGCCTTTTAATTCTAGTACATGCATTTAAAAAATTATGATGCTAAATATGAAATGAAAGTATGGTTTCGAACTTCAAAAAGTAAGAATATACTTCCTCGAGTATTGGGGCTGGAATTATCATCATTTATTATTAATTACCAAAAAGTAAGAATGCTAAGAAAGACCAACTTTATTGGCCTTCTTAAGCTTCATTCATTTCATGAGAAATGTAATATTTCTGGAAAATGTCTTTTAGGAAGTCATTTTCCCAAAAATGACAATATTTTTTGTATTTGACTAAAATTTAAAAATGAACTAGAATATATTTTTCGCCTTTTTGTAAGGAAATCTTTTCCTCCATATACATATTTCAATAATTTTTTTAATTTTATATTTATCAAACTATTTTTAGAACTATTTTCTTTTTATTTTTTAATATTTTATTTTTAATATTTTTCTTTTTTTTTCCTTTATTTTCTTCTTCCTTAGCCAACCGCCGCCGACGATTGACCATAGGTGAGCTCGAGCTTGCCAAATTCCAACGAGGCCTGAGCTCACCCCACCGGCCTCGTAGATTTGGTGAGCTGGGTGTGGCTCTAGCCTTGTTTAAGGTCACCAGATGTCGACAAGGCTCAATCTCGTCAGCTTGTGGTTGGCACGGGTTGGGAACAAATTCAAGGAAGATGAAAAGAAAAAGGAAAGGAAAGAAAAAAGAAGAAAATTAAAAAATTAAAAACTCGATTTAAAAATAAAAAAAGAAAAGAATTGTAAAAAAAGGAAAAAGTGTTCGGTGAAAGGAGATATAGAAAATGTTTTCTCTTATTTGAAAAGTGGAAATTTTTTTCCCTATTTTAGAATACTTTTTTTCTTTGATGGAAAATATTTTTCATAATTAGTTCATTTTTTGTGAACTAAATACTAAAAATTTTAAAAATTATTTTTTTGAAAATTATTTTTCGCAAAACGAATGGAAATTACATGCAAAAATTTAAGTACATTGAACTGCATTAGAAGGTACTTGATTGTCCATCCTTTGAATGTCGGAAATGACATGTGGAAACAAATATCCCACCGGAAGTCTCTCCTCAAATAGATGTAGCTGTCCCTACTTTCCCTTTCTCGACATCTATCTCTCCAGTTCATTCACACTGATGAGAGTCACGATGCAATTATAAATCTCATTAGCGATCATTAGTAAGAGTTGGACTTTATGACAGGAAAGAGAAATAAGACCCCATATGGAGAAGTAGTCCTTGATAGATTGTAACTCGTGCTTTTCATATTCAAGCTTGTCGAAGTTACTTTTATGATTTTTTTTTGTCGTCCTTGTTTCCACCTTGAGTCATACTCTCATGTATTCTTTGTTTATAAAGCAATAAGTGATGTTATTCTGGCAAAAGAAAAAGAAGAAGAAGAAAAAGCTCAATAGAGAAAGAAGTCGAAGAAAAACATTACCCCATTAATATCTCAACCTAGGAAGTATCAACACTCTCCGGGATGTGTCGAATATCCGACACATATCTGACACTTTCCGATACTCAGTCAACACATATCGGAAAATCAATATTTGGTCAACTTTCTCAATACTCTCTGATATTCAAGTTGGAAATCTGACACATTCTAACATGCAAGGTCAATTTTAAAAATTTTCAATAAATGATAAGTCAAAATATATGTGCGAAAAAAAAAAAAATGTGCCTTGAGTTGGAGATTTTACTTGGGAACTTATGCTGAACATCAACCAACGGCCAGTGCACATCACCGTTGCTCCATGGCTAGTCCTCAAATCCTCCACCGGTGGTTTTTCTTTTTCTCACTCGCCGGCGACTCCTCAAGCTCCTTCGGTCGCTTGAGCTGGCCACACCACTGCGGCGTCCATTCAACTTTTGATAGCTTGGCCTGAGATAAACACTCTTAAAAAGGGACGGCAGGATTACTTCCATGCAGTAGTACATCAGGACAAGCGTGGTGACAGTTAACCATGGTGGTGGAGTCAAGTTGCTTTGTGGCCCTTCGTCGGTCACCTATGCCATCAAAGCTTGGTGTTATGTCGACCTCGCTACAGCAGTGGGCAGTGCAACTTTATGCACGGGCAAGCTATTATTTAGGCGTCACTAATAGTCGAGGGACCCAACTCAACTGTACTGCCCTATTGGCCGTTCCAACTTCATAAATGTGAATGCTAATGTTAAAGGTAGAATTTAATGAATACTAAAGGAGGATGAATTTATCACATATATATTAATTTAAAATTTTTCATGATATTAATCTTTTATATATCGAACCCCAAATCTGTATAAAAAAGTTTTACAAAGAAAAGTAATATCTTAATTTGGCAATCCCAAAAGAGAATTGATAACAAAAATGGTTTTAATCGATGGTAAATTTTATTTTATTTTTGGTAAGGAGATCGATGGTAAAATATTCATGCCTATGTAATCCAAAATTTAATCATTCGTGCATGTATAAATATCGTAGCGCTACAAGGGACGCTTTTTCCTTTGGGGGATTGACTGCACATAATAAAAATTCTAGCTAAAAAAGTATATATATTCCATACGTTGCTTTGTCATTCAATTTTTATACTAAAAACAGGCAATATAGGACAGAATTATAAGATGTTACTGAACGAAAGAAATTAGAAAAAAAAAAAAATGTCCACGCACAGTGGCAGAGGATGAAGAGGTTGTCTGGTCCATTCTCTTTGTTCCTTTAGGCAAATAACCTCTACTTCCTCATTCTTGTTATAGCTTGACGGACAAAAATATATTTATATTTACGAAATGAGAAAATGCAAAACAGATTTGATTATCAACAGCCGACATTGAGTACTAAAAATCCAACGACCAAGTGTGAAAAAAGGATTAAGGAAGGGGAGCGTTGAAGAGCAATCAACGAGAGAGATATTAGCAACACCCATATTCTTGTAAAGGCCATCTTTCCATAGAAAGTGAACCCACAAGGGATCCTAGTGTGCATGATTAAGAATCGGAAAGGAGCATACCAATTAGGCCAAGCTAATTGGCTAATTGGGGTCACGATACAAATTTTTTATTGAGCTTTGCTAGCATAACAGTCATTAGGGTAATGCGAAAATAATAATCTATTGGGAGCCGCAAATTCTTAAAAAAGTAGATTCCACAATAATTTATAATTATATGTGATTTGGTTTTTTGTAATATATAATAAGTTATAATTCTTACAGTACATTAAAGACTGTCACGCAATCATTTTTTTTCTTTAAAGTCATTCAATTTGGAAAGAAAGGAGTTTGTCAAAAAGTGCCTTAAGGGCACATTCTAATATAATGATTATCCTTATGAAGTGCACAATTAATACTTTCACTCATTGAAGTCTCAAATTCCATTGCAATCAATGCCATAATGTTACATGTCCAACCTATTAATATTGATTCCAAAAGCCTTTAGTGATATCATTCTATAAATAAGAGGAGAACCATCGTCTAGTAAAAGTATAGGCCAAAAACTTATTAGCATTAGACCAATATATATATTTGTGAAAGACGAGACTGCCAAACTTCATTAAAAGGCAAAGAAATGGGCACGTGGTTCATTGGTATATACGGGTGTGTTAAGGTCATTGATTGCTGGGATTAGTGAAGATTAGAAAAGGCTTAGAGAGTTTTGGGTTGGCATATTACTTTTTTTTTGGTCAGTGGTTGGCATATTACTTTGACAGCCGGAAATTGTTTTGGTTTGGAAGCGCGATAAGGCTATAACTAATGAGACTCCCTGAAAAAAGACCTTAGTTAGTATATTTTTACATCATATTGTAGCCATAATGATGCATATTTTATCATAATTTTCACATGAAATTATCATTACCAAACAAACTCAAAAATGTAATTTTCTCATTTCTTCTAACTCTCACTTTCCAAGAAACATAATTCACCCATAAATTTTTTTCTCTCTCTATTCAGATATGTTTGACACACGAGTCTAGAATATGAATTGCTTGTTTTTTCTTCAAATTTTATGGATTATTGGAATGAAGTTGAAATTGTCAAATTGAAAAAAAAAGAATAATATTAATAAATGATGCATTAATATTTTTAGTGTAAATTCATTCTAGACTTTTATTAATATTTATTTATTTGTGAATTTGAATCAAATTAATTTGATTGAAATAATCACAAAAATGATAATTTATTATGTATATAAAAATATATATTTAATGTACAACATGTCATAATTCTTTGTTTTTTAATAAACGACATGTTGGTGTGTCGTATCATATCATATCGCGTATCACATATCGATGTCGGTGCTACTTAGATCTCAACTAAATATCTTGGGATACTGCAGTGTTGGTGCTATTTGGATTTCAACCAAACCTCTTGAGACACGTGAGGCTCCTCATATATAAATTTTATTGTTTGAACACTAACGAGTCATGCTCAATCATTGTCATAATTATTATCTCTTCTTTCCCATAAATAGTGCCCTAACCACATCATTTCCTCTACACGCCGTCACTCCTCTCTCTCTCTCTCTCTCTCTCTCTCTCTCCCTCGTTTCTTGTCCTAGTTCTTCCCACAAAAAAATGGTGATGCCAGAGAAGGGCCTCTCGAACCCCCTGAACGCGAAGCTTACCGGCTCGGGCACCGAGACTGTGGTTCTCGCTCACGGTTTCGGATCAGACCAGACCGTGTGGGACAAGATCCTCCCTCACTTGTCTCATCATTTCAGGGTCCTCACCTTCGACTGGTGCTTCTCGGGAGCTGTCAAGGAGCAAGAAGGTCTGTTCGACCCTGTGAAGCACTCGTCCTATGAAGGTTTAGCCCGTGATCTGATCTCTCTCCTCGATGAGCTCGATCTCAAGTCCACAGTCTTTGTCGGCCACTCCATGTCCGGCATGATCGGTTGCATCGCCTCTGTGAAGAGCCCTAACCTCTTCAAGCACCTCATACTCCTTGCTGCTTCTCCTAGGTAAGTAGAGATGTATTTGGTAATGATTCTATTCTGAATAATAATTTTTAATAAGAAATGATTTTTATATTTTTATTATCAGGAACAATTTCGAGTAAAAGAACGCGTTTGGTAACTTTCTAAAATTTTTATTCTTGGTATAGACATACATTTGATAAAATTCTTAGATTTTTTATTTCTTTTAATTTGTTAATTCTTTTATTATTTTTAATTATTTTTTCCTTTTTTTCTTTTTCTATTTTCTTTTTCTCTATGGTTGGTTGTTGGCCATCATGGCAGTGGCCGGCTAGGTGATGTCTGACGAGGTTCAACCTCGCCTAGGCGACGCGACGCTGGCCTCACCCTAGCCTGGCAAAGCCCAGCTTCATGCCGACTAGGGAGGCCAAGCCTCACCGCAGCTCGAAGTCTTCAAGGGTCAATGACGTTCCAGCAAGGTTGTCCGCCCTCGTCTGGCCAATCGTTGGCGCCAATGACCAATCAAAAGGAAGAAGAAGAAGAAGAAAAGAAAGAGAAAATAGAAGAAAAATAAGAGAGAAAATTTGATTCTAGAAATTATTCCTAGGAACAAGAAACTATTTTTTTCTTCTTGTTTCTTTTCCAAACTATTCCTGGGAACAAAAATATAGATTCCTAGGAATAAAAGTTTTACTAAACACGTTTCTATTCTTTTTACATTCCTCAAAATAGACAAAAGAACATAATTTTTTGTTCCGGCGAATAGAAATGTATTTTACCAAACAGACCCTAACTCAACATATTCCTCCCACCCAAAAGAGAAAGGAAGAAGAAAGTTTAATTTCTCATGCAGTTTGTTCATTGGGGGGGGTTTGGTTTACTACGTTTTGGTCTCTTCAAGGAAGGTATCAATTTCAGTCTCGCCTCTTTGTTCGATTTGGCAGGCCTCATCATATGTCTCATCGATATTGCTAGCAATTATTCTTGGTCAGTGTGTTTACCCAATGGACTTTCCCCTCATGGGTTTGTCCCTTTACTTGTAAATTCCATAGTTGTAGATGTTTAGTTTTCCTTGAGTTTGTTTATGGCGTGTGAATAAGGAAGCTATGTTGTTCAAAAGCACTTTCTTTTCACCATGACAAAGTTCTAGTATGGTTTACCGCAAAAAATATGGATTAAGGTTCCGTTTCTATTACTTAAAAAATGATCATTTATATTACTTTTAAAAATGAATAAACAAAAGATGTTTTCATAATCTATGAAGATGTTCAGAGGTAAATTATTGTCAGTAATGAAAATATTTTTTATTGACTAATTATTTCAAGCAATACAAGTTATTATTTTAAAGATTATATTTTTAAAACCGTTCGTTTTTGGCTAAATAAACGCATTTTAAACAGAACATAATCTTAGTTAGGATCATAGGAGGGGTATTCCATATATTCTCATCTACGAAGCTTAAAGATAGGTTAAAGAGAAGATAATTCCATGGCACCTCCACTATTAAGAATTTTTTGCAATATCGAAATTTTTTGTTGTCCTTCGTGCTAACAAGGGAGTGTTGAAGAAACACAATTTGGACATCTGTCATAGATAAACGATTGATTCGGCTCGAATGAATGATGGTTTGGACCGATTAAGTCAAAATTAATGGATAAAATTACAGGAAAGAAATAAATTTTAAGCTTATTGGAGTTTAGTCGTGAGTAAGTATTTGAGACATTTATGTTTACTAGAGGACATTAAAAAGATTTTATATGATGGTGTACCGTTTGCTCACACATCACCTTGACTGTTGAAAAAAAAACTCATGAATTAAGTACTTATTAATTAATTACATAATCATTTTATGAAAATGATTTTCAAATCATTTATTTTTCTTTTCGCGAAACAAGTGAAGCTTGAAATAGAAATCATAAAGGCTTTTTGTACTTGATTTTCCCTATAGCAAGGATTAAATACATAAAGTTATTGTTTGGGGTATTTAAGGTGCATTTAGTAACATTTCTATTTCAGAGAATAATTTCTTTTCAAAAATTCTCTTTTTCTATTTATATTTCTTGGAACAGTTTCTAAGTCAAAGAACATATTTGGTAACTATATAGAATTTATATTCTCGAAATAGAAAAAGAATAGTAATACATTTGATACGATCACAAACTTTTTGTAATATAAAATTTCTTTTAATTTTTAATAATCTTTTAGACTTTTCTTTATTTTCCTTTTTTCTTCGCCAGCGGCAAGAAATAAAAAGAAAAGAAAAAAAGAATCATTTCTAAAAATTGTTCTTGTTAAGAAGCTACTTTTTTTTTTCTCCATATTTTTGTTTCAAATCTGTTCCTCGACTACTTTTCTATTGTAGGGAATAAAAAAATTAATAGACATTAACGGATTTATGTTTTTTTTTTCGGGAATAAAAAATAGAAAAATAAAGAAATATGAACATTAACAAATAAGCCCTTAATGTTTTAGGGCGCATCACGAGTGAGATGAGTGGACACAGAAGACTCGTTCGATGATTCTCAATTTTTCATCGTCTTTATTTAAAATCTATTTATTTTGATTTTGTCTTTCTCGTCCTCTTCGCTCTCTCCTCGCTATTTATGGATGGCAGATGATAAAGCGATTCGTAGCTTGGACGCTTGGACTGCTGCCGACGGCACTAATCCTGTCTAAAACTTCAATCCCGTTTGTAGCATAAAGGCCAAAGGTGATGTTCTTGCAGTGTCTTACTTTTTCTTGCCTTCATTAGGTACTTAAACACGGACGGCTACGAGGGCGGATTCGGGACCGCGCAGATCGATCAGCTCCTAGCGAGCATAGAGTCTGACTACTACGGATGGACAGCCAACTTTGCTTCTCTGAGGGTGCAGGGCGACCCCCTTACGATCGAGGTGTACACCATGTGCTTGAGAACGATGAAGCCTGAAGTTGCGCTTCCCTTAGCCAGGACGATTTTCCTATCTGACCACAGAGAGATCCTTGGGAGAGTGACGACCCCGTGCACTATAATTCAGACCACGAACGACACCGCAGTGCCAAACTCGGTCGCCCATTATATGCGCGACAAAATCCAGGGAAAATCAACAATCGAGATGATCGAAGCCGATGGCCATTTCCCTCAGCTCACCGAACATCTGCAGTTTCTCAATGTGTTGGGCAGAATCTTAGGGTTTGAATATAATTAGCAGATGATTAAGCTCCTAGAATTTTCATCATATGATTATACCCTAGACTAGACTAGAAGTCTAGAATTACCCTCTTATTTTTATATTTTATACTCTTATTTTCTTTTTTCTCTTTTGGATTTTATGTATGGATAGTGGGTGAGTAATGTGACATCCTGATTTTCAACCCTGTTTTCGATGAAATGAATTGGGCATTGATGCGCCTATAGCTTTTTTCTTTGAGTTGGCCACTTATGAGATAACTAATCTATCAGATGAAGTCGTTAAGGAATCTAAACGTGATAGACTTGAGAATTTGATCATGAATCGACTGCTCGACCATGATAATCGACAAGGGTCAATACGACTCTATTTTAAGTGATTAGTGATTGGATATAGGTCGATTCGACAGAAGCACACAATTAAAATGTGGGTAATTCCACATGATTGCAAAATTTGCGTTGAACGGCATTAATCTAAATTTATGTCGGTTCGGTAAGTGGTGCCCGTATTTGAAATCTCGAGATTTTTACGACAGTCGAAAGTCGCTTATGAGTCGAAGATGTACAATGTAGCTCGAAAATAATTGACTACGGGTCAAATGCGCTAAAGTGGGTGAGTAATCTTAGGGTTTGAATATAATTAGCAGATGATTAAGCTCCTAGAATTTTCATCATATGATTATACCCTAGACTGGACTAGAAGTCTAGAATTACCCTCTTATTTTTATATTTTATACTCTTTTTTTTTCTTTTTTTCTTTTTTGGATTTTATGTATAGATAGTGGGTGAGTAATGTGACATCCCGATTTTCAACCCTGTTTTCGATGAAATGAATTGGGCATTGACGCGCCTATAGCCTTTTTCTTTGAGTTGGCCACTTACGAGATAACTAGTCTATTAGATGAAGTCGTTAAGGAATCTAAACGTGACAGATTTGTGAATTCGATCATGAATCGACTGCTCGACCGTGATAATCAACAAGGGTCAATACGACACTATTTTAAGCGATTAGTGAGTGGATATATGTCAATTCGATAGAAGCACACAATTGAAGTGTGGGTAATTCCATCTGATTGCAAAATTCACATCGAATGGCACTAACCTAAATTTCTGTCGGTTCGGTAAGCGGTGCCCGTATTGAAATCTCGAGATTTTCATGATAACTGAAAGTCGCTTATGAGTCAAAGATGTACAATGTGGCTTGAAAATAATTGACCACAGGTCAAATGCACTAAAAAAATCCTAAAAGCTTCTCGGTAGGTTACGTTACGCTAAAATCGCGTTCGGTTGAAATTAACCACGAAATTAAACCCAATTTCAAAAATTGAAAGTTCTGGCATGTCATAATTTATTTTAGGAACGTCGACTCATCCTCCAAAGAATTTTCAACGAGCCCGAGATTAAAATCAATTTTGGAGAATTCAAAAACAAAAGGAAATTCAGATGGGCCAAATATAGGGGATTTTTGGCCTCCAAAGTGAGCTACTTGGTGAAGGGAAATTGTGGAAATTGTGTGGTTTCCTCCCCAGCAAATTTGACCGCTATTTGGAGTGAATTAGTGAAGAATTGAAGCCCCATTGGATGAAATTCGTAGGCTAAAGGGGCTGTCACATTTTAGTCTTCATTTTGGCTTCAATTGGGGTAAGTTGGTGTTGAAATTGGCTTTGAGTGACCAATTAATATTTTTGGCTAAAGATGGGCTAAAGATAAGGGTGAATAAATACTCAAGTTCTTAGATTTTTATCCTTGACTTTTTTGTCCCCCTCATCTAGCTTCTCTTGCACGTTTGTTGCTTCCCCTTGCATGTTTGTTGCTTCCCCCTCCCTTCTTCTTCGTGTGCCAGTTTCTTCCCCCCGACCCTTCTGTTTTTGCTTTTTCTTTCAATTGTTTCTTCGAAGCTCTCTCCACCGTCGCCTATTCCCTCCATGTCAACCCCACGATCACTTCTCTCACTGCCACTCACCAACACCCCCTTCATTCTCCCTTTCCGCCACCACGTCCGCGACTCACCCCCACCAATCAACCCAGCGAATTACCCTCCTCGACATTGACGCCAGCTTGCTCCCTTCTTTTCGTGCAGCATTCCATAGAAGCAGCCCCACGATCTCCTCTCATGCTGCCAACCGTCAGCCCATTGCCACCAAGTCAAATATTCCAGCAAATCTTCTAAGGTTGACTCCTGTAGCCTCATCGACGTCCCCTTCTCTCGCGGAGTCAGCCAGCCATTTTCCTCGACTTCCTGCCCGAATCACCGCTATAGCCCACACATTCCAGCCCAACGTTTACACGTCTCCACCCCTCTTGAAGCCAGCCCAGTTTTCCAACTCCGCCGTTGCCACGCCATCAAAGTTTGTCCAACCCGCAAGCGTCAGCCCTATCGAACCGAGCCCAGCAATTTCATTGTGGGCCTGCAAGGCTTTTTCGGCCTCGGTTTGGTCTCCTTTGGCATCGTTGTAGGCCCGAGTTTCAGCCACTGTCACGCTGCCACCGTCTTGAATAGGTTTTTGCACTAAACCAGTGAGTTTACTTACTAAACTTTGCTTAGGGAGTTAATGACATTTAAGGGGTGATTAGTTTAGGTTAAGCATGGATTAGGTGGTTAGTTAGAATGGATTAGTGATTTAATTATCATTTTGTGCATGTTAGGTGGTTAGAACAGATAGATTAGAGACTAGATAAATTGTACTATTTATCTAGATAGGTTTAAAAATTTTCCTAGCCCGTTCGGGCAGTTAATTAAGCGTTTCCAACCTAAGTTTACATTTTTAGTAATTAATTGTATTTATTTAATTATTTATGGTATTTATTTAATTATTTATTATTTTCCAAAAATTATACCTGAATAGTCGATGACTAGAATTTCGTGTTGATTACAATGGTGTGCTTAGTTTATGCAATTGAATGATATATTGTGCAAATTGAGTGGAAATTGTAATTTTGGTATTTTGTTCAAAAAATACCAAGCGTTAATTTTTAACGCCAAAAATATTTTTAGGCATTGTAATAAATAGTGGGATTTTTTAAAATGAAGATATCATATTTTTGGCTTAAACTTACCATGTATACACACACGATTATTTTTATCGGGTATTTTTAACACAACAAAAATAGACCAAGTTCATTATTTTAATTGAGGAATCTATGTGCAAAGCACAATGTCCTTGGCTAGTATTGGATGATTGTGTGATGGTTTATTGTCATGGCAAAGTGACTAGTGAGAGATGAATGTGACAAATGTTATGTTGAGGGAACCCAATGGGTTATGAGCCGGTAAAGAACTAAGTGCTACACGATAATGAAACCTCATGTGAGCCATCTCTAGTATCTTATATCATTGCTTATTGTAGTCAAGATCTAAGTGCTACATGGTAACTTGAGTCACAAAGGAGCCACCTCTAGAAACCTTGCAGTACTGGCTTGCATAGTCAAAAACTAAGTGCTACACAGTAGCAAGACTTTGTATGAGTTACTACTAGAACATTATACTAGTGTTTTTTATAGTCAAGAACTAAGTGCTACACAACAGCATGACTTCGTTGGAGTCACCTCTAGTACTTTGAGCTATTGCTTAGTATAGTCGAGAACTAAATACTACACGACTGTATGAATTCATGGGAGCCACCTCCAATACCTCGCACTATGACTAATTATGGTCAGGAATAAGTGCCACGCGATGTCAGAACTTCATGGGAAGAGGGCACCTCTAGAACCTTGAGCCTGGTTTTGAGTATTGAGTTGGAATATTAAGTGAGGATGTTAAGGTTGGATTGAGAATTTGAATTTTGAGAGTGAATATCGGGCGTGGATGGAACCATCAATATGAATTGTCTCCGCCTGATTATGGGACGAAATTGTGTGACACGATATGAGACGTGTCATAACGATTTGACCTTATAATCGAAACCCTTGTGAGCGATTGTTTAATTGATTGATTGATTAATTAACTAAGATTGAAATAAGACGTTTTAAATGCTCGAGTGTTGTTATTGCGCTTATGTGATATATGAATTGTGCTAATATGTAGGAAGGAACTAATGCGGGGTAAGTCTTCTTTATTGTGTGCATAGACTGCTTCTAGGTGTATTTCCTTCCTAGTCAGGGTTTAGAGGGTGAACTTGCTGAAACATTGTCTCACCCCGTTATGGGTTAACCTTTCAAATCCCTAGTGTGAAGAACCCAAAGCTTGAGGCGGAAGGGTCAAGAGCATGAATGGCTCAGAAGTTCTTTTGGAGATAGACCTCCTGTACTTAAACCCTAGAGTTGGCCTCTATTTGTAAACTAGATTGTGGTTTTTCATAATGTGTTTGATTCGAAATTGGTTGTCCAGCTTTTCTATCATATGTCTATTGTTGTTAAGGGATTAGTTTATATGCTTCCGCATGTGCATAATCGATTGGGTTGGCGACATGTCCTGGGACGTTGCAAATTTTATCAACCACCGAGGGATGAACACACACTCAAGGATTGGAGCGTGACAAGTAAGGTTATAGAAAAATGCCCAAGGGGGTATGTTGTGATGCGGTATTTGTGGATGCGAATGTGTGAGTTGAGGATTGGGGGTCTATTGATTACATGTCTTTTTGTCTCTTTAGATTAGGTACTATGTTGGATTGAGTGGTTTGCATTTAAATCATTTGGGTTTAAGCTGTTTGGCCGGATTTCATTTGATTCGTGGAGAGAATTTTTGAAAAGGTTATTTAGGAGTAAGTACATTATCAGTGCCAAAATTTGTGTACGGCACTCACTTTGGTACCAAAAGTTTCATTCATATCACTTAAGTGCCAAATCGGAGAAAAAACGATCACTTTGGTGCCATTGGTGAGAGAATCCGGCCGAAATGATTATGTGGCATTTATATATAAAAAAATGATGTGGCAAAAATTGAAGAAGACTATCCACATGAAATGACATAAAACGACCCCGTTTTCTTTTCTTCATAAGAAACAACCTCATTTTATGCCATTCCACGTGGACTCACTTACAAAATGATGTCGCATTGCTCTATGGCCAAAACAACGTTGTTGAAAAAGGAGTAAAATGGGGTTTGTACAAGCAAGCATATGAACTACGAATGTTGCTCGACGCCGGTCGTAGTTCGCTCACCCACCATCAATCGGCCACCACTGTCATTCATTGTCGTTCACTGGCTATGTCCCCAACTCTAGCTCATTCAGGTTTGTCATGTTCTCTATGTGAATCAATTTAGTGAAAAATTTAAGGTTCCAACGGGGAAATTAGGAAGCGGAGGGAAAATTGGGGGCTCGGCTTAAGGGGAAAGTAGTGGGGATCTCACTTTTGTGGGGATCAAATAGAAAAATTTAGGTTTTCTTTTGTGGGACTGAATAGAAAAATAGGGCGCGAAAGGGAAAATGGGGGCTTGACTCATAGGGAAACAATGGTGGGACTTTACTTTGTTTAATTAGCTGGATTGCTTCTGTGGGGGACAAAATGTGATTGAATTGAAAAATGGATAGTGGGGACCTTACTTTGTTTAATCAATTCGGCTTCCTTTGTTTCTGTAAAGGGATCGAATTGAATAAATTGGTTGCATTTGTTTCTTTCGACAAAATGACAAGGACTTGCATATGAAGTTGTTGATTTTATCATATAGTCCCAAAAACTAATGACTTTTTTTTTCCTTAGGTGCAGCATCGACATGGATGAGAATCAAGTAGGCATCATTGTTTACTATGGTAGAGAGTTTGTTATTGGCCCCGAGGACTAGGAATATACTAGTAGAAATGAAGATATTATCTATGTCAATGTTCGAAAGCCATCATATATTGATTTTGTGAGGGATTTGGTGTATTTTTTACGATGCAAAGTGCGAAAACTACATTACTATGTTCCTGGGAAGGAATTGAATGATGGCTTGAGATTTTTTAATGACGGTAATGGTATTAAAGATATCATTTATCATTATCTTCACGGCAACGGAGCTAGGGTATATATTGATTATTATAGTGATGATAAGAATGGTGATGATGAGGATGAGAATAAGGATGGAGATGAGTAGACCACCACCAAAAGAGGAAAAGTGAGGGATCCTACTCAAACAAGTAATTAGGTTGGGGATATGTTTAAGTTAGATGGAGGGCAAAATGAGAGGGAGAGAAGTCATATTGATAGAGATGAACAAATAGGAAGATGTTCTAAAATCTTAGATAAAGATGTGGGCGATGAAGACTTCATTGGGTTAAAATGGGAAGTTGCTTTATTCAATGAATCGGAAGATGAATATTTGGTTTTAATAAGTTTCCCAAGTGATGAAGATGATGATGAACTCGTACAGTCAAGACAAAAGCAAAGGGAATTTCTCAGAATTTTTTTTGCAGCTTTAGGAAAGAGGCCCGAGCCAGTAAATATGGATAGAGTTTCAGCTGAATGTAATACAAGTGAAAATGAAGAAAGTTGCGGTGATGAAATTGCTAGTTCAGAGAATGAGCTTGGCAATGATAATGAAGAACCTACTCGTGGATGAAAAAGTAAGTACCCTTGCTATGATCTGACAATTGATAAACTTGTTTTGTCTGTAGACATGAGATTTGACGATGCCAAACAATTAAAGGAAGTTGTTGTCAAGAACTCCATTGCTGAGTAGAGGAGTGTTGAGTTCATTAGAAGTACGAATGGATTTGTGAGAGCTAAGTGCTCACAACCCAATTGTTTATGAAAGCTCTATGGTGCACTGAGTAGGAATGGGTCATTGTAGATTAAGTCCTTCCAGGAGAAGCATACTTGTCCAATTATATTTAACAATAAAAGGGTAATAAGTGTATGGTTATCGAAGCATTTTTTCAATACTATCAAAGCAATGCCCGAAATCAAGAGTCCTCAGTTTCAGGTATTAGTGAAATGAGTAATTAGTGATTAATGTGACGAGGAATCAATGCAAGAGAGCTAAGCTAAGGGTGATGAAAATATTGATGAGTTGGTATAAAGAAGAATATGTATAGGTATGAGATTATGCCGATGAATGCATGCTTCAAAACCTTTCTAGTAGGATATATGTAAAGATTGTGGAGAGGCTAATCCATAATCTTAGGCCTAGATTTGATAGATGTTATATCTATTTTGATGCATGCAAATAGGGCTTCTTGGCTGGTTGTAGAAGAGTTATAGGATTGGATAGATGTTTTCTAAAAGGTTTATGCAAAGGGGAGTTGTTGGCTACTATGAGGAGAGATGCCAAGAATCAAATATTTCCGATAGTTTAGGCGATGGTGAAGATAGAGAACAAGGATACTTGGTCCTAATTCCTCAAAAATTTAATGACTGACCTTGAGATAACCGATGGGGGAGGATGGATATTCATGAGTGACTAATAGAAGGTAATACCATTGTCAATTAATTTTCCCTTTTAATATTAATCACTTGCATATTTTTCTTGACTTGTATTTATTGTTTTGAATTTTTGTAGGGACTTATTCTTGCATTAGCTGAATTGATACCACATGTTGAGCATAGAATATGCGCAAGGCACATATACTTAAACTGGTAAAAAAACTTCAAAGGAGATAAGTTCCAGAAGCAGTTTCGGCAAATAGCAAAGAGTAGAAGCATGGTTGATTTGAGATTAACTAAACAAGGATTGTTGCAACTGACAAAAAAAGGTTTTGATGCACTCTTTTAAATAGAAGCTAAGTACTAGTGTCGGACATTCTTCAACAAAGAATTCAAATGCAATATCATTAATAATAACCTTAGTGAAGCTTTCAATGGCAGAATTTTAAAGGCCAGATGCAAACCAATTATCAGCATACTTGATGATATACGAGTTATGATCATAATTAGACTGCATAGGCAAAGAGATGAGGTTACGAAGTGGACTAGAGATTGTGAACCTAGGATTGTGAAAAGATTGAATGCAAATGTTGCTACTAGTAAGTTCTACCATCCATTTTGGAATGAACATAATGAATATGAGATCATTCAAAATCATGATAAGTATGTTGTCAACCTAGATAGAAGAAAGTGTTCATGTCGAGCCTGGCAACTGAATGGAATTCCTTATGCCTATGCCATTTGTGCTATTCGGATGAAGCAAGAAAATCCAAATGATTACCTAGATGATTGGTACAAAAAAAGCTCATACTTTGTTTCATATCAATTAATGATGTAGCCTATCAGAAGTAGTAAATTTTAGCAGTCGACAAATTATGAAAGTCCGCTATCTTTGCCACTAAAGAAGCAAATAGGAAAGCCAAAAAAAGAGATGGAGAATGTAGTAGGAAGAGGCATCAAGTCAGAGGATAAATAGGACTGGGGTAAAGATGATATGCTCCTATTGCATAAGGAAGGGCACAATAAGAAAGGTTGTGAGCTAAAAAATCAATATTAACAACAAGATGTAATGGATGATTTAGTGTTAGGAATAGGACCTACTAAAGAGCTTCTTGTTAGGCCTACTGAATGGAGGATAGAAGACCCTACTATAATGCCTACTAAAGGGCAAATAGAAAACCTTGCTGTAAGGTAAGTATCTTTTTTACCTCAATAACTTTTCAGTTTATATTCGATAGAGTTTGATGGTTGACCATACGTACTGGCTTCTCTTGTGCTTTTCCTCTATCATGCACTTATAATTAATTTAAGAAGTTTTCTCCATTTGTTTTCACCATGAAAATAAGTATGTCCAATTATTTATTCTAGTTGGTCATAATTCTGATATAGTACATTATTGTAAGGCCTACTAAAGGGCCAGAAAAAGGCCATGTTGTAGGCTCAAGTGCAGGAACAGGGACTGAAATAGGCAGGACAACAACAACAATAATTCAGTCTACTGTTGAGCAAATGAGAAAAAAATATTTTGTCAGTTGTACATCATTGTGTTTGTCTTTTATAGGCTAAAACTTTAAATTTGTTATGTGTTTCTCAGGTGAGAAGACGAGCACTTGCACGAGTTGCACAGGTTGCTCCCCCATTTGTTTTTACTGAAAATGATGCATTACAGCGTGTAAGAGGGGTTCTTGGAAAAAGATTAAGGTAATATGGTCATAGGATTTACACAAATGAACATACTAGAATGACTTTTGAATGTAAGATTTGCAGGCCTCATGCATTTAATTTGTTGTACTTCAATTCATTTGGTTGATAATATGACTATGTTCTTGTAGCATAAGAGAGCTTCAGAGGTACTTATTTCTCAAGGTGAGCCAACTCAAGAATTAAGAGCACAGTCAAATAAGAGTGCTCCAAATAAGAAGACAGCAGATATAACTCCAAAATAGCCAGTCAAAAAGAACCCATCACCAATTTTATTTCAATCAACTGATCATGGGAGTAATAGTAATCATATGGACCAACACATGACACATGCTAAAACAAAAATAGCCACTGTCAAGAACAAGGAAAAGTATGTGATAGAAAGGCAGTTAAAGAACCTGCACATCCAGTTTGAAAGAGTGCTTGATTATGAATCAATTCAAAACTCCTAAAGGAAAAGGAGATAGGAGTGTTATGCATATTAATTGATGGGAAAGTGCTGGACATGGTCTCTTTTTATGCGGTGCTGGACATGGTATCTTTTTATATTTTCTTTTTCTAGGAAGGTGCTGGATATTGTGTCTTTATTGATGGTAGTTGCTACCATTGTTTTTTGAAGAAGGTGCATATTGCCATTGTTTTTTTTTTCTTTTTAAGAGGGTGCTAAACTTTTAGTGATTAGGAAATGAAGTCATACATGTTTTTCTTTTATAAAAAATCAATCAATGTCAATGGCAATAGTTGTTTTTGTTATTTTCCCTTATGTTTGTTTCGGCTAGTAATGCTGGCAAGACAATTATGCTGTATAATTTTTTTTTGTTGGTGCAATGTCCTTATGAGGTTGATATTGTTTTTAGAAGTGATGTGTGCATATACTGTTACTTGTTATTTGTTAAAGTTGTGAATGCTAATGAATTTGTGGGTTCTGGTTATATGTGCTGGTGCAAGAACAAAATGCACTAGCTCGCCTTGGTATAGTTATAGGTGCTGCATCTCTTTGCACGAGCAATTTTGGGTGCTGGTGCATCTTGTTGCATAAATACTTGTATGGGCTGGTGTAAGAACAAGATGCACTAGCAACCTAACCGGTGCAACAAGATGGACCACGACTGGTGTAAATCAAGTGACGTTTGAAACTAACATTTTTAAAAAAAAAAAAAAAAAAAAAAAAAAACTTGTGCAACACAAGTGATCACTTTGTAATCGCGACTAGCACTTTAATGATCACTTCTATAAAAACTTAACACTCAAGCGATCACCATTTACAACATATGACATTGAAATAGTCAATCGTGAATTTGCCACAATCCCTTAATTTCACCATGGTTTGCAATAATAGTTACAACAAACCAGCAAACCATTATATCTAAAGCAAAAACTAACAAAAACAAGCATTGACAATACACAACTAAGCAAGAAAACTTTTAAGTGCTCACAACTAATGCATTTCAGCTCCAACATTTCATTTCTATCATTGATTATAATAAAACCTTTTGCTCCATACAAAAATTATAGCAAATCAAAAACACACTTTACTTATAAATAATCCAATACAAGTACATATTCCACGTCTTCGACTATGGTAAATATATAAACTTTTTCTCATTACTTACTTCACATTTGAATAGACTACACAAGAGAATAACAACACAATCAACAGTTTCTTTCAATTGTCAGCCTTGAAACCTCTATCTTCAAATTATCGACCAAAGATGTTAAATCCTTCATTTGAGCTTGCATTGAGTCAACATCTTCCAACTCGTCCATTAATGTAGGTGGAGGTTGATGTCGGCCTTCAAGTAACTCCAAGATTACCTTTATCACTCGATTAGAGAATTTTCAATCAACCCATTTGAAATATTTGCACTTCGATCTTCTCTATATTTGCCGCACCCATGGAATATTCTCCCGAGATTCAACCGAGTCCAAGATGTTCTTCTTGGACTTGGTGACTCACAATAACAATAACACTCACCATCTAATTCGCTTTTTTCGCATGAGTGTGAGCCATTGCTGAAACTTTTGCCCTCCATCTACAATAGCGAGCTGACAATTTTGGGAGAAAATTAAAGTATGCACTCAAATTAGGGATTTAGGATTCTTACTTGGGGAAAAAGATGATAAACAGCGTCATTTTGTTGCTTGTATATTAATTGTACTCTCCAACAATCCACGTTGACTTCAAAAATTAATAAAAAAAACTACCACGTCTGATTTCCAGCCTTGGCGTTAGCACTGAAATGATCGTTTTTCAAAATTTTTGGTACTTAAGTGATCCAAAATAAACTTTTGGCACCAAAGCCGTACATGACTTTTGGTACTGATAGTGTACTTATCCCGATTATTTGCTAAAAGGTGGGGAAATACTTTGCACCACAGAGCTACAGCGAACCTAGGGCGTGAATGACAACGATTTTGACCAGAAATTGATTTCTGGAACAGAAATAAATTTTTCTATTTCTATTTTTAGATGAGTTTCTGAGCAAAAAAGGAATTTGGTAACAACACAAAATTTCTATTTCTGATATAGAAATTCGTTTCATAACAGTATAAAATTTCTATTTATTAAAACAAAATTTTCCTTTTAGAGCAAGTGAAATGTCCATTCTCACAAATTTCATATGCTTAGGAACCTAAATACACTGTAAGAGTTGTTATATCAAATTTTCTAAATTTTCAGACAAATCCACCCAATAGGCAATTACGGTCAAATAATATACTCATTAATAGTCTCCATATAATAAAAAAAGAGATCTAGATGCATTACTCTTGAGCATGATAGCCGAAGGTTCCCAAAACTCTAGTAGAATGAAGGCGAGCAACCATGTCAAGTGCTTGAATTTTGGCTTTGAATTATGAATAAATAAGCACATTGGTAGACCTAAAATCCTTATGGATTATAGAAAGATGAACCTTTTTATGTAAATATTCCAATCCCCTTCATGCTAGTGTGTCACGTCGATCGCCACCACGGTCTACGATATGCATCCAATGCACACATGCTCAATGCATGTTCATTCTAGTCTATGTGTAGTTGTTTTAGAAAGAAACAGAAAGAAGGTTATCAAGCAATTTGTGGCAAATTTTACAAAATCAGCGAAATTTACGAAGTGTGATGGAGCTTGTCATAAAGGATCATTACAGATAAGGGAAATCCTCAAATACAACATCACATTACAAAAGCAAAGATAGGAAATCTCTAAATACAACATAATAGGAATACATTACAAAAGTTGAAAACACGATTTTATGGAATATCCAGCATTTTATGATCCCTTGCCATTTTATTGACAATATTTTTTCTAAGCGTGTTCATCTTAGTTTCCTCTTCAATCAGTGTATCACCTATAACCTCATCTTATGTAGGTCTAAATGGGTACTCTGGATCTTCATATAAGGAAAATTTTTTATTCCTCTTATCTTAATCACGGATGTAATTATGGATAGCACAACATGCAATTACAATATATGTTTGCTTTCGAATTGCAAATACAGGCATATGTCTCAAAATAAAGAAGTGATTCTTTAATGCTGGAAATGATCTCTCAATGATATTCATTAGTGAAGAATGCCTATAATTGAACAACTCTCTTGCTATTCTTGGTCGTCTTGCTTTACCCCTATAATCATTTAGATGATACATTTCACTTTTAAAATAAGTTAAGAATCTTGGGGTTGATGCATAACCAAAATCTACAATATAATATTTGCCTATAACAAGGTATTCATATATTAGTTGTGATTTGTAAATGCAATACAATCTTAAAGAAAATTACTTCTTACAGAACAAGTAAGTATTTGATAGTAGTCGATGAAATTCCAAGCAAGGAGTCTCGAGTGCTGCTTATAGCACCTGACAATTGTTGGCAGATCCTTTCCCAACTAGCATACACAAAAGTAAATTTCATATCAAACAAACATACACACATTCCATTCCAAGTGGTAACTCCTTTTCTGCCTCTAAATGAGATTTGCTTTCGACATAGGTATAGAAGCATGAACATGAGTACTATTAATAGCGCCCATGCAACAGTATTGTTTTAGCAAAGACTAGTGTTGTACAATATTAGCAACAAAATGAAACTGATGTTGTAAATGAATGTATGAAAATCCTACCTTGAAGTAAAATTTATGATTGGGATCCATAAGAATCTCATTTAGGATAACATCAAATGAATGTGGTACGGTAATCTCTTTTACAAATATGAGAACTGCTTTTAACACTATAGTAAAGGACTTGCTGATAAGTGTCCTGAACATTGGAATCTCTCGCATAAATTTCTATTGGAGTTCTTGTGACAAATCATAAATAAAAAGATCCTAATTTGTTCATCTATCTGTATATATCGACTATCTTCCAATCAACCTTTTGTCTTCATCAAGTCAAAAAGGTTAAGGAAAATGTGTCTCTCAATTCTAAAAGTTTCATATATTCTATATGTATGTCCATGAAGAACCTCCCTCATCCATTCGGATCCTAACAATATGCTATCCCTAATAAGTTTTCTCATGTGCATAGACATATCCACTGCAATAATGTACAACCATGCTATCGGTATATCAATATCAAAATCATCAAAATCTAGTTCAATCAATTCACCTGTTACTACTTGATCACTATACATGCTATTTCATCCCCCTCCATATTACTTATGCTATCACAAGAAATAAGAAGATAAACACAATATATAAGTAAGGAATCTAATAATAATCAACAATAGCCATAAATTTTTCGTAAATGCATCATAAAAACGGCCAAAGTATTTCAAATACATAAATCATAGAGTGAAATTAAACCAAATATATAAATCCATAGCATACTGCTTAATATCTACTTAAAGAAATTCAAGAAGTCCACGTCTCCTTTCAAGTACCAATATTATGCAAGCCTCTTTCCAAGTGGCATTAAGGCATGATTGGTTCACAGCTTTGTTGTAAAGATTCTGCTCCAAATCAAACATGCCATTTAGGACAGTAACCATGGCTCATATGGAGTAGGGGTTTATAGGTAATAGGGCATCTAAGATCACAGAGCCACTTGTGGATTGACCGATCCTGAATTTAATCATTTATTAAATGGTTTTGCAAGTGCCACTAACATTGTATGTGTTACTCTTTCTCCCCTTCCTAGAATTTGGAGTCCTATCCTACTTGTGCTTTGTATGATCTAAGGTAGTAGTCATTAAAGACTTCCTCATCAATATGATGTTCATCAAATTCCTCCGAATCAATTATTGCTTGAACACAACCACCATCACCACTATCACCACTGTTACCACCATTATCATCTCTCTCCATGGACACTATCACTTCTTTTGCATTTCTTGTTGCATACTCTCCAGTAACATATGTATCACCAAACACGATACACAAATTAGAATATTGAGGAAACCCATCCTTCCTGAATTTAGGCCATTCACTATTATCCTGGAATTTTTACAATAATGACATATGTTAGCAACATAATTGAAGCTTACATCTACAATAACAACAAAATGACCCAAGTAAATTGATACCTTGATGTGAGACTCCCACATACTTTGATCTTCCACAACAATCATATTGTTTATATTATCTCATCCAAATCTAGATTGTGACAATAGCTTCTGGAAACTAGTATACTCTCTCTTCATTTTGTTGACCATGTTCTTCAATTGAACTATACTAAAATGAAGTCCCATCTATTTATTGAATTCGGTATACTTGTTTTGTTGCAGGTAGAGGTGGTGCAATTTCCCTTTTTTACCTTTGTTACCAACAAACTTACAAGCTCATTGGTCAAAAACTCAGTCTACTTTGCCATATAAACCTCTTTTTAAGAAGCCATTTAACCTTAACTAGTTTAACATCAAATGAGCCGTATCAATGTACCAGTTCAAGTTTCACCAAAAAAAAAAAATGTACCAGTTCAAGCACAAAGACTTTGATGTCAATATCACATCGATATAATATTCTATGACTATTAATCAAACAAAATGCACAAAGAAAATTAAAAGAGAATCATCCTCATATAAGATTGTACAAACAACCATATAATGCAAGCAAAAGAAACATTCCTTTACATCAATGCCCCAGCTATTTGCTCATAATAACTAGTAGTGAACCCGCTACAAGGTGCAGTAATGGCTATTTTTTTTTTTTTTCAAATTTTCTCATTCTGTCAAGCATCAAAAAAGTAGGAAATCATGGATGAGCAATGCATTGCATGGCTAATGTACCATACATCTATGCAGATGCTAGAATACCACTGGTCACAACTTCGTCCCAGCGAATATATACATTTTTGTGTTTTCGTCAAGGATCCAAACATCTTTAAGTGAGCTCCATGAAATCAAATTAGAAAAGAAGGCTTATAGGTTAATGTTTCAGCAGTTTATTGGCATCGATCCAATTAATACAAATAGGATAGTGCACCACCACGTCTGTTATAAATGTCTTTCCATTGTCTTGCACATAAAACAATTACAATGATAATATACACCAGCCCATAGTAGAAACATTTGATAAAGAAAGACATTTAAAAGCTTAATTTCACACTCGATAAAAGCAAGGCTGAAGGAGCCTTACTTGACCACACTGAAATTATGCTGACCCTATTTGAATCCATTACTAACAACAAATGCTCGCCTAAGAAAAGGAAACATTTACTTAAGAAATAAAGTATTTTCTTCCTCTTGGACCTTTCTCTACAATTTCCGTATTCACCTCTAAGGAAGCATCTTAGAGGTTTTTCTTTTGGGTGAAATATCTCCGCTTAATCTCACACCATTCAAAAAGGAAACTCACATACATGACAAATGCATAAACTTCGCAAGTTTAAGCATTATACAAACACACCACGGAACTCCTAAAACTACCTATCCTAGATTAACAACGGTTAGGTTAAAGAGAAAATAATTTTTTTGCCGACTGTGACCACAAAGAAAGGCAAACTCATCTCCAAAACTGCGCAAACCCATCTCTAAAGCAACACAAATCCCCTGAAAATGCCAATTTCGTGGCGTTGTAGTCCAATTCACTAGCTCAACAAGCAAAGAACCCACTTCAATTATCCACATGTAGAGTAGCCAACATATCCATAAAACATCTACGACCCCAAAACACCAAGGAGCTGGAAATGAACCGAGCCGCGGTGAAAAGGGAGAAAGAGAGGGAGCGCAAGAGACCTATAATCGGAGGCGGCGGTGCGGAAGTTATCGGAGGTGAGGAAGGCCTTGGCAGTATCGATGTGGCGTTGATTGTCGTCGAGGGTGCTGTTGTACTTGCTCTTGATCAACTAGGAGTTCGCCACCACCAAGCTGTTGTCGTCAGATGCAAGATCAACCAACGCTGGTCCGGGCTGAGCCAACTGGGGCAGCTTGGAGTCCTCCGGCAGCAATTGTAGATCCAAGGGCGGCATTGAGGGGGACGTCGTCGAAGTCAACGATGGTGTCGAGCTGAGTGAGGCATAGATCCGAGGAGAAGAAGGAGAGGCGTCGAAAGAGGAGAAGAGGGTCATCGAGTTGAGCGAGGCGTAGATCCGAGGAGAAGAGGTAGAGCTGTCGGTGGAGGAGAGGAGGAGAAGAGTGAGAAGCGGAGGAGAAGGAGAGTAAAAATCAGTTTTGATTTCTACTCCAAAAATAGAAAAGTAAAAAAATTTTACTTCTGATTTTTATTCTAAACCTATTTCTAGAGTAAAAATATGTTTCTAAAATAGAAAAATGAAATAATTTTACCAAATAGATTTCTATTCTAAAAACAAGTTCGAAACAGAAAAATAGCTCTGGAACAGAAATAGTTAGATTATCATGTTCGCCCTTATTCACCATAAACTCCTTGTTGTCTTGCTCATCACATGTTTTGATGAAACTATCTGAAGAAAGTCACCTAGACACGTCTGATAGACAAGACGAGACAAACGAAAGAGACAAATGATGTTGAAGTTAGGAAGATTGGAAAAAAACCAAATTCGAGTCCTCATATTTTACACTCAAACGAAAACTTCGCAAGGAAAAAAACTCGGATTGCTTCGATTCCTGTGTACTTTAATAAAACTAAATCCACTATGTTTCCAACATGCCATTATGATATTCCGAACAAGTTCTTGTCTCTCCCAATCTAAATAAACAAGATTATAACAAGATTATAAAGTTTCACTAACTTGATGACTATTAGGATAGTGTCATGGTTAGGATGGCATGATTACATTGAAAATGTCCAAAATACCTTTAGCACACACAAACTTTAACTAAATCTATTCATAAGGCTCATGCATATTTACAAGGTCATTTGATATTTATCAAATGTTTCAATTTCCTTCTTTTTGTCCATCTCTCATAACCGCTTCAATCACCTTCTTTTTGTCCATCTCTCATAACCGCAAATTACTAGCCACTCTTACCGGTACATTACCCCAAGTTTTGCCCACTCAATTTAGCCACTTTCGACTCATTCATCTTGGCACTCTCCTCAATTTCAACTGTACATTTTAACCATGAATCACTTTGACAAGCAAAATTATTAGGGAAGGAAGGGGGGGAGGAAGGTAAAATAGTAATTTTGTGTAATACAATGGCAAAAACATAAATTCATAGCATATAAATTCTTTTGGGATATTAATTGTAATGATTATTTGTTAGTGATTAAGTTAGATTAACCGAAGGAAAACTAGGATAAAAAATCTAAGTATTGTACAATAGGGGTTATTTTGTAATTTCAAAAGGTTAGAGGTCTCATCTACTAAAACTGAAAATTTTGAGAGTTGTTTCCATGTTAAGGATGCTTATGATATTCCCTAGCATCTGATAGCTTTTGCTGATAATTTTAACAAGTTTTTTTTTAAAAAAAAAATTAACTTATTGGTGTTTGAAGGGACACCACGTTTCCTATCTATTTATTGAAACGTAAAATATTGTCCCAACATTATCAACTTTCTTCTATTCATCATCCAAATCAAGCCATCTGTCTCTCACTTAAACACACACATGCTCTTAATTCGTGCCATTTAATCTAATATCTAAATTGACATTATTCATGACATCGGCCCATTAATACTTAAATGATTGCAAACGAAATCAAGCTTCTCATGCAATCACTTGCCTTGGCCAAATCATGATCTAATACTACTACTATTCATCATCTTCTTCACATAACTATCTCTTATTCATTTTCTTCTCTATCAGAACCAAAAGCCTTATAACTTAACCCTACTCCAAATCCCTTGATTTTATAACTATGCAAGTTAAGATCAAGAAGTTCGAGATAGATGCCCTATTTAAGCAAACAAGGTTCTTTGAGGTTGAAAGGGCTAATAGAACACCTAGAGAGGGTGAATATGTGTGAAAACAGACTTTAACAACTATTTCAGAACATAGAATTATATCGCAACAAATAAAGTAAAGGAGTTCAAGGAAGAGAAAAATAAACACAAGATTTATAGTGGTTCGGCTAAGACCAAGCCTACGTCCACTCTCCCACGTTGACAACCTTCTGACTGGTTTCCACTATGAATCGAAAGAAAATGTTACAGCACTGTGATCTCGAATTTTTAGTGAGGTGTCTCTATTGTTCTCACAAGATCACTCTCTAGAGTTTCTCACTTTCAAATACAAGTTAAAGCACTAAATGATGATAGACAAGAGAATTGGAAGCTTCAGATTTTGGAATTCTTCTTTCACGCACTTTTTCGAATGACTTAAAAATCCTTTTTAAATACTCCTCCATGCCTTGTCAACTGTTGGCACTTTCCAAAGGACTTCTTCCAATTTGCCTGTTGGACAAAATCAATCAAGGAAATCTCGAGCCGTTTGAAGATTGAGATGAAAGCCCATCAATCTTGTTTGCGCATACAATCAGGATCTTGATTTCCATAAGTAGATTATTTCCAAATAAGCTTACCTTCCAAAATGATTTGCTTCTTCAAAATTGATTCCAATTAAGATAACCAATATAGAAAGTAATATTTCAAACCAGAAAGCCTGATGTATCATGTTCGTACTAAAACTTTGAAGAAAATAATCCTAAGTTTGATTAAGTCTTCATTCTTGCGTTCAGTCTGAAACTTGTCAGAGTGGGCAGACTTTTGATGTAAGATAGACTTTGACACAGAAGTCTGGCAATCTTCATAGGAGTTTTCTTGAGCAATCTCCCCATTTTTTTATGGTGGCAAAACTTTCCTACAGATTTAAAACTTATATCCTGCAAAATGACACTTTAGCAGTACATGATAACTTATGAAAATAGATTGTTATAGATCTGGATAACATCGGTTCTGCAACCACAGAAAACACATTAATCTTAACAATTTAAATAAAGATTCAATCCAAATCCATAATCACAATCACAAAAGGTTACTGCAAAATATAAATATTCAACACAATCAGTTCAAACAAACAAATTAAATTTGCTTTCATTCTCCCCCATTTTGTCAACATCAAAAAGAAAGAGAGAGTCAACATATAAAGATAGAATTAAAAGATAAATGTGATCAGAGTTGTCTAGGAACTCGAACGAGTCGGAAATCCCCTAGCGACTACACTACCCCCTCAAGTTTCTCTTGGCACTAATGATAAACATTCTCGACCTTGGCTGCAGTCTGTGAAACTTGTTGATTCAAGGTCTCAACTTGAGTGTCTAGAGACTGTACCTTACCAATGAGAAAATCTAAAGTAGATCTCAAGGCAGAGTGAAGCTTCTGGATCTCAACCTCCATCGCATATTGCTGAGCTTTAACCTCCAAAATGAGCCTTGCTATCCTTGGATAGTTTGCATCAAGTTCTGTTTGAGTACTAGCTTCAACGAAGTGAATTTGTGGAGAATTGAGAGATGAAAGAACATCAACTTGATCGAGGATAGTTTGTTTTACACCCTGACTTGGAGTAGACTCTTTAACCTCAGCTTCAGGAAATTGAGATGCAAAAACATCTTTAGGGTTGGCAAGAGATCTACTTATGCCATCACTTGCATTAGGTGGAGAAGAAGTCCATGCTTTCTCATGAGCCCCCCGTGTTTCGTGCCTATAGGTGGAGAAGAAATTCCTTCTTCTTGTACCTTTTCTTTTTTTCAGAACGAGAGTGATGTTTTGTCTCAATTCGTACTCCTTCAGGGTCATCCCTAGTTTCTTCAAAGTCCTTTGATAATGTTACTGCAACAGTCTCTCCATCAAAGTCATTGTTGTCATCATCCTCACATTTCTCTTCAGAATCACCTTCTTCTTCTTCTTCTTTAGCTCCTGCTTCTTCTTCTTCTATTTTTTCTTGTGCTACTTCTTCTTCCTCTTCTTCATATTCTCTATGTCCTCCTTCTCTTTCCTTTGATTTCTCAAAAGCAACAAAGCCTTGAAGATTTCTTAAGGCAATGGTAGAAATGGTCAAATCATCTTCATCCTTTTCATCCTGCAGGATAAGTGATCTCATTTTCTTTGCAGTTTCTTGCATAACTTCCTTGCCTTTGCACTTTCTTGTAGCAGCAAATCCTTCCTTGATTTTGCTCGAGGATTCTTTTTTCAAAAGCTCAATGGCCTTAGTTAGATCCTTTAGCCTCATTTTTTTATATCATCTTTATTCATATTTCCATAGGAGCAATAGTTCTTGAACAAAGCGAAGAGGAAAACTGGATCAAAAAATGGTAGAACAGCTTTGTAGCCAAGGTAGAGTAAGGCAATTGGCCTTTTTCTTTCATTATAGTTCTATACATATGCAGCAGGATAGTATGAGGAAGTCAAAAATGAATCCCATTGCAGATTGCCCACATGATTCTTACCTCAAATTTGGAAACATCAGTTTTGGAGGCTGCCTTAGGTCTAATGCAATTGATGACAATTTTGTGCAATAGAATGTTGGAGGCTAGCAATCGGGAATATGTGATACCTCCACTTGGTAGTCAGTCATTTACTAGAAATCTAGTGGCTTGACCTATGGAGATATTGATTGGTTGAAAACCACTTCTTTCCACTCCTAGAATATCGGCTAGAATGTCAACATCCACAACAAAGGTTCTATCACAAACAGTAAACTAAATGTGATTCTGATCAAGGAAAGACATTTTTGAGTAAAAGTATGCTGTCAATTCTGGAGAAGCCACAGCTGTCTCAGCACAAAACTTTTCAAGTTGAAGAATGGCCAACTTTTCCCTCAAGTTAACCTTTATCAAGTCCAAAAAGTCAAAATCTATTGTTCGAGGGTGTATCACCCCTCTGTTTAGCATTTGGACATAAACCCTTTTATGCTCCTTAGAACAAAACAGTTTCGTTCTTTCACCAGGGACGTCAGCAGCCACACCCATCCTGGGTTGAAAATTTGTAAAGATCCGCTCGTCGTCATCCTTATTTTCAGGCTAATTCTCATAACTAACTCTAGGATCAGAAGGAAAATGAAGAAAAGCCTTTTCTTCCTATCCTTTAGGCACCACTCCTATTCTTTCCATGGCTCTTAAAAACATAATTTTGTTCCCATGCCCATGGCCTTTCAGAAAACTAGTGATAAAGGACATTCCAATCAGATGGAATCACTCACACTTTGATCACATATTTCAATCAATCGACATATCTCTGATCTCTGATCGATTTTCAATTGTGCTACAATAACCATTGCAGACTAGCATGGTCAAGCAGTTGATTTTTGGTCGAATTCTCAAATCTATTGTATTAAAATCTCTTAACAGTTTCTTCAAATAGACTAGTTATCTCGTGAGTGATCAGCTTAGAGAATAGAACAATAGGCGCATCATTGAAAAGCTCAAATGAAAACAGAACCTGAAATTTAGGATGTCACAACTCTTCCCCTCTTATAAAAATTTCGTCCTCGAAATTTAAACCATTATAAATCTTTAAACAAAAAGGTAGGGGTACAATTGTCTCATCAAATCTTCACATTCCTAGGTTGGTCCTTTTGTGTCGTGGTGTTGTCAGACCACTTTCACCAACGAGATCGTCTTGGTGCGTAGAACTTGTTCACAATCTAAACCGATCTTTCCATGTAAAACACTTTGTCATCCACATCTAATTCTTCAAAATTTAGCACGTGAGTCGGGTCAAGCTCATACTTCCTCAACATCGACACGTGAAAGACGCCATGCACTTGTACGAACCTCGGTGGCAATGCAAGATGATACGCTAGAGTCCCTATCCTTTCCAGAATCTCAAAAGGACCTACGTACCTCGGACTCAACTTCCCTTTCTTACCGAACGCGAAGTACACTTTCAGAAAGACGTGCTCACCAACTTGAAATTCCAATGGTCTCCAGTGCTTGTCTACGTAACTTTTCTAGTAGCTCTGAACGGTCTTTAATCTGTCTCTAATAACAACAACTGCATCCACAGACTGCTGGACTAACTTTAAACCTGTGATTTTTTGCTCTCTCACCTCATCCCAACAAACTGGTGTTCTACACACTGACATACGACGCTTCAAAGGGAGCCATCTAAATGTTCTGTTGGTAGTTATTGTTGTAGGCAAACTCGACAAGATGAAGCTATTCCTCCCAGCTTCCCTTGAAGTCTAACACGCAAGCTCACAGCATGTCTTCGAGGATTTGAATCGTCCTCTCAAACTAGTTATCCATTTGCAGATGATAGACCATACTGTATTGTAGCTTTGTTCCTAAGGCAGTCTGCAAACTCTTCCAAAATGTAGTTGTAAATCTCAGGTCTTGATCAGACGTAATCATCACCGGCACTCCATACAGACGAACAATCTGACACACATACAACTCTGCATGCCTATCCAAATCCAGATCCTTTTGTACAGCGATGAAGTGAGCCAACTTCGTCAGTTTATCGACCACTACTCAAAGGGAATCATTACCCCTCTGACCCTTTGGTAAGCTTGTCACAAAATCCATTGTATTATGTTCCCATTTCCACTCGAGAATCTTAAGAGGTTGCAAAAGTCCTCCCAACTTACAAAGATGTGCCTTCACTTGCCAACACATCAAACACTTGGTGACATGCTTGGCTATGTTTGCCTTCATACTAGACCACCAATAATATTAACGCAAATTTTGATACATCTTCATACTGCCAAGATGAATGCTATAACTGCCACGATAAGCTTCTAATAAAATTTCCTCTTTAGGCTCTACATCATCAGGTACAAATAATCATCCTCGGAACCTTAGTGTTCCATCCTCGGAAATCTGAAAATAAGTTTTTCTCTTATCAGTATCCTCTTGTAGGATCTTCTGAACATCCAGGTCTGTTAACTGAAGTGTCTTGATTTTGATTTGCACATCCGGCTCAATTTTGAGGGTGGCCATAAGATTCGAAAGGTAGCCTAGCTCAAATTTGAAAATCGAATCTCGAGCTCTCTTAAGTAAAACCCATTCTTTAACCATCATCTGTGTGACTGAAGACTTTCGACTTAGCACGTTTGTGACCTTATTCGCCTTTCCATGGTGATACAGAATATCACAATTATAGTCCTTCAGAAGTTCCATCAAGCGACGTCTCATATTCAACTCCTTTTGAGAGAATAGATACTTGAGACTTTGATAGTCAATGAAGATCTGGAATCTTTCTCCACACAAGTAACGTCTCCAAATCTTCAGAGTGAAAATAATTGTTGCAAGTTCTAAGTCATGCGTTGGGTAATTCAGCTCGTGAGGTTTCAACTGACGAGACGCGTATGCAACAACCCTACCATGTTGCATCAACAAGCAACCCAGTCCTCTAAACGACACATCACTATAGATCTCATATCCTCTAGGACCAGAATGTATGGTCAACACAAGTGCGGTAGTCAGCTTTTGCTTAAGCTCTTGGAAACTATACTTGCACTTGTTTGTCCACATGAACTTCTCTTCCTTCTTCAATAGTCGAGTCAACGGCGATGTTAATGCTGAAAATCCTTCCACGAACCTTCTGTAGTAACTTGCCAAACCCAAGAAGCTTTTGATCTATGTCACTATTTTCGGTCTCGACCAACTAATAACTGCTTCAATTTTGGACGAGTCCACGGAGATTCCTTCGCCTGAAATCACGTGACCTAAGAACACTACACGAGTCAACCAAAACTCGCACTTACTGAACTTAGCACACAATCCATGAATCCCTAGGGTCTAAAGTACCATTCTCAAATGCCTCTCGTGCTCCTTAGAACTCCTCGAATACACCAGAATATCGTCAATGAACATGATCACAAACTAATCCAGATACTCTTTGAACACTTGGTTCATCAGATCCATAAAAGTAGCTGGGGTGTTAGTCAAACCAAACGGCATTATAATGAACTCATAATGGCTATATCAAGTACGAAACGCTGACTTCGGTATGTCCTCCATTCTGATCCTCAATTGATGATACCTTGTCTTCAAGTCGATCTTTGAAAATATCGACACTCCTTGCAACTGGTCAAACAAGTCGTTGATCCTTGGCGAGCGATACTTATTCTCGATCGTCATCTAATTAAGTTGACAATAGTAAATGCACAAGCGCAACGAACTATCTTTCTTCTTCACGAACAGAACTAGTGCTCCCCAGGATGATGTACTGGGATGTATGAATTCCTTATCCAACAATTCCTGCACCTGCACCTTAAGTTCCTTCAACTCACAAAATGACATCCGGTAATCAGCCTTAAAGATTGGCTTTATCCCGGGTGCTAACTCAATCATGAACTCTATCTCTCTCTTTGTGGCGGCAAGCCTTGCAATTCTTTCGAAAACACATCTAGAAATTCTTGTACCACTGCAATATCTTCAATCTTCAGCTCCTCAATTGTCATATCCACGACAATTGCCAGGTAACCTTGATAACCCCTGTCTAACAAACGAGTTCCCTCGAGCGACGAAATTAAGGAAATCGAGGATCCTCCTCGACTCCCGATAAACTCAAAACTTTCACTCACTAACGGGTTAAACTGAATCGCTTTACGATAGCAGTCCATCTTAGCTCGTTACTTGATGAGCCAGTCCATGCCAATTATTACATCGAAATCATACATAGCTAGGACTAACAAATCTATCTTCCCCTCTCGCTCACCAATCACTAACTTGCAACCAAAACAGCCCAATGTAGCTAACATTTTATCCTTTAACAATATAAATATGCTAACCACAAACTCCAACAACTCGGGACTCAATCCTATCAGCTTAACAAACTATTCAACTATAAATAAATGAGTCGCACCAGGATCAAATAAAGCAATGCAGCATGGTCGTTCAGCGAAATCATACCTGTAACCACATCCGGCGAGTTCTTTGCCTGTCCTCTAGTGATGGCGTACACTTTTCCTTACGCTAGGGGTCTAACTGTCCTTCCTATTGTGCAATCTTTGGCACAAACCTTCTATTCTAATCCATCGACGATGACGATGGTAACTGTTGTAGTCCCCTTGGCCTTCTAGGACAATCTCTAGCCAGGTGATCCCGTTGGCTACACTCGAAACAAACACCCATCCTCAGATGGCATAGGGCTGAACCATGTTGCCTTCCACAAAAACGACACGCTCCATTCTGATTCAGTGCTAACTTGCCTATTCCACCCTTTCTATTTGGCGAAACATGGAACCTTCCTCCAATCATGGGTTACTTCCTATACCAATTCCCATCTCTATGTGAACTAAACATCGGCTTGCTCACTCAAACTTCTCTCTATTAGCTGGGCCCGACTATCCACCTCATTATAGTCCTTCAAATCAAGTGATACTAGTGGGTTCTTCAGTTCTAGTTGGAGGCCGTTCCTAAACCTCCGGGCTTTGTCTTCGGGATCTTCCACCAGTCTTGGAGCATACTAAGATAGCTCCGTGAACTTGGCCTCATACTAATCTACTATCAGCATTCCTTATCGGAGTCACTGAAATTCCTCCATCTTCTGTTCTTAGGCACTACCTGAAAAGTAGTTGCTATTGAAGGCTCTGAGGAAAACGTTCCACACCGGGACTACGCCTTCCAGGAATACTGTACCTCTGGTGGCTTTCCACCAAGTATCCATGTTACCCTGCAGCCGGTATACTGCCAGGACAACCTTTTCCTCCTCATTGCACATCAACAGTGCAAAGGCTTTCTCTAGGTCTTAGATCCAAAGTGATGTAGTCTCGAGATCTCCTCCTCTAGTGAACCTCGGCAGGTTTAGCTTCAAGAACTATTCTACCAACTTGTGAATTGGTCTCTCTCTCTCTCTCCATAACTATATTCCCAGCTAGAATTTCGACAAGTGCGGCATCGATGGTGGCGGCAACGGTAACAGTAGCAGTAGCTGTAACGGTGACAATAGTGACAGCGGCTTGATTTTGGGCTTGCTACCCCATCAGTGCTCCCATTACTTCAAGCGCCTGCATGATCCCTTCGATCTTGGGATCACCAAGGGTTGCTACCCCCAACACCAACAAGAGACGGTGCTACTCCACTAGCGCTAGCCTAAGCTAGCGCTTGACCACGACTCCCTCGGATACTGACCCTCGTTGGCATCCTACCCCGAGTAATAGGTCTAATGGTTCTCTTTGTAGGAGTCATCTACTCTTGATCACTCATTATGCAGATTCTTTACAGGTTTATGCAGATTCTTTACAGAAACCTGCTTTCCAATTTCACATAGAATTAGATGCTGAGCAATCCCAAACAATCTACCAAACAGCTATCAATGACATGCATCAGCATGAAATAAAAGCCATTCCTACTAATTATCCCTTAAACCATCGTACCTTATTACTTCAACTATCGACCAACTCTGGTACCACTCTGGGCGAGGATGTCACGCCCTGATCCTCAAGCGCGTGCTCATCCCTCGATAGTCGATTAAGATGCGACGTCCCAAGACGCGTCACCGACCCATTCATTTTAATGCACATGTGGAAGCATATAACTAAATCCCTAGATAGCACAAAAATGGGATAGAAAAGCAGGACCACACTTTCACAATCACAACACACCTTTATACACAACCGACTAGTTTATATACAATACTAGTCTAAAGACAGAAGTCTACAAAAGACCGGCTCTCCAAAAGAAGTTGTCCTAAGACCAGCCAGATGGACAATTCGCCGATCCTTCGGTCTCCATCGGCTCTGGGGGCATCGGGTCCTCCACCACAGCATCAGGAGGGTTAGCTGCACCATCAACTAGAGTGGCATCAACTACCACAGCACGGATGTCAAAACCCCGGAGGGGACCCTCCCTGAATCCATTGGATCCGTAGCGAAACCACGCTCAGAATTGATAAGGCGCCCAATGAGGTGGGCCCTCTTCAACCCAGATAATGGTCACTACCAATTCATAGACCCAATGACTTCCCTGATCAGGGTAGTTAAAAACCCGCTCGGTAACCCTCATGAGCTGGCCAAAATGTTCTGGAGGAACTGTCATCTAAAGACCTGAAAAGATTGAGCCCACGACGGGATGAGACAATGTCTCAACAAGTCCACCCCCTAAATGACTAAAAAGGAAATACGCCTAAAGGCAGTGTATGCACACACAAGACAGAGGACTTACCTTACCTCAGTTCCTTCCTGCACATTAGTATAATTCATATACTCAATCAATTCAGTTCAATTCAAACCATTGATCAATCGATCCACTCAAATCGATATAATCAATACCATCTATCAATCAATACCATCTCTTAATTCAATACCATCTATCAATTCAATCGATACGACCACTGCTCACACAAGCTGATATAGATGGTCTTAGCTCTCAAGCTGATATAGATGGCCATAGCTCTCACAAGCTGATATATAGCTGGTAACTCGCACAAGATGATATATAGCTCACCCGAGTTGATTTAGTATACTACTCTCATAAGCTGACAATTTAACAATGCTCGCACAAGTTGACATACAATGCTCTCACAAGCTAATGATTCACCGTGTTAAAAATACCCGATCAAAATAATCGTGTGTGGGTACACGGTCAGCCTGAGCCAAAATGCAATATCCTTCTTTTCAAAAATCTCACTATTTATATAGTGCATAAACACATTTTTGGTATTGAAAACCGACGCCCAGTATTTTCTAATTAAAATACCGAAATTCCATAATTTTGGAATAAATGCTCAAAATTACAATTACCACTCAATTTGCACAAATTAGCGCTCAATTAAATAAACCAAGCACACCATTGCAATTAGCATGAAATTCTAGTCACCGGATATACCGATATAATTTCTAGAAAATAATAAATAATTCAATAAATACCTAAACTAATAAAATAAATGCAATTAAATACCAAAAATAGAAACTTATGCCAAAAATGCTTAATTAAACACCGAAACAGACCCGAAACATTTCCGAACCAATCTAGGTAAATAGTACAACTTATCTAGTCTCTAATTAAGCCATTCTAACCACCTAACATGCAAAACCAAATAATTAAATCCCTAATCCATTCTAACTAACAACATAAATCATACCTAGCCTAAACTAATAAACTCTTAAGCATCATTAACTCCCCAAGTAGAGTTTAGCAAGTAGACTCATTAATTTTGCAATCCGGTGAGTCCACAACGACGGCAATGCAAAGACAGGCGACAAACCTCCTAGTGGTGACACCCACTAAAGCTCGAAAGAGGCCCGAAACGGTCCACGAAGGCTCACGACTAGCTGGGCTTCTCGGTTCTATCCAAGGACTGACCAACCAACCTGGAAAGGGGCTAGAAATAGCAAGGGATAGGCGAACTAGGCTGCAACGGGCAAGTAGGGGCAACGGCAAGCAACGACGGCTGCTAGACAACATCGATGGGGCTCCGGCTGAGCCCTATGGTGACCAGGGTGGCTCGAGGGCACGGCTGGGCACAACTGGAGGTGCAAGACAATGGATAATGTGTGACGAGCTCTCACGAGGGCGCAACGGCGAGCGGTGTTCCTGGCGGCTTCGGCAAGCGTGCGACAACTAGGGGGAGCTTGGCTTGTTTCTCTGCAATTTTAAGCTTCTAAAATGTGTCAGCAATGGAGAAAGTAAGCTGAAGAGGAAGAAGGAGACAGCTGAATACTTGGAGGGTCCCTCCTTGGCCCAAAAGTCTTCTATCTCATCTCTTTGGTCTCTTGGCAAGGCCCCACCAGCCATGGTTATCATCTATGGCCCCTTGGCGGCCCCAGGCTTCTCTTAAAAGCTTCACCAAGTGGTCCAAAATGTTGTGGACCCTTGGCCTACGAATCTGGACACATTTCCCCCAAATTCACTTCAATTCTCCTTCAATTAGATCTAAATCGGAATCCATAAATACTAGTAAGGTGCCCACACTTTAATTCACATTTTTCTCACCACTTGAACCCACTTGAATCCCAAAAATGTGAACAAAAACGGCCCTTTGATTTTTTCGGTCAAAAATGGCCCTACTTTGAATTTTCGCCAAAAATCTCGAGTTGTAGAAAAATCTTCGGAGGATGAGTCGATGTTCCTAAAATGAATCATGACATGACAGAACTTTCAATTTATGAAATCATGTTCAAATTCGCAGTTAATTTTAATCTGACGCGATTTTAACGTGACCTAGCATACCATATAGCTTTTAGCCATTTTGAGTATAATTCACCCGTGGCCGATTATTTTCAAGCCACAATATACATCTTTAACACATTGGTGGCTCTCGGTTGTCATGAAAATCTTGAGATTTCAAATATGGGCATAGGGTACCAAAATGACAGAAAAATTGATCTAGAGCTGTTCGACGAGAATTTTGCAATCAGGTGAAATTTTACACACTTTGATCACTTATCTCAGTTGAATCGATCTATCCCTAATCTCTAATCGATTTTTAACTATGTCATAATGACCCTTGCAGACTAGTACGGTCGAGCAGTCAATTTCTGGTCGAATTCTCAAATCTATTACGTTAAAATTCCTTAACAGCTTCTCCAGATAGACTAGTTATCTTGTGACTGATCAGCTTAGAGAATAGAATTATAGGCGCGTCAATAAAAAACCTGATTTATTCAATTGAAAACAAAACTTGAAATTCAAGATGTCACAACTTTAATCTCACTTCTCGAAAAAAAAAAAAAAAAAAAAAAAGCACAGGCATCCGACATGTAAGTTGAATTTTGTTTGTGTGATCTAATGAAAACGCATGCAATGTCCAAAAATGTTTGTTTTTGCTCATGATCTAATGCTTTGTAACTTATCGTCAATGTCTCTTGCACTTTCTTATTAGGTATTTTCTTCAATTTCTTCAATGTATCTATCCATACTTCTCCTATCTTTCTACATAAGAATGAACCTATAACTTCAAGAGCTAATGGAAGAACCCCAGTAGTAGAAACAACATCACGAGAGATAACCTCATAATCACTCCGAGGAGAATCCTTTTGAAATGCATGTCTACTAAATAAACTCAATGATTGATCCATAAACAACTCATTGAGTGGGTACATGTAGCTTGCCCTAGCTTCATCAAGAATGATCTTGTCTCTGGTTGTGATGATGACTACACTTCCTATTGCATACCAACTCCCATCACCGACCAAAGCATTCAAGTGAGTATTCTCATCCATATCATCAAGAAGAACTAGGACTTTCTTACTTGTAAATCAAGATTTGATGACACCTATTCCCTCGTCGACATTAGACACGTGACATGAAGCTCCTATAATGTCATAAATGAGTTTGTTTTGTATGTATTCAATACCCTTGCGTTGAGATGTTTCTTGAATATTTGCCACAAAGCTCCTATACTCAAAATGATTAGCGAGTTTGTTGTATTAATACCTTTGCAAGAGTCGTCCTACCAATGCCGCCCATTCCATAAAGTCCGATAATCTTTATATCATTGAAATATACCATCGGTGAAGCTCATAATGTCTTTGATACGATCATCAATTCCAACCAATTGTTGGGGAACAATTAGCTGAAATTTTCTTTTTAACTCGCTCATAACTTTTATGACAACAATTTTGACCAAAGCTCCTTCATGCTTGTCAAATAACGATGAATTTCAGCATAGGAGGGGATACATACACACACACACACACATATTCTTTTCAAGAAAGATGTATTTGTGAGAAATTAAATAATGATTTGTTGAGATTAATGTACCCATCATCAATTTTCTCTGATTCCCATCCTTTCAAACAACTGACTTCTTTAAAGGCTTCTTCCCATTCCTTCACAACCATCTCAGCCAAATCTTCTTTATGTGCATTGATAGCATCTCCAAATCTCCCTTTAAGATAGCGCACCTACGAGGATCCACTTTATAAAACATGGGCAACACTATTTGCCCTCCACTTCTCTTGCACTTCAATAACTGAACCAACTCACGAATGCACCATTTGCTAAAAGCGAAATTCTCAGAGATAATCGGGATCAAGATTGTGGACAGCATATTGCTGCAAAGAAGCTCCAAACAAATCTCCTCACCAACACGAAGCTCATTGTCATCTCTAAACACGTGAATTGCTGCATCAACAAGGCTAGTATAGAGATAATCAGTGAAGCCTTTGTGAGTGTCTTTCCCTCTAAAGCTCAAGAATACTTCGTAGGCATTCCCTTTCACCTGTCCATCTCCCCCTTCATGACCTACTCCATGCATTGGGGTCGATGAAGAAGATCCCCCGAAGTTCAGATCTTTTGAGTGAGTGGTTTCTTTTCTTTTACAATTGGATTGGCAATTTAAGTTGAGAGGGAAATGAAGTGAAAATAAAAGAAAGGAATTGGGGAGAAAGAAAGAGAAGGGAAAAACCGATTTACATTTTCTTGATTGGATGTACATCACGTACTGATTGACCAAAGAGATCCTTATCCCCTTTGAAAATAGGAGATTGGTCGAGCGGAGCCTTAAAAGAAAGCCAGATTTTTCACAGTCTAAATCTGCGAATTGCACAATGTCCTTCAGAACTAGGTTAATTTAAACGAAAATAAAGAACTCTCATCCCCCTTGCTTAACCAGAAGAAACTGGAGCAATCAAAGCAGGGAACAGATGAGCAAGGTGTCGGTGACTAGCTGAGGAATGCCCAAACAACACAACCTAGGATCTCCACCGATTTTAAGCCTTCGACGCTTTATTACCAGCACACAACGTAATCTTATATTCGTGCTTTGGACAATGCTCAGTTCTTGCCATCTAACGGTCCAAAACTCTTCATGTCAATCGAACCGCTATGAGGCATGCCACGGAAACAACAATCATTGTTCGCGTTATTTCCGCAGATCATGGCTTTTTCCTTTTCTATTTTTGGTCAAAGCGGCATCTTGGAGACACGCAATATTCAGCATCATCATGACTTGACTTGCTTTTTAAATAAATAAGACAAAGTAGAAAAGAGAACTGACGACCAACACCCCCACGCTCCTGCTGTGATCTCCTCCGATTCAAGCCATCTTACTGGGAAGGCGCCCGGAATCTATCTACGTGCTTCCATTGAAATTTGAGAGATCCAGCATAGTCTTGGACTGACTTGACTTGCTTTCATTCTCTTATATGCTGCTAACGTACATGAGTCAATGACAAGGGCATTAAGAGTGTCAAAACTTGACACAAATGGACATTTAAGTATCAAAAGTTAGAAAAGTGACACTTAAATGTCAAAATCAGAGCAAAATAGATCAATTAAGTGCTAATGGCAAGAAAATTCAGTCAAAATGCTGACGTTGCGATTTTCTGGCGAGCTTAGTGCAAAACGACATCGTTTTGCATGCTGATGTGACTAGACAATACTAAAACAACATCATTTTAGTGCTGGCGTGGTAAATAATTAATATTAAAATTAATTAAATTAAACTTAAAACATAATAATAATAATGACAACAACGACGACGACGATGACGACAACGACGACGACGACGACGACGACAGGAGGAGGAGGAGGAAGGTAGCTGATGGTTAAGGGCTCAACCCTCGCCGCTGCTACCACCTCCCCGCCGTTGCTGGAAGGTGGGAGAGGGTCGGTCAAGGCTGCCGAGCCCTGGCCAGGGGCTGGCGACCCCCGCCGACCGGCGGCAAGGGCCTGCATGCCTAGTCAACCAGCAGCAAGGATCGGAAGAGACCATGTACTTCTAGCGAATCTGAAATTTCATAAGAGTCCTCGAAGAAAAACATCATCCTCAATATTTCAAGCTTGTCATTGTATTACTCACATACAAGAGTTGAGAGAAATATCAAAACCAGTTAACATTGAACACATCCAGTGATAGCAAGTCAGAGAAATTACATCACAACAATCTCTACTATGCATGCTTGAACAATGCTGAGTTCTTGCCATCCAACGGTCCAAGAATCTTCAATTAGTTGAACTGCTGCGATTGCAATGCATGCTGCACGAAAAGCCTAATTATCGCATGCATAATTTCCACGGCATTGAGCAGAAGGGCGTAGAGCCATGCAGGCGCCTTTTTATAATAAAATGAGCACAACTTCAACTTAACTTCATTTTTCTATTATTAAAACGATTAGAAAATAAAAAGCAAAGGGCAACCATTGTAAGCATAATGTCCGCAGCGTTATGCGGTTGGTGCATTGAACCTACTTATGTAGGTGCACCTTGACTTGACTTGCTTTTCCAAGTGAATGAAGAATTGAAAAGAAAACCAGCGAGCAATGTTGATGCTCAGAATGAGGTCAGTCGAAGATTAGTGCACAGTTTCTACGAAAGACTGGATTTGGGTGAAACTCTGTTTCCAGATTTGGATAGAGCTACAAGCACATTCAGACATTTCATATATCAATAATGACTGGAGAATCTCTAGTATATGGGAATTATCGAGGCAATTGGTAGTCGATTGATAGTAAATACAAGAGGTTTTGTTCGTCTTTACTTGGGTAAGTTAGAAAATTATGACGATCTTGTTTGCACAATCAACAACTAATTGAACTTAAACGTTATGTTAAATCCATATAATTACGTACATGAGGTGATTCCACTGGTCTTCTTTTTCCTTTTCATAGACTCACAAGGCATTATAATTGGCTCCTCTCGAGTTGGTGGCATTGCAGGTTTATACATTTGGTGTCACATTTAGAAATTCTTGGCCAATGAGTTCCCTGCACCGTCGAATAATTATTTAGTGAATACCAATTACCTTTTTATTTCATTTGATGTTTAGCTTTTTATTTCATGTTAACATTTTCGGCCAACGGCTTCTCCACCAAAGTGCATTTTTCTTTTGCGCAGTATTAAGCTTTGTTTGTCCTTACTATGCATGCTTGAAGTATACTGATTGCAAAGTGCTTAAAGAATGCTGAGTCATTGCACACATAATATTCACAGCATCATGTGGAAGTTGCGGGGAACCTCTGCAGTACTTCTTGACTTTACTTGCTTTTTATTTTAACAAAAAAGTGGAAAAGAAAACCCACTTGCAATAGAGATGCTCCCAGTCCTTGCTTTTTCTATTGTGCGCGCTCGAACGCGTAATTTCGTTAGCATTATACGGAAGGTGCGTGCCACCTCCACAGGTGCTTTGGTTGAACTTTGAAATCAAGCACGACTTGAATGGACTTGCTTTTCCATTAATAAATGGAGTCTTTAGGGAAATGTAATGGGAACGTGAAGCGAGCAGGACACCAAAATTACGTTGCTGCATGCTAAAATGGAAGGGTAAAGTTGTGTGAAGCACAAGCTATGCGAGGAATTTGGGAAAATTGGTGTGGCTGAGCAGGGAATTTTTGGAATTGAGTAGTGAATTACGGTAGAGATTGTGGAGGATTGACGACAACAGTTCCAAAGCTAACTTAAAGGCTTGGACAAATGCATTTTCAGCATTTGCTCTTCACCGGTATCTGTAATGAAACCCCGGGGCACCCCAATGAAAAATCCTTGTCGACATGATTTATGCTAGATTATCCGTAGCTCTCACTCGTAGTGGGCCGACCTTGATCTATTCACTTTGATGAATGTCGTGCTAAATTCTATTCATTTGTTGATCACTTAATTTTAGGAAACTATTCGCAATTTGTCCTACATCAACCAATAAACTTTTGAGATTTTCAAAGGAGGGATTTTACATAAAGAAATTGCAACTATATCTAGATAACTGTTTACACGAACAAATACAATATCACTTCATATATGGAATTAGAGTCTGGAAAGCTTCCCGATAGAGGTGTGAGCTCTGAATCGGCGGAGGCTGTGGTGCATGAGGGAAATAATCAACGTCTTACATCTATTTTTCTGAATTGAGGGAATTTTCTCCCATGGTCACGAGCTGTAACTATTGCGCTTGGAGGCCGATCGAGGCTTGGACATATTACTGGGCCTGATGAAAGTCATCCAAATTTTGAAGAATGGCAAGCAAGCGATCATAGCATTATGACTTGGATCTTCAACTCAATAGAGCCTAAAATCTATGAGATTTTTGCTTACTCAAATTTGGCCAAAACGTTGTGGGATTCGTTGTCTGAGGTGTATGGTCAAGCCAATAATGCATCTCGAATCTTTGAGCTTCAACAAGGTCTTGCTACCTCTAGGCAAGGTGCAAATCAATCATTCACTGAACATCTAGGGAATATAAAAAAACAGTGGGATGAACTCCGTCAATACAGACTTGCAACCCAGAATGTGCGTGACTATGTGCAAAGGGAAGAACAAGATAGAATTTTTTATCTCTTGGCAAGCCTAAGGCCGGAGTTTGAAGACACCAAATGTGACATTCTTATGAGGCCGCAATTGCCATCCTTTAATACCATTTGCTCCATAATACAAAGTGAAGAAACAAGGAGGAGAGTCATGCATTCTGACTCGATTGTGGCACCATCAACAGGCTCATTAAAACACTTTGCAAACACTGTTAGTTCCAATGCTAGGCAAAGTGATGGTGGTACTCATTTGTCAAAGGGAAAGGAAAGAAGCCTCTTCATTTCCATTGCGATCATTGTGATTGAGATGGGCGCATTCCAAGGAATGATGTTGGATTCTACATCCTCAACTGTGTCCAAATAAGGACAAAGGTTCGGACGCTAAGATAGCAATTCAAGGGAATACCATAGACTTCCAATCCAAGTTGGAGTCTCTAGCACTGCAGGTTCAGCAACTACTTTAGACACATGGTTCGGGTCTCTCTGGCACTGAATCCGTAAATTTGGCCAAGACTTCTGGTAATATTAGTGCACTTTCTGTTCAGTCTAGAAATCGATTTATTGTTGATTCTGGTGCCTCAGATCATATGTGTAATTCCCCACATATTGTATCCAATACTATTACTAGCTCTTTGTATCCACTGATCACAGTAGCTAATGGAGTGCAAGTGCCAACTCAAGGTGTTAGGCAACTGAATGTGCTTTTGAAAAAAAAAAAAAAAAACTGAGGCTTTATTGATTCCAGGATTATCTTCTAATTTAATATCTGTGAGCAAATGTACTAAACAATGGAATTCTAATGTAATTCTTACTCCACAAAAGGTGTTGTTCCAGGATCGCAATACCAAGAGGATGATTGGTGAAGGACAACTTCAGGATGGCTTGTACACCTTAGATTTGCATGGCAAAGCATTGGTGGCTAGGAAGGGGAATGTGGATACCTCTCGTCTATGGCATTGGCACATGGGTCATCCTTCAGATTGGGTGTTGCAGTCCTTAAACATGTCTTTGACTCATGATTCTAGTAGTTATGATCCATGTCACTTTGCTAAGCAACATAGGTTGCCTTTCCCTAAACATTTGCATAAATCAACTGAATTGTTTGCTTTGGTACATTCAGACATTTGGGGATATTCTCCTGTTGATTCTAGAGAGGGTTTTCAGTATTTTGTTACCTTTATTGATGATAAGTCAAGAGCTACCTAGCTTACCTTCTTAAGTACAAAAGTGAAGTGCTTACAGTTTTCCAAGATTTTTGCAATATGGTGAGTAATCAATTTAATACTTCTGTGAAGGTTCTTCGTACCGACAATGGTATGAATACACCAATCAAACATTTCAGGATTTTTTGCGAAGCAAGGGTATTATTCACGAGACAACATGTGTGGGTACTCCACAACAGAATGGAATAGCTAAAAGAAAAAATCGTCACCTACTAGAGGTCACCCGGGCCTTGTTATTCTTTGTAGATTTGTCTAAATCCTATTGGGTAGATGTAGTTTTGACTAGTTGTTATTTAATTAATAGACTCCCTAGTCGAGTGTTAGGGTATATAACTCCTCTGGAAGTGTTGTATGGGCGAAAAGTTGATATATCTCACTTGAGGATTTTTGGGTGTGTCTGCTATGTTCACTCTCAAACGGTGGAAAGCTAGATCCCCGTGCCAGGAAATGTGTGTTTGTTGGTTATTCATATGTCAAGAAAGGCTACAAGTGTTATTATTCTTACACAAAGCGTATCTATATTTCTCGGGATGTTGTATTCGATGAAACTCACATGTTTTTTCCTAACAAGAGCCACATTCAAGGGGAGTGCACAGATTATTATAAGAAGCTTTCCTATGAATTTGCTCCTGTTCTTATGGATGTTAATGGGACCGGTGAAGCCAAAGTCAACAATGGGGGTGTTGAAGCCAATAATGGGAGCTATGATTCAAGTCATGAATTTGTAAAACAAAGTGCTTCGGGTCACGAATCTGTAGATCAAGAAAATTTAGAAGTGGGTCAAGAGATTTGAGGCAATTGTTGTTCCAGAAGCTGAACCTAGAATTTCCACTGACGGGCTGATTGATGAAAGGGCAACGGATGTAATTCCGTTATGAAGATCATCTCATGTCACTAGACCCTCAACTCGACTTCGAGATTTTACTAATTATTATTCGGTGCAACATCCCATTCAAAAATTTGTTGGATATGACAAATTATCTCACAATTTTTGAGTTTCTTATCTGCTATTGAAGAACAACAGGAACCTCACAACTATGAGGAAGCAAGGGAAAAAACCATCTGGGTTGATGCAATGAAGGATGAACTTCAAGCTTTAGATCAAAATCATACTTGGGAACTTGTACAACTTCCAAGAGGGAAGAAGACAGTTGGTTGCCGATGGATCTATAAGATCAAATATAATAGTGATGGATTAGTTGAAAGGTATAAAGCGAGGCTGGTTGCAAAAGGATACACTCAAACATATGGTATAGACTACAAAGAGACATTTGCACCTGTGGTTAAAATGAACATTGTGCGCATTCTTATGTCAATAGCTGTTAATTGTGGATGGTCCTTGTTCCAAATGGAGATTTGGAGGAGGAGGTTTATATGGATCTTCCTCTTGATCACCCCTTGCATAATAAAGATGGAACTATTTGTAGGTTGAAGAAGGCCATATATGGTCTCAAGCAATCACCTAGAGCTTGGTATGGTAAACTAAGTGCCGCACTCATCGAGGTTGGATTCAAAAGAGGGACAACAGACTCGTCAATGTTCACCAAGGCGGATGACAAAGGTATAGTTGTTGTACTTGTTTATGTTGATGATATTGTGATTACAGGCAATAATCAACCTAGAATCGAAGCACTTAAGTGGCATTTGAGCAAGGAATTTGATATCAAAGACCATGGCAAATTGGGGTACTTTTTGGGTATTGAGGTGGCGAGATCTCACAAAGGATTATTTTTATCTCAGAGAAAATATGTCATGGATTTGTTGAAAAAGACTGGGAAGTTGGGAGTTAAACCGGCCAACATTCCTATGGAGTATAATAGTAAGTTTATTTCATATGACACTCCATTACATGATGTTGGGCAGTTTCAGTGACTTGTTGGACGGTGTATTTATCTGACTATCACTAGACCTGACATAGCACAGACTGTTAGTTACATAAGTCAATTTATGCAGAAACCAACTTGAGGGCATATGGAGCTAATAAATCATCTACTACGGTATTTGAAGGCCACACCTGGGAAGGGAATTTTAATGAAAACTAATGGTCACACGGAACTTGTTGGCTACACTGATGCAGATTGGGCCGAGAACCCTGTAGACAGGAAATCTACTACTGTCACGCTCCGATCCTCGGGCACGCACACATCCTTCCACTTGGTCGATTTTAGAATGCGATATCCCAGGACTATATATCGCCAACCCATTCATTATTTAAGAACATGCGGAAGCAGTTATAAATCCCCAAACAATAAAACAATGGGATATAAAAGCAAGGCCACATTTTCATATTAAAAACTCATAACCACACTTTTATACATAGCATAACAGGCTTTCATTAAACTTCACAGTACTATTCACCAAGTTCTAATTTAACAAATCTACAAATATTCACAAGGTTTTCAAAATGAGGGAGGTCTCAATCCTTCTACAGGTCGTACTCAAAATCATCCTCTTCACCCTCCTCTGATTCTTTGCCAGGCTTTTCCTGGGATCCTCCTCTTGAAGATCTTCCACCTAAGGGTTTGAAATTGTTTTTTTACAACAACCAATGAGACTATGTCTCTGCGAGTTCTACCCCCTAAGACTCGATTAGAAAACCAATACACCACCAAGTTACCTAGCACAACACGAGTCAGATGACTTACCTTGGCATCAATTTCCAACCTGCAATTTAAGGTTATGCATATATGCCTCATCTATTGCATTTAAACAATCAATCAAGTCATAACCACTAGATCAACTCATTGATCAATCGACCTAGTCGATTCACAAGTCAGTTAGACCATCTCTGGGTCACTTCACTTCCCCTCATCACACCTCCAGTAGTACACTTAGTCACAGAGCTTCATTAATGCTCTCGGGCGTTACTTCTGCCAAGGTGACGTGTAATGGATAGTACTTGTGCGTTCTTTAAGGCGTCGTTTTCACCAGTGATATCCTCCATCACCGAACCACGTATGTCCATACTGCTGCATGTAATAGACAGCACTCGTGCGTTCTTTAAGGTGTCGTTTTCACCAGTAACATCCTCCATCACCGAACCACGTATGTCTCATTACACCGTTCCTAATTGGTTTCAGCCTAGAATTTCCCAATTCACTTTCACAGTTCCCTCTGCTTTACAGCTCATCAATGCTAAATAGTCATACTCGGCCATCAACCAATCCATCACTCAAATTCCTTCAATTTGGGATAAGTCCCTAATTTGCACAATCAATTCAATTTCACGCAATATAGATCTCAAATAAATAAGCAGATTACACCACGACAATCAGCACAAAATTCCAGTCACCGGCCATCCCGGGTGAATTTTCAAAAAAATAAATAAATAAATAAATAATTTCGAAAAATAAATAAATAAGATAAATTATATTTAGCACAATATAAAGCTCAATTAAATAAACGGACTACACCACGATCATCAGCATAAAATCCTGGTCACTGGCCATCCCAATTGAATTTCCAGGAAATAAATAATTAAATAAATTAATTTCGAAAATTAATATTTAATTCCTAAAAATTCCTTTTAGGCCCGAATTGCTTAAATAATGGGATGGGAAAAATCCCAAGATGCATTCAATAATTAATAGGACATGTCTACCTACTAATTACACCATCAATTTATATAACATGCATCGATGAGTCTCTAATTTAATTATTTTAATCTAATCTATTCACCTAATTGCAATTAATTAAATTTAATTAACCCTTAGGCATATTAGTCTACTAAGAAAGCATTAGTGAGTAAAACTCACTTGCACTAAACGAAGGCCGGGACACCGAGACGACGACGCAACGGCAGCCGAACTTGGGCCGGGCCAAGAACTTCGCAAGTCTGAAGAAACTTTGGACTTCAAGATTGGGCTGACTTCTTTAATCACTTGGGCTTGAAAATACTGAATTGTGGGCTGCTTGCTGGGCCAGAATTAAACTGAAAATGGGCTCTCTTTGGGCTGAAATGAGCCAAAATCTTGCTGGGCTTCAATTCTATGATGGACTGGACTGGACTGATCGAGCACGGATTGACGTGGGCTGCTCAACTAATTCGGTTGAGGAAAAGAATTGAAGAAATTGGGGCAGCTTCGGTCTTCACGGACAACAATGGACGAGGAAGCAGCTTGGGGTCTTCAATTCGGTGGAGTGTTGACCGTGGGAGCTGCAGCTTGGACGCGTGGCTGCTGCGGGATTTCGGTGTAGAAGCAAAATCAAGATGGAGCAGCTTCGACGTCGTTGGCAGCTTGCGAGAAGACACGGAGCAACAATCCGTTGGACGTGTGGCGAGCTGGGAATTTCGGTGTTGCAGCTGGCGGAACACCGAAATTGCAGTGGTCCAAGACGAGGGGAGGGCTTCAATCGAGTGTTGACCGAGTGGGGTTGTAGGCGCGCAAACCGGTGAAGCTGAAATCAAATTGCTGCCGACAAAGCCTAGTGGAGGATGCGGCTTTGATCTTCGGTGCAGCTGTTCTTCGGTCCAATCTTCAATGGACTCCTCTGGGCGTGCAAGGATGTGAAGATGGCCGTGTGGATGAAGGACAACACATCAATGAGTCAACAACTCAGCTTTGTTGGACTCTTTTGTGGACCGAATTTGGCAGAGAAATGAAGCTCCGTGGATGAAGATGGAGTCCTCGCTGGGTTGTTTCCAAGGAGCTCCGGGGAATTGAAAAATAAAATGGAGACGTGCGTAGGAGGGGATAGGGACGGCAAGCAATTGGAGAGCAGCTGGATTTCTAGCTCAAGTAGACTAGAATAGAGCTTAAAGTCCACATCTCTATTCACCCAATTTAATGCAATGTCCCCATAATTCTTTCCACAACTTAAATTCCACAAAAATATCCAAATTGAAGTCCAATTTCTAGCCCCATTTCAAATTCCGAATTTCACCAATTAAATTCAATCTCCTCACTCAATTTCCCAAATTGAGGCCCAATTTCGACAAAGAAAAATCCCAAATAATTTTCTATAAATCCACGACACACAAAGGCTCGGCCGAGAGTCCAATTTTCCATTAATTTAGCCAATCTGAATTTCCGTTGATTTTCTGCAACGTCCTAACCCATTTTCCGTAAAAATCTCGATACCTCCGAAAAATCTTCTGAGACTGAGTTGACATTCCTAAAATAGCTTGTGACACCACCGAACTTTCAATTTCTGAAATCTGACTCAAATTGACGGTTAATTTCACTCCGACGAGTTTTTAGTGTGACCTAGACTACCAGATAGTTTTCAGAACTTTTCAGGGCAATTGACTCGTGGTCGATTTTTTTCGAGCCACAATGAACCCACTCGACACATTGGCGACTCTCGATTGTAGTGAAAATCTCGAGGGCTCGATTACAAACACAAGGTACCAAAACGACAGAAAAATCAAATTAGTGTCGGTCAACGAGAATTTTTCAATTTAGTAGAGTCACCCACGATCGGTCACACATCTCAGTCGAGCCAACCTATCTCTGATCTCAATTTGATTTTTAACTGTGCCATAATGACCTCTCAAGATGAACACGGTCAAGAAGCCGATTCCTGGTCGAATTCTCAAGTCTATTGCCTTAAAATTCTTTAATAGCTTATCCAGTTAGCCTAGTTATCTCGAGAGTGATCACTCTGAGAACAACCCTATAGACGCGTCAATGAAATGCCTGATTAATTCAATAGAAAACAGTACTAGAAATTCTAGATGTCACAACTATAGGGTTTTGTACTTTTGTGGGAGGAAACATTGTCACTTGGAAAAGCAAAAAACAAATGGCGGTTGCTTGTTCAAGCGCAAAGGCAGAATATCAAGCCATGGCTACTACTACTAGAGAAATTGTGTGGTTGAGACTACTACTTCAGGAATTGGGTTGCGATTGCGTGACCAAGCCTACAAAGTTGTTTTGTGATAATCAGGCTGCAACTCATATAGCTTCAAATCCAGTGTTTCATGAAAGGACCAAACATATAGAGGTGGATTGCCAATTTGTGAGAGAAAAGGCACAAGATAAGACAATTGAGACCCCGTACATTCGGAGTGAGGATCAATTGGCCGATGTTTTTACCAAAGCGTTACCCAAGGGAGTATTTCAAGAAATGATAAGCAAGTTGACCTCCGATGAGGTCTTTGGCTCAACTTGAGGGGGAGTGTTGGCGTGATTTTCTCTCCTATCTTAAGAAAGGAGATTTGTTAATATTGTATTCCTATAATTCTGAGATCTCTTCCTTTTTCTGATTTTATTCTAGTTGCTTGTTTCCTTAGTTGTGGCAACCTTTTATGTACATATTGGTGAACAATGGCAGATGCTCAATACAACAACAAAAAAAAAAAAAAAAAAAAAAAAAAAAAGAGAACAAAAGCTTTGTCCAAGGACGTAGGCACATTGCCGAACCTCGTAACCTTTGTGTCTTTTGTTTTTCTACAGATAATGACTCCTATGGTAGCAACAACGCATGATTTACCCTATGCCTATGGTCTATTTAGCAAGTATGCACCGTCGTGATGAAGGAAAAGCTGCTCTGCTTGGATATATCGAGTGAATCAAGAGAGAAAAATTCTGAATTCCCTCCCACTTCTTCTCGCGAAAGTTACAAAAATTTACTTGATTTTCCTCCCCTTACCCTCCTTCCCAGTACCCTGGAAAATCAAAGCATAAACATGGAAGGATGAAATATAGAGCAGCCTTGCTTTCTTCTCATAAGACTGTTTACCCCAATATGGCCTCGAGTTGATTAAATTCTTAATATATTCTAGCTAACTCGGATCATTATATATTCCTCGTACCTGCAGGAACACTGTATAAATGTAGATTGGCGTCATAACAGGAAAACTGGCTTTATCGAATATTAATTCGGGTTGGTTTGTGCAAAATGGCAAAAGTGATACATACGAGGGGCAAATTCAAATAAGAGAAAGCAGGCAACAACAATTTTTAAAATCCGGCTTTATTTAATTGACCAAAAAGAAATTACAGCAGCCTTTATTCATTTAATAAAAACACAACCAAAAAGGAGAACTTGGGTTTTTGTCATGGACTTATGCCACACCACGTACACGAAACCAAACTTGCCTAAATCATGAAATCCTTAATGTCATGCTCTAATATGTAGGACAACCAAAATAATTTTTTCGTGACAATAGTAGACCCCCATAAAACAATTGTCATGTCATCCTCAAAGCCTCGTCTTATATTTTTCCCGATCTTTGTACTTTATTTTCAAATGCCCAATGAGATATAGAAGTTGCTACGTGCCCTTTCCATTGAACTAAATCCCAACTTCCATTTTTCTCATCACTATAATCCCTGTGATAGTATAAAAGTGAGGAAAAGTATCAGAAAAGTCCTAAACATATTACATTAGTGCTAATTTTGACTTGATATTGCTAACGTAGACGTCGATTAGCTAAAGTGGCACGATTGTCACTGACATGGACGATTTTAATAATATTATAATATTTTAAAAATAAATATTTTCTTTTTCCTTTTCTTTTTTTCTTCTGCTACTTCTTCCTCTAGTCAGTCACCAAACGTCGCAATTGGCTACTGGCAGCCCTTGCCAGAGGCCGCAAAGGGGGCCTATGCTAAGCTGGCAAGGCTCACTGTCATCGGATCTAGCAAGGGTCGAGCCTCACCCACCCTCTACCTCGCGCTAGGCTAGCTAGGACTTGAGCCCTCACAAGCACGACCTCATAGCCTTTGGCAAGGGCTTGAGCCTCGCCATATCCAACAAGGGCAAGAGGAATCTATCTAGGCACATGGATATAGGAAGTCTAATCATTATCAACCAAAATGAACGAAGCATCTTTGGAAATTGGAAAGTTCAGGTCAATAGCTGCCACCCTCGTGGCCTTTGGCAAGGGCCACTAGTGGTTGGCAAGTTCAACCTCAACTTTGTTGGCACTTGCCTCTAGCCGGTCACCAAGGTCCAATGACTAGCTAGAGGAAGAATGAGGAGAAGGAAAAAGGATAAGAAAAGAAAAAATAATAATAAATAATAATTTTAAAAAATATTTAGATATTATTAAAAGTTGCCTACGTTAGCGCTAACTATGTCATGTCTGCTAATAGGCATCCATATCAACAATATTCGGCTAATATTAGTTCAAAGAACTAAATTGACACCAGGTCTAAAAGGTTTTGGACTAAATTAACATTAATATAATAAGTTTATGACTAAATTGGCATCAATACAATAAGCTTAGAACTTTTCTAACACTTTCCCCCCGTAAAAGTGCAGTTTGACTTTAAGTTTTGCAACATAAAACCTAAAGTGCAGGAAGTCCCGAGCCTTATTACCACTTAAATCAAGGTTACCCTCTCACCCAAGTCACTTTTGTCTCTCTCTTTAAATTTATAATTTGCAACATTTTACATAGCACATGTAGAAATTCTAGCCAAAGAGTTCTCCACGATCGAATAATTGTTCAGTGATACTTTTTATCTCATTTTTTTATTGAACTCTTTATTTTAAGTTGACGTTCTTATTTTTCTTAGCTTTTAGTAAAGATTATCATTTAGTTAATGGTATTTGTGATCGGTGACTGGATACTATGAACCGACTATATTACGAGAACATTACTTTGACCAATTTTATTGTTACACAATATTCCATCACAACGAATTGCTTTTTCTTTTTCTAAAGTAGAAGTTATTTGGTTATCGTGTTTAATATATTGCCTCAAATTACAAATAGAAGAAAAAAATCATACAAGGATGACTGTTACATGTTTTGTTATGGAAGAAACAAACATATGCTTCTAGCAAAAAAAAGAAAAAGAAAAAGAAAAAGAAACTAACATGTGCATGTAATAAAATTAATTCAAATAGTGAGAAAGTGAACAAAAAGGCAAAATTAAACACGGAACTGACCAAAAAAAAAAAAAAAACACGGAGACTCATACCCCCACCCCCTCCCCAAAAAAAAAAAAAAAATTACGGAGATCCTGTGCTTTTGGTAAGCTGGTTGGGATTGGCAACTGGGGATTTAAGTTAATAGAAATGATTAACTAGTACCCCCATGATTTCAATTCACAATATGCTACAGAATAACCCCCACAATCAAACCTCCCATTTATCTATTAGCTAGTGATGAATGGTTTCAAGGTCAATTCAGGTACCACTTGAATCTTGAAACTGATAATCTACCCTATTGGAATCGGTTCCCTGACTTTTTAGACTTAAAACTTACCTTACATATCCTGAAACTTGGAACCTACCTTGTCTATCCGTTTCTAAGAGTCATCTCTAAGATTTACTTGAGAATCGGCCAACTTCATTTTTCTTTTTTTTTTTTTTTTTTTTTTTTTTTTTTTTTTAGTTAAACAAAATGAAAATAAATGCAACAATAAGAATCCCCATCTGTCAATAGCAAAAATCCTTAAAGATGAACATATAATATTAAATAAATAATAAAAAGTTCAGAACACATAACATAAAACCTAAATTATAGAAATTTATATGTTCCTAATTAAGGATCAGGAGCCGAACTATACAATATTGATCCAATTTTTTTGGAATCGATAACCACAAAAATCTAGAAATAGACTGGTTTCTATGGCCCGTTTATTTTCTCTGTGATTCTTTCATTCCATGTTTCTTCATTTTTTAAAGTGGGAATAATGCTACCTACCTAACCATAAATAGTTTCACCTTAAATAGAATATTTTTTAATTGCAATGTAATCTTTCCATACAGTGAATTGATATTTTAAGAGCAATCTTTCTGAATGAAACTTATGTTATACTTAAGGGATTACAATTTATTTTCATTGAATGGAATTTTCATTTAACTTCTATATGTTATGCCAGTCTAATTTTCTCAGTGATGCTTTCATTCCATGTCTCCATTTTTTTAAATGGGAATAAGCTAACTTATCCATATATAAGTTTCACATAAAATATAATATTTTTTAATTGCGACGTAATCTTTCCATAAAGTGAATTGATGCTTTAAGACCAATCTTCCTGAATGAAAATAATGTTAAAGGATAAAAAATTTATTTTTATTGATCAGATATTGTATAGTTATTTATTTTTAAATTCTAGTCAAACTTGTGATAAAACGAATGTATGTAAATTTACTTGCAATGTACATTTGTTTTTAGCCATTTACAAATGTAGAATAAATAATTCCACACTTGTAATTTGTATTTGGAATTCAAAGTTAATAAATTATTGCATTTGTGGAGTAACAAATCTATAAAATAAACTTGGTTGATTGTGTGCAACTCTTCTTCAGATTTAATATTTGTGATAAATATATTAAAAAGAAAGGTTGTGCAACAAGCTAAAAATTAATTCAAGGCGAGATGTAGAAGTGACTGGGATGAAGGCGTAATGAGAAGCAACCTAAAAGCATGATGTGGCATAGAAACTCTAGTTTGGGAAATAGTTTTAAAAGAGATCTATTTAATGAATTAATTTTATAGAAAGATCCATCTTGGATAAATAAATAAATAAATAAATAAAGTCGTAGAAAGATTCTCTTACCGATATGGTTAGCATGTTCTCTTTTATTACTCGTTTAGATTATTCGATTTTAACATCTTTCAGTAGTTGAGATTAACAAGATTTTACCTTTTTTGATAAAAAAATTAACAAGAAAAATTATCCAAAAAATCCTAAATATATTATACGGCGGCTAACTAAGTTTTCAATTGTACCAAATTAATTATAAACCAATTATATGACAGTCAATTTAATCATAAACCTTTCAATTTAGTTCTCAACATTTTGACTATATGTTAATTTAATCTTAAACCTTTTAATAATTTGTTTTTTTTGGTGACCTTAAACCTTTTAATAATTTGTTAATTTAGTTATTCCGGCCAATTTTGACCAGAAAGTGTTGACTAGGACGTGGCAGCCTAGTCAACACTAGTCCTCCTACATGGACACCCAAGACTAGTGAGGGGCAACCTTTGTCAAGCCTCACTTGAAACCAGGAATGTCGATCCTTGTCAGCCTTCAAAGACCTCGCCTTTACAAGGGTGAGCCGCTTAGCCAGTGAGGTTGACTCTTGCTAAATCTGGCAAGAGTAAGCTCGCCAACCATCATGAAGGCCTAGCGACTAGTGGTAATAAGAAAACAAAAAATTAAAAAATATTAAAATTTTTGTAAAAATCAATATATCCGTGCCGGTAGTGTTATGTAAAATCGCTAGAATTCACGTTAGTGATTTTCAACCAAAATTAGTCTAATGGATTATATTGGCAAATTGTCAAAAGGGTTATAACTAAATTGATCAAATTGAAATATTTATGACTGAATTAACATAATTGTAATAGGTTTAAGATTTTTATGGTAATTTTCTCATACATTTATATATGATAATTATCAATCTAAATTGGGCAATGTAATAAACACAATTCATGTTGATTTCCATGTATTCCCCATTTTATAGTCTATATACGGTGCAAGCGTTTCCAAATCGTGAGGGCCAACTATAGGACATCCATTTTGTCTATACCTATATTTGCAGCAAAAAACAAAAATAAGATGGAAATATTCAATTCCATATCATGTGTAATTGCATAGAGCAATATCTGTGATCTGGATACTACGCAAATAGCGTACATCGTATCATAATCAATGGATGGCATATTTACATCACATGGACCTCTTGATCCCCACATTTTGATTATATGAACTTGAAATGAGTTCGGATGAAAACAAGGATACAATATCAAAGCAACTGTGAAAGCTAACAAAGAGTAATTAATGGACTAACAAATTAGCGCTTACTCAAAATAGTTTGTCACTGCATTGGACTGACCAGTGGCACCTCGAAATCGTCGGCCACAATCTCAATAGGACCCATTGATGGTTGCGGCTCTTCACGCACCGAGTTGACCAATCTTTTGTCCCTCATTAGGCGTGACCTAAAGTTTCAGGCTAGATATTTTCAAGCCTGAATCATCTCAGGATGGACTCAAAATGATAATTAGTTATATATCAGGTGGGAGCAGGTTTAAGCCCGGCCCGATGTCAAAGTCTCCCCTTCTGTTGTTTCTAAAACCTAATTATTAATTTTGTTTCAAGACCCAAGCATGCAATCACCATATAATTAACACAATATACTTTAAAAATAAGGATAAATACCACCAAAAAAAAATTCTAAATTATGTCCACTATATTACTAATACTCCGAACTTTTTTTTGGATCACCAAAAACCTTAAACTTGTCTACTGTGACACAATTCCCTCAGTATTTTTTATGTTACAAAAAAACCAAATTGCATATATACGTGAGACATATACCTTCTATTTCAATTATATCATAGTATGTTTATCACACTGATGTAAGTTTATGATATTTTATGACACCAAAAAAAATGATATAATTGTATCACAATGGGAAGTTGAGGGTTTTTGATGATATAAAAAAATTGGGATATTTTATGTCACAATTTGCATTTTTTTTTGGTGATATTAATCATAAAAGTTAAAGACAGTTGAGCTTATTCGCTATACTCTTAGCCACTTTTCCGAATCCTGTCCCTCCGGTGTTTGTTGCCTTCCGCAAGTTTTCTTTTGAATTTGAACATGAATATTTAATTCTATCTAAACTCTTTTTTTACTCTTAACTGTTTTAAAGATATTTTTAATTCCTTGAATATGTATGGGCCAGTGTGGGCTTTCCATGTCTTTTGGGCCCAAACCCAATTGAGCTCAAGCCACTTATGAAAAATATTGAGAGAGAGAGGATGCCATCCATTCAAAATCGCTGAAAATAATAATAATTTAACTGCATCAGAACTCTAGTGTGAGTGCGTGCATATTTGACTTTATATTTCAAATCCCAAACTCCATCACCGACTGTGCGGAAAATAAGATAATCAGTCAAAACCAATCAATTCATGTGCCTCGCTACCTGTCCAGCACAATGCAGCCTGTTACCTGTATGATCTCAGGATTCAAATCACCCCCTTGACAAAACAAGGAGCTACAGAGTCTTTCTTGGGGGGCGACCTGGGCTTCAAATTGCAACACGAGCCAAGCTGAAAATGGCCGACGCGAAAATCACAGCCTGTCTTCTCGGGGTCGTGGTCGCGTTTTTATCGTGCGCCGAGGCGACGAATTACACAGTGGGAGGTTCTGAGGGATGGAAGATCCCTTCTAGTGCCGGCACGTATTCCGACTGGGCGAGCCAACACACGTTCGAGGTCGGCGACGTTCTAGGTGAGTTGGAAATCGGTTCTCGCCCGACATTAATCTTTTGAATTGATGTATATTTATGAGTGCAAAGTATGCATGATATCTAAATTTATGTCGAAGAAGAAGATCCAGAACTATGGCAATTTCAGTTCGTGCACCTTTTGAGCTTGTTTTGTAAGTAGATCTCTCATCAGAAAGTGATACGACGTTTGAGCATAGATCTGGTCAACATGTCAAGAAATGAAAGGTTTGAATGTGATCAGACCAATCCATCTCTGCCCCTGATCTGGGGTACTTGCGTTGACCATGATTGATAAGCTTTCACTCTTTGATGCTCCTGATCCTTCAATTCTTTTCCCTTTTTTTTGGGGCAGTGTTCGATTTCGACTCGAGCGACAACGACGTTGGGGACGTGACCAAGGAAGACTATGACGCCTGCAACACCGACTCCCCAATCACAGTCCTGTCCACCTCTCCGGCTAATTACTCCCTGGATACCGCCGGCGACTATTACTTCCTCTGCACCACCGCAGGTCACTGTTCCCAGGGTCAAAAGCTGGCCATCACCGTCACAGAGCCTCCAAGCGGCCCGACCTCCAGCCCGCCGGGATCCCTGCCGCCGCCATCCCCCACCACTGGCGCAACCACATCTCCGCCAAGTGTTGGCTCGTCTCTCGGTATTGCACGTCTAGTCCTGCTTGTGTCCATTCTCATGGGCTTATTGTGTTAGCTCTTCTCTTAGATAGAGTTGGAAATGTTGGTACATTGTGAGATGCTGTTGCAGAAGACATAGCGGGTGAATTCATTGCCTTTCTTTGGAATAAGACAGTGGCATTCGTGAGATAGAAATAATCAATAAGCAGTATGGAGAATCTTGAGTTGGATTGAGTCGGTCCTGGATCTTGATTTATGTCGCCATTTGGCTTGTTGATGCAAAGAGAACACGATGACAGGAGGTATTACTACAAATTCGAATTTAATTTACTAGAACTTCTTAAGATACTATACAATAATACAATAATGAAATTTGCTGACATGAAATTACTAATTTATTTTGACAAGTACCATCAAATAAGAAGACTTTATCATTCACCAATCAAAAGATGTTGCGGATTTATAAGATTTTCGATACATAAAAGCATCGTCGACACCATTCAATCAGCACATCCATCGTTGAATAAATTGATGAGAGCTCTAATCTTTAATGAAGATTTCAGCAACAAAGTCAGACAACAAGAGAATACTTAGCATGCATACATACATACATACATACATACATACTTTAGCTTGATAGCTTAATTTTTTTTTGTTTTTTTTGGTGAGATAACTTATGGTTTGAGCCTATCACAGAATTCTCTGAGACCGAGAGGAACAACGATGAATTGGTTAGCAGCTTCCCTTGCGAGGAAACTACTAGTCTTTTGCTAAACGTAGTCGCTCAAGCAATATTAGCAAATGCTTCTTTACGATTACTATCGGTGGCGACCAATGGGCCGGCCCTGCCGGACAAGAGACGACCACGCTTGGACCACAGCCCGGCCCATTCGTCTGACCACGGCTGGGCTGGGCCAACCCAACATGGACCTCGTCCCGTGCTGGCCAATCAAGTCAAATGGGCCAGTCCCGCCTATCGACATCTCTAATTAGAACGTTACCAAAAGACCTTGACCCACACGCCATGTCATTCACGCGGATCATCCGAGTCAGATAGCCCTTATATGGTTGATCAGTTCGACGAACCATTAAAATATTTTCAATTTTTGAACTAATAGTAATCAACAGACACGTGTCTGCAAAATAAAAATCTGCTTTCCAATATTTGCATAAATTTGGAGAAAAATATGAGAAAGTAATGTAGAGTGAGGGAATGGAACTAACAGGCAGTAACCAAGTTTGCTAAAATAACTCAGTAACCTTCAATAATAAAAAAATTTAAGAGTTAAAACTTTTATGCGAGAGGCCACGCAAGGAAATATATGGCAAATTGACAATTGATAACCTAAAGTTCCACACTAATCGTTCCGTTCAATGCATCGAATACGAGGCAACCGGCCCAACTCGTGGAATTATACAGAACACGACATGCTGTGATAAGTGGTTTTCAATTTCAACACAAGAGCCAACGCATCCGAACCAAGCAACACTAGTATCTTCTAACCAAGCACACTCTAAAATTGGTTTCAATTTTTCATTATAATGAACATAGCTCAAAGTGTGGAGAATTTGCAAGAAGTTGATGTAGGGGTGAATACCTAGGTGGAGCCTGATAATTTTCTAGAAGTATCTTCGAAATTGGATGCTCTAAATTTTTACTAAAAAGTCCAAATTATGCACACTATAACACATTTATCTTGAATATTATTTTGTGACATCAATAACTCCAAACTATGTCCATTGTGACACATTTATCCTAAAATTTTTCTCAGGATATCAAAAACACCAGACTTATGTTTGGTGACACACTTATCATTTGTTAGATTCTATCAAGTGTTTTTTTTAAGCCAAAACAACGTCATATTTATTTCACTTAAGCCATATAAGCGCCATGTAAACACTAGTTGTCTTCCATTGTCCATGTAGGAAAATGTTTAATGATGCTCATTGATGGAACCTTGACAGAGGTCACACAAGTACAAGTTTAGGTTTTTGGTATAACAAAAAAATTTATAATTTGGAGTTTTTGATAATTTTTCCCTTGATTAAACTACCTTCAACTTGAGACTTGTCGAAATTAGGAAAAAGAAAAAGATAATGGAATGATACATTGTGTTGACATCCGATGACCACTGTCGAAATCTCACATATTGCTTTTGGCAATAGAATTTATATGCTCCAATTATGAGGTTAAGCAATTTAAAGGTTCTAAACCCACTTGCATATGAAAGGAGACGTTGAAAAAGCCTCTTATTGGGCTTACACATGAGAATGATGTGAAAAATGTCTCATATCACTTGGCATAGGGATTTAAATGCTCTTTTTATATACATATGATCTCATTTCACTTTTTAGCATTAGTGTTTCGATTGGACATCCTCACAGCCAAATTGCCTAATCCTAAGAGCGGTGGTCTTCAAATGGAGTTGATGGCACGACACAAGATTTCAGGACTCCACGACAGCTAGCGATGTTTTGTGGCGTTGACCCCAAAAATACATTAGCCTGCTTCCTCGCTCTCATTGCTTCTTTTATCTCTTCCATCGTTACGATTTCTTCTTTTTTTCTTAGAGCTTTTTCCTTTTATTTCAATGGGATTAGGCTTTTGTACTGTTTAAATACAAATTTGACGCTTATGGACTTCACGTAGCAAAATCGATTCCCAAAAGTCTAAAAGATTTGCCCAACTGGTCGATGCTCCGAGGACAGATTCATTCCATTGCATCACACTAAAAATAATGCGTTACGAAGGCTCCTTGTTTAAAATAATTAATTAACGAGAAATGAATAATTTAAGCACGATTGCTTGTATTGGATAATGTAATTAATTAACGAAAAATATTTTCATAATTGACAATAATTCATCTTATTATTTTTTTGAACGATGATAATATTTTTCGTTTGTTCATTTTTGTATATGGTATAAGCAATTATGTTTTTAAAAGATACTTTTTGAAATCATATATTTTCGTAAAATATATGAAGTATAAAAAACTAAAAAAATTTCCCCTCTAAAATACAATCAACGTGAAAGCCCCACGTCATCAACATCCTACGGGAGCACCGAGCTTCTGCTGACCCGACCCGTTCCACCTGTCGCATATCCAACGGTGGGGGCTCCACCAAGGGGTCAACGCAATGCACGACTGTGATCATTCCACGAACTCCTGTAATTTTTCTTTTTTTAGTGAGAAACGATTCTATAAAAGTTGGTGCCCTGGATGCTCTAAGAGCAGAGAGGGGTGTTCAAATTCAAAAACAGAGAGGCTAATGGCAAGGCATTCGAATGGTTGTACTTTTGCGGCGGCCGCTATGGTGAGGGCGATTATGACTTTGCTATTGGGATCTGCCGCGTAGACATCTGCGTCGCCGCCTGAACATCCGAAAGGGACGGTGACTTACACCGTGGGAGACGTCATGGGGTGGACCATACCCGCAAGCGGGGTGGCTGCGTATCAAGCATGGGCTAGCAGCAATACCTTTGGAGTCGGAGACAATTTAGGTAGGCCGAGAAATGACATTTTAGTATAAAATTGAATAACATTTACTACACCGGATAGCATCCTATATGCAAGAGACTCATAAAATGTTCGGCTTTATTGTTGTGGTTGCAAATGGCACGTCAGAAGGCCAATCCCTCTTGCTAAGAACTTGAAGATAGAAGAAGCAATTTCCAATGCTCATTAGAAAGAAAAAAAAAAAAATTGAATTTCGAAAGTTTCATCTCTTTTCAATGTCATAAATAAAATATATAACTTTTGAAAAATAGTCAATATTACTTATATGGATATCCTTTTGACGTTTTTCTTTTAAAATGATCTTTTTTTTTTGGCCTGTTGTACTCAAACTCTCAATGTATTGATTTTTTTTTTTCTCTGAAGTAAATAATAAAAAATAAAGCTTATTTGTCACTATAACTAAATATTTTACATAAATAATGTTGTCTATAATTGATTTTAGTATTATATCTATTCACTCTCTAAAATTAATAGTGGGATAAGGCCATTTTTTTTGTGAGATTTTCTTTGTATTTTACGGCATATGGTCTTTTTTTTGTTTAGTTCCACCGCCAAAAACTTGTCCAATCTTAATCAACAGCTTGTTCTCTGATCTTCATGCAGTCTTCAACTTCAACAATGGAGCGCAGGACGTGGCCGAAGTCACGGAGACGGCTTTCGGCTTGTGCGACTGGGCCAAACCCCTCTCGATCTCCACCGTCCTGCCAGCAAGGATCACCCTCACCACCGCCGGCCAGCATTTCTTCATCTGCACCATCCCTGGCCACTGCTCGTCAGGCCAGAAGGTCGCCATCAATGTCACTGCCGCCAGCCCCTCTGCCACTCCGCCATCATCAACTGTTCATCCACCAAGCAGCGCCGTGGCTCCAGCACCTTCCACAGCGAGTCTTCCGCCTAAAGCGGCGACTCCATCACCTTCTGCCATCCTGCCGCCCTCCAGCATGGCTGCTCCACCATCTTCAATGCCGGCTCCGTCAGCAGTGGCGGCATCTCCTGTGGGAGATGCAGTTCCTCCCGTCCAAGGGACTTGGCAGCATCACTCAGCATCACCGGCGTTTCTGCAGTAATTTTGACAGCGGCCGTAGCTCTGCTCACTTTTCCGTGATTTTGGCGGAGTCATTTTTTGGTCATTAATTTGGTCATCATATTTTCATTTTTCTGGCTGCGGAAGATGAAATGATGATGTGAATCGTGATCTTGGAGTTCTCATTCCTCATCCTCTTCCTATTGAAGATAACGAAGGTTTCCTCGCGATGCTTGTGAATGTCATAAGCAGTCCAAATCTCAAGGACTTTCATCATCTACATCAGAAATCAATTAATCTAACAAAGAAGATGTTTCCAATGGGCACTTTTGTTATGATCTGCTACTTTCCCTTGGAAAAAAGAAACAACAATCATTCCTCGAATCTTACAAATACAAGCAACGGAAGGCCAAATTTCTTAGGTTATCAGCTGTAGCAACGGAATTGCAGCAGAGTTTCCACAAGAGAATCTAATCTCTTGGGGCAGACAATGTTCCAACACAAGTTTCCAGTACCTCACTGACCACTCTGGAGCAGCTTGAAGACTTTGGGTTGTTGTCATCCGCTTCATCTTCTGTTACATTGCAAAGTGGTATGCAGATTTAACGAAGAAGCTATACTTCTATTCCAGGGCCAGATCACTCTACTTCATTTCTCCCCCAGCTAATATGACTTTCGTGCACCGTGGCCTCTTAAACATCTGCAGTTATCCTCATCAGCCTGTAGGAAAAAAGAGTGAATCATCTGCAAAAAGTAGATGGGACAACAGAGGGCATTCCTTCTTCAGTTTAATGCCTTTGTTCTGACCTTCCTGCACTGCAATGACTAAGGTTACTTCTTATGGCTCGCGGAAATCCACTCCAAGATCGCGAAGCCCTCACGGTTGTTTCAAGACACAAATACTTATATTAAAACCACTGGCATATGGTGTACAATTTGCCATTTCTTGAAATCTCTTCTGATTCAAAATCGCTGTGTAAGAACTGGTTCATGTAGAAATGCCCTAGTGGTTCAAGAGAATCCATATAAAGTAAAAGAATAGGTCATACGTTGTCATAACCTCAGACCAATCAATTGAATATTGATTAATGTGTAATTGATCGATTTTTATTTTGTTATCTCTTCATTATTTAGGAATAAATTAATGGACAAGACATCAGCTGCAAACAAGAACAAAAATGGCGATAAAGGGTCACCTTGACGTTTTCCTATGGAAGAACAAACCTCAAATGAATTCATATCAGAGGTGGAGATGTTGGTAGATCGTGAGATGCTGTTACATGACATACAGCGGATGAATTCATTGCTTCTTCTTCGGAATAAGGTAGTGATTGATTTGGTTTTAGTGATTCTTTGGAGAATTTTAAGTAGGTTTGACTCGGCTGAAATCCATTTGGCCGGAGACCATTCAAGTGGTACAAGATAGTTATCTCGATTTTGGATGTTGATTCATGTCGCTGTTTGACTTGTTGCCGAGAGATGACGATGAGATGAGAGGATATATTACTTAAAATCGAAATCGAATTTACTGTTGCTTTTAATAATACTATATAATGAAAATATAAAAATTTGATAACATGAAATTATACATATATTTCGGAAATTACCATCAAACAATAAGGCTCCACCATTCATGGATGACATATGCTATTCCAGCTAGCAGATCTGTAGGATTTTTGCAGTAACATTTTTGTAGTGCATCAAAGTAGAAAATGTTTTCATCATTAATAACAATCTATGCCAATATTTTCATGAACAATGAAAAAAATTTCTATTCATTTATTCTTGTAAACAATACAAGTAATTACTTTTTGAAAAATGTTTTCTAAATAATTTATTTTTCCATGAAATGAACATACCTTTAATGGATAATTGTTTTGCCAGATAAGTTTATTCAACAACAAAGACATACCCAAGATCTTGGGCCGGCCCAATCCTATCCGGGCCTTGTGACTTGCTGGCCCGTCAAGTCAAATGGGTTAGCGGGCCAACTGGCATCTCTAATTCAAGGGTATCCAAAAGATTTGAGTAGTAAACATGTCCTAAATGGATTCACGATTTTCTTATACCTAACCTACTTCATGATTCTCTCGTCATTTTTTCTTGCTCTTACTCAATCTTGCGCTTAGTCACTTTACACATAAGTTTTCCTAAATTGAATTAGACATAGTAGTGCTTGAGTAATATAAGTCATGGTGGGTCAGGTATAGGTCATTAGTTTTGCATTACATAGTAATAGATCAAAACAAGTTAAATAGGTTTATTTAAATCGAACAATTTTCAATCCATCCCAAACCGGACTCGATTTGCCGTTTAACTGATCTACTTGATGCCATGACGCAAATTATCATGACTTGATGATAATCAACAAAGGTTTGTGATGTTGACCTGAAAAAATCACAAAAATTTGTTATAGTCAATGGCACAAAAAATAGCAAACCAATGCACTTGTGCCATATTTACTCAAATTAACTTTCATGTCACGAGAAATTTTAAACCGGTACACTTGTGCCATATTTACTTAAATTAATTTTCGCGTCACAAGAAATTTTAAACTAGTACACTCACGCCCCATTTACCCCAAATTCATTTTTGTGTCGTAAAAAATCTCAAACCAATACTCCCGCCCTATATATGTACGTATCCCAAAATAATTCACATGCTAGAAAAATCTCAAAGTGCTATCCTTATTAACTTTTGTCCAATTTTGTGACGCGAAAATTAATTTGGAATAAATATGACACAAATATGCCACCTTGAAATTTATTATAACACAAACATTAATTTGGAGAAAATGATGCCCGGCTATATAATTGGGTTTCTTTGTGATGAAAAAAATTAATGCGAAATAAATATAGTGTGGGTGTACTGATTTAAGGATTTTTAGTGGTATTTATTAGTTCTATTCCTTTTTTGTCCTACACCTGATTTTTTTTTCTTTCCCGAAAAATCAACCAATTTACCCCTGTGAAAGCCCCCCACGTCCGGATGATCCTCGGACCCGTCTCATCAAATACGCAACGTGCTTCCACGCTCTCGTTTGCTTTCTTTTTCCTATATTTCAATGGGGGCTTAGACTTTTTCTTGTGCTGTCTAAATACAGATTGAAAGTTCGAAAAAAGTCTTTGTGCACGCCCTCGTATTGCGCTTCACGTAGCAAATCGACCTCCCCCCAAAAGTCAAAAAGCATTCGCTAACTGGGTTCTCTTGAGGATTAGATTGATTGTTCATTGCCATGGAGCATTAACATATAAAAAATGACTATGCCGTTCGAAAATTTATAAACCTCTAAACCTCAAAGCACCGTCGACAGTTTGATTTGATGAAAAGCCCCCATGTCATTAAAGAATGATCATTAAGGAGTCAACGCAGCGCGCGACGGCAACGATGATTCCAAAAGCTGCTTTGACCTTTCCTTGTTCCTGTCAAATTGGTTCTATAAAAGAGGGAAGCCCCGGGAGCTGCAAAAGAGCAAAAGGGGGATTCGAATTCGAAGATTTTCGTGAGCAGGAGGAGATAGAGAGAAGAGCGGGGGCGACCTGACGTTTCTCGAGAACACGGAGAGGGCGATGGCGAGGCGTTTGAGCGGTGTTATTTTCGCAGCGGCGGCAGTGGTGATGGCGGCTCTTCTGTCGGGATCTGCTGCGCAGGTGCCTGCACCGCCGCCGGGGCATCCGAAAGGGGTGGTGACTTACACGGTTGGAGATGCCATGGGGTGGACTATACCTGCGGGAGGCGCGGCGGCGTATGAAGCTTGGGCTAACAGTCAGATCTTCGAGGTTGGAGACATTTTAGGTAAGTTGAGACCACACATTTTAGTGTAATTTGGTAGAGAACTATACTAAGCGACATTTCACTTTGAAATGTCATAGCGCCCTATAGGTACGTTGGATTCCTAATTTTGTAAATCGCATACGCAAGTCATAAATGTCGAATTTTTATAAGTGATTATTTTTAGATAAATATTTTTCAAATTATTATTTTTTCGCAAAAGAAACGGAGTCATAATCAAATTTAGATTCGATTGTACAATCGCAGAAATATTTGAAAAACAAAAATGCATTGATGTCTGTTTTTGCGGCAAAAAAATCAGCATAAACATCGAGAGTATAATAAGAAAAATTCATACAAATAATCTTATCTATCATTAATTTGAGTATCATTTCTATCCATTCTTTGAAATAAGGTCACTTGTGTGAAATTTACTTCACATGCGGATATAGTATGCTCTAATTTTCTAATAAAAGTACTATTTCCTTTGTTAATTTCACGAAAAACATTTTTAATTTTTAAGGAACAACTCTTGGCATACTAATTCTTAGGTCCAAATGACGATTTTGTCATCTCCATGCAGTCTTCAACTTCAACGACGGAGCGCACGACGTGGCTGAAGTGACGGAGACTGCTTTCAGCTCATGCGACGGCACCAACACCCTCTCTATCTCCACCGTCCCGCCGGCGAGGATCACCCTCGCCACCACTGGCCAGCATTTCTTCATATGTACCGTCCCTGGCCACTGCTCGTCAGGCCAAAAGGTTGCCATCAACGTCACCGCCCCCAGCCCCTCCGGCACTCCCCCGTCATCCTCCTCAGCCGTCCCGCCGCCCAAGGCAGCCACTCCTCCCTCTGCTGCCACCCCGACGTCCTCCACCACGGCTCCAACTCGGCCGCCCTCTGCCTCCGCTCTGTCATCCTCAGCGGCTTCTCCACAGACCGGTGCCGTGACCCCGGCACCTTCCACCTCAAGTCCTCCACCAAAAGCAGCAACTCTATCGCCGGCCACCACCCTGCCACCCTCCAGCACGGCTGCTCCACCATCTTCAACCCCAGCTCCCTCGGCAACGGCAGCATCTCCTGCTGGAGATGCGGTTCCTCCTGCCCCAGGGAACTCGGTAGCATCACTTGGCGTCACCGGAGTTTCTGCAGTAATTTTGACCGCGGCCGTAGCTCTACTTACTTCTGCGTGATCGTTGCAGAGTCAATTTTTTGCTATTAATTTGGTTATTACATCTTCTTTTTACCGGTTGCGGAAGATGAAATGATGATGAGAATCGTGATCTTGGAGTTCTCATTCCCCTTCCTTCTTTTATTGAGAATAAAGAATATTTCGTCACCGTGCTTGTCAATATTACATACCATGCAATGATGAATAGAAAAGCAGAAGGGAATGTCTCCTTTTATTTTTCTGTCTTTTTGACTATCATTGCATGACCAAATCAGTGCAAATCTCAAGCACGGTTTAATCATACAAAGCCCAATTTAATGTCTCTTCTCCTTCAAGTTTACCTAATACAGCACTGGAGCGAATATGATCTCCTCCGGTCATACATAAGGAAGGTTAATACCAAAAAGTGTATACCGTGATTTTTCTGTCTGTCGATGACTGCACGCTTTGCATGACAGATGTGAAGAAGTAGACGGTTATCTCGGCAATAGCGGGCCAAGCTAGTATTGGCAGTGAATCCCCCTGCTAAGCAAGTTAGTCCAAGACCAAACACATCTACGTCTTTCACAGCTAGGTACCAAATGCTCGGTTGTCTCCACTTCATGACAGAACACAAACTCAAAGCTTACCCTAATCTTCCTTTTACATAGGTTATCAACTGCAGCAACAGCATTGCAGCAAAGTCTCCAAAAAGAATCTCATCTTTCTGGGGCAGTCAATATTTCACACAAGTTTCTATACCTCACTGATCACAGTGTGGCAAATTGAAGACATGGGTTTTTGTCATCTGCTTTTTTCTTCTGTTACATTGCAAAGCGGTATGCAGATTTAACTAAGAAAGCTCCACTTCTATTCCAGGGCCAGATCACTCTTTATCTTCGTTTCTCCGCTGGCTAAAGTGAGTTTCGTGCACCATGGCCTGTTCCTCTCGATGTATCTACCCTCTTATAGGTTTGGTGTTCCAGGATTTGTTTCATTTTCAATGAGAACTTCAAAATTCCAGGCTTCTACCCACGAGCTCAGTGTTGATTGGATGCACCTTGTAATCCCTACTAGAATTCACCCGCCTGTCTTTACATGCTAACAGATTTTCCATTGGCTATCTTCCATGGAGCTCCTCGTTTGATCAGTTCCTTGCCTTCCAAGATTGTACTCCCCAAGACATCCTCCCTCCTTTTTTTTGTCTCCATGAAGCTCCAATTAGGAAAGTAAAGTCCGCTGAACCTCCCAACTTAGAATTCTGAAGGATTAGTTTGTATCCTCCAGGCAAGCTTGGCAAGGAGAGCTAGGTTGAACTGAGAGAGACTCTGAAACCCATGCCCCTTTCCGATTTAGCTTCGGTCAAGCTTCCCCAACTTCTCCACTGCTCTGTTCCCCCACTTTTCTGTTGCCCGCGCCAAAATTTAGACCCAGCAGCATCCACTTGCTGACACCACTTCTTAAGAAATTCAAAGCAAGACATTGAGCAAGTGGGGACTGCATTTGCCACTGTTTTCATGAGCATCTCTCTCCCAGCTTGAGATAACAAGAGAGATTTCCAGCCCGGAAGCTTTTTCCAACACCCTTTCTTTCGCATAACCCAGTGCCTCATATTTAGATCTTCCCACAACACGGCATTCCTCCTTCAGTTTGGTACGTTGGTTGACCTTCCTGCATTGAATAACAAATGGGACAAGACATCAGCTACAAATAAGAACAAATAGGGAGATAAAGGCGTATTCCTGAAAGGATATATTTTTCCAGATCTTTTGCCATTTAGTAATAGTTCACAAGCCACAGATGTTACACAAGTCATCCAACAACTCACCCATCTTCTCTCAAAAACCATTTTAAGCGTTGCATATTCAAGGAAAACCCCTTTCCACACAGATTATATGATTTCTTCTTATCAAGTTTCATTCCTCACCATCCATCTTTCCTTTTTTCCCTCAACTTCATATGATGGAATGCTTCATGGGCCACGATAATTTTATCTTGTATGAGTCTACCTTGAAGGAATGCATTCTGGAAAGGAGCTATGGATCGAGGAAAAGCACGTTTGAGCCTATTCATAAGGATTTTGGAAATGATTCTACAAATGAAGTTACATGAACTGATGGGTCTATACCCCTTTTTCTCTACCGCTGCTGTCCCTCCGCTGTGCTTACCGCCCGCTCATCAGACCATCACCGACAGCAGAGGCGCATCCGCCTCCGGACCATGGGCGGAAGAGATAGAGTAAATGAGGCGCTGTGTTTTTCGTGTTAAAATAGATTCTTTGTGGGTAAAATCACGCGTCATTGATTAATATAGTGATACTTCTCACTGATTTACCCACGTTTTGATTTAAGAAAATTTCCTTCGATCAAAATCGGAGAAAAAACATAATCTTAACGGAAGTGACTCACTGCATTAGGAACCGAGTAGTAGACACCTCTCAAGCATAATCAAAGATTAAAAAGACGTTCGCTGTACAAGTAATTCAAAAACAACATAATTAATCATGCCTCAGGTTAATGTATTAATGGTGCATGGTAGAGTACGGATGATTGAGATATCACCTATACCAACAAGAAAAATCAACAAGATTGATGGAAAATTGATCGAGATTTAGGGGTAAGCATGATCCGAGTTGGGCTGGTCTACCCCCTAACCCTAGGATTAACTCGCATAGTGTTGGTCCTCAATTTTTGGGACCGAGGACCGAACAAACCCAATAGATTCGGTCTGGTTTCAGGATCAACTTGGGAATAATTCTTTCATTTTTTGCACTCCCTAAAAAGGCAAATTTATCATTTCAAATTATATATCTATCGATAATGTAGTGTTGCGCAACCAAACTATAAATATCACTATATATTCACTAAATTTAAGATAAGGCAACAATAGAAATTTCATACCTACTAAAAGCAAGAAACCGTAAAAACGATTAAGCCCCCTCATGGAAATATGGGACAAGATGGGAAGTTCTTGTAACCCTCTATCAATAATACTTGTAACACCATATGTAAAAGAGTTACAAATATTATATTAGATATATAACATACATACATATGTAATATGTATGTATGTATGTATGTATGTATGTATAATATTTTAGATATATTATATATAATATATAAAGTCAGGATGGGTCCAGATTGGACCGATCCTAAACTTCTAGGACCGAGAACTAACCTGCACAAAACTGATCCAAGAATCTTAAGACCAAGGACCGACCCAAATTCCCTAGGAATCAGATCAAGACTAGTAGGGTTAGGCTGGTCCGGGGTCGGTCCAAGATTGACCCTAGAGTGATGCTCACTCCTATCGAGATTATATAGACTATGAATTGAATACAACTCCTACGCCCATAGATCTGAGTGTTTCTTTATTACATTGTTGATTTGGTTCGGCAAAAGGATATTAAACAATAATACTCCTTCTCTCTCTCTCTCCCTCTTTCCCTCCTATAAAAACTTAATCACTATAAGGATCCGCACGCATTGCGATCGGAAGAAGCAGAAGGCAAGCTCGACTAAAAGGAGAGCTGAGTAGCAGAGGGGCGACCTGAAGGAGCACATGAAGATGGCAACTTGCATGAATTTGATGGCGTGGTTGATCACGATGATCGTGGCAGGATTCATGGAGGTCGACACGGTGGCGGCAGCGACATACATGGTCGGAGATAGATTGGGGTGGACCGTCCCCTCCAACGTATCCTATTACCAGTCTTGGGCTGCCTCCAAGACTTTCATGGTTGGCGACAAGCTATGTATAAACCCCTCGTTTTACCTTGTCTTTTTTCCTACTCCTCTTACATATACAAGGTTTTCTATTTCATTGCAAATTTGTCGGGCAGTTATTGAAGCGATTTGCATGTATATGTGAGAATGAATCGAGTTCCAATCATGACTTATTGTGCAATTTCTACAGTGGTATCGATTTTGTGCGTCGCATCATTAATGAAATGAGCATATTGATTTCAGCTTTCAATTGGACGGGGACGCACAATGTGGCCGAAGTATCAAAGGCCGAGTACGACAACTGCACCCAGGTCGCATCCGTTCTGGGCAGTCCGGCGGACATCCAGCTTTTGAAGGGCGGGTCTCACCATTACATCTGCACCGTCGATTCACACTGCAACCTCGGCCAGAAGCTGTCCATCACCGTCGGATCGTCAACAGCCACTCCGACCTCACCAAGCAATTCCGCTTCGTCGACGGCTCTCGACTCCAGTGTCTTGGTCCCTGCATTCATTACCATCGCCTGTCTCAGTTTACTGTGTCATAACACTCGTCATTGAATCGAATGTCGTATATTATGTTGGGTTAACGCAACGATGTCATCTCTATAGTATATGAAAAATAAGGTCGATTGTCTCTTTCTTGACCTATAAAGAAATAGAGTCAATTCATGCGAGTTAGATTGCCGCTGTTTGTTGATTTCGATCAATGGATTCCACAAAACGTGAACTACTAGCGGTGAAGTGTACATGTCTTTAGAGAAAAGTGAAATTTGTGTCACTTATTGGGGCCCTTCCTAATTACCCCTATTATAAAATAGGAAAGTTATTAAAAAAAAAAAAAAAGGTGATAAAAATAAACTAACATATCTTAAAACAATCCGCTTTCTCCACTTCACTCCCTTAACCACCTAAGCTTGCAAAGGTGTAGTGCGTGCAATAACTTATATAACGCTAAGATATGTCTAATCAGTTGAGAGATGAACCCTCCACAAGCTCTGTCACATACAATTTAACCGAACGAAGAACCCGATCCGACGGTCGAGAGAAGAAGCGATGAAGTCTAGTTAGGTTCACATTCTGGCACTCCGCTCATTAAAGTTCACTAAAGAGAGTCTCATCAACCATACTTCAAGCCATTGTGTTCACTTAATTAAGGGGAAAATTGTCCAAAAAGTCCTTTACATATCGTATGGCTGCCAATTCAATCATAAATTTTTCAATTATGTCAATTTGATCCTAACCTTATTATACAGTAGTCAATTCAGTTCTAAACATTTCAATAATGTCAATTTAGTTTTAAACCTTTTAATGATTCCAACCAAAATAACCTAGAAAGTCTACATTGCTAAATCATTAAAATGTTTATGACTATATTAGCAAATTGACAAAAGGTTTAGTACTAAATTGGTTATCATACAATAGGTTTAAATTTAAATTGACACAATTAAAAGGTTTATGACTAAGTTAGCTGTTGTACAATAGATTTAAGACTTTTTGAACAATTATTCTCTTAATCAATTATTTATCAATCTTAAAATTGACACAAAGGAGTCATAAGTAATGTCCAAAAAGATCAAAGCAAAGCAGCACAAGAAAGAAGACTTTTGATAAGGGGTTGGCGGCGAGATACCTGGGGAAGTTTCTTCCTTGTAATGCTGATGAAAGCGACGCAAAGATAAGATTGCACCATCTGAACTTAGTGGAGTATATATTCATCTATAAATCATCCAATGTCATCGGTCCAAGTATCGCTAGAGCATCAAAAGCAACCAAAAAAGTACTTAACTTGATCCTGCTTTACAATTTCTTCTGGCACTAGGTGAAGTGCTGCGATGCATAAGAGAGATCGATGGCTGATCACGACGTGACCCGAGTCGAATTAAAGAGCGAGCGGTTGGTGCGGCACTGAAAAAGATGGATTTCTCATCTTTGGGACGTAATGCTTACGCAGTTAATACACTGTCTGTCATCACTGTTTAGGATATTAGCTATACGGGAATATTACCGACTTGACAAAGTTATAGGATTTCCATTTTTCCGAATATCGATTGCATATAGCTCTACTCTCTTGAAAGAAATTTCATCCCCAGAATGCAAATAACAAAATGTTTTCAAAAGGTGGAACCTAGGCCTCAAAAAGTTTAATGACTCCCGATAGCAAAAGGAAAATCGATCAAGTGACCTGTTAAAAGCTTTGAGTAGCTTCTTGATCCATCATGTATACGATCGAAGGCCTCACCAAGTTAGCCGTCCGTGGGTATGTACACATATTGCTTTGCTAGTAAAAATAAGAAAATCTTTCCCTACATCACTTGCTTATATTATCCTTGGCTCTCCCTCGTCCTTTCTCTCTCAACAGAAAATTTCTATATTGTAAGCAGTGACGATACCTGGAAGCTTTCTAACACGATTTATATCAACGCAACTGATGGGCACACCCCATGTGTTTTAATCCATGACTGGAACGAGATTGTCTGCGTGCTAAAAGAACAGATACATATAAATATGGTAGGCCAAGATTGAGCTGCTTTGAGCAAGCTTGTTGCTTTGCTTGTGGACGTGCAAAAGAATACAACAGTCTTATCTTTCAAACACCAACTCCAATTGAACTCGCATGATAGCATCACTGCTCTCTTATCGCTAATTGCTGTGGTGAAAGTTCTAAATTGGAGAGTTCAGTTGAATGTCCTTATCAATTTTCTGCCAGAACTACACTACAGCATGCAAGATTTTGCAATCATTTGGAATTCTTAGTTCGTTAACTTCCTGGTCTTCGACGTTGCTCAACATTGAAGTGAATGTCGACTAGGCCTGTTATGCCAGCAGTGATCTTTTGACCTACTTTAACAGGGCCAACACCTTGGGGAGTGCCTGCACAATCAAGTCCAAGGGATCATATGCCAAAGAAGAAACAAAACATCATTTGACACAGAAGAAGCCACTTCTGAATCTAAGGGAAGTCTGGGGAAAGGGAGTTGAGAAACTTTGAAAGCTTGGTTTTTTTTGTCTCGTCATACTACTGCTAACATGCTAAGATAACAGCAAAATAACATAACAGCCAAAAAACATTTGACCAGTGAAATGCACCAAAAAGTGACACAAAAGATTGAAGCAAGTACCTGTCAGTATTACATCTCCCTCAAAGAGGGTCAGAATAGAGCTTATGTGGCTAATAAGATATGGAAGCTTAAAAATCATGTCCTTGGTTGAACCCTTCTGCCTTATTTCATCATCTACCTGTAGTTAGAGCAAACGATTAGACTAAAGATCAGTCTCCAGAAAAGATAATCAAGCAATCATTGTTATGTGAATGTAAGACTGAGAATTTGACACCTTGAGCCACAATTCCAAGTTGTCAGGGTCTGGCACCAAAGATTTGTCCAGCTGATAAGGGTTTTGGAATCAAAACAATAGGGAAAATCAGAAAACTGCCAAGAGAGAAAACACTCAAACTAAAGTCAGATACTTGAAAATCTATGGTAAGCAATCCACGGAACTTGGTTCCTAAGGTAATCTTCCTCCAAGCCCACTGGCTGGCTAATCTCAAGTCAGAGTGCATCTATATTGAATTCATCAATCTAAACTGACATCGTCTAGCAAAACCTATCATTCAACCCAGCAACCCACCATCCAGAATTATTAACTTCTGCATTACCTCAATGTTGAATCTGATAAAAAGAAATTAAGCAATAGCATTTCACTCACCACAGAACTAATTGGTGTGAAAGTATCTTGCCCTTTTGCTACTGTCCACGGAAGACCTGCAGACTACCAACAAGAACAATAGGGAAAAGACGAAATCAATTTCATTTAGGGTTGAACTGATCCTCAACAAGAAAATTTTTTGGATCCACAGAAAAATGAGGAAAGTAATATACAAATAGGAGCTGAAAAGATAACAAAAGCAGGTCAGTCTCAGTTGATGTCCACAGTAATGTAGGCCCAATAAGTTCCAAGCAATAATCACGTTTAATGTGCTGAGCTAATCAGCTTATTAAGAATTTTCCTGGGTTTATTGCGAGGACATGTTACCAAAGGAAAGGACTGACTCAAATTATAACCATTAGGATTTGGCATATAATAAAGTTTCTTCAGAAAACTACCAGCCACCCCATCTTTGACAGCAACTTTTCTGAACCAAAAGATACATCTAGAAGAAAATTGAACATGTAATATATTTTGTAAACAAAGAGAAAAGGTAGGGCCACCAATCCTATCAGTAAAAGATTTAAGAAATAGGAAATACACCTTTGCTTTAGATTGGATCTCCCTAGCAGTCATATCCAGTCCAAGAGCATATCCTACAATTTAATTCATGAGCATACCAGCTTCAATACCTCAAATTATTGAAAATCTTCAATCAAACTTAAAGCGCACAGATCAGAGAAACAAAATCACGAAAAAGATGGAATAGAAAGCCAATGACTGATTAGTTGCACATTCTAATTACTCTGCGATCCCTGCACTTAGCATCATGATATCCAAAGTCAACCACATTCAGTATCCGGAACCTCCACAATTTATAGAAGTTGGGTGATTTCTAGCTCCATTACAGATCCACACAACCAGCCACTATGTAATGCGTTTCATGCACCGTCCCAGGATCATAATGCACATCTATTCTTCTATAACTGTGAGAAGGCTTGTGCTGCTTTCCCAAAACACAATCCAAACGACCAGAACTTGAGGAGGTAAAAAGAAAAGCATAGACCAACTCCATGAGCAAGTCAATTATTTATGCTAGGAATGCGTTCGTGAGCACCAATAACAATGGGGAACAGCATTAATGGGAATTCAAGACGAGACTAACCATATTGTTTCAGTTAGTCGACAAGACGACATTGCATAACTTTCTCTCGACCAGGATTACCAATTCAACAACGATAAAAAGCTATCGCACCGGTTCAACAGAAGATAAAAAGGTATACATATTCATGTCCATGATGACTAACATACTACACAGTTCAGAATCATCCTCCGAAACAAGTCGCCGAATTCCCCTATTCATCCTACCATAACTATTTCGAGCCCATCCAATGCCGAACAAACTCATTCCACATAAAAAAGAATCCAAAACGTCCGAAGGCTTCACGAATCGCGACGCGAACGCCACTACAAAACGACAGCAGCAAAAAAATTCATCAAGCGCAAGGAGCAATCGCGGGAACCGAAGTACCTCCGACGTAGTCCATGGCGGCCGGCTCGGGCACGTCCCGGGCCTTCCGCCCGATCACGACCGCGAGCTCCACCTCGTGGTCGAGCGACAGCAGCGGTGGCGGCACCTCGATCGTCCCTCCATTTTCCAAGTACGACGACGTCGGCTTCAGGAACAGCACGGGCTCCTAGGGCCACAGACGGGACACCGCGCGCGCGGATCGGCTTCAGGCACTCGCTCGCGGCGATCTCTAGAAATCGACCAAGGAAGAGAGAGAGAGACAGTACCTTGGGAACGGCGTTGCCGAGTTCCTGGGCGTGGGCGGCGTAGTTGCGGCCGACGGCGACGATCTTGGTGCCGGCCTGGAGCAGTTTCTGAAGTCCGATCGACGCCATCGGCGGTGGGAAGAAGGAAGAAGAAAGTGGATCGAGAGTGAGAGAGAGAGAGAGAAAAAGAGTGCGCAGAAGAGGACGACAGAGTTGTTTTTTTTTTTTTTCCAATTGTAGTCCGCTTCAAATTCTCTCTCTCTCTCTCTCTCTCTCTCTCTCTCTCTTATTTATTTATTTATTTTTTCCAGTTTTTTGGCCATTGATATGAAATGTCAATATATAAATGTAAAAATTTGAGGAGCTTGATAATCAAATTTTAGCGATCCTATGCATAAAAGAAATTAGAACATTTGATGTTATTTTATAACACGAGATCTGCAGGACTTATTGTTTGCGCATTAGAATTGAAATGTCAAGTGATTAATTATGTATTTGGGTGTGTGTGTGTGTGTTTGTGAAAGAAAAAGAAAAAGAAAAGGTTGTAATAGTGTGTGGAGAAGATAAGAGATGCAGTTATGGGGACAAATTGTTTAGAGATGTAAATTAGTTTAAGAAAAGAAACATAATGATAATAAGACGATAAAAAGGTTATGTATAATTTTTAAAGTAAATTATATTTTTTGAATTAGTTGACGACTACCTTAATTATATTTGATATGATTTCGAGCATTTCGCTATTTAGTATTGTTCTCGTACATCTTAACAGAAGGCATTCACGTTATATGAAACTTTTAGATTCAAGTTTAAAATTGAAATACTCCTTGAATTTGCAATCTATAAACGGTCATATAATTGAATTCTTATTGTGACATATTTCTATGTACATGCCAAAAACGTATCCTCCAATAACGAAGTGGTTCAGGTTATGCAAGAAAGTTTGATTAATAATTGTTTTCATGCCACGCATCAAGAAGAAACAAGGAATCTGGTCGACGTAATCAGCTAGGCTTAGCCTAAATGAGGATCGAGATTCGGGGGTTTGGACGTATCAGGAGGCGTTGCTTTGATCTTGTATTGGTGTGTTGAGCGTCCCGCACGATCTCATCAGACTTGCTCGGCATCGGAGTCGTGTGGTCCTCCTCTCGACGTCACATGAGACGTTTACCTGTCATAACTTGGTATAAATAAGGACAGCATACATCTCTGAGTGTAAGGCCGCCGCACCCGAAGGCGATGCGGATTGGTCATGAGCCAATGTCAAATCTTTCTGGACATTCAAAGTTAGGCGTGCTCTCTCTCTCTCTCTCTCTCTCTCTCTCTCTCAATAAAATATGAGGAGGACCTTATCCAGAAGCTTAAGTCATCAGAGTGCCCTCCCTGATGCCGCGCTAGTGAAAGAGTTATGGTCGGATCTGATTGAAGAATTCTGACTTTGCATATTTTGGATAAGATATTCTGATTCAGCAGATCCCGTTGACACCGTTAGCATTATAGCATCACATGTGGCGATGGTGCACGCGCTCGTTCGTTTCAATTTCATGTCACTTTCGAATTTCGGTAGCGTTAGTATTTTCGAAGCGTCACTCACGATTTAGTCCCGAGTAGTATGTAAATGGATATTAAAATGATGGTGTAAGCTACACAGATGTTCAATTTAGTGCAATATTACAATCATAGACTGTCCAAATGGAGTGGAGTGAAAATTAAATCTGCGTGCCCAGCCTTATAGACTGAAAAAATGGCCTTACCCTAGTACCATTCATTATCAAGTTTTTGGCAAAAAGATCGTCAGTAAAAAAAGGCATGCAGCTTTCCATTTGCTCGATTGTAGAAGATATTGAGGGCGCGAATGATAACCACTTTATTCTAGAAATCAATTCTAGTTAGAAATTGATTTTTCCATTTCTATTCCCTATATGAGTTTCTGAATAAAAATACTCATTTGATAACAATACACAATTTATGTTTCAAAAATAAAAATTCATTTGATAACGATACAAATTTTTTCCCTCCTGAGTAGCAATGGGAGGCGGCCAGCAGTGGGTGACCAATGGCGGGTGTCTAACGACAAGTGGCTAGCAGTCGGTGATTAGGCGACAGGCAGTGACGAGAGTGAATGTTGAGAAGAGTTTTTATTTCTCACTTTTATTCTAGAAATAAAAAAGGTAAAAATTTTAACTTTTGATTTATGTTCCAAACTTATTTTTGAAGTAAAAATTTGTTCCACAAATAGAAAAATGAAATTGTGTTTTCAAATGGATTTCTGTTTTAAATCTATTCTTGAGAACAAAAAAATAAAAATAAAAAGAAATAAAATGGTTATCATATGCGCCCTGACCTTCTACAGAAGCACACCACTTAGCATTTATAGAAGATGATTGCTGAATTCTACATGAGAAGCTTGATCGTGCACAAGTTGGACATGAATATTCGAGCTATCAAATAAGGATCTCAAGCGGACCGACAAAGATTAGATTTAAAATAATGGCATTCGTTGAGACGTGAACATTGGGTAAAAGATTCAAGACTTCATGTTTGTCCAATAGCGTTCCACACATGGATTTACTTGGAACATTACACGTATAAATTGCAAGCCATGGCGTGCGATGAAAGCATCTATATCCCTATAGGGAAAAGATGTTAATGTTAGATGTTATCAATAAAATGCATCTAAGATGTTTTACTTAAGAAAAAAACTCCCTTTGTGCTAAAAATCAACCACTGTATACTATTATGTATTTGGATATACTTGCCAAAAATCCTTGAATTTCAATCATATCCCAATCAGTTTGGGGAAATTGTCTGAAGAAATCCTAAATTTATTATACTTTTGCCAATTTAACCATAAACATTTTAATTGTTCCAATCAAGTCCTAAATATTCACATTTTACTAATTGAATCTATCCCGCTAATTTTGGCTAGAAAATTGTTAATATGAACATCGACTCTCCTATATAGCATAGCCAGCATTGATGTGGACAATTCATAATAATAATTTAATTTTTCTTTTCTTTTCCTTCTTTGCTTTTTTCCTATTCTCTTCTCTTCTTTTCTTTTTTCTTTTTCTCTTTCTTTTACATGAATTAGTATTTCTTTATAGAGTCGGTTTTTTTTTTTAATTTTTTATATAATTAGTCTATCTTATCAAGCGAAGGTTAAAAGGAATGTCAGATAAAAAAGTAGTTTTTCTTGATTGAATTGTTGATAAACAATTAATTAGTCTTTTTACCAGAAAAAAAAACAGTTAATTAGTCTTGCAAAATTAGTTGATTTTATTTTTTCTCATACATGAAAAATCCTTCTTATCTGAGTATATCATTTGTAATTTGACTTTATTTGTGAGCATTCATCTTTCATTGACTAACACAATGTATATGCAAATCATTGTTATTTGTTATTGTCTCATACAATGAAATTTACTCTAAATGGACATACGTCGATGCTATTATTCAATGTCTTGAATTTTTTTTTTTTTTTTTTGGGTAATGGACAATGTTAAAATTTCAGTATGAGGTATCGGCTCGCCATCTAACTGGAATGTATGTAAGAAGATATTTGCTCCTTTTCTAACTTCTATCATATATTATAAAATTTCAACGGAAACATTGCTTTTAAATGAAAGTGTGTTTATGACCAAAAATTAAAAATAGTGATATTGAATTAGTCTGTTGGCTAAAGTGTGGGGTACATAGAAAATTTAAATTTCACCACGGCATCACGCAGGCCCCAGTGACTATTAAATTTGATTTGCCTTGTTTTGGCCTAGTGCAGAATCAGATTTTTCATGTTCGAAGAGAAATTTAAACTTGGATTTGGATTCCTCATGGAAATATTATTCCTTGAAATTAGTAGAAATGGATTTCCTAGTTTCACCTGGTATCGAAATTTCATGACAATCTATTATAATAGATAAAAGTTATAAAAGATAAATAAAACTTGCACAGATCCTGACGCTTACTGCTACAACGCCAAAAATTATCCTTCTTTTGTGTTAAAACAAGAAACGATTTTCCTTACTTTAATGTAAAAGATGCCATTGTCGTTTTGAGATGATAAATAATGAGAGAGAGAGAGAGAAAGAGAGCAGTTAAAAAGTCTTTTTCATGGGGAGTTTCCCATGAAAGTGGCATAACATTACTTTAATCAATCAAGAGGTTGAATCTCTAAAGAGACGTCGAAGAATGTCACCGCTTAAAAAGGTATTCTAATGACTTTTTGTCTGTGTGTAGAGAGTACGCTACGCAACAAGGCATCCTCAAGTGGCACCTCTCTTTCCTCCTGTAGGTTACTTAACAAAATCCTACATGATCCAACGATCGATATGTTTTGTCGCTGGCTCACGCTCATTAGCACCGGGAGCAAATGACTATCGGCCGTTAGTTTTCTTGTCTACTTTTTTATTAATAGAGAGGGCAAAGATTGTCCCCACTGTGCAGCATGCGCAATGCATCGCATGCGCAATGCTGCGGAAGTTCGCGGGCAATGATTTGGCCTTTCTGCTCTGCGAGCATCGCCCTTGGACCGTTGCATGGCGACAACTTTATAAAGCAAAGCCCCTTCATGGGTTCCACGCACCTTGTGTATAAGCTGAGAATCGGTCGAGATCACGGCAGTGGGTGGTGCGTGTCGTTTGACCACTCCTCAGTCAGTCGACTATTCCTTGCTCTTATCTATCTTTCGTTATTTCATTTTTCCAAATAGACATATACTATTCAAACATTAATAACTTATAAATGAGTAATGAGAAAACTAGACACGAGCATCGAGGTCCCAATCTAACATCGATGGACCTTGACCAAGGCATTGGGGACCTGAGCACAGACATTTGAGTCTCGGGTCCACGAAGACTGCGTGCAAGAACCCAATGCCCTAGCCTAAGACCCCAATACCCTGCCTCTAGCACAGGCACCAGGGTGTCCGGCCTGACCTCGATGGACCTAGGTGGGGTGAGAGGAACTAGGTCTCCATAGATGTGGGCATGAGTGCCAACGACCCCTAGCCTGGGAGTGGGGTCTTGAGCATTAGAATTGAAAAGCCAAGTGATTAATTATGTATTTGGGTGTGTGTCTATATATATGTTTGTGATAGAAAAAGAAAAAGAAAAGGTTGTAATAGTGTGTGGAGAAGATAAGAGATGCACTTATGGGGACAAATTGTTTAGAGATGTAAATTAGTTTAAGAAAAGAAACATAATGATAGTAAGATGATAAAAAGATTATGTATAATTTTTAAAGTAAATTATATTTCTTGAATTAGTTGACGACTACCTTAACTATATTTGATATGATTTCGAGCATTTTGCTATATAGTATTGTTCTCGTACATCTTAACCAAAGGCATTCACATTATATGAAACTTTTAGATTCAAGCTTAAAATCGAAATACTCCTTACATTTGCAATTTATAAATGGTCATATAATTGAATTTTTATTGCGACCTATTTCTATGTACATACCAAAAACACATTCTCCAATAACGAAGTGGTTCAAGTTATGCAAGAAAGTTTGATTAATAATCGTTTTCATACCACGCATCAAGAAGAAACAACGAATCTCGTCGACGTAATCAGCTAGGCTTAGCCTAAATGAGGATCGAGAGTCGGGGGTTTGGACGTATCAGGAGGCGTTGCTTTCATCTTGTATTGGCGTGTTGAGCCTCCCGCACGATCTTGTCAGACTTGCTCAGCATCGGAGTCGTGTGGTCCTCCTCTCGATGTCACATGAGACATTTACTTGTCATAACTGGTATAAATAAGGACGGAATATGTCTCTGAGTGTAAGGCCGCCGCACCCGAAGGCGATGCGGATTGGTCATGAGCCAATCTCAAATCTTTCTAGGTATTCAAAGTTAGGCGTGCTCTCCTCTCTCTCTCTCTCTCTCAATAAAATATAAAAAGGACCTTATCCAGAAGCTTAAGTCATCAGAGTGCCCTCCCTCTTGCCGCCCTAGTGAAAGAGTTATGGTAAGATATAATTGGAGAATTCTGACTTTGCATGTTTCGGATAAGATATTTACATTCAACAGTTCTCATTGACATCGTTAGCATTATAGCATGACACATGGCAATTGTGCACGCGTTCGTTCGTTTCGATTTCATGTCACTTTCGAATTTCAGTGATGTTAGTATTTTCGAAGTGTCATTCATGATTTAGTTCCGAGTAGTATGTAAATAGATATTAAAATGATGGGGTAAACTACACAAATGTTCGATTTAGTGCAATATTACCATCCTAGACTGTCCAAATGGAATGGAGTGAAAATTAAATATGCATGCCTAGCCTTATAGATTGGAAAAATGGCCTTACCTTAATACCATTTGTAACATCCTCGATTTTGACCCTTATTTTGGTCCCAACTAGGAGGTTAAGATAGGCCTTAGGTTAGTCAAACCTTCTTAGAAAATAAGTATGGACAAATGTGAACAAGTGTGAACGTATTAAATAAAGTGGGGAAAAAGATATTTTTAATATCAGAGAGAGAGAGAGAGAGAGAGAGGAGAAAGTCAAGACAAATCCAACTTTTGATCAAGACAAGTCTACTTTATCTCTTTTGAACCTTAGCCAAAAAATAACCGAGACAAGTGTCCAAGCTAGTATAGAGCCTACTTAGGATCTTGGGAGCTAAGATTGTACAATCATGGATGACCCTTGATTCAATGCCAAGTGGGAACACTCCTATACTGAACTAGAACTACTTTATTTAATTTTCAAAATTTCTGAACCTTTGTTATTTGCCAATTTTACAGAGCTTTTTATGTTACGAATTTGGAGAAGCTTTATTCATGAAAGTTGTTTAAAACATCTTGATCTATAAAATTCTTAAATTTCATATTTTTCTGAGGTGAAATGATTAGGACGAAGGCCCAATCAATTATCGTATAAAACCTACCCAGTAATTGAAAATGGTAACCAAGTTGCTTTCTCGAATTTTTATAAACTCTTCCTTTTAGAATTTTGACATGCTTCCTCCATAAAAGTTTTGAATGACATCTATAACTATAACATATTAAAATTTCAAATATTTTTGTGAAGATTTAGATTTCGAAAGGAGTCTCTCTCTCTGACTGTTGAATCTGCTCGATAGATAAATTTTTGGTTTGTATTCAATGAATTATTGCTCTTTCCACAGAATGAATTTGGCTTGAATTCCTTCATGAAAAATGTTTCCTAAGGTCTTTTTTACAACATATTAAAATTATATAATTTTTTGAGTCAGTTTGATAAGGTAATGATACTGATTTCGAAAGTTGCTTAAAACTGTTTTTGCCTTAGAATGGAGAACCACACGCCAACTTGGAGGGTAAGGGAGCTGCATGCCTAACTAGAGGAAGAAGCCAATCTAGAGTCTTCTTGGCTTGAAGATAATAATGTATTAAATGCTTTTGGAAGCTAGCTAATTAATGAGTTTAATGAGTCACATGCTCATGTGGTTGACTTGGAGAACAAGTTGTCTAAAGTCCAAGTCTCTTGATGGCCAAATCTTAGGTAAATCTTAGGGTATGATGACCCTAAAAAGTAGTCTCGATGAACAAAACAATGGCCAACCAATCAGAAGAAGACATTAGGCATTAAAGGGGCTTATGTGTCCCTTAGGTGCCATTGGCAATAATGAGCCTAGAATGAGCCTTGGAGGACAAACAAATAGGTAGACCAATTATAAGCCAATACCAAAGGACGTAGGCGCCAACTCGAGGAGATAGGTAGGCCAACTTGTCATTTATGTGTAATCATGAGTTTGCATAAATATCTAAGAGGAGGAAGCCTATAAATAGGATAAGCCAACCTCACATTTTAAGGCTTAGCCTTTCTCTATTTTCCTCTCCCTTCCTCCCTTCTCTTTCACGCTTTTCTCTTTCAAGTCGCCCTAGACACCAACCAACCACCAAAGAAGCATCTTGGAGCTTGGCCTAAAAAATAGTAAGTAGACTTTCCTAACTCTTTGATAGGACGATGTGTTATGCTTATCAATTTTAAGATCATGTCATCGTTTGCTTGTTTTGGCTTTGTATTGTTATGCTTGTTGTATTTCTATTACTTGTTATTTGCATTAAGTAAGTTCATGATCCCGCATAAGTGTCGAGCACACCTGGATGTTGAGGAAAAGTCTTGGTGACTATGGATAATGCTAAAGCCTGAGCAAATGGTTCCAAGTCAAGGTCACGAGCCCAATCGCATTCGGCATGAGTTTGATTTAATAAAACACAAGAGTCGTTCATTAGTTCACTTTGCATGGTACACCTTTGGGCCTTTCATTCGGCTAAAAGTTTAAACATAAAATGAATCGATTGATGCTTGAAATGCATGGACACACAATGGACTTATATGCCAACGTTGGGGGATGCCGGGTTGTTGCCTAGGGTAAAGCCCCGGATGCCATCCCAATATTAAGATTGTGGATGATGTCGACTCATGTGAGGCTGATGCCTGGGGGTCGCTTGGATGCTGTCCTGATAATGAGATCAGGATGATGTTGGTTGCCAAGGGAGGGACCGATGCCCTGTTGTTACCAGAAGAATCGATTAATTTCGACTAATATGATACTAAAAAGAAAAATAAAAGTCCACGTGTGATCCATGATTGATACATATGTGATGCTTGCAAAAACTGGGTTTGTTTGATATGTATTGTTAAGTCATTGCATCAATTTGAGCATATATTTGAATTTGGTCACTTAGTGCTTGAATGAGTTTCATGAGATGGGAGCATCCCTTTTTTATGACCGAAATGATAATAAGCCACGGATCTTTGGAAAGCTTGTTCATATGCACTAACTCTTTGTCTTTGATTCTTGAAAGTACATAGACGGTTAAGAGCCTCTTATATGCATAAGCAAGGCAAGACACGAACCTTGCTATTGATTTGCCATTGACAAGTGGGTGTTAACCTTGTATCTGATGATGGACGACGAGATGTCCTCCTATAGGAGAATTAAAGATTTCTACTTATTGAATCATTGACTCACTCTTGTTGTTCTAACAATTTCAGGTGTGTGATGGGTGAACTAGGGTTCAAGAAGGGAATGAACCTAGCATGGGAGCCGCTTTTGGGAGCAACTCGGTAGAGGAGGTAGCCTACCCCAACCTTTTGATTAACTATGTATGAAAACAAAAATAAGTAGTCCAGGACTAGGATGGGCATGTAATCAAAACAACTTTTGATGTGGGAATATGTATATGTACATGTTGCTTTTATTTGCTTGACTTGCATATGTCTTACCCGGCTTCCATGTTTGTCTATACGGGAATTGTTATTGATCGCTTCCGCATATGCTTAACTAAAGATAAAAGACTTTCGGGACGTTCGATGTTGCTTGGGGCATCGATGTTAACCTGCTGGGTCATGCTCTCGTGCCAGAGGCGGGACGAGGGTGTGACATCCTATTTTTGGTATCGGAGCAGGGTTAATTACCTAGAGTGATAAGGTGTGCTGGGAGTTGGGCTAATTAGTTAGGAAAAAAAAATACCATGCATGTGTTTGCTTGAGTGATTTGTTTTTCCTAACCTTAACCCCTCTCCCTTTGATATTGCTATAGCTGTGCTCATTCTTTTGCATAGGTATTCTTTAGAAATCTAGTAGAACATCATGACTGCTCGAGACCGATCAACTTATAAAGGAAAGTCGAAGCAAGATCCTCAACTTGATGGAATACTGCAAGCCCTTGTGACCATAGGAGGTTTAATGGAACAACAGGCACAATAGCAGGCTAATGGTAATGGGAATGGTGATCGACCAATGCAAGGACTAGTTGAACAATTCTTGAAACTTAAGCCATTAAAATTTGCTGGAATTGGAGATCCTGAGGAAGCAGCATCATGGATCGATGAACTAGAAAAGATATTTACACTACTAAAATGCTCAGATGAGGACAGGGTTACATTGGTGGTGTATCAACTACAAGGCAATGCTAGCCATTGGTGGAAGGCAACTCAGGGGAGGATATTTCTTGATGGTGCAACTATTTCCTGAAATGCTCTTATGGAAGCATTTAATGGCAAATATTTCTCGGAGTGTGCCCGCAACCGAAAGATGGAAGAATTTATGCAACTTCGCTTGAATAATACGACGGTCAAACAGTACGAGGCAAAGTTCTTTAAATTGTCCAAGTACACTTCCTGATTGGTTGAGCATCCTGTAGATAGAGCTAAGCGATTTTGAGATGGATTAAAGCTCGAAATACGAAGCCAACTTGTGCCATTAAATCTTAAAGATTATGGTGAGCTATATGAAAGGGCTTAGTTAATTGAGAAGGACACCATAGAACGAGCGATGAATTGACCTTATTATCCTGCCTTGAGAAGTGGGAACCAACGTTCAGGTAACTGGCCGATGATGGGAGACATATCTTTCTTTGTTTCTAATAAGATAAATCATAATCAAAAGCCCCATTTTTCTTTAAAAGATGGATGCCGCATTTGTGGAAAACGTCATGGGAATGCTCCCTATTATGTAAGGACAAGAGCTTGCTTTGGATGTGGCCAGTAAGGCCACCTCCTTAGAAATTGTCTGTAGTGACAAGGACTACAGTAGTAGCAGCCGCAACAGCCACCAATGAGGTTTGCACCTCTAGACAATTCTAACTGTCCATCATCTCTAGGAAGATTGTACGTGATGAATCAAGAAGAGACAGAGAATTCACACACTGTTATCACGGGTACGATTTCTCTACAGAACCATGCGGCATATGTATTGTTTGATACTGGAGCTTCTTGTTCATTTGTTGTGGAACGTTTTATGCAATTAGTTGGATTGAAATCTGAATCATTAGAAGTCATACTCAATGTCTCCACTCTAATGAGAATGAAGTATTGTCCACCCTAGGATGTCGAGGGTGTAAAATGGGTATAGGTAGTCAAGAAGAAATTATAGACCTAGTCGCATTGGCTATGTATGACTTCGACATTATCATTGAGATGAATTGGCTCATTAAACAACGAGCTCATGTGGATTGTTATGGTAAAACAATCCAATTTAATCCACCCAAGCGTCCTAGCTATAAGTTTATAGGATATGGAGGAGGACCCTCTATGTCCTTAATTTCTGCATTAAAAGCCACTCGACTTCTTGAGGAAGGTTGCTAAGGATACTTGGCAACAGTGATGGATGTGTCCAAAGAAGAACCGAAATTAGAAGGCATCCTGGCAGTACAAGAATTTCCTGATATCTTTCCAAAGGAGTTATTGGGATTACCTCTAGAAAGAGAGGTGGAGTTTGCTATCGAATTAATTCTGGGAACGGAGCCCATATCTAAGGGTCCCTATTGGATGTCATTGTCAGAACTGGAGGAGTTAAAAATACAACTCCAAGAATTATTAGATAAATGGCTCATTCGTCTGAGTGCTTCGCCATGGGGTGCACCAGTTTTATTTGTGAAAAAGAAGGATGGAACGTTATGTCTCTGTATCAACCATCGGCAACTTAACAAGGTCACTGTTAAAAACAAATACCCTTTGCCGAGAATCAATGATTTGTTTGACCAGTTTCAAGGGGCATCCATATTTTCGAAGATAGATTTGCGATTAGGATATCATCAACTCAAAATCAAGAATGAGGATATTCTGAAGATGGCTTTTCGGACATGATACAGACACTATGAGTTCACCGAGATGCCATTCGGTTTGACAAATGCACCGACGGCATTCATGGACTTGATGAATCGAGTTTTCAAGTAATATTTGAACCACTTTGTTATAGTATTTATTGATGATATTCTCGTGTATTCTCGAAACCTAGAAAAACATGAAGAAAATTTAAAAATGGCGCTACAAACCCTTCGAGAGCACGCACTTTATGCAAAATTCAGCAAGTGCGAATTTTGGCTCGACCGTGTGGTATTTCTTGGTCACATGATATCTGGTGATGGGATTTCGGTGGACCCAGCCAAGGTGGAAGTAGTATTGAATTGGCCAAGGCCAACCATAGTCATAAAGGTTTGGAGTTTTCTCGGTCTGGCGAGCTATACAGAAAATTTGTGGAAAGATTTTCTTGTATAGCTACCCCTCTAACACAACTATTGCGGAATGATGTAAAATTTGAGTGGATAGACAAATGTGAACGGAGTTTCTAGGAGCTTAAGTGGAAACTCACTACTACTCTTGTCTTGACAATACCTTTTGGACCAAGAGGTTTTGAAATATATGGTGATGCCTCTCATAAGGGGCTAAGATGTGTACTAATACAGCATGGGAAAGTAGTGGCATATGCATCAAGACAATTGAGGCCCTACGAACTTAATTATCCAACCCATGATTTGGAATTGGTTGCAATTATATCCGCCTTGAAGATATGGAGACACTATCTTTATGGTGAGAAGTTTGTGATTTACATGGACCATTAGAGTTTGAAGTACTTATTTTCTCAAAATGAGTTAAATATGTGACAAATGCGCTGGATAGAACTCCTGAAGGATTATGACTGTGAAATATTGTACCATCTTTGCAAGGCAAACCGAGTTGCCAATGCTCTTAGTCGGAAATCCACTATTACACAATTGATGGTCCAAGAATGGAAATTGCTTGAAGGAATTCGTGATTTGGAGTATAGGATTGAGATTGGCTATCTATTGAGTTTATGGGCTATTCTTCGGATTGAGTCAAAGGTATTATCAAAGATTTAAAACGTTATAGTAGGTGGATACGAGAATCCAGAAGATCGTAAAAGAAGTTGCAGAAAAGAAGAGATCGGATTTTCATGTCACAGAAGATGGGATACGGAACTTCCGTGGGCAATTATGTGTGCCCAATGATTTAGAATTAAAAGAAGAAATTCTTTCTAAGCTCACAGTAATCAATACAACATACATCCTGATAACACAAAGATGTATCGGAATCTTCGGCAACATTATTGGTGGAATGGCATGAAGTTGGATATTGTTAAGCATGTGGCAAAATATTTGACTTGTCAATAAATAAAAGTGCAACATTGTAAGCCGGGAGGACTATTACAACCATTGGAAATTTCGGAATGGAAATTGAAACATATCACCATGGATTTTGTTCTGTGTCTACTGAGAAGTCAGAGAGAGAACGATTTCATTTGGATGATAATTGATAGACTTACAAAGTCCACTCATTTTCTAGCAGTGTGGAAGAATTTCTCACTAGAAGAATACGCCGAGTTATATGTATGGCAAATGGTTCGCTTGCATGGGGTGCCAGTGACTATTATTTTAGATCGGGATTCTCCTAAAGATTTCATTTCAATTGGAATTTAATTTACTACCATATTTTGGAGAAGTTTGCAAGCCGCCCTAGAAATGAAATTACAGTATAGCACCGCTTATCATCCACAAATGGATGGCCAAACTGAAAGAACCATCCAGACTTTAGAAGACATGCTTCAAGCATGTGTTATAGATTTCAAAGGAAGCTGGGATGAGCATTTATATCTCATTGAGTTTGCATATAATAATAGTTACCAACAAAGTATCGGTATGGCACCATTCGAAGCACTCTATGGTCGGACTTGCAAGACTCCAGTGTGCTGAGATGAAGTTGGGGAAAAGAATATCATTGGTCCAGAGCTAGTTCAACTTACTATAGATGTTGTTCAGACAATTCGAGATAGAATGAAAGCCGCCCAAAGTCGTCAATAGAATTATGCTGATAATAGGCAGAAACCCTTAGAACTTCAGGTTGGCGACCATGTTTTTCTTAAGGTATCACTCATGAAAGGTATGTCCCGTTTTGGTAGGAAAGGAAAATTGAGTCCTAGATTTCTAGGACCTTCTTAAGGTATCGCCCATGAAAGGTATGTCCCGTTTTGGTAGGAAAGGAAAATTGAGTCCTAGATTTATAGGACCTTTTGAGATACTAGAATGGGTAGGGAATTTGGCCTACCGGTTGGCTTTGCCACCAACGCTTGCTCAAGTCCACAATATTTTCCATGTTTCAATATTAAGAAAGTATAAACCCGATCTAGCACACGTGCTAAACTTTGAGGAAATTGAAATAGATGACAAAGTGTCCTATACTGAGGAGTCGATGTGGATCGTCGATTGAAATGAGCAAGTTTTGAGAAATAAGGTCATTCCCTTAGTTAAAGTAATATGGCAACACCATGGAATAGAAGAAGCTACTTAGGAGAGTGAGGAAAGTATGAGATAGTCATATCCACACCTATTTGAGCCAAGTACGTATTTAAATTTTGAGGACGAAATTTTTTCAGGGGGGAAGAGTTGTAACATCTTCGATTTCGACCTTTATTTTGGTCCCAATTAGGAGGCTAAGATAGACCTTAGGTTAGTCAAACCTTCCTAGAAAATAAGTGTGAACAAATGTGAACAAGTGTGAATAAGTGTGAACAAATGTGAACGTATTAAATAAAGTGAGGAAAAATATATCTTTAATATCCTAGGATCTAAGTGTGAAAGGTAGACTTTGAAACCTACAAAGGAGAGGTCACATGTAGAGAGAGAGAGGAGAAGGTCAAGACAAATCTAACTTTGGACCAAGACAAGTCTACCTTATCTTTTTTGGACATTAGCCAATAAATAACCGATACAAGTGTCCAAGCTAGTATAGAGACTACTTAGGATCTTGGGAGATAAGATTGTATAGTCATGGATGACCCTTGATTCAAGGCCAAGTGAGAACACTCATCTTTTAAACTAGAACTTACCTCATTTAATTTTCGAAATTTCTGGACCTTTGTTATTTACCAATTTTACAGAGTTTTTTATGTTACAAATTTGGAGAAGCTTTCTGCACAAAAGTTGTTCAAAATATCTTGATCTATAACATTCTTAAATTTAATATTTTTCTGAGGTGAAATGGTTAGGACAAAGGCCCAATCAATTACCATATAGAACCTACCAAGTATAGTGAAAACGGTAATCAAGTTGCTTTCTCGAATTTTTATAAAATCTTCCATTTAGAATTTGGATATGTTTCCTTCATAAAAGTTTTAAATGACATATATATCTACAACATATTAAAATTTCAAAAAATTTTGTGAAGATTTGGATTTTGAAATGAGTCTCTCTCTCTAACTGTTGAATCTGCTCGATGGATGAATTTTTGGGTTGTATTCAATGAATTGTTACTCTTTCCACAAAACGAATTTGGCTTGAATTCCTTCATAAAAAACATTTTCTAAGGTTTTCTTTACAACATATTAAAATTATATAATTTTTCAAGTCTGTTTGATAAGGTAATAGTATTGATTTCGAAAGTTGCTCAAAATTGTTTTTGCCTTAGAATGGAGAACCACACGCTCAACTTAGAGGGGAAGGGTGCCGCACGCCTAACTAGAGGAAGAAGCCAATCTAGAGTTTTCTTGGCTTGAAAATAAGAATGTATTAAATACTTTTGGAAGCTAGCTAATTAATGAGCTTAATGAGTCACATGCTCATGTGGTTGACTTGGAGAACAAGTTGTCTAAAGTCCAAGTTTCTTGATGACCAAATCTTAGGTAAATCTTAGGGTATGATGACCTTAAAATGTAGCCTTGATGAACAAAACAATGACCAATCATTTAGAAGAAGACATTAAGCATTAAAGAGGCTTATGTGTCCCTTAGGTTCCATTGGCAATAATGAGCCTAGAATGAGCCTTGGAGGACAAACAATTAGGTAGACCAATTATAAGCTAATACCAAAGGACCTAGGTGCCAACTCGAGAAGATAGGTAGGCCAACTTGTCATTTATGTGTAATCATGAGTTTGTATAAAAATCTAATAGGATGAGCCTATAAATAGGATAAGCCATCCTCACATTTTAAAGCTTAGTCTTTCTCTCTTGTCCTCTCCCTTCCTCCCTTCTCTTTCATGCTCTTCTCTTTCAAGTCGCCCTAAACGCCGACCAACCACCAAAGAAGTATCTTGGAGCTAGGCCTAAAAAATAGTAAGTAGACTTTCCTAACTCTTCGATAGGACGATGTGTTACGCTTATTGATTTTAGGATCATGTCATTGTTTGCTTGTCTCGGCTTTGTATTGTTATGCTGTTATGTTTCTATTACTTGTTGTTGCATTAAGTAAGTTCATGATCACACATGAGTGTTGAGCACACCCGGATGTCGAGGGAAGGTCTCGGTGACTATGGACAATGTTAAAGCCTGAGCAAATGGTTCCAAATCAAGGTCACGAGCCCAAATCGCATCCGGCATGAGTTTGATTTAATAAAACGCAAGAGTCATTCATTAGTTCACTTTGCATGATACACCTTTGAGCCTTTCATTCGGCTAAAAGTTTAAATATAAAATGAATCGATTGATGCTTGAAATGCATGGAGACACAATGGATTTATAGGCTGACGCTGAGAGATGCCGGGATGTTGCCTAGGGTAAAGCACCGGATGCCGTCTCAATATTGAGATCGTGGACAATGGTGGTTCGGGTGAGGCCGATGCCTAGGGGTCGCCCTGGATGCCATCCTAATAATGAGATCGCGACGATGCCGGTTGCCAAGGGGGAGACCGATGCCTGGTTGTTATCGAAAGAGTCGATTAATTTCAACTAATATGATATTGAAAAAGAAAAATGAAAGTCCACGTGTGGTCCATGATTGATATATGTATGATGCTTGTAAAAGTTGGGTTTGTTTGATATGTATTGTTAAGTCATTGCATCAATTTGAGCATATATTTGAATTGGGTCACTTAGTGCTTGAATGAGTATCATGAGATGTGAGGATCCCTTTTTATGACCAAAATGACAATAAGCCACGGATCTTTGGAAAGCTTGTTCATATGCACTAACTTTTTGTCTTTGATTCTTGAAAGTACATAGATAGTTGAGAGCCTCTTATATGCATAAGCAAGGCAAGGCACGAACCTTGCTATTAATTTGCCATCGACAAGTGGGTGCTGACCTTGTATTTGACGATCAACGACAAGATATCCACCTATAGGAGAATTAATGATTTCTACTTATTGAATTATTGACTCACTCTTGTTGTTCTAACCATTTTAGATGTGTGATGGGTGAACCAGAGTCCAAGAAGGGAATGAACTTAGCATGAGGGCCGCTTTTGGGAGTAACTCGGTAGAGGAGGTAGGCTACCCCAGCCTTTTGATTAACTATGTATGGAAACACAAATAAGTAGTCTAGGACTAGGATGGACACGTAATCAAAACAACTTTTGATGTGAGAATATGTATATGTATATGTTGTCTTTATTTGCTTGACTTGCATATGTCTTGCTCGGCTTCCATGTTTGTTTGTACGGGGATTGTTATTGATCACTTCCGCATGTGCTTAACTAAAGATAAAAGACTTTCGAGATGTTCGACGTTGCCTAGGGCATCGATGTTAACCCGCTAGGTCATGCTCTTGTGCCAGAGATGGGATAGGGGCGTGACACCATTCATTATCAAGTTTTTGGTGAAAAGATCATCAATAAAAAAGGCATGTAGCCTTCCATTTGCTTAATGTTAGAAGATATTGAGAGCGTGAATGATAACCATTTTATTCCATAAATCAATTACTAACTATAAATTGATTTTTTTGTTTCTATTTTTTGGATGAAAAATAGCTGTTTGATAATGATACAAAATTTATATTCCTACAATATCAAATAAACACTAAAAATTTTCCTCTTGAGTGACGGTGGGAGGTGGCAGGCGGTGGGCGACCAACGGTGGGCGTTTGATAACAAGTGGCTGGGAACCGGCGGGTGGGTAATGGGCAATGACGAGAGTGAAAGATGAGAAGAGTTTTTGTTTCTCATTTTTATTCTAGAAATAAATAAAAAAACTAAAAATTTTAACTTTTGATTTTTGTTCCGAATTTATTTATGGATAAAAGTTTGTTTCAGAAATTGAAAAGTAGAATTATGTTATTAAATGGATTTCTATTCCAAACTAATCCCAAGAACACAATTTTAAAAAAATAAAATAAAATAAAGAAACGGAATTGTTATCATGTGTGTCTTGAACTTCTACGGAAGCACACTACTTAGCATCTATAGAAGATGATTGCTGAATTCGGCACGAGAAGCTTGATTGTGCACAAGTTGGACACAAATATTCGAGCTATAAGATAAGGATCTCAAGTGAGGACCAACAAAGATTTGATTTAAAAGAATGGCATCCGTTAGACATGTACCTTGGGTAAGAGATTCAAGACTTCATGTTTGTCCCATAACGTTCACAAATGGATTTACTTGGACCGACAAAGATTATAATTCTCGGTGATAAAATTGCTTGTTAATGGTTGGTGATTGCATATGATATATATTACCAATATACTTTTTCATAAGTGTATGGCATTACACATATAAATTGCAAGACATGGCGTGCGATAAAAGCATCTATATCCCTATAGGCAAAAAATCTTAGTGTTAGATGGTATCAATGGAATGCATCTAAGATGTTTTACTAAAGAAAAAACTCCCCTTGAGCTAAAAATCAACCATTGTATACTATCATGTATTTGGATGCACTTGCAAAAATCTCTAGATTTCAATCATATTCCAATCATTTTGGAGAGATTGTCTAAAAAATCCAAAATCTATTATACTTTTGTCAATTTAATTATAAACATTTTAATTATTTTAATTGATCTTTAATATTTTCACGTTTTACTGATTGAATCCATTAGGCTAATTTTGGTTGGAAAATTATTGATGTGAATACTGACCCTCCTATGTAATATAGTCAACATTAATGTGGACAATTCATAATAATAATTAAATTTTTTTCATATTTTGATTAATTTTTATTCTTTTCTTTTCTTTTCCTTCTTTACTTTTTTCCTTTTCTCTTATTTCTTTTCTTTTTTCTTTTTCTCTTTCTTTTACACGAATTACGATTTCTATATAGAGTTGGCTTTTTCTTTAATGTTTACAAAATTAGTTCGCCTTATCAAACGAAGGCTAAAAGGAATGTCAGATAAAGAAAGTAGTTTTTCTTGATTGAATTGTTGATAAACAGTTAATTAGTCTTACAAAATTAGTTGAATTTTTTTTTTGTCATACATGACAAATCCTTCTTATCTGAGTATATCATTTGTAATTTGACCCCCCTTCATTTCCTGCGCTACGTGCCCGGGTGTTTCACTGGGGAAGCTCGCTTGGATCCAAGGTGGCTTCCCTACCCCCCCGAAGGGGTGTTGTGGCGGGTAAGCTTGCGGGTTATCTAGTTTTATTGAGGGGATAACCACCCTCTAGCCCGTTTGCTTCCGGGCTGTCAAAACCTTTTAAGATCTTGCTTAGGACCGACAAATCCTTCTTATCTGAGTATATCATTTGTAATTTGACTTTATATGTGAGCTTTCGTCTTGCATTGACTAACACAATGCATATGTAAATCATTGTTATTTGTTATTGTCTCATACAATGAAATTTACTCTAAATGGACACAGGTCGATGCTATTATTCGATGTCTTGAAATAGTACTTTTTGGGGGGGGATAATAGACAATGTTAAATTTTCAGTATGAGGCATCGGCTCGCCGTCTAATAGGAATGTATGTAAGAAGATATTTGCTATGTTTCTAACTTCTATCATATATTATAAAATTTCAACAGAAACATTGCTTTTAAATGAAAGTGCATTTTATGACCAAAAAAAAAAAAAATAGTGATATTGAATTAGTTTGTTGGCTAAAGTGTGGGGTACATTGAAAATTTAAATTTCACCACAGCATCAGGTAGGCCTCAGTGGCTATTAAATTTGATTTGCCTGGTTTTAGCCTAGTGTAGAATCGGATTATTCAACAAATAAGATTCTGATTCCTTGATTTTTCATGTTCGAAGAAAAATTTAAACTTGGATTTGGATCCTCACGGAAATATTATTCCTTGAAATTAGTAGAAATGGATTCCCAAGTTTCACCTAGTATCTAGATTTCATAACCATCCATTATAATAGATAAAAATTATAAAAGTTAAACAAAACTTGCACAGGATCCTGCCGCTTACTGCTACAACGTCAAAAATTATCCCCCTTCTGTGTTAGAACATAAAACGATTTTTCTTACTTTAATGTAAAAGATGTCATTGTCGTTTTGAGATTATCAAAAATGAGAGAGAGAGAGAGAGAGAGAGAGAGAGAGTTAAAAAGTCTCTTTCATGTGGAGTTTCTTGTGAAAGTGGCATAATATTACTTTAATCAATCGAGAGAGAGAGAGAGAGAGAGAGAGAGTAAGAAAGTCTCTTTCATGTGGAGTTTCTCGTGAAGTCTCTTTCATGTGGAGTTTCTCGGGTGTTTTGATTTTTCTTTGATTTCAAGGTAGGTTTGCTTGATTGTTGATGTTACTCATAAGATCATTCGACGATTCCTCTTCCAATTATATTGCAAAATTGAAGAGTAATCTTCTATATATGATTGATGTTAAGGATGGGATGTGATGAGATTTATGGAGCAATGCTTTAATTGATGATGAATTTCCTCTTGAATGAAACTTAGGATGAGAAATCACTTGATAAATCATGTTTAGCACACCTAGGCTTAAACTCTTCATGTGTGTTCCTATGTTGATTTTGCTGCCATTTTGAGGATGAAACCTCACACATGGAAGTGAGGTATTCTCTCCTCATTTAGTTTCTAGACAATCCCAATAGGATCGAGGTGACTCCTTCACATAGAATGCTCATAGAATTAATCAAAATAAAATAAAAATCCAAACATTGCGAGAGGTAAGGGTTTGGGAGAACCTACACCCATTGAGATCCTTTGGTCCCCAACTTGACATGACCTCTAAACTTGCTTCCCATTTCCCTTCGAGATGGTTGTGACACTATGCCCAAGCCCACGGAGGTTGGCCTACGATCTCTAATAGTGATGCTTGAGTACTTGTCTTTCTTATGCCCAAGTGACCAATGACCGACTTCAATCCATCGAGGTGGGCTCGGATTCATCGAATCTAGGCCTAGTTCCTTGACGACCGGTTCCACGGCCCATGTCTAGGTCCCTAATGGCCATGCCGAGGTACCTGGGTCTAGGCCAAAGTCACTAGCGCCTAGCCTAGGTCGTATGTGGTTGAGCCCGGTTCCTCATTGGTCGGGCTTAGGCCCATAGAGGCATGGCCCAACTCCTTTAAGGCTTGACCTGAGACCCTAATGCTCATGTTCGAGTCCATGGAGGCTAGGCTTAAATCCATTGAGGCTAGGCCAAGACCTCAATGCCCGTGTCTAGGTCCCTCTAGGCTTGGCCTAGGTGCCTAGTGCCCATGCTCAATATCCGACTTCCTCGCCCATGTCATTAGTGCCCAACTCGGGTTGGGCCCAAATCCTTGGCATTCTAGCTGAGGTCCATAGAGGTTGGTTCAAGGCCAACTCAGACTCCGTGCCCATGCGGCATTAGGTCATTTGTGGCTAGTCTCGAGACCCTAGTGCTTGTGCTTGGGTCAACAAAGATTTGCCTTGGGCCCTTCGTGGCCTATTATAAAGATTTTTTTTTCAAAAATAATACTTGTGCATGCATCAACAACGAAACTGTGATTTCAACGTGACCACTGGAGCGATATATATTTTTATAGCAAAATTGTGTAATTTTTGTATTTTGTTATGGAATTCAAACCAAACACATAAAATGGGCTAATTTCAAAGAATCGGGAATAGCAATAGAATTAATCGATTTCTAGTTCTAAAGTCTCTTTGCTTTTGCTTGTCAGCACGCTACTCACTCACATCTCCACTTTGCTTATGCGCCACATGAAGTCCTCGGCCATGACCTAATCCAAGCACCTATGTTGCCGAGCTGGTTTATGGAGTCGCCTATTTTTCAGAGGTAACAATTTAAGAAGAGAAATTGCTATGAATTGCAGCTTAGGTTGGGTCAAGTATGGATAGGTCGGATCTAGATTGCTAAAATTGTATAGCACCAAAATGGGTTAAATTGATCAATATGGGTCTTACCATTTTTAGTCAAACCCAAACCTGCCCAACCCATCCATTTAACAAGCTTATACTTCACTGAATAATCCTTGGGATATGAGCTAAATAGGTCCATTTGAATCGAACCATTTTGACCCAATCCAAGCTTGATTCGATCCACCTGTTTAATGGGACTACACTTCACCGTATAACTCTTAGAATTTGATTAAGTGCTTTCCATCGAATTTGCCTTCGATTACTTTAAAAATTACAGTTTTTTTTTTCTTTCCCTTTCGAAGCCACCAATTTCCCCTTTGTGACAGAATTTTTATATATTTGCACTCACTACCTTCCTAGTCTAAAAGGATTAATATTAAAAAAAATCTCAAACCAGTATACATGTAATAAATTTACCTCAAACTAATATTTTTTACCATAAAAAACCCTAAACAATACACTTGTGACAAATTTATCATTCGTTAGTTTCCGTTAAATTTTACCATCAAATTACTGAGTTGGATGACATGTGGCAATTGATAGGTGTACCGGTTTATGGTTTTACCCTTCGTTTGTCATAGGTGTACTAGCTTGTATTTTTTCGTTATATTAATTCAAATTAATGGAAATTAACGGAGGGTGAATTGTCACAAATATACCGGCTTAGGATGTTTGATGGTTAAAAAATTAGTATGGGGTAAATTTATTTCGAGTGTACTGATTTGAGATTTTTGGTGATTAAAAAAATTAATTTGAAGTAACTTTATCATGTGTATATAATTTTGGAATTTTTTGTAATATTAACCATTTCTAAAACTCGCAATTCCACCGAGACTCCCAACGGAATTCCCTTGGTTTCTTTCTTGATTCTTTTACCAATTTCTCCCGAGCTGTTTGACTCTATCTCCACCGATTGTGATCTCCACCCAAGCTCAAGTTCGGATTTTTGTCAAATCCCCCTACACTTTGTCTTTTAGTCGCAATTCACTCGACTCTTCTTTGCCGTGGAAATGTGATTTGTCCGCTAGGAAAACCCGAGTTTCCCATCCTAAAGTCCTTCAAACATCGGCTAAACCTTCATTTCAAAGTCCAACCCAAGATAGGCTTTACTCATGGATTGTGATCCTCATCCTTAAGCTTGAATCTTATCCTTGGCTCATCTTTAAGATTCAAATTTCCACGATTCTTGGAATTGCAATCCATTTTGTCCGAGATTAGCAGAGTCTCCGAGCAACCTTTGAGTTAGGTTCACTTCTCACAGTCTTGGAGTTAAGAACTCTAGCTCGTCTCATATGCCGAGCTGTCTATCGTGCTCGTTTCGAAGCTGAGCCTGATATAGCTAGTACGAGTACCTAGAGGGGGGGTGAATAGGTATATAAAAATTTTCTTGATGATTGCACAATATTTAGACAATTGAAGGATTTGTAACAATTAACAATCAATCATAAGACTGAGTAAAGGAAAGAGAGAATTGAACACGCGGTTTATAGTGGTTGAGCCTTGATTCAAGCCTACGTCCACTCTTCGCTCCGACCGACCTATTGGCTGGATTCCACTATGAACAAAGAGATGTTACGGTGTTGATCTTCCTTGATTTCTAGGTGTAGATGATCTACCACACTCGCTCAAGGTATCACTAAGTATAAACACTCTCGTGTATACAATTTCGCTCGATCGTATCGACTAATAATCAAGGTTCTTCAGACTCTGGAATTTCTCTATCGATCACGCTCTTGAGAACAACTAGAACGTCTTCCTTTTATACTCCTTTATGCCATCATAGCCGTTGGCACTTACCAAAAGAATTCCTCCAATCTACCCGTTGGACGGAATCAATCAAGAAGATCATTCGAGCTATTTAAGGAACCTGACGATAGCCCATCAATCCTGTTCGCCCATACAATCAGGATCTTGGTTTCCAAGAATAGAACATTCCAAGAATATTTCGTTGACCATCGGATCTTCAACCGATCTAGATAAGAATAAAAGAATCCGAAATATTTATCCAACCAAGGGATCTTCTCCAGAGGATAGGATCGAATCCTCAACCATATACTTTGGCTTCGGATTTCCTTCACTTTGGATTAGAAAGACATCGGTGAGAATAGTCTTGAGTCTGGTGATCATAAAGTCTTCAGACTTTAAACTGTCGGTCTGCAAATATCCAGACTAGACTGATAGAAACGTTTTGTCAACTTCAAAATATTCTGGAAAGATTTCTCCAACAGAGCCCCCATTCTGTTTGATATGGACATGCTTATTCCTAAATCTAAATGTCTCCAACATCTAAAGAGAAACGCAACAAAAATTGTGAACGCGGAACTATTTACAACTGAAGTTTTTGTCTAGGGGGCCAATTACATCGAAGTCCGAGTTCAATTCTTAGTTTTTTTTAATGAAATGAATAATATATCTGATAGATAGACACGTTCTGTGATCAATAATGTGGTAAGCCCATATTCTGTCATTTTATAAAGAGCTATATACTTCAGAGGGCCCAAGGCAATACCAACCTATTCTCACCCAATGTCCCTCACCTATAACACAACACATGAATGATGATCTTGTGGCTGTACCTACGATTGAGGAGGTCCAAGAAGTTGTTTTTCAAATGGGAGCACTTAAAGCTCCTGGCCCAGATGGTTTCAATGGCATGTTTTATCAAAAATCATGGGATAATATAAAAACTGACCTGTTCCAGTTAGTTCTGAATTTTTTCCAGACAGGGCTTCTTGATCCCATACTCAACAAGACGCATATTTCCTTAATCCCTAAAGTGAAGAACCCTGAAACCATAAGTCAATACAGACCTATCAGCCTATGCAACTTCAGTTACAAAGTAATTTCAAAACTTTTAGCAAACAGACTAAAAAAGTGGTTACCTGTTATTATTGAACCAGAGCAGTGTGCATTTGTCCAAGGTAGACAGATACAGGACAATATCTTTATTGTGCAGGAAGTATTACACCAACTGCGCATCACAAAAAAGAGGCACAAACATCAGGCCATCCTTAAACTAGACATGCAGAAAGCATATGATCAAATTGAATGGGATTTTCTGAGGGATTGTATGCAGCATATGGGATTTTGTGGAAAGTGGATCACACTTATCATGCAATGTGTGTCTACAGTTTCTTTCAGCATGAAGATTAATGGAGAACCTACCAATTTTTTCCATCCCTCAAGGGGACTGAGACAAGGCGACCCTCTTTCACCTTATTTATTTATTCTGGTCTCTAATGTTCTCACTTGGCTGATGCATAAAGCTATAACAGATGGCAGCCTCAAAGGAATTCAGTTGAACAGGTTTTGTCCTAGACTATCACATTTATTGTTTGCGGATGATGTTATCTTTTTTATGGATGGTACTATCATGGAATGTCAAAACCTGGCATTGCTATTGAAACAGTACTGCTATGCTTCGGGCCAAGCTATAAACTTAAACAAATCGGGGGTGTTTTTCAGTGCTAATTGTCCCTATACATTGAAAAGAAATATGGCCACAGAATTAAGGGTTCCAGTATTTGAAAAAACAGGGAAGTATTTAGGTATTCCCATAGATTGGGGACAATAAAAAAAAGAACTTTTTGCATGGATATTAGCTAGGGTTAATTCCAAGCTTGAAGGGTGGAAAGAGAAATTACTTACCAAGGCAGGCAAGGAGGTGCTGATTAAAAGCGTTGTTCAGTCCATACCTATGCATGCTATGTCCATCTTTAAGCTTCCAATATCTATCTGCCGATCCATTGAACAGCGAATTGCATCATTCTGGTGGAAAAAAGATGATAAGAAGAGGGGAATTCATTGGAAAAAATGGGAGGAAATGAAAACTCGTAAAGATGAAGGAGGAATGGGTTTCAAAGATTTGATTACCTTTAACTATGCCATGCTAGGCAAGCAAGTTTGGAGGCTATCAAATTCTCCCTCTGCATTGTGTAGTAGAGTGCTGAAAGGACTCTATTTTCCCACTGGGGACCTCTGGACAGCGAGCACTAGACAACGTCCCTCATGGGGATGGCGGAGTTTGATTGTTGGCAGAGATACAATTAAAGAAAACATCAAATGGTCAGTTGGGGATGGTAAATCTATTCGTATTCGACAAGATAAATGGTTGATGCAAGAGGTACGAGGTGGACAAAGTAATACATTAGAACCCCTGATGGTTTCTGAACTCATACAGGAAAATTCCAGAGAGTGGAATGTTCAAAAGATTCAACAGTTGTATAACGAAGATATTGTCAATGAGATCCTGGCTATTCCACTAAACCCATTATCACATCCAGATTATCTAGTTTGGACAGGCAACAATACTGGGAAATATACTGTTAAAAGCGGCTACAACAGAGCAATTGTAGTCAATTCTCAGCAACACATAAATAAGGCCTCCTGCTCGTTTCGACCACCACGTACCTTATGGACAAGAATCTGGAGCCTTGAAGTGTTACCGAAAATCAAGACTTTCCTCTGGGCGCTATGTCAAAATGCCATCCCCACGAGGGAAAATCTACACAGAAGAAAAATCATCACAGATTTACTTTGTCCAATTTGCTGTACGAAGGTAGAATCAACCGAACATCTCTTCTTTTTGTGTAAATGGACCAAAAGCATATGGGCAGATTCAACTTGCAAGCGTTTAAGTCCAACAAATGAGATTACCCGAGCAAATAAGTGGATAATGGAAGCTTTTCGCACAACTAAGGACATACCTGACTGGGAATATACAAGATTGATCCTCTAGTACATCTGGAAGGCAAGGAACGGCTGGATCTTCCGAGCAAAAGCATCAAATTCGGCTGATACACTGAGATGTGCGCAAGAACAGCACTCAATTGGCACTCAAAGACAGAAGAGAAAGAATCGACCAAACCCTAATCGAGACTTACCTCTGAGATGGAAACCCCCGGATAGATCAGAACTGAAGTTGAATGTGGATGCATCTTGGATTCACGGCGAATTTATTTGCTCGGTGGCTGGAGTTGTGAGGGATTCGTTGGGGCTGATGGTCGAGGGTTTTGCGAGCACTTCTAGGGCTTCTTCTACGCAGGAGGTGGAACTCAACGCCCTCTTTCACAGTCTCTTTTATATCCAAGACTTCCAAAGGCAGCACGTGAGGGACTTTAGAAGTCAACAGCTTCGTTGGATTTGCGAATCTGATTGTAGTCCAGCAGTTGATCAAGTAATGGGCTGGGCCGATTCTCAGTGGAATTTAAAAGAAGCGGTCAGAAAATGCAAATAAGAGCTGGGTCAGTGTGTGAATGTCCAAGTGAAATGCTGTACACGCGAAGAAAACCGGGCTGCGGACTAGCTTGCACGTTCTCACCGAGCGAACAACCTCCCTTTCAACTGGTGGATTAACCCGCCATTGCCTCTTTGGAACATATTATGTTCGGACATTAGTCCGCTCTTATCTTGTAATTCTCCTTTTAAGTAAGAATACCACGTCACTTCTTTCGACTAAAAAAAAAAAAAAAACTAATCGCAAGCCAAAAATTGTAAGAAAATTTATATATCCAAGTGGGATCCACAATCTTTTGTAATGTCAACTATTAATTATTTACATATGCGATTGATGTAGTCTAGGAATTCTTTGATGGAGGCAAATTACATATAGACCAATGCATTATAGAAATCCAGCTTTTGAGGTTGCCTACTGCATCTTCTAATCTTTGAAAGGGTCACCGCAAAATTATATCTGACCGGAAGCCAAGTCAAATAAGTCTCAATCTGCTTTTCACGATACAATTGCAATTGTAAGTGGAATGTGATCCCTCCTCTAGATTTGGAGGTCATTATGGGCTTTACATAGATAGCCTCGATGAATCGTGCTACTTAGGAAACAAAGAAAGCAATTGGTTGTGATGTATAATAGTTTAATTGGTCGAAATCTTGATATTATAGTATAGTTGGTTCATAATATCCGATTGCTAAAGACCAACAACTTCAATGATTATTGGTCGTTGGTTTTCTTAATAGAAACAACAAGTCAAGTCAAGTCATGCCTTCCCCATAGGTGGGCAAGATTGTGGATTGATAATTGTAAACTTTCCTCAATATATTAACAAATCCTATATAATTGAAATAAATGTCATTGTCATTGACTCTTAGCACCAGGAGCATCTGAATGATGCTCGTTAGGCTAACAAAATCCTAAATATTCCAGCGATTGAGATGCTGTGTCATTGACATGTACATTAGCACCAATAGCCTCTTCACTTTGTTGTTCATTAGTTTTCTTGTCGCGAAATTTGCGGCATGCGTGCAATACTTGGCCTTTCCATATGGCACGCATCGCAGCCGTTCGATTAGCATGAAGGGTCTTTGACCTTGGATGGCAAGAACTCAGCATTGTTAAAGCACATACAGTGGAGTGTTTTGTGTTGATACTCCAACGTCAAAGGCTGAAAATTGGTGAAGACACCGGCAGTGGGTAAATTGTGCTGTTTGAGCACTCCTCAACTAGTCACAACTCCTTGCTTTTGTCTTCTCTTCTCTCTTTCCTGTTTTGATTGCTCTATTTTCTTCGAATTGAGTTCTGAATTACATTATGCAATTCCCAGATTTGGGATTCCTTATTTCCCTTCTCTTGAACTTTAATATGGCTTTCTTTTGAGGCTCTGCTCCATCAATCTCTTTTGTTGCCTTTCTATTGGTACAATCTTCTCAAGATGAAAAGAAAAGAACCCACTCATTTAGAAGATCCGATACACAAGGCGTCTGCCTCATCAACCTCTCCACAAGTAGGTGATTATGAAGGTGGAACCAAAAGGCCGAAAGGAAATGAGTATGAAGTGTTTTTGAGCTTTAGAGGGAAAGACACTCGTAAAGGCTTCACAGACTATCTCTACACTAGCCTTATCGATGTGGGAATTCACGTGTTCAGAGACGATAATGAACTCCGTGTTGGTGAGGAGCTTGGTCCGGAGCTTTTTTACAGTATTACCAAGTCTAAGATCTCAATCCCAATTATCTCAGAGGACTACGCTTCTAGCAAATGGTGCCTTTGTGAGTTGGTCCAGATGTTGAAGTGCAAGAGAAGCATAGGGCAAATAGTCTTGCCCATATTTTACAAAGTGGGACCGTCGCAGGTGCGACATCTTATAGGGAGATTGCGAGATTCTATCAATGCACATAGAGAGAATTTGGATGATATGGTTTTGAAGGAATGGGAAGAAGCGCTTAAAGAAGTCAGCTCATTGAAAGGATGGGAATCGGAGAAAACTGATAACGGGTACATTATTCTTCACCTAAACATTGTTTAATTTATCATGAATAGATCTTGCTTGAAAAAGAATATAATTATTGCCATTATATACTAGAATTTATTGCTATTTGACAGGCATGAAGGAGCGTTGGTTAAAATTGTCGTCAAAAAAGTTATGTGCGAGTTAAAGAGAACTTTTAAGCTAATTGTTCCCAAAGAATTGGTTGGAATTGATGATCGTGTGGAAGAGATCATGAGCTTGATAGATGCTCAATTCAATGATACAAGGATTATCGGAATTTATGGAATGGGAGGTATTGGTAAGACAACTCTTGCAAGGGTCCTATACAACAATCTCTCTAGTCACTTCGAGCATCTTAGCTTCATGGCAAGTATTCGAGAAACATCTCGACGTAAGGGCATTGAATGCCTACAAAAGCAGCTTATTTATGATATACTAAGAATTCCATATGATGTGTCTAATGTCGACGAGGGAATTGGTATCATCAAATCTCAATTCAAAAGTAAGCAAGTCCTCATTCTTCTAGATGATATGGATGATAATATTCATTTGAATGCTTTGGCCGGAGATAATAGTTGGTTTAGAGCTGGAAGTATAGTCATCATTACAACTAGAAACAAGAGTATTCTCAACAAGGCTAGGGTAGGCTACATGTACCAACTCAACGAGTTGTCTTTGGATCAATCATTGATATTATTTAGCAGACATGCCTTTCAAAATGATTCTCCTCAAAGTCATTATGAATTTATCTCCCGTGACATTGTATCGACTACTGGGGGGCTTCCATTAGCTCTTGAAGTTATAGGCTCATTCTTACGTGAAAAGACAGAAAAAGTATGGGAAGATACTTTAAAGAAATTAAAGAAAGTGCCTAATAAGAAAGTTCAAGAGACATTGAGGATAAGTTACGAAGCATTAGATTATGAGGAACAACAAATATTTTTGGATATTGCATGTTTTTTCATTGGATCATATGAACAAAGTCCAACTTATATGTGGGGTGCTTGTAGTTTTTTCCCGGGAAATGGGATTGAAGTATTGAGTCTCATGTCCCTAGTAAAAATTGACAAAGACGGCAAGCTAATGATGCATGATCAATTGAGAGAATTTGGAAGGGAAATCGTTCGTCTCGAAAATCCGAAGGAGCCTCAAGAGCGTAGTAGATTATGGATTTATAAGGAAGCTGTAGATGTGCTTGACAATAACAAGGTATCTTCTCTACTTGTCATTGCCAATGAATGTAAGTCCACCTTCTCTTTGTTGTTTGAGATAAAAAAAAAAAAAAATTGCCAGTCAAATTCCCAAAACTGCATGCTTCTACCAGCAAAAGTACTCTTTTGATTAATTGTTGCTGTTGTCTAATTCTAGGACATAATTGAGGAGCAATTTCTTGGTTATTGATGATTGATATGTCTTTACCTCATATCATCGTGAGATGACTCTCCTTTGGTTACTTCAACACAACAATAAAACTACAAATGTAATGTGTGACATAGCATTTTTGGAGAAAACTTGACATCTATAAATTGTTAGGAGACATGCTTTTACCATATAATTGTTTGATGCACATGTTTAGGGCACACATAATAACCATTTTATGTCTAGCTAGAATTATTTTTCTATTCTTGGGAATAGATTTACCAACTTGAGATTTTTTATGACACGAAAAATATCAAATAAATTTTGATAATTTTTCACATGAAAACTAGTTTAGAGTAAATGTGGCACGGATCTATTAATTTGCGATTTTTGGTGATATTAATTCTTTTGCTATTTAGAATTGTAACAAGGTACACTAGAAAATTAGGGAATTCTACATTTAAGATACTTTAAATTTGATACATATTTTGATGGCTAGTTTGATAGATGTATTGGATTGTAGGAGTCATTTGTTTCACATATGAAGGATATTCACACACAAAAGGGCATGAATTTTGGTAGATATATCTATAGTAATGTATATGAAGAGAGGCCTTCTATTGTAAATATTTTTTACTATTGTAATTTCAAAGTATGCAATTTTTGGGAATTCAAAAGCTGCAAAATGCAAAGGTTATAATTGGAAGAGGAAAAGTTTGAAAGCAACATTTTGAGCTTATACGTTTGCATAGACTAGACAAATAATGTGCAAAACTTGTCATTTCTAAGAGTTGAAAATAAGAAGTCTACATCATCATTGTATGACGACAAATTAAAATCAATGCATTTTATATTGTATCAGTTTTGGTCTCATCTTGTCATTAAAAAATTACCGTCCATAGTTTTTGCTATTTGCAGGGTACTAGAAAGATTGAGGCCCTCCGTCTTGGCAAATATGGTAGGGAAAAAATATACACAGCTGAACAATTTAAAGAACTAACTAACTTGAGGTTCCTTCAAGTGGACGGTGCAAATTTCACTGGAAATTTCCAAAACTTACTTCCTCAATTAAGATGGCTTAAGTGGCAGGGCTGTCCACCGGATTTTGCAGCGGTCAACTTCCATCCAAAGAAATTAGTTGTGCTTGATCTATCGTGGAGCGGAATTTCAGAGGACTGGGGAGGATGGGGTCCACTCAAGGTAAGATATAGAGAAGGTATACATTTTTTAATAATCACATATTATTAAGGTCCAATTGCACCAAGGCTTAATACCCTTCCTCTTATTAAGGATATTTCCTCTAATATTTAGAGAAATTTATAGGCGCCTATATACACTAGAAGATTCAGCCCCTTAATACCTTAAATTAATAATACCTTAGCAACTAGTCATGCTTATTATTAGACATACTAAAAAAAAAAAAATTAACTAAAATAATCAGCAAGTAATAAAGATATGACTAAGGTATTGTTGAGCCAGTCCAATCTTACTAAGGTATCATCACTTCTTTCAGATGGCAACCAAGCTCAAAGTTCTCAACCTTTCGCATTGTCATTATTTAAGAAGAACTCCTGACTTGTCTACTTTCAAAAGTTTGGAGATTCTAGTCCTTGAAGAATGTTGGAAACTAGAAGAGATTCATCCTTCTATTGGGGACATCAAGACCCTTGTCTCCTTGAATGTCAGAAGATGTTGGAGATTGGAGGAGCTACCACTAGAATTAGGAAGAATGAAAGAATTGAGGGAGCTTCTCATAAATGACACTGCTATACGAGAGACTCCGATATCGAGAGGTGGTTTGATGAAGCTAGAGACTCTTGATGCCTCGTTTTGTCGTAGACGACTTGTTCAACTTCCAAAATTCATGGGCTTCCTTGTGTCTTTAACTCAGCTAGACCTATCTAATTCGTGGATTGAAGAATTACCGAGAATCCATAGGCTCCCTCTTATCACTAACTCAGCTGCACCTACGTATGACACGGATCAAAGAATTACCCGAATCCATTGGTTTTCTTAAGGAGCTTGAGATTCTTGATGCCTCTGATGCAAAGTTAGCCCACATACCCAGCTCCATTGGTCATCTAACATCATTGACTGAGTTGGACTTAAAATGGACAGCAATTGCAATGTTACCTGAAAGCATTGGGAATCTACAAAATTTAAGAATGTTGGATGTTAGTGCAACTGGCATAAGAGAATTACCTTGTGCCATTGGAATGTTGGCAGAACTCCAAGAATTGAGTGCTTCACATTGCAAAAATCTAGAAGGACTACCCAGTAACATAGGTGAACTGGTTTTGCTAAACAAGCTTGAGTTAGATAGGTCAGGCATTTTGGGCTTGCCAGAAAGCATTTCTATGCTCTCTTCTCTGCAAAACCTCAGCGTTCAATTTTGTGAAAAGCTTGGGGAACTACCAAAATTGCCCTCTGGCTTAACGGCTTTAAGTATCACTTGTCAGAGTCCATCATTGCCACATCTTTCCCAACTGACCCTTCTCAAGAAACTCATTATTTCTGATTGCTACTCTCTTGAATGCCTCCCAGCGCTTCCCGTTGGACTATTGAGGCTTTCTATTACACATTGCATAAAATTGAAAGTTTTGACGAATTTGTCAAACTTGAAGCACTTATATGAATTGATTCTTGACAAGTGCCTTCAGCTAACAGAAGTCACTGGCCTGGAAGGTTTACAATCCCTGTCCGACTTTCGTTTACGCCATTGCCCGAAGATATCTAGGCTTGATGGGGTTGAATCCTTGGAGTCTTTGCGAGACCTACAGATCAACGAGGCATTCCAGGATTCTTTGAAGTTAGCGAGCCCAAAGGTATCTCAGCTTGAAGGATTGCTAGATCTTTCAAATTTAAAGATTCTGCCGAAAACAAAGGTTGCAAGTTGCATGAAACTAGTTGAAATACAAGGCCTTGGTGGATCAAAATCCTCACAGATGTTGGATATCTCTGAGTGCACATCTGCTAAACAATCCCTAGACCTTTTGAGTTCAAAACATCTGAGGAAACTACTTGTTACGAATTGCAAGAATTTGACTGAAATTCGAGGCCTTGATGGACTAGAATCCTTGGAAGTTTTGGTTATCTCCGGGTGCACATCCCTTAAACAATCATTGGACCTGTCAAATTTAAAGAATCTGAAGAGTTTCTATGCTGCAAACTGCGAGAACCTAGTTGAAATTCGAGGTCTTGATGGATTAGAATCCTTGAGAGATTTGGACATCTCTGGGTGCACATCCCTTAGACAATCACTTGACCTATCAAATTTAAAGCATTTGTGGAAATTCTGTGCTGCAAATTGCGAAAACCTAGTTGAAATTCATGGCCTTGATAGATTAGAAACCTTAAAAAATTTGATATTTCTAGGTGCCCGTCGCTTAGACAATCGCTGGCCCTATCAAATTTATAGAAGATGAAGAATTTCTATGCTGGAAGTTGCGAGAATCTAGTTGAAATTTGAGGTTTCAATGGATTGGAATCCTGGGAAGATTTGGTTATTTTTTGGTGTACATGCCTCCGACAATGACTCAACCTGTCAAACTTAAGGCATCTAGGGAAGTTTGGTGCTGCAAACTGCGAGAATCAATTCAAAATTTGAGGCCTTGATGTTTTAGAATCCTTGGAAGGGATAGGATATCTCTGGGTGCACATTTTGCACAATCACTGGACCTCTCGGTTTTCAAACATCTTTTGGGCTGCAAACTCAAGAATCTAATTGAAAGTCATGGCCTTGACGGATTGGAATTGTTGGTAAGTTTGGTGATCTCGGGGTGCACACCCATTCAACAACTACTCGAGCTTTCAAGTTTGAAGAGTCCGGCGGAGTTCTACAGTGCTGACTATGGGAATCCAGATGAAATTCGAGACATTGACAGGTTAGAATCCTGAAAAAACTGGGACATCTCCAAATGCACGTCTATTCCCATAATTATTGGATCTTTCACATTCATAATGTTTAGTTGCCAAGTAAATTTTGCATGCAGATCCATCACGTATTTTCCATCATAATAAATTTTGCGAACCAAATCGTTGTCGATGTCAATGAAATTTGACCACTGTCAAAAAAATTATTAGTTTGCATATCCTTGAATCCAATTTTATTGCTACACTCCTTCTACACTTCATTAGAGGCATTGTAGCTTATAGATACATAGGTTTCAACTCATATAGGTCACTTATTCATCCCGTATAGATTAGGGATTGAATTCGTTGACAATGACGCGATTTGACCCCTAATTGAAAACAGGAGTACCACATCATGGCAAACCTTCAATGTTGTCTCCGTATCACAGCGTTTAGATACTACACATCCCGTAGTTTTAATATCTCAGGCCCCATGCCAAGGAATTAGGAGTCATGCATGCACTTTTTAAGGTTAAGCATCGAATTTCCCCGTTCGTTGATAACTACGAAATTAGACCGCTAATTGAAAAACGTCTGCATTACATCGTCCTGCCTCCATTTTTTTCATTAGGTCTCTTCTGCACTTAGAAATTAGGGACATCACAGCACTAAGACCTCGGGACTGATAAAGCGAATTTTTGATCAAGGAAGGCACCAAAGCTCACAAACCAATTGAACCCTCACACCAGAACTCAACCAGTTTTCTAGGTAATTATTGGCCCAATTCTCCTGCTTGGTCGAAGATCCAGACGAACTCAAATAATTGCAAACTAGGTACCACAGCTAGCGTCTTTGAATTTATTTTCCAACGGGATATGGCTCTTGTGCTAATCCCAAGGCACAGCTTCCCAAGTTTGGGTTTTTCCAAGGAGGTATCGGTTGATCCCCTGTACCGAGAACGGTAGTTTTGGGCCTTCAAATACGGGACTTCCCTGTATCCGTTTGGCCTGAAATTTTTACACAACCTATATCAACACGTCAACTTTCTCCCTTCAAGATTTCAGCCAAAATGGCTGAATGACCAGCGCGAATGTGTTGTTTCCGTGTGACTGCGCAATCTGCCCCTGTTTTACCCGAGATAACACATCTCACATTTTTCACTGGATTCAACCCTCTAACACCCATCCATTCTCTACGTTTCTTCACACCATTCAAAACCCACCTAGCGGGAGAGCCACACCGCCCCACCTAGCTGCAGCAAGGTGGCGTACAAACGGACGATCAAGGACATGGCAGGCCTGCAATTTTCAGAGGGAAAGAGTGAGCTTGAAAGCTTGAGTGTGGCAGCATTAATTTGTGAATCTTCAAGGTTCACTGAGTCGACAAAGAGCAAGAGGAAACTTGCTAGAAATGGCCGTCTCTGCTGCAAAGGGGGCTGGAAACTTGTAATGGAGGGGAGGGAGATGATGGGATCTAAGAGGCACAAAGAAATAGAATGTGGGGGCTTTTGCTTGGCCATTCCTTCTTTTGGTTTTTCAGAGCTTCAAAATATGGGAACTTGAGAAGAAAAAGCTAGTAAGAACCGTGAGCCAAAGAGGTGAAACCGAGCCCGAGTCGAGTGAGAAACGCGAGGGACAGAATGAGAACCGAAAGTAGAAGCGAGTTTGGCGTGGCCGTGAGTTACTAGCCTCGTTCATCCCTTTCTCTTTCATCATTTCTAGGTTCATCCCTTAGCCTCATCTTCGTTTGGGTTCCAATTCCGTCGCCGGTGTCCCAATGCTCGGAACCAGAGTTTAAAACAAAAGTAACGGAGCTTGCCTTGCCCTTGCGTGCGTTGCTTTGATATTGTCATACCTTGATATTGGCGGTCTACTTACCGATTTCAGTTACTTTGATATTGTCATACCTTGCTTTTGTGGAATCATCTTGATTTTTTTATCGTGACGTGCGCAGAGCTTATTGCATGAGCTTGAATATGCAAGGACGTATAGTTGTATATCTAAGAGATAAAAGTGGAAAGATCATAGGAAGACATTTTTAAATAAAAGAGAAAAAGGCACCAAAACGGGTGTTAGATAGACATTTAGCGTATGGTACAATGGCCTCCTGCATTTTACTTGGCCTCTAACCGGCCCATATAGGTTAAAGGCAGCCCCAAAAGTGAAAGCAAATTTTCATAATAAATCGAGTCAAGCCATGTTGCAATCCGTGTGGTTTGGAAGAACCCAAGCTAAGTATTCACGCCACCTCGTAAAAGAAATTGTTTGTGCTCACTTGGCAATCTGTTAACCACCATGCGGGTTTTGCACCTTGGGAGGGTCACTACACATCTGAGGCTATTATGTGTTGCAAATTGCAAGAATCTGGTCAGTTTGAATATCTCTGATTTATTCAATCGCTTCACTTTTCAAAGTGCAAAAAGTCTGAAAGAAGTAATGCTGCAAACTGCAAGAATCTAGTTGAAGTTCAAGAGCTTGACCAATTAGAATCTCTGGAAAGGTGCCATATCTCTGGATGCACATCCATTAAGAGATTCCATGCTGCGACTTGCTGAGATCTAATTGAAGTTCATGGTCTTTACAGGTTGGATTTATGGCAAGGTTGAATATCTCTGAGTGCACATCTACTGAAAGTTAAGAGCTTTCCGGTATATAGAGTTCGAGGGAACTACACGCTGCAAACTGCAAGAATCTAGTTAAAGGTAGATGCCTTGACCGGTTGGAATCTTTGGAAAGGTTTCTCTGGATGCATGTCCATTGAAAAATCGCTATACCTTTCGAGTGCAAAACGCCTCAGAAAATTCTATTATTTAATTGCCGAACTGGGTTGAAATCTAAGATCTTGACACACAGGGTGGACGTGTTGGCAAAATTGGATAACTCTGGTTGCACATCAATGAAAGATTACCAGACCTTTCCAGTTTAAAGACTTCAAGGGAATTTCAAGCTGCAAACTGCAAGAATCTAGCTAAATTTCGATGCCTCGACCGGTTAGAATATTTAGAATGGCTTACTATCTCTGGATGCAGGTCCATTGAAAGATTACCACACATTTCAAGTTCAGAGCATCTGAGGGAATTCAATGCTGCAAATTGCCGGAACCTAGAGGATATTCACGGCCTTGACAGCTTCGTGATTGGTAAGATTGGATATCATTGGTTGCACATCTATCAAAAAGTTATCTGGCCTTTCTAGTTTAAAGAAGTTGTGAGCGATTCATGCTGCAAACTGCAAGATCTAATTGAAATTTGTGGCCATGACGGGCTGGAATTATTGGTAATACTTAAAATTTGTAGTGGCACTTCCCCAGGAACATTACCAGATCTATCGTGCTTGAAAACCCTCATGCGGTTGAACAGCGACCCTGTGAGAAGCTGCATGGCGTTCAAAGCCTAGAGAAATTTTCATCCTGCAAAAGCTTGTGTACTCAAGGATGCAAGTCGTTAGAAAAATTCCCAGATCTGTCAAATTTAAGGATTTTAAGGAACTTGATAATAATAAATTGTGTTGGGAACTTTAAGAAGTCCCAAAGATCAAATGATCAAGTTAGCTAGAAAGTATAGGAATTTCACGATGCTCGTAAATTGAGACTACCAGATTTGTCAGGGCATAAGAACTTGCAGTATTTAATTGCACTAGACTGCAACAAACTAATTGAGCCTCGAGGGCTTGGAGACTTGGAGCTTGTACAAGCTTAAGACATTTCGAGATGCACGTCTCTAAAAGCAGTGCCTGAATTGTTTGGAGCTTTCATCAGGATGTCCATGAGATCATATTGTGGCGACAGTTCGATTCTGAAACGATTTATGTCCCTTAACATTTATGTCCCTTAACAAGGCAAAACCACGGTGTTGATTAAGGCAGGAATGAAGCTGGCAGTCCTGGTGAATCATCTGTGAGTGATTCATCTTCGTACATTATGTAATGATTCGTTTTTCTTGGTTGGAAATCTTTCTCTTGTCATTTTTCACCCATTATGATTATTCATCCTCAACGTGATTTAAAGAATGGAGAACCGGACTTTTGGATTAATGATCTTTTTGCAAGTTGGGTATTTGAAGATTGACGTGCTTGCTCACTGGTCATCTATAACGTGTATGTTTTGCTTACAAGTTCTGTTTGATTCTCATAATGCCAGGCATACTGGTTTATACGTGATGATGATACTGTGGAGACTATAAGATATTGAAAGAGCAAGTGGCTCTTTAAGAATATTCCTATAACGTGACATCATATAAAGTAAGTTTGCCCTAGTTGAGGTACACAGGGAAATGACTGAAAGCCAAGGGGAAAACATCCATTTCTTTGATAGTTATCATAGTCGTCTCAGTTTTTTAGGTTTTACGTGGTTGCCTTCCCTGATTGGTTGAATTGGTTGTCATTGTTCTGCTATATTTTCACTGCAACTACCTCTTTCCTCTGCCCTTATATGACTGCTCAAAGTAATTCGACGATTAACATGTGGATTACTAAGGAAGCTTCTGGAGGGAAAGTACAAAACACATACGCAAAGGAGAGATATCATCCTGCTGGATTTATGGCATCTCTATCCCTCGGGTTCTTTCAAGCTAATTTCACAGGATGTCTATTTGATATGCCGCCAGGGTGCAAGAGTGAGTTTATGGTTTCATTGTCTTTTTAAATTACCAACTGTTAATGCTGTTGAGTTTGATCCTAACACGATTCACACCATTTATACCATCGCCACACGATTTACTCTTCTGCTCACCAGTCAATTCAATGCTGGGATTTTTTCACTAAGCCAATGAGGATTTTGTTCTGATGATGCTCTGTTTCAACTTTCCAGTATGCAACGTTGTCTCCTGCTGCTTTCTAATTTTTTAATATCCATGAAGACCAACTGCAAATGGAGCCCGAACTTCACAATTTGGGGGGAGAACCATATATGCATTCCAGAGAAACTTCGCAACCATTACAAATGTGAGCATTGTGATCTGTATGAATCATGCTGGAGTTGTGAGAAGAAGCCTTTTTAACTAAGTTTTTCACTTCATGACAAGTAGCAGCATCTCACAATTTACCAATGGTCCAACTGTATTTAGTAGAAATAAAGATCCTTGTGTGTTGTAAACTAACATAATAAACTTATGTCAACGGACATGAACAGGACTAGCAGTATACCACCGAGAGATGAAGCATCACCTCCAGGTGATGATCGGTGCTGGTAGTTGCAGAAATCCTGCTGGACTGATGGCTGGGCAGTGGCCGCTAAATTTTGGCCCTGAGAGCAATAGTCACTGTTAGCAAAGGTGTAGACTAAATAGAACTTGCCGGCGCTGTCGAGGGAAAAGGTCGCTGATCCATTGGTTATGTGATGAATGGAGAAGCGGCAATGCAGCCGGTATTGTCACCCCTTGAAATGTTCCCAGCGTCATGTGACCCTGTGTTGAAGTTGAACACTGCAAAAATAATGGAAGATCGTCGGCATTGAAGAGGGAAAGCTGAATATTGATCTTTTGGCCACGGAAGCTCAAGATTGATTGCACAAATACACGGCAGAGAATGGACTGGTCCGGAGCAAGGTGCTTAAAAAAAATGATAAGCAAGAATTTGGTTCTTATTTCATGAGGGTCAAACCAAAGGAGAGTGTTTCCAGTTGATTTCAGTTCGACTAACAGTCATGATTTCTAAGCCACTACCTTCCTCGAAAAACCAGGGCAAAAATTATCAGACAATTTAAACACGTACAACCTTTCATTTCTTTATCTCACGTTGATTTGTCCTAAAGAAAATCCAAAAAGTTTCTTACTTGACATTATGTAGAAGACAGTATCTTCTCGGTTCTTCATATGATGTTTTTCCTTATTTGGACCATGGTACCTCATATGATGGAGCACTGTAAATCATCTTGTAATTGAAATTTGAACTTCTTATAAGACAAATAGGGTTGCGATAAAAAAGAAAAACCGTCATCACCCAATCCTGTGAAGGATGGGAGTGCCGTTTCACATTGAGGATGGTGAAAGGGGCAAGAATAAATTGAATCCTACACTGCCTCAAGACAATGAGGTAATGTGCTGTGTGAAGTGTTAACTCCCAACGAGGCCTTTTCTAGATGAAGCCCCAAGGAACAAAACCTTAATGATGCAGCCCACATTGAAGACCGGCTCTCTCGACAAAGAAGATCGGCCCGCATTAAAGCTCGACGAAACCGAGAAGCCATAACAACATCTTGAGTCCATCCCGGAAGCTTGAAAGACACCTTGGAAGCTCGCGTGACGCTTTTACTAGTTTATAGTTTCCATGCCCTTTACTATATCTCCTAGTTTCAATGCTCCTTTATTTCTCCTAGTTTTCAATGCTCTATCTTTATTTCTTTGATGATATAAGCCCAATTTCTTGTAGAAGACATACGACTTTTGATAAATGAAAAGCTTTGCTTGAAGCAAGTATCATGAACCTTGTAGAGTTCATATCTTGAAAACCTAGAAGAGTTTTCACTCCGTCCTTGAAGAGTCGGAGCTTTTGAAATCTGCATCCTAGAAGAGTTGCAGTCATCGATCTAGAAGAATCGGTGCCCCCTCAACTTCCTTGGAGGCCTAGAAGAGCAACCAACGAAGTTCCTATCCTTTTCTGTTCTGTTCGTTACTTCCAACCCAATTTCGACTATCCTACAGTGCTTATTTCAGAAAACCCAAAACACAGAAATTGTAGATCCAGAAGTCTTTGTTCATTTGGCTTTGGAATCAGGTTGATCCGATCTGTATCGACAAAGATACAACTGTTCTCCTGAGCTTGCGCAGTGCTGAAATTACTGTTCGTCTCGTTTCTTGTGCGCAAGTCACTCTCCTGATCCTATTATTTGAGAAAGCCTCCCCTAGGCTTGCATCACTTAAGGGCATGGGGCAACTGGCAAGTGAGTCTTGCAGTCTAAAGTGAACAATATCGTTGGTAAGTGAGGTAAGAGGTCGGTCCTTACACTAACACTGTACTTTTTTGCGTTAGCCATTTTGGCTTGGCCTATGTTATAATTTTAGGTCGAGGTCACCCCTAAGGTCTCCATGCTTTCTTTTATTTATCTAAGGATTGCATCCTATCAAGAACACTGACCGGAAGTTAGCATTACCAAAGAAGAGAAATAATTATTTCCTTTTTAATACCAAAATACATAAGTTTTGTCTTTTCCTTCTTCTTTTTCATCTTTGTTTTATTCTTCTGTAATTCTACTTAAAGAAAGATTTATCTTCTATAATCTCCCGAGCATCGAATTCTACTTCTGTTCTTCTAAATTCTAGGTTAATCCATTAGTATATATATGAGTTCATATTCTTTTCTTTCATTGATTTTATTTGGTTGATGATCTTCTAAAAACACTTTCCAATGAAATCCACATTTGAATAAAACATTCTATTTTTCTAAAGATGTATTTATAGTATGAAAATCAAATTTAGGATGAAAAAATGGAACGCTATGATATTATTGTCAAATGAGAATATTAATAACCATAATCTCTAACCGATTTATCAGGCATCTTAACTTAGTGCAGTGTATCTAAAAGTTGCCAATGTTTGTATTTTTCATTTGTCATAGTTCCACTAATAATAATATAGGAAAATTTCAAATAATGGCCCAATATAAAGATTTTTTTCTCAAAAGATTGCTTAAAAAGAATTTTGTCTCAATAAGAGTCTAGATTGGCTAACGTAATCTCAAATAAAAGTCTAAATTCACTGGTCAGCCAATTCTTAACTGGTTGGCGACCATGTGCATCTCACATGCCAATTTTCAATTATGATTTAGGGCATTTTCATTTAAGGATTTTTTTTCTTTTATTCTTTCTTTGGTTTCTCTCCCCACCATGAGAGGTTCTCTCTCTTCCGCGAGAGATTATCTTCAGTTCATCTTTCCTCCTCCCCCTTGGTTCCATCCATTCCTCTTCCAACTGACAAGCCCTTATTTGAGTCTTACTTAAACATTTCAGTCCATTATTTTAGATAAAATGAACCTAAGATCATCTTATTTTTTTCTCTTTTTTTCTCTTTTTTCTTTTTCCTTCCCTCTTCTTCTTCTCCGGCTGGTCGCACGGATTTATGTTCTTTCTTTGTTTCGGGGAATAAAGTAATAAAATTAGGCAATGTTTGGCACATTACCGAACAAGTTCTTAATTTTACAAATAAAAGATTTCCCAAATTAAAAGATTTAAAAAAATACATCCTCCACAAGTGCAAACAAAGAAGCAAAAAATGTCCAAAAAAATGACGGAACACAGATTAGGCCGTGTGATAGAATCCTCCTCCACGTGGCGTCCCGTAAGGCATCGCCATATTCCCTGGAACAGGACCATAATAACCAGGAGGCGGCGGCGGGAGGAGCGACGCCGAGAAAGGGTCCTGCAGGCCGGCCGGTCGGACCGTCCTGTCAGGAGCCGGCAAGGCCAGGACCCGGTTCTCAGCCTTGCCTGGGCCTACCTGCGAGGCCACGCTGCTTGCGCTGCCTCCAATTAATTGGTCGGCACTCATGTGCTGCTCACGGCCCCTCGGTCGTACATACTGTTCAAGGGCAAGGGATCGAATCCGCCCGCCATGTCGGCTTTTTGCTTCGCTAGGTTGCTAGCCGTTTCGACTAGGAGGAGTTCCCAATCGGCTTTGGTATCTTCCACTGCCGGCGTGTCCCATGCCGAATTAGCCTTGGGCTGTCCGGTCCATGCGAATGGTTCCTATGACCCGTTAGCGGTTGCATTCGGTGCGCCCGAGAACAAGGCCACAGCCAACTTGTCGCCCTGTTCGTCAGCTGAAACGCCAACGTCTCTCAGATCAATCAGTTTTGCGGCGTCCTGAGGCTGCGGCTCAGGTTGTGGCCTGACCAGAGGCGCCGGGCCCATGTGATTCTCCGGAGCAGGAAGCGCTCTTATCTCATTCATATTGGGTTTGGATCGCTCCTCAACTGGCGGATCAAGATTCGTTCCCCCGATTTGCTCGGGGCTATTCTTGCTCGGCCAATTCCGGTTCATCTCCTTCATCTGCCCTTCGAGAGTTCTCAGGACTTCATCTGTAACTCTCTGCACTTCAGGAAACTCGGACATTCGGGCAATCCTTGCGTCCCTGCACCAATTGTAGTGCCCCATGAGCTCATCGATCAGCTTCGCCACGCTGACATAAGTATTGAAAGCCGCTTCGCCACGCTGACATAAGTATCGAAAGCCTTTAGGCATTCTCCATATTCCATCTGGGCAAATCGCTCTTGCAACACCTCCAAGGCCTCGCTGATGTCACCGTACAGCCCGAAGCTCTCCTTCAATACCAGGTAGAGCGAGACGAGCACCAATCGACTAGTTTTGGCTGCTCCGGCTGGCCTGCAAGCCAAAACCCGGTCGAGAATTCTCAGTTGGTGATTCAACCTGACCGAAACTCTCTCAGGTCTCATTTCTTTGATCGTTTTGATCTCTTTCTTTGCACCACTTGACCTCCCGTCACGATCAAATTCATGTCTCTCAGCACCAAAACCGCCACCGTCCTGTCTCTTCTCAAACACCGAAAACTCAACCTTCTCCTCGAGATACATCGCGTAGAACCTCACGAAACCCGAATGGTCCCCTGAATTCAAGTGTGCCTCGTCCCGGAAGTGTGACATGTTGAGCAGCCGCATCCTGTGGCGAGAAGCAAAGACTATCTCGTCTTCGAAACTGGGATGGCCATCGACCACTATCCGGTGCACGAGCAGGAGGGCCTTGAGGGCCACCATCCAATTGCATGTCTTGCTCAGCCGCCTCGAGATCAAGGTGATACAGGTGTCGAGGTATGCTTTCGAGTGCGCGGTGAAGGCAAGGATCTCCCTGATGTGCCTCTCGTCGGCAGGGTCCTCGTCATGGCTGGTGGCCTTCACCACCAGGATCTCGAGCTCCACCGCCAAGTTGTTCGAGACCTTGGCTATGCCGATACTTGTCTGGTCCTTGATGGCCCCAATCGCCTTTCGGATGGCACTCGGCACCATCGAAACATGAAGACGACCTTCTCCAATCGAAGCGTGTCTTCGCTTGAATTTATCAAGAACAAACTATTAAAAAGCTTAAAGAAAACAGAGAAATTAGAGATGTGCAATGATGGGGACGGAGATGTGAGTATTAAGGTGAGGTTGAAGACATGGGATTTCGTTGCTTGATATAAACCGAGGTTTATTTACCGATGTCAGTTACTTCGATGTTGTCATACCTTGCTTTTGTGGAATTATCTTGATTGTTTGATCGTTGATGTGTTTAGAGCATATTGCATGAGCTTGAATATGCAAGGCCACGTATATTTGTATATCTAGAGATAAAAATGGAAAGATTATGGGAATAGACATTTTAAAATAAAAGAGAAAAAGGCACCAAAACGGGTGCTAGATAGATATTTAGTGTATGGTAGAACGGCCTCTCGAGTTTTACATGGCCTCCAACTGGCACATATAGGTTAAAGGCGGCTCCAAAAGTAAAAACAAGGTTTCATAATTGTTGACACCTAAATTTTGGCGATCCGGTCATTCATTTATCGTATTAAAAATTAGGGGTTAATTTTATCTCTAAAAAAATATTAATTGCATAGCATATCAATTTAGGTACATTTGTTTTTAATTTGCATTTTGTGCCTTTATTTATTGGACCGGTGACGGATAGGTTTGAATTAGTGGTTCTGAGCTTTAAATTGACAGGCTGGGCTAAGCCCACGAAGCGAGCAAATTGGTCCAAGCCCTTTTTTTTTATGATCGGAAATTATCTTGTGAAAATAAGAATTTAAAATTTTTCGAGATGTGATGGAATTTTTCGGATAGGGCAAATGGAAAAACGAATATTGCATTTGGAAAAAGAATTTTTGTGGATACCGATTTGGAAAGATTAAAAACCCTACTTCGCGGCCTATAAATAAGTTAAAACGCATAGGGTTCAGGGGCCACCAAAAAATTGAGACACAGCCACAAACCTGAGAAAAGCATGAACATACGTGAATAGAAAGCGAATGGAGGAGAAAATTTTGTGAGGTGCGGGGTTGGCTCGTTGAAAATCGTGAGAGGCAGAGAGCACCTCCAAGATTCCTTGAGGCACTCATGTTGACCAACGGTGACAACACTGCTTGCACCAAGAAAGCCTTGCATCGCTGCCGTTCTGACCTCCCTATTCGGTGACCACACTACTTCCCCGCCACGAGAAGCCTTGCACAGCTACGACGTCTTCGTACGAATAAAATTGGGCCCAACCAACGCGACGGTTGATGCTGCTCCCTGTTCGAGACCTTGACATTGGAGCCCCGCCGCTCTGCTGTCCGAGCCTTGCGGATGAGCCTTGCCTGTAATCCCAACATCACGCTCCTGCGGCTGCTAAACCCCCACATCCGAGATCATTCTTCATCGAGCTTTTTTCGTTGTCACCCTTGAATTTGTCTTATTGCAGGTGTTCTTTAGTCAAATTTCAGGGAGGTCCATCGTGATGGTGCATGGAAATCGGTGAAAGATTATATCACGACCAATTGTGATGGAGAACTTGGTCAAGATTCAATCACCGCTTGGACTCCAAAAAGCTTATTGACCTCCACCACTTGTACAGAAGAAGACTTATGAGCTGGTCTTTATTCTTTGCAAGGAGCGTAAAAGGGCTGCACTAAATCTTTCCCCTTGATCAAAATTCATAAAAGCTTCTCAAAATTCTTGTTCTCCAAAGATAGTACATGCACGATATGATAAACATTGGTCCAAGCAGAGAAGAACCCATCCAAAGAAAGAGACGTCCACGAAGAACACAATTGCTGAAGATTTCTTCTTTTTGCAGATTTTCCAGCGAGGAATCAATGCCAAACCATCCTGTCCGTCCGTGAGTCACAAAGACCTGATCCTCACCGCACCATCAACCGAGGCCAAGCACCACCACAGCCCGCCGGTCACCCGTTGAGCGGATTCCACTCAGTCCAAATTTGGTAATATCATTTGCGGTGGTAATATCATTGGCGGAATTAGGTAATTATCATATTTAAATTTGATTTAGATATTTTATTGCCTAATACATGCTTTTTAATATCTTACGTGCATATTTGAATTATTGACGCGTTCCCAATTATATTTTACTGCCTAATTCGCAACCACACACCGATTTTGTATTCCATCTATAAGGCTTTAGATGGAATAATTAATTACGTGGGAATAAAATTGATATCTTGATCTTTAAGGCTTAAGATCAATTTATCGATTTTATTAGCGAGATAATCAAGCTGATTTGGATATTGTTCCCTGATTTGAACGATGTATAATATCTTTGATGATTCTGAATGATTTGGTGTTTATCTTTTAATTGCTTTATTTATCTCGAAGATACAAAAAAGATTGCATTTGCATATCATATATATTAGAATTAATTTCCTAGATAGAATTGCATGATAGAATAATTAGATTCTTTTCTGGTTACATTAGAATGCATGTTTAGATGATATCTAGGCTAGATAATTTTTTTGAATTAAATTGTATGTCGAGATAAATTTCTAAGTTAAGATAGGATTCAGATAAGTCTATTTCCTAACTTAAGATAGATAATATCTCACTTTAGTTAGATTTTTATTGTTAGTTATTTTTAATTACGAATAAAAAAATACAGAAAATCATGCGCATGTCATATATGATTAGATTCATGAAATGCACGTCATTTAGTGATTGTTACTAGGTCAATTTAATTAGAAATTGCATATCATTAGAGTTAGTTCATTTAGTTAATATTGCATTGCATATTGCATGATTTTCATTGAAAACAAAAAAAAAAAAAAAGAAATTTTGTGTTAATTAGAAATCATATCTAGGTTGTTCATGTGAAATCTGATCTAACGCAGATGCTTTTGTTGCTTTAAGGTAAGTTTTTTTTTTTTTTGCAATTTATTCATTGTTTATCTGGGTGTTAAATTGATGGATTGCGCACCCGCATGATCACCTCACATGTTAGGGAAGTAGATTTAAAATCAATTTAAGCTGCCTGCAAAAATATTTTTGAAAATAAAAAGAAATGGTATCGAAAAGGCATTAGAGAAGTCTAGTATAACCAAATCCCCGTACCCAAAGTCTCTGGTTTGTAGGAGTAAAATAATCCTCTCATTATTTTACTTAGATATTTAATCGACCTACCGTAAACTGATTAGCGGCGACTCCTAGATAAAATCTATTTGCATGTTAAAAAACTCAAACCTAAGTCGCGAATTGGTATGAGCTTGGGAGAGCCCGAGTTAAGTCTAGGGTTAACAATCCATTAGTCAAACCCTAGGTGGTCCACACCCGAAAAATTGGTCGCAATAGCGATGTGTTACGCTTATTGATTTTAGGATCATATCATCGTTTGCTTGTCTTGGCTTTGTATTGTTATGCTTGTTGTGTTTCTATTGCTTGTTGTTGTATTAAGTAAATCCATGATCCCGCATAAGTGTCGAGCACACCCAGATGTTGAGGAAAGGTTTCAGTGACTATGGATAATGCTAAAGCCTGAGCAAATGGTTCCAAATCAAGGTCATGAGCCCGAATCACATTCGGCATGAGTTTGATTTAATAAATCACAAGAGTTGTTCATTAGTTCACTTTGCATGGTACACCTTCGGGCCTTTCATTCGGCTAAAAGTTTAAATATAAAATGAATCGATTGATACTTGAAATGCATGGACACGCAATGGACTTATATGCCGATGCTGGGGGATGTCGGGTTGCTGCCTAGGGTAAAGCCCCGGATGCCGTCCCGATATTGAGATCGTGGAGGATGCCAACTCAGGTGAGGCCGATGCCTGGGGGTCTCTTGGACGCCCCCTAATAATGAGATTGGGAAGATGCCGGTTGCCAAGGGAGGGACCGATGCCTGGTTGTTATTGGAAGAGTCGATTAATTTCAACTAATATGATACTAAAAAAGAAAAATGAAAGTCCATGTGTGGTCCATGATTGATACATATGTGATGCTTGCAAAAGCTGAATTTGTTTGATATGTATTATTAAGTCATTGCATCAATTTGAGCATATATCTGAATTGGGTCACTTAGTGGTTGAATGAGTTTCATGAGATGCGAGCATCCCTTTTTATGATCGAAATGATAATAAGCTACGGATCTTTGGAAAGCTTGTTCATATGCACTAATTCTTTGTCTTTGATTCTTGAAAGTACATAGACGGTTGAGAGCCTCTTATTTGCATAAGCAAGGCAAGGCATGAACCTTGCTATTGATTTGTCATCGACAAGTGGGTGCTGACCTTGTATCCGACGATCGATGGCAAGATGTCCTCCTATAGGAGAATTAGGGATTTCTACTTATCATATCATCGACTCACTCTTGTTGTTCTAACCATTTCAAATGTGTGATGAGTGAACCAGGGTCCAAGAAGGGAATGAACCTAGCGTGGGGGCCGCTTTTGGGAGCAATTCCGTAGAGGAGGTAAGCTACCCCAACCTTTTGATTGACTATGTATGGAGACAAAAATAAGTAGTCCAAGACTAGGATGGGCATGTAATCAAAACAACTTTTGATATGGGAATATGTATATGTATATGTTGCTTTTATTTGCTTGACTTGCATATGTCTTGCCTGGCTTCCATGTTTGTTTGTACGGGTCCGCATGTGCTTAACTAAAGATAAAAGACTTTCGGGACGTTTGACGTTGCTTGGGGCGTCGATGTTAACCCACTGGGTCATGCTCCCTTGCCAGAGGTGGGACGGGGGTGTGACATCCTATTTTTGGTATTGAAGCTGGGTTAATTACTTGGAGTGATAAGGCGCGCTGGGAGTTGGGCTAGTTAGTTAGGAAAAAAAAATACTATGCATGTATTCGCTTGAGTGATTTGTTTTTGCTAACCTTAACCCCTCTCCCTTTGGTATTGCTATAGCTATGCTCATTCTTTTGCATAGGTATTCTTTAGAAATCTAGTAGAACACCATGAGTGCTCGAGACTGGTCGACTTCTAAAGGAAAGTTGAAGCAAGATCCCCGACTTGATGGAATATTGCAAGCCCCTGCGACCATAGGAGGTTTAATGGAACAACAGGCACAACAACAGGCTAATGGTAATGGGAATGGTGATTGACCAATGCAAGGACTGGTTGAATAGTTCCTTAAACTTAAGCCATTAAAATTTGCTGAAATTGGAGATCCTGAGGAAGCAACATCATGGATCAATGAACTAGAAAAGATATTTACACTACTGAAATGCTTTGATGAGGACAGAGTTACATTGGCGGTGTATCAACTACAAGGCAATGCTAGCCATTGGTGGAAGGCAACTCAAGGGAGGATATTCCCTGATGGTGCAACTATTTCCTGGAATGCTTTTGTGGAAGCATTTAATGGCAAAAATTTCTTGGAGTGTGCTTGTGACCGAAAGATGGAAGAATTTCTGCAACTCCGCCTGAATAATATGACAGTCGACCAGTACGAGGCAAAGTTCTCTAAACTGTCCAAGTACGCTTCCTGATTGGTTGAGCATCTTGTAGATAGAGCTATGCGATTTCGAGATGGATTAAAGTCCAAAATACAAAGCCAACTTGTGCCACTAAATCTTAAAGATTATGGTGAGCTATATGAAAGGACATAGTAAATTGAGAAGGACACCATGGAACGAGTGATGAATTGACCTTATTATCCTACCTTGAGAAGTGGGAACTAGCGTTCGGGTAAGTGGTCGATGATGGGAGACAAATCTTTCTTTGTTCCTAATAAGATGAATTGTAATCAAAAGCCCCATTTTTCTTCAAAAGATGGATGCCACATTTGTCGAAAACGTCATGGGAATACTCCCTATTATGTAAGGACGGGAGCTTACTTCGGATGTGGCCAGTAAAGCCACCTCCTTAATGCCACCTCCTTAGAAATTGTCCGTAGCAACAAAGAATACAGCAGCAGTAGCCGCAACAGCCACCAATGAGGGTTGCACATCTAGACAATTCTAACTGTCCATCAGCTCTAGGAAGATTGTACGTGATGAATTAGGAAGAGATGGAGAATTCACACATCGTTATCACAGGTATGATTTCTCCGCAGAACCATGCAGTATATGCATTGTTTGATACTGGAGCTTCTTGTTCATTTGTTGCGGAACGTTTTATGCGATTAGTTAGATTGAAATCTGAACCATTAGAAGTCGTACTCAATGTCTCCACTCCAATGAGAAATGAAGTGTTATCCACCCTAGGATGTTGAGGGTGTAAAATGGGTATAGGTGGTCAAAGAAGAAATTATATACCTAGTCGCATTGGCTATGTATGACTTCGACATTATCATTGAGATGAATTGGCTCATTAAACAATGAGCTCATGTGGATTGTTATGGTAAAACAATCCAATTTAATCCACCCGAGCATCCTAGCTATAAGTTTATAGGAAATGGAGGAGGACCCTCCATGTCCTTCTTTCTGCGTTAAAAGCCACTCTTGAGGAAGGTTGCTAAGGATACTTGGCAACAGTGATGGATGTGTCCAAAGAAGAACCGAAATTAGAAGATATCCTAGTAGTACAGGAATTTCCTGATGTTTTTCCAAAGGAGTTATCGGGATTACCTCCAGAAAGAGAGGTGGAGTTTGCTATTGAATTAATTCCAGGAACAGAGCCCATTTCTAAGGCTCCCTATCGGATGTCATTGTCAGAGCTTAAGGAGTTAAAAGTACAACTCCAAGAATTATTAGATAAATGGTTCATTCGTCCAAGTGCTTCGCCATGGGGTGCACCAGTTTTATCTGTGAAAAAGAAGGATGGAACGTTATGTCTTTGTATCAACCATCGCAACTTAACAGGGTTACTATTAAAAACAAATACCCTTTGCCGAGAATCAATGATCTGTTCGACCAGCTTCAAGGGGCATCCATATTTTCGAAGATAGATTTGCGATTAGGATATCATCAACTCAAAATCAAGAAGGAGGATATTCCGAAGACGGCTTTTAGGACACGATACAGACACTATGAGTTCACCGTAATGCCGCTTGGTTTGACAAATGCACTGGCGGCATTCATGGACTTGATGAATCAAGTTTTCAAGTAATATTTGGACCGCTTTGTTATGGTATTTATTGATGATATTCTCGTGTATTCTCGATACCTAGAAGAACATGAATAACATTTAAAAATGGCACTACAAACCCTCCGAAAGCACGCACTTTATACAAAATTTAGCAAGTGTGAATTCTAGCTCGACTGTACGGTATTTCTTGGTCACATGATATCTGGTGATGGGATTTCGGTGGACCTAGCCAAGGTGGAAGTAGTACTGAATTGGCCAAGGCCAACCACAGTCACAGAGGTTCGGAGTTTTCTCGCCCTAGCAAGCTATACAGAAGATTCGTGGAAAGATTTTCTTGTATAGCTACCCCTCTAACACAACTGTTGTGAAATGATGTAAAATTTGAGTGGACAGACAAATGTGAACGGAGTTTCTAGGAGCTTAAGTGGAAACTCACTACTACTCTTGTCTTGACGATACCTTCTGGACCAGGAGGTTTTGAAATATATAGTGATGCCTCTCATAAGGGGCTAGGATGTGTACTAATGCAGCATGGGAAAGTAGTGGCTTATGCATCGAGACAATTGAGACCCTATGAACTTAATTATCCAACCCATGATTTGGAATTGGTTGCAATTATATTCGCCCTAAAGATATGGAGACACTATCTTTATCTTTATGGTGAGAAGTTTGTGATTTACATGGATCATCAGAGTTTGAAGTACTTATTTTCCCAAAAGGAGTTAAATATGCGACAAAGGCGTTGGATGAAACTTCTGAAGGATTATGACTGTGAAATATTGTACCATCCTGGCAAGGCAAACCAAGTTGCCGACCCTCTTAGTCGGAAATCCACTATTACACAATTGATGGTCCAAGAATGGAAATTGCTTGAAGGAATTCGTGATCTGGAGTATAAGCTTGAGATTGGCTATCTATTGAGCTTATGGGCTACTCTTCGGATTGAGTCACAGATATTATCAAAGATTTAAAATGTTATAGCAAGTGGATACGAAAATCCAGAAGATCATAAAAGAAGTTGCAGAAAAGAAGAGATCAGATTTTCATGTCACAAAAGATGGGATATTGAAATTCCGTGGGCGATTATGTGTGCCCAATGATTTAGAATTAAAAGAAGAAATTCTTTTTGAAGCTCACCACAATCAATACAACATACATCCCGATAACACAAAGATGTATCTGAATCTTTGGCAACATTATTGGTGGAATGGCATATCGCTAAGCACGTGGCAAAAGGTTTGACTTGTCAATAAATAAAAGTGCAACATTGTAAAACGGGAGGACTATTACAACCATTGGAAATTTCGGAATGAAAATGGAAACATATCACCATGGATTTCGTTCTAGGTCTACTGAGAAGTCAGAGAGAGAATGATTTCATTTGGGTGATAATTGATAGACTTACAAAGTCTGCTCATTTTCTAGCAGCGCGGAAGAATTTCTCACTAGAAGAATATGCCGAGTTATATGTATGGCAAATAGTTCACTTGCATGGGATGCTAGTGACTATTATTTCAGATCGGGATTCACCTAAAGATTTCATTTCAATTGGAATTTAATTTACTGCCATATTTTGGAGAAGTTTGCAAGCCGCCCTGGGAATGAAATTACAGTATAGCACCGCTTATCATCCACAAATGGATGGCCAAACTAAATGAACCATCCAGACTTTAGAAGACATGCTTCGAGCATGTGTTATAGATTTCAAAGGAAGCTAGAATGAGCATTTACATCTCATTGAGTTTGCATATGATAACAGTTACCAACAAAGTATTGGTATGGCACCATTCGAAGCACTCTATGGTCGAACTTGCAGGAATCCAGTGTACTGGGATGAAGTTGGGGAAAAGAAGATCACTGGTCTAGAGCTAGTTCAACTTACTATAGACGTTGTTTAAACAATTTGAGATAGAATGAGAGCTGCCCAAAGTCGTCAAAAGAATTATGCTGATAATAGGTGGAAACCCTTAGAATTTCAAGTTAGTGACCATGTTTTCCTTAAGATATCACCCATGAAAGGTATGTCCCATTTTGGAAGGAAAGGAAAATTGAGTCCTAGATTTATAGGACCTTTTGAGATACTAGAACAGGTAGGGAAGTTGGCCTACCGGTTGGCTTTGCCACCAACGCTTGCTTAGGTCCACAATATTTTCCATGTTTCAATATTAATAAAGTATGCACCCGATCCAACACATGTGCTAAACTTTGAGGAAATTGAAGTAGATGACAAAGTGTCTTATACTAAGGAGCTGATGCTGATCGTGGATTGAAATGAGCAAGTTCTGAGAAATAAGGTCATTCCCTTAGTTAAAGTAATATGGTAACACCATGGAGTAGAAGAAGCGGCCTGGGAGAGTGAAGAAAGTATGAGATAGTCATATCCATACCTATTTGAGCCAGGTACGTATTTAAATTTTGAGGACGAAATTTTTTCAGACGGGAAGAATTGTAACATTCTCAATTTCAACCTTTATTTTGGTCCTAATTAGGAGGCTAAGATAGACCTTAGGTTAGTCAAACCTTCCTAAAAAATAAGTGTGAACAAGTGTAAATAAGTGTGAACAAATGTGAACGTATTAAATAAAGTGAGGAAAAAGATATCTTTAATATCCTAGGATCTAAGTGTGAAAGGTAGACTTTGGAACCTACAAAGGAGAGGTCACATGTAGAGAAAGAGAAAAATGTCAAGACAAATCCAACTTTGAATCAAGACAAGTCTACCTTATCTTTTTTGGACGTTAGCCAATAAATAACCGATACAAGTGTCCAAGCTAGTAAGCCTACTTAGGATCTTGGGAGATGAGATTGTACATTCATGGATGACCATTGATTCAAGGCCAAGTGAGAACACTCATTTTTCAACTAGAACTTACCTCATTTAATTTTCGAAATTTTTGGACCTTTGTTATTTGCCAATTTTACAGAGTTTTTTATGTTACAAATTTGGAGAAGATTTCTTCATAAAAATTGTTCAAAATATCTTGACCTATAACATTCTTAAATGTCATATTTTTCTGAGACGAAATGGTTAGGACGAAGGCCCAATCAATTACCGTATAGAACCTACCCAATATAGTGAAAACGGTAACCAAGTTGCTTTTTTGAATTTTTATAAAATCTTCCCTTTAGGATTTGGACATGCTTCCTTCATAAAAGTTTTAAATGACATCTATATCTACAAAATATTAAAATTTCAAAGAGTTTTTTGAGGATTTGGATTTCAAAATGAGTCTCTCTCTCTCTCTCTCTCTGACCGTTGAATTTGCTCGATGGATGAATTTTTGGGTTATATTCAACGAATTGTTGCTCTTTCCACAAAACGAATTTGGCTTGGATTCCTTCATAAAAAAAAATGTTTTCTAAGGTCTTCTTTACAACATATTAAAATTATATAATTTTTTGAATCCGTTTGATAAGGTAATGATATTGATTTCGAAAGTTACTCAAAATTGTTTTTGCCTTAGAATGGAGAACCACACACTCAACTTAGAGGGGAAGGGAGCTGCATGCCAAACTAGAGGAAGAAGCTAATCTAGAGTCTTCTTGGCTTGAAGATAAGAATGTATTAAACACTTTTGGAAGCTAACTAATTAATGAGTTTAATGAATCACACTCTCTTGTGGTTGACTTGGAGAACAAGTTGTCTAAAGTCCAAGTTTCTTGATGACCAAATCTTAGGTAAATCTTAAGGTAGGATGACCCTAAAATATAGCATTGATGAATAAGGTAAGGACCAACCAATTAGAAGAAGACATTAGGCATTAAAGGGGCTTATGTGTCTCTTATGTGCCATTGGCAATAATGAGCCTAGAGTGAGCCTTGGAGGACAAGCAAATAGGTAGACCAATCATAAGCCAATACCAAAGGACCTAGGCATCAACTCAAGAAGATAGGTAGGCCAACTCGTCATTTATGTGTAATCATGAGTTTGTATAAAAATCTAAGAGGATGAGCCTATAAATAGGATAAGCCATCCTCACATTTTAAGGCTTAGCCTTTCTCTCTTTTCCTCTCCCTTCCTCCCTTCTCTTTCTAGTTGCCTTAGACGCCGACCAAGCACCAAAGAAGCATCTTGGAGCTAGGCCTAAAAAATAGTAAGTAGACTTTCCTAACTCTTCGATAGGACGATGTGTTACGCTTGTTGATTTTGGGATCATGTCATCATTTGCTTGTCTTGGCTTTGTATTGTTATGCTATTGTGTTTCTATTGCTTGTTGTTGCATTAAGTAAGTTCATGATCACACATGAGTATTGAGCACACCCGGATGTCGAGGAAATGTCTTGGTGACTATGGACAATGTTAAAGCTTGAGCAAATGGTTCCAAGTCAAGGTCACGAGCCCGAATTGCAACCGGCGTGAGTTTGATTTAATAAAACACAAGAGTAATTCTTTAGTTCACTTTGCATGATACACCTTTGGGGCTTTCATTAAGCTAAAGGTTTAAACATAAAATGAATCGATTGATACTTGAAATGCATGGACACACAATGGATTTATATGCCGACGCTAGGAGATGCCTGGACGTTGCCTAGGGTAAAGCACTAGATGCCATCTCGATATTGAGATCATGGACGATGCCGGCTCAAGTGAGGCCGATGCCTAGGGATTGCCCTGAATACCATCCTGATAATGAGATCGGGATGATGCCGGTTGCCAAGGGGGAGACCGATGTCCGGTTGTTACCAAAAGAGTCGATTAATTTTGACTAATATGATATTGAAAAAGAAAAATAAAAGTCCACGTGTGGTCCATGATTGATATATTTATGATGCTTGCAAAAGCTGGGGTTTGTTTGATATGTATTGTTAAGTCATTGCATCAATTTGAGCATATATTTGAATTGGGTCACTTAGTGCTTGAATGAGTTTCATGAGATGCGAGCATCCCTTTTTATGACTGAAATGATAATGAGCCACGGATCTTTGGAAAGCTTGTTCATATGCACTAACTCTTTGTCTTTGATTCTTGAAAGTACATAGATGGTTGAGAGCCTCTTATATGCATAAGCAAGGCAAGGCACGAACCTGGCTATTAATTTGCCATCGACAAGTGGGTGCTGACCTTGTATCCGACGATCGACAGCGAGATGTCCTCTTATAGGAGAATTAGGGATTTCTACTTATTGAATCATCGACTCACTCTTGTTGTTCTAACCATTTCAAGTGTGTGATGGGTGAACCAAGGTCCAAGAAGGGAATGAACCTAGCATGAGGGCCACTTTTGGGAGCAACTCGGTAGAAGAGGTAGGCTACCCCAGCCTTTTGATTAACTATGCATGGAAACAAAAATAAGTAGTCCGAGACTAGGATGGACATGTAATCAAAACAACTTTTGATGTGGGAATATGTATATGTATATGCTGTTTTTATTTGCTTGACTTGCATAGGTCTTGCCTGGCCTCCATGTTTGTTTGTACGGGGATTGTTATTGATTGCTTCTGCATGTGCTTAACTAAAGATAAAAGGCTTTCGGGATGTTCGATGTTGCCTGGGGCGTCGATATTAACCTGCTAAGTCATGCTCTCATGCCAGAGGTGGGACAGGGGCGTGACACCATTCATTATGAAGTTTTTGGCGAAAAGATCATCAATAAAAAAGGCATGTAGCCTTCCATTTGCTTAATGTTAGAAAATATTGAGAGCGTGAATGATAACCATTTTATTCCAGAAATCAACTTCTGACTATAAATTGATTTTTCTGTTTCTATTTCTCGGATGAATTTCTGAACAAAAATAGTCGTTTGATAATGATACAAAATTTATATTCCTACAATATAAATTTATTTGATAATAACACCAAAAATTTTCCTCCTGAGTGACAGTGGGAGGCGGCAGGCGGTGGGCGACCAACGGTGGGCATTTGATAACAAGTGGCTAGCAACAGGCGGGTGGGTAATGGGCGATGATGGGAGTGAACGATGAGAAGAGTTTTTGTTTCTCATTTTTGTTCTAGAAATAAGAAAAACTAAAAATTTTAACTTTTGATTTTTGTTCCAAATTTATTTATGGATAAAAGTTTGTTTCAGAAATTGAAAAATAAAATTATTTTACTAGATGGATTTATGTTCCAAACTAATCCCAAGAACACAATTTTTAAAAATAAAAAATAAAGAAACGGAATTGCTATCGTGTGTGTCCTGTACTTCTACGGAAGCACACTACTTAGCATCTATAGAAGATGATTGCTGAATTCGGCACGAGAAGCTTGATCGTGCACAAGTTGGACACAAATATTCGAGCTATAAGATAAGGATCTCAAGCGAGGACGGACAAAGATTTTATTTAAAAGAATGGCATCCGTTAGACATGTACCTTGGGTAAGAGATTCAAGACTTCATGTTTGTCCCATAACGTTCCACAAATGGATTTACTTGGACTGACAAAGATTATAATTCTTGGTGATAAAATTGCTTGTTAATGGTTGGTGATTGCATATGATATATATTACCAATATACTTTTTCTTAAGTGTATGGCATTACACATATAAATTGCAAGACATGGCGTGCGATAAAAGCATCTATATCCCTATAGGCAAAAGATGTTAGTGTTAGATGGTATCAATGGAATGCATCAAAGATGTTTTACTAAAGAAAAAACTCCCTCTGAGCTAAAAGTCAACCATTGTATACTATCATGTATTTGGATGCACTTGCAAAAGTCCCTGGATTTCAATCATATTCCAATCATTTTGGAGAGATTGTCTTAAAAAATCCAAAATCTATTATACTTTTACCAATTTAATTATAAACATGTTAATTTTTTTAATTGAGTTTTTAATATTTTCATGTTTTACTAATTGAATCCATTAGGCTAATTTTGGTTGGAAAATTATTGATGTGAACACTAACCCTCCTATATAATATAGTCATCATTAATGTGGACAATTCATAATAATAATTAAATATTTTTCATACTTTGAATAATTTTTTATTCTTTTCTTTTCTTTTCCTTCTTTACTTTTTTTCCTTTTCTCTTCTTTCTTTTTTTTTTTTTCTTTTTCTCTTTCTTTTACACAAATTACTATTTCTATATAGAGTTGGCTTTTTTTCTTATATATATATTTATAAAATTAGTTCGCCTTATCAAACGAAGGCTAAAAGGAATGTCAGATAAAGAAAGTAGTTTTTCTTGATTGAATTGTTGATAAACAGTTAATTAGTCTTACAAAATTAGTTGATTTTTTTTTTGTCATACATGACAAATCCATCTTATCTGAGTATATCATTTGTAATTTGACTTTATATGTGAGCTTTCTTCTTTCATTGACTAACACAATGCATATGTAAATCATTGTTATTTGTTATTGTCTCATACAATGAAATTTACTCTAAATGGACACACGTCGATGCTATTATTCGATGTCTTGAAAATAGTACTTTTTTTTGGGGGGGGTGTAATAGACAATGTTAAATTTTCAGTATGAGGCATCGGCTCGCCGTCTAATGGGAATGTATGTAAGAAGATATTTGCTATTTTTCTAACTTCTATCATATACTATAAAATTTCAACATAAACATTGCTTTTAAATGAAAGTGCATTTTATGACCAAAAAAAAAATAATAATAGTGATATTGAATTAGTCTGTTGGCTAAAGTGTGGGGTACATAGAAAATTTAAATTTCACCACAGCATCACGTAGGCCTCAGTGGCTATTAAATTTGATTTGCCTGGTTTTAGCCTAGTGTAGAATCGGATTAATCAACAAATAAGATTCTGATTCCTTGATTTTTCATGTTCGAAGAAAAATTTAAACTTGGATTTTGATTCTTCATGGAAATATTATTCCTTGAAATTAGTAGAAATGGATTTCCAAGTTTCACCTAGTATCCAGATTTCATAACCATCCATTATAATAGATAAAAATTATAAAAGATTAACAAAACTTGCACAGGATCCTGACGCTTACTGCTACAACGCCAAAAATTATCCTCCTTCTGTGTTAAAACATAAAACGATTTTTCTTACTTTAATGTAAAAGATGTCATTGTCGTTTTGAGATTATCAAAAATGAGAGAGAGAGAGAGAGAGAGAGAGAGTTAAAAAGTCTCTTTCATGTGGAGTTTCTTGTAAAAGTGGCATAATATTACTTTAATCAATCGAAAGGATGAAATCTCTAAGAACGACATCGAAGAATGTCACCAATGGAAACGTTTTTCTAATGACTTTTTGTCTGTATGCAGAGAGTACACTACGCAACAAGGCATCTTCGAGTGGCACCTCTCTTTCCGCCTGTGGATTACTTAACAAAATACTGTACGATCCGACGATGGATATGTTTTTGTCGTTGGCTCGCGCGCGTTAGCACCAGGAGCAAATGACTATCGGTCGTTAGTTTTCTTGTATACTTTTATATTAATAGAGAAGGTAATGATTGTCCATAGTGTGCAGCATGCTCCATACATCGCCCTTGGACCGTTGGATGGCGACAACTTTATAAATCAAAGCCCCAGCATGGGTTCCACGCACCTTGTGCATAAGCGAGATCGCAGCAGTGGGTAGTTCACGTCGTTTGACCACTCCTCAGTGAGTCTACTATTCCTTGCTCTTATCTATTTTTTGTCGTTTCATTTTTCTAAATAGACATATATTAATGGAATGCTAGTTTTTTACATATAAATAGTTGAAAAACTAGACACGAGCATTGAGGTCCTAGTCTATCATCGATGGACCTTGACCAAGGCATTGGACCCAAGCACAGGCATTTGAGTCTCGGGTCCACAAAGGCCAAGCTTGAGAACCCAACGCCCTGACTTGAGACCCTAGTACCCCACCTCGATGGACCTAGGTGAGGGCACCAGGGACCAAATTTCCATAGATGCAAGCACAAGTGCTAAGGACCCCCAACTTGGGAGTGGCCTGAGCATGGGCACCAAAGTCCCAACCCGGTCTCGATGGACCCAAGTGTGGGCATCGGAGGCCCAAGCATGGGCACTGGGGTCTAGAGCTCGACCTCAATGGACCTAGACTTGGGTGCTAGGGCCCCAATCTCGGGCACTGGGGACTCAATCTCAAGCACCGAGTTCCAAGACTCAACCTTGATGGACTTAGGTGTGTGTGCTAGCAATTTGAGCATAGGTATTGGGGTTCCAAGATCAACCTTGATGGACCCAAGCGCGAGCATTGGAGGCCTGAGCATGGGCACTGGGATCTAGGGCTCGACCTCGATGGACCTAGACTCAGGTGCTAGGGACCCAATCTCGGGCACCAGGGAATCGATCTCAAGCACCGAGTTCGAGGACTCAAGCTTGATGGACTCGGGTGTGGGTGCTAGCAATTTGAGCATAGGCATTGGGGTCCCAAGATCAACCTCAATAGACCCAGGAACATGCATCAAAGTCTTGGGCTTGATCTTGATGGACCTGGGCATAAGCATCGGGGAACCAAACAAGGGCACTTAGGTCTTGAGCACGCCATTGATGAACTTGGGCATGGGCACTAGGGTCTTAGGCCTGTACCCAGGGGGAACTTGAGCATGGGTATCAGGTTCCCAAGTCATACCTCGATTAGACCCACGGGGCACCAAGGCCTGGCCTCAATGGACACTAGCCCATGGCCCTTGGAACCTGTACATGAGCATTGAGGTCCCAAGCCTTGCCTCAATGGGCCTAGGAGGACCTAGGCACAAGCACTGGGTTCTTGGGCCCAACCTTGATGGACCCAAGCTCGGTCTCATTGAACTTGGGCTTGAGGGTTAGGAACTTAAGCCAAGCCTCAATGGACAAGACATGGGCATCGAGGCCCGAGGCTTGGCCTTGATGGACCTAGGGACAGGCAACGAAGTTCCTATGACCAGCCTTTGTGGACCTAGGATTGGCCTCGATGGACCCTTATGGACCTAAACGAGCTTTAGACTCAAGTCAATTGCCAAGGTCCTGTAATCATGCTTGGGGGATTCCATGCTCAAGCACTAAGTTTGTGATCCAAGCATTGATATCCAATCTTATTTTGGAAAATGATTTTTGATTTTTTTAAGAGCAAATAATTTTTCTGAATTTAAATATAAATTTTATGTTGACTCATTTTCCTAAACAATTTTAATGTTGCAAAATGAAGAAAATATTTTCCTGGAACATATTTTACGAGAACCAAACGAGGTCTTCATGCATGATCTTTCATGTTTTGTCATTAACCCAGCACATAGAATATTTATATTGTATTTTCCTTTCTCGCTCGTTATTTTCTAGCTATAATAATGTAGTTGGAAAAAACATAGACTTAATGTAATTTAATAGAAACAATTTACCTCAATTAATTTTAAAAAGCTATTGACTATTTCAAGTTTAGTGAAAGAATATTTGATTGATCGCAAAGGGTATCTCCGATTTACACTAAAATCGAAATAATCAATAGCTCTTAAAAATTAATTAAGGTAAACTGTTTCTATTAAATTACATTAAGTCTATGTTTTTTCCAACTACATCATTATTGCTAGAAATGATTGTGTGTGTGTGTATAGTCATGAGATAAACAATAAATTAAAAATAACAACAAATGACTAGCAAATTGCTTGGCCTCTCACACGTTTGTGATTTACCAGTAGGTTTTGACAAGTGTTAACATTTATACAAAATTACCTTTGTGTTAATAATCTATCCGTATTTGTTTATTATTTTGCTCACCAGTCGTTAAAGCTACTAACTTATTCACCAAATTACCCACCCTAATCTGACAAATTAACCAATATTTATCATATTAATATTTCAAATAATTTTATTTTCTTATCAACTTTTTATATTGCTTGGTTTTAAATAATAACAATATCTACTTATACTTCCATATATCCAACTATATTAATAGCTTACCAACATTTATATTGGTGGGTTGCCAATTTGTTAAATTACTAACTAATATACGAAATTGTCAACCTTAATTTAACCATGTATGCAAGTTGGCATATCATACGACTCATATTGGTAAGTCAAAAAAATGGGGAAATTTTTTACTCAAAAAGGTTCTAAACTTATTATAAAAATGTCAAATCAGTTCTAATATTTTTAACGTAGTCAATTTAATCCTTAAATTTTTATATATGTCAATGTTGAATTTATGTTGAATGTTTTAAAATAAATAATTTAAGAGAGAGATAACACTGACTTGGATGAAGGGTGATGATTAGATAATCTTTAGGCACATAAGAAACCTAGCCGTGAGAGAATTATTTTGGGCGTTACATTTTCTAGTTTTTAGAAAACGGTTTTGCTGTTCAACATCAGCACATATTGCCGTCCCCTGTTCTGTGCCAACTCTTCAGTCTGCTTTGCTTTAACCCCAGACAACAAGTATAACCAAATCGTTAGCTCGTAAAAAGCCTGGAGCAATTGTCTTGTAGATACCAGATGATTATACAAGACCGCGAGAAAAGTTTCCATACGCGCATCAATTCTCACGAGCAAGTAAATAAGAAACTGCCCCACTTCGAAATCAAACCGAACAGCCCTATACTGATTTGATATAAGTACGTTTGAAAAAGAAAAGAAAGAACAGAAAGATCATGCTTTTCGAATACAAGGATGTAACATTCGACGGCTTGGGCTGTCGATGAAGTCGATTTCATCAGCAAGCTCGGCGCCAAAACCCTCGAGCTCATCTAAGGTGCTCGAGACCCAAGCATGGGAATTAATATATTCGAGCATACTGCGGGCACTGTCTCTTTGAGAACAAATACCATCGAAATTCAATCCGGGAGTGGTTGTACTGAGAAAGGGCTTCAACTCGTGCAGGTTGAATCTGAAGTTTCTTCACCAATTCGCGCGACGCCTCGTTTCTCGGACCATTGACTCCTGTCTAACACCACTCCACAGTTCCCTGCAAATCCGGTAATGTCGTATTACACATTTGTCGTTGTCTTTTTCCGCTCTCTGCATCCGGAGCAGGTGAGATTGGTCGTTGGTCTCTTTCTAAGCAAGTCAAGGCACCTTCCGCATAATGCTGCGGCAATTACGCGCGCAATAATTGTCCTTACCCTGCAGCATGCATCACAGCGGTTCGATTAGCGTGAAGGTTATTGGACCCGTTGGATGGCAAGAACTTGAATAAAGCTACAGCCCTGCATAAGTTCCACGCACCTTCTGTATTGGCTGAGATGGGTGGAGGTCATCGCATTGGGTGGGTTGTGTTGTTTGACTACTCCTCAGGTAGTGGACGACTCAGATCAAAATGACATTTTCATCACTCTCAGCTGGTTCGGGCATAAGGAGCTCAGTGCGCGGCAGGAAGGAGCAAAAGAGATAAAGGAGTAGAGAAAGAGAAAGGAGAAGGAAAAAAACTAAAGAAAAAGGTCGTAGACCAAGATGGCCTTGGTCAAGGCGAGAAAGATGGCATGTGATTAGCAGCGGTGAGCAGCTTTAGGTTCCGTTCAAGTTCTATTGGAACCTAGAATTCACATGTCGGAACAAATTTGCTAATCTTTAAAACTTGGAATCTATCCTATCACATGTTCCAAAGTCAATTTCAGGGTGTATCCAAATTTTACATGATTGTAATGAATTATCATATCTAATAAACATTATCTATTATAATCCACTTATCACAACTCATATTTAGATACATGAAAATTATGATTTTAATATAGTAAAAGTTTCAATCATGGATATTGCTGGAGATAAAAGTTCAGACTAGTGGTTTCACATTACACATATATCATTAGACATCATGAAATATCGAAGGATCAAGTGAATACATAGAACAAGAAAATATACAAAGACTTATTTCGGATTTCAACTTAAATTTACTCATCGAAATAGATTCCCCATATTTTAGAACCTAGAATCTATCCCGCACATCCTGAAACCTGGAACCGGACTTGTTCCCATCGATCTAGTTTTCAAGTCATCAGTTCTACCCTTAATTCAGATGAGCTGGGTGGTGAATTAAGACTAAGTCAACAATTTCGGAGGCTTCTTTGAGATGAGCACCAGTTTGGGGACTCTCTTGAGAAAACAACTCTCTTCTGAAATTTTTCCTTTCCCTTCTTTTTTTGTAGTAGACAATGTTGAAATTTGAGTATAGGGTGTTGGCTCAAGTAAAAATGTATATAAGAAGATATTTGCCATTGTATTGATTTTGATGATATGTTATAAACTTTCAACAGAAGCATTCCTTTTTTTAAAGAAAAATTGTGATGTTGAATTTATCTGTTAGCTACAGAGTATGGTACCTTGAAATTTAATTTTAATGGCAGGATCGTGTGGGCTGTTCTAGTAACTATTAAGCTTGGGAAAAATTACCCAAAATTTTTTAAATCTATTAAGCTTTTACTAATTTAGTTCTAAACTTTTGAATTGCACTAATTAAATTCTTAACATTTTCACCTTTTGTCACTAGCAGTGGATCAATAAAGGACGCACCCCGCATTCTTCAACCTCTGTGGAGCCGCCCCATGGACCAACAACCTCCATTCATCCCGATTACAAGCAAGATTTGCTCTGGATCTATCTTTGGATCGCGGATTGCATCAACTCCTTTTGTATTTGAACATGTTTAACAAAAAAATGAAATCTTCATAAAAATGAAAATCTTGCATTCACGGCATCAGCAGCCGAGAGATCAGACAGGTACTTCTCTTACGCATCCCTGTCGAATGAGCTGTAACAAAGGCTCCCTGTTTTCACATCATTCTACGTCAATTTTTTTTAACGTATGTAATACAGTTTCGTAATTACTTTTATCTGAGTACCCTTCGCCCACGACATCTTCAAGCGGCGTCTTTCCTTCTGTAGATTACTTAACTCCACATCAACAAAACTGTCCTGCAGACATTTATAAATAAAATTTATGTAATCCGACAATTGATATGTTTTGTCTTTGACTCCTGTACAATAGCACCAGGAGAATGTGAGTATTGGTCGTTTAATTTTCTTTTCTATTTTTTACTAATAAAAAAGGCACTACTAGGTGTCCATACTGTGCAGCATGCATAGCATGCATAATGCCAATATTACGTGTGCAATAATTGTCCTTTCCGTGCAGCGTGCATCACAGCGGTCTGCTTAGAATGAAGGGTCTTGGACTGTTGGGTGGCAAGAACGATATATCAAAGCACTTGCATAGGATAGGCTGAGATTCAGTGGAGATCACAGCAGTGGGGTGGGTTTTGTTGTTTAAATACTCCTTAGGTAGTTGACGACTCCTTGCTCCTCTGTTTCCTGCTGTGGTTGCTCCATCTTTCTTCTGATTAAGGTGTGTTTTAATTTGAGTTCTAATAGACATTTCTGCAATTCCTGGATCTGAACTGTGAAATCTCTTTTGCAGCTCTGCTACGTTAATCTCTTTAGCTGCCTTTGTATTAGCACAATCCTCTCGAGATGGAAATAGAAGAAGCTACTCAGTCAGAAGATCAGCATGGAGAAGATCATGAAGGCGGAGAGGAACAGTGGAAAGGGAATGACTACCAAGTACGATAGTTTTTGTCTTTGTTTGTATGCAGCTCCAAGTTGAGTTCTGAGAGACATTTTCGCAATTTTCGGATCTGGGGATTCCATACTTCTCTTCTTTCTTTCTTTTGGGGCTTTGCTCCATCAATCTCTTTTCCTGCCCTTGTAGGTGATTTTGAAGGCAGAGCCAAAAAGATCCAATATATGGGACATCTTCTCCAATCTCTTTTACTGCCTTAGCAGGCTCTGCTGCATCAAAATTCCCAAATGGGATATTAAAGAAACCACCCATTCAGAAGATCTGATATCTATGGCATCTTCCTCGTCGACCTCTCCACAGGTAGGTGATTGTGAAGGCAGAACCCAAAAGACGAAAGCAAATGATTACGACGTGTTCTTGAGTTTTAGAGGGGAAGACACTCGCAAAGATTTTACCGATCATCTCTATCATAGCCTTCTCAGCGCAGGTTTTCACACGTTCAGAGACAACGAGGCGCTCCACGTTGGTGAGGAGATTGGTGAGGAGCTTCTCTGCTGTATCAAGCAGTCCAAGATCTCAATCCCAATTATCTCAAAGCACTATGCTTCCAGCAAATGGTGCCTTCGCGAGCTAACTCAGATGTTGAAGTGCAAGAAAAGCGGAGGGCATATAGTGTTGCCCATATATTACAAAGTGGAGCCCTCACAATTGCGACATCGTACAGGGAATATAGGAGATGCTATCAAAGCACATAAAAAGAAAGTGGACAAAATGGAAGTGAAGGATTGGGAAGAAGCTCTCGAAGAAGTCGGTTCCTTGAAAGGATGGGAATCAGAGAAAGTTCATGCCGGGTACACTATTCTCCATCAAAACATTATTTAAATTCTCATATATAGATCTTTCTTGAAAAAGCATATAAATGTTGCCATCCGATCACTGATGTTTATAAATATTTGACAGGCATGAAGGAGCATTGATTAAAATTGTTGTGAATAAAGTTATGAGTGAGTTAAAAAGACTTTTTAAGCTAATTGTTCCCAAACAATTGGTGGGAGTTGATTATCATGTGGAACAAATTATGAAATTGGTAAATCCTAATTCTGATGGTACCAACGTTATCGGAATTCATGGAATGAGCGGCATCGGCAAGACCACTCTTGCAAAGATGTTATACAACGAAAGCTTTAGTCATTTTAATTATCATAGCTTTGTGGCAAATATTCGAGATACATCTCAGCTCAATGGTATTGAAAGCGCACAAAAGCAGCTCATTTTTGACATAACAGGAAGTTCTTGTGATGTGTCTAATGTTGACGAGGGAATCAATATCATCAAGTCTCGATTCATGCATAAGAAAATTCTCATTCTTCTTGATGATATAGATGAAAATACTCACTTGGATGCTTTGGCTGGAGATGGTAGTTGGTTTAAAGAAGGAAGTATGGTCATCATAACAACTCGAAACAAGAGCATACTTGACAGAGCTAGGGCAGGCCACATGTACCAACTCAATGAGTTGCCTTTGGATCAATCACTAATTTTATTTAGTAAACATGCATTTCGAAATGATTATCCTCCAAGTAATTATGAGATTATCTCTCGTGAGATCGTATCTACTACCGCAGGGCTTCCTTTAGCCCTTGAAATTATAGGTTCATTCTTATGTGGAAAGAGAGAAGCAGTATGGAAGGATACATTAAAGAAATTGAAGAAAGTGCCTCATAAGGAAGTGCAAAAGAAATTGAGAATAAGTTATGATGCATTAGATGAGGAGGAGCAATGTATATTTTTGGACATTGCATGTTTTTTCTCTGGAATGTCTAAACAAAGTCCAATCTATATGTGGGATGCTTGTAACTTTTCGCCCGAAATGAGGATTGAAGATTTAAGTCTTTTGTCTCTAATTAAAATTGAGGACAGCAGAATAGTGATGCATGATCAATTAAGAGATCTTGGAAGGGCAATTGTTTGTCAAAAAAGTCCAATGGAGCCTCAAAAGCAGAGCAGATTATGGATTTATGAGGAAGCCGTAGACGTGCTTGTCAAAAACAAGGTAAGAACTTTCTCTACGTGTCTTAGTCAATGAATGGGTGCATGTTCTATTTATTGTTTGTAATAATAATTATTCAGTCTTGAGTTCCCAAAAGTTGCCGCTTCTACCGACAAAAGAGCTCTTTTGATTGCTTGTTGTTCTTGTCTAATTTTAGGACATAATTCAAAAGCTTTTTTTTTTTTCCTTTTATATATCGATGATTGATGTATATCTTTACCTCTTAGTATTCTAATCAAATGACACTCTCCTTTGGTCACTTCAATCCTACAACAAAACTACAAAAACATAATGTTTAGCAAAGCACTTTAAGATAAAACCTGTTTGATGCGCATGTTTGATATTTGGACTCTTCTTTTGGTTTCTTGCGAGGTCTTTTCTTTCTTTTTTCCTTTTTGTGAGTGTTGACGTCTTATAATTTGTTTGCTCTAATAAATGAGACCTCCATTATTTTGTGGAAAATACCTATCGTTATTCTGTATATTTCAAGTTAGGTTAGGTATAGATTTAGTCCTCTAAGTACTAATGTTTGCGCAATTTAGACCGCTATCTTTTTTTTTTTTTCCTGCACACAATGTAGTCCCTTATCTTTATTTTGTGCAATTGAGTCCTTTGTCATCAACCGTTAGTTAATGCCGTCAATTCGCTAGTGTTGCTCTCTTATTTATATATTTATGATCTATGTGATATTGTGCAATAAAACTCTCTAAACATATATTATTTTCTCATTCTATACACTTTTCATTATACTGGATATCTTTCTCTATGAATTTGCTAATACTTTTTTATCTTATTTTTTATTATCCCTCAACAACATGTATCTGTCAAACATAGGCTATCATGTTATAATAATTACTTCTACATTGTTCAACTCCTAGTGAGCATCTTAGTTATAAAAAAAAAATAGTTAATAGTTTTAGCATTGTTTGTTATTGTGAGCTATCATGTTTTATAATTTATCCATTTGTTAATATCATTTACTTATAAAATAAGAAAAAAAATACTTTCTCATAATGTGTATCCATGGAACTTTTCAATCATAAGAACATCACTTATAATTATTATAATTGTTTCTAAAATATACGTAGTCATGTATTTATTCCTCTCTAAACATATTCTTTTATATCTTCTCTGAGGGTACTTAATTATATTATTTTTATTTCTAAACCATGTCCAATAATTATTTTCTGATGCCGGATATCTTTTCTATTGATCTTTTCATATATCTATTTGTCAAATAAATGTCCAATATGATATTGTTCTTTTAATATTTTTATTTGACAAATATGATATTATTGTCAAACATGAGCCTATTACACATGATAAATGATAAATCCAAAATGGTTTCCATTGCTATAAAATCTATATGTAAGTAAAACATAATTTATGTCTACAACTAAATGGCATATTTCAGCGGTAATATTTTTGGATTAAAATAGGACATTGAAAGAAGATGATGAAATTTTACAATAAACGGTCATAATCATTACTATTTTACTTAGATTATTAACACTCAAAGACTTTCAGCTTTTGCTATGCACTCTAGTATCAAGATCTTGGTCTTCCCTATTATTCTCAAATTCGATGAATCTGCAAATACTATAAGGGTTGTTAAAGACTTGCACTAACAACCTACATGGTTACAATGATAGAATAAGGTTGTAGTGCTGCAGATATTACGCCGTGATTAAATAAAGCAACAATAGCCATAATTATTTAATTTAAGTAATGTAATAGTTATTACAATGTTTGGTTTTGTGAATGACATATGTATAAGGGGAAATAGCATCATAATTTCCAAAGTAACCCTAAAACCTGAATTATAGAATATCTTAAAATTATCACTTTAATAATCAACCATGATTCATGGTTATTATGCCCTGGCAGTAATAATCAAATATTGACGAAGCGAGTGAGAAAAAAATTGGTGTTTTGGGAATAGTTATTACAGCCTTACAGTAATAGCTATTACACAGAGGGTAATAGCAGTCTGTAAGAGCCATTTTTACAGGTAAACATTGCAATATGCTATTATAAACATTTTACAACCAAACTTGCTGTAATAATGTAAGTGTGTTGTGATATTCCTTGCCTATGAAATTTATACAACTAAAGCCTAATGTGTTCACCTATATGACATATGCTATGTGGTAACATCATTGGATTAAAATATGACATTGGTAGAAAGAAGTACTTAGATTTTTACCTCTAGAATTATTTTGAGTTCTGCAGTGCACACTAGTCTCAATATCACGATCTTCTCTACTCTTCTCAGATTGATTAATTTGCAAAAACTAAAAGATAGTCCGCGACTTAAACTGATAATCTAATTTCCACACTTACGATACCAAAACTCAACTTCTTGGGAACTCAATCAAATTCCAAGTTATTGCTCTATTACTTGGATCCATATCTCTCTAACTCTTCCCCATTTTATGTCTCCTGAATGGTTTGAGGAATGAACTGGACACTTGTCAAATTGTTGATGAAATATATGGTGAGTGAGCAAATGAAGATGTACTCAACTGAACAGTGAAAAGAGTGCATCCAAGAAGTTGTTGACAAAAAATATACATATACAAGAAAATTTAAGGAAAATAAGTATTGTCTCATTTGAAAGAATAAAAGTTGAAGGTAAGATCCATACAACCAAATAAATCAGTATTATGACTCATGCTTTGTGCTCAAAAAAGCAATTTATCACCTAAAACCAAAAAAAAAAAAAAAAAAAAAAAAAAAAAACGAATTTGAATTCCTAAAAAACTTGGTTACAATGAGAGTATGGACAGAGACTCGATTTCCTCGCGTAATTAAATTTAATCAATCTTCATGTCCAATCAGTCCGTGGGCATGATCTCATTAATCGATGGGCAAAATGACAAAAAATTTAGATGACTACTATTTCACTGTAACAAAATCAACAAATAATTTGAAAAGATAGCATCAAACATATGTAGAAATTAAAGAGGAGAAAATCATTCAGTTAGCATTTGATATATGATCTATCAATCTTCCATTTACAATGAAGGACTCTCAATGAAGAATCACGTGATAAGAAAGGAATGTAAAAGATGTGTGTACTTTTGGGATGAGATTCTCATTTTCATTTTGTCAGTAAGAATGGGTAACGAGGTATTTAGATCGTAAGAGTCACGTAGTTTTACATGTAAAGGATATAAGTTTGTGGTTGTGTGGTTTCACATATAAAGGGCATGAATATGGATAGATAGTTGAAGTAGTGTGTCCATATGCAATTTTTGGGAATTCAAACAGTGAAAATTGTGAAGGACATAATTATAAGAGTAGAAGTTCGAAAACACCCTCCTGAGCTAGTTTGTTTTTACATAAATTAGATAAATACTATGCAATTATCAGAACTTGTCACTTCACGAAGTTGAAAGTGAGAAGCCTGCACCATAATTGCATGATAACAAATTGAAATTAGTTCATCTTTTCTTATATTCAGTTAGTCTCATTTCATCTCATCATTCAAAACTTACTGTCCACATTATATCCTAATTGCAGGGCACTAGTGAGATTCAGGCCCTTCGTCTTAACAAATATGACCAGCGAATGTACTCAAAAGAACAATTTAAAGAGCTGACCAATTTAAGGTTCCTTCAAGTAAATGGTGTGAATCTAGCTGGAGATTTCTGGAACTTACTTCCTCAATTAAGATGGCTTTGGTGGGAGCGTTGTCCCTCAGATTTTGCAACAACCAACTTTCATCTAGAGAAATTAGTCGTGCTCGATCTCTCGTGGAGTACGATTTCTAAGGACTGGGGAGGATGGGCTCTACTCAAGGTAAGATGTAGAGAAGGCAAACATCTTGAGATTAATTGCATGTTGTTGAAGGTCCAAGAGCACCAAGTTCTCATTTCTTTCATTTGGAAAGTTATAATACCCTTCCAAAGATTAAGGATTTCCTATGAATAGAATAGGAATTTGTAGGTACCTAAAACCATAAGCTCATGCGGTTGATATATTGAATTGATAATATCTCACAACCGGTCATGTTTAACGTTAGAGATTCTGGAAAAACTTAACTATATTAATCAAATATATTAAACGTATAACTACAACATTTGTGCATATCTCGATTTTTTTTTAATTTAACTTTTTTTTTTTCATTTAAGTGATCTTCTGCCCACTTAAAATTATGTCTTTTAGCAATTCTTCTTATATTTCTATGTCAATCTCCTTTCATGAGAAATGAAAAGTTACAACTATATAGGTATCGTTTGGTTACGTTCTTACAAAGATTTTAACTGCTTTTTACATAAAATACTACTTGAATGGTCATTGATAGAATCAATTATTTAATTAAAAAAAAGTCAACATTACTACTTCAAGATAAGTGCATTGCTTTGTAATAAGTTTTGTGACGGCGAATTATATGTTATTTCTGAGTGCTTACCAGATGATTTTTATTTTAGCCAAATTGGAAGATATGCCTAATGCAATAAAAAAAAATATAGTTGGCACGTGTATATCCCTAACATTTTTTGTTTTTTTGCAACATATATACTAAAAATACTACCAAGAAACATTTATATAAAACAAAGGTGAAATAGTGGAGAAAAAGAAATGGCACATGGAAACCGAAAATTGTAACATGCACATGTTTTTCTATATTTAAAAAAACTCTATATAAAAGGAGTAGTGGAGCATGACCATTTTTTAAAAAATCTTAAGAAGTCTATATAAAAAAAAGAAAAAAGCTAGCGGAAAATCACATGTTGCAAACAGTCCAATCTCATTTATATATCCTCTCTTTCTTTCAGATGGCAACCAAGCTCAAAGTTCTCAACCTCTCGTATTGTTCTTTAACAAGAACTCCAGACTTTTCCATATTTGAAAGCTTGGAGACTTTGAATCTTGAAAGTTGTTCAAATCTAAATGAGATTCATCCTTCACTCGGGGACGTCAAGACCCTCATCTCCTTGAATGTCACACATTGTATAAGATTGAAGGAGCTACCAGCAGGAGTTGGTAGAATGGAAGAATTGAAGGAGCTTATCTTGTATGATAGTGCCATAGAAGAGATTCCTATTTCAAGAGGTTGCTTGACGAAGCTGAAGATTCTAGATGCCACATTATGTGCAAAACTTGCTCAACTTCCAGAATTCATGGACTCGCTTGTGTCGTTAACTAAGTTGAACCTAGATATGTGTCCAATAGCCAGCATACCCAGCTCCATAGGCCATCTACCGTCCTTGGAGCAATTGTCATTACACGGATGTTGGTTATTGGGAGAGATCCCAGACTCGATCGGCCAATCAGAATCATTGACTGAGCTAGATTTAAAATGGACGGCAATTCCGGAATTTCCTGAAAGGATTGGGAATCTGCATAAAAGAGGATCTTGGACATACGTGAACTCAAATAACAAAATCGCCTAGTAATATTCAGAACATCTGGCTTTTCTTTTTTATTTTTTATTGAAACGTCCTTTAGCAATTGTCCAATATTGATGCTGATTCGGGTGGCGTGACAGGAGGGCGGAGGCAATTCAGAAGCCACCATAGGGCAGCTGCTGAACATGGAGAAGCAAATGAGGTTGGCCGGCCACGGCACTGGGACGAAGTAGGCGGTGATGGAGATTTCGAAGCTGTGCTTCGAGGGAAAGCCCTGGAGAAACCCCGAATGACCAGATTGTTTTGTTGCCCAAATGATTAGCTAGTCAACTGCTGACTGCTGAGTGCTGGCTTTCGCATTAGTGCCAGGCGATGGTATTGGGCAACTGAATAAGGGGATCCAAAGTGTTTTTACCCAAACTTGTGGGTTTAATACCGTGAGTAATGTTTGTGTGCGGCATTGTTGAGATAGCGGATGCACCATCTCTTAAATGATTTGTTATTAGGGTCCCTCAGCTCATTTTTTGCAGTTTTGATTTTATTTTATTTTTATTGAAGTAAACTTAACACGGGAAATAGTTTATTCAAGTTGGCGAGATTGGACGAATTGCTTAAAAGGCGTGCTTTTTTTTTTTTCTTTCTTTTTTTAATTGAAGTAAACTTTTCCCCGGAGTAAACTTTTTATTGAAGGTTGCGGTTTATATTCCATGGGACGTTTAGGGCGTGCATGGAAACGTTTAAAACGTTTAGGAACACTTTCGTACGGATTTTGTTAGGGAAAAAAAGCGAAGTAAACGCGCGTTTGGTTGCGTTTGTTCCTTTTTTTTGCTTTTTTGTTTCTAACAAAATCAAAGAAAAAAAAAAACACAAAAAGTTGTTTCTTTTCTCCAGAAACACTTCTTCAAGAATAAAAATGAAAAGAAACAAAAAACAAAACGGGAACAAAATTGGAGAAAGAAGAACATCGGCTGAAGCTTCTCCTTCGTGCGTGCTCTCTCTCGGCCGAAGCTTCCTCCGCCTCCTCCTTCCTTTTCCGGCGTCTCTCCCTTCTCTCCGGCGGCTCCCACTCGGTTGACTCTCCGGCGACTCCTCACTCGGGCGACTCCTCACTCCGGCTGAAGCTTCCGACTCCAGGTACGTTTCCGGTGCTCCTCCTTCTCCGGTCGACGATGGGCTTCGGCGCGGCAGATCTGGGACGCTCGCTTGAGGCTGCCGACGGCAGATCTGGGACGGTTTCGCAACAACGGATCACCCAAAGATAGCACAAAACCCATCAACCCACGTCACGGTTTCGCAAGATTTCTTTTTTTTCTCTCTTCTCGTTCGCTTTAACATCGATCGCATCCGTCTCGCGTTTTTTTAGCTGCCGAAGGAACGGGAAAATAGAGAAGTTCCCCTCCAACCCAATCCCAAAAAAGGGACAAAAATCTCGCCTTTTGATAATTCATCTCCGACCCAATCTGAACGGGGGCCAAAAATCTCGCCTTTTGATGATTCATCTCCGACCCACATGGGTTCGAGATTGAATTTTTGTCCCACGAATCCCAATGGCGACGACAAGCTAACGCATTTTCGATAAGAAGAGCAGGGGAGTTGCGATGAAGGGCAAGGATCCTTCACCGGAGGTGCAGATCACGGTGCAGGGGCGGGGCAGGGACGGCGGGGTGGCGGCGGGGACGGAGGACCATGTGTTCAGGCAGGTCAGGTACAGACGGTGGGTCACGTGGCTGGTCCCGTCGTTCGTGGTGGCCAACGTGGTGATGTTCTTGGTGACCATGTACGTTAACGATTGTCCCAAGAAATCCGGCTTTTGCATCGCCAGGTTTCTGGGGAGGTTCTCTTTTCAAACGCTCAAGGAGAATCCCCTGCTCGGGCCTTCATCGGATACGTGAGTCTTCCTTCTGTCTCTCTGTTACTTTCTCTGTTTCTGTATCATTCCTAGCGCGTATATGGGATTGATGCGTGGCACGGTGGGTGGAATGCAACGTCTAGATGTGTCTGCAGTTGAATAGGACATGGGCTTGTGGATGCTTCATGGGTTTTTTTAGAATGGTCCTTGTAGTGGATGACTTTTGTGAGTTTGTGCTCCATTGTTGTTTAGTTTACTCGTGAGATCAATCTTTGGTGGAGAGAGGAGCCAGAGATGCAGTAACTTTTCTGTTAAAGTAAGGCTCGCACTATAGTTAATGTTCAATATGAAATTCCATGTACTTGTTTCGAATTAGATAGTGGTTCCGAAGGCAGAAGGTGGACAGTAATGTGAAACCCAAGTAGCAAAAGGCGGTTGTGTAATAGATATCTTGTGTAGTTACCGGAAATCTCCTGATTTGAATTGGAACTAAGAAGTTGAGTTTGATTTCATCATCTTATTCATGGATGATCTGAATAAAAGCCATCAGACAAACTTGAACCCCGAAAAAGGGGAAATGAGAGCAGCAAGATAGAGAAAGGATGAGACTTACAAATGTTTCTTAACATGATAGTGCTGGGCATAGCATTTCTTGCAGCCCTTACCAAGACACATCTAAACAAGAGAAGATGTCATTTTGATTCCGGACGATTAACTCTATCGAGAGTTATTTCTCAGCTGTTTCGCATGTATTAAATCGTAATTTAATGTTAATCTCTAAAATAGAACTCTTAACTCTTATTGGTGGAGATTGGCATTATGTGTCCAGCTCATCTTAACATGCAATTTGGCATACCATATAGTGGAGTTATGGTTTTGGGAAATTTTTCATTCAACGAAATTATGTCATTTGCCATTTTCCTGTTCAGGTTATACAAGATGGGCGCTTTAGCAGTTGCTGACGTGGTTCAGAAGCACCAGGCTTGGCGCCTATTTACCTGCATATGGTTGCACGCTGGGGTTTTCCACGTGCTGGCAAATATGTTGAGTCTAGTTTTCATAGGGATCCGACTTGAACAGGAATTTGGTTTTGGTATGCATAAATGTTCTTTACTGTAGCAAATGATTTTATTGCAACTTCATAATGCATCATCGCCTTTACCTTAAAAGGCTCTACCTGTTTGAGATTCTGACACAAACCCAATCGGATAGGCTCCCACTGATGCTTCCATGGAAATATTAAGCTCTCGTTTTTATGAAGTATGGTAGCTTTGCAAAAATTAACTCGTAGTTTCTCTTCCAATTTTCAGTTCAAATCGGGCTACTGTATGTTATATCTGGCTTTGGTGGAAGTTTATTATCAGCCCTATTCATTCAATCTAGCATCTCGGTTGGTGCATCGGGTGCCCTTTTCGGTTTGCTAGGGAGCATGCTCTCCGAACTCATTACAAACTGGACAATATATGCAAACATGAACATGGCCTTTGTTAGAACCTTCAGCCTTTTGAAATTCTTTGACCGTGCCTTTTGACCATATAGATCATTTTGTCTGTATGTGTAGTTAGCAGCATTGTTAACTCTCATCATCATCGTTATAATAAATCTCGCGATGGGTATTCTGCCTCACGTGGACAACTTTGCTCATATTGGCGGATTTCTTTTTGGTTTTCTTCTTGGCTTTGTGTTTCTAATTCGGCCCCAGTTCGGGTGGGTTAGCCAAAGAAATGCTCTTCCTGGAAGAGCAACCCCTTCACTTAAACCAAAGCACACGATTTATCAGTATGTGCTATGGGTGGTTTCTGTAATTCTACTAATCTCAGGGTAAGTTCATCACATCTTGATCATTCTAAGCTTCTGGTACATTTGACAATCTCCTTCTACAGATCTGAGGAATACGACCATTAGGGGCATGTTGTCTTGACAGGTTGACAGTTGGCCTGGTGATGCTCTTCCATGGAGTTAATGCAAATGAATACTGCCCGTGGTGTCATTATATGCAAATAAAAAAGTATTTGAAAAAATTTGATACAAACTTTAATTACAAAATTTTCTACGAACTATGCCGTATGATCATGTTAAAAATGTTTATCTTCACTAACCTGAACAAAATAAAATTAATGAGCATTTCATAAGAATGATAATTCAATATCAATTTTAAACTTTATTAAAGAAAATGTTTTTTTTTAAATTTAAAACAGAATTCTTTTTTTTTTCGTTTACCAACTTTGTGTTTCGTTCTTTTTCTATTCTAGGAACAAAAATTGATTTGCAGATTACCAAACGTGTTTACATTTTTTTTTGTTCCAAGAACAGTTTTTTACACTTACCAAACGCGTTCTTTTGTTCAAAACGTTTTAGGAACAAACACTTTTTTATTTTCGTTTAAAGGGAACAAAAAAAAGAAAGTGTTTCCATGCGCGCCCTTAGTGGCGCACCTGTGTAAACAAAGAATGGGTAAAAAGCAAAGGGTTAGCCATGTCACCTTTTTTCGGCAGGGTATATGTACTTATGTAAATATTCCAGGATCTTCAAGAAAAAGAGAGAACCAATAAAAATTAAATTTTTACCCAATTTTTTTTTTTTTTTTATCATCAACGTATTAGAGTCAAGAGTTTATACTTGAGTAACATGCACAAGGATACAAATAAGCTAATCTAACAAGTAAATTAGCTATCTTGGGAAATAATGATATATCAACTAACATCCCTAATATCCAATAATGTCTCTAAGGATATTATCTAATAGGAAAATCTCTAATTTCCATAAATATACTTCATCAACTTATGAAGTGAAATTGATTAACAACGGCGAGTCTTCATCACCTAAGTAGTAAATAGTGAGTTTCCACCGTTGCCACTTAGTGTCACTTGCTCCCAGAAGAAATCAAGAAAGAGACTACAGACTCAATAGGGAGAAGTCGCTGAAAGTTTGCTTGGTAACTTAATGGAAACATTTAACCAAGACTGGCCATCGTTAAACATCTCCCCAATCCATCGAGTCAATGTAAGATCGTGTGATGTTGCATCCTATGAAGTACGCCATTGGGAAGTCATCATCGACAAAGAAGAGAAGTAACTCTTTCGGCTGAGTAGGAAATCAGTGCACAAAGCTATGTGGACAAGCTGGACACCGTGTTACTGGGCTGGCCATTGGATCTTCATTATACAGGGCGAAGGTAAATTTGTATGATGTGTTAAGGTCCTTTGTACGCAGTGAAATTTCACTACGTTAGTGTTGGAGACCAACAGAGTATCCCTTCCCCCCACCTTAGAAAGCCACTCGTCAATCGCTCTTTCTGTCGCCCAGCCCACTAACTCGGAATGTTTTCATACATCTATACTAAAACTGCACGAAGGCTCTATTTATTTCGCTATAAATAAACATTTTCCTAAAAGCCTTCACATGTATTGCTCGAAATAATTAGTTGATGAAAAAATTTACATTATTGATCCACGATAAAAATATCAATCAAAATATTTTCATTATCCCCTGTATCCCTTGAAAATGTTTTGATACATTTTCAACAACGAAAAACATATTCTCCATTCATTCATTTTTTCATTTTTGTGAATGATATAAACAACTATTTTTAGGAAAATATATTTCAAATCATTCCTTCTCTGTAAAACAAACATGTTTGAAGGAAAAAAAATTTGGAAAATTGTTTTCCGACTTTTTTGGTATTAGGACAACAAAAAAACTAATTGAACGATAGAAAAAGTTTTCAATGGATTGAAAACTAACAAACTTAGCAGGGAAAAACAACTTCGCCATCTAGTGAGAAGAAAATTACTTTATCTAAACCACCAACCAAACAAAAACTAATGATTTTCCTTGAAAATGATTGTCATGGAAAATATTTTTTTTATCATCAAATTTTTAGTGAAATAAATCACCATTTTATGAAAAAAGAGTTAGTAGTGAGCCAGCATGGGGTTGAGTGCCTCAAATCACTACATTGATGGTCCATTCTTAACACTAGCATCCTTTAATTCATTAGAGCTAGACTTTTCAATAGGGAAATTACCCAAAAAAAAAAAATGTCCTAAAGTTATTACATTTATACTAATTTAAACCTTATAATTTAACCCTTTTAATGATTTATAATTTAGTTATAAACTTTTCAATTGTATCAATTTAATCATACACTTTTTGATGATTTATCAATTTAGTTCTAAATCTTTTACAATTGGCAATTTAGTTCTTTCCAATTTTGGCATAGTGGTCTACTCAATATCAATCATCCTATGTGACACAATTAGTGCTAATTTTTTATATTTTTTCAGTTTTTTTCCAACCTTCATTTGGCAAGGGTCATAGCCCTTGTCCAAGCTCTCACTTGGAGTCAGCGAGGGTCGTAATGCGCTTGTTAAGACTAGGTGAGGGTTGCCCGCCCTCTCTTATGGCTAGTAAGGGTCACCTAGTGACTTCATTAGCCTAGAGTTGGAAAAAAGGAAAAGAAAAAATAATAATAAATTTCGAAAAATTGGAAAATTTTTAAAAATTTGCAAAAATTATTCACGTTTGCACCAATCGTGCCACTTAAGCCTATCGGTGTTGACTAGACAATCAAGTTAGTGAATTCCTATCAAAATTGATTGAAATGACTAAATTGGCAAATCAAGAAAAGATTTAGGACTAAGTTAGCACAATTAAATTATTTATAATTAAATTGGTAAATTGTCAAAATATTTAAAACTATATTAACCAAGTTGAAAAGATTTAGGATTGAATTTATATTTAAGACTTTTTTGATAATTTTATCCTTTTCATAAAGCATGTAAAAAGCAGTCGATGTCCGTCTTTTTTTTATGTCTTATTGTACTAATGATAATGTTCATATATATATACTCTCACTTTTTCGGGAATCAGTTTTTCTTTATGGAATTAATTTATTTCGCATGCAATTAATTTATTTTATCATGCGAAGGTTAAAAGGAACTACTCAGAAAAAGAAATTATTTTTTCTTGATTAAATTATTGACAAACAATTAATTTCTCCTACAAAGTTAGTTGCTTTTATTCTCTTATCGTTCATAAAAGATTCCTTTTATCTTAGCATATCTTTGTAATTTAACTTTCTTTGCAAGCGTTCATCTTTCGTCATAATTAATACAATATATCGGTAAATCATTGCACTTTGTTATTGACTAACTAAGAAATACCAACACTTTCCGAGAGCCTTTGTATTGTATCGGACACTCTAAAATGTGTCCAACACTCTCCAACAATCAGTCAAAATGTGATGGCTATCTTATGAGGCATGGGCTATGTTGACGTAGACAATTTTTAATGATATTTTTTAAACAATTGATTTTTATTTTCTTTATTCTTTTCTTCCCTTCTTCCTCTAGCTAGTCGTGAGGCATCAACGATGGCTGATAACTAACCCTCACCTTTGGCCAGTCGCCAAGGCCTAGCGATCAGCTAGAGGAAGAAGGGAAGAAAAGAATGAGAGAAAGATAAGAAAGAAAAATAAATAATTAAAATCGAGAAAATATTAAAATTTATTCATGTTAGTGTCGGCCGTGTTATATAGGACAGCAATGATCCAAGTTAGCAATTTCCAGTCAAAATTGGCCGGATGAATTCAATTGGCAAAAAGTAATAAATATTTATGACTGAATTGTCAGAATTAAAAGGTTTAAAATTGAATTACTAAAAAAGTAATAGATTTGGGATTTTTGGATAATTTTCTTTTAAAATTTCATATGAGGTGTTGGCTTTCAATCTAATAAGAATGTATACAAGAAGATATATGGTATTGCTCGGACGGATGATATATCATTGAATTTCAACAGAAAAAATCCTTTCTTTCAAAGAAATGAAACGATATGAAATAATTTGTCAGCTAAACAATGTGGTATATGGAATATTTAATTGAATATTTAATTTTCACCGCGGCATCGCATGAGCCGCTTTAGTGACTAGACTCGTATCGCCTCGTTTTGGCCTACGATAGAATTAGTTTATTTAACAAATAAGATTCTGATTCCTTGATTTTTCTTGTTCGGAGAAAAGTTTAAACTTGGATTTAGATTCCTTAGGAAATGTAATTCCTTGAAGCCTGTGAATAAGTATTCCCTTGTTTCACCGAGTATTGAGATATCGTAACCATGTATTACAAAAATAAAACTGAAAAAGTTTTACCAGATCTCTTTAAAAAAAATTGGAAGTTGAAGTTACTATGCTTGCACAGGATTAGACACCGGTGGTGGACGAATAGCGGACCGCCACCCGCGATCTTTAAGCCCATCATGGACCATCAACCTTCTTTTTTTTTTTTTTTGATGAAAGGTAATTATATTAAGCTGAAACCAATAATTACATCAAAAACGGCACCAAAACAAACATTCATAATGAATAGAGGTATGAAGAATGGAAGGGTGCCAAGAGAAAACAAAAAGTAAAGCCAACAAGGCACAAAACGAGGTTAAGCCGCACAACTACAGCCACAACCAAAAGGACAAAAAACAAAAGAAGGCGACCAGCTGGCCAAACAAAGGCAACCACAGCCAAAACCAAACAAAGCCAACAAGGCACAACTGCAGCCGACCATCAACCTTCTTTCATCCCTATAGATGGCTAGATTTGTCCCGGATCTATCTTTGGATCTGGGATTGCGTCTTCAAGCCCCCAGTAACACTAAAGAACTGGCGTCGTGGCACTTCTCTGTGAATCGAGCCGGAGCCGATGGAGCCGATCTGGGATTCGTTGCACTCCTCTGTGAATCGAGCCAGAGCCGACGGAACTGGATATGAACTGACGTCAATGATTGACGCAAACAAAGGAACCGGTTCAAGACGCACGGTGAAAGAGTTTGGCGATCGCGATAATTTCTAGAAATTTGATGAAGGCCGAGAGAGTGTACCTTGGAAACGGTGTTGCCAAGTTCCTTGGCGTGAGCGGCGCAGTTGCGGCGGATGGCGACGATTTTGGTGCCAGTCTGAAGCAGCTTTTGAAGTCCGATCTATGCCATCGGCTGGGTGAAGAAAAAAGTCAATAGAGAGTTGGGCAAAGAGAGTCTGAAGAAGAGGACGACGAAGTTGGGTTTTTCAATTGGAGTCTACTTTGATCTTTTTCCTTTTTCCTTTTTTTTTTGGGCCATTAGTATGAAATATCAAGGGATTGCCAAAGAAGGGCCTAAAATATCCTTATGTTTTCAAATAAGGATATGAAGTGGTTATATCAGTTTTAAAAATAGCTTAACTTTCCGACTGGTCGATGACATTTTCGTTATTTATCTCTTTTTTAAAAATATTTTCCTTTTTCTTTCTTTTTTGTCATTTTTCTAGTTTTTCTTTCTTCTTCGCTAGTGGCCGGCCATAAATGACGACTGGGCCCACAACTGGTCACCAATGACACCTAAAGAGGGCTGGGCGAGGGTTGCCCTCGCCAGCCAAAGGTGAGGGAGGGCCTTGCCTAGGCGAGGTGACGCTCACCCGAGGTGAGGCCACCCTTGCCAACTAGAGGTGAGGCTGACGAGGGCTTGCAAGGCCTCCATACCGACTAGCAAGGGCTTGTAGGCCTTCACCGAAAAAAGAAAAAAAATTAAAATTATCTTTGGATGAAAATTCCCTTGACTGATTGGAATATTTAGTTGGTCGGCAACCAGTAAGGTCGGGCCTTTATTTGAAATTTTCATGGCTACTTTAGGCTTTTATTTAAGACTAAGATAGTTACTTTAGACTTTTATTTAATACAATGTCCACTTTCTACCATTATTTGAGAAAATGAAGGCACTTCAAGTATTTATTTGGAATTTTCCCAAATATCAATATAAATATAAATTTGAGGAGCTTGATTTCTTAGTCAAGAAATCTTATCAATTAAAATTTAGTGATCCTATAAAAAAAAAAAAAGTAGAATCTTCAATGTAATTTATAACATGATATAGATGAGATGTTTTATTTACGCATTAGAACTCAAAAGCCAAGTGATTAATTATTTATTTGTGTATACATAGTAAAGAATTATCGAAAAACAAATGCGTATGCGGGTGATAGAAAAAGAGAAAGTAAAGATTTGTGATAGAGCGTAGAGATGCACCTTATCGAAAAAACAAATCATGTTTTGTTGCCAAGAAAAAGGAAAGAAACATGTTTAGATATGCAAATTGTTTTAGAAAAGAAGCAGAGTGATTGTAACATGATGAAGATTTAAGTTTAGTTGGTAAAGTAAATATATTTCCTGAATTAGTTGGGGATTATGTTGACCATATTTGATATGATTTTGAGCATTTTGCTGTATAGTATTGTTATCGAGAGAATTACCAAAAAAGTCCTAAACCTATTGCAGTTGTGCTAATTCAGTCATAAACTTTTTTTTTTAGCCAATTTAGTCCTAAACCTTTTATAATTGTGACAGTTTAGTCCATCCGGTCAAAATTGGCTGGCCGACGCTAACGTGGACACCGGCTGTCCGGCGAAAGCCGACATGGCAAATTTTTATTTATTTATTTATTTATTCTTCTAATTTTTAAATATTTTTATGAATTTTTTAATTCTTTTTTTCAGCTTCTCCTTCCTCTAGCCGGCGAGGCCGACCTCGCCGGCCAATGGCGAGGCCGGCCTCGCCCAGCCATGGCGAGGGCCAAGCTCGCCGGCACTGGTGAGATCGACCCTCACCATGGTTGGGCGGGGCCAAGCCTCACCAGATCCAAGGTGAGGGTCAGCCTCGCCCAACCAAGGCGACGATCCCGCCCGTTGCTCCGCGTTTCCGGCGGCTCCGGCTTCCGGTTTGTTGCTGCGGAAGCCGAGTTGGGTCGTCGTCTTCTCCAATCCACCCTTTGCAAAACGAGCCGAAAAACCCTCAAGTCCTCGGCAAGCTCCGACAATGGAGGCAAGTGAACGTGGCGCCCGGCCATGCTCACAAAAGTTGCTGGCAAGGCCCCGCTAGATCTGGCGAGGCTTGGCCTCGTCCAGCCATGGCAAGGGCCAAGCTCGCTGGTACTGGCGAGATCGACCGTCGCCATGGCTGGGTGGGGTCGAGCCTCGCCAGATCCAAGGCGAGGGTCGGCCTCGCCCAGCCAAGGCGACAGTCGACTTCACCGTCCATGGGAGAGGCCGACCTCGCCATTGGCCGGCGAGGTCGGCCTCGCGACCCTCACCTCGGCCGGCCGACCCGGAGGAAGGAGAAGCTGAAAAAAAAAATTCAAAAATTCAAAAAAATATTTAAAAATTTGAAAAAAATTTTAAAAGATAAAAATATTTGCCATGTCAACTTTCTCGGACAATTTGGTGTCCATGTCGCCGGCCAGCCAATTTTGGCCGGATGGACTAAACTAGCACAATTGTAAAAGGTTTAGGACTAAATTGACTAAAAAAAAAAGTTTATGACTGAATTAGCATAATTGCAATAGGTTTAGGACTTTTTTGGTAATTCTCCCTATTGTTATCATACATCTTAAGAAAAGACATCAACATTATATGAAACTTTTAGATTCAAGCTTAAATTGAAATACTCCTTGAATTTGCAATCTATAAATGTTCATCTAAGTAGATTCTTATCATGACATGCTTCTATATACATACTACAAACATATTATCCAATAACAAAGAGATTCAAGTTATACAAGAGAGTTTAATTATCAGAGTTGTCATACTATGTATAAAGAAGAAATAACAAGTCTCGTTGACATAATCAACTAGGCTCAGCCTCAATGAGGGTGAGATTCGAGTGTTTCCTCACCTTCTCAATACGTCCCACGGATTGGAGCGGATCAGGAGGTGTTGCTTTGATCTCACATTGGCTTGTCGAGTTCATATCCTCCCGCACATTCTCAATTTGGACTTTCCCAATACCAGAGCTGGGAGTCCCAACGTCGCATGAGAGGTTTACTTGTCGCAACGGGCATAAGCAGGGACCGTGTATGTCCGCACGCCTAAGGCTGCCGTACCCGAAGACTATGGGGATTTATCACAGGTCGACGTCACTCTTTCTAGATATTCAGAGTAGGCTCTCTCTCTCTCTCTCTCTCTCTCTCTCACGCACGCACGCACGCACGCACGCACGCATGTGCACACAAAACAAAACAAAAAAAGAACCTTAGCACTTCTTGTGAAACTGAGAATCGATCGAAAAAGCTAGAAAGGCTTAGGTTTCAAATGCGAGAAACCAACATATCTAAGTAAAATTCATCAGTAGAAGGGGTTAGTAATTTAATAGTTACGATTGGATCTGATTGCAGAATATGGAATTCGAATGGTTTGAATTACTATTTGATTCAATAGGTCCCATTGACCTCATAAGTATTATAGCATGATGCACGGTGATTGAGCATACACTTCTTCGTTTCAATTTCATGTTACTTTCGAATTTCAGTAGTGTTAGAATTTTCTAAGTGTCATTCGTGATTTAGTCCCAAATAGTATGTTGTAGAATTAGATAGATACAAAACGAAATTTTTTTAACTTACAAGATCATGAAAAGGGGTTTTGCTTAAGAGGTAGATAAGACTCAATTAATTCATTAAGTGCATCACGAATATGATTGACGTAACTATTACAACACAAGGCTTTGTGGATAGCAAAAGTTCGTCTTGCTAAAAAGTTCGAAAATTCAAATTTTGGATAATGTAGACAAACTTCACGAAAAAGAGATATTCTTGGATTTCATTTTCCGGCTTTGTGTGCAAAAATTGTGAGATAATAACCACAAAAGTCTTAAGCCTATTGTATTTGTGTCAATTCAGTCATAAACATTTTAATTTGATTAATTTAGTTTTAACCTTCAACAATTCGCCAATATAGTTCATCTGGCCAATTTTGACCATAAATTACATCTTGAAACCCGGCATCTTTATTAATTATTTTTATTTTTCCTTTTCCTTTTCCTTTTTCTTTCTTTTTTCCTTCTTTTCTTTTAATTTTTTTGCTGTGGCTGGTGAGGGTTGTCAAAGCTCATTTTACAATCGTCAAAGAGTCCTCTATTTCATGATGAATTAATTGATGATGAATTTCCTCTTGAATGAAACTTAGGATGAGAAATCACTTGATAAATCATGTTTAGCACACCTAGGCTTAAACTCTTCATGTGTGTTCCTATGTTGATTTTGCTGCCATTTTGAGGATGAAACCTCACACATGGAAGTGAGGTATTCTCTCCTCATTTAGTTTCCAGACAATCCCAATAGGATCGAGGTGACTCCTTCACATAGAATGCTCATGGAATTAATCAAAATAAAATAAAAATCCAAACATTCGAGAGGTAAGGGTTTGGGAGAACCTACACCCATTGAGATCCTTTGGTCCCCAACTTGACATGACCTCTAAACTTGCTTCCCATTTCCCTTCAAGATGGTTGTGACACTATGCCCAAGTCCATGGAAGCCAGCCTACGATCTCTAATAGTGATGCTTTAGTACTTGTCTTTCTTATGCCCAAGTCACCAGTGACCGACTTCAATCCATCGAGGCGGGCCCGGATGCATCGAATCTAGGCCTAGTTTCTTGACGACCGGTTCCACGGCCCATGTCTAGGTCCCCAATGGCCATGCCGAGGTACCTGGGTCTAGGCCAAAGTCACTAGTGCCTAGCCTAGGCCTTCTGTGGTTGAGCCTAGTTCCTCATCAGCCGGGCTTAAGTCCATAGAGGCATGGCCCAACTCCTTTAAGGCCTGACCTGAGACCCTAGTGCTCATGTTCGAGTCCATGGAGGTTAGGCTTAAATCCATTGAGGCTAGGCCTAGACCTTAGTGCCCATGTCAGGTCCCCAGACTTGGCGGGACATGACATCCAGGATTTTCGGGTTTTAATTTGACCTGGATAAATAGGATCGTGCCTCATCGCTCGTCAATTTATTGACGGTCCGAAATTTCAATAAAGAAATTATCGGAGGAAAAATTGAAGACCAAAAGGAAAATAGAAAGGAAAAGAAAAAGAGAAAAGGAAAAATGAAATAAATAAATGTGTATTTTATTTTCCCTTTCTCTTCCTCTCTCTTTTTTTCCTCTCTCTCTCCCTCTCTTTTCTTTTCTTTCTTTTTCTCTTTTCTCTCTCTCTCCTCTCCCCTCCCCTTTCGTGCGGATGCCCCTTCCCCACGCTCACTCTTTCCTCTCTCTAGTTTGACTAGTCAAACCCCTCTTCTTATCCCTTCTTTCTCTCTTCTTCTCTCTCCTCTCTCTTCTCCCCCATTTTTCCCCACGTGACCGAACCAAGCCTTTCTTCTTCCCCTCTGGTTCGTGAAAAACCAGAAGCTGAAGACAGAAGCGGAAGACGAAGGCAGCAGCTCGCCGCTCGCCACCGCCCCGCCGCCGCGCCGCACACCCGCGCCCGCGCACGCCGCGCGTCCGCCGTGTGCCGCTAGCCCGTTCCTCGCGCGACCCACCGCCGTTCGCCTCTGTCCAGCCCTATTCCGCCACGATCCGGCCACCTCCGGCCACCGCCCAACCCCGCCGGACCTCCCCGGCGTCCCCTCGTCCTTCCGCCGGCCTCCCCTCGCCTTCTCAGCCACCGGAGCAGCCTCGTTTGGCCATGAACAGCAGCTGGAAAATGGGTTTCCAGCTGGTTCAAGGCCCGTTTTGGGCCGTTTCCGGGCCCCGAACCCGAGGCCCGCTTTGGGAAAAATCGTTCCTCGCGTCGCCGCCGTCGGATTGATCCGATTTGCGCGCGATTTGGTGAGTAATCTCACTAATCCTGGATTAGTTGGCTAATTATGCCTTAGGTTGGTTTAGTTTTAATTAATTATGTTTAGGTTGTTAGATTAGAATTAATTAGCAATTATTAGTCAATTGTGATGCGATTTAGATAAATTGATTGTGCAATTAGCAAGTAGACGTGGTCTACTATTTATTGGGAGTGTCCCAGGAATTTTCGGACCCCGAATCGGGCTTCAATTTGGCGATTCGGGCCTAAGTGAGATTTTTGGCATTTAAATATTAATTTTCGGAATTAAATTAAATAATTATTTATTTTCCGAAAATTCAAGGGAGATGGTCTGGAACCGGAATATTATGATGATGACTGTGGTGAAGTCCGTTTATTTAATCGGGCTTTAATTTGAGCTAAATCGAATTTTTAATATTAATCAATTTTCGAAATTAATTAATTAATTATATATTTTCGGAAAATTCAACTAGGATGGTAAGTGACCGGAAAATTATGCTGATGACCGTGGTGTGGTCCGTTTATTTAATTGGGCTTTATTTTGAGCTAAATGGAATTTTTAATGTTTAATAATTAATTTTCGAAATTAATTAATTAATTATTTATTTTTCAGAAATTAAGATTGAGATGGCCGACGACCGCAATTTCGTGCCGATTGTCATGGCGCAATTCGTTTATTTAATCGAGTTGCGGTTTGTGCGGAATTGAATTATTTATGAAATTGAGAATTATCCTTTAATGGAATAATCTTTGATTATTGATTGGAAAATAACCTAGGGTGTCGGTTGACAAAGCACCAAAAGTGTTTTGGTGGGCTGTAGAGAATGGTGGGATTTATGAAAAAGGAAATTATAATAATTTGGCTAAGCGCCCAGTGTCCCCACACACACGGCTATTTTATCGAGAAGGATGTCGGATGGAATGGATTGAATGGTTGGATAGTATACTATATCATCCTACGGGCTCGATATGTCGGCTTAGCGAGAGCGATATGCGGTGTACTATATATCCTACGGGTGATATGTCACTAGACTTAGCGCGAGTACACTTTATCGGCTTAATGGGAGCATCGGGGTATACTATATCGGCCTTCGGGCGATATGTCGGCTAAGCGGAGAAAAGATATGCCGGTATACTATATCGGCTACGGGTGATATGTCGCCCAAGCGGAGCAGTATACCTTAACCCTATCGGCTTAGTGCGAGCTATACTATCTATATATCGGCTTAGAGTGAGTGAGCGATCTGGACTATGGTCGGACTTATAGATAGTATTGAATGTGCCGACCAAGCATGGGTCGTGAAGTCATGTAATCGACTAGGTCGATTGATCATTGCTTGATTTGATGTTGTGAATTGACTGATTGATTGGAAATGACCATGAGATGGTTTGATTGACTTGTAATCGACTAGGTCGATTGATCGATGATTCGATCTGAGTGTGACTTGATGTGATTCATTGACTGGGTTGGATGTTGTGAATTGATTGACTGATGGGAATGACCGTGAGTGGTCTTGTTGGCATTTAATCGACTAGGTCGATTTGATCGATGCTTCGATCTGTGATATGATTGCTTGGGTGCCTATTATGAATTGTGCGACTTGCGGGTGGGATCGATGCTAAGGTACGTCTTACGCCCTATGCGTGTATAGGCAGCCTATAGTATAATGGTTTACTAATTAGGCTTAGTGGGGTAGAACTCGCTGAGACATAGTCTCATCCCAGTTTGGGGAAAAACATTTCAGGCGATGAGGAGCTGATGAGGAGGAGTCTGAGAAGGAGAACTCGGAGGTGAAACTTAAAGAGAAGGATTTTGGAAGAAAGAAGACAATCGAGAGGGGCCTTGAGTGCGGCCCGGTTCGTCTAAGTTTCGTCTTCTTTTGAGATCTCTATGTTGATGTGAATAGTTATGAAGTGGTTTGTGTGTTGTATAAAAGTTTGGTTATAAATTTCAATATGAAAAATATGGTCTTGCTTTTCTATCCCATCGATATATTGTCTGGGGATTTATAACTGCTTCCGCATGTGCTTAATAAATTGAAAGGGTCGGCGATACTAGTCCTGGGATATCGCATTATAAAATCGACCAAGTGAGAAGGATGTGTGTGTACCCGAGGATCGGGGCGTGACACCAGGTGCCTAGTGCCCATGCTCCATATCCGACTTCCTCGCCCATGTCACTAGTGCCTAACTTGGGTCGGGCCCAAATCCTTGGCATTCTAGCTGAGGTCCACAGAGGTTGGTTCAAGGCCAACTGAGACTCCGTGCCCATGCGGCATTAGGTCATTTGTGGCTAGTCTCAAGACCCTAGTGCTTGTGCTTGGGTCAACAAAGATTTGCCTTGGGCCCTTCATGGCCTATTATAAAGATTTTTTTTTTTTTCAAAAATAATACTTGTGCATGCATCAACAACAAAACTATGATTTCAACGTGACTACTGGAGCAATATATATTTTTATAGCAAAATTGTGCAATTTTTGTATTTTGTTATGGAATTCAAACCAAACACATAAAATGGGCTAATTTCAAAGAATTAGGAAAAGAAATAGAATTAATCGATTTCTAGTTCTAAAGTCTCTTTGCTTTTGCTTGTCAGCACGCTACTCACTCACATCTCCACTTTGCTTATGCGCCACATGAAGTCCTAGGCCATGACCTAATCCAAGCACCTATGTTGCCGAGCTAGTTTATGGAGTCGCCTATTTTTCAGAGGTAACAATTTAAGAAGAGAAATTACTATGAATTGCAGCTTAGGTTGGGTCAAGTATGGATAGGTTGGATCTAGATTGCTAAAATTGTATAGTGCCAAAATGGGTTAAATTGATCAATATGAGTCTTACCATTTTCGGTCAAACCCAAACCCGCCCAACCCATCCATTTAACGGGCTTATACTTCACTGAATAATCCTTGGGATATGAGCTAAATAAGTCCATTTGAATCAAACCATTTTGACCAATCCAAGCTTGATTCAATCCACCTGTTTAATGGGACTACACTTCACCGATTAACTCTTAGAATTTGATTAAGTGCTTTCCATCGAATTTGCCTTCAATTACTTTAAAACTTACAATTGTTTTTTCTTTCCCTTTCGAAGCCACCAATTTCCCCTTTGTGACAGAATTTTTATATATTTGCACTCACTACTTTCCTAGTCTGAAAGGATTAATATTACGAAAAATCTCAAATCGGTATACATGTAACAAAACCTCAGACTAATATTTTTTTACCATAAAAAACCCTAAACAATACACTTGTGACAAATTTATCATTCATTAGTTTCCGTTATATTTTACCATCAAATTGCTAAGTTGGATGACATGTGGCAATTGATGGGTGTACCAGTTTATGGTTTTACCCTTCGTTTGTCACAGGTGTACCAACTTGTATTTTTTCATTATATTAATTCAAATTAATGGAAATTAACGGAGGGTGAATTGTCACAAATATACCGGTTTAGGATGTTTGATGGTTAAAAAATTAGTACGGGCTAAATTTATTTCGAGTGTAATAATTTGAGATTTTTGGTGATCAAAAAATTAATTTGAAGTAAATTTATCATGTGTATATAATTTTGGGATTTTTCGTAATATTAACCATTTCTAAAACTCGCAATTCCACCGAGACTCCCGACGGAACTCCCTTGGTTTCTTTCTTGATTCTTCTACCAATTTCTCCCAAGCTGTTTGACTCTATCTCCACCGATTGTGATCTCCACCCAAGCTCAAGTTCGGATTTTTCTCAAATCCCCCTACACTTTGTCTTTTAGTCGCAATTCACTCGACTCTCTTGCTTGCCGTGGAAATGTGCTTTATTCGCCAGGAAAACCTGAGTTTCCTATCCTAAAGTCCTTCAAACATCGGCTAGACCTTCATTTCAAAGTCCAACCCAAGATAGGCTTTACTCATGGATTGTGATCCTCATCCTTAAGCTTGAATCTTATCCTTGCCTCATCTTTAAGATTCAAATTTCCACGATTCTTGGAATTGCAATCCATTTTGTCCGAGATTAGCACAGTCTCCAAGCAACCTTTGAGTTAGGTTCACTTCTCACAGTCTTGGAGTTAAGAATTCTAGCTCGTCTCATATGCCGAGCTGTCTATCGTGCTAGTTTCGAAGCTGAGCCCCCATTCTGTTTGATATGAACATGCTTATTCCTAAATCTAAATGTCTCCAACATCTAAAGAGAAACGCAACAAAAATTGTGAACGCGGAACTATTTACAACTGAAGTTTTTGACTAGGGGGCCAATTACATCGAAGTCCGAGTTCAATTCTTAGTTTTTTTTTTTTTTTTTTTAATGAAATGAATAATATATCTGATAGATAGATACGTTCTGTGATCAATAATGTGGTAGGCAACTAATCGCAAGCCAAAAATTGTAAGAAAATTTATATTTCCAAGTGGGATCCACAATCTTTTGTAATGTCAGCTATTAATTATTTACATATGCGATTGATGTAGTCTAGGAATTATTTGATGTAGGCAAATTACATATAGACCAATGCAGTATAGAAATCCAGCTTTTGAGGTTGCCTATTGCATCTTCTAATCTTTGAAAGGGTCACCGCAAAATTATATCTGACCGAAAGCCAAGTCAAATAAGTCTCAATCTGCTTTTCACGATACAATTGCAATTGTAGGTGGAATGTGGTCCCTCCTCTAGATTTGGAGGTCATTATGGGCTTTACACAGATAGCCCTGATGAATCGTGCTACTTAGGAAACAAAGAAAACAATTGGTTGTGATGTAGAATAGTTTAATTGGTCGAAATCTTGATATTATAGTTTAGTTGGTTCATAATATCCGATTGCTAATGACCAACAACTTCAATGAGTATTGATCGTTGGTTTTCTTAATAGAAATAGCAAGTCAAGTCAACTCATGCCTTCCCCATAGGTGGGGAAGATTGTGGATTGATAATTGTAAACTTTCCTTAATATATTAACAAATCCTATATAATTGAAATAAATATGTCATTGTCATTGACTTTAGCACCAGGAGCATCTGAATGATGCTCGTTAGGTTAACAAAATCCTAAATATTCCAGCGATTGAGATGTTGTGTCATTGACATGTACATTAGCACCAATAGCCTCTTCAGTGTTGTTCATTAGTTTTCTTGTCTGCGAAATGCTGCGGCATGCGTGCAATACTTGGCCTTTCCATATGGCACGCATCGCAGCCGTTCGATTAGCACAAAGGGTCTTTGACCTTGGATGGCAAGAACTCAGCATTGTTAAAGCACATACAGTGGAGTGTTTTGTGTTGGTACTCCACGTCAAAGGCTGAAAATCGGTGAAGACCCCGGCAGTGGGTAAATTGTGTTGTTTGAGCACTCCTCAACTAGTCACAACTCCTTGCTTTTGTCTTCTCTTCTCTCTTTCCTGTTTTGATTGCTCTGTTTTCTTCGAATTGAGTTCTGAATTACATTCTGCAATTCCCAGATTTGGGATTCCTTATTTCCCTTATCTTGAACTTTAATATGGCTTTCTTTTGAGGCTCTGCTCCATCAATCTCTTTTGTTGCCTTTCTATTGGTACAATCTTCTCAATATGAAAAGAAAAGAACCCACTCATTTAGAAGATCCGATACACGAGGCGTCTGCCTCATCAACCTCTCCACAAGTAGGTGATTATGAAGGTGGAACCAAAAGGCTGAAAGGAAATGAGTATGAAGTGTTTTTGAGCTTTAGAGGGAAAGACACTCGTAAAGGCTTCACAGACTATCTCTACACTAGCCTTATCGATGCAGGAATTCACGTGTTCAGAGACGATAATGAACTCCGTGTTGGTGAGGAGCTTGGTCCGGAGCTTCTTTACAGTATTACCAAGTCTAAGATCTCAATCCCAATTATCTCAAAGGACTACGCTTCTAGCAAATGGTGCCTTCATGAGTTGGTCCAGATGTTGAAGTGCAAGAGAAGCATAGGGCAGATAGTCTTGCCCATATTTTACAAAGTGGGACCGTCGCAGGTGCGACATCTTATAGGGAGATTGCGAGATTCTATCAATGCACATAGAGAGAATTTGGATGATATGGTTTTGAATGAATGGGAAGAAGCGCTTAAAGAAGTCAGCTCATTGAAAGGATGGGAATCGGAGAAAACTGATAGCGGGTACATTATTCTTCACCTAAACATTGTTTAATTTATCATGAATAGATCTTGCTTGAAAAAGAATATAATTATTGCCATTCTATACTAGAATTTATTGCTATTTGACAGGCATGAAGGAGCGTTGGTTAAAATTGTCGTCAAAAAAGTTATGTGCGAGTTAAAGAGAACTTTTAAGCTAATTGTTCCCAAATTGGTTGGAATTGATGATCGTGTGGAAGAGATCATGAGCTTGATAGATGCTCAATTCAATGATACAAGGATTATTGGAATTTATGGAATGGGAGGTATTGGTAAGACAACTCTTGCAAGGGTCCTATACAACAATCTCTCTTGTCACTTCGAGCATCTTAGCTTCATGGCAAGTATTCGAGAAACATCTCAACGCAAGGGCATTGAATGCCTACAAAAGCAGCTTATTTATGATATACTGAGAATTCCATATGATGTGTCTAATGTCAACGAGGGAATTGGTATCATCAAATCTCAATTCAAAAGTAAGCAAGTCCTCATTCTTCTAGATGATATGGATGATAATATTCATTTGAATGCTTTGGCCGGAGATAATAGTTGGTTTAGAGCTGGAAGTATAGTCATCATTACAACTAGAAACAAGAGTATTCTCAACAAGGCTAGGGTAGGCTACATGTACCAACTCAACGAGTTGTCTTTGGATCAGTCATTGATATTATTTAGCAGACATGCCTTTCAAAATGATTCTCCTCAAAGTCATTATGAATTTATCTCCCGTGACATTGTATCGACTATTGGGGGGCTTCCATTAGCTCTTGAAGTTATAGGCTCATTCTTACGTGAAAAGACAGAAAAAGTATGGGAAGATACTTTAAAGAAATTAAAGAAAGTGCACGATAAGAAAGTTCAAGAGACATTGAGGATAAGTTACGAAGCATTAGATTATGAGGAACAACAAATATTTTTGGATATTGCATGTTTTTTCATTGGATCATATGAACAAAGTCCAACTTATATGTGGGGTGCTTGTAGTTTTTTCCCGGGAAATGGGATTGAAGTACTAAGTCTCATGTCCCTAGTAAAAATTGACAAAGATGGCAAGCTAATGATGCATGATCAATTGAGAGAATTTGGAAGGGAAATCGTTAGTCTTGAAAATCCGAAGGAGCCTCAAGAGCGTAGCAGATTATGGATTTATAAGGAAGCTATAGATGTGCTTGACAATAACAAGGTATCTTCTCTACTTGTCATTCCAATGAATGTAAGTCCACCTTCTCTTTGTCGTTTGAGATAAAAAAAATTTGCCAATCAAATTCCCAAAAATGCATGCTTCTACTAGCAAAAGTGCTCTTTTGATTAATTGTTGCTGTTGTCTAATTCTAGGACATAATTGAGGAGCAATTTCTTGGTTATTGATGATTGATATGTCTTTACCTCATAGCATCGTGAGATGACTCTCCTTTGGTTACTTCAACACAACAATAAAACTACAAACGTAATGTGTGACATAGCACTTTTGGAGAAAACTTGACATCTATAAATTGTTAGGAGACATGCTTTTCCCATATAATTGTTTGATGCACATGTTTAGGGCACACATAATAACCATTTTATTTCTAGCTAGAATTATTTTTTCTGTTCTCGGGAATAGGTTTACCAATTTGAGATTTTTTATGATAAAAAATATCAAATAAATTTTGATAATTTTTCACATGAAAACTAGTTTAGAGTAAATGTGGCACGGATCTATCAATTTGCGATTTTTGGTGATATTAATTCTTTTGCTATTTAGAATTGTAACAAGGTACACTAGAAAATTAGGGAATTCTACATTTAAGATATTTAAATTTGATACATATTTTGATGGCTAGTTTGATAGATGTATTGGACTGTAGGAGTCATTTGTTTCACATATGAAAGATATTCACACACAAAAGGGCATGAATTTTGGTAGATATATCTATAGTAATGTATATGAAGAGAGGCCTTCTATTGTAAATAATTTTTACTATTGTAATTTCAAAGTATGCAATTTTTGGGAATTCAAAAGCTGCAAAATGCAAAGGGCATAATTGGAAGAGGAAAAGTTTGAAAGCAACCTTTTGAGCTTATACTTTTGCATAGACTAGACAAATAATGTGCAAAACTTGTCGTTTCTAAGAGTTGAAAATAAGAAGTCTACATCATCATTGCATGACGACAAATTAAAATCAATGCATTTTATATTGTATCAGTTTTGGTCTCATCTTGTCATTAAAAAATTACCGTCCATAGTTTTTGCTATTTGCAGGGTACTAGAAAGATTGAGGCCCTCCGTCTTGGCAAATATGGTAGGGAAAAAAGATACACAGCTGAACAATTTAAAGAACTAACTAACTTGAGGTTCCTTCAAGTGGATGGTGCAAATTTCACTGGAAATTTCCAAAACTTACTTCCTCAATTAAGATGGCTTCAGTGGCAGGGCTGTCCACCGGATTTTGCAGCGGTCAACTTTCATCCAAAGAAATTAGTTGTGCTTGATCTATCGTGGAGCGGAATTTCAGAGGACTGGGGAGGATGGGGTCCACTCAAGGTAAGATATAGAGAAGGTATACATTTTTGAATAATCACATATTATTAAGGTCCAATTGCACCAAGGCTTAATACCCTTCCTCTTATTAAGGATATTTCCTCTAATATTTAGAGAAATTTATAGGCGCCTATATACACTAGAAGATTCAGCCCCTTAATACCTTAAATTAATAATACCTTAGCAACTAGTCATGCTTATTATTAGACATACTCAAAAAAATTAACTAAAATAATCAGCAAGTAATAAAGATATGACTAAGGTATTGTTGAGCCAGTCCAATCTTACTAAGGTATCATCACTTCCTTTCAGATGGCAACCAAGCTCAAAGTTCTCAACCTTTCACATTGTCATTATTTAAGAAGAACTCCCGACTTGTCTACTTTCAAAAGTTTGGAGATTCTAGTCCTTGAAGAATGTTGGAAACTAGAAGAGATTCATCCTTCTATTGGGGACATCAAGACCCTTGTCTCCTTGAATGTCAGAAGATGTTGGAGATTGGAGGAGCTACCACTAGAATTAGGAAGAATGAAAGAATTGAGGGAGCTTCTCATAAATGACACTGCTATACGAGAGACTCCGATATCGAGAGGTGGTTTGATGAAGCTAGAGACTCTTGATGCCTCGTTTTGTCGTAGACGACTTGTTCAACTTCCAAAATTCATGGGCTTCCTTGTGTCTTTAACTCAGCTAGACCTATCTAATTCGTGGATTGAAGAATTACCAGAATCCATAGGCTCCCTCTTATCACTAACTCAGCTGCACCTACGTATGACACGGATCAAAGAATTACCCGAATCCATTGGTTTTCTTAAGGAGCTTGAGATTCTTGATGCCTCTGATGCAAAGTTAGCCCACATACCCAGCTCCATTGGTCATCTAACATCATTGACTGAGTTGGACTTAAAATGGACAGCAATTGCAGTGTTACCTGAAAGCATTGGGAATCTACAAAATTTAAGAATGTTGGATGTTAGTGCAACTTGCATAAGAGAATTACCTTGTGCCATTGGAATGTTGGTAGAACTCCAAGAATTGAGTGCTTCACATTGCAAAAATCTAGAAGGACTACCCAGTAACATAGGCGAACTGGTTTTGCTAAACAAGCTTGAGTTAGATAGGTCAGGCATTTTGAGCTTGCCAGAAAGCATTTCTATGCTCTCTTCTCTCCAAAACTTCAACGTTCAATTTTGTGAAAAGCTTGGGGAACTACCAAAATTGCCCTCTGGCTTAACGGCTTTAAGTATCACTTGTCAGAGTCCATCATTGCCACATCCTTCCCAACTGACCCTTCTCAAGAAACTCACTATTTCTGATTGCTACTCTCTTGAATGCCTCCCAGCGCTTCCCGTTGGACTATTGAGGCTTTCTATTACACATTGCATAAAATTGAAAGTGTTGACGAATTTGTCAAACTTGAAGCACTTATATGAATTGATTCTTGACAAGTGCCATCAGCTAACAGAAGTCACTGGCCTGGAAGGTTTACAATCCCTGTCCGACTTACGTTTACGCCATTGCCCGAAGATATCTAGGCTTGATGGGGTTGAATCCTTGGAGTCTTTGCGAGACCTACAGATCAACGAGGCATTCCGGGATTCTTTGAAGTTAGCGAGCCCAAAGTTATCTCAGCTTGAAGGATTGCTAGATCTTTCAAATTTAAAGATTCTACCGAAAACAAAGGTTGCAAGTTGCATGAAACTAGTTGAAATACAATGCCTTGGTGGATCAAAATCCTCACAGATGTTGGATATCTCTGAGTGCACATCTGCTAAACAATCCCTAGACCTTTCGAGTTCAAAACATCTGAGGAAACTACTTGTTACGAATTGCAAGAATTTGACTGAAATTCGAGGCCTTGATGGACTAGAATCCTTGGAAGTTTTGGTTATCTCCGGATGCACGTCCCTTAAACAATCATTGGACCTGTCAAATTTAAAGAATCTGAAGAGTTTCTATGCTGCAAACTGCGAGAACCTAGTTGAAATTCGAGGTCTTGATGGATTAGAATCCTTGAGAGATTTGGACATCTCTGGGTGCACATCCCTTAGACAATCACTTGACCTATCAAGTTTAAAGCATTTGTGGAAATTCTGTGCTGCAAATTGCGAAAACCTAGTTGAAATTCATGGCCTTGATAGATTAGAAACCTTAAAAAATTTGATATTTCTAGGTGCCCGTCGCTTAGACAATCGCTGGCCCTATCAAATTTATAGAAGATGAAGAATTTCTATGCTGGAAGTTGCGAGAATCTAGTTGAAATTTGAGGTTTCGATGGATTGGAATCCTGGGAAGATTTGGTTATTTTTTGGTGTACATGCCTCCGACAATGACTCAACCTGTCAAACTTAAGGCATCTAGGGAAGTTTGGTATTGCAAACTGCGAGAATCAATTCAAAATTTGAGGCCTTGATGTTTTAGAATCCTTGGAAGGGATAGGATATCTCTGGGTGCACATTTTGCACAATCACTGGACCTCTCGATTTTCAAACATCTTTTGGGCTGCAAACTCAAGAATCTAATTGAAAGTCATGGCCTTGACGGATTGGAATTGTTGGTAAGTTTGGTGATCTCGGCGTGCACACCCATTCAACAACTACTCGAGCTTTCAAGTTTGAAGAGTCCGGCGGAGTCTGACTATGGGAATCCAGATGAAATTCGAGACATTGACAGGTTAGAATCCTGAAAAAACTGGGACATCTCCAAATGCACGTCTATTCCCATAATTATTGGATCTTTGACATTCATAATGTTTAGTTGCCAAGTAAATTTTGCATGCAGATCCATCACGTATTTTCCATCATAATAAATTTTGCGAACCGAATCGTTGTTGATGTCAATGAAATTTGACCACCGACAAAAGATTATTAGTTTGCATATCCTTGAATCCAATTTTATTGCTACACTCCTTCTACACTTCATTAGAGGCATTGTAGCTTATAGATACATAGGTTTCAACTCATATAGGTCACTTATTCATCCCGTATAGATTAGGGATTGAATTCGTTGACAATGACGCGATTTGACCCCTAATTGAAAACAGGAGAACCCCATCATAGCACACCTTCAATGTTATCTCCGTATCACAGCGTTTAGATACTATACATCCCGTAGTTTTAATATCTCAGGCCCCATGCCAAGGAATTAGGAGTCAGCATGCACTTTTTAAAGGTCAAGCATCGAATTTCCCCGTTCGTTGATAACTACGAAATTCGACCGCTAATTGAAGAACGTCTGCATTACGTCGTCCTGCATCCATTTTTTTCATTAGGTTTCTTCTGCACTTAGAAATTAGGGACATCACAGCACTAAGACCTCGGGACCGATAAAGCGAATTTTGATCAACGACGGCACCAAAGCTCACAAACCAATTGAACCCTCACACCAGAACTCAACCAGTTTTCTAGGTAATTATTGGCCCAATTCTCCTGCTTGGTCGAAGATCCAAACGAACTCAAATAATTGCAAACTAGTTACCACGGCTAGCGTCTTTGAATTTATTTTCCAACGGGATATGGCTCTTGTGCTACTCCCAAGGCATAGCTTCCCAAGTTTGGGTTTTTCCAAGGAGGTATCAGTTGATCCCCTGTACCGAGAACGGTAGTTTTGGGCCTTCAAATGCGGGACTTCCCCGTATCCGTTTGGCCTGAAATTTTTACACAACCTATATCAACACGTCAACTTTCTCCCTTCAAGATTTCAGCCAAAATGGCTGAATGACCAGCGCGAATGTGTTGTTTCCGTGTGACTGCGCAATCTGCCCCTGTTTGACCCATCCATTCTCTACGTTTCTTCACACCATTCAAGCCCTACCTAGCGGGAGAGCCACACCGCCCCACCTAGCTGCAGCAAGGTGGCGTACAGACGGGCAATCAAGGACATGGCAGGCCTGCAATTTTCAGAGGGGAAGAGTGAGCTTGAAAGCTTGAGTGTGGCAGCATTGATTTGTGACTCTTCAAGGTTCATTGAGTCGACAAAGAGCAAGAGGAAACTTGCTAGAAATGGCAGTCTCTGCTGCAAAGGGGGCTGGAAACTTGTAATGGAGGGGAGGGAGCAAAATCATGATGGGATCTGAGAGGCAAGAAGAAAGAGGATGTGGGGGCTTTTGCTTTGAATTGCTTGGCCATTCCTTCTTTTGGCTTTTGAGAGCTTCAAAATATGGGAACTTGAGAAGAAAAAGCTAGTAAAGAACCGTGAGCCAAAGAGGTGAAACCGAGCCCAAGTCGAGTGAGAAACGCGAGGGATAGAGTGAGAACCGAAAGCAGAAGCGAGTTTGGCGCGGCCGTGAGTTACTAGCCTCGTTCATCCCTTTCTCTTTCACCATTTCTAGGTTCATCCCTTAGCCTCATATTCGTTTGGGTTCCAATTCCGTCGCCGGTGTCCCAATGCTTGGAACCAGAGTTTAAAACCAAAGTAACGGAGCTTGCCTTGCCCTTGCGTGCGTCGCTTTGATATTGTCATACCTTGATATTGGCGGTCTACTTACCGATTTCAGTTACTTCGATATTGTCATACCTTGCTTTCGTGTAATTGTCTTGATTGTTTGACCGTGATGTGTGCAGAGCTTATTGCATGAGCTTGAATATGCAAGGCCACGTATACTTGTATATCTAAGAGATAAAAGTGGAAAGATCATAGGAATAGACATTTTCAAATAAAAGAGAAAAAGGCACCAAAACGAGTGTTAGATAGACATTTAGCATATGGTACGATGGCCCCCTGCATTTTACTTGGCCTCTAACCGGCCCATATAGGTTAAAGGCGGCTCCAAAAATGAAAGCAAATTTTCATAATAAATCGAGTCAAACCAAGTTGCAATCCGTATGGTTTGAAAGAACCCAAGCTTTGTATTCGTTTCACCTCATAAAAGAAACTGTTTGTGCTCACTTGGCAATCTATTAACCACCATGCAGGTTTTGCACCTTGGGAGGGTCACTACACATCTGAGGCTATCAATCGCTTGACTTTTCAAGTGTAAAGAGTCTGAAAGAATTAATGCTGCAAACTGCGAGAATCTAGTTGAAGTTCAAGGGCTTGGCCAGTTAGAATCTCTGGAAAGGTGCCATATCTCTGGATGCACATCCATTAAGAGATTCCATGCTGCGACTTGCTGAAATCTAGCTGAATTTCATGGTCTTGACAGGTTGGATTTATTGGCAAGATTGAATATTTCTGGGTGCACATCTATTGAAAGTCACGAGCTTTCCGGTATATAGAGTTCGAGGGAACTGCGTGCTGCAAACTGCAAGAATCTAGTTAAAGGTAGATGCCTTGACTGGTTGGAATCTTTGGAAAGGTTGAGTATCTCTGGATGCATGTCCATTGAAAAATCGCTATACCTTTCAAGTGCAAAACGCCTTAGAGAATTCTATTATTTAATTGCCAAACCTGGTTGAAATTTAAGGTCTTGACACAGGTTGGATGTGTTGGCAAAATTGGATAACTCTGGTTGCACATCAATGAAAGATTACCAGACCATTCCAGTTTAAAGACTTCAAGGGAATTTCAAGCTGCAAACTGCAAGAATCTAGCTGAAGTTCGATGCCTTGACCAGTTAGAATCTTTAGAATCGCTTAATATCTCTGGATGCAGGTCCATTGAAAGATTACCACGCTTTTCAAGTTCAAAGCTCTGAGGGAATTCAATGCTGCAAATTGCCGGAACCTGGGGGATATTCACGGCCTTGACAGCTTCATGATTGGTAAGATTGGATATCTTTGGTTGCACATCTATCAAAAGATTATCAGGCCTTTCTAGTTTAAAGAAGTTGTGGGCAATTCATGCTGCAAACTGCAAGAGTCTAATTGAAATTTGTGGCCATGACGGACTGGAATTATTGGTAATACTGAATATTTGTGGTTGCACTTCCCCAGGAACATTACCAGATCTATCGTACTTGAAAACCCAGATGTGGTTGAACATCGACCCTGTGAGAAGCTGCATGACGTTCAAAACCTAAAGAAATTTTCAACCCGCAAAAGCTTGTGTACTCAAGGATGCAAGTCGTTAGCAAAATTCCCAGATCTGTCAAATTTAAAGATTATAAGGAACTTGATAGTGACAAACTGTTGGGAACTTTAAGATGTCCCAAAGATCAAATGATCAAGTTACCTAGAAAGTATAGAAATTTCACAATGCTTGTCAATTGAGATTACCAGATTTGTCAGGGCATAAGAACTGCAGTATTTGATTGCACTAGACTGTGACAAAATAATTAAGCCTCAAGGTCTTGGAGACTTGGAGCTTGTACAAGCTTAAGACATTTCGAGATGCACGTCACTAAAAGCAGTGCCAGAATTGTTTGGAGCTTTCGTCAGGATGTCCATGAGATCATATTGTGGTGATAGTTCGATTCTGAAAAGATTTATGTCCCTTAACATTTATGTCCCTAAACAAGGCAAAACCCCAGTGTTGATTAAGGCAGGAATGAAGCTGGCAGTTCTGGTGAATCATCTGTGAGTGATTCATCTTCACACACTATGCAGTGATTGGTTTTTCTTAGTTGGAAATCTTTCTCGTCATTTTTCACCCATTATGATTCTTCATCCTCAACGTGATATGGAGAACCGGACTTTTGGATTAATAATCTTTTTGCAAGTTGGGTATTTGAAGACTGTTGTGCTTGCTCACCGGTCATCTATAACGTGTATGTCTTGCTTACAAGTTCTTTTGATTCTCATAATGCCAGGCATACTGGTTTATACACGACGATGATACTGTGGAGACTATAAGATATTGAAACAGCAAGTGGCTCTTTAAGAATATCTCTATAACGTGACGTCACATAAAGTAAGTTTGCCCTACTTGAAGTACACAGGGAAAATGACTGCAAGCCAAGGGGAAAATATCCATTTCTTTGACAGTTATCATAGTCGTCTCAGTTTCTTAAGGTTTTACTTGGTTGCCTACCCTGATTGGTTGAATTGGTTGTCATTGTTCTGCTATATTTTTACTGCTGCTCTCTCTTTCGTCTGTCCTTATATGACTGCTCAAAGTAATTCAATGATTAATATGTGGATTACTAAGGAAGCTTCTGGAGGCAAAGTACAAAACCACATAGGCAAAGGAGAGAGATCGTCCTGCTGGATTTGTGGCATTCTCGCTCCATCGGGTCCTCTCAAGCTAATTTCACAGGATGTCTATTTGATATGCCACAAGTGTGCAAGAGTGAGTTCCTGGGTTCATTGTCTTTTTAAATTTCCGTGGAACTGTTTATGCCATTGAATTTGATTCTAACAAGATTCGCACCATTTATCCCATCGCCACACGATTTACTCTTCTGCTCACTAGTCATTTCAATGCTGGGATTTTTTAACTAAGCCGATGAGGATTTTGTTCTGATGATGCTCTGTTTCGACTTTTCAGTATGCAACTTTTTGTCTCCTGCTGCTTTCTAATTTTTAATATCCTGGTCTTCATGATAGACGAACTGCAAATGGAGCCCGAATTTCACAATCTAGGGGGAGAACCATATACGCATTCCTGAGAAACTTCACAACCATTGCAAATGTGAGCATTGTGATCTGTATGAATCATGCTGGAGTTGTGAGAAGAAACCTTAAGTTTTTCACTTCATGAAGAGTAGCAACATCTCACAATTTACCAATGGTCCACCTGTATTTAGTAGAAATAAAGATCCTCGTGTGTTGTAAACTAACATAATAAGCTTATGTCAATGGACATGAACAGGACTAGCAGTGTACCACCGAGAGATGAAGCATCACCTCCAGGTAGTGGCAAAGATGTGGTGACGCCAGTGGTCGGTGCTGGTAGTTGCAGAAATCCTGCTGAACTGATGGCAGGGCAGTGGCTGCTAATCTTCTGCCCTGAGAGCAATGATCACTGTTAGCAAAGGTGTAGACTAAATAGAACTTGCCGGCACTGTCAAGAGAAAAGGTGGCCGATCCATCGGTTAAGTGATGAATGGAGAAGCGGCAATGCAGTTGTAATTGTCACCCTTTGAAGTGTTCCCAGCGTCATGTGACCCTGTGTTGAAGTTGAACACTGCAAAAATAATGGAAGATCGTTGGCATTGAAGAGGGAAAGCTGAATATTGATCTTTTGGCCACGGAAGCTCAAGATTGATTGCACAAATACACAACAGAGAATGGACTGGTCCGGAGCAAGGTGCTTAAAAAAATATGATAAGCAAGAGTTTGGTTCTTATTTCATGAGAGCCAAACTAGAGGAGTGTTTCCAGTTAATTTCAGTTCGACTAACGGTCATGATTTCTAAGCCACTACCTTCCTCAAAAGATCAGGGCAAAAATTATCAGACAATTTAAACGCGCTGTACAACCTTTCATTTCTTTATCTCACGTTGATTTGTCCTAAAGAAAATCCAAAATGTTCCTTACGTGACATTTTGTAGAAGACAGTATCTTCTTGGTTCTTCATATGATGTTTTTCCTTATATGGGCCATGGTACCTCATATGATGGAGCACTGTAAATCATCTTGTAATTGATATTTGAACTTCTTACGAGACAAATGGAGTTGCGATTGAAAAAACCTAACTGTGATCACCCAATCCAGTGAAGGATGGGAGTGCAGTTTCACCTCGAGGATGGCGAAGAAGGCAAGAATAAATTGAATCCTACATTGCACGAAGACGATGAGGTAATGTGCTGTGTGAATTCTTAACTACCAACAAGGCCTTTTCTAGATGAAGCCCCAAGGAACAAAACCTTGAGGGCATGGGGCAAGTGGCAAGTTAGTCCTACAGTCCAAAGCGAACAATATTGTTGGCAAGTGAGGGAAGAGGTCGGCCCTTATGCTAATACTGTACTTTTTTGAGTTAGCCATTTTGGCTTGGCCTATGTTATAATTTTAGGTCAAGGTCACCCCTAAGATCTCCATGCTTTCTTTTATTTATCTAAGGATTGCATCCTATCAAGAACACTGACCGGAAGTTAGCATTAACAAAGAAGAGAAATAATTATTTCCTTTTTAATACCAAAATACATAAGTTTTTGTCTTTTCATTCTTCTTTTTCATCTTTGTTTTATTCTTTTGTAAATCTACTTAAAGAAAGATTTACCTTTTATAATCTCCCAAGCATCGAATTCTAATTCTTTTCTTCTAAATTCCAGGTTAATCCATTAATATATATATATGAGTTCATATTCTTTTCTTTCATTAATTTTATTTGGTTGATGATCTTCTGAAAACACTTTCCAATGAAATCAATATTTGAATAAAACATTCTATTTTTCTAAAGATGCGTTTATAGTATGAAAATCGAATATAGGATGAGAAAATGGAACGCTATGATATTATTGTCAAATGAGAATATTAATAACCATAATCTCTAATTGATTTATTAGGCATTTTAACTTAGTGCAGTGTATCTAAAAGCTGCCGATGTCTGTACTATTCATTTGTCATAGTTCCACTAATAATAATATAGGAAAATTTCAAATAACAGCCCAAAATAAAGATTTTTTTTTTCTCAAAAGATTGCTTAAAATGGACTAACGTAATCTCAAATAAAAGTCTAAATTCACTGGTCGGCCAATTCTTAACTGGTGGGCGATCATGTCCATCTCATATGCCAATTTTCAACTATGATTTAGGACATTTTCATTTAAGGTATTTTTTTCCTTTTTTTTCTTTGGTTTCTCTCCCCGCTATGAGAGGTTCTCTCTCTTCCGCGAGAGATTATCTTCAGTTCATCTTTCCTCCACCCCCTTGGTTCCATCCATTCCTCTTCCAACTGACAAGCCCTTATTTGAGTCTTAAACATTTCAGTCCAGTATTTTAGATAAAATGAACCTTAGATTATCTTATGAAAAAATGGCTTCAATTCAAACTCTTATTTGAAATCTTTTATAATGATCTTTGTATAGTTCCATTTTTTTTATTATTTTGTCTAAATAATATAACTCGGACATCCGCGCAATCCCCAACTGACAAACATGCCCTACTCATTTCTCTCTCTACACAAATCACACACTAATACGCAATGATCCTCTCTCTGTTTTGGGTCAACATAATTAAATTAGTAGTTAATCAAAGGATACATGATTTTCTAGAAGTCGCTTTAGTAAGTATTGAGATTACTACCTTGCATATTTCTAGCATTCCGTGCAGGTAAACACGGAACTAAGTTTTATCTGGTGCATTCTTGACCTTATTGGTAACCATCAAATCCCATTAATAACAAATAATAAAAAGTGGTTGGCAGCGTCTTTGACCTGTCACATACTAATAACTTACGGATAGGTTTTGACAAGGACCAACAATTTCCCCGACGTTACGTATTATTAGTAAACGTTCATTTTTTATGCCTTATCAACGTGTTCAAAGTTGTTACTTATGTATCAAATTACCAACTTTAATTTGACTGCTTTATAAACATTCGCCATATAATATCAGCTAATTTTATTCACTCGCCGATTTATTATCTTACTTGATTTGGAAAGTATTACCATCTGTTTATATTACGAAAACTACCTACTGCTTTAGTAATCTGTCAACATCTATTATTCTGATTTACCAATGTGTTAAAATTAATAACTTTCCCTACAAAATTACCAACCTAAATTTGACTGATATACCAACATCCTTCACAATATAAAGCCTTCATCAATTTTTGTTACTTTACCAACTTTTATCTTACTTGATTTTAGAAAAGGTACCAACATCTATATGTACTTCCAAAATTACCAGTTACGATAATAATCTAACATCATTAATTTTGGTAAACTACCAATGTGTTAAATTACTAACTTCTATTCAAAATGACAACATTAATTTGACTTGTGTACTCATATTGGTACATTATGCGAAGGAGAAAATCGTGTACTAATCATATGGTTCCAAAGCAAGTTGATTCGTTTGGACATGTCTCCGTGTAAGATTAGGCAGTATAGAACTAATTTAAGATTTTTTATATTTTTAAGAAGAATACACCAGTGCAAAGGAAACAAAACCTTTTGCATCCTAAACTTCACGTGATCGTGCTCCTTTGGACCAATTCCTAACAGCTATGTAGAACGATTTGATCCCCAAAACAAAAAAAATTCCAAATAAGAGCTTGAAGTACCCTTATTTTCTCAAATAAAAGTCTAAAGTGAATATTGTTTCAAATAAAGGCCCAAAGTGCATTCGTTTTCTCAAATAAGAATTTGAAGTAAACATGATCTCAAATAAGAATCTAAAATGACCATATTAATCTCAAAGAATGATCTCAACTCACTATCTAATAAAGGCGATTTCATCTTTTAGTTTTTTTCCTCTTTTTTTTTTCCATAAAACAAATTGACAAATTTTTTATAAAAAAAGAAAAAAGAACGAAATAGAGATAGGAGGGAGAGCTCCCTCCAGCCTGTGGCCACCACCTCATCACCAATAGGGCAACAGTAATGGCCAATGGGGTTGTCGATACATGGGCGGATCACAAGCAAGGCCCTCGCTAGAGGTGGGAGAGGGCAGCAACCCTCTCCCAAATTTGGGCAAGGGTTCCTTGCCTCACCTCGGCCTGCGTGAGGGTGGGCAAGGGTTGCCAGCCCTTGTGCAGGCATTGGTGGCCCTTGCCCAGCCCCCCCAAACCTCACCTCAAGTCCCCCAGACCTCACCTCAAGTCCGGGGGTGCTAGGCAGGGGCCGCCAACACTTGCATGAAGGCTAGTGACCCTTGCCAAAGCAGGGGTAAGGGCGAACGACCCTTGCCCAGATTTGGGAGACGGTTGCCACCCCCTTCCACCTTAAGCCTTCACCTTCAATCGGTGATGGCCACTAGCCCTCACCTAGGCGCTGGTGACCCTGCCGGGCAACGCCGTCGCCCCACTAGTGATGGAGCGGCAGCCATAGACAGGAGGAGCCCCTCCTACCTCTTTAAAAAAAAAAAAAAAAAAAAAAACTTTAATTCTTTTTAAAAATTTTAAATTAAATTTAATTTAACTTAAATTGTTTTTTGACGAAAATACCTTTGGTTGATTGGAATTTTTTGCCAGGCAATGAGCCTAGGCCCTTTTTTGAAATAAAATAACCACTTTAGATTTTTACGTGAGACCAATATGACCACTTTGCATACCTTTATTTAAAATAATGTCCACTTTAGACTCTTATTTTAGAACAGAAGTGCACTTTGGGCCCTTATCTGAATTTTTTCCCCAAAAAAAGAGAGTAAAATTTGAAATAATAAATCATGGATCAATTTTCTTTTTCCTGGACTATAGGAGGCAACTAAAAATTATAAGATTCATCAGATTCAAATGAGCTCAGACCTCAATTTTGATTTTGGTACATCTTTTATGATACTCGCATAATTTAATGATTGTGATACACAAAGAACTCACATGAAGCCAATGCGTTCAGTATTTTTTCCAACCCATTCTAAGTAGATATAAATTAGATAAGTAATGGTCTCCATTTCGTAACAAAAAATGAAGAACTACAATTTTCCATGAGACAACCATTTCACCGAGAAATTGAATAATAGCTCCCCATACGACCACCCAAATGTTTACAAGAATGTATATGCCAACATTTACTGTACAAATTAATTGAATAATTTCTTTAATTTTTGGAACAATGCATTGCGATTTAGACAGTTAAAGTAATGTATCATTATTTCGGTAACCAATAAACATTTAGTCTCAGGTGGGAATCGGTAGAAAATAGTCCCATTCTAGTTGAAAGAAAAACGCACATGCAGTATAGCAATCCACGTTTGACCGTGGCCTATTCCATCTCCTAATCTTTGACAGGGAGACTGCAAAATTGTATTTGGATGGCAAGCCAAGTCAACGAAAATTTAAACCCAAAAAAGAAAAAAAAAACAAAAGTCAACGAAGTCTCCATCTGCTTACCACAGCACAATTGCCATTGTGGATGAGTGGGCTCCCCCTCCTCCTAGATACGGAGGCCATTATGGTCTTTTCACAAATGGCCCCGATAGATCTTCCAATAACTCCCAACATATTTAATTGAAATAAATAACTAATTCAATATTTTACAACATGAAACTCAAGATTGCCCCAAATGCTGCATATAATGACACTCCCTATCCTTCTAATGCGACGACATTTATGATACATTTGGTACCATTCTATTCCTGAAAATAATTTTTATTCAAGAATGATTCTTTTTTATTCTGTTTCTGAATGAGTTTTTGAGCATTTGAAATCATTTGCTGATTGTTCAAAATTTCTATTCCAGGATTAGAATTATGCAATATAATCCTTAAATTTTTATAATTTTTAACACTTTTGTTATATTTTTTTCTTTTTTTCTCTTATTTCTTTTTCTTTTTCTTTTTCCTTCCCTCTTCTTCTTCTCTAGCTGGTTGCACGGATTTACGTTCTTTTTTTATTTCGAGGAATAAAGTAATAAAATTAGGCAATGTTTGGCACATTACCGAACAAATCCTTAATTTTACAAATAAAAGCTTTCCCAAATTAAAAGATTAAAAAAATACATCCTCAACAAGTGCAAACAAAAGAGCAAAAAATGTCCAAAAAAATGACGAAACACAAATTAGGACGTGTAATTGAATCCTCCTCCACGTGGCATCCCGTAAGGCATCGCCATATTCCCAGAAACAGGACCATAATAACCAGGAGGCGGCGGCGGGAGAAGCGAGGCCGAGAAAGGGTCCTGCAGGCCGGCCGGTCGGACCGTCCTGTCAGGAGCCTTGCCTGGGCCTACCTGCGAGGCCACGTTGCTTGCGCTGCCTCCAATTAATTGGTCGGCACTCATGTGCTGCCTCACGGCCCCTCGGTCGTACATACTGTTCAAGGGCAAGGGATCGAATCCGCCCGCCATGTCGGCTTTTTGCTTCGCTAGGTTGCTAGCCGTTTCGACTAGGAGGAGTTCCCAATCGGCTTTGGTATCGTCCGCTGCCGGCGTGTCCCATGCCGAATTAGCTTCGGGCTGTCCGGTCCATGCGAATGGTTCCCATGACCCGTTAGCAGTTGCATTTGGTGCGCCCGAGAACAAGGCCACAGCCAACTTGTCGCCCTGTTCGTCAGCTAAAACGCCAACGTCTCTTAGATCAATCAGTTCTGCGGCGTGCTGAGGCTGCGGCTCGGGTTGTGGCTCGACCAGAGGCGCCAGGCCCGTGTGATTCTCTAAAGCAGGAAGCGCTCTTATCTCATTCATATTGGGTTCGGATCGCTCCTCAACTGGCGGATCGAGACTCGTTCCCCCGATTTGCTCGGGGCTATTCTTGCTCGTCCAATTCCGGTTCATCTCCTTCATCTGCCCTTCAAGAGTTCTCAGGACTTCATCAGTAACCCTCTGCACTTTAGGAAACTCAGACATTCGGGCGATCCTTGCGTCCCTGCACCAATTGTAGTGCCCTATGAGCTCATCGATCAGCTTCGCTGCGCTGACATAGGTATCGAAAGCCTTGAGGCATTCTCCATATTCCATCTGGGCAAATCGCTCTTGCAACACCTCCAAGGCCTCGCTGATCTCACCATACAGCCCGAAGCTCTCCTTCAATACCAGGTAGAGTGCGACGAGCACCAATCGACTAGTTTTGGCTGCTCTGGCTGGCCTGCAAGCCAAAACCCGGTCGAGAATTCTCAGTTCGTGATTCAACCTGAGTGAAACTCTCTCGGGCCTCATTTCTTTGATCGATTTGATCTCTTTCTTTGTTGGACTTGACCTCCTGTCATGATCAAATTCATGTCTCTCTTCATATTTCCCCTGAGCACCAACACCACCACCCTCCTGTCTCTTCTCAAACACCGAAAACTCGACCTTCTCCTCAAGATACATAGCATAGAACCTCACGAAACCCGAATGGTCCCCCGAATTTGAGTGCACCTCGTCCCGGAAGTGTGACGTGTTGAGCAGCCGCATCCCGTGGCGAGAAGCAAAGACGATCTCATCTTTGAAACTGGGATGGCCATCGACCATTATCAGGTGCACGAGCAGGAGGGCCTTGAGGGCCACCATCCAATCGCGCGTCTTGCTCAGCCGCCTCGAGATCAAGGCGATACAGGTGTCGAGGTACACTTTCGAGTGCAAGGTGAAGCCAAGGATCGCCCTGACATGCCTCTCATCGGCAGGGTCCTCATCGTGACTGGTGGCCTTCACCACCAGGATCTCGAGCTCCACCGCCAAGTTGTTCGAGACCTTAGCTATGCCGATGCTTGTCTGGTCCTTGATGGCCCCAATCGCCTTTCGGATGGTACTCAGCACCATCGAAACATAAAGACAACCTTCTCCAATCGAAGCGTGTCTTCGCTTGAATTTATCAAGAACAAACTATTAAAAAGCTTGAAGAAAATAGAGAAATTAGAGATGTGCAATGATGGGGACGGAGATGTGAGTATTGAGGTGAGGTTGAAGACATGGGATTTCAATGCTTGACAACAAAGCCATGTATATTCGTTGCTTGATATAAACCGAGGTTTATTTACCGATCTCAGTTACTTTGATGTTGTCATACCTTGCTTTTGTGGAATTATCTTGATTGTTTGATCGTTGATGTGTTTAGAGCATATTGCATGAGCTTGAATATGCAAGGCCACGTATATTTGTATATCTAGAGATAAAAATGGAAAGTTCATGGGAATAGACATTTTAAAATAAAAGAGAAAAAGGCACCAAAACGGGTGCTAGATAGATATTTAGTGTATGGTAGAACGGCCTCTCGAGTTTTACTTGGCCTCTAACTGGCACATATAGGTTAAAGGCGGCTCCAAATGTGAAAACAAGGTTTCATAATAAATCGAGTCAAACCACGTTGCAATCCGTAGGGTTTGGAAGAACCCAAGTTAAGTGTTGGCGCCACCTCATAAAAGAAATTGTTTGCACTTGATTGGCAATCTGTTAACACCTTGCGGGTTTTGCACCTTGGGAGGGTCACTACACATTTGAGGCTATCATGTGTTGCTAATTGCAAGAATCTGGTCAGTTTGAATGTCGTTGGTTTATTCAATCGCTTGACTTTTCAAGTTTAAAGAGTCTGAAAGAATTAATGCTGCAAACTGCGAGTCTGCGAGAATCTAGTGGAAGTTCAAGGGCTTGACCGGTTAGAATCCCTGGAAAGGTTCCATATCCCTGGATGCACATCCAATGAGAGATTCACACTGCGACTTGCTGATATCTAGTTCAATTTTATGGTCTTTACAAGTTGGATTTATTGGCAAGATTGAATACCTCTGGGTGCACATGTATTGAAAGTTAGGGGCTTTTGGGTATATAGAGTTCGAGGGAATTGCACGCTGCAAACTGCAAGAATCTAGTTAAAGGTAGATGCCTTGACCGGTTGGAATCTTTGGAAAGGTTTAGTATCTCCGTGTGCATGTCCATTGAAAAATCGCTATACATTTTAAGTGCAAAACGTCTTAGGGAATTATATTATGTAATTGACGAACCTGTTGAAATTTAAGGTCTTGGCACACAGGTTGGATGTATTGGCAAAATTTTATAACTCTGGTTGCACATCAATCGAAAGATTACCAGACCTTTCCAGTTTAAGGACTTCAAGGGAATTTGGCAAACTGCAAGAATCTAGCTGAAGTTCGATGCCATGACCTGTTAGAATCTTTGGAATGGCTTAATATCTGTAGATGCAGGTCCATTGAAAGATTACCAGACATTTCAAGTTCAAAGCATCAGAGGGAATTCAATGCTGCAAATTGCGGGAACCTAGGGGATATTCACGGCCTTGATGGCTTGGCGATTGGTAAGATTGGATTTTTTTGGTTGCACATCTATCAAAAAGATTACCAGGCCTTTCTTGTTTAAAGAATTTGTGGGCAATTCATGCTGCAAACTGCAAGAGTCTAATTGAAATTTGTGGCCATGATGAGCTGGAATTATTGGTAATACTGAATTTTTATGGTCGCACTTCCCCGGGAACATTACCAGATCTATCGTGCTTAAAAACTCTGATGCGGTTGAACATCGACCGTTGTGAGAAGCTGCATGACGTTCCAAGCCTAGAGAAATCTTCATCCTGCAAAAGCTTTTGTACTCAAGGATGCAAGTCCTTAGCAAAATTCCCAGATCTGTCAAATTTAAAGATTTTAAGGAATTTGATATTGACAAATTATTGTGAACTTTAAGATGTCCCAAAGATCAAATTATCGAGTTACCTAGAAAGTATAGAATTTCACAATGCTTGTCAATTGAGACGACCAGATTTGTCAGGGCATAAAAGCTTGCAGTATTTGATTGCACTAGACTATGACAAACTAATTGAGCCTCGAGGGCTTGGAGACTTGGAGCTTGTACAAGCTTAAGACATTTCGAGATGCAAGTCAGTAAAAGCAGTGCCTGAATTGTTTGGAGATGTCGTCAGGATGTTCATGAGATCATACTGTGGTGACAGTTCAATTTTGAGACGATTTATGTCCCTTACCTAGGAAAAATCTCGGTGTTGATTAAGGCAGGAGTGAAGCTGGCAGTCCTGGTGAATCATCTGTGAGTGATTCATCTTCGCACATTATGGAATGATTCGTTTTTCTTGGTTGGAAATCTTTCTCTGGTCATTTTTCATCCATTATGATTCTTCATCCTCCACTTGATATGGAGAACCGGACTTTTGGACTAATTATCTTTTTGCAAGTTGGGTATTTGACGATTGTCGTGCTTGCTCACTGGTCACCTATAACGTGTATATTTTGCTTAAAGGGTCCGTTTGATTCTCATATTGCCAGGCATACTGGTTTATACGCGACAATGATACTGTGGAGACTATAAGATGTTGAAAGAGCAAGTGGCTCATTAAGAATATCCCCATAACGTGACATCACATAAAGTAAGTTTGCCCTAGTTGAACTACACTAGGAAAATGACTGAAAGCCAAGGGGAAAACATCCATTTCTTTGACAGTTATCATAGTCGTCTCAGTTTCTTAAGGTTTTACTTGGTTGCCTTCCCTAATTGGTTGAATTGGTTGAATTGGTTGAATTGGTTGTCATTTTTCTGCTATATTTTCACCGCAACTCTCTCTTTGGTCTATCCTTATATGACTGCTCAAAGTAATTCAATGATTAACATGTGGATTACTAAGGAAGCTTCTGGAGGGAAAGTACAAAACCACATAGGCAAAGGAGAGAGAGATCATCCTGCTGGATTTATGGCATTCTCTTTGGTCTATTTGATATGCTGCAAGTGTGCAAGAGTGAGTTCATGGTTTCGTTGTCTTTTTAAATTCCCGTTGAACTGATTATGCTGTTGACTTTAATCCTAGCAAGATTTACACCATTTATCCCATTGCCACGCTATTTACTCTTCTGCTCAATAGTTATTTAAATGCTGGGATTCTTTCACTAAGCCAATGAGGATTTTGCTCTGATGATGCTCTGTTTTGACTTTCCAGTATGGAACTTTTTGTCTCCTGCTGTTTTCTAATTTTTTAATATCCTGGTGTTCATGACAGACGAACTGCAAATGGAGCCGAATTTCACAATTTGGGAGGAGAACCATATATGCATTCCAGAGAAACTTCAGAACTATTACAAATTTGAGCATTGCTATCTGTATGAATCATGTTGGAGTTGTGAGAAGAATCCTTTTCACCAAGTTTTTCACTTCATGACGAGTAGCAACGTCTGACAGTTTATCAATGGTCCACCTGCATCTAGTAGAAATAGCGATCCTCGTGTGTTGTAATTTAACATAATAAGCTTATGTCAATGGACATGAACAGGACTAGCAGTGTACCACGAGAGGTGAAGTATCACTTCCAGGTGGTAGCAGAAACGTGGTGGCACCGGTGGTTGGGGCTGGTAGTGACAGGGATGACCAACGGCGGGGCAGTGACTGCTAATTTTTGGCCCTGAGAGCAATGCTCACTGTTAGCAAAGGTGTAGACTAAATAGAACTGGCCAGTGCCATCAAGGGAAAAGGTGGCCGGCCCGTCGGTCAGGTAATGAATGGAGAAGCGGAAATGCAGTTGTCATTGTCACTCTTTGAAATGTTCCTGGCGTCGTGTGACCCTGTGTTGAAGATGAACACTGCAAAAAAATTGTAAGATCGTCGGCATTAAAGATGGAAAGCTGAAGATTGATCTTTTGGCCACGGAAGCTCGAGTTTGATTGCACAAATACGCAACAGAGAATGGACTGGTCTGGAGCAAGGTGCTTATAAAATATGATAAAAGCAAGTATTTGATTCTTACTTCAAGAGGGCCAAACTGTAGAAGAGCGTTTCAAGTTGATTTCAATTCAACTAATAGTCACGACTCGTGTACATGATGTTAATTGCCTGGCCCAAAAAAAGTGTTTGACTCCACTTCCTGAAAAATCAGGGCAAAAAGTAAAATCAAATCAACAGACAATTTAAACACATCGTAAAACCTTTCATCTTGGCTTGTGTTATAATTTCCGGTCAAGGTTACCCCTAAGACCTCCATGCTTTCTTTTATTTGTCTGAGGTGCTGCATCCAACCAAGAACATTGACCGGAAGTAAGCACTAACAAAGAAGAGAAATAATTATTTCCTTTATAATCCCAAAGTACATAAGTTTTTGCCTTTTCCTTCTTCTTTTTATCTTCGTTTCATTCTTTTGTAATTCTACTTAAAGAAAGATTTATCTTTCATAATCTCATAAGCATAGAATTCTACTTCTGTTCTTCTAAATTATAGGCTAATCCATTAATATATCTATATGAGTTCCTATGCTTTTCTTTCTTCGATTTATTTGGTTGCTGATCTTCTGAAAAACACTTTCCACTGAAATCCATATTTGAATAATACATTATATTTTTCTATAGATATATTTACTGTATGAAAACCAAATCTAGGATGAGAAAACGGAACACTATGTTATTAATGTCAAGTGAGAAGATTAAACCAATAATCTCTAAGTAATTTATTAGGCATTTTAACTTAGTGCGCTGTATCTAAAAGCTGCCAATGTTCGCTTTTTTTATTTGTCATAATTCCTCTAAAAATAATATAAAAAAATTTCAAATAATAACCCAAAGTAAAAACTTTTTTCTTAAAAGAATGCTTAAAAAAGTACACTGTCTCAATAAGGGCTTGGAATAGCTAACATAATCTCAAATAAGGGTTTAAACTCATGGGTCGGCCAATTCTTAACCGGTTGGCCAGCATATATATCTCACAATCACATGCCACTTTCCAGCTATAATTGAGGGCAGTTTCATGTAAGAGCCCTTTTTTTTTGGTTCTTTTTTCTTTCTTTGGTTTCTCTCTCCACCGTGAGAGGTTCCCTCTCTTATGTGAGAGATTATCCTCAGTTCATCTTTCCTCCACCCCTTAATTCCATCCATTCCTCTTCCATCTGATAAGACCTTATATGAGACTTACTTAAACACCTTAGTCTCATATTTGAGGTAAGGGAATCTTGGATCATATTTTGAGAAAATTGCTTCAATTAGGACCCTAATTTAATTTTTTTTTTTATAATGATCTTTGTAAAGTTTTATTTTTTTATCATTTTGTCAAAATATGGACATCTGCGCGATCCCCAACTAATAGACAGATTGGTCTCGTTTATCTTTCTCCACACATAAATCACACACTCGTACGCAATGATGCTATCTTTGTTTTGGGTCAACAAAATTAAACTAGTAGTTGATCAAAGGATACATGATTTTCTAAAAGTCACCTTAGTAAGTATTGAGATTACGACCTTGTAGCAATCCGTGCGGGTAAATACGGAACTAAGTTTTATCAGGTACATTCTTGACGTCATTGGTTACTATCAAATTCCATTAATTTAAAAAAAAGAAAAAGTGGCTGGCAAGTTGTTTGGCAAGTTGTTGACAAGGAGCGACGTTTTCCCAACATTACGTATTATTAGTAAACATTCACTTTTATGCCTTATTAACTGCTAAAAGTTGTTACTTATGTATCAAAGTACCAACTTAATTTGACTGTCTTATAAACATTCGCCACATTAATGTACCAACTAATTTTATTCACTCACCGATTTATTATCATACTTGATTTTGGAAAGTACTCCCATTTGTTTATACTACAAAAATTACGTGCTGCTTTAATAATCTACCAACATTTATTACTATGACTTACTAACATGTTTTTTTTTTTTTTTTTTTGAAACTTGCTTGTTAAAATTAATAACTTTCATACAAATTTACCAACCTAAATTTGATTGATATACCAACATCCTTCACAATATAAAGACTTCATCAATTTTTGTTACTTATGAACTTTTATCTTACTTGATTTTAAAAAAGTACCAACACATATATAATAATCTAACATCATTAATTTTGATAAACTAACAATGTGTTAAATTACTAACTTCTATTCATATTGACAACATCAATTTGACTCATGTACTCATATCGGTACATCATGCGAAGGATGGTGCTAAATCCAACAATTGGAGAAAATCGTTTACTAATCATGTGTTTATAAAGTAATTTGATTTGTTTGGATATGTCTCCGTGTAAGATTAGGCATTATAGGACTGATTTAAGATTTTATATCTTTTAGAAGAATGCACGGGTGCAAAGGAAACAATGCCTTTTGCACCCTAAACTTGAAGCGATCGTGCTTTTTTGGACCACATTCCTAACGGCTATATAGAACAATCTGATCCCCGAAAAAAAAAAAAAAAATAAAAATAAAAATAAAAAGGGAGAGAGATTTTAAAATATTAAATCATGGATCAATTTTATTTTTCTCAGACTACAGGAAGCAACTAAAAATTATAAGATTCATAGGATTCAAATGAGCGCAAACCTATTTTTTAAAATCCATTCCAATTAGATATAAATTAAATAAATAATGGTCTCCATTTCACAAAAAAAAAGAAGAAAAAAGAATTACAATTTCCCATGAAACAACTATTTCATCAAGGAAGTGAATAATAGCTCCCCATCCGACCACCCAAATGTTTACAAGAGCGTATATGCCAACATATACTGTATAAATTAATTGAATTATTTGTTTAGTTTTTGGAACAATACATAGCTATTTAGCCGGCTAAAGTGATGCGTCATTATTTCGGAAACCAATAACATTTACTCTTGGGCTTAAATGAGAAGAAAATAGTGGGCCCGTTTGGTTCGGCTTTTGGGGAATGCATTTGCCAAAATGCAAATACCTTTGGGTGAATGGGGTTTTCGAAACGCAAATATCGTTTGGTAAAATTTGCATTGAGATACAACTTTGGCCAAAATACCGTTTGGTAAAATTTGCATTTGTAAAGGACTTTTATTAAATTAAAAAAACAAAAAAACATTTGTCTTATTTTTTTTTGAAGTCCGGCCACCGGACCGCCGGATCTGGCCGCCTGGGTCGCGCGACCTCGGGCGGCCGTCGCCCTGGGTCGCGCGACCCGACGGCCGTCGCTCAGGGTCGTGCGACCCCAGCGACGGCCCTGGATCGCGCGAACCCGGGCGACGGCCGCCGGGTCGCGCGAACCCGGCGGCCATCGCCGGGTTCGTGCGACCCCGGGCGGCCGTCGCCCGGGGTCGCCCGACCCGGCGGCCGTCGCTGGGGTCGCGCGACCTCAGGCGGCCGCTGGGTCGCGCGATTCAGGCGACAGCCGCCTGGTTCGCGCGACCCAGGCGTCGCCTGAGGTCCGGCGACGGTCGCCGGGGTCGGGGGACCCTTGGCCGGCGGTCGCCGGCGCATTGCCGGCGCGCGCGACCCCTTGGCCGGCGGTCGTCGGCCTCCGATCGGCTTCTCTCCGGTGAAGATGAACAGTAGAAGTTGCATTCCGAAAATGCAACTTCCCAATGGACCTCTCCCCTCCATTCCCTAAAGTCCCTTCAAGTCCCTTGGAGATGCGGTGCATCCCCCAAAGTCCCCAAAATATTGAACCAAACACCACCCGCTTTTGCCCAAACCCCTTTAGAGGCCGAAAGCCCCTTCTAAATGCCGAACCAAACGGGGCCAGTATAGTCCATGTTAGTCGAAAGAAAACGCAAATGCAGTGTAGCAATCCACCTTTGACCGTTGCCTGTTCCGTCTCCTAATCTTTGATAGGGAGACTAGAAAATTGCATTTTTCCGGCAAGCCAAGTCAACGAAGTCTTGGACCACCCAAAAAAAAAAGGAAAAGTCAACGAAGTCTCCATCTGCTCACCACAGCACAATTGCCATCATAGGCGAGTGGGATCCCCCACTTCTAGAATCGGAGGTCATTACGGTCTTTTCACATATAGCCCCTGATCGATCTTTCTATAACTCCAACACATTTAATCTAAACAACCAATTAACTCATCCAATATATTACAACACGAAAACTCAAGATTACACGAATGCTGCATACATTACATTACACTCCCTTCATTCCGATGCAATGACACTTAAAAAAAAAAAAACTTTCGCTTTAAAAAGATACAAAAGAACATCCTCCACAAGTGTAAACGAAGAAACGAAAAATGTCCGAAAAAATTGACAAAACGCAAATTAGGCCGTGTAATAGGCTCCTCCTCCTTGTGGCATCCCGTAAGGCATCGCCATATTCCCAGGAACAGGACCATAGTAACCAGAAGGTCCAGAACCCATCTGATGCCCTTGCCACACCTGCTGCTCCTGCACCAGCAGGTGCTGCTTCCTCTCCACGTCCGCCATCTGCACGTACGGGGGCGGCGGCGGCGGGAGCGACACCAAGAACGGGTCCTGCGGGCCCACGGGTTGGACCGTCCCGTTGGGGGCCGGCAAGGCCAGGACCCGGCTCTCGGCCTTGCCAGGGGCTACCTGTGTGGCCACGCTGCTGGCGCTGCCTCCACTTGATTGGTCGCCACTCATGTGCTGCCTCACGGCCCCTTGGTCGTACGTGCCGTTCCAGAGCAAGGGGTGGAATCCGCCTGCCATGTCGGCTTTTTGCTTCGCTAGGTTGCTAGCTGTTTCGACAAGGAGGAGTTCCCAGTCGGCTTTGGTATCGTCCGCTGCCGGCATGTCCCATGCCGAATTAGCCTCGGGCTGTCCGTCCCATGCGAACGCTTCCCATGACCCGTTAGCGGTTGCATTTGGTGCGCCCAAGAACAAGGCCACAGCCAACTTGTCGCCCTGTTCATCGGCTGAAGGGCCATCATCTCTTAGATCAATCAGTTCTGCGGGATGCAGAGGCTGTGGCTCGGGTTGTGGCTCGACCAGAGGCGCCACGCCCATGTGATTCTCCGGAGCAGGAAGCGCTCTTATCTCGTTCATGTTAGGTCCGGACCGCTCCTCGACCAGCGGATCAAGATTCGTTCCCCCAATTCTCTCGGGGCTATTCTCGTTCGGCCTATTCTGTTTCGTCTCCTTCAGCTGCCCTTCAAGAGTTCCCAGGATTTCATCAGTAACTCTCTGCACTTCAGGAAACTCGGACATCCGGGCGATCCCCGCGTCCCTGCACCAATTGTAGTGCCCCACGAGCTCATCGATCAGCTTCGCTGCGCCGACATAAGTATTGAAAGCCTTGAGGCATTCTCCATATTCCATCTGGGCAAACCGCTCGTGCAACACCTCCAAAGCCTCGCTGATCTCGCCGTACAGCCCGAAGCTCTCCTTCAACACCAGGTAGAGCGCCATGAGCACCAACCGACTAGTCTTGGCCGCTCCAGCCGGCCTGCAAGCCAAAACCCGGTCGAGAATTCTCAGTTGGTGATACAACCTGGCCGACACTCTCTCGGGCCTCATTTCTTTGATCGATTTGATCTCTTGCTTTGCAGAACTTAACCTCCTGTCTGTATCAAATTCATGTCCCTCTTCAAATTTACCCTCAGCGCCAACACCGCCACCGTCCTGTCTCTTCTCAAACACCGAAAACTCGACCTTCTCCTCGAGATACATCGCGTAGAACCTCACGAAGCCCGAATGGTCTCCTGAATTCGAGTGTGCCTCATCCCGGAAGTGCGACATGTTGAGCAGCCGCATCCCGCGGCGAGAAGCAAAGACAATCTCGTCTTCAAAACTGGGATGGCCGTCGACCACTATCCGGTGTATGAGCAGGAGAGCCTTGAGGGCCACCATCCAATCGCGAGTCTTGCTCAGCCGCCTTGAGATCAAGACGAGGCAGGTGTCGAGGTATGCTTTGGAGTGCGCAGTGAAGGCGAGGATCTCCCTGATGTGCCTCTCGTCGGCGGGGTCCTCATCGTGGCTGGTGGCCTTCACCACCAGGATCTCGAGCTGCACCGCCAAGTTGTTCGAGACCTTGGCTAAGCCGATGCTCGTCTGGTCTTTGACGGCCCCGATCGCCTTTCGGATGGTACTCGGCGCCATCAAAACACGAAGACCAACTACTCCGACCGAAGCGCCTCTTCGCTAGAATTTCTCAAGAACAAAACTATCAAAAAGCTTGAAGAAAATGGAGAAATTAGAGATGTGGAACGATGAGGGAGGAGATGTGAGGATTGAGATGAGGATGAAGACATCGTAGGTTTTCAAGGTCTATATGTCAAAGGTCGAAGTTGAGATAACGTGTTTGGTGTGGAAGTTCAAAAGGAGGGAACCGCGTCATTAATGGGCTTGTATCTGGCTTCTAGAAGAGGAATGCTGTTTTCTTCCCAATTTGTTTTTTGGCAAGCATGTTAATTGGACAGCATATATTAAATTAAATAGTTTTATAATGTATCAACAGCACCTATTAGTTGACCAAGAAAGTTCTTTTCTTTTCTGTGATGTGATTAATTCATGAGGGCCTAGACTTTTAGTGGTCTTACGTTCACATATTTCAAAACTAGCACCAAAGGGATGGGGAAAGGAGAAAGCCATGCTATATCCCTCTACCATGATCCTAAAACCTTCAGCCACCCTAAAAGCTATGGCCCTCCGGCCACCACCTCGACTATATCGGTGTTGTGCATAGCCTATTATTTATAGATAACGTAAATCAGATCATTTGGATTGTTAATTATGTGGGTGTCGTCATCGACTTACCCGATTTTTCTCTAAAGCAAAATCAAGGTCATCGGCCTTTGGAGGGAGGGAGGGAGAGAAAAGAGAGTAACGATAAGCAAATGGAAGGGTTGTATGGTCTTCTTGAATTGAGAAGCTCTCAATTTGCCGAGAGCAATCTTTTTCAATTGTATAATCGTTCCTTTTTTTCTCTTTTCCTCAATGGATTTTGTCCTCCTGGAAAAAAGAAAAAAAGAAAGAAAGCAAGGAGAAAAAATTTGTGATTGGCAATGTGACACGGCTTTATGGTGCAAGAATGTTTTGTGAAGCTGTAACTCTTGGAAAAAAAGGTCATCACTTATGCATAAAAGAGAAAGTCAAACTTAGACTGCCCGCTTAAAAACTAGCCTTGAAGACTAACTTGTCCTAATTTGACGTGCTGCTTGGAAACTAAACCAGAATTTCCAAGAAAAGTTTCAGCATTCTCTTCTTTTGTTTTTTCTCTCTCTCAATAGTGCGTGTTTCCATTGAGGAGTTCATTTTTTTCTCAGAATTTTCGTTAGGTCTTCACATAATCTGATCTTTACAAAGAAAGAAAGAGATTGAAAAAAACAGTGAATTTTTTAGTCTTCACATAATTGGAATTTTTTCTCGACTTGAAAATGCTCAACATTCTAGCAGTAATAACTTCGCGTGAGTCCAAACCTTTTCTCATGATGCAATCTAGTATTCCTATATTCAAATAAATGTCTCAACTTTTCTTATATTGTTTGATATTAAGATTTTTTCTATCAGATAACTTGATTTTTGCTGAAGTCGGGGTTTTGATTAGGTGAATGTAATGACATAGATAGTCTCCTAATTCTTCCAATGATATACATAAGAAGAAAAACTCCTCCTCTTGCTCCTCGCCCCTTCCTCTCGGCATCGTTCTCGCCAAAGATGTCGGCCCTCGTGCCTTGCCACCAACTTCGAAACTGGCGATAGCAGTGTGGCTACAGATGGTGGCCGCTGAGTGTGGTTGCCGTCGGCGGTTTTGGTGATGTCCTTGGTGGCAATGGCAGCAGGCGAAGGAAGGAGGAAGAAGAAACACAAGAAGGAAAGGGAGAAGAGAAAAAGCAAGGAAAGGGACATTTTCTTTTGTGTTGGGTTGGAAAATAGATAATGACTTAACTTTCCAGGTCGTTGTTCACACCTAAATTAGATGATTGGCATCAGCAAAATTACATGACATCACCTGAATCGGATGGTCGACATCAACAAAAATCATACGACATAACGCGGAAGTCTAACATCAAGACACATTTTGATAGTGGAGATGCTTACATGATCAAAAACAAAATTTAGTTATTTTGCCGCAAATGATAATCATTCTATTCTAGAAATCGATTTCTATTCCCATATAAGTTTTCGAGACAAAATAGGATACAAAATTTATATTCGCATTTAATTGATAACAACATAAAAATTTTTCCTTCCGAGAGGTAAAGGGCGACGGTTGGTGGGCTAGAGGCAACTGAGCAGCGGCGATGAGTAGCAGTGGGTAGCCGACGACACTTGACTAGCAGCGAGCAGGCAGTGACAAGCGGCGGGCAATGTTAAAAGCGAGTGATAACAAGAGTTTTTTATTTCTCAATTTTGTTTTAGAAATAAAAGAAAAAGAAAAAAAATTACTTCTAATTTCTACTCCAAATTTATTTCTGGAGTAAAAATTTGTTCCATAAATAAAAAAATGAAATTATATAACCAAATGGATTCTGTTCCAAGCTCATTCCTGAAAATAGAAAAATAATAAAACAGAAAAATAGAGTAATTAGCAGATGCACTCTAGATCGCATAAGGAGGAAAAGTTTGGGTTCTCATGATGTCAATGTTCTTAACTTTGACCTTTTGAGTATGTTTAATACAACTTTTCTATAGTTGCTACTATTATGTAAAGCTATATTGTACGTTTGGTAAAAATTGCTCAAAATTGCAGCATCCTCAAAACTTAATCAATTTATAGTAGTTTTTAGAAGTTGTCTCACCCACTTGACTTATGCAGACTCTAGAGAACGGGCGGGCTTAGATAATAACCTTACGTCAAAAAATCCCGGCCTGCCCAACCTTCGCCTGAGCCGTGCCCCAACATTTCTATATGTAATTCATTTTATGGATGAGCTTGAGCAACACGTTAGTCCCGATGTTTAGGCTTGGCCCAAAACAGGCCCGCATATTAATCACCTGTAATAGCAATTTTTATGCCAAACGAACGCCCGACTGCCTTTGCATTTTAGTTTTAGAATATCTAGGAGTATTTTAGCTTTTTTAGTCATGTTTTGTTTGTTAGACGAAACAAAAGAAATTGAATCCACGACTAGGTCACTTTACACCTTTATCACTTTTCACTCTTTCAATGTTGATAGAATTCATTACCAATATTAATCCAGATGCATCATCATTTAATAATAAATGAGAATGAGCTTATTATAAAATTATTTCATTCATAAGCAATCACATGACATGCTTCCTACTATAATTCACTATCTTTGGATCTACTTGATCAAAAAGTAATTTGATATCAATGAAAATGGATAACAATCTACGTATTATCAATTTTAAATTTAATTTTTTCAGCTATTTTGAATACCCGAAATGAATAAAAAATGTGTGTTGTGTAAATCTCAACTCAAGAAGCAATACCCATCTTCGATTAAATTTCTCCTAAATAATTATTGAAATTAAGTTAGTTGCATTAGACAATAAATTATTCATTTTGCCCCAATTATTTTTTTGGGTGGAAAGTAGCAACCTTTATAATTCCTGAAAGAAGGCGTGCCCAATCCTAATCTCGATTCCCGCGAGTTTCTTCTCTCTGCTCCGCAATACTGCAATCTTCTTCAACTCGAGCGATTCGACTCAGCCCAGCGATCGCAGCAAGCCCGAAGGGGAGACGATGTTCTTCCTCCGGGTCCACTCGGTGGACACCGACCACCCCCTGGCCACCGACTACGGCGGCTTCTCCTCCTCCTCGCCGCCGCCGCCGGGGAGCCCTAGGTTCACCGAGCGGAGGGGCATGGTCCACCTGTTCCGGACGCTTTCGCACGCGCCCCTCTCGAGCCCCGGTGCCCGCTCCACCACCCTCTTCGTCGTCGCCGTCCCCAATTACTTTTCCCCCGACGACTTCATCCGGTTTTCCGGCCCCCGGATCGACGACGTCTCCGAGCTCCGGTTCATCAGGTGAGGCTTCGATCGTTTCTGTTTTCTCTTCTCCTCTTCTTCGGGACTTCGGACCGGTTTTTTCAGTTGGTGAGATGAATTGGGCAAGCGAAAGAGAGAATTCGAGGAATTAGAATTCGCTGACGAAAAATCTAAAAGATGGACTCGAAACTCAAAAATTTGCCCATGATCATGCCTTAGGGGGGTGTCCGATGATGAAAGTTCAATTTTTTGGAAGCATTCCGACGGTGGAACTGGGTTTTCCGATCTGGGTTCTTTTTTAAATGCTTTTTAATGGTTTTAGTGATCGTTGTATTGCGAATTGTGCGTTTGATGTAGGAATGATGGGATGGAAGATAGGTACAGCGTGCTGATCGAGCTTACCGATCAAAAGGCTGCTGATGGTTTCTATTGCACCTTCAATGGCAAGAATTTCTCGCCTGCTGAGGTATTTGCAATTTTTGCACCTGTTGTTTGCTGTGAGATCACATAGTCAATTTCCGTTTCACTTTTAATACTCGTCTTCTGGACATTCAGGCTGAGGTATGCCATATTTTATTTCTGCACGAAGTGGACTATACGGAATCAGCTGATGTAGCTAGCACGCCCCCGTCGGGCTTTACGGAGCTACCCTCTTGTCCAGTTTGTCTTGGTAAGCCATGCTAGTGCCCTCTTGCTGATTATATTTCCCTTGCAGTGAGATGAATTTCTAGAAAGTTGTTCACAGTTGCTAATTCTTTTTTTTTTTTTAATGTCAGAGAGATTGGACCCAGATACCAGCGGAATTTTGAGTACAAATTGTGACCATTCCTTTCATTGCTCGTGTGGTACAAAATGGACTTACTTGTCTTGTCAGGTTAGGCATTCTTCTGCTGATACAGATTAGATGAATTTAGACTGTAATTTCGCAGTTATTGCCACTATCTTTCTGTTGATCTGCTGACTGTGGATTAGTTGTTGCTTTTTGATAATTAATATTAGCTATAGCAATTGCGGCAGTATTGTTTTTATCCTGAACTTTCACGTTTTTTCTAATCAAGTCCCTTGTATTTTTAATTTGTTAAATAAAGTCCTACTTTTACAGATTTTCTAATCAAATGTCTCTGACACCAAATCAGGCCAAATTCAGCTGGTGTGACCATCAGATGTCTCTGTTGTGGGATGTGGATGTCCATTGTTTTATCCATGTTACACTTTGAGGTCGTCTACATTGGCTAAATTTTTCCAGACATGTCCATGTGGGCATCTGCATATTTTATCGGCATCATACGTCATCATCGTCGAACAGCCACTTCAGTTAAATTTGGTCATATTTAGCGTCGGAAAGACTTGATTGGAAAGTTTGTTAAAATAGAAGGACTTGATTAGGCAAATTAAAAGTATGGAGACATCATTAGAAATAGCGTGAAAAGTATATAGATGAACAGTAGAATTTTCCTTTACTTTATTGTGCTTCCTAAGTTCAGGATTTCTTTTAAATTATCATGACATTTATTTGGAGATTTGGAATAGGTGAATGTTGTGGCTTCTTGGAGTTATTTTTTGTTGATTATCATATTCTGACACAAGAATCTTTGCAATGTCTCATCACGTGTATTTGATCCGATGGTCCTGTCACTCCTGTATCAAATTTCTTGTGAGTCAAAGAGTGACAGAAGTAATAGCAGTGGCCAAGCATACACAATAAGTTATGTGTGTACTCACAAGTACAGGGTGATCATACTGATGTCAAAATTCTGATCTTTGACCTCAAACATATCCTGTCTTGAAACTAAGATGTTACATGGTCATATTTTACATTTCAAGTGATGTTTTAGTATGCTCTGTCCATGTGAATTTGTAGCAAAAAAAGTACCTTTGAACTCATGTAATATCAAAAGGTGAAAAAGTGCCATATAGGAGATATATCAATGGACATGTGCATACTGACTTTTGCTTGATTCGTCAATCTTTGTGGTTAAAATAAGTCAACATGATGTTCCCCCATGCTGGTGATGTCCCAAGGGTCTTACTTTGATTTTATTGCAAGGTCCAATTACATTGCTAAAGATGTCAATTAGGGCACATATCTTGTTTTGATTGCAAGAAATTACCTTTATCGGAAATGTAGTTTCATTTTGCAACATCATCAGGGATGCCCCTCTGTTAACTGATTGTGAAGAAGATCTGTTTCTGTCTTTTTTCAGGTTTGCCGACTATGCCAACAGCAAGATGAGGTGCCATCCTGCTTTATTTGTGGAACAATGGAAAATCTTTGGGTTTGTCTGATATGTGGTTTTGTTGGATGTGGAAGGTGATAGATCCAGTCATGATGTGCTGGAATTTTCGCTCACTCTATATGTTTAGTGATTGGATAGGCTGTCTTCATTATAGCTTTTCTTTTCTGTCTTTGTAGATACAAAGATAAGCACGCAATCAGCCATTGGAAAAATACGCAACATTGCTATTCTCTAGATTTAAGAACACAGCAAATTTGGGATTATGTTGGGGACACTTACGTTCACCGGCTTAATCAATCAAAAGCTGACGGCAAGCTTTTGGAGATGAATTCATACTGTGAATCACTTGAAGGAGATTGTGGTAGCTGTGGTTGCAGCGAGGATTCTGAAATTAGTGGGGCGCTCTTCAGCAGCAAAATTGAAGCAGTAAGTTCATGTGTCCTCTTATTTGTGTGCTGTGAATATCTTTGTTTTCTGGTTCTCTTTTCCCTGCAAAGATTTGGAGTTTGGACTCAGTTAAGTGAGATGTTTGAAGTTTTGAGTGCATGATGCTTTTACTGTTATAGGCACTGACAGATGATAATGAAAGATTCTGTTTCTGGTTTTGTGTTTCACATGTTCATTTTGTTGGCCAAATGTCACATGTTCATTATTTGGCCTGCAAAATGTATATTACCTCCATTGTAACTATCAGATTTTCTTCGTTTACTCTGACACTGTAGCTTTACTTTTTTGTAGATTCACGCCGACTATATTCGTCTAGCTTCAACTCAGCTGGAAGCACAAAGAAAAGTAAGCATGCATATATGGAGACCATTTCAATTCTCCCTGCTTAACATAGTCTTTTACATTTTATTTTTTTGACTGATCAGCCATGGTTATAAGCATTACTTGTGAAGGCTTCCCTCAATTATGTTTTTGCTTTAGGTAATGGTTTTTAAGTACACATATTTTAGGAGAAAACCATAATAGAACATTTGTTTGGTTTTTCAGATTAAAAAATGTTTCTCTGTCCTCTACCCAAAAAAAAATCTTTCTCCATTTTGTTTTTCTTTTTTGTTTTCTTTTAAGTGAATTCATTTAACTCTTGGAACTTTATGGGATTGTCAGAATTGTTGTGAAGAGAAGGAAAGTAATTGCACCCGTGTTGTATAATCTCAGCTTCATTTGCTTTTATATGGTATACAACATTTTATACCTGTCAATTTGCATACTGCATGTGTCTGATGAGCTTATATAGGAAGTATAAAAGAATTAGTGGGCTTGCATCAGCTTCAGAGAATTGCAAAACTTCTACTATTCTTCTTTTCTTTTCTTTTTTGTCATTACTATGTCTGTGGGAGAAAATGAATTGAGTTTCCCTAAGGTGCCAGGACTCTTTTTTTATTGACTTGTTGTGATGGAGAGCCTTAGAAGGAACAGTATCAGAATTGAAAACTTGTTACTGTATCCGAAGTAGAATTACAAAAGCCATTAGTTTTTATATCAACTGCCCATGCTACGGTTGGTGATAGTGTTTCATTTCTAACCCATGTTTGTCATTTTTTGTTACATAGATTGCCATCATCCTTAGACTGACTTTAAAGAATACAATTTAAGTCCTTGAACGTGTCATCCCCTATTAATTCTTTTGTCTTTCTCTGTTAGCATTATGAGTCTCTCATGTTAGAAGCCAAAAGTAGAAAAGAAAATTTCAAACTAGAAGCAATTGAGAAAGCTGTGACTTCAAAGATTGAAGACATCCATAGTAAGCTGGGGAAACTTGGTGACGAAAAGAAGGCCGTGGCAGAGGTAAGGGTTTAGTCTTCTCTGTTTTGCCTTGTGCGATTTTGGATGTTTAAAGCTTGAGAGGAGGGCTACCTGAAGCCATGGCTGATTGTTGTTTTGCTCATTTTTCACATGCCTCATTTTAAATATTACAATCTTGGACATAACAGTAACAGATGTCACTTCTTGTGGTTGCAGCTTAATCAAACTCTCATCAAGAACCAAGATATGATGCGGAGAAAGGTTAAGGAAATTGAAGAGAGGTATTTTTCCTTGCTGATTTCTCTAGATAAATAATCCCATAGCATCCATAGTCTCATAAAACCTAATTAGTAAAATGAAGCAGCATTGTAGTCATAGTTCATGTAAGGGAGGTTGGTCATGAGAGAGAAGGTGGAAACGGACATTCAACAAGATGAGAAAAAAGTGAGAATGGTATCATTAAGAGGAAGTGTTCGCATTGAATGGACTTTTAGAGGTGAGGTAAAAAAGGTGAAAGTTGGAAGAAGGAAGAGGAAATACAGCTTTTAATTCAACTATGTGATAGTGACTATAAGTGACTTGTAACACATAATTAATGGCAAAAGAACAAAAGTCATTTTATGCTGAGTAAGAATTTATCAAATAGTTAATATATTTTCCTTTCACCATACTTGGGAAGGATAATTAAGTTTAAGTTAATCATTAATTGGAGGATGTGGCTAGAAGATGAAGTAGCTTTTGGTATTTTTTATTGAAGTTCTTCTAAAAAAGTGGCGAGATCGAACAAACTCTAATAAGAGAAAGAGACAAAAAAGGGGAAAAGGGGAAAGGAGAGTGCACCACGTATGGAGAAAGTTCCATTAGTCGGTGCTCTCCATAATTTTGTTCCTTTGTTTATATATGCTCCATCTCTAATTTTGTTTTCCTCTGAAGTTCTAGCGCTACTGCTTTAGAGGTTGAACTTTATTGACAGAAATCAATGTTAAAATCTTCATGGTGGCGGTTCAATTTCAAAGTACATTTTTACACACTAAAGAAATTTGAACATTATTGTGTGATGGTTCGGGACTCAAATTTTAATTGATACAGTTCAACATTGAAATTTTACTAATTCCAATTGAAATTCAAATGGTTGTTTATACTGCGTTATGTTGACATTTCCAACTTCCACAAAATAGAAAATAAAAGGAAAAGAAGATACACTGGGCAGGCTTAAAGCTTATTTGAGCTTCGCATGTCAAGCAATGTAGGTGTAGATGCTTTTTAAGTGCCGTAATATGCCTACAACATTTTCTTTGTAGAGAGATTCATACAGCCTTATGAAGTATACTGGTCTTGTCCATCCTCATTGAAGTTATGTGGGCTAGTTTCCTCAATAAGCATTATTATCGATTGTACGGAAACTTTTTCAGTAGATGAGTCCAGTCAGTTAAAGCTGTCGGGAATTTATTCTTCCGTTCTAATTTGACATGAATGAAGGACACATAAGCTTCTGTGCATCTGCAGGAAAACTCTGTCACTAAAGTCGAAGGATGAACAAATACTTGACTTAGAAGAACAGGTATATTCTTTTAGCCTTAAAGCTGTAATAATTTGTAGGGTTTTGATATGATAGAGTGAAAACTCTGCACGCGCATAGTGGGTTGACAGTAGTATGTCCCTTGTCATCCTTCACAGATTAGAGACCTTAAGGTGTATATCGGAGCCCAGAAAACTCTCGATAAGATGAATGATGAAAATGGCGTCAAGGGAGGAACCCTATTACCAGTGCCTTTGGAGCAGTCAACCTCAGCCAGAAAGAGTAGGAAGCCCAGTCGAAGACGGAAATAAGCAGGTTTCACTTTGTGTGCAGATGCTTGACAAGTAGACGAGAATGGCTTGAATGTGGTTAATTATTTTCACTGTATCGACATTCATTGTAAGGATGAGGGAAAACTACTGTCAACAGCACTTCTCAATAACAGGTACTTATTAACATTGTAAATATATACACGGCCAAACGATGAAAATTAAAGAAAGACCTTTCCCAGTTCAGTTGTTATGGTTCCACCTATCAAATCAAAGCATTCTTGAAAGTAATACTTAAACTATGTGACAAAGTATACATGCATGTATATTTATTCTTTTTGGAACTAAATAACAAGTTTATACACCAACAGGAGATGGAAAAGGAAATTTTGATTCTGCTAACAGCTCTTTGGTTTTTGATATTGGTATTGCTTCTTCTTTTTCATGATTAAGCACTTCGATTGACATTTTGTTGAATTCCGACTTGTTATAACTCATATAAATACTTCTTTTACCAATTGACTCCCAATGCTATTGGCAATCTCCCTTTATAATTCTTTGCTTGAATGTTTTGAATTAACAATTCTACTCTTATAGAAATTGCTAAATAACTCATTCATATTAAGACTATCTAAAAATATATGGATTATTTTGAAAAGAGTATAAATAATTAATGTTAGGAGTTACTTGGACTAAGAAGAATGGGCATTGCAGGATTTGTAGAGGGTTTGTCGAACATTTCTCAATTTTAGCACCTTCAAGATTACAACTTTTAGGAAATTGCTTCAGCCAATTTTGAGGTCTTGGACCTGCTGTGGATACTTGATTTTTAATCAACAATTTAAGGAAAATCGGCAATCTAGGCGGTTAAGATATGAATAAATAAAACCAAAATGAAGAATACAAAATATAATAACTGAAGGGATTTTAATTCATCAACTAATTAGAAAGCATATCCATTCAATACGACGGGCTCGATCCAATTCGTCTAAGCCAAGCCCATGGGCCATGGCCCATCCACCTCTATTAAGCCCAACTTGTATTAGTCGGACGCATAAATGCCCAGAAGCCAGACCATTTATAGCCCGTAGTTTGTTCATTAGCCCGTAGTTCTCAACCGAGAACTCCTGGATTTCATTCCCCTCTTTCCTGCCATGTTTTGGAAAGATACATGACTGGACCACGTTCAAGTTACTCATGTGAAAACTCATGTGAAAATCACCGATGATATAGGCTATAATTTGATGATTTGTAATGGCTTCGTGGTTCTGGCACTTATTTAAGACGAAAACAAAACTTCGATTTATGACCAGATTTAATTCCTTTGGTGCACATAGACTGTTTTATGAGATGTCTTTAAAATACGTCAGTGAAATAATTCCTGATCTAAGTCAATTTGAAGAAATTTTAGCATACATTACTTGCTACAACTCAGTCCATTAACATTCAGATTCAATTCTTATTAAAATTCGTTGTTATCATGACCAAATCTGAACATAAATTTTTCTTGTGTTTTTGTTATATAATTTCACATACGTTTCTGTGACGTCTTTATGGTCTTCATCGGTGAGGAAATGGCTGGTTAGATTCTCGATTTGCTTTGAAGAGGACGAAGGGCTGAAAAAGGAAGAAGAAAATAATAATAATAAAATGACGAAAAGATGTAAGAAAAGAGGAAAGTTGATTTAAAAATAATAATAATATGGGGTTAGAGTGGGCTTTAATCTATCTATAATAGAAATCGGGCTTAAAGATGCACTTGCTGAAGTTGGAAGAGAAGATAGGCTGGAGCAGTTATCATGGCAATGGGTTGGGCTCAGTAGAGTTAAAATTGGAGGGGGCCGAATATAAAAGCCCGAATTGTGCTTATTACCCCAAATTCGTGAGACCAGCGTGCAGCTCATATCCGGACCCGGCTCGAGTCCCTATTTTCAGAAAATGATAAGAATTAAGTTTTTTTTTTAAATCGAAAAAATGAAAAATTGGAAAATGGTTAGAAACAGAGACCTTGTTTAGGTCGTTAAGTTTTACTGCTAGATTTAGCTTAGTTTCTTTTAGTTAGTATACATATAGTTTGAAGGGGATTTTAATAAGAACTTTAATTTAGTTTAGATTTAGGTAGAGCAGTCTGTGAAAAATTGAATTGGGCTCAATTTGAATTTAGCTTGGGTTGTTGCCCCGAGGCTTAATAACAAAGCCATGTGTATTCTTCGCTTGACACTCAAATGGGTCTACTTTCTTATACTTTACTTCTATCTATTGATTGTGATTGTTTACTTTTCATTGATTGTGTACTCATGCATGGAAATTATTTAATGGCACAAGTTAATTAAATAGTCAAAAACTATGTGGACACTTAGTTAACAAATTAATTAAGTTTAGATATCGAAATGGTATTAATTGGTTGATTAATATAAATCAAGTCCTTACTGGTTGGGTAGAAAATAAGGTATTGCTCTCTACCTATACTTCAAATATACAATACCTTCAAAGCAACACTCTAATCTTATGTTTTTTTTTTTTTTTCCACTTTCATTCAGCCTATATGAATATAACAAAACAAATTATCACCACAAGACTTGAGCAGAAGTCGATTAGGACGAACTGTGTTGAACTATGTCCCATGGAAGTACCCTAAGGCAGTATAATCTACCCTCTGCAGCATCTCCCTCAAAACTTGAATCAAGTGCGGTGGAGGAAAGCCGGCTCAGCATTTTAATGCTCAAAAGTTTCACAGGGAGAGACATGGCCTGCATTACCTTTGGGGTTGATCTGAACTGGTTGCACCAGAGGTTGTGCTAAGCCCAGTGCCATTTTCAACAGGATGAAAAGTACCCCACTCTCCTTCATATTCCAATGGCTCAAGTACATAGACGCTGCCGTCAGTAAGCCCTAGTGCAAACTGGTTAGGTTCGGATGGATGTGCTACGATGACTAGTGGGTAGACTCTAAAGCTGCCAAATGCATAATGAGGAATGAATTACTTGCAAGACTATTGAAACTTTGCAAATGAGACTTACCATTTTCGTAAAGGAATGAGGTTAACTGAGTTGCAAATAACCAACTTACCTAGGGTTTGGAGGGATATAAGTGGCAGGATTTATACGACATCTCAATCTGAGTGTAGAAGTAGTAAGAACACCGATGCTTCCATCTTCAAAGCTCACATATATTGATTGGCCATTGCATGAATATGTCGCATCTGTAATTGGAGTGCTAGCTTCTCGAGTATCCCACTAGTTGAGATGAGCAACAAATAAAAAAAAAGTACAGTTGGCACAAAGCAACTCATACTACCTAACAATTCTCTAATTTTTATGCAATCATGATGAGATGACAGATTGGTTCGTGCACAACAAAAAAAATCTTCAATACCTGCTTGAGGAGTTCTAGTTTGGGAGCTTCACATGTGGCAATCTGTGTTTGATGAACCACCAGCAGATGTATTTGATCCAGGTGAAATTGAACACGAGTATCAGCAAAAGGAGCCACTCCTCGCCCATTCGGCATCTGCAGAAACTTACTAGCCTGCTTCTCCCATCCATCAGTGCTCCAAACACACAACTGCAGTGATGATAGTCAATCATCAAAAGGGATATTAGCATTGATGTAGAAATGACTGAAAAAAATTGTCCATTGTTTTTTCATATCAGAATCACATCGATGGTCTGTTGTAAGCAACAACAGGACATCATCATAGCTTCTTTTTTTGTACTTAATGGAATGGGATTAATTTGTCAACACAAAAGACGAAGTTTTCTGGAAGGATTTATTCTGCCAGTAAAGGATGCCTTCATTTCATGACCTATGCTGAGGACATAAGCATCAATAAATCCAGAGAGTGAACATCAACCCTTTTCTGGGAGCACTATAAACTACATTGCTCTCCACCCAAAACTTGGGCATGTTTACTTGGAAAGTAAGATGCAGTAGTAGTGTGGTACCAGAGAGTCAGCGCCAGAAGACGCGAGAACATTCAAGACATTAGAGAAGGCGAGGCTCGTAATCCTTTTCTGATGTCCTCTTAGTGTTGCCATGAGCTGAGAAAGTGAAACAGTCAATATGCATAACTTTCTTGCAGATAACAAGGTAACTTTCAATAACAATGAAAACAGGTCTCACCTCATCAACTCGCACATTGTAGATTTGAATAGAGGAGTCCTCCATTCCTATTGCAATGATGTTATTATCTTGAGGATGGAACACCAGAAATGTTGCTGCTGGTCGAGGCCCAAGTGTTGTGATTGTCTGGATATCGGCAGGCAACATTGTATTAACAACTTTATAAGTAACAATGGGACCTATGTGCCAAGAGGCACTTGCCTCAATGGCATCTCCCTTCTTCGGAAAGGGGGAGAGAGAGCAAGTTCGACCATTAGATCTCTGGATGGATGAGAAAAGCTCGTGCTTTCTTTTATTTTATCATTACAAGCAAAATGATTCCATTGGAGATAGAGAAAAGCCCTTTTCTCACTTAGCAAGTAAAAAAGTAGTAGTCCGATACCTGAGAGTCGGCGCCAGAAGACACGAGAACATTTAAGGAAGTTGGGAAGGAAAATCCTTTGATTATTCTCCGATGTCCTTTTAGTTTTTTCTTGACCTGAGAAAGTGAAACAGTCAATATCCATAACTCTGTTGCAAATACTAGTAAGGTTAACTTTCGATGATGATGAAATCAGGTCTCACCTCATCCACTTGACTACTGTAAATTTGAATAGAGGAGTCGTCCATTCCTATTGCAATAATGTTACTGTTTGGTGGTGGGGGCATAATCGTTGTCATCACCTGGATATCAGCAGGTAGGATGGAATTGAGCAATTTTATAAGTAACAGTGGGACATATGTGCCAAGAGGCACTTGTCTCAATGGCATCTCCCCTTCCCAAGGAAGGGAGAGAGCAAGTTCGATCATTAGATCTTTGGATGGGTGAAAAAAGCTCGTCTTTGTTTCTTTAATTAGTGAGAGCAAAAAGATTCCATTGAAGATAGAGTAAAGCCCTTGTCTCACTCGGCAAGTAAAAAAGGACATACGCTGCACTTCTGACCCAATAATCCACATGAAAATCTGAGCAGTTGCTTTCATGGACCTCCTAACTATAGAGATCAGTACTTTTGTACATAATAGAATCAATTACTTTTAGGACCATAAAAATGTGAATAGGAAATAGCGAATGCATATCCAGCACAAAGGAATAGTTCATCATCTCGTGCCTTGTGGATGGTGCTCCAAATATTCACCTTAAAAGTCCTCAGATTGAACAAAGAGATGTCCCCCCCTGATGCTGATAATAGATCAGAATCGTTCTTTGACAGTGCAAAGCACGAAACTGTATCTTCAGGATTTATACCACTCGTGTCATTGGTCATCAAATTCCTACTAGGAGGTCGCCATAACTGTGGTACTACCCTAGTTGTGACCTGCGAAAAGAAGAATCAATGTAGTAATAATGCGCTAAACAATAAAACAGCCTGCCAATTTCAAAGGGGAAAAAAAAAAGACTCCTTACCCTGACTGTTGAGTTCCAACCACTTATTTCCCATTTCCAGAGCTTGTGTACAGCATTAGATGATAATGCCAGAATAGCACGACCTGAGTTTGTATAGATTAATCTCGAGACCTGCTTCGTTTTATCAGTTTCAGTGGTGACAGTATAATGTCATACCCAAAGTTAAAAGAAAATGCAAAAAAAAAAAAAAAAAAAAAAAGGCCAGAGAATGGACACTGAATGATATATGCAGAAATTCATGTAAAGAGACACTCAATGACCTTTAACTTATATATGTATGTATATATGGACAGAGCATATGATACACATGACATCAAAACTTAGTTGAAACAGTTACCAAAACAAAAGTAAAATCTTGACTTAAGTACAATTGCCACACCATAATCACAGATTTATTAATATTGATCTGATCCTCTCCTATTTGTATAGTTGAAACAATCAGTTAACAATAAGAGGCCTAATGAAGAGATGACAAAGTCCTCCAAGTGTTGAGGTTTGCGAGAAGATTAATTGGACCACGTGAATATAACTAATAAAGCAAATGCATTAAATGCGACCCCTATTCAAATTTGTGGAAACATGACAGATTAAAGTGGAAAAGAATGTTTTCGCCAAAAAAAAAAAAAAGTGGAAAAGAATGCTGCATAAGAACATGCTAATTTGGCAATCATTTGTACCCTCGTAGCCGTAGAGTCATCAGGCAGCCTAATAGACCGGCATTGTAATGGTTCATTGATTTCTGTCGGTCTCCAAATTCGTGATTTGTCTCCCGACTTATCAGCTATTTTGGACTTCACATCGGCCTTGCTCTCACTGTCCTGTAGAGCTCAAAAGAGAGGATGTCATTGAAAGACGTCCAACAAACATGCACATACAAATGCAATTAATAGAGTAAGCAACAAATAAAGCTCCTTAAAAACATTTAAAGACCTGATGCAGTAATGATACCACTAGCCATTCCTACCATTGCAGCTAGTTTGTGTAGATGTGTGCGAAAAGGGGAAGATATTAGGTGGTTTCAAAGCGCAGCATCAGCTGATGGGGCGAGCATTTTTTCCTTGATATCGACTTAAAAAAATTTACATGTCTTGAATTAAATTAAAAAATATTGATGTGGAGTTTCTTTGTGTGGTGGAATTGTTTCCTCTAGCTTCATCTTCCTCGTTCGTCCAAAGCCAGCCACTTGACCTCAGACGAGCTGGCATAGCCGGTGATGCGTCAGTGACGCTGCTGGCTCCTCAGATCTGGGCGACCTGGCCATCGACATCACTCGTCTAGGTGATGCCGCTGGCTCTCCCAATTTGGCCGTCCATGGTCGTCGGCGTCATTCACGAACCTGGCTCTGCCATGGCCGGCGACGCTGTGGGCTCTCCAGATCTGGCCGTCCATGGACGTCGGCGCGGCTCATCCCCGTGATGCTGTTGAGAAGCGTGTAAAAGATGCTTCTTTTTCTTTTTGTTACCCGCCACTCTTTGCTTATTCTCTTTTCTTTGTTTCTTGTTTCTTTTTTGCCTACTTTCTTGTCACACGCTCTGTCCATGGCCGTCTGCAACTTTTAACGCCCTCTCTTAAGGCGACCTCTAACGGCGGTCAGAGATATTTTTAAGGCGAGTATCTCTGCCATGCTGCAGAGATAATTTTTACGAAATTTTTCTACACAAAACTTTGGGTAATCCTGCGTCGTCGTTATTATTATTATTATTATTATTATTATTATTATTATTATTTTAGATCTTTCTAGACTTCTCTACCAAATGCACATCTAGAAATTGGATCAGACATTTTAATTCTGCCACCGGAACCCCTCTATTACCTAGGTTTGCCCCAACAGTAGCATTACCAGAACTAAATATCGCAATTGTTGGTGGCAATACAAAATTGAAGACATTTGGCGAGCTCATCTCTGTGAAGTTAGTGTGCTCTTGAAAAAGCTTACCTTCATGAGAGGGCCAGGAGTGATTCTAGAAGCATCAAAAAGCCAATTGTCCATTGTCCTTAGCAACCTAATCCCATCAGCATTTGCTAAAATTTTGATACTATTGTCACTTGTTGAGACTGCTAATAGAATTCCTTCTTTGTTAAATCTAATACAAGGTGAAGCCTGCAAATTTAAAGAGCAAGTTTAATGGAAAGGTTCAGCTAATTCAGTCAGATTAAATTAACAATAATGAATTACCGGCAACCCATTGTCAGCATTGGTACTTGTCAAAATATTGTTATTGTCCATGTCCCAAAATTTGACTATGGACTCGTCTCCAACAGCCAAAAATCTGTTTTTGGCAGTATCAAACTGCACAAACCCACTAGATCTCTTTCCAAGTCCATGATAGGTATGCTTGACAGCCCCCTCACTTCCATTCCATTCAACCAAGTATGACTCTCCTTCTTTATTGGTTCCACACGAGAACAACCTATAGCCAAATAAAATTGTTAAATTAGGTTATTTTAGTCAGGAAGAATGACACAGGATAAAATCAAGCTTGAAATGCAATGATGATGGTCTGAACCTTGTTCCATCAGTGCTGCATGCCATCTTAGTAAAAGAGTGACCTAGTGCATCCCAGTCAACTCTTGACCCCATGTTGTCACCAGACCAAGCCTTAATTTTCCCATCTGTTGCTGTTGAGAAGATGAACTACACAATACAACAATCCTACAATCAATTTCAATATCATGTCCATATAGAGCACATCCACCTAAAACTCTAATAGATATCATAAAATATCTTTATAATAAAGTGTACAGAACCATAAATTTTTTTTTAAAAATTAAAAAGTTATCGCCAATTGCTACTCCACCTAGGCACGCTAAACATCAATCTATTATTAATTTAACCAATCAAAATTGGAGGAGAAACTAAGGGAGAACAAATAATGGAAGCATAGCAATTTTCCTTCTAAACTTATATTAAGAAGGAAGTCATTATTGCGAAGACCTTTACCCAATTGTCCATGCTTAGTAGCATTGCCTGAAATAATCATATTCTCAATTTAATCTTTGGACCATGTCACCATGTCTAACAAGCACATTCTAATCAAGACAGGTCAAAAGTCGGAAGACTTGCAAAATCCTTGAAATGAACAAGGTCCATTAGAACACATATTCACACTTCTCATACAAACTGAACCAAATTTTTTTACCTAACCGAGTTTTAGCAAAGAAAGTCCAGTGAATGGTCAAGTGTACAGCCGATTGGCCATGCTTGCAGTGTGTCCTTGTTAGTATGCGAAATAACTAGGTACCTGAATATTTTCTCTGTTGTGTGGACAAATGGAATATATAGGTGCTTCGTGACCCTCGAAAGTCAGTTGCTTAGCACCAGTCACTGCATCCCATACCTACATAACTACTAACTTGGTTAAAAGGGATCAAATAGTAGAACATCGTAACACTGAGGAAAACAATCAAAATATACCTTGATCAACCTATCTTCTCCACAGGTCACAACACATAGTTGTTCGTTTGGATATGAAAAGGCAAGATCATTAACACTTCCAACATGAGCCTCGAGCTGTATCAGACATTAGCTTAGAGTCAAAATCAAGTTGAACTCACATTTAGGTGGCAATTGTCAGCAGAACAGAGAAGCTTAATTTTTTTCTCCTTGTTTAGCAACAAACCTCTAGGTGGTTCCTTATGTCATCACCACCATGATGTGAGTATATGTGCACCATGTGCTTGGAATAAGCAACACCTAAAGTGAAAACCACAAATCATCAGTAAAAGCAACATATGGACACTTCTTCCTGAAAAATATTGCAATGAAGTCTGGTTCTTGGCCCTTTATTTTTCATCAATTTGCAAGTATGTATTGCCTAATTTCTTAAGTTGATATACAAGTAGAAGTGACATCTATACATACCAAAAAGGATTCCATTAGGACTCCATATTACACGGTTAACGGATGTTGTGTAGTCATTGGCTAGAGAAGCCTACAAAGAATCAAAACCCATAATCACATGTCCAAAAACAAGACACCATTATTTTATTTAGAATTGAACTTCTATACCTGCAGCACCTTTGAACATGTTCCCATATCCCAAACCTTGAATTTTCTCACAGCAATCCTCGCACCACTGTTTACTTCCCATACCATGACATCGCCCATATTTGTTCCCACTAAAAATTATTGATGTAGAAAATTTGAAGAATCATATCCCATGGTTTCAAATAGTTAAACCTAGCGTCAAAAGGACCACGAAAAGCAATCTTCCAAACACTAAAGCACAAACTTATGGCCTACAAGGGGAATAAATATATTCAATTGAAGGGGATAAGTACACTAGGAGTACCAAAAATTATATACGACGATCATTTTAGTGCCAAAAGTTTTCGCTGACTTACATAAATGCTAAATTGGAAAAAAAAAAATTCACTTAAGTACCAATGGTGAGAAATTCTTACTAAATTGATTTTGCATCATTTATAATTAAATTTATAATATGACTTGGAAATTTTTTTAAAAACTCTAGTCCATGTGGCATTTCCACGTGGTGTGCTTGGTACTGAAGTGATCGCTTTTTCATGACGACTAGCATTGAAGTGATCATTTTAAACAAAATTTGGCACTCAAATTATCATTTTAAATAAAATTTAGCACTCAAATGATCATTATTTATTACTTTTGGATGACATCATTTAAGGATTATATGCTGAGAAGACATGAACGAGCCATGTAGAATTGAGAAATTAATAAAATATAGTCACGTCGGATTTCCGACGACCCATATCGAAATTGACACTCAAATAATTGTGTGTGTGTGTGTTTTTTTTTTTTTTTTTAAGTGGCACTTAAGTGATCGGAAAAAAACTTTTGACACAAAGTAAGCGTCGTACACAACTTTTGACACTTCTAATGTACTTATCCCCAACTGAAGATAAGCAGGAAACATGGTCTTCATAGAGTAAGAAAGAAGTGCTAACCGAGCAACAGAATTTGTTGCACTGGATGGAAATCCATACTCTTAACAAGTGAACCTTGACTTAGGGTAATGACTACATTTCTGGGCAAGTCATCTGAAGAATAAGAACTCTGACCGAGGCTCTGGTAGTTGTATGTGACAGGCAAAATGTTTACCGGCAAATTTTTCACCTAATAAAAGGTCATAAAGATTACAAAACCAGTGAGTCCTTTAGAGAATAGATCAAAACCATAACACTCAAAAGATGCAAAACTCATACGAGAATCGCTCTTTATTAGCATCCTAAGCACAATGAATGCATGATGGAGAAGATGTAATCAACACTTACCTAGTCTGCACTCCTCATTAATGCTACCAATAATGGCACGGGCTATTTACATGACAATACCAAATACGAAAAACATAGACACAACCCAATATAATTCATCACCATACTTTTAGATATTTACATGTTTTTGTCTAATTTAATGATTTGACAGGTCTAATAGAAGTCATGATGAATTGACATGGTCACAAACACAATTAAGACAAGCAAACACAAATTGACAACCTTAGCCCCTTTGCTCCATTTTCTCTCCATCAAACTTTCTCATAATCCTTCCAATCCTCAATTATTTCATTAGGTTAACATCATGAAAGTTAAGGGTATCTAGAAACCTAAAAAACTAAAATTTTCTTCTTGTTGGGTGGTCTAGGGCTCATCTTACTCCAAAAGCTAACTTAAAGAGTGAGGTTTTTCCTCACATTTATAAATTGACCACCATCCCTTTCCACAATCGATGTGAAATAGCCCCAACACTCCTAAAGATTCTCAATGCATGATCATATGCCGCAATAGCACAAAAGTGAGAGCACTTTCAGAAGGTTTTCGTTCAGTGGCATGCAAAAAAAGATAATTAAGAAAGTGAAACACAAAAGAACGGGGATATATTCCAGCTTCACTTTATAATTTAAGAAAACCAAAAATCCCCACTTCCTTGAACAGAAGACTTAAAATAGCAAGAAGTACATGTAACAACTCAGAGAGATCTAGTTATGAATGTTGAGAAAAGCATTCCATACATAATAGATAATAGATCACTCTTTAAAATACTTCTCTTTGTAGATGGAACCATCCTTTAATAACTAAAGAACGATAAAGAAAAAGCAAGATGAAATAAGTACTTCATATGAGATTCCAAAAGGTCTTGATCTCTTCAAAACATGTTCAGAATCTGCCGTTTGGTAGTCCATGGCTGAGTTGTTGGCAGGAGGAGTCTTGGGACACTTTAAGAGAACTGTATCGAAAGACAAAAAGTAAACAGAATGCCCAACTAACAGCTTAGACTTTTGGAGAATACAAAATCAAGTTTCACAGCTTTTCTACAATGTGTTATGGAAAAGTTTGGGAGGCATTCAAGCCAATCAGAAAGAGCGAGTTTCTTGAGAAAGTTTAGTTGAGAAAGATTTAGTGATTGCAAAATCTTGTAGGTGATACCTAGAGCTAGTATGCGAGAGCGCAGTTCAGATAGTTTTTGATGCTTGTCCAAATCAAGATTGTTTGTTGAAACCAATTGGCCATTATTACTAACTGGCCCTTCTAGATTAATCCATGCTAAAGCTCTCAACCCTTGAAGTTCTTCTAATATTCCCCAGTCATCAAGTAGTTTTATTATAGGAGTTTCACGAAGGTCCAACATCCTCAAGCTCTGCATATTTCTAATGCTTTCAGGTAATTCTTCAATGGCGGTGGATTTCAAATGCAATTTAGTCAATGATGTCAACTTTCCAATCGAGTTCGGAATTTGTCTCAACGAGTAGCATCTTGATAATGACAGCCAAGATAGAGACACAAGGGAGCTTATGGAGTCTGGAAGTTGAGCAAGTTTTTTGCATTCTCTTAGGTCAAGTTGAGACAGAGATGCTAAATTGCCTATTGAGTTGGGCATGCAGGCTAACGATGCACAATAAGAGACATCTAGAGTCTGAAGCTTCTTTAAAGATCCAATGGATTCAGGCAATTCTTCAATGGCCATAGATCCCAAACTCAACTCAGTCAATGATGTCAACTTTCCAATCGAGTTTGGGATTTGTCTCAAGGACTGGCATCCCGACAATAATAGCTGCGATAGACACACAAGGGAGCTCATGGAGTCTGGAAGTTGAGCAAGTTTTTTGCATTCTCTTAGGTCAAGTCGAGACAGAGATGCTAAATCGCCTATTGAGTTGGGCATGTGGGCTAACGATGCACAATAAGAAACATCTAGAGTATAGAGCTTCTTTAAAGATCCAATGGATTCAGGCAATTCTTCAATGGCCATAGATTCCAAACGCAACTCAGTCAATGATGTCAACTTTCCAATCGAGTCTGGGATTTGTCTCAAGGACTGGCATCCCGACAATAATAGCTGCGATAGACACACGAGGGAACCCATGGAGTCTGAAAGTTGAGCAAGTTTTTTGCATTCTCTTAGGTCAAGTCGAGACAGAGATGCTAAATCGCCTATTGAGTCAGGCATGTGGGCTAACGATGCACAATAAGAGACATCTAGAGTATAGAGCTTCTTTAAAGATCCAATGGATTCAGGCAATTCTTCAATGGCCATAGATTTCAAACGCAACTCAGTCAATGATGTCAACTTTCCAATCGAGTCTGGGATTTGTCTCAAGGACTGGCATCCCGACAATAATAGCTGCGATAGACACACGAGGGAGCCCATGGAGTCTGGAAGTTGAGCAAGTTTTTTGCATTCTCTTAGGTCAAGTCGAGACAGAGATGCTAAATCACCTATTGAGTTGGGCATGTGGGCTAACGATGCACAATAAGAGACATCTAGAGTATAGAGCTTCTTTAAAGATCCAATGGATTCAGGCAATTCTTCAATGGCCATAGATTCCAAACCCAACTTAGTCAATGATGTCAACTTTCCAATCAAGTCTGGGATTTGTCTCAAGGACTGGCATCCTGACAATAATAGCTGCGGTAGACACACGAGGGAGCCCATGGAGTCTGGAAGTTGAGCAAGTTTTTTGCATTCTCTTAGGTCAAGTCGAGACAGAGATGCTAAATTGCCTATTGAGTTGGGCATGCGAGCTAACGATGCACAATAAGAGACATCTAGAGTATGGAGCTTCTTTAAAGATCCAATGGATTCAGGCAATTCTTCAATAGCCATAGATTCCAAACGCAACTCAGTCAATGATGTCAAATTTCCAATCGAGTATGGGATTTGTATCAAGGAGTGGCATCTCGACAATAACAGCTGCGATAGACACACAAGGGAAAATATGGAGTCTGGAAGTTGAGCAAGTGTTTTGCATTCTCTTAGGTCAAGTCGAGACAAAGATAATAAATCGCCTATTGAGTTGGGTATGTAGGCTAACGATGCACAATAAGAGACATCTAGAGTCTCGAGCTTCTTTAAAGATCCAATGGATTTAGGCAATTCTTCAATGGCCATAGATTCCAAATGCAACTTAGTCAATGATGTCAACTTTCCAATCGAGTTTGGGATTTGTATCAAGGAGTGGCATCTCGACAATAACAGCTGCGATAGACACACGAGGGAGAATATGGAGTACGGAAGTTGAGCAAGTTTTTGCATTCTCTTAGGTCAAGTTGAGACAAAGATGCTAAATCGCCTATTGAGTTGGGCATGTGGGCTAACAATGCACAATAAGAGACATTTAGAGTCTGGAGCTTCTTTAAAGATCCAATAGATTCAGGCAATTCTTCAATGGCCATAGATTCCAAACGCAACACAGTCAATGATGTCAAATTTCCAATCGAGTTTGGGATTTGTATCAAGGAGTGGCATCTCGACAATAACAGCTGCGATAGACACACAAGGGAAAATATGGAGTCTGGAAGTTGAGCAAGTGTTTTGCATTCTCTTAGGTCAAGTCGAGACAAAGATAATAAATCGCCTATTGAGTTGGGTATGTGGGCTAACGATGCACAATAAGAGACATCTAGAGTCTCGAGCTTCTTTAAAGATCCAATGGATTCAGGCAATTCTTCAATGGCCATAGATTCCAAATGCAACTTAGTCAATGATGTCAACTTTCCAATCGAGTTTGGGATTTGTATCAAGGAGTGGCATCTCGACAATAACAGCTGCGATAGACACACGAGGGAGAATATGGAGTCTGGAAGTTGAGCAAGTTTTTTGCATTCTCTTAGGTCAAGTTGAGACAAAGATGCTAAATCGCCTATTGAGTTGGGCATGTGGGCTAACAATGCACAATAAGAGACATTTAGAGTCTGGAGCTTCTTTAAAGATCCAATAGATTCAGGCAATTCTTCAATGGCCATAGATTCCAAACGCAACTCAGTCAATGATGTCAACTTTCCAATCGAGTCTGGGATTTGTCTCAAGGACTGGCATCCCGTCAATAATAGCTGCGATAGACACACGAGAGAGCCCATGGAGTCTGGAAGTTGAGCAAGTTTTTTGCATTCTCTTAGGTCAAGTCGAGATAGAGATGCTAAATCGCCTATTGAGTTGGGTATGCGGGCTAACAATGCACAATAAGAGACACTTAGAGTCTGGAGCTTCTTTAAAGATCCAATGGATTCAAGCAATTCTTCAATGGCCATAAATTCCAAATGTAACTCGAGTCAATGATGTCAACTTTCCAATCGAGTCTGGGATTTGTCTCAAGGACTGGCATCCCGTCAATAATAGCTGCGATAGACACACGAGGGAGCCCATGGAGTCTGAAAGTTGAGCAAGTTTTTTGCATTTTCTTAGGTCAAGTCGAGATAGAGATGCTAAATCGCCTATTGAGTTGGGTATGAGGGCTAACAATGCACAATAAGAGACACTTAGAGTCTGGAGCTTCTTTAAAGATCCAATGGATTCAGGCAATTCTTCAATGGCCATAAATTCCAAATGTAACTCAGTCAATGATGTCAACTTTCCAATCGAGTCTGGGATTTGTCTCAAGGACTGGCATCCCGACAATAATAGCTGCGATAGACACACGAGGGAGCCCATGGAGTCTGGAAGTTGAGCAAGTTTTTTGCATTCTCTTAGGTCAAGTCGAGACAGAGATGCTAAATCGCCTATTGAGTTGGGCATGCGAGCTAACGATGCACAATAAGAGACATCTAGAGTATGGAGCTTCTTTAAAGATCCAATGGATTCAGGCAATTCTTCAATTCCTGTGTTTGATAGGTTTAACTGAGTTAACGATATAATAGAGCCTATGGATTTTGGAAGTCGAGCAAGTAGTCCACAATATGAGGCATCTAGATTCTCCAGCTTCGTCAAACAACCTCTTGAAATTGGAATCTCTCGTATATTAGTTTCATTTATGATAAGTTCCCTCAATTCTTCCATTCTACCAACTCTTAGCGGTAGTTCCTTCAATTTATGACAACAACTGACATCCAAGGAGACGAGGGTCTTGATGTCCTCAATAGAAGGATGAATCTTTTCTAGACCCTTACAATCTCTAAGTATCAAAATCTCCAAGCTCTTGAAAGCAGACAAGTCGGGAGTTGTTCTCAAAGCACAATTCGAAAGGTTGAGAACTTTGAGCTTTGTTGCCATCTGAAAGAAAGAGAGATTACCATTTTGAGATCGGACAAAAAAGAAATACTTGTGCCTCCTACTCCTTCACAACTATCTTATTTAATTTTAAATGTTTCTTTTCAGTAGTGTATTTCCTAGGCCAATATATAAATGTTTTTAAGTATATCATGGCAAAGAGAACGTTGGAGATGTATAAGTGTAACTACAATTATTTGCAAATAAAATTTCATAGAAAAATATCATATTTAGTTTTTCAAAGTTATGACTATGCTGTTATTCATTGATTAGATATATGCAAATTCTATTATCAAATTACAAATGACAAAGTCAAATGGAAGAAAAGAGATGCATTCATTTGGTGCCATGTTTTCCTTCAATACTATGAAATTAAAGAGAAATGGCTACTTTAATTATGAAAAGCAATTTTTAAATGCTATATGTATATGATATAACAAGGTGTTGCATTAAAAATATTTAAATCCCATTTCAAGGATAATTTTATTACTCATATAACATTACTGCTTTACAAATGTGTTGTACGGTGACTTCAACAATCAACAATAATAATGAATAAATATTGTGTGCAACAAGTCAAAGGAGTTCACAAATTATTTCCATTACTCTAAAAGTAACAATAATTTAGAATTTTAGTATGTATGTAAAACACAAGTCACTATGAGGGTTTTTGTTTCTCCATGAAAGAAGATCCACATATAAATATAACAAGAATTGCTATAAAGACATACTTTCACGGGGGAGAAATTAACTAGAAACCATATACAATTTAGATTAAAGTTAAGATAGGCACAATTTTGTAATTATATTTTTTTGATAGATGTTAATTAATACAATTAAAAAAATTATTAGTAGGTCTGATGTTAAGCATGACTAGTTAAAATATTAGGCATAAGCTTCTAACATATTTAAGTGCCTATAAATTCCCCTTATGCTTAGAGGAAAATCCATTGTATGAGAAAGGATTTTTAGAAGAAATAAAGGAGAACTTGGTGCAATTGGGGCCGTTGATAACATGTGATTATTCATAAGAGATATCCCTTCTCTACATCTTACTTTTAGTGGGCCCCATCCTCTCCAGTCCTCTGAGATCTGACTATTCCTCAAGTCAAGCACAATTAATTTCTTCGGTTGAAAGTTGGCCTCTTCAAAATCCAAGCAACAATACCCCCATTCAAGCCATCTTAATTGAGGAAGTAAGTTCTGAAAATCTCCAATAAGATTCACACCGTTCACTTGAAGGAACCTTAAGTTGGTCAATTCTTTGAAGTTCTCAACCAAGTAGCTCTCTCTCCTATCATGTTTGCTAAGACAAAGGGCCTCAATTTTACCAGTGCCCTGCAATTGAAAACATGGTGGATCATAGCATTGGATGATGGGATGAGACTAAATATATAAGAAAAGATGTATTATTTCAAATTTGTTGTCATACTATTATGATGTAGGTTCTCACCTTCGACTTCATGATATGATAAATTGTGGTTACATATTACTTATCTAATCTATATAAAAATGTGAAGCTCAAGAGGTGGTCCCTAAATTTTCCTCTACCAATTATGCCCTTGACAATTTGCATGTTTTAAATTCCCAAAAGTTGCATCCTTTCAATATTACAATAAAAGGCCTCTCTTCATGCACAAACTACCTCAAATATATCTATCAAATATCATGCCCTTTATTTGGGAAACAACAAAATCCTAACTCATTTTTTTTATATGTGGAACAACATGGCTCTTATGGTTCAAATACATCTATCAAACTTGGCATCAAAACATGTATCAATACTCAAGAATCCCAATTGTAGAATCCCCCTCTTTTTCTTATGTATCTTGTTTGCAATTCTCAATAGCAAAATAAAAACAAGGATTCCATCCCAAGAAGTACGCACGCGTTTTTCATTCCTTTCTTATCATCTGTTTTTTAATGAGTGTTTTTCATTACATGTGGAAGAAAACATATATCAAATGTTATATAAATGATTTTTACTTCTCTTTTTAAGACTGCAAATGTTTACTGCTATCTATTCATTTTGTGTTGATTTTGTTACAGAGAAATAGCAGTCATCTAATTTTTTGTCTAATTTGCCCATAGATTAATAAGACCTTGCTAACAGATAGATTGGACATGAAGATTAATCATATTATGTTAATATTACTTCTATGCAAGCATATGGTTGTGAAGTTGTTTAGTTTTAGGGTTAATACTCTAAAAAATCTCAAACTGGTACACTTATGACAAATTTACCCCAAACTAGTTTTTTGACCACCAAAAACCCCAAACCGGTATACCTTTGATAAATTTACCTCAAACAGGTACACTTCTGACAAATTTACCCTATGTTAGTTTTCATTAAATTTTATTATCAAATTATTAAGTTAAATGACACGTGACAATTGATTGGTATACCTATTTAAGATTTTACGCTCCGTTTGTCATAGTTTACAATTTTTGTGATTTTTTTGTAGTATTAATCCAATTTAGTATAGAGTATATTTGTCACAAATTTACCAGTTTTTGGTTTTTTGCGGTTGAATAAATTAGTTTTGGGTAAATTTGTCATAAATGTACTAGTTTATGGTTTTTTATAGTCAGTCAGGGTAAATTTGTCACAGATGTACTAGTTTGTGGTTTTTCAGGGTATTAACCTTTAGTTTTATTACTAATTATCGTTCTTTTATAAATTTCTAAAAAAGTTGCAAGTGTAAAGCTATGTTATCATTCAAACGTAATATTTGATCATTCTCTATATAAAAATAAGGTCATGTATGTATTGTTAAAATACTTAACTTCCAAGTTTAATAAGGAAAATTTTTAATTTTATAACACTTCAAAATTGAATTTTTATAATTATGGGATTGAAGATGTATGTTTGCTAATAGATGTTTTGTTGAAAATACGTGGTTCTCAAATCAAATTATAAAGGTATTGTTAAAAACATATCATTGCAAATATATATTCTTATAGAAGTACAATGTAATGTTGTAAACAAATCTATAATTTAATCTCTAAAAAATTTTGTTTACACTTTTCACGAAACCGTGACTTGGGAATTAATTTTTAGATATGTTTATGTATACATAAATATCAGGATCATGAATATTTGTTGGGAAGTGCTCATTACTCTTCTAAATGAAGTCATTTAGTTCTATGGTCTTTATTCTTGACCATACACTATTTGTTGAATGATAAAAAATAGGATCTCCAATATATTATTTACTTCATGAAAATAGTATGTTTATTTTAAATAACGTATATAAGTAGAGCTGCCATCCATACTCTCATTAAGGAACATGCCTATTCAAAGTATTACATTTAAAGATGCGTCACTTTTTGAATTTTTCAATGATTAGTTAGGCTCCATTGATTATATATACGGTTCGTTTGTTATTCTACTAACGTTTCTCTGATTTCTCGAATTTAAAATAGACGTAACCATCAATTAGTGTCATTGATTTTATTATTGCATGATAATACATTTCTCTTCAAAAAATGACATTTAAGAAATAATAAACTATTCATATTTTGATGAATAAACGCCTTCCTTAGAAGTTACATGCTTGGGCCGTATACTCCTCTTCGCATTTTCGGTGGCATATTTGTAGATGACTTTATCTAACAGTTCATGTATTATATTAAGTTCTTTTCTTTCTTTGCACTTAGTGGTATCAATTAATATTATTTACTTTTTTGTGTTTAAATTAACATACGCCATTTTTTTAGAAAGGGTAAGTTGAGTAGACAAGTTTCTTCATATTTTCAATAGTAATTTAGAAAGTATTTGTTTTGAAATAGTACGTTTGTTATGTGATTTGCGATTCATCTTCTTTTTGCATTTAAATACATTGCATGAACACATGAAATTTTAAACAGACTCAACTTCAATTATATAGTAAATTCTCTTGCACAGAAATTCTTTCTTTTTTTAAGATGAAATACATGTGATATGTCCTTGGAGCTATGCCGTTACTCATAACTCAACAATTTTCTGGCTAACTAGAAAAATGGAAAAATGTCTCTTCTCACTTGCAACGCCCATTTATTCTTAAAATTGAATGACCTTCCATGTCGTGTCCCTGTTGACACATTATGCAACTATATGTTAATATTCCTTAATTACTTACATTTGTATTTCCACTTCTTTGTTTTTATAATTAACAACACATACTTCTTTATGCAGCTTCTTTTGCTCTCTTTTTTTTTTTTTTTTTTTTTTTTTTTGGGTGACAACTTCTTTATATTACGTCTTCTTCCTATATTGAATGGAAAGAATGCTTAGATTCTCTATTTTTCTAGTGTTGTAGATCCTAATGGTAGGAGAAGTCTTGTGCTATGCACAAGATTTAGGAGTTTGCATTTTGTACAGTAATATAGTATCTTGTTATTTTTTAGGATTAATTATAATGTAAGTATGTGATTACCAAATAACCTGTGCCATTTAGTTTTACACATTTATATGCTTTATTTACATATATATTTTATAGCAATGGATTATCAATGTACATTTAGATTATTAAAACATGTATGATTGCTGTAATGACTATTATAGTATGCAATGTTTACTCGTAATGAAAGTTATTGCAGCCAGATTATAATTGCTATCACCCTGTTGTGTAGTAGCTATTACTACCGAGCCATAGTAACTATTTCCAAAATACATGTCTTTTTTTTTTCTCTCACTCTATCAATGTTATATTATTGACTATAATCAACGTACATATTAATTATAAGTAAAATGTTATGGAATACATAAATAAATATTTATTATATTCATCTTATCTAATGTACTTATTATGGTACATTTGTATCATACATTCTAAATACACATCCCCATACAATGAATGTTCATCTCCGTATCCAATACATGTATCATTCGATACATTGATATTAATGATAAGTACATTCTTGTTTTCCTATAAATAGGAGTTTAGTTTTGTTGTAAATACAACAGAAGAACGGTGATAAGAACAATGATATAACAGTGAGATACTGAAAATAAAATTCTCTCCTCTGACTTTTCTCTACAATCTCTGGTGTCTGATTTTTTATACTCAATCTCTCTATTCTCTCTATTATATATTGGCAACGCAATATTTTACAACATAAAATCATTTATAGTATTATGTAATAATAATATCAATTATACTTATCTTGACTTTAATCACATATTATATCATTAATAAATAGAATATTAAATAATAGGCAAATAGTTGATGAAATAGTGATAATGTTATCTTGATAATTCATTATCACTTATAAAGTTAAAAATTATTTATAATATACTAATTAGCACAATATTAGTGGTTCTTATTAGGTATGGTTATCTAAATTTGTCATAAGTTAATATTATATATTCATAATAAGATGATCATGTTAATTACTAATTATATTAATTATTGCATAATTGTGCAATAATTATTATGTCAATCTTATTATTAATTATGTAACAAGAAATAGTTATGTTCATATGATCACATTCCATATGATTAAGTTTAAATTATGATCACAAATTAACATATGTCAAGCTTTAGAAATACTATAAATAAAATAAACCATCATAGAAGAAAATGAGTATATGTTTAGAGGCATCTATTAAATGACTGTCTACATTTCTATAATAAGTATAGCGAAATGTATAGAAAGTTATGACTATTATGATTGAAAAGGTGTGTGGATACCCATTGTGACTAGAAAATATTTATCATCAAAAAAAAAAAAAAAAAAAAAGTTAACGTGTTTTACAATAGGTAAATAAAATAAAATTGTCCATGAAAGAAGGGAAAAGAATATATTGTTAGAGTGTTCTATTATATGACTCCATCTATATAAGTGATGGCTGTTAAGATTAAAAAGTTCTATAGATACTTAACATGAGAAAAATTCTGTTTATTTCATAAGCTAATCATATTGACAAATCAATAAAAAATATATAACAGGATAGCTCATATTAAATAAGTCAATATTATAAACATACCAAATATGTGCTAAATAAAAAGCTTACTAAGAGTTGACGGACGTTGAAATATGCATTATGACATGGTATCAATTTATGACAAATAAAAAATGGTGGGAAAATTGTCCAAAAAGTCTTAAACCTATTATACTTTTGTCAATTCAATCCTAAACTTTTTAATTTTACTTTTACTTCTTGCCAATTGAGTCCATTCGGTCAATTTTGCCTGAAAATTGTTGATGTGGCCAATTGGCATTGATGTGGTACTTTTTAATAATGTTTTCATAATTTAAAAAAAAATTCTTTTTTCTTTTTACTTTTGTCTTTTTTCTTGGGGGGGGTGGGGGTTAGGGCTAGTGAGGGTTATCGGCCGACCCTCGTCGACCGTGGGTGAGGGTGTCACCGCCCTCACTAAGCAAGGGCCCTAACACCTTCGCTGGCGAAAGCTAGGGCTCGCCTGGAATCAACGAGGGCCGCAATGCCCTCAGGATCTAGCTAGGTGAGGGCTCACTAGCCCTCCCTCACTTTCACTGGCGAGGGTCGACTAGCTCTCGCCTGTGGTTGGCGAGGGCCGCCAGCCCTCGACTATGGCTGATGAGGGCCAACTAGCAACCCTCGATAGCCCTAATCCCAACACCCCCAAAAAAAGAGATGAGTAAAAAAAGAAAAAAATAAAAATTATTAAACAACACCAGCCATCGACATCAGTAATTTCTTTGCCGAATGGACTGAATTGGCAAGAAGTAAAAATGTTTAAGACTAAATTAACAAAATTAAAAGGTTTAAGATGAATTGGCACAAATGCAATAAATTTAAGATTTTTGGACAATTTTCCCAAAAAGGGATTAAAAAAAATTATGTACCATGATAGTACATGTTTAACAAATAATGATATGATCATCAACAAAATCTTTGAGAAATAAGATGCTTACTAGGAGATAAATGACGTAGAAATAACTGTAAAATGTGACAACATATATTTGCCAAAGTAATGGGATTAATAGAAAAATTATCCATTGTCACAAAAGAAGTACTCCATGAAAAGCCTACAGGACGAAAATAATATTTGCACATACATCATAAATAATTTGAAAGCCACATTGGCGAATTGACGGTGTTAACTAACGCTCGACAACAAAGGGCTCTGATACCAATGAATGGACCTAGACTTAGAACCAGGGAAGGAGAGTAAATTTCCAGCAGGTATGCATCCCACATTGGGCGAACAACTCTCGTTCAAGCCCTTCAGGGACAGCCTTTTAGCAAGAAACCACTCGCCCTTTAGTTCAGAGCCTAGAGACACCCAATGATGCCAGGATGGAAACGTTTCTAATCTATCCAAGCTGCATTTCTCGAAGGATCCTACCAGGCTGGAGAAGAGGAGAGGTTTAGAAAGACATAGAGGATTTTCACAAAGCACACTCTTTACTTAGGGGACTCTGCCCAAAACGATACAACAACGATGCCTTATATAGGCAAATAAAGGTAAACAAGGACACACGGGGACCAACTCACGGGTCCAAAAACAAACAAAGAGGCGCCGAAAGCCTCGGGAGGGAATTATTCGCACACTATGAACAAGAACCGTGCGTGAACAGTACATTCCTAGCCTAGTGCTACGGTAAAAGTGAACGAGTACTTTGCTACGGTGAAATTGTACGGACTCAACGGTCTCGTCCGTCACGGGCATTGTAGCTGCGGGATCGAGTCCGAGTCATCCGAGCTGTCTTGTAGGAGATGTGCTTCATATTTTCTTTGGAGGGCTTCAAGGTCTTGTGGCGACAGAATTTGGTTTAGCCTTCCGGATAAGGATGCTTGGTGAGCCCAATGGGAGGCTTCTTCTGCTGCCCAGTCTGTGTTTTCATCAGTAGTATTGTCAGGAAAGCTTGGCTGAGGCCAGTTGGAGGGCTGTGCATAGTAGGCTGGGTCCATATGTTGGGATGAGGACGAAGGTCCTTGTTCGTAGGGATTCTGGGACAAAGGACCTCCAAAACGTGCATAAGGGTCTTGGGTAGACTGGACAATGTCACATTCGCTTGTCATTTCGTGGTCTTGGGTTGATGAAGCTTGTTGGTATTGGTGAGTGCTTCCTTGGCTTACGGTGCTAGGTCATAATGATCCCACGTAGTAGGTCCATTATTCCGGATATGTTCGGGGATGGTTTTGTTTTCTGGCGAGAGGATTCTCTCCGGAGTTCTCGATATTTGTTTTCACAATATCTAACGAGATCTTGGATAAGATTTGTGAATCCGGGCTTCTCGGTTGTTCGAGTGAGGTTTATAGGATGTGGTTCCTATTTCAAGTGGTGCATCGAGAATACAGCCATTATTTCTAAAGAAATTCCATGGACGTCGAAAAACGGGATGGTGTGAACTTCGAGGATTTGGTGTCATGGTTCGAGTTCTCTTTCTAAGTCCTGTTTCCAACATGTAGGATGATAGAACCGGTTTAGAAAATTTAAAAGATTTCTATCGCATTCCTTTTCGATGTTTCTTCCGAGCATGAATATCCCGGTGAGATTGGCAATGAATCTTCGGTGGGAATTTCAATGGCTATTAAGTACTTATTGGTTAAGTACCATAATAGCGTTTTGAGCCGATCGGGAAATCATCTTCTTTCCGGACAAGGGGATGAATAAAAGGATAATTCAAATTTAACCCGAAAGGATAAAGAATCGAACCTCCATTGAATCGAAAAGGTCGTGTAGCATTGCCACATGAGGGTCTCCATGTTTTTTGAAGACTGTCATTCTGGATTTCTTGAATGATTTCTTCGGGATATCTACGGGTTGGCGAGTCCTTTATTTTCTCTATTTTGTATTTGACACCATAATTGAGCATATGAAAGGCAGGCCTCTTGATGTACATGTTGATCTCAGCTGGTGCTTTGGGTCTTGACAAAAAGTCAGCAAGGACATTTTTCTTTCCACGAATGTGTGTGGTTTCAAACGAGTATTTTGAAAACCATTCAGCCCATCGAAGCAGTTGAGGGTTTGGAATCTGTTTTTGTTTAAACTTGGTCATGGGGAAAAGATGCCATGTCTAGTTCGACCAAGAAGTGATGGCCGATGAGATGAAATTCAAACCTTTTGATCCCATTTTTGACTGCTAGGATTTCTTTGAAAGTGGAATGGTAGTGCATTTCAGCTTAGGAAAACTTTCCACTTTTGTGAGCACAAACGAGTCTCTTACCATCGATTTCTTCAAACAGGGACTGCTGCCCAAAGTATTCATCACCGGCGTCGGTTTGGAGAATTCTTTTACTGTTGATGGTATACGTAACGGTGGGAGAGTGCATTATCTCCTTAAGCTCAGCGACAGCTTTAGTCTGGATTTTTCCCCAAGGCTGGGAGTTCTTTTTCAGCATGGATTGCAAAGGGATTAGTAGCTTTGCAATGTATGGGACAAAAACCCTGAGATAATTAATTATCCCAAGAAATTGCTGAACTTGTTTTGTTGTGAAGTTATCTTGGGAAACTTCAGTTCTTGTGCAATGTGTGGCCCTGGGTAGTATGTACCCTTGTTGAGATGCATACCCCGAAATTCTATTTACCCTGGGCAATATTCATCTTTCTCGAGAGAGCATAATGCCATGGCTTCTTACGATTTCGCAAATTTTTCAAGGAGTTGACGGTGGCTCGCTCATCATCGGGCCGTAGAAAGCGAGAATATCATCGATATATACTTCTTTGCGAGTGGACAAGATAGGTTGGAAAATGCGACACATGGCCTTTTGGAAAAGGGATGGGGCAACTTTTAAGCCAAAAGGAAGGACTTTCCACCGAAAGTGTTGGTTCGGGATACGAACCCCTGTTTTGGCTCTGTCTTCGGGGGTGGATGCCCAGTTGCCAAAATCCGGCTTTGAGGTCGAATTTGGAATAGATATGGGCCTTTGATAGACCACTAAAGAGAGAATCTCTAGATGGTAAAGGGAACTTGTCATCTTGGAGAAAAGATTAAGAGGTTGGTAATTAATTACCAATCTCATTTTCCTCTGTTTTGCTCAGCTCGCTTATTGACATAAAAGGCTTCACAAGCCCATTGAGAATTAGAAACCTCAATAAGGCCTTGTTGCAATAACTCTGAGCATTCTCTTTGAGCTAAAGCCAAGTGTTCTGGCTTCATTCCCGCATGACTCGCCTTTGTTGGATTGATGTCTTCATTTTTTTTGAAGGGGAGACGAACAAAGAATTCTGGATTTTCCCATAGAGGATGAGAACATTTTTGTGCGACCCGAGTGGGATTGAACGAGGAATCTAACAACCTTTGCATGATTGGATCTAACAAACTCATCGGATGGAAAAGAGTCTACGAATATCAACGAACTCGAGAGAATTGGTTTTGTATCTAAGACCCTTTCCGGGAATGATACGGAGTTGAGAGATCGAGTCATGATGTCCCACCCAATTAGCAAATCTTTATTGGGAAGGTTTGACCCAAAGATTTTTGCCTTTATGGAGCACTGGGGGAAGAACTGGACAGTAACTGGAGTGGTTCTGACACTTGTGGAGAAAGTATCTCCTGAAGCGGAGTTGAAATATCGGACATGAGGAGTCCAATATTCTTCAGGCAGAACTTTAGTGTCCAGAATGGAGCAACTTGCTCCAGTATCAATGAGAGCAATGACATTGATAGGTTTGGCGTACTTTGAAGTGAAGATTTTTTTACGGGGAAATGAGGGCGGTGAGTTTGACTTGAAAATATGTCGGGATTTGGTTACGAAGATGTAGGAGAGATGTGAAAAATGTCTTGATTTCGAGTCGACAGTCTCACTTTGGAAGTTTGGTAAGTGGGGATGACACAAAGAGTACGCTCGTTGGTTCTTCATCAGCAGAGAATAAGGATTCAATGTCATCATTTTCAAGAGACATACCTGTTTCATTTTCAATCAGATGGTTCTGACCTTTTTGTGCTTGAGGACAGTTTTTGGCAAAATGTCCTTTCTTGTTGCAAATGTAGCAACGGCTTGATTTCTTATGGCCTGTGTGATCTTTCCTTTTTCGCAGGTATCGCCATTTCTTCTTTTTCCGGAAGTGCTTGGAGCCATGTTTGGATTTTTTACTTGAGTACTTCTTGAAGTGCTTTTTCTTCCGGGAGTAATGGCCACAAGTACCATCACAATCCTGTTTGGAGCATTTGATCTTTAACTTCTGATGGGAGCGGGTGATTCAAGACGCTTGTCATCGTGATGTAAGTTTGGACCATTCGACGCTTTAAGCATAATTCTTCAAGGCATAAATGGACTTCTTCTTTGAAGTTCTCCCATGGCAACGTCTTGTATCCTTCTTTGTTTTCCAAAGAAAGATCTTTCAACCATCCGTGATAACTCCTTAGGAATAGAGGTGATGAAGACATGCTTTAAGTTTGGATCTCGCGCCAATCGATAGAAGAGTGAAGCATCAATCGATAATGCTTATCAAGATGCCTTTTTCGAAGAGAAAAAGCATCTTCTTTCGAAGAATTCTCTTCTTTTTAGCTCTTTGAGATCTCGGGAGTTCCCACAAAAGTGTGATATAGGTAAGTCAAGGCATGGCTGAAATTTGGTGATAACGAAACGTAAGTCGGTCTTGTTACGTGAGTCCTTGCCACCAAAATTTAAGGCTTCTGTGAACCTTGTAACAAAATTGTAAAGGACATCATTCATATCATGGTTGGTAATGGATTGTGTACTCAACCAAGTATGGAATTCTTCAAGTCTTTCGGCCATTTTGGATAAGGAATATCATCAATGGAGAAGAATTGTTTTGATGCCATAGACACATGTCCGACGGAATCATTTCGGTCGGATTACTTGTCTGTCCAAACTCGGATCGGCATAATCGATTCCATTTCATAAACGGAGGAGTATCGCCATGAATATATGCGAAGTTGGTGGAACGTTTTGAGGAGAATCGATTGTTTGGTCCGAAAAGGAAGAATAAGAGGAAGAAAGAGAAAGCGAATCGATGTAGTATCGGAAGATTGTTCGTGGGCATAATGTGTGGGCTGGTGGATTAGGCTCGGGCTTTTGGGTAATAGGATCGCTTGTTTACTCGGATCCTTCAAAAGGATTCTAATGGGTTGGATAACATCATCCAGTCCGGCCTTTCTCTTATAACCACTGAGCTTGATTCTCTTGGTGGTTGTTTCTCCTTGCCTTTTTCTTTTTTCAAAGCTTTGAGACGTTCTCTTATATCGATTCCCCTTCGGAAGTATCTTGTGGAATGTTAGCAAAAACGGATGCTGTGGAACTGGGGGTACATACCCAATTTGAACGGGGAGGTGCTAAGGGGTCGAAAGGTCCGAACCTTCCTTCTTCAAGAAGTTGAATCGCTTCTTGAGTTTGTCTATTTACGGCTTTGGACTTTCAAGATAATGGTACCCAGTTTGTTGTCCTCGATTCCGGGGCATGAAGCCTTTTCTGGAATCCAGAAAGTATCTTCTTGGTACTTTCATCGTATCTTTGGAGATCATGTTGCACATTTCCAATCTTGGAATCAATAGCCTTGAAGGCATTGTTCTGTGCCAACAGAGTCTCAGATTGCCAGTTTAGAACGGCCTCGGCGGGGAGTTTTCTTTCGTCTTCCATGTTCGTCCACGTCGTAGGAGTAGATATTTTAGGAATATGACGATATCTACCATGTGGATCAATAAACTCTTCTAGCGAGGGAATGAGAGTTTAGAGTTTTCCTTAACAAGAGGAGGAAATTCGGTATCTTGGAACATGGCAATAGAAGAAGTGGGTGGTGTTTCTTTGGAATTTCAAGGGGGTAAGAGTGTTTCTTAGCCCATTTGAGGATTGGCTTATAGAATGGAGAGAGAGCTTGCTTTTTCCGGGAGGAGATGGTGGAGGTGATTTTGGTGGTTCGCGATGTTCGGGATGTAGTCTTGGACTCGGTGGTGGAGGAGGTGCATAAGATACCATGAATTGGTATTTATCACACTCACCAAGAGTATCTATGGAGGAATCTCCGTCCAGGTACCTTTGGTATATCTTGTCCTTGGTCTTTTTCCGTCGTGGAGGAGATCTCGCATGAGGATCTACCTCGTCGGGGAATTTATACAAAGTAGGAACATTGGCAAAAGGGATCCCAAAAACAATGACCATGATTGTCTTTATAGTAATGAACAGGTTGTCCATTACTATTAAAGTGTTGAACATGCCTTTTTGGATCTGGTTCGGAAATGGCTTCTGGAACACATGGTTCGATCATGAAGATGGTCTGGAAGATGGAAGGACTTTCTTCCTTTTCCTTGCCAAATTTGATGGAAACAGTTCCATCTTTTTTCCGTAGGAATTCCGAGTCCGTGGATTTGGAACGGCTTGTTATCTTTGGTGTAGCTTTTCATAGTTGGTAATCCAAGTATCGGAAGTAGCTTGGCCAACGTATCCTTCGGGATCATGCTGGGAACATGGATGCAGGACGCCTGGTCATTCTGCATGGAGATGAACAACGCATCTTCATTACCATTGTTGAAGTTGAGGTCGAGGGCATGATTCTGCACTCGATAAACCATTTGGTAATGGAGGGTTGCAGCTACAGATTCTGCAGTTTGTGGTGCTCCAAAGTGAGTGGACTTGGACTTTCGAAAGGAAAGAAGTTGGGGATCCGAAAGAGCTATGTTGAAATTTGGATACAAAGTCACAAAGATGTTCGGCATTCGAGTGGTACCAAGCAGTACCAATGCAAGCATCTGGTATTAAAAACCAGTATCCAATAAAGCGATTCTTGCTACTACTTGGTAAACCTTTTCGTCCATGAAAAGTAAGAGCAAGACGAATGACTCCATAGTGGACATGAGAATATCCTGTTGGACCCATTGTATGGGAAATTGCGGAGGGATCGGAGAGTAACAAAGTACTCTTTTTTCATTGCGGGAATAGGGTCTTGATCGAATTTCGAGGACTGGACGTATTCTTTTACTTGCTTTGGGGATTGGTGAATCAATGTCGAATGGAACGGATGGGAGAGAAAGATGAAGTGGGTTTAGCAAAAGCCGAGTAGGGGTTCATGAGAGGAAGTTTGGGTTTCGAGATTTTGGTTTCATCACTAAGAGAGACTTCATAAAGGTAATCTATCTTAGAAGCATTGGAAACACGAAACTCAGAGAGTGCTGAGGAAGAAGAGGGAGCAAGAGGGATGGGTGCTTCGAGAATCTCTGGTTCTGTCATGGTGTGTAAAGGTCTTCTCAGCACTGGATTCACCTATCAAGCGCATGGAATGGATAATACTAAAAACGAGAACCAGAGATTCTCGAAGATGGTAATGAGAAGACCTTTACACACCATGACAGAACCAGAGAATGTCCTTGCTGACTTTTTGAAACCACACATATTCCTGGGAAAAAGAATGTCCTTGCTGACTTTTTGTCAAGACCCAAAGCACCAGTTGAGATCAACATGTACATCAAAAGGCCTGCCTTTCATAGGCTCAATTATGGTGTCAAATACAAAATAGAGAAGATAAAGGACTCACCAACCCAGAGATATCCCGAAGAAATCATTCAGCAAATCCAGAATGACAGTCTTACTGAAAACATGGAGACCCTCATGTGGCAATGCCACACAGACCTTTTCAGATTCAATGGAGGTTCGATTCTTTATCCTTTCGGGTTAAATTTGAATTATCCTTTTATTCATCCCCTTGTCTGGAAAGAAGATGATTTCCCTGATCAGCTCAAAACGCTATTATGGTACTTAACCAATAAGTACTTGATAGCCATTGAAATTCCCACCAGAAGATTCATTGCCAATCTTACCAGGATATTCATGCTCGGAAGAAACATCGAAAAGGAATGCGATAGGAATCTTTTAAATTTTCTAAAGCGGTTCTATCATCCTACATGTTGGAAACAGGACTTAGAAAGAGAACCGAGAACCATGACACCAAATCCCGAAGTTCACACCATCCCTGTTTTTCGGACGTCCATGGAATTTCTTTAGAAATAATGGCTGTATTCTCGATGCACCACTTGAAATAGGAACCACATCCTATAAACCTCACTCGAACAACCGAGAAGCCCGGATTCACAAATCTTATCCAAGATCTGTTAGATATTGTGAAAACAAATATCGAGAACTCCAGAGAATCCTCTGCCAGGAAAACAAAACCATCCCTGAACATATCTGGAATAATGGACCCACTACGTGGGATCATTATGACTTAGCACCAGAGGCCAAGGAAGCACTCAGTCAATACCAACAAGCTGCATCATCCCAGGATCATGAAATGACAAGCGAAGGCGACATTGTCCGATCTACTCAAGACCCCTATGCACGTTTTGGAGGTCCTTTGTCCTGAATCCCTACGAACGGGGACCGTCGTCCTCATCCCAACATATGGACCGACCTACTATGCACGGCCCTCCAACTGGCCTCAGCCAAGCTTTCCTGACAATACTACTGATGAAAACACAGACTGGGCAGCAGAAGAAGCCTCCCATTGGGCTCACCAAGCATCCTTATCCGGAAGGCTAAACCAAATTCTGTCGCCACAAGACCTTGAAGCCCTCCAGCAAAAATATGAAGCACATCTCCTACAAGACAGCTCGGATGACTCGGACTCGGTCTGCGGCTACAATGCCCGTGACGGACGAGACCGTTGAGTCCGTACAATTTCTCACCGTAGCAAAATCATCGTTCACTTTTACTGTAGCACTAGGCTAGGGAATGTCATCATTCACGCGATGCGGTTCTGCATTCATATTGTGCGAATAATTCCCTCCCGGAGGCTTTCGGCGCCTCTGAGGCTTTCGGCGCCTCTGTTTGCTTTTTGGACCCGTGAGTTGGTCCCTGTGTGTCCTTGTTTACCTTTTCTTGGCCTATATAAGGCATCGTTGTTGTATCTAAGACCCTTTCCAGGAATGATACGTAGTTGAGAGATCTGAGTCATGATGTCCCACCCAATTAGCAAATCTTTATTGGGAAGGTTTGACCCAAAGATTTTTGCCTTTATGGAGCACAGGGGAAGAACGGGACGAATCGGAGTGGTTTCGACACTTGTGGAGAAAGTATCTCTGAAGCGGAGTTGAAATATCGGACATGAGGAGTCCAATATTCTGAGGCGAGAACTTTAGTGTCCGAGAATGGAGCAACTTGCTCAAAGTATCAATGAGAGCAATGACATTGATAGGTTTGGCGTACTTTGAAGTGAAGATTTTTACGGGAAATGAGGGCGGTGAGTTTGACTTGAAAATATGTCGGGATTTGGTTACGAAGATGTAGGAGAGATGTGAAAAATGTCTTGATTCGAGTCGACCCGGTCTCTTTGGAAGTTTGGTAAGTGGGGATGACACAAAGAGTACATTCGTTGGTTCTTCATCGAGAGAATAAGGATTCAATGTCATCATTTTCAAGAGACATACCTGTTTCATTTTCAATCAGATGGTTCTGACCTTTTTGTGCTTGAGGACAGTTTTTGGCAAAATGTCCTTTCTTGTTGCAAATGTAGCAACGGCTTGATTTCTTATGGCCTGTGTGATCTTTCCTTTTTCGCAGGTATCGCCATTTCTTCTTTTTCCGGAAGTGCTTGGAGCCATGTTTGGATTTTTTACTTGAGTACTTCTTGAAGTGCTTTTTCTTCCGGGAGTAATGGCCACAAGTACCATCACAATCCTGTTTGGAGCATTTGATCTTTAACTTCTGATGGGAGCAGGCTGATTCAAGACGCTTGTCATCGTGATGTAAGTTTGGACCATTCGACGCTTTAAGCATAATTCTTCAAGGCATAAATGGACTTCTTCTTTGAAGTTCTCCCATGGCAACGTCTTGTATCCTTCTTTGTTTTCCAAAGAAAGATCTTTCAACCATCCGTGATAACTCCTTAGGAATAGAGGTGATGAAGACATGCTTTAAGTTTGGATGCGCCAATCGATAGAAGAGTGAAGCATCAATCGATAATGCTTATCAAGATGCCTTTTAAGAGAAAAAGCATCTTCTTTCGAAGAATTCTCTTCTTTTTAGCTCTTTGAGATCTCAGGGAGTTCCCACAAAAGTGTGATATAGGTAAGTCAAGGCATGGCTGAAATTTGGTGATAACGTAAACGTAAGTTCTGGTCTTGTTCTCGTGAGTCCTTGCCACCAAAATTTAAGGCTTCCGTGAACCTTGTAACAAAATTGTAAAGGACATCATTCATATCATGGTTGGTAATGGATTGTGTACTCAACCAAGTATGGAATTCTTCAAGTCTTTCTTTCGGCCATTTTGGATAAGGAATATCATCAATGGAGAAGAATTGTTTTGATGCCATAGACACATGTCCGACGGAATCATTTCGGTCGGATTACTTGTCTGTCCAAACTACGGATCGGCATAATCGATTCCATTTCATAACTGGAGGAGTATCGGCCATGAATATATGCGAAGTTGGTGGAACGTTTTGAGGAGAATCGATTGTTTGGTCCGAAAAGGAAGAATAAGAGGAAGAAAGAGAAACTGAATCTGATGTAGTATCAGAAGATTGTTCTGTGGGCATAATGTGTGGAACTGGTGGATTAGGCTCAGGCTTTTGGGTAATAGGATCAGCTTGTTTACTCAGATCCTTCAAAAAGGATTCTAATGGGTTGGATAACATCATCCAGTCCGGCCTTTCTCTTATAACCACCGAGCTTGATTCTCTTGGTGGTTGTTTCTCCTTGCCTTTTCTTTTTCAAAGCTTTGAGACGTTCTCTTATATCGATTCCCTTCGGAAGTATCTTGTGGAATGTTAGCAAAAACGGATGCTGTGGGCGGGGGTACATACCCAATTTGAACAGGAGGTGCTAAGGGGTCGAAAGGTCGAACCTTCCTTCTTCAAGAAGTTGAATCGCTTCTTGAGTTTGTCTATTTACGGCTTTGGACTTTCAAGATAATGGTACCCAAGTCGTTGTCCCGATTCCGGGGCATGAAGCCTTTTCGGAATCCGGAAAGTATCTTCTTGGTACTTTCATCGTATCTTTGGAGATCATGTTGCACATTTCCAATCTTGGAATCAATAGCCTTGAAGGCATTGTTCTGTGCCAACAGAGTCTCAGATTGCCAGTTTAGAACGGCCTCAGCAGCAGGAGTTTTCTTCTGTCTTCCATGTTCGTCCACGTCTGTAGGAGTAGATATTTTAGGAATATGACGATATCTACCATGTGGATCAATAAACTCTTCTGTAGCAGGGAATGAGAGTTTAGAGTTTTCCTTAACAAGAGGAGGAAATTCAGTATCTTGGAACATGGCAATAGAAGAAGTGGGTGGTGTTTCTGCTGGAATTTCAAGGAGGTAAGAGTGTTTCTTAGCCCATTTGAGGATTGGCTTATAGAATGGAGAGAGAGCTTGCTTTTTCGGGGAGGAGATGGTGGAGGTGATTTTGGTGGTTCTGGCGATGTTCGGGATGTAGTACTGGACTCTGGTGGTGGAGGAGGTGCATAAGATACCATGAATTGGTATTTATCACACTCACCAAGAGTATCTATGGAGGAATCTCCGTCCAGGTACCTTTGGTATATCTTGTCCTTGGTCTTTTTCCGTCGTGGAGGAGATCTCGCATGAGGATCTACCTCGTCGGGGAATTTATACAGTAGGAACATTGGCAAAAGGGATCCCAAAAACAATGACCATGATTGTCTTTATAGTAATGAACAAAGGTTGTCCATTACTATTAAAGTGTTGAACATGCCTTTTTGGATCCGGTTCGGAAATGGCTTCGGAACACATGGTTCGATCATGAAGATGGTCCGGAAGATGGAAGGACTTTCTTCCTTTTCCTTGCCAAATTTGATGGAAACAGTTCCATCTTTTTCCGTAGGAATTCCGAGTCGTTAATTTGGAACGGCTTGTTATCTTTGGTGTAGCTTTTCATAGTTGGTAATCCAAGTATCGGAAGTAGCTTGGCCAACGTATCCTTCGGGATCTGCTGGGAACATGGATGCGGGGCATTTGGTCCGCATGGAGATGAACAACGCATCTTCATTACCATTGTTGAAGTTGAGGTCGAGGGCATGATTCTGCACTCGATAAACCATTTGGTAATGGAGGGTTGCAGCTACAGATTCTGCAGTTTGTGGTGCTCCAGTGAGCTGGACTTGGACTTTCAGAAAGGAAAGAAGTTGGGGATCTGAAAGAGCTATGTTGAAATTTGGATACAAAGTCACAAAGACATTAGGCATTCGAGTGGTCGAACAGCACCAATGCAAGCATCTTTGGTATTGTAAAAACACAGTATCCAATAAAGCGATTCTTGCTACTACTGGTAAACCTTTTCGTCCATGAAAAGTAAGAGCAAGACGAACAGCTCCATAGTGGACATGAGAATATCCCTGTTGGACCCATTGTCTGGGAAATTCTGGAGGGATCTGGAGAGTAACAAAGTACTCTTTTTCTGTTGCAGGAATAGGGTGCTGATCGAATTTCGAGGACTGGACGTATTCTTTTACTTGCTTTGGGGATTGGTGAATCAGCTGTCGAATGGAACGGATGGGAGAGAAAGATGAAGTGGGTTTAGCAAAAGCTGAGTAGGGGTTCATGAGAGGAAGTTTGGGTTTCGAGATTTTGGTTTCATCACTAAGAGAGACTTCATAAAGATAATCTATCTTAGAAGCATTGGAAACACGAAACTCGAGAGAGTCTTTGAAGAAGAAGAGGGAGCAAGAGAGATGGGTGCTTCGAGAATCTCTCGGTTCTCGTCATGGTGTGTAAAGGTCTTCTCAGCACTGGATTCACCTATCAAGCGCATGGAATGGATAATACTAAAAACGAAACCGTGGCTCTGATACTAAAAACGAAAACAGAACCAGAGATTCTCAAAGCACCCATCCCTCTTGCTCCCTCTTCTTCCTCAGCACTCTCTGAGTTTCGTGTTTCCAATGCTTCTAAGATAGATTACCTTTATGAAGTCTCTCTTAGTGATGAAACCAAAATCTCAGAAACCCAGCTTCCTCTCATGAACCCCTACTCAGCTTTTGCTAAACCCACTTCATCTTTCTCTCCCATCCGTTCCATTCGACAGCTGATTCACCAATCCCCAAAGCAAGTAAAAGAATACGTCCAAGTCCTCGAAATTCGATCAAGCACCCTATTCCCGCAATGAAAAAGAGTACTTTGTTACTCTCCAGATCCCCCGAATTTCCCCAGACAATGGGTCCAACAGGATATTCTCATGTCCACTATGGAGTCGTTTCGTCTTGCTCTTATTTTTCATGGACGAAAAGGTTTACCAAGTAGTAGCAAGAATCGCTTTATTGGATACGTGGTTTTACAATACCAAAGATGCTTGCATTGGTATTCGAGACCACTCGAATGCGGAACGATCTTTGTGACTTTGTATCCAAATTTCAACATAGCTCTTTCAGATCCCCAACTTCTTTCCTTTTCGAAAGTCCAAGTCCACTCACTGAGCACCACAAACCGAGAACCGTAGCCGCAACCCTCCATTACCAAATGGTTTATCGAGTGCAGAATCATGCCCTCGACCTCAACTTCAACAATGGTAATGAAGATGCGTTGTTCATCTCCATGCAGAATGACCAGGCGTCCTGCATCCATGTTCCCAGACAGATCCCGAAGGATACGTTGGCCAAGCTACTTCCAGATACTTGGATTACCAACTATGAAAAGCTACACCAAAGATAACAAGCCGTTCAAGTCCACGAGACTCGGAATTCCTACGGAAAAAAAGATGGAACTGTTTCCATCAAATTTGGCAAGGAAAAGGAAGAAAGTCCTTCCATCTTCCAGACCATCTTCATGATCGAACCATGTGTTCCAGAAGCCATTTCCGAACCAGATCCAAAAAGGCATGTTCAACACTTTAATAGTAATGGACAACCTGTTCATTACTATAAAGACAATCATGGTCATTGTTTTTGGGATCCCTTTGCCAATGTTCCTATTGTATAAATTCCCCGACGAGGTAGATCCTCATGCGAGATCTCCTCCACGACGGAAAAAGACCAAGGACAAGATATACCAAAGGTACCTGGACGGAGATTCCTCCATAGATACTCTTGGTGAGTGTGATAAATACCAATTCATGGTATCTTATGCACCTCCTCCACCACCGAGTCGACTACATCCCGAACATCGCGTAACCACCAAAATCACCTCCACCATCTCCCCCAGGAAAAAGCAAGCTCTCTCTCCATTCTATAAGCCAATCCTCAAATGGGCTAAGAAACACTCTTACCCCCTTGAAATCCCAACAGAAACACCACCCACTTCTTCTATTGCCATGTTCCAAGATACTGAATTTCCTCCTCTTGTTAAGGAAAACTCTAAACTCTCATTCCCTGCTACAGAAGAGTTTATTGATCCACATGGTAGATATCGTCATATTCCTAAAATATCTACTCCTACAGACGTGGACGAACATGGAAGACAGAAGAAAACTCCCTGCTGCTGAAGCCGTTCTAAACTGGCAATCTGAGACTCTGTTGGCACAGAACAATGCCTTCAAGGCTATTGATTCCAAGATTGGAAATGTGCAACATGATCTCCAAAGATACGATGAAAGTACCAAGAAGATACTTTCTGGATTCCAGAAAAGGCTTCATGCCCTGGAATCAGGACAACAGCTTGGGTACCATTATCTTGAAAGTCCAAAGCCAGAAATAGACAAACTCAAGAAGCAGATTCAACTTCTTGAAGAAGGAAGGTTCAGACCTTTCGACCCCTTAGCACCTCCTGTTCAAATTGGGTATGTACCCCCAGTTCCACAGGCATCTGTTTTTGCTAACATTCCACAAGATACTTCCAGAAGGGAATCAGATATAAGAGAACGTCTCAAAGCTTTGAAAAAAGAAAAAGGCAAGGAGAAACAACCACCAAGAGAATCAAGCTCAGTGGTTATAAGAGAAAGGCCAGACCAGATGATGTTATCCAACCCATTAGAATCCTTTTTGAAGGATCTGAGTAAACAAGCCGATCCTATTACCCAAAAGCTCGAGCCTAATCCACCGTTCCACACATTATGCCCCTGAGAACAATCTTCGATACTACATCGATTTCTCTTTCTTCCTCTTATTCTTCCTTTTCGGACCAAACAAGTCGATTCTCCTCAAAACGTTCCACCAACTTCGCATATATTCATGGCTGATACTCCTCCAGATTATGAAATGGAATCAGATTATGCTGATCCAGAGTTTGGACAGACAAGTAATCCGACCAGAAATGATTCCGTCAGACATGTGTCTATGGCATCAAAACAATTCTTCTCCATTGATGATATTCCTTATCCAAAATGGCCAGAAAGACTTGAAGAATTCCATACTTGGTTGAGTACACAATCCATTACCAACCATGATATGAATGATGTCCTTTACAATTTTGTTACAAGGTTCACAGGAAGCCTTAAATTTTGGTGGCAAGGACTCACGTAACAAGACCACTTACGTTTCGTTATCACCAAATTTCAGCCATGCCTTGACTTACCTATATCACACTTTTGTGGGAACTCCAGGAGATCTCAAAGAGCTAAAAAGAAGAGAATTCTTCGAAAGAAGATCTTTGTTCTCTTCGAAAAGGCATCTTGATAAGCATTATCGATTGATGCTTCAGCTCTTCTATCGATTGGCGCGCAGATCCAAACTTAAAGCATGTCTTCATCACCTCTATTCCTAAGGAGTTATCACAGATGGTTGAAAGATCTTTCTTTGGAAAACAAAGAAGGATACAAGACGTTGCCATGGGAGAACTTCAAAGAAGAAGTCCATTTATGCCTTGAAGAATTATGCTTAAAGCGTCGAATGGTCCAAACTTACATCACGAGATGACAAGCGTCTTGAATCGCCCTGCTCCCATCGAAGTTAAAGATCAAATGCTCCAAACAGATTGTGATGGTACTTGTGGCCATTACTCCCAGGAAGAAAAAGCACTTCAAGAAGTACTCAAGTAAAAAATCCAAACATGGCTCCAAGCACTTCCTAGGAAAAAGAAGAAATGGCGATACTGCGAAAAGGAAAGATCACACAGGCCATAAGAAATCAAGCCGTTGCTACATTTGCAACAAGAAAGGACATTTTGCCAAAACTGTCCTCAAGCACAAAAAGGTCGAACCATCGATTGAAAATGAAACAGGTATGTCTCTTGAAAATGATGACATTGAATCCTTATTCTCTGCTGATGAAGAACCAACAGAACAGACTCTTTGTGTCATCCCCACTTACCAAACTTCCAGTGAGACTGGGTCAGACTCAGAATCTGAAGACATTTTTCACATCTCTCCTACATCTTCAGAACCAAATCCTGACATATTTTCAAGTCAAACTCACTGCCCTCATTTCCCTGTAAAAATCTTCACTTCAAAGTACGCCAAACCTATCAATGTCATTGCTCTCATTGATACTGGAGCAAGTTGCTCCATTCTGGACACTAAAGTTCTGCCTGAAGAATATTGGACTCCTCATGTCCGATATTTCAACTCCGCTTCAGGAGATACTTTCTCCACAAGTGTCAGAACCACTCCGCCATCGTCCGTTCTTCCCCAGTGCTCCATAAAGGCAAAAATCTTTGGGTCAAACCTTCCCAATAAAGATTTGCTAATTGGGTGGGACATCATGACTCGATCTCTCAACTCCGTATCATTCCGGAAAGGGTCTTAGATACAAAAACCAATTCTCTGAGTTCGTTGATATTCAGAGACTCTTTTCCATCCAGATGAGTTTGTTAGATCCAATCATGCAAAGGTTGTTAGATTCCTTCAATCCCACTCGAATTCCGCACAAAAATGTTCTCATCCTCTATGGGAAAATCAGAATTCTTTGTTCGTCTCCCCTTCAAAAAAAATGAAGACATCAATCCAACAAAGGCGAGTCATGCGGGAATGAAGCCGTAACACTTGGCTTTAGCTCAAAGAGAATGCTCGAGTTATTGCAACAAGGCCTTATTGAGGTTTCTAATTCTCAATGGGCTTGTGAAGCCTTTTATGTCAATAAGCGAGCCGAGCAAAACGAGAGGAAAATGAGATTGGTAATTAATTACCAACCTCTTAATCTTTTTCTCCAAGATGACAAGTTCCCTTTACCATCTAGAGATTCTCTCTTTAGTGGTCTATCAAAGGCCCATATCTATTCCAAATTCGACCTCAAAGCCGGATTTTGGCAACTGGGCATCCACCCTGAAGACAGAGCCAAAACAGGGTTCTGTATCCCGAACCAACACTTTCAGTGGAAAGTCCTTCCTTTTGGCTTAAAAGTTGCCCCATCCCTTTTCCAAAAGGCCATGTGTCGCATTTTCCAACCTATCTTGTCCACTGCAGCAATATATATCGATGATATTCTGCTCTACAGCCCTGATGAGCAGAGCCACTGTCAACTCCTTGAAAAATTTGCAGAAATCGTAAGAAGCCATGGCATTATGCTCTCTCAGAGAAAGATGAATATTGCCCAGCATGAAATAGAATTTCCGGGTATGCATCTCAACAAGGGTACATACTACCAGGGCCACACATTGCACAAGAACCGCTGAAGTTTCTGAAGATAACTTCACAACAAAACAAGTTCAAGAATTTCTTGGGATAATTAATTATCTCGGGGTTTTTGTCCCACACATTGCAAAGCTACTAATCCCTTTGCAATCCATGCCGAAAAAGAACTCCGGCCTTGGGGAAAATCCGGACTAAAGTCAAGCATCGCCGAGCTTAAGGAGATAATGCAGAATCTCCCACCGTTACGTATACCATCAACGGGCAAAAGAATTCTCCAAACCGACGCCTGATGAATACCGGGCGGCCTGTCCCGTTTGAAGAAATCGATGGTAAGAGACTCGTTTGTGCTCACAAAAGTGGAAAGTTTTCCCAAGTGAAATGCACTACCATTCCACTTTCAAAGAAATCCTAGCAGTCAAAAATGGGATCAAAAGGTTTGAATTTCATCTCATCGGCCATCACTTCTTGGTCGAACTAGACATGGCATCTTTTCCCCAGATGACCAAGTTTAAACAAAAACAGATTCCAAACCCTCAACTGCTTCGATGGGCTGAATGGTTTTCAAAATACTCGTTTGAAACCACACACATTCGTGGAAAGAAAAATGTCCTTGCCGACTTTTTGTCAAGACCCAAAGCACCAGCTGAGATCAACATGTACATCAAGAGGCCTGCCTTTCATATGCTCAATTATGGTGTCAAATACAAAATAGAGAAAATAAAGGACTCGCCAACCCAGAGATATCCCGAAGAAATCATTCAGCAAATCCAGAATGACAGTCTTACTGAAAACATGGAGACCCTCATGTGGCAATGCCACACAGACCTTTTCAGATTCAATGGAGGTTCGATTCTTTATCCTTTCGGGTTAAATTTGAATTATCCTTTTATTCATCCCCTTGTCTGGAAAGAAGATGATTTCCCTGATCAGCTCAAAACGCTATTATGGTACTTAACCAATAAGTACTTAATAGCCATTGAAATTCCCACCAGAAGATTCATTGCCAATCTCACCAGGATATTCATGCTCGGAAGAAACATCGAAAAGGAATGCGATAGAAATCTTTTAAATTTTCTAAACTGGTTCTATCATCCTACATGTTGGAAACAGGACTTAGAAAGAGAACTCAGAACCATGACACCAAATCCTGAAGTTCACACCATCCTGTTTTTTAGACGTCCATGGAATTTCTTTAGAAATAATGGCTGTATTCTCGATGCACCACTTGAAATAGGAACCACATCCTATAAACCTCACTCGAACAACCGAGAAGCCCGGATTCACAAATCTTATCCAAGATCTGTTAGATATTGTGAAAACAAATATCGAGAACTCCAGAGAATCCTCTGCCAGGAAAACAAAACCATCCCTGAACATATCTGGAATAATGGACCTACTACGTGGGATCATTATGACCTAGCACCAGAAGCCAAGGAAGCACTCAGCCAATACCAACAAGCTTCATCAACCCAAGACCACGAAATGACAAGCGAAGGTGACATTGTCCAGTCTACCCAAGACCCTTATGCACGTTTTGGAGGTCCTTTGTCCCAGAATCCCTACGAACAGGGACCTTCGTCCTCATCCCAACATATGGACCCAGACCCTACTATGCACAGCCCTCCAACTGGCCTCGGCCAAGCTTTCCCGACAATACTGCGATGAAAACACAGGGCGGCGAAGAAGCCTCCCATTGGGCTCACCAAGCATCCTTATCAGGAAGGCTAAACCAAATTCGTCGCCACAAGACCTTGAAGCCCTCCAAAGCAAAAATATGAAGCACATCTCCTACAAGACGGCTCGGATGACTCGGACTCGGTCTGCGGCTACAATGCCCGTGACGGACGAGACCGTTGAGTCCGTACAATTTCACCGTAGCAAAGTACTTGTTCACTTTACCGTAGCACTAGGATAGGAATGTACTGCATTCACGCACGGTTCTTCGTTCATAGTGTGCGAATAATTCCCTCCCGGAGGCTTTCGGCGCCTCTGTTTGTTTTTGGACCCGTGAGTTGGTCCCTGTGTGTCCTTGTTTACCTTTATTTGCCTATATAAGGCATCGTTGTTGTATCGTTTTGGGCAGAGTCCCCGGAAGTAAAGAGTGTGCTTTGTGAAAATCCTCTATGTCTTTCTAAACCTCTCCTCTTCTCCAGCCTGGTAGGATCCTTCGAGAAATGCAGCTTGGATAGATTAGAAACGTTTCCATCCTGGCATCATTGGGTGTCTCAGGCTCGAACTAAAGGGCGAGTGGTTTCTTGCTAAAAGGTTTGCCCCCGAAGGGCTTGAACGAGAGTTGTTCGCCCAATGTGGGATGCATACCTGCTGGAAATTTACTCTCCTTCCCTGGTTCTAAGTCTAGGGCTTGAACCAGAGGTTCTAAGGACAGCATTGAGAGGCCTTAATCCTATTGAAAAGTTTAAAACTGAATTGATCACTGTGCAATATATTTAAAACTTTTTGAACAAATATTCCCATTGCATGATCATATTGAAACTCAACTTCACGTGTACACTAAAATTCTGCTACACAATTTCCTTCTTTTGCTAAAGATGAAATTCATATCAGAAATCCTTGGAGCTATGTCATTAGTCATAACTCAACAATCCTCTGGCGACCTAAAACAAAGGAGAAATGCCTCTATTCAGATGCAACGCACATGTAATCTTTATTGGTAAAATATAGAATGTTTTCCATTTCGCATCCGCCGGGAATAACCTTCTCATATTTATTCCTAAAATTGAATGAACTTCCAGAGTGTGTCCCCTTCGACAAATAATTTAACTATTTATTAACATTCCTTAGTTACTTCATTTGTCTTTCCACTTCTTTTTTTTTTTTTTTTTCTTAATAACACGTACTTCTTTATGCAACATCTTTTGCTCCTTTTTTCTTGGTGATAACTTCTCTGTATAGTATCCTCTTTATAATGCAAGAAAAGAATGTTTAGATTCTGTACTTATCAAGTGTTGTGGATTGTAATAGTAGTAGAAGCCTACTAATATAATATCTCGTATTTTGGAGGATTAAGTAGAATGTGAATACATAATTAACTCAATATGAATAGACTACATTTTGTGGACGAGCTTTAAAAAAAGAGAAAAAAGAAAAAATACGCATGGATCAAAAGAAGAATGTGAGATGGTGAGTTGCATGAGTATGTTGCGGGGTACTTTTGCTTCGTTCCTAATTATTTCATCAATCATTTGACATGTGTCCAATTCATTCCCGAAACCAATCAAAGACACGTGAAATGGGAAGAGCTAGAGAGAAATGGATCGGAGCGATATACCATTCCATTCGTATTTGATGGATGAGTATAAGTCATTGGCCACCTCCAATTTTTGCAAATTGGTCAAATTTAAGATTAATAGAGAAAATTGAGATACTGAGACTAGAGTGCGCAGCAGAAACTTATGGCTCTATTACTTCCATCTAAAACTATTTTGACTGTTACTACTGACTACTCTTGTGATCGCAAAGGCGTCCCATTATGACTAAAAAGTAATCATCATCACCAGAAAAAAAATATTTAAACATGCTTTACAAGTAGACGAATTAACAAAATTGCCCATCATAGAAGAAAAAAGAATATATGTTAGAGGGCTCTATCGCATGACGACATAAACTTTAATAATAAGTATAACGGAATGTATAATAAGTGGTGGCTGTTATGATTAAAAGTTTTAGGAATACTCATTATGAGAAAATATTTTGTCATATCTTATAAGTAAATTATAATAACATCCGATAAAAAAAAATTATAACATGATAGCTTACATTTCACAATTAAATGATAGAAATGTACTAAATATGTGCTAAATAAATTGCTAGTTAAAATTTGAAAGATGTAGAAATATTTATTATACCATAGCAGTCAATATTTGGTAAATAAAAAATCAATACAAGAATCAAGTCACATGATAGTCCATATTTAACAAATGTTGATATAAAATTAAGTAAATCTTTTTGTTAACTAAGATGCTCACTACGAGTTGAGCAATGTAGAAGTGATTATTATGGGATGATAGTGAATATTTGACAAATAAATGTTAGTAGGGGATTAATAGAAAAATTATCCATTGTCACAAAATTATCCATTGAGGGTTGTTGCCTTTTTAGGCTTCCCTCGGTCTCTTTTACTCTTGGCACCCTTCCACTCTCTTTGACTTGTTCTATCACTGAGAGTGCAAGTCTTTTGGTGCCGAGATTTTTGTATAGTCCGTTTGGTTAAAAGTCAATATACCTTTTATCTTACCAAAATAATAATAATAATAATAATAATAATAATAATAATAATAATAATAATAATAATAATAATAATAGTAGCAAATTCATAGAAAAAATTATGCACTGTTATAGAAAGTCCATAGAACGAAAATAATATTGGTTTAAAAGGTTACATTGCAAGGTTGCATATATATCTTAAATAAACATGAAAGTCATATTATCAAATTGACGGTGTTGATTAATGATTGATGACAAAGAACATGATCACATAAATTGTGAAAGACAAAGGACTATAATGTAAAAAATAAATAAATAAATAAGATAGGGGACTAAATCACATAAATTGTAATATTTAGGTGACAAAAACTATACTTAACCCAATCCTGAAAAATACGGGACCAAGATAGCTATTCACCATAAATGAATGGAGGTCTCATTTATCATGGCAAACAACTCATAAGAAAGTCAATACTCAGTAAAAGAAAAAATTATGAAATGACCTCACAAGAAATCAAAGCAAAAATCCAAACATCATATATGTGCATCAAACATGTACGTGGGAAAAGCATGGCGGCCAACAATTTACAGAAATAAGCTTTTCTTTGAAAGTGCTCTGTTAAATATTATGCTTCTGTAATTTTGTAGTTGCATTAAAGTTACCAAGGGAGAGTGTCCTCATCACAATTCAATAAGATAGAGGTATATATAATTCACCAACAACCAAGAAATCGGTCTTCAAATATGTTCAAGAATCAGGCAAAAACAACAATTAAGCAATTAATCGGAAGAGCTCTTTTGCCAGTAGAAGCGACAAGTTTTAGGGACTCCAGATTAACAATAATTTTTATCTCAAACATAAAAGAGAAGATGGGCTCACATTCACTTAGAGAAGTAGATAAAACTCTTACCTTGTTATTGCAAATCACATCTTCGGCTTCCTCAATAATCCATAATCTGCTACGTTTTTGAGGTTCCCTTTGATTTTCTAGACGAACAATTTCCCTTCCAAGATCTCTCAATTGATCATGCATCATTAGATCGCCATCTTCATCAATTTTAATAAGGGACATAAGACTCAATACTTCAATCCCCTTCTCCGGAAAAAAATCGCACGCATCCCACATATAAGTCGGACTTTCTTTAGAGGATCCAATAAAAAAACATGCTATATCCAAAAAAATCTGTTGCTCCTCATACTCTAATGCATCATAACTCATCTTCAACGTCTCTTGCACTCTCTTTTCAGGCATCTTCTTTAATTTCTTTAATGTATCTTTCCATACTTTTTTTGTCTTTCCACATAAGAATGAACCTATTATTTCAAGAGCTAAGGGAAGCCCCCCAGTAGTTAATACAACATCACAAGAAGTAACCTCATAATCACTTGGAGGAGAATCCTTTCGAAATGCATGTCTACTAAATAAAATCAATGATTTATCCAAAGGCAACTCGTTGAGTGGGTACATGTGGTCTGCTCTAGCCTCATCAAGGATCCCCTTGTTTCTAGTTGTTATGATGACTATACTTCCTGCTTTAAACCAATTATGATCTCCAGCCAAAGCATTCAAGTGAGTAATATCATCCATGTCATCTAGAAGAACGAGAATTTTCTTACTTTTAAATCGAGATTTGATGACACTAATTCCTTGGTCGGCATTAGACACATCAAGCGATTTTCCTATTATGTCAGAAATGAGTTGCTTTTGTAGGCATATAATACTCTCACGGTGACATGTCTCTCGAATATTTGCCACAAAGCTACAATCCTCAAAACGACTAAAGAGTTTGTTGTATAACACCTTTGCAAGAGTTGTTTTACCGATACCGCCCATTCCATAAATTCCAATAATCCATGTTCCATTGAATGTAGCATCTATCTTGCTCATAATATGTTCCACTGGATCATCAATTCCCACCAATAGTTCGGGAACATTTAGCTGAAAAAGTCTTTTCAACTCGTGCATAACTTTTCCGACAACAATTTTAGCCAATGCCCCTTCATGCCTATCAAATAACCATGAATTTCAATTTAGGATGGTAACAATTATATTATTTTTCAAAAAAGATTTGGTTAAAAGAAGTTAACAATGTTTTGGTGGAGAATAGTGTACCCGTTTTCAACTTTCTCTGATTCCCATCCTTTTAAGCAACTGACTTCCTTAAGCACTTGTTCCCATTCCTCTGCAACAATTTTGCCCAATTTCTTTTTATGTGCATTGATAGCATCTCTTAATCTACCACTAGGATTTCGCAATTGCGAGGGTTCCACTTTGTAAAATATGGGCAAAACCGTTTGCCCTCCATTTCTCTTACACTTCAACATATGAGCCAGCTCATGAAGGCACCATTTACTAGAAGCATAGTCCTCTGAGATAATAGGGATGGAGATCTTAGATTGTGTAATACTGTGGAAAAGTTCCGGTCCAATCTCCTCACCAACACGGAGCTCATTGTCATCTCTGAACACATGAACTCTTGCATCAACAAGACTGGTATAGAGATAATCAGTGAAGCCTTTACGAGTATCCTTCCCTCTAAAGCTCAAGAACACTTCATAATCATTTCCTTCTGTCTTTTTAGTTCCGCTTTCATAATCACCTACAAGTGGAGATGACCATGAGGAAGAAGCCCCGGAATCCGGATCTTCTGAATGAGTGGGTTCATTTCTTTCCATGTCGAGAGAATTGGAGGAGCATAGCCTACAAAGGCAGTTAAAGAGGTCGAGGAAGACGCCCCACATATCAAATCTTTTAGGCTCCACCTTCGTAGTCACCTACAAAGGCAGTAAAAGAGATTGATGGAGTAGAGCCTCAAAGGAAAGCAGGAAACAGAGATGAGAATATATTGAATCCCAAGCTTGGGAATTGTTGAAATCTCTGTCAGGGCTCATTTCGTAACTACATTCAAACAAAAATGAAGTCTAATTGACCAAAAAGGAGATCGATCGAGCTGAGTCTTGAAAAAAAAGGTAGATTTCACAATCCAGATCTCAAAATGCAGAAATGTCTCTAAGAGCTCAAATCGAAACTCGTCAAAGGAAAATGGAGCAATCGATTACCTGAGAAGTGTTCAAACAACACAATCCACCCACTGCCGTGATCTCTGCCGGTTCTCAGCCTTCGACTTCGGATTAACTACACTCAACACTCTCTCCCGCGCTTTGCTCGAACGATGCTGAGTTATTGCCGTCCAACCGTTCCATACCCTTTTATCCACGAAAACAGAGCAGGACATTTGCTTCGTGGATTCTGCCTAAGTTGTCTCTTCAAGCGGACCCACGGCGCTCCTCCTCTCCACTTTGCTTGACAGCTACGAGGGCCAGCTGCTCAGAAACCGAAGCCCACCTGTGGCCCCCGCCTCGCATCTTGAGGATATCTTCGGCCAATCCGAATGTACCGAATTGCCCCCTCCAGCTCACGTGGCGCACGTTTCGAGCAAGTTCCCGTGTTCTCCCCGACCGAGGCGACTGGGGGGTTGGACTTTCGGAGCGATTTCTTTTGGCTTTTGAAAAAAGAGACGGGGACCGTGCAACACTCCTCGACAGCGCTAACTGGGGCGGCTCCATATTTTGGCCTTTTTCTCTAGTTACTAATGAGGTGTATTACCTTATTCAAAATAAAAGAAAATTTTGGTGTGCGGCCCTTTGATAAAAATTTAGGTTGCACTTAAAGATATAATTGATGTTTTACATTTAAAAAAATTATATACGTACATTCTTTTAAGTTAAATTACAAACATAATTGTATAATTATCTATATCTTCATATTTTGAATCTTCTAAATAATTTATTGCTAAGCAAAAGTTCGATTGTTAGAGTTGCAAGGGAATAAAAATTAAAAATTATGACGCGTTTGATAACCATTCTATCCTAAAAAATAATTTTTTATCGGAAATGATTTTTTTTTTAATTCTTTTCTTGGAAATAAAATATGAACAAAAAAATTCGTTTAGAAGCTCCACAAAATTTCTTTTAATTTTTTAATTTTTTATTATACTTTTTTTTTTTTCTTTTTTTCCCCTTCTCCTTCCTCTTTCTTTTGTGGCTGATCGTCGGCCACCACCATAGTCGGCAACCCGCTTGGCGAGGTTGAGGCTCATTGGTGGCCCGGTAAGACCACGGCTCATTGAACCTCACCCAATCGTTTGCTGGCTTGCTAGGCTAGCAACCGGCCACGAAAGAGAAATGAGAAGAGAAAAAGAAAAAAAAAAGAAAAAGAGAAATATAATAAAATATAATAAAAGTACTAAAAAATTAAAAGAAACAAAACAATTTTTATCCCAAGAATAGAACTTTTGTGGAGTTACCGAATACATTCTTTTGTTCGAAATTATTTCCGATAAAAAAAAAAAACTATTTCGATAAAAAAATTATTCTCCTAAACAAAATCATTACCAAATGTGCCATAAGCACGCTGTATGTCGGTTCCTCATATTTGTAACCACAAATTCTTTCATATTTGGAGACTCGTGACTTGCCCGATACTTTGCATTAGTGGAGAATTTATCGATATGCGGATTTACATTCTTGATTTGTGCTTTGTCGTTAAGAAAAAGCTAGAAGTCAAGCCAAATAAATTGTAAAGATCTCAAATATATTCAACATTTACTCTAATGGAAAAAGTGAACTATTACACCGGTGATTTCAAGTCGAACCTTACGTGCTATAACTCGATTTCCAACCTGACTCAACTTTTTTTTTTTGCCAATGCTAAACTTAATTTATTTGTGAAAAATAAGCTACGAATAAGTGCCCGTCTAGATAAAACTGAAAAATAATTACTTAAAATTTTGAGTACTGAATTTCACATATGAACCATTTTATGTACTCAAAATGGAAAAAAAAAAAATGTTGTTTGATTATCTCTGCGGCATAACGCGGGAGGCGCGGGGAACCTATGCACGTGCCAGCACAACTTGATTATAAAATGGGGCCATGGAAATTATTTCTTACGGATAGTGGAGCACACATGGGGCTTTCGTTTCTTTCGTCTCTTTTGGCGATGGCTTCATGGATTGATATATTTACAATAATATTTTGACAACACTCGAGCGCTTGTCGGCTTTTGTCGTTTTTTATAGGTCATTTATCTATTGGATAGGGTATTTGTCACTGTCTTTGTTATCATAATCACTTAAACAAGGTTAAATTTGAGTATCACACTTGAAATCTTAGCCATTAGTGTATATATATATATATGTATTAATAAAGAAGGTACTGCAAATGAAGCAATCTTAAGGTATTGTACGACTTTCTAGCCATTTTGCTTTGTTGGAATATAAGAGCTGTTCTCTCTCTTAATATTCATGATCCAATAAATATAAATCGTCCTAATATTAATGAAAAAAATGGAGAAGAACGACTCATACTCATTATAGCTATTTGTCATTAGTGACAGGATATTATGAACCAACTATACTACAATATCACAGCTTAGACCAATTATATTGCTATATAATATTGCATCATAACCATTGCTTTATTTTTATTTTTTTCGGTCCCTATGTAGAAACTATTTTGTTAGCATGTTTAATGTACTACCTTATATTAAAAATGTAGAGAGAGAGAGAGAGAGAGAGAGAGAGAGAGAGAGAGAGAGAGAGAGAGACCTGACAAAATAGTGGATATTGTAGTTCACAATTATGGCAGTTTACTGATTACGTGTCTCATTGATGAAGAAATAAGCAAGTATCTGCATATAATAAAGATTAAATAGCGAGGAGAAAGCAAATTAAATTTTAGGGAATAATATGAAATGCAAATTTTTTTTTTTTTTGGGTAAAGATATGAAATGCAAATTTTTTCACATCATAAAGTTCACTTTTTGTCTCCTAATGGTGATTTTACTAATTAGTGTGTGTGCTCAATGGATGAAACCATCCCTAAAAGAATTGGAATCTAGGATGTAACCAAGGCTAAAGAAAATTTATAAATCATTTATATTGTTGAGAGTAAAGATACATGCACGCTCAAAGTTTCTCGAGGATCAAAAAGTGTAGAGCAAAAGATGAAATCGGTGAGGTTCTAAACTTTTACTGGCGAAGGAAAAATATGTAGAGTGAATGAACCAACCTTCCATTATTAAAAAGAAATAATGGAAATTTGTCTATCTAGCTAGGGTTTCCTCATCATTATATGATCATCAGTGACTATTTATGCAAAGTCCATGATGACCTCATACTCCATGAAAATGTGTATCTACCTTAACTTGACTTTGATGCCAATCTAGGGGTCTCAGTATCAAAAGACATCTTGAGAGGTGAGGGGGACTGCAGCGGTTATAAAGTAGGCCAGAGGGCTTTTCTTAAGCGATGTGGGACAACTAAGATCCCTTTAGCATGCACCATAGCATTTCCAAACTTACAACAGTTTTAGGTGTTACAATTGTAAAATATGTTTTATCACACAAAGATGAAAACACTTCACAATACGGTATGATTATGTTTCAATTACACATATATCGATGTAATTGGGATGGGAAAAAAAATTATAGCCATTTATGATGTCTAGAGGAAATATATGTTCGCCTACTATTGTTGTGATCTCCACCGATTCTCAGCTTTTGACGTTGGATACGCAACACTTTTTATTGTGCGTGCTCGAACAATGTTGAGCAACGTATGTGCGGAAGGTGTTTTGATTCGAAGCATGACTTGACTTGACTTGCCTTTCCTTTTTTATTAATAAAGAAATAGAGAAGAAAACCAAAGGGTAACAATTGCACGCGTAATTTCCGCGGCATTCTGCGAAAGGTGCGTGGAACCATCCCACGCAAGTGTTTCTTGACTTGACTTGACTTGACTTGCTTTTTTTTATTAATAAAAGAAAAGGAAAATAAAACTAACCAGCAGGACGCCCATGCTCGCACTCTAATAGACATGAGTCAATCACAAAAACATACCATGACATAAATGTCAGTAGGAGGACGCTTTATTAAGATACTCGAATCAGGAAAGTCATTTATTTCAATGAGGAAAGAACATAAAAAATCTCAAACTTTGTCTAAAGTGACATTTTTACCTCAACTATTTTTTTTTGACATGAAAAATCTCAAATTTTTCAAATTGTGACACATTTACCGATCAATGACATTTTTATCTTATTTTTCTTATTTTCCTTTTTTTTTCTATTTTTCTTCTTCTTCCCTCCCGGTGTCTGGCAAGGGCTGCCCTTGCCGGCGTCGGGCGAGGACAGCCCTCACCCAACCCAGTCGAGGGCCGCCCTCACCAAACACTGACGAGGGTGGCCCTAGCCAACCCAAGCGAGGGTGACCCTCGCCGAACGCCGATGGAGGGAAGAAGAAGAAATAAAGAAAAAAAATAAAAAGTAAAAAGACAAAAATACCTTATAATTTTGGAATAAATGTGTTACACGATAGAAGTTCATGATTTTTTGCGTCACAAAAAAAAGTTTGAAGTAAATATGTCACGGTTGGTAAAGTTTAGGATTTTTTACGTTACAAAAAAAAATTAGGATAAATTTGTCACTTTAAATAAAATTTGAGATTTTTCGTAATTTTTTTCCTAATTCAATCCAAAATCTACTCTTTTTTCTCTTTCAAAAGAGATTCCTCCAAAAATAAAGCCATAATGCTGAGCTGCCATCCAACAATCCAAGACACATGCTACCTATGTAGCACCGACACGGACACGCGACACGTGACACGACACGACACGACACGACACGCCGACACGTCATTTCTTAAAAATAGAAAATTTCGACACGTTTCGACACGTTATATATTAAATATATTTTTATATATAAATACATAAATAAATAATAATAAAAATAGCCTAGAATTAATTTACACGAAAAATATTAAATAATATCATTCATTATTTTAATTTGTTATAATAATACATCAAACTTAGAGGAAAAAAAAATATTGTTTAAAGAAAAATGCTGAAATGATATTTTTAAATTTATTTATTTATCATATATAGCATTTTTTATTACTTCTTTCATAATAAAAGACTTTAAAAAAACTAAAACAATTATAAAAAAATAAAACTGAAAAAAAAATTGATCCTGTGTGTGTATATTTATAACAATTTTATTACTTATTTTATTACTTATTTTATTACTTATTTTGTGTATATTTATATTTTGACCCCTCAAGTATTAGAAATTTTTAAAATTGACCCCGTGCGTGTCGGAATCACGTGTCGGAATTCTAGACTCACGTGTCGAAGCGTGTCAGAGAAAGTTGACCACGTGTCGGATTTTTCGACACTCGTTGACCGCGTGTCGGAGCGTGTCGGGACGTGTCGGAGCGTGTCGGACACGACACGAAGGTTTCCGGAGAGTGTCCGTGCTACATAGCATGCTACAGGGAAAGGACAATTATTGCACGTCGGCATTATGAAGTTGCATGTGCCTTTTGACTTTACTTACTTTTACTATTAAGAAAGAAACAGAAACGAAAAGCAACGATCAATTCCGATGGTGTGAGTAGTAAGCATATTCTCCGCCAATTAATTTAATCAATGTAGAGTACGATAACCTCTCTCTCTCTCTCTCTCTCTCTCTCTCTCTCTCTCTCTATATATATATATATATCATACATCCAACTTATAATATCACGAAGGTCCCTTACTCGTGCACGTTAGTGCCTGATGATCATGGCATGCACATTGACATATAATTTTGAAGAGGAAACCTATTTTATTAGAAAATTAGAGGATGACCACCAAATTCATGCATGGAGTTACTTCGTTACATGTCGTTTAAGGTCAATGGAAGATTTGATGCAGATGTTTTATCAAAGATTGGAATTGAGTGAGACCTATATACCAAATTTAAATGGAGATACGAGTATACTAGCACATTGATCTATTAACAAATCTAGAGAATCTATAATATGTGGATATTGCATTATTGAGACAATTAAAACTCGATTGATAGTATATATGGGAAGATTTGTTTGCCCTTACTTTGACAAGTTGAATGATTATGGTGATTGCACAATTACCAACTAATTGAGTTGCCGCTTGATGTTAATAATCCAAACCTTATGATCGGCATCCTACGATAATCTGTGAACAATGAAATCCATAGATTTTAAAATTTCTAGCAAGTGAAGCTTTGATTGAAATTTGAGATCTGGTAGGCTTGACTAGACTTGCTTTTCAATTAATAAAAAAAGAAAAGAAAGAAATGACCGAAATTGTTTGTGATTGATGATTGGATATTATGAACCAACTAAATGATGATATGATGACTTAGACCAATTATATTCTAATATGCGATTGCATTGTAACCACTATCTTTTTGTTTTGTTTCTTGAGTAGAATTTATTTTTGTTAACATGTTTAATGTACTATCTAAAAGTACAAATAAAAAAAAAAAATGAGACATGGTAATATAGTGGATATTGTAATTCCCGAGGACAACAGTTTGTTGGTCACACGTATCCTTATGTAAGAAATAAATAAGTATATGCATGTAACAAAGGTTAAATAGCAATGATAAAGCAAATTAAATTTTTGGGAAAGAATATGAAATGCAATTTTTTTTTGACATCTTAAATTGTATTTCTTATCAGGTTTTCTCTCCTGCGAATGTCAGGTTTTCTCTCTCGCTTTGTAGAGTTTTCCACTACCTAGTGGTAGAACTTTTCACCAACAAACCCTTATACCCAAATCTCATCTCTTCGGTTCGTCCGTCAGTACGTTTTCATCCATCGGTTTTCTCTCCCAGATTTGCAGTCTCCAATTATGGCCTCTGTTTCTCGCCAGTCTCCGATGTCTTCTTTCTTGCTTCCACCCATAATTTCCGTCAATTTCTATCTCACGAAGGGAATCGTTTATCTCCTGCGGTAGTGGACTGGTTCGCTTCAATTTCGCTTCAATTGTGCTTAGTGAAGCTTCATCCTCTTCGTTCCAAGACATGCATGCAGATGGCATCCTCCAGTCAGGAAGGAGATGCATGCCTTGCTGCTCTTTGTTCCAGATTAGGTCGCCTTTGGTCACCGCAGGAGGTTGAAATCTGCGATGAAGCTGCTCCTGCCGAAACATTGGCATAATGTCAATTCATTCTGGTTGGTAAAATACTATCTAATCCGTCTATCAATCTACCAGCCTTTCAGAATACTATGCAACGAATCTAGCGTAATGATAAAGTTGACATTACTCAACGCGAAGAGGGAGTATATATGTTTAAGTTTAACTCAATTGCAGAAAAATAGCGGGTGTTAGATAATAGTCCGTGGCTGTTCTCACATCACCTTGTTATCTTGAAGCCCTGGCTACCAAACACCCCACTGCATCACTATGATTTCACTACCTGCGCCTTCTGGGTACAAATCTTTGGCCTTCCTATTGAGCGTTGTACAGAGGAGATGATCAGTAGAATTATGAGGAATCTTGGTAATGTGCAGCAGGTAAAAATTGAAGGCAGAGAACATACGACATTACGGGCAGGTAGGGCTCGTGTCGACCTTAATTTGCAACAACCCCTACAACCAGGAAAGCTTATAAGATTAGAAGGTAGGAATATATGGCTGGATTTCAAATATGAACGATTATCCTACTTTTGTTATTCATGTGGGGTTATCGGACATTATGCCAGTTATTGTCCCACTATACCTTATGATGAGTCGCAACAGGATGGGAAAGATAACTTCTCCTATGGTCACTGGTTAAGAGCTGATGTTAAGGAACATAGCCCATATTGGCGTGCTTTCTACGACGAAGATATTACCCATGCAGGAGTTGAGGAGGTCATACCTGAAACTCCGCAACACTCGCGCCTTCTCTTACCTAGCACCCCTCCGGTTTCTTCTGATCCACTTAACCAACAGGTCCCTCTTGCTGATTGTCAAAGAACAAAACTCGTGCCACAGCAAAAATCACCTGTACAGGTCCAGCATTTTAGTGGCAAAGACATTGAGGCCAACTCTTCAAAAGTCAAGAAAGTAAAGACACATAGGATCCCTCCTAAGACTACTCCACTTAAGAAGGCCAAAAGATATGCTCCTTATGAAGCGCGTCCCTATGTCATAGCAGACTTTGATGATTCACATCTCATGGACAATCCTATTTATGAGACTGACAAGGCTGACAACTGGGCTGTGGTGGCTTGCCCTAAAAAGCCACCACAGGACAAATGAAACTACTCAGCTGGAACTGTCAGGGTCTGGGCAATACCCTGACAGTTCAAGCACTTAGGGCCCTGGTGGCTCGTGAAAGGCCTGACATAGTGTTTTTGATGGAGACGAAGAACCAGAACACAGTAATCCAGAAAATTCAAAGGAGGCTGAAATTCTCTAACTCTTTTGTGGTAAGTCCAGTGGGTTTGGCGGGAGGAATGGTTGTTTTCTGGAATGATCAGATGCAATTATCTATAGAGAGACATACTGCCAATTTTATTGACTTGTTATGCACAGCTCATCCAAGAGGAAGACTGATGAGAATTACCTGTGTCCATGCACCTGCGGTTTATCATCAACGACAGCAGCTGTGGGAAGAGTTAAGACAGATCAGTTCCTATAATAACCTACCATGAATATGTATAGGCGATTTTAATGAGATAATGTACCACTGGGAAAAGGTAGGAAGAAAGTTTGCTGATTCCTATAGGATGCAATCCTTTCGATCATTTATAAACAGTTGTTCGTTAATGGATGTTGTCAGTAAGGGCTGTGCTTTCACTTGGGTAAATAACAGGGCAGGGGATAATGCAGTCAAAGAACGTCTCGACGGATTATTATGTACTATGGAGTGGAGGATTTCTTACCCTACAGCGGAAGTTTTTGCTCTTCCTGCAATTGCGTCTGACCATAGTCCCCTTTTAATACTCACTGACGGTCCCAGACAGAAGTGTTATAAATCCTTCACTTTTGAAGCTTTTTGGACCCAGCATCAGCAGAGTAGACAGGTCATCGCAGAAGCTTGGGATTCTTCACATATCCAGCTTGCATCCATTGATCGAAAGCTTCAGCTTCTCTCTTCAGTACTTGCCAGATGGAGTAAATCTACTTTCTCGCATGGTCGTGACAGGATTAATCTATTACAACAGGAACTTCAATACATTATGAATCGACCAAGTAATCATTATGATCAATCAACAGTCAAGCAACTAAAGGAAGACATTCAATCTCTATGGCAGCAAGAAGAGCAATATTGGGCGATGAGATCGCGCATTAACTGGTTGAGGTGGGGGACGGGAATACTAAATTTTTTCATTCGACGACAAAGACTGAGAGAAGGCAATTTAACCGTATTACTATGCTACAGGATGAATCTCAGAGATGGATTCGAGATCCTACTCAACTGCAGAATTTGACAATGGATTACTTTCGAAATCTCTATCAGTCAGCAGGCCAACGTGATTATTTCCCTATCCTGACTCAAATTTCCTCAGTAGTTACAATGGAAATGAACCAGGTTTTAATAGCTGAGGTTTCTCGGGAAGAAGTGAAAAATACTACCTTTCAATTGGGGGCAACAAAGGCCCCGGGACCGGATGGATTTAACGGTCTATTCTACCAAACTTATTGGGACATACTCCAAGAGGATGTATTTACCTCAGTGCATACTTTCTTCAGAACAGGAGTGCTGCCCCCAGCTTTAAACAGAACGCTTATTACTCTGATTCCGAAAGTCCCGCATCCTGAAAGGTTAGACCATTATCGCCCCATTAGCCTCTGTAATTTCATTTACAAAATCATATCCAAGATATTAGCCAATAGATTAAAACCTTGGTTACCTGAGTTGATCTCGATGGAACAGAGCGCTTTTGTATCTGGTAGACAAATACAGGATAACATCTTGGTTGTTCAAGAAATCATGCACCAATTGAAAACCAGGGTCAGAAAGAGAAAGTTCCAAGCTATTTTAAAGCTGGATATGAAAAAAGCATATGATCAAGTTGAATGGGATTTCTTGGAGGCCTATTTATGTAAGCTCGGTTTTCATACCAATTGGGTGAATTGGGTAATGCAGTGCATAACGACGACTTCCCTGAGTGTCAAATTCAATGGACAACCGTTACCCTATTTTCAACCTACAAGAGGCCTACGTCAAGGCGATCCTCTCTCGCCCTATATATTCATCCTGGTGGCTAATGTTTTATCAACCCTCATTAAACAAGCTGTCGACATGGGGAATCTTAAAGGAATTCAGTTCAACAGGTGCTATCCTATCCTTTCCCATCTATTTTTCGCCGATGATGCCATATTCTTCTTAGATGGAAGTCTACTTGAATGTCAAAATTTAGCTAATATCCTGCAACAATATTGTTTAGCTACTGGACAAGTGGTGAATAGAAACAAATCTGGCCTTTTTCTAAGCAAAGCTTGTCCTTATCTTTTAAAGCAAAATCTGGCTAGTACATTGAGGGTGCCATTGATTGAAAAAACTGGCAAATATTTAGGGATACCTTCTGATTGGGGAGTTTCTAAAAAGGATATGTTCGCCTGGATTCTAGGAAGGGTTAGTGCTAAGCTGGCGGGGTGGAAAGAACAGCTTCTATCTAAAGGGGGGAAGGCAATATTGCTCAAATCTGTGGTGCAGGCCTTACCAAACTATGCTATGTCAATATTTAAAATTCCAGTTTCTATTTGCAAATCTATTGAGCAGAAAATAGCACAGTTTTGGTGGCAAAATAGTAGTACCAAATCGGGCATACACTGGAAACGTTGGGAACTACTTAAAGAAAGGAAGGAAAGTGGAGGGCTAGGTTTTCGAGATTTAATTAGTCTTAACAAAGCACTCCTTGGTAAACAAGCTTGGCGACTATCTCACTGCCCTTCCTCTTTGTGGAGTCAACTGTTTAAAGGTTTATATTTTCAATTTACTGATTTCTGGCATGCTCCTAGAGGTTCAAATCTGTCATGGGGCTGGCAAAGTCTGCTGTTAGGTCGAGACTCCATCTCAGATCAGATTCAATGGTCAGTCGGGAATGGCCACAGCATAAAAATTCGAAATGATAAATGGTTAGCTAGAGGAACTCTAGGTGGGCCAGCTAAAAGGGGGGAGCCTGAAATGGTTGAAAGTTATATCACACAGCATCCGACCACCTGGAATGTCCATCTTCTTCAACAAAGTTTTGATGAGCAAGTTATTCAGCAGATCCTCACCATTCCTCTCAGCTCAACTTCGGTTTCTGACAAGATTATTTGGACAGGGACACTTACAGGAGACTATACGGTTAAAAGTGGCTATAAGTTTATTCAAGAACATGCTCCTCAACATCTTCCCACCTTTGCAACCACACCCCCTCACATTCCAATCCCTGTTTGGCGCAAGATTTGGCACCTACAGACTGCCCCCAAACTCAGAGTTTTTCTGTGGTCCCTCTGCCACAATGCACTTGCTACAAGGGAAAACCTATACAAAAGACACATCCTCCCCAATCCAGATTGTCAGTTATGTCAGACTCATCTCCCTGAAACTACAGAACACTTATTTCTATATTGTCCACAGATTCAGGGTCTTTGGTCTCATCCGAAAGTGCAGCTTAATATTTCAACACACAACATACAAACACTATCCACTTGGCTAGCAGACATATTGTTGCAAGATGTACATGTACCTGATCCGGAGATAGTAGTCGCTCTCCTCTGGCAAATCTGGCAAGCGAGAAACCACTTCATCTTCCGCAGCAAACGGTCAACCCACGAACAGATGGTAGATCTTGCATTCATAACTGCAGAGAGCAACTGCAGTAAGTAGCAGTACGTCATATCCACAGGGCAGCGAGTTTCACCTACCTCTCGGATTTGGCATCCTCCGCCGGCAGGGACAATCAAAGTAAATATTGATGGGGCTTTCCCCGTAGCGGATCACACAGGTTCGGTGGCTTGTATTTGCAGAAATCACGAAGGAAATCTGATCGGGGGTTCCTCCCAAATCGTTCCTGCTTCTTCTCCTCTGCAAACCGAGATTCGAGCCCTACATCATGCCCTGCTTTATCTACTTGAGAAAGGAATGAATGAAACTCACCTTCAGATTGATTCTGATTGCTTGGTTATGGTAGAAACCCTGAACAACCGCTGCTCTCCTCCATGGGACTGTCGAACCCTAATTGTCGAAGTTGAAGTTTTGCTGTCCCGTTTTTCCCTTTTGCGTCTGTCCCACTGTAGACGGGAAGCGAATTCCCTTGCTGACTGGGCCGCTAAGGCCTTTGGCCGAGGCATTCTAAATGCTAACTGGGCCTCTTCTCCTCCTCCTAAAGTTCTAGACCTTCTATGTATCGACGCCCTTACAATGGGTTGTAATGCTTTTCCTCCGTAAATAATACGCTTGGTTTTTCTGATCAAAAAAAAAAATTGTATTTCTTTTATTCTGACAGTGCTTTTAGTAATTAGTGGGCGTGCTCGATCCATAAATCCCTCCACACGCGGTCCAGAGTAAAGGTGAATGTTTTTTTTTTTTTTTTTTTGGTAACGAGGAAAGATGAATGTTCGCCGCTGTGATCTCCACTAATCAGCAGCATTTTACTTGACTTGCCTTGCCTTTTTCTATCAATAAGAGAAACCGGAAAGAAAATCAAAGAGAAATCATTACCCGCGTAATTTCCACTGCATTTCGCAGAAGGTACTGCTCGACTTGCTTTTTTTACTAACGAAGGAAATAGAAATGAAAACCAACGATCAATTCTCCACCATCCAATTTCCACAGGGCAATCAATGCACGCGTAATTTCCACGGCAATTTGGAAAAGGTGAGTGGAGCCATCCAATACTAGTGCTTTTTCACTTGACTTTCTTTTTTTCAATTAATAAGAGAAATAGAAAAGAAAACTAACCAACATAGCAATAGCAATGCTCCCATGCTCCCGATGCTAGTATACACAAGTCACATAAAAACATCGCTCGTTGCATTATTATTTCCACGTCATTATGCGGAAGGTGCGAATTCTCCGCCAACTAATTTTATTAATAAAAAAAAAGTAGATTGCAATAGCATTTAATGATGACGGTATGCATATTGGCATATAATTTTGAAGAAGAGACCTATTTTCTCACAAAATTATAATACAACCATCAGATTTGTGCATAGAGCTACCTTGTTACTACTGTTTAATGCCCATCGAAGATTAGATGTGGAAATTTTACTAAAGACGGGAATCAAGCGAAATTCTATGTCCTAGTTCGAATGGAGCTATGAACATATTAGCACATTTAATCTAGTAACAATTGTGAAGAATCTACAATTTATGGATATTTGATTATCGAGACAATTAAAAATGAATTGAAAATAAATATGGGAAAATTTATTTGTCCTTGCTCGGGCAAGTTGGACAATTATGACGATCTTGTTTGCACAATCAATAACTAATTGAGTTACTACATTATGTTAAATCCATCTTACCACGTAAACAATATGATTTTGATCAACTATTCTTTTTCCTTTTCACTGACTCACAAGGCTTTGTAGTTGACCCCACTTAAGTTGGTGGAATCTTGGGTTCATATTTGGGAATACATGTTAATGCTGAACCGTCTCTTTACAAACCTTAATTAATCCAAACTTTGTGATTGACATATGTAACAACATGCAAGCAATGAAATCCATAGACCTAAAGCTTTGAGCAAATGCGAGTGATCCTTCCATGGAAATTTGAGATCTAGCTCACTTGACTGGACTTGCATTTTCTATCGATAACAAAATATATAAAAGAAAATTAACGAGCAATACTTGTTATAGGTCTCTATCATTAGCGATTGGATAATATGAACTAACTATGCTACAATATCACAACCTCGACCAATCACACCATTAAAATATATTATCATAACCAAATGATGAGCAATACACTACCTCATTTTACAAACGAAAAAAAAGAAAAAAAACATAATAAGACATTATGATATGATGGACATTGTAATTTATGATGACGACATTGTACCAATTACATGTTACGTTATGGAAAAAAAAAATAAAGAAGATGATGCATATAATAATAATGATTACATTATGAAAGATGAAACGAAATATATTTTAGGGAAGAATATGGAATGCAACTTTGTCGCATGGTGGAGCGCATTTAGTTTTCCTAATGATGCTTCTAATAATTTGTGGGCGTGGTTGATGGGTGAATCCCTTCCTGAGGAAAAAAAGAATTTGACATCCTAGATATCTAGGAGGAGAAAAGTTCGTCACTTATTTAAGTTGTCTACACAAATGATAAATATTGGTTCAGACTCTTTTGAGGATCAAGAAGTGTAGCAAGAAAGGATGGAATTAGTGAGGTCCAGGATTTTTACTTGTTTGGGAGGCAAAATATATAGAGGAAATGAATAATGAATAATGGAAATTGGTAGGGTTTTCTCATCTGAAAATATATGCGACTGAGTTAGTAATTTATTTATGTAAAAGAAAGATAGATGAAAGAAAAAAGGAAAAATTTCTAATTCTCCTTCTCGGCGCAACCCATCGTCAAAACTATAAGCCAATAAGCAAACCATCACCATGAAATGCTATGCAATCTATTTTCCTTTTATTTATTTATTAAATTTAGTTGATGGAGAAATATGCACCTTCCGCATAATACCGCGGAAATAATAATCCAACGAGCGGATGTTTTTTTGATTGACTCGTGTACAATAGTGCCAGGAGCACAGGAGCATTGCTATGCTGGTTAGTTTTCTTTTCTATTTTTCTTATTAATAGAAAAAAGCAAAGTCAAGTCAAGCACCACCAGCACAGGATGGCTCCATGCACCTTCTACAAACTGCTGTGGAAATTACGCATGCAGTAATTTCCCTGTGGAAATTAGACGGTGGAGATTTGATCGTTGGTTTTCATTTCTACTTCCTTTATTAGCAGAAAAAGCAAGTCAAGTCAAGAAGTGGTCCCTGGTACCTTCTGCAAAATGGAGTGGAAATGAATGATTGCCCTTTGGTTTTTTTCCATTTCTCTTATTGATAGAAAAAGGCAAGACAAGTCAAGTGAAAGTCTTGCTCGCTTTGAAAAAAAGAAAACTATATAAAAATAAATTATCATTGATAAGTAAAATTTTTTTATTAATTAATTATTTTAAATGATACAAATAATCATTTTTAAGAAAATAATTCAAATGATAGTGCAATTGGGTCCTTAATGTGAGTGAAAATATTTTAATTGCATGTGATTAAGGAATGTCAAATTGAGAGTGTGGCAAAAATTAAAGAATATGAATGAAAAAACAAAAGATAAATTCTCTCTAAACAGACGTGAAAATTTTCGTAAAGATGGGAATTGGATGAAACTCCATATCTTAATTTGAATGGAGTTACGAGCATATTAGCACATATATTATAGTAACAATTCTGAAGAATCCACTATGTGGATATTAGATTATCAAAATAATTAAAAATCAATTGAAAGTAAATATGGGAAGATTTGTTTGCCCTTGCTTGGGCAAGTTGGATGATTATGACGATCTTGTTTGCACAATCAACAACTAATTAAGTTGTTACATTACGTTAAATCCATCTCACGACCTAAACAATATAATTTTAATTAACCTTCTTTTTCCTTTTCACATACTCCCAAGACCTAGTAGTTGACCCCTCCTAAGACGTTGGAATCTTGGGTTCATATTTGAGAATACATGTTCATGCCACACCATCTCAGCACAAACCTTAAGTAATCCAACCTTTGCGATTGACATCATGCAACAACATGTGATCAATTAAATCCGTATATCTGAAGTTATAAAGCCTTTATTGAAATTCGAGATCTAGCACACTTGATTGGACTTGCATTTTTAATTAATAATAAAACATAGAAAAGAAAGTTAATGAGCAATACTTGTTATAGGTCACTGTCATTAGTGATTGGATAGTATGAGTTGACTGTACTACAATGTCACGACCTTGGGTAATTACACTGTCATAGTATGAACAAACTATACCAAATGGTTACTGTTTGTTTCCAAAGTAGAATAACATTTGTTAAGATGTTTAATACACTACCTCAATTTACAAAAAAACAAAGTAAGACATTTTAATGTGGTGGACAATGTAGTTCATGAGGACAACAGTGTACTGGTTATGTGTTCCGTTAAAATGAAAGAAAATGTTGTTTGATAATAACTAATTTCCGTGGCATTACACGGAAGGTGCGGGAACCTATGCACACGCCAGCATGACTTGATTATAAAATCGGGGCGTGGAAACTATTTTTTACTAATACTGGAGCGCCCACGGTGCTTTCGTTTTCCTTCGTCTCTTCTGGCGACGGGTTCATGGATTGATATATTTGCAATAATATCCGAAACACTTGAGCGCTTTTGGGTTTTGTCGTTTTTTAGCGCTCATTTATTTATTGGATAGGGTATTTGTCACTGGCATTGTTATTATAATCACTTAAACAATTTTATATTTGAGTATTACACTAAATATCTTAGCCATTATTATGTGTATATATCTTTAATAAAGAAGGTACTGCAAACGAAGCGATCTTAAGGTATTGTGCAACATTTTAGCTATTTTGCTTTGTTGGAATGTAAGAGCTGTTCTCTCTCTTAATATTCATGATCCAATAAAAATAAATCCTCATATTAAAAAAAAAAATGGAAAAGAACAACTCATACTTGTTATAGTTGTTAATCATAAGTGATTGGATAATATGAACCAACTATACTACAAATCATGACCTAGACCAATTATTTTGCTATATAATATTGCATCATAACCAATTGCTTTAATTTTAATTTTAATTTTTTTTTTGCTTGTATCCTATGTAGAATCTATTTTGTTAGCATCTTTAATGTACTACCTCAAATTACAAATGATAAAAGAAAAAGTGATAAAATAGTGGATATTGTAGTTCACAAGTATGACATTTTATCGGTTATGTGTTTCATTATGGAAAAAATAAGCAAATATATGCATATAATAAAGATCAAATAGCAAAGAGAAAGCAAAATAAAGTTTAGGGAAGAATATGAAATGCAATTTCTTTCACGTTATAAAGTTCATTTTATTCTCCTAATGGTGCTTTCACTAATTAGTGCATGTAATCAATGGATAAATCCCTCCCTGAAAAAAAAAAAATAATTGGAACCAAGGATGTAATCAGGGCAAAAGGAATTTTATAAATTGTTTATGTTGTTGAGAGAAAAGACACATGCATGCTCAAGTTTCTCAGGATCGTAGCAACAAATGATGAATTTAGTAAGGCGTTAGACTTGTACTAGCTTGAAAGGCAAAATATTTGAAGTGGACGAACCAACCTTCCATTATTAGAAAGAAATAAAGGAAATTTGTCTACCTAGCTAGGGTTCCCTCTTCATACCAAAATATAATCTGATTATTAGTGACTATTTGTGCAAAGTCCATAATTACCTACTTCTCTATCAAAATGTGTATCGCAGCTTTTATATGGTATTTTAGCGAATACTTCACATTTAGAATACCTCTAAAGTTATCACAGTTTAAAGTGTTACCATTGTCAAATATATTTTATCACGCACAAGGATTACAACACTTCACAATTCAGTACAATTACGTTTTAATTACAGCTATACCAATGTAATTGGGACGGGAAAAAGAATTGATTAGTCATTTGTGTCATCTAGAGGAAATATATATATGTTCGCCCACTGCTGTGATCTCCACCAATCTTCAGACTCTGACGTTGGATACGCAAAGCTCTCTACTATGCGTGCTTGAGCAACGCCAAGCAACGCTGAGCAACGTAGAACCGTGTGGAAGGTGTTTTGATTTAAAGTGAGCACCACCTTACATTGACTTGATTTGAATTGCCTTTTTTATTAATAAAGAAATAGAGAAGAAAACCAAATGACAATCATTGCACGCGTAATTTCCGCAGCATTTTGCGGAAGATGTGTGGAACCATCCTATGCAAGAAGTTCTTGATTATTTTGTATTTTGGTCAGACAAGTGCTTCTTGACTTGATGTGCTTTTTTTCTATTAATAAAACAAAAGGAAAAGAAAGCTAACCAGTAGGATCTGGTGCAAATAGACATGAGTCGATCACAAAAACATGTCATGACATGAAAGTCGGTAGGATACTTTGTTGGGATATTCGAATCAGTAAAGTTCATTATTTTCAATCCAAAATCTTTTTTTTTTTTCTCTTTAAAAAGAGATTCCTCCAGAAAAGCACAAATGCTGAGTTGCCATCCAACGGTCTACGACGCATGCTGGTCGGAAAGGATAATTATCGCACGCATAATTTCCAGCATCATGCGGAAGACGTGACTGCTTTTTCTATTAATAAAGAAATAGAAACGAAAACCAACGAGCAATTCCAATGCTCTGGGTCGGTACTGCTCATAATGAACACGGTCCATCGGATACGGATCTAGGCAAGTATTCCCTCTCCCTCGTCATGGTATTGCAGGAGGGAAGGGATGAAGTTTGGAATAAGTGAGTTCTAGTTGTTTCGGACTTAAATATAGACAAATTTTGGAGGGTGTGACGGTGCTGGTGTCTAGAAACAATAATTTAAGTCTCCAGTTTAAGAGGCTATCTGGTATCACTTCCTATAGTAATTTCCACTGTGAAAACGTGTATGGCAACTTTATAATATGTTTTGCCGAATAATTCATAGTTGCGACACCTCTAAACTTATAATTATTTTTAAGAAGGCGTCTCACCTAACTTTTAAGTATTATAACTGTAAAATATGTTTTTTTTTTCTTTTGGTAAGAACAACTGTAAAATATGTTGTATCACCAAAAAAAAAAAAATTACAATAATTCACAATACAGCACGGTTACGTTTCAATTATAGCTCTACCGATGCACTCGGGACGGAAAAAAAATTCATCAGTCATTTATGTTGTCTAGAGGAAACATAAATGTTCACCCACTACTGTGACCTTCTCCGACTCTCAGCCTTCAACGTTGGATACGCAACACTCTAAAGTTTACGCGCTTGAACGATGCTCAGCCCCGTAGCACTGTGCAGAAGGTGCGTAGAAGCGGCATGGGCGTGTTGATTGAAATGGAGCACGACCTCAACTCGACTTTGCCTTTTCTGCCAATAAAGATATAGAAAAGAAAACAAAGTGCAATTATATTGCACGCGTAATTTCCGCAGCATTTTACCGAAGGTGTGTGGAACCATCCTATGCATGTGCTTCTTGACTTGACTTGCTTTTTTCTATTAATAAAAGAAAAAGAAAAGAAAATTAACCAACGAGACTCCCCTGCTTCCGGTGCACATAGACAAGACAATCACAAAAACATAATATGACATAAATGTCAGTACAACACTTTGTTTAGATATTCGAATCAAGAAAGTTAATTATTTTCAATCCAAAATCTTACATTTTTTTTCTGAAGGAGGTCCCCAAAAAATGCACATGATGTTGAGTTGCCATCCAATAGTCCAAGACCCATACTGTATTAAAACGATAACTATTACATGTGTAATTTCCACGGCATTATGCAAAAGGTGTGCATGCTTTTTGACTTGACTTGCTTTTTCTATTAATAAAGAAATAAAAACGAAAAATAACTATTAATTTTGACGCTCCAGGTCGGTAAGCATATTCTCCACCAACAAATTTAATTAAAAAGCAGATTGCGGTAACCCCTACTCACTCTTTGCAAGATGGATGTGCAGGGTCAATGTCCGATTAGATCAAATATCACGATGGTCCCCTACTCGCGGATGTTAGGGCCTGTAGTTGTGAAGAGGAGACCTATTTAATCAAAAAATCATAAGCTAGACCACTAAATTCACGTGTGGAGTCACCTTGATTCATGTTGTTTAAGGTCAATTGAAGATACGATGCGGACAATTTACTAGAGACTGGAATTGGGTGAGACCCCATATTGCAAATTTGAATGGAGCTACGGCCATATTAGCACACATAATATATTCACAAGTATGGAAAAATGGACAGTATATGGATATTGAATTATCATGACAATTAAAAATCAATTGACAGTATATATGGAAAGGTTTGTTTGTCCTTACTTGGCAAGTTGGACAATTATGACGATTGTATTTACACAATCAACAATTGGTTGAGTTAAGGCATTATGCTAAATCCATCTCATTACATAAACAAGATGATTTTGTTCGATGTACTCCGTCCACTCCATAGTGGGTGGAACTATGAGTATTAAGGCTATACCATTTCTGTACAAACCTTAAATAATCTAAACTTCATAATTGGCATCTTGCAATAACATGTGAACAATGAAATTCATAGACGTGAAACTTCTAGCAAGTGCAGTTGAAGCTTTGATTGAAATTTGAGATCTAGCACGCTCGACTTGATTTGCTTTTCTATTAATAAAATAAACAGAAAAAGAAAACCAACGACTGTACTCATTAAAGTTGTTTGTAATTTAGTGATTGGATATTATGAATTAACTAAATGACAATATGATGACTTAGACTTGCCTTTTTCTATTAATAAGAGTTATAGAAAAGAAAACCAAAGGGCAATCACTGCAAGCGTAATTTCCACAGCATTTTGCGGAAGGTGCGTGGAACCATCCAATGCAGGTGCTTCTTGACTTGACTTGCTTTTCCATTAATAAGAGAAACAGAAGCGAAAAACAACTAGCAATACTCCCATGGCCCTGAACTCCTAGTGGGAATATCCACGAATCAATCACAAAAACATCACTAGTTGGATTATTATTTTCAAAGCACTATCTGACTTTTGCCTTTCAAAAGAGATTCCCCTAGGGAAAGAAAATCCCGAAATAAATCTCCGTTGATTCTCAAGATTTCTCCATTCCATATCACGTCTAAGAATTGTCTAGTCATTATCCCCTCACCTAATGCATTTTTTATATCACTCCTTAAATTATTTTTATTTTTGACATTTTACATACTTTTATACTCCAACGCCTTTTGATGTCGTTGAAATTGGACCCAGACACCAGTGGAATCGTGAGTATGCAGTGTGACCATTCCATTCATTGCTCATGTGGTGCAAAGTAGAGTTACTTGTCTTGTCAGGTTAGGCATTCTTCTGCTATGCAAATTATATTAATCTAGACCATAATTTCTCAGATGCTGCCACCATTGTGCTGATATTTGCTGACTGAGGATTAGCTGCTGGCTTTTTGAAATCAAGTTCTTCAAATTTCGTAAATTTTCTAATCAAATCCCTCTAACACAAAACCTAATCTGACTAGCATAACACATTAGATGATGTTGTTGTGTGACATGAACAAAAATTTTCCAATGTAGACATCTACTTTGGCATACACCTTAGTTAATTTTTATCCATGTCACATTCTAACATTGTCTATATTGGATAATTTGTTCCATACATGTCCATGTGGGCATTCACATATCTTATCCGCATCATACTAGGGCGTTGTTCAACGGTTACATCAACTGCATTTGGTTGGATCTTGATTAGGAAATTTGTGAAAGTAAAAAATAAAAAATAAAAAAATTGACTAGACAAGTTTAAGGTATGGGGACGTAATAAGAAAAAAAAGGTGAGAAGTATAGGGATGAAAACTACCCCAAAAAAATTTTCCTTTTGTCTTTTAGGCTTATGCTGGATCTTTACTCGGTTGTGCTTACAAAATTCCGGATTCCTTTCAATTGATCATGACGTCTCGTTGGAGATTTGGAGTAGGTCAACAGTGTGGTTTCTTAGACTTATTTGTATGTTGTTTCTCGTACTCTTACACCGGAATATTTGCAGTGTCTCATCATGGTTATTAGGTCTAATGATCCTATCACTCCTGTGTCAAATTTCTCGCGAGTCAAATGGTGACAAATGTAATTGCACCGTCCAAGCATAAAATATCGAGTTTATGTATTAAACTCGAATGCTTACTGCTTACAAGTATAAGATGATCATAATAATATCAAAATGCTGATCTTTGACCTCAAGCTTCTCCTAGTTCTTGATAAGATGGTGCATGGTCATATTTTACATTTCAAATGATATTCTATCGGTTGTGATTATGCTCTGTCAATGTAAATTTATAGCGAAAAATTACCTTTGAACTAGAGTATGTATCAGAAGATGAAAAACTGCCCCATAAGAGATGCATGTGCATGGTAACTTTTGCTTGATTCGTCAATCTTTCTTTTTTAAATTAAGTCAATATGATGTTCTCCTATGCTGGTGATGTGCCAAGGGTCTTCCTTTGATTTTATTGCAAGGTCCAATTACGTTGCTAAAGGTATCAAGTACGGCACGTACTTGCTTGACCGCTGCGACGGTCAGCTGCTCAGAAGCCGAAGCCTGAGCGGGGTCCCGCCTTCTGAGGATATCTTCTGCCACTCCGAATTGCCCCTCGACCTCACGTGGAGCGCGGACCGAGCGAGTTCCCGTGTTCTCCCTAATTGAGGCGACATGTGGCTTCGACTTTCAGAGTGATTACATTTGGCTTTCGAAAAAGGAGATCGGAATATGCAACGCTACTCGGACCAGTACGGCCACACAGACGTGGACTCGACGGAAACCGAGGTGGCTCCATATATTTGGCCTGGTGTATTACCTCTTTCAAAATATAAGATAATTTTGGTATAGCATAATAGATGTTTAACATTTAAAAAATTAATATACATACTTTAAGTTAAATTACAAAAAGAATTGTATAATTATCTATGTGACGGTATTTATATATTTTGAATCTTTTAAGTGATTTATGTTAAACAAAAGTTTGACTATGTGAATTGCAAGAAAAAGAAAAGTAAATATTAGTATATGAAGACTAGGTACATGACATGTGTTTGGTTCCTCGCATTTGTAAGCATAAATTTGTTTCGTATTTGAGGACTTGCGTTTTGCTAATCCTTTGCATTAGTGGAGGATTTGTTGACTTACGGATTTACGTACCTAATTTATGCTTTGTCGTTAAGAAAAAAGTTAGAAACTAAATTAAATGAATTGCTGAGATCTAAAATATATTCAGCACTGTACTCAAATGACTTAAAAGTAAACGATTGCACAGGTAATTTCAAGTTGAACCTCATGTACTATAGCTGGACTTTCAACTTGACTCAACTTGTTTTTTGGAGTACATGCCCATTTAGATAAATCTGTAAAATAATTACTGAAAATTTCGAGTATCGAATTTCAAATTAGGACCATTTTAAGTACTTAAAATGTTTTGACCAAAAAAAAAAATTACTTAAAATTAAAGAAAATATTGTTTGATAATGAGAAATGATTGGATTATAGTGTTTAATTTATTATGAGAATAATAATTTATTTTGGACTACAAAAATTCAAATCACGAATAATTATAAATTATTGTGAGACCTACCTTTTCAAGAATTTGTGGCTCACAACAAATGTTATTCTTACAGTACTCAATGACTTTTACGTTAGTAAAGTCCATTGATAATAACTAATTTCTAGGGCATTACGTGGAAGGGGCGGGGAACCTATGCATGTGCTTTCATTGAAATTGGAGATCCAGCACGACTTGATTATAAAATTGGGGCGTGGAAACTATATTTTAACTGGTAGTGGAGAACACATGGGGCTTTCGTTTTCCTTCGTCTCTTGTGGCGAAGGCTTCATCGACATTACATGCAAAATTATTCCGACAACACTCGAGGGCAAGCTGGGTTTTGCCTTTTTTTTTTATCGATCATTTGTTTATCTGTCACTGTCTTTGTCATCATAATCACTTAAACAAGGTCACATTTGAGTTTTATACTTAATATCTTAGCCATTAGTACGTGCACATTTCTTTAATAGAGGTCCTGCAAATGAAGCAATCTTAAGGTATTGTACAACTTTCTAGCCATGTTGCTTTGTTGGCAATGTAAGAGCTGTTCTCTCTCTTAATATTCTTGATCCAATAAATATATTTTCCTCCTCATATTAATGAAATAAGTGGAAAAAAAAAGACTCATGCTCGTTATAGTTATTTATCATTAGTGATTGGATATTATGAAACAACTATACTGCAATATCATGACCTAGACCAATTATTTTGCTATATAATATGGCATCATAACCAATTGTTTTAATTTATTTGTTTTTTGTTTCCTATTTACAATCTATTTTGTTAGCACCTTTAATGTACTACCTCAAGTTACAAATGGAAATAAAAAAGTGATAAAATAGTGGATATTGTAGTTCACAAGTATGATAGTTTACCTGTTACGTGTTTCGTTATGGAAGAAATAAGTAAGTATATGCATATAATAAATATCAAATAGCAAAAAGAAAACAAAATAAAGTTTAGGGAAGAATATGAAATGCAATTTCTTTCACATTATAAAGTTTATTTTTTTCTCCTAATGGTGCTTTTACTAATTAGTGCGTGTGATCAATGGATAAAACCGTCCTTGAAAAAAAAAATTGGAACCTAGGATGTAAGCAGGGAAAAAGAAACTTTCTAAATTGTTTATGTCATTGAGATAAAAGAAATATGCATGCTCAAAGTTTATCAAGGATCAAGAAGTGTAGCTGCAAATGATGAAATTAGTGAGATCCTAAACTTGTACTAGTTTGAAAGGCAAAATATTTAGAGTGGATGAACCAACATTCCAAATAATCGAAATTTGTCTACCTTGCTAGGGTTTCCTCTTCATCCTAAGATATAATATGATTATCAGTGACTATTTGTGCAAAGTCCGTAATGATGAAAACGTGTATTGCAACTTTTATAATGTGTTTTAGTGAATTTCACAATCACAATACCTCTAAAGTACAATAGTTTCAGGTGTTACAATTGTAAAATATATTTTATCACACACGAAGATCACAATACTTCAGAATACCGATGTAATCAGGGTGAGAAAAAGAAATTTATTAGTCATTTATGTTGTGTAGAGGAAAATATATATGTTTTCCCACCTCTGTGTTCTCCACCAATTCTCAGCCTTCGACGTTGGATACGCAATGCTTTTCACTATGCGTGCTTGAACAATGCCGGGCAACATAGAACTGTGCATAAGGTTTTTTTGATTTAAAGCAAACATGATCTTGACTTGACTCACCTTTTTTTTCTCAATAAAGATATAGAAAAGAAAATCAAAGGGCAATCATTGTACGTGTAATTTTCGCAGTATTTTGTGGAAGGTGCATAGAACCATCCTATGTAAGCGCTTCTTGACTTGACTTGCTTTTTTCTCTATTAATAAAAGAAAAGGAAAAGAAAACTAGCCAGCGAGACTCTCATTCTCCTAGTGCTAATAGACATGAGTCAATCTCAAAAACATGTTATGACACAAATGTCGATAGGACATTTTTTTAAGATATTCAGATAAGGAAAGTAAAGCCTACTCTTTTTTCTTTCTTTCAAAAGAGGTTCCACACAATGCTGAGTTGCCATCGAACAGTCCAAACGCATGCTACTCAGGAAGGGTAACAATTGCACGCGTAATTTCCGCACCATTATGCGAATGGTGTGCGTGCTTTTTGACTTGACTTGCTTTTCGTATAAATAAATAAATAAATAAATAATCAACATCAATTCCGATGCTATGAGTCAGTAAGCATAATCTCTAGTAACTAATTTAATCAAAAAAGCAAATTGCGATAACCCTTTTTCTCTCTCTTTGCAGGATGGATGCACAGAACAACATCCAATCCGACTTAATATCACGAAGGTCTCTTATCGCCCATGTTAGCGCCTAGAGATCATGGCATGCATATTGGCATATAAGTGCGTTTAGTTTAGCATTCCCAATGAGCTTTTAACCTCCAAAACCCCTTAGGGAAATGCTAGACCGTTTGGCAGCCATTTTGAAGTAGTTTTCAAGTGAAAATCAATATTGAGAACGCTGAAAGTCCAATGTTAGTAGGGACTAGCATTGAGCTTTTACTATTTTGCCAAATACTGAAACTTATGTTTTTCTTTCAAAACTATCCTTACTCATTCTTCAAATTACTAATTTTGCCATCGTTATTATTTTTATCAGAAAATCAGAGGCTAACCGCCAAATTCATACCTAGAGTCACATCATTACATGTTGTTTAAGGTCAATTGAAGATTTGATGCAGACAATTTACTAGATACTAGAATTGTGTGAGACTCTATATCCCAAATTTGAATGGAGATACGAGTATATTAGCAAATGTACTATATCAACAAATCTGGAGAATCTAAGTATATGAATATTGACTAATCATATGGGAAGATTTGCGAGTTGGACAATTATGATGACTGTATTTGCACAATTAATAATTAATTTAGTTGAGATGTTGTCACGACCTCCTTTTTTCCGTCCGGGGAAAAGAAGAATGTTTAGGGGTATTTGCCTAAAGAAGCGGACCAATGGCCCTAAATTAGGCACGGGCTCTCCCAAGCCCATACTTCGCGTGACATTGGATTTTGAATTTTAGTTCTTAACAACCTATGTAATTCTAGGAGTCGCCACTAGCCTATTGGGGTCGGCTAGAAACCAATCAAGACACGGGAGTGTTGTCTCGATTCCTACGCAACCAGAGATTTCTAGGAACGGGGACTTGTTTACGCCAATGTTTCTATTAGCGCCCTTGCGGTACCATTAACTTGAAAGGTTGTTTATCTAAATGGCCACACAATCTTGATTATCAATTATAATCTTTATGAAACCACTAAGTGTCCATGCAATTGTTTTTGTAGGTTTTTTTTTAATCTCTAAACTAATCCTAACATAATTTAGAAAAGAAATTTACACTCAAATTATTGAAAAGCGGTGCGGTAAATAACATCCAAGAAATTGAAATGACTTGAAAGTAATGCGGAAAAGAAAGACCCGATATGAGTCGGGCAAATAATATTACATGGCCTTGTTATCACGCCCGGGACGGGACCCCGTGAGCAAAATGAAAAGCTAAATATGCATGAAATTACTCTAGATGCATAAAATCACTCTAATTAATTTTAATCTACGCAAAAATAGATTATTTACAAAAATGGTTATAAAATACCAAAAAATCATTAAATTAAGAAAATGACCTTTTAAAATTAGGAAAGTTTCCTAGATGTCATTTCTATCATAATTTGATATCATCCATCATTTTTATAAATTTTTTTTGAAATTTTCATATTTTTATTTTTTTTAATTTTTTATTTAAAATTAATTCCCTAAACCGATATATGACGATTTACACTAATATGGGACTGCCCAGTACATGAATATAACAAGAACCAAGCTCAAATCGACCGTTTCAAGATCGAAACTTGGTTTGCGCATTTCGTCGAACACTTGGCGTGCATCAAATCATCCCAAACCAGCTTCCTTGGGCTATGTTTGTGGCCTTCAATCTCAACGCATGAACAATCTTATGTGAAACTAAAGTATCAAGATCATATTACCACATGCAGGGAGCAAGATCAGATAGAAATAATAGCTTAAAACACACAAGAACTAGGTTAAAATCGGTCTCAAATATGCAAGTCTGAACTGATTTTACAAATCTGGGTTTGAACCCAAATCAAACAAACATGTTGCATGCCCATATTCAAGCCCCGTCACTTATCACATGCAAGATCTAAGGGAAACATTACTTAGTCCAAGTGAAAGTAGGTAACATGAGCTTTCAAATATAACGAGCATCACAGAGAATGACCGAACGAACGCATCAAAACGACCTCTCCAAGAAGCACACATGCAAAACTCTTGAAGAAATTTCAACACTTGGAAAAAATACGGCCTCAGAAATCAGTTTTCCGGGCTGGTTTTCCTCTTGACTTTTCATTATTAAAACACGTTCAAACTCAAACAAAAATACATCTAGGATACTTACCTTGCTTCCTAGTTTCGTTTGCAAGTGGTTCTTGGCTGAGGAAACGAAGAACTTATCCTCGGGAGGCACGTGGAAATTGGCTTCTTCAACTGGAAAACAAGATCTGCAAAAGAAAGAATTGACAACGAAGGTTTTCGTTGACCTCTAACATTAGACTTCAAGACGTATTTTGTTGGAAAACTTGACACCACGCCAAACTACATGTATTCTAGCTTGGGTTAAAAGTCAAGATTTTCCTCATTTGTCTCTCAAATTTCTCAAAAAACACTGGCTTTCCTCACTCGTGACCAACCAGTCTCGACACTTAGAAAAATTTTCAGACTTTCTTTGGCCCGCCAGGAGGGTACTGTTTCGGGGGCTTTAGGAGGCCTTCCCGATCTCCATTTTGGACGTGCGACCTATGGATGGAAAGATCTTTGAGTGAAGTTTCACTCTCTAGTTTAAGGTTTTGGCTAAATTTGGCTGCAAGTTTGCGAAAATTTCCCTTTTCTCTCTGGAGGTTGATCTGGAATTTCTGGGTTTGCTTTTTTCTGGAGTTGCCTCTGAGGGCTCCTTTGGAGATCGATTCCGAGCTCTCTCCTCTCTATCTCGTCTCTTTTTCTCTCGTCCTCGAAAAGAGCTCATTTCGTAGATCTTATCCCCTGAATTAGAGGATTTTTGGTCAGCCTTTTGTCCACCTACCAGGCCTGTCAACAGGGCTACTTCACCCACTCTCTGACTTAGCCAATTTTTTTAATTCTGCAGCTGTTGAGTGTGCAGGTTTTGCTGCGATTTTCCGGTGCTGTCAGGAGCTTATCCTTGGCCAATTTCCGTCCACTTGCACTGCTATATATGGTCTTCCATCACGTGCAAATATCGAGCTAAATGGGCGGCTGAGTGAGATATGGTGGGGCCACCAATATGCCTACTTATCAGCTCCGAATTAAGACCTAACCGTGGGCTGGGTTTTGGTAGCTAGTTTGTGTGCTTTAATCCATCAATTTGGCCGCGGTTTCTCATCAATTAGCAACCTCATGTATAGTAGTTTAAGATCTTGACCATTTTTCGTAATTGTCTCCACCCAATTTTGCAAGAGAGTCCCTCAAAGTTGGCCATTTTCTTGCCCGAAAATGTCAAATTCAATGCAATTAGGTCCTTTTTGCCCGATTCGATTAATTAGACCTGACCCAAGTTCAATTTCAACTTAATTGGGGGCTAAGATGATGATTTAAGGGCTCGGGTGAAATTTTACAAAATTTGCGAATTGGTCCCTCAACTTTTGGAAATTGCATTTTTGCCCCAATTTGCCATTTTAATTCCAATCTGACCTCCTGGGCTTGGCTAGTCACATTTAGATCATTGGCCACAACTTTTTTCTTTTTTTTTTTTTTTTCTTTTTTTTTTTTTTTTAATCTATATGCAATAATTTGGGCAAAAAATTAGGTGTCAACAGGTGTTATGCTAAATCCCTCTCATTACGTAAATGAGATGACTATATTCGATCATTCTTTTTTCTCTTCACATACTCTTCCTCCCTAATGGGTGGAATCGCGAGTTCATATTTGGGAATACATGTCAAGGCCATACTATTTCTACACAAACCTTAAATAATCTAAACTTTGTAATTGGCATTTTGCAATGATACATAAACATTGAAATTCATATATGCGAAACTTTTAGCAAGTGTAGGTGAAAGCTTTGATTAAAATTTGAGATCCAACCCGCCTGACTTGACTTGCTTTTCTATTAATAAAAGAGAATAGAAAAAATAAAAAGTTGACGACCTGTACTTCTTAAATTGTTTGTGATTAGTGATTGGATATTAGAACCAACTAAACCACAATATGATGACTTAGACTTGCCTTTTTCATTAAAGAAAAGGAAAATCAAAGGGCAATCATTGCAAGCGTAATTTCCGCAGAATTTTGCGGAAGATGCATGGAACCATCAAATACAGGCACTTTTTGACTTGACTTGCTTTTCCATTAATAAGAGAAACAGAAAAGAAAAGAAACTAGTGATACTTCCTGGTGGGATTATCCACGAGTCAATTACAAAAACATCACCAGTTGGATTATTATTTTCAAAGCACAATCTGACTTTTTTCTTTCAAAAGAGATTCCTCTTGAAAAAAAACAAATCGCGAAATATATCTCCCTCGATTCTCAAAATTTATATGCCACGTCTAAAAATTATGTAGTCACTATCCCCTCACCTAATGCATTTTTATATCACTCCTTATATTATTTTTATTTTTGACATTTTACATTACTTTTATACTTCAATGCCACATTTACAATTTCTTGGCTACTGGGTTATTTGCAATTGGCCAACTATTTAGAGATACATTTTTCCTTTTTATTTCATTTTTGTTGAACATTTTATCTCATGTTGTTGACACACTATTTTTTTTTTTTTTTAACTTTTAAGTAAATATTATCACTTATTCATCTAAAGATTTTTGTCATTAGTGATTGGAGAACCAGCTATATTACAATAACATGACTTTGACCAATTATATTGTTCTATAGTATTGCATCATCGGCAACTATTATTATTATTATTATTATTATTATTATTATTATTATTCGTTTTCGTTTCGTTTCCCTTTCCCTTTCCCTTTCATTTTCATTTTCCTTTTCATTTTCTTTTTCATTTTCTTTTTTCTTTTCCTTTTCCTTTTCCTTTTCCTTTTCCTTTTCTTTTTTCTTTTCCTTAGTAGAGTCTTTAAAAAAGAAAAGAAAAGAGACCTGTGATAATATGGTGGACATTGTAACCCACAAGGATGACTTTTTACTGGTTACGTGTTGCCCCCTTTCCTTTTCCTTTTCCTTAGTAGAGTCTTAAAAAAAGAAAAGAAAAGAGACCTGGGATAATATGGTGGACATCGTAACCCACAAGGATGACTTTTTACTGGTTACGTGTTGCCCCCTTTCCCTTTCCCTTTCCTTTTCCTTTTCCTTTTCCTTAGTAGAGTCTTAAAAAAAGAAAAGAAAAGAGACCTGTGATATTATGGTGGACATTGTAACCCACAAGGATGACTTTTTACTGGTTACGTGTTGCCCCCTTTCCCTTTCCTTTTCCTTTTCCTTTTCCTTTTCCTTAGTAGAGTCTTAAAAAAAGAAAAGAAAAGAGACCTGGGATAATATGGTGGACATTGTAACTCACAAGGATGACTTTTTACTGGTTACGTGTTGCCTTGTGGAAGAAATAACAAGCATATGCATATAGTAAAGATTCAATAGGAAAGATTATATATATATTTCAGGGAAAAATATGAATGCAATTTTTTCACATTGTGAAGTGTTCTTTTTTCCCTAATGGTGCATTGAATAGTTGGTGGGCTTGCTTGATGGATAAATACCTCCCCGAAAAGAATTGAAATCCTGTATATAATTGGGGCAAAAAAGTTTGCCAATCATTTTGTTATTTAGAGAAAAGATAAACATTCATCCAAAGTTTTTTATGGATTGAGAACTCTAGCAACAAAGGATGGAATTAGTGAGGTTCCAAACTTTTTACTTGAATGGAAGCCAAACTATTTAGAGTGAATGAACCAAACTTTCATTATTAGAATAAATAATGAAAATTTGTCATCATAGGCAGGGTTTCCTCTTCATCGGTAATATACGAATGGGGAAGTCATTTGTTTAGATTGAAAATGTTCAAGCATTGAAAAATCAATCGGGCCTATATGTTCAAAGCCCATAATGCGCCATCCAACGGTCCAAGACACATGCTGCACAGAGAGGACGATTACTGCATGCCTAACTTTCCCCGGCATTATGCAGAAGGTCCGTATTCTCCACTGACTAATTTAATAATAGCAGATTGTGATAGCACCTACAGATAAATGATATGCGTATTAGCATATAGTTGAGAAGGAAAGACCTATTTTATCAGAAAATCAGAAGCTGGCCATCAAATTCATGCGTAGAGCCATCTCGTTGTTGTTGTTTGATGTCGATTGAAGATTAGATGCGGACATTTTCCCTGAGACGGGAATTGGGTGAGACTATATCCCAATATGAATGGAGCCCCAGGCACATTAGCACATTTAATATATTAACAATTCCGGAGAATTTATAGTAAATAATTATTGGATTATCAAGGCAATTAAGAATCGATTGTTAGTAAACATATAAATATATTTTTTGTCCTTACTTGGGCAAGTTGGACGATTATGACGATGTTGTTTGCACAATCAACAACTAACTGAGTTACTACGTTATGCTAAATCCATCTCATGATGTAAACAGATTACTTTGATCTGACTTTTCTATATCCTTTAACAGACTCATAAGGCATTGTAGTTGGTCCCTCCAGAGCATATGGATTTGGGTTCATATTTGGAATCACATGTTAATGTCATACCATCTCTGCACAAACCTTAAATAATTTAAACTTTAAGATTGACATCTTACAACAACACGTGATCAATAAAATCCATGGATCTGAAGCTTCAAGCAACTGCATGTGAAGTTTCGATTAAAATTTGAGATACAACACATTTGACTGGACTTGCATTTTCTAAAAATAACAAAATATAGAAAAGAAAATTAACAAGCAATACTTGTTACGGATCTCTGTCATTAGTGATTGGATAGTATCATACTATGAACTAACTACACTACGATATCACAACCTTGACCAATAACGCTGTTGTAAATATATTATCATAACCGAATGATTTTCGTTTATTTCCTAAGTAAAATAAATTTTGTTGAGATGTTTAATACACTACCTCAATTTGCAAAAAAAAAAAAAACATAATAAGACAGATAACATAGTGGACATTGTAGGTTATGAGGACGACAATGTACTGTTTACGCGTTTCATTCTGAAAGAAATAAATAAGAAGATGTACATGATAATAATGATTACATGGTGAAAGATAAAACGAAATATATTTTAGGAAAGAATATGGAATGTGACTTTCTTGCATGGAAGAGTGAATTTATTTTTTAAGTAATCGGTGGGCGTGCTTGATGGATCAATTTCTCCCAGAGGCAAAAAAAAAGTTGAAATCCTAGATGTAATCTAGGCAATGAAAAGTTTGTCAGTCATCTATATTGTCTTGATAAACGATAAATATTGATTCAGAGTTAATTGAGAATAAAAAAATGCAGTAAGAAATGATGAAATTAGTGAGGCCCTGGATTTTTACTTGCTTGAAAGGCAAAATATTTAGAGTGAATGAACCAAACTTCCATTATTTGAATGGAAAAATGGAATTGGTAGGGTTTCCTCATCTTCCGAAAATATATACAAATGAGTTAGTAATTTATTTAGATTAAAGAAAGATTGATGACGGTCTATATGTACAAAGCCCATCATATTGAGACTTCTTTGACTTGCTTTCCGGTCTGAGATATACTACATTTGCGTTTTCTTCCAATTCCCACAAAATACTAATCATTTATTGGATTCTGAAATAATGATACATCACGTTAGTCGTCGAAATCACGATACGCCACTCCAAAAATTAAATAAGAGATTAAAATTATTTGCACTTGTAAACACTCGTGTAGTCAAGTAGGGAATTATTATTTACTTTTCCAATAAAGTGGTTGTCTCATGAACAATCGCTTTTGTTTTGTCTTTTGATTTTATTTTTATTTTTATTTTTTTTTTTTTCAGTCAGAAAAGTACATTCATTCCTTCAATCATAAAGGCTCTACTAGAGCAAGTCAAGGAAATTCTTATGCGATATTCCAAAGTGGTCGATGGAGGCAAAGACAACCAGTTGGTGGGGAGAGCCCTGTTTCAGTGGGCCCTGACGATCAAATCCATAACTTGATTAGCCTTGCAAGGCAATAGACAATTTTCCATGAGCTTTCTTCTCGGCCCATGATGCACTCACAATTTTAAGGCAGTCACTAAATATCACAAAGGACAGATCCCTCTCTACGTGCAGGGCAGATGACACACAATCCTTGCTCTCACGTGCTGGATTCTCTTCCTCTGCAAGAAGAGAAGGCATTCTTTTTGGCTAGGGCTTCCGTGTTTATTTGGTAAAGGAGTAGAAACCTGTGGTTATTCAATTTATTTAATCAAAGCGAGCTCAATAAATTATTGAAGGCATTGGCTTCAAATAAGTTCAGTGCATCACGATTATTAGATCATGTGTATGTCATGTAGGATATATTAAAATTAATTGAGATCTCCGCTTATTAATTCATGATTTCATATTTCATAATCTGCTCGTTTTTTTTTCTTTTTCTTTTTTTGTATATGTGATGAGATTTGTCAAGGTATGCTTTAAGAATGTGATACAATTTTGTTGAAAATTTGAAAGCATGGAATATATCGCTTCAAGGACCAAACGAGCACAACCACATCTAGGTGCAAAAAGTGTTATTCCTTCACCCAAGTGCATGCTTCTAAATAATGTGAAAAATCTTATACTTAGACATGCCCAAACGGATCAACTTATTTTGGGACCATACGGTTATTGATGTACTAATTTAGGTAATTCGGTCAAATTAAGGTTCACAACTTCCAATAAAAGTAAGTAACATAATGCATTAATAATCCATCAAAATAATGTCGGTTGATTATTCATGTGGTCAGTAATTTTTGAAGTATACATAGATGTCAGTAATTTTTAAAACCTATTGATAAGAAACTGACATATGACGAGTCAAGCAACTTATCAATCATTTCTTTTTTCCATTAACATGATGTGATGTGTTAAATTATTTCTCAAGTTACGAAGCTCGCTTATTCAAATGATCTTAATAATTCAAATTTTGTGTGTCCTTTAATCCAAATTAAATTTTGATTTCTTGTGCATGTGGTTTCTTTGGATAATTGAAGGTTTGTTATTCCGTCGGAAATATATCTCAAGATCCGGCTACCATGATTGGTGTCTTCCTTCATCTAAGTTTGACCGGTTGATCAAGAAGTGGATGCCTTCTTCATTACAAAAGTCGGACAAGTGAGGGGACAGCGTATGGGGGCCAAATGAAGAGAGAGAGAGAGAGAGAGAGAGAGAGAAAGATGAAGTAGGACAAAAATGACAACATGACAGTCACCGACGATTTGGGAAGATGTACCTGCATAAGACTTTGTTTTTGCACGGGAAGCTAGCAATCTGCAAAGGTACTAGGCATCGCCATCGTGGTGGCAACCAGCAGGTGTGGAAATCGATGGTGGAGAAAAGAGAGAGGATCGGAAATGGAAAAAGAAAAGGAATATTTTCCTTTGCTTTAAATTGAATTTGCATAATTTTCATTTAGTGTGCTACCACGTCAGCAATTGTGTTAAATAACGAAGCTATGTCGGGTAAAAAAACACTTGACCTGGTAATAATAGTAGAGATACCACGTTGAACATCAAGAAAGTAATACTCCATTATATAAAAAGAAAGTTCAATTACTTAATTACTTGTCAAGCATAAAGGAGAATTTTTTATTTCACTAAAATGTGGCAAAATCCTTAACTTTTGATCCAGAGCGAAAGTTTCTAAAAACCTAGCATTGTAGGAAAGAGATAAAGTTTAAACAAATTAATCGAATCATGAAGTCTCATATATAAAGCTCACGTAAGATCTACATGATCAATAGCCGTAATAAATGTGGTTCACTAAATATTGATGTAAGCAAGTATTCCTCCCCACTCCTCATGACACTGCAAAAGAGGAGAAATGAGGTTTAAAATAAGTGAGTTCCAGCAATTTTAGACCTAATAATAGATAAGTTTGAGAAGGCATGAGGGTGCTGGTATCCAGGAACGATAATTTAAGTCCCCAGTTCAAGATGCTATTTGGTATCACTTCCTTGCAACAGATTTAGCTATGAAGATGTGTATTGCAGCTTTTATAATGTACTTGGCAAATGATTTACAGTCATATCACCTCTAAAGTTACGACAGTTTTTTGAAAGTCGTCTTATTCAATCGGATGTTACCGGTATAAAGTACATTTTATTAAACAATAAAATTGCAACACTTCACAATATAGTGAACGTACATTTCAATTACAACTATAACAAACAACGAGCTCTAATTCCCTTTAAACTCTCTAATCAAGAACCTCTCCTCAAAAAGGGGAAAACCCTAATATCTTACTAATTTTTAAATGGAACTAATTCCAATTTATGTCGAAATGCCAGAAGAAAATGTCTGAGCTAGTTCCACTCCGCTATTGATTATGCAAAATCGTTGAGGTTGACCCCGCTATACACAAATCAAATCAAGGCAGTCTCAGATTACACTTCCAGCTTCTCCATTCATTTCACAGTTTCAGCTTTTCCACTCGTTTAAAGTGCGATGGCGATAGAGGCTCGTGATGAGAAATAATAATCTTCTGTGCGTGGTACATGAGGAAGGGTAATTGGAATGCAGATCAGATCACAAAAGGCTCATTCTCATGCTCGTACCTGCTCGTGTTCATGCGGTTCAACACACTATAGAAGCTCGAGGCGTAAGCGGCTTCGGTCCGCAGTGGAACTGTCTAAGAATATTCCCAACAGGACTAGTCATTCTGTCATCGTCTGGACATCAGCAGGCAGGACAGTATTAACAATTTATAAGTAAAAGTGGGACATTGGTACCAAGAGGCCATTGCCTCAAATGGCATCTCCCTTCTTCAGAATGGGAGAGAGCAGCTCAACCATTACATCTCTGGATGGGTGAAAAAAGCTCTTGCCTTTTTTACTTTAATCGGTAAGAGCAAAATGACTCCGTTGGAGACAGAGAAAAGCCCTTGTCTCACTTACATGTTAAAAAGCACATATGTTGTGACTCTACAACACAATCCACGTGAAAATCAGAGTAATTGCTTTCGTGGACCTCGTAACAATAGAGTTCAATACTTTCTATTACATGAGTGACTCAATTAATTTTTTTTTTTTTTTTTTTTGTAAAAGGTAAGAAAATGACTCAATTAATTTTAGCTCCCATAATAATGTGAAAAGGAAATAGTACATGCATATTCAGCAAATAGCCACTTTTGGCATCATTTTGACTTCACTCATCCACAAAGGGTAGTTCATCATCCCAAGCCTAGTGGATAGTGTTACAAATAATCGACAAGAGGAATGCATTTGACATGCTTTGGGAAAATATTCACCTTGGGAAAGTCATCGATGTAGACATATGCTTTGGGAAAATATTCACCTTGAAAGTCATCATATCGAACAAAGAGTCCCCCCAGATGCTGACATTACATAAGAATCGTTCTTTGACAGTGCAAAGCTTGGAACTGTATCTTCAGGATTGGCATCACTTATGTCATTGGTAATCAAAATCCCACTAGGAGGTTGCCATGACTATGGTCGTACAATAGTTGTAGCCTGCGAAAAGAAGAAACAATGTAGTTGAAAATGCACTAAATAATACAATAGCATGCCCATCCCGAGAAAAAAGATTCCTTACCTTGCCTGTCGAGTTCCGAACACTTTTTTGCCATTTCCAGAGCTTGCGTACAGCATTCGATGATAAAGCCAGAATGGCAAGACCCGAGTTTGTATAGATGAATCTTGAAACCTGCTTCATTTTATGAGCTTCAATGGTGACAGTAAAATAAATTACCCAAAGTTGAAAGGATAAGAAAAACCCTAAAGAACTCAGCAGTAAATGATAGATGCAGAAATTGATGCAAATAGACACTTGGTGACGCACAGGTTCGCCTGAATGTTTATCTCAGAGTGACTTTGTGCATAGACATATATGCATATTGTATGTTTACATATCAATAGAGCATATGATAAACATGACATCAAATTCGAGTCGGAACAGTTCACAAAATTTAAAAAAAAAAAAATCCGGCAAAACATGGAACCTTCACTTAAACCATCCAGCTGTATCACTACAGCATTAAGATAACCGGGTGTGGTAAACATGCAAAAATGGAGTGGTTCACCCACGCTACTCCTTTCTAGGAATACCTATCCTTTCACCTCTAATGTTTGTGTATTTAGTTTCAAGGGGTAAATTTCCATTCAAAGTTTCCAGAAATTGGCAAGCTCAAAATAGGTCAATTCACAAGCTTAGCAATCCCGACAAGCATCAAAGCGGCACACAATGATACACTTTTCCTGCCGTGTACAAAGCAAAATTCATCTGGTGAAGATTCTGCGCCTTTTAGCACATGTAACTGCACAAGAGACCACAGAACAATCCTCATTGGATTCCAAGCAGCAGCTTAAAAAGTCTCCTCGTGTGAATGTACCACTACATTCTAAATCAGGCAGCATCCATCTAACTATTCATCCTTATCATAAAATTCATAACATCCGCAGCCAACAAACTCCAAGCACAATTGACACTCCATAATCACAAATTTATTAATGTCCATCTTATCCTCTCCCAATTCTATAGCTGGAACAAGCACTTAACAATAGAAGGCCAAGCGAAGAGATGACAAAGTCCTCCAAGTGTCAAGGAATTAAAAAATTATTCATCGGACCACATGCAGATGAAATTAATGAAGCAAGTGCACCAAATGTGACCTATTTAAATATGTGCTTATACAGTAGAAACATGATAGATGAATATGGAAAAGAAATGCTGCATAAAAGCAACCTGAGGTGGCAATAATTTGTACCCTCATAGCTCTTAAGTTATCAGGCAGCTTTATGGACCAGCATTGTAATGGCTCATTGATTTCTGTCAGTTCCCAAATCCGTGATTTATCTCCCGACTCATCAGCAAATTTGAGCTTTACATCGGCCATGCTCTCACTGTTCTGTAGAGCTCAAAAGAGAGGATATCATTTAAAGATGTCCAATGGACATGCACGTAAAAAATGCAATTAATGCACCATTCAAGTAACATGGTAAGCAACAAATAAAGATCCATAAAATATTTAACTACCTAAGGCAATAATGATACCACTTACTGTACCAACCATTGCTGCCACTGGAGCACCCCTATCACCCAGGCTTGCCGCAACAGTAGCGTTACCAGAACCAAAGGCTGCAATTGGTGGCTGCACAAGATTCAAGACATTTAGCAAGTTCCTCCCTATGAAATCAGTGTACTCTTTACCTTCACAAGAGGTCCAGGAGTGACTCTCAAAGCATCAAAAGGGCGATTTTCCACTGTCCTTAGCAACCTAATCCCATCAGCATTTGCCAAAATTTTGATGCTGTTGTCACTTGTTGAGACGGCTAATAGATTTCCTTCCATGTTAAATCTAATACAAGGTGAAGCCAGAAAATTTAGGGAGTGACGTAATTAACAAGGTTTGGATAATTCAGTCAGAATTTATTAACAACAATGAATTACTGGCAATCCACCCTCAGCATCAGTACTTGTCAAAATATTGTTATTGTCCATATCCCAAAATTTGACCGTGAACTCCTCACGAGCAGCCAAAAATCTATTTTTGGTGGCATCAAACTGCACAAGCCCACCAGGTGTCTTTCCAAGTCCATGATATTTACACTTGACAGCCCCCTCACTTTCATTCCATTTAACCAAGTATGACTTTTTCTTTATTGGTCCCACATGAGAACAACCTGTAGCAAATTAAAATTGCTAAAACAGGTTATTTCAGTCGAAAAAAAAATGACAGTATGAAATCAAGCTTGAATGTTGTTGATATGAATCTCATTCCATCAGCACCGTATGCCATCGTGGTAGAAGAGTGAACCGGTGCATCATAGTCAACTCTTGACCCCATGTTGTCATGAAGCCAAGCCTTAATTTTTCCATCCGTTGCTGTTGAGAAGATATACTACACGAGGAAAAAAAAAGTACAATCAATTTTATTGGCATGCCCAGATAGATGGCTTCTTTAGACAGGAGCACAAGGGATTAGAATTAAGAATCCTAAGAGCACATCCGCTTAAAACTCTAGTTATGATATCCTAGCATTCTAGGATGATGGGTTATCAGAAAATCTCTTTGTGATAGAGTGCACATGACCATGAAAGTTCAAAAGGTTTAAGACGAAGAAAATAAAATGGCCAATTGCTGCTCCACTCAGACGTAGTAAACAGCCTTTAACTCAAGAAGAAAATTAGTGGAGAACAAATGTTGGAAGTGGAAAAGAGAATTTTCCTTCTAAACACATAATAAAGCAGAAAGGTCATCATTGTGAAGACCGTTACCCAGTTGTTAACGCTCAAAAGCATTTGCGGATTTAATTTGCAGTTTGACCTTTGGACCGTGTCACCATTTTAACAAGTATATTCTAATCGAGACAGGTTAAAAGTTGGAAGACTTGCAAAACCCTTGAAATCAACAAGGTCCACAAAAACTACAGATTCACACTTCTCATACAAATGGAAGCAAATTATTTTACCTAGCCAACTTTTAGCAAACAGAAGTCCAGTGAATAGTCAAGAGTACATGTTGATTGGTCGTGCTTTCAGTGTGTCCTTATTAGTACGCAAAACAACCAGGTACCTGATTATTTTCTTTGTGATGTGGACATATGGAATATACAGGTGCTTCACAACCTTCAAAACTGTGTTGCTTGGTCCCAGTCACTGCATCCCACACCTACATAACTACTAGCTTGTGTAAAAGGAATCAAACAGCACAACCCTATAACAATGAGGAAAACAATCAGAATATACCTTGATTGACATGTCCTCTCCACAGGTAACAACACATAACTGTTTGTTTGGATATGAAAAGGCAAGATCGTTAACACTTCCAACATGAGCCACGATCTGTATCACACATTAGTTTAGAGTCAAAATCAAGTTAAACTCACACTTAGGTGGTAATTGTCTGCAGAACAAAGAAGCTTAATTTTTTCTCCATGGTTAGCAACAAACCTCAAGGTGGTTCCTTATGTCATCACTACCATGATATGAGTATATGTGCACTAGGTGTTTGGAATAAGCAACACCTAAAGAGAACACCACAAATCATCAGTAATAGCAACATATGAACACTTCTTCCCAAAAATATTGAAAAGAAGTCTAGCTCTCGGCGATTTAGGTTTTCCATCAATCAGCAAGTATGTACATACAGAAAAGGGTTTCATTGGGACTCCACATTACTCGGTTGACTGGTGCTATATAATCATTGGCCAGAGATGCCTACAAAGAATTAAAACCTTTAATCACATGGCCAAAAACAAAATAGCTTGATTTTATTTAGAATTGAACTTTTATACCTACAGTGTCACTGAACATGTTCCTAGATCCCAAACCCTAAAATTTCTTAGAGCGATCCTTGCACAGCTGCCTACTTCCCATGCCATAACATCGCCCATATCTGTTCCCACTAAAATTATTTATGTAGAAAAGATGAAGAATCAGATCCCATGGTTTCCATAACTGAAACGTGTCAAAATGACAACAAAAAGCAATCTTCCATGCATCAGGAAAAAAAAGACAAAAGAAATAAAAAATTATGCCCTACAAGGGGAAACAAGTATATCAACTAAAGAAAAGCAAGAACATGTTTTCCATGGAGTAAGAAAAATGTGCTAACAGAGCAGCAGAATTTGAATTTGTCGCACCGAATGGAAATCCATACTCTTAATAGGTGAACCTTGATTTAGGGTCATGACTAAATTTTTGGGCAAGTCATCTGAAGAATATGAACTCTGACCGTGGCTCAGGTTGTTGTATGTGACGGGCATAATGTTTATAGGCAAATTATTCACCTAATGGGAATTCAAAAAGATTACAAAACCAGTGACTCTGATAGAAAATCGATGAAAGTCATGATGCAAAAGTCATATAAGGGCCCGTCTCACTAGCATATATGACCACAATCCATGCATGCTGGAAGAAGATGTAATTCCCACCCACCTAGTTCCCACTCCTTATTAATGTTGCCAATGTATCGACACAGACCATCTACACGCCAATACCAAAAACAAAATACATAGAGACAGCCCAATATGACATCACAATACGATCAACCAGTATATTGACGAGATGCTTACATATCTTAGTCTAATTCATTGGTTTGACATGTTTGATAAAGGTTATGATGTTAACATGAATTGACACAAATCACAAAAACAATTAAGACACGCAGACACAAATTGCCAATCTTAGTCCTTTTGCACCTTTTTCTCTCCCAGAATCTCTAGGATTCCTTCCAATCCTCAATTAGCTCCAGATGGAATTTTTATAATTTATATATTCATTTTCCAGTGATTACCAATTATTAGTTATCATCATAAAAGTTCAGGGTATTTAGGAACCTCAAAGCTAAAATGATTCTCCTGAAGATTCTCAATGCATGATCTTATGTTGCAATAGTACCGAAGTGAAAGAGCTTTCAGAAGGTTTTCATTCAAAGGCATGCATTAAAAGATCATTAGAAATACAAATGCAAAAGGAGGAGTGATATACTCCAACTCCATTTTATAATTCAGTGGAAATCCCGACTTCCATAAAAAGAAAAGAAGTACATGTAGCAAGTCTGATGAATGTTGAGAAAAGCATCCCAGACATCTCAGATTGTCAATCACCCAGCAAAAAACTTATTTTTGTGGATTGACCCAACCAGTAATAACTGAATAACGACAAAGACAAAAGCAAGAACAAATAAGTACTTCATCAGAGATTGCAAAAGGTCTCGATCTCTTCAAAACATGTTCAGAATCTGCTGTTGGTAGTCCATGGCTGAATTGTTAGTAGGAGGAGTCCTGGGACGCTTTAAGATAGCTGTATCACAAGGCCAAAAGTAAATAGAATGCCAAACTAACAGCTTGAACTTGTGGAAACTACAAGATCAAATTTCATAGTCTGCATATAATAATGCCTCACACTATCGTATATAATATTTTACATGTTCCGACAAAATACCATCCATATTGCAACTTCTCATAAAACTAGATATGTGACCATGGTAGCCATGAACTTGAAATTGACATTTTAGAGCAGCTTCATGTACCTGAATTATTTTGCACGGTCAAACCTATTGGTCCAGCAGATGCTGAGGGGTGACTTACCGAGGATGAATTTGCCATCCATCCAGCAAGTGATGTAGAGCAGCCGGAGGAGGCTGGAAGGGCTGTGATAAAGGATGTGGAAGGCACCAAAAAAAAAAAATCACTAACGTCAGTTGCCAACATCTAAATGGAAAAACTACCCAGGAAACAGGCTAACTATTCTCCTCCAGACTTACAGCATGAGCAATCGACGGCAGGAATGCCCCTGTTTTGGGGACAGCACCCATTAAAGGATCAGTAACAGGGGATGGCGCACGAGCACCATTTGGTTGTCCACAAGTGTGGTCTACAAATAGAGTCTTCATGTCAGGGTTAGGTCTAGGTTTCTTGCATGGCTGATGCTGCCAATTCAAACTGCCAGTAGCCATGAAACAGTCAGTATGACGATACTTTAGTCAAGAAAATACATAAGGCAATAGGACAGCAAGGACCTTTGATTTATTAATGTCCGTAATCTTGAGTTCTTAAATGTGGGAAACTGAAGCTTATCACGAAACAGTGGGTTAGCCTCTATCAACTTCTTCAGTTCAGCCAACATTATACTCCGAGCTGACTTGGTATCACCATACTTTGATAGTTGCTCATTCTCTCTGCAAGCAGGGTTACGTTTAATGCCAATGTGATGATAGCAAAAGACAAACGGTCAACTAGAGAAAAACTGTCAGTTACAAATTAAAAGATTCTTCAACGCAAGACCTCGTACCTAAAGTTCTCCAGCGTCAGTAACTGCTGAATTTCCTTGAACAAATCCTCATTGAATGCAGCAAATACTTTCAAGTCCTTGACTAAAATTTCCACAGCTTTAGCACGATCCCTCCTGCAATCATCAATAATGCAAGACCGACAACCAAGAAAATTAAAATGCTTGTTGCCCAGTGAGCTAACACAGCCCTAAACAAGTCGAACCCATCAATTGTCCAAAAACTTTCGATCTACTTGTCCAGAGCTTCGAGATACTTCCGCTCTGAATCTTGAAGGAAATCTTCATGGAGTATCTACTAGTCTACTTTCGTGAAGCCAGATAGATACTTTTCCACATCGTCCCACTCTCCGTTCCTGGCCAAATCCTCGAAGTACCTCATGTTGAAGTAGAACCCCGACTCCCGCTCCAATCTTTCAACAGCCCAAGGGGAAAACAAACATCAATTCAACAGATATCCTCACTATGCAATGCTACTTTTTGGCATAGTAGAGTGTACTTTTTATTTTTTATTTTATCCCTAACGGCGCTTTTAATGATCGGAGGGCTTGCTTGATGGATCATTTCCTCCCGGAGAGAAAAATAAAAAATCGAAATCCTGGATGTAATATAGGCAAAGAAAAGTTCTGTTAGTCATTTAAAATATCTAGACAAACTACAAATATGGTTCAAAGTCTTTTGAGGATTAAGAAGTGTAGTAAGAAAGGATGAAATTAGTGAGGTCTTGAACTTTTACCGGCCTGAAAGGCAAAATATTTAGAGTGAATGAACCAAATTTCCGTTATTTCAATGGAAAAATGAAAATATGTAGGTTTTCTCATCATCTTGAAATATATACAAATGAGTTAGTAATTTATCTAGATTAAAGAAAGATCAATGGGGGCATGTATTTGCAAAGCCCATAATGAGCTCCTAATCTAGGGGGGTCACACTCACCTATAATTGCAATTTGTATGGTGGTAAGCATTTTGAGATTTCTTTGACCTGGCTTTTGGTCAAAGATATATTCCATTTACGTTTTCTTTCAACTAGAATGGACTATTTTCTTCCCATTCCCACCCAAGAGATTAATTGTTCATTGGTTTTCAAAATAATGATATATCACTTCAGACGTCGAAGTCACGATGCGCCACTCCAAAAACAAAATAAGTGATTAAAATTATTTACACTTGTAAACATTGGTGTAATTGGGTAGGGAACTATTATTCAATTTTCCAATAAAGTTGTTGTCTCATGAAAAATCGCTTTTGTTATGTCTTTTGGTTTTCTTTTTTTCGTCGGAAAGCACATTCATTCCTTCAATCATAAAGGATCTACTAGAGGAAGACAAATAAGTTTCTATACGCAAAATATTTCAAATAGGCTGAGAGGATAAGGATCATCAATCAATAGGGAGACTTCTATCTTAATGGGTACTAGTGAACTAATCCGTAACTTGATTAGCCTCGTAGGGACAATAGACAACTTCCACCTTATCCAATTGAGCTGGCAAGGCCTGGTAGTCATGTTCCTAATTTCTCATGGGCTTTCTTATCAGCCCATAATGCACTTCACAATTGAAAGGCAGTCACTAGATATCATAAGGGATAGATCTTTCTTCTCGTGCAGGATAGATTCTTCTGGTAGACACACACTACTCACTTTCACATGCTGGATTCTCTTCCTCAGCAAGAGCAGGAGGATTCTTTTATGGCTAGGACCCCGTGTTTATTTGGTATGGAGTAGAAACATGTGGTTATTTAATTTATTTAATTGAAACGAGTTCAATAAATCATTAGAGGCATTGGTTTCAAGTTAGCTCAGTGCATCACGATCATTAGATCATGTGGGTCTCACGTAAGATATACCAAAATTAACTGAGGTCTCGAATTATTGATCCATGATTTCATATTTCAAAATTTATTTCTTTTGGATATGAGATGAGATCGGTCAAGACATGCATTAAAAATGTGATCCAATTTTGCCGAACATTTGGATCGTGGGAAATATCACTTCAGGGACCAAAGGAGAACAATCATGTCTAGAGTGCAAAAAGTATTATTACCTTCGCCTAAGTGTACGCCTCTAAATAATGTGAAACACATAGACATGCCTAGTCATTAATGTACTAATTTGGAAACATTGGTCAAATTAAGGTTCACAATTTTAAATAAAAGTAAGCAATTTAACACATTGATAATCCATCAAAATAAATGTTGGATGATTATTAATGTCGTTGGTAATTTTATAGTATACTTTTCAAAACCTGTTGGTAAGTTTCTAACATATAACAGGCCAGGCAACTTGTCAGTCTTTTTTCCTTTTTTTTCATCAACGGGACGTGACGGTCCCCAACAATGTCAAGATTCAAGAATGTTGGAAATCGATGGTGTTGGCAAGCGGCAGTTGTGGAAATTGATGGTGGATAAGGCGACGAGGGCCAGATTGCATACCGGGAACGGAAGAGGGAGTAAAAAGAAAGAAATGGAAAAGGAAAAAAGAAAAGGAATATTCTTCCTTTGTGTTAAATTGAGTTTGCATGATTTTCGTTGTGTATGCTGCCATGTCAGCAATTATGTTCAATAAGCATGTCAGGGAAAAAACGCACGACCCGGCAATAATAGTGGAGACGCCACATTAAACGAAATTCAAGAATTTAATATTTGATTACATAAAAAGATATCGAGCAATAATACAAACCCTTATCATGTCTTTTTCCTAAAAAAAAAGATTTTTTTTTTTATTTCACTAATGATGGAGCACAATCCTTCTTGGAAACCTAGCATTGTAGAGATGGGATAAAGTTTTTTTAAAAAAAATAATTGGATCATGTAAGTCTCACATATTAGGCTCATGTAAGATTCATATGATGAATGGTTATGATAAATGTGATTTATTGAATATGGATGCACGCAAATACTCACTCCCCCTTTCCCATGGCATTGCAAGAGGGGAGAAATGAAGTTTCAAAAAATTGAGTTCTAGCAGTTTTGAACTTAATTGTAGATAAGTTTTGGAACTGTCCAAGAATAATCCCAACTTCGGTCCCAAGTGGAACTGTTCGAGAATAATCCCAACAGGACCAGTCATTCTGTCCGTAACCACAGTTTTGTCATCCTTAATAAGATGGAACTTAATTCTGAAAGGGCGTAGTTTGATAAGCAAAACATCGAGATTGACCGTGGGGAAGTTTATATTGTCATCCAAGGTCTTGAGTGCTGTTGCACTGAAATCGCCATCGTAGTAGGAGTGCAAGAGGAAGATGAAGTTAATGCTTTTGCGGGGAAAGAACAAGAAAGGGGAACCTGCTAACAAGTGCTCTTTACGCAAATTGAAAAGAATAAATAAAATAAATAAAAGAAGTACTTTCAGCATAACGCAGAAGGAACAAGAAAAGAAGCCACCTAGCCTGCTAACTAAAATCAGATACCTGCCTCCATCTCGAATATGCAACACCTTCTACGCGACACCCTAATCTCATGTTCTTCTTTTTTCATTTTCAGTCAGCCTAAATGAATATAATGAAAACAAAATATTGCCACAAGACTGGAGCTAAAGTCGATTAATATGCTAATTGTACCACTTTAAAACAGACTCTACTGAACTACATCCAGAGGAAGTACCCTAAGGCTGCAAAATCTACCCTCTGTAGCATCCCTCAAAACTTGAATCAAGTGCGGAGAAGGAAAGCCAAGAGTCAGTTTAAACACCCGAGAGTCAATACTTTAAACGGAAAAGCCTACAATTCCACTGGCTTCCAAAGTGGGGACCATTCGAGAAGCAGGTATAGTCTGCGAATTCATCACACATGGCAGCTCAATTCTCATTATATTGCGTGGGACTCACCTCTTTGAAACCTTATGCATGAATTTCTAACTAAATGGTGCTTTTACTCTACAAAGGACTAAGTGATGCACTACTACGGGACAACTTTAATATGCTTAGATGACAAAACTTGATTATGCTGCTAATTGTCGGCATTGACTTAGATAATCTAACATCAAATTCTTCAATTTCTCAGTTTTGAGTTTCCAGCACTACTCAAATGCTAGCCTCAACCCATTATGCAAATCAAATTCAATAAACGCGCAAGAAGCTCAGCAGTGACCTATTCACATCGTCCATGTAGAAATTATATCTCTCCATTTCTTCAATGAATGGATCCAAGATCACTAGGGTTTTATTATTGCAAATCCAAGGCACCTCCAACACATATTCACTTCTCCAATATCATAAATATTTTTTCCTATAACAAGTACATACAATTGACAGGAAGTAGCACCATCATCGCCAAAAGTGCCATTTTCAAGACATCTCTCACAATTGTCATGTGTCGTTATCAGAAATCTGTTGACTGAAGCGATAAATCAAACCGTTCAGCAGACATAGATGAACAATAAGCGCTAAACACCAGCATATGCAATAACTTGTAAATTTCGGATGCTTACTGCTCCATGAGCATTCCATCGATTCTTATGCAAGTTCAAAAAGAACAATAAACTCTTCCCACTATCAGAGATAAAGCGATGACATCAATGCTTCCAAGAAAAGAAGTAGATCCTCATTTACTAATTCTGAGCAAGCTATTAACTGGTTCATTCATTGACTGCCATACGCTAAAGCTTATCAACTAAAGACAGAGAATAAGTATAACGTGCTCATTTCATATTGATTGTCGAACACAATTTCCCTCAACAGCATGCGGTGAAGTAGAATATGTCATGCACAGAAAATGAAGCAGGAAGTAGATGACGCAAATAGAATGTGATTTTAGTGGGTGCTCTTAGATTGGTTAGCTGCTTCTGGACAATGAAATTGACGAAGGTGGAGTAATCAATAACCAAAGGACAAGACAGGTATTGTGAAGGAGGTAACACACATTGATTTTGTAACAAAGTATCAAGACATTGCACGGTTGAGGACATTGCGGGGTGATTCAGCGACAAGGAGGCGGCTAGCAACTAGCCATAACATTGCTCCAGTTAGTGAGCGTAACATGTGTCGGCCAAAGTTCGTGATCTGAATTGGCATGATCGTGATTCACGCTCAGCAACGTCGTCTCAATTCTGTTTGACAGGGCGTACTATGATCATCACCAAAGATCATGTGTGTGCCAGCGACTCCAAGCCTTCTCGTGTCACCGACCACGACCAATCACCAAAGGATCACAGGAACCACTGAGAAAACAAACGGAGAGTCAGTTTCATTATTGGCAAGTATGGCGTATACTCGTAATCACGTCTAAAGATTGCAAAATCAAACAATATCAAGTGAACATCACTAATGTGCTTTCAAATCGGACGATTACTGGAATCAATTCACAACAAGATCTCAGACTCATTTCATCAAACAGATTATGGCGAATTGGTTGTGGAACAGATCAAAGCCATTTCGAACTCAAATTTATAACTAGACTCGACCTAAATCAGTACATAACGTTCGAAGTCAAAAAAAAAAGAAAAAAAATTCAAACTATGATATTAAGCATAATAAGAGAATCGGACACTCGGCCTCTTACTTGTGACAACAGAACGTGCTCCTCCCGAGACTGATGGTCTACGGCGGCGACCGGCGAAGGAGTTGGAACTTGTAATGATTGGGCGGTGGTAGGCAAGTGGCTAAATCGGAACTTGAGATATTATGGTGGCTGGAGATGATGGAAGATGGGAGCCATTTTCCCTTGCTTCCTCCCTTCTGGGCGCATGAGTTTTCCCTTAGTGAACGTAAAAAACCTTGAGAAAAACAGAGGGACCTTTCCTTCTTGTGCCGCCCCTTTTCTCAAGAAGGGAAAGAATAGATTGTTTTTTTTCTCTTTACTAGAGTTTTGTGCTTCCGCGCCAGTTACCAGTTACCACGAAAATTAATTAAACCATTGGGCGCCATATGTCCTATTGTGGATAGCGAGGATTTTAACTAATGAGAGCGTGCCATGTGGCATGGGAATTTCGGCCAAAGACAGAGACACAATTTAGGGGTGGGCCCACCTGAGTTCTATCATGCCAGGCCTAGTGGCCCCAGTTGGTGCCGGTCATAATTCATTTAAGTTAGGCTGGTCATGAGAGAGAAGGTTGGAAAAACATTTGAGAATATGAGAGAAAAGTGAGGATGGTAACGTAAAGAGGGAGAGTTTACATAGCATGGACTTTTAAATCACGTCATAATTTGAGGTAAAAAGGTGAAAGTTGGAAGAGGGTATAGGAAAAACAGCACTTGATGTGTGAACAGTAACTTGCACATCATTAAAGGCAAAAGGAAAAGTCATTCATGCTGAGTGAAAACTTACAAAATAGTTAATATGCCTGCCTTTTGCCATACTTTAGAGGGGAAAAACCCAGTTCAAGTTAATATTGGTTAGAGGACATGGCAAGAAGATGATGTTGCTATTGGTAATTCTTTTTTTGGAAATAAAGAAAAAAGGTGACGAGACGGGACAACCTCTAATATGGAAAAGAAAGAGACAAGATAAGGGAAAAAGGATAAAGGATAGAATGCACCAAGCGTGGAAAAAGTTCCATGGGTCAATTCTCTCTTATTGGTTCCTCCATTAATATTTGTTTCATCTGTAATTTTCTTCCCCTTTAACCTTTCAGTGCTCCTGCTTTAGAGATTGTTCCAGTTTAAAGTACTTTTTTATACACTAGTAAAATTTGCATGTTACTCTATTGTGTTTCGAGACTAAAATTTAATTGATACCGTTGCAACATTGAAATTTTATTAATTTCACTAATAGGTCAATTGGTTGTTCATAATGTGTTTTGTTGAAATTTCCAACTTCCATAAAATAGAAAATAAAAAGAAAAGAATATGCATTTGGCAGACGTAATGCTTATTTGAGGTTCACATGTCAAGCAATGTATACCTCAATATCCATACATCATTTGCTTTGTAGAGAATAATTATACAGCATTTTGAAGTGAACTCGTCTTGTTCATTTTCATTCAAGTTATGGGGGCTAATCTCCCTATATAAGCATCATTGCGACTTATAGACGAGTTCGGTCAATTAAAAGCCATTTGAAAACTTAGTCCTCCCTTCTAATTTGACATGAATGAAGCACGCATATGCTTTCTTTGCATATGCAGGATAACACTATGCTAAAGTCGAAGGATGACTTGACTAAAAAACAAAAGTTGAAAGATGAAAAGATACTTGATGCGGAAGAACAGATATATAATGTTACTCGTGACTTTGGAGCAGTCAACCCTAGCCAAGAAGAGTGCCAAGCCCAGTCAAAGATGGAAATAAGTATGTGTGCATATGCTTGAACGGTAAATGAGAATTACATGGCAAGTTAAACATACATTTAAATTTTTACTCTTTTCGGAACAAAATAACAAGTTTATACGGCAATTGAGATGAAAATGAAATTTTGATTTTGTCAATAAGTCTTGGTTTATTTATATTAATATCGCTTTTTCATTTGCACGATTAAACACCACCAATCGATTTGCATTTTTTTGAGTTCTAACTTATTATACCTCTTAGAAATACTTCTTTTAGCAAATTGCCTCCGAATGGCCTTGACAATCTCCTTCTATAATTATTTGCTTGAAGATTTCGAATCAACCATTAATTGCAATAGCATTTTTTATATAAATTTTTCATATTACAAATATCCGAAAATATATGAATGATTTTGGAAAGAGTAGAAATACTTTATGTTAGATGTACGAAGCATTTTTTTTTTATAAGACTATTTGGTACACCTCTTATGCAGCAACTTCGGCCATGAAAAACGGGTGGCATTTGACAAACATTTCGCAATTATAGCACGTTCAAGATTACAGTAGCTTATCATCGACACCCTGATTTTTGGTTGGAAATTCAAGCAAAATTGACAATTTAGGCAGTTTTTGTTGTGACCGAATAAAACCAAAATGAAAAACGCAAAAAAAAAACAAAAATATAAAAGGGACTTCAACTCAGCAAGTGGAGAGGATGTTCAGTAAATGCGCTGGGCTCGATCCAATTCGACCAAGCCAAGCCCGTGGGCCATGCATATTTGTTAAGCCCAACTTGCATCACTCAGACCCATAAAAGCCCAGAAGCAAGATCATGTCGAGCCCTCAGCTTGTTCAATATCCTTGTACCAGGCCCCATTATTTCAGTTCCTCACTAGATCCCATTAGATTGGCCTGAAAAAAACTCAACAAACCCAGCCCTAATTTGTCTTCTTCTTGGCCCTACGACTTGACGGAGCCAGGCGGGAGAGCGCGTGAGGATGACCGAGAGAGAGCGAGCGAAGCAGCAGCCGTGAGGGAGCTTCTGGAGGATTTCTAGAATCCTGAGTCAGATGGGTTTTCTGAAAAAAAAAAGGTAGGTAGGGGAGAGAGCATGAAGTGCGTCCCGAGGAAGTACTCCGAGGCGGTAAAATCCACCCTCTGCAGCATCTCCCTCAAACTTGAATCAAGTGCGGCGGAAGAAACCGACTCAGCATTTTAACGCTCAAAAAGTTTCCCAGGAAGAGACATGGCCTGCACTACCGTCGCGATCAATCTAGACCGGTTGTGCCAAAGGTTGTGCTAGGCCCAGCACCATTTTCAACAGGAGGAAAAGTACCCGACTCTCCTTTAGATTCCAATGGCTCAAGCACATGGATGCTGCCATCGGTAAGCCCTACTGCAAACTGGTTAGGGTCAAATGATGTGATGCAACGACTAGCTGGTAGATTCTCAAGCTACCAAATGCATCAGCGATGAATGAATTATTTGCCAGACTATTGAAACTTCATGAGGGAGAAGCTTTGAAAATTTTAGCACTACTCACTGCTTCATGAGCATTCCATCAATTCTTATGCAAGTTCACAACAAACAATAAACTCTTTCCACTATCGGAGACAAAGCAACGACATCGACATTTGCAAGAAAGAAATAAATTCTCAATTTACTAAATCTGAGGCTATTAACTGGTTTAATAAGTTGATTGTCATATGCAGAAACTATCAACTAAAGACAGGGAATAAGTATAACTTGCTCACTTCATATTGATTGTCGACCATCGATTTTCCTTGACAGCACGCGTGAAGTAGAATATGTCATGCGCCAAGAATGGAGCAGAATGTACATGACACAAATAGAATGTGATTTTAGTGGGTGCTCTTAGATTGATTACCTGCTTCTGGACAATGAAATTAACGAAGGTGTAGTAATCAATAACCGAAGGACAAGACAGGAAAACGCACATTGTTTTTGTAACAAAGTACTGCAGTTGAGGACATTGCGGGGCAACTCAGCAGCAAGGACGCGGCTAGCAACCCGCCATAACATTGCTCTAGTTAGTGACAATAACATGTGTTGGCCGAATTTCATGATCTGAATTGGCGTGATTGCGATTCACGCTCAGCGACATCGTCTCATTCTGTTTGACAAGGCATACTATGCTCATCACCAAAGGTCAATGCATGTGCCAGCGACTCTTAAGCCTTCTCCTCTCGCCAGCGACCACCATTAATCACCAAGGGATCTCAAGAAGCACAGAGAAAAACAAGGAAGAGTTGGTTTCATTCTTGGCAACCATGGAATATACTCGTAATCATGTCTGAAGATTGAAAAATCGAACAATATCATGTGAACACCACTAATGTGCTTTCAAATCGGACGATTACTGGAATCAATTCAGAACGAGGTCTCAGACACATTTCATCGAACAGAGTATGGTCAACCGGTTGAGGAACAGATCATAGCCATTTCGAACTAAAATTTACAACTAGACTCAAGCTAAATCAGTACATGATGTTTAAAATCAAAGAAAGAGATTCAAATATGATCAATTTCATCATAATCGGAGAATCAGACTCTCGGCCTCTTACTTGTGAGAAAAGAGCAGGAGATGCTACCTGGTTAACGAAGCGGATTGAGGCCACCATTGGCCGCACGAATCACTGAAAGAAGCTATAGAACGTGTCGATGATGGAAACCTGAACAGGTGGAGAAGCTCCGAGCAAACTGGAACATTTCGAGGCTCTCAGCCGCGGAACAGAGGGGAACAAAGGAGATGAGTCGCGGCATTGAAGAGGCTGTTGATGCTGGCGACTGCCACTAGAATCAATTCAGAACGCTTGAAATCGCCAACTGAATCGAACGTAATCACTTTTTTGAGATGAATTTTCCTTGCCCGATGTTCTCCGGAGATGATCGAAGATGAGAGCCATTTTCCCCTGCTTCCGACCCCCCCTTCTACGTGCGTGAGTTCTCCCTTAGCGAATGGTATTGCTTCTTCTTTCTTCTTCTTCTTCCTGATCAAACACTTCCATTAACGTTTCTGTTGAGTTCTGACTTACTATACTTCGTTTGCCAAATTGCCTCCCAATGCCATTGGCAATCTCCTTTTATAATTCTTTGCTTGAAGGTTTTGAATTAATAATTTGACTTTCATAGAAATTGCTATTTAACTTATTCATATTATGACTATCTAAAATATGTGAATGATTTTGGAAAGAGTAAAATAATTACTGTTAGATGTACGAAGAGTTTTTTTTTTTTTTTTTTTTTTTTTTTGAGAGATTGTTTGGTAAGCTTTCTTGTGGTAACTTGGACTATAAAAGATGGGTGATGTAGGTTTTGTAAGGTGTTCAGCAAATGTTTCGCAATTGTAGCCCCTTCAAGGTTACAATAGCTTTTAATGAAATTGCTTCACTAGATGTGGCTCAGTAACAATTTTTGAGATGTAAGGTGTTTGAAGCTATGTTGCCGGCGTGTACTCTCACGGGGCAATAGTTTTCAGATCTTCTTCATGCAAGCTTGACCCAGTAACCGAAACCAAGAACTCCTCCTTGACAATGTGATTTCATCCCCCTTTCCTGCCCTATTTTGGAAAGATGCGTGACTCAATCACGTTCATGTAAACTCATGTGAAAATCACTTGATGATCTAGGCTGTAATTTGATTATTGGTGATGGCTTTTTGGTTCTAACACTATTTTAGACAAAAACACAGTTTCAATTTCATGACTAGATTCAATCCCTTCAATATCCATAGATTATTTGATGAAATGTCTCCAAGACACATCAGTGATATAATTCCTAATCCATTTCTATCTGAAGAAATTTTAGCATATATTACTTGCTATTGGTCAGTCCGTTAGCATTTAAATTCGATTCTTATAATACAAATGGACAATGAAATATAATGCTCATGTTTTGTGGATTTAATGTATTTAACTACGAATGAGCTGGCAGCTTATCGGTTTGCTTTGAAGAGGATGTCGGGCTGAAAGATTAAAGAAGAAGAATAATAAAATAAAAAATGATGAAAGATGTAAGAAAAGAGGAAAAATGGGCAACGAATAAGATGGGGTTAGCGTGAGATAAGGGTTTAATCTATCTATAACAGAAATTGGGCTTAAAGATGGACTTGGTGCAGTTAGGAGAGAAAGTGGGCTAGAGGTTATTACCATGGGTAATGGGCTTAAGATGGGTGTAATCTGACTTGGGCTTAGTATAGTTAGAATTGGAGGGGGGCTGGATATAAAAGCCCGAATGTGCCCATTAGCCGAGATTCGTGAGACCAGCGTGCGGCTCACGTCGGGACTAGGCCCAAGGGCCCGGCCCAGGTCCCTATTTTCAGATTATAATAAAAATTAATTTAATAAAAAAAAATCAACATCATGTGAGGTAAGGATTTGGGAAGAATCTTCGCCTTTGACATTACCTCAAAACCTATTCTTTCTTGCCTAGTCAAGAGGGTCATGACAACTATAAAACATGTGCTACCAAATGTAGAAATTACAGTATGTTGTACAAATACAATTTAGTTACAACTATGCCAAATAGGCTTCAATTCCCTTTAGAACTCCCACGTCAAGGAACTCTTCTCAAAATGGGGGAAACCCAATGTCTTTCTAATTTATAAGTGAAATTGATTCCAAATTATGTGAAAATGTCTGGAGAAAAAATCAGTGTTTAGCCTTTACCAAAAAAAAAAAGCTACCCTAAAAGCTATTGTTAGTCTCCCTCTCTAGCCTCCGACCAAGGTTTACAGGTCATGTAGATTAGATCGTTTGGATCATTAATCATGTGGGTCTCGTCATCAACTTACCTAGTCTTTCTTTGAAGCAAAATCAAGGTCATCAACCTCTGAACAGAGAGACGATAGAGAAAAGAAAAGCGAATGAAAGGATTGAATGGTCTTCTCTAATTGAGAAGATCTCAATATGCCAAGAGCAATCTTTTTCAACTGTGTAATTGCTATTTTTTTTTTCCTCTTTTCCTCAATGAGTTTCGTGCTCCATAAAAAAGGAAAAAAAAAAAGCAAGGAGAAAAAATTTGTGATTGACAATTTGACACGGCGTAATGGTACGAGAATGTTTTGTGAAGCTGAAACTCTTGGGAAAAAGGTCGGTTCTTATGCATAAAAAAAAAAAAAAAAAAAAAAATCAAACTTAGACTGCCCGCTTTAAAACTAGTCTTGAAGACTAACTTGTCCTAATTTGATGTGCTACTTGGAAACTAGGCTTTCACCCTGAACCAGGCTCTCCAAGAAAAGTTTCAGCATTCTCATTTTCTTCTCTTAACAATGCATGTTTTCCTTAAGGAGTTCATTTTTTCTCAAAATTTTTGTTAGGTCTTCACATAATCTGATCTTAACAAAGTAAGAAAGAGATTGAAAAAAACAGTGAGTTTTTTTATATAACTAAGGACTCCACCAAGGGCCCCTCCGTGTCCGGACGGCACCGAAGGGCCGGGCCCCTATACCTCGGGGAGACTAGCACAGGACCCCAACATTATGGCCCCCTACTTACAACGCTAGTAACTGTCTGGATTTGAACTCTCGATCTCGATGATGAGGGAGGGACTCTAATACCGGTGTAGCTACCCACGGTTGGGTTTGAGTTTTTTAGTCTTCATATAATCAGAATTTTTTCTCAGCTTGAAATGCTCAACATTCTAGTTGTAATAACTTCGCATGAGTCCGAATTTTTTCTCATCGCACAATCTAGTATTCCTATATTAAATTAAATGTCTCGACTTTTGCTATGTGGTTTGATATTAATATTTTCTGTATCAAATCACATGATTTTTGCTGAAGTTGATGTTTTGATTAGGTGAATGTAATGAAGTAGATAGTCTCCTCATTCTTCCAATGAAATACATAAGAAGAAAAACTCCTCCACCTCCTCACCCTCTTCCTCTTGGCATTATTCTAGCCAAAGACGTCAACTCTTGTGCCTTGCCACCAACCCAAACTGGCGATAGCAGTGTGGCTATAGATGGTGGCCGCTTAGTATGGTTGCCGGTGGCAATGGCAACAGCAGTAGGCAAAGGAAGGAGGAAGAAGAAAAACACGAAGGAAAGGAAAAAGGGAAAAAGCAAGGAAAGGGAAGTTTTTATTTTTTCTTTTTTTGGTGTTGGGTTGGAAATAGATAATGACTTAACTTTCCACATCGTTGTTTGTGCCTAAAACAGATGGTTAACATCAGCAAAATTATATGACATGACACGAAAGTCTAACATCAAGACATTTTGATAGTGGAGGTGCTTAATTGATCAAAAACAAAATTGAGTTATTTGGACACAAATAATAACCATTTTATTTTAGAAATCAATTTATATTTCCTACATAAGTTTCTAAAGCAAAATAGGATATAAAAAATCTATTCATATTTATTTGATAACGACATAAAATTTTCTTTAATGAGTGGCAATGAGCAGTGATTGGTGGGTAGGAGGTGATTGATTAGCTGCGTTTGGGAACAGCTTTACAAAGCTCTTTGGACCTCTAAAGGTCCTTAGGCAAATGCAGGTGTGTTTGGCATTTAACAGTGGTAAGCAACAAGAGGTAGTTGACGATGGGCGACCGGTGGTGGACAATGGGTGGGTGGGCGGCAGGCAATGTTAAAAGCAATCAATAACAAGAGTTTTTATTTCTTACTTTTATTCCAAAAATAGAAAAGTAAAAAAAGTTCACTTCTAATTTATGTTCCAAATATTTTTTTGGAGTAAATTTTTTTTCTATAAATAGAAAATTAAAATTACATTACCAAATGAATTAATGTTCCAAGCTTGTTCCCGGGAATAAAATATATAAAAAACAGAAAAATAGAGTAGTTATCATGGGCGCTGTAGATTGCATAACCAAGAAAAATTTGGGTACTTATGATACCAATGTTCTTAACATTGACCTTTTGAGTATGTTTAATACAACTTTTCTATAGTTGCTACTATTATGTAAAGGTATATTGTACGTTCAGTATAAATTGCTCAAAATTGCACCATCCTCAAAACTTCATCAATTTATAGTAGTTTTTAGAAGTTGTCTCACCTAGTTTCGAGATGCTATTCCAGTCACATGACTTATGATACAACCACAATGTAGTACAATTGCGGCCATTAGAAGTGATTAACCTCCTCGACTTATGCAAACTCGACAGAATGGGCGGGCTTAGATTACTTGTGTTAAAAAATCTTGGCTTGCCCGACCTTTGCCTGAGCAGTGCCCCAACGTTTCTATATATGATTCATTTTATGAGCGAACTAGAGCAACACGTTAATCCTGATGTTGGTCCAAATTAGGCCCGCATAATAATCAAGTGTAATAGCAGTTTTTACTCCGAATAAACACTCGACTGCCTTTGCATTTCAGTTTTAGAATATCTAGGAGTATTCTAGCTTTTTTAGCCATGTTTTGTTTGTTAGACAAAGCAAAAGAAATAGAATCCATGACTAGGTCAATTTAAGTTTTTATCATTCTTTGCTTTCTCAATGTTCATAGAATTTACCAATGTTAATCCGGATGCATCATCATTTTAATAATAAATGAAAATGAGATGATTACAAAATTATTTTGTTCATAAGCAATCACATAACATACTTCTTACCATAATTCACATAATTCTGAATCTACTCAATCAAAAAGTAATTTGATATCAATGAAAATGAATAACAATCTACGTATGATCAATTTCAAATTTAATTTTTTTTAATTATTTCGAACACCTGAAATGAATAAAAAATGTCTATTGTGTAAATCTCAACTCAACAAGCAATACCCAGTTCTTTTTAAATTTCTCCTAAATAATTATTGAAATTAAGTTAGTTGCATTAGACAATAAATTATTCATTTTGCCCCAATTAGTTTTTGTTTTTCTTTTTGGGTAGAAAGTAGCAACTTTTGTAATTCCAGGAAGAAGGCGTGCCCAATCCTTCTCTCGGTTCCCGCGAGTTTCTTCTCTCTGCTCCGCAGTACTGCAATCTTCTCCAACTCGGGCGATTCGACTCAGCCCGGCGATCGCAGCAAGCCCGAAGGGGAAAAGATGTTCTTCCTCCGGGTCCACTCGGTGGACACCGACCACCCCCTCGCCACCGACTACGGCGGCTTCTCCTCCTCCTCGCCGCCGCCGGGGATCCCTAGGTTCACCGAGCGGAGGGGCATGGTCCACCTGTTCCGGACGCTGTCGCACGCGCCCCTCTCGAGCCCCGGCGCCCGCTCCACCACCCTCTTCGTCGTCGCTGTCCCCAATTACTTCTCCCCCGACGACTTCATCCGGTTCTGCGGCCCCCGGATCGGCGACGTCTCCGAGCTCCGGTTCATCAGGTAAGGCTTCCATTGTTTCTGTTTTCTCTTCTCCTCTTCTTCGGGACTTCGGACCGGTTTTTTGGGTTGGTGAGATTAATTGGGTAAACGAAAGTGAGTATTCCAGGAATTATAATTCGCTGACGAAAATCTAAGAGATGGACTCGATTACTGAAAATTTGATCACGATCATGCCTTAGGGGGTATTCGATGATGAAAGTTCAATTTTTTGGAAGCATTCCGACGGTGGAACTGGGTTTTCTGGTCTGGTTTCTTTTGTAAATGCTTTTTAGTAGTTTTAGTAATCATTGTGTTGCGAATTGTGCGTTTGATGTAGGAATGATGGGGTGGAAGATAGGTACAGCGTGCTGATCGAGCTTACCGATCAAAAGGCTGCCGATGGTTTCTATTGCACCTTCAATGGCAAGAATTTCTCGCCTGCCGAGGTATTTGCAATTTCTTGCACCTGTTGTTTGCTGTGAGATCCCGTAGTCAATTTCTATTTCACTTTTCATACTCTTCTTCTCGACATTCAGGCTAAGGTATGCCATATTCTATTTCTGCACGAAGTGGACTATACGGAATCAGCTGATGTAGCTAGCACACCCACCTCGGGCTTCACAGAGCTACCCTCTTGTCCAGTTTGTCTTGGTAGGCCATGCCAGTACTCCCTTGCTGATTATATTTCCCTTGCAGTGAGATGAGTTTATAGAAAGTTGTTTACAATTGCTACTTTTTTCTTTTGATGTCAAAGAGATTGGACCCAGATACCAGTGGAATTTTGAGTACGCAGTGTGACCATTCCTTTCATTGCTCGTGGTACAAAATGGACTTACTTGTCTTGTCAGGTTAGACATTCTTCTGCTGATACAGATTAGATGAATTTATAATGTAATTTCGCAGCTACTGCCACTATCTCTCTGTTAATCTGCCGAATGTGGATTAATTGTTGGTTTTTATCCTGTACTTTCACATTTTTTCTAATCAAGTCCCTTGCACCTTTAATTTGTTAAATAAAGTTCTTCTACTTTTACCAATTTTCTAATCAAGTCTCTCTGACACAAAACCAGGCCAAATCCAGCTGATGTGACAGTCGGATGTCTTTGTTGTGTGACATGGATAAGATTTTTCTAATGTGGACGTCCATTATTTTTTCCATGTCACACTTTGAGGTCATCTACATTGGCTAAATTTTTCCAAACATGTCCACATAGGCATCTGCATATTTTACCGGCACCATACGTCGTCATCGTCGAACAGCCACTTCAGTTGAATTTGGTCGTATTTAGTGTCGGAAAGACTTGATTGGAAAGTTTGTTAAAGTAGAAGGACTTGATTAGGCAAATTAAAAGCATAGAGACATAATTAGAAATAGCATGAAAAGTATATGAATGAACAGTACAATTTTCCTTTACTCTATTGTGCTTCCTAAGTTCAGGATTTCTTTTAAATTATCATGAGATTATTTGGAGATTTGGAATAGGTGAATCCTGTGGCTCCTTGGAGTTATTTTTTGTTGATTATCATATTCTGACACAAGAATTTTTGCAATGTCTCATCACGTGTATTTGATCGATGGTCCTGTCACTCCCATGTCAAATTTCTCGTGAGTCAAAGAGTGACAGAAGTAATAGCAGTGGCCAAGCATGCACAATAAGTAATGCATGTGCTCACAAGTGCAGGGTGATCATATTGATGTCAAAATTCTGATCTTTGACCTCAAACATATCCTGTCTTGAAACTAAGATGTTACACGGTCATATTTTACATTTCAAGTGATGTTCTAGTATGCTCTGTCCATGTGAATTTGTAGCAAAAAAGTACCTTTGAACTCATGTAATAGCAAAAGGTGAAAAAGTGCCATGTAGGAGATATATCGATGGACATGTGCATACTGACTTTTGCTTGTTCAATCTTTATAATTAAAATAAGTCAACATGATGTTCCCCCATGCTGGTGATGTCCCCAAGGGTCTTACTTTGATTTTATTGCAAGGTCCAATTACATTGCTAAAGATGTCAATTAGGGCAAATATCTTGTTTTGATTGCAAGAAATTACCTTTATTGGGAATTTAGTTTCATTTTGCAACACCATCAGGGATGCCCCTCTGTTAACTGATTGTGAAGAAGATCTGTTTCTGTCCTTTATCAGGTTTGCCGACTATGCCAACAGCAAGATGAGGTGCCATCCTGCTTTATTTGTGGAACAATGGAAAATCTTTGGGTTTGTCTGATATGTGGTTTTGTTGGATGTGGATGGTGATAGATCCAGTCATGATGTGCTGGAATTTTCGCTCACTCTATATTTTTAGTGATTGGATAGGCTGTCTTCATTATAGCTTTTCTTTTCTGGCTTTGTAGATACAAAGATAAGCATGCAATCAGCCATTGGAAAAATATGCAACATTGCTATTCTCTAGATTTAAGAACACGGCAAATTTGGGATTATGTTTGGGACACTTACGTTCACCGGCTTAATCAATCAAAAGCTGACGGCAAGCTTTTAGAGATGAATTCATACTGTGAATCACTTGAAGGAGATTGTGGTAGCTGTGGTTGTAGTGAGGATTCTGAAATTAGTGGGGCGCTCTTCAGCAGCAAAATTGAAGCAGTAAGTTCATGTGTCCTCTTATTTGTGTGCTGTGAATATCTTTGTTTTCTGGTTCTCTTTTCCCTGCAAAGATTTGGAGTTTGGACTCAGTTAAGTGAGATGTTTGAAGTTTGGAGTGCATGATGCTTTTACTGTTTTAGGTGCTGACAGATGATAATGAAAGATTCTGTTTCTGGTTTTGTGTTTCACATGTTCATTTTGTTGGCCATGTCACATGTTCATTATTGGGCCTGCAAAATGTATATTACCTCTGTTGTAACTATCAGATTTTCTTCATTTACTCTGACACTGTAGCTTTACTTTTTTGTAGATTCACGCCAACTATATTCATCTAGCTTCAACTCAGCTGGAAGCGCAAAGAAAAGTAAGCATGCATATTCGGAGACCATTTCAATTCTTCCTGCTTAACATAGTCTTTTACATTTTATTTTTTTGACTGATCAGCCATGGTTATAAGCATTACTTGTGAAAGCTTCCCTCAATTATGTTTTTGCTTTAGGTAATGGTTTTTAAGTACACATATTTTAGGAGAAAACCATAATAGAACATTTGTTAAGTTATTTGAGGTTAAAAAATGTTTCTCCATTTTGTTATTCTTTTTTTTGAAGTGAATTCATTTAACTCTTGGAACTTTATGGGATTGTTAGAATTGTTGTGAAGAGAAGGAAAGTAATTACACTCATGTTGTATAATCTCAGCTTCATTTGCTTTTATATAGTATACAACATTTTATACCTGTCAATTTGCATACTGCATGTGTCTAATGAGCTTATATAGGAAGTATAAAAGAATTAGTGGGCTTGCATCAGCTTCAGAGAATTGCAAAACTTCTACTATTCTTCTTTTCTTTTCTTTTTTCTCATTAATATGTCTGTGGGAGAAAATGAATTGAGTTTCCCTAAGGTGCCAGGACTCATTTTTTATTGACTTGTTGTGATGGAAAGCCTTAGAAGGAACAGTATCAGAATTGAAAACTTGTTAATGTATCGGAAGTAGAATTACAAAAGCCATTAGTTTTTATATCAACTGCCTATGCTACAGTTGGTGATAGTGTTTCATTTCTAACCCATGTTTGTCATTTTTTGTTACATAGACTGCCATCATCCTGAGACTGACTTTAAAGAATACAATTTAAGTCCTTGAACGTGTCATCCCCCATTAATTCTTTTGTCTTTCTCTGTTAGCATTATGAGTCTCTCATGTTAGAAGCCAAAAGTAGAAAAGAAAATTTCAAACTAGAAGCAATGAGAAAGCTGTGACTTCAAAGATTAAAGACATCCATAGTAAGCTGGGGAAACTTGGTGATGAAAAGAAGGCCGTGGCAGAGGTAAGGGTTTAGTCTTCTCTGTTTTGCCTTGTGCGATTTTGGATGTTTAAAGCTTGAGAGGAGGGCTTCCTGAAGCCATGGCTGATTGTTGTTTTGCTTGTTTTTCACATGCCTTATTTTAAATATTACAATCTTGGACATAACAGTAACAGATGTCCCTTCTTGTGGTTGCAGCTTAATCAAACTCTCATCAAGAACCAAGATATAATGTGGAGAAAGGTTAAGGAAATTGAAGAGAGGTATTTTTCCTTGCTGATTTCTCTAGACAAATAATCCCATAGCATCCATAGTCTCATAAAACCTAATCAGTAAAATGAAGCAACACTGTAGTCATAGTTCATGTAAGGTAGTTTGGTCATGAGAGAGAAAGTGGAAACGGACATTCAACAAGATGAGAAAAAAGTGAGAATGGTATCATTAAGAGGAAGTGTTCACATTGCATGGACTTTTCGATGTGAGGTGAAAAAGGTGATAGTTGGAAGAAGGAAGAGGAAATACAGCTTCTAATTCAACTATGTGAATAGTGACTATAAGTGACTTGTAACACATAATTAATGGCAAAAGAACAAAAGTCATTTTATGCTGAGTAAGAATTTATCAAAAAGTTAATATACTTTCCTCTCACCATACTTGGGAAGGATAATTAAGTTTAAGTTAATCATTAATTGGAGATGTGGCTAGAAGATGAAGTAGCTTTTGGTATTTTTTTATTGAAGTTCTTCTAAAAAAGTGGCGAGATCGAACAAACTCTAATAAGAGAAATAGACAAAAAAGGGGAAAAGGGGAAAGGAGAGTATGCACCACGTATGGAGAAAGTTCCATTAGTCAGTGCTCTCCATAATTTTGTTCCTTTGTTTATATATGCTCCATCTCTAATTTTGTTTTTCTTTGAAGTTCTAGCGCTACTGCTTTAGAGGTTGAACTTTATTGACAGAAATCAATGTTAAAATCTTCATGGTGGTGGTTCAATTTCAAAGTACATTTTTACGCACTAAAGAAATTTGAACATTATTCTGTGATGGTTCGGAACTCAAATTTTAATTGATACAGTTCAACATTGAAACTTTACTAATTCCAATTGAAATTCAAATGGTCGTTTATACTGCGTTATGTTGACATTTCCAACTTCCACAAAATAGAAAATAAAAGGAAAATAAGGTACACTGGCCAGGCTTAAAGCTTATTTGAGCTTCACATGTCAAGCAATGTAGGTGTAGATGCTTTTTAAGTACCGCAATATGCCTACAACATTTTCTTTGTAGAGAGATTCATAGAGCCTTTTGAAGTATACTTGTCTTGTCCATCCTCATTGAAGTTATGTGGCTAGTTTCCTCAATAAGCATTATTATCGATTGTACGGAAACTTTTTCAGTAGATGAGTCCAGTCAGTTAAAGCTGTCGGGAATTTATTCTTCCCTTCAATTTGACATGAATGAAGGACACGTATGCTTCTGTGCATCTGCAGGAAAACTCTGTCACTGAAGTCGAAGGATGAACAAATACTTGACTTAGAAGAACAGGTATATTCTTTTAGCCTTAAAACTGTAATAATTTGTAGGGTTTTGATATGATATAGTGAAAACTCTGCGCGCGCATGGTGGGTTGACAGTAGTATGTCCCTTGTCATCCTTCACAGATCAGAGACCTTAAGGTGTATATTGGAGCCCAGAAAACTCTTGATAAGATGAATGATGAAGATGGCGTCAAGGGAGGAACCCTATTACCAGTGCCTTTGGAGCAGTCAACCTCAGCCAGAAAGAGTAAGAAGCCCAGTCGAAGACGGAAATAAGCAGGTTTCACTTTGTGTGCAGATGCTTGACAAGTAGACGAGAATGGCTTGAATGTGGTTAATTATTATCACTGTATCGACATTCATTGTAAGGATGAGGGAAAACTACTGTCAACAGCACTTCTCAATATCAGGTACTTATTAACATTGTAAATATCACACGGCCAAACGATGAAAATTAAAGAAAGACCTTTCCCAGTTTAGTTGTTATGGTTCCACGTATCAAATCAAAGCATTCTTGAAAGTAATACTTAAACTATGTGACAAAATATACATACATTTATATTTATTCTTTTCGGAACTAAATAACAAGTTTATACACCGACAGGAGATGAAAAGGAAATTTTGATTCTGCTAACAGCTCTTTGGTTTTTGATATTGGTATTGCTTCTTCTTTTTCATGATTTAGCACTTCGATTGACATTTTGTTGAATTCCGACTTGTTATAACTCTTATAAATACTTTTTTTACCAAATTGCCTCCCAATGCTATTGGCAATCTCCTTTTATAATTCTTTGCTTGAATGTTTTGAATTAACAATTCTACTCTTATAGAATTTGCTAAATAACTCATTCATATTAAGACTATCTAAAAATATATGAATTATTTTGAAAAGAGTATAAATAATTAATGTTAGGAGTTACTTGGACTAAGAAGTAAGAAGAATGGGCATTGCAGATTTTGTAGAGGGTTTGTCGAACATTTCTCAATATTGTAGCACCTTCAAGATTACAACTTTTAGGAAATTGCTTCAGCCAATTTTGAGGTCTTGGACCTGCTGTGGATACTTGATTTTTAATCAACAATTTAAGGAAATCAACAATTTAAGGAAAATCGGCAATCTAGGCGGTTAAGATATGAATAAATAAAACCAAAATGAAGAACGCAAAAAATAATGACTGAAGGGAATTATTCAATTCATCAACTAATTGGAAAGGATATCCATTCAATGCGATGGGCTCGATCCAATTCGTCTAAGACAAGCCCATGGGCCATGGCCCATCCACCTCTATTAAGCCCAACTTGTATTAGTCGGACGCATAAATGCCCAGAAGCCAGACCATGTCTAGCCCGTAGTTTGTTCATTAGCCCTTAGTTCTCAACTGAGAACTCCTGGATTTCATTCCCCTCTTTCCTGCCCTGTTTTGGAAAGATGCATGACTGGACCACGTTCAGGTTACTCATGTGAAAATCACCGATGATCTAGGCTATAATTTGCTGATTTGTAATGGCTTCGTGGTTCTGGCATTGATTTAAGACGAAAACAAAACTTTGATTTATGACTAGATTCAATCCCTTTGGTGCACATAGACTGTTTCATGAAATGTCTCTAAGATACGTTAGTGAAATAATTCCTGATCTAGGTCAATTTGAAGAAATTGTAGCATACATTACTTGTTACAACTAAGTCCATTAACATTCAGATTCAATTCTTATTAAAATTCGTTGTTATAACATAAATTTTTCTTGTATTTTTGTTAAATAATTTCACATACGTTTCTGTGACGTCTTTATGGTCTTCATTGGTGAGGAAATGGCTGGTTAGATTCCTGATTTGCTTTGAACAGGACGAAGGGCTGGAAGAAGGAAGAAGAAAATAATAAAATAATAATAATAATAAGATGGGGTTAGAGTGGGCTTTAATCTTATCTATAATAGAAATCGGGCTTAAAGATGCACTTGCTGAAGTTGGAAGAGAAGATGGGCTGGAGCAGTTATCATGGCAATGGGTTGGGCTCAGTAGAATTAGAATTGGAGGGGGCCGAATATCCGGACCCGGCTCGAGTCCCTATTTTCAGAAAATTATAAGAATTAAGTTTTATTAAAAAAATCGAAAAAATGAAACATTGGAAAATGGTTAGAAACAGAGACCTTGATTAGGTCGTTAAGTTTTAATGCTAGATTTAGCTTAGTTTCTTTTAGTTAGTATACATATAGTTTGAAGGGCATTTTAATAAGAACTTTAATTTATTTTAGGTTTAGGTAGAGCAGTTTGTGAGAAAATGAATCGGACTCAATTTGAATTTAGCTTGGGTTGTTGCTCCAATGCTTAATAACAAATCCATGTGTATTCTTCGCTTGACACTCTAATGGGTCTACTTTCTTATACTTTATTTTTATCTATTGATTGTGATTGTTTACTTTTCATTGATTGTGTACTCATGCATGGACATTATTTAATGGCACAAGTTAATTAAATAGTCAAAAACTATGTGGGTTTGATGTAGGAATGATGGGATAGAAGATAGGTACAGCGTGCCGATCGAGCTTGTCGATCAAAAGGCTGCCGATGGTTTCTATTGCACCTTCAATGGCAAGAATTTTTCGCCTGCTGAGGTATCTGCAATTTTTGCACCTGTTGTTTGCTGAGAGATTTCATATAGTTGATTTTCTATTTCTCTTTTCGTACTCTTCGTCTGGACATTCAGGCTCAGGTATGCCATATTCTATTTCTGCACGAAGTGGACTATACGGAATTCAGCTGATGTAGCTAGCACGCCCCCTTCGGGCTTCACGGAGATACCCTCTTGTCCAGTTTGTCTTGGTAAGCCATGCTACTGCTCCCTTGCTAATTATATTTCCCTTGCAGTGAAACGAGTTTATGGAAAGTTGTTTACAGTTACAACTTTTTTCACTTAATGTCAGAGAGATTGGACCCAGATACCAGTGGAATTTTGAGTATGCAGTGTGACCATTCCTTTCATTGCTCATGTGGTACAAAATGGACTTACTTGTCTTGTCACGTTAGGCATTCTTCCGTTGATACAGATTAGATGAATTTAGACTGTAATTTCTGAGCTACTGCCACTATCTTTCTGTTAATCTGCTGACTGTGGATTAGTTGTTGGTTTTAAATAATTAATATTGGCTATGGCAATTGCGGCAGTATTGTTTTTATCCTGAACTTTCACGTTTTTTCTAATCAAGTCCCTTGTACTTTTAATTTGCTAAATAAAGTCCTCCTACATTTACAAATTTTCTAATCAAATATCTCTGACACCAAATCAGGCCAAATTCAGCTGGTGTGACCGTCAGATGTCTCTATTGTGTGATGTGGATAAAAATTTTCTAATGTGGATGTCCATTATTTTTTCTATATCGCACTTCGAGGTCATCTACATTGGCTAAATTTTTCCAAACATGTCCATGTGGGCATCCGCATATTTTATTGGCATCATACGTCGTTATCGTCGAACAACCACTTCAGTTGAATTTGGTCGTATTTAGTGGCGGAAAGACTTGATTGGAAAGTTTGTTAATGTAACATCCCGGGTCTCCTCACGGTTTTGTTCCTCTCGGGGCAGTCTATACTACCCCAAGAAAACGCGTATGTACAGTTAGAGGGACCCAAGCCTTATAAGCTAGCTCAGGACTCCCTCCCTAGGTGATGTGGGACAATAGAGGGACCCCTTCCTTGCGCACGTCCGAGGACTGAGGCGTGGACGCACCATCATCCCTCGTCCCCGCGCACCGCCGCTCGGGCTGTCACAGTTAAAGTAGAAGGACTTGATTAGGCAAATTAAAAGTATAGACATCATTAGGAATATCATGAAAAGTATATGAATGAACCGTAGAATTTTCCTTTATTCTATTGTGCTTCCTAAGTTCAGGATTTCTTTTAAATTATCATGAGATTATTTGGAGATTTGGAATAGGTGAATGCTGTGGCTCTTTGGAGTTATTTTTTGTTGATTATCATATTCTGACACAAGAATCTTTGCAATGTCTCATCACATGTATTTGATCGATGGTCCTATCACTTGATGGTTTTATTTATTTGTATGATGATGGGCTTAAGGCCCGTCCGCCCATGTTGGGCCTAAAAGCTCGGCCCGCAAGATAAGGGCCCATGGAGGAACGGTTGTAATGTGAAAAGTTGCGTTAAACTAGATACGAGGGGTAATGACTTTTGGGGGAACGTATTTAAGAGAGAAGAAAAGAGAGGAATGCACCTTTTCGACGTACGTTAGTCTCTCTCTCCCTCAAAAGAAGAAAACAGATAAAGAAGAATACGCTCTATTTTCTCCCCCTAATAGCAACAGTACGCACCTCGGTAGAACGGGATCAGAATTTCTTCCTTGATCTTTAGTATTGGTGTTTAATCTGTAGACAATAAGGTACATTCGATTTCGTGGTGTGTCTTTGATCGTTGATACATATTTCTTCTTGGGCTCGTCTTCCGCATTCGTTTTAGGGGTTCGATTTAGTGTCGAATCCGTTTCAGGGAATTAGTGATTCCCAGCATCACTCCCATGTCAAATTTCTCGTGAGTCAAAGAGTGATAGAAGTAATAGCAGTGGCCAAGCATGCACAATAAGTTATGCGTGTGCTCACAAGTACAGGGTGATCATATTGATGTCAAAATTTTGATCTTTGACCTCAAACATATCCTGTCTTGAAACTAAGACTTTAGATGGTCATATTTTACATTTCAAGTGATGTTTTAATATGCTCTGTCCATGTGAATTTGTAGCAAAAATAGTACCTTTGAACTCATGTAATATCAAAAGGTGAAAAAGTGCCCAGTGGAAGATACATCGACGGACGTGTTGATACTGACTTTTGCTTGATTCGTCAATCTTTATGGTTAAAATAGGTCAACATGATGTTCTTGTTGTTACTGATCAAAAACGATAATCTAGAAACAGGAAACCAGAAGCTATATTTTTGAGTGAGGAAGAGAAGCACAGAGAAAACAGAGCACAAAACTTACGTACGTCAGTTTTCTAAGGAAATTATCAAGTACAAGATAACTTAAACAAGAACAAAAACTGCTTACAAACCACACACACGTGCAGCATATAACTGCACCTAAACGTGTTAATTTACATCCTAGAAAATAGCAAAAACACTAAATACGTAACTAAATGAACTTGCTGTTTTTTTAATAAAAAACAGAGTAAAACAGAGGAAAAAAAAAACAGAACAGAAAACAGAGTAAATAAAAAGAAAACAGCAACTTGAGACATTATAATCCAACAAACTCCTCCTTGGATCGATTCTTTGCTGCATACTCCAATTTTCTTTCTTAATGCTTCAAATCTTCCAGCTTGAAGTGGTTTTGTGAACATGTCTCGCAAGCCGATCTTCAGATCTCGTAATAGACCAACTTAACTTCGCCACTTTGTTGCACCTCACGCAGAAAGAAAAATTTGACTTTGAAATGCTTGGTTTTGCCATGGAAAACTGGATTCTGTGATATTGCTAAAGCAGCCTGATTATCCACATTAACTTCAATGCAATCACTAGAATTTAACCACAGATCCTTCATTATCTTCTTCAGCCATAAAGCTTGATTTGCAGCTGCAGTAGCTGCTATAAACTCAGCCTCTGCTGTGGACTGAGCTACAATCTCTTGCTTTTTGGAACACTAGGAGAAACAAGCGAGAACCAAAAGCGAAACAAAAGTATCCGGACGTACTCTTCATGTCATCTGAACCAGCCCAGTCACTATCGAAAATCCTTGCAAATTAAACTTCGACCTTTCTTAAACTTCACACCAAAGAACAATGTTCCTTTGAGATATCTCAATACCCTTTTTCTGCAATCAAATGTAACCGACTAGGATTAGTCATAAACCCGGATAAAACACTCACAAAGCAAATAGAATATCGGGTCCAGTTCTTTGTAAGATACATAAGACACCCAATTAGACTTCTATACATAGAAGAATCTACTGCATCTGTTCCATCATTCTTCTGCAGCTTCTCTTTAGCAGCCATAGGAGTGCTTACACTTTGACAATCTTCCATCTGAAACTTCTTTAGAATTTCCTTCATGTATTTTTTCTGACAGATGAAGATCTCATATGAAGCCTGTTTGACTTCCAGACCCAAAAAATAAGACATCTTTCCCAAGTCGACATCTCAAAAGCGCAAATAAATCTTGCTTCACCTTCTCTATCAATTCCATATCATTCCCCGTCACTAAAAGATCATCTACATAAAGTGACAGAATTACAACACTGTGATTCACCTTCTTGACATAAAGAGTGAATTCACTTAAGCTTTTTACGAAGCCAAAATCCTGCAAATATCGATCTATCTTCCCATACCAAGCTCTTGGAGCCTCGCTTCAATCCATATAGAGCTTTCTTCAACCCGTATACACTCTCTTCTTGCCCTTTGATACTAAAGCCTTCGGGTTGTTCAACAAAAATCTCCTCCTCAAGCTCTCCATTCGAAATGCAGACTTGACATCTAACTGAAATATAGGCCACCCCTTCTCGCTGCAATAGCTAACAGTAACCTTATTGTATCAAGTCGTGCAACAAGAGCAAATGTTTCAGAATAGTCTACTCCCCATATTTGTGCATAGCCTTTCACCACCAATCTAGCTTTGTATTTATTGACAGAACCATCAGGATTAAGTTTTATTCTAAACACCCACTTAACCCCAATCACATTCTTATCAGATGGTCTGTCAACAAGCTCCCATGTGTGGTTTTTCTGGATCATTGCAATCTCCTCCTGCATTGCTGCAATCCACCCTCGATCCTCCTTAGCTTCCACAAAGTTAGATGGTTCGAGCATTGCTACATTGCTTCTTTCATAGATTTCAGCAAGTGACCTTGTACTTCTCACTGGTAAATCATCAACACTGTCTTCCAATCCATCTATAACTTCATCAACCTCTACATCATTGCGGGTTGTTTTTCAAAGCTATTCTTTGTTTCCGCACTCTTTCCTTCCATCCAATTCCACTCATCTTCTTCTAGAAAAACAACATCTCTGCTTACAGTCACCTTCCTTGTCATAGGGTGAAAAATTCTGTAAGCCTTTGATTGGAGACTGTACCCGATGAAGATTCCAAGCTCAGCTCTTTTATCCAACTTGTCCCTCTTGACCTGAGGAACATGAGTGTAACACAAACACCCAAAAACCTTCAAATTTTTCACAGAAGGTTTAACACCATACCAAACTTCAAAAGGTGTTGACCTCTCTAAGGCCTTTGTGGGCAACTGTTCAACAAGAACACTGATAGTATTATTTGCTTGAGTAACTTCTTAGGCAACATCTTCCCGCATCATACATCTAGCCATCTCCATAATACTTCTGTTTTTCCTCTCACTGACCCCATTCTGTTGAGGTGAATAGGGAGCAGTGAACTGCTACACAACTCCTGCTTGCTCACAATTCAACTTAAACTTGTGAGCAGTATACTCAGACCCATTATCAGACCTGAGCATTTTAATTTTCTTCCCACTTTGATTCTCAACTAAGGCTTTAAACTTCACAAACACATCAGCAACTTCAGACTTGGCTCGCAGAAAATAAATCCAACTCATCCTAGTCATATAATCAGTAAAGGTAATGAAATACCTGCTACTATTGAGAGAAGACTCAGACATAGGTCCACATAAATCTGTGTGGACTAATTGCAGTTTCTCACATGCTCTCCAGCCTCCTCCTTTGAAAGGAAATCTGGCTTGCTTGCCAAGAAGACAAGTTTTGCACTGTAGAAATTCCTCCTCCAAACTTGGCAAGTCATCGCAAGCTATTTCTCGCATAAACAACATGCTCTTCCCGTGAACATGCCCAAGTCTTTTATGCCATATCTCGCATTTTCTTCTTTGCACTTTAAAGCCATTTGTTGCATCTCTTGTGGCTTGAACATGAAACTCTTGTCCTCCATTGGAATTCTTAGCACTTCTTTGCTATCTGCATTATTAATAAGACATTCCTTCCCTTCGAATTTCACTTTATAGCCCTTCTCAACTAATTGACCAACACTTAACAAATTATGGTCAATATTTGGCACAAAGAGAACATTACTGATCAGCTTCACCTCCTGATTTCCTTCAATAGCCACTGTACCCTTCTCTTGCACTTCGATATATTGTCCGTTGCCAATTCTGACTCTGGACTTGACTGACCTGTCTAGACTCCTAAACAGCTTCGAATTGCCAGTCATATGATTGGTACAGCCACTATCCACCAGCCATGCATCATTCCCAACAAAAGATTCAGAAAAAGAAGCTACAAATAAATGCTCTTCCTCAGTTTCATTCACTGCTACCTGGGCTTTTCCTGCTTGCTGGTAATTTTTTTCTTTGCAGATGGCTTCCATGTGACCCAACTTGTGACATCTTCGCATCTAGCATCGGGCTTTCTCCAACATCTAAAAAGCGATGATTAGTTCCACCACGGTATTGACAAGGCTTTTTGTTCATCTTCCATTTGCTAGACCCACCAGAATTTCCTTCTTTTGCTACAAACTTGGAGTCACCAGCATTTTCTCTGGATTGAATCCATTTCTTCCCTTTGCCTCCATCATTTGATTTCACTCTAGCTTGCAGCGCCCTCTACAAACTCTTCTTTTCTCATCGGTCTTACGTGCTCCCGTGCTCGCAAAGCATTCAACAATTCCCGCAAGCTTTATATCAGGTAAGTCTCTTGTATTTTCCAGAGACGCTATGGTGGCTTCAAAATTCTCTGGAAGAGACACCAGAATCTTCTGAACAAGCCTTTCATCCTTCAAGTCAGTCCCTAAAATTCTGATTTTATCAGCTATCCCAACCAACCTATTAGAGTACTCCTTCACTGACTCTGAATCCTTCATCTGCTGTCTCTCAAACTCCCTCAAGAGATTCAACACCTTCATACCTCTTATCTTCTCATCTCCTTCATATTCTTCCTTCAAGAAGTCCCATATGGCCTTTGTAGAGTCACACTTCATAATTCTGGTAAAGATGGTAGGCGAGACAGCAGCATACAGGCAAGATTTTGCCTTGGCTTTTCTTGTGGTTCTCTCTTTATGAAGTTTGATTTGATTCATGGTCGGATTATCTGGAAGTGGAGCAACTTCATAATCATCCTCCACAGCTTCCCATAGATCATGACCCTCCAAAAATGTTGTCATCTTAACAGCCCATGCTTGATAATTCTCTCCAGTAAATACTGGAGAAGCCATCGCAGAGAAACCACTCGACCCTGTCTCCATCACCCTTTAACTTCTTTACACTTCGATACTTGCTTCACTTCATAGTCCCTCAAGATCATACACGCTTTGATACCACTGTTGTTACTGATCAAAAACGATAATTTAGAAACAGGAAACCAGAAGCTATATTTTTGAGTGAGGAAGAGAAGCACAGAGAAAACAGAGCACAAAACTTACGTACGTTAGTTTTCTAAGGAAACTGTAAAGTACAAGACAACTTAAACAAGAACAAAAACTGCTTACAAACCACACACACGTGCAGCATATAACTGCACCTAAACGTGTTAATTTACATCCTAGAAAATAGCAAAAACACTAAATACGTAACTAAATGAACTTGCTGTTTTTTTAATTAAAAAAACAGAGTAAAACAGAGGAAAAAAAAACAGAACAGAAAACAGAGTAAATAAAAAGAAAACAGCAACTTGAGACATTATAATCCAACAGTTCTCCCATGCTGGTGATGTCCAAAGAGTCTGACTTTGATTTTATTGCAAGGTCCAATTACATTGCTAAAGATGTCAATTACAGCACATATCTTGATTTGATTGCAAGAAATTACCTTTATCAGAAATGTACTTTCATTTTGCAACATCATCAGGGATGCCTGTCGGTTAACTGATTGTGAATAAGATTCTGTTTCTGTCCTTTATCAGGTTTGCCGACTATGCCAACAGCAAGATGAGGTGCCATCCTGCTTTATTTGTGGAACAATGGAAAATCATTTGGGTTTTGTCTGATATGTGGTTTTGTTGGATGTGGAAGGTGATAGATCCAGTCATGATGTATTGGAATTTTCGCTCACTCTATATTTTTAGTGATTAGATAGGCTGTCTTTATTATAGCTTTTCTTTTCTGGCTTTGTAGATACAAAGATAAGCACGCAATCAGCCATTGGAAAAATACGCAACATTGCTATTCTCTAGATTTAAGAACACAGCAAATTTGGGATTATATTGGGGACACTTACGTTCACCAGCTTAATCAATCAGAAGCAAGGGCAAGCTTTTGGAGATGAATTCATACTGTGAATCACTTGAAGGAGATTGTGGTAGCTGTGGCTGTAGCGAGGATTCTGAAATTAGTGGGGCGCTCTTCAGCAGCAAAATTGAAGCAGTAGGTTCATGTGTCCTCTTATTTGTGTGCTGTGAATATCTTTGTTTTCTGGTTCTCCTTTCCCTGCAAAGACTTGGAGTTTGGACTCAGTTAAGTGAGATGGAAGTTTTGAGGTGCATGATGCTTTTACTGTTTTAGGTACTGACAGATGATAATGAAAGATTCTGTTTCTGGTTTTGTGCTTCACATATTCATTTTGTTGGCCAAATGTCACATGTTCATTATTGGGCCTGCAAAATGTATATTACCTCCATTGTAATTATCAGACTTATCTTCGTTTAGTCTGACACTGTAGCTTTACTTTTTTGGAGATTCATGCCGACTATATTCATCTAGCCTCAACTCAGTTGGAAGCGCAAAGAAAAGTAAGCATGCATATACCGAGACCATTTCACTTCTCCCTGTTTAACAGTCTTTTACAATTTATTTTTTTGACTGATCAGCCATGGTTATAAGCATCACTTGTGAAAGCTTCCCTCAACTATGTTTTTGCTTTAGGTAATGGTTTTTAAGTACACATATATTAGGAGAAAACCATAATAGAACATTAGGTTAGTTATTTCAGGTTAAAATTTTTTTGTCAATTTTGTTTTCTTTTTTTTCTTTTTTCTTTTTTCTTTTTTTAAGTGAACTCATTTTACTCTTGGAACTCTATGGGATTGTTAGAATTGTTGTGAAGAGAAGGAAAGTAATTACACTGGTGTTTTATAATCTCAGCTTCGTTTGCTTTTATATAGTATACAACATTTTATATCTGTCAATTTGCATACTGTATGAGCTTATATAGGAAGTATAAAAGAATTAGTGGGCTTGCACCAGCTTCAGAGAATGGCAAAACTTCTTCTATTCTTCTTTTCTTTTCTTTTTTCTCACAAATATGTCTCTGGTAGAAAATTAATTTGAGTTTCCCTCAGGTGCCAGGACTCTTTTATTATTGACTTCTTGTGACGGATAGCCTTAGAAAGAACGGTGTATCTGAATTGAAAACATGTTAGCGTATCGGAATTAGGATTACAAAAACGATTAGATTTTATATCAGCTGCCCATGCTACTGTTGGTGATAGCGTTTTGTTTCTAACCCATGTTTGTCGTTTTTGCTACATGGACTGCCATCATCCTTAGACTGACTGTAAACGATACATTTTAAGTACTTGGACGTATCATCGCCTATTAATTCTTTTGTTTTTCTCTGTTAGCATTATGAGTCTCTCATGTTAGAAGCCAAGAGTAGAAAGGAAAATTCAAAACTAGAAGCAATCGAGAAAGTTGTGACTTCAAAGATCGAAGACATCCATAGTAGGTTGGGGAAACTTGGTGAGGAAAAGAAGAACGCGGTACAGGTAATGGTTTAGTCTTCTCTGTTTTACCTTTTGCGAATTTGGATGTTTAAAGTTTGAGAGGAGGGCTGCCTGAAGCCATGGCTGATTGTTGTTTTGCTTGCTTTTCACATGCCTCATTTTTAACATTACAATCAGATGCAATAGTGTTCACTAGGACATAACAGTATTAGATGTCGCTCCTTGTGGTTGCACCTTAATCAAACTCTTACCAAGAACCAAGATATGATGCGGAGAAAAGTTAAGGAGATTGAAGATAGGTATGTTTCCTTGCTGATTTCTCTGGCCATATCTAAATAACTATATCTGTCAACTCTGAAACACCGAATATCTTGTGTCAAAACAAACCCCCTAAAAAGAGGTTTCCGTCCACACATGCGCACAAAATCCATGGCTGATGTATCTTACCATATCTTGTAATTAGCACAAATATTAGAGTTGGTTTCTCAGATTCATTCATGGGCATTCTGCATAACTATGTGTAGAAAATAGTTAATAAATAAAGAAGCCCGTAGCATCCGTAGTTTCATACAACCTAATCAGTAAAATGAAGCAGCATTGGGCTTTTAGGTGTGAGGTAAAAGAAGTTGGAAGGAGAAAGAGGAAATACAGCTTATAATTAAAAAATGTGAATAGCGACTATAAGTGAGTTGTAACACATAATTAATGGCAAAAGGACGAAAGCCATTTTATGCTGAGTAAGAATATATAAAATAGTTAGTCCTTTCACCAAACTTGGGAAGGATAATTAAGTTCAAGTGAATCATTCGTTGGAGGATGTGGCAAGAAGATGAAGTAACTTCTGGTATTTTTTATTAAAGTTCTTCTAACGAAGTGGCAAAACGTGTAATAATTCCAATTGAAGTTCTTCATGGTCGTGGTTTCAAAGTACGTTTTTACACACTAGTGAAATCTAAACATTATTCTGTGATGGTTCAGGACTCAAATTTTAATTGATACAGTTCAACATTGAAATGGTATTAATTCCAATGGAAGTTCAATTGGTTGTTCAAATTGCGTTGTGTTGACAGTTAAACGTTTACAAAATTGAAAATAAAAGGAATAGAAGATGCACTCCGTAGGCTTAACGCTCATTTAGCTTCACATGCCAAGCAATGCAGGTGTAGATGCCCTTTAGGTTCCTTAATATGCATAAAACATTTTCTTTATAGAGAATATTCATACAGCCTTTTGATATACTCTTCTTGTCCATCTTCATTCAAGTTATGTGGGCTAATCTTCCTTGATGAGCATTATTATCAGTTGTACCGACACTTCCACAACAGATGAGTCCAGTCAATTTTAAAGCTGTCAATGGAACTTAGTCTTCCCTTTTGATTTGACATGAATAAATAACACTAGGGTTCTGGGCATCTATAGGATAACTCTGTTAGTGAAGTCCAAGGATGAACAGATACTTAAATTGGAAGAATGGGTATATTTTTTAATCTTATAACTGTAATAATTTGTAGGGTTTCGATATAATGTTGCAAAAACTCTATGCGTGCGCCGACAGAGTGTGTTGATAGTAGTATGTCTTTTGTCATCCTTGATAGATCAGAGATCTAAAGGTATACATTGGATCCCTCGATAAGATGTGTAGCGACCTAATTTTTGGGTGCACCACCTAAAAGTAGGTTAATGTACTACTAAGTTTTTAAACTTAGCTCGGGCTCTCCCAAGCCTATACCAATTCGCGACTTAAAGTTCGAATATTTAACATATGAATGAATTTTATTTAGGAGTTGTCACTAATTGGTTTATGGTAGGTCGATTAGACACCTAAGTAAAATAATAATTATTTTACTCCTACGAACCAGAGATTAAGAATACGTGGATTTTGTTACACTAGATTACTCTAATGCCCTTTCGGTACCATTTCTTTTTTAATTTTCAAAAATGTTTTTTGCAGGTAGCTGATTTATTTTAACCTAAATTACTATCATGCAAATATGGTGACCACACGGGTGCAACATTCAAATAAAAATAATAAATAAATAAATTGCATCACACAAAGCAAGCAATCATTTTTTTTTTTTGGGTTTTCTTAAAATTGGATTTTTTTAATAAAGCATGCATTTTAACTACGTGACTTAATCTTATTAGTATGCAAATTCTAATTAAATGGGCCTATTATGCAAACTAGTTATTATGCACCTCATGACCTAACTTCACTAATGAACAAATTCTGATTAAATGATCCTATTATGCAAACTAGTTAACATGCACTAATATTTTTGTATTTTTTCTTATTGAAATTCAGAATTAATAAAATCCCTAATTTAACTATCTAAAAAGGGATAATTTTTTAATTTACTCTAGGGATTAATTTGACTTAAACCCTATCTTATCTTAGAAAACTATTTTTTGAAAAATGAGAGAATTAAAATGTGCGAACATTATCTAAAAAAATAATTTAGGTCCAACCCTAACTTATTTCTAAAAATGCAACCCTAAAAATGTAATCCTAAGAAAATTCTAATTTATTAAACCTACATGTTTAATTTACTAAACCTATATGCTCGTCACACTCGTTTTTCTCTCCACATGTAGAGCTCATTTTCTACCTCCATGGTAGTTTCAAACCCTAACCCTTTATCTCTACCCTCGCTTTCATCCTCGTTTTCTTGCCATCGTTAGCCACCTTCCTATCCATCTTCGAATTCTCCACCTGATAGTTCTCTTATGATCGAAATGGATTCATACCCACTTTACCATTTTGTTGCATGCGACCCATCCCTCATCAACTAATTTTACTCGATTTCATCTGTCTCAATTTTCCCAATTCCTGATTTCCTCAACTCACTCCTTTGATGATCCTTTGCCACATGTCAGTGCCTTTCTTCGGATTGATTCTCTGTTTGGGACTAATTACTGAATTCTGAGTTCATGGCCGAAACTGATGATGACAGTGTCGCTCGACTCGCTGCCCTATGTTCCTGAATGGGCCGACTTTGATGTCTGGACCGACGCCCCACCTGCAGCGACAGTTGAAGATTGTAAGTTGTCCTTGATCGGTACAGTTCTATCTAATCCATCCATCAATTTACAAGCCTTTCAAAGTACTCTAAGGCGTGTATGGCGAACATACCAAGTCGAGATCTCTGTTAGGGAAGAAGGGTTGTATGTTGCTAAATTCAAGTTTGCTGCGGATAGACAACGTGTTCTAGATGGGGGCCCCTCGCTTTTTTCCAGCCATTTGGTTATCTTTAAGGCCTGGATCCCTGACACAACCTTGCAATGTTATAGCTTTCTGACCTGTCCATTCTGGGTGCACGTCCTAGGTATTCCACTTGAATGGTGTTCTGAAAATATGATTACAAGAGCTGTTAGAAACATAGGTAGAGTCCTAGAAGTTCGTATCGATAGCAAAGACGATACTCCTATCCGAATTGCAAAAGCTCGGGTTGATCTTGATGTTAGGGAACCTTTAAAGACAGGATAGTTGATTTAACTAAATGGCAAGACTTCATGGTTAGATTTTCGGTATGAACGCTTATCCCATTTCTGTTATTCTTGTGGCAAGCTCAGCCACTATGCTACATACTGCAAGGACTATCCTTTTACTGAAGCAAAAATGGAGGGCAAAGAAAAGATGAGCTATGGTCAATGGTTAAGAGCGGAAGTTCGGCAACACAATCCCTATTGGAAGGCTTTCTATGAGCCGCAAACCATATCTGACGATATCGACGAGGTCATTCCTGAAACCCCCCCCATCATCCATTCCGCTGGTTGTGGCTCCACCCCATTTTGATCAAGACAACAGGGGAATTTTTCCCGTGCCCGACTTGCCTCCTTTTAACATAGATGCTGCATCAACATAGCCACCTGCCATAACAGCGCAACAAATGAGGACTGAATCGGCTCATAGGTTAGAATCACCAACACGCACAGCAGCGAACCTTACTTTAGCTAAGCAGAAAGCTCCTCAAGATATAGTCCCCTATCCTTCCACTTCCAAAAAGACAAAGCAGCCTCGTCTCAACACCACAGTGGGAACAAGCAAAAAACTAAGAAGATATTCTCCTTACACTCCACGACTACAGTTAGATGACACGCAACTACTGGATACTCCTATTATGGAAGTTGAAGGAGTTGGACAGTGGGCTATGGTGGCTTGCCCAAAAAAGCCACCGAGTGAAAAATGAAACTCTTGAGCTAGAACTATCAGGGGCTGGGCAACCCCCTGATAGTTAGATCATTCAAGGCCCTAGTGGCTAAGGAGAGGCCCGACATTCTTTTTCTGATGGAGACAAAAAATCAAGAGGATGTAGTACAAAGGGTACGCAAGTGTCTCAACTATCCTAATTCGGTTGTGCAAAATCCAGTTGCTATAGCTGGGGGGATAGCTCTTTTTTGGAATGATCAATTTACTATTATGTTGGACCGATCTGTTCAAGAGTTTATTGATGTCATTTGCACTGATCTAATGAGTGGAAGTCAAATGAGACTCACCTGCATACATGCCCCGGCTAATTTCCAGCAACGCCGGCTCTTTTGGGCTGACTTAAGGTTTATATGCGCTATCAACACCCTTCCATGGATTTGTATCGGTGATTTCAATGAGGTACTCTATCCTTGGGAAAAAGAAGATAAGCGTTTTGCTGACTTTATTAGGATGCAAGCCTTTAGGGAGGTATTACATGATTGTTCCCTCATGGATATAGAAAGTAAAGGTTGTTCTTTTACTTGGATAAATCAGAGGTTGGGTGATGAACTTATCAGGGAACGTTTGGATAGGGCTCTTTGTAATCTGGAATGGCGCCTTAATTTCCCAGAGGCTGAGGTGTTCGCTTTGCCTGCATTAGGGTCTGACCATAGTCCATTGCTCTTAAATACAGTACCAATCCAGTGTCGTCACCATCGGCCATTTATCTTTGAATCCTTTTGGCTTCAAGACCCTGACTGCCGTGATATCGTGGCTCAGTCATGGAATTCCGGACACCGACATAATATTACTCTGCATTCCCGACTTAAGGTGGTTACCTCCGCTCTGGCTAGGTGGAGCAGATCTAAATTTTCAAGTGGCCATCGGCAGCTTGCCATTTTGCACCAACAACTCCAAGATCACACTAATCAACCTCTTTCTACATATGATGCATCGCTAGTTACTCATCTACAAGGACAAATTCAAAAGTTATGGCAGCAAGAAGAACAATTCTGGGTGATGCGATCCAGAATCAACTGGCTTAGATGAGGGGATAAAAATACTACATTTTTTCATGCAACAACTGTACAATGACGATAGCGTAACAAAATTAGTATGTTGCATAATGATAATCAAGATTGGGTGCGTGACCCTCGACTTTTGCAAACAATGACGACAGATTACTTTTCACAGCTATATCAGACGGTAGGACATCGCAACTACTAGCCTATTCTGCACCAATGTCCTAGGGTCGTTACCACAGACATGAATACGTCCTTGATAGCTCCTGTCTCTAAAAAGGAAGTTCAAGAGGCAACATTCCAATTGGGGCTTACTAAAGCCCCCGGTCCAGATGATTTGAATGGACTTTTTTATCAGCATCATTGGGACATTATTCATGATGAACTATTCTCATTAGTGCGACAGTTTTTTCATTATGGAGTCCTATCACTGGATCTCAATCGGACTATCATAGCCCTCATACCTAAGGTACCACGCCCTGAACGTTTAGACCAATATCGTCCCATTAGTCTTTGTAACTATGCATATAAAATCATTTCTAAAGTGCTTGCCAATCGCCTTAAGCCCTATCTGCCTGAAATTATCTCCCAAGAGCAAAGTGTCTTTGTCAGTGGACGTCAAATTCAGGACAATATATTAATAGTCCAAGAGGTGCTTCATCAACTGAAAATTTGAAGTTGTAGACGCCAGTTCCGAGCTGTTCTCAAAATGGATATGCAGAAGGCATACGACAGGGTTGAGTAGGACTTTCTCAAGGACTATCTTCTCATTCTAGGTTTTCATCCTACATGGGTCAAATGGATTATGCAATGTATAACGACAATGTCGTTTGCTGTTAAATTCAACGGTGAATTATTGCCCTATTTTCAACCTACCCAAGGCATCAGACAGGAGGATAGAGGATCCCCCTACCTTTTTTATCCTTCTGGCGAATCCGTTGTCCCATCTTATCCATCAAGCCATCACCATGGGTCATCTCAAGGGACTCAAACTAAACAGGTGGTGCCCCACTTTCTCTCATCTGTTTTTTTACTGATGATGCTATATTCTTTTTAGATGGCAAATTGATTGAATGTCAGAATCTAGCAAACATTGTCAATCAATATTGCTATGCTACTGGCCAAGCTGTCAATCGAAATAAATCTGGCATAGTTTTCAACAAATCGTGCCCTCCTAGTCTACAAGAAAATTTAGCTAGAGTACTTCGAATTCCGGTGATTTAGAAGATTGGAAAGTATCTAGGAGTACCATCGGAGTGGGGCAGATCTAAGCGGGACATGTTTGCTTGGATCTTGGGTAGGGTGAACACCACACTAGAAGGATGGAAAGAAAGTTTGCTTTCTAAGGGTGGCAAGGAAATATTACTTAAAACCGTCATACAAGCGATACCTCAGTATGCCATGTCTATTTTTCAAATTCCTATATCTATTTGCCGATCCATTGAACAGAAAATAACACGGTTTTGGTGACAGAAGGATAGTACTAAAGCAGGCATTCATTGGAAAAACTGGGCTGTTCTCAAGCAAAGCAAAGCTAATGGGGGCCTTGGGTTTCGTGATCTTCAAGATTTTAACAGGGCCATGCTTGGGAAACAAGCATGGCGGTTGATTCAAAATCCAATGGCGCTATGCAGCACACTTTTCAAAGGGCTTTATTTTCACTCTTTAGATTTTTTACATGTTAATAAAGGCTCTAGGCCTTCATGGGGATGGCGCAGTATTCTTGATGGGAGGGAGTCCATTCTGCCTCATCTTCGATGGTCGGTAGGCAATGGACAATCTATTAAAGTCCATGAAGACAGATGGCTTACTAGAGGAGTTATCGGAGGTCGGCCAACCGGAACGCCCCAGTCCTTGTCATTGACCTAATGGACCTGGATAGTAATAGCTGGAATGTTCCTCTTCTGACCCAAACTTTTGATGCTTCTATAGTCCAAGAAATACTCAGCATTCAAGTTCAGCCTCAATATGCTTCTGATAAACTTATTTGGATAGGGACTATCAATGGCATATATTCTGTGAAAACTGGATATCACAACCTCAAGACAGCGATTGCTACCACCCTGCCGAACCTACCTTCTTCGTCTTATCGTCAACCCAAGTCACTATGGAAAGCTATTTGGGCAGTGAAACTTCCCCCTAAAATTTGACCTTTCCTTTGGTTGGTTTGCCATAACGCTTTAGCCACGAAAGCTAATTTATTTCAACAATGCATCACTACCGACCCATACTGCCCCTATGCTCCAACCATATCCCAGAAACTACAGAACACCTCTTCCTTCTATGTCCATGGACGCAACATGTATGGTCTCACTCCCAGATTAACATCCACATCAATCAGCACTCAATCACAAGGATAGATGCATGGTTAGTTGATCAGCTAGAACAAAGGCATACCGTCTTGATTTGGAACTGATTACAGCTCTGTTGTGGCATATTTGGAAGACGCGCAACCGATTTGTTTTTCAGCAACAGTATCCTAATCATCTTTAGATCATCGACATGGCTTCTGCCTAGGTCCGTGCCTATCAATTGTCTGATTCGTTGTTACAGCGATCGCCTCGATCTGATCCGCATTCTCGTCCGCGATGGAGGCCACCAGAACCTGGCGTCATCAAAATAAATATTGATGGAGCCTATTCTCCTGATAGTGTCAAAGGGATGATGGCGAGCATACATCGAGATCATTCTGGCTCTCTATTATTTGGGTTTACCTGTGATTTCCGGCGACATCAGCCTTGCAGACCGAGATCCACGTGCTTATCCTGACACTGGATCATCTATTATGAGAGGGGATGCATCACGCTTCGCTGCTCATAGAATCGGACTGTTTAGTTTTGGTGACAGCTCTCCACCAACCGATCGAGACTCCATGGGAGGTACGTTCGCTCATTGCAGAAGCGGCAGTGAAGCTTTCTCTTTGCCCTAACCTGTCTGTGCGTCACTGCAGCAGAGATGCCAATTTTGTGGCCGATTAGGCTACCAAGGCCCACTGTCATGGCACTTTAACTTCAAATTGGGCTTCGTCCCCACCTGGCTTCCTTCTTGATCTTTTGTATGCTGAAGCTCATGCAGCAGGCTGTATTGGTTTTTCACGTTAATATATAATATTCCCTTTTCTGACCAAAAAAAAAAAAAAAAAAAAAACCTATATGCTCATGTAGAATTTTGATTTTTGATTTTCTGATTTTTTAGTTTTTTTAAAAGATAAGTAATTATTAAATAATTATTAAATCTAAACTATCAACAAAATAAATGATTAAAATAATCGAAAAAATAACATGTTATCTCACAGGTCAAATTAACGATTATTCTAATCCTAATTATTACGACAAAGAGTTCAAAATAATTAAAAATCTGATTCGAAACCTTATGGATCAAATTAATAATTATATTGATTTAACAATACTATCAACAAACCCAAAAATTAATATAATTAAAAAAATGATTTGACATCTTACGGATCAAAATAGTAATTACAATAATTTTGGGAAAACCCTGCGGATAATGCCTACAAAATTTATTGACAACTTAAATAGATAAACTAAAATGAGATAAAATAAAATAAAATAAAATAAAATAAAATAATCCACCTAAGGACTCAACGTTCTTGCCGCTAGTGGAGCGGCTATGACGTGGGCGCTCGAGCTGTGACGCAAGCTCTCGGGCGGAAGGGCTGCTTGCTGAATGGCAAGAGTGTGGGATCGCGGCAACACGGAGCCGGTGTAGGCATGGGTGAGGAGCGGACGCGCAGTGGTGAGCGGCGCGGAGACAGCACAGGCTGCTGACGCGGGCGTCGGGGGTGTCGAGCGGATCGGCAACAGCAGGAGCGAGCAGAAGTCCGGGTGCAGGGGTGACGCGGGGGGAGCTCGAGCAATGGTGACCGGCATGGGGATTGATCGGCAGCAGCAGCGGAGCGGCGGTGACACGGTGAGTAGATGTCGCGGGTGTCGCTTGTGGCCTCGATTTGCAGGATGGTGGGCTGCTGTGTGTGTTGGGCGTTGGTTGCCGCAGGGCAGCGGCGTTCGAGCAGAGCGGCGATGGTGCAGGCGTTGGCATCGGCAGCGAGCTCGTGGGTGAGAGGGATCTCCGGCGGCTAGTGGGACGACGTGACCAGCGTAGGGAGCGACTTCGGCACTGTGGTGGCTGGCGCGATGGGAATAGCAGTAGCAGCGGGCTTCGGAGCTCCGGCGTCGGGCTAGGTTAGCAACAGGTGGGGCATCGGGCTCTGGCGGCGGCGAAGCGGACAAGCGGAGGAAAACTGGGGCGTCAAGCTGCGCTGATTACAGACAGTGTAGGGGCAGCGGCGAGCACGCGAACAGAAACGTTGGCGAGACGCGGTGAGGGCTGGTGGCTCGGCTGGTGGTGCTAGCACGGTGGTGGCGCGAAGAGGCCGGCGGCGCAGGAGCTCAGCCCTGGAGGCCTGGGTAGCAGCGAACAGAGAGAGACGACGTGGGGAGGCTTCCACGAAGAAGACAGTGAACAGTCCCTTTTTTTTTTTTTTTTTTTTCTTTTTGACTTTGAGGAAAGAACAAAAGAAATACACAAAAAAAGAAACACAAAAAATCCACAAAAGACGAAATTCCCTCTTTTCCTTCATGAATTCTTTTTTTTTCTTGCAGAAATTCCTCTCTCGAATTTTTTCAAATTCCCCCCTCTGTCATGAAAAATGAGCATCTCTTTTATAGTGATTCAAAACGATCTTTTTACATGGCATTTCCCAAGTTCTCATTTTTTTTCACATTAAATCAAATTTGTATGATTTGACAATTAGCTCAATTTTTGCCCATTTTTTATTTGATTTCAAAATTGTTGCTGTATTTAACAAAATCCAGACATCCATCAGAATTCCATATTTCCTTGTATAATTCAATCAAATCAATTTCTTCCATTTTCATTTTTTTCTTTTATTTGTTCAAAATGTAATTTTATTTTTTCAAAATTAGGTGTCGAATGATGAAGATGGCATCAAAGGAGGAACCCTATTGCCAGTACCTTTGGAGCAGTCAACCCCAGCCAGAAAGAGCAAGAAGCTTGGTCAAAGACGGAAATAGGCAGTGTCACCTTGTGTGCATACGCTTGGTAAGTAAATTGAGAATGGCACATGAATGTAGTTAATTTTTTCCATTATATTGACATCCGTTGTAAATAAGAGGGAAAACTACTGTTAGCGGCATTTGCAGATGCAAGGGGAGGCTGAGGGTGGTATTTCACTGCCCCCAGCGTTCTATAGAACCTCTCTACTAGGGGTTGTGAATTGTGCAATTCCCTGACTTGCCCCAGGCCTCCTCTTCAATTGAGTCTCAGCGTCAGGCGCTTATTGACATTGTAAATATATACTCGGCCAGACGCTGAAAATTAAAGAAAGACCATCACCAGTTTAGTTGTTACTGTTCCCACCGATCAAACCAAAGCATTCTTGAAAGTAATACTTTAAAAACTTATTGTAGAAACTACTTTTGCTCTTCAAAATTAAAAAAGGTCTAGCTCTTAGCTTCAGTTCTTCTATATGTTTTTCTATTATGGTAATATATTTATAATTTTTTGTCTTTGGAAAAAAAAACCAAGTTTGTATACCAATAGTAGTTTTAAATGAAATGTCGATTATTCCAACTGCCCTCAGTGTGATGGTGGTATTACTATTTCTTTATTCGTGATTAAACACTTTGATCCATATTTTGTTAAGTTCTGACTTGTTATACCTCACAAAAATACTTGCTTTGCCAAGTTGCCTCCCCATGGCATTGGCAATCTCCTTTTCTTGTCCTTTTCTTGAAAGATTTGACTTAACAATTTGACTTTCGTAGAAATTGCTATATAACTGATTTATTCTATAACTGTCCAAAACTATAAATGATTTTGTAAAAGATCAAAATAATTAATGTTAGGCATACCGAGAGTACTTTTTTGAGAGGTCCTTGGATACCATCTCCAAAAATACGACAGCTTTTAAGTGGCTCTTATTCCCTACTGAACTCGCGGGTCAAGAACATCTTCTCATAAGTCGGAAAACCAAGTATCGTTCCCAATTGTAAGTGGAACTAATTCCCAATTTTGATAACATGTCCAAAGAAAACATGTCTGCTAGTTTAACTTCGCTATTGATTTTGCAAATTTGGTCGTTTAGCAGATTGTGCCTTCAAAGGTGCAACATCCAAAATTGCCAAGGTAGGGTGATAGGAATATAAATGAGATCAAGAGAGGCTTATCGTCATGCTCCTAACTGCTCGTGTTCATTTGGAAGTGAAAAAAATCAAGTCGTCAAACAAACTATAAAAGCTCCGGAAATAGCCGTCTGTCCCCGACGATACAATGTTTAAACTACTTCTATCATCCTCAAAAAGATGGAACTTGACTCCTAAAAATTGCAGTCTAATAAGCAAAATGTCGAGATAGACTGTAGTGAAGTATTTACTTTCATCCAAGGTCTGAGTGCTGTTGCACTTGAATCGCATTCATAAAAGGTGTAACACCCCGAGTTTCCACTGTATATATAGTGTTCAAAGCGGACACTAAGGGTGCGTTTGTTTGTGTTTCTGTTCAAAAGTTGTTACAGGGAACAATTTTTGACCAGAAAGATATATTTGGTAAACTTGTTTCGGGAATAAAAAATAAATAGAAACAAGTTTGGTAAATTTGTATTCTTTTTTGTTTCTTTTAATTTTTAAATATTTTTTATTTTATTTTTCCTTTTTTTCTTTCTTTTTCTTTTTTTCTTCTTTTGGCCGGTCGCCGGCCTCGGCCATGGTTGGCGGCCGGGCGACGAGGGCGGCGGCCTCGCCCGGCCACGGCGAGGCTTGCCGGCCCCGGCGAGGTCGAGCCTTGCCGTGGTTGGGTGAGGCTCGGCCTCGCCTTGGCTGGGCGAGCTCAGGCTTGCCCAGATCCGGCGAGGCCGAGCTCGCCCAGCCATCGGCAAGGTTGAGCTCGCCCAGCCACCGGCGAGGCTCGGCCTCACCGGATATGGGCGAGCCCGAGCTCGCCTCGCCAGGGGCCGACGACGCTCGGTCTTGCTGGGACCGGCGACCGGCCAAAAAAAGGAAGAAGAAAAGAGAAAGAAAGTTTTTGGCCATTTGATTTTCTCGGGTTACTGTTCACGGGTCTCTCTTCTTGGGCGACTGGTTATTGTTTCTTCTGCAATCCGAGCTGCTGATCCCAAACACGGTGCTCGTTCGTTGGGCCAATCTTTTGGGGGAAAGTGGCGCCTCTTGCCCCTCTTTCAAACCCCCAACATCATCTCCTGGTACGTCATCTCTACTCGATTCGCATGGCTGTTTATGGCTACGGTTCCGCCCGCCTGTCTACTGCTGTGGTTCGTAAGTGGAGATGGATCCGGAGTCGGTGAGGGCTCGAAATGAGGAGAAGGGGACAAGTTCCCATGGTGGGCTTCCCATTTTGACTAAGGAACCTTCGTTGATGACTGTTATGGGAGGAAATTCGAGTTCAGACACTGCTCCGTCTGGTCCGAACGAATCGCGAGTTCCTCGCACAAGTGGTGGGATGCGACCTGTCCAGCGAGGAAGGTCCCACTTAGCTAAGACTTAGGGCAGGGATACCTCTAAGAATTCATCAGGGAAATCGTGGGTTGCGGTGGCAAGAACCGTGGCCAAGGGCTACGATCTGGTGTATACTCCTCTGACTATGGTTAACAATAGACCTGTGATTGAGATCACTGATCAAGATCTGGAAGCTGCAGATCCAAAGATGTTTGAATGCTTAATGGGCTACTTCATTGGTCGCCGAATGCCTTTTAAGGTCGTTGAGGAGGCCATGAAGAAAGTGTGGGGGCCGAACCTTGCTGAAGTCATGTCAAATGGCAAAAGTCTCTTTATGTTTCGCATTCCTGATAGGGAATTCCGTCGAAGTGTGCTTGAAAGTGGTCGGATGACGGTTGCTAGAATACCATTTGTTTTGCAGCAATGGACCCCTGGTCTTGAGCTGAGAAGGGAGACCCACCGTGTGGTTCCTGTTTGGGTTAGACTATCGAATATTCCCTTTTCGTGCTGGTCCGCCCACTTCATCGGGAGAGTTGCAAGTGCGCTTGGCAAACCCCTTTATGTGGATAAGAGAACAGAGTAGGTGAACAGCCTTACCTTTGCTAGGGTCTGCATTGAAATTACTGTTGATCAACCTGATTGTAAACTGACTGAGACAATCTAGAATGGTACGAAGTATGAAATAGGAGTGGAGTTTGAGTGGCGACCCACTGCCTATGCTAGATGTGGCATTTTTGGCCACAATTGTGCAACGGCTATTAGGCCTGGTAGACCTGGAACAAAATGTGCTAATGCTGGTCTTTTTTCAGAGGAGTCTGAACCTCATAACAAGGCCGCAAGTGGGAACAACTCTTAGCAAACCAGACCATCTTCGGTGGCGTCTGAGGATCAAGGGGGAATGTCTTCGGGTGCGCCTTTGGTCCCTCTTCCGGAATCTGCAATTGATGCAGGACAGACCAGGAGTTCCTCTAGTGGCTCCTCTCCTCTTGTTCAACAGGTTGCGGATCTGGAGGAACCTCTTCCATCGCACCAAATTGACCTTGCTCAGCATGGGAATCAAGTCGAAGGCAAAGAGAAGGAGCAGAAGCCGCAGAATCTGAATGCTTCGTTGACACCATACTCGGAGGAGGGGCAGCTTCGCAACCTGAAGGAAGCTGTGCCTGGCCAAAAGCCTCCTAAAGTCCCTGCTAAATCACTCGTGAAAATCAGTTCTGGCCTCTTCTCTCAGGCTTCTGACTTGGCACTGGATTCTGTTATGCCGTCTGGAGACCAGGAAGATGATACCAGCAATTTAATTTCATCTAGTGAAGACGGTGGCCACATGCCTAGACCCGCTCCTTTGAGTGGTCTTTCGGAACCTACTGGGGCTGGTTTGAGCCAAGATCAGCTTCTCCTTTTGCTGCCTGACCCGCCGGGACCTTCTCTTGCAGTGGACTCGAAAGCGACTAGAGTTAGTCGCAGGAGCGCCAAGCGGAAGTAATTCTCTCCTTTTGCTTTCTATGTTTTTTGGATTTTGGAACGTTAGAGGTATTATGAACCCTGTCAGAAGGGCGGAGATTAGAAAGTTTGCTCTTGCAAATAAGCTTTGCCTTATTGGGCTTTTTGAAACTAAAGTTCCAGAACCTTTGTTTGGTTCCATATCTTCCAATATTTTGAGAGGCTGGAATTGGATTGCGAACTATGATTTTGCTCCGCGCGGTAGAGTTTGGATTGGATGGGATCCAACTACTGTCAGTTTTGAGTTGATCTCTTCGAATGACCAAGCCATCCATGGGTGTTTGAAGGGGTTATCTTCTAATTTTACTTGCTGTGTTTCTACTATTTATGGAGAGCATTCCTTTGTGCGTCGGAGGCCTCTTTGGTCTGATCTAATCCATTGTGATGATCTTTTTCAAGACTATGCCTAGATAGTAGCGGGAGATTTCAATGCAATCAAGGACCCTTCTGATCGCTTTGGTAGCTCTAACGCCTGGATCCCATGTTTTGATGAATTCAAGCTATGTCTGGACCAAACGGAACTTGAGGATCTCAGGTACTCTGGCCTTCGGTTTACCTGGTCGACTTCAGCGGGAATGACTAGGAAGATGCGGAAAATTGACAGAGTTCTTGTCAACTCTAAATGGAGAATGGACTTTTCATACTCGGAGGCGTTGTTTCTCAATCCTGGAATTTCTGATCATACTCCTATGGTTGTCAGAGTTGTGGATCCGCGTCCAAGGAGGAAGCCTTTTAAGTACTTTGATTTCTGGGTTGATCACCCGGACTTCCATTCTACGGTTTTGTAGGTGTGGGATAGTCAAGTTTGGGGAGTTCCCATGTTTAAACTAGTTTCAAAGCTAAAATTGTTGAAATCTCGCCTCAAGGATCTTAATCTGGAGGCTTTCTCGGATATTTCTCTGAGAACTCTTGAAGCGAGGGAAGCCCTGCGTTCTACTCAGCATCTCCTTCAGTTGGATCCTGAAAATATTCCACTAGCTGAACTTGAAAAAGTGCAGCGCCGTGCTTTTATAGACCTTCGTAGTCAAGAGGAATCGTTCTATAAGCAAAAATCTAGAATTATATGGCTGAAGGAAGGAGATCGTAATACGAGATTCTTCCACAATTGTGTTAAAGCTAGACATCTCAATAACCGAATCCTCTTTGTCAAAGACACTGCAGGTACGGTGGTCTTGGATCCTGATTTGGTGCCCCAAGTTTTTCTGTCTTTCTTTTCGGATCTCCTTGCTCCTCGAGCTGGCTTAGCTAAGCCTGATCTTCAAGAGCTTACTTCTCTTATTTGGAAGCCGCTATCTGATAGCCAGGTATGTTCCCTAGCTTCGCTAGTCTCTGATTTGGAAATTAAGAAGACCTTGTTCTCGCTTGCAAAGGGAAAAGCCCCCGGTCCAGATGGTTTTACAGCAGAATTCTTTAAAACTAACTGGGATATCGTGGGCTCTTTAGTTACAGAGGCTGTGAAAGATTTCTTCTCCTCAGGTTGTCTTCTTAAAGAAGTTAATGCGACTATCCTAGCTCTAATTCCCAAGGTGTCGAATGCATGTGAAGTGAACGACTTTAGACCGATTGCTTGCTGCAATACTATCTATAAACTTATCACTAAGATCTTGGCCAATAGAATTGCGCCTGTACTTCAGGATATTGTTAGTCCTTCCCAGAATGCGTTCGTAAAGGGAAGAAGATCAAGGGATAATATCTTATTGGCTCAAGAGCTGTTTGCAGGTTTCCACCTAGACCCATACCTCCCAAGATGTGCGGTCAAAGTGGATTTTCGCAAGGCCTATGACACTGTTGACTGGGATTTCCTAGAGCTTACTCTTACTGCCTTCCGGTTTCCTCTGTGGATTATTCGTCGGATTATGGCTTGTGTGCGCACACCCAGGTTCTCTATCTCTATTAATGGAGAGCTTCATGGTTTCTTCCCAGGAGGCAGAGGCCTTAGGCAGGGCGACCCAATGTCACCTTATCTATTTACATTGATCATGGAAATCTTCTCAGGAATTTTGAACCAAAGGTCTTCGGCTAAAGAGTTTAAATGTTATTGGAGATGTAAGTCTCCCAAGCTTACTCATCTGTTTTTTGCAGACGATGTGTTCCTTTTTTGTCAAGCAGGTTGGAATTCGGCTGTGATCCTTCAAAGAAGCCTCGACATTTTCTATTCATGGAGTGGTCTTCTCCCCAACAAGAATAAGAGCGACATTTTTCTTTCGGGAGGCGATCCTGCTTTGTGTAACAGAATCCTCCTAGCATTTGGCTTTCAGGAAGGTAAACTCTCGATTCGGTATCTTGGAGTGCCGATCATCTCAAAGAGGTTGAGTAAGGCTGATTGTACTCAGTTAATTGACCGCATTACTGCGCGAGCCCGCTCTTGGACCCACAGGTTCCTCTCTTTTGCTGGGAGACTTCAGCTGATAAGGTCAGTGCTTCACGCTATTCAGTCTTTTTGGGCTAGTGTCTTCACTTTGCCCTCTTCGGTTATCCTGGGGATTGAAAGCATTCTTCGTAGATTTCTTTGGAAAGGCACTTCCTTGGATAAGGGAGGTGCTAAAGTCTCATGGGCAGATGTTTGTTTGCCTAAGGAGGAAGGGGGGCTGGGTATTCGATCTATCAAGGATTGTAACAAAGCATCAATGCTGAAATTTATTTGGATCCTCTTTACGGATAAGGAATCTTTGTGGTGCCGTTGGATCCACTCCAACTTTTTAAAGAAACATAACTTCTGGGTTGCCCCTCAGCCTTCGGTTTGTGCATGGAGTTGGAAGAAGATCCTTCAACTTTGGGGTTGTTGTAGACAATCCTTCAGTTGGGAGGTTGGTGACGGCCGATCTATTTCATTGTGGTTTGATAGCTGGTTGCCTTGTGGCCCTCTTCATCTACATGTTCCTCAATCTTTTTTGTTGGACCCGGACGTTCCTGCGAAGGCGACTGTGGCTTCTTTATATTCTTATGCTGGCAAATCCTATAAATTGCGGTTGGAGAATTGTGGTTTCTCTCTCCCTCCTCTTTCGGTTGACAGCGATCATTTTGTGTGGCGCCAAGATTCTTCAGGGGCCTTTTCTGTAGCTTTTGCTTGGAACGTCATCAGAGCTTCTAAAGCCAAAGCACCTTGGACTTCTTTTGTGTGGGACAAGGATTTAGCCCCTCGGTTTCAATTCCTTTTGTGGCTTATTACTAAAAACTGCTTGCCAACGCAGTCACTTCTTCTCTCGTATGGAAGGATTGATTACTCGGTTTGTACTTTTTGTAATACTCAGCCAGACTCGACTGACCATTTGTACTTTGATTGTAATATTTCAAATACCATTGTGTACTTTTGGGCAACTAGGTGCAATTTGCCGTGGAGGAACGGCACTTGGGCAAAAATCTTGCTTGGGCTATGAAATTCCTTACTGGTAAGGACTTCTTTCATAGTCTCTCCCGTTATTCCTTTGGAGCTCTTTGCTATCTAATTTGGAAGAAGAGAAATGTTATGATTTTTCGAGGGGAATCTCTTGATATTCCCGCTTTGAAGAACCATTTGATAAAGATGGTTAAAGATAAAGCAATTACCTACAAGGATGTCCCTGACACTCCAAGGAATCGGCGTCTTCAGAGTGGTTGGGATCTTGACCCAATCATCTTCACTTAACCCTTGGGGGTTTCTATCCTTTGTTCCTGCTCGGTTGTCTCCAGCTCGGATGTTTCTGGGCTTCGTTTTCAGCTTTGCGCCTTTTTCCCCTCTCGGTTTCCCAGGCGTCCTTGGAGGTCTGGTGGCTGAATCTGGTGGTTGGGCTATGTCTGTTTTTTGCGCTCTTTCTGTCCTTGCCTCTTGAGGTTTTTGCGTGGCTCCCTTCCACTCTTTTGTTCGCATTTAGAGTGTAAGTTTTGGTGCCGTTTGTGTACATTTGTCCAAAGCTTATCAATATATTCTTACCTTTACCAAAAAAAAAGAAAAAAAAAGAAAAGAGAAAGAAAAGAGAGGAAAGAGAAAATTTATTTTTCAAAAGTGTTTCTGGAATAAAAAAATAACTTTTTTTTGTTTCTTATTTCTGTTCTAATTTTGTTTCCGGAACAAAAAAATAGATTTTGAACAAAAAAACAAATAAACGTGTTTCTGTTCTTTTTTTGTTCCCGGGAACAAAAAAACAGAAAATCTATTCTTGAACAGAAAAAAAGAATACAAACATGTACGACCTAAGTCCTCAAGACCTAAGTCCTCACGATTTTATTCTTCTCGGGATAGCCCATACTACCTCAAGAAAACGCTAAGCAGCCAGAACTCCCTCTCTAGACGATATGAGATAAGGCGATGTGGGATAAGAGAGGAACCCCTTACCGTAGTGGTGTCACACTCTCCACACCTTAGGAGCACAACGTCCTCGCTGTGGCCCCACATGCGGTTGAGAGTTGGCTCGACCATCACACTCTCCACCCCTTAGGAGCACAGGGTATGCAGTTGGGAGTTCCGGCTCGGGAGCACAGCGTCCTCGCTGTGGCCCCATATACGGTCGAGAGTCGGCTCGACCGTCACACTCTCCACCCTTTAGGAGCACAGCGTATGCAGTCAGGAGTTGGCTCAGGCCCCACTTGTAACGCCTCGGGTCTTCACTGTACATATATTATCCGCTTTGGACACTAAATTCTCACGGTTTTGTTCCTCTCGAGGCAGCCCATACTATCCCCACATGCGTATGTATAGTTAGAGAGCCCATTATCTTATAAGGCAGCCCAGAACTCCCTTCCTAGGCGATATGAGACAAGAGAAAGACCCCTTCCCTGTACGCGTCTGGGGACGGAGGCACAAACACACCAACATCCCTCCTCCCCGAGGCGTGGACGCACCGCCATCCTCCTTCCCGTGCTTCGCCACTTGGGCCGTCACAAAAGGAACATAGGAAGAAGATGAAGGTTTCCTTTGCAGCGAAAGAACAAGAAAGGAGAACCTGCTAAGTGCTAACAAGTGCTACTTCAGCAAATTAAAAAAATAAATAAAATACATGAGAGAAGTCCTTTCAGCATGACGCAAAAGGAACAAGAAAAGAATCCACCTATGAAAACTAAACCTTCCTCCTATGATCCTTTAGGTTGCTAACTAAAATCATATAAACTTGCCTCCACAACGCCTTCTTCGCAACATCCTAATCTCATGTTCTTCTTTTTCACTTTCAGTTAGCCTAAATGAATATAAAACAAATTATCGCCACTAGACTAGAGCAGAAGTCGATTTGGATGCTAATTGTACCACTTTAAGATGGACTGTACCAAACTATGTCTAGAGGAAGACCACGAGGCTGTAAAATCTACCCTCTGTAGCATCCCTCAAAACTTGAATCAAGTGCGGCGAAGGAAAGTCGGCTTAGCATTCAATGCTCAAAAGTGTCACAGGTAGAGACATGGCCTGCACTACCTTTGGGGTTGATCTAAACCGGTTGCGCCAGATGTTGTGCTTGGCTCAGCACCATTTTCAAAAGGAGGAGAACCTCCCCACTCTCCTTCAGATTCCAATGGCTCAAGCACATAGACGCTGCCGTCGGTAAGCCCTAGTGCAAACTGGTTAGGTTGAGACGGATGTGCTGCAATGACTAGTGGGTAGACTCTCAAGCTGCCAAATACATCAATGAGGAATGAATAACTTGTGAGACTATTGGAACTTTGCGAATGAGACTTGCCACTTTCATGGAGGAATGAGGTTTACTAAGCAGTAATAACCAACTTACTTGGGGTTTGGAGGGATATAAGTAGCAGGATTTATGCAACATCTCAATCTGAGCGTAGAAGCAAAAAGAACACTGATGCTTCCATCTTCAAAGCTCACATATATTGATTGGCCATTGCATGAATATGTAGCATCTGTGATTGGAGCGCCAGCTTCTCGAGTATCCCACTAGTTGCAATGAACGAATCAAAAAATGGTACATTTGGCACGTAGCAACTCATACTACCTAATATTTCACTAATTTTTATGCAATATGGATGAGATAAGAGATTGGTTTGCGCGCAACAATAAATATCTTCAATACCTGCTTGAGGCATTCTAGTTCAAGAGCTTTACATGTGGCAATTTGTGTTTCATGAACCACCAGCAGATGTATTTGATCCACGTGAAATTGAACACGAGTATCAGCAAAAGGAGCTGCACCTTGCCCATTCGGCATCTGTAGAAACTTACTAGCCTGTTTCTCCCATCCATCAGTGCTCCAAACACACAGCTGCAGTGACGATCAACAATTATCAAAGGGTACATCAAAATTGATACACGAATGAAGCAATAAAACTTTACTTTGTGTTTTTATATCAGAATAACACCGAGCATCAGTTGTAAGCAGCAATGGTTCTTTTTTTTGCCCCACTTATGGGATGGGATTAATTTGTCACCCTAAAAGAAGAAGTTTTCTGGAAGGATTCATTCTGCCTAGCTAAGGATGCCTCGTGTATGATGACGGTGTAAGCATCAATATATCCAGAGTGAACATCAAACCATTTTTTGGAGTAGATTAAACTACATTGCTCTCTCTGCCCAAAACATAGGCATGTCTACATGGAAAGGAAGATGCAGTAGTGGTCTTGTACCTGAGAGTCAGCACCAGAAGACACGAGAACATTTAAGACATTAGAGAAGGCAAGGCCTGTAATTCTTTTCCGATGTCCTATTAGATTTGCCTCACACTGAGAAAGTGAAACAGTCAATAACCATGAATGTGTTGCGGATAATAACAAGGTTAACTCTAGACAACAGTAAAATTAGGTCTCACCTGATTAAATAAAAAATCATAAATTTGAATAGAGGAGTCCTCCATTCCTATTGCAATAGTGAAATTATCTCGAGGATCGAATGCTAGAAATGTTGGGGATGGTGGATGGGGCAAAAATGTTATCATCATCTGGATATTGGCCGGCAGAATAGTATTAATAACTTCATAAGTAACAGTGGGACATATGTACCAAGGGGCACTTGCCTCAATGGCATCACCCTTCTAGAGAAAGGGAGAGAGCAACTTCAAATATTAGATTTCTGGAATGTTGAATAAAGCTTGCCTTGTTTTATTTAATCAGTAAGAGCAAAAAGACTACATTGAAGACAAAGAAAAGCCCTTGTCTCACTTAGTAAGAAAAAAGGCAGTGGTTTGGTACCTGAGAATCAGCACTAGAAGATGCGAGAACATTTAAGGAAGTTGAGAAGGTAAAGCCTTTAATTATTCTCCGATGTCCTTTTAGTTTTTTCTCGATCTGAGAAAGTGAGACAGTCAATATCCATAACTTTGTTGTGGATAATCACAATGTTAACTTTCAACGACCATGAAAATAGGTCTCACCTCATCAACTCGAGCACTGTAAATTTGAATAGCGGAGTCCTCCATTCCTATTTCAATAATGTCATTGTTCGGTGGTGGCAGGAGCGTACATTTTTTCCACCACTGCATATCAGCAGGCAGGATAATACTAACAACTTTATAAATAACAGTGGGACAAATGTGCCAAGAGGCAATTGCCTTAATGGCATCTTCCTTCTTAGGAAAGGGAGAGAGCAAGTTGAATCAATAGATCTCTGGACGGGTTTAAAAAGCACTGCTTGTTTTCTTTAATCAATTAGAGCAAAAAGATTCCATCGAAGACACAGAAAAGCCCTTGTCTCGCTTAGCAAGTAAAAAGGGACATGCTGCACTTTTGAACAGATAATCCTCATGAAAATCGGAGCAATTTCTTTCATGGACCTCCTAACAATTAGAGCTCAATACGTTCTTATACATGATCGAACCAATTAATTTTAGCCCCCAAAAAAATGTGAAGGGGAAATATTGCACGCATATTCAGCACAAATGGGTAGTTCATCATCTCGTGCCTTGTGGATAGTGCTACAGAAAACTGACAAGAGGATGTATACATCTCTTAGGAAAAATATTCACCTCAAAAGTGATCACACTGAACACGGAGATCTCCTCCCCTGATGCTGATATTAGATCATCATCATTCTTTGACAGTGCAAAGCACGGAACTGCATCTTCAGGATTTGCACCAATTGTATCTTTGGTCATCAAATTCCCACCAGGAAGTCGCCATAACTGTGGTACGACACTAGTTGTGGCCTGCAAAAAGAAGAATCAATGCAGTTAACAATGCGCTAAACGTTAAAACAGTTTGCCAATTTTAAGAAAAAAAATAGATTCCTTACAGGATCACTTTCTTGCCATTTCCAGAGCTTGTGCACAGCATTTGATGATAATGCCAGAATGGCACGACCTGAGTTTGTATAAATTAATCTTGGGACCTGCTTTGTTTTATCAGCTTTAGTAGCGACAATCAAATGTAATGCTGAAAGTTAAAAGAAAATGCGAAAGAAAGAGCCCAGAGAACTGGGTACTGAATCATAGATGCAGAAATTCATGCAAAGAAACACTTGGTGGCGCCACCTGCATATTTATCAGCATAGGCATATATATATACGCGTACAGATACACCGTATGTTTACTTACGAATAGAGTATATGATACATATTACATCAAAACCCAGTTGAAACAGTTATCAAGAAGTGGAACCTTGACTCAAACCGTCTAGCAGTATCACTCTAGAGTTAAGAGAACTTTGTGCGGTCTCCATACAAAAATACATCGCTTTCACCCAGGCTACTCTTTTCTGGGAATACCTACTCTTTTGCCTTTAGTGTTTTCGTTATTTAGATTCAGCAGGTCAATTTCCATTCAAAGTTTCCAGGAACTGAGAAGCTCAAAATAGCTCAATTCACAAGCTTAGCATTCCCGACAAGCATTAAAGTAGTGCACAATGATATACTTTGCCTGGCATGTATAAAGCCAAATTCATGTCGTGAAGAACATGTGCCTTTTACCACATGTAGTTCCGCAAGAGTCCACATAACAATCCAGCTCATTGGATTACAAGCAAAGGCTAAAAAGGTCTTATTATGCAAATATACGGCTACATTCTAAATCAGGAATTAACCGTCTCGCTATTCTCATTATCATAAAATTCACGACCTCCACAACCAACAAAACTCAAGCACATTTGCCACTCCATAATCACATATTCATCAATGCTGATCTTATCCTTCCCTATTTGTATAGATGAAGCAATCAGTTAACAGTAAAAGGCCAAATGAAGAGATGACAGAGTGCTTCAATTGTTGACGTTTCAGAGTTAAATAATTGGACCACATGTGAATGAAACTAACGAAGCAAGTGCATTAAATGCGACCTCTATTCAAATTTGTGCTTATCTAGTAGAAACATGACACGCAAATGTGGAAAAGAATGCTGCATAAGAACTTGCCAATTTGGCAATCATTTGTACCCTCGTAGCCGTAGAGTTATCAGGCAGCCTTATGGACCGGCATTGTGATGGTTCATTGATTTCTGTCGGTTTCCAATTTCGTGATTTGTTTCCTGAGTCATCAGCAATTCCGGGCCTCACATCGGCCATGTTCTCACTGTCCTGTAGAGCTCCAAAGAGAGGATGTCATTGAAAGACGCCCAATAAACATGCACATACAAATGCAATTATTGCATCATTTAACTAACAGCGTCAGCAACAAATTAAGCTCGTTGAAAACATTTAACTACCTAATGCAGTAATGATACCACTTCCCATACCTACCATTGCTGCCTGATGGTTTTCTAGTTTATGTGCCATGTGTGTAGATGTGTGAGGAAAGGGGAAAATATAAAGTGATTTCACAGCCCCGCGTCAGCTGACGGGGCGAGCATTTTTTCCTCGATATCCACTTAAAAAAGTTTACGTGTCTTGAATTAAATTAAAAAATATTGATGTGGAGTTTCTTTGTGTGGTGGAACTGTTTCCTCTAGCTTCATCTTCCTCGTTCGTCCAAAGCCAGCCACTTGACCTCGGACGAGCTGCCATGGCCGATGATGCGTCGGTGACGCTGCTGGCTCTTCAGATCTGGCCGACCATGGCCATGGGCGTCACCTAAACGAGTGACGCCGCTGGCTCTCCAAATTTGGCCGTCCATGGCCGTCGGCATCACACACGAACCTTGCTCCGCCATGGCCAGCGACACCGTTGGCTCTCGAGATCTGGCCGTCCATGGTCGTCGGCGTGGCTCATGCCGATGATGCTGTTGAAAAGTTGGAAAAGACGTTTCTTTTTCTTATTGTTCCCCACCATTCTTTGCTTCTTATCTTTTCTATTTTTTTGTCTCCTTTCTTGTTACACGCTCTGTCTATGGCCGTCTGCAACTTTTAACGCCGTCTCTTAAGGCGACCTCTAACGGCGGTCATTGCTGCAGCTCGAGGTGATGTCACGACCTTCGCCACGGCCAGATCTGGACGCTCGGCCTCCATTGCCATTGAGCCTCTACATCTGGAGGTGATGGCCTTCTATGGCTGCCAAGCTCGACGTTGTGACCGAAATCTCGGCGGCTTCTTGGCGGTCATGGAGGAGCCGCCGAGCTCGAACCGTTTTTAAGGCGGACGATATCTGGTGCGAAGTCGAGCTCGACCAGATTTGGAGGCGGCCATGGATCAGCTTGAAGCAACTGAAGGTGGACTAGATCTGGTGCGGCGCCGAGGCCACGACTCGGCTAGATTTGGAGCTCCGCCTACGGAGCGGTGGTGTTCAAGGGTGGCAGAGGCTAGTCCGAGGTCCATGGCCGATGGATCATCCAAGAATTTTATTTTTAATTCAAAATCCACAGAGATGTGTTAAAATATGACTGGATGGATGTGAGGAAAAAAATGCTCCGCAAGTCAGCTGCGGCTGATGTAAAAGAATTGGACAAAGATTTCTGGAAGTGGCAGCAATGGAGCACAAGGCCGAAAGGAAAAGGCTTTTATTATTCAATGGATGATACAAATTAAGGAGGATATGATTAACTTAGCTGGTGTACAAAGGGCACATGCGAACAATTTCTAATCACAAATTGATTTTTTTTATTTCTATTATTTCTAAGTAAATATATGCATTTGATAACGATATAAAATTGCTTTCGGAATAGAAATTCATTCGATTAGGTTTTAAAATTTTGGGTGGGACTGGCGAGCAGCTAGTTAGCAATGATAAAAGCTTTTATTTTTATTCCTACAATAGAATTAGAAAAGTAGAAAATTTTTATTTTTTATTTCTATTCAAAACTTATTTCTAGATTCAAAATTTGTCCCGAAAATAGAAATATAAAGTTATATTTCTATTTCAAACCTGTTATCGGGAATAGGAAAAAAAAACAGTCCTAAATATGTTGTTTTGGGACGACCCTAAGCCTTTTATAGGTTTGCATCATCAACTTAGATGTGCAATAATCTCTGCTCAAGTCAGAGATTATTTGAAGGCAACTATCTCTACCAGGTTGCAAAGATAATTTTTATGGATTTTTCTACACAACTTTAGTGAACTCAAGACATTTCCACTGGAATTTTTTTTTGGGTAGGATTTTTCTAGAATTCTCTACCAAATGCCCATCTAGAAGATTCTAGAAATTGAATCAAACATTTTAATATTGCCACTGGAATCCCTCTATTACCCAGGCTTGTGCCAACAGTAGCATTCAAGAACCAGATATCGCGATTGCTGGTGGCAGTACAAGATTCAAGACATTTAGCAAGCTCATCTCTATGAAGTCAGTGTACTCTTGAAAAGGCTTACCTTCATAAGAGGTCCAGGAGTGATTCTAGAAGCATCAAAAGGCCGATTGTCCACTGTCCTTAGCAGCCTAATCCCATCAGCATTTGCTAAAATTTTGATGCTATTGTCACTTGTTGAGACGGCTAATAGATTTCCTTCCTTATTAAATCTAATACAAGGTGAAGCTTGTAAATTTAAAGAGTGGGTTTAATGGAAAGGTTCAGCTAATTTAGTCAAATTAAATTAACAACAATGAATTACCGGCAATCCACCATCAGCATCAGCACTTATCAAAATATTATTATTGCCCATATCCCAAAATTTGACTGTGAACTCGTCACCAACAGCCAAAAATCTGTTTTTTGTGGTATCAAACTGCACCACCCCACCAGATCTCTTTCCCAGTCCATGATAGGTACGCTTGACAGCCCCTTCACTTTCATTCCATTCAACCAAGTATGACTCTCCTTCTTTATTGGTCCCACACGAGAATAACCTATAGCCAAATAAAAATGCTAAAATAGGTTATTTCAGTCAGAAAAAAAGACACGGGATGAAATCAAGCTTGAAATGCAATGCTTATGGTCTGAACCTTGTTCCATCAGTGTTGTATGCCATCACGGTAGAAGAGTGACCTGGTGCATCCCAGTCAACTCTTGACACCATGTTGTCATAAAGCCAACCCTTAATTTTCCCGTCGATTGCTGTTGAGAAGACATACTAGACGAGAAAACAATTGTATATTCAATTTCAATAACATGCCCAGATAGAGCACATCCACTTTAATAATTAAACGTAGCATCCTAGAATGATGAGATTTCATAAAATATCTTTGTAATAAAGCGTACACAATCATAAATATTTATAAAAAAATTAAAAAGAAGAAAATAACATCACCAATTGCTGCTCCACTCAGACGCGTAAATAGTCTCCTATTGTAAATTCAATTAGTCAAAACCGAAGGAGAAAACCAAGGAAGAACAAATGATGGAAGCTGAGGAATTTTCCTTCTGAACACATAATTAAGCAGGAAGTTCATTATTGTTAATGCTTAATAGCATCGCCTGAAAGAATCAAATTTGCAAGTTGATCTTTGGACCATGTCACCATGTTTAACAAGCACATTCTAATCAAGACAAGTTAAAAGTCAGAAGACTTGCAAAATCCTTAAAATGACAAGGTCCATTAAAACCCAGATTCACACTTCTTATACAACTTAAAACAATTTTTTTTTACCTAACCGAGTTTTGGAAAACAGAATTCCAATGTATAGTCAAGGGTACAGCCGATTAGCCCTGCTTGCAGTGTGTCCATGTTAGTATGCGAAATAACTAGGTACCTGAATATTTTCTCTGTTGTGTGGACAAATGGAATATACAGGTGCTTCATGACCCTCGAAAGCAAGTAGCTTGGCCCCTGTCACTACATCCCATACCTACATAACTACTAGCTTGGTTAAAAATGATCAAATAGCAAAACAATGTAACACTAGGGAAAACAATTAGAATATACCTTGATCGTCTTGTCTTCTCCACAAGTAACAAAGCATAATTGTTTGCTTGGATTTGAAAATGCAAGATCATTAACACTTCCAACATGAGCCTCAATCTGTATCAGACATTAATTTAGAGTTAAAATCAAGTTGTTGTCACTTTTAGGTGGTAATTGTTAGCAGAGCTTAATTTTTTTTCTCCTTGTTTAGCGACAAACCTCAAGGTGATTCCTCATGTCATCACCACCATGATATGAGTATATGTGCACATGTGTTTGGAATAAGCAACACCTAAGGTGAAAACCACAAATCATCAGTAATAGCAGCATGTGGACACTTCTTCCTAAAAATATTGCAATGAAGTCCGGTTCTCGGCACTTTAGTTTTTCCATCAATTTGCAAGTATGTATTGCCTAATTTCTTAAATTGATATACAAGTAGAAGTGACATCTATACATACCAAAAAGGATTCCGTCAGGACTCCACATCACACGGTTAACGGATGTTGTACAGTCATTGGCCAGAGAAGCCTACAAAGAATCAAAACCCATAATCACATGTCCAAAAACAAGATGCCATGATTTTATTTAGAATTGAACTTCTATACCTGCAACGCCATTGAACATGTTCCCAGATCCCAAATCTTGAATTTTCTCAAAGCAATCATTGCACCACTGCCTACTTCCCATACCATGACATCGCCCGTATTTGTTCCCACTAAAAATTATTAATGCAAAAAATTTGAAGAATCATACCCCATGGTTTAAAATAGCTTAAGCTAGCGTTAAAAGAACAACAAAAAGCAATCTTCCAAGCACAAAAGCACAAACTTATGGCCTCTAATGAGAACAAGTATCCAACTGAAGAAAAGCACGAAACATGTTATTCATAGAGTAAGAAAGAAGTGCTAACCGAGTAGCAGAATTTGTTTCACTTGATGGAAATCCATACTCTTAACAAGTGAACCTTGACTTAGGGTAATGACTACATTTTTGGGCAAGTCATTTGAAGAATAAGAACTCTGATCGAGGCTCGGGCAGTTGTATGAGACAGGCAGAATGTTTACCGGCAAATTATTCACCTAATAGAAGGTCATAAAGATTACAAAGCTAGTTAGTCCTTTAGAAAATTGATCAAAATCATGGCACTCGAAAGATGCAAAATTCATATGGGAGCGCCTCTTTTACTAGCATATGCGAGCACAATGCATGATGGGAGAAGATGCAATCAACACCTTCCCAGTCCGCACTCCTCATTAATGCTGCCAATATTGACACCGACTATTTACATGATAATACCAGACACGAAAAACACAGACACAACCCAAATATGACACATCACCATACGTTTAACCAGTTGGTTGAGACAATTTACATGCTTTTGTCTAAGTCAATGGTTTGACATGTCTAATAGAAGTCATGATGAATTGACACAATAACAAACACAACTAAGACAAGCAGACACAAATTGACAACCTTAGCCCTTTTGCTCCTTTTTTCTCTCCATCAGACTTTCTTGTAATCCTTGTAATCCTCAATTATTTCTTTAAGTTAACATCATGAAAGTTAAGGGTATCTTGGGCTTATCTCACCCAAAAGCTAGCTCAAATGGTAAGGTTTTCCTTCACACTTATAAACTAACCATCTTCTCCTTCCACAACCGATGTGAGATAACACCTACACTCCTGAAGATTCTTAATGCATGATCATATGCTACAATGGCACCAAAGTGAGAGCACTTTCAAAAGGTTTTCATTCAATGGCATGCAAAGAAAGATCATTAAGAAAGAGAATCGCAAAAGAACAGGCAATATATTCCAACTGAACTTTATAATTCAGGGTATTGAAAATCCCTACTTCCATGAACAGAAGACTTAAAAAAGCGAGAAGTAAATGTAACAAGACTGACAAATCTAGTTACGAATGTTGAGAAAGACGTTCCATACATAACAACTAATCGATCACTCAGTAAAATACTTCTCTTTGTAGATGGAACCATCCTATAATGACTGACGAACGATAAAGAAAAAGCAAGATGAAATAAGTACTTCATCAGAGATTCCAAAAGGTCTTGATCTCTCCAAAATGTGTTCAAAATCTACTGTTTGATAGTCCATGGCTGAGTTGTCGGTTGTAGGAGTCTTGGGATGCTTTAAGAGAACTGTATTGCAAGATAAAAAGTAAATAGAATGCCCAACTAACAAGTTGAACTTTTGAAAATACAAAATCAAGATTCACAGCTTTTCTACAACTTTTTATAGAAAGGTTTGGGAGACATTCAAGTCAATCAGAAAGAGTGATTTTCTTGAGAAAGTTTAGTTGGGATAGATTCAATGATTACGGGATCTGGCAGGTGATACCTAGAGATAGTATGCGAGAGCGCAATTCTGATAGTTTTTGAAGCTTGTCTAAACCAAGATTGTTTGGTGAAACCAATTGGCCATTATTACTAGGTGACCCTTCCGGATTTTTCCATCTTGAAGCTCTGAACTCTTGAAGTTTTGTCAATATTCCCGGGTCATCAAGCAATTCTATTATGGGAGTTCCACTAATGTCCAACATCCATAATTTCTGTATATTCCCAATGCTTTCAGGTAATTCTTTAATGGTTGTAGATTTCAAATGCAACCAACTCAATGATGTCAACTTTCCGATCGAGTCTGGAATTTCTCTTAACGAGCGGCATCCCGACAATGACAACCACCGTAAAGACACGAGGAAGCCTATAGAGTCTGGAAGTTGAACAAGTTTATGACATTCTGTTAGGTCAAGGTGATACAGAGATGTTGAATTGCCTATTGAGTTGGGTATGTGGGCTAACGATGTGCAATAAGAGGCATCTAGAGTCTTGAGCTCCTTCAAAGAACCAATGAATTCGGGTAATTCTTCAATGGCCATAGATTTCAAATGCAGCTCGGTCAATGATGTCAACTTTCCGATCGAGTCTGGGATTTGTCTCAATGAGTCGCATCTTGACAATAATAACCGCTGTAGAGACACGAGGGAGCCTATAGAGTCAGGAAGTTGAGCAAGTTTATGGCATTCTGTTAGGTCAAGGTGAGACAGAGATGTTAAATTGCCTATTGAGTTGGGTATGCGGGCTAACGATGTGCAATAAGAGGCATCTAGAGTCTTGAGCTCCTTCAAAGAACCAATGGATTCAGGTAATTCTTCAATAGCTGTAAATCTCAAATGCAGCTCGGTCAATGATATCAACTTTCCGATCGAGTCTGGGATTTGTCTCAACAAATGACATCCCGACAATAACAACTGCGGTAAAGACACGAGAGAGCCTATAGAGTTTGGAAGTTGAGCCAGTTTATGGCATTCTGTTAGGTCAAGGTGAGACAGAGATGTTAAATTGCCTATTGAGTTGGGTATGCGAGCTAACGATGAACAATAAGAGGCATCTAGAGTCTTGAGCTTCTTCAAATAACCAATGGATTCAGGTAATTCTTCAATGGCCGTAGATTTCAAATGCAGCTTGGTCAATGATGTCAACTTTCCAATCGAGTCTGGCATTTGTCTCAACGAGTTGCATCCTGACAATAACATTCGCTGTAAAGACACAAAGGAGCATATAGAGTCTGGAAGTTGAGCAAGTTTATGGGATTCTGTTAGGACAAGGCAAGATAGAGATGTTGAATTTCCTAATGAGATGGGTGTATAGGCTAACGATGAGTGATAAGAGGCATCTAGAATCTTGAGCTCCTTAAAAAAACTAACGGATTTAGGTAATTTTTTAATATCCTTAGATTTCAAATGCAGCTCAGTTAATGATGTTAACTTTCCGATCGAGTCTGGGATTTGTCTCAACGAGTCGCATCCTGACAATAATAACTGTTGTAGAGACACAAGGGAGCCTAGAGAGTCTGGAAGTTGAGCAAGTTTATAGCATTCTGTTAGGTCAAGGCGAGACAGAGATGTTGAATTGCCTATTGAGTTGGGTATGCGGGCTAACGATGTGCAATAAGAGGCATCTAGAGTCTTGAGCTCCTTCAAAGAACCAATGGATTCAGGTAATTCTTCGATGGCCGTAGATATCAAATGCAGCTCAGTCAATGATGTCAACTTTCCGATCGAGTCTGGGATTTGTCTCAACGAGCGGCATCTTGACAATAATAACTGCAGTAGAGACACGAGGAAGCCTATAGAGTTTGGAAGTTGAGCAAGTTTATGGCATTCTGTTAGGTCAAGGCGAGACGGAGATGTTGAATTGCCTATTGAGTTGGGTATGCGGGCTAACGATGTGCAATAAGAGGCATCTAGAGTCTTGAGCTCCTTCAAAGAACCAATGGATTCAGGTAATTCTTCAATGGCCGTATATCTCAAATGCAACTCGGTCAATGATGTCAACTTTCCGATCGAGTCTGGGATTTGTCTCAATGAGTTGCATCCTGACAATAATAACTGCTGTAGAGACACGAGGGAGCCTATAGAGTCAGGAAGTTGAGCAAGTTTATGGCATTCTGTTAGGTCAAGGTGAGACAGAGATGTTAAATTGCCTATTGAGTTGGGTATGCGGGCTAACGATGTGCACTAAGAGGCATCTAGAGTCTTGAGCTCCTTCAAAGAACCAATGGATTCAGGTAATTCTTCAATAGCTGTAAATCTCAAATGTAGCTCGGTCAATGATATCAACTTTCCAATCGAGTCTGGGATTTGTCTCAACAAGTGACATCCCGACAATAACAACTGCGGTAAAGACACAAGAGAGCCTATAGAGTCTGGAAGTTGAGCCAGTTTATGGCATTCTGTTAGGTCAAAGCGAGACAGAGATGTTGAATTGACTATTGAGTTGGGTATGCGGGCTAACGATGTGCAATAAGAGGCATCTAGAGTCTTGAGCTTCTTCAAAGAACCAATGGATTTAGGTAATTCTTCAATGGCCGTAGAGTTCAAATGCAGCTCGGTCAATGATGTCAACTTTCCGATCGAGTATGGGATTTGTCTCAACAACTTACATCTCGACAATAACAACTGCGATAGAGACATGAGGAAGCCTATAGAGTTTGGAAGTTGAGCAAGTTTATAGCATCCTGTTAGGTCAAAGCGAGACAAAGATGTTGAATTGCCTATTGAATTGAGTATGCAAGCTAACGATACGCAATAAGAGGCATCTAGAGTCTTAAGCTCTTTCAAAGAACCAATGGATTTGGGTAATTCTTCAATGGCCGTCAATTTCAAATGCAGCTCAGTCAATGATGTCAACTTTCCGATTGAGTCTGGGATTTGTCTCAACGAGTGGCATTCCGATAATAACAACCGCTGCAGAGACATGAGAGAGCCTATAGAGTTTGGAAGTTGAGCAAGCTTATAGCATTTTCTTAGGTCAAGGCGAGACAGAGATACTAAATTGCCAATTGAGTTGGGTATGCGGGCTAATGATGCACAACAATAGGCGTCTAGAGTCTCGAGCTTCTTCAAAGAACCAATGGATTCCGGTAATTCTTCAATTCCTGCATTTGATAGGTTTAGCTGAGTTAATGACATAAGGGAGCCAAGGATGTTGGAAGTCGAGTAAGTAGTCTACAATATGAGGCATAGGAATCTGTTGTATACCAATGTTTTGCATGAGAAGCTCCCTCAATTCTTCCATTCTACCTACTTCTTGCGGTAGCTCCTTCAAATTCCGACAATTATTGACATTCAAGGAGACTAGGGTCTTAATGTCCTTAATAGTGGGATGAATCTCTTCTAGATCATAACAATATTCAAGCATCAAAATCTCCAAGCCCTTGAAAGCCGGCAAGTCAGGAGTTGTTCTCAAAGGACACTTTGAAAGGTTGAGAACTTTGAGCTCCGTTGCCATCGGAAAGAAAGAGAGGTTATCACTATGAGATTGGGCAATAAAAATACTCATGCTCCCTGCTCCCTCACAATTGTCTTATTTAATTTTAATTTTTTTCCATTAGTGTTGGCTAAGCCAACATATAAATGTTTTTAAGCATATCATTGCAAAGAGAGCATCAAGGATGTATAAGTGCTAACTACAATTATTTGCAAATAAAATTTCGTAGAAAATATCATATTTAGTTTTTCAAAGTTATGACTATGCTGTAAATTGTAGATTAGAGAGATACAAATTTTAGTATCAAATTATAGACGACAAAGATAAGTGGAAGAAAAGAGATGCATTCATTTGGTGCTACGTTTTCCTTCAATGGTATGAAATCAAAGAGAAATGGCTACTTTAATTATGAAAAATGATTTTTAAATGCTATATGTTCAAGATGTAAAAAAGTATCATATTAAAAATATTTAAGTGCCATTTCAAAGATAAATTTATTACTCATATAACATTACTACTTTATAAATGTGTTGTACAATGACTTCAACAATCAACAATTATAATGAATAAATATTGTGTGTAGTAAGTCAGAGCAGTTCACATATTATTTCCATTACTCTAAAAATAACAATGAATTTAGAATTTTAGTATGTATGTAGAGCACAAGTCACTGTGAGGAAGTTTTTGTTTGTCCATGGAAGAAGATTGATATATACATATAACAAGAATTGCTTAAAAGACATGCATGGGGAGAACTTAACTAGAAACCATATACCATTTAGATTAAAAATAAGATAAGCGCAATATTGTAATTATATTTTTGGTAGATGTTAATTAATATAGTAAAAAAGTTTTTATTAGTAGGTCTAATGTTAAGCATGATTGGTTGTTAAAATATTAAGAGGAAAAAGCTTCTGACATATTTAAGTGCCAATAAATTCCTCTTATGCTTAGAGGAAAATTAGTTGAAGAACACCCCAAGTGTCACAACTTAACACGGGGGAAACGTAAGTGCCAAAACTTCTTAAAGGTATACTTATATACCAAAATCATAGAAGAATAAAACATTTAAGTGTTAACAGCGATAATTTCTAACCAAAACAGCTGACATGGCTTTTTCGGACGAGAATTTTAAATTATGTGGCATTTCTTTAAAAAGAATTATCCATGTAGACTGGGTGAACGACATCGCACCGTCCTTGTAGATTATGCGAGACGATGCTAAATGACGTTGTTTTGGCACTTAAGTTATCACTTGCTACAACTTAGCACTTAAATATTCACTTCTAACTACGAGTGGCACTTAAGTAATCACTAACACCATAACTTGATACTTAAGTAATTCTTTTTTAACCACAACCGGCACTTAAGTGAGCATAGAGGACAACATTGTTTTAGACAATAATTATTGAGTGGATATTTCGGCGAGCCATGTAGACTGGTTTTATTAATAAAATAACACTACATCGAATTTCCAACAAGCTCGCCGAAATTAGCACTCAAGTGTCCAATTATCAAAAATTGTGACACTTAAATGTATCTTTTGGAAATTTTAATACTTATGTGTTTCCCTGCGCCAAGTTGCAACACATGTGTTCTTTGCTCGAGGAAAATCCATGATATGAGAAAGGATTTTCAAAAGAAATAAAGAACTTGGTGTAATTGAGCCTGCTAACAACATATGATTATGCCTACTTTACATCTTACCTTTAGAGGACCAAATCCTGCCTAGTCATTCGAAATCTCACTGCACGACAAATTGAGCACGACTAATTTCTTCAAGTGAAGGTTGGTCAATTCAAAATGCAAGTGATAACCATCCCACGCAAGCCATCTTAATCGAGGAAGCAAGTTTTGAAAATCTCCGATGAGATTAACATTGTCCAATTGAAGAAACCTCAAGTTGGTTAATTCTTTAAATGACTCGGTCGTGCAACTTCCACTCCCGTCATATAAGCCAAGATGAATGGCCTCAATCTTACTAGAGCCCTGCAATTAGCAACATTGTAAATCATAGTTTTGAATAACGAGTTGAGACCAATTGTATAGGAGAAAAGACATTGATTTCAAATCTGTTTTCATACTACTATGATTTAGGCTTCTCACTTTCAACTTCATGACATGACAGGTTGTGATAATCTATGTAAAAATGTGAAGCTCTAAAGGATCTTTATGTACTTTTGCTCTTCCAATTATGCCCTTCACAATTTGCACTTTTTAAATTTCCAAAAGTTGCATCCTTTCAAAATTAATATAGAAGGCCTCTCTTCATGCGCACACTACTTCAAGTGTGTATCAAATCCCTTGCCCTTTATATGGGAAATAACAAAACCCTTAACTCAAATCCTTAATATGTGAAACGTGTCTTTGACAGTTCAAAACTTCAAATGCGTCTGGCAAATTTACCATCAAAACATGTATCAATACTAAAGAACCCCAATTGTAGAACCCCCCCCTTCTTTTTCTTTTGTACCTTGTTTACAATTCTCAATAGCAAAATAAAAATGAGAATTCTATCCCAAGAAGTATACACACGTGTTTTACATTCCTTTGTCACAATGTGTTTCTTTAATGAATATTTTTCATTATTGTGGAAGAAAACATATCAAATGTTATATAAATGATTTTCACTTCTCTTTTTATTACTTCATATGTATGATGCTAACTTTTCATTTCGTGTTGTGTTACAAAGAAATAACAATCAGCTAATTTTATGATCAATTTTCCCATAGATTAATAAGATCTTGCTAATAGACAGATTGGACATGAAGAATAATTATATTATGCTAATATTACTTCTGTGCAAGCATATGGTTGTGAAATTGTTTAGTTTTATTACTAATTATTATTATTTTATAAATTTCTAAAATGTTGTAATTGTAAGTTTATTTTATGACTCAAATGTAAACTTCAATGATTTCTAAAATTGTTTAGTTTTATTACTTAATTGTAAGGTTATGTATGTATCATTGAAATATTTTACTTCCAAGTTTAATACGTATCACATTAAAAATTTTAGTTTTGATAATACTTCAACAGTAAAAATTTTATAATTATGTTATTGAGGATATATGTTTGTATATATATGATTTGTTGAAAATACATAGCTCTCAAATAAAATTACAAAAGTATTGTTAAAATATATCATTGCAAAAATGTATTCTTATAGAAGGATCACATGTTGTTCTAAACAATTCTACAATTTCACCTCTAAAAATTCTTGTATATACTTTTCATGGAAATTTTGACTTGGGAATTAATTTTCAGATACGTTTATGTATACAGAGATGTCATAATAACTATTCTTCCATGAAATTGCGGGGACCATGAATATTTGTTATCTTGATCACTTATTATATCATTGATATATAAAATATGAAATAACAGGTAAATAGTCAATGAAATAGTGATTGTGCTATCTTGATAACTCATTATCACTTATTATGTTGAAAATTACTGCACAATATACTAATTATTTATTATAGACTAATTGAATGAACTTCTACAGTGTCCCCGTCTATACATTGTTTAATTATCTATTAATATTCCTTAGTTACTTCCATTTGCCTTTCCATTTCTTTATTTTTATTTCTTAATAGGACATTCTTCTTTATGCAACATGTTTTGCTTTTTTGTTTGGCAATAACTTCTTTATATAATTTCTTCTTAATAATGCAAGAAAAGAATGTTTAGATTCTCAATTTTTCTAGTGTCATAGATTGTAATAGTAGTAGAAGTCCACTGTAAGGTAAAAACTTGTATTTTTGAGGATTAAGTACAATGTAAATATTGTGATTAACTCTATGATTAGACTACCTTTTGTGGAGGAGCTTTAAAAAAACGAAAAAAGAAAAGAAAAAATACGCGTGGATCGGAAGAAGAATGTGAGATGGTGAGTTGCATGAGCACATTGGAGGGCAGTTTCACTTGGTCGCCCATTACTTCATCAACCATTTTATATGTGTCCAGTACATTTCTCAAAACCAATCAAGAATACAAGTATGTTGGCATGAGTAACCTTCATTGGTTGATTTTCAGCTTTCCTATATTAGTGGTATTTATCTCTTTTTTGATTTTGTAAAAATCATGTCTTGATAATAATAGAAAGATATATTATGAATTAAACAGACATCACATTTTTTTTATATTTTTTTAAAAATGAAAAGTGGTGTCTATGACATATTAAATGCATAAAATCGAATCAAGCATTTAATACTTATGAGTGGTACTTACTATAGGCATGCAACTAAAATGGCATATGTTATGTGGTAAGATCTGTGGATTACAATACGACGTTAGAAGGAAAAAAGTTTGAATTTTTACAATTAATGGGACTAGTAGAGCAATAATTATCTTATTTAGACCATAAACATTTTGGAGCGATGTAAACAACTTTTAAATTTATCATTTATACTGTTCAATGAGCCCATATTTGATAAATAAATAATATTAAAGTCATATATGTCTAGATAATGATAGCAAAAGATCAATATCATATTGGACTCATATTTGACAAATAAATAATATTAAAGGATCAGTAAAAAAGAAAAAGATATCCAAAATCACAAAAAATATATATAGAAGATGCTTTAGAAATAAATTAATATAATAATAATACCCATCACAGAAGGAAAAAAATGAACATATATTTAGAGGAATAAATTATCTTACTACGTATATTTCAACAATAAGTGTATAATAAATGTCGGCTATTATGATTGAAAAGGTGTATGGATACCAGCTGTGATAAAAAATTATCTATCATCACCAAAAATTATTTAACATGCATTATAGATAGATAAATATAACAAGATAGTCCATTATAGAAGGAAAAAGAATATATGTCTAGAGGGTTCTATAACTTGACTACATATATTTAGATAACAAGTATAATGAAATGTACAGAACCATGAGCCATGTAGGATGACACTTGGAGACTTAAAGTGAGAGCAGACATAATTTGTAACTTGCGTCTTTTTTGTCCTATAAGTGAAAAGTGAGATAATTACAAAAAAATTCATAAACTTATTGTAATTGTGTCAATTCAATTATAAATTTTTTTTAATCAATTCGATCCTAAACATTTTACAATTGTGTCAATTCAGTCCATTCGATCATATTGCACGAACGTGTATGTCGATTGGCGCTGGCGTCTAGGGAACACTAACGTGGACAAATTTTAATAATATTTTAATATTTTTAAAATTTTCTAGCATTTTTGCTTATTTCCTTTCTTTCTCTTTATTTTTATTTTTTTCCCTTTTCTTTCTTCCTCTAGCCAGTGGCCAGACTAAGGCGACTAGCCAGAGGTGAGGGTGGGTCGGCAAGGTCGACCCTCGCCAGTGGTTGGGCAGGGTCAACCTCACCCCCTCCCCCCTAGTGAGGGAGGGCAAGCCTCACCGGCCAATAGCAAGGCTTGCCTTGCTGTCACTGGGCTAGGTCAACCTCATCCTCGTCGAAGCTGGCAAGGGCTCACTAGCCAGAGGAAGAAAGAAAAGGAAAAAAAAATAAAGAAAGAAAGAAAAGAAAAACATTAATTAAAAAATATTAAAATTTTATTAAAATTTGTCCACATCAACATTCACCGGACGATTGGTCAAATTTGGTTGGATGGACTGAATTGACGTAATGGCAAAAGATTTGGAACTGAATTAACATAATTATAATAAATTTATGACTTTTTTTGGTAATTCTCCTAGTGAAAAATTTAGATTTTCTCTAGGAAGCTCGAACAGTTGTGTTATTTTCGTCCTGCATGTAAAAGATTGCGCTTCTTTTTAGGATTTCGTAAAACTGCCCCTTTTTTTATAAGCTTTTTTTTTTTTTGGTTTGTTCCTGGTTTAAAAGATAGTGCCTTTTTTTTTCTTTGGCTGTATACTCACTAATATCAAATGAGTGAATAATTAATGTGTTTCAATTATGCTTTATAGATAGACATTAGCTTTGAAATTACTTTGTATATTCTGATTAAATGTAGGATTATACTTAAAAGAAGATCTTGGATCAGTTTTATCAAAACCACTTTAATTTCGACTTAATGGACCCAACAAAAATACTGAAATAATTGAATCAAATAATGTACCTTTTTAGTTGTGGAAGTTATACAATTTGTTTAGATATAACATATACATTTTTCTTTTGGTTAGTTTAGCTTATTTTATGATGTAATATAAAAGACGTAATAAATAAACATTAGCCTTGACGTTGCTAAGACTATCAATTGGCTCTTTGCGATTATAAGTAGGTTGCGCGTTGAAAAACGCAAATAAGTGCTGGTCTTTTGAGCAACAATTTTGAATCAAACTGGATGATGAATTCAAAGTAATAAAGTCAAAACTATGATTAATTTCATAAATGCAATCCCATCACATACTTAATTATACACAAAATAAAAAAGGGTATTTATCTCTTAGACTTTTTATGTGGGAAAAAAAAAAAAGATCTCTCTCTCTCTTTTTAATGGTCATTGCATGAAGTAAGCTCGACGTTATGTATGTCTACATATGTTTATGTTCTATCACGTGAATTTTGGTAAATTAGTAATTCCTAACCTAACATAACATTAAAAAAAAAAATTTACATTCTCGATTAAGGTATAATGATTGAAATTTCATGAAAAATGCTGGCACATTTACTCCAATTTTATTAATTCTGGCACCTGGAGATTAGAATTCTATGTTTTATATATCCTAAGTAGTTATTGTTCACAATAGCATAGTCAAGTTATTTGTTGCACACGTCAAGGATATAACCCAAACAATTTAATAAATTCAGATTTTTTTCAATGTAGAATACCTTATCAAGTTTCTAATAAATTTGAAAGTACCTCATTCTTGGAAAAAACTTCGTAATGTACACTTGTGTAAGAAAAATCTTTGATAAACTGCTGCACTTACTAAGAGAGAGCAATTTTGTGCTTTCTAAGCATGTCAACGAAACTACACGAGGACAACAATATTAGAAGGTTTTCTACTCACTAGAGCAAGCACCAAGTGGAGGACCAACGTCACCTTGACAGTAGAACATGGACTAAGGAAGCAAAAGAAAAGAAACGATTACCTTATTTCCTTCTAGCACTTGCAACACTGCCTCAGAGTCCCATAACCTACTACGGTTCCAAGGCTCCGAATTATTTTCTTTGCGGACGATTTCCCTACCAAGATCTCTCAATTGGTCATGCATTATGAGCTCATGATCATCTCCAACTTTTATTAGAGACAGAAATCTCAATACTTCAATTCCCTCCTCCGGGAAAAAAATGACGTGCGTCCCACATGTAGGATGCGATTCTCTGGTCAACGCCAATTAAAAAACAAGCGATATCCAAAAAAATTTGTTTTTGTTCATTTGTTAATTCTTCGTAACTTATCATTAACTTCTTTTGCACTTCCTCGTGAGGAAATTTTCTTAACTTCTTTATTGTACCTCTCCATACATTTTCCTTTTTTCCACACAAAAATGAGCCTAAGACCTGAAGAGATAAGGGAAGCCCTCCAGTGGTAGAAACAATAACATGAGTGAGGTCCTTAAATTCACTTGGAGGAGAGTCCCTTCGAAAAGCATGTCTACTAAACAAAATCGAAGAGTTATCCTTATCCAATTCCTCAAGTTCATACTTCGTGTCCACCCCAGCATTGTCAAGAATACTTTTGTTTCGGGTGGTAATGATGATCACACTTCCCGAAGAAAACCAACTATGATTTCCAGCCAAAGCCTTCAATTGATCGTCATTGCTCACATCATCAAGAAGAATAAGGACTTTCTTACCGTTAAACTTGGATGAAATGAGCTGAATCCCGTCATCCTTATTAGAAACTTGATTTTCTAGCTTCAATATATCCTTGATTAACTGATTTTGGAAGTAAACAAGTCTCCTATCATCACATGTTTCCCTTACATCAGCAATGAAACTACGATGCTCAAATTTATTGGAAAGCTTGTTGTAGATGATTTTAGCAAGAGTAGTCTTACCAATGCCTCCCATTCCGTGGATGCCAACAAATAGGGAGGCACGAGAAATATTATCTCCAAATTCCATGACCTCTTGCACATGACTATCAATTCCAACCAAATTCTCCAGAATAGGCAACTCAAACTTTTTCTTCAGCTCGATTGACACTTCTTGGACATGACTATTATCTCCAAATAGGGAGGCACGAGAAATATTATCTCCAAATTCCATGACCTTTTGCACATGACTATCAATTCCAACCAAATTCTCCGGAATAAGCAACTCAAACTTTTTCTTCAGCTCGATTAACACTTCTTGGACAACCAATTTTACCAATTTTCCTTCGTACCTGTCAAATGCGACAGGAGTTCAAATGCATGGCAATAGCGATTTTATATTGCTTAACTAATGATAACACAATAATAAACAAGCTGGAGGATAAATTGGAAAGCTTAAAGATTTGTTTTTGCCACACCTCCATATATTATCTTATACGCTAAGATAAAGGCAGGGAATGGTGGTGGTTGTTTCGCATGGCGTGCCCCATTCCATTATTACTCTGACATAATTTATTGAAACATAAGAAACTTGAGGGTATCGTTAATTTTGCATATTACGTAAATTAAATTTTAAACCTGTTGTCTGTTAAAGATAATGGGGATGATGTTTACATGACATTAAACTTTCTAGAGTGGTTGAATAGGCAAAAATCCAATAAATCAACCCGATATGAGAGTTCAATCATCAATCAATAACTAAGTCATAACTTTTGATGCAAGAGGAATTCACGTCATGAAAGTTGTTAAGAGTGCTATATTATGACTTCCTAAATTTGAGGGTGTTTCTCTTATCTATTTAATTCTACACACTTGTAAGTTTCTACTCTTATTCTGAATTTAATAACACTCTAGATTCGCATTCTTATCAATTTTCTTTGCATCATGGGATGATAATATGTTGTAATTTATTTTTCTCTTGAGTGTCTATTTTATGTGATTTTAATTAATCAATTTATGCAGGCGTATGACATATAAATTATCTGTTGAAGATAGGAAAATTCATTGAAAATTATCTAAAAAAACATATATTAAAGATAATTTTTTCCTTTTTATATTTACCATCATACTACATAACCAATGAAATATTTCTTCTGTAAAAATAATTTTAGTGGCAACAAATTAACGACATTAATGATTTAATTCAACATGCGTGGTATATGATTTAATGAGCTTAATCTTAAAATAAATATGTAATTAGGAAAGTTTGTGATGAAGAGTAATGAAGCTTACGCTGTAAACGTGAAAAAAAAAGGCACGATCCTAAAAAATCGTAGGACATAATAGTAATAAGTCAATTAAAAATTATATATTATTCAAGCTAGTGGGATGATAACAATAAATTCTACGACAAGATTTGTTGATACCATTAAAGTAATTCTTGAAACAGAATGACTTATGGAACTCATGCATCGCAAGATCTTACTGCTCTTTCTGTATTAAAAAAAAAAACTAAAAGAAAGAAATGAAGCAAGTAAGAATTAGAACAACTAGTAAACATCCACGCAAACTACAAGAAAGTAGAGAATGTTTTGGTGAAAAAATTTTACCCGTTGGCATCAAATCCTTTCAAGGAACTAACTTCCTCGAGTGCTTGCTTCCATTTCTCCATAGTCGTTGAGTCGAAATTCTTACTACGGGTACGAAATGCCTTTCCAAAATTCCCTTTTTGATATCGCACTTGAGATGGTTCCACTTTGTAGAATATGGGCAACACGGTATAACCCATGTTACTCTTCTTGCACTCCAGTATTTGAACTAGTTCATCCAAGCACCACCTGCTCTGCCCATAATTAACGGAGATAATGGGGATCAGGATCTTACTGTTCTTTATGGCTGTCGAAAGGTCTGGTCTGATCTTGTCGCCTTGGCGGAGCTCATTATCATCTTTGAAAACAGAAATTCCAGCATCAACAAGCCCATTGTAGAGGTTATCAGTAAAGTTTCTTCGAGTATCGTAGCCTCTAAAGTTCAAGAACACCTCATAGTAGTTTCCAGTCAACAGGGTCGACGAACAGGATGCACCATTGTTAGTTTTTGTCGGAAACGAACTAGATCCATCAGAACCAGTTTCCTTCGGCGCAGTCAACGAACCAGATGTGGCAGTATCAGCATCTTTCAAATTTTTACGCACGCTGGTTTTCTTCTTGTTTAGAAAATTGAACGCAAGCACGGAGAGAAGGACGGGTGCCACGAGCACGGCGAAAGAATGCCCAAAAATGGGACGATGCATTTCGTCTTTGCTCTGACTCTGCCCTTACTGTTTGCTTTCAACTCTGACGAAGGAAAAACCAGAATGCTTCTCAGGAAAAACGAAATCCCTTCTTGCCCACTACTCTTTATTGGTTTGAGTTATATAATCGAACCAGTTGGCAATCAGAATCGCACCAATGTGTCAAACTGGTTGAGGTATATGTAAATTAGTAATTGATGCACCGGGAACAGTAACCACGTGCTTAGAGTCGTTGTCTTCACAAGGCGGAAATCTCAACGCCCAAGAAAATCCAACGCGATACCTGTCCAAGAAGAAGAAAATATGCGAGGAAATTTCAATGCAGAAGAAATGAAAAGAAATAAAACCAGAGATAAATAGACAAGTGATGTTAAAATTTCAATGCACTTTCTTTTTTTGGTCGAAAAAAATTCAATTCATTATAAATGGTGGATTTTTTGGGAAGAAGAAAAGTGGAGAGGGAGAGAGAGAGAGAGAGACTTGGGATGGGAACGTGATATGGACTTGCCGGAGAAATAGAGCAATAATAATGGAGACACTACGTCGAACCCAAAATTAAGAAATCGAAATGCTTGATCAAAGAAAAAAATTCAAGTACTCAATTACTCATCAAGCAAAACACAAGCCGTCATTATCCCAAGAAAAGAAAATCTCTTTCAATTTCATTAATAATGTAAAATAATCCTTTATATTCGACCTAATCTGATGATATATGCAATCCTAACATTGTAGAGAAGGGTTAAAGTTTAAAAGAAATGAATTCAATCATATTAGTCTCCTATATAGTGCACACATGAGATCCACATAATTAACTGTTATAATGAATGCAGTCCATTAGATACGGATCTAGGCAAGTATTCCTTCCCTTCTCCCTGTGGCATTGCAAGAGGGAAGGGATGAAGTTCGGAATAAATGAGTTCTAGTAGTTCTGGACTTAATTGTAGATGAGTTTTCAAGGGTGCCATGATGCTAGTGTTTAGGAACAATAATTTAAGTTCCCAATTCAAGAGATTATTCGGTATCATTTCCCTAAAGCAAATTGCAACTTTTATAACGTGGCAAATACTTCACAGCTGCATCAATTATGAAGTTAGCTGTAGCAATTATAAATTTACAACAGTTTCAAGTGTTATGACTATAAAATATGTTTTATCACACACAAATAGTGCAACACTTCACAGTACAATATGATTACTTTTCAATTGTAACTATACCAATGTAATCAGGATTGGAAAACAAATTTATTAGTCATTTATGTTTTCTAGAGGAGATATATATGTTCACTCACAGCTGTGATCTCCACCAATGCTCAACCTTCAACATTGCATACGTAACACTCTTTACGGTGCTTGCTTGAACAATGTTGAGCAACTTAGAACTATGTGGAAAATGTTTGGATTCAAAGCGAGCACGACCTTGAATGGCCTTTTTTTTATTAATAAACATATAGAGAAGAAAACCAAAGGGCAATCATTGCACGCGTAATTTCGGCATCATTTTGTGGAAGGTGCGTGGAATCATCCTACGTTGGTGCTTCGCACCCGCGGGCAGTTCCCCACCCCCGGCCCCTTCATTTGGCTGAACCTTCCTCGGAATGCAAGCATGGACCGAGGGCCAGCTTCACGGCCATCCAGGAGGGCGCAGCCATCCACTAGGGATGTGTGCGCAGCGCACCAGTGGTAACAGAATATTTTTCAAGCCCTATCACCGGCTTTACCTAGTCTTTCCTAGGAGTCAGCCTTTCCCACTACCTAAGCAGGTTCTCCCCTCGGGTCTGCCCTCAGGCTGGCAAGAGCCTTTTAAGGTCCTACTCCGGACCAGCTTTGCCTTTTTCTACTTATAGAAGAAATAGAAGAGAAAACTAACTAGCAATACTCCCCGCTCCCGGTGCTATGGACATGAGTCATGCACAAAAACATATTATGACATAAATGTTAGCAGGACACTTTGTTAAGACATTCGGATAAGGAAAGTTTATTATTTTCTATCCAAAATCTCTCTCTCTCTCTCTCTCTCTCTCTCTTTTTCTTCTTTTGAAAGAGATTCCTCCAAAAACAGCACATAATGCTGAGTTGCCATCCAACTGTCCCAGACACATGCTGTGTGCAAGGACAATTATTGCAAGCGTAAATCCCACGGCATTACGGGGACAGTGGGTGTGCTTTTTGACTTGATTTGCTTTTTCTGTGAATGAAGAAAGAGAAACGACAATCAACAATCAATTCTCATACTTCAAATCAGTAAGGACCTTCGACCACCTAAAAAAAAATCAATAAGGACCGATTGATAAGCGGTCAATTCTTAGCGAATTTTGTTCTTTGATTTTTTTAAATAAAATAAAAATTTATTTGATAATATCAAGTAATTTTTATACTCCCAAATATAAATTTATTTCTAAGAATAAATTTTGAATAAAATCGAGAAATAGAAAAAGATTTTTTTTTTGCTTTTAGGAATAATTTTAGAATCAAGTAATTTTCTTTTTTTTTTCTTTTTTTCTTCTTCCTCCTCTAGCCCAGCGACCAGCCAAAGATAAGGTTAGCCTCATCGAGGCGAGCTTGGCCTCACCATGGCTAGGCAAGGCTCAGACCTCATCGGAGGCAGGGGGACCGACTAGAGAAGGAAGAAGAAGAAGAGAAGAAAAAAGAAAAGAAAGAAAAAGAAAAATCTCATAAAGTTATTAAAAAATTAAAACAAATTCCACAGCACAAAAAAATTGAGGATTATATCAAACGCATTTTTGTTCTTCTTCTATTTCAAGAATAGAAATTTTGTGCGATTACCATATATTTCGAATGCTTAGAAACTCGTCAAAAGAACAGAAATAGAAATTATTTATAGAACAAAATACCCTAACTAAATTCTCCATCGCTTAATTTCCACGGGGCAATCAATGCACGTGTAATTTCCACAGCAGTTCGCAGAAGGTGCATGGAACCACCCCTATGCTAGTGCTTTTTGACTTGACTTTGCTTCTTCTTCTTTTCCGTTAATAAGAGAAATAGAAAAGAAAATTAACTAGTGTAGCAATGCTCCCATGCTCCCGATGTGAAAATACACAAGTCAATCACAAGAACATACAAGATCATCCCGAGAGTTTGGTAAAACATCTCCGCATTAGTTTATGCAACTTTTCATACAAGATCATCTCAATAATCCTAGCAAATGGACTGAAGAAGTGGCTGAGAGTTCTCATCTTACTAGAACAAAATGCCTTTGTCAGCGACCGACTTATCTAGGACAATATTTTAATAGTCTAGGAAGTACTACACCAGCTCAAAATCAGAAATAGAAAGTTGAAGTTTCAAGTTGTACTAAAATTGGACATGCGAAAGGCATACGACAAAATTGAATGAGACTTATTGAAAGCTTGTATGATAAAAATGGGTTTTCATGCTAAATAGGTGACCTAGCTAATGTAATGTGTTGCCACTGTTTCTTTCAGTATAAATTTCAATGGAGAACCACTTCATTACTTTCAACCTTCAAGAGGTTTACAACAAGGTGATCCACTTTCGTCATATGTTTTTTATTATAGTGATAGATATGTTCTTGGTATTATTGAAACAAGCTTCAAAGCAAGGCACTATTAAAGGCATTTAGCTGAACAAGCATTGTCCTACACTAACCCACATTCTCTTCGCAGATGATTCAATCTTTTTCTTGGATGAGACTATAAGGCTACCGGCTGTACAGGGTTCCCTGGGTATCAAAAAAAAAAAAAGAATGTCAAAGCTGTGGCTAAGATTTTGAATAGCTACCATTTCGCTTAGGACCAGGCTATAAACTTAAACAAATTAGGGTTATCCTTTAGCAAAAATGTCCTTTTACACTCTGCCAAAATATGCTAGCTGAATTGGGGGTCCCAGAAATTTGCTAAAACCGGGAAGTATATAGAAAAGAAGTTCTCATCAAAACAGTAGTGTAGGCTCTTCCATAATATGCAATGTCAATTTTTAAAGTTCTAGTTTCTATTTGTCAAAGTATTGAAAAGAAAGTCGCAAGCTTCTGGTGGAATACTATTGAACAAAAATCTGGAATACACTGGAAGAAGTGGCACATTCTTAAGAATAGGAAAGACAATGGAGGTTTGGGATTTCGAAATTTAATTGCCTTCAACAAAGCCATGCTCGGTAAACAAGCATGGCGTATGATGCAAAATCCTTCATCACTATGGTGCCAATTACTAAAAGTCTATAATTCCCTCATTTTGAATTTTGGTCAGCTGCAAGGGGGTATCGACTTTCATGGGGCTGGCAAAATCTTCTAATGAGCAAAAATGAGATTCTTCCTTTAGTAAAATGGATGGTAGGGAACGGGGAAAAGATTAATATCAAAGAGACAAAATGGCTTCCCAGAGGAGTTATAGGAAGACCTGTAAACAGGGATGAACCAGCTTATTCATAGAGATATCCTAGCTTGGAATGAACAATTTAGTGGGACCTTGTTCGATGAGCACACAGCTAATGAAATTCTAACAATCCCATTGGTTCCCAGGCAAAGGAGGATAAATTATGCTGGACAAACAAAAGCATAGGAGACTATACTCTTAAAAGTGGGTATAATAGAATCAAAGAGAAGGAAGAATAGAACAATAACACCACAGCCTCTACCTCTCACCAAATCCCTAGATCTCTTTGGATAAAGATCTGGAAGGCAAAGACAAGCCCGAAAATCAAAATTTTCTTATGGGTATTATGTCAAAATGCATTGCCGACAAAAGAAAATCGACAAAAGAGAGGTATAGTGGAAGAAAGCACCTGTGATTTATGTAAACAGAACTCGGAAACAGTAGAGCACCTCTTCTTACTTTGCCCTTGCACGCATCAAATTTGGATGGATCCTACACTACAAATTAAGATCTCACCTTATGGACTTGGTCAAATAGATGAATGGCTACTTAAATTCAATCATCCTCTGCATGTTTCGGCCTCCTTGCATCTATCCTCTAGCGTATTTGGAAAGAAAGAAATTACTCTATTTTCCGCAAACTAAAGCCGAATCCGAAGCACCTTATAAGCTCAACCATGGCGAAAAATTAGGGCTTCAACAATTGGGAAATGGCGAAGAAGAAAGGGAAATGTGTAAAGGAAGCCTCACCTCAGATCTAGTTTGGCCCAAGCGAAGACACCCTCAAAATCAATATAAATATAACTTTTTTCCCCATAACGACGATCGGAGCGATAAGCTGTGTTTGCTGAAACAATTATGGAGATTTGATGGATAAATTTGCTAGATTGGTAAGAGTAAACTCTGCTGTGCAAGCTGAGGCCTTAAGCAATGGTGGAAACCCTAAACTAACTCAATGAAGACTTTTATCCACGAAAACCGAGTAGAAATTTACCTCGTGGATTTTGCTTAGGTTGTCTCTTCACGCGGACCCACGCCACTCCTCTCCGCGTTGCTCGACTGCTACCTATGTAGTACCAACACTCTCCGGGAGCCTCCGACACGTGTCCGATACGCTCTAACACGTTCCGACACGCGGTCAACGAGTGTCGAAAAATCCGACATGTGGTCAACTCTCTCTAACACGCAAGTCTAGAATTCCGACACGTAATTTCAACACACACGGGGTCAATTTTAAAAATTTCTAATACTTGAAGGGTCAAAATATAAATATACACAAAAGAAGTAATAAAAAAAAGGGATAATACCCTAAAAAACCCCAAACTGGTACACTTGTGACAAATTTACCCCAAACTATTTTTTTGACCACCAAAAACCCCAAACTGGTATACTTTTGACAAATTTATCCCAACCTGGTACACTTGTGACAAATTTACCATATGTTAGTTTTCGTTAAATTTTATTTTCAAATTATTAAGTTAAATGACACGTGACAGTTAACCAGTATATCAATTTAGGATTTTACGTTCCGTTTGTTATAGTTTACAATTTTTATGATTTTTTTGTGGTATTAATCCAATTTAGCATAGGGTATATTTGTCACAAATTTACCATTTTAGGGTTTTTTGCAGTCGAATAAATTAGTTTGGGGTAAATTTGTCATAAATGTACCAGTTTAGGGTTTTTTATAATAAGTCGGGGGTAAATTTGTCACAAATTTACCGGTTTGGGGTTTTTCATGGTCAAAAAAATAGTTTTTGGTAAATTTGTCACAAGTGTGTCTGGGTTTGGGGTTTTTTAAGGTATTATCCCTAAAAAAAAATAATAAATGCTATAAATATAGACGCATGGGGTCAATTTTTTTTTTTTTTTTTTCAGTTTTGTTTTTTTAGAATTGTTTTAGTTTTTTTAAAAGTCTTTTACTATGAAAGAAGTAATACAAAATGCTATATATGATAAATAAATAAATTTAAAAATATCATTTCAGCATTTTTCTTTAAACAATGTTTTTTCCTCTAATTTTTATGTATTATTGTAACAAATTAAAATAATGAATGACATTATTTAATATTTTTCGTGTAAATTAATTCTAGGCTATTTTTATTATTATTTATGTATTTATATATAAAAATATATTTAATATATAATGTGTCGAAACGTGTCGAAATTTTCTATTTTTAAGCATTGACGTATCGACGTGTCGTGTCGTGTTGTGTCGCGTGTTATATGTTTGTGTCGATGCTACATAGACCGCTACGAAACCGAAGCCACTGTGTGGTCCCCACCTCGCATCTCAAGGATATCTTCGGCCACTCAGAATGTACCGAATTGCCCCCGTCGAGCTCATGTGGTGCGTGGTCCGGGCGAGTTCCCGTGTTCTCCTGACCGAGGCGACTGGGGCGGGTTGGACGTTCGGGGCGATTTCTTTTCGCTTTTTGAAAAAGGAGGCGGGGAATATGCAACGCTCCCCGACAGCGCTAATTGAGGTGCTCCATGTTTAGGCCTTTTTCTCTACCGACAAATGAGGAGCATAACCTCTTTCAAAATAAAAGAAAATTTTGGTATGCGGCCCTTTGATAAAAATTTAGGTTGCACTTAAAAATATAATTGATGTTTTACATTTGAAAATGTTTAAATATGTCCATTCTCTAAGTTAAATTACAAACATAATTGTATAATTATCTTCGTGACAGATATCTGCATATTTTGAATCTTTTAAATAATTTTTGTTAAGCAAAAGTTCAACTATGAGAGGTGCAAGAGAATAGAAAGTAAAAATTAGTATATGGAGCCTAAAACGCGATTTGTGTTGGTTCCTCATATTTGTAAGTATAAACTCTTTCGTATTTGGAGACTTGTGTCTTGCCTGATATTTTGCATTAGTGGAGAATTTGTTGATATGCGGATTAACGTACTTGATCTATGCTTCGTTGTCAAGAAAAAGCTAGAAATCAAACCAAATAAGTTGTTAAGGTCTAAAATATATTTAGCATTGTACTCTAATGGCTTAAAGTAAATGATTGCATTGGTAATTTCAAGTCGAACCTTATGTGTTATAACTCGATTTTCAACTTGACTCAACTAGTTTTTTTTTTTTTTTTTGGCCAATGCTAAACTTAATTCATTTGTGAAAAATAAGCTGCGAGTACATGCCCATTTAAATAAAACTGGAAAATAATTACTGAAATTTTTAGTACTGAATTTCAGACCATTTTAATACTGAATTTCAGACCATTTTAAGTACTTAAAATGAAAGGAGCTGTTGTTTGATAATACCCACGGCATTACGCGGTAGGTACGGGAACCTAGAGGTGCGTGGAGCCATTCTATGCAAGTGCTTTTTGACTGGACTTGCTTTTTAACTATTAATAAAAGAAAAGGAAAAGAAAAATAACCAGCAAGACTCCCATGCTGCCAGTACTAATAGACATGAGTCAATCACAAAAACATATTATAACATAAATGTCAGTAGGACACTTTGTTTAGATATTCGAATAAGAACAATTCATTATTTTCAATCCAAAATCTACTCTTCTTTTTTTTTTTCTTTCAAAAGGAGATTAGTCCCAAAAAGCATATAATGCTGAATTGCCATCCAATTATCCAAGTCGCCTGCTGCGGACAGGATAATTATTGCACACCAGCATCTTGCGAAGGTACGTGTGCCTTTTGACTCGACTCCCTTTTTTTTTTTTTTTTTTTTTTTTTGTGAATAAAGAAATAGCATTGAAAAGCAACAATCAATTTCGATTGTGTAGATTGCGATAATGCTCTCTCTCTCTCTCTCTAGGATGGATGCGTCATCCAACGATCCAAGTCGCGTGCTGCGGACAGGATAATTATTGCACACTAGCATTGTGCGAAGGTACGTGTGCTTTTTGATTTGAGTTGCTTTTCTTTTTTCATGAAAAGTCGAGATCCAGCACACCATTATTGAAAGTCGAGATCCAGCACACCTCCCTAGACTTGCATATTTAATCAATAACAACAAATAGAAAAGAAAATTAATGACCAATACTCGTTATAGGTCTCTGTCATTAGTGATCAGATAGCATGAACTGACTATAAAACAATGTCACCACCTTGACCAATTACATTGTCATAAATATATTATCTTAACCAAATGTTACTTTTTGTTTCCTAAATAGAATAAAATTTGTTAAGATGTTTAATGCAATACCTCAATTTACAAAAAAATAAAAATAAAATAAGATAAGACATGTTAATGTGGTAGACAATGTAGTTCATAAGGACGATAGTGTATTGGTTATGCATTTCATTATGAGAAATAAACAAGAAGATGCATATAGTAATGATGATTATATTATGAAAGATAAAACAAAATATATTTAAGTGAAGAATATGAAATGTGACTTTTTCATTTGGTCGCCCATACAATTAAACCTTGGTTCTAAAAATAGAATGCTTCTACTATGGAAAGAAACTTGCCTTTGAAGATGATTGCCAATCAATTAAAATATCTTACAAGATTGAGTCTTTTGCTAAGACAATCTCTGAGATAGACAATCAATATTTCCTTAAGAGGCAATCCATACCTAATCACAAGTTGTTAAAAATGAGATAAAATGTCTCAAAGAATAATCTTGTGAATCAATTTCATGCTTATACTTAGCTTTTGTGGGACTCTGCTGATATCCAGCCTGTTGCCTTGTTGATGTCCAGCCTTTGACTTGCTGACATCAATGCAGGTTACTTGCTAATATCACACATGTACCAGGGATACTGTGTTAGCCAGTGGTTGGGAATCGTGCCGTAAAGCGTGCTAACACAGTAGTGGGCATTTCACCCACTCTCCCTCACCCCAAGCGCGGGTGGCTACTATACCACCCAACTCGGCAGTAGCCAAAGCAAGCTCTGACGTGGAGTCTACCTTCCCCACCGAGAGGCCCCCAAATTCTCTTTCTATCCTTGTCTTTCCAACAGAGAGAGAATATGGAGGACAACGCAGGGACTCCCACCCTAGGGTGGTTATCTCGCCTGTTTCCTCCTTGAGCCTTTTAAGGACCTGCTCAGGTCCACAACTCTCCATTCTTTGTCTAATAATAATAAGAATTATTAGACAAGAAGAATCCTTTCGACATAGAGAGTACCTAAAACACAAATGCCTTTTTTGCGATTACCAAGATCAATACAAACATGGATAGTTTTGTTAATTTTAAAATATATATGGAGGTTTTATCAACACTTTAAATGATTATGACATTTTATGATGATTTGGAATAGGTCCATGGTGTGGCTTCTTGGACTTATTTTTTGATGTTTCTTATACCCTGACATGAGAATATTTGCAGTGTCTCATTATGGTTATTTGATCTAATGGTCCTGTCACTGTTGTGTCCAATTTATTGTGAGTCCAAGGGTGATTGCAATAGCACTGGCCAATCATAAATCATCGAGTTTATGCGTTGAACTTAAGTACTCATTGTTGACACAAGTGATCATAATGATGTCAAAGCGCTAAACTTTGATCTCAAACTTCTGGCCATTAGATAAGATGGCGCTTGGTCATTTTTCACATTTCAAGCTATATTCCACTGATTGTGATAATGCTCCATCCATGTAAATTTGTAGCAAAGAAGTAACTTTGAACTCGAGTATATATCAAAAGATGAAAAAGTGTCACATAGGATATCCATCGATGGACATATGCTTACTAACCTTTCCTTAATTCGTCAATCTTTATGTTTAAAATAAGTCAATATGATATTCTCCAATGCTGGTGACGTGCCAAGGGTCTTCCTTTGATTTTATTGCAAGGTTCAATTACATTGCTAAAGACTTTAAGTATGGCACATACTTGATCAGATTGCGAGAATTAAACATTATCGCATATGTGGCTCCATATTGCAACATCATCAGGGATGCCCATCTGTGAACTGACTGAAGAATATTTTCATTCTGCTCCATCTCAATTTGCTCTATCTTTGGGTTTGTCTGATATGTGGTTTTGGAAGATGTGGAAGGTGTACGATGATCGTCGGTCTATATTTTAGTGTTTTGGTAGGCTGTCTTGTTACAGCTTTTCCTTTTTGGATTTGTAGATGCAAAGATAAGCACGCGATCAGCCATTGGAAAAATACACAATATTGCTATTCTGTAGATTTAAGAACGCAGCAAATTTGGGACCACGTTGAGGACACTTACATTCATCGACTTAATGAATCAAATTTTGACGGAAAACTTTGGGAGATGAATTCATACTGTGAATCACTTGAAGGAAATTGTGGTAGTTGTGGTTGCAGCGAAGATTCCGAAATTAATGGGGTGCTCTTCAGCAGCAAAATTGAAGCAATAGCTTCATGCGCCCTCTTATTTGTATGCTGTGAACATTTTTGTTATCCAATTCTACTTTCCATGCAAAGATTTGGAGTTTGGACTCAGTCAAGTGAGATGTTTGAAGTTTGCAGGTGCGTAATGCTTTTACCGGTGCTGACAGGTGACAATGAAAGATTTTGTTTCTGGTTTTGTGCTTCGTATGTTCATTTTGTTGGCCAAACGTCACATGTCCATTACTGGGCCTGCAAAATGTATTAACCTCCATTATAATTATCAGACTTACCTCGTTTACTCTGACACTGTAGATATACTGTTTCATAGATGCATGCCGCCTATATACATCTAGCTTCAACTCAGCTGGAAGCGCAAAGAAAATAAAGCACGCGGATACCTATCTTAGTTCTCCCTGCTTAACATAGTCTTGTACATTGTCCAATGTGCTATTTGACTGATCAGCCACGGTTGTAAGCATTACTCCAGAAAGCTCTCTCTCAATGGTTCTAAGCACCACATATTTTAGGAGAAAACCATAATAGAACACTAGTTTAGTTACTTCCGATTCAAAATGTTTCTCCATTTTCTGTTTTCTTATTTTTAAGTGACCTCATTGTACTCTTGGAACTTCTATGGGAATGGCAGAATCGTTGCGAAGAGAAGGAAAGTAATTACGTTTATACCTCTCCATTTCTTCAACGAGTGGGTCCAAGATTACGAGGGACACATATTCACTTCTCCAACATCATAAATGATTTTTCCTAAAACAAGTACATACTGTGACACGAAGGAGAACTGTCATCACCAAAGCGCCAGTTTCAATACATCGCTCACAATTGTCATGTGTCTTTATCAAAATCTTGTTGATTAAAAAGTGATAAATCAAACGTTTCAGCAAACATAGATGAACAATACCCGCTAAACTACAGCATATGCAACAACAGGAAATACCAATTCACATAACTTGTAAATTTCGGGTACTCACTGCTTCACGAGCATTCCAGTGATTTTTATGCAAGTTCAAAAAGAACAATAAACTCTTTCCACGATCAGAGACAAAGCAATGACATTGACACTTCCAAGAAAGAAGTAAATCCTCATTTACTAATTCTGAGCAAGCTATTAACTAGTTTCATTCCATGATTGTCATACCCAAAAGCTTATCGAGAAAAGATGGAGAATAAATATAATTTGCTCACTTATATTGATTGTCGACCATGATTTCCCTCGAAAGCACACGTGAAGTAGAATATGTCATGCACAGAGAATAAAGCAGGAAGTAGACATTACAAACAACATATCATTTTAGTGGGTGTTCTCAGATTTATTACCTGCTTCTGGACAATGAAATTGATGAAGGTGGAGTAATCAATAACCGAAGGACAAGACAGGAATGGCGAAGCAGGTAACGTGCGATGATTTTGTGACAAAGTATCAACCATGATGACTAGAATTTGAACCACTTAGCTTTCCCATGATTCAGTTTAAGAAGACGCACAAAATCCTGAACATAAAAAACAAAGGAGTGAAGGAAATCTGAACATACAGTCAACTCTAAAAATCAGTTGGAACAGAAACAAGCTGATGGTATGAGGCCATCCGATTTTTAACAACATGCGGTGGATATAGCTCTATTGGTACGTCAATCCATCGGTAACGTATGGCAGTATCTTCTGATGACAGCGCTACTGCAAGTGGAGATCAATTGGATAGCCATTATGGCAAGGTAGGTTTACCGCAGCAATTACAATGGCAAAGATGGACTGCAAGGCATGGGCAGAAGCAAAGCTTAATGGTCCAGGACATTGTGGACCAACACAGCAGCAAGGACACGGCTAGCAATCAGCCATATCACTGCTCCAGCTAGTGACCGAAACATCTGTTGGCCAAAGTTCATGATCTGAATTGGCGTGGTCGTGATTCACGCTCAGCAACGTCGTCTCAATTCTGTTCAACAGGGCGTACTATGATAATCACCAAAGATCATGCGTGTGCCAGCGACTCCAAGCCTCCTCATCTCGCCGACCACCACCAATCACCAAAGGATCACAGGAACCACTGAGAAAACAAACGGAGAGTCAGTTTCATTCTTGCCAAGTATGACATATACCCGTAATCATGTCTAAAGATTGAAAAATCAAACAATATCAAGTGAACATCACTAATATGCTTTCAAATCGGACGACTAATGGAATCAATTCACAACAAGGTCTAAGACACATTTCATCGAACAGATTATGGTCAATCGGTTGTGGAACAGATAACAGCCATTGGAATCAATTCAGAACTCGAATTTACAACTAGACTCAACCTAAATCAGTACATGATGTTCGAAGTCAAAGACAAAAAAATTCAACTATGATCAATTTCATCATAATAAGAGAATCGGACTCTCGGCCTCTTACTTGCGACAACAGAAGAGGAGATGCTACCTGGTTAATCAAGCGGACTGAGGCCGAGGTTGGGTGCACGAATCACTGAAAGGCCGATGATCGAAACATGAACAGGTGGAGAAGCTTCGAGCGGAACGACAACATTTCGAAGCTCTCGGCCGTTGAAGGGAAACGAAGGAGATGAGTCGCGGCATTGAAGAGGCTGTTGAAGCCGGCGACCGCCACTGGAATCAATTCAGAACCCTTGAAATCGCGAAGTGGATCGACCGGAATCGCCTTTTTGAGATGAATTTTCCTTGCTCGATTTAAAAAAAAAAAAAAGTTCTGGAATGGTGCTCTCTATGAAATGAACAAACGCGCTTCCTCCCTTCTGAGTTCTCCCTTAGCCAACGTTAAAAAACCTTGAAAAAATCAAAGAGGGACTTTTTCCTTCTTGTGCCGCCCCTTTTCTCAAAAAGGGAAAGAAAGGTTTTTATTTTTATTTTTTTAATACTAGAGTTTTGTGCTCCCGCGCCAGGTAACATGTCCTATTGTGGATAGCAAGGATTTTAACTAATGGGAGCATGCTACATGGCATGGGATTTTCCGTTGAAGAGAGAGACACGGTTTAAGGCCAAGCCTGCCCAAGTTCTATAATGCTAGACCTAATGGCCTGGGTCGGTGCAGGTCATAATTCATTTGAGTTAGGTTGATCATAAGAGAGAAGGTTGGGACGACATTTGAGAAGATGAGAAGATGAGAAAAAAGTGAGGATAGTAATGTGAAGAGGAAGAGTTCACATAGCATGAACTTTTAGGCGACATCATAAATTAAGGTAAAAAGGTGAAATTTGAAGAGGATAGAGGAAAGACAACACCTAAAATTTGAACTACGATTATAAGTGATTTGCAACACATCACCAAAGACAAAAGGACAAGTCATTTTACGCCAAGTGAGAACTTACAAATAGTTAATGACTTAATATGCCTGCCTTTCACCGTACTTTGGAGGGGAAAAACCAATTTCAAGTTAATATTGGTTAAAGGACGTGGCAAGAAGATGATGTTGCTATTGGTAATTTTTTTGAAGAAGTTTTAAAAAAGTGACGAGACTGGACATCCTCTAATAGGGAAAAGAAAGAGACAAGATAGGGGGAAAAGGATAAAGGATGAAATGCACCAAGTGTTGAGAAAGTTCCATGGGTCAGCTCTCTCTTATTTGGTTCCTTCGTTAATATTTGTTTCATCTGTAATTTTCTCTCTCTTTAATGTTTAAGTGCTACTGCTTAGAGGTTGTTCGAGTTTAAAGTACTTTTTTATACACTAGTAAAATTTGCACATTATTCTGTGATGGTTTGGGACTAAAATTTAATTGCTACTGTTGCAACTTTGAAATTGTACTAATTCCACTAATAGTTCAATTGGTTGTTCATAATGTGTTTTGTTGAAATTTAAAAATTCCAGAAATTGAAAATAAAAGGAAAAGAATATGCACTTAGTAGACATAACACTTATTTGAGCTTTATATGTCCAGAAATTTAGGTTTAGATGCCTTTTTAAGTACCTCAATATGCATACATCATTTGCTTTGTAGAGAATAATTATTAGGCATTTTGAAGTAAACTCATCTTGTTCATCTTCATTCAAGTTATGGGGGCTAATCTCCCTAGATAAGCATCATTGCGACTTATAGATTAATTCAGTCAATTAAAAACTATTTTGGGAACTTATGCACGAAAACACTTGGCTAAAGTCGAAGGATGGCTTAACAAGAAAAAAAGTTGAAAGATGAAAAGATACTTGACGTGGAAGGACAGATATATAATGTTACCCATGACTTTAAAGCAATCAACCCTAGCCAAAAAAAGTACCAAGCCTAGTCAAAGATGGAAATAAGTATGCGTCACTTAATGCAGATGCTTGATCAGTGAATGAGAATTATGTGGCAAATTAAAAGTAAATTTAAATTTACTCTTTTCGGAGCAAAATACAAGTTTATACAGCAACATGAGATGAAAATGAAAGTTTTTTTTATATTAGTATTGCTTTTTTTCATTTGCATGATTAAGCACCACCAATCAATTTGCATTTTGTTAAGTTCTAACTTATTATGCCTTTTATAAATACTTCTTTTACCAAATTAACCTCCCAGTGGCATTGGCAATCTCCTTTTATAATTATTTGCTTGAAGATTTTGAATTAACAATTTAACTCCTATAGCATTTGCTATATAACTTATTCATATTACGACTATCTGAAAATATATGAATGATTTTGGAAATGGTATAAATATTTTATGTTAGATATACAAAGTATTTTTTTTCTAAAGAGTATTTCGTACACCTTTCATGCAGCAACTTCGGCCATGAAAAATTGGTGTTGTTCAACAAATATTTCACAATTGCAGCACATTCAAGATTATAGTAGCTTATAGTTAGTTGCTTCACCTAATTTTGAGGTGTCGAAGCCGCTGTCGACACTTTGATTTTTGGTAGAAAATTTAAGCAAAATCGACAATTTAGGCAGTTTCTTTTATAACAGAATGAAACCAAAATGAAAAACGCAAAAAACAAAAACATAAAAGGGACTTCAATTCATCAAGTAAGTGGAGAGGATATTTTGTATATGCGCTAGGCTCCATCCAATTCGTCCAAGCCAAGCCGAGCCTGTGGGCCATGCACATCGGTTAAGCCCAACTTGCATTACTCAGGCCCATTAAAGCCCAGAAACAAGACCATGTCGAGCCCTCAGTTTGTTCAATATCCTTGTACCAGGCCTCCATTATTTCATTTCCTCACTAGAGCCCATTAGATTGGCCTGAAAAATCTCACAAACCCAGCCCTAATTTGTCTCCTTCTTGACCCTACGACTTGACGGAACGAGGCGGGGAGCGCGTGAGGATGAGACCAATAGAGAGGGAGCGAAGCAGCAGCCGTGAGGATATCTGGAATCCTGAGTCAGATAGGTTTTCTGAAAAAAAAAAAAAAAAAATCTTAAAAAAAGAAAAAGAAAAGGCAGATAAGGGAGAGAGCATGAACTGTGTCCCGAGGAAGTACTCCGAGGCAGTAACATCTACCCTCTGGAGCATCTCCCTCAAAAATTGGTTCAAGTGCGGCGGAGGAAAGCCGGCTCAGCATTTTATTGATTGAAAGTTTTGGAGAGAGGGAGACATGGCCTGCGCTACATTTGGGGTTGATTTGAACCGGTTGCACCAGTGGTCATGCTAGGCCCAGCACCACTTTCATCAGGAGGAAAAGTACCCCACTCTCCTTCAGATTCCAGTGGCTCCAACACATAGACGCTGCCCTTAGTAAGCACTAGTGCAAACTAGTTAGCTTTGGATGGATGAGATGCAATGACTAGCGGGTAGACTCTCCAGCTGCCAAATGCATCAGTGATGAATGAATTACTTGCAAGACTATCGAAACTTCAATTGCGGGGCGACTTCAGCAACAAGGACAAAGCTAGCAACCAGCCATAACATTGCTCCAGTTAGTGACCATAACATGTGTTGGCCGAATTTTGCCATCTGAATCGGCATGATTGCAATTAACACTCAGCAACGTTGTCTCGATTCTGTTCGACAGGGCGCACTATGCTCATCACCAAAGGTCAATGCATGTGCCAGCGACTCTTAAGCCTTCTCCTCTCGCCTGCGACCACCATTAATCACCAAGGGATCTCAAGAAGCACCGAGAAAACCAAGGAAGAGTTGGTTTCATTCTTGGCAACCATGGAATATACTCGTAAACATGTCTGAAGATTGAAAAATCAAACAATATCATGTGAACACCACTAATGTGCTTTCAAATCGGACGATTACTGGAATCAATTCAGAACGAGGTCTCAGACACATTTCATCGAACGGAGTATAGTCAATCGGTTGAGGAACAGATCATAGCCATTTCGAACTAAAATTTACGACTAGACTTAAGCTAAATCAGTACATGATGTTTAAAATCAAAGAAAGAGAATCAAATATGATCAATTTCATCATAATCAGAGAATCAGACTCTCGGCCTCTTACTTGTGAGAAAAGAGCAGGAGATGCTACCTGGTTAACGAAGCGGATTGAGGCCACCATTGGCCGCACGAATCACAGAAAGAAGCTCTAGAACGTGTCGATGATGGAAACCTAAACAGGTGGAGAAGCTCCGAGCGAACTGGAACATCTCGAGGCTCTCAGCCGCGGAACAGAGGGGAACGAAGGAGATGAGTCGCGGCATTGAAGCGGCTGTTGATGCTGGCGACTGCCACTGGAATCAATTCAGAACGCTTGAAAGTGCCATGTAGGAGATATATCGACAGACATGTGCATACTAACTTTTGCTTGATTCGCCAATCTTTATGGTCAACATGATGTTCTGCCATGCGGGTGATGTCTTCCTTTGATTATATTGCAAGTTCCAATTACATTGCTAAAGATGTCAATTACGGCACATATCTTGATTTTGGTTGCAAGAAATTACCTTGATCGGAAATGTAGTTTCATTTTGCAACATCATCAGGGATGTGATGGGAGAACGGTAATAATTCGAACAATATCGAATCAACGCAGCGGAATAAAATAATCTCCCCTCTTGTGTAAACCTAATAGGAATCGATATAGTAGAGTAAAATAAATACCAAGCACACAAACACAAGACGATTTTTTACGTGGAAAACCTCCTCAATGTGAGGAGATAAAAAACCACGGGACCGGAGTCCACTTGAAAATCTTCACTATCGATAAAATTGTTCTTCTCTAGCAAATACTAGAGGTACATAGCAGCAAACACCTCAAGAATATAATTCTTGGCAATACACATGAACTTCACAAGAGATCAAGGATAAATCTGACCAAAAACGCAGGTTTTGATCAATCCACAAAAAACCTGATGTAGGGAGCTTCAAACGAAAATCAAACCGTTCAGATTCGATAAAATTGCGCCACGAACATGCTGACAAAATTTCAGCTCAATCGGACCACGAATCGACCTCCGACGCCAGCTTGATGTAAATCGATATTGCCCCAAACCCAGCATTTTCTGCTTTCTCTTTTTCTTTTATTCTTGTTTCCTTTTCCTTTTTCGCTACCTCCTTTTATATAGATAGTGAGAAACCCTATTTCCTCATATAACTTATTATATGGGCTCAAGCCCGCTTGCAACTCATTGGGCTTCCTCCACATAAGAGTGAACCCAGCTAACAAATCTCCCCCTCATGACAATGTGGAGGGATTCACCATCCCTGCTATCAAACGGCAATGTTCAAGCTTCTCTCTTGGTAGAGTCTTCGTCATCATATCGGAGCCATTATGATCCGTATGAATTTTCTCGAGTTCCAACAACTTTTCATCTAGAACATCCCTTATCCAATGATATCTAACATCAATATGTTTCGATCTAGAATGAAAAGATGAATTCTTACCAAGATGAATTGCGCTTTGATTATCACAAAATAGCACATACCTCTTTTGCTTGAACCCAAGTTCTTCTAAGAACTTCTTCATCCATAGCATCTCTTTACTAGCTTGATCCACCGCAATAAATTCAGCTTCGGTTGTAGAAAGTGCAACACACTTCGCAATCTTGACTTCCATGACACAGCTCCACCCGCAAAAGAAATCAAATAACCAGGAAGTAGATTTACGAGTATCAATATCTCCCGCCAAGTCGGAATGTGTATCCAACTAACTCAAGTTTCCCGGTCCCGAAACCGAGTTTCAAATTTGAAGTTCCCCGAAGATACCTCATAATCCACTTCACCTTTGCATTCCAAAGGTGCTCTCGCCTGGATTTGACAAATAGCGACTAACAACGCCAACCGCATGCGCCAAGTCCGGGCGTGTACATACCATCGCATATATTAAGCTTCCTACAGCTGAAGCATATGGAACACTTTCCATATCTTTCTTTTCTTTATCAGTTGTAGGACTTTGCATCATATTTAACTTAAAGTGGGTAGCAAGAGGAGTACTAACCACTTTAGCCTTGTCCATGTAAAATTTCGAAGGATCTTCTCGATATATTTCTCTTGCGATAAAAATAACTTCTTAGCATCTCTATCTCGGGTAATTCTAATGCCAAGAATCTGCTTTGCCGAGCCCAAGTCTTTCATGGCAAAAGACTTGCTCAACTGTTTCTTCAATAACTCAATTCTTGAAGCATTCCTACCAACAATCAAAGCATATCATCAACATAAAGCAAGAGAATAATAAAGTCACCATCAGAAAATTTTTGGACAAACACACGTTATCCGAGGAAGTCTTCTTATAGCCCCTGTTCTATCATAAGCGACGCAAATTTCTTATACCACTTTGTCTCGGTGCTTGTTTTAGGCCATAGAGACTTTTCTTCAATTTGCACATATAATCCTCTTTCCCTTTCGCTTTGAAACCCTCAGGTTGTTCCATGTATATCTCTTCCTCCAAGTCACCATGTAGGAAGGCTGTTTTAACATCCATTTGCTCAATTTCTAAATCTAGGCTAGCTGCCAAGCCTAGTACCACACGGATAGAAGACATTTTTACTACCGGAGAAAATATATCATCAAAATCAATACCCTTTTTTTCGACCGAATCCCTTAACAACCAATCTAGCTTTGTACCGTGGTTGTAAAGTATGTTCATCTTGCTTCAACCTATATACCCACTTGTTCTTCAAAGCTCTTTTACCTTTAGGTAACTTCACCAATTCAAAAGTATGATTATCATAAAATGACTGCATCTCATCTCGCATAGCATCGAACCAATTGCTTTTGTACTCATCTTCAATTGCTTCTGCATAACACTCTGGTTCACCTGCATCAGTCAATAATACATACTCATCTTCAGAATACCTGGTGGAAGGTCGTCGGTCTCTAACGGATCTCCGGACTGGAACATCCAGTGGAACATCTAATTGAGCCTCTGGTTCAGGAATAGTATTATCTATCTCAACATGTTCAGGAACATGTGCATTATTTGGAACATTGACTTCCCGCTGCTCTTCATCAACTTTGTGTAGGGATATTTGTAAGAGGAACTGGATCTAAATCAACCAGATTATCACTAACCTGTGGTGCTGAAATCATCTTTGATTTCTCAATATCCTCTATTGTTTGATCTTCCATAAACACAACGTCTCTGCTTCTTACAATTTTCTTTTCAATTGGATCATAAAATTTGTAGCCAAGCATATCCTGTCCATAACCAATAAATATGCACTTTGTCGTGTTTTCACATCAAGTTTAGACCTCTCATCTTTGGGAACATGCACAAATGCTTTGCACCCAAATACACGCAAATAATCATAAGAAACTTCTTTGCCTGTCCAAACTCTATTAGGAACATCAAACTCTAAAGGAACGCATGGAGTAAGATTTAATATATGCACAACCGTACTTAAAGCCTCACCCCAAAAGGATCCGGGTAGCTTTGACTGTGAAAGTAAGCATCTTACCCTTTCAACCGGTGTTCTGTTCATTCTCTCGGCTAAGCCATTTAAGCGAGGCGTCTTGGGAGGTGTCTTTTGATGTCGAATACCTTGTTGTCGCGGTATTCATCAAAAGGTCCAATATACTCTCCCCCGTTATCGCCCGATACATTTCAATTTCTTTCCAGTCTGTCTCTCAACCGAAGCCCGAAATTGCTTAAAAGCATCTAACACTTGATTTTTAGTTTTCAAGGTATAAATCCAAATTTTCCTTGAAAAATCATCTATAAAAGTAACAAAATAAAGAGAGCCACCAAGTGATTTTGTTTTCATAGGACCGCAAACATCGAATGCACTAAATCCAATATACCCGACTTTCTTGAAGGAGGGGTGCTTTTAAATGCAACTCGTTCGTTTTCCCGCTAAACAATGAGCACACTTCTTTAGCGCTGAACTTTTCAATCCTAAAAGGAGCTTCTTCTTAGCCAATATTGACAAACCCTTCTCACTGATGTGATTGAGCCTCTTATGCCATAACTCAGCTGCATCTTCGCTATCTACTTTTGCATTAATTTTGTCGTAGACAACTTTGCTCGCATAATGTATAACGAAGAATATTTTTCACCTCTAGCCACAACAAGAGAACCTTTGGTAAGTTTCCATTGACCATTCGAAGGTTGCAATACCCCTCATCATCCAACTTGCCTCGTAGAAATCAAATTCAAGCGGATATCGGGTATATGTTTAACATTATTCAATACTAACCTTGTGCCATTGCTGGTTTCTAGGCACACATCACCGATGCCTACGGCTTGAGCTAGTACATTGTTTCCCATCTTCACAGATCCGAAGTCACGACTGTATGATGTAAAGAAATCTCTACGAGACGTAGCATGAACAGATGCACCACTATCAATTACCCAACCGGTCTCATGAGAAACAAAATTCACCACATCACCATCAAAAATAGTGAGAAAGTCTTCTTTAAGTGCAGCAACACGATTGTCATCACTATCATCATCACTTTTCTTCTCTTTACCTTTCTCCTTTTGTTTGTCCCTTTTCACCGGCGACAAAACCTCGAATATGTCCCTTCGATGGCAATAATGGCACTCAACATTAGCAAATTTATTATACTTACCTCTCGCTTTTGTCTCGACTTTTATCTCTATTTCTCAGACCTCGAGACTCACTTCTCCCCCTTTTCTCAACAACCAAGGCATCAGAATGTGAAGAGGATGATCCCTGTGTCTTCCTTCTCATCTCTTCATTCAAAATACTACTCTTGACTAAATCCATGGTAATCATACCATCCGGGGCAGAGTTAGACAAAGATGTTCGAAACGTCTCCCATGAGTCCGGCAAAGTACCAAGCAACCATAATGCTTGTATCTCATCATCAAACTTGATTCCCATCGCAGCCAACTGATTTATAATTCCTTGAAAAGAATTTAAATGATCGGTCAAACGAGTACCATCATGATATCTCGAGCCATCATCTGTTTTATCAAAAATAACTTATTATTCCAGTCTTTCGAGCATATAACTGTTCGAGCTTATCCCATAAACTGCGTGCATGTGTTTCCTCAATAATATGGTTCAAAACATTATCATCTACCCACCGCCCGACATAACCACACACTTGACGATGAAATATAGACCATTCAACATCGGTTTTATTCTCTCGGTTTCTCCTCGGCAAATACAGGCAAATAAAAATCTTTCACATATAAAAGATCTTCCATCTTCCCTTTCCAGATATGATAATTTGAACCATTCGGTGTAACCATTCTACTCATATTCGTTTCCATTGTTTAACACAAGGCAGAAAAATCAAGCAATAACCCGATGCTCGATACCACTCTGATGGGAGAACGGTAATAATTCGAACAATATCGAATCAACGCAGCGGAATAAAATAATCTCCCCTCTTGTGTAAACCTAATAGGAATCGATATAGTAGAGTAAAATAAATACCAAGCACACGAACACAAGACGATTTTTTACGTGGAAAACCTCCTCAATGTGAGGAGATAAAAAACCACGGGACCGGAGTCCACTTGAAAATCTTCACTATCGATAAAATTGTTCTTCTCTAGCAAATACTAGAGGTACATAGCAGCAAACACCTCAAGAATATAATTCTTGGCAATACACATGAACTTCACAAGAGATCAAGGATAAATCTGACCAAAAACGCAGGTTTTGATCAATCCACAAAAAACCTGATGTAGGGAGCTTCAAACGAAAATCAAACCGTTCAGATTCGATAAAATTGCGCCACGAACATGCTGACAAAATTTCAGCTCAATCGGACCACGAATCGACCTCCGACGCCAGCTTGATGTAAATCGATATTGCCCCAAACCCAGCATTTTCTGCTTTCTCTTTTTCTTATTCTTGTTTCCTTTTCTCGCTGCTACCTCCTTTTATATAGATAGTGAGAAACCCTATTTCCTCATATAACTTATTATATGGGCTCAAGCCCGCTTGCAACTCATTGGGCTTCCTCCACGTAAGAGTGAACCCAGCTAACAGGATGCCCGTCTGTTAACCGATTGTGAAGAAGATTCTGTTTCTGTTCTTTATCAGGTTTGCCGTCTATGCCAACAGCAAGATGAGGTGCCATCGTGCTTTATTTGTGGAACAATGGAAAATCTTTGGGTTTGTCTGATATGTGGTTTTGTCGGATGTGGAAGGTGATAGATTCAGTCATGATGTGCTGGAATCTTCGCTCACTCTATAGTTTAGTGATTGGATAGGCTGTCTTCATTATAGCTTTTCTTTTTTGGCTTTGCAGATACAAAGATAAGCACGCAATCAGCCATTGGAAAAATACACAACATTGCTATTCTCTGGATTTAAGAACACGGCAAATTTGGGATTATGTTGGGGACACTTATGTTCACCGGCTTAATCAATCAAAAGCTGACGGCAAGCTTTTGGAGATGAATTCATACTGTGAATCACTTGAAGGAGATTGTGGTAGCTGCGGTTGTAGCGAGGATTCTGAAATTAGTGGGGTGCTCTTCAGCAGCAAAATGGAAGCAGTAGGTTCATGTGTCCTCTTATTTGTATGCTTTGAATATTTTTGTTTTCTGGTTCTCCTTTCCCTGCAAAGATTTGGAGCTTGGACTCAGTTCAGTGAAATGTTTGAAGTTTTGAGGTGCATGATGCTTTTACTGTTTTAGGTGCTGACAACTGACAATGAAAGATTCTGTTTCTGTTTTTGTACTTCACATGTTCATTTTGTTGGCCAAATGTCACAAGTTCATTATTGGGCTTGCAAAGTGGATATTACCTCCATTATAATTGTCAGACTTTCTTCATTTACTCTAACACTGTAGCTTTACTTTTTTGTAGATTCACACCGACTATATTCATCTAGCTTCAAGTCAGCTGGAAGTGCAAAGAAAAGTAAGCATGCGTGTACCAAGACCATTTCAATTCTCCCTGTTTAGTCTTTCACATTTTATTATATTGACTGATCAGCCATGGTTATAAGCTGTTGACACCTAAATTTTGGCGATCCATTTAGTCATTTATTGCATAAAAAATTAGGGGTTAATTTTATCCCTAAAAAAAAATATTAATTGCATAGTTACATTTAGTTTGCATATTTTGCATTTTATTTACTGGACCGGTGGCGGATGGGTCGAATTGGTGTTTTTGAGTTTTAAATTAACGAGTCGACTAAGCCCATGAAGAAGAGTACAAATTGGCCCAAGCCCATTTTCTGAAATTGAGATTTGAAATGAGAATTTTCGGAATTTAAGAAAATCGAGGTTATGATCTTATCTTTAAAAATCAGTAGAAAATATTTAGGAGATAAGGAGAATAAAATATTTTGGTGATAAGGAGGTTATAGACAATCTTTTCGTCGGATGAAATATTCACAAAAGGATTGCATTTTGTCTTGGCTTATAAAAGGGTGTGTATGTAGGGTTTAGAAGGAGGAGGCCACACATTGATACATACGGCACACAGAGAGAGGTCGGCAAACTTTATTCTCAAGAGCACATAGAGATACACGTGAGTTAGAAAACAAGGAGGAGAAGTCCTGCACATGGACCAAGAGAAATCGTGAGTGCAGAACTTGAATAATGCTCACGGCCAAAACAGGGAGAACACATGTGCTCTGCCACAAAGAAGATGGCCACTTTCTGATCACGTGGATAGGGAGAAGAAAAGGCTCGGAGAATTTCACCACAAATCTTCCTCGGTCTTAATCTCTTGTAGCGTGTCCAATGAAGTTCCAGCGGTGAACTATCACACATTGAGAATCCAGTCCAGTGTTGACGAGATCCGGAGCCACCTCGTGAACTATCACAGCTCGCCATCACAGGGTTAACCCGCAAGTCCACTAACCGCTGCTCGTCGTCCCGAAGAACCTGTTACCACTCGACACCGTCCCGACGAGTTGTTGCTGCCCATGCTCGCTATCCCACAACATCAACAATGCAAAGAGCTGCCGTGTCCCTCCTCGGCGAAGTCCGATAAGATCTAAGCCCCATTGACGAAGCCTGGATTTCCTTGAGACAAACCAAGCACATTGGCGCCGGCAATTTTCCCCCGAGACGCTTGCAGTTTCCTGATGAACCCCCGCTCAGAACAGAGACGTGAAGGGAACACGACACATGCAGGACGGGATATGTGATTCATGCCTTGGCTTCTTCTTTGATTAAAATCTTGCCATGTGACTTTCATTTATTTATTTATTTAAGCATAGTCCCATGAATGATCCCATATTTTAATCATCACCATATTGACGTCTTCCCCCATTTTTGCATTCTGCAACACACGGACACATATACGTGGACGTAGCAGAGGGTCTTAGTGGACAAGAGACGGCCGTGAAGAGGATTGCACGGAAAAAGGCTCGCGGACGATCGTGAGGACTTCGGGCACACCAACAAAAATCCTGCCTTATCTCACCGAATTCTCACCGCAAGCCCCTCCGTGGACGACTGCCATCCACCGCCCTGTTGCCCCGATTGCAATCCCTATCTGATTGTGCAAAGTCCACATTTGGAAGCCAATATTCAGATTAGGTAAAAATTTTATCTAATTTGATTTCCGAATATTCCGTTTCTTTATTTAAAATATCTCGATGTGCATGATCGAGGTTCATGATATATAGTCATATTTGCAATTCGAGTTGCCTCTCAAATTAGGGATTAACAGTCCGATTTTCGCGCCTGAAATCCGACTCACAATCTCTTGCAAAAATCGACAATCCAATCTCAAGCCCGAGATTCGATTCGCGATTTATTTGTAAAATTGGCCAACCCGATCTCATGCGCGAGATATGGTTCGCCAATTTGTGGATATCAATCTTATCTTGTTTGATTTTCTGTCATTAAGTTGGTTGAGTCAATCTTATTTTTGTAAAAAATCCAACACATATTTGAGTTAGGATTAGATTTGCTTTAGAATATTTCCTGTTAAAATTGCAATCTTATTTCGAATTTTAAATAAGAAAATCCAAAAAATGTTGAATTAGGATTAGGTTATTATCTTTTATATTTAGAATAAGAACCTTATTTTCATGGAAAAGAAAACCAAAAAGGAAAACACATGTTAGTTTTATCATTATTTGAATTGCATGAGAAATTTTAATTTTGAAATTAATAAAAGCACAAAATGTCATCATGCATATATCATGTTGAATTAGGTCATTTGATTAATTTAGATTGCATATTTAATTGTTGCATTTCTTTAATTTCAAATTTCATGGAGAATATAAAAGAATTAGAATGAATTCATCTCATGCTTTAGGATAGATTGCATGCTATATTTATGACATACAATTTTGGTCATGTTATCATATTATTTTATGTTAGAATAGTGACATGCATTGCATAAGTCATGATTTTCATTAAATAAAGTGAAAAAAAAAATTAAAATTGCGTGTTAATTAGAAATCATATGTAAGGTTGCCGATGTGAATTCTTATTTAACAATGCAGATGCTTTCGTTGCTTCTAGGTATGTTTTGCAATATTTAATTGCTTTCTTGAGTGTTAAATTGGTGGTATGCGCACATGTATGATCACCTCACATGTTAAGAAGTTAAATTAAAATCAATTCAATTGCCAAACATTTTTTTGAAAATGAAATAAAAAGGTACCGAAAGGGCACTAGGATAGTCTGGTGTAATCAAGTCCCCGAACTCATAATTCTCTGGTTCGTAGGAGTAAAGTAAATCTCCCGTTACTTTACTTGGGTTTCTAATCGACCTACCAAAAATAGATTAGTGGCGACTCCTGATTGAAAATTATTTGCATGTTAAGAATTCAAACCTAAGTCGCGAATTGGTATGGGCTTGGGAGAGCCCAAGCTAAGCTTAAGAACTTAGCAATCCATTAACCTAGTTTTAGGTGGTGAATCGGAAAAATTGGGTCGCGACAGCTTGGCGACTCCGCTGGGGAGCTTGAGTTAAAACTCTTAGTGGACTTAGGCCAATTCTTCTTTTCTTTTGAAAAATATTTTTTGCTTGGCAGCAAGGATCCCAGGTACGTCCCTAACCTTTAAGGTGTTAAATGTTTTTGCAGATTGGGAGGTATAAGGGGAAGTGATTGCTAACCCTTACCTTGCAGGTTGGAGTTAGGGATGTATGGTTTATTTATTATTATTATTTGAAGTGTTGTTTGATTTAAATTGCTGTGCATGCTTTGCATAAATCACTACACTTTGCACACACAACCTGCCGCCGGACCTGGGCCGCATAGGATCATTTAGGATGGTATTGAGATGGATACCACTTCGACCGCATGCTCGCGGTACGAGTCGCCCATCTCAATCCCGAAATTTCTTTCATGGTGTCAAGAGTATCCACCTCGGTCCGCATGCCCGCGACCCGGGTTGGCTCTTTGACCAAGCCGGAGTCATGAGGACCCGACATAGTCCACACGCCCGTGGCTAGTCTGATCATCCTTGTGGCTTCACTTTGATAAGCCTTATAGATTAGAAATCGAGCCACTTACCATGCGCATGTCTATGTGATTGCCGTCGATTTTTCTCGGTAAAGTAAGTTTTCTATTCCTATACCATGCAATTTATTTTGTCATGCTTTTGGTTTGTCCATGACAATTTAGTATAGTCATTTGATCTCATTCCTTTTAGAAATGAAATGAGGAAATTGCCATGCAATGAATCATTTGGAAAAATAAAAAACTTTGGAGAATTTGTTTTCAATTCATGTCTAGGAAATTTGATCTTACTAGGATGTCTATTTTTCTAGCTCTCTTTAGGAAATTCCCTCCTTGTAAGAGCTTTTCATGAAAAAAATGATGAAAAAAAGTTGATAGATCATTGTCATGGATTGATTCTCTATTTACACCTTGTGTTTACATATTTTCATTCATTTGAATTAGGTGATTATGAAGCGATCTCGCTCACCCATCCGTACACGGTCGAGATCTAAAATGGCGGATCAAAACGAGGTGCTGGACCGCATCATCGACAATATAAATAAGCGAATTGCACACCTCCAAAGTCAAATTGACAAATTGTCTGCTAGTATGGCTTTTCTCACTAAGCAAAAGGACCGTGATAACATAGGAATCTGCGACTCGAAGAAGAGAGCCAAGAGAACTTTTGAATCGTCTCATTTTCCCGAAGTAGCTGAATTTGATGCCACCATGAAGAGACTAGTGACATATCTAGAAAGAAGAATCTCCGACCTGAAGGGTTCTCTCATCACACGATCAAGGAGGGTGAAGAACTCAAGCATACATGATTCATGGTCCTAAGTAGTTCACTTTCCTTATTTAATTAGGGGCATGCTCGGTTGCACCTTCCCCTGCGTGGGAATTCTTATTACTTTTTAGGAATCTTCCTCGTTTTCTAGGAATCGTTTTTGATGTTTTCTCTTTTTAGGGGTTAGAAATCACAATTTCCATTCCAATAATGTAATTCATTTGATTCTATTCAATGAAATTACAATTTTATTTCAAATTTTGAGGACATGATGGAGTATACCAAACCAGTCCAATGACGATATCCAGTCATGAAAAGAAAATATTATCCATGGAGAAATCCTGAGAGCTGGACTTTATCATGCTTCCTCCCAAAAACTTTTTTGAAAACAAAAGCATTTCACTGCTAAAAAACAAAAAACATTTTCCCAAAGCTTGTAACAGATTAAACCTGTTTGTTTGTCTGGCTCATTTGTTTCTTGTCTCAATGCATAATTCTATAACTTGTTATGACAAGGAACATCTGAGAATAGCGTATCAAGTTTCAACGATCATAAACTTGACTTGTGATCAATGGGCTTAGAGCGCACTTGCAGTGAAAAAAACAGATTTGGGGCAAGTAAAAGAGGACCATCATTCCCTGGTGGAAGAGATGACCAATTGGGGGCATGACAGGTTTTGGTAGTAACCCGACTGGGATAACGTCTTGACCCGAGCCAAAATGGATGTGCAATTCGAATTTACTTTAATGTTGCATAGTATCATACTGATGCACGTTCTCCTGTGCAGGGGCAAAAGTGGATTTTCAGTCTTGAATGATAGGGACAATCTAAAGACATCAACTGCTGAGGCAATTCTCATTGTAGAGGAATCCTTGAATGAATGCTTAAAACCATTTTGCAGTATAGAAAACTGTTTGAAGTTGACATGCTTAAAGCTGTTGAGTTCTTTTTAAAAAAGGGTTTTGCATGATGACTCTTACATGTTTTATCCACCAATTCCATTAAAGAACATCATGATGGACTAATTTAATGAATGATGTGGAATTGATTGAGCATACTAAATGAGGCGAGTCGGGATGATGAAAGGCAAAACCTATCCTATAAACAGTCTCATATTCATACACTTGTGAGATGAATGTAGGAAGATTCATATCTATAGGATAAAGAGTTCTCTCGCAAAAGGTACGACAACCGAAATGATGAGAGGCAATTTATATCTCTATCCCAAACATTACAGGTGATCCATTGCTTAACCCTTTTGAGCCCATACACTTATGGATATTCTTTTCAAATCACCCCTGTCAAGAACCACCCCACATTGGGGCAAATTGGAGGGTAAGATAGCACCATAAAGTGAAGAAAATGAATTGAAATTTTCTTGCTTTCACTTGCATCAATTTTCAAGTCGTGCTATTACATTGAATTCATATGGTAATTTAAGTGCCTTAGGATGACGAAGATCATTTCTTTCTCTATCCTACATACTTATATCCTTTGCATAGCCCACTTGAGCCTGCAATTTCATTTCTTTTAAACTCAGTCGGTGATCATCCCCCACACTGGGGCAAGGTAAGAGACAGATGATGACCTTTGAAAGTTTGAATGTCATTCAAAGTGTAATTGCTTGACACATGCATAGAAATCAAAATAGAATTAAGGGGCATGAAAAAGCAGTGTGCCTGGTAAAAGTAAGGCCAATGCCCATGAAAAAAAAAAAGTGAAAAAAAATGAATAAGAACTAGGGGCATGAAAAAGCGGTGTGCCTAGTAAAAGTAAGGCCAATGCCTATAAATGAAAAAGAGAGTCAAGATAAGGTGACTGTCAATTACAAGAATTGAATCCCAATGGAGCAATAGTCAACGAACTCAAATGCTGAGTTTTTACAATCAATGGGGCACTTCATGAAGACAATCCCCGATGGTGAAAAAGAAAACTGGTGGCAATGCCAAGATGATCACCAACTCTCACATTTTACACACATTTTGAGCCTAATGATCCTTTCATTTCTCAACCCATGAACCCAGCCTACGTTATGTCCCTTACAAAGTCTCTTCAGATTAGGGCATTTGAATTAACGTAGGAGTTCATATGTTTATAAGCATCGCTCGAAGAAGTGCGAGCAAGATTATATCTTTCTCATTTTGCAAGGTTCTTGACTTGTAAACCCGGAGATGATTACAAAATTGTTCTTTCAATTGCCTTGACTCAAAGAGTCCCTTTGTTAAACCGTTGACCAAGCCCACATTACGGTCCTTGTTAAAGACCTCTCAAATTGGTAAGGTTGTACCGCTTGCGAGAATACTCGGACCCTTGTTGGTATGATGACAGTGAGATGGAGTGATTATCATAAAATAGCCTCTAAATGAGAGTGAGTGAAAGTCCTTTCTAACTGAATGTCTCTCATTTGGTATTATTAGGAAATCCATGTCATAAGTGAAGATTATTTTGAATGATAATTCTCTCTAGTGGAAATTTGGGTAATGCAAAGGTCATTATGCATGAACCCCGATTGAGTTGATGAAAACCTCACTGAATTTTGAAATGTGCATTCTAGAGTAGCTCAATTTGTCTATCTCTTTAATGAATGCATATCAGTTTTTGCTTTAAATCATGTCTGACAGGTAATTCAAGTTCCTTTCAGAATGTTTCATGAAATTAGGAGATGAGAAACCTCCACCATGAGGTGAAAGACCTCCACATGATATCTAAATTTCAAAAGACATATCCCCAAAAGTCAGAGATGTCACCAGGTAAGTATATCTCTACCATACTCTAAAATACTTGTCATTGTGCAGGTATGCTCTCTCTAGTGCATCGACACTTGACTTGGTCAAGCTGTCCAGTTATATCGACCTGGCGTGCTTTCGTAGCCCAGAGTCATTTTTATTGACTCGGTGTGCTTCTGTAGCCCAATGTCTCTTTCTTGACCTGGCGTGCTTTCGTAGCCCAGAGTTCATTTTATCGAACCGGCGTGCTTCCGGATTCATTTTATTGACCTGGCATGCTTTCGTAGCCCAGAGTCCTTTACACCGACACTCAATGGAGTTGTCCCCCAAAGATTTTTCCTCCAGATTCAATCTGATTAAGGCGACCGAAGAATGGTTCGGGTCCTAGTCGGATGATTTCTGTCGCAAGGCTGGGCGACCGAAAAAAGGTTCGGGTCCTAGCCAAGCAAATGAATCCCCGTTTAGGCGACTGTAGAATGGTACGGGTCCTAGACAAAACATTTCTGCCGTATTGGGCGACCATAGAATGGTACGGGTCCTAGGAAAGCAGTTCCTTACAAAACTTTTCTGCCGTATTGGGCGACCGTAGAATGGTACGGGTCCTGGGAAAGCGGTTCCTTACAAAACTTTTCTGCCGTATTGGGCAACCGTAGAATGGTACGGGTCCTGAGAAAGAAGCTCATTTCTGCCATACTGGGCGACCGTAGAATGGTACGGGTCCTGGGAAAGCAGCTCCTTCACAAAGTCATGTTATTATTCTAGGCGACCGTAGAAAGGTACGGGTCCTAGGAAAGTAGTCTCTTCGTTACTATTTTAGGCGACCGTAGAAAGGTACGGGTCCTGAACATGTAACACCAACTATCTCGAATCACTCTACCCTCCTTGAAGGTAAGATATTCCAGGTAAGTTTTTTTTTACCATTTTTCAAAAATTAGACATCTCGATGCGGATGCGGATGTCTCAATTCTCTTCATTAAACATTTCACTCTGGATGTGAATGTTTTTTCGACCATTCTCGTTATACTTAGTTTGGATCTAGGTATCTCGAGTACAAAAATCTTAACATCTCATTTTGGACCTGGATGTCTTGATTGTTTTCATTCAAACATTTCACTCTGGATGTGAATGTTTTTGGCAATCCTTCTCATTATACCTTAGTCTGGATCTAGGTATTTTGAGTTTTTCAAAAATTTTAACATCTCAGTCTGGATCTGGATGTCTCAATTTCTTTCGTTGAACATTTCACCTTGGATGTGAATGTTCTTACTTGTTGCGCTTTTCAAGGAACCTGAGTGAGAGTTGGCTACTTGTAGAGTAAATAGGGAGTTATCATGTATCTCAAGATATTTTACCGCATTGACTGGTAAGAAATTGCAGGTACGTCTTTTCCTTTGACATCATGCATTTGCATTAGCATTTCCACGTATCATATAAATTGCATTAAAAAATGGAATTCATTTTCCGACAAAAAAAATCATTCAGTGCATTTGCATGGTCAAAATTTAGATCTCAATTTGTCTTTGAAGGCAACCTCTTCGAGCTCACCTTCAAAGAGGGGCAGCTGTTGACACCTAAATTTTAGCGATCCATTTAGTAATTTATTGCATAAAAAATTAGGAGTTAATTTTATCCCTGAAAAAAAATATATTAATTGCATAGTTACATTTAGTTTGCATATTTTGCATTTTATTTACTGGACCGGTGGCGGATGGGTCGAATTGGTGTTTTTGAGTTTTAAATTAACAGGTTAGACTAAGCCCATGAAGAGTACAAATTGGCCCAAGCCCATTTTCTGAAATTGAGATTTGAAATGAGAATTTTCGGAATTTAAGAAAATCGGGGTTATGATCTTATCTTTAAAAATCAGTAGAAAATATTTAGGAGGTAAGGAGAATAAAATATTTTGGTGATTAGGAGGTTATAGACAATCTTTTCGTCGGATGAAATATTCACAAAAGGATTGCATTTTGTCTTGGCTTATAAAAGGGTGTGTATGTAGGGTTTAGAAGGAGGAGGCCACACATTGATACATACGGCACACAGAGAGAGGTCGGCAAACTTTATTCTCAAGAGCACATAGAGATACACGTGAGTCAGAAAACAAGGAGGAGAAGTCCTGCACATGGACCAAGAGAAATCGTGAGTGCAGAACTTGAATAATGCTCACGGCCAAAACAGGGAGAACACATGTGTTCTGCCACAAAGAAGATGGCCACTTTCTGATCACGTGGATAGGGAGAAGAAAAGGCTCGGGGAATTTCACCACAAATCTTCCTCGGTCTTAATCTCTTGTAGCGTGTCCAATGAAGTTCCAGCGGTGAACTATCACACATTGAGAATCCAGTCCAGTGTTGACGAGATCCGGAGCCACCTCGTGAACTATCACAGCTCGCCATCACAGGGTTAACCCGCAAGTCCACTAACCGCTGCTCGTCGTCCCGAAGAACCTGTTACCACTCGACACCGTCCCGACGAGTTGTTGCTGCCCATGCTCGCTATCCCACAACATCAACAATGCAAAGAGCTGCCGTGTCCCTCCTCGGCGAAGTCCGATAAGATCTAAGCCCCATTGACGAAGCCTGGATTTCCTTGAGACAAACCAAGCACATTGGCGCCGGCAATTTTCCCCGAGACGCTTGCAGTTTCCTGATGAACCCCCGCTCAGAACAGAGACGTGAAGGGAACACGACACATGCAGGACGGGATATGTGATTCATGCCTTGGCTTCTTCTTTGATTAAAATCTTGCCATGTGACTTTCATTTATTTATTTATTTAAGCATAGTCCCATGAATGATCCCATATTTTAATCATCACCATATTGACGTCTTCCCCCATTTTTGCATTCTGCAACACACGGACACATATACGTGGACGTAGCAGAGGGTCTTAGTGGACAAGAGACGGCCGTGAAGAGGATTGCACGGAAAAAGGCTCGCGGACGATCGTGAGGACTTCGGGCACACCAACAAAAATCCTGCCTTATCTCACCGAATTCTCACCGCAAGCCCCTCCGTGGACGACTGCCATCCACCGCCCTGTTGCCCCGATTGCAATCCCTATCTGATTGTGCAAAGTCCACATTTGGAAGCCAATATTCAGATTAGGTAAAAATTTTATCTAATTTGATTTCCGAATATTCCGTTTCTTTATTTAAAATATCTCGATGCGCATGATCGAGGTTCATGATATATAGTCATATTTGCAATTCGAGTTGCCTCTCAAATTAGGGATTAACAGTCCGATTTTCGCGCCTGAAATCCGACTCACAATCTCTTGCAAAAATCGACAATCCAATCTCAAGCCCGAGATTCAATTCGCGATTTATTTGTAAAATTGGCCAATCCGATCTCATGCGCGAGATATGGTTCGCCAATTTGTGGATATCAATCTTATCTTGTTTGATTTCCTGTCATTAAGTTGGTTGAATCAATCTTATTTTTGTAAAAAATCCAACAGATATTTGAGTTAGGATTAGATTTGCATTAGAATATTTCCTGTTAAAATTGCAATCTTATTTCGAATTTTAAATAAGAAAATCCAAAAAATGTTGAATTAGGATTAGGTTATTATCTTTTATATTTAGAATAAGAACCTTATTTTCATGGAAAAGAAAACCAAAAAGGAAAACACATGTTAGTTTTATCATTATTTGAATTGCATGAGAAATTTTAATTTTGAAATTAATAAAAGCACAAAATGTCATCATGCATATATCATGTTGAATTAGGTCATTTGATTAATTTAGATTGCATATTTAATTGTTGCATTTCTTTAATTTCAAATTTCATGGAGAATATAAAAGAATTAGAATGAATTCATCTCATGCTTTAGGATAGATTGCATGCTATATTTATGACATACAATTTTGGTCATGTTATCATATTATTTTATGTTAGAATAGTGACATGCATTGCATAAGTCATGATTTTCATTAAATAAAGTGAAAACAAAAATTGAAATTGCGTGTTAATTAGAAATCATATCTAGGGTTCTTTGATGTGAATTCTTATTTAACAATGCGAGATGCTTTCGTTGCTTCTAGGTATGTTTTGCAATATTTAATTGCTTTCTTGAGTGTTAAATTGGTGGTATGTGCACATGTATGATCACCTCACATGTTAGGAAGTTAAATTAAAATCAATTCAATTGCCAAACATTTTTTTGAAAATGAAATAAAAAGGTACCGAAAGGGCACTAGGATAGTCTGGTGTAATCAAGTCTCCGAACTCATAATTCTCTGGTTCGTAGGAGTAAAGTAAATCTCCCGTTACTTTACTTGGGTTTCTAATCGACCTACCAAAAATAGATTAGTGGCGACTCTTGATTGAAAATTATTTGCATGTTAAGAATTCAAACCTAAGTCGCGAATTGGTATGGGCTTGGGAGAGCCCGAGCTAAGCTTAAGGACTTCGCAATCCATTAACCTAGTTTTAGGTGGTGAATCCGAAAAATTGGGTCGCGACATAAGCATTACTTGTGAAAGCTTGCGTCGATTGTGCTTTTGCTTTAGGTAATGGTTTTTAAGTACTCATATTTTAGGAGAAAACCATAATAGAACATTAGTTTAGTTATTTCAGATCAAAAAAGGTTTCTCCATTTCCTTTTTTCTTTCTCTTTTTCATTTTTCCTTAAGTGAAATCATTTTATTCTTGGAAATCAATGGGATTGTCAGAATTGTTGTGAAGAGAAGGAAAGTAATTACACTCGTGTTGTATAATCTCAGCTTCATTTGCTTTTATATAGTGTACAACATTTTATACCTGTCGATTTGCATACTGCATTTGTCTAATGAGCTTATATAGGAAGTATAAAAGAACTAGTGGCCTTGCATCAGCTTGAGAGAATTGTAAAACTTCTGGTATTCTTCTTTTCTTTTCTGTTTTCTTACTAATATATCTGTGGTAGAAAATGAATTGTGTTTCCCTAAGGTGCCAGGACTCTTTTATTATTGGCTTTTTTTTTTTTTTATGGATAGTCTTAGAAGGAACAGTATCTGGATTGAAAACCTGTTGTATCGGAAGTAGAAGTACAAAAGCCAGTAGATTATATATAAACTGCCCATGCTACTGTTGGTGATAGTGTTCCGTTTCTAACCCATGTTTGTCATTTTTGTTACATAGACTGCCATCATCCTTAGACTGACTTTAAAGTATACATTTTAAGTCCTTGAACATATCATCCCCTATTAATTCTTTTGTTTTTCTCTGTTAGCATTATGAGTCTCTCATGTTAGAAGCCAAAAGTAGAAAAGAAAATTCCAAACTAGAAGCAATCGAGAAAGGTGTGACTGCAAAGATTGAAGAGATCCATAGTAAGTTGGGGAAACTTGGTGACGAAAAGAAGGCCGTGGCAGAGGTAAGGCTTTAGTCTTCTCTGTTTTACCTTTTGTGATTTTGGATGTTTAAAGTTTGAGAGGAGGGCTGCCTGAAGCCAAGGCTGATTGTTGTTTTGCTTGTTTTTCACATGCCTCATTTTTCATATTACAATCAGATGCAATAGTTTTCACTCGTTCATAACAGTAACGGATGCCGTTCCTTGCGGTTGCAGCTTAATCAAACTCTTATCAAGAACCAAGATATGATGCGGAGAAAGGTTAAGGAAATTGAAGAGAGGTATTTTTCGTTGCTGATTTCTCTAGACAAGTAATACCATAGCATGCATAGTCTCATAAAACTAATCAGTAAAATGAAGTAGCATTGTAGTAATAGTTCATGTAAGTGAGGTTGGTCGTGAGAGAGGAAGTGGAAACAGACATTTGAGAAGATTTGAAAAAAGTGGGAAGGGTATCATATCATGAAGAGGAAGTGTTCACATGGCATGGACCTTTAGATGTGAGGTAAAAAAGGTTAAAGTTCGAAGAAGAAAGAGGAAATACAGTTTCTAATTCAAATATGTGAATAGCAACTATATGTGACTTGTGACACATAACAAATTGCAAAAGAACGGAAGTTATTTTATGATGAGTAAGAATTTATCACATGGTTAATATGCCTTCCTTTCACCATACTTGGGAAGGATAATTAAGTTTGAGTTAATTATTAGTTGAGGATGTGGCAAGGAGATGAAAGAGCTTTTGGTTTTTTTTTTTTTTTTTTTTTTTTTTTTTTTTTTTTTTTTTTTTATTGAATTCTTTTTAAAAAGTGGCAAGATGGGACAAACTCTAACGAGGGAAAGAAAGAGACAAAAAGGGGAAAAGGAGAAAGGAGAGAACGCAGCACGTATGGAGAAAGTTCCATGTGTCAGTGCTCTCCATAATTTTGCTCTTTTGTTTATATATGCTCCATCTGTAATTTTGTTTTTCTCTGAAGAAATAGTGCTACTACTTTAGAGGTTGAACTTTATCGACAGAAATCAATGTTAAAATCTTCATGGTGGTGGTCCAATTTCAAAGTACTTCTTTACACACTGGAGATATTTGAACATTATTTTGAGATGGTTTAGGATGTGATGGTTCAGGATTCAAATTTTAATTGATACGGTTCAATATTGGAATTCTACTAATTCCAATTAAAATTCGATTGGTTGTTCATATTGCGTTATGTCGACATTTCCAACTTTCACAAAATAGAAAATAAAAGGAAAGGAAGATACACTAGGTAGACTTAAAGCTTATTTGAGCTTCACATGTCAAGCAATATAGGTGTAGATGCCTTTTAAGTACCTTAATATGCCTACAACATTTTCTTTATAGAGAAATTCATGCAGCCTTTTGAAGTATACTCGTCTTGTCCATCTTCATTGAAGTTACGTGGACTAGTTTCCTCAATAAGCATTATTGTCAATTGTACCGACACTTTTTCAGTATATGATTCCAGACAATTAAAGCTGTCAGGAATTAGTCTTCCCTTCTAATTTGACATGAATGGAGGACACATACGCTTCTGTGCATCTGCAGGAAAACTCTGTCACTGAAGTTGAAGGATGAACAAATACTTGACTTAGAAGAACAGGTATTTTCTTTTAGCCTTAAAACTGTAATATTTTGTATATAATATTGTGAAAACTCCGCGCGCGTGCGTGCATAGTGTGCGTTGACAGTGGCATGTCCCTTGTCATCCTTCACAGATCAGAGACCTTAAGGTGTACATTGGAGCCCAGAAAACTCTCGATAAGATGAATGATAAAGATGGCGTTAAAGGAGGAACCCTATTACCAGTGCCTTTGGAGCAGTCGACCCCAGCTAGAAAGAGTAAGAAGCCCAGTCGATGACGGAAATAAGCAGGTTTCACTTTGTGTGCAGATGCTTGCAAGTAAATGAGAATGGCTTGAATGTGGTTAATTATTTTCGTTGTATTGACATTCATCGTAAGGATGAAGGAGAGCCACTGTACACAGCATTTTCCAATGTCAGGTACTTATTAACATTGTAAATATATACCCACACAAATTAAAGAAAGACCTTACCCAGTTTAGTGGTGATGCTTCCACCTATCGAATCAAAGTACTTTTAAGTTAAACTATGTGACAAAATAAACGTACATTTATATTTATTCTTTTCGGAACTAAATAAAAAGTTTATACACCGACAGGAGATGAGAAGGAAATTTTGATTCTGCCAACAGCTCTTTGGTTTTTGATATTGGTATAGCTTCTTCTTTTTTATGATTAAGCACTTTGATTGACATTTTGTTGAATTCTGACTTATTATTATGACTCTTATAAAATACTTCTTTTACCAAATTGCCTTCCAATGCCATATGCAATCTCCTTTTATAATTCTTTGCTCGAAAGTTTCAAATTAACAATTCAACTCTTAATAGAAATTGCTAAATAAGTCTCTTTTTTTTTTTTTTTTTTTTTGGGTGAAAGTAAGAGAACTAAATAAGTCATTCATATTATGACTATCTAAAAATATATGAATTATTTTGAAAAGACTATGAATAATTAATGTTAGGAGTTACTTGGATTATGAAAAATGGGCATTGCGGCTTTTGTGAAGGGTTTGTCAAATATTTCTCAATTCTAGCACCTTCAAGATTACAACAACTCTTAGGAAATTGCTTCAGCCAATTTTGAGGTCTTGAACATGCTGTGGATATTTGATTTTTAGTCAGCAATTAAAGGAAAATCGGCAATTAGGCGGTTTAAATTAAAGATATGAATAAATAAAACCAAATGAAGATTACAAAAAATGATAACCGAAGGACTTCAATTCATCAACTAATTTAAAAGGATATCTATTCAATGAGACGGGCTCGATCCAATTCGTCCAAGCCAAGCCCATGGCCCATCCACATCTATTAAGTCCAACTTGCATTACTCGGACACATAAATGCCCAAAACCAGACCATGTCTAGCCCTTAGTTTGTTCATTAGCCCTTAGTTGTCAACCGAGAACTCCTTGAGAAGATAATTTGAATTCCCCTCTTTCTTGCCCTACTTTGGAAAGATGCATGACTGGACCACTTTCAGGTTACTAATGTGAAAATCACTGACGATCTAGGTTGTAATTTGATGATTTGTAATGGCTTCACAGTTCTGATACTAATTTTAGACGAAAACAAAACTTCAATTTATGACAAGATTCAATCCCTTTGGTGCACATAGACCGTTTGATGAAATGTTTCTAAGATATATCGGTGAAATAATTCCTAATCTAGTTCAATCTAAATAAATTTTAGCATACCTACAAGTCAGTCCATTAGCATTCGGATTTAATTCTTATTAAAATTCATTGTTATCTAGATCAAATCAGGACAAAAAATTTTCGTGTTTTCATTCTATAATTTCGCATATGTTTTTGTGAAGTCTCTATGGAGTTCATCGGTGAGAAAATGGCTGGTTAGATTCGTGACTTGCCCAAGAGGACGAAGGGCTGGAAGAAGGAAGAAGAAAATAATAGTAAAGAAAATGACGAAAAGATGTAAGAAAAGAGGAAAATTGTTTTAAATATAATAATGAGATGGGTTTAGAGTGGGCTTAGGGTTTAATCTATCTATAATAGAAATCGGGCTTAAAGATGGACTAGGTGAAGTTGGAAGAGAAAATAGGCTAGAGTAGTTACGATGGGTAATGGGCTTAGAATAGGCATAATCAGAATTGGGCTCACTAAAGTTAGAATTGGATGGGGCTGAACATAAGAGCCCCAATTGTGCTTATTAGTTATTATCCCAGATTCGTAAGACCAGCGCGCTGCTCATAGCCAGAGCTCGGGTCCCTATTTTCAGAAAATGATAAGAATTAATTTTAAAATATTTAAAAAAAATGAAAAACTGAAAATTGCTTGAAACAGAGACCTTGATTAGGTCTTAAGTCGTGATGCTAGATTTAGCTTAGTTTCTTTAGTTAGTATACATATAGTTTAGGGGGGTTTTTTGGTAAGTGACTTTAATTTAATTTAGGTTTAGGTAGAGCACTCTTTTGATGAATTGGACTCAATTTGAATTCATCACAGGTTGCTGCCCAGAGGCTTAATAAATGTGATTCTTCGCTTGATACTCCATTGGGTCTACTTTTTTCTGATTTACTTCTATCATATTAATTGTGATCGTTTACTTTTTAATTGATTATGCACTCATGCATGGACATCATTTAGTAACATAGGTTAAAAAAATGGTCAAAGATTGTGTGGACACTTAGTTTACAAATTAATTAAGTTTAGACACTGAAAAGGCATTAGTTGACTAACTAGTGTATGTAATCAAGTCCTTAAGTTTCTGGTTGTGTAGGAAGTGAGATATCCTCTCTACCTCCAATTTGTTGTATTCAAAACAACACTCTAACCTCATGTTTTTTCTTTTTTCACTTCCAGTCAGCCTAAATGAATATAACAAAACAAGTCATCACCACAAGACTTGAGCAAAAGTCGATTAGGACAAACTGTACTGAATTATGTCCCAAGGAAGTACCCCAAGGCGGTAAAATCTACCATTAGTAGCATCCCCTCAAAACTTGAATCAAGTACAGTGGAGGAAAGCCGGCTTAGCATTGTAATGCTCAAAAGTTTCACAGGGAGAGACATGGCCTGTACTACCTTTGGGGTTGATATGAATCGGTTGCACCAAAGGTCGTGCTAGGCCCAGCACTATTTTCTACAGGAGGAGAACCACTCCACCCTCCTTCAGATTCCAATGGCTCAAGCACATAGACACTGCCATCAGTAAGCCCTAGTGCAAACTGGTTAGGTTCCAATGGATGTGCTATGATGACTAGTGAGTATACTTTCAAGCTGCCAAATACATCAGTGAGGAATGAGTAACTCGCAAGACTATTGGAACTTCGCAAATGAGACTTGCAATTTTCCATAAAGGAATGAGGTTAAGTGAGCAGCAATAACCAACTTACCTAGGTTTTGGAAGGATATAAGCGGCAGGATTAATACAACAAATCAATCTGAGTGTAGAAGCAGAAAGAACACTGATGCTCCCATCTTCAAAGCTCACATATATTGATTGGCCATTGCATGAATATGTAGCATTTGTGATTGGAGCGCTAGCTTCTCGAGTGTCCCACTAGTTGCGATCAACAATGAATTAAAAAAAGCACATTTGGCACGAAGCGACTCATACTACCCAATATTTCGATAATTTTTATGCAATCAAGATGAGATGAGAGATTGGATCGTGCACAAAAAAAAATAAAAAAATAAATCTTCAATACCTGCTTGAGGCGTTCTAGTTTAGGAGCTTCACATGTGGCGATCTGTGTTTGATGAACAACCAGCAGATGTATTTGATCCACATGAAATTGAACACGAGTATCAGCAAGAGGCGCTGCTCCTTGCCCATTTGGCATCTGCAGAAACTTACTAGTCTGCTTCGTCCATCCACCAGTGTTCCAAACACACAACTGCAGCAACAATTGACAATTATCAAAGGGAACATCAACATTGATTGACAAACGAAACAATAAAATTTTACGCCGTATTTTTATATCAGAATAACACCAAGCATCAGTTGTAAGCAACAACAGGACAGCATAGATTTTTTATTTCCCACTTTATTGGATGGGATTAATTTGTCACCACAAAAGAAGAAGTTTTCTGGAAGGATTTATTCTGCCTAGTTAAGGATGCCTCGTGAACTGACGTATGATGAAGGCGTAAGCATCAATATATCCAGAGTGAACATCAACCCATTTTTTGGAGCAGGTTAAACTACATTGCTCTCTTTGCCCAAAACATAGGCATGTCTACATGGAAAAGAAGATGTAGTAGTGGTCTTGTACCTGAGAGTCAGCACCAGAAAACACGAGAACATTTAAAATATTAGAGAAGGCAAGGCCTGTAATTCTTTTCTGATGTCCTTTTAGATTTGCCTCACACTGAGAAAGTGAAACAGTCAATATCCATAAATTCATTGCGGATAATAACAAGGTTAACTTTCAACACCAATAAAATTAGGTCTCACCTTATTTGATGCAATATTGTAAATTTGAACAAAGGAGTCCTCCATTCCTATTGCAATAATTAAAGTATTTCGAGGATGGAACGCCAGAACCGTTGCAGATGGTGGATGGGGAAAAAATGTTATCATCATCTGGATATTGGCAGGCAGAATGGTATTAGTAACTTTATAAGTAACAGTGGGACATATGTGCCAAGAGGCACTTGCCTTAATGGCATCACCCTTCTAGAGAAAGGGAGAGAGCAACTTCGAATATTAGATTTCTAGAATAATAAAGCTCTTGTCTTGTTTTATTTAATCAGTGAGAGCAAAAAGATTACATTGAAGACAAAGAGCCCTTGTCTCACTTAGTAAGTAAAAAGGCAGCAGTTTGGTACCTGAGAATCAGCACTAGAAGACACGAGAACATTTAAGGAAGTTGAGAAGGTAAAGCCTTTAATTATTCTCTGATGTCCTTTTAGTTTTTTCTCGATCTGAGAAAGTGAGATAGTCAATATCCATAACTTTGTTGTGGCTAATCACAACATTAACTTTCAATGACCATGGAAATAGGTCTCACCTCATCAACTCGAGCACTGTAAATTTGAATAGCGGAGTCCTCCATTCCTATCTCAATAATGTCATTGTTTGGTGGTGGCGGGAGTGTAAATTCTTCCTCCGTCTGCATATCGGTAGGCGGGATAATAGTAACAACTTTATAAATAACAAAGTGGGACACGTGACAAGAGGCACTTGCCTCAACAACATCTTTCTTCTTAGGAAAGGGAGAGAGCAAGTTGGACCAATAGATCTCTGGATGGTTTGAAAAAGCCATGCCTTGGTTTCTTTAATCAATAAGAGCAAAAAGATTCCATCGAAGACACAGAAAAGCCCTTATCTCACTTAGCAAGTAAAAAGGGACATGCTGCACTTTTGAAAAGATAATCTCCATGAAAATCGGAGCAATTGCTTTCATGGACCTCCTAACAATTAGAGCTCAATACGTTTTTATACATGATCGAACCAATTAATTTTAGCTCCCATAAAAATGTGGAGAGGAAATATTGCACGCATATTCAGCACAAAGGGGTAGTTCATCATCTTGTGCCTTGTGGATAGTGCTACAAAACTGACAAGAGGATGCAGACATTACTTTGGGAATATATTCACCTTTAAAGTCATCATATTGATCAGAGAGATATCCCCCCCTGATACCGATATTAGCAAAGAATCGTCCTTTGAGAGTGCAAAGCACGGAACTGCATCTTCAGGATTTGCACATGTATCATTGGTCATCAAATTCCCACCAGGTGGTAGCCATAACTGTGGTACTACACTAGTTGTAGCCTGCGAAAAGAAGAATCAATGTAGTTAACAATACGCTAAACAACAAAAGAATTTGCCTCTTTTTTGGGGCCCCCGTTGGGGGGGGGGGGTGTGGGTGTGGGGAGATTCCAGATTCCTTACCCTGCCCGTTAAGTTTTGATCACTTTCTTCCCATTTCCAGAGCTTGCGTACATCGTTCGATGATAATGCCAGAATGGCACGACCTGAGTTTGTATAGCTTAATCTTGGGACCTGTTTCGTTTTACCAGCTTCAGTGGCGGCAATCAAATGTAATACCGAAAGTTAAAACAAAATGCAGAAGAAAGATGCCAGAGAATTGGGCACTAATTGATAGACGCAGAAATCCATGCAAAGAGACACTTGGTGACGCTGCTTGCATATTTATCAGCATAGGCGCACGCGCGCATGCACATATTTATATACTTACATATGAATAAAGCATATAATGCACATGACATCTAAACCCAGTTGAAACAGTTACAAAAAGAAAAGTAGAACCTTGACTTAAACCGTCTAGCTGTCTATCTATTCTTTTGCCTCTAGGGTTTTGTATATTTAGATTCAGCAGGTAAATTTCCACTCAAAGTTTCTGGAACTGACAAGCTCAAAATAGCTTTCACAAGCTTAGCATTCCCCACAAGCACCAAATTCATCCCGTAAAGAATCTGTGTCTTTTACCACGTGTAACTGCATGAAAGTCCACAGAAAAATCCATATTCCAAGCAAAGGATAAAAAAGTCTCGTTATGCAAATATACCATCACATTCTAAATCAGGAATCATCCATCTTGCTATTCAACGTTATTGTAAAATTCATGACCTCCACAGCCAACATAACTCCAGCACAATTGCCACACCATAATCACAGATTTATTAATGTTGATCTTATCCTTTCCTATTTGTATAGTTGAAACAATCAGTCAACTATAAAATGCCAAATGAAGATATGACGAAGTCATTGAGTGCCAGGGTTTAAGAGATAAATCATTGGACCACATGTGAATAAAACTAGTAAAGCAAGTGCATTAAATGCGACCCCCATTCAAATTTGTGCTTATCTAGTAGAAACATGACAGATTAATGTGGAAAAGAAATGCTGCATAAGAACGTCCTAATCGGCAATCATTTACCCTCATAGCCGTAGAGTTATCGGGCAGCCTTATGGACCGGCATTGTGATGGTTCATTGATTTTGTCGGTTTCCAATTTCGTGATTCGTCTCCCGAGTCATCAGCAATTCCAAGCCTCACATCGGCCATGCTCTCACTGTCCTGTAGAGCTCAAAAGAGAGGATGTCATTGAAAGACGTCCAATAAACATGCACATACAAATGCAATTATGGCATCATTTAAGTAATAAAATAAGCAACAAATAAAGCTCCTTAAAAAAATTTAACGACCTAATGCAGTAATGATACCACTTACCATACCTACCATTGTTGCCTGATGGTTTTCTAGTTTTATGTGCCAGTGTGTGTAGATGTGTGAGGAAAGGGGAAAATATTGAGTGATTTCACAGCCCCGCGTCAGCTGATGGGGCGAGCATTTTTTCCTTGATATCCACTTAAAAAGTTTACGTGTCTTGAATTAAGTTAAAAAATATTGATGTGGAGTTTCTTTGTGTGATGGAATTGTTTCCTCAAGCTTTATCTTCCTCGTTCGTCTAAAGCCAGCTACTTGACCTCGGACGAGCTGGCATAGCCGGTGATGCGTCAGTGATGCTGCTGGTTCTTCAGATCTGGCCGACCATGGCCGTCGACATCACTCGTCCAGGTGATGCCGCTGGCTCTCCCAATTTGGCCGTCCATGGTCGTTGGCGTCATTCGCGAACCTGGCTCTGCCATGGCCGTCCATGGACGTTGGCGCGGCTGATCCCTGTGATGCTGTTGAGAAGCTTGTAAAAGATGCTTCATTTTCTTTTTGTTACCCGCCATTCTTTGCTTATTCTTTTTTTTTTTTTTGCCTCCTTTCTTGTCACACGCTCTGTCCATGGCCGTCCGCAACTTTTAACGCCCTCTCTTAAAGCGACCTCTAATGGCGGTCATTGCTGCAACTCGAGGTCATATCATGACCTTCGCCAATGCCAGATCTGGACGCTCGGCCTCCATTGCCACTGAGCCTCTAGATCTAGAGGTGATGGCCTTCTATGGTTGCCAAGCTCGACGTTGTGACTGAGATCTCAGCAGCTTCTCATCGGTCATGGAGGAATTGCCAAGCTCAAACCATTTTAAGGCAAACGATATCTGGAGACTGGCGCGAAGTCGAGCTTGACCAGATTCGGAGGGGGCCATGGACGAGTTTCAAGCTGTTGGAGAAAACTTTCTTATTTGTTTTGAAGCTGACAAAACGTTTCCATCAGTCTAGTCTGAAGACTTGCAGACTCTTTCGTCAAAATCTGAAGATCACTAGACCGCTAGACTCAAGATTTAAATTTTGCCCTCATTGACAGTTTCTAGACCGACGAAGAACACTTATTCAGAATCGAGTATTTCTTTAAGGATTTGTTTCGAGTGGCTAAAGAAGATTTCACGGTTGGAGATAGCATCTCAAGATCTATTATTCATTTTGAAATTAATTCGGGTAATTTAGATCCGTTGATTGGTGAAGTATACTTGGAAGGTTCTACTTATGGAAACCTAAATCCTGATTGTATGGGCGAGCAAGATTGGTGGGCTATCATCACATTTCTTAAGTAACTCGAGATCTCCCTAATTGATTATGTCCAATGGGCAGATTGGATGAACTCATTTGGAAGGTGCCAACGGTTATGAAGGCATAGAGGAGTATATAAGAAAGATGTTCTAGTTATTCGAGAGTGTGCGCGATAGATAAATTCCAAAGTCTGAAATTCTTTAATCTTTGCTAATTCAATTGTTGAGCGTAAATTTGTACTCAAAAGAGAGTTTAGACATTTGTGAGGCCTTGAGGAAGTGTAGCAGAATCTCTACACTGTGGAATCAAGGATGTGATACTGTAATGACTCTTTTAATTCATAGTGAAATCCAGCCGGTGGGCTGTCAATGTGGGAGAGTGGACGTAGGCTTAAATTAAGCTGAACCACTATAAACTCCGCGTCTTATTCTCTTCCTTAAACTCATATATTTTGTTCGTAATTATATTTAACTGCTAAAGTCTGATCTCGCTCAAAGTCTGCTGCTATTCAGACTCAGGTTGAAAGTAAAGGTTTTCACTGTATCTTGTAGAATCTGTTTTTGTTGGAGAAAATTTCCTTGTGTGTTTTGAAACTGACAAAACGTTTCCATCAGTCCAGTCTGAAGGCTTGCAGACTTTTTAATCAAAGTCTGAAGATTGCCAAACGACCAGACTCAAGATTTAGAGTCTATCCTTATTGATAGTTTCTAGACCGTTGAAGAAGGCTTATCCAGATCTGAGTATTTCGTTAAGGATTTGATTCTATCGACTGAAAAAAATCTCTCGGCTGGAGATAACATCTTGGAATCTGTTATTCATTTTAATTTCAATTCGGGTAATTTAGATCCGTTGATTGACGAAGCATACTTGGAAGGTTCTACTTATGGAAACTTAGATCCTGATTGTATGGGCGAGCATGATTGATGGGCTATCGTCATATTCTTTAAATAACTCGAAATCTCCCTAATTGATTCTGTCTAACGGGTAGATTGGAAGAACTCCTTTGGAAAGTGCCAACAGGTATGAAGGCATGGAGGAGTATATAAGAGAGTCGTTCCAGTTATTCGAGTGTGTGCGCGATATAAGAATTCCAAAGTTTGAAGCTCCTTGTTCTTTGCCAAATTCAATTGTTGAGCAAAAACTTGTATTCAAAAGAGCGTTTATACTTTTGTGAGATCTTGAGGAAGTATAGTAGAGTCTCTACACTGTGGAATCAATGAAGAGCTATTCTGTAACAACTCTTTTGATTCTTAGTGAAATTCAACCAGTGGGCTATTAGTGCGGAAGAGTGGACGTAGGTTTGGATTAAGCCGAACCACTATAAACCCTGTGTTCTTATTCTCTTCCCTAAGCTCTTTACTTTGATTGTAACATTACTTGTTAGAGTCTAATTTCCTTTTCATAATCTATTGCATAACATAGTCGGTTTAAAAGTAAATTATAATCTTTACTCTGCAAAATCTGTTTTCGCACCTATTCACCCCCTTTAGGTGCTTGTACTAGCTTTCACAGTTTTTACACTTATTCACCATCCCTCTAGGTGTTCATACTAGCACTTTCAATTGGTATTAGAGCCTGTGTACTCATTTAAATTGAAGTGTTTTTACTTCAGAGTTAATGATCCATGACTAGGATTTTGGCTCCAGGTTTAGTTGAAAGGTAAAGCAACACCAAACCGCCTTATTTTGATGGAAATGAATATAGTATATGGAAAAACAAGATGAAGGCATTCCTAAGATCAAAAGATCCTCTGGAATGAGATGTGGTAGATAAATGAATCATTCATAAAGTTACAATAGTCTTAGAAAGGGGAAAAGAAGTTGTTGAGGCTAGCGAGATGACTCAAGAAGAGATAACTAAGAGACAAGCTGTTGATGCAAAAGTAATTTATTCTTTATATTGTGCATTATCTCTCATTGGATATAATAGAATATCTTATTATGAAATAGCTAAAGAAGTTTGGGATATGCTGCACATCACCTATGAAGGAACCGATCGAGCGAAAGAAACCAGAATCAATATTCTGCTCGGTCAATATGAAACCTTCAAGATGAAATCGGGAGAATCTATCACTGACATGTTTAGTCGTTTTAAAGAAATTGTGAATGGTCTTGAGTATCAAGGTCAACCAATCTCTGGACCCATGAAGGTTAACAAACTGCTACGTAGACTTTTAAAAGATTGGAATCACATAAAGACCTCAATAAGGGAAACACAAAGAATCATGCCACTCTCCGTTAACGAATTGGTTGGCACTCTTCAGTCTTATGAAGTGGAGCAAATCAATGAAGATGAAGACCCCAAAGGTAAAATATCTAATGCTTTAAAGTCTAATGATGATTATGATGTTACAGATTCTGAAGACGATATGGGCGATGAAGAGCTTGCTCTTATGATAAGAAGGTTCATAAAACTGAACAAAAAGGGAAGAAATTCAATTGGAAGAAATAAATTTCTCAAAAGTCTCAAAATAAATCAACTTAGGACGATGAATCCAATAAATATATGATTTGTTTTGAATGCAAGAAAAAGGGACACATCAGACCCAACTGTCTCTTGCTGAAGAAAAAGAAAGGAAAAGTTGAGAAATACAAAAATGCACTTAAAGCAGAAACTTGGAGTGATACCAAATGCGAAGAGAGCGATGATGATTATGCTAATATTTGTTTAATGAAAAAATCAAAATCAGATTCAGACTTTGAGACAGATATAGACTCAAACAGTGAAATCGGGGTAAGTAATTTAAAAATTCCTATTAAAGTCTCTAAATATATTGATGAACTGTGTCTTAGTCTCAAAACCTTTCTCAAAAGGATTTCCGAGCTAAAAAGGGAAAATTCTGCACTAAAACAACAGGAGATTGTTTGGAAAGAAAATGTCGAAAATTTAGATAAAAGTCTTATTACTTTGAAAGAAAATGCAGACTTTCTTTCAAAAGAAAACACACTTTTGAAAAATGATATTTCAAGTGTTTCAAAAAGGTTTTCTATAGAGTCTAAGAAATTAGAAAAGATCCTTTCAGTACAAAGACCTTACTTTAACAAATCAGGATTGTGAATGATTTCTAAAACCATTCGTCTAATTAATTTTCCAAAAGTAAAGGAAAGAATCAAACGAAGACCTATAAAAGACTTTTATAGAAATCATTTTCAAAAAGTCTTTGTAAAACCTGTTGGCCGTAGTGCTCTTAAATGTTCTAAGTGCAACAATTCATAACACTTTGAGAAAGAATGTCCTATGGTTTGGAGACCTATTAAGAAGGATTGGGTAAAGATCATATATTGCATTAACTCCATTGGACCCAAGAAAGTATGGGTACCAAAGAAAGCTTGAGTTTCTTTTTTAAATGCAGGTCACTATCAAGAAAAATGTCAAATGGTACTTGGATAGTGGATGCTCAAGACATATGATAGGAGACTTAAGTTGTTTCATAAAGCTTATGCATGTTAATGGTGGAAAAGTTTCTTTTGGTGGAAATAGCAAATGAAGAATTGTTGGATGTGGAATAGTAAAGATTGGAAGTCTTACAATCAACAACGTTTCTTTAGTGGAAGAACTCAACTACAACTTACTGAGTATTAGCCAACTGTGCGACATATATTTCAAAATCAATTTTCAAAAAGGAATATGTTCAAGAACCAGTAAAAACTTCTTTCAAACTTTTACGGGGCGAAGACATTGGAACATCTATCTATTGGACATCAAACTAGAAAAATCCCAATGTCTAATTTTAATTCAAGAAGAAGCTAATCTCTGGCATCGAAAACTTGGCCATATCAACATGAAGCAAATAACCAAGATCTCTGCAAAAAAGTTCGTTTGGGGACTATCCAACCTGACATACCAAAAATCTGAATTATGCACACCATGTGTGTTGGAAAAATATGTTAGAAATTCTTTCAAATCAATAAATCAAGTTTCCACTAATCGTGTGCTGCAACTCTTACATATGGATCTCTTTGGACCAACTAGGACTCAGAGCATTGGTGGAAAGAAATATTGCCTAGTAATAGTGGATAATTATTCACGATTTACTTGGGTATATTTCCTGGCAAGTATGAAACATTTTCTTATTTTATAAAGTTTGCTAAGAAAGTACAGAATGAGAAAGGGTATGCTATTTCAAGTATACGGACAGACCATGGATGTGAGTTTGAAAATCAAGACTTTGCTAAATTTTGTGATGAATCTAGTTTTCAGCATATGCTTTCCTCTCCATACACCCCCGAGCAGAATGGAGTTGTGGAAAGGAAGAATAGATTGTTGCAAGAAATGACTAGAACACTTTTAATTGAAAGTAACATTTCTTCTCGTTTTTGGGCTAAAGCAGTTTTTACAGCATATTATGTTATTAATAGAGTCTTCTTAAGGCCTATTATGGAGAAAACTTCATATGAGTTGTTCAAATGAAAGATGCCAATTGTTTCCTATTTTCATGTGTTTGATTGCAAATGTTTTATATTGAAAAATGCAAATGATCAAATTGGTAAGTTTGAAGAAAAATCAGACGAAGGCATCTTCCTTGGATATTCAACCACCAGCAAAGCTTACAAAATATACAACAAAAAGACTCAATTTGTGGAAGAATTAATGAATGTCAAATTTTAAGATCAATCGATCCAAACTCAACCTGAAGAATTTAAACCTACTCCAGACTCTACAAAATCTAAATCCTCAGAAGCAGCTCAGACTTCAGATGATCATCAACGAATGAACAATGAAGAATCAAATGAAGAAAAGATCAGCAGTTTGTCAGACCAACCAATAACTGGAAGCACAAGTCTAATCATCTCAAAAAACTCATTATTGGTGACATTGATGAAGGGATTCGTACAAGATCTAAAAGGCGTGAAGAGTTTAGTGTTGTGGCTCTTATTTCTGAAATAGAACCCAAAAGTATAGAAGAAGCTTTATTTGATGAAAGCTGGATTGAAGCTATACAAGAAGAACTCAGGCAATTCAGTATTAATGATGTCTGGGAATTGACTCTTAAACCAAAAGGTAAATATGTTATTGGAGCCAAATGGGTTTTCAGGAACAAGATAGACGAAAAAGGAAAAGTTATAAGGAATAAAGCAATACTCGTGGCCAAAGGATATATGCAAAAAGAAGGGATAGACTATGATGAGATTTACGCACTAGTAGCAAGGTTAGAAGCAATTAGATTATTACTTGCTTTTGCTTATTATAAAAATTTCAGATTATTCCAAATGGACGTCAAAAGTGCATTCCTAAATGGATTTATCCAAGAGGAAGTCTATGTGGAACAACCTCCCAGTTTCGAAGACCCAAGGAAACCAGACTTTGTATTCAGACTGAAAAAGGCACTATATGATTTAAAGCAAGCACCTCGAGCTTGATATGACGGGTTAAGTAAGTTCTTAATTCAAAATGACTTTGTTAAAGGTAAAGTAGACACTACTTTGTTTATTAAAAGAGAAAGTAAAAACTTTTTACTTGTTCAAATTTATGTTGATGATATTATTTTGGGATCACCTAACGAAAATCTATGCAAGAAATTCTCTAAATCTATGCAGGATGAATTTGAGATGAGCATGATGGGTGAACTATCCTTCTTTCTTGGACTACAAGTAAAACAATTAAAAGAATGGACTTTTATTCACCAAGAAAAATATGTTAAAGAACTTGTTAAAAAGTTCGGTTTGGAGAATTGCAAAAAGACTGATATACCAATGTCAAGTTTTTTGAAGTTGGACAAAGATGAAGGAGGAAATAAAGTTGACCAGAAGTTGTACATGAGTATCATTAATTCACTTTTTTATCTTACCGCCTCTAAACTTGACACTTTGTTTAGTGTTTGCATTTGTGCCAGATTTTAATCAGATCCCAAAGAATCTCATCTAAGTGTTGCGAAACGTATCATCAAATACGTTGCAACAACCTCTAAGTTAGATTTATGGTATCCCAAAGAAGGAGACTTTACTCTCTTTGGATACTCAGACGCAAATCTAGTATGATGCAGAGTTGATAGAAAGAGTACTTTGGCACTTGTCAATTGCTTAATAATAGGATAGTATCTTGGTTTTCAAGGAAGCAAAGTACTGTAGCTCTCTCAATAGCAGAAGTAGAGTATGTGACTCTTAGAAGTTGCTGTTCTCAAATCTTATGGATAAAACAACAGCTAAGAGACTTTGGAATTGAAGACTCATGCATTGAGATCAAATATGACAATACCAGCATAACTAATCTCACCAAAAATCCAATTCTTCATTTAAGAGCAAAGCATATAGATATTCGACATCATTTTATTAGAGACCATGTTCAAAATGGAGAAGTATTGATTCAATTTATTGACTCAAAGAATCAGCTAGTTGATATTTTTACAAAGCCATTGGAGAAGAGTCAATTTGAGTCTATTCGTTCCAGACTTAATATCTTAAAGTCTGAAGAAGTTCGGACTCAGGGATAAAAGTCTAAATATGCTCAGACTCAGAAGATCAAGAATCACAACTGTAAGTTATTTCAGTTTTAGAAATTTATCATTCGGATAAAATCTCGAAAAGGTACGATTGTCTATTAATCTGCAATTGATTTATGTTATCTTTCCAAGTTTTCGTAATTATAGCAATCATTCCTTTTTGAAAAAGAAGTTATCTTTTTTAAATGACAGTTATCTATTTTCAAAAAGACAGTTTTTTTTTTTTTTTTTTTAAAAGGCATTTTCTATTTTTTCCTTTTACGACGATCCATATACCTCGTTTCGACTGCCTTATATACTGATCGTCTTCTTCACGAACCCTAGAAGCAAAGAACTTCACTTTCTTACTTTTTCTCTCTGGTTTAATCCTTAAAGTCATCATCTTTCTCGCGAATCGAGTTTGGAAACTCTCTCAAAGACTATGATAATGGCTTCCCAAAGAAAGTCATCAAGGATTGCAAGTAGAGGACCACAGCATATACATGAGAGTCCTACGCATTTTGACCTGACCGAGGAAGAAGAATCTCCAAGGCATCAGCAGAGTCCACAATATTCTCAACCGCGCCATTCTCCTCAGGCTAGACCACAGAATGTTCAGGGACGGCAAGAAGATGAAGAAATTATTGAGGATGCCGAACCTGTAAGAACTCAAAAGCTTGCTTTTACCTTCAAACTCTATTTTGCCTTAAAGGTTGGAGTTTCTCCATTGAACTTTATTGATGAATTTTTGAAAGAAAATGGGTACCGAAATGAAACCCATTTCTTAAGAATGATGAAACGTTTGAGAATTGCTCCTACCGGCTCGGCAGAAAGAGCTTTTGCGAATGTCCCAAGTGATCCACGTGTTGGAGGACTTAGTCAACCTGATGGAAATGATGATGAAAAATGTTCACTCATTTTAAGCATAGAATGGGTGTTGCGAATATTTGAGGAAAAAGGACAGATTTGTTTCGTTTTGAGGAACATAAGCGACTCTATTCTAAGTTGCTGAAGCGAGGGGTGATGAACCCAAAGAGTGTGGATTTTAATTTTCTTGACTCTCTGAACGTGAAGTTGCGAGAGAAATTTACTTTACTTCAACTTGAACGATTTTACTATGAGATAATAGTGGCTCATCCAGAACTTACTGCATATTTCTATTCTAATCTAAGCTTTTTGGATGAGAATAGATTTTCCTTCAATGTTAGAGACCATGATTATGTGGTTGATATTGACACTCTGGCTAATGTGATTGGAGTAAAGAGATGGGTATTCCAATCAATTAGTGTGTCTGTTGGTCGTGCGACTGTAGAGCTTATTCGGGATGGAATGGCATAAGCGAATTTCGTACTTGAGGATGAATGCCTCAAATGTCTTGCTTCACAAGATTGTGATTAACTGTCTTAGACCTAAATTGACATCAAAGACTGACGTCTCCAATTTAGAAGTGAAGCTGATGTATGCTATCAACGCTGGTGAAAAGTTCTCTCTGCCACACAATATCATGTTTCACATGTATAGATCAATAGTGAAGGACAAGGGCCAACTTCCTTATTCAGCACTTGTTACTCAACTATTCAGACATTTTAATATTCAACCTCCCAAAATTCTGTGTGTTCGAACCTGTGATCAAATGGTAGTGGGACTGAAGATGGTTTCAAAAATGTGTCTAAAGGAGCTAAACAAGGCTTTAGAGAGATATAAGGAGAAGACCCCTGTTAAGACTCGTCAAGACTCTGTAGCTGCAAAACGGAAAGGCAAGGAGCCCATGACAGCTCCATCCAATAAAAGAAGAGCACTCATCTTGCAGGATGAAGAAGATGAGGAAGATATCACCATTTCCACTCTTGCTTTAAGGAACTTACCGTGTTTTTTTTCTAGAGTGAGGAGAGAGAGGACCAAGACAAAGAAGAAACATAGTAGAGGAGTGAACAGAGGGAAACGATGAGGAAAGAAGTAGATGAAGAAAGAACTGCAGAAGAAGAGGAAAGAGAAGAACAAGGTCATCATGTCACTGAAGAAGAGACAGAGAATGAAGAGTACTTCTCTCCACCTGAAGGCACTGCAACAAGGGGAGCTGCTAAGAAAAGAGGTACTTCTTCACTTGCTTTTACTAGTGATGATGTTAGTTGTTCTCCTGCCGATCCAAAAGATGTATATGCCTCTCAATTCCCTGAAGAAGGTCATGAAGTTTCATCTCCAAGTCTGGGTGCTCATGTTGAAATGACATCATCTGCCAATACTCCACAAACTAATCATGCTAAAGCAAGCACTCAAACTGACAACTCAGTAGACTTTCGAAGATTGCTTGATGTTCTTATGGAGATGCAAGGCCAAATTTATGCCTTCGGATGCGAAGTTCAGAATATGTAGAATGCCAGTCAAGCCTCTTCAGTTTCTTGCACAATCAAGTTCAGGCACTTAATCTTCAAGTTCAAGCAACTGCCAAGGGTGAGGAAGTAGTGCAACTGAAAGAGGATTTGAGAAAACTGGAGGAGATTGTCAAGTCGATGGGAGATTTCCAGCTTGTTCGCATTCCAAAACAATCTTAATTTTATCCAATTCTCTTTTTTTCGTCTCTACCTTTTTAATGCTGACAAAAAGGGGGAGAAATTAGTGCATATTTGATTTGATTTGAGTTTTGGATTTGACTTTAATTCTTGTTTGGTTGTGACTGGTTTGGACTTTTTTTTTTTTTTGGTTTGGATTGTTTAATCGTTTAATGCTTGTAGTATCTTAAGCGTTGTTGGTATTTACGGCAAAGATAATTGTTTTTACAGAACTAACTTATTTCCTATGGATGCAGATTCGATACTATCTTTATCCTAATCAATTTATCTTTTCTGAGATATCCTTGTTTGCTTGATACTATCTTGCAGGTCAAAAGTATCCAAATCTGCAGGAAAGTTTTGTCACCATAAAAAAGGGGGAGATTATTGGAGATAACTTCCTTATTTATTTTGAAGTTGATAAAACGTTTCCATCAGTCTAGTTTGAAGACTTGCAGACTCTTTCATCAAAGTCCGAAGATCGTAGACCGCCAGACTCAAGATTTAAAATCTACCCTCATTAATAGTTTCTAGACCGACGAAGAAGATTTATCCATAATCAAGTATTTCTTTAAGGATTTGTTTCGAGCTGCTAAAGAAAATCTCATGGCTGGAGATAGCATCTCAAGATCTATTATTCATTTTGAAATCAATTCGAATAATTTAGATTCGTTGATTGGCGAAGTATACTTGGAAGATTCTACTTAAGGAAACTTAGATCCTGATTATATGGACGAGCAAGATTGGTGGGCTATCATCACATTCCTTAAGTAACTCGAGATTTCTTTAATTGATTCTATCTAATGGGTAGATTGGAAGAACTCCTTTGGAAGGTGTTAACGGTTATGAAGATATGAAAGAGTATATAAGGAAGATGCTCTAGTTATTCGAGAGTGTGTGTGATAGATAAATTCCAAAGTCTGAAATTCCTTGTTCTTTGCCGATTCAATTGTTGAGCGTAAATTTGTACTCAAAAGAGAGTTAGACATTTGTGAGGCCTTGAGAAAGTGTAGCGGAATCTCTATACTGTGGAATCAATGACGTGATACTGTAACAACTCTTTTGATTCATAGTGAAATCCAGCCGGTGGGTTGTCAGTGCGGGAGAGTGGACATAGGCTTGGATTAAGCCGAACCACTATAAACTCTGTGTTCTTATTCTCTTCCTTGAAGTCCTTTATTTTGTTTGTAATTATATTTAACTGCTAAAGTCTGATATCGCTCAAAGTTTGCTACTATTCAGACTCAGGTTAAAAGTAAATGTTTTCACTGTATTTTGCAGAATCTATTTTTACACCTATTCACCCCCCTCTAGATGTTTATACTAGCACTTTCACAAGCAAGTGAAGGCGGACCAGATCTAGTGCGACGTCGAGGCCATGACTCGGCTACACTTGGAGCTCGGCCTCCAGGGTGGTGGTGTTCAAGGGTGGCAGCCGGCTAGTCCGAGGTCCATGGCCAATAGAAAATCAAGGAATTTTTTTTTTAATTCGAAATCCACATAAATGTGTTAAAATATGACTGGATGTGAGGGGAAAATGGTCCCGACATCAGCTGCTGCTACTGATGTGAAAGAATTGGACAGAGATTTATGAAAGTGGCAGCAAGGGAGCACAAGGATTTAAAAAAAAAAAAAGCTGTTATTATTCAGTGGATAAAACAAACGAAGCGGTAGAGGTTTATTTTAGTTGGTGTACCATAAGCACGAATGACGACCATTCTATTTTTATGAATAATTTCTAATCATAAATGAATTTTTTTTTTATTTGATGGACAAAAAACTGAGCAGAGACATAGGCCTTAAAATTTCTAGTAGCGAGCAGCTAGTGACTGGTGGAGGAGGGCAGCAAGCGAACGAGTGGCCAATAGGTAGAAAAGTTTTAATTTTTATTTATATTTCATAAATAGAAATGTAGAAAAAAATTATTTCTTATTTATATTCCAACCTATTTCCTAAGGTAACTATCTCCGTCATGTTGTAAAGATAATTTTTATGGATTTGTCTACACAAAACTTTAGTGAAGTCTAGACATTTTTGCCATTTTTTTTTTTTGTAGGATTTTTTAGACTTCTCCACCAAATGCACATCTAGAAATTGGATCAAACATTTTAATATTGCAATTGGAACCCCACTATTACCCAGTCTTGCCCCCATAGCAGCATTACCGTAACCAAATATTGCGATTGCTGGTGGCAGTACAAGATTCAAGACATTTAGCAAGCTCATCTTTATGAAGTCAATGTACTCTTGAAAAAGCTTACCTTCGTGAGAGGTCCAGGAATGATTCTAGAAGCATCAAAAGGCCGATTGTCCACTATCCTTAGCAGCCTAATCCCATCAGCATTTGCTAAAACTTTGATACTATTGTCACTTGTTGAGACAGCTAATAGAATTCCTTCATTGTTAAATCTAATACAAGGTGAAGCCTACAAATTTAAAGAGTTAGTTAATTAGAAAGGTTCGTCTAATTCAGTCAGGATAAATTAACAACAATGAATTACCGGTAATCCACCATCAGCGTCGATACTCGTGAGTAGATTACTATCATCCATATCCCAAAATTTGACCATGAACTCGTCACCAGCAGCCAAAAACCTATTTTTGGTGGTATCAAACTGCACAATTCCACTAGATCTCTTTCCAAGTCCATGATAGGTACACTTGACAGCCCCTTCACTTTCATTCCATTCAACCAAGTACGACTCTCCTTCTTTATTGGTCCCGCATGAGAACAACCTACAACAAAATAAAATCGCTAAAATAGGTTATTTTAGTTAGAAAGAAAGACACGAGATGAAATCAAACTTGAAATGCAATGCTGATGGTCTGAACCTTGTTCCATTAGCACTATATGCCATCATGGTAGAACAATGATCTGGAGCATCATAGTTAGCTCTTGACCTCATGTTGTCATGAAACCAAGTCTTAATTTTCCCATCTGTTGCTATTGAGATGATGAACTACACCAGAAAAATATTATATGATCAATTTCAATACCATGCACATATAGAGTACATCCACTTAAATTAATAAAACATATCATCCTAGAATGATGAGATCTCATATAATATCTTTGTAATAAAGTGTACAAAGCCATTGATGTTCTAAAAAAATTATAATGAAGAAAATAACATCACCAATTGTTGCTCTACTAAAACACAATAAATAGCCTTCTATTATAAATTTAACCAATAAACACATAATTAAGTAGAAATGTCATTATTCTGAAGACCTTTACCCAGTTGTTAATGCTTAATAGCATTGCCTAAAAGAATCAAATTTGCAGTTTAATCTTTGGACCGTGTCACCATTTTAACAAGCACATTCGAATCAAGACAGGTTAAAATGAGAAGACTTGCAAAATTTGGAATGAACAAGGTCCATTAAAACACAGATTCACACTTCTCATACAAATTGAACCAAATTTTTCGACCTAACCAAGTTTTAGAAAATAGAAGTCCAGTGTATAGTCAATGGTACAGTCGATTGGCCATGCTTGCGATGTGTCCTTGTTAGTACACCAAATAACCAGGTACCTGAATATTTTCTTTGTGGTGTGGACAAATAGAATATACAGGTGCTTCATGACCCTCCAAAGTCTGTTGCTTAGCCCCAGTCATTGCATCCCATACCTACATAACTACTAGCTTGATTAAAAGGGATCAAACAGTAGAACACAACAACACCGAGGAAAACAATTAGAATATACCTTGATCAACTTGTCCTCTCCACAGGTCACAACGCATAATTGTTTGTTTGGATTTGAAAAGGCAAGATCATTAACACTTCCAACATGAGCCTCAATCTATATCAGACATTAGTTTAGGTGGCAATTGTCAGCAGAACTAAGAAGCTTAATTTTTTTTCTCCTTGTTTAGCAACAAACCTCAAGGTGGTTCCTTAGGTCATCACCACCATGATGTGAGTGGATGTGCACCATGTGTTTGGAATAAGCAACACCTAAAATGAATACCACAAATCATTAGTAATAGCAACATATGGACACTTCTTCCCAAATATATTGCAATGAAGTCTGGTTCTCAGCACTTTAGTTTTTTCATCAATTTGCAAGTATGTATTGCCCAATTTCTTAAGTTGATATATAGGTAGAAGTGACATATGTACATACCAAAAAGGATTCCATCAGGACTCCACATTACACGGTTAACGGATGATGTATAGTCATTGGCCAGAGAAGCCTATAAAGAATCAAAACCCTTAATCACCTGTCCCAAAAACAAAATGCCATGATTTTATTTAGAATTAAACTTCTATACCTGCAACACCATTGAACATGTTCCCAAATCCCAAATCTTGAATTTTCTCAAAGCAATCCTTGCACCGCTGCCTACTTCCCATACTATGACATCGCCCGTATTTGTTCCCACTAAAAATTATTGATGTAGAAAATTTGAAGAATCATATCCCATGGTTTAAAATAGTTGAAGCTAGCATCAAAAGAACAACAAAAAGCAATCTTCCAAGCACCAAAGCACAAACTTATGGCCTCTAACGGGAACAAGTATATCCAACTGAAGAAAAGCACGAAACATGTTCTTCATAGAGTAAGAAGGAAGTGCTAACCAAGCAGCAGATTTTGTTGCACTGGATGGAAATCCATACTCTTAACAAGTGAACCTTGACTTAGGGTAATGACTACATTTTTGGGCAAGTCATCTGAAGAATAAGAACTCTGATCGAGGCTCTGGCAGTCGTATGTGGTAGGCAGAATTTTTACTGGCAAATTATTCACCTAATAGAAGGTTATAAAGATTACAAAACCAATGAGTCCTTTAGAAAATTGATTAAAACCATGGCACTCAAAAGATGCAAAAACTCATATGAGAGCCGCTATTTTACTAGCATACATAAGCACAATGCATGCATGATGGGAGAAGATGTAATCAACACCTACCTAGTCCACACTTCTCATTAATGCTACCAATATTGACATGGACTATTTAGATGACAATACCAAACACGAAAAACACCGACACAACCCGCTATGACACATCACCATACGTTTAGTCAAGTGGTCAACAAGATATTTACATGTTTTTGTCTAATTCAACAGTCTGACATGTCTAATAGAAGTCATGATGAATTGACATAGTCACGGACACAATTAAGACAAGCGGACACAAATTCACTACCTTAGCGCATTTACTCCTTTTTCTCTCCATCAGACTTTCTTTTAATCCTTCCAATCCTCAATTGTTTCATTAGGTTAACATCATGAGAGTTAGGGGTATCTAGAAACCTCAAAACCAAAAGTTCCTCCTTGTTGAGTGGTCTTGGGCTTATCTCACCCCAAAAGCTAGCTTAAAATATGAGACTTTCCCCCACATTTATAAACTAACCAGCTTCCCATTCCACAACCAATGTGGGATTACCCCCACACTCCTAAAGATTCTCCATGCATGATCATATGCCGCAACAACACAAAAGTGAGTGCGCTTTCGGAAGGTTTTCATTTAATAGCATGCAAAGAAAGATAATAAAGAAAGATAAACACAAAAAAAAAAAATGGCCGATATATTCCAGCTTCACTTTATAATTCAGGAAAGCTGAAAATCCCTACTTCCATGAACAAAAGACTTAAAATAGCAAGAAGTACATGTAACAAGTCTGATAGATCTAGTTACGAATTCTGAGAAAAGCATTCCATACATAATAGATAATTGATCACTTAGTAAAATGCTTCTCTTTGTAGATGGAACCATCCTTTAATAACTGAAGAATGATAAAGAAAAAGCAAGATGAAATAAGTACTTCATTTGAGATTCCAAAAGGTCTTGATCTCTTCAAACCATGTTTAGAATCTGCTATTTGGTAGTCCATGGCCGAGTTGTTGGCAGGAGGAATCTTGGGACACTTTAAGAGAACTGTATCGCAAGATAAAAAGTAAATAGAATGCCCAACTAACGGCTTGAACTTTTGGAAAATACAAAATCGAGTTCCACAACTTCAATACAACGTGTTATAAAAAGGTTTGAGAGACATTCAAGCCAATCAGAAAGAGTGAGTTTCTTGAGAAAGTTTAGTTGAGAAAGATTAAGCAATTATGGGATCTGGTAGGTGATACCTAGAGTTAGTACGCAAGAGCGCAGTTCTGATAGTTTTTTGTGCATGTCTAAATCATGATTGTGCTGCAAAACCAATTGGCCATTATTACTAGGTAGCCCTTCCAGATCTTTCCATCCCAAAGCTTTCAGCCCTTGGAGTTCTGCCACTATTCCTCGGACATCAAACAATTCAATTATAGGAGTTCCACTAATGTCCAACATCCACAAGTTCTGCATATTCCCAATGCTTTTAGGTAATTCTTCAATTGCCGTATAATTCAAATGCAGCTCAATCAATGATGTTAACTTTCCAATCGAGTCTGGGATTTGTCTCAGTGAGTGGCATCTCGACAATAACAACTTCCTTAGAGACAAAATGGAGCCTATGGAGTTTGGAAGTAGAGTAAGTTGTTGGCATCCTGTTAGGTCAAGCTCGAATAGAGATGCTAAATCACCTACTGAGTTAGGTATGCGGGCTAACGATGCACAATAAGAGGCATCTAGAATATTGAGCTTCTTTAAAGATCCAATGGATTCAGGTAATTCTTCAATGGCCATAGATTTCAAACACAGCTCGGTCAATGATGTCAACTTTTCGATCAAGCTTGGGATTTGTCTCAACGAGTAGCATTTTGACAATGACAACCATGATAGAGACACGAGAGAGCCTATGGAGTTTGGAAGTTGAGTAAGTTTTTGGCAATTTCTCAGGTCAAGGCGAGACAGAGACTCTAAATCGCCTATTGAGTTGGGTATGTGAGTTAACGATGCACAATAAGAGGCATCTAGAGTCTCGAGCTTCTTTAGAGATCCTATGGATTCAGGTAATTCTTCAATAGCCATAGATTTCAAACACAGCTCGGTTAATGATGCCAACTTTTCGATCAAGCTTGGGATTTGTCTCAACGAGTAGCATTTTGACAATGACAACCATGATAGAGACACGAGAGAGCCTATGGAGTCTGGAAGTTGAGTAAGTTTTTGGCAATTTGCCAGGTCAAGGCGAGACAGAGACTCTAAATCGCCTATTGAGTTGGGTATGTGAGTTAACGATGCACAATAAGAGACATCTAGAGTCTCGAGCTTCTTTAGAGATCCTATGGATTCGGGTAATTCTTCGATGGCCATAAATGTCAAATGTAGCTCGGTCAATGCTTTCAACTTTTCGATCAAGTTTGGGATTTGTCTCAACGAGCAGCATCCCGATAATGACAACCATGATAGAGACACGAGAGAGCCTATGGAGTCTGGAAGTTGAGTAAGTTTTTGGCAATTTCCCAGGTCAAGGCGAGATAGAGACTCTAAATCACCTATTGAGTTGGGTATGTGAGTTAACGATGCACAATAAGAGACATCTAGAGTCTCGAGCTTTTTTAGAGATCCTATGGATTCGGGTAATTCTTCAATGGCCATAAATGTCAAATGTAGCTCGGTCAATGATGTTAACTTTCTGATCAAGTCTGGGATTTGTCTCAACGAGTGGCATTCCGATAATGACAACCATGATAGAGACACGAGAGAGCCTATGGAGTCTGGAAGTTGAGTAAGTTTTTGACAATATCCAAGGTCAAGGTGAGACAGAGATTCTAAATCGCCTATTGAGTTTGGTATGTGAGTTAACGATGCACAATAAGAGACATCTAGAGTCTCGAGCTTCTTTAGAGATCCTATGGATTCAGGTAATTCTTCAATGGCCATAAATTTCAAACACAGCTCGGTCAATGATGTCAACTTTTCGATCAAGTCTGGAATTTGTCTCAACGAGTTGTATCTTGACAATGACAACTGTGATAGAGACACGAGAGAGCCTATGGAGTCTGGAAGTTGAGTAAGTATTAGGCAATTTCCCAGGTCAAGACGAGATAAAGACTCTAAATCGCCTATTGAGTCGGGTATGCGGGCTAACAATATACAATAAGAGGCATCTAGAGTCTTGAGCTTCTTTAGAGATCCAATGGATTCGGGTAATTCTTCGATGGCCATAAATGTCAAATGTAGCTCGGTCAATGATGTCAACTTTCCGATCAAGTCTGGGATTTGTCTCAACGAGCGGCATTTTGACAATGACAACCACGATAGAGACACGAGATAGCCTATGGAGTCTGGAAGTTGAGTAAGTTTTGGCAATTTCCTAGGTCAAGGTGAGACAGAGACTCTAAATCACCTATTGAGTTGGGTATGCGGGCTAACGATGCACAATAAGAGGCATCTAGAATCTTGAGCTTCTTTAGAGATCCAATGGATTCAGGTAATTCTTCAATGGCCATAAATGTTAAATGCAGCTCGGTCAATGATGTTAACTTTCCAATCAAGTCTGGGATTTGTCTCAACAAGCGGCATTCCGACAATGACAACCACGATAGAGACACGAGAGAGCCTATGGAGTCTGGAAGTTGAGTAAGTTTTTGGCAATTTCCCAAGTCAAGGTGAGACAAAGACTCTAAATCGCCTATCGAGTTGGGTATGCGGGCTAACGATGCACAATAAGAGGCATCTAGAGTCTTGAGCTTCTTTAGAGATCCAATGGATTCGGGTAATTCTTCGATGGCCATAGATTTCAAACATAGTTCGGTCAATGATGTCAACTTTCCGATCAAGTTTGGGATTTGTCTCAACGAGCGGCATCCCGACAATGACAACCATGATAGAGACACGAGAGAGCCTATGGAGTCTGGAAGTTGAATAAGTTTTTGGCAATTTCCCAGGTCAAGGCGAGACAGAGACTCTAAATCACCTATTGAGTTGGGTATGCGGGCTAACGATGCACAATAAGAGGCATCTAGAGTCTTGAGCTTCTTTAGAGATCCAATGGATTCGGGTAATTCTTCAATTTTTGTGTTTGATAGGTCTAACTGAGTTAATGACATAAGGGAACCCAAGGATTTTGGAAGTTGAGCAAGTAGTCTACAATATGAGGCATATAGAGTCTCCAGCTTCGTCAAACAACCTCTTGAAATAGGAATCTGTCGTATATTAGTTTTAGTTATGAGAAGCTTCCTCAATTCTTTCATTTTACCTACTCCTAGCGGTAACTCCTTCAAATTTTGACAATTATTGACATTCAAGGAGATAAGGGTCTTGATGTCCTCGATAGAAGGATGAATCTCTTCTAAACCATGACAATGTTCAAGTATCAAAATCTCCAAGCTCTTGAAAGCAGACAAGTCGGGAGTTGTTCTCAAAGCACAACCTGAAAGGTTGAGAACTTTGAGCTCGATCGCCATCTGAAAGAAAGAAAGGATACCACTTTGAGATTGGATGAAAAGGAATACTCATGCTCCCTACTCCTCCATAGCTATCTTATTTAATTTTAAATGTTTCTTTTCAGTAGTGTATTCACTAAGCCAACATATAAATGTTTTTGAGCATATCATTGCAAAGAGAACATTAGGGATATATAAGTGCTAACTACAATTATTTGCAAATAAAATTTCATAGAAAAATATCATATTTAGTTTTTTGAAGTTATGACGATGTTGTTATCTATTAATTAGAGATACGCAAATTTTATTATCAAATTAAAGATGACAAAGTCAAGAAAAGAGAAATGGTCACTTTAATTATGAAAAACAATTATTAAATGCTATATGTAGAAGCTATAAAAAGGTGTTGTATTAAAAATATTTAAATTCCATCTCAAGGATAATTTTATTACTCATAGAACACTACTACTTTATATATGTGTTGTACGGTGACTTCAACAATCAACAAAAATAATAAATAAATATTGTGTGCAACAAGTTAGAGTAGCTCACAAATTATTTCCATTACTCTAAAAGTAACAATGAATTTAGAATTTTAGTATGAATGTAAAACACAAGTCACTATGAGGGTTTTTGTTTCTTCATGAAAGAAGATCCATATATACAACAACAATTGTTAAAAAGACATATTTTTGCATGGGGAGAAATTAACTAGAAACCATATACCATTTAGATTAAAAGTAACATGGGCACAATATTGTAATTATATTTTTGATGGATGTTAATTAATACAATTAAAAGAGTTTTTGTTAGTAGGTCTGATGTTAAGCATGACTAGTTGTTAAAATATTAATAGGCAAAAGCTTCTGACATATTTAAGTGCCTATAATTCCTATTATGCTTAGAGGAAAATCCATAATATGAGAAAGGATTTTCATAAGAAATAAAGGAGAACTTGGTGCAATTGCACCCATCGACAACACGTGATTATTTATAAGAGATATGCCTTCTCTATATTTTACCTTGAGTGGATTCCATCCTCTCCAATCCTCCAAAGTCTGACTCCACGATAGATTGAGCACGACTAATTTCTCCAGGCGAAAGTTGGTCAATTCAAAATCCGAGTGATGACCCGTCCACTCAAGCCATCTTAATTGAGGAAGCAAATTCTGAAAATTTCCATTGAGATTTGCACCATGTAGTTGAAGGAACCTCAAATTGGTCAACTCTTTAAATACTTCAGTTGTGCAGCTTCTCGTCCCATAAATTAAGTCAAGACAAAGGGCCTCAATCTTACTAGTGCCCTACAATTAGGCAACAACATAAATCGTAGTTTTGAATAATGGATCAGAACCAACTATAAATGAGAAAAGATATATTCATTTCAAACATGTTGTCATACTATTATGATTTAAGCTTCTCATTTTTGACTTCATAACATTACGAGTTGTGGTAATCTATGTAAAAATGTGAAGCTCTAGAGGGTCTTCCCAAACTTTTCTTCCTCCATGCCCTCAGCAATTTGCACCTTTTAAATTCCCAAAAGTCACATCCTTTAAAAATTAATAGAGAAGGCCTCTCTTCATGCACACACTACTTCAAAATCTCGTGCCCTTTATATGGGAAATAACAAAACCGTAACTCATATCCTTTCTATGTGAAACAACATGTCTTTTATGGTTCAAAACTTCAAATGCATCTATCAAACTTACCATCAAAACATGCATCAATACTAAAGAATCCCAATTGTAGAATCACCATCTTTTTCTCTTGTACCTTGTTTCTCAATAGCAAAATGAAAGCGAGAATTCCATCCCAAGAAGTACGCACGTTTACATTCCTTTCTTATCATGTGGTTCTTCAATGAGTGTTTTTCATTGTATGTGGAAGAAAACATATCAAATGTTAAATATAGGATTTTCACTTCTCTTTGTATTGCTACATATGTTTGATGCTAACTTTTCATTTCATGTTGGTTTTGTTACAAAGAAATAATAGTCATCTAATTTTATGATCAATTTTGCCAATAGATTAATAAGATCTTGCTAAGAGACAGATCAGAAATGAAGAATAATTATCTTATGTTAAATTCTTACTTCTATGCAAGCATATGGTTGTGAAATTGTTTAGTTTCATTACTATTTATCATTCTTTTATAAATTTCTAAAAATGTTGTAACTGAAATGTTATTTTATCATTCAAATGTAAACTTCGATGATTCTCTATATGAAAAAAAGGTCATGTATGTATCGTTGAAATATTTAATTTCGAAGTTAATAAGCATCATATTAAAAATTTTAGTTTTGATAATATTTCAACATTAAATTTTTTAAAATTATGGTATTAAGGATATATGTTTTGTTGAAAATGCATAGCTCCCAAATAAAATTATAAAAGTATTGTTAAAAACGTATCATTGCCAATAAATATATATATATATATATATATATATATATATATATATATATATATATATATATATATATATATAAGTATAATATAATGTTGTAAACAAATCTACAATTTCACCTCTGAAAATTCTCGTGTACACTTTTCATGGAAATTGTGACTTGGGAACTAATTTTCAGATTTGTCTGTGTATACAGAGATATCATAATGACTATTCTTCCATGAAATTGTTGGGATCATGAATATTTGTTATCTTGATCAGTTATTGTATCATTGATATATATTATATGAAAAATAGGTATATAGGCAATGAAATAGTGATTATGTTATCTTGATAACTCATTATCACTTATTATGTTGAAAGTTACTTATAATATACTAATTAGCACAATATGCTAATCGAATGAACTTTCATAGTGCGTCCCCTTTGATACATTATTTTACTATCTATTTGTATTCCTTAGTTACTTCCATTTGTCTTTCCACTTCTTTATTTTTATTTCTTAATGACACATACTTTTTTATCTAGCATCTTTTGCTTTTTTTTTCTTTGGTGACAACTTCTTTATAATGCAAGAAAAGAATGTTTAGATTCTCTATTTTTCAAGTGTTGTATAATGTAATAGTAGCCAAAGTCTACTGTAAGGTAATAACTCGTATTTTCGAGGATTAAGTAAAATGTAAATATTGTGATTTTTTTTTGGTTGGTTTAAATATTGTGATTAACTCGATATGATTAGACTACCTTTTATGGAGGAGCTTTAAAAAAAAAAGAGAAAAAAGAAAAAAATACACATGGATTGGAAGAAGAATGTGAGCTGGTGAGTATCATGATTGTGTTACGGGAATTATTAGTTGCCAATTATTTCATCAACCATTTGACACTTGTCCAGCTCATTCCTCAAGCCAATCAAAAGACATAAATGGGAAGAGCTAGAGAGATATGGATCAAAGAGATATGGCATTCCATTCGTATTTTATGGAGTTTCCTATAAGTCGAGTGTGGTAGTTTAGATCATTAGTGTAAGTCATTGACCACCTCTAATTTTTGCAAATTTGTCAAATTTGAGACCTAATAGAGAAGATCGAGATATTGAGATTAGAGTGCGAAGCAGAAGCTTAAAGTATTTTGAGTGTTAAAAATCTAAGTAAAATATTTATGGCTCTATTAATCTTGTTTATTGGAAAATTTCTACTTTTTTTTTCTATTGTCTTATTTTGAACCAAAGATCTTACCACATAATATATACCATCCACTTGTACACATATATTGAGCCTTAGTTACATATACATTATGTAGCAATGTATTATTACAACACATTAAGACTATTAGAGCTCGTTTCATCACATTAATGGCTATTATAGTCTATTACAATATTTATTTGCAGTAATAGCTATTCCCTAAATTCATGTCCTTTTTACCCAATCACTCTATCAATGTTAGATTTCTAATTATAACTTAGATTTATATTAATTATAACCATATTTATTTATAGTATATGAAAGCTACATAAGCAAATTGACGATGTTCACTAACGGTTGACTACAAAGGACTCGATTGCACAAACTGTGAAAGATAGAGGATGATATTGAGCCAAAAAGAAAAGAAAAGAAAGGGGATTAAATCTTACAAATAGTATTATTAGAGGGACTAAATCTATACTTAACCCAACTTGCATAATCCAAGAATCAGGATAGCTAACCATCACTAATGAATGGTCTCATTCATCATAACAAACAACTCACAGGAAGTCTCGGTAATTGTTAAAGGAAAAAAAAAAAGACCTTAAAAGAAATCAAAATAAGAATACAAACATCAAACTCGTGCATCGAACAAATATGTGGGAAAAGCATGGCCCCAACAATTTACAGATATTTGATTTTCTTCAAAAGTGCTCTGTTAAACATTAAATTGTAGCTTTGTTTTTGCTTTGAAGTTAGCAAAGGGAGAGTATCGTCATCACAATTTTACCAGGTAAAAATATCAATCATTAATAATCAAGAAATTACTCATCAATTATGTCCTAAAGTCTGGCAAGAAGAGCACTTCATTTAAAGAGCTCTTTTGCCGGTACATGTAGCAAGTTTCGGGGAATTGTGATTGACTATAATTATTATTTCAGACAAGAAAGAGAAGATGGACTCACATTCAGTGATTAAGACAAGCAGAGAAAAACTCTTACCTTGTTGCTAAGGATCACATCTTTGGCATCCTCATATTTCCACAATCTGCTGCGCTTTTGAGGTTTCCTTTGATTTTCTAGACGAACAATTTCCCTTCCAAGATCTCTCAGTTGATCATGCATCATTAGATTGCCGTCTTCATCAATTTTAATAAGGGACGTGAGACTCAATACTTCAATCCCCTTCCCCGGGAAAAAACCACAGGCTTCCCACATGTAAGTCGGATTTTGTTTAGATGATCCGATAAAAAAACATGAAATATCCAAAAAAATCTGTTGGTCCTCAAAATCTAGTGCATCGTAACTTATTCTCAACTTTTCTTGCACTTTCTTATCAAGCACTTTCTCTAATTTTTTTGATGTAGCTTTCCATGTTTCTTTTGTCTTTTCACATAAGAACGAACCAATAACTTCAAGAGCTAAAGGAAGCCCTCCAGTAGTAGATACAATGTCACGAGAGATAACCCCATAATCACTCGGAGGAGAATCCTTTCTAAATGCATGTCTACTAAATAAAACCAATGATTGATCCGAAAGCAACTCGTTGAGTTGATACTTGTGTCTCACCCTTGCCTTGTCAAGAATACTCTTGTCTCTAGTGGTGATTATGACTATACTTCCAGCTTTAAACCAACTACCTTCTCCGATCAAAGCATTCAAGTGAGTATTATCATCCACATCATCAAGAAGAATGAGTACTTTCTTACTTGTACTTCGAGATTTAAGGATACTGATTCCATAATCGACATTAGACACATCACGCGAGTCTCCACTTATGTCAAAAATGAGCTGCTTTTGTATGCATTCAAGACCCTTGACCTTAGATGTTTCTCGAATATCTGCCACAAAGCTACGAGACTCATAATGATTACAAAGCTTGTTGTATAACACCTTAGCAAGTGTTGTCTTACCGATGCCGCCCATTCCATAAATTCCAATCATATTTGTATCACTAAAATTAGCATCTATGTAGCTCATAATATGTTCCACATGATCATCAATTCCCACCAATTGTTTGGGAACATTTAGCAAAAACAGCCCTTTTAACTCACTCATAACTTTTCTAACAACTATCTTAACTAATGTTCCTTCGTGCCTGTCAAATAACAATAAAAAATTCAATATATTATGGAAATATTTATATTCTTTTTCAAGTGAGATCTAGTTATGAGAAAGTAAATAATATTGTGGTGGAGAATAATGTACCCGTTATCAATTTTCTCCGACTCCAATCCTTTCAAGGAACTAACTTCTTTGAGCGTTTCTTCCCATTCCATCATTTCATCCATATTATTTTGTTGCGCATTGACAGCATCTCTCAATCTCCCTGTAAGATGCCGCATTTTTGAGGGTTCCACTTTGTAAAATATGGGCAACACTATTTGCCCTCTGTTTCTTTTGCATTTCAATATATGAGCCAGCTCGCGAAGGCACCATTTGCTAGAAGCGTAATCCTCTGAAATAATTGGGATGGAGATCTTAGATTGTGTAATACTGCGGAGAAGTTCCGGTCCAATCTCCTCACCAACGCGAAGCTCATTGTCATCTCTGAACACATGAATTCTTGCATCGACAAGGCTGGTGTAGAGATAATCAGTGAAACCTTTGCGAGTGTCCCTCCCTCTAAAGCTCAAGAACACTTCATAATCATTTCCTTCTGTCTTTTTGGTTCCACCTTCATAATCACCTACTAGTGGAGAGGATGATGAGGAAGAAGCCCTCGAATTCGGATCTTCTAAATGAGTGGATTCATTTCTTTCCATCTCGAGACCATTGGAGGAGCATAGCCTACAAAGGCAATAAAAGAGCTCGAGGAAGACGCCCCACATATTGAATCTTTTAGGCTCCGCCTTCGTAATCACCTACAAAGGCAGTAAAAGAGATTGATGGAGTAGAGCCTCAAAGGAAAGCAAGAAACAGAGATGAGAATATACGGAATCCCACACTTGGGAATTGCTGAAATCTCTGTCAAGGCTCATTTCGTAACTAAATTCAAACAAAAATGAAGTCTAATTGACCAAAAAGGAGATTAATCGAGCTGAGTCTTGAAAAAAAAGGTAGATTTCACAATCCAAATCTCGAAATGCAGAAATGTCTCTAAGAACTCAAATCGAAGCTCGTCAAAGGAAAATGGAGCAATCGATTACCTGAGAAGTGTTGAAACAACACAATCCACCCACTGCCGTGATCTCTGCCGGTTCTCAGTCTTCGACCTAGGATTAACTACACTCAACACTCTCTCCCGCGTTTGCTCGAACGATGCTGAGTTATTGCCGTCCAACCGTCCCAGACCCTTTTATCCACGAAAACAGAGCAGGACATTTGCTTCGTGGGTTCTGGGAACGAAAACAAAAAAAAGTTGTCTCTTCAAGCGGACCCACGGCGCTCCTCCTCTCCACTTTGCTTGACAGCTACGAGCGTCAGCTGCTCAGAAACCGAAGCCCACCTGTGGCCCCCGCCTCGCATCTCGAGGATATCTTCGGCCACTCCGAATGTACCGAATTGCCCCCGCCGGCTCACGTGGCGCACGTTTCGAGCAATTTCCCGTGTTCTCCCCGACCGAGGCGACTTGGGGGTTGGACTTTCGGAGCGATTTCTTTTGGCTTTCGAAAAAGGAGATGGGGACCGTGCAACAACTTTTCGACAGCGCTAACTGAGGCGGCTCCATATCTTGGCCTTTTTCTCTAATTACTAATGAGGTGTATTACCTTTTTCAAAATAAAAGAAAATTTTGGTGTGCCGAGGTTGCACTTAAAAATATAATTGATGTTTTACATTTAAAAAAATTAAATATGTACATTCTTTAAGTTAAATTACAAACATAATTGTATAATTATCTATATCTGCATATTTTGAATCTTTTAAATAATTTCTTGCTAAGCAAAAGTTTGACCATGAGAGGTGCAAGGGAATAGAAAGTAAAAATTAGTATATGGAGACTAAGAATGCGATATGTGTTGGTTCCTCATATTTGTAAGCATAAACTCTTTCGTATTTGGAGACTTGTGTCTTGCCCAATATTTTGCATTAATGGAGAATTTGTTGATATGTGGATTAACGTACTTGATCTATGCTTCATCATCAAGAAAAAGATAGAAATCAAACCAAATAAGTTGTTAAGATCTAAAATATATTTAGCATTGTACTCTGATGGCTAAAAGTAAATGATTGCATTGGTAATTTCAAGTCAAACGTTATGTGTTATAACTCAATTTTCAACTTGACTCGACTTGTTTTTTTTTGGCCAATGCTGAACTTAATCATATGTGAGAAATAAGCTGCGAGTACATGCTTGTTTAGATAAAATTGGAAAATAATCAATGAAATTTTTTAGTACTGAATTTCAGACCATTTTTAAGTACTTAAAATGAAAGAAAATGTTGTTTGATAGTAACCACGGGGTCAATTCTATAAAAAAACACGAACTTTAGGTGTTGTCTCAAATCTGGCCCGAACTTTATTTTGTCTAAAAAAAAGCACGAACTTTAGGGGTTGTCCCAAATCTGGCCTGAACTTTATTTTATCTAAAAAAAAAGCACGAACTTTAGGTGTTGTTCCAAATTTGGCCCAAACTTTATTTGAGACAAAATAAATTAATTCTATTACAAATAAGCTTCACATCTCTATTTAACTACAAGATGCACACGTTTTTAATATCTCGCTTTAAGGCAATGTAATCTTCTGCTTTTAACCCAGCTTATGACATTGCAAACAGTTTGCCAATTGTTAATTGATCTAATGGCCCTAGCTATGTGCCTCGTCCCCTGGAATTGAAGCTACTGAATTATTTTTTCCATGAGAATTATCTATAAAGTTTACCTCATTGGAAGACAAACTTAAATTTAACACTTCCTCCAAACACTCGAATGCAGCATCGTTTTGTTGTGTTGGATATTATTGCTAACGTGGAAATGCCATGTCGAACAACTGTGGAATGAGGGTTAACGGATGGCCAGATTTGGGACACAAGTAAAAATTTGTGCATTTTTTTAGACAAAATAAATTTCGGGCTAGATTTGGGATAATACTTAAAATTTGTGCTTTTTAGACAAAATAAAGTTTGGGTCAGATTTGAGATAACACCTAAAGTTCGTACTTTTTTTTTAAACAAAATAAAGTTCGGGTCAAATTTGGGACAACACCTAAAGTTCGTGCTTTTTTATGGAATTAACCTGTGCCTGCGGCATTACACGGTAGGTTTGGGAACCTAGAGGTGCGTGGGGCCATTCTATGCAAGTGCTTTTTGACTTGATTTGTTTTTTTAACTATTCATAAAAGAAAAAGAAAAGAAAAACTAACTAGCAAGACTCCCATGCTGCCAGTACTAACAGACATGAGTCAATCACAAAAACATATTATAACATTTAGGACACTTTGTTTAGATATTCTAGTAAGGACAATTTATTATTTTCAATCCAAAATCTACTCTCTTTTTTATCTTTCAAAGGAGATTTATCTAAAAGGGCACATAATGCTGAGTTACCATCCAACGACCCAAGTCGCATGCTGTGGACAGGATATTTATTACACACTAGCATTGTGCAAAGGTACGTGTGCCTTTTCACTTGGCTCGCTTTTTTTTTTTTTTTTTTTTTTTTTTTATGAATAAAGAAATAGCATCGAAAAGCAACAATCAATTCCGATTGTGTAGATTGCGAGAATGCTCTCTCTCTCTCTCTCTCTGTAGGATGGATGTGCCATTCAACTAACCAAGTCGCGTGCTGTGGATAGGATAATTATTGCACACCAGCATCATGCGAAGGTACGTGTGCTTTTTGACTTGACTTGCTTTTTTTTTTGTTTTGTGAATAAAGAAATAGAACCGAGAAGCAACAATCAATTCCGATTGTGTAGATTGCGATAATGCTCTCTCTCTCTCTCTCTCTCTCGGAGCAGGATCACTGTCCGATCCGACTTAAAATCATGAAGATCCCTTACTTGCGCATGTTAGTGCCTAACGATCATGGCATGCATATTGACGAATAGTTATGAAGAGGAGACCCATTTTATCAGAAGATCATAAGACGACCACCAAATTCATGTGTGTAGAGTCACTTCATTATTGTTTAAAGTCAATTGAAGATTCGATACAAACATTATACCAAATATTGGAATCGAATGAGACCCTATATCTCAATGGATATTAGATTATCAAGAAAAAAAAAAAAAAAAAAAAACAATTTGATGGTACATATGGGCATGTTTGTTTGTTCTTGCTTGGGCAAGTTGGGCGATCATGACGATTGCATAATTAAAAACTATTTGAGTTATCACCTTATGTTAGATCCATTTCTATGCAAATTTTAAATAATCCAAACATCCTGGTTGGCATCCTGCCATAACATGTGAACAATAAAATCCATAGATTTTGAAACTCCTACCAAGTGTCTAAGCTTTGATCGAAATTTGAGATTCTTCACGCTTGACTTGACTCCTAAGTAGACTTTGTTTTTGTTAACATTTTTAATGTACCACCTCAAAGTACAAATGGTAAAAAAGGAAAAAGAGAGATGGTAATATAGTTGACATTGTAGTTCCCGAAGACAACAGTTTACCAATTGCATGTATCCTTATGTAAGAAATAAATAAGTATATGCACGAAATAAAGGTTAAATAGCAATGATAAAACAAATTAAAGTTTTGGGAAAGAAAATGAAATGCAATTCCTTTTTCACATCGTAAAGTGGATATCTTTTTCAAGTTAAAATCTTGAAAAACCCTAAATTGATACATATATGACAAATTTACCCCAAACTAATTTTTTGACTACTAAAAATCCCGAATTGGTACGCTTATAACAAATTTATCCAAAGTGATCACAAAAAATCCCAAATCGGTACACTTATGACAAATTTACCCAACCGCCACAAACCCCAAACTGGTATATTTGTGACAAATATATATATATATATATATATATTAAATTAATAACACAAAAAATACAAAAATGGTATAACTGTGATAAACAAATGATAAACAAATAAACTAGTAAACTAGTTCATTGTAATGTGTCATTCAACTTAATAATTTGACAGTAAAATTTAACGGAAATTAATAGAAGGTAAATTTGTCACATGTATATCAGTTTGAGATAAATTTTTCAAAGGTTTTGTATTCAAAAAATTAGTTTTAAGTAAATTTATCATAGATATATCAATTTAGGATTTTTCGTAGTATTAATCCTCTTTTTTCTAACCATGCTTTTAGTAATTAGTGGGCGTGCTCGATGGATAATTCCCTCTATATGCTCATGAATGCTCCCCCACCGCCGTGACTTCCACTAATTGTTAGCATTTTACTTGAGCTGCCTTGCCTTTACTATCAATAAGATAAAATAGGAAAGAACACCAAGGAGCAATCATTGCCCGCGTAATTTCCACTACGTCAGATGGTGTCGGGCACCATCCTCTGCTTCTTGACTTGACTTACTTTTTCTGCTAATAAAGGAAATAGAAATGAAAACCAGCGATTAATTCCCCACCATCTAATTTCCACAAGGCAATCAATGCACGCGTAATTTCCACAGCTGTTTGCAGAAGGTGCATGGAACCATGCAATTCTTGTGCTTCTTCACTTGACTTTGCTTTTTTTTCCCAATTAATAAAAGAAATAAAAAAGAAAACTAACCAGCATAGCAATGCTCCCATGCCTCTGGTGCTAATATACACGAGTCAATCACAAAAACATTACTCGTTACATTATTATTTCCACGGCATTATGTGGAAGGTGCATATTCTCTGCCAACTAATTTTAATAAAAAAAAAAAAAGTAGATTGCGGTAGCGTTTAATTATGATGATATGCATGTTGGCATATAGTTTTGAGGAAGAGACCTAATTTTATCACAAAATCATAATACGACCATCAAATTTGTGTATAGAGCTACCTCATTACTATGTTTAATGTCCATTGAACATTAGATGTGGAAATTTTACTAAAGACAGGAATCGGTTGAAACTCTATGTCCCAGTTCGAATGGAGCAACAAGCATATTAGCACATTTAATCCAATAACAATTGTGAAGAATCTACAATTTATGGATATTTGATTATTGAGACAATTAAAAATGGAGTGATAGTAAATATGGGAAAATTTGTTTGTACTTGCTTGGGCAAGTTGGACAATTATGACATCTTGTTAGCACAATTAATAACTAATTGATTTACTATATTATGTTAAATCCATTTCACGATGTAAACAAGATGATTTTGATCAACCTTTCTTTTTCCTTTTCACAAACTCACAAAACTTTGTAGTTGGCCCCACCCGAGTTCGTGGAATCTCAAATTCATATTTGGGAATACATGTTAATGCCCAAACATCTCTTTAAAAACCTTAATTAATCCGAACTTTGCGATTGACATCCTACAACAATATGCGAACAATGAAATCCATGGACCTGAAGCTTCGAGCAAGTGCAAGTGATGCTTCAATGGAAATTTGAGATCTAGCTGACTTGATTGGACTTGCATTTTCTATCAATAACAAAATATAGAAAAGAGAATTAATGAGCACTACTCATTATAGGTCTCTATCATTAGCGTTGGGATAGTATGAACTAACTATACAACAATATCACGACCAAACCAATCACACTATTAAAATATATTACCATAACCAAATGATGTTTAATACACAACCTCAATTTACAAATGAAATTTAAAAAAAAAAAAAACATAATAAGACTTTATGATATGATGGACATTGTAGTTTATGAGGACAACATGGTATCGGTTATGTGTTTCGTTATGAAAAAAATAAACAAGATGATAGATATAATAATAATTACACTGTGAAAGATAAAACAAAATATATTTTAAGGAAGAATATGGAAGGTAACTTTTTCGCATTGTAGAGCGCATTTTTTTTTTTTTCCTAACGATGCTTCTAATAATTGATGGGCATTGTGATGGTTGAATCCCTCCCCAAGGAAAAGAAAATTTTGAAATCCTACATATCTAGGAGGAGAAAAGTTTGTCGATTATTTAAGGCGCATTTGGTAACGCTTTTATTCCCAATAACAATTTCTGATTAGAAATTATTCTTTTTTATTTTGTTCTCGGGAATCATTTCTAAGCATTTTAAGCCGTTTGGTAATTGTTCAAAATTTCAATTCCTGGAATAGAATTGCATTTGGTACCATCCTTAAAAGTTCTACTTCAAATCATTTTTTAAAAAAATTTTAAACAATTTTATTATTTTTTTTCATTTTTTTCTTTCTTTCTCATCTTCTTCTTCTTCAAGGTGGTCGATCGCTGGCCTTAGGATGACCGGCGATCGGCTAGACGAGGGTCGGCGACCTCATCGGAGCATCGCTGGCCCTTGGCGAGGCCGTGCCTTGTCAGCTGAGCCTCTCCGGCAACTAGGCGAGGTTCGGTTGAGCTCGCTTGGTTGCTAGCAAGGCTTGACCTTGTAGTGGCTTGGCGAGGTTGAGTCCCGTCGGTGGCTGGGCGAGCACAGCCTTGCTAAATCTAGGCAAAGTTGAGCCTCGCTGGTGGCTGGGGGAGGCCTCGACGAGGCCCGCTTGGCCACTAACGAGCTCATGGGACCTCGCCTTGGCTTAACGAGCCTCCGACGAGCTCGCCAGACTGATCGCCAGCAACAGTGGTCAGTGGACGGCGGTGGACAGCAACGGTAGCAATAGCAGCAGTTGACGAAGAAGAAAGAGGGAAGATTAACAAGAAAAAAAGAAAAGAAAAAAGAGAAAATATGTGCTTGATTCTAGAATTGTTCCTGGAAACAAAGAATCAATTTTTTTTTTACTTCTCGATTTTGTTTCAAAACTACTTTCGGGAATAAAAAAAATAAAAATTTGTTTTCAGGAACAAAAATTTTACCAAATGAATTTATGTTCTAAATCTATTCCGGGGACAAAAGAACATAAATTATCACTATTTGACAAGTTGCCAAATAGACCTTTAAGTTGTCTAGACAAATGATAAATATTGGTTTAGACTCTTTTGAGGATCAAGAAGTGTAGCAAGAAAGGATGAGGTCCTGGATTTTTACTTGCTTGGGAGGCAAAATACCTAGAGGAAATGAATGAAGCTTCCATTATTTGAATGAATAATGGAAATCGAAAGGGTTTCTCGTTATCTGGAAAATATATGTGAATGAGTTAGTAATTTATTTAAATAAATAAAAAATATTAATGAAAGAAAAAAGGAAAATTCCAATGCACCTCATCATCAAAGCTATAAGCCGTTAAGCAAATTATCACCATTAAATGCTATCACAATCTATTTTCTTTTTATTTATTTATTAAAATTAGTTGGTGGAGAATACACACCTTCCGCATAATGCCACGGAAATAATAATCGGACGAGTGAAGGAGCACAGGAGCATTGCTATGCTGGTTAGTTTTCTTTTCGTTCTTATTAACAGAAAAGTGCAAAGTCAAGTCAAGAAGCACCAGCACAGGATGGTTCCACGCGCCTTCTGCGAGCTGCTGTGGAAATTACGCGTGCATTGATTGCCCTGTGGAAGGGGGATGTGAGGGGTTCAAATCCCCACCTTCTCAGGAGGGGATGGGGGTAGGGACGCGTAAGTTTCGAGAGTGGGTTGCGGCCCGCGCACGCAAGGCGGCGCACAAGTCTGCATGAAAGTGAGTGTAGAATAGGAATAGAGTAGGACTAAAAAAAAAAAATTAGATGGTGGAGAATTGATTGTTGGTTTTCATTTCTATTTCCTTTATTAGTAGAAAAAGCAAGTTAAGCAGAGGATAGTCCCCAGTACCTTCTGCAAAGTGTAGTGGAAATTACGTGGGCAATGATTGCCCTTCGGTTTTCTTTTCTATTTCTCTTATCGATAGAAAAGGCAAGACAAGACAAGTCAAAGTCTTGCTCGCTTTGGAAAAAAAAAGTATAAAAAAATTATCATTGATAATTGAAATATTTTTTACTAATTAATTATTTCAAATGATATAATTTTATGAATATAATTCAAATGATAATGCAATTGGATCCTTAATGTGAGTAAAAATATTTTAATTGCATAAGATTAAGGAATGTCAAACTGAGAGTGCAACAAAAATTAAAAAAGATGAATGAAAAAACGAAAGATAAATTCTCTCCAAACAGATCTAGGGTATCTATATGGCAATTTAGGATGCGTTTGACAACTTGTCAAATAATAATAATTTATATTCTTTTATTTTTTAGAGTAGATTTGTAACATGGATTTCTTTGGTAAAATTTTTATTCCTATGAACAAATTTTTTTTTTTTTTTTTGGTTACGGAAGTAGATTTGGAAAAGAATCGAAGTTAAAAAAAAAAAAGTTGATTTTTGTTTCGGAGAATAATTCCAAAATTAAGCTAATCCATTTTTTCTCTTTTCTCTTCTTTCTTCTTGTTCTTCTTCCTTCTCTCTTTTTCTTCAACCGCCACTATAGGAGGCTCGTCCAGCCACTGGCATGGTGGGCCTCACCTAGCCATCAGCGAGGCTCAGCCGATGAGGCATGATCTCACCGAGGGTCGGCGACACTCTAGCGAGGTCCCTGGTTATCCCAAGGCGGGCAATTGGCAACCATTGAAGAAGAAGAAAAGAAATAAAAGAAAAGAAGAAATAAGAAAAATTATTAAAAATTAAAAGAAAATTACTTGGATTATGAATTTTCATAAGGGCACCAAACGCAATTCTATCCCAAGAATAAAAATTTTGGACAATTATCAAACACCTTAAAATACTTAAAAATTGTTTATGGGAAAAAAAAAAAAAATCATTTCTGATAAAAAATTGTTCTCGAAAACTGAATGGTTACTAAATGTGCCCTTAACGTTTTTTTGTAGTATTTCCCCCATTCTTTAATCATGATTGATATTCGGCAAGGATTTCTAGGCTCAACTTGCCCATTGATCTTCTACTATTTGAAATCGGATCATGCAAAGTGTTGATGAGGTCAGTGATGGATTTTCACTCACATTAAGGTAAAGACAAATTAGCACCTTATTAGAAAAAAAAATGTTTGCATATTTGAAGACCACGCCCTTTGAAATGCACCTACATTATATATTAGGATATTGGATTCCTATGCATCCCATGAGAACGAAAGACACGATTTGTCAACAACCTAAACACGCCACAAAACGAGAAAATATTATAAATGAATTTCGAGCCTTATCTTGTGATATATGTATCTCTCGTCTCATTGGGTGTTCAAGATTCCATCCTTATCTTTGGTCCATCTTACACGGCTCACTCTAGTCCACCAGTCTGTGTAGCTCATATCAAAGTGAGTAGATTTTTTTGAGTTTCTTTGATAACTACAGGTGATATGGCAACTTCGAGGAATTAACGTTTGGCCCTTCATGGAGCACCTTAATAACTAATAACATCAGTCGGATGTTTCTTTGGAGCTTTTAGTGTGCATTTGCTCCACAGAAAAAAGAATTCAAAAAATAGTTTTTAAAAATAATCATTTATATTACTTATTAAAATTAATAAATAAATAAAAATCTTCATCGTCCACACAAATATTTAAATATAAATTATCATCGATAATTCAAATATTTTTAATTTACTTGTATTACTTAAAATAATTAATTAATAAGAAATATTTTATTGTGTCATTTAAAATATTTTCTTTAAAATATTACTTATATTATTTAAAATAATTATTTAATAAAAACATTTTTATTTTGAATGATAATTTATATTTAAATATTTCATTTATTCATAGCGGGGAAGACTTTGCCTTGCATTGCCTTGCTTTTTCTATCAACAAGAGAAATAGAAAAGAAAACCAAAGGATAAGCATTGCCCGCATAATTTCCGCAGCATTTCAAAGAAGGTGCCAGGGACCATCCTATACTTCTTACTTGCTTTTTCCACTAATAAAGAAATAGAAATGAAAATCAACGATCAATTCTCACCGACTAATTTCCACGGGGCAATCAATGCACGCGTAATTTCCACAGCAATTTGTAGGAGCCTGGAGGTGCGTGGAACCATCCTACGCTGGTGCTTCTTGACTTGACTTTGCTTTTATTCTCTCTCTCTCTCTCTCTCTCTCTCTCTCTCTCTCTCTTTTTTTCTGTTAATAAGAGAAATGGTAAAGAAAACCCACCAGCATAGCAATGCTCCCATGCTCCCGGTGCTAATATAAACGAGTCAATCACACAAACATCACTCATTCGTTTATTATTTCCGCGGCGTTATGCAGAATGTGCCTATTCTCCTCCAACTAATTTTAACAAATAAATAAAAAAGTAGATTGCGATAGCATTTAATGATGATGATATGTCTATTGGCATATAGTTTTGAAGAAGAGACCTATTTTATTAGAAAATCAAAAGACAACCATCAAATTTATATAAAGAGCCACCTTGTTACTACTGTTTAATATCCATTGAAGATTAGATGTGGAAATTTTACTAAAGACAGGAATCAGGTGAGACTCTATATTCCACGTCGAATGGAGTTACAAGCATATTAGCACATTTAATATAGTAACAATTTTGGAGAATGTACAGTGTATGGATATTAGATTATCAACGCAATTAAAAAAATTAATAGTAAAAACGGGAAGATTTGTTTGTCCTTGTTTGGGCAAGTTGGATGATTATGCCGCTTTTGTTTGAATAATCAATAACTAATAGAGTTACTAAATTATGTTAAATCCATCTCATGATGTAAACGAGATGATTCTGGTCAACCCTTCTTTTTCCCTTTTCATGGACTCGCACGGTACTGTAGTTGGCCCCTACCGAGTGGGTGGAATCTCAGGCCCATATTTTGGATTACATGTTAATGGTATACCACGTTTGCACAAACCTTTAATAATCCGAATGTTGTGATTGACATCCCACGATAACATGCAAACAATGAAATCCATAGATCTTAAGCTTCAAGCAAGTGCATGGAGCAAGTGCATGGGAAGCTTTGATTGAAATTTGAGATCCAACACACTTGATTGGACTTGCATTTTTAATCAATAATAAAATATAGAAAAGAAAATTAACGAGCAATACTTGTTATAGATCTCTGTCAATAGTGATTGGATACTATGAACTGACTATACTACAATGTCATGACCTTGACCAATTACACTGTCATAAATATATTATCTTAACCAAATGGTTGCTGTTTGTTTCTTAAGTAGGATAAATTTTTTAAAGATGTTTAATACACTACCTCAAACAAAATAAGACATGTTAATGTGGTGGATACTGTAGTTCATGGGGACGGCAGTGTACTGGTTACACGTTTTGTTATGAAAGAAATAAACAAGAAAATGCATGTAATAATGATGATTACATAGTGAAAGGTAAAACGAAATATATTTTAGGAAGGATATTGGATGCGATTTTTTCGTAGATTTGATCGCCCATACAATCAAACCTTGGTTCCCAAAAATGGAGGGCTTTTGCTATGGAAAGAAACTTGCCTTTGAAGATGATTGCCAATCAATCAAAATATCTTACTAGAATTGAGTCTTCTACTTAGATAATCTTTGAGATAGACAATCAATATTTCCTTAAAAGACAACCATACCAAATCACAAATTGTTAAAAATGAGATAAAATGTCTCAAATAATAATCTTGTAAATCAAGACAAGAGTTTCGTGCCTACACTCAACTTTTGTAGGACTCTACTGATATCCAATCCGTTGCCTTGTTAATATCCAGCCTTCGCCTTGCTGACATCAATACAGTTCACTTGCTGATATCCACGCAGTTTACTTGCTAATATCCACGCAGATAAAAACTCTCCATTCTTTATTAGACAATTAAGAATCCTTTCAGCGTGGATATTAACTGACACACTTTTTTTTTTTTACGATTACCAAGAACGATATAAATATGGATAGTTTTGTTAACATATATTTATGTGGAGGTTTTGTCAACACTTTAAAATGGTTATGACATTTCTTTGATAATTTGGAATAGGTAATGGTGTGGCTTCTTGGACTTATTGTTGTTTTTTCTTATACTCGAAAATATTTGTAGGGTCTCATCATGGTTATTTGATCTAATGGTCTTGTCTCCCGTGTCAAATTTAGTGCGAGTCAAAGGGTGATCATAATAGCATCGGCGAATCATAAAATACCGAGTTTATGTGTTAAACTCAAGTACTCACTGCTTACACTGGTTATCATAATGAAGTCAAAATGCTGATCTTTGACCTCAAACTTCTCCTGGCTATTAGATAAAGATGGTGCATGGTCATTTTTCACATTTCAAGTGATATTCTACTAATTGTGATAATACTCTGTCCATGTGAATTTGTAGCACAAAAGCACATTTGAACTCGAATATATATCCAAAGATGAAAAGTGCCCTGTAAGATATACATTGATGGACATGTGCTTACTAGCCGTTGCTTGATTCGTCAATCTTTATCTTTAAAATAAGTCAATATGATATTCTCCCATGCTGGTGATGTGCCAAGGGTCTTCCTTTGATTTTATTGCAAGGTTCAATTACATTGCTAAAGATTTCAAGTATGGCACATACTTGATCTGATTGCGAGAATTAAACATTATCGGATATGCGGTTTCATATTGCAACATCATCAGGGATGCCCATCAGTGAACTAACTGTGAAGAATATTTTCGTTCTGCTCTATCTCAGTTTTGCCGACTATACCAGCAGCAAGATGAGGTGCCGGCCTGCTTTATTTGTGGAACACTGGAAAATCTTTGGGTTTGTCTGATATGTGGTTTTGGAAGATGTGGAAGGTGTATGATGTGCTAGAATCTTCGCTCTCTCTATATTTTAGTGTTTTGGTCGGCTGTATTGTTTCAGCTTTTCCTTTTTGGATTTGTGGATGCAATAAGCACGCAATCAGCCATTGGAAAAATACAAAATATTGCTATTCTCTAGATTTTAGAACAAAGCAAATTTGGGACTATGTTGGGGACACTTACGTTCCTCAACTTAATGAATCAAAAGTTGACGGAAAACTTGGGGAGATGAATTCATACTGTGAATCACTTGAAGGAAATTGTGGCAGTTGCGGTTGTAGCGAGGATTTCAAAATTAGTGGGGTGCTCTTCAGCAGCAAAATTGAAGCAATAGCTTCATGCGCCCTCTTATTTGTATGCTGTGAACATTTTTGTTATCCAATTCTTTTTTCCATGCAAAGATTTTGAGTTTGGACTCAGTTAAGTGAGATGTTTGAAGTTTGCAGGTGCGTAATGCTTTTACCAGTGCTGACAGGTGACAATGAAAGATTTTGTTTCTGGTTTTGTGCTTCATATGTTCATTTTGTTGGCCAAACGTCACATGTCCATTACTGGGCCTGCAAACTGTATATTACCTCCATTATAATTATCAGACTTACCTCGTTTATTCTGACACTGTAGATATACTTTTTCATAGATGCATGCCGACTATATACATCTAGCTTCGACTCAGCTGGAAGCGCAAAGAAAATAAAGCACGCGGATACCTATCTTAGTTCTCCCTGCTTAACATAGTCTTGTACATTGTCCAATGTGCTATTTGACTGATCAGCCACGGTTGTAAGCATTACTCCGGAAAGCTCTCTCTCAATGGTTCTAAGCACCACATATTTTAGGAGAAAACCATAATAGAACACTAGTTTAGTTACTCCCGATTCAAAATGTTTCTCCATTTTCTGTTTTCTTATTTTTAAGTGACCTCATTGTACTCTTGGAACTTCTATGGGAATGGCAGAATTGTTGCTAAGAGAAGGAAAGTAATTACGTTTATACCTCTCCATTTCTTCAACGAGTGGGTCCAAGATCACGAGGGGTTGGCACCTTCAACACATATTCACTTCTCCAATATCATAAATGATTTTTCCTAAAAACAAGTACATAGTGTGACACGAAGGAGCACTGTCATCACCAAAGTGCCAGTTTCAATGCATCTCTCACAATTGTCACATGTCTTTATCAAAATCTTGTTAATTGAAAGTGATAAATCAAACGGTTCAGCAAACATAGATGAACAATAACCACTAAACTACAGCATATGCAACAACAGGACACACCAATTCATATATAACTTGTAAATTTCGGGTACTCACTGCTTCATAAGCATTCCATCGATTTTTATGCAAGTTCAAAAAGAACAATAAACTCTTTCCACGATTAGAGACAAAGCAATGACATTGACACTTCCAAGGAAGAAGTAAATCCTCATTTACTAATTCTGAGCAAGCTATTAACTAGTTTCATTCCACGATTGTCATACCCAAAAGCTTATCGACTAAAGACGGAGAATAAATATAATTTGCTCACTTCATATTGATTGTCGACCATGATTTCCCTCGACAGCATGCGTGAAGTAGAATATGTCATGCACAGAGAATAAAGCAGGAAGTAGACAATACAAACAAAATATCATTTTAGTGGGTGTTCTCAGATTTAGCACCTGCTTCTGGACAATGAAATTGACGAAGGTGGAGTAATCAATAACCGAAGGACAAGACAGGAATGGCGAAGCAGGTAACGTGCGATGATTTTGTGACAAAGTATCGACCCCATGATGACTAGAATTTGAACCACTTAGCTTTCCCATGATTCGGTTTAAGAAGACGCGCAAAATCCTGAACATAAAAAACAAAGGAGTGAAGGAAATCTGAATATACAGTCAACTCTAAAAATCAGTTGGACCAGAAACAAGCCGGTGGTATGAGGCGATCCGATTTTAACAAAACGCAGTGGATATAGCTCTATTGGTACATCAATCCATATCGGTAACACATGGCAGTATGGCAAGGTAGGTTTACCACAGCAATTACAATGGCAACGATGGACTGCAAGGCATGGACAGAAGCAAAGCTCGGCGGTTGAGGAAATTGTGAGGCAACTCAGCAGCAACGATAAGGCTAGCAAGTAGCCATAACATTGCTCCAGTTAGTGACCGAAACATGTGTCGGCCAAAGTTAGTGATCTGAATTGGCGTGATCGCGATTCATGCTCAGCGATGTCATCTGAATTCTGTTCAACAGGGTGTACTATAATCATCACCAAAGATCACGCGTGTGCCAGTGACTCCAAGCCTTCTCGTCTCGCCAACCACCACCAATCACCAAAAGATCACAGGAACCACCGAGGAAACAAACGGAGAGTCAGTTTCATCCTTGGCAACTATTGGTGTATACTCGTAATCATGTCTAAAGATTAAAAAATCAAAAAATATCAAGTGAACATCACTAATGTGCTTTCAAATCGGACGATTACTGGAATCAATTCACACCAAGGTCTCAGACACATTTCATCGAACAGATTATGGTGAATCGGTTGTGGAACAGATCAAAGCCATTTCGAACCCAAATTTGTGACTAGACTCAACCTAAATCAGTACATGATGTTCGAAGTCAAAAGAAAAAAAAAGTCAGCTATGATCAATTTCATCATAATAAGAGAATCGGACTCTCGGCCTCTTACTTGTGACGACAGAACAGGAGATGCTACCCGGTTAATCAAGTGGACTGAGGCCGCGGTTTGGCGTACGAATCACTGAAAGAAGCTATAGAACGTGTCGATGATCGAGACCTGAACAGGTGGAGAAGCTTCGAGCGGAACGACAACATTTCGAAGCTCTCGGCCGCGGAAGGGAAACGAAGGAGATGAGTCGCGGCATTGAAGAGGCCGTTGACGCGGGCGACCGCCACTGGGATCAATTCAGAACGCTTGAAATCGCCAACTGAATCGAACGGAATCGCTTTTTTGAGATGAATTTTCCTTGCTCCATTTTTTTTTTTTTTTTTTTTTTTTTTTTTTTGGGGGTTCTGGAAGGGTGCTCTCGATGAAATGAACAAACGTGATCCTCCTGAGATTGATGGTCGACGGCGCGACCAGCGAAGGAGTTGGAACATGTAATGATTGGGCGGTGGTAAAATAGCTTTGTTTTTTTTTTTTTTAAACTAGAGTTTTGTGCTCCCACACAGTTATCACGAAAATTGATTAGACCATTGGGCGTCATATGTTCTATTGTAGATAGCGAGGATTTTAACTAATGGAAGCGTGCCATGTGGCATGTGAATTTCAGTTGAAGAGAGATTCGGGTTAGGGTCGGCCTGCCTGAGTTCTATCATGCTGGACCTAATGGCCCAAGTCAATGCCGGTCATAATTCATTTAAGTTTGGCCGGTCGGTCATGAGAGGGAAGGTCGGAATAACATTTGAGAAGATGAGAAAAAAAGTGAGGATGGTAATGTGAAGAGGAAGAGTTCACATAGTTTGAACTTTTAGATGGTGTTACAAATTGAGGTAAAAAGGGTGAAAGTAGTTGGAAGATGATAGAGAAACTATAACACCCAATGCAAATATCTGAATTGTGATTATAAATGACTTATGACACATCATTAAAGGCACAAGGAAAAGTCATTTTATGTCGTGTGAGAATTAATCGAATAGATAATATGCCTGCTTTTCACCATACTTTGGAGGGAAATGACCAAGTTTGAGTTAATGTTGGTTAGAGGACGTGGCAAGAAGATGAAGTAGGTAGTTATTGGGAATTTTTTTTGAAGAAGTTTCAAAGAAGTGGCGAGACAGGACGACCTCTCTCTTATTTGGTTCCTTTGTTAATGTATGTTTCATCTGTGATTTTGTTTCCCTTTTGATGTTTTAGTGCTATTGCCTTAGAGGTTTAACTTTATCGGCAGAAAGTTAATGTTCAAAACTCCACGGTCATTGTTCGAGTTCAAAGTGCAATTTTGCACACTAGAAAAATTTGCAAATAATTCTGTGATGGTTTGGGACTAAAATTTAATTGCAACATTAAAAATTTACTAATTCCAATAACAGTTCAGTGGTTGTTCATGATGCGTAGTGTTGAAATTTCCAACTTCGAGAACATAGAAAATAAAAGGAAAAGAATATGCTCTTGGTCGACATAACCCTTATTCGAGCTTCACAGATTAAGCGATGTGGGTTTAGATGCCTTTTGAGTTCCTTAATATGCATACAACGTAGAGAATAATTATGCAGCATTTTAAAGTATACTCATCTTGTTCATCTTCATTCGAGTCATGTGGGCTAATCTTCCTAGATAAGCATAGTTATGGATTGTACTTGATGCAACTTCTAGACGAGTTTAGTCAATTTAAAGCTGTCTGGAGAACTTAGTCCTCCCATCTGATTTGACATGAATGAAGCACACATACGGTTTCTTCACATGTGCAGGATAATTTTGTCACTAAAGTCGAAGAATGAAAAAAATACTAAATGTGGATAAACGGGTACATTTTCTGAACCTCAAAACTTTATTCCTTCATATGGTTTTCATAATATTGCCAACCGCGTGTATGTGTATGTAACGTGTGTTGACAGCAATATGTTCCTTGTCATCTTTAACGGATCAAAGAATTTAAGGTGTTTATTGGATACCAGAAAACATTCGGTAAGATGACTGATAAAGATGGCGTCAAAGGAGGACCCTATTACCCGTGTGCTTGGAGTAATCATTTCCAACCAGAAAGAGCACGAAGCCCAGCCGAAGACGGAAATAAGCAGGTGTCACTTCGTGTGCATATGCTTGACAAGTAAACAAGAATGGCATGAATGTAGTTAATTGTTTTTTCATTTTATTGACATTCGTCGTAAGTAGGAAGGAAAAGTACTGTTAGCAGCATCTGCGGACGCAAGGGGGGCCCGAGGGTGGTATTTCACTGCCCAGCGTTCTGCAGAACCTCTATACTTGGAGGGGTTGTGGATGGTGCAACTCCCTGACTTTCCCCAGTCCTCCTCTTCAATTGAGTTTCGGTGTCCGGCACTTATTGACATTGTAAATGCATATACTCGGCCAGATGCTGAAAATTAAAGAAAGACCACTCTCAATTTAGTTGTTACAGTTCCGCCAATAAAACTAAAGCATTCTTGAAAGCAGTACCTAAAAACTTATTGTAGAAACTTTTTTTCCCCAAAATTTAAAAAGTCTAGCTCTCAACTTCAGTTCTTCTATATGTTGTTCTACTATGGTAATATATTTATAATTTTTGTCTTTGGAACAAAATAACAAGTTTATATACCAACAGTAGTTTTAAATGGAATTTCGATTATATCAATTGCCCTCAGTTTTGTGATTGTGGCATTGCCATTTCTTTATTCGTGATTAAAGACTTTTGATCCATATAATGTTAAACTCTGACTTATTATACCTCACAAAAGTGCTCGCTTTGCCAAGTTGCCTCCCAATGGCATTGGCAATCTCCTTCTATTGTTCTTTTCTTGGAGTGTTTGAATTAACAAATTGGCTTTTGTAGAAATTGCTATAAAACCGATTTATTTAATGACTGTCTAAAAATATATGAACGATTTTGTAAAAGGTTAAAATAATTAATGTTTGGCATACTGGGATTACTTTTTTGAGAGGTCGTTTGATACCATCTCCAAAACTACGACAGCTTTTAAGTGGCTCTTACTCCCTTCTAAACTCCCAGGTCAAAAGCATCTTCTCATAAGGGGGAAAACCCTGTATCGTTCCTATTTGTAAGGGGAACTAATTCCAAATTTTGTGGAAATGTTCGGAGAAAACGTGCCCACTAGGTTCACTTTGCTATTGATTCTGCAAACTCAGCCGTTCAGAAGAATGTGCCTTTTAAGGTGTGACATCCAAACTTGCCGAGGGTTGAACCCGCTGTATACGAATCAAATCAGAGACTCTTAGATTGCACATCCTACTTCCGCATTTGTTTGAAGTGCAAGCACTTTGCAATGACAATATAGGCTGACGTGCTGAGCAAAAGTACTCTTTGGTGGCTGAGAGCGTAGTAAGGGAAGGGTGATAGGAATATAGATGAAATCAAAAGAGGCTCGTTGTCATGCTCCTACCTGCTCTGTGTCCATTTGCAAATGGAAAAATCAAGTCTGTTAACTGTAAAAGCTGAAGAAATAACCGACTTGTGTCCCCAACGATAGAGTGTTTAACAATTTGCAGTTAAAGACTATCATCCTCAAAAAGATGGACTTTGATTCCCAAAGATTGCAGTCCGATAAGCAAGATATAAGGATTGATACATAGAATAACTTTTTATGGGATTGATAATCATATAAAGCAGCAAATATTTTAGTCATTTGCTTCAAGCTCAAGCTTCCTTCTTGCATATGTGCTCTTCCAAAAGCACACACTAGAATCAAAGGTAAAAATTTATTGGTGGCATACTCAATCAAACAGGTGATTTTCTCACCTACTACGGATCCCATACTACCCCCATAAACTAAAAATCCATAACTCCAATTACTAAGGGAATACCATTTAGTCGACCTGTGCCTATTTGAACAGCATCGATTAATCCTATCTTTCTTTGATAAGACCATGGTGAAGTATTTACTTTCATCCAAGGTTTGAGTGCCGCTGCACTCAAATCGCGTTCATAATAGGATCACAGGAAGAAGATGATTTTTTTTTTTTTTTTTTGGGTGGTGAAAGAGCAAGAAAAGAGAACCTGCTAAGTGCTAACAAATGCTACTTCAGCAAATTAAAAAGAATAAATAAAATACATAAGAAAAGTACTTTCAGCATCACGCAGAAGGAACAAGAAAAGAAGCCACCTGCGAAAACTAAACCCTGTTTGATCCTTTAGCTTGCTAACTAAAATCAGATAAACTTGTCTCCAACTCGAATATACTAACGCTTTCTACGCAACAGCCTAATCTAATGTTCTTATTTTTCACTTTCAGTCAGCCTAAATGAATATAATAAAAGAATTATCACCGCTGGACTTGAGCAGAAGTCGATTAGGATGCTAATTGTACCACTTAAGACAGACTGCCAAATTATGTCCAGAGGAAGACCCCGAGGCTGTAAAATCTAGAAGTCAATGAGGATGCTAATTGTACCACTTTAAGACAAATTGTGCCAAACTATGTCCGGAGGAAGACCCCTGAGACTATAAAAAATACCCTCTGCAGTACTCCTCAAAACTTAAATCAAGTGTGGCGAAGGAAAGCCAGCTCAGCATTTAATGCTCAAAGTTCCACAAGGAGAGATATGGCCTGCACTACCTTTGCCGTTGATCTGAATCGATTGCGCCAGAGGTTGTGCTTGGCCCAACACCATTTTCAACAGGAGGAGAACCACCCCACTCTCCTTCAGATTCCAATGGCTCAAGCACATAGACGCTGCCGTTGGTAAGCCCCAATGCAAATTGGTTAGGTTTAGATGGATGTGCTGCAATGACTAGCGGGTAGACTCTCAAGCTGTCAAATACATTAGTAAGAAATGAATAACTTGTGAGACTATTGGAACTTCGCGAATGAGACTTGCCATTTCCATAAATGAATGAGGTTAACTAAGCAGTAATAACCAACTTAACTAGGGTCTGGAGGGATATAAGCAGTAGAATTTATACATCTCAATCTGAGTGCAGAAGCAGTAAGAACAATGCTTCCGTCTTTAAAGCTCCCATATATTGATTGGCCATTGCATATATGTAGCATTTATGATTGGGCCGCTAGCTTCTCGAGGAACCTACTAGTTGCAATGAACAACCAACTAGTCTTGGCCGCTCCGGCTGGCCTCCAAGCCAAAACCCGGTCAGTTGGTGATTCAACCTGGCCGAAACTCTCTCGGGCCTCATTTCTTTGATCAACGCGATCTCTTTCTTTGCAAGACTTGGCCTCCTGTCATGATCAAATTCATTTCTCTCTTCATATTTCCCCTCTGCATCACCGGCCGCTGCCCTCCTGTCTCTACTCAACCACCAAAAACTCGACCTTCTCCTTGAGATACATAGCATAGAACCTCACAAAACCCGAATGGTCCCCTGAATTTGAGTGCGCCTCGTCCTGGAACTGCTACATGTTGAGCAGTCACATACTGTGGCAAGAACTGAAGATGATCTCATCTTCGAAACTGGGATGCCCGTCGACCACTATCCGGTGCACAAGCAGGAGGGCCTTGAGGGCCACCATCCAATCGCGCGTCTTGCTTAGCTGCCTTGAGATCAAGGCAATACAGGTGTCGAGGTATGCTTTGGAGTGCACGGCGAAGGCGAGGATCTCCCTGACGTGCCTCTTAGCCGTAGGGTCCTCGTCATGGCTGATGGCCTTCACCACCGGGATCTCAAGCTGCACCGCCAAGTTGTTTGAGACCTTGTCTATGCCGATGCTCGTCTAGTTCTTGACGGCCCCAATCGCCTTTCGGATATTACTAGGCGCCATCTAACACGAAGTCAACTACCTGATCGAAGCGCGGCTTTGCTCAAATTTCTCAAGAACAAACTATCAAAAAGCTTGAAGAAAATGGAGGACTAGAGATGCGGAATGATGGTGGAAGAGATCTGAGGATTAAGATGAGGTTGAAGACATGGAATTTCAAGGTCTATATGTCAAAGGTCGAAGGGAGATAACGGGTTTGGTGTGGAAGTTCAAAAGGAGGGAACCGCGTCATTAATGGGTTTGTAGCACCAAAGGGATGGGGAAAGGAGAAAGCCATGCTGTATACCCCTCTACCATGATCCTAAACCTTCAGCCACCCTAAAAGCCATTGTTAGTCTCCCTCTCTACCCTCCAACCCTACCTCCTCCCGCGCTACCATTGGCTTCACTCCCCACTCTTCCTCTTCGTCGGCGTCCTCTACTCCTTCATTCTCCAATGGATTCAGCTCCACACCGACAACTTTGGCGTCGACGCTCTTTGATATGCCGTCGTCGGCCTCATCTGGAGGATTGTCACCCTTTGGAATGGCTCAGCCTGCCGCGATCTCCAATCCGTCGCCGTTCGCATCGAGTTCCCCTTTGCCATTGCTTGCCTCGTTGGAGAGCTCTGCTGCTTCTCTGTTCGGTACGCCTGTGCCTTCTTTTAGTGCGAGCGCAGGTTCGTCCTTGTTTGGAACGCGTGCACCCGCGCCTCAAGCACGGTCGAGGCTGGCCGGCTCGTGCCTGTGCTTCGAGCTTGGCCAAGCTTCGGTGGACGAATTCACCGCAGAGGGAAGCAAGGTCGTCAAAGATGGCGGTGATAGCGGTGGACAGGAGGAAGGGGCTATAGGTGAGGTGGAGAGGTGGGTGGGAGAGAAGGAAAAAAAAGGGAAAAATAAAAAAAATAAATATTTATTTAAAAATTTGATTTTCTTTTTTTAAATATGAGAGAAAGCATTTTCCAATGAGGTTCAACAAAAAACGTTTTCAATCATATATGAGAACTAATCGTATTTTTAAAAAGTATTTTTCAAACAAATATTTTCTTTAATCATTAAGTTTTCAATGGAATAAATGCATTCGAAGTTTTTCCACAAAATCCAAATAACTGATTAATGAAATACATCAATGGGACAGTGTTTATGCTACAGATATCTAAAATATATTGGTCCATTTAATCCAATTTTTTTCATGGTGCCCCAGATATCGTCTCCACCTCATTCATTCTTACAAGTGTACTCCTAAAATATCTTCGCATGCATTCTACAGTCCACTTTTCACCCCAATTAATGACTTTGAGACATGTAAATTAATCGTCAATGCCGTTTAACCCACATGTTTTCTCCCAATCCTAACATCAAAACATAGACACACTTACTGCGTAGGGGCTAGCTTTTTCAAGGCACAGAAAGAACTTGGGTTCTCCTTTATGTATTACCCAAGCTTCAAGTTAATTGCGAACGTAAATTTATCGAATATTTTGTCTCCCGCCTTTGCCTCCTATAATGGCCTCTCCCCCGCTGTCTTCCTCTTGAGAGTCCATGTATTTCCTTTCCTGTTCTCCGCCCATATCTTTTGGGCTGACAAAATTCCACTTCCACTTTCCTCTTGTCTACCATGCTCAGGTCGTGAATTTCTTTCTTTCTTCACCATTTTCTTGGGAAAAGTATCCAAAAAAATCCTAAACCTATTTCATTTGCACCAATTTAGTCTTAAACTTTTTAATTGAATCAATTTAGTCTTAAACCTTTTCACATTGGTACAAAATTCATTCCATCCGGCTAAATTTGGTGTGGATGCTAGCCGGTGGTCGAACAGTGACGTGGCAATTTTTAATAATGTTTTTATTTTTAATCTTTTATTTTTTTCCTTTTCTTTTTTTTTTTTTTTTTTTTCCTTTTTTTTCCTTTTTCCTTTTTCTTTTCTCTCTTCTTCCTCCTTGAACTATACTCGCGATGGTCGGCGAGCCTCCCGTGAGGCTCGCCAGCCACTGGGCAAGGGCCGCGAAGGCCTAGCCAGTTGCCGGTGAGGGTCACACCCTCACCTGACCTCGCCCAAGGTTGTAGGCGAGGCCATGGCGACCTTTGCCCAAGCCCTAGTGATGGACGCCATGGCCTACCAACCGTAGGCGAGGCTAGCCTTACCCAGACCTGGGCGAAGCCACCTCACTTGCAGCCCTGGGCAAGGTCGAGTGAGGGCCGCAACCCTCGTTGGTGGCCTGCGAGGGCTTTGTGGCCCTTGCCCAATGGTTGGCGAGCCTCACTGGCCACCGTGAGTATAGTTCAAGGAGGAAGAAGAGAGAAAAGAAAAGGAAAAAGGGGAAAAAAAGAAGAAGGCAAAATTAATAAAAAAATTCAAGAAAAAATTAAAATTACCACGTTAGCGTTCGATCACCAGCCGATCAAAATTAGCCGGATGGACTAAATTAGTACCAATGTGAAAAGATTTAGGGTTGAATTGGTTTAATTGAAAAGTTTAGAACTGAACTAATATCAATACAATAGTTTATGACTTTTTTTTGCTACTTTTCCCCTATTTTCTTCCTTTTTCTTTTTCTATTTTTTTTTTATCCTTTCAAATAGTGTTCAATTACTTGCAAATTTGACTAAGAAAAATTAACTTGCCTACTTTAAGCGTGATGCGCATCTTTAATAATGGAAAGAATTGGCCAGTTAATTCTCCCATAAAATTATTCAGAATATATTCCTTAATAAGGAATATTTGCTCCTTCATTCGTGCTAAATTCCTTATACTGCATATTTGATGTCTGGTCGAACAAAGGAAATAGACGGGTTAGGCCGAATTTCTCATTCTTACGGGCTTAGTCTAATAAACTCAATTAAGCTCATAATCTCCTTACACCAGTCCAATCAAAGTGTAATCATATGTGGGCTTAATATTTAATGAATGAAAAAAGTTTCTAATATGTATATGCAGTTTAGCTACTATCTTTTTAGGGACCGGGACCGATCCTCAATTTTTATTTTTATTTTGCAATAAATAATTAACTAGATCATCAAAATTTAGGTGTCAGCATCCCTTGCTAACTATATTTCCCTCACAGCTGCTAGTTTGGCTTAGAAATTTTGTTCCCTGTTGAAGCATATGATAAAATGAGACAAGTTTATAGACATGTTCACAGTCGCGAACTTTTCTTGGCTTTTGATGTGAGTGAGATCGGACCGAGACACCAGCGGAATTTTGAGTACTCAAGAGTGACCATTCCATTCATTGCTCATGTGGTACAAAATAGACTTAGTTGTCTTGTCAGGTGAGGCATTCTTTTGCTGATGCAGATTAGACTAGTTTAGACCATAATTTCTCAGCGACTGCCACTATCTTTTGCTGATATTTGCTGGCTGGATTTGCTGTTGGGTTTTGGAAATATCCCCTACTTTAATGTTTTCTCCATCGTACTTTTATTTTGTCGAATCAAGTTCTTCAAATTTAACAAAATTTTCTAATAAAATCCCTCTAACACAAAATCCTGCCAAATCCAGCTGGTGTAATCATCAAATGATGTCATTGTGTGACATAGATAAAAAAATCTCTAATTTGGACGTCTACTTTGACTAACAAGTTAGCTAAATTTTATCCATGTCACATTCTAACATTATCTACAGTGGCTAAATTTTTCCATGTGTCTACTTGAGCATCTGCATCATATTGGGGTGTCATTGGAGGGTTACGTCAATTAAATTTGATTGGATCTTAATTAGTAAATTTGTAAAAATAGAAAGACTTGATTAGACAAGTTTAAGATATATGGACGGTTAATACCCTGAAAAACCTCAAACTGATACACTTGTAATAAATTTACCTCAAATTATTTTTTTGACCATGAAAAATCTCAAACTGGTATACCTGTGACAAATTTACCCCGACTGACTATAAAAAAACCCTAAACCCAGTACATTTATGACAAATTTATCCAAAATTAATTTATTCGACTGCAAAAAACTAAAAAATGGTAAATTTGTGACAAATATACCCTATGCTAAATTGGATTAATACCACAAAAAAATCACAAAAATTGTAAATGGTGACAAACGGAGTGTAAAATCCTAAATTGGTATATCGGTCAACTGTCACATGTCATTTAACTTAATAATTTAATAATAAAATTTAATGAAAACTAATGAAGGTAAATTTGTCACAAGTGTACCGGTTTGAGGTAAATTTGTCAAATGTATATCAGTTTAGAGTTTTTGGTAGTAAAAAAAATAGTTTTTGGTAAATTTGTCACAAGTGTACCAGTTTGGGATTTTTCAAAATATTAACCCTTAAATAAAAATGTGACAATACAAGGATGAAAAGTACATAATTTTTTTTCTTTTTTCTCATTCAGGCTTATGTTAGATCTTTACTCTATTGTGCTTACAAAGTTCTGGATTTTTTTTTTTTAAATGATTATGACATTTCTTTGGTGATTTGGAATATGTCAATGTTGTGGCTTCTTGGACTTGTCTTTTTGTTGTTTCTCATACTCTCACGAGAATATTTGCAATGTCTCATCATGGTTATTAACTTATTAGATCTGATGATGGTCCTGTCACTTCTGCGTCATATTTCTTGTGAGTCAAATGGTGACGAAAGTAATAGCACTGTCCAATGATAAAATATCGAGTTTATGTGTTAAACTTATATACTCACCTTAAACTTCTCCTGGCTCTTAATTAAGATTGTGCATGGTTATATTTTACATTTCAAGTGATAATCTACTTATTGTGATTATGCTCTATCCATGTGAATTTGTAGCAAAAATGTACCTTTGAACTTGAGTATATATATGAAGATGAAAAAAAATGCCCTGTAAGACATACATTGATGGACATGTGCATATTTGCTTGATTCGTCAATCTTTATGTTTAAAATAAGTCAATATGACACTACCCCAGGCTGGTGCCGTGCCAAGGGTCTTCCTTTGATTTTCTCGGAAGGTTCAATTACATTGCTAAAGATTTCAAGTATGACACATACTTGATTGATTGCAAGAATTAACTTTATCGGAAATGTAGTTACGTACTGCAATCATCAGGGGTGCCCATCTTTGAACTGATTGTGAATAAGATTTTGGTTCTTTATCAGGTTTGCCGACTATGCCAGCAGCAAGATGAGGTGCCAGCCTGCTTAATTTGTGGAACAACGGAAAATCTTTGGGTTCGTCTGATATGTGTTTTTGTATGACGTGGAAGGTTATACATCCAGTCATAATGTGCTGGAATTCTCGAGCTAAGCCCGGGACAGCAATCCCGAGACAGTAACCCACATGAGCTAAGTACTAATCTAAACATGCTCGAATTTCTAACTAAATGATGCATTTACTCTAAAAAGGACTAAGTGATGCACTACTTGGCGACAATTATAATATACTCAGATGACAAACTTGATTAGCTCAGAACATGTTACTAATTTTGGGCATTGCTTAGATACTCCAACGTCAAATTCTTCAGTTCCTCTCAGTTTTGGATTCCAGCACTACCCAAATGCTAGCTTCAACCCATTATGCAAATCAAATTCAACAAACAGGCGAGAAGCTTAGCAATGACCCATTCACATCGTCCATGTACAAATTCTATCTCTCCATTTCTTCAATGAGTGGATCCAGGATCACGAGGGGTTTTATTCTTGCGAATCCAAGGAACCTTCCATACATATTCACTTCTCCAATATCATAAATGATTCTTCCTCAAACAAGTAAATACAGTCGACATGAAGGAGCACCATCATCACCGAAGTGCCGGTTCGAAGACGTCTCTCACAATTGTCATGTCTGTTTATCAGATTTTGTCGATTGAAATGATAATTCAAACGGTTCAGCAAACATAGATGAACACTAACCGCTAAACTCCAGCATATGCAACAACAGTACACCACCACTTCATATAACTTATAAATTTTGGGTACTCATTGCTCCATGAGCATTCCGTCGATTCTTATACAAGTTCAAAAAGAAAGATAAACTCTTCCAATATCAGAGACAAAGTGATGACATTGATAATTCCAATGAAGAAGTAAATCCTCATTTACTATTTCCGTGCAAGCTATTGACTGGTTTAATTCATCGATTGTCATGCGCAAAAACTCATCAACTAAAGACAGGAAACAAGTATAACTTGCTCACTTCATATCGATTGTCAACCATCGATTTCCCTCAACAGCACGCAAGAAGTAGAATATGTCATTCACAGAGAATGAGGCAGGAAGCAGATGACAACTAAAATGCGATTTTAGCAGGTGCTCTTAGACTGCTTACCTACTTCCGGACAATGAAATCAACGAAGGTGGAGTAACCAATAACCAAAGGACAAGACAAGAATCATGAAGCAGGTAATGCACGATGATTTTACAACAAAGTATCGACCCTGTGACGACTGGACTACGAACCACTTAGCTTTCCCATGATTTGGTTTGAAGACTCGCAAAATCCTGAACATTAAAACAAAGCAGTGAAGGAAATCTGAACATACAATGGACTTGGTGGTATGAGGCCATCCGATTTCAACGACATGTTATGGATATAGCTCTATTGGCACATCAATCCATAACAGTAACGTATGGCAGTATTTTCTGATGGCAGTGCTGTCGTAAGCAGAGTTCACTTGAATAGCCATTATGGTAAGGTGTGCCACAGCAATTGCAATGGCAAGGATGGTCTGCAAGGAATGGACTGAAGCAAAGCTTGGTGGTTGAGGAGATTGCACAGCGACTCAGTGGCAAGGACGCGGATAGTGACTAGGCATAACATTGCTCCCATTAGTGACCATAACATGTGTCGGCCGCAGTTCATTATCTGAATTGGTGATTAATGCTCAGCGACATCGTCTAGATTCTGTTCAACGGGGCGTGCTACGATCATCACCAAAGACTAATGCATGTGCCAGCGACTCCAAGCCATCTCCTCTTGCCGGCGACCACCACCTATCACCAAAGGATCACAAGAAGCACTGAGAAAACAAGCGGAGAGTCAGTTTCATTCTTGGCAACTACGGCATATACTCGTAATCATGTCTAAAGATTGAAAAAGCAAACAATATCAAATGAACATCACTAATGTGCTTTCAAATCGGACGATTACTGGAATCAATTCACACTAAGGTCTGATACACATTTCATCGAACAGATTATGGTCAATCGGTTGTGGAACAGATCAAAGCCATTTCGAGCTCAAATTTACAACTAGACTCAACCTAAATCAGTACATGATGTTCGAAGTCCAAGAAAAAAAATTGAAATATGATCAATTTCATCATAATAAGAGAATCGGACTCTCGGCCTCTCGCTTGTGACAACAGAACAGGAAATGCTACCCGGTCAATCAAGTGGACTGAGGCCGCGGTTTGGCGCACGAATCACTGAAAGAAGCTATAGAACGTGTCGATGATCGAAACCTGAACAGGTGGAGAAGCTTCGAGCGGAACGACAACATTTCGAAGCTCTCGGCCGCGGAAGGGAAACGAAGGAGATGAGTCGCGGCATTGAAGAGGCTGTTGATGCCGGCGACGGCCACTGGGATCGATTCAGAACGCTTGAAATCGCCAACTGAATCGAACGGAATCGCTTTTTTGAGATGAATTTTCCTTGGGAACTTGAGACACCGCGACGAAAGGTCATCCAATGGTGACTGGAGACGATGGAAGATGGAGCCATTTTCCCCTGCTTCCTCCCTTCTGCGTGCGCGAGTTATCCCTTAGTAAATGGCGTTTTGCTTCTTCTTCTCCATGATTGAACACTTCCATTGACGTTTTCGTTGAGTTCTGACTTATTAGACCTCCTAGAAATACTTCTTTTAACAAATTGCCTCCCAATGCCATTGCCCATCTCCTTTTCATAATTCTTTGCTTGAAGGTTAATTCAACTCACATAGCAATTGCTATACAATTGATTCATATTATGGCTATCTAAAAATGTATTAATGATCTGGGAAAGAGAAAAAATAAATAATATTAGGTGCACGAAGAGCCTTTCTTTTCTTTTTTTTCTTTTTTTTTTTTTAAGAGACTATCTGGTAAGCTTTCCTACAGTAACTTCAGCTATAAAGGATGGGTGATGTAGCTTTTGTGAGATGTTTGACAAATATTTCACACCTATAGCCCCTTCAAGATTATCACAGCTTTTTAGGAAATTGCTTCGCCTAATTTTGAGACGTTGCAGCTATTGTTGACACATGATTTTCAGTTGATAACTTAAGCAAAATCGGCAATTTAGGCGGCTTTTATTAAAAAAAATGAATAAATAAAACACAAAATGAAAATTACAAAAAAAATAATAATAATGACATTAGACTATTAGAGGGACTTCAATTCATCAACTAATTGGAAAGGCGCTAGGCTCGATCCAATTCGTCCAAGCGAAGCCCATGGCCCATCCACATTTGTTAAGTTCATCCAACTTTCATTACTCGGCCCATAAAAGCCCAGAAACCGGACCATGTCGTTGGTGTTTGAAACTTCATTGCCGACGCACTTTCAGATATTCACCGGGAACTCCCCCTTGACAAGGTGATTTCCTTTCCTACTCTGTTTTGGAAAGATGAGTGACTGAACCACCTTCATGTAACTCATGTGAACGTCACTGATGATCTAGGCTGTAATTTGATGATTTTAGAGGAAAACACAGCCTCAATTTAATGACCAGATTTAACCCATTCAGTGCACAGACTATCTGATGTAATGTCTCTACGGTATGTCAGTGAAATAATTCCTAATCTAATTCAGTCTAATGAAATTTCAGCACAGATTACTATTACCAACCAGCCCATTAGCATTCAGATTCAATTCTTCTTATACAAATAAATGAAGAGATATAATGCTCATGCCATGTGGATAACGTATTGAACTTCGAATGAGCTGGTAGATTCTCGTCTGCTCTGAAGAGCACGATGGGCTGAAAGAAGAATAAATAATAATAAAAAATGACGAAAGATGTAAGAAAAGAGGAAAAAATGGATAAAAAATAATAATAAGATAGGGTGGCGTGGGCTTAGGGTTTAATGTATATGTAATAGAAATTGGGCTTAAAGATGGACTTGGCTAGAGTAGTTTCCATTGGTAAATGGGCTTAAAATAGGTATAATCTGAATTGTGCTCAGTAGAGTTAGAATTGGATGGATTTGGATATAATACCCCGAATTTTGCCCATTAGCCCAGATTCGTGAGACCAGTATGCGGCTCATATCCAGACCAGGCCCAAGGGCCCGGCTTGAGTCCCTATTTTCAGAAAATAATTAAAATTAAATTTTCAAAAAAATTCGAAAATATGAAAATTTGGAAAATGGTTAGTAACAGAGATCTTGATTAGGTCATTAAGTTTTAGTGCTATATTTAGCTTAGTTTCTTCTAGTTTTAGTTACTCTACATACAGTTTAGTGATTTTAATGAGTACCTTTGATTTAGGTGAGGTTATGTAGAATACTGTTTGAGAAAAGGAATTGGACTTAATTTGAATTTCGCTTACGGGATTGTTGTATTGAGGCTTAAAAACAAAGCCATGTGTACTTGGCACTTCATTAGGTGCACTTCCTTATACTTTACTTTTGTCGAATTAATCATGATTGTTTGCTTTTCCTTTATTGCGCACTCATGCATGGACACCAATTGGTTGCATAGGTTAATAAAAGGGTCCAAGACTGCACGGACACTTAGTTAACAAATTAATCAAGTCTAGGCACTGAAAGAGCATTAATTAAATAACTAGTGTAATCAAGTCATTGGGTTTTAGCCGACCACAATGGAGTAGTGGCGACTTCTTTACATAAAGTTAGTGTATTCTTAAAAAAGCTTACCTTCGAAAGACTCCCAACAGTGACTCTAGAAGCATATGTTTTTCTGCGGTTCTTAGCAACTCAATCCCAAATGAATTTGCTAGAATTTTGATACTATTGTCACTTGTTGAGACGGCTAACAGAACTCCTTCCTTGTTACATCTAATACAGGGTGAAACCTGCAAATTTAAAGAGTGAGGTAATTAACAGAAAGTTTCGGTTAATTTAGTCAAAATAAATTAACAACAATGAACTACCAGCAATCCACCATTAGTATCGGTACTTGTAAGTAGACAATCATTGTTCATATCCCAAAATTTGACCATGAACTCGTCACCAGCAGCCAAAAATCTGTTTTTGATGGTATCAAACTGCACAACCCCACTAGAACTCTTTCCAAGTCCATGATATGTACGCTTGATAGCCCCCTCACTTTCATTCCATTCAACCAAGTATGACTCTCCTTCTTTATTGGTCCCACAGGAGAACAACCTATAGCAAATTAAAATCGCTAAAATAGGTTATTTCAGTAAAAAAGAAAGACTCGGATGAAATCAAGCTTGAAATGCGATGCTGATGGTCTAAACCTTTTTCCATTAGCATTGTATGCCATCGTGGTAGAAGAGTGACCCGGTGCATCATACTCAACTCTTGACCCTAGGTTGTCATAAAGCCAAGCCTTAATTTTCCCATCTGTTGCTGTTGAGAAGATGTACTACACAATAAAACAATTGTAAAACCAATTTCAGTAACATGTCCAAATAGAGCACATCCACTTAAATTCGAATTATTAAAACATAGCATCCTAGAATAATGAGATTTCATAAGATATCTTTGTAATAAAGTGTCCGCTGTGCACAACCTTAAATGTTTTAAAAAAATAAAAAGAAGAAAATAACATTGCCAATTGTTGCTCCGCTCAACCATAATAAACGGCCTTCTATTATAAATTTAACCAATCATAACCGAAGGAGGAAATTGAGTGAAAACAAATAATGGAAGTAGAGGAATTTTCTTTTTGAATGTATAATTAAGTAGGAAGTCATTATTGCAAAGACCTTTACCCAGCTGTTGATGCTTAGTAGCATCGCCTAAAAGAATCAAATTTGCATGTTGATCTTTGGACCAGGTCACCGTGTTTAACAAGCACATTCTAATCAAGACAGGTTAAAAATCGGAAGACTTGCAAAACCCTTGAAATGAACAAGGTCCTTTAAAACATAGATTCATACTCCTCATACAAATTGAACCAATTTTTTTCACCTAAGTTTTAGAAAACAGAAGTGTAGTGTATAGTCAAGGGTACGGTTGGTTGGCCATGCTCGCGATGTGTCTTCGTTAGTATGTGAAATAATCAAGTACCTGAACATTTTCTATATGGTGTGGACAAATAGAATATACAGGTGCTTCATGACCCTTGAAACAGTATTGCTTAGCCCCAGTCACTACATCCCATACCTACAAAACTACTAGCTTAGTTAAAAGGGATCAAATAGTGGAACACTGCAACACTGAGGAAAATAATCAAGATATACCTTGATCGACCTGTCCTCTCCACAGGTCACAACGCATAACCATTTTTTTGGATATGAAAAGGCAAGATCATTAACACTTCCAACATGAGCCTCGAGCTGTATCAAACATTAGTTTAGAGTCAAAATCAAGTTTTACTCACATTTAGGTGGTAATTGTCCGCAAAACAAAGAGGCTGAATTTTTTCACTCCTTGTTTAGCAACAAACCTCGAGGTGGTTCCTTATGTCATCACCACCGTAATATGAGTATATGTGCACTATATGTTTGGAATAAGCAACACCTAAAGTGAACACCACAAATCATTAGTTATAGTAGCATATGAACATTCTTCCTGAAAGTTTCATCAATTTGCAATAAGACAAGTAGAAGTGACATCTGTACGTACCAAAAACAAATCCATCAGGACTCCACGTTACACGGTTAATGGATGCTGTATAGTCATTGGCTAGAGAAGCCTACAAAGAATCAAAACCCACAATCACATGTCCAAAAACAAGATACCATGACTTTTATTTAGAATGGAACTTCTATACCTGCAGCGCCATTGAACATGTTCCTAGATCCCAAACCTTGAATTTTCTCAAAGCAATCCTTGTACAGTTGCTTACTTCCCATACCATGACATCACCCGTATTTGTTCCCACTAAAAATTATTGATGCAGAAAATTTGAAGAATCATATCCCTTGGTTTCAAATAGCTGAAGCTAGTATAAAAAACAACAAAAAGGAATCTTCCAAGCACCAAAACACAAACTTATGGCCAACAAGTATTTCCAACTGAAGAAAATCAAGAAACATGTTCTTCATAGAGTAAGAAAGAAGTGCTTACCAAGCAGTAGAATTTGTTGCACTGGATGGAAATCCATACTTTTAACAAGTGAATCATGACTTAGGGTACTGACTACATTTCTAGGCAAGTCGTTTGAAGAATAAGAACTCTGACCAAAGCTCCGGCAGCTGTATGTAATGGGAAAAATGTTTCTCGGCAAATTATTCACCTATTAGAAAGTCATGAATATTACAAAACCAATGAGTCCTTTACAAAATTGATCAAAACCATGGCCCTCAAAAGATGCAAAAGACTCATGAGAGCCCCTCCTGTACTAGCATACGTGAGCACAACGCATGCATGATGGGAGGACACGTAATCAACACCTATCCAATCCACACTTCTCATTAATGCTGCCAATATTGACACATACTCTTTACATAACAATACCAAAGACAAAAAACATAGACACAACCCAATATGACCCATCACGATACATTTAACTCGATGAGATAGTTACATGTTTTCATCTAATTCAATGGGCTGACATGTTTAATAGAAGTCATGATGAATTGACATAGCCACAAACACAATTATGACAAGACATAGCCACAAACACAATTATGACAAGCGGACACAAATTGACAACCCTAGCCCTTTTGCTCCTTTCTCTCTCCATCAGACTTTCTTGTAATCCTTCCAATCTTCAATTATTTCATTAGGTTAACATCATGAAAATTAAGGGTATCTAGAAACCTCAAAACTAAAAGTTTCTTCTTGTTGGGTGATCTTGGGCTTATCTCACCCTAAAAGCTAACTTAAAGGATGAGACTTTCCCTCACAATTATAAACTAACTAATTTTTCCTTCCACAACTGATTTGAGATAACCCCTACACTCGTGAAGATTCTCAATGCATGATCATATGCCGCAATAGAACCAAAATGAGCGCGATTTCATGAAGTTTTCGTTCAATGACATGCAAAGAAAGATAATTAAGAAAGAGAAACACAAAAGAATGGGCAATATATTCCACCTTAACTTCATAATTCAAGAAAACTGAAAATCCCTACTTCTAGGAATAGAAGACTTAAAATAGCGAGAATGTAACAGGTTTGATGGATCTAGTTACGAACATTGATAAAAGCATTCCACACATAACAAATAATTGATCATTCAGTAAAATACTTCTCTTTGTAGATGGAACCATCCTTTAATAACTAAAGAATGATAAAGAAAAAGCAAAATGAAATAAGTACTTCATCTGAGATTCCAAAAGGTCTTGATCTATTCAAAGGATGTTCAACTGTTGTTTGGTAGTCCATGGCTAAGTTGTTGGTAGGAGGAGTCTTGGGATGCTTTAAGAGAACTGTATCATAAGACAAAAGGTAAATAAAATGCCCAACTAAAAGCTTGAACTTTTGGAAGATACAAAATCAAGTTTCATAGCTTTTCTACAACATGTTATGGAAAGGTTTGAGAGACATTTAAGTTAGTTAGAAAGAGTGAGTTTCTTGAGAAAGTTTAGTTAAGAAAAATTCAGCAAATGTGGGATTGGCAAGTGATACCTAGAGCTAGTACGCGAGAGCGCAATTTTGATAGTTTTTGAAACTCATCTAAACCAAGATCATTTGGCGAAACCAATTGGCCATTATTACTAGGTGACCCATTGCTAGGTGACCCTTCCATATTTTTCTGTGCTGAAGCTCTTAACCCTTTGAGTTCTGCCAATATTCCCGGGTCATCAAGCAATTCTATCATGGAAGTTCCACTAATTTCCAGCACCCTCAAGTTTTGCATATTCGCAATGCTTTTAGGTAATTCTTCAATGGCAGTAGATTTCAAATGTAGCTCAATCAATGATGTCAACTTTCCGATTGAGTCTGGAATTTGTTTCAACGAATGGCATCCCGATAATAACAACCACAGCAAGGACACGAGGGAGCCTATGGAGTCTGGAAGTTGAGCAAGTTTTTGGCATTCATTCAAGTTGAGGGAAGATAGAGATGTTAAATTGCCTATTGAGTTGGGTATGCGGGCTAACGATGCGCAATAAGAGGCATCTAGAGTCTTGAGCTCCTTCAAAGAACCAATGGATTCGGGTAATTCTTCAATGGCTGTAGATTTCAAATGTAGCTCAGTCAATGATGTCAACTTTCCGATCGAGTCTGGAATTTGTTTCAACGATTGGCATCCTGACAATAACAACCGCAACAAGGACACGAGGGAGCCTATGGAGTCTGGAAGTTGAGCAAGTTTTTGGCATTCATTCAGGTCAAGGGAAGACAAAGATGTTAAATTGCCTATTGAGTTGGGTATGTGGACTAATGATGCACAATAAGAGGCATCTAGAATCTTGAGCTCCTTCAAAGAACCAATGGATTCGGGTAATTCTTCAATGGCTGTAGATTTCAAATGTAGCTCAGTCAATGATGTCAACTTTTCGATCGAGTCTGGAATTTGTTTCAACGAGTGGCATCCCGACAATAACTGCATCATGGACACAAGGAAGTCTATGGAGTTTGGAAGTTGAGCAAGTTTTTGGCATTCATTCAGGTTAAGGGAAGACAGAGATGTTAAATTGTCTATTGAGTTGGGTATGTGGGCTAACGATGCGTAATAAGAGGCATCTAGAGTCTCGAGCTCCTTCAAAGAATCAATGGATTCGGGTAATTCTTCAATGGCTGTAAATTTCAAATGTGGCTTAGTTAATGATGTCAACTTTCCAATCGAGTCTGGAATTTGTTTCAATGAGTGGCATCCCGACAATAACAACCGCGGCAAGGACACGAGGGAGCCTATAGAGTCTGGAAGTTGAGCAAGTTTTTGGCATTCATTCAGGTCAAGGAAAGATAGAGATGTTAAATTGCCTATTGAGTTGGGTATGTGGACTAACAATGCGCAATAAGAGGCATCTAAAGTCGTGAGCTCCTTCAAAGAACCAATGGATTCGGGTAATTCTTCAATGGCTGTAGATTTCAGATGTAGCTCAGTCAATGATGTCAACTTTCCGATCGAGTCTGGAATTTGTTTCAATGAGTGGCATCCCGACAATAACAACCGCAGCAAGGACATGAGGGAGCCTATGGAGTCTGGAAGTTGAGCAAGTTTTTGGCATTCATTTAGGTTAAGGGAAGACAGAGATGTTAAATTGCCTATTGAGTTGGGTATGTGGGCCAATGATGCGCAATAAGAGGCATTTAGAGTCTTGAGCTCCTTCAAAGAACCAATGGATTCAGGTAGTTCTTCAATGGCCGTAAATTGCAAATCTAGCTCAATCAATGATGTCAACTTTCCGATCGAGTCTGGAATTTTTTTCAACGAGTGGCATCCTGACAATAACAACCGCGGCAAGGACACGAGGGAGCCTATGGAGTTTGGAAGTTGAGCAAGTTTTTGGCACCCTTTTAGATCAAGGTGAGACAAAGATGCTAAATTGCCCATTGAGTTAGGTATGCAAGCTAACGATGCACAATGAGAGGCATCTAGAGTCTTGAGCTGCTTCAAAGAACCAATGAATTTAGGTAATTCTTCAATTCCTGTGCTTGATAGGTTCAGTTGAGTTAACGACATAGATTCTTGAAGTTGAGCCGGTAGTCTACAATTTGAGGCATCTAGAGTCTCTAGCTTCGTCAAACAACCTCTTGAAATAGGAACCTCTCGTATAGCAGTGTGATTTATGAAAAGCTCCCTCAATTCTTCCATTCTACCTACTCCTAGTGGTAGCTTCTTCAATTTCCGACATTGACTGACATTCAAGGAGACAAGGGTCTTGATGTCCGAGATAGAAGGATGAATCTCTTCTAGATACATACAATCTTCAAGTATCAAAATCTCCAAGCTCTTGAAAGCGGACAAGTCGGGAGTTGTTCTCAAAGCACATTTCGAAAGGTTGAGAACTTTGAGCTTAGTTGCCATCTGAATGAAAGAGAGGTTACCACTTTGATATTAGACAAAAAAAAAAAAAAAATACTCATGCTCCCTACTCCTACACTGCTATCTTATTTAATTTTAAGTGTTTCCTTTCGGTAGCGTATTTGCTAAGTTGGCACATAAATGTTTTTAAGCATATCATTGCAAAGAGAATGTTAGGGATGTATGAGTGCTAACTACAATTATTTACAAATAAAATTTCATATACAATATCATATTTTGTTTTTCGAAGTCATGGCTATGTTGTAAATTATTGATTAGAGATACACAGATTTTATTATCAAATTATAGATGACTAAGACGAATGGAAGAAAAGAGATGCATTCATTCGGTGCTATGTTTTCCTTTAATAGTATAAAATTAAAGAGAAATGGCTCCTTTAATTATGAAAAACAATTTTTAAATGCTATATGTACAAGATGTAAAAAAGTGTCATATTAAAAATATGTAAATGACATTTCTAAGATAAATTTATTACTCATGTAACATTGCTACTTTATGAACGTGTTGTACAGTGAATTCAACAATCAACAATTATAACAAATAAATATTGTGTGCAATAAGTTGGAGCAGTTCACATACTATTTCCATTACTCTAAAAGTAATAATTAATTTAGAATTTTAGTATGTAAGTTGAACACAAGTCAATGTGAGGGAGTTTTTGTTTGTCCATGGAAGAAAATTGATAAATACATATAACAAGAATCGCTAAAAAGGCATTTATGGATGGGGTGAAATTAACTAGAAACCATATACCATTTAGATTGAATAAGATGCATGCAATATTGTGACTATATTTTTTTTTATAGATGCTAATAAATACAGTTAAAATTTTTTTATTAGTAGGTCTAATGTTAAGCATGACTATTTGTTAAAATATTAAGGGGAAGAAGCTTTTGGCATATTTAAGTGCCTATAAATTCCTCTTATGCTTAGAGGAAAATCCATGATACGAGAAAGGATTTTCAAAAGAAATAAAGGAGAACTTGGTGTAATTGGACCCGCCGACAACACATGATTATTTATAAGTGATATGCCTTCTTTACATCTTACCTTTAGTGGACCAAATCCTCCCCAATCCCCCGAAATGTCACTGCACAACAGCTCAAGCACGACTAATTTCTTCAGGTGAAAGTTCGACAATTCAAAATCCGAGTGATGACCATCCCACACAAGCCATCTTAATTGAGGAAGCAAGTTTTGAAAACCTCCGATGAGATTCACGTTGTCCAGTTGAAGAAACCTCAAGCTGGTCAATGCTTTAAATATTTCAGCTGTGAATGTTTTAGCTGTGTAACTTCCTCCATAATCATATAAATCATATGAGTCATATAAGTCAAGATGAAGGGCTTCAATCTTACTAGTGCCCTGCAATTAGGCAACACTGTAAATCAAAGTTTTGAATAATAGGTTGAAACCAACTGTATATGAGAAAAGATACATTGATTTCAAATTTGTTATCACGCTACTATGATTAGGCTTCTCATTTTCAACTTCATGGCAAACAAGTTGTGGTAATCTATGTAAAAATGTGAAGCTCTAGAGGGCATTCCCGAACTTTTTCTCTTCCAATTATGCCCTTTACAATTTGGACCTTTCAAATTCCCAAAAGTCACATCCTTTCAAAAAATTTATAGATGGCCTCTTCATTCACACACTACTTCAAATGTATCTATCTAATCGTGTGCCCTTTGTATGGGATAACAAAACCCTAACTCATATCCATTATATGTGAAACAATGTGTCTCTAATGTATCAATACTAAAGAATCACAATTGTAGAATCCACCTCTTTTTCTTTTGTACCTTGTTTATAATTCTCAACAGCAAAATGAAAATGAGAACTCCATCTCAAGAAGTACACAAGTGTTTTACATTCCTTTCTTATCATGTGTTTTTTCAATGAGTGTTTTTCAGTGTATGTATCAAATGCTATATAAATTATTTTAACTTCTCTTTTTATTATACATATGTTTGATGCTAACTTTTCATTTTGTGTTGATTTTGTTACAAAGAAATAACTATCATCTAATTTTGTGATCAATTTTCCCATATATTATAAGATCTTGGTAATAGATAGATTGGACACAAAGAATAATTAATATTACTTCTATGCAAGCATATGGTTATGAATTGTTTAGTTTTATTACTAATTATCATTCTTTCATAGATTTTTAAAAATGTTGTAACCGTAAAGTTATTTTATCACTCAAATGTAAACTTCGATGATTCTCTATATAAAAAAAACAAGGTCATGCATGTATCATTGAAATATTTAACTTCCAAGTTTAACAAGTATCATGTTAAAAATTTTTGGTTTTGATAATATTTCAACATTAAAATTCTTATAATTATGGTATTGAGGATATATGTTTGTTAATATATGTTTTGTTGAAAATACATAGCTCTCAATTAAAATTAGAAAAGTATTTCTAAAAACATGTCATTGCAAATATGTATACTATGTATCACGTGATGTTGTAAAACCTCTGAAAATTCTTGTATGCACTTTTCAAGAAAATTGTGACTTGGGAATTAATTTTCAGATATGTTTATGTATACAGAGATGTTGTAATAACTATTCTTCCATAAAATTGTCGGGATCATGAATATTTGTTATCTTGATCACTTATTATATTATTGATATATAAAATATGAAATAATAGGTAAATAGTCAATGAAATCGTGATTGTGTTATCTCGATAACTCATTATCACTAATTATGTTGAAAATTACTTACAATATACTAATTATTTATAATATACTAATTGAATGAACTTCCAGAGTGTGTCCCCTTCGATACATTATTTAATTATCTATTAATGTTCCTTTGTTACTTCCATTTGTCTTCCCACTTCTTTATTTTTATTTCTTAAAAGCACATTCTTCGTTATGCAACATGTTTTGCTTTTTTTCTTTGGCGATAACTTCTTTATATATTTTCTTCTTAATAATGCAAGAAAAGAATGTTTAGATTCTCTATTTTTCTAGTGTTGTAGATTGTAATAGTAGCAGAAGTCTACTGCAAGGTAATAGCTCGTATTTTCGAGGATTAAGTAGAATATAAGTATTGTGATTAATTCAATATGAATAGACTACTTTTCGTGGAGGAGCTTTAACAAAAGGAGAAAAAAGAAAATATATGCATGAATCAGAAGAAAAATGTGAGATGGTGAGTTCCATGAGCATGTTGGTTGGCATTTTTGCTGGGTCACAAATTATTTCATCAACCATTTAACACGTGTCCAGTCCATTCCTCAAACCAATCAAGAGATATAATATGGTAAGAGCTAGAGAGATATGGATAAGAGTGATAGAGCATTCCATTCGTATTGGATGCAGTTCCCAAGAAGTTGAGCTTGTATATTTTTAGTGTTGTTGTTTTAGCGTAAGTCGTTGACCACCTCTAATTTTTGCAATTTGGTTAAATCTGAGACTGATAGAGAAGATCGAGCTATTAAAATATTAAGATTAGAGTGCGCAGCAGAAGGTTCAAGTATTTTGAGTGTTAAAAATTTAAGTTAAATATTTATGGTTCTATTAGTCCTGTTTATTGGAAAATTTCTACTTTTTTCTTCTATCGTCTTCTTTTGAACCAAAGATCTTACCACATAATAAGCTTTAGTCACATATACATTATGCAGCAATTATTATCAAACACATCTAGATTATTAGAGTATGTCTCATGACAGTAATGTCTACTATACAATATTTACTTGCAGTAATAGCTATTCCTAAAATTCATGTCTTTTTTTCCCAATCACTCTATCAATGTTAGATTTGTAATTATAACTAAGATTTATATTAATTATAACCATATTTATTTATAGTATATGAAAGCCACATCAGCAAATTGATGATGTTCACTAATGGTTGTACTACAAAGGACTCAATTGCACGAACTATGAAAGATAGAAGATGATATTGAGCAAAAGACAAAAAAAAAAAAAAAATAGAAAGGGGATAAAATCTTACAAATAGTATTACTTGAGGGACTAAATCTATACGTAACCCAACTTAAAAAATCCAAGAATCGGGATAGCTAATCATGTCTCATTCATCATAGTAAACAACTCATAAGAAGTCAGTACTCGTTAAAAGAAAAAGGAAAGAAAAGACCTCAAAATAAGATCGAAACATCAAATATGTGCATCACAAATATGTGGGAAGAGCATGGCCCCATCAATTTATAAATATTGTATTTCCTCTAAAAGTGCTATGTCAAACATTAATTTGTAGTTTTGTTTTTGCTTTGAAGTTAGCAGAACGAGAGTATCCTTATATATATATATATATATACCAAGAAATTGCTCCTCAATTATCTCCTAAAGTAAGGCAAGAAGAGCAATTAATTGAAAGAGCTCTTTACCCGGTAGACCTAGCGAGTTTTGGGAACTCATGATTGACTATAATTTTTATTTCAAACAAAAGAAGATGGGCTGACATTCAGTGATTAAGACAAGTAGAGAAAAACTCTTACCTTGTTGTTGAGAAACACATCTTCGACATCCTCATAATCCCACAATCTGCTACGCTTTTGAGGCTTCTTTAGATTTTCTAGACGGACAATTTCCCTTCCAAGATCTCTCAGTTGATCATGCATCATTAGCATGCCATCCTTAGTGATTTTAATTAGGGACATAAGACTCAATACTTCAATCCCCTTCCCCGGAAAAAAACCACAGGCATCCCACATGTAAGTCGGATTTTGTTTAGATGATCTAATAAAAAAACATGCAATATCCAAAAAAATCTGTTTGTCCTCAATATCTAATGCATCGTAACTTATTCTCAACTTCTCTTGCACTTTCTTATCAGGCACTTTCTCTAATTTCTTTAGTGTAGCTTTCCATGCTTCTTTTGTCTTTCCACATAAGAACGAACCAATAACTTCAAGAGCTAAAGGAAGCCCCCCAGTAGTAGAGATGATATTAAGAGAAATAACCTTATAATCACTCGGAGGAGAATCCTTTCGAAATGCATGTCTACTAAATAAAACCAATGACTGATCCAAAAGCAACTTGTTGAGTTGATACTTGTGGCTTACCCTAGCCTTGTCAAGAATACTCTTGTCTCTAGTGGTGATGATGATTGTACTTCCAATTTTAAACCAACTACCATCTTCAACCAAAGCATTCAAGTGAGCATTGTCATCCACATCATCAAGAAGAATAAGTACTCTCTTACTTGTAAATCGAGATTTAAGGATACTGATTCCGTGATCGACATTGGACACAATACACGACTCTCCACTTAAGTTAAAAATTAGCTGCTTTTGTATGCATTCAAGACCCTTGACCTTAGATGTTTCTCGAATATCTGCCACAAAGCTACAAGACTCATACCGATTACAAAGACTGTTGCATAACACCTTTGCAAGAGTTGTCTTACCGATGCCGCCCATTCCATAAATTCCAATCATACTTGTATCACTAAAATTAACATCTATGAAGCTCATAATATGTTCCACATGATCATCAATTCCCACCAATTGTTTAGGAACATTTAGCAAAAATAGTTCTTTTAACTCACTCATAACTTTTCTAACAACTATTTCAACTAATGTTCCTTCATGCCTGTAAAATAACAATAAAATTTCAGTATATGATGGAAATAGTTATATTCTTTTTCAAGTAAGATCTAGGTAAGAGAAAGTGAACAATATCACGATGGAGAATAATGTACCCATTATCAATTTTCTCCAATTCCAATCCTTTCAAGGAAGTGACTTCTTTGAGCGCTTCTTCCCATTCCATCATTTCGTCCATATGCGCATTGATAGCATCTTTCAATCTCCCGGTAAGATGCCGCATTTTTGAGGGTTCCACTTTGTAAAATATGGGCAACACTATTTGCCCTCTATTTCTTTTGCACTTCAATATATGAGCCAGCTCGCGAAGGCACCATTTACTGGAAGCGTAATCCTCTGAGATAATTGGGATGGAGATCTTAGACTGCTCAATACTGCGGAGAAGTTGCCGTCCAATCTCATCACCAACAGGAAGCTCATTGTCATCTCTGAACACGTGAATTCCTACTTTGACAAGGCCTTTATAGAGATGATCAGTGAAGCCCTTGCGAGTGTCTTCCCCTCTAAAGCTCAAGAACACTTCATAATCATTTCCTTCCATCTTTTTGGTTCCGCCTTCATAATCACCTACAAGTGGAGAAGTCAATGAGGAAGAAGTCCCGGAATTCGGATCTTCTGAATGAGTGGGTTCATTTCTTTCTATCTCGAGAGAATTGGAGGAGCATAGCCTACAAAGGCAGTAAAAGAGGTTGAGGAAGATGCCCCGCATATCGAATCGTTTAGGCTCCGCCTCCGTAATCACCTACAAAGGCTGTGAAAGAGATCGATGGAGCAGAGCATCAAAGGAGAGCAACGAACAGAGGAGAAATATGGAATCTCAGATCCGGGAATTGCGGAAATGTTCGTCAGAGCTCATTAACTAGCTACATTCAAACAGAAATGAAGTCTGATTGACCGAATAGGAGATCGATCGACCAGAGCCTTGAAAAAAAAAGGCTGGATTTCACGGTCCAGATCTCGGAATGCAGAAATGTCTCTAAGAACTGAAAATCGAAACTCATCAAAAGAAAATGGAGCGGTGGATTACCTGAGAAGTGCTCAAACAACACAATCCACCTACTGCTGCGATCTCCGCCGGTTCTCACCCTTTGACCTCGGATTAACTACACTCTCTCCCGTGCTTAATTAAACGATGCTGAGTTATCGCCGTCCAACTGTCCCAGAACCTTCAATCCTCGAAAACAGAGTGGAAATTTGCCTCGTGGATTCTGCTTAAGTTGTCTCTTCAAGCGGACCCACGTCTCTGAAACCGGAGCCCATGTGTGGCCCCACCTCTCATCTCGGAAACGTCTTCGGCCACTCGGAATGTACGAATTGCCCCCTTCGAGCTCACGTGGCGCGTGGTCCGAGCGAGTTCCCGGGTTGGACTTTCGGAGCGATTTCTTTTGGCTTTTGAAAAAGGAGACGGGAAATATGCACCGCTCCTCGACAGCGCTGACTGAGGTGGCTCCATTTTTTGGCCTTTTTCTCTAATGACTAATGAGGCGCATTACCCTTTCAAAATAAAAGAAAATTTTGGTATGCAGCCCTTTGATAAAAATTTAGCCTGCACTTCAAAAATTAATTGTTGTTTTACATTTAAAAGATTTAAAATATGTACAATATTAAAGTTAATTACAAAAATAATTATATAATCACCTACGTGACGGTATCCACATAATTTGAATCTTTTAAGTGATTTTTGTTAAACAAAAATTCGACTGTAAGAGTTGTTAGGGAGTAGAAAGTAAAAATTAGGATATGAAGACTAAGCATGCAATGTGTGTTTGGTTCATCATATTTGTAAGCATAAACTCTTTTATATTGGGGGACTTGTGTCTTGCCCCATACTTTGCATTAGGGAAGAATTTGTTGACATGCAGATTTATGTATACTTGATTTGTGCTTCATTGTTAAGAAAAAGCTAGAAATCAAACCAAATAAATTGTAAAGATCTAAATATATATTCAACATTGTACTCTATAGGCATAAAGTAAACGGCTGCACTAGTAATTTCAAGTCAAACCTTATGGGCTATAACTCGATTTTCAATTTGACTCAACTTTTTTTTTTTTTTTTTTTGCCAATGATGAACTTAAAAAAATAAGTTGCGAGTACGTGCTCGTTTAAATAAAACTGAAAAATAATTACTGAAATTTTTTAGTATTGAATTTCAAATATGGACAATTTTAACTACTCAAAATGAAAGAAAATATTGTTTGATGATATCCACGGCATTATGTGGAAGGTGCGGGAACCTATGCAGTTGCAAGCACGACTTGATTATAAAATCGGGGCGTGGAAACTATTTTTTACTGATAGTGGAGCACACACGGGGCCTTCGTTTTCCTACGTCTCTTTTGGCGATGGCTTCATGGATTGATATTTTTGCAATGATATTCCAACAACACTCGAGCGCTCGTTGGCTTTTGTCGGTTTTTATCGGTCATTTATTCATTGGATAGGGTATTTGTCACTGTCATTGTTATCACAATCACTTTAACAAGGTTATATTTGAGTGTTACACTTAATATCTTAGCCATTAGTATGTGTTTATATCTTTAATAAAGAAGGTACTGCAACTAATGTAAGAGCTGTTCTCTCTCTTAATATTCATGATCCAATAAATATAAGTCCTTCTCATATTAATGAAAAAAATGGAGAAGAACGACTCATACTCGTTATAGTTGTTTATCATTAGTGATTGGATATCATGAACCAACTAAACTACAATACCATGACCTAGACCAATTATATTGCTATATAATATTGCATCATAACCAATTTTTTTAATTTTTTTCTATGTAAAATCAATTTTGTTAACATTTTTAACGTACAAACTTAAATTACAAGTGGAAAAAAATGAGACGTGATATAAAAGTGGATATTGTAGTTCACAAGGATAGCAATTTACGGGTTACACGTTTCATTATGGAAGGAATAAACAAGTATATGCATATAATAAAGATTAAATATTAAAGAGAAAACAAAATAAAGTTTAGAAAATATTATGAAATGCAATTTTTTCACATCATAAAGTTTATTTTTCTATCCTAATGGTGCTTTACCATGGATAATTCCCTCCTTGAAAAAAAAAGTTGAAATCCAAGATGTAGTCGGGGCAAAGGAAATTTTATAAGTCATTTATATTGCCCAGAGAAAAGATAAACTTTCTTTCAAAATTTCTTGAGCATCAAGAACTATAGCAGCAAAGGATGAAATTAGTGAGGTCCTAGACTTTTATTTGCATGGTAGGCAAAATAATTAGAGTGAATAAATCAAACTTTCATTATTAGAATGATACGGTGGAAATTTGTCTATGTAGGTAGGGTTTTCTATATGAATTGGTTAGTCAAATTATTTAGATAAATATTGTTAAAGCATAGAAAGATCGACCGGGGCTATTGGTGCAAAGCACATAATACTGAGTTCTCGCCATCCAACGGTCCAAAACTCTTCATGCTAATCGAATTCCTCATTCCGCCGAAAGAACAATCTTTGCACGCGTAGTTTCCGCAGCTTTAGCGGAAGGCGTGCGGAACCGAAAGAGCAAAAATACTCACGTGCGCACGTGCAAGCACGTGCAATACTCACTTGCTCCTACTGCTTTGATCAGAACCTGTGATCCAGCACGACTTCCCTTTTATATTAATGAAAGTAAATTGATTTTTATATCTACGAAAAAAAAAAAGAAAAGAAAACTAAGGAGCAATACTCACGGGCTCCAGCTGTGATTTCCACCGATTCTCAGCATCATACGAGGAAGGCGCATTCAGGTGCTTTCATTGAGATTTGAGATCCTCCAGCTTTGTCTTGACTTGGCTTGCCCTTTGTATTATAAACAGAATAGAGAAAGAAAACTATGTTATAGATAAAGCCAAATATTTGTTTTTAGGGGCTTTTTTGTCTTTTCTATTAGATTTCCTTTTAGGTTAAAAGTGGGACCTATATATTAGCGATGGCAAAACCCTACCGTCAAGACGCCTGAAAAAGGAAATAGAGAGGCAAGAAAAAGAGAGAAGAAAAAATGAGTTTTTTTTCTTGATGAGAGTTCTCAATCTCTTTGTGCCCTGATCTTGAGAGAAGATCGTCGTTGTATTCCAACTTTTTTTGAAGTTTAGTGGATTCGCAGAGTGCCTCTGCGCGGAGACGTAGCCTAGATTTGGGTGAACTTCGATAACAAATTTTCTGGCTTGTTCATCTGATTCTGCTCTTTTATTACTATATTCTGTCTAGTGAATTGTTTGCGAGCATTATTTTTCTGGAATTGACGTGCGATTTCATAACAATTGGTATCAGAGCCTGGATTGGCTAATTGAGAACATCGAGGGTTTTCCGTGACGTTCGATTGAAAGCAAACAGGATGGCAGAAGATAAAATCAGAATTGATAAGTTCAATGGAGAGGATTTCGGATGGTGGAAACTACAAATAGAGGATTATCTTTATCATAAAGATCTCTATGCACCACTTGAGGGTTGGAAACCCGAGATGGCGGAAGTGGATCCAACGGCGAAGCCGGATGGAAAATTCTTGATCGAAAGGCGTTAGGTGCGATTCGTCTAGGGTTGAAAAAAAAAAAAGACAGGGTACCACATCGCGAAAGCAAAAATTGCAAAAGAAGCCATGGATATTCTAACGAATATTTTTTAGAAGCCATCCATATCAAATCAGGTATTTTTGCTGAAGAAACTGGTTAATATGAAGTTATTTGATAGAGATTCTATGGTAGAGCATATTAATAGTTTCACGCAGGTTACAGGTCAATTGGAATCCGCAGGCATAAATTTAGATATGAAGCTTCAAGCTTTATTATTTTTATGTTCTCTTCTAGAAAGCTACAATACCGCAGTGTAGGGAATTTTGAGCACCATGAAGGATGATTTAACTCTTGATGATGCTGTGAGTAGTATCATGGATGAAGAGATGCGAAGGAAAGTCTTAGGTGGAGATAATTTTTCTGCATCTACATCTTCAACGGCACTTGCAGTGGAGAACCGTGGAAAAAGTAAAAGTAGAGGAAATTTCAGCGGTCGTGGCAGATCACAATCAAGGGGTAAGAGACAGGTTGCAAAAGATGAGTGTTGGTTTTGTCACAAAACCGGACACCGAAGGTTTCAGTGTGAAGCCTACAAAAAGAAGCAGCAAGATGAGAATCAAGGTGCTAATGTAGTTAGCGATAAATCTTTGCTAGATAACTTGTGTTTGTCTGCAGGGTTTGACTTGACAACAGATAAATGGTTTATTGATTCTGGCGCTTCTTTTCATTGCACCTCGCAAAGAGACATATTTGATGATTATGCCAGTGGAGATTTTGGACAAGTGGTTGTGGGAAACGGCCACATGTGTCCAATTGTTGGGAAATGAACCGTGACTGTGAACATCTCAGGTGGAGGACGTCTAGTTTTGCGTGAAACTAGGCATATTCCGGAATTAAATAAAAATCTGATTTCAACTAGTAAACTTGACCAAGAAGGTTTTGTAATAACCTTTGGCTGCGGAGAGTGGAAGATAACCTCAGGGGTAAGAGTAGTAGCAAAGGGAAAGCGTGCAGGTACACTTTACTTTCTCCAAGGAGACAATATCAGTGATATGGTTGCAACTACAATGGCTACAGGTAATTTATATACTCTTTGGCATTATCGTTTGGGACATCTTGGTGAAAAAGGTGTAAAACAGTTACACTCGAGGAAATTACTTCCGGGTATACAAAAAGTTGAGTTAGATTTTTGTGAGAGTTGCATTTATGGAAAACAGAAGGCTATTAGTTTTCAATTGAATGGGCGACAAAATAAAGGCCATAAGCTAGAGTTGGTTCATACTGATGCATGGGGACCTGCTCAGGAACTCTCTTATGGTGGTAAGAGATATTTTGTCACATTCATTGATGATGCAACAAGAAAGACTTGGGTCTATGCTCTTAAAGAAAAATCAGAAGTATTCGGGATGTTCAGAATGTGGAAGACCATGGTAGAAAAAGAAACAGGTTATCAGATTAAAGCTTTGAAATCTGATAATGGTGGTGAATACACAAGTAAAGAATTTGCAAATTATCTTAGTCAAGAAGGCATACATGGGTTAAAAACTGTTCCTAAAACTCCTCAAGAGAACGGTGTAGCTGAAAGGATGAATAGGACTATTCTAGAACGTGCAAGATGCATGAGACTACACGCGGGTCTCCCGCTACACTTATGGGCTGCCACAGTTGATACAGCTGTTTATCTTATCAACAGAAGTCCATCTAGTGCGTTGGATGGAGAAATACCACAAGAGCGGTGGTCAGGTAAGAAGATTAATTATTCACATCTAAAGGTGTTTGGTTGTATTGCATATGCTTTGATTGACAGGGAGGATAGGAAAAGCTTGATGCTAAGTCCCAGAAGTGCGTCTTTATCGGATACGGTGGTGACGAGTATGGCTATAGACTTTGGGATTATGAGAATAACAAAGTCATCCGCAGTCGCAATGTGGTATTCCATGAAGAAAAGATGTACAAGAATCGTCAGACAGAGACAGAGCATGAGAAAGTAGTACAACCAGAGTATGTTGAATTAGACATAATGCCCGTGAAGATGTTTCCAGTAGATCAAAGTTCACCTGAAAGAGAGGTTCAAGATGAGCCTATTATCAATGAAGAGGTAGTTCAAGAAGAACGCAGTGATTCGGAGCAAACGAATGACCCTGAAGTACCCGTCTTGAGAAGGTCTACACGTGTGAGAAAGCCAAAGGTAATTTTTTATCCATCAGCTAATACTGTTCTGAGCCATGTCTTATATATAGATTCGAGAGAACCGGAAACTTACGATAAGGCAAAGGCAGACACGTCTCACTTGCAGTGGGAGTGTGCTATGAAAGACGAGATGAGCTTGTTACTTCAGAACAAAACTTGGGAGTTGACCAAGTTGCCCACATGTAAAAAAGCTTTATTAAACAAATGGGTGTATAGGGTTAAGAATGAAGCAAATGGTAGTATTAGATACAAGGCGAGACTTGTAGTCAAGGGCTTTTCTCAAAAAGAAGGGATCGACTACTCCGAGATATTTTCACCTGTAGTGAAAATGACATCAATTAGAGTTCTACTAAGTATAGTTGCAGTGGAGGATCTTCATCTTGAGCAGTTAGACGTAAAAACAACGTTTTTACATGGTGACTTAGATGAAGAATTATACATGGCACAACCTAAGGGTTTTGAAGTCAAAGGTAAGGAGCACATGGTATGTCGCTTGAAGAAAAGCTTGTATGGCTTGAAACAAGCTCCGCGACAATGGTACTTAAAATTTGATGGTTTCATGCAAGAAAAAGATTTGCACACTTGTGAATCGATCATTTGTGTTTATTTTCGCAAATATGATGATGGTGACATTGTGTATCTATCTTTATATGTGGATGACATGCTGGTGGCTAGTTCCAATATGAAGAGAATCGTAGAAGTGAAAAAAATGTTATCATCACAGTTTGCTATGAAAGACTTGGGAGAGGCCAAGAATATTTTAGGCATGAAAATTATCAGGGACAGGAAAAATAAGAAATTATGGTTGTCGCAAGAAGACTATGTGAACAAGGTGTTAAAGAGATTTAACATGGACAAGGCAAAACCGGTTGCAACTCCTCTAGCGAATCACTTCAAACTTTCCAAGGATATGTGTCCAAGCACTCAGGCTTTGAAAGATGAGATGGCGGTAGTTCCATATGCATCAGCAGTGGGGAGTTTGATGTATGCCATGGTGAGCACGAGACCAGACATTGCACAAGCAATGGGAGTTGTGAGTCAATATATGCAGAACCCAGGTAGAGAGCATTGGAATGCAGTTAAATGGATATTGAGATATCTAGCAAGTACTTCCAATTACTCACTTTGTTATGGTGGTACATCTCTAGAGTTGCAGGGTTATGTAGATGCAGATCATTCGGGTGATCGAGATAGTGGTAAGAATACCACTGGATATATCTTTATAGTTGCAGGTACAGCAGTGAGTTGGGTATCTCAACTACAAAAAGTAGTTGCTTTATCGACAACAGAGGCAGAATATGTAGCGATTACGGAAGCCTCCAAGGAAATCATGTGGTTACAAGATTATATGGAGGAGTTACATCGAAAAACAGCCGGTCGCCAAGACTTTGTGGAGTGATAGTCAAAGTGCAGTGCACTTAGCAAAGAATGCAGCTTATCACTCAAGAACTAGACATATCAAGAAGCGTTATCACTTTATCAGGTCAGCATTGAAAAATAATGAATTAAAGTTACAAAAGATTGATGGCTCGAAGAATCCAGCTGACATGATGACCAAGGTAGTAGATAGAGAGAAGCATATTTTCTGTACTACTACCATTGGTATTACTCCATGTTGATTGATGAGGAGTATCGCAGAGGCACAAGTTTTTCAACTACTATTTTTTGAAGAAGATGGATGCAAAGTTGCTTGGTGCTTGGGTATATTTGTCTTCAAGTGGGAGATTGTTATAGATAAAGCCAAATATTTGTTTTTAGGGGCTTTTTTGTCTTTTCTATTAGATTTCCTTTTAGCTTAAAAGTGGTACCTATATATTAGCGATGGCAAAACCCTAGCCGTCAAGCGCTGAAAAAGGAAATAGAGAGGCAAGAAAAAGAGAGAAGAAAAAAGTGAGTTTTTTTCTTGATGAGGGTTCTCAATCTCTTTGTGCCCTGATATTGAGAGAAGATCGTCGTTGTATTCCAACTTTTTTCGAAGTTTAGTGGATTCGCAGAGTGCCTTTGTGCGGAGACGTAGCCTAGGTTTGGGTGAATTTCGATAACAAATTTTCTGGCGTGTTCATCTGATTCTGCTCTTTTATTACTATATTATATCTAGTGAATTGTTTGCGAGCATTATTTTTCTGGAATCGACGTGCGATTTCGTAACAAACTAACGACCGACACTCACGTTGCTCCTGCTGCTAATGGACATGAGTCAATGACAAAAGCATACCAATCGCAGGATTATATAGGATTTTGTTATCAAAGCCTAGGACGCATTACTTTATCGTCTGGGAAAGTGACTCTGGAAATTAATCTCTTCCGAAATAATTTTCTTAAACAAGATTTCCTCACGCTACATCATTTTTAAATATTATCCGGCTTTTACCCTCGCTCAAGTCATATTTTTATCTTTCTCCTTAAATTAATGCTTCATGTTGAATTGCTAACTTCCTTCCATTTTTCATTCATTTTCTGAAACATTGTTAAAGGTGTGGAAGTTTGAAAAAATGTGGAATATGCAACCCTAAAAAATGTGTCAGTGATCATTTACATCCATCTATAGTTCTTGAACTATAAGTGAACACAATTGAAGCTTCTTCTCAAGATCCAAATAATTAATTAACGAAATGCATCAATATAATGAAACTAATGCCATAAATATCTAAAATATTTTGGTCCGTTCAATCCAATTTTTTTCATGAGTGCCCTAGATATCGTCTCTACCTTGTTCATTCTTACAAGTGTACTTTTCGAATATCTTCACATGCATTTTACAGTCCACTTTTAATTCCAAGTAATGACTTTGAGACATGTAAATCAATCTCTAATGTCGTTGAACCCACATGTCTTCTCCCAATCCTAACATCAAAACATAGACACACTGCATAGGGGCTTTTCGAGGCATAGAAAGAACTTGAGTTCTCTTTTATGTATTGCCCACACTTCTCGTTAATTGCGAACGTGAATTTATCGAACATTTTGTCTCCCTCCTTTGCCTTTTTTTTTTGGTCAGCCTTTGCCTTCTCTTCTACGTGTTGCAGTGCCATCTCTTTATACCTAGCGAGAACTCCTTTTGGGCTGACCGAATTCCACTTTCCTCTTGTGAATGTGTGTATTATTTTTTGTTCTATCATGCTCAGGCCGTGAATTTCTTTCTTTCTTCATTGTTTTCTTCCTTTTTTTTCTTTTTTCTATTTTTGTTTATTTCCTTTCATATAGTGTTCAATTACTTCCAGTTTTGACTAAGAAAAATTAACTTGCCTACTTTCAACATGATATGCATCTTTAATAATGAAAAGAATTGGCCAGTTAATTCTCCCAAAAAAAAATTCAGAATATATTTCTCAATAACGAATATTTGCTCCTTCATTCTTACTGAAGCCATTGTGCTGCACATTTGATGTATGGTCGAGCAAAGGAAATAAATGGATTAGGCTGAATTTCTAATTCTTGCGGGCTTAGTATAATTAACTTGATTAAGCTCAAATCTCCTTGCACCCATCCAATCAAATGTAATTATATGTGGACTTACTATTAATGAATGAAGAATGCTCCTAACATCTATATGATATTTAACTAATCTTTTTAGGAGCCGGGGTTGATTTTTAATTTTTCTATGCAATAAATAATTAATTGAGTAATCAAAATTTAGGTGTTAACATCCATTACTGATTATTCCTCACACCTATTGGTTTGGCTTGAAGATTTTGTTCCCTCTTAACGCATATGATGAGACAAGTTCATGGAGAGATGTTCACAGTTGTGACCTTTTCTCGGCTTTCGATGTCGTTGAGATTGGACCCAGACACCAATGGAATTGTGAGTACGCAGTGTGACCATTCCATTCATTGCTCACGTGGTACAAAGTAGACTTACTTGTCTTGTCAGGTTGGGCATTCTTCTGCTGATGCACATTATATTAATTTAGACCATAATTTCTCAGCTGCTGCCACCACTGTGCTGATATTTGCAAACTGTGGATTAGCTATTGGTTTTTTTAAATCAGTCTCCTTCTTATCCTCCACTTTCACATTTTATCTACCGCACTTTTACTTTGTTGAATCAAGTTCTTCAGATTTCATAAATTTTCTAATCAAATCCCTCTAATACAAAACTTGACCAATTCCAACTAGCATAACACATTAGATGATGTTGTTGTGTGACATGAACAAAAATTTTCCAATGTAGATATTTACTTTGGCATACACTTTAGTGAATTTTTATCTTTAGTTAATTTTTATCCATGTCACGTTCTAACATTGTCTATATTGGATAAATTTTTCCATACATGTCTATGTGGGCATTCACATGTCTTATCCGCATCATACTAGGGTGTTGTTCAACGTTTACTTCAGCTGAATTTGGTTGGATCTTGATTAGGAAATTTGTGTAAGTTAAAAAAAAAAAAAATTGACTAGACAAGTTTCAAGGTATGGACACGTAATAAGAAAAAAAGGTGAAAGTATAGGGATAAAAACTACCCAAAAAAAAATTCTTCTTTTTGTCTTTTAAGCTCATGCTGGATCTTTACTCCATTGTGCTTACAAAGTTCCGGATTTCTTTTAATTGATTATGACATTTCTTTGGTGATTTGCAATAGGTCGACAATGTGGCTTCTTGGACTTATTTTTATGTTGTTTTTCATACTCACACACAATAATATTTGCAATATCTCATCATGGTTATTAGGTCTAATGGTCTATCACACCCATGTCAAATTTCTCGTGAGTCAAATGGTGACAAATGTGATGGCACTATCCAAGCATAAAATATCGAGTTTATGTATTAAGCCCAGATGCTTACTACTTACAAGTATAAGGTGATCATAATAATATCAAAATACCAATCTTTGACCTCAAACTTATCCTAGCTCTTGAATAAGATAGTGCATGGTCATATTTGACATTTCAAGTGATATTATATCGGTTGTGATTATGCTCTGTCAATATAAATTTGTAGCAAAAAATTACCTTTAAACTGGAGTATATATTAGAAGATGAAAAAGTGCCCCGTAAGAGATCCATGTGCATAGTAACTTTTGCTTGGTTCGTCAAATCTTTTTTTTTTTTTTTTTTAACGATGTTCTCCTATGCTGGTGACGCGCCAAGGGTCATCCTTTGATTTTATTGCATGGTTCAATGACGTTGCTAAAGATTTCAAGTACGGCACGTACTTGCTTCACCGCTACGACGATCAGCTGCTCTGAAACCGAAGCCTAAGCGGGGTTCCCGCCTCGGATCTCGATAATATCTTCTGCCACTCCGAATTGCCCCTCGACCCCACGTGGCGCGCGGACCGAGCGAGTTCTCGTGTTCTACTTCTCCCCAACCGAGGCGACATGGGGTTTAGACTTTCGGAGTGATTACTTTTGGCTTTCGAAAAGGAAGATTGGAATATCCGACGCTGCTCGGACCTCGGCGACAGCGCTACATGGCCACACAGACGTGGACTCGACGGTAACTGAGGTGGCTCCATATTTTGGTATAGCATAATAGATGTTTAACATTTAAAAAATTAATATATTTACTTTAAGTTAAATTACAAAAAAGAATTGTATAATTATCTACGTGACGATATTTATATATTTTGAATCTTTTAAGCAATTTATATTAAACAAAAGTTTGACTATGTGGGTTGCCAAAGAAGGGAAAGTAAAAATTAGTATATGGGGACTAGGTACATGACATGTGTTTGGTTCCTCATGTTTATAAGCATAAAACTATTTCGTATTTGGGAAATTGAGTCTTGCCTAATCCTTTGCATTAGCGGAGAAATTGTTGATTTACGGATTTACATACCTAATTTGTACTTGGTCATTAAGAAAAAAGTTAGAAATCGAACTACATGAATTGTTGAGATAAAATATATTCAGCATTGTACTCCAATGACTTAAAAGTAAAACAATTGCATAGGTAATTTCAAATCGAACCTTGTGTACTATAGCTGGACTTTCAACTTGACTCGACTTGTTTTTTTAAAGGCTAAACTTATTTCATTTTAGATAAATCTGTAAAACAATTACTAAAAATTTTGAGTATTGAATTTCAAATTTGGACCATTTTAATTACTTAAAATGTTTTGACCAAAAAAAGAAAGAACTGAAAATTAAAGAAAATATTGTTTGATAATGAGAAATGATTGGATTATAGTGTTTAATTTATTATGAAAATAACAATTTATTTTGGACTACAAAAAATCAAATCACAAATAACTATAAATTGTTGTGGGACCTACTTTTTCGACAATTTGTGGCTCACAACATATGTTATTCTCACGGTACTCAGTGACTTTTATGCTAGCAAAGTCCACTGATAATAACTAATTTCCAGGGCATTACGCGGAATGTGCAGGGAACCTATGCATGTGCTTTCATTGAAATGAGATCCAGCACAACTTGATTATAAAATCGGGGCGTGGAAATTATTTTTTAACTGGTAGTGGAGCACACATGGGGCTTTTGTTTTCCTTCGTCTCTCGTGGCGAAGGCTTCCGACAACACTCGAGGGCAAGCTGGGTTTTGCCTTTTTTCATCGGTCATTCATTTATTGGACAGAGTATATTTGTCACCGTCTTCGTCGTCATAATCACTTAAACAAGGTTATATTTGAGTATTATACTTAATATCTTAGCCATTAGTACGTGTACATTTCTTTAATAAAGAAAGTCCTGCAAATGAAGCAATCTTAAGGTATCGTACAACTTTTTAGCCATGTTGCTTTGTTGGCAATGTAAGAGCTGTTCTCTTTCTTAATATTCTTGATCCAATAAATATATTTTCCTCCTCATATCAATGAAATAAATGGAGAAGAAAGACTAGTGCTCATTATCGTTGTTTATCATTAGTGATTGGATATTATGAACCGACTATACTACAATATCATGACCTTGACCAATTATTTTTTTATATAATATTGCATAATAACCAATTGTTTTAATTTTTTTTTTTTGTTTCCTATGTAGAATCTATTTTGTTAGCATCTTTAATGTCCTACCTCAAATTACAAATGGAAATAAAAAAAAATTGATAAAATAGTGGATGTGTAATTCACGAGTATGATAGTTTATCGGTTATGTGTTCCGTCATGGAAGAAATAAGCGAGTATATGCATATAATAAACATTAAATAGCAAGAGAAAGCAAAAACAAATTTTAGAGAAGAATATGAAATACAATTTCTTTCACATTATAAAGTTCATTTTTTTCTCCTAATGGTGCTTTTACTAACTAGTGCGTGGGATCAATAAACAAGGTTATATTTGAGTATTATACTTAATATCTTAGCCATTAGTACGTGTACGTTTCTTTAATAAAGAAGGTCCTGCAAATGAAGCAATCTTAAGGTAGTGTACAACTTTTTCGCAATGTAAGAGCTGTTCTCTTTCTTAATATTCTTGATCCAATAAATATATTTTCCTCCTCATATTAATGAAATAAATGGAGAAGAAAGACTAGTGCTCATTATTGTTGTTTATCATTAGTGATTGGATATTATGAACCAACTATACTACAATATCATGACCTTGACCAATTATTTTGCTATATAATATTGCATAATAACCAATTGTTTTAATTTTATTTTTTTTTGTTTCCTATGTAGAATCTATTTTGTTAGCATCTTTAATGTACTACCTCAAATTACAAATGGAAATTAAAGAAAAATTGATAAAATAGTGGATGTGTAATTCACGAGTATGATAGTTTACCGGTTATGTGTTCCATCATGGAAGAAATAAGCGAGTATATGCATATAATAAACATTAAATAGCAAAGAGAAAGCAAAAATAAAGTTTAGAGAAGAATATGAAATACAATTTCTTTCACATTATAAAGTTCATTTTTTTCTCCTAATGGTGCTGTTCATTTTTTTCTCCTAATGGTGCTTTTACTAACTAGTGCGTGGGATCAATATATAAAACCTTTCCTGAAAAAAAAAAGGAACCTAGGATGTAATCGGAGCAAAAGAAATTTTATAAATTGTTTATGTCGTCGAAGAAAAGATATATGCACGCTCAAAGTTTCTCGAGGATCAAGAAGTGTAGTTGCACAGGATGAAATTTATGAGGTCCTAAACTTTTTCTGACTTGGAAGGTAAAATATTTAGAGTGAATGAACCAGCCTTCCAAATAATTGAAATTTGTCTACCTTGCTAAGGTTTTCTTTTTATCCTAAGATAGGGAAAATTGTCCAAAAAGTCCTAAACTTATTGCACTTTTACTAATTCAATCCTAAACATTTTAACTTTGCCAATTCAATCATAAACATTTTCACTTCAATCATAAAAATTGGCCGCATGGACTCAATTGGTAGACAATGTTTATGATTGAATTAGTAAAATTAAAAGGTTTATGACAGAATTGGTAAAAGTGCAATAGGTTTAGAACTTTTTGGACAATTTTCCCTCCTAAGATATAATATGATTATCAATGATTATTTGTGCGAAATCCATAATGATGAAAATGTGTATTGCAAGTTTTATAATATGTTTTAGCAAATACTTCACAGTACCTCCAAATTTACAACAGTTTCAGGTGTTACAACTATAAAAATATATTTTATCACACATAAAGATTGCAATACTTCACAATATCAATGTAATCGGGATGGGAAAAAGAAATTTATTAGTCATTTATTTTTTGCAAAGGAAATATATATATACCCACCTCTGGGATTTCCACCGATTCTCAGCCTTCGACGCTCGATATGCAACGCCCTTTGCAGTGCATGCTTGAACAATGCCGAGCAACGTAGAACTGTGCGGAAGGTGTTTTGATTCAAAGCAAACACCACCTTGACTTGACTTGCCTTTACTATCAATAGAGATATAGAAAAGAAAACCCAAGGGCAATCCTTGCACGCATAATTTCCGCAGCATTTTGCGGAAGGCGCGTGGAACCATCCTATGCAAGTGCTTCTTGACTTGACTCAGTTTTTTGTCTATTAATAAAAGAAAAGGAAAAAAAAACTAACCAGCAAGATTCCCATGCTCCCGGTGCTAATAGACATGAATCAATCTCAAAAACATATTATGACACAAATGTCGGTAGGACACTTTTTAAAAATATTCAGATAAGGAAAGTTTATTATTTTCAATCAAAACTCTACTCTTTTTTCTCTCTTTCAAAACGAATTCCTCCAAAAAGGCACATAATGTTGAGTTGCCATCCAATGATGCAAGACGGATGCTATGCAGAAAGAGTAAGTATTGTACACGTAATTTCCGCACCATTATATGAAAGGTGCATGTGCTTTTTAACTTGACTTGCTTTTTTTATTAATAAAAAAATAGAAACAAAAACAAACATTAGTTCTGATGCTCCGAGTTGGTAAGCATATTTCTCACCAACTAATTTAATCAAAAGCAAATTGCGAGAACCGCTTTTCTCTATCTTTGCAAGATTGATGTGAAGGGTCAATGTCAAATCCGACTTTATATCACAAACGTCCCTTACTTCCCCACGTTAGCGCCTAAGAATCATCGCATGCATGTTGGCATATAATTTTGAAGAGGCGCCCTATTTTTATAAGAAAATCAAAGGCGGACCACCAACTTCATGCCTAGAGTCACATCCTTACATGTTATTTAAGGTTGATTGAATGCGTAATTTCTACACCATCATGCGAACGTTGCATGTGCTTTTTGACTTGACTTGCTTTTTTTATTAATAAAAAGATAGAAGCAAAAACGAACATCAGTTTCGATGCTCGGAGTTGGTAAGCATATTCCCCACCAACTAATTTAATCAAAAGCAAATTGTGAGAACTGCTTTTCTCTATCTTTGCAAGATTGATGTGCAGGGTCGATGTCAAATCCGACTTTATATCACAAAGGTCCCTTACTTGCCCATGTTAGCGCCTAAGAATCATTGCATGCATGTTGGCATAAGAGTTTTGAAGAGGTGCCCTATTTTTATAAGAAAATCAGAGGCAAACCACCAAATTCATGCCTAGAGTCACATCGTTACACGTCATTTTAGGTTGATTGAACGTGTAATTTCCACACCATTATGCGAAAGGTGCATGTGCTTTTTGACTTGACTTGCTTTTTTTATTAATAAAAAAATAGAAGCAAAAACAAACATTAGTTCCGATGCTCGGAGTTGGTAAGCATATTCCCAACCAACTAATTTAATCAAAAGCAAATTGCGAGAACCGCTTTTCTCTATCTTTGCAAGATTGACGTGCAGGGTTGATGTCAAATCCGACTTTATATCACAAAGGTCCCTTACTTGCCCATGTTAGTGCCTAAGAATCATCGCATGTATGTTGGCATATAATTTTGAAGAGGCACCATATTTTTATAAGAAAATCAGAGGCGGACCACCAAATTCATGCCTAGAGTCACATCATTACATGTCATTTAAGGTCGATTGAAGATTCAATGTAGATAATTTACCATACACTAGAATTGGGTGAGACTATATCCCGAGTATATTAGCAAATGTACTATATTAACAAGTTTGGAGAATTCATAATATATGGATATTGGATTATCATATGGGAAGGTTTGTTAGTCCTTGCTTGGCCAAGTTGGACAATTATAACGATTGTATTTGCACAATCAATAATTGATTTAGTTGAAGCATTATACTAAATCCATCTCATTACGTAAACGAGATGAGTATATTCGATTATTCTTTTTCCTCTTCACGTACCCCCCTCCTTTGTAGGTGGAACTGCAAGTTCATATTTGGGAATATATGTTAAGGCCATACTATTTCTACACAAACCTTAAATAAACCAAACTTCCTAATTGGTATCTTGCGATAACATGTGAACGGTGAAATCCATAGATGTGAAATTTCTAGCAGAGTGAAGCATTGATTGAAATTGGAGATTCAAACTGCCTAACTTGACTTGCTTTCCTGGGATAACATGTGAACAGTGAAATCTATATATGTGAAACTTCTAGCGGTGAAGCGTTGATTAAAATTTGAGATTCAACCCGCCTAACTTGACTTGCTTTTTTATTAATAAAAGAAAATAGAAACAAGAACAACTCGTACTCCTTAAAGTTGTCTGTAATTTAGTGATTGGATATAATGAACCAACTAAACAATAATATGATGACTAAGACTTGCCTTTTCTATTAATAAGAGATATGGAAAAGAAAATGCTGAAATAAATCTCTCTCAATTCTTAAAATTTCTCCATACCATATCACATCTAAAAATTATCTAGTCACCTTCTCGTCCCCTAAGTCATTTTTATCTCACTCCTTAAATAATTTTTATGTAAAGAGAAAAAAAAAAAAAAAAGAGATGTGATAATATGATGAACATTGAGGCCCCACAGTTTACTGGTTACGTGTTTCCCTGTGGAAGAAATAAACAAGTATACGCATATATATATATACTTTTTCACATTGTAAAGTACTTCCGTTTTTTCTTTTTTCTTTTTTGCATAATGGTGCATTCAATAATTGGCGGGCTTTCTTGATGGATAAATTCCTTTGGGCAAAATATTCAGTATCATTTATGTTGTCCTGAGAAAAGACAAACATTCGCCCAAAGTTTTTTGGAGGATCGAGACCTCTGACAACAAAGGATGGAATTAGTGAGGTCCTAGATTTTTACTTGCATGGAAGGCAAAATATTTAGAGTGAATGAACCAAACTTCCATTATTAGAATGAATATTGAAAATTTGTTCCACATAGGTAGGGTTTCCTCTTCATCTGGAATTATATGTGAATGGGGTTGTCATTTGTTTAGATTGAAAATGTTCAAGTATTGAAAAAATCAATCCGCCTATATGTTCAAAGCCCATGATGTGCCATCCAACGGCCCAAGACACATGCTGCACGGAGAGGATGATTATTGCACGCCCAATTTCTGCGCCATTATGCGGAAAGTGCGTATTCTCCACCAACTAATTTAATAACAAGCAGATTGCGATAGCGCCTAATGATGATGATATGAGCATTAGCATATAGTTGGGAAGAAGAGACCTATTTTATTATAGAATCATAAGACGGCCATCAAATTCATGCTTAGAGCCACCTCATTATTGTTGTTTAATGTCGATTGAAGATTAGATGCAAACAATTTATCAGAGATGAGAATTGGAGGAAACTCTATATTCCAATTTGAATGGAGCTACGAGCATATTAGCTTATTCAGTATATTAAAAATTCTAGAGAACTTATAGTATATTGATATTGAATTATCAAGGCAATTAAAAATCGATTCATAGTGAATATATGAAAGTTTTTTTTTCCGTGCCTGAGCAAGTTGGATTTGCACAATATAACAACTAACTGAGTTATGGCCTTGTGTTAAATTGATCTCATTATGTAAATGAGATGATTCTGATTGACCCTTCTTTTTCCTTTTCACAAATGTACAAGGCATTATTGTTGGCCCCATTTGAGTAGGCGGAATCAGGAGTTCATATATGGGAATTCATGTTAATACCATACCATCTTTGTTCAAACCTCTTGTGCTAACACCTGAACAATGAAATCCATAGATGTCAAACTTCTAGCTAGTGCATGTGAAGTTTTAATTGAAATTTGAGATTCAACACGCTTAAGTTGACTCGCTTCTTTATTAATAAAAGAAACAAAAAAGAAAACTGATGACAAAACTCGTTAAAGTTGTTTAATTATTGATTGGATATTATGAACCAACTAAAGGACAATATGATGACTTAGACTTGCCTTTTCTATTAATAAGAGAAATAGAAAAATAAACCAAAGGATAATCCTTGCGCTTGTAATTTCCACAGCATTGTGCAGAAGGTGCGTGAAACCATCCTACATAGGTGCTTCTTGACTTGACTTGCTTTTTCCACTAATAAGAGAAATTAAAAAGAAAACTGTTTGGCTAATGCTCCTGGTGCTAATATACATGAGTCAATCACAAAAAAAAAAAAAAAAAATCACTCGTTGGATTATTATTTTCAATGCACAATACCTTTTTCTTTCAAAAAGACTCCTTCCCATAAGAGATCTTCCTTGATTCTCAAACTAGATCTTTTCCTACCATATCATGCCTAAAGATTATCTAGTTATCACCTCCTCAACCCAATCACTTTTATCGCACTCCTTAAATTGTTTTTGTTTTTGACATTTTACATTAATGTTATACTTTCGATGTCACATTTATAATTTCTCAGCTAACAAGGTTATACGTGATCAAATAACTATCCAACGATATGTTTTTTCCTTTTTATTTCATTTTCTTGAACCACTTATTTCATCTTATTTCATGTTGACACTCTTTTTTTTTTTCTCTAACTTGGTAAAGATTATCACTTGTTCATATGTAGGTGTTTGTCATTAGTGATAAAAAATTATGAACCAATGACATTACAATATCATGACTTTGACCAATTATTTTGGTTTTTTACTATTGTATCATCAGCCATCATTAGCAATTGCTTTTTTTTTCCTCAGTAGAATCTTTAAAAAAAAAAAAAATGAGACTTGATAATATGAGGGAAAAATTATCAAAAAAATCTTAAACATATTATACTTGTGTCATTATCAGTAATAAACATTTCAATTATGTTAATTTAATCCTAAACATTTTCACATTTTGCAAATTGAGTTCATCCAATTAATTTAGGCTGGAAATTACTAATCTAGACATTAGCCATCCTACATGGCATGACCGGCGCTTATGTGAACTTATTAAATAATTTTTTGATAGTATTTTGAAGTTTTAAAATATTTTTTTGGTTTTTTATTTTATTTTATTTTATTTCTCCCACTCTTTTTTTTTTTTTTTTTTTTTTTTGATAGAGGGCTAGCAAGCATAACGTAGCTAAAAAAAACTAAAGAAAAGGAAAAAAAAAAAAAAAAAAAAAACATTTTACATGCTCTTCGATAATCCATGGCTGAGTTGTTAGTAAGAGAAGTCTTAGGACGCTTTAAGATAGTTGTATCACAAGGCAAAAAGTAAATAGAATGTCAAATTAACAGCTTGAACTTGTGGAAACTACAAGATGAAATTTCACTAGTCTGCATATAATAAAGCCTCACATTATCCTAAATAATATTTTACATGTTCCGAAAAAATGCCATCCATATTGCAACTTCCCATAAACCTAGATATGTGGCCATGGTAGCCATAAACTTGAAATTGACATTGTAGAGCAGTTTCATGTACCTGAATTATTTTGCGCAGTCAAACCTATTGGTCCAGCAGATGCTGAGGGGCGAGCTACCGAGGATGGATTTGTCATCCATCCAGCAAGAGATGTTGGAAGAGCGGCCGGAGGAGGCTGGGAGGGCTGTAATAAAGGATCTGGAAGGCACAAAAAAAGAAAAAAAACACACACACATTAACGTGAGTTGCCAACATCTAAAAGGAAAAACTACCGAGGAAATAGGCTAACTATTCTCCTCCATACTTACACCAAGAGCGGTCAATGGTAGGAAGGCCCCTGGTTTGGGGACGGCACCCATTAAAGGATTAGCAACAGGGGATGGCGCCCGAGCACCATTTGGTTGTCCACTAGTGTGGTCTCCCAAAAAGTCTTCATGTCAGGGTTAGGCCTGGGTTTCTTGCATAGCTGATGCTGCCAATTCAAATTTCCAGAAGCCATGAAACAGTCAGCATGACGATACTTTAGTCAAGAAAATACATGAGGCAATAGGACAGCAAGGACCTTTGATTTATTAATGCGCGTAATCTTGAGTTCTTCAATGTGGGAAACTGAAGCTTACCACGAAACGGGGGGGTTAGCCTCTATCAACTTCTTCAGTTCAGCCAACATTATACTCCGAGCTGACTTGGTATCACCACACTTCGATAGTTGCTCATTCTCTCTGCAAGCAGGATATACGTTTATTGCCAATGTGATGATAGCAAAAGACAAAAGGTCAACTAGAGAAACTTTCAGTTACAAATTAAAAGATTCTGCAACGCAAGACCTCGTACCTAAAGTTCTCCAGCGTTAGTGACTGCGTAATTTCCTTGAACAAATCCTCATTGAATGCAGCAAATACTTTCAAATCCTTGACTAAAATTTCCACAGCTTTAGCACGATCCCTCCTGCAATCATCAATAATGCAAGACCAACGACCGAGAAAATTAAAATGCTTGTTGCTGAGTAAGCTAACACAGCCCTAAACAAGTCGAACCATCAATTGTCAAAAAACTTTCGATCTACTTGTCCAGAGCTTCGAGATACTTCTGCTCTGAATCTTGAAGAAAATCTTCATGGAATATTTATTATTGTCTACTTTCGTGAACCCAGATAGATACTTTTCTACATTGTCCCACTCTCCGTTCGTGGCCAAATCCTTTAAGTACCTCATGTTGAAGTTGAACCCCGACTCCCGCTCCAATCTTTCGACAGCACAAGAGGGAAAACGACAAACATCAATTCAACAGATATCCTCACTATGCAATGCGACTTTTTTGCATAGTAGAGTGCATTTTTTTTTTAACTAATGGTGCTTTTAATAATTGGTGGGCGTGCTAGATGGATCATTCCCTCCCAGAGAGAAAAATAGAAAATTGAAATCCTCGATGTAATCTATGCATACAAAAGTTCTGTTCGTCATTTAAAATATCTAGACAAACTACAAATATTGGTTTAGAGTCTTTGAGGATTAAGGAGTGTAGCAAGAAGGGATGAAATTAGTGAGGTCCTGAACTTTTACCAGCTTGGAAGGCAAAATATGTAGAGTGAATGAACCAAATTTCCATTATTTCAAAGGAAAAATGGAAATCGATAGGTTTCCTCACCATCCTAAAATATATGCGAATGAATTAGTAATTTATCTAGATTATAGAAGATCGATGGCGGCCTGTATGTGGGAAGCCCATAATGAGCTCGGAATCTAGGGGGTCACACTCACCTATAATTGCAATTTGTACCGTGGTAAGCATTTTGAGACATCTTTGACTTGGCTTCCAGTCAAAGATATATTGCATTCGCGTTTCCTTTCAACTAAAATGGACTATTTTCTTCCCATTCCCACCCAAGAGACTAATCGTTTTTTGGATTTCAAAAAATTGATACATCACTTCAGCCGTAGAAATCACAATGCGCCACTCCAAAAACAAAATAAGTTATTTAAATCATATACACTTGTAATCACTGGTGTAGTTGGGTAAGGAACTATTATTCAATTTTCCGATAAAATTGTTGTCTCATGAAAAATCGCTTTTATTATGTCTTTTAGTTTTCTTTTTTTTTGTCGGAAAGCACATTCATTCCTTCAATCATAAAGGCTCTACTAGAGGAAGACAAATAAGTTTGTATACACAAAATATTTCAAATTGTCTGAAAGGGTAAGGATCATTAATCGGTAGGGAGATTTCTATTTCAATGGGCACTAGTGAACCAATCCGTAATTTGATTAGCCTCGTAGAGACAATAGAAAACTTCCATCTTATCATGTCCCTAATATCTCATGGGCTTTCTTCTCAGCCCATAATGCACTTCACAATTGAAAGGCAGTCACTAGATATCATAAAGGATAGATCTTTCTTCATGTGCAGGATAGATTCTACTGGTAGGCACACACTACTCACTTTCACATGCTGGATTCTCTTCCTCTGCAAGAGCAGGAGGCATTCTTTTATGGCTAGGGCTCCCGTGTTTATTTGGTATGGAGCAGAAACTTGTGGTTATTTAATTTATTTAATTGAAACGAGTTCAATAAATCATTAGAAGCATTGGCTTCAGGTTAGCTCAGTACATCACAACGGTTAAATCACGTGGGTCTCACATAAGATGTACCAAAATTAACTGAGGTCTCGGTTTATTGATCCATGATTTCATATTTCAAAATTTATTTCTTTTGGATATGAGATGAGATTGGTCAAGACGTGCATTAAAAATTTGATCCAATTTTGCTAAAGATTTGGATCGTGGGAAATATCACTTCAGAGACCAAAGGAGAACAACCACGTCTAGGATGCAAAAAGCATTATTCCCTTCGCCCAAGTGCATGCTTCTAAATAATGTGAAAAATTTTACACATAGACAATGCCCAGTCATTAATGTACGGATTTGGATACACCGGTCAAATTAAGTGTCACAATTTTGAATAAAGTAAGCAATTTAAAACAGTGATAATTCATCAAAATAGATGTTGGTTGATTATTAATGTAGTTGGTAAGTTTTTTAGTATATTTTTCAAAACCTGTTGGTAAGTTTCTAACTCATAACAGGCCAAGCAACTTGTCAATCTTTTTTCCTTTTTTTCATCGACGGTACGTGCCGGTCCCCAACAATGTCAAGATTCAAGAACGTTGGAAATTGATGATGGAGGCAAGCGGCAGGTGTGGAAATTGATGGTGGAGAAGGCGACGAGGGCCAGATGCATACCGAGGAAGGAAGAGGGAGTAAAAAGAAAGAAATGGAAAAGGAAAAAAGAAAAGGAATATGTTTCCTTTGTTTTAAATTGAGTTTGCATGATTTTCGTTGTGTATGCTGCCATGTCAGCAATTATGTTAAATAAGCATGTCAGGGAAAAAACGCATGACCCGGCAATAATAGTGGAGACGCCACATTAAACGAAATTCAAGAATTTAATATTTGATTACATAAAAAGAAAATTCAGGCACTCAATTACTTATCGAGCAATAATACAAAACCCTTATCATGTCTTTTTCCTAAAAAAATAGATTTTTTTTTTATTTCACTAATGATGGAGCACAATCCTTTAATTATGATCCCATCATATCTTGGAAACCTAGCATTGTAGAGATGGGATAAAGTTTTAAAAAAATTAATTGGATCATGTAAGTCTCACATATAAGGCTCATGTAAGATTCATATGATCAATGATTATGATAAATGCGATTTATTGGATATGGATGCAGGCAAATACTCACTCCCCCTTCCCTATGGCACTGCAAGAGGGGAGAAATGAAGTTTCAAAAAAGTGAGTTCTAGCAGTTTCGAACTTAATTGTAGATAAGTTTTGAAGGGTCAGATGATGCTGGTGTTTGGAATAATTTAAGCCCCCAATTCAAAAGGCTTTCCTGTGGCAGTTTCAACTATGAAAATGTGTATTGCATATAATGTATTCGACAAATACATCACAGTTGTAGCACCTTCAAAGTCGCAATAGTTTTTAAAAAGCCATCTCATCCAACTTTTAGATGCTACAACTATTAAATATGCTTAGAAGAATGTATCTTTTAAATGCTACATCCATAATTGTCGAGGGTTGAACCTGCTATATATGAATCAAATCAAGACACTCTCAGATTGCACTTCTGGCTTCTCCACTCATTTCGCTGTTTCAGCTTTTCCATTCGTTTAAAGCGCGATAACAATATACTAGGCCTCATGTGACAGAGAGATAATGACCTTCGGTGGAGGATACCGTAGTACATAGGTAAGGGTGATCGGAATACAGATGACATTAAAGGCTTATTCGCATGCTCCTATCTGCTAGTGTTCATGCTATTAGACACACCATAGAAGCTCAAGGTATAACCGACTTCAGTCCCAAGTGGAACTGTCCGAGAATAATCCCAATAGGACCAGCCATTCTGTCTGTAACCATAGTTTTAAAGCTGCATCATCCTTAATAAGATGGAACTTAATTCTGAAAGGGCGTAGTTTAATAAGCAAAACATCGAGATTGACCGTGGGGAAGTTTATATTGTCATCCAAGGTCTTGAGTGCTGTTGCACTGAAATCGCCATCGTAGTGGGAGTGCAAGAGGAAGATGAAGTTAATGCTTTTGCGGGGAAAGAACAAGAAAGGGGAACCTGCTAACAAGTGCTCTTTACGCAAATTGAAAAGAATAAATAAAAGAAGTACTTTCAGCATAACGCAGAAGGAACAAGAAAAGAAGCCACCTAAGAAAACTAAATCCTGTTCCTCTGGTCCTTTAGCCTGCTAACTAAAATCAGATGCCTGCCTTCATCTCGAATATACAACACCTTCTAAGCGACAACCTAATTTCATGTTTCTTCTTTTTTTACTTTCAGTCAGCCTAAATGAATATAATGAAAACAAACTATTGCCACAAGACTTGAGCATAAGTCAATTAGGATGCTAATTGTACCACTTTAAGACAAACTGTACTGAACTACGTCCAGAGGAAGTACCCCGAGGCTGTAAAATCTACCCTCTGCAGCATCCCTCAAAACTTGAATCAAGTGGGGCGAAGGAAAGGCAATAGTCAGTTTAAACACCCGAGAGTCAGTACTTTAAATGGATTGCCTTCCAAAGCGGGGACCAATTCGAGAAGCAGGTATAGTCTGCGAATTCATCATACATGTCAGCTTGATTCTCATTATATTGCATGGGACTCACCTCTTTGAAACCTTATGCATGAATTTCTAATTAAATGGTGCATTTACTCTACAAAGGAGTAAGTGATGCACTACTAGGCGACAACTTTAATATGCTCAGATGACAGAACTTGATTAGCTCAAACATGCTGCTAATTTTCGGCATTGACTTAGATAATCTAACATCAAATTCTTCAATTTCTCTCAGTTTTGAAATTCCAGCACTACTCAAATGCTAGCCTTAACCAATTATGCAAATCAAATTCAATATACATGCAAGAAGCTCAGCAGCGACGTATTCACATCGTCCATGTATAAATTATATCTCTTCATTTCTTCAATGAATGGATCCAAGATCACTAGGGTTTCATTATTGCCAATCCAAGGCACCTTCAACAAATATTCACTTCTCCAGTATCATAAATGTTTTTTCCTAAAACAATTACATAAAATTGACAGGAAGTAGCACCATCATCACCAAAGTGCCAGTTTCAAGACATCTCTCACAATTGCCATGTGTCTTTATCAGAATTCTGTTGATTGAAGCAATAAATCAAACGGTTCAGCAGACATAGATGAACAATAAGCACTAAAGTCCAGCATATGCAGCAACAGGACACACCAATTCATATAACTTGTAAATTTTGGATACTCACTGCTCCATGAGCATTCCATCGATTCTTATGCAAGTTCAAAAAGAACAATAAACTCTTCCCACCATCGGAGACAAAGCGACGACATCAATGCTTCCAAGAAAAGAAGTAGATCCTCATTTACTAATTCTGAGCAAGCTATTGACTGGTTCATTCATTGATTGCCATATGCAAAAGCTTATCAACTAAAGACATAGAATAAGTATAACTTTCACTTCATATTGTTTGTCGACCATGATTTCCCTCAATAGCACGCGGTGAAGTAGAATATGTCATACACAGAGAATGAAGCAGGAAGTAGATGACGCAAATAGAATGTGATTTTAGTGGGTGCTCGTAGATTGATTACCTGCTTCCGGACAATGAAATTGACGAAGGTGGAGTGATCAATAACGAAAGGACAAGACAGGTATTGTGAAGCAGGTAATGCATACTGATTTTGTCACAAAGTATCGAGACATTGCGAGGTTGAGGATATTGCGGGGCAACTCAGCAGCAACGATACGGCTAGCAAGCAGCCATATCATTGCTCCAGCTAGTGACCGAAACATGTGTCGGCCAAAGTTTGTGATCTGAATTGGTGTGATCGTGATTCACACTCAGCAACGTCATCTCAATTCTGTTCGACAGGGCGTACTATGATCATCACCAAAGATCATGTGTGTGCCAGCGACTCCAAGCCTTCTCGTGTCACCGACCACCACCAATCACCAAAGGATCACAGGAACCACTGAGAAAACAAACGGAGAGTCAGTTTCATTATTGGCAACTATGGCGTATACTCATAATCACGTCTAAAGATTGCAAAATCAAACAATATCAAGTGAACATCGCTAATGTGCTTTCAAATCGGACGATCACTGGAATCAATTCACAACAAGATCTCAGACTCATTTCATCAAACAGATTATGGCGAATTGGTTGTGGAACAGATCAAACCCATTTCGAACTCAAATTTATAACTAGACTCAACCTAAATCAGCACATGATGTTCGAAGTCAAAAAAAAAAAAAAAAAAAAAAAAAAATCAAACTATGATATTAATCATAATAAGAGAATCGGACACTCGGCCTCTTACTTGTGACAACAGAACGTGCTCCTCCCGAGACTGATGATCTACAGCGGCGACCGGCGAAGGAGTTGGAACTTGTAATGATTGGGCGGTGGTAGGCAAGTGGCTAAATCGGAACTTGAGATATTATGGTGACCGGAGATGATGGAAGATGGAGCCATTTTCCCCTGCTTCCTCCCTTCTGGACGCATGAGTTTTCCCTTAGTGAACGTGAAAAACCTTGAGAAAAACAGAGAGGGACCTTTCCTTCTTGTGCCGCCCCTTTTCTCAAGAAGGGAAAGAATAGATTGTTTTTCCTCTTTACTAGAGTTTTGTGCTCCGCGTCAGTTACCACGAAAATTAATTAAACCATTGGGCGCCATATGTCCTACTGTGGATAGCGAACATTTTAACTAATGAGAGCATGCCATGTGGCATGGGAATTTCAGCCAAAGAGAGAGACACACGGTTTAGCGGTGGGCCCGCCTAAGTTCTATCATGCCCGACCTAATGACCCTGGTTGGTGCCGGTCATAATTCATTTAAGTTAGGTTGGTCATGAGAGAGAAGGTTGGAAAAACATTTGAGAAGATAAGAAAAAAGTGAGGATGGTAATGTGAAGGGGAAGAGTTCACATAACATGAACTTTTTGACCAGGTCATAATTTGAGGTAAAAAGGTGAAAGTTGGAAGAGGGTATAGGAAATACAGCACTTAATGTGTGAACTGCCATTATAAGTGACTTGCAACACATCATTAAAGACAAAAGAAAAAGTCATTCATGCTTGTCGCGACCCGATCTCGCCGCCCCTCGAAATGTATCCAAGGTGGGAAAGGTCGGGTTTAGGGATACTTGATCACGAGAGTTCCCTCACGAGATCGCGAGCTCTCCCAAGCTCGTACCCGCGTGACAATGGATTTATTTATATTATCTAGGTATTTAACAACCTAAAAATATACAGGAGTCGCCACTAGCCTCATTTTTGGGGGTCGGCTAGAAACCCAATCGAGGGTCGGGAGTGTTCCCTCGATTCCTACGCAACCGAGATATCTAGGTTCGGGGACTTGGGTTACGCTAATATTGCTATTAGCGCCCTTTCGGTACCTAAACAGTATGTTGTGTTTTTCCTAACATGTCAATGCATTTCTTTTTACATTTTCAGGATCGTCAATTCCTAGGCTAAGTGATCATGCGTGGTTGATCATTTTCATGCTATTCTATTTCTAAAAAAAATGAAAAGAAAGCAATCAATGAAATTGAAAGTGCAAGACATGAAGTAAACAATCAAGAGAAAGCAATAAACCTAATCATGCAATTCTAAAAAAATATAAAAGAGAAAACACAATTAAGAAAAAAGAGGGAAAAAGGGAAAACCCGCAACTCGTCGGGTTTTATACAACACAAGGAACCCGAGACATATGTCGGGAGAAAAACGAATATTACAGAATAACGGTCGGAGAGGACATCGACCTCCACCATCTTCACTTTTTCTCCACTTTTTGGATCCTATTCTAAACCTAGTCTAAGAAGTCTATAACTAGGTATATGCAGTGGAAGGAAACAAACAAACATATCAAAACATCAAAGAACAGGACATTATTAGTATTCAAAAATGGTGACTAAAGTCATGAAGTCCTTATAGCAAATTCTAAGTGAAATCTCAAGATTTAGCATCATTATGTATTACACCTAAATCATCTATCTAACGATCACACACAAAGCATATAACATGACAAACATTCAAGCCATATGACCTTGGCTCTCAATCAACCCAAAACAAATGAATGAACCAACTAAAGATCACTTATTCTAAAACATGCACCATTGAATTCACTTAACATATGTATTTAAGGCAAACGGAGCAATCAATGTGTAACCCACATGATACCTAAAACCGCTTTGTGGACAATTGATAAAGGATGTCATTTCATGAAGGAAGCACCTCAAGATTCCTAACGCATGAATTTCTAAAAATATTAAGAACACGAACAAGTCAATCAAGAATAGATCATAGTAGCATGTCACACCGTCATTCTACAACATATTGAAAGCAATTTGGACAAATCTACTATCTCATCTTAAGACTAACAACAACTATCCACAGAAAAGACAGCATTACAGTTCAAGACAAATTCCAGCTTTCAAAGCTTGATTTGAGAAAAAGGAAAGGCAGGCCAAATGATGGTCAAATCGCACATATAATATGTCAATGGAAAGTTTGAGAAGTCTATTACAAATCTCTAGAAGACATTAAACCCTAATAACATCTTCTACCAGTTCATATCAAGCGATTTATACAAAAGGTCATCTGAAACAGAGAAACAAATATTTGGCAGATTCTGGACCTAACTTTGGACAGGCAAAAACCATATTAAATGAAATCCGATTAGGGCATTCTATAGCTCATTGGAAAGATAATCGAACCATCTTCAACCTATATGAAGACTTTGAACACAGACAACCACAGCAACCTGCTCATTTCACGTCATTTGCACAGAAGGCCAGATCAACGAAAGAAACAGAATAACAGAGCAGAACAGCAAATCAACCTAAAAAAACTACTGCAGTATTAACAGATTTTGCAAGTGTTTTTCAGTGACCAGATGACGTCTATTCAGGGCGTGCGACATATCAAATCGAAGCTTGAGAAGTCTATTTGCTTTGTCTAAAAGGGCTCAAGACCAGAAAACCTCATCTATTACTTCATTTAAGCCAAAACAGAAAGTCTATCAGGCATACGAAATCGCGACACATCGAATATTCCATTTCAATACTAACAGCAACTAGCCACAGAAGAAAGAAGAAGCAAAGCAGCATATTACAAGCAGCAGTATCTCAAATCAAGAAATCAATATAACATTTGGATCAAAAGTAAGGAGAAAGACAACTTAAATTGGAGCTGTCCTGCTCAGCAAATTAAAAGATCCAATCGAATATTTCTTTTGCAAGGAGCATATTGAAATTTGCTGCATCAATGTGGAGAAGACAGCCACACAAGCACATATAAAACTTTTGGCATTGACTTTAACGTCCATAATAGTGCAAACAACAACTTCTATTACCACAACCAGAATAGCCATTTCTATTAATACTTATTTTGTAGGATCCACTTCATCACGCAAACAATAGGAATCATGCAAAGCATACATGGATTAATTTCCAGTAAAATTTGATTTATTCTTGACATAATATCTTTTCCACATGCTTCAATCATAAGCAGCGATTATAGCATACTGATATTCATATATGGTGTGTGTGTCATGGAAAATCAAATTTGCATTTGCAATGAACAGTTTGAAGCTAGAAATGCCATACACACAGACATAGATTTTAAGCAAGCAAGCAAGAGGGATATACCACAAACATATGCTTCCCTAGTACGCAATTATGAGAAGAAATCAGCAAAGACTAACATGTTACCACAGCCAAAGAAGTTCAGCAAATGGCCATTTGAACCCAGCATGCAATAAACCTTATTATCAATCCCACGCAAAGAAATTGTATAAGGATTCGATCATTAACCTCATTAGTGTGATTTGTATACAACATCTAGAATGATCTCAATATCAACACCATCTCTATCCCTTTACAATATAGCAATCGTTCGTCTCGATTACACAAGCAAAGAGCACGGCTTAATCAATATCCACTCGGCTCAAGGTCAAATCCGAACCGAGAACCTAAACGAGATCCTCTAAATCCATCAATCAATAACAACGATGACAACAAAGCAACACCTAAACAAATGACATTTACTAGGAGAAACTCAATAAACTTGTTCTTCCCTACCTGGTCGAACCAGAGATAGAGCGATTGAGAGAGAGAAAGCTAGATAACCTTGAATGAATGGTGAAGGATTGAAGCCGTGGCTGCCAACGACGCTATCACCACATTTGCGGGGGAGTTACCTAATCTGCAATCCGAGCGGGCCGCGTGAATCGAGCCTTGAACTCCGAGGTCCTCGACCGGCCGTTTTAGCGGATCAAATCCGGTGTGCGAGATAGAGCCGAAAGAAAATCGTTCGAGTCGAAACCGCGAACGAGAAATCGGAGACCAAACCCTAACGGATCAAAAAGAGAGAGAAAGAGAGCTCACCGATCCGGTGAGCCTGATCCAAAGAGAAGATCGGTTAAGCGTCGTTGTCGTCGCCGCCACTGCCACCGTCTTCACCGATGACGACGCGGTTGAGCAAACCAGAGAGAATCAGAGAGAGAGAGTCCAGAGGAGAAGAAACCCCAATCAATCTCAAAGATCGGCCTCCAATCTTCGATCCTCGCTAATGGAGGAAAAACCCTAGCCGATCTTGATTCTCATTTGCGAGATCAATTTTCTTCACCAAAATGCAGAATCGCTAGCCTCCATTGTCTTTCGGCGAGAAGAAATCGATGGATTATTCGCACTAGAGGGAGAATAACTGGATTTCTTCTTGAAATCCTCGCTTGAATGAAACAAAACCAGAAAAAGAAAGCCCCAATCGAGAGAATTGCAGAGAGGATTTTTCGAAAAAAATTCTGCTCCAGAGAGAATGAGTGAGCCAAGAGGGAGCGTCTGTGTGAGGAGAGAGAGAGAGATCGTGTGAGGAGAGAGAGAGAGAGCTCGTGAGGAGAGAGAGTGAGTTTTTTGCGAAGTGTCCCCCTTTTGCCGTCCGCGATTCCCCCTCTTTTATACTCTCTTTTTTTCCTTTCCATTTTCCTTATTTCTAATTTTTTTCTTTTTGTTTTCTTTTCATTTTCACTTTCATTTCATTTTTTTACGCTTTCCTTCATCCATTTTTTTTTATCTTTTGGGCTCTTTATTCTTTTTCTCTCTTCTTTTTTTTTTCTTTCTTCTTTTTCTTTATTTCTAATTTTTTTCTTTTCATTTCAAACAATTTTTTAACTTTTGCAAATTGAATGTTTAAAACGTCGACAAAAATTTCGGGTGTCAACAGCTGCCCCTCTTTGAGTGGGAGCTCGGAGAGGTTCAACTCAAAGACAAAATTGATACCTGAAATTTTTAGTCGACTCGACTTTGAAAGATAGAAAATGACAAAAGCAATGATGGTTGGTTAGGGACGTACCTGATACCTACCTTTGCTCATCAGGGTATCTGGACTCTTGTTGGGGTTTATTCGCTCTATCTCTGTTTCTCTCTCTCGTGGAATGAAATGAAGACAATGAAATCACTAAATGGAAAAGGAATGGTTTAAGGATAACCTACGAACCGGATGGTTTAGACTGGGAGAAAGGTCTCACTGTGTAAAAACAGGTTTTGAATGGGTGCGATGCCTCACCGTGTAAAAACGGATATGGACTGGATGTGATGTCTCACCGTGTAAAAACGGATGTTGACTGGATGTGATGTCTCACCATGTACAAACGGATATTGACTGAGGGGAAGGTCTCACCGTATACAAACGGGTTTCGACTGAGAGGAAGGTCTCACCGTATACGAACGGGTTTCGACCGGGTATGATAGTCTCACCGTATACAAACGGGTTTCGACTGAGAGGAAGGTCTCACCGTATACGAACGGGTTTCGACCGGGTATGATAGCCTCACCGTATACAAACGGGTTTCGACTGAGAGGAAGGTCTCACCGTATACGAACGGGTTTCGACCGGGAGAAGGGTCTTACTGTGTGGTTTAAGGATGGACCCACGAACCTAGTGTGGTTTAAGGATGGACCCACAAACCTAATAGACAAGGTTTTAAGATAACCTAGAACTTAAGAGACAAGGTTTTAAGATGACCTAGAACTTGGGGACAAGGTTTTAAGTTAACCTAGAACTTGGGGACAAGGATATGGTTTAGGATGACCAAAAACCGGTTCACTAAGGAACAAATATTTTGAAAAAGAGTTTCAAGATTACTTGAGAGCCAATCTTGCGAAATAATGCCAATTGTCAAATCCTTTCAGAGAGGATTTTAACAAAATGAGATTTGATTAACCATCTAAGGGTTAAGTCAAATATGCCAAGTAGAAATATCCTAATCAAAAGAGGTCTTTCACACTGACTCTCAAAAAGGGCTTTTGTTCCCAACCATTAATATGGGAAAACTGTTTAATCTCATTGGAGAAGTCTCACTCAACCTATGTCTAAGGTTTTCGGAAACGTTCACAGTGAATACAATCCATTGATCAAAAGGTCTTTTAAATGGACCGTAATGATGGTTTGGTCATGGGCTTACACAAAGGGTATGCATTTTGAGGCCAAGAAATGAATATTCAATCAATATCTTCATCGGGTTTACAAGTCAAGAACCTTGAAGATAAGATAAGACAGGATTGCTTCCACTCCTTCTAGCGGTAGCTCCTATGTGATATTCTCATTTCAACTCGAACCATCCCAATTAGAAGAGACTTCGGATAAGGGTTGTAGTGTTGGTTTGGGTGAGGCTTAGAAAGGCTTAAAAAACTTTCAGATATCAAAGGGTTAAAAAGTGAGTGATTATCTTGGCATCATTACCATCACACGACTTCTTAAAAATTCAACTCTTGAAATTTAACCTATCTCGAGAGTCCTTTAGGTAATTTGTCTTGAGACATGAGAGCTTCGCTCTTTGTTCTAATGATATTGCTTGCAATACATGTTTTCTCTTGCAAGATATTTCTTTTGTTTTTCAACAAATGATCTTTTGCATGATCATGGATTTCGCTCTTTTTTGCATTCTTGCTTTTCTTTGCATTTTTTTTTATGGGCATTGGCCTTGCTTTTACCAGGCACACTGCTTTTTCATGCCCCCTAGTTTTATTCTCTTTTGAGTATCTAGGACTCTCGAGTGGCATTTACAAACATTACCAATATTCTCAATTTTGTTGGTAAATCATGTGCCTTGCCCCGGTGTAGGGAGATAATCATCACACAGGGTTATGAAAGAATTGCATAAGGCTCAAATTGGCTAAGCAATGGATAATTGTGTTTGTGGTAGTGAACGGAATGCTCTTCGTCACTTCGGGATGCTTCGAGTTTCGATAAGAAATCACCTGAAGCCAGCACAAGAAGATTAATGCAAGTGAAAGCAATAAAATCTTTCTTAATCTTTTGCTCCGTAATTTTCAACCAAGACCTCCTATTTTGCCCCAATGTGGGGTTGTTCTTGACAGGGTTATTTTGAAATGCTCCCTATTTGGCTCAAAGTGGCTTGCAAGGGATATCAATAGTGTTTGGGATTAAGAAATGAAGTGCCTTTATCATTTCAAATCATGTATTCACCGTGAATGAATCCTATGCCCTAAGACATGGTTCTTTCCACTCAATTCTCTCAAAAAGTGTATGAGGACATGTTTGGTAAAGGGGTTGCCTCTCATCATTTTAGGCACTACCACCTGGCATATTTAACAATCCTTTTCGGGTTTTCCAAAACCCACTTTAGTTAAATTCAACTCCTTGGGGAAATGAAAATATAATGAAATTTTGTCCGAAATGACATGTTTTCTTGACCCTACTGGGGAGATTTTTGGAAGTAAGGTTTGACAAAATTTATAGATAGAACAGGCTTTGCTTAGCACATGGGTTCATTTCTAGAGTTGTACTTCTAGAGTTCTAACCGACTCTTTTGGCATTCTAAAGGGTAAGGTCACTTCTAAGTTCTAAAGAAGAATGGACACTTTTGAAAGTTTTGCACTCTTGAGATGAACCTCTTGTGGATAGGTAGAATCTTCATCGAGATCCCGCAAAATGAACAAACATGCAGATGCAATATGTATGCATGAAAATGCATGATGCAAACATCCTAAAATGGCTCGATTCAATCCAAAAATGGCTCAAAGGCCTTTCACTTTATTCATGGATAATACTTCTTGACAAAGATCGGCATTTACAGTCGTGGCAATTCTTGACCATCCATTTCTACAAGGATTAGTGCCCCGCCAGTAGCACTTTCTTTACAATATATGGACCTTCATAGTTTGGAGTAAACTTCCCACGAGGATCTGGAATGATAGGTAAAACCTTCCTCAAGACAAGATCGTTGATCTCAAAATGTCTTGGTCTAACCTTGCGATTAAATGACCTAGCTACTCTCTTCGATAGCTTTGTCCATGGCATAAGGCTTTTACCCTCTTTTCATCAATCATATTAAGTTGTTCAAATATTTGTTGAACCCATTCAGCTTCAGAGAGTTTGATTCGAGAAAGTACCCTCAGTGAAGGAATTTCCACTTCCACGGGTAATACAGCTTCCATCCCATAAACCAATGAGAATGGTGTTGCCCCAGTCGAAGTACGAATTGAAGTTCGATAAGCAAACAAAGCATATGGTAATCGATCATGCCAATCACGATAATTTTCCGCTGTTTTGGCTAAAATCTTCTTGATATTCTTGTATGCCACTTCCACAGCTCCATTCATTTGTGCGCGGTAGGGAGAAGAATTCAAATGGCGAATGTGGAATTCTCCAAGTAAATCATCCACCACTTTATTGTTCAAGTTTGATCCATTATCTGTGATGATCGCTTCCGGAACTCCATATCGGGCGATGATATCACGACGGATAAATTTTGCCACACTCTTTGCAGTAACATGGGCATAAGAATTGGCTTCAATCCATTTGGTGAAGTAATCAATTGCTACTAAGATAAAACGATGCCCATTTGATGCTTTAGGATTAATCGGTCCGATGATGTCGATGCCCCACATTGAAAAAGGCCAAGACTCGGACATTTGATGTAGCTCATTAGGAGGAGCATTGATTTTGTCCCCATAGACTTGGCATTGATGACAGCACCTCACATGCTGAATACAATCGGCTTCCATGGTCAACCAATAGTAACCGAGCCTCATAATTTTTCTAGCCAAGAGATGACCGTTCATATGTGGACCACACTTTCCTTCATGTATTTCTTTCATTAGGAGTTTAGCTTCTTGTGCGTCCACACATTTCAATAAAATTGAATCAAAAGACCTCTTATAGACGGCTCCTCCACTGAGGAAGAATTTGGATGCCAACTTCATCAAGTATTTACGATCATTGGTTTGACTACCTTGGGGAAATTTGCCTTCTCAAAGGTAATTCATGATGTCATAATACCAGGGTTGACCATCATGTTCTTCTTCTATCATCAGGCAATAAACAGGCTTTTTCAAAACGACGATTTGCAAAGGATCAACGTTTAAACCGTCAGTTACTTGCAACATTGAAGATAAAGTTGCCAAGGCATCAGCAAACTGATTTTGTGATCTCGGCATATAATCAAAAGAGATCTCGTCAAATTCCTTGACCAAGTCTTCGAGATATTCATGGTAAGGGATTAATTTTACATCCCGTGTTTGCCATTCACCTTCCGTTTGGTGGATGATGAGTGTAGAATCACCATAAACTTGAAGCTTTCTGACTTTCATGTCGATGGCTAATTGCAAGCCAATGATGCACGCTTCATATTCAGAAATATTATTGGTACAAGGGAATACCAGCTTTGCGGCTCTTTTGGATAATGTTGACCTTAGGGGATATTAAAAGCTGCTCCGGTGCGAGAACCGTAAAAAGGTTAAGCTGCACCATCAAAGTACATGGTCCACTTATCTGGCGAGACCAAATAAATCCGTTCATCGATTTCATCCCAATCATTAGATTTCCCAGGATTTTCGGCTAACATATCAGCTATAGCTCGCCCTTTGACGGACTTTTGTGCCATGCTTAGAATATCAAACTCAGAGAGTAATATTTTCCATTTAGCAAGCCTTCCAACCAATGCAGGCTTTTCCAAAAGATATTTGATCGGGTCATTCTCAGTCACCAAAAGGATGCGATAATGCAAAGTGTATTGTCTCAGCCGGTGTAAAACCCAAATCAAGGCTACACAGGTCTTTTCCACCTTAAGATATTGAATCTCGGAAGTAGTAAACTTCTTACTGAGGTAATATATGGCACGTTCTATTCCATCCTTTGGTCCTTTTTGTGCTAACATGGCTCCTAAAGACTCCTCATGAATTGTGAGATACAAAATCGAGGTACGCCTTGGATAGGTGGTACAAGTACGGGAGACTGTGAAAGATATCGCTTTAGTTCTTCAAATGATTTCTGACATTCTTCATCCCAATTGACCTTAACGTTCTTCTTCAATAGCTTGAAAAATGGCTTAGCAGTTTCTGACAATTGAGAGATAAATCTTGCAACATAATTCAATCTTCCCAATAAGCTTCGAACTTCTTTAACCGTAGAAGGAGGTTTCAAATCACATATGGCCTTCACCTTAGAATGATCTATCTCGATACCTTTGTCACTAACCATAAATCCAAGAAGCTTCCCGGACTTTGCCCCAAATATGCATTTTGCGGGGTTAAGTCTCAGCTTGAATTTCCTCAAACGGTCAAATAATCTTCTTAAGATTTCAACATGATCTTCACCTTGTCTTGACTTTGCAATCATGTCATCAACATAGACTTCAATCTCCTTATGCATCATGTCATGGAATAGTGTCACCATGGCTCTTTGATATGTTGCCCCGCGTTCTTTAAGCCAAAGGGCATAACTTTGTAGCAAAATGTTCCCCACGGGGTGATGAATGAAGTTTTAGTCTTATCATCCTCTTTCATCCGGATTTGGTTATAACCAGAAAATCCATCCATGAAGGAGAACAATTCAAATCCAGCAAAGTCTTTGTCAACTAAAACATCAATGTGCGGCGAGAGGAAAATCATCCTTAGGGCTTGCCTTATTCGGATCACGGTAATCAACACATACTCGGACTCGCCCATCCTTCTTCATAACCGGGACTATATTAGCAATCCAATCGCATATTGGGTGACTTCAATGAAACCAACATTCAAGAGCTTCATGACTTCTTCTTCAATCTTTTCGACAATTCAGGTTTTGTCCTTCGAGCTTTTGCTTCTTCGGCGAGAATATTAGGATCAAGTGGTAACGCATGTTCCACGATCTCGAATCTAAACCCGGCATATAGCATATGACCAAGCAAAAATATCTCGGTATTCTTTCAAAAGCCCAATTAGTCTATTGGCATCTACTTGAGAGAGACCTGCCCCAATCTTGGTTTCTTTAGGGTTGTCTGAATCTCCCAAATTTACAGTGACCGGCTGTTCGGTGGTAGGAGGTTTGGATTCTTCATGTCTAAGCCACTCCTTTTCAATACCTCGAGGACCATCTTCATTCTCTGAGTCGGAATAATCGGGTTCGTCAAAATCTTTTGAATGCAAATCCGAGCCATGTAAATGACTATCGTGATGTGAAATATCATGCCTGAGATGTAATTGAAAAATGGTTAGCATATATACATATAAACGAATGCAATGAATGTAAATGTCATGAAAAATTTATTTTCAAATTCAAGTTGTTTTTTTGAAAAATTCATTGGGAACTAATCCTCATGTCATTGGACGTCTTCGTTCCACTAAAAAATTTTGAAACTATAGATCGTGTGGAGGCTCAGGCCTCAAAGCATCATCATAGGACTGATTTAGGCCTCACACGTCTATTAACAAAACATGAATTTTATTGATATGAGAAAATTGCATTACAACGTATATCATCTTGGATCTAGAAAGTTTATGATCCAGATTATTACAAGCACAAACAAATGAAATGACGGAATTCCCTCGTAGGGGAGAAATGAACGAAATTCCCTCGCAGGGGAGAAATGAATAGAATTCCCTCGCAGGGGAGAAATGAATCGAATACATCTAAAAATTAAATGCAAGAACCGGAAACATCCCTTACACGGTGGGAACTGTTGGCTCTTCATTTCCATCGATAGTGCCAACCATGTTGACATCTTCAGAATGCTTTGGAAGGGGATTTTGTTGGACATTCAGTGCCGAGTCCTTAAAGGTGAGCAGCTTTTTATCCAGCAAATCCTGGATCTTATAACGAAGCACCAGACAGTTGTCCACATGATGACTTTTTTCACCCATATGATACTCACATGTCTTATTAAGGTCGAATCTGGCAAACTTTTGTGGATTATCCCTTGGGATCTCTTTTGCCACAAGATGATTTCCAATCAACATTGGAAGTAGTTGTGACATGGGCCTAGGCAATGGAGTAAATTGCCTTTGAGGGGCCCTTCCTTTACGCTCAAAGTTTCTAGAAGATCCCCCTACTTCCATGGCAGGTTTATGAATTCGAGAATTATATGGCTTCTGAGAAGAGGAATTTTGTACATAGGCGATCTCCACAGTCGATTCCTTATCCCTCTTCGGGGCATATCGACGACTTGTGTTCTCAGACAACCTTCCTTCCCACATAATACCCTCGATGCGTTCTCCCAACTCTACAAATGTAGCAAAGTTCATACAAGTGTGGTTGTACATCTTTTCAAAAAAAATCACGGGGCATAGCTTGAAGCAGCAACTTCATGGTCTCTTTCTCAGATAATGGCGGTTTTACTTGAGACGCAGTGACCCTCCATCTTTGAGCGTAGGCCCTAAATGATTCGGTTCTTCTTTTCTCAACTCGAACCAATTCTTCTCGAGTTGGAGCAATTTCAGTATTGAATTTGTATTCTTTGAAGAAATTCATCAACGAGATCTTCCCAAGTACGGATTTTCTCCATGTCCAACTCTATAAACCAGGTTAACGCAGGACCAACCAAGCTGTCCTGAAATGAAATGATTAAGAGTGGGGGATTATCTGAATAACGGGCCATCTTGCCTAGATAGTATTTCAAATGAGTCTTCGGACATCCGATGCCGTCGTATTTTCTTGTGAATTCCGGCTCCTTATAGAATTCGGGGACCGTAACTTTAGCAAAGAGTGACAGTTTATCAAGCCCCTGCAACTGGTAGCCTTGTAGCATGCAAAGACGTTCTTCGATCTTTGCTAGGCGCCTTGAATTCTCCTCATCGAAGTGTGAAGTCGGAATCTCTTTAGATGAAGGCTCTGGACCGATAACTATCGGGATTGCGGTGGGGATCTCTTCCACGGGCCCCTTTGCCATGGGCTCTACTATCGACACTCCAGGGGGTGCGGTAGGAATATTCATGGTAGAAGAAGTAGATGTCAAGCTTTTGACTTGGCTAGAGAGATCGGCCAATAATGTCACCCAGTGGGCCATTTGATTTTCCATATTAATGACACGGGCTCGGGTATCTTCATTTTCCATCTTTGTTTGGCGACGAGTTCGTATAACAAATTTTTCTTCAGCCGTTTTTTTTCAAAACCTCCTGTAAAAGAAAAAAGACTCAGATTAGTACCAATCAAAAGAAACCATTAAAGTACAAATCCTAGTCAATTTTATATTTTCTTGAGATGAAATAATGATAAGAAGTGTATATGGTCCCAGTATCATATAACATCCTCTTATCAAAATTTCCTCAAAAGAAATTATACAATTGAAGAGGAACGACGACAAATATTTAATCAGAATGCCCCTTTTCTAAAAATTACATGAAAATGTTCATGAATTGTTATTCATTTCATCGAATAATTACAAGGGAAATATAATCTTGCTTTCTTGAAGCTTACAAAGTAGTTCAATTTTACAAGGTATATGAAAATGAATACAGGGAAACCTTAATAGAAAAGAGGGAAACACAAATGAATTCCCTTTACAAGAAAAGTGTATGAAATGAAAACCTGAAGACTAGGTGGGATCGCGTGGAGACGCTTGTTATCATGGGCCAAGCGTTCCTCATTGATCAAAGCACTGTCTTCTTGTTCCTTAATATGAGCTCCCTGAAATCCCTGAGGCTCGGGAATTTTTCCACAATCTTGATGTCTTGGGTCGAGATTCACCAATAGTCTTGAGATTCCCAAGCATGGGATCGCATCGACTTCGAGTCTACCCATCTAAACCTAAACCTAAACCTAAAGGGGCATCCATGATTAAAACATATCGCCGTTGGAATATAAAACGCATAATTGAAATATGAAAAGTAAAAAGATAAGGACGATAAAAAAGGAACAATCACTTACCCACTAAACACATGGCAAGCACAAGTCACATGTCGCATGAAAGCGTGAGGTTTTGACGCCTAAGGTGAGGGTGCTAAAGGCTCAAGGTCCTCATCCCAAAGGATAAAAATAGTTTACCCACCGCTACTATCGTCGGTCAGTGCTATTTTTATCGGTTGGGATGAGCGGGTTTATGTAAGTAATGGATTACCACGAGCATCCACTCGCAGATTCCACCCATAAACCCTCCTAAGGTCCTAAATTGGGCGATCGGGGTTTTAGACCGCGGTTGTGTGTGCAGTGTCGTGCTAAAGCTAGTAAACATGCATTTAAATTAAAACATCCAGCACTTCAATATAAACACACATATATTCATACATCCTCACACCACCTGCAAAACAAATGATTTACAACCACGCCTCCCCTTATAACTCCAACCTATAAAACCATTTAACACAATGTTAGCGACTAACCCGATTTTCCACGCGACTTTGACATGCGGGCGATCCTACATAAGACATGTTAGTTAAACACAATAACCATTTTTAAACGGCTTCAAGTCCTCTTAACCTAGTAACCGAGTCCCGGCGGAGTCGCCAAGCTGTCGCGACCCGATCTCGCCCCTCGAAATGTATCCAAGGTGGGAAAGGTCGGGTTTAGGGATACTTGATCACGAGAGTTCCCTCACGAGATCGCGAGCTCTCCCAAGCTCGTACCCCGCGTGACAGCGGATTTATTTATATTATCTAGGTATTTAACAACCTAAAAATATACAGGAGTCGCCACTAGCCTCATTTTTGGGGGTCGGCTAGAAACCCAATCGAGGGTCGGGAGTGTTCCCTCGATTCCTACGCAACCGAGATATCTAGGTTCGGGGACTTGGGTTACGCTAATATTGCTATTAGCGCCCTTTCGGTACCTAAACAGTATGTTGTGTTTTTCCTAACATGTCAATGCATTTCTTTTTACATTTTCAGGATCGTCAATTCCTAGGCTAAGTGATCATGCGTGGTTGATCATTTTCATGCTATTCTATTTCTAAAAAAAATGAAAAAAAAGCAATTAATGAAATTGAAAGTGCAAGACATGAAGTAAACAATCAAGAGAAAGCAATAAACCTAATCATGCAATTCTAAAAAAATATAAAAGAGAAAACACAATTAAGAAAAAAAGAGGGAAAAAGGAAAACCCGCAACTCGTCGGGTTTTATACAACACAAGGAACCCGAGACATATGTCGGGAGAAAAACGAATATTACAGAATAACGGTCGGAGTGGACATCAACCTCCACCATCTTCACTTTTTCTCCACTTTTTGGATCCTATTCTAAACCTAGTCTAAGAAGTCTATAACTAGGTATATGCAAAGTGGAAGGAAACAAACAAACATATCAAAACATCAAAGAACAGGACATTATTAGTATTCAAAAATGGTGACTAAAGTCATGAAGTCCTTACAGCAAATTCTAAGTGAAATCTCAAGATTTAGCATCATTATGTATTACACCTAAATCATCTATCTAACGATCACACACAAAGCATATAACATGACAAACATTCAAGCCATATGACCTTGGCCCTCAATCAACCCAAAACAAATGAATGAACCAACTAAAGATCATTTATTCTAAAACATGCACCATTGAATTCACTTAACATATGTATTTAAGGCAAACGGAGCAATCAATGTGTAACCCACATGATACCTAAAACCGCTTTGTGGACAATTGATAAAGGATGTCATTTCATGAAGGAAGCACCTCAAGATTCCTAACGCATGAATTTCTAAAAATATTAAGAACACGAACAAGTCAATCAAGAATAGATCATAGTAGCATGTCACACCGTCATTCTACAACATATTGAAAGCAATTTGGACAAATCTACTATCTCATCTTAAGACTAACAACAACTATCCACAGAAAAGACAGCATTACAGTTCAAGACAAATTCCAGCTTTCAAAGCTTGATTTGAGAAAAAAAGGAAAGGCAGGCCAAATGATGGTCAAATCGCACATATAATATGTCAATGGAAAGTTTGAGAAGTCTATTACAAATCTCTAGAAGACATTAAACCCTAATAACATCTTCTACCAGTTCATATCAAGCGATTTATACAAAAGGTCATCTGAAACAGAGAAACAAATATTTGGCAGATTCTGGACCTAACTTTGGACAGGCAAAAACCATATTAAATGAAATCCGATTAGGGCATTCTATAGCTCATTGGAAAGATAATCGAACCATCTTCAACCTATATGAAGACTTTGAACACAGACAACCACAGCAACCTGCTCATTTCACGTCATTTGCACAGAAGGCCAGATCAGCGAAAGAAACAGAATAACAGAGCAGAACAGCAAATCAACCTAAAAAAACTACTGCAGTATTAACAGATTTTGCAAGTGTTTTTCAGTGACCAGATGACGTCTATTCAGGGCGTGCGACATATCAAATCGAAGCTTGAGAAGTCTATTTGCTTTGTCTAAAAGGGCTCAAGACCAGAAAACCTCATCTATTACTTCATTTAAGCCAAAACAGAAAGTCTATCAGGCATACGAAATCGCGACACATCGAATATTCCATTTCAATACTAACAGCAACTAGCCACAGAAGAAAGAAGAAGCAAAGCAGCATATTACAAGCAGCAGTATCTCAAATCAAGAAATCAATATAACATTTGGATCAAAAGTAAGGAGAAAGACAACTTAAATTGGAGCTGTCCTGCAAAGCAAATTAAAAGATCCAATCGAATATTTCTTTTGCAAGGAGCATATTGAAATTTGCTGCATCAATGTGGAGAAGACAGCCACACAAGCACATATAAAACTTTTGGCATTGACTTTAACGTCCATAATAGTGCAAACAACAACTTCTATTACCACAACCAGAATAGCCATTTCTATTAATACTTATTTTGTAGGATCCACTTCATCACGCAAACAATAGGAATCATGCACAGCATACATGGATTAATTTCCAGTAAAATTTGATTTATTCTTGACATAATATCTTTTCCACATGCTTCAATCATAAGCAGCGATTATAGCATACCGATATTCATATATGGTGTGTGTGTCATGGAAAATCAAATTTGCATTTGCAATGAACAGTTTGAAGCTAGAAATGCCATACACACTGAGACATAGATTTTAAGCAAGCAAGCAAGAGGGATATACCACAAACATATGCTTCCCTAGTACGCAATTATGAGAAGAAATCAGCAAAGACTAACATGTTACCACAGCCAAAGAAGTTCAGCAAATGGCCATTTGAACCCAGCATGCAATAAACCTTATTATCAATCCCACGCAAAGAAATTGTATAAGGATTCGATCATTAACCTCATTAGTGTGATTTGTATACAACATCTAGAATGATCTCAATATCAACACCATCTCTATCCCTTTACAATATAGCAATCGTTCGTCTCGATTACACAGCAAAGAGCACGGCTTAATCAATATCCACTCAGCTCAAGGTCAAATCCGAACCAGAACCTAAACAGATCCTCTAAATCCATCAATCAATAACAACGATGACAACAAAGCAACACCTAAACAAATGACATTTACTAGGAGAAACTCAATAAACTTGTTCTTCCCTACCGGTCGAACCGAGAGATAGAGCGATTGAGAGAGAGAAAGCTAGATAACCTTGAATGAATGGTGAAGGATTGAAGCGTGGCGCCAACGACGCTATCACCAGCATTTGCGGGGAGTTACCTAATCTGCAATCCGAGCAGGCCGCGTGAATCTGAGCCTTGAACTCCGAGGTCCTCGACCGGCCGTTTTAGCGGATCAAATCCGGTGTGCGAGATAGAGCCGAAAGAAAATCGTTCGAGTCAGAAACCGCGAACGAGAAATCGGAGACCAAAACCCTAACGGATCAAAAGAGAGAGAAAGAGAGCTCACCGATCCGGTGAGCCTGATCCAAAGAGAAGATCGGTTAAGCGTCGTTGTCGTCGCCGCCACTGCCACCGTCTTCACCGATGACGACGCGGTTGAGCAAACCAGAGAGAATCAGAGAGAGAGAGTCCGAGGAGAAGAAACCCCAATCAATCTCAAAGATCTGGCCTCCAATCTTCGATCCCTCGCTAATGGAGGAAAAACCCTAGCTGATCTTCAGATTCTCATTTGCAGATCAATTTTCTTCACCAAAATGCAGAATCGCTAGCCTCCATTGTCTTTCGGCGAGAAGAAATCGATGGATTATTCGCACTAGAGGGAGAATAACTGGATTTCTTCTTGAAATCCTCGCTTGAATGAAACAAAACCAGAAAAAGAAAGCCCCAATCGAGAGAATTGCAGAGAGGATTTTTCGAAAAAAATTCTGCTCCAGAGAGAATGAGTGAGCCAAGAGGGAGCGTCTGTGTGAGGAGAGAGAGAGAGATCGTGTGAGGAGAGAGAGAGAGAGCTCGTGAGGAGAGAGAGTGAGTTTTTTTTGCGAAGTGTCCCCCTTTTGCCGTCCGCGATTCCCCCTCTTTTATACTCTCTTTTTTTCCTTTCCATTTTCCTTATTTCTAATTTTTTTCTTTTTGTTTTTCTTTTCATTTTCACTTTCATTTCATTTTTTACGCTTTCCTTCATCCATTTTTTTTTTTTTTTTTATCTTTTGGGCTCTTTATTCTTTTTCTCTCTTTTTTTTTTTTTTTTTCTTTCTTCTTTTTCTTTATTTCTAATTTTTTTCTTTTCATTTCAAACAATTTTTTAACTTTTGCAAATTGAATGTTTAAAACGTCGACAAAAATTTCGGGTGTCAACAATGCTGAGTGAGAACTTATCAAATAGTTAATATGCTTGCCTTTTGCCATACTTTGGAGGGGAAAAACCTAGTTCGAGTTAATATTGGTTAGAGGACGTGGCAAGAAGATGATGTTGCTATTGGTAATTTTTTTTTTTTTAAAGTGACGAGACAGGACAACCTCTAATATGGAAAAGAAAGAGACAAGATAGGGGAAAAAGAATAAAGGATAGAATGCCTCAAAGCGTGGAGAAAGTTCCATGGGTCAGCTCTCTCTTATTTGGTTCCTCCATTAATATTTGTTTCATCTGTAATTTTCTTTCCCTTTAATGTTTTAGTGCTCCTCCTTTAGAGATTGTTCAAGTTTAAAGTACTTTTTTACGCACTAGTAAAATTTGCACGTTATTCTGTGGTGTTACTGACTAAAATTTTATCGACACTGTTGCAATATTGAAATTTTATTAATTCCATCAATAGTTCAATCGGTTGTTCATAATGTGTTTTGTTGAAATTTCCAACTTCCATAAAATAGAAAATAAAAGGAAAAGGATATGCATTTGGTGGACATAACGCTTATTTGAGGTTCACATGTCAAGCAATGTATACCTGAATATGCATACATCATTTGCTTTGTAGAGAATAATTATACAGCATTTTGAAGAAAACTCATCCTGTTCATTTTCATTCAAGTTATGGGGGCTAATCTCCCCATATAAGCATCATTGTGACTTATAGACGAGTTTAGTCAATTAAAAGCTATTTGAAAACTTAGTCCTCCCTTCTGATTTGACATGAATGAAGCACGCATATTCTTTCTTTGCATATGCAGGGAGAACACTACGCTAAAGTCAAAGGATAACTTGACTAAAAAACAAAAGTTGAAAGATGAAAAGATACTTGACGTGGAAGAACAGATATACAATGTTACCCATGACTTTGGAGCAGTCAACCCTAGCCAAGAAGAGTACCAAGCCCAGTCAAAGATGGAAATAAGTATGTGTGCATATGCTTGACCGGTAAATGAGAATTACATGGGAAGTTAAACACACATTTAAATTGACTCTTTTCGGAACAAAATAACAAGTTTATATGGCAACATGAGATGAAAATGAAATTTTGATTCTGTCAATAAGTCTTGGTTTATTTATATTAGTATCGCTTTTTCATTTACATGATTAAGCACCACCAATCGATTTGCATTTTGTTGAATTTTAACTTATTATACCTCTTAGAAATACTTCTTTAGCAAATTGCCTCCCAATGGCATTGGCAATCTCCTTCCATAATTATTTGCTTGAAGATTTCGAATTAACGGTTTAGCTGTGATAGCATTTTTTATATAACTTATTGATATTACGACTATCTGAAAATATATGAACAATTTTGGAAAGAGTAGAAATACTTTATCTCAGATGTACGAAGCATTTTCTTTATAAGACTATTTGGTACACCTTTCATGCAGCAATTTCGGCCATGAAAAATGGGTGGCGTTTGATAAACATTTCACAATTATAGCACATTCAGATTACAGTAGCTTACAGTCGACACCCTCATTTTTGGCTGGAAATTTAAGCAAAATTGACAATTTAGGCAGTTTTTGTTATGACTGAATAAAACCAAAATGAAAAACGCAAAAAACAAAAAAAACAAAAACATAAAAGGGGCTTCAATTCATCAAGTAAGTGGAGAGGATATTCAGTAAATGCCCTGGGCTCGATCCAATTCGACCAAGCCAAGCCCGTGGGCCATACACATTTGTTAAGCCCAACTTGCATAACTCAGACCCATTAAAGCCCAGAAACAATACCATGTCGAGCCCTCAGCTTGTTCAATATCCTTGTACCAAGCCTCCATTATTTCATTTTTTGACTAGAGCCCATTAGATTGGCTTGAAAAAACTCAACAAACCCAGCCCTAATTTATCTCCCTCTTGACCCTGCGACTTGACGGAACAAGGCGGGGAGCGCGTGAGGATGAGACCAAGAGAGAGGGACCGAAGCAGCAGCCGTGAGGATATCTAGAATCCTGAGTCGGATGGTTTTCTGAAAAAAAAAAAAAAAAAAAAAAAAGGCAGATAGGGGAGAGAGCATGAACTGTGTCCCGAGGAAGTACTCCAAGGCAGTAAAATCTACCCTCTTCAGCATCCTCTCAAAACTTGAATCAAGTGCAGCGGACGAAACCGACTCAGCATTTTAATACTCAAAGAGTTTCATAGGAAGAGACATGGCCTACACTACCTTTGTGGTCGATCTAGACCGGTTGCGCCAAAGGTCGTGCTAGGCCCAGCACCAATTTCAACAGGAGGAAAAGTACCTGACTCTCCTTTAGATTCCAATAGCTCAAGCACATGGACGCTGCCATCAGTAAGCCCTAGTGCAAACTGGTTAGGTTTGAAGGGTTGTGATGCAATGACTAGCTGGTTGATTCTCAAGCTGCCAAATGCATTGGTAAGGAATAAATTACTTGCGAGACTATTGAAACTTCACGAAGGAGAAGCTTTGAAATTCTAGCACTACTCACTGCTCCATGAGCATTCCATCGATTCTTATGCAAGTTGAAAACAAACAATGAACTCTTTCCACTATCGGAGACAAAGCAACGACATCAACATTTCCAAGAAAGAAATAAATTCTCAATTTATTAAATTTGATCAGGCTATTAACTGGTTTAATTTGTTATTTGTCATATGCAGAAACTATCAACTAAAGACAGGGAATAAGTATAACTTGCTCACTTCATATTGATCGTCGACCATCGATTTCCCTTGACAACACTCGTGAAGTAGAATATGTCATGCACCAAGAATGGAGTAGGATGTATATGACACAAATATAATGTGATTTTAGTGGGTGCTCTTAGATTGATTACCTGCTTCCGGACAATGAAATTGATGACGGTGTAGTAATCAATAACCGATGGACAAGACAAGAATTGTGAGGCAGGTAACGCACATTGTTTTTGCAACAAAGTATTGAGACATTGTGCAGTTGAGGACATTGCGGGGCGACTCAGCAGCAAGGACGCGGCTGGTAACCAGCCATAACATTGCTCCAGTTAGTGACCATAACATGTGTTGGCCGAATTTCATGATCTGAATTGGCGTGGTTGCGATTCATGCTCAGCAACGTCGTATCGATTCTGTTCGACAAGGCATACTATGCTCATCACCAAAGGTCAATGCATGTGCCAGAGACTCTTAAGCCTTCTCCTCTCGCCTGCGACCACCATTAATCACCAAGGGATCTCAAGAAGCACAGAGAAAACCAAGGAAGAGTCGGTTTCATTCTTGGTAACCATGGAATATACTCGTAATCATGTCTGAAAATTGTAAAATCGAACAGTATTATGTGAACACCACTAATGTGCTTTCAAATCGGACGATTACTGGAATCAATTCAGAACGAGGTCTCAGACACATTTCATCGAACAGAGTACGGTCAATCGGTTGAGGAACAGATCATAGCCATTTCGAACTAAAATTTACAACTAGACTCAAGCTCAATCAGTACATGATGTTTAAAGTCAAAGAAAGAGATTCAAATATGATCAATTTCATCATAATCAGAGAATCAGACTCTCGGCCTCTTACTTGTGAGGAAAGAGCAGGAGATGCTACCTGGTTAACGAAGCGGATTGACGCCACCAGTGGCCGCACGAATCACTGAGAGAAGCTCTAGAACGTGTCGCTGATGGAAACCTGAACAGGTGGAGAAGCTCCGAGCGAACCGGAACATTTCGAGGCTCTCAGCCGCGGAACAGAGGGGAACAAAGGAGATGAGTCGCGGCATTGAAGAGGCTGTTGATGCTGGCGACTGCCACTGGAATCAATTCAGAACGCTTGAAATCGCCAACTGAATCGAACGGAATCACTTTTTTGAGATGAATTTTCCTTGCTCGATGTTTTTTTTTTTTTTTTTTTTTTTTTTTTTTGGGTTTTGGAATGGTGATCTCGATGAAATGAGCAAATGCGTTCCTCATGAGACTGATGGTTGACCGCGCGACCAGCGAAGGAGTTGGGAACTTGTAATAATCGGGCCATGGTAGCTAGTGGCTATATCGGAACTTGAGATACCGCGACGAAAAGGTTATCTAATGGTGACCGGAGACGATCGAAGATGGGAGCCGTTTTCCCCTTCTTTCCTCCCCCGCTTCTGCGTGCGTGAGTTCTCCCTTAGCGACTGGTATTGCTTCTTCTTCTTCTTCTTCTTCATGATCAAACACTTCCATTGACGTTTTTGTTGAGTTTTGACTTACTATACCTATTAGAAATACTTCTTTTGCCAAATTGCCTCCCAATGCCATTGGCAATCTTCTTTTATAATTCTTTGCTTGAAGGTTTCGAATTAATAATTTGATTCTCATAGAAATTGCTATTTAACTTATTCATATTATGACCATCTAAAAATATGTGAATGATTTTGGAAAGAGTAAAAATAATTAATGTTAGATGTACAAAGAGTTTTTTTTTTTTTTTTTTTTTTTTGAGAGATTGTTTGGTAAGCTTTCTTGCGATAATTTGGACCATAAAAGATGGGTGATGCAGGTTTTGTAAGGTGTTCGGCAAATGTTTCGCAATTGTAGCCCCTTCAAGATTACAACAGCTTTTAATGAAATGGCTTCATTGGATATGGTTCGGTAACAATTTTTGAGATGTAAGTTGTTTGAAGCTTCGTTGCCGGCGCGTACTCTCATGGGCAACACTTTTCAGATCTTCTTCGTGCAAGCTTGACCTAGTAACTGAAACCGAGAACTCCTTCTTGACAAGGTGATTTCATTCCCCTTTTCTGCCCTGTTTTGGAAAGATGCGTGATTGAACCACGTTCATGTAAACTCATGTGAAAATCACTTTATGATCTCGGTTGTAATTTGATTATTCGTGACGGCTTTTTGGTTCTAACACTGATTTTAGACAAAAACATAGCTTTGATTTCATGATCAAATTCAATCCTTTAGGTGTGCATAGACTATTTGATGAAATATCTTCAAAATACGTCAATGAAATAATTCCTGATTCACTTCTATCCGAAGAGATTTTAGCATAGATTACTTGCTATCAGTCAGTCCTAGCATTTAGATTCGATTCTTATAATACAATTGGACAATGAAATATAATGCTCATGTTATGTGGATTTAATGTATTTAACTATGAATGAGCTGGCAGATTATCGATTTGCTCTTAAGAGGATAACGGGCTGAAAGAAGAAAGAAGAATAATAATAAAGAAAAATGACGAATGATGTAAGAAAAGAGAAAAAAAGGGGAACAGATAATAATAAGATGGGGTTAGTGTAGGATTAGGGTTTGATCTATTTATAATAGAAATTGGGCTTAAAGATGGACTTGGTGTAGTTGGGAAATAGTGTCCATAGAACTCTTTACCAATATTAATCCGGATGCATCATCATTTTAATAATAAATGAGAATGAGCTAATTACAAAATTATTTCGTTCATAAGCAATCACATAACATGATTCTCAATTCAAAATGAATAAAAATTGTCTATTTTGTAAATCTCAACTCAACAAGCAATACCCAATTCTTTTTTAAATTTCTCCTATATAATTATTGAAATTAAGTTAGTTGTATTAGACAATAAATTATTCATTTTTGCACCAATTAGTTTTTTTGTTTTTGTTTTTGGGGGTGGAAAGTAGCAACCTTTATAATTCCAGGAAGAAGGCGTGCCCAATCCTACTCTCAGTTCCCGCGAGTTTCTTCTCTCTGCTCCGCAGTAACTGCAATCTTCTCCAGCTCGGGCGATTCAACTCAGCCCAGCGATCACAGCAAGCCGGAAGAGGAGAAGATGTTCTTCCTTCGGGTCCACTCGGTGGACACCAACCACCCCCTCGCCCCCGACTACGGCGGCGGCGAGGATCCCTAGGTTCACCGAGCGGAGGGGCATGGTGCACCTGTTCCGGACGCTCTCGCACGCGCCTCTCTCGAGCCCCGGCGCCCGCTCCACCACCCTCTTCGTCGTCGCCATCCCCAATTACTTCTCCCCCGACGACTTCATCCGGTTCTGCGGCCCCCCGGATCGACGACGTCTCCGAGCTCCGCTTCATCAGGTAAGGCTTCCATCGTTTCTGTCTTCTCCCCTCCTCTTCTTCGGGACTTCGGACCGGTTTTTTCAGTCGGTGAGATGAATTGGGTGAGCGAAAGAGAGAATTCGAGGAATTAGAATTCGCTGATGAAAATCTAAGAGATGGACTCGATTACTGAAAATTTGCTCATGATTATGCCTTAGGGGGTGTCTGATGATGAAAGTTCAATTGTTTGTAAGCATTCCGACGTTGGAACTAGGTTTTCCATTCTGGGTACTTTTTTAAATTCCTTTTAGTAGTTTTAGAGATCATTGTGTTGCGAATTGTGCGTTTGATGTAGGAATGATGGGATGGAAGATAGGTACAGCGTGCTGATCGAGCTTACCGATCAAAAGGCTGCCGATGGTTTCTATTGCACCTTCAATGGCAAGAATTTTTCGCCTGCCGAGGTATTTGCAATTTCTTGCACCTGTTGTTTGCTGTGAGATCCCGTAGTCAATTTCTGTTTCACTTTTCATACTCTTCTTCTGGACATTCAGGCTGAGGTATGCCATATTCTATTTCTGCACGAAGTGGACTATACGGAATCAGCTGATGTAGCTAGCACGCCCCCATCGGGCTTCACAGAGCTACCCTCTTGTCCAGTTTGTCTTGGTAGGCCATGCAGTACTTCCTTGCTGATTATATTTCCCTTGCAGTGAGACGAGTTTATGGAAAGTTGTTTACAATTGCTACTTTCTTCTTTTGATGTCAGAGAGATTGGACCCTGATACCAGTGGAATTTTGAGTACACAGTGTGACCATTCCTTTCATTGCTCGTGTGGTACAAAATGGACTCACTTGTCTTGTCAGGTTAAGCATTCTTCTGCTGATACAGATTAGATGAATTTAGACTGTAATTTCGCAGCTACTGCCACTATCGTTCTGTTGATCTGCTGACTGTGGATTAGTTGTTGGTTTTAAATAATTAATATTGGCTATGGCAATTGCGGCAGTATTGTTTTTATCCTGAACTTTCACGTTTTTTCTAATCAAGTCCCTTTTACTTTTAATTTGCTAAATAAAGTCCTCCTACATTTACAAATTTTCTAATCAAATGTCTCTAACACCAAATCAGGCCAAATTCAGCTGGTGTGACTGTCAGATGTCTCTATTGTGTGATGTGGATAAAATTTTTCTAATGTGGACGTCCATTTTTTTTTTCCATGTCACACTTCGAGGTTGTCTACATTGACTAAATTTTTCCAGACATGTCCATGTGGGCATCCGCATATTTTATCGGCATCATACGTCATCATCGTCCAACAGCCACTTCAGTTAAATTTGGTCGTATTTAGTGTCGGAAAGACTTGATTGGAAAGTTTGTTAAAATAGAAGGACTTGATTAGGCAAATTAAAAGTATGGAGACATCATTAGAAATAGAGTGAAAAGTATATGAATGAACAGTAGAATTTTCCTTTACTTTATTGTGCTTCCTAAGTTCAGGATTTCTTTTAAATTATCATGACATTTATTTGGAGATTTGGAATAGGTGAATGTTGTGGCTTCTTGGAGTTATTTTTGTTGATTATCATATTCTGACACAAGAATCTTTTCAATGTCTCATCACGTGTATTTGATCCGATGGTCCTGTCACTCCTGTATCAAATTTCTTGTGAGTCAAAGAGTGACAGAAGTAATAGCAGTGGCCAAGCATACACAATAAGTTATGTGTGTACTCACAAGTACAGGGTGATCATACTGATGTCAAAATTCTGATCTTTGACCTCAAACATATCCTGTCTTGAAACTAAGATGTTACATGGTCATATTTTACATTTCAAGTGATGTTCTAGTATGCTCTGTCCATGTGAATTTGTAGCAAAGAATTACCTTTGAACTCATGTAATATCAAAAGGTGAAAAAGTGCCATATAGGAGATATATCAATGGACATGTGCATACTGACTTTTGCTTGATTTGTCAATCTTTATGGTTAAAATAAGTCAACATGATGTTCCCCCATGCTGGTGATGTCCCAAGGGTCTTACTTTGATTTTATTGCAAGGTCCAATTACGTTGCTAAAGATGTCAATTAGGGCACATATCTTGTTTTGATTGCAAGAAATTACCTTTATCGGAAATGTAGTTTCATTTTGCAACATCATCAGGGATGCCCCTCTGTTAACTGATTGTGCAGAAGATCTGTTTCTGTCCTTTATCAGGTTTGCCGACTATGCCAACAGCAAGATGAGGTGCCATCCTGCTTTATTTGTGGAACAATGGAAAATCTTTGGGTTTGTCTGATATGTGGTTTTGTTGGATGTGGAAGGTGATAGATCCAGTCATGATGTGCTGGAATTTTCGCTCACTCTATTTTTTTAGTGATTGGATTGGCTGTCTTCATTATAGCTTTTCTTTTCTGGCTTTGTAGATACAAAGATAAGCACGCAATCAGCCATTGGAAAAATACGCACCATTGCTATTCTCTAGATTTAAGAACACAGCAAATTTGGGATTATGTCAGGGACACTTATGTTCACCGGCTTAATCAATCAAAAGCTGACGGCAAGCTTTTGGAGATGAATTTATACTGTGAATCACTTGAAGGAGATTGTGGTAGCTGTGGTTGTAGCGAGGATTCTGAAATTAGTGGGGCGCTCTTCAGCAGCAAAATTGAAGCAAGTAAGTTCATGTGTCCTCTTATTTGTGTGCTGTGAATATCTTTGTTTTCTGGTTCTCTTTTCCCTGCAAAGATTTGGAGTTTGGACTCAGTTAAGTGAGATGTTTGAAGTTTTGAGTGCTTGATGCTTTTACTGTTATAGGTGCTGACAGATGATAATGAAAGATTCTGTTTCTGGTTTTGTGTTTCACATGTTCATTTTTTTGGCCAAATGTCACATGTTCATTATTGGGCCTGCAAAATGTATATTACCTCCGTTGTAACTATCAGATTTTCTTCGTTTACTCTGACACTGTAGCTTTACTTTTTTGTAGATTCACGCCGACTATATTCATCCAGCTTCAACTCAGTTGGAAGCGCAAAGAAAAGTAAGCATGCATATACGGAGACCATTTCAATTCTCCCTGCTTAACATAGTCTTTTACATTTTATTTTTTTGACTGATCAGCCATGGTTATAAGCATTACTTGTGATGGCTTCCCTCAATTATGTTTTTGCTTTAGGTAATGGTTTTTAAGTACACATATTTTAGGAGAAAACCATAATAGAACATTTGTTTAGTTATTTCAGATTAAAAAATGTTTCTCCATTTTGTTTTTCTTTTTTTTTTTTTTTTTTTAAGTGAATTCATTTAACTCTTGGAACTTTATGGGATTGTCAGAATTGTTGTGAAGAGAAGGAAAGTAATTACGCTCATGTTGTATAATCTCAGCTTCATTTGCTTTTATATGGTATACAACATTTTATACCTGTCGATTTGCATACTGAATGTGTCTGATGAGCTTATATAGGAAGTATAAAAGAATTAGTGGCCTTGCATCAGCTTCAGAGAATTGCAAAACTTCTACTATTCTTCTTTTCTTTTCTTTGTTCTCATTAATATGTCTGTGGGAGAAAATGAATTGAGTTTCCCTAAGGTGCCAGGACTCTTTTTTTATTGACTTGTTGTGATGGAGAGCCTTAGAAGGAACAGTATCAGAATTGTAAACTTGTTACTGTATCGGAAGTAGAATTACAAAAGCCATCAGTTTTTATATCAACTGCCCATGCTACAGTTGGTGATAGTGTTTCATTTCTAACCCATGTTTGTGATTTTTTGTTACATAGACTGCCATCATCCTTAGACTGACTTTAAAGAATACAATTTAAGTCCTTGAACGTGTCATCCCCTATTAATTCTTTTGTCTTTCTCTGTTAGCATTATGAGTCTCTCATGTTAGAAGCCAAAAGTAGAAAAGAAAATTTCAAACTAGAAGTAATTGAGAAAGCTGTGACTTCAAAGATTGAAGACATCCATAGTAAGCTGGGGAAACTTGGTGACGAAAAGAAGGCCGTGGCAGAGGTAAGGGTTTAGTCTTCTCTGTTTTGCCTTGTGCGATTTTGGATGTCTAAAGCTTGAGAGGAGGGCTACCTGAAGCCATGGCTGATTGTTGTTTTGCTCATTTTTCACATGCCTCGTTTTAAATATTACAATCTTGGACATAACAATAACAGATGTCGCTTCTTGTGGTTGCAGCTTAATCAAACTCTCATCAAGAACCAAGATATGATGCGGAGAAAGGTTAAGGAAATTGAAGAGAGGTATTTTTCCTGGCTGATTTCTCTAGATAAATAATCCCATAGCATCCATAGTCTCATAGAACCTAATTAGTAAAATGAAGCAGCATTGTAGTCATAGTTCATGTAAGGGAGGTTGGTCATGAGAGAGAGTGGAAACAGACATTCAACAAGATGAGAAAAAGTGAGAATGGTATCATTAAGAGGAAGTGTTCGCATTGCATGGACTTTTAGATGTGAGGTAAAAAAAGTGAAAGTTGGAAGAAGGAAGAGGAAATACAGCTTCTAATTCAACTATGTGAATAGTGACTATAAGGGACTTGTAACACATAATTAGTGGCAAAAGAACAAAAGTCATTTTATGCCGAGTAAGAATTTATCAAATAGTTAATATATTTTCCTTTCACCATACTTGGGAAGGATAATTAAGTTTAAGTTTATCATTAATTGGAGGATGTGGCTAGAAGATGAAGTAGCTTTTGGTATTTTTTATTGAAATTCTTCTAAAAAAGTGGCGAGATCGAAAAAACTCTAATAAGAGAAAGAGACAAAAAAGGGGAAAAGGGGAAAGGAGAGTATGCACCACGTATGGAGAAAGTTCCATTAGTCAGTGCTCTCCATAATTTTGTTCCTTTGTTTATATATGCTCCATCTCTAATTTTGTTTTCCTCTGAAGTTCTAGCGCTACTGCTTTAGAGGTTGAACTTTATTGACAGAAATCAATGTTAAAATCTTCATGGTTGTGGTTCAATTTCAAAGTACATTTTTACACACTAAAGAAATTTGAACATTATTCTGTGATGGTTCGGGACTCAAATTTTAATTGATACAGTTCAACGTTGAAATTTTACTAATTCCAATTGAAATTCAAATGGTTGTTTATACTGCGTTATGTTGACATTTCCAACTTCCACAAAATAGAAAATAAAAGGAAAAGAAGATACACTGTGCAGGCTTAAAGCTTATTTGAGCTTCACATGTCAAGCAATGTAGGTGCAGATGCTTTTTAAGTGCCATAATATGCCTACAACATTTTCTTTGTAGAGAGATTCATACAGCCTTATGAAGTATACTGGTCTTGTCCATCCTCATTGAAGTTATGTGGGCTAGTTTCCTCAATAAGCATTATTATCGATTGTACGGAAACTTTTTCAGTAGATGAGTCCAGTCAGTTAAAGCTGTCGGGAATTTATTCTTCCCTTCTAATTTGACATGAATGAAGGACACATAAGCTTCTGTGCATCTGCAGGAAAACTCTGTCGCTGAAGTCGAAGGATGAACAAATACTTGACTTAGAAGAACAGGTATATTCTTTTAGCCTTAAAACTGTAATAATTTGTAGGGTTTTGATATGATAGAGTGAAAACTCTGCACGCGCATAGTGGGTTGACAGTAGTATGTCCCTTGTCATCCTTCACAGATTAGAGACCTTAAGGTGTATATCGGAGCCCAGAAAACTCTCGATAAGATGAATGATGAAGATGGCGTCAAGGGAGGAACCCTATTACCAGTGCCTTTGGAGCAGTCAACCTCAGCCAGAAAGAGTAAGAAGCCCAGTCGAAGACGGAAATAAGCAGGTTTCACTTTGTGTGCAGATGCTTGACAAGTAGACGAGAATGGCTTGAATGTGGTTAATTATTTTCACTGTATCGACATTCATTGTAAGGATGAGGGAAAACTACTGTCAACAGCACTTCTCAATTTCAGGTACTTATTAACATTGTAAATATACACACGGCCAAACGATGAAAATTAAAGAAAGACCTTTCCCAGTTTAGTTGTTATGGTTCCACCTATCAAATCAAAGCATTCTTGAAAGTAATACTTAAACTATGTGACAAAATATACGTACATTTATATTTATTCTTTTCGGAACTAAATAACAAGTTTATACACCAACAGGAGATGAAAAGGAAATTTTGATTCTGTGACTAGATTCGATCCTTTCAGTGCACACACTGTTTGATGAAATGTCTCTAAGATACATTAATTGAAATGTCTCTAAGATACGTCAGTGAAATAATTCATGATCTAGTTCAATCTGAAGAAATTTTAGCATACATTACTTGCTACAGGTCACTCCATTAGCATTCGGATTCAGTTCTTATTAAAATTTGTTGTTATTGAGACCAATTCAGAACATAAATTTTTCTCGTGTTTTCGTTATATAATTTCACATATGTTTTTGTGATGTCTATATGGAGTTCATTGGTGAGAAAATGGCTGGTTAGATTCTCAGTTTGCCCAAGAGGACGAAGGGCTGGAAGAAGGAAGAAGAAAATAATAATAGAAAAAATAACAAAATGATATAAGAGAAGAGGAAAATTGATTTAACTATAATAATGAGATGGGGTAGAGTGGGCCTAGGTTTTAATCTATCTATGATAGAAATCGGGCTTAAAGATGGACTTGGCGAGATTGGAAGAGAAAATGGGCTAGAGTAGTTATGATGGGCAATGGGCTTAAAATAGCTATAATCAGAATTGGGCTCTGTAAAGTTTAGAATTGGAGGGGGCTGAACATAAAACCCCGAATTATGCTTATTAGTTATTATCCCAGATTCGTGAGACCAGCGTGCGGCTTATTTCCGGACCGGCTCGGGACCCCTTTTTCAGAAAATGATAAGAATTAGTTTTAAAAAATTCAAAAAAATGAAAAGTTGAGAATTGCTAGAAACAAAGACCTTGATTAGGTCGTTAAGTTGTTATGCTAGATCTAGCTTAGTTTCTTTAGTTAGTATACATATAGTTTAGGGGGATTTTAATAAGTAACTTTCATTTAATTTCAGTTTAGGTAGAGCACTCTTTTGATGAATTGGACTCAATTTGAATTTAGCACAGGTCGTTGCCCAGAGGCTTAATAAGAAAGCCATGTGATTCTTCGCTTGACTTTCCATTGGGTCTACTTTCTTCCAATTTACTTCTATCATAATGATTGTGATTGTTTATTTTTTAATTAATTGTGCACTCATACATGGACATAATTTAGTAGTATTGGTTAATAAAATGGTCAAAGATTGCATGGACACTTAGTTTACAATTTAATTTAGATACTGAAAAGGCATTAGTTGACTAATAAGTGTAATCAAGTCCTTAGGTTTCTGGCTGGGTAGGAAATGAAGTATCCTCCCTACCTCCAATTTGAATATACAACGCCTTCAAAACAACACTAATCTCATTTTTTTCTTTTTTCACTTTCAGTCAGCCTAAATGAATATAACAAAAGAAGTTATCACCACAAGACTTCAGTAGAAGTTGATTAGGACAAATTGTACCGAACCATGTCCTAGGAAGTACCTCAAGCCAGTAAAATCTACCCTCTGCAACATCCCCTCAAAACTTGAATCAAGTGCGGCGAGGGAAAGCCGGCTTAGCATCGTAATGCTCAAAAGTTTCATAGGGAGAGACATGGCCTGCACTACCTTTGGGGTTGATCTGAATCGATGGCGTCGGAGGTCGTGCTAGGCCCAGCACCATTTCCAACAGGGGAAGAACCACCCCACTCTCCTTCAAATTCCAATGGCTCAAGCACATAGATTCTGCCATCAGTAAGCCCTAGTGCAAACTGGTTAGGTTCCAATGGATGGGCCGCAATGACTAGTGGATAGACTCTTGAGCTGCCAAATACATCAGTAAGGAATGAATAACTCGTGAGACTATTGGAACTTCACGAATGAGACTTGCCATTTTCCATAAAAGAATGAGGTTAATTGAGCAGCAATAACCAACTTACCTAGGTTTTGGAAGGATATAAGCGGTAGGATTAATACAACATATCAATCTAAGTGTAGAAGCAGAAAGAACACCAATGCTCCCATCTTCAAAGCTCACATATATTGATTCGCCATTGCATGAATATGTAGCATCTGTGATTGGAGCGCTAGCTTCTCGAGTGTCCCACTATTTGTGATGAACAACGAATCAAAAAAAAAAAAAATACATTTGGCACAAAGTGACTCATACTACCTAATATTTTGATAGTTTTTATGCAATCAAGATGAGATGAGAGATTGGTTCGTGCACAATTAAAAAAAAAGAAAATCGTCAATACCTGCTTGAGGCGTTCTAGTTTAGGAGCTTCACATGTGGCGATCTGTGTTTGATGAACAACCAGCAGATGTATTTGATCCACATGAAATTGAACACGAGTATCAGCAAGAGGCGCTGCTCCTTGCCCATTTGGCATCTGCAGAAACTTACTAGTCTGCTTCGTCCATCCACCAGTGTTCCAAACACACAACTGCAGCAACAATTGACAATTATCAAAGGGAACATCAACATTGATTGACAAACGAAACAATAAAATTTTACGCCGTATTTTTATATCAGAATAACACCAAGCATCAGTTGTAAGCAACAACAGGACAGCATAGATTTTTTATTTCCCACTTTATTGGATGGGATTAATTTGTCACCACAAAAGAAGAAGTTTTCTGGAAGGATTTATTCTGCCTAGTTAAGGATGCCTCGTGAACTGACGTATGATGAAGGCGTAAGCATCACTATATCCAGAGTGAACATCAACCCATTTTTTGGAGCAGGTTAAACTACATTGCTCTCTTTGCCCAAAACATAGGCATGTCTACATGGAAAAGAAGATGTAGTAGTGGTCTTGTACCTGAGAGTCAGCACCAGAAGACACGAGAACATTTAAAATATTAGAGAAGGCAAGGCCTGTAATTCTTTTCTGATGTCCTTTTAGATTTGCCTCACACTGAGAAAGTGAAACAGTCAATATCCATAAATTCATTGCGGATAATAACAAGGTTAACTTTCAACACCAATAAAATTAGGTCTCACCTTATTTGATGCAATATTGTAAATTTGAACAGAGGAGTCCTCCATTCCTATTGCAATAATTAAAGTATTTCGAGGATGGAACGCCAGAACCGTTGCAGATGGTGGATGGGGAAAAAATGTTATCATCATCTGGATATTGGCAGGCAGAATGGTATTAGTAACTTTATAAGTAACAGTGGGACATATGTGCCAAGAGGCACTTGCCTTAATGGCATCACCCTTCTAGAGAAAGGGAGAGAGCAACTTCGAATATTAGATTTCTGGAATAATAAATCTCTTGTCTTGTTTTATTTAATCAGTGAGAGCAAAAAGATTACATTGAAGACAAAGAGCCCTTGTCTCACTTAGTAAGTAAAAAGGCAGCAGTTTGGTACCTGAGAATCAGCACTAGAAGACACGAGAACATTTAAGGAAGTTGAGAAGGTAAAGCCTTTAATTATTCTACGATGTCCTTTTAGTTTTTCTCGATCTGAGAAAGTGAGATAGTCAATATCCATAACTTTGTTGTGGCTAATCACAACATTAACTTTCAATGACCATGAAAATAGGTCTCACCTCATCAACTCGAGCACTGTAAATTTGAATAGCGGAGTCCTCCATTCCTATCTCAATAATGTCATTGTTTGGTGGTGGCGGGAGTGTAAATTCTTCCTCCGTCTGCATATCAGTAGGTAGGATAATAGTAACAACTTTATAAATAACAGTGGGACACGTGACAAGAGGCACTTGCCTCAACAACATCTTTCTTCTTAGGAAAGGGAGAGAGCAAGTTGGACCAATAGATCTCTGGATGGTTTGAAAAAGCCATGCCTTGTTTTCTTTAATCAATAAGAGCAAAAAGATTCCATCGAAGGCACAGAAAAGCCCTTATCTCGCTTAGCAAGTAAAAAGGGACATGCTGCACTTTTGAAAAGATAATCTCCATGAAAATCGGAGCAATTGCTTTCATGGACCTCCTAAAAATTAGAGCTCAATACGTTTTTATACATGATCGAACCAATTAATTTTAGCTCCCATAAAAATGTGGAGAGGAAATATTGCACGCATATTCAGCACAAAGGGGTAGTTCATCATCTTGTGCCTTGTGGATAGTGCTACAAAACTGACAAGAGGATGCAGACATTACTTTGGGAATATATTCACCTTTAAAGTCATCATATCGATCAGAGAGATATCCCCCCCTGATGCCGATATTAGCAAAGAATCGTCCTTTGACAGTGCAAAGCACGGAATTGCATCTTCAGGATTTGCACATGTATCATTGGTCATCAAATTCCCACCAGGTGGTTGCCATAACTGTGGTACTAGACTAGTTGTAGCCTGCGAAAAGAAGAATCAATGTAGTTAACAATACGCTAAACAACAAAAGAATTTGCCTCTTTTTGGGGCCACCGTGGGGGGGAGATTCAGATTCCTTACCCTGCCCGTTAAGTTTTGATCACTTTCTTCCCATTTCCAGAGCTTGCGTACAGCGTTCGATGATAATGCCAGAATGGCACGACCTGAGTTTGTATAGCTTAATCTCGGGACCTGTTTCGTTTTACCAGCTTCAGTGGCGGCAATCAAATGTAATACCGAAAGTTAAAACAAAATGCAGAAGAAAGATGCCAGAGAATTGGGCACTAATTGATAGACGCAAAAATCCATGCAAAGAGACACTTGGTGATGCTGCCTGCATATTTATCAGCATAGGCGCACGCGCGCACACACATATTTATATATACATACTGCATGCTTACATATGAATAAAGCATATAATGCACATGACATCTAAACCCAATTGAAACAGTTACCAAAAGAAAAGTAGAACCTTGACTTAAACCGTCTAGCTGTCTATCTATTCTTTTGCCTCTAGTGTTTTGTATATTTAGATTCAGCAAGTAAATTTCCACTCAAAGTTTCTGGGAACTGACAAGCTCAAAATAGCTTTCACAAGCTTAGCATTCCCCACAAGCATCAAAGTGGTGCAAAATGATAATACTTTGCATGCCATGTATAAAGCCAAATTCATCCCGTGAAGAATCTGTCTTTTACCACATGTAACTGCATGAAAGTCCACAGAAAAATCCAGATTCCAAGCAAAGGATAAAAAACTCTCATTATGCAAATATACCATTACATTCTAAATCAGGAATCATCCATCTTGCTATTCAACGTTATTGTAAAATTCATGACCTCCACAGCCAACATAACTCAAGCACAATTGCCACACCATAATCACATATTTATTAATGTTGATCTTATCCTTTCCTATTTGTATAGTTGAAACAATCAGTCAACTATAAAATGCCAAATGAAGATATGACAAAGTCATTGAGTGCCAAGGTTTAAGAGATAAATCATTGGACCACATGTGAATAAAACTAGTAAAGCAAGTGCATTAAATGCGACCCCCATTCAAATTTGTGCGTATCTAGTAGAAACATGACAGATTAATGTGGAAAAGAAATGCTGCATAAGAACGTCCTAATCTGGCAATCATTTACCCTCATAGCCGTAGAGTTATCAGGCAACCTTATGGACCGGCATTGTGATGGTTCATTGATTTCTGTCGGTTTCCAATTTCGTGATTCGTCTCCTGAGTCATCAGCAATTCCGAGCCTCACATCGGCCATGCTCTCACTGTCCTGTAGAGCTCAAAAGAGAGGATGTCATTGAAAGACGTCCAATAAACATGCACATACAAATGCAATTATGGCATCATTTAAGTAATAAAATAAGCAACAAATAAAGTTCCTTAAAAAATTTTAACGACCTAATGCAGTAATGATACCACTTACCATACCTACCATTGCTGCCTGATGGTTTTCTAGTTTTATGTGCCAGTGTGTGTAGATGTGTGAGGAAAGGGGAAAATATTGAGTGATTTCACAGCCCCGCGTCACCTGATGGGGCGAGCATTTTTTTCTTGATATCCACTTAAAAAAGTTTAAGTGTCTTGAATTAAATTAAAAAATATTGATGTGGAGTTTCTTTGTGTGGTGGAATTGTTTCCTCAAGCTTCATCTTCCTTGTTCGTCTAAAGCCAGCCACTTGACCTCAGACGAGTTGGCATAGCCTGTGATGCGTCAGTGATGCTGCTGGCTCTTCAGATCTGGCCGACCATGGCCGTCGACATCACTCGTCTAGGTGATGCCGCTGGCTCTCCCAATTTGGCCGTCCGTGGTCGTTGGCGTCATTCGCGAACCTGGCTCTGCCATGGCCGTCCATGGACGTCGGCGCGGCTCATCCCTGTGATGCTGTTGAGAAGCTTGTAAAAGATGCTTCATTTTCTTTTTGTTACCCGCCATTCTTTGCTTATTCTCTTTTCTTTTTTTCTTTTTTCTCTTTTTTTTTGCCTACTTTCTTGTCACACGCTCTGTCCATGGCCGTCTGCAACTTTTAACGCCCCCTCTTAAAGCGACCTCTAACGGCGGTCATTGCTGCAACTCGAGGTCATATCATGACCTTCGCGAAGGCCAGATCTGGACGCTCGGCCTCCGTTGCCACTGAGCCTCTAGATCTGGAGGTGATGGCCTTCTATGGCTGCCAAGCTCGACGTTGTGACCGAGATCTCAGCGGCTTCTCGTCGGTCATGGAGGAGTCGCCGAGCTCGAACCGTTTTTTAAGGTGGACGATATCTGGGCAAGTGAAGGTGGACTAAATCTGGTGCGGCGTGGAGGCCACGACTCGGCTAGACTTGGAGCTCGGCCTCCGGCGCGGTGGTGTTCAAGGGTGGCAGCCGACTAGTCCGAGGTCCATGGCCGATAGAAAATCAAGGGAATTTTTTTTGTTAATTCGAAATCCACAGAAATGTGTTAAAATATGACTGGATGTGAGGGGAAAATGGTCCCGACGTCAGCTGCTGCTGCTGATGTGAAAGAATTGGACAAGGATTTATGAAAGTGGCAGCAAGGGAGCACAAGGATTGAAAAGAAAAGAAAAAAAAAAGCTTTTATTATTCAGTGGATAAAACAAACGAAGGAGTAGAGGTTTATTTTAGTTTGTGTACCGTAAGCACAAATGACGACCACTCTATTTTTATGAATAATTTCTAATCACAAATGAATTTTTTTATTTTTATTCGATGGACGAAAAACTGAGCAGAGACATAGGCCTTAAAATTTCTAGGCGACGATTGGCGAGCAGCCAGTGACTGGTGGAGGAGGGCAGCAGGCGAACGAGTGGCCAATAGGTAGAAAAGCTTTAATTTTTATTTATATTTCACAAATAGAAATGTAGAAATTTTTATTTCTTATTTATATTCCAACCTATTTCCTAAGGTAACTATCTCCGCCATGCTGTAAAGATAATTTTTATGGATTTGTCTACGCAAAACTTTAGTGAAGTCTAGACATTTTTGCCATTTTTTTTTGTAGGATTTTTTAGACTTCTCTACCAAATGCACATCTAGAAATTGGATCAAACATTTTAATATTGCCATTGGAACCCTGCTATTACCTAGGCTTGCCCCCACAGCAGCATTACCGTAACCAAATATTGCGATTGCTGGTGGCGGTACAAGATTCAAGACATTTAGCAAGCTCATCTCTATGAAGTCAATGTACTTTCGAAAAAGCTTACCTTCATGAGAGGTCCAGGAATGATTCTAGAAGCATCAAAAGGCCGATTGTCCACTATCCTTAGCAGCCTAATCCCATCAGCATTTGCTAAAACTTTGATACTATTGTCACTTGTTGAGACAGCTAATAGAATTCCTTCATTGTTAAATCTAATACAAGGTGAAGCCTACAAATTTAAAGAGTTAGTTAATTAGAAAGGTTCGCCTAATTCAGTCAGAATAAATTAACAACAATGAATTACCGGTAATCCACCATCAGCGTCGATACTCGTGAGTAGATTACTATCATCCATATCCCAAAATTTGACCATGAACTCGTCACCAGCAGCCAAAAACCTATTTTTGGTGGTATCAAATTGCACAATTCCACTAGATCTCTTTCCAAGTCCATGATAGGTACACTTGACAGCCCCTTCATTTTCATTCCATTCAACCAAGTACGACTCTCCTTCTTTATTGGTCCCGCATGAGAACAACCTACAACAAAATAAAATCGCTAAAATAGGTTATTTCAGTTAGAAAGAAAGACACGGGATGAAATCAAGCTTGAAATGCAATGATGATGGTATGAACCTTGTTCCCTTAGCACTATATGCCATCATGGTAGAACAATGATCTGGAGCATCATAGTCAGCTCTTGACCTCATGTTGTCATGAAACCAAGTCTTAATTTTCCCATCTGTTGCTATTGAGATGATGAACTACGCCAGAAAAATATTATATAATCAATTTCAATACCATGCACATATAGAGCACATCCACTTAAATTAATAAAACATAGCATCCCAGAATGATGAGATCTCATATAATATCTTTGTAATAAAGTGTACAAAGCCATTGATGTTCTAAAAAAATTATAATGAAGAGAATAACAACCAATTGTTGCTCCACTAAAACACAATAAATAGCCTTCTATTATAAATTTAACTAATCTTAACTGAGGGAGAAAATTAAGGGAGAACAATTGTCAAAAGCAAAAAGGAGAATTTTCCTTCTGAACACATAATTAAGCAGAAAGGTCATTATTTTGAAGACCTTTACCCAGTTGTTAATGCTTAATAGCATTGCCTAAAAGAATCAAATTTGCAGTTTAATCTTTGGATCGTGTCACCATTTTAACAAGCACATTTAAATCAAGACAGGTTAAAATTGGAAGACTTACAAAATTTGGAATGAACAAGGTTCATTAAAACACAGATTCACACTTCTCATACAAATTGAACCAAATGTTTCGACCTAACCAAGTTTTAGAAAATAGAAGTCCAGTGTATAGTCAAGGGTACAGCCGATTGGCCATGCTTGCGATGTGTCCTTGTTAGTACACCAAATAACCAGGTACCTGAATATTTTCTTTGTGGTGTGGACAAATAGAATATACAGGTGCTTCATGACCCTCCAAAGTCTGTTGCTTAGCCCCAGTCATTGCATCCCATACCTACATAACTACTAGCTTGATTAAAAGGGATCAAACAGCAGAACATGGCAACATCGAGGAAAACAATTAGAATATACCTTGATCGACCTGTCCTCTCCACAGGTCACAACGCATAACTGTTTGTTTGGATTTGAAAAGGCAAGATCATTAACACTTCCAACATGAGCCTCAATCTGTATCAGACATTAGTTTAGGTGGCAATTGTCAGCAGAACTAAGAAGCTTAATTTTTTTCTCCTTGTTTAGCAACAAACCTCGAGGTGGTTCCTTAGGTCATCACCACCATGATGTGAGTGGATGTGCACCATGTGTTTGGAATAAGCAACACCTAAAGTGAATACCAAAAATCATTAGTAATAGCAACATATGGACACTTCTTCCTAAATATATTGCAATGAGGTCTGGTTCTTAGCACTTTAGTTTTTTCATCATTTTGCAAGTATGTATTGCCCAATTTCTTAAGTTGATATACAGGTAGAAGTGACATATGTACATACCAAAAAGGATTCCATCAGGACTCCACATTACACGGTTAACGGATGCTGTATAGTCATTGGCCAGAGAAGCCTATAAAGAATCAAAATCCTTAATCATCTGTCCCAAAAACAAGATGCCGTGATTTTATTTAGAATTGAACTTCTATACCTGCAACACCATTGAACATGTTCCCAAATCCCAAATCTTGAATTTTCTCAAAGCAATCCTCGCACCGCTGCCTACTTCCCATACCATGACATCACCCGTATTTGTTCCCACTAAAAATTATTGAATGCAGAAAATTTGAAGAATCATATCCCATGGTTTAAAATAGCTGAAGCTAGCATCAAAAGAACAACAAAAAGCAATCTTCCAAGCACCAAAGCATAAACTTATGGCCTCTAACGGGAATAAGTATATCCAACTGAAGAAAAGCATGAAACATGTTCTTCATAGAGTAAGAAGGAAGTGCTAACCAAGCAGTAGAATTTGTTGCATTGGATGGAAATCCATACTCTTAACAACTGAACCTTGACTTAGGGTAATGACTACATTTTTGGGCAAGTCATCTGAAGAATAAGAACTTTGACCGAGGCTCTGGCAGTCGTATGTGGTAGGCAGAATTTTTACTGGCAAATTATTCACCTAATAGAAGGTTATAAAGATTACAAAACCAGTGAGTCCTTTAGAAAATTGATTAAAACCATGGCACTCAAAAGATGCAAAAACTCATATGAGAGCTGCTCTTTTACTAGCATACATAAGCACAATGCATGCATGATGGGAGAAGATGTAATCAACACCTACCCAGTCCACACGTCTCATTAATGCTACCAATATTGACACGGACTATTTAGATGACAATACCAAACACGAAAAACACCGACACAACCCACTATGACACATCACCATACATTTAGTCAAGTGGTTGACAACATATTTACATGTTTTTATCTAATTCAACGATCTGACATGTCTAATAGAAGTCATGATGAATTGACATAGTCACAGACACAATTAAGACAAGCGGACACAAATTCACTACCTTAGCCCATTTACTCCTTTTTCTCTCCATCAGACTTTCTTGTAATCCTTCCAATCCTCAATTGTTTCATTAGGTTAACATCATGAGAGTTAAGGTTATCTAGAAACCTCAAAACCAAAAGTTCCTCCTTGTTGAGTGGTCTTGGGCTTATCTCACCCCAAAAGCTAGCTTAAAATATGAGACTTTCCCTCACATTTATAAACTAACCAACTTCCCCTTCCACAACCAATGTGGGATTACCCTCACACTCCTGAAGATTCTCAATGCATGATCATATGCCACAATAGCACAAAAGTGAGTGCGCTTTCAGAAGGTTTTTATTTAATAGCATGCAAAGAAAGATAATAAAGAAAGATAAACACCCAAAAAAAAAAATGGTCAATATATTCCAGCTTCACTTTATAATTCAGGAAAACTGAAAATCCCTACTTCCATGAACAAAAGACTTAAAATAGCAAGAAGTACTTGTAACAAGTTTCATAGATCTAGTTAAGAATGTTGAGAAAAGCATTCCATACATAATGGATATTTGATCACTCAATAAAATACTTCTCTTTGTAGATGGAACCATCCTTTAATAACTGAAGAATGATAAAGAAAAAGCAAGATGAAATAAGTACTTCATTTGAGATTCCAAAAGGTCTTGATCTCTTCAAACCATGTTTAGAATCTGCTATTTGGTAGTCCATGGTTGAGTTGTTGGCGGGAGGAGTCTTGGGACACTTTAAGAGAACTGTATCGTAAGACAAAAAGTAAATAGAATGCCCAACTAATAGCTTGAACTTTTGGAAAATACAAAATCAAGTTCCACAACTTCAATACAACGTGTTATAAAAAGGTTTGAGAGACATTCAAGCCAATCAGAAAGAGTGAGTTTCTTGAGAAAGTTTAGTTGAGAAAGATTCAGCAATTATGGGATCTGGTAGGTAATACCTAGACTTAGTACGCGAGAGCGCAGTTCTGATAGTTTTTTATGCATGTCTAAATCATGATTGTGCTGCAAAACCAATTGCCCATTATTACTAGGTAGCCCTTCCAGATCTTTCCATCCCAAAGCTTTCAGCCCTTGGAGTTCTGCCACTATTCCTCGGACATCAAACAATTCAATTATAGGAGTTCCACTAATGTCCAACATCCACAAGTTATGCATATTCCCAATGCTTTTAGGTAATTCTTCAATTGCCGTATAATTCAAATGCAACTCAATCAATGATGTTAACTTTCCAATCGAGTCTGGGATTTGTCTTAGTGAGTGGCATCTCGACAATAACAACTTCCTTAGAGACATAAGGGAGCCTATGGAGTCTGGAAGTAGAGCAAGTTGTTGGCATCCTGTTAGGTCAAGCTCAAATAGAGATGCTAAGGCCCTGTTTGGTAACCATCCAAACAGTCTTGCTCGATTCCCGATTTTTGTTTGAATCGGTTTGGGAACGAGTAATCGCGTTTGGTAAATTTTTGTCCAAAAGCGATCGGGGAACAAATTTACTCCCGCAGAATCGAGTTTTGGACAAGAATTCGGAATCGGAAAAATATGATTCTCCGTCCGAGAATCAAAAAAGAGAATCAAAAGTGCCAAATCAAAAAAAAAAAATTATTTCTATATTTTATTTTTATTTCTTCCTAGTATGAAATATATATTTGTTGTATATAGAATACATATTTAATTTTATGTTATAATTTAGTATTTTTATTTATTACATATTGTAGGGATATTAGTATAGTTTATACTATGGTTTATTATTTACTATATAATAAAAATTGATTAGTTAATATTTTTATTACTTAGTATAAAAATATAATTAATCAATGAATGGTTTATGAAAATTCAATATCAAATTTATTTTAATCTAAAAAGGTAATTAAAAAAGAATTGGAATAGAATTTAAAAGAAAAGATCAGAAAAAGAAAAGAAAAAGATGAGAAAAAGAAAAGAAGGGCATGAAGAAAAGAAAACAAGAAAAGAAAAAAAGGAAAAAAAAAAAAAAGAAAAGAAAAAAAAAAGGAAAATGAAAAGAAAAAAATGAAAAAAAAAAAAAAAAAAAAAAGAAAAGAAAACAAAGGAAAAATGAAAAAAAAAGAAAAGAAAACAAAGGAAAAAAAGTAAAAAAATTATTTAAAAATTAAAAGAAATTGATTTGGAATGTAATTAATGAACACGGTACCAAACGCAATTCTCTTCCGAATTAGAAATTTTGGACGATTCCAAAAATGCTTAAAATGCTTAGAATCGGTTAAGAACAGAATCAAAAAGAATCCGCCCGATCGAATCGCCTCCCAGGAGCAGAATCGAATCGTTACCAAACGCGCCCTAAATCACCTATTGAGCTGGGTATGCGGGCTAACGATGCACAATAAGAGGCATCTAGAATATTAAGCTTCTTTAAAGACCCAATTGATTCAGGTAATTCTTCAATGATCGCAGATTTCAAATGCAGTGTTGTCAATGAAGTCAACTTTCCGATCAAGTCTGGGATTTGTCTCAATGAGTAGCATTTTGATAATGACAACCATGATAGAGACATGAGAGAGCCTATGGAGTCTGGAAGTTTAGTAAGTTTTTGGCAATTTCCCAAGTCAAGGCGAGACAGAGACTCTAAATCGCCTATTGAGTTAGGTATGCGGGCTAACGATGCACAATAAGAGGCATCTAGAGTCTTGAGCTTCTTTAGAGATCCAATAGATTCGGGTAATTCTTCGATGGCCATAGATTTCAAACACAGCTCGGTCAATGATGTCAACTTTTCGATCAAGTCTGGGATTTGTCTCAACGAGCAACATTCCGACAATGACAACTCTGAAAGAGACATGAGAGAGCCTATTGAGTCTGGAAGTTGAGTAAGTTTTTGGCAATTTCCCAGGTCAAGGCGAGACAGAGACTCTAAATCGCCTATTGAGTTGGGTATGCGGGCTAACGATGCACAATAAGAGGCATCTAGAGTCTTGAGCTTCTTTAGAGATCCTATGGATTCAGGTAATTCTTCAATGGCCATAAATGTCAAATGCAGCTCGACCAATGATGTCAACTTTTCGATCAAGTCTGGGATTTGTCTCAACGAGCAGCATCCCGACAATGACAACCATGATAGAGACACGAGAGAGCCTATAGAGTCTGGCAGTTGAGTAAGTTTTTGGCAATTTCCCAGGTCAAGGCGAGACAAAGACTTTAAATCGCCTATTGAGTTGGGTATGTGGGCTAACGATGCACAATAAGAAGCATCTAGAGTCTTGAGCTTCTTTAGAGATCCTATTAATTCAGGTAATTCTTCAATGGCCATAGTATTCAAATGCAGCTCGGTCAATGATGTCAACTTTTTGATCAAGTCTGGGATTTGTCTCAACGAGCGGCATCCTGACAATGACAACCATGATAGAGACACGAGAGAGCTTATAGAGTCTGGAAGTTGAGTAAGTATTTGGCAATTTCCCAAGTCAAGGTGAGATAGAGACTCTAAATCGCCTATTGAGTTGGGTATACGGGCCAACGATGCACAATAAGAGACATCTAGAGTCTTGAGCTTCTTTAGAGATCCTATGGATTCAGGTAATTCTTCAATGGCCATAGATTTCAAACACAGCTCGGTCAATGATGTCAACTTTTCGATCAAGTCTGGGATTTGTCTCACCGAGCTATATCTTGACAATGACAACCATGATAGAGACACGAGAGAGCCTATGGAGTCTGGAAGTTGAGTAAGTATTTGGCAATTTCCCAGGTCAAGGTGAGATAGAGACTCTAAATTACCTATTGAGTCAGGTATGCGAGCTAACGATTCACAATAAGAGACATCTAGAGTCTTGAGCTTCTTTAGAGATCCAATGGATTCGGGTAATTCTTCGATGGCCATATATGTCAAATGCAGATCGGTCAATGATGTCAACTTTCCGATCAAGTCTGGGATTTGTCTCAACGAGCGGCAATCCGACAATGACAACCACAATAGAGACACGAGAGAGCCTATGGAGTCTGGAAGTTGAGTAAGTTTTTGGCAATTTCCCAACTCAAGGCGAGACAGAGACTCTAAATTGCCTATTGAGTCGGGTATGCGGGCTAACGATACACAATTAGAGGCATCTAGAGTCTTGAGCTTCTTTAGAGATCCAATGGATTTGGGTAATTCTTCGATGGCCATAAATGTCAAATGCAACTCGGTCAATGATGTCAACTTTCCGATCAAGTCTGGGATTTGTCTCAACGAGCGGCAATTTGACAATGACAACCATGATAGAGACACGAGAGAGCCTATGGAGTTTGGAAGTTGAGTAAGCATTTGGCAATTTCCCAAGTTAAGGCGAGACAGAGACTCTAAATCGCCTATTGAGTCGGGTATGCGAGCTAACAATACACAATGAGAGGCATCTAGAGTCTTGAGCTTCTTTAGAGATCCAATGGATTCGGGTAATTCTTCAATGGTCATAGATTTTAAACACAACTCGGTCAATGATGTCAACTTTCCGATCAAGTCTGGGATTTGTCTCAACGAGCGGCAATCCGACAATGACAACCATGATAGAGACATTAGAGAGCCTATGGAATCTGGAAGTTGAGTAAGTTTTTGGCAATTTCCCAAGTCAAGGCGAGACAGAAACTCTAAATTGCCTATTGAGTTGGGTATGCGGGCTACCGATGCACAATAAGAGGCATCTAGAGTCTTGAGCTTCTTTAGAGATCCAATGGATTCGGGTAATTCTTCGATGGCCATAGATTTCAAACACAGCTCGGTCAATGATGTCAACTTTCCGATCAAGTCTGGGATTTGTCTCAACGAGTGGCAATCTGACAATGACAACCACGATAGAGACACGAGAGAGCCTATGGAGTCTGGAAGTTGAGTAAGTTTTTGACAATTTCCCAGGTCAAGGCGAGACAGAGACTCTAAATCGCCTATTGAGTTGGGTATGCGGGCTAACGATGCACAATAAGAGGCATCTAAAGTCTTGAGGTTCTTTAGAGATCCAATGGATTCAGGTAATTCTTCAATTTTTGTGTTTGATAGGTCTAACTGAGTTAATGACATAAGGGAACCCAAGGATTTTGGAAGTCGAGCAAGTAGTCTACAATATGAGGCATTTAGAGTCTCCAGCTTCGTCAAACAACCTCTTGAAATAGGAATCTGTCGTATATTAGTTTTAGTTAAGAGAAGCTTCCTCAATTCTTTCATTTTACCTACTCCTAACGGTAACTCCTTCAAATTCTGACAATTATTGACATTCAAGGAGATAAGGTTCTTGATGTCCTTGATAGAAGGATGAATCTCTTCTAAACCATGACAATGTTCAAGTATCAAAATCTCCAAGCTCTTGAAAGCAGACAAGTCGGGAGTTGTTCTCAAAGCACAACCTGAAAGGTCGAGAACTTTGAGCTCGATTGCCATCTGAAAGAAAGAAAGGATACCACTTTGAGATTGAATGAAAAGGAATACTCATGCCCCCTACTCCTCCATAGCTATCTTATTTAATTTTAAATGTTTCTTTTCAGTACTGTATTCACTAAGCCAACATACAAATGTTTTTGAGCATATCATTGCAAAGAGAATATTAGGGATATATAAGCGCTAACTACAATTATATGCAAATAAAATTTCATAGAAAAAAAATCATATTTAGTTTTTTGAAGTTATGACGATGTTGTTATCTATTAATTAGAGATATGCAAATTTTATTATCAAATTAAAGATGACAAAGTCAAGAAAAGAGATGCATTCATTTGGTGCCATGTTTCCTTCAATAGTATGAAATTAAAGAGAAATGGTCACTTTAATTATGAAAAACAATTATTAAATGGTATATGTAGAAGATATAAAAAGGTGTTGTATTAAAAATATTTAAATTCCATCTCAAGGATAATTTTATTACTCATAGAACACTACTACTTTATATATGTGTTGTACGGTGACTTCAACAATTGACAACAATAATAAATAAATATTATGTGCAACAAGTCAAAGCAGCTCACAAATTATTTCCATTACTCTAAAAGTAACAATGAATTTAGAATTTTAGTATGAATGTAAAACACAAGTCACTATGAGGGTTTTTGTTTCTCCATGAAAGAAGATCCATATATACATACAACAACAATTGTTAAAAAGACATACTTTTGCATGGGGAGAAATTAACTAGAAACCATATACCATTTAGATTAAAAGTAACATGGGCACAATATTGTAATTATATTTTTGATAGATGTTAATTAATACAATTAAAAAAGTTTTTGTTAGCAGGTCTGATGTTAAGCATGACTAGTTGTTAAAATATTAATAGACAAAAGCTTCTGACATATTTAAGTGCCTATAATTCCTATTATGCTTAGAGGAAAATCCATAATATGAGAAAGGATTTTCATAAGAAATAAAGGAGAACTTGGTGCAATTGGGCCCATCGACAACACGTGATTATTTATAAGAGATATGCATTCTCTATATTTTACCTTTAGTGGATTCCATCCTCTCCAATCCTCCAAAGTCTGACTCCACGACAGATTGAGCACGACTAATTTCTCCAAGCGAAAGTTGGTCAATTCAAAATCCGAGTGATGACCTGTCCACTCAAGCCATCTTAATTGAGGAAGCAAATTCTGAAAATTTCCATTGAGATTTGCACCATGTAGTTGAAGGAACCTCAAATTGGTCAACTCTTTAAATACTTCAGCTGTGTAGCTTCTCATCCCATAAATTAAGTCAAGACAAAGGGCCTCAATCTTACTAGTGCCCTACAATTAGGCAACAACGTAAATCGTAGTTTTGAATAATGGATCAAAACCAACTATAAATGAGAAAAGATATATTCATTTCAAACATCTTGTCATACTATTATGATTTAAGCTTCTCATTTTTGACTTCATGACATTACAAGTTGTGGTAATCTATGTAAAAATGTGAAGCTCTAGAGGGTCTTCCCAAACTTTTCCTCCTCCATGCCCTCGGCAATTTGCACCTTTTGAATTCCCAAAAGTCACATCCTTTAAAAATTAATAGAGAAGGTCTCTCTTCATGCACACACTACTTCAAAATCTTGTGCCCTTTATATGGGAAATAACAAAACCGTAACGTATATCCTTTCTATGTGAAACAACATGTCTTTTATGGTTCAAAACTTCAAATGCATCTATCAAACTTACCATCAAAACATGCATCAATACTAAAGAGTCCCAATTGTAGAATCACCATCTTTTTCTCTTGTACCTTGTTTCTCAATAGCAAAATAAAAACGAGAATTCCATCCCAAGAAGTACGCACATTTACATTCCTTTCTTATCATGTAGTTCTTCAATGAGTGTTTTTCATTGTATGTGGAAGAAAACATATCAAATGTTAAATATAGGATTTTCACTTCTCTTTTTATTGCTACATATGTTTGATGCTAACTTTTCATTTCATGTTGATTTTGTTACAAAGAAATAACAGTCATCTAATTTTATGATCAATTTTGCCAATAGATTAATAAGATCTTGCTAAGAGACATATTGGAAATGAAGAATAATTATCTTATGTTAAATTCTTACTTCTGTGCAAGCATATGGTTGTGAAATTGTTTAGTTTCTTTACTATTTATCATTCTTTTATAAATTTCTAAAAATGTTGTAACTGAAATGTTATTTTATCATTCAACTGTAAACTTCAATGATTCTCTCTATGAAAAAAAGGTCATGTATGTATCGTTGAAATATTTAATTTCGAAGTTAATAAGCATCATATTAAAAATTTTAGTTTTGATAATATTTCAACATTAAATTTTTTATAATTATGGTATCAAGGATATATGTTTTGTTGAAAATGCATAGCTCCCAAATAAAAATATAAAAGTATTGTTAAAAACGTATCATTGCCAATATATATATTCTTATAGAAGTAAAGTATAATGTTGTAAACAAATCTACAATTTCACCTCTGAAAATTCTCGTGTACACTTTTCATGGAAATTGTGACTTGAGAATTAATTTTCAAATTTGTCTATGTATACAAAGATATCATAATAACTATTCTTCCATGAAATTGTTGGGCTCATGAATATTTGTTATCTTGATCAGTTATTATATCATTGATATATATTATATGAAAAAATAGGTATATAGGCAATGAAATAGTGATTATGTTATCTTGATAACTCATTATCACATATTATGTTGAAAGTTACTTATAATATACTAATTAGCACAATATACTAATCGAATGAACTTCCATAGTGCATCCCCTTCGATACATTATTTTACTATCTATTTGAATTCGTTAGTTACTTCCATTTGTCTTTCCACTTCTTTATTTTTATTTCTTAATGACACATACTTTTTTATCTAGCATCTTTTGCTTTTTTTCTTTGGCGACAACTTCTTTATAATGCAAGAAAATAATGTTTAGATTCTCTATTTTTCAAGTGTTGTAGAATGTAATAGTAGCCAAAGTCTACTGTAAGGTAATAACTCGTATTTTCGAGGATTAAGTAAAATGTAAATATTGTGATTTTTTTTTTTGGTCGGTTTAAATATTGTGATTAACTCGATATGATTAGACTACCTTTTATGGAGGAGCTTTAAAAAAAAAAAGAGAAAAAAGAAAAAGAAATACACATGGATCAGAAGAAGAATGTGAGCTGGTGAGTTGCATGAGTGTGTTACGGGAATTATTAGTTGCCAATTATTTCATCAACCATTTGACACCTGTCCAGCTCATTCCTCAAGCCAATGCTAGAGAGATATGGATCAGAGAGATATGGCATTCCATTCGTATTTTATGGAGCTTCCTATAAGTCGAGTGTGATAGTTTAGATCATTCGTGTAAGTCGTTGACCACCTCTAATTTTTGCAAATTTGTCAAATTTGAGACCTAATAGAGAAGATCGAGATATTGAGATTAGAGTGCGAAGCAGAAGCTTAAAGTATTTTGAGTGTTAAAAATCTAAGTAAAATACTTATGGCTCTATTAATCTTGTTTATTGGAAAATTTCTACTTTTTTTTTCCTAACGTCTTATTTTGAACCAAAGATCTTACCACATAATATATACCATCCAGTTGTACACATATGTTGCACCTTAGTTACATATACATTATGTAGCAATGTATTATTACAACACATTAAGACTATTAGAGCTCGTTTCATCACAGTAATGGCTATTATAGTCTAGTAAAATATTTATTTACAATAATAGCTATTCCCTAAATTTCATGTCCTTTTTACCCAATCACTCTATCAATGTTAGATTTCTAATTATAACTTAGATTTATATTAATTGTAACCATATTTATTTATAGTATATGAAAGCTACATAAGCAAATTGACGATGTTCACTAACGGTTGACTACAAAGGACTCGATTGCACAAACTGTGAAAGATAGAGGATGATATTGAGCCAAAAAAAAAAAGAAAGGGGATTAAATCTTACAAATAGTATTATTAGAGGGACTAAATCTCTACTTAATCCAACTTGTCCAAGAATCAGGATAGCTAACCATCACTAATGAATGGTCTCATTCATCATAACAAACAACTCACAGGAAGTCTCGGTACTTGTTAAAGGAAAAAAAAAAGACCTTAAAAGAAATCAAAATAAGAATACAAACATCAAACTTGTGCATCGAACAAATATGTGGGAAAAGCATGGCCTTATAAATATTTGATTTTCTTCAAAAGTGCTCTGTTAAACATTAATTTGTAGCTTTGTTTTTGCTTTGAAGTTAGCAAAGGGAGAGTATCGTCATCACAATTTTTACCAGGTAAAAATATCAATCATTAATAATCAAGAAATTACTCATCAATTATGTCCTAAAGTCTGGCAAGAAGAGCACTTCATTGAAAGAGCTCTTTTGCCGGTACATGTAGCAAGTTTTGGGGACTTGTGATTGACTATAATTATTATTTCAGACAAGAAAGAGAAGATGGACTCACATTCAGTGATTAAGACAAGCAGAGAAAAACTCTTACCTTGTTGCTAAGGACCACATCTTTGACATCCTCATATTTCCACAATCTGCTGCGCTTTTGAGGCTCCCTTAGATTTTCTAGACGAACAATTTCCCTTCCAAGATCTCTTAGCTGATCATGCATCATTAGCTTGCCATCATTGGTAATTTTAATTAGGGACATAAGACTCAATACTTCAATCCCCTTCCCCGGGAAAAATCCACAGGCTTCCCACATGTAAGTCGGATTTTGTTTAGATGATCCGATAAAAAAACATGCAATATCCAAAAAAATCTGTTGGTCCTCAAAATCTAATGCGTCGTAACTTATTCTCAACTTGTCTTGCACTTTCTTATCAAGCACTTTCTCTAATTTTTTTGATGTAGCTTTCCATGCTTCTTTTGTCTTTTCACATAAGAACGAACCAATAACTTCAAGAGCTAAAGGAAGCCCTCCAGTAGTAGATACAATGTCACGAGAGATAACCCCATAATCACTTGGAGGAGAATCCTTTCTAAATGCATGTCTACTAAATAAAACCAATGATTGATCCGAAAGCAACTCGTTGAGTTGATACTTGTGTCTCACTCTAGCCTTGTCAAGAATACTCTTGTCTCTAGTGGTGATTATGACTATACTTCCAGCTTTAAACCAACTACCGTCTCCAATCAAAGCATTCAAGTGAGTATTATCATCCACATCATCAAGAAGAATGAGTACTTTCCTACTTGTACTTCGAGATTTAAGGATACTGATTCCATAATCAACATTAGACACGTCACACGAGTCTCCACTTATGTCAAAAATGAGCTGCTTTTGTATGCATTCAAGACCCTTGACCTTAGATGTTTCTCGAATATCTGCCACAAAGCTACGAGACTCATAATGATTACAAAGCTTGTTGTATAACACCTTAGCAAGTGTTGTCTTACCAATGCCGCCCATTCCATAAATTCCAATCATATTTGTATCACTAAAATTAGCATCTATGTAGCTCATAATATGTTCCACACGATCATCAATTCCCACCAATTGTTTGGGAACATTTAGCAAAAACAGCCCTTTAACTCACTCATAACTTTTCTAACAACTATTTTAACTAATCTTCCTTCATGCCTGTCAAATAACAATAAAAATTTCAATATATGATGGAAATATTTATATTCTTTTTCAAGTGAGATCTAGTTATGAGAAAGTAAACAATATGGTGGTGGAGAATAATGTACCCGTTATCAATTTTCTCCGACTCCAATCCTTTCAAGGAACTAACTTCTTTGAGCGCTTTTTCCCATTCCATCATTTCGTCAATATTCTTTTGTTGCGCATTGACAGCATCTCTCAATCTCCCTGTAAGATGCCGCATTTTTTTGGGTTCCACTTTGTAAAATATGGGCAACACTATTTGCCCTTTGTTTCTTTTGCACTTCAATATATGAGCCAGCTCGCGAAGGCACCATTTGCTAGAAGCATAATCCTCTGAGATAATTGGGATGGAGATCTTAGATTGTGTAATACTGCGGAGAAGTTCTGGTCCAATCTCCTCACCAACACGGAGCTCATTGTCATCTCTGAACACATGAATTCTTGCATCGACAAGGCTGGTGTAGAGATAATCAGTGAAACCTTTTCGAGTGTCTCTCCCTCTAAAGCTCAAGAACACTTCATAATCATTTCCTTCTGTCTTTTTGGTTCCGCCTTCATTATCACCAACAAGTGGAGAGGACGATGAGGAAGAAGCCCTGGAATTTGGATCTTCTAAATGAGTGGATTCATTTCTTTCCATCTCGAGAGCATTGGAGGAGCATAGCCTACAAAGGCAATAAAAGAGCTCGAGGAAGACGCCCCACATATCGAATCTTTTAGGCTCCGCCTTCGTAATCACCTACAAAGGCAGTGAAAGAGATTGATGGAGCAGAGCCTCAAAGGAAAGCAAGAAACAGAGATGAGAATATATGGAATCCCATATCTGGGAATTGCTGAAATGTCTGTCAGAGCTCATTTTGTAGCTACATTCAAACAAAAATGAAGTCTAATTGACCAAAAAGGAGATTGATCGAGCAGAGTCTTGAAAAAAAAAAGGTAGATTTCACAGTCCAGATCTCGGAATGCAGAAGTGTCTCTAAGAACTCAAATCGAAACTCATCTAAGGAAAATGGAGCAATCGATTACCCGAGAAGTGCTCAAACAACACAATCCACTCACTGCTGTGATCTCTGCCGGTTCTCAGCGTTCGACCTCGGATTAACGACACTCAACACCCTCTCCCGCGCTTGCTCGAACGATGCTGAGTTATTGCCGCCCAACCGTCCCAGACCCTTTTATCCACGAAAACAGAGCAGGACATTTGCTTCGCTGATTCTGCCCAAGTTGTCTCTTCAAGCGGACCCACGGCGCTCCTCCTCTCCACTTTGCTTGACCGCTACGACGGTCAGCTGCCCAGAAACCGAAGCCCACGTGTGGCCCGCGCCTCGCATCTCGAGGATATCTTCGGCCACGCCGAATGTACCGAATTGCCCCCTCGAGCTAACGTGGCGCACGGTCCGAGCAAGTTCCCGTGTTCTCCCGGACCGACGCGACTTGGGGGTTGGACTTTCGGAGCGATTTCTTTCGGCTTTTGAAAAAGGAGACGGGGACTGTGCAACGCTCCTCGACAGCACTAACTGAGGTGGCTCCATATTTTGGCCCTTTTCTCTGATGACTCATGAGGTGCATTACCTCTTTCAAAATAAAAGAGAATTTTGGTATGCAACCCTTTGATAAAAATTTAGGGTGCACTTAAAAATATAATAGATGTTTAATATATAAAAAATTAAAAATAAGTATATTCTTCCAGTTTATTTACAAAAAGAATTATATAATTATCTATGTGACGGTATTTACATATTTTAAATCTTTTAAGTGATTTATGTTAAACAAAAGTTCGACTATGAGAGTTGTGAGGGAATAGAAAGTGAAAATTAGTATATGAAGACTAGGTACACGGTGTGTGCTTGGTTCCTTGCATTTGTAAGCATAAACTGTCTCATATTTTGGGACTTGTTTCTTACCCGTTACTTTGCATTAGTGAAGAATTTGTTGATCTATTGATTTACATACTTGATTTGTGCTTTGTCATTAACAAAAGGCTAGACGTCAAGCCAAATGAATTGTTAAAATCTAAAATATATTCAACACTATACTCTAATGGCTTAAACTAAATGATTGCATTAGTAATTTCAAGTCGAACCTTATGTGCTAACTCGACTTTCAAATAAATTGTTGATTTACAGATTTATGTACCTAATTTATGCTTTTGTCGTTGAGAAAAAGTTTAATAATTGAACTAGATGAATTGTTGAGGTCTAAATATATTCAGCATTGTACTCCAATGACTTAAAAGTAAGACGATTGCACAGGTAATTTCAAGTCGAACCTCATGTACAATAGCTGGATTTTCAACTTGACTCAACTTGTTTTTTTCAAGGCTAAACTTAATTCATTTGTGAAAAATAAGCTGCGAGTACGTGCCCATTTAGATAAAACTGTAAAATAATTATTGAAAATTTCGATTACTGAATTTCAAATATGGATTATTTGACGTACTTAAAATGTTTTGACCAGAAAAAGAAAGTACTTAAAATAATAGAAAACGTTGTTTGATAACAACTAATCACCACGGCATTACGCGGAAGGTGTGGGGAACCTACACAAGCGCTTCTATTGAAATGTGAGATCCAGCACGACTATATTATAAAATCGGGGCGTGAAAACTATTTTTTAACCGATGGTGGAGCACACATGGGGCTTTCGCTTTCCTTCGTCTCTTATGGCGAAGGCTTCATCGATAATATTTTCGCAAGAATATTTCGACGGCACTAGAGGGCAAGCTGGGTTTTGTCGTTTTTTTATCGGTCATCTATTTATTGGATAGAGTATATTTGTCATTGCCTTTGTCGTCATAATCACTTAATATCTTAGCCATTAGTATATGTATATTTCTTTAATAAAGAAGGTACTGCAAATGAAGCAATCTTAAGGTATTGTACAACTTTTTAGCCATTTTGCTTTGTCGGCCATGTTAGAGCTGTTCTCTCTCTTAATATTTTATGATCCTATATATATTTGGTAAAGATGATCCTATATATATTTTCATCCTCATATTAATGAAAAAAATGGAGAAGAAAGACTCATGCTCATTATAGTTGTTTATCATTAGTGACTGGATATTACGAACCAACTATACTACAATATCATGACCTAGACCAATTATATTGCTATATAATTTTGCATCATAACCAATGTTTTAAATTTTTTTTCTATGTAGAATCAATTTTGTTAACATTTTTAATTTACAAACTTAAATTACTTATGAAAAAAAAAATGAGACGTGATGAAATAGTGGACAGTGTAGTTCACAAGGATAGCAATTTACAGGTTTACACGTTTCGTTATGGAAGGAATAAACAAGTATATGCATAGAATAAAGATTAAAATCAAAGAGAAAAAAAATTAAAGTTTAGGAAAGATTATGAAATGCAATTTTTTTCACATCATAAAATTTATTTTTCTCTCCTAATGGTGCTTTTACAAATTAGTGCGTGTACTTCATGGATAATTCCCTCCTTGAAAAAAAGAAGAAGAAGTTGGAATCCATGGTGTAGTGGGGGCAAAAGAAATTTTATAAGTCATTTATATTACCTAGAGAAAAGATAAGCTTTCATTCAAAATTTCTTGAGGATCAAGAACTGTAGCAGCAAAGGATGAAATTAGTGAGTTCTTAAACTTTACTTGCATGGAAGGCAAAATAATTAGAGTGAATGAACCAAACTTCCATCATTAAGATAATACAGTAAAAAAATTTCTATATAGGTCGGGTTTCCTCTCCATCCAGGAATATATGTATGAATTGGTTAGTCGAATTATTTAGATAAAAATTGTTGAAGCATAGAAAGATCGACCGGGGCTATTGGTGCAAAGCACATAATGCTGAGTTGTTGCTATCCAACGGTCCAAAACTCTTCATAGTAATCGAACCACTGTGAGGCATGCCGCCGAAAGAACAATCTTTGCACACGAAGTTTCCACGGCATTTAGCGGAAGACATGCGGAACCGAAAGAGCAAAAATACTCACGTGCGCACATGCAAGCACGTGCAACACTCACTTGCTCCTGCTGCTTTGATCAGAACTTGCGATCCAGCACGACTTCCCTTTTATCTTAATGAAAGTAAATTGACTTTTATATTTACGAAAAAAAAATAGAAAAGAAAACTGAGCAATACTCACGGGCTCCAGCTGTGATTTCCACCGATTCTCAGCATTATACGAGGAAGGTGCAAGCGGGTGCTTTCATTGGGATTTGAGATCCTCCAGCTTTGTCTTGACTTGGCTTGCCCTTTGTATTATAAACAGAATGGAGAAAGAAAACTAACGACCGACACTCACGTTGCTCCTGCTGCTAATGGACATGAGTCAATGACAAAAGCATACCAATCGCGGGATTATATAGGATTTTGTTATCAAAGCCTAGGACGCATTACTTTATCGTCTGGGAAAGTAACACTGGAAATTAATCTCTTCCGAAATAATTTTCTTAAACAAGATTTCCTCACGCTACATCATTTTTAAATATTATCCGGTCTTTACCCTCGCTCAAGTCACTTTTATCTTTCTCCTTAAATTAATGCTTCATGTTGAATTTGCTAACTTCCTTCCTTTTTTCATTCATTTTCTGAAACATTTTTAAAGCTGTGGAAGTTTGAAAAAATGTGGAATATGCAACCCTAAAAAATGTGTCGGTGATCATTTACGTCCATCTATAGTTCTTGAACTATAAGTGAACGCAATTGAAGCTTCTCCTCAAGATCCAAATAATTAATTAACGAAATGCATCAATATGACGAAACTTATGCTATAAATATCTAAAATATTTTGGTCCGTTCAATCAAATTGTTTTCATGAGTGCCCTAGATATCGTCTCTACCTTGTTCATTCTTATGAGTGTACTTTTCGAATATCTTCACATGCATTTTACAGTCTACTTTTAATTCCAAGTAATCACTTTGAGACATGTAAATCAATCTCTAATGTCGTTGAACCCACATGTCTTCTCCCAATCCTAACATCAAAACATAGACACACTGCATAGGGGCTAGCTTTTCGAGGCACAGAAAGAACTTGAGTTCTCTTTTATGTATTGCCCACACTTCTCGTTAATTGCGAACGTGAATTTATCGAACATTTTGTCTCCCTCCTTTGCCTTCTCTTCTACGTGTTGCAGTGTCATCTCTTTATACCTAGCGAGAACTCCTTTTGGGCTGACCGAATTCCACTTTCCTCTTGTGAATGTGTGTATTATTCTTTGTTCTATCGTGCTCAGGCCGTGAATTTCTTTCTTTCTTCATCGTTTTCTTCCTTTTTTTTTTTTCTTTTTTCTATTTTTGTTTCTTTCCTTTCATATAGTGTTCAATTACTTCCAGTTTTGACTAAGAAAAATTAACTTGCCTACTTTCAACATGATGTGCATCTTTAATAATGAAAAGAATTGGCCAGTTAATTCTCCCAAAAAAGTTCAGAATATATTTCTCAATAACGAATATTTGCTCCTTCATTCTTACTGAAGCCATTGTGCTGCACATTAGATGTCTGGTCGAGCAAAGGAAATAAATGGATTAGGCTGAATTTCTAATTCTTGCGGGCTTAGTATAATTAACTTGATTAAGCTCAAATCTCCTTGCACCCATCCAATCAAATGTAATTATATGTGGACTTACTATTAATGAATGAAGAATGCTCCTAACATCTATATGATATTTAACTAATTTTTTTAGGAGACGGGGTTGATTTTTAATTTTTCTATGCAATAAATAATTAATTGAGTAATCAAAATCTAGGTGTCAACATCCATTACTGATTATATTTCCTCACACCTATTGGTTTGGCTTGAAGATTTTGTTCCCTCTTAACGCATATGATGAGACAAGTTCATGGAGAGATGTTCACAGTTATGACCTTTTCTCGGCTTTTGATGTCGTTGAGATTGGACACGGACACCAGTGGAATTGTGAGTACGCAGTGTGACCATTCCATTCATTGCTCACGTGGTACAAAGTAGACTTACTTGTCTTGTCAGGTTGGGCATTCTTCTGCTGATGCACATTATATTAATTTAGACCATAATTTCTCAGCTGCTGCCACCATTGTGCTGATATTTGCAAACTGTGGATTAGCTGTTGGTTTTTTTAAATCAGTCTCCTTCTTATCCTCCACTTTCACATTTTATCTACCGCACCTTTACTTTGTTGAATCAAGTTCTTCAAATTTCATAAATTTTCTAATCAACTACTCTAATACAAAACCCGACCAATTCCAACTGGCATAACACATTAGATGATGTTGCTGTGTGACATGAACAAAAATTTTCCAATGTAGATACCTACTTTGGCATACACTTTAGTTAATTTTTATCCATGTCACATTCTAACATAGTCTATATTGGATAAATATTTCCATACATGTCTACGTGGGCATTCACATATCTTATCCGCATCATACTTGTTGACGCCTAAAATTAGACTTTATTTTATTATTATTATTTTGTTTTATTTTCGGATAATAAACCAAAAAAAACAGCAAAAACAAAGCAAAAGAAAAAACAAAAGAAAGAGGAGCAGCCCCTCCATGGGCTCTCGGCCCATTTCCGCCAAGCCCGGCCCCCACCGCGTCTTCTTCTTCCTCGCGCCTCTGTAGCGCACGCGCAGAGGGCGCGACGGAGGGGAAGGGGGTGGACGGACAGCGATCGCACGTGGAGCAGGGGAGCAGTTGGCGTCGACGGGACGTGACCGGAGGAGGAGATGATGGCGGATGGGACGGCGGTCCAACCGGTGGGTAGAAGCCTCGCCGACCGGCCGCCCCCACGCCTATAAATAGAGGGGGGCCATCGTCGACGAGGGGGAGAGCGGAGGAAGGAGAAAAAGAGAGGCCGCCGAAGCTCGAGGTCCCCTGAGAGACTTCGGGGAGCTCGAGTGCAGGCCGGCCGAGGTGGGGTGAGCTCAGAGGGGTCCCCGAGAGACTTCGGGGAGCTCGAAGGGCGAGCCCGAGAGAGAGAGAGAAGCTAGAGGGGATTCGCGTGGGTCTCGCCGTCGTCGCCGCCCCCGTCGCGCCGTTGCCGCAAACAGGTATCGTGACGTCGCCGTCACCATCTCCCTCTCCATAGTCCAGTCGTCTCTGCCGTTGCCGTCGCCGTCATGGCCGCCGCAAAGCCTCGGCTTCTTCCCCCCCTCGGCGCCGCGAATTCGCGAACCCTAGGGTTTGCGATTTTCCGGGTCGCCGAGTCGGATCCGGGTCTCAGAACCGGGTAGGGTTTCGCGAGATTCGGGGGCGGCAGGAGTCGGGTCGCGATTCGGGTCGGATCCGGGTAGGGTTCACGGGGAGTCGGATCGCGGAGCGGGCTGTCGGGCCGAGTTGTCGGGTTGGGCCGGGTGTCCCTAAGCACCCGGCCACTGCGTCGTTTTCAGTAAAATTAAAAAAAAGGAAAAAAATCTGAGTCGAGCCCGCAACACGGGCCCGTCCTCATTCGGATCGCTGGCCCGGGTCGGACCCAACCCGCGGATCCGACCCGGTCGGTTATATATATAAAATAATATTTTAAATAAATATTTTATTTAAAAAATCAAAAAAATCAAAAAAAAAAAAATTTTATTTTCAAAAATATTTAAAAATGTTTTATTTTCCAAAAAAATCGAGAAAAAAATAATTTATTTTCCAAAAATATTAAAAATTATTTTAAAAATTATTTTCCGAAAAATCAAAAAAATCAAAAATATTTCATATTTTCCAAAAAAATGCCAAAAATCCAAAAAAAGCCAAAAATTCATGAAAAAGCCAAAAAGACTTGTATTTTTCTAAAAAAAAATACCAAAAATCCCTTTTATGTCCAAAAATTAGAAAATGACTCAAAAAATGATTTTCCTCCCAAAAATGCATGGAAAATCCCTCGAACATCCAAAAATCTCGGGGTTTAAACAAGATTAGGTACCGAAAGGGCATTAGTTATTAACTAATGTAATCAAGTCCCCGATCCTAATTTCTCTGGTTGCGCAGAGTGAGTATTTCTCCCGATACTTCACTTAGGTTTCTAATCAACCCACCCCAAATCGATTAGTGGCGACTCCATTTTAAAAATTGATTTACAAGTTAAAAATTTAGACTATTAAAGTCGTGAATTGGTGGACTTGGGAGAGTCCGGGCTTAATAAATTCAGCCGAGCCATTAGCCTCCTTAGGCGCTCGTACTCGACTGCGGGCGCCGAAAAAAAAGAGGTCGCCACAATACTAGGGTGTTGTTCAACGTTTACTTCAGCTGAATTTGGTTGGATCTTAATTAGGAAATTTGTGTAAGTTAAAAAAAAAAAAAATTGACTAGACAAGTTTTAAGGTATGAACACGTAATAAGAAAAAAAGGTGAAAGTATAGGGATAAAAACTACCCAAAAAAAAATCTTCTTTTTGTCTTTTAAGCTCATGCTGGATCTTTACTCCATTGTGCTTACAAAGTTCCGGATTTCTTTTAATTGATTATGACATTTCTTTGGTGATTTGCAATAGATCGACAGTGTGGCTTCTTGGACTTCTTTTTATGTTGTTTTTCATACTCTGACACAAGAATATTTGCAGTATCTCATCATGGTTATTAGGTCTAATGGTCTATCATGCCCATGTCAAATTTTTCGTGAGTCAAATGGTGACAAATGTGATGGCACTGTCCAAGCATAAAATATCAAGTTTATGTATTAAGCCCAGATGCTTACTACTTACGAGTATAAGGTGATCATAATAATATCAAAATACTAATCTTTGACCTCAAACTTATCCTAGCTCTTGAATAAGATAGTGCATGATCATATTTGACATTTCAAGTGATATTATATCAATTGTGATTATGCTCTATCAATATAAATTTGTAGCAAAAAATTACCTTTAAACTAGAGTATGTATCAGAAGATGAAAAAATGCCCTGTAAGAGATGCATGTGCATAGTAACTTTTGCTTGGTTCGTCAAATCTTTTTTTTTTTTTTTTTTTTTTATGATGTTCGCCTACGTTGGTGATGTGCCAAGGGTCTTCCTTTGATTTTATTGCACGGTTCAATGACGTTTTGCTAAAGATTTCAAGTACGGCACGTACTTGCTTCAAGGCTACGACGGTCAGCTGCTCTGAAACCGAAGGCTAACCGGGGTTCCCGCCTCGGATCTCGAGAATATCTTATGCCACTCCGAATTGCCCCTCGACCCCACGTGGCGCGCGGACCAAGCGAGTTCCCGTGTTCTACTTCTCCCCAACCGAGGCGACATGGGGGTTAGACTTTCGGAGTGATTACTTTTGGCTTTCGAAAAAGGAGATTGGAATATCCAACGCTCCTCGGACCTCGGCGACAGCGCTACATGGCCACCCAGACGTGGACTCGACGGTAACTGAGGTGGCTCCATATTTTGGCCTGGTGTATTACCTCTTCCAAGATATAAGATAATTTTGGTATAGCATAATAGATGTTTAACATTTTAAAAATTAATATATTTGCTTTAAGTTAAATTACAAAAAAGAATTGTATAATTATCTACGTGACGGTATTTACATATTTTGAATCTTTTAAGCAATTTATATTAAACAAAAGTTTGCCTATGTGGGTTGCTAGAGAAGGGAAAGTAAAAATTAGTATATGGGGACTAGATACACGACATGTGTTTGGCTCCTCACATTTATAAGCATAAAACTATTTCGTATTTGGGGAATTGAGTCTTGCCTAATCCTTTGCATTAGCGGAGAAATTGTTGATTTACGGATTTACATACCTAATTTGTGTTTGGTCGTTGAGAAAAAGTTAGAAATCAAACTAGATGAATTGTTGAGATCTAAAATATATTCAGCACTGTACTCCAATGACTTAAAAGTAAAATGATTGCACAAGTAATTTCAAGTCGAACCTTATGTACTATAGCTGGACTTTCAACTTGACTCAACTTTTTTTTTTAAAGGCTAAACTTAATTCATTTATGAAAATATAAGCTGCAAGTACGTGCCCGTTTAGATAAATCTGTAAAACAATTACTAAAAATTTTGAGTATTGAATTTCAAATTTGGACCATTTTAAGTACTTAAAATGTTTTGACCAAAAAAAGAAAGAACTGAAAATTAAAGAAAATATTGTTTGATAATGAGAAATGATTGGATTATAGTGTTTAATTTATTATGAAAATAACAATTCATTTTAGACTACAAAAAATCAAATCACAATTGGGGGACCTATTTTTTCAAGAATTTGTGGCTCACAACATATGTTATTCTCACAGTACTCAATGACTTTTATGCTAGCAAAGTCCATTGATAATGACTAATTTCCAGGGCATTACGCGGAAGGCGCAGGGAACCTATGCATGTGCTTTCATTGAAATGTGAGATCCAGCACGACTTGATTATAAAATCGGGGCGTGGAAACTATTTTTTAACTGGTAGTGGAGCACACATGGGGCTTTCGTTTTCCTTCGTCTCTTGTGGTGAAGGCTTCATGGACATTACATGCAAGAATATTCCGACAACACTCGAGGGCAAGCTGGGTTTTGCCTTTTTTATCGGTCATTTATTTATTGGATAGAGTATATTTGACACCGTCTTTGTCATCATAATCACTTAACAAGGTTATATTTGAGTATTATACTTAATATCTTAGCCATTAGTACGTGTACGTTTCTTTAATAAAGAAGGTCCTGCAAATGAAGCAATCTTAAGGTAGTGTACAACTTTTTCGCAATGTAAGAGCTGTTCTCTTTCTTAATATTCTTGATCCAATAAATATATTTTCCTCCTCATATTAATGAAATAAATGGAGAAGAAAGACTAGTGCTCCTTATTGTTGTTTATCATTAGTGATTGGATATTATGAACCAACTATACTACAATATCATGACCTTGACCAATTATTTTGCTATATAATATTGCATAATAACCAATTGTTTTAATTTTTTCTTTTTTTTTTGGTTTCCTAGGTGGAATCTATTTTGTTAGCATCTTTAATGTACTACCTCAAATTACAAATGGAAATTAAAAAAAAAAATTGATAAAATAGTGGATGTGTAATTCACGAGTATGATAGTTTACCGGTTATGTGTTCCGTCATGGAAGAAATAAGCGAGTATATGCATATAATAAACATTAAATAGCAAAGAGAACACAAAAATAAAGTTTAGAGAAGAATATGAAATACAATTTCTTTCACATTATAAAGTTCATTTTTTTCTCCTAATGGTGCTGTTCATTTTTTTCTCCTAATGGTGCTTTTACTAACTAATGCGTAGGATCAATAAATAAAACCTTCCCTGAAAAAAAAAAAGGAACCTAGGATGTAATCGGAGCAAAAGAAATTTTATAAATTGTTTATGTCGTCGAAGAAAAGATATATGCACGCTCAAAGTTTCTCGAGGATCAAGAAGTGTAGTTGCACAGGATGAAATTTATGTGGTCCTAAACTTTTTCTGACTTGGAAGGTAAAATATTTAGAGTGAATGAACCAGCCTTCCAAATAATTGAAATTTGTCTACCTTGCTAAGGTTTTCTTTTTATCCTAAGATAGGGAAAATTGTCCAAAAAGTCCTAAATTTATTGCACTTTTACTAATTCAATCATAAACCTTTTAACTTTGCCAATTCAATTATAAACATTTTCACTTCTTACCAATTGAGTCCATCCGGCCAATTTTTACCAGAAAATGCTAACGTGGATACCAATGGTGCCACGTAGGACCGTTGGCACTGACATGAACACTTTTAATAATATTTTAATAATTTTTGAATTTTTATTGTTTTTTTCTATTTTTCCTTTTTTTTTCTTTTCTTTCTTTTTTTTTTGGCTTTCTTCTTGGCTTTTTCCAGTGGCCGGCCACAGGCAACAGCTAGCCATCAGCCACAGGCAATAGCCTCCCACCGGCCACAGCCAGCCAGTTGGCCTTGCCTACCACAAGCGAGGCTCGACCGAGCGAGGAGGAGCCCCAGCAAGGGGAGCCTTTGCCTAGGCGAGGCCCAACAAGGGTCACCTGGGCGAGGTCAACCTACACCCAAGCTAGGGTGGCCTTGCATGCCGTTGGCCAAGCAAGGCCACCCTGGCCTAGGTGAGGATCAACCTCGCCAGGTCTCGCACTCGCCCAGGCTAAGGCGACCTCGCCCAACGTCGACCGGCCAGGGGTGAGGGTCAGCCTCACCACATCTAGTTTAGGTGAGGCCGACACCCGCCTAGGAGAGGGCGAGCCCTAATGATGGCTCCCCTTGCCAAATCTAGTGAGGTTAGCCCTTGCTCAAGGCAAGGTGGCCTTGCCCGGCGTCGCCATCCCCCAGCCGATGCCCAGCGAGGCTGCCTTGGCCTAGGTGAAGGTCGGCCTCGCCTAGGCAACCCTTGCCGAGCCGTGCCTGGGCGAGGGCTCCCCTCGCCGAGGCTCGCCCTCACCCAGCCGAGCCTCGCTTGTGGTGGGCAAGGCCAATCGGCTAGCTGCGACTGGTGGCTAGCCGTCGCCTGTGGGTGGCTAGCCGTCGCCTGTGGGTGGCCAGCCACCGGAAAACACCAAGAAGAAAGCCAAAAGGAAAAGAAATAAATGAAAATAAAAAACAATAAAATAAAAATAAAAATTCAAAAAAATATTAAAATATCATTAAAAATTATCCAAGTCAGCACCAGCGGTCCTATGTGACACCGCCGGCGTCCATGTCAGCATTTCTAGTCAAAATTGATCAGATGGACTCAATTGGTAAGAAGTAAAAAGCTATAAGACTGAATTGATAAAATTAAAAGGTTTATGACAGAATTGGTAAAAGTGCAATAAGTTTAAGACTTTTTTGACAATTTTCCCTCCCAAGATATAATATGATTATCAGTGATTATTTGTGCGAAATCCATAATGATGAAAATGTGTATTGCAACTTTTATAATATGTTTTAGCAAATACTTCACAGTACCTCCAAATTTACAACAGTTTCAGGTGTTACAACTATAAAATATATTTTATCACACATAAAGATTGCAATACTTCACAATATCGATGTAATCGGGATGGGAAAAAGAAATTTATTAGTCATTTATGTTTCGCAAAGGAAATATATATATATATTCCACCGATTCTCAGCCTTCGACGCTCGATATGCAACACCCTTTGCAGTGCATGCTTGAACAATGCCGAGCAACGTAGAACTGTGCGGAAGGTGTTTTGATTCAAAGCAAACACCACCTTGACTTGACTTGCCTTTACTATCAATAGAGATATAGAAAAGAAAACCCAAGGGCAATCCTTGCACGCATAATTTCCGCAGCATTTTGCGGAAGGTGCGTGGAACCATCCTATGCAAGTGCTTCTTGACTTGACTCAGTTTTTTGTCTATTAATAAAAGAAAAGGAAAAGAAAACTAACCAGCAAGATTCCCATGCTCCCGGTGCTAATAGACATGAATCAATCTCAAAAACATATTATGACACAAATGTCGGTAGGACACTTTTTAAAAATATTCAGATAAGGAAAGTTTATTATTTTCAATCAAAAATCTACTCTTTTTTCTCTCTTTCAAAACGAATTCCTCCAAAAAGGCACATAATGTTGAGTTGCCATCCAATGATGCAAGACGGATGCTATGCAGAAAGAGTAAGTATTGTACACGTAATTTCCGCACCATTATATGAAAGGTGCATGTGCTTTTTAACTTGACTTGCTTTTTTTATTAATAAAAAAATAGAAACAAAAACAAACATTAGTTCTGATGCTCCGAGTTGGTAAGCATATTTCTCACCAACTAATTTAATCAAAAGCAAATTGCGAGAACCGCTTTTCTCTATCTTTGCAAGATTGATGTGAAGGGTCAATGTCAAATCCGACTTTATATCACAAAGGTCCCTTACTTCCCCACGTTAGCGCCTAAGAATCATCGCATGCATGTTGGCATATAATTTTGAAGAGGCGCCCTATTTTTATAAGAAAATCAAAGGCGGACCACCAACTTCATGCCTAGAGTCACATCCTTACATGTTATTTAAGGTTGATTGAATGCGTAATTTCTACACCATCATGCGAACGTTGCATGTGCTTTTTGACTTGACTTGCTTTTTTTATTAATAAAAAGATAGAAGCAAAAACGAACATCAATTTCGATGCTCGGAGTTGGTAAGCATATTCCCCACCAACTAATTTAATCAAAAGCAAATTGTGAGAACTGCTTTTCTCTATCTTTGCAAGATTGATGTGCAGGGTCGATGTCAAATCCGACTTTATATCACAAAAGTCCCTTACTTGCCCATGTTAGCGCCTAAGAATCATTGCATGCATGTTGGCATAGAGTTTTGAAGAGGTGCCCTATTTTTATAAGAAAATCAGAGGCAAACCACCAAATTCATGCCTAGAGTCACATCGTTACACGTCATTTTAGGTTGATTGAACGTGTAATTTCCACACCATTATGCGAAAGGTGCATGTGCTTTTTGACTTGACTTGCTTTTTTATTAATAAAAAAATAGAAGCAAAAACGAACATTAGTTCCGATGCTCGGAGTTGGTAAGCATATTCCCAACCAACTAATTTAATCAAAAGCAAATTGCGAGAACCGCTTTTCTCTATCTTTGCAAGATTGACGTGCAGGGTTGATGTCAAATCCGACTTTATATCACAAAGGTCCCTTACTTGCCCATGTTAGTGCCTAAGAATCATCGCATGTATGTTGGCATATAATTTTGAAGAGGCACCCTATTTTTATAAGAAAATCAGAGGCGGACCACCAAATTCATGCCTAGAGTCACATCATTACATGTCATTTAAGGTCGATTGAAGATTCAATGTAGATAATTTACCATACACTAGAATTGGGTGAGACTATATCCCGAGTATATTAGCAAATGTACTATATTAACAAGTTTGGAGAATTCATAATATATGGATATTGGATTATCATATGGGAAGGTTTGTTAGTCCTTGCTTGGCCAAGTTGGACAATTATAACGATTGTATTTGCACAATCAATAATTGATTTAGTTGAAGCATTATACTAAATCCATCTCATTACGTAAACGAGATGAGTATATTCGATTATTCTTTTTCCTCTTCACGTACCCCCCTCCTTTGTAGGTGGAACTGCAAGTTCATATTTGGGAATACATGTTAAGGCCATACTATTTCTACACAAACCTTAAATAAACCAAACTTTCTAATTGGTATCTTGCGATAACATGTGAACGGTGAAATCCATAGATGTGAAATTTCTAGCAGAGTGAAGCATTGATTGAAATTGGAGATTCAAACTGCCTAACTTGACTTGCTTTCCTGCGATAACATGTGAACAGTGAAATCTATATATGTGAAACTTCTAGCGGTGAAGCGTTGATTAAAATTTGAGATTCAACCCGCCTAACTTGACTTGCTTTTCTATTAATAAAAGAAAATAGAAACAAGAACAACTCGTACTCCTTAAAGTTGTCTGTAATTTAGTGATTGGATATAATGAACCAACTAAACAATAATATGATGACTAAGACTTGCCTTTTCTATTAATAAGAGATATGGAAAAGAAAATGCTGAAATAAATCTCTCTCAATTCTTAAAATTTCTCCATACCATATCACATCTAAAAATTATCTAGTCACCTTCTTGTCCCCTAAGTCATTCTCACTCCTTAAATAATTTTTATGTAAAGAGAAAAAAAAAAAAAGAGATGTGATAATATGATGGACATTGAGGCCCCACAGTTTACTGGTTACGTGTTTCCCTGTGGAAGAAATAAAGAAGTATACGCAAAAAAGAAAAAAGAAAAAACGGAATTATATGTGAATGGGGTTGTCATTTGTTTAGATTGAAAATGTTCAAGTATTGAAAAAATCGATCCGCCTATATGTTCAAAGCCCATGATGTGCCATCCAACGGCCCAAGACACATGCTGCACGGAGAGGATGATTATTGCACGCCCAATTTCTGCGCCATTATGCGGAAAGTGCGTATTCTCCACCAACTAATTTAATAACAAGCAGATTGCGATAGCGCCTAATGATGATGATATGAGCATTAGCATATAGTTGGGAAGAAGAGACCTATTTTATTATAGAATCATAAGACGGCCATCAAATTCATGCTTAGAGCCACCTCATTATTGTTGTTTAATGTCGATTGAAGATTAGATGCAAACAATTTATCAGAGATGAGAATTGGAGGAAACTCTATATTCCAATTTGAATGGAGCTACGAGCATATTAGCTTATTCAGTATATTAAAAATTCTAGAGAACTTATAGTATATTGATATTGAATTATCAAGGCAATTAAAAATCGATTCATAGTGAATATATGAAAGTTTTTTTTTCCGTGCCTGAGCAAGTTGGATTTGCACAATATAACAACTAACTGAGTTATGGCCTTGTGTTAAATTGATCTCATTATGTAAATGAGATGATTCTGATTGACCCTTCTTTTTCCTTTTCACAAATGTACAAGGCATTATTGTTGGCCCCATTTGAGTAGGCGGAATCAGGAGTTCATATATGGAAATTCATGTTAATACCATACCATCTTTGTTCAAACCTCTTGTGCTAACACCTGAACGATGAAATCCATAGATGTCAAACTTCTAGCTAGTGCATGTGAAGTTTTAATTGAAATTTGAGATCCAACACGCTTAAGTTGACTCGCTTCTTTATTAATAAAAGAAACAAAAAGGAAAACTGATGACAAAACTCGTTAAAGTTGTTTAATTATTGATTGGATATTATGAACCAACTAAAGGACAATATGATGACTTAGACTTGCCTTTTCTATTAATAAGAGAAATAGAAAAATAAACCAAAGGATAATCCTTGCGCTTGTAATTTCCACAGCATTGTGCAGAAGGTGCGTGAAACCATCCTACGTAGGTGCTTCTTGACTTGACTTGCTTTTTCCACTAATAAGAGAAATTAAAAAGAAAACTGTTTGGCTAATGCTCCTGGTGCTAATATACATGAGTCAATCACAAAAAAAAAAAAAAAAAAAAAAAAAAAATTCACTCGTTGGATTATTATTTTCAATGCACAATCTGACCTTTTTCTTTCAAAAAGACTCCTTCCCATAAGAGATCTTCCTTGATTCTCAAACTAGATCTTTTCCTACCATATCATATGCCTAAAGATTATCTAGTTATCACCTCCTCAACCCAATCACTTTTATCGCACTCCTTAAATTGTTTTTGTTTTTGACATTTTACATTAATGTTATACTTTCGATGTCACATTTATAATTTCTCAGCTAACAGGTTATCTGTGATCAAATAACTATCCAACGATATGTTTTTTCCTTTTTATTTCATTTTCTTGAACCACTTATTTCATCTTATTTCATGTTGACACTCTTTTTTTTTCTCTAACTTGGTAAAGATTATCACTTGTTCATATGTAGGTGTTTGTCATTAGTGATCAAAAATTATGAACCAATGACATTACAATATCATGACTTTGACCAATTATTTTGGTTTTTTACTATTGTATCATCAACCATCATTAGCAATTGCTTTTTTTTTCCTCAGTAGAATCTTTAAAAAAAAAAAAATGAGACGTGATAATATGAGGAAAAAATTATCAAAAAAATCTTAAACATATTATACTTGTGTCATTATCAGTAATAAACATTTCAATTATGTTAATTTAATCCTAAACATTTTCACATTTTGCAAATTGAGTTCATCCAATTAATTTAGGCTGGAAATTACTAATCTAGACATTAGCCATCCTACATGGCATGACCGGCGCTTATGTGAACTTATTAAATAATTTTTTGATAGTATTTTGAATTTTTAAAATATTTTTTTGGTTTTTTATTTTATTTTATTTTATTTCTCCCTCTCTTTTTTTTTTTTTTTTTTTTTTTTTTTTGATAGAGGGCTAGCAAGCATAACGTAGCTAAAAAAAAATCTAAAGAAAAGGAAAAAAAAAAAACATTTTACATGCTCTTCGATAATCCATGGCTGAGTTGTTAGTAAGAGAAGTCTTAGGACGCTTTAAGATAGTTGTATCACAAGGCAAAAAGTAAATAGAATGTCAAATTAACAGCTTGAACTTGTGGAAACTACAAGATGAAATTTCACTAGTCTGCATATAATAAAGCCTCACATTATCCTAAATAATATTTTACATGTTCCGAAAAAATGCCATCCATATTGCAACTTCCCATAAACCTAGATATGTGGCCATGGTAGCCATGAACTTGAAATTGACATTGTAGAGCAGTTTCATGTACCTGAATTATTTTGCGCAGTCAAACCTATTGGTCCAGCAGATGCTGAGGGGCGAGCTACCGAGGATGGATTTGTCATCCATCCAGCAAGAGATGTTGGAAGAGCGGCCGGAGGAGGCTGGGAGGGCTGTAATAAAGGATCTGGAAGGCACAAAAAAAGAAAAAAAAAACACACATTAACGTGAGTTGCCAACATCTAAAAGGAAAAACTACCGAGGAAATAGGCTAACTATTCTCCTCCATACTTACACCAAGAGCGGTCAATGGTAGGAAGGCCCCTGGTTTGGGGACGGCACCCATTAAAGGATTAGCAACAGGGGATGGCGCCCGAGCACCATTTGGTTGTCCACTAGTGTGGTCTCCCAAAAAAGTCTTCATGTCAGGGTTAGGCCTGGGTTTCTTGCATAGCTGATGCTGCCAATTCAAATTTCCAGAAGCCATGAAACAGTCAGCATGACGAAACTTTAGTCAAGAAAATACATGAGGCAATAGGACAGCAAGGACCTTTGATTTATTAATGCGCGTAATCTTGAGTTCTTCAATGTGGGAAACTGAAGCTTACCACGAAACGGGGGTTAGCCTCTATCAACTTCTTCAGTTCAGCCAACATTATACTCCGAGCTGACTTGGTATCACCACACTTCGATAGTTGCTCATTCTCTCTGCAAGCAGGATATACGTTTATTGCCAATGTGATGATAGCAAAAGACAAAAGGTCAACTAGAGAAACTTTCAGTTACAAATTAAAAGATTCTGCAACGCAAGACCTCGTACCTAAAGTTCTCCAGCGTTAGTGACTGCGTAATTTCCTTGAACAAATCCTCATTGAATGCAGCAAATACTTTCAAATCCTTGACTAAAATTTCCACAGCTTTAGCACGATCCCTCCTGCAATCATCAATAATGCAAGACCAACGACCGAGAAAATTAAAATGCTTGTTGCTGAGTAAGCTAACACAGCCCTAAACAAGTCGAACCATCAATTGTCAAAAAACTTTCGATCTACTTGTCCAGAGCTTCGAGATACTTCTGCTCTGAATCTTGAAGAAAATCTTCATGGAATATTTATTATTGTCTACTTTCGTGAACCCAGATAGATACTTTTCCACATCGTCCTACTCTCTGTTTGTGGCCAAATCCTCGAAGTACCTCATGTTGAAGTAGAACCCCGACTCCCGCTCCAATCTTTCAACAGCCCAAGGGTAAAACAAACATCAATTCAACAGATATCCTCACTATGCAATGCGACTTTTTGGCATTGTAGAGTGTATCTTTTTTTTTTTTTTCCCAAGGATGCTTTTAATAATCGGAGGGCTTGCTTGATGGATCATTCCCTCCCAGAGAGAAAAATAAAAAATTGAAATCCTGGATGTAATCTAGGCAAAGAAAAGTTCTGTTCGTCATTTAAAATATCTAGACAAACTACAAATATTGGTTTAGAGTCTTTGAGGATTAAGGAGTGTAGCAAGAAGGGATGAAATTAGTGAGGTCCTGAACTTTTACCAGCTTGGAAGGCAAAATATGTAGAGTGAATGAACCAAATTTCCATTATTTCAAAGGAAAAATGGAAATCGATAGGTTTCCTCACCATCCTAAAATATATGCGAATGAATTAGTAATTTATCTAGATTATAGAAGATCGATGGCGGCCTGTATGTGGGAAGCCCATAATGAGCTCGGAATCTAGGGGGTCACACTCACCTATAATTGCAATTTGTACCGTGGTAAGCATTTTGAGACATCTTTGACTTGGCTTCCAGTCAAAGATATATTGCATTCGCGTTTCCTTTCAACTAAAATGGACTATTTTCTTCCCATTCCCACCCAAGAGACTAATCGTTTTTTGGATTTCAAAAAATTGATACATCACTTCAGCCGTAGAAATCACAATGCGCCACTCCAAAAACAAAATAAGTTATTTAAATCATATACACTTGTAATCACTGGTGTAGTTGGGTAAGGAACTATTATTCAATTTTCCGATAAAATTGTTGTCTCATGAAAAATCGCTTTTATTATGTCTTTTAGTTTTCTTTTTTTTGTCGGAAAGCACATTCATTCCTTCAATCATAAAGGCTCTACTAGAGGAAGACAAATAAGTTTGTATACACAAAATATTTCAAATTGTCTGAAAGGGTAAGGATCATTAATCGGTAGGGAGATTTCTATTTCAATGGGCACTAGTGAACCAATCCGTAACTTGATTAGCCTCGTAGAGACAATAGAAAACTTCCATCTTATCATGTCCCTAATATCTCATGGGCTTTCTTCTCAGCCCATAATGCACTTCACAATTGAAAGGCAGTCACTAGATATCATAAAGGATAGATCTTTCTTCATGTGCAGGATAGATTCTACTGGTAGGCACACACTACTCACTTTCACATGCTGGATTCTCTTCCTCTGCAAGAGCAGGAGGCATTCTTTTATGGCTAGGGCTCCCGTGTTTATTTGGTATGGAGCAGAAACTTGTGGTTATTTAATTTATTTAATTGAAACGAGTTCAATAAATCATTAGAAGCATTGGCTTCAGGTTAGCTCAGTACATCACAACGGTTAAATCACGTGGGTCTCACATAAGATGTACCAAAATTAACTGAGGTCTCGGTTTATTGATCCACGATTTCATATTTCAAAATTTATTTCTTTTGGATATGAGATGAGATTGGTCAAGACGTGCATTAAAAATTTGATCCAATTTTGCTAAAGATTTGGATCGTGGGAAATATCACTTCAGAGACCAAAGGAGAACAACCATGTCTAGGATGCAAAAAGCATTATTCCCTTCGCCCAAGTGCATGCTTCTAAATAATGTGAAAAATTTTACACATAGACATGCCCAGTCATTAATGTACCAATTTGGATACACCGGTCAAATTAAGTGTCACAATTTTGAATAAAGTAAGCAATTTAAAACAGTGATAATTCATCAAAATAGATGTTGGTTGATTATTAATTTAGTTGGTAATTTTTTATAGTATATTTTTCAAAACCTGTTGGTAAGTTTCTAACATATAACAGGCCAAGCAACTTGTCAATCTTTTTTCCTTTTTTTCATCGACGGGACGTGACGGTCCCCAACAATGTCAAGATTCAAGAACGTTGGAAATTGATGGTGGTGGCAAGCGGCAGGTGTGGAAATTGATGGTGGAGAAGGCGACGAGGGCCAGATGCATACCGAGGAAGGAAGAGGGTGTAGAAAGAAAGAAATGGAAAAGGAAAAAAGAAAAGGAATATTTTTCCTTTGTTTTAAATTGAGTTTGCATGATTTTCGTTGTGTATGCTGCCATGTCAGCAATTATGTTAAATAAGCATGTCAGGGAAAAACGCATGACCCGGCAATAATAGTGGAGACGCCACATTAAACGAAATTCAAAAATTTAATACTTGATTACATAAAAAGAAAGTTCAGGCACTCAATTACTTATCGAACATCAAAACCCTTATCATGTCTTTTTCGTAAAAAAAGAGTTTTTTTTTTCACTAATGATGGAGCACAATCCTTTAATTATGATCCCATCATTTCTTGGAAACCTAGCATTGTAGAGATGGGATGAAGTTTAAAAAAAAAATTAATTGAATCATGTAAGTCTCACATATAAGGCTCATATAAGATTCATATGATAAATGTGATTTAATGGATATGGGTGCAGGCAAATACTCACTCCCCCTTCCCCATGGCATTGCAAGAGGGGAGAAATGAAGTTTCTAAAAAGTGAGTTCTAGCAGTATTGAACTTAGGGTCCGTTCGTTTCGCGGAAAAATGGGTCATTTCTGGAAAATATTTTCCTAGAAGTCATTTTTCATGAAAAATGACAATATTTTCTAGTATTGGGTAAAATCTAAAAATATTTCGGAAAATATTTTCTTATGTTCGGTAAGGAAAATATTTTCCACTCCCCAAATTGGTGAGCTCGAGCGTCAAGCTTGAGGCTCGACAAATCGACGAGCGCAAGTTTGAGATTGACGAGCTTGAGGTTCACTTGGTCCGATGACTAGCCAAGAAAGAAGAAGATCAAAAACAAAGAAAAGAAAAATAAAAATAAAAAGAAAAGAAAAAAAGAAATTAAAAATAATTCGAATTAAAAAGAAAAAGAAAGTTTAAAAATAATTCGAATAAAAAGGAAAAGAAGAGAAGAAAGGGAGGAGAAAGTGAGGATATGTAAATGTGTGAGATAAGAGAGAACAAATGAGAAAAATGTTTTCCACCTTTCAAAAGTAGAAAACATTTTCCCTACTTTAGAAAACTTTTTTCCTTTGATGGAAAATATTTTCCTAAAAATTCATTTTCCAGTGAAACGAACGAGAAAATCAGGAAAACATTTTTTCCAAAAATTATTTTTCATGAAAGGAAATGTAACCTTAATTATAGATAAGTTTTGGAGGGTCAAATGATATTGGTTTTTGGGAATAATAATTTAAGTCCCCAATTCAAAAGGCTTTCCTGTGGGAGCTTCAACTATGAAAATGTGTAATGCATACAATGTATTTAACAAATACATCACAGTTGTAGCACCTTTTCAAAGTCGCAATAGTTTTTTAAAAAGCTGTCTCATCCAACTTTTAGATGCTACAACTATAAAGTATGTTTAGAAGAATGTCTCTTTTAGACGCTACATCCATAATCGTCAAGGACTGAACCTACTATATATGAATCAAATCAAGACACTCTCGGATTGCACTTCTGGCTTCTCCACTCATTTCGCCGTTTCTGCTTTTCCATTCGTTTAAAGCGCGATAACAATATACTAGGCTCATGTGACAGAGAGATAATGACCTTCCGTGGAGGATACCGTAGTACATAGGCAAGGGTGATCGGAATACAGATGACATTAAAAAAAAGGCTTATTCTCATGCTCCCATCTGCTAGTGTTCATGCTATTAAACACACCATGGAAGCACGAGGTATGACCGACTTCGGTCCCAAGTGGAACTGTCCGAGAATAATCCCAACAGGACCAGTCATTCTGTCCGTAAGCGTAGTTTTATGCTGCGTCATCCTTAATAAGATGGAACTTAATTCTGAAAGGGCGTAGTTTAATGAGCAAAACATCGAGATTGACCGTGGGGAAGTTTATATTGTCATCCAAGGTCTTGAGTGCTGTTGCACTGAAATCGCCATCGTAGTGGGAGTGCAAAAGGAAGATGAAGTCAATGTTTTTGCGGGGAAAGAACAAGAAAGGGGAACCTGCTAACAAGTGCTCTTTACGCAAATTGAAAAGAATAAATAAAATAAATAAAAGAAGTACTTTCAGCATAACGCAGAAGGAACAAGAAAAGAAGCCACCTAAGAAAACTAAACCCTGTTCCTCTGGTCCTTTAGCCTGCTAACTAAAATCAGATACCTGCCTCGATCTCGAATATACAACGCCTTCTAAGCGACAACCTAATCTCATGTTCTCCTTTTTTCACTTTCAGTCAGCCTAAATGAATATAATAAAACAAATTATCGCCGCAAGACTTGAGCAGAAGTCGATTAGGATGCTAATTGTACCACTTTAAGACAAGACTGTACTGAACTACGTCCAGAGGAAGTACCCCCAGGCTGTAAAATCTACCCTCTGCAGCATCCCTCAAAACTTGAATCAAGTGCGGAGGAGGAAAGCCAGCTATGCATTTTAATGCTCAAAGTTCCACAGGGGGAGACATGGCCTGCACTACCTTTGGAGTTGCTCTGAAGCAGTTACACCAGAAGCAGTTACAACAGAGGTCATGCTTGGCCCAGCACCATTTTCAACAGGAGGAGAAGTTCCCCACTTGCCTTCAGATTCCGATGGCTCGAGCACATAGACGCTACCATCAGTAAGCCCTAGTGCAAACTGGTTAGGTTCGGATGGATGTGCTGCAATGACTAGCGGGTAGACTCTCAAGCTGCCAAATCCATCAGTGAAGAATGAACAACTTGCTAGACTATTGGAACTTTGCAAATGAGACTTGCCATTTTCTTAAAAGAACAAGGTTGAATGAGCGGCAGTAACTAACTTACCTGGGGTTTGAAGGGATATAAGCAGCAGGATTTATACGACATCTAAATCTGAGAGTAGAAGCAGTAAGGACGCCGATGCTTCCGTCTTCAAAGCTCACGTATATTGATTGGCCATCGCATGAATATGTAGCATGCGTGATTGGACCGCTAGCTTCTCGAGTAACCCACTAGTTGAGATGAACAATGAATCAAAACAAGTACATTTGGCAAGAAAACAACTCATAATACCTAATATTTAGCAAACTTTATGCAATCTGGATGAGATATTACTTCGGGTCGTGCACGATAAAAGAACCTTCAATACCTGCTTAAGGCATTCTAGTTTAGGAGCTTCATATATGGCAATCTGTGTTTCGTGAACCACCAGCAGATGTATCTGATCCAGGTGAAACTGAACACGAGTATCAGCAAGGGGAGCTGCGCCTCGCCCAGTTGGCATCTGCAGAACCTTACTAGCCTGCTTCTCCCATCCATCAGTGTTCCAAACACACAACTGCAGTGATGATAGACAATTATCAAAGGAAATATCAACATTGATGCATATTTGAAAGAATAAAAATTCCACATTGTGCTTTATATCAGAATCACCCCAATCATCAGTCGTAAACAACAACAGGACATCATAGCTTTTTCCTTCCCACTTAATGGATGGAATTAATTTGTCACCACAAAAGATGAAATTTACTGGAAGGATCTATTCTGCTGGTTAATGATGCCTTCATGATCAAACGTATGATGAGCGCATAAGCATCAATACATCCAGAGTGAACATCAACCCTTTTTTGGGCACTTTAAACTACATTGCTCTCTCTTAGGCATGTCTACATGGAAAGTGAGATGCAGCAGTGGTCTAGTACCTGAGAGTCAGCACCAGAAGACACGAGAACATTCAAGACATTAGAGAAGGCAAGGCCCGTAATTCTTTTATTATGTCCTTTTAGTTTTGTCTTGACCTGAGAAAGTGAAAGAGTCAATATCCATAACTTTGTCACAAATAATAACAAGGTTAACTTTCAACGACTACGAAAACAGGTCTCACCTCATCAACTCGAACATTGTAAATTTGAATAGAGGAGTCCTCCATTCCTATTGCAATAATGTTATTGTCTTGAGGATGGAACGCTAGAAATGTTGCTGCTGGTGGTGGGGGCATAAATGTCGTCATCGTCTGGATATCAACAGGCGGGACAGTATTAACAATTTATAAGTAAAGTTGGGACGTATGTACCAAGAGGCCAATGCCTCAAATTGCATCTCCCTTCTTCAGAATGGGAGGGAGCTACACAACCATCACATCTCTGGATGGGTGAAAAAAGCTCTTGCCTTTTTTTATTTAATTGGTAAGAGCAAAATGACTCCATTGGAGACGGAGAAAAGCCCTTGTCTCACTTACATGTAAAAAAGCACATATGTTGTGACTCTACAACACAATCCACAAGAAAATCAGAGTAATTGCTCTCGTGGACCTCCTAACAATAGAGTTCAATACTTTCTATTACATGAATGACTCAATTAATCTTAGCCCCCACATTAATGTGAAAAGGAAATAGTGCATGCATATTCAGCACATAATCACTATTGGCATCAATTTTACTTCACTCATCCACAAAGGGGTAGTGCATTATCCCAAGCCTTGTGGATGGTGCTACAAATAATCGACAAGAGGATGTAAACATGCTTTGGGAAAATATTCACCTTAAAAGTCATCATATTGAACAAAGAGATCTTCCCCCGATGCTGACATTACATAAGAATCGTTCTTTGACAGTGCAAAGCATGGAACTGCATCTTCAGGATTTGTATCACTTATGTCATTGGTCATCAAAATCCCACTAGGAGGTTGCCATAACTGTGGTAGTACACTAGTTGTAGCCTGCGAAAAGAATCAATGTAGTTAAAAATGCGCTAAAAAATACAATAGCATGCCCATTCAAGAAAAAGATTCCTTACCTTGCCTGTTAAGTTCCGGTCACTCTTTTGCCATTTCCAGAGCTTGTGTACAGCATTCGATGATAAAGCCAGAATGGCAAGACCCGAGTTTGTATAGATTAATCTCGAGACCTGCTTCATTTTATCAGCTTCAGTGGTGACAGTAAAATAAAATACCCAAAGTAGAAAGGACAAAAACAAAAACGTAAAGAACTTGGCAGTAAATGATAGATGCAGAAATTTATGCAAATAGACACTTGGTGACGCACAGCTTTGCCTGCACGTTTATCCAAGAGTGACTTTGTGTATAGGCAAATATCCACATAGTATGTTTACATGTCAATAAAGCATATGATGAACATGACATCGAAACCCAGTCGAAAAAGTAAGCTGGAAAAAAAAAAAATTCTGGCAAAACATGGAACCTTCACTTAAACCATCTAGCTATATCACTACAACATTAAGATCACTATGTGTGGTAAACATGCAAAAATAGAGTGGTTCACTCATATGCTACTTCTTTCTAGGAATACCTATCCTTTCACCTCTAATGTTTGTGTATTTAGTTTCAGTAGGTAAATCACCACTCAAAGTTTCCGGAAATTGGCAAGCTCAAAATAGCTCGATTCACAAGCTTAGCAATCCCAACAAGCATCAAAGTGGTGTACAATGATATACTATGCCTGCCATGTACAAAGAAAAATTCATCTGGTGAAGATTCTGCGCCTCTTAGCACATGTAACTGCACAAGAGTCCAGAGAACAATCCTCATCAGATTCCAAGCAGCAGCTTAAAAAGTCTCCTCGTGTGAATATACCACTACCTTCCAAATCAGGCAGCACCCATCTAACTATTCATCCTTGTCATAAAATTCATAGCATCCACAGCCAACAAAACAAAAGCACAATTGACATTCCATAATCACAAATTATGTAATGTCCATCTTATCCTTTCCTAATTCTATAGCTGAAACAAGCACTTAACAGTAGAAGGCCAAACAAAGAGATGACAAAGTCCTCCACGATTACCAAAAAATTATTCATTGGACCACACGCCAATGAAACTAATAAAGCAAGTGCACCAAATTTGACCTATTTAAATATGTGCTTAAACAATAGAAACATGACAGATAAATGTGGAAAAGAAATGCTGCATAAAAACATCCTGAGGTGGCAATAATTCGTACCCTCATAGCTGTTAAGTTATCAGGTAGCTTTATGGACCGGCATTGTAATGATTCATTGATTTCTGTCAGTTTCCAAATCCGTGATTTGTCTCCTGACTCATCAGCAAATTTGGGCTTCACATCGGCCATGCTCTCACTGTTCTGCAGAGCTCAAAAGAGAGGATATCATTTAAAGACGTCCAATGAACATGCACGGAAAAAATGCAATTACTGCACCATTTAAGTAACACAGTAAGAAACAAATAAAGATCCATAAAAACATTTAACTAGCTAAGGCAATAATGTCACCACTTACCATACTAACCATTGCTGCCACTGGAGCACCTCTATCAACCAGGCTTGCCCCAACAGTAGCATTACCAGAACCAAAGGCTGCAATCGGTGGCTGCATAAGATTCAAGGCATTTAGCAAGTTCCTCCCTGTGAAATCAGCGTACTCTTGAAAAAAGCTTACCTTCACAAGAGGTCCAGGAGTGACTCTCGAAGCATCATAAGAGCGATTTTCCACTGTCCTTAGCAACCTAAGCCCATCAGCATTTGCTAAAATTTTGACGCTGTTGTCACTTGTTGAGACGGCTAATAGAATTCCTTCCTTGTTAAATCTAATACAAGGTGAAGCCTGCAAAGTTAAAGAGTTAGGTAATTAACAGAAAGGTTCCAATAATTCAGTTAGAATATATTAACAACAATGAATTACCGGCAGTCCACCATCAGCTTCAGTACTTGTCAGCATATTGTTATTGTCCATATCCCAAAATTTGACCATGAACTCGTCACCAGCAGCCAAAAATCTATTTTTGGTGGTATCGAACTGCACAACCCCACCAGATCTCTTTCCAAGTCCATGATATGTACGCTTGACAGCCCCCTCACTTTCATTCCATTCAACCAAGTATGACTCTCCTTCTTTATTGGTCCCACATGAGAACAACCTATAGCAAATTAAAATCGCTAAAACACGTTATTTCAGTCGAAAAAAATGACACGGTATGAAATCAAGCTTGAATACTGTTGATCTGAACCTTGTTCCATCAGCACTGTATGCCATCATGGTAGAAGAGTGACCTGGTGCATCGTAGTCAACTCTTGACCCCACGTTGTCATAAAGCCAAGCCTTAATTTTTCCATCCGTTGCTGTTGAGAAGATAAACTACACGAGAAAAAAAAATGTACAATTTATTTTAATGGCATGCCCAGATAGATGGCTTCTTCAGACAAGAGCACCAGGGATCAGAATAAAAATTCCTAGGAGCACATCCACTTAAAACTCTACTTATGATATCATAGCATTCTAGGATGATGGGTTATGAGAAAACCTCTTTGTGATACAGTGCACACAAACATGAAAGTTCAAAAGAATTAAAATGGAGAAAGTAAAATGGCCAATTGCTGCTCCACCCTGACATGGTAAACAGCCTTCTATTATAAATTTAACCAATCATAACTGAAGGAGAAAAATGAGGGAGAACCAATGTTGGAAACCGGTGCGCGGGGGCGGGTAATGGGAATTCCTTCTAAACACATAATCAAGCAGAAAGGTCATTAATGTGAAGACGTTTACCCAGTTGTTAACGCTCAAAAGCATCACCCGAAAGAATTTAATTTGCAGTTTGATTTGGACCGTGTCACCATTTTTCACAAGTACATTCTAATCAAGACAGGTTAAAAGTTCGAAGACTTGCAAAACCCTTGAAATGAAAAAGGTCCACAAAAACTAGAGATTCACACTTCTCATACAAATGGAAGCAAATATTTTCACCTAACCGACTTTTGGCAAAAAGAAGTCCAGTGAATAGTGAAGGGTACATGCCAATTGGTCGTGATTTCATTGTGTCACCAGGTACCTGAATATTTTCTTTGTGATGTGGACATATGGAATATACAGCTGCTTCATGACCCTCAAAACTGTGTTGCTTGGTCCCAGTCACTGCATCCCACACCTGCATAACTACTAGCTTGGGTAAAAGGAAAATCACACAGCACAACCCCATTAACATTGAGGAAAACGATTAGAATATACCTTGATCAACCTGTCCTCTCCACAGGTAACAACACATAACTGTTTGTTTGGATATGAAAAGGCGAGATCATTAACACTTCCAACATGAGCCTCAATCTGTATCACACATTAGTTTCGAGTCAAAATCAAGTTAAACTCATACTTAGCTGGCAATTGTCTGCAGAACGAAGAAGCTTAATTTTTTTCTCCATGTTTAGCAACAAACCTCGAGGTGGTTCCTTATGTCATCACCACCATGATATGAGTATATGTGCACCATGTGTTTGGAATAAGCAACACCTAAAGAAAACACCACAAATCATCAGTAATAGCAGCATATGAACACTTCTTCCTAAAAATATTGCAAAGAAGTCTGGTTCTCAGCGATTTAGGTTTTTCATCAATCAGCATGTACATACCAAAAAGGGTTCCATCGGGACTCCACATTACACGGTTGACCGATGCTGTATAATCATTGGCCAGAGATGCCTACAAAGAATCAAAACCCATAATCACATGGCCAAAAACAAAGTAGCTTGATTTTATTTAGAATTGAACTTCTATACCTGCAGCGGCATTGAACATGTTCCTAGATCCCAAACCTTGAAGTTTCTGTGAGTGATCCTTGTACGGCTGCCTACTTCCCATACAATAACGTCGCCCATATTTGTTCCCACTAAAATTATTTATGCAGAAAAGATGAGGAATCAGATCCCATGACTTCAATTAGCTTAAACTAGTGTCAAAAGGACAACATAAAGCAATCTTCCACGCATCAAAAAACAAACTTATGCCCTACAAGGGGAAACAAATATATCAACTGAAGAAAAGAAAGAAAATGTTTTTCATAGAGTAAGAAAGATGTGCTAACCGAGCAGCAGAATTTGTTGCACCGGATGGAAATCCATACTCTTAACAGGTGAACTTTGATTTAGGGTCGCGACTACATTTTTGGGCAAGTCATCTGAAGAATATGAACTCTGACCGTGGCTCTGGTTGTTGTATGTGACAGGCAGAATGTTTACAGGCAAATTATTCACCTAATAGAAATTCATCAAGATTACAAAACCAGTGAGTCTAATAGAAAATTAATGAAAGCCATGACACTCAAAAGATGCAAAGTCATATGAGAGCCCGTCTTACCAGCATACATGACCACAATCCATGCATGCTGGAAGAAGATGTAATTCGCACCTACCTAGTTCCTGCTCCTTATTAAGGTTGTCGATATATCGACACAGGCATTTACCCGCCAATGCCAAAACAAAATACATAAGAGACAACCCAATATGACATCACAATAGTATGAACCAGTATATCGACGAGATGCTCACGTATCTTAGTCTAATTCTTTGACATGTTGAAAAAGGTTATGATGTTAACATGAATTGACACAATCACAAAAACAATTAAGACACGCAGACACAAATTGCCAATCTTAGCCCTTTTGCACCTTTTTCTCTCCCAGAATCTCTAGTATTCCTTCCAATCTTCAATTAGCTCCAGATGGATTTTTATAATTTATATATTTGTTTTCCAGTGATTAACAATTATTAGGTTATCGTCATAAAAGTTCAGGGTATTTAGGAACCTCAAAGCTAAAACATTTCTCCTGAAGATTCTTAATGCATTATCTTATGCTGCAATAGTGCCAAAGTGAAAGAGCTTTCAGAAGGTTTTCATTCAATGACTTGCATTAAAAGATCATTAAGAAATAGAAATGCAAAAGGAGGAGCGATATACTCCAGCTCCACTTTATAATTCAGGTAAACTAGAAATCCCAACTTCCATGAAAAGAAAAGAAGTACATACAACAAGTCTGATGAATGATGAGAAAAGCATCCCAGACATATCAGATTGTCAATCACCCAGCAAAAAACTTCTTTTTGTGGATTGACCCATCCCAGTAATAACTGAATAACGATAAAGAAAAACCAAGATCAAATAAGTACTTCATCAGAGATTGCAAAAGGCCGCGATCTCTTCAAAACATGTTCAGAATCTGCTGTTTGGTAGTCCATGGCTGAGTTGTTAGTAGGAGGAGTCCTGGGACGCTTTAAGATAGCTGTATCACAAGGCAAAAAGTAAACAGAATGCCAAACTACCAACTTGAACTTGTGGAAACTAAAAGACCAAATTTCACTAGTCTTCATAATAAAGCCTCACACTATCCTAAATAATATTCTACACGTTCCGACAAAATACCATTCATATCGCAACTTCTCATTAACCTAGATATATGGCCATAGTAGCCATGAACTTGAAATTGACATTGTAGAGCAGCTTCATGTACCTGAATTATTTTGCGTAGTCAAACCTATTGGTCCAGCAGATGCTGAGGGGTGAGCTACCGAGGATGGATTTGCCATCCATCCAGCAAGAGATGTTGTAAGAGCAACCTGAGGAGGCTGGAAGGGCTGTGATAAAGGATGTGGAAGGCACCAAAAAAAAAAAAACTAACGTGAGTTGCCAACATCTAAATGGAAAAACTACCAAGCAAACACGCCAACTTTTCTACTCCAGACTTACAGCATGAGCAGTCAAAGGTGGGAAGGGCCCCGGCTTGGGGACGGCGCCCATTAAAGGATTAGTAACAGGGGATGGCGCACGAGCACCATTTGGTTGTCCACAAGTGTGGTCTACAAATAGAGTCTTTATGTCAGGGTTAGGCCTAGGATTCTTGCATAGTTGATGCTGCCAATTCAAACTGCCAGAAGCCATGAAAAAGTCAGTATGACGATACTTCAGTCAAGAAAATACATAAGGCAATATGACAGCGAGGACCTTTGATTTATTAATGTGCGTAATCTTGAGTTCTTCAATGTGGGAAACTGAAGCTTATCACGAAACAGGGGGTTAGCCTCTATCAACTTTTTAAGTTCTGCCAACATTATACTCCGAGCTGACTTGGTATCGCCATACTTTGATAGTTGCTCATTCTCTCTGCAAGCAGGATATAAGTTTAATGCCAACGCGATGATAGCAACAGACGAGAGGTCAACTAGAGAAAAACTGTCAGTTACAAATTAAAAGATTCTTCAACGCAAGACCTTGTACCTAAAGTTTTCCAGCGTAAGTAACTGCGTAATTTCCTTGAACAAATCCTCATTGAATGCAGCAAATACTTTCAAGTCCTTAACTAAAATTTCCACGGCTTTAGCACGATCCCTCCTGCAACCATCAATAAAGCAAGATCAACAACCAAGAAAATCAAAATGCTTGTCGCCCAGTAAGCTAACAGATGCTCGAGCAGCAAGACGAAATGAACCCTGAACAAGTCAAACTCGTCCCAAAACTTTCAACCTACTTGTCCAGAGCTTCGAGATACTTCTGCTTCCGAATCTCGAAGAAAATCTTCATGGAGTATCTGTTGTCGTCTACTTTCGTGAAGCCAGATAGATACTTTTCCACATCGTCCCACTCTCCGTTGGTGACCAAATCCTCGAAGTACCTCATGTTGAAGTAGAACCCCGACTCCTGCTCCAACCTTTCGACAGCACAAGGGGGCGAAAAAAAACAACAAACATCAATTCAACAGACATCCTCACTAAGACAAGCGAAATCCCGAAGCTCGAACGACACGAAACCAAGGGAGGGAATTGAGCGTACTTGTGAACAGTCTCCCTGAATTTTTCTTCATCCAGGAACTGGAGGATCAGGAAAACGAGCTCCCTGCTGAGTGAAGACATGCCTCCAGCGCGACCGCCTCCTCCGAGATCTAGAAGCTCTCGCAGATCAACGCCTCGGACAGCAAATCCCTAAATCACACGCCTAAGAAAATTAAAACAAAACAAAACAAAAAAAAAACCGCATCTCGTCCCCGACCACCAGGTGAACAGAGACAAAACCAAAACCAAAACCAAACCAACCCGCACAAAAAAAAGCAAAAAAAACACGAACAACACGAGCAGAGCAGGTCTCCTCCTTACAGGAACAGGAAATCGGAGCAACAATTGAACGAAAACCGAGGAATCAACGGCCGGAGAGCTCGAACCTGCGAGCAGATTTCGCTCGGGAGACGGTAGATCGGGAGGCTCTCCACGAGCTCGCAAATCCTTTACGACGGCCAAATATATATATCGGTATCGCGTACGCCCCCCAGGCGCTCTCTCTCTTCTCTCTCTCCTTTCTCTCTCTAGTTTTTAGCTTCGCACTAGTTTCTCGCACTACTTTCTCTCTCTACTGGTGCGGTCCTTTTATAGACGCGGAGGAGGAGGAGAGAGAACCGGTTAGGGATTCGGGGTGAGAAGGCAGATGTGAAGGGTGGGAAAGAGGAACAAGGTATCCAGTCACCTTAAATAGCGGCCAGCGAGATCGCGAGATATGCCCGAGATTTTGATAGCGTATCGAGGAGGTGATAAGGAGCCCCCCCGCCTGCCTATCCCGGACTGATAAGCGGGCGCGCTTATCAGGTATAGGCGCGCGCGGCTATAAGTGCGTTGTCAATACGCCTAGATTTGGAGTTGTATCCGGCTGGAATAGCGGGCTTTCCGAAGCTGCATGTATGCGTGTGTTGTGTTTTCTTCCGTGAAAGTCACTCTCGTGTGAACAAAAAATTATTATGGCTAAAAAAATACCCCTCCCCCCCAGAAAAAATAAATGAAAAAATGAGAAATAATAATTCGGGGAATCGATCTGGCGCGATGAGAAATTGGACTCGCTCGAGAACCGAACTCGCGTATCCTGGAGAGATCCCGCACGAGCTAATTAGTCATTAGATCTTATCTGGGTCTGTCTTATAAGGATAGAAATCTGTAGTTTTGAAATATCGAAGGCATTATATTTATCATTGGATACAAATTACTATGTAGGGGGCTTATGTGCTCAAAAGGGAATTAAGCTATTTTTGGGGTGCACGAACATTTTCCCCTTTTTTGAGGAACTATACCTTTTCCGGCTTTTTGGCTAAGATGGAAAATTTTTTTAAGGAACTTTTTAATGCGGCCAGATTTAGTTTGCAAGTCGACACTAGTTGATATTTTCATCGGTATATGAAAGTGCATGTTTTTAGCCTACTTCCATTTGTTGTCATTATTATTAGGGTTGATATCACATAAAACCATAAATCATATCTACTGTGACCCAAATACTTGAGATTTTTTCTTGTGTCATTAAAAATTATAAACTTACCTATTATGAACAAATACTTCAAACTTGCCACTAAAAATCATTACATTTTACCCAATAGCCACTCAACCCAAGATGGAAAGGAGAATGTGAAAAGTTTAATTCCCCACCTTCTTAGAAACTGAGGGTAGAGACATTTAATTTCAGTTATAGGGTTCGACCTTTACGTTCTGTAAAGAGGAAATGCAAAAAATTTTAAAGTAAATTGAAAATTAGAGTAGAACGGACAATAATAAAAAGAAAAAATACCCCAAAATTTTCTTTCGTGTCATAAGAAATCTCGATGTTGTACAAGTGTAACTTTGAGTTTTTTTTTTTTTTTTTGTAACACAAAAAAAAAAGTTGGGAGTATTTGAGTTCTAAGGGTAAATTAAGGGTTATTTGTGACAAAAATTTTGGAATATCCGTGTCACAATAAACATAATTTAGCTTTTTTGTGATATTATTATTATTATTACTATTATTATTATTATTATTATATACTCTGGCGTGAAAGCAAACACCATCTAACGACAAAAAAAAGGTGGAAACAAAAGGCGACAAGGGACAGGGTCGGTAGGACTTGTTCCGGGGGTTGGTTGCGGGCAAGAGGGAACGAAGAAACGGATGGGGGGTGGACGGAGGAGGAGGAGGGTGGTTGGGGTCAATTTCGTAGAAGCCGATGTTGCATTATGGGACACGTGTCCAATGCCTTTTGCGCGGATTCTCGGGGGGCAAAGAAAAGGAAATAAGTATTTCTGTCGCTAAAATCACTTTAGCCTAAGTTAGAAAGACGTGAGAAAATTGAACGGGGGAAGGCGTTACTTTTGGAAACTTGGGAGTGGGGACCGTAGACGAAAAATGACTTCCTTTCATCCTTCCTCACGTTAGTGATTAAAAAAATTAAATAAAACTGAAAAAAAAAAAAAACAATGCAAAGTTTACTATTTTTATAGGCCATCGCACTCGTGTTATGAAGAAGACTAATAAATCTTTTTTATTAATTAAATTCTCGACTTGTCGCATCTGCACAAGTTATCGAAACATCACCGGGGTGTAGTGTTATGTTAAGTTTAGGGGCACTGAATAGTTTCCTGATCGAGTCTTATCGCGTTGTGTTCACGTGCATTAATTGTTTCGGCCTGAAAAAATAAAAATTTGTTTATATTTATGTATGTTTGTATTTGAGTATATCTACTGTAGAAAGTTGCAGCTACGTGCATGCGCTTCAGTCAAAAGAAGCGGATGATGCCGGCTTCGGCGCGCGTGGTGCACATTTATTGAGAAACGGACTTGGATCTGTCATTCTTTTTTCTTATATTTTTTTTTATTTTTATTTTTGGGGTTTGATAATAGCGTTTTCGGCTGGTCATCGCAACAAATCATCTTCGTCAAATGCCGTGCGCACGAGGTTCTCCTTCAGTAACTACGTGCCAAGTATGAAGGGTTTTTGGTCCATCAAATCGGCCGACAATGCAACGGAACAATAAATACGTTGGAAAAGTTATGGGTTTTTATTTTTCTCTTGGCGGTCCGTGCCGACCGGTGACAAAAGAGAACTTCCGATTTGATTCACAAGTCCGGCCTCATCCGCCAAATTATTCACAACCTCGAACGATTGAGTTTTGTATACTTATTACGAGAGTTTGACTCATGGAAACGAATTTGCTCGCTTTAGTTAGTATCGAAGTAGTGATTAGGCAGCAGTATGAGAACTAAGAAGTGTGACCACCTATGAACTTGCATGCAATAAAGCGCTACATGTTGAGTGTCATAAGCACCTCGTCAAGGAGTATTGATAAGAACTTTTTGACGGAGCTAATCATCTTGGTAGTGCTCCCACTCAACAGTGCACTTAATTTGGAGTTCTAATACTAAAGTTTTTGCCATACTAAAAAGTGTCTTGTGAAATAACCCAAATGTCACATCAACGGCACAATCCTCTTATTGCCCTCGTAGGACCAGGTGTCTTTATAGGCCCACCACCCTCCAAAATAGTTATACTTTGACACGGTATTGTGACACAATTGCCTCGTTTACTAGAATTTTAATCCGCTATGACCCATATGATACTTTTCTCCTTTGATGCATGTGTAAGCACTTTTCCAATAGATTATCCATTTTGGTAGTGCTCTCACTTGAGCATAATAACTAAATTGTAGACATCTAATGCTAAATATTATCGCTCTATTGAAAGTATTTCTTGTCAGTTAATCATGGTTTTACTTTCCTCACTCATATAACCAAGAAAACACTCCCCCATATTTGGTGGGTAATTTGATTTAATCTTGCCCTTTTTTTTTTTTTTTATCTTAGAAACTTTTTAGGAGCAGTACCTTATTGGAGCCCTCTTGACAACAATGATCACCCCCTTCTCATATAAAACTAGGTCCTTACAAAGGGGGCTACTTCTGGAATCCTACTTGATGTGGTCTTTGGCTTCGAGTCAATAGTATGGAAAATTAACCAATCAATTCTAAACTTATTGTATGAAGCTAACTCATTCCTAAAATTTTCAATTTTATTGATTTAAGGTGTGTTTGTTTAATTGAAAACGTCAAGATAATGAAAGATATTTTCCAAGAAAATCATTTTAAATGAAAATAGAGTTTTTATTTTGATGGTTTAAGGAAAGTTCTTTCCTTCTTGTTAGAGGATAAGTTGTTTTCCTTTAATCTAAGTTTGTTATTTTTTGTCCATAGAAAACACTTTCTATACATCAATTAGTTATCCATCATCCAAATAAAATAAAATAAAAACGAAATAGTTTTTCTTCAAACAAATGAACCTTTAGTCCTAAGCCCTTGCTCAAAATTCTAATGTAGTCCTTTTACAAGAAATCACTAATCCGGCAATCCAGTCATTGTTAACCGTCCTTAGTGACACACCACCACGTCAATGATTTCGAATAAAAATTGACCAAAATGACTATATTGAAATTTGGCGCAAAGATTTAGAACTAAATCAGCAACATTGAAAAGTTTTAGTCTCAACTAGTATCATACTATAGATTTAGAACTAATTGGACAATTTCCTTGTGAACAATAACGAGGATGTCGGTGCATTAATTCTGAAGTTTGTGATACTTCAATTAATTTGAAATGTAAGGACTTGTAGCTCTATTCATGAGTAAAACTTCCTTTTATGGGATTATGGTTGCGTTTGGCAACACATTTGGGAGAAGCCTTTGAGAAAATGTAATGAATTTTAGGTGAAGGGATTTTTTCAAAATACAATAGTGTTTGGTAAAGTGTGATTTAAAAATATATTGGAAAGCAACTTTGACTTAAATATCGTTTAAAAAAAGTTACACCATTATATAAAGGATTTTTTCTCTCTTTTTTTCCATAAAAAATTGTAAAACCTTTGTCAATAGAACTTAGACCTTTGGCAACCAAGTCTAGTCACCAGCCAGCCTCACCTATGGTCCCAACCTCTAGTGAGGCTGGTTGGCTCCAAACTAGCTTGCCGGTAGCTAGATCTAGCCTCATCGACAATCTAAACCCTTATTGGTGATATCACGTGAGGTGATAGCATTTTCCAACCATGAAAGTTTAGTGAGAATAAAGTTGGATAAAAGGAAATTGTATTTGCATTCTCAAAATGCTTAAAGTTCAAAGTACCTTCAAACTTGTGTTGTGCGAAAGGCTTTCAAAGGCCTTTAGAAATGTAATAGCATATCTCCAAAGCTTTCCAAAAACTTTGCCAAACGACACTTGCATTTATCCAAAGGCTTTTAAAGCGCAAGAAACTTTGGAAAATTGGTTCCCAAACACACCCTACTATCAAAAGCGATCATCAAGGGGCTCAATTTATGTAAATTAGGCTTTACCACCACCATGAGTGGCCACTGCGTAAAGTTCATTAAGTGATGTCTAACTTTGTCTAGATGCATCAAGTGAGAGGCGGGTCTTGCTGTCTCATTTACCATGAGATGGAAAATTTTGGTTTCTTAATGATGATCACAACAAAACTACTTATTGTAGTTTGTCATGATGTACTAAAAATCACTTCATATCGTGTGAAAGAGAGAGAGTTGATTGGGGCATCGAGATTTTTCGGTTTGAGTACCGGAGGTTACTCTTTCAAAACTCACAATTTATACGTAAGCCGATCTAGGGCAAGGCGGTGATGCCACAAACTCTACTTAACTCAGATTTGTTAGACTTGCTAGGTACTTCACGGGTCTCTAGATAGCCGAGCTTTGCGTTATTCTCTTAATTATCACGCGCAAACGAGAAAGGGAGAATCTGGGAAACTTTTGATAGGCAATTTTTGCTTTCTAATTATTTTTTTTAGTAAAATTATATGGGTAATTGCTTCAAATAGGCAAAATTTTAGGTTCAAAGAGTTTCGAAATAGTTCTATCGAATAATACTTTGGTCAAACTTTGGGACTGCAAAGATGTGTTTTTGAAATTGATCTAAGCTCACCACGTGTACTACAAAAGAACGGACAAATTGATAGGTTTCGGGAAGGAAGTAATGGAGAGAGTGAAGGAGCAATGAAAATGAAAATTACCCTTAAAACCCTTAAGAAATTAGAATCAAGCTTTTCTTTACGAATAATAACTAAAATCTACAGTTAAATTCCATAGAACACAGATCTTCTTCCTTTTCCCCCTTAAATTAGCGGCGTTACTTAAACATCACCATTTGAATAAATTAAGCACATTATGGTTAATTTGTCGAAATTCCATATCATCACATTTTGGAATTTAATCCATACATTTAAATTCTCAATTACAAACCCAACACGCTTCTACCCACCCATGAGCAGCGTAGATGGTATGCATGCTCTCCCTCATTGACGAGGTCAAGAGTTCAAACCCTCTGATTTGCATTCCATAACTTAAGTAGGGGTCCTAGAGGTGGATTATTGGCTCAGCCCTCCGAAGTTTTACATCTAGATAGTGGCTTGCGACGACGTCCGATGATGCTACCGGGCATGGTTTGTGATAACGTTCAACGGTGTCATCGGGCATCAAAGAACAGTGTGATCCCGTAAAAGAGTCTCTAGCAATTTCTCTGTCATAATAAAAAAAGATAATAAAAAAAAAAAAAACCAACACGTTTCTTAATATACCACTCTTATAAGGATCTCATTAATAAATGCCCCGAAGTGCTTAGATATTCAAATCTCCAAATAATTGAGTGCACACATTTAAGAATGGTCATGACACCGAAAATTTTACTATCCCCAACTTGGACAGTACAAGCAACGGGAATGCTCATTAGACATCCAAATAGGAAGAGTCTCGACAAACCAAGAAAAAGATTTGTTGTTTTCAATGCGTCGTCCGTCTCATAGCACCCGTACCCATCTAAAATCAAAATCCGACGAAGTAAAAAAAAAAAAAAATCGTGTTTTCCAATTTTTTTAATAAAATAAAGGTTGATGCATTATGATTTACCACTTTTAGGTGACGAGACGTCGACCGAATTTTACAATATTAGGAAAGTCAGGGCCGTCCGGTCTGACCAGCAGGCACAGGCTACCAGGCGCGTCGCCAGAAAAGCCAAAGACAAAGAGAGAGAAGCCCAGTGGAAAAGGCGACCCGCGCGTGTCGGCCACGCGCCCCCCACCTCCCTCCCTTAAATTCGATTTATTAAATAGATAAAATAAAAACAAAAACAAAAATAAATAGACGTGTGACGGACGTTTTATTAAATGGATAAAGTTGAAGGTGCGATGGGGGAGGGAGTCATGCAAAACATTACAAAGTCTTCATCGCGAGCGCCCCCCCTCCCCTCTCGCGATTTTCTCGCGACTTTATCGCGTCGCGAGAAGACATCTCCTTTATCGCGAGAAGCGAGAAGAGAGAAGAGAGATGTCGGGGCGGGGAGACAGCCTCACGTCAATTCACCGTGACGCAAGACATTTTAAACGGTTCTAATCAGGAGGGGCTTTTGCTCCTTAGGGGAGGAGTGATCGGGTGCGGTTGGGCGCAGGTGAGCGCGGCGCTCGCCGGCTGCCACGTGGACTTGGCGGAGTCGCGCGTTGACTTGGGAGATCCCCGGAGGGGGGGATGCGTGGGCTGCTCTACGGCGGTCGTCATGGGGCGCCACGTAGGCAGCGACGTCCCTGTCGGTTTCCCGTCCGGTTCATGATTGGAGCCGACCGCGCGCATTTCATTTATCTTTTTTTTTTTTTTTTGTGTGTGGAAGAAAAGTTTTGAGTTTTATTATTAACCAAAAATAATGTGAGAAGGACAAGAAATCCCCACTAAATGAATGCACCAGATAAAATTGAATTTACCATTTTGAATTTCTTTTTTGAAATTTGAAATCAATCTTTTCAACGTTATTCTGATTCGTCATCGCAAGAAATTTGTATAATAAGGTAACGTTTGCACGCGTTTGATTGAGATTTCGCAATATTTATTAAATGTAGGGCTTGTTTGTTTCAACTAGAGTACTTTTTTCACTTTCTTGTTAAAATATAAAAAGATTTTGTTACCTGATAACTCGGGGCAACTTGTTAAACATCAAAATAAGAAAAATTTTACTCTTTTCAATGTATCGTACCTTTGTTGGTGTTATGTGTAATCAATTCGGTGAAAATTGAAAATTTCTCTTTTATTAAGCAAGTGGTGGCACTCGTTAACAAGTCTCGCATGCCAACATTTGTATTTTATAAACACTTCAGGCACTCTCTATGTTGCCGACATTTGTATTTTCTAAACATTTCAAGTGATTTCTATGTTAAAAAAAGCGAAAGTGTGTGAGCCAAAATATCTTATTTAAGTAAAAATTAAGAAAAAAGTGAAAGATAGTTCCGATAGACTCTTGTTGTATTTGCAAAAATAAGTTTAATAACCTTAGTAGAAATGTCATCATGGGTAAGTTGTCACCCGACACTATCGTCATATCCTATGAGCTCATGTCGATTAGTGTATTCAAATGTCCTTATCCTATTTAGAGTTCTATATGCATCAAAGATCATGTAGATGTATGATGGACTTAATTACACAAAAGATATCCAAAAAATCTTAAAAGCAAACATTTCGATCTTATATAATGCGAAAATTCCTTTATTTAAGGATATTATGAGACTTCTTTCCTCGTTCCTAGATCTTCGATTGAATCCACAATTAAAAGATCCGCATTTGTCCTAAGATTTATGTAATGTTATTTTGGGGGATGCAGCAAAAAAAAGTTGACTTTAGATGTCTATAATTAAGCTTTGACCATTTCTCCTTACCAAACAGAAAAGGCCTCGATGTATGATGATGTCAGCATGACGTGTGCGTATAATATCCAAAGTTTGAAAATTCAAGAGAAGTATCTGAAAGATCTGTTTCTTCAATTGCGTCATTATTGGTAGGGGAAAAAAAGGAAATTTATTTACAATTAACTAATACAACAACAGTTTCGGTAATAAATGTGTGAAATTGAAAGTGAAGAAAGTAATCCTGCATTAGGGCATTAATATGTTATCTATATAATGTTGTCTCATTTTCTAACCACTTTTTTTTTTTTCTAATTTTAAGAAAATGGCTAAGGGAGAGCACCGTGTATTTCGTTAAATTATTTTTTAAGTTTTAATTTTTGAAAAATGGTTAATCTAATAGTCACAAAATCTTAGAATTGCACCCGCAATTTTCCACCATTTTAGTGTTATTTTTCCGACCTTACAAAAGGCAACGACGCATTCCCCTCCCCATTGAAGGCTAGCTAATTCACACATGCTAATTCACATGTACTTGAAACATTGCTTGACCCTTGATTTATGTGAATCTCACTCGAGGTATGCCCCTTTTTTTTTTTTTTTTTTTTTTTTTTTTTTTCATCCTACTCTATTCCTACTCTACACTCACTCGGCAGACTGCCGCCTGCTTTGCGGGCGTGGGAGCCGCAACCCACTCTCAAACTTACGCGTCCCCCCCCCCCCCCTCGAGAAGGTGGGGATTTAACCTCACCTCCCCCTTCCAGTGTTGGAAGGGTGCGCGTGGGGCGAACCCCCAGTGGTTGAGGTATGCCCCTTAGATCCACAAGAACTATGTACTTACACGTAATAATATCTTCACTATGGGTAAATTCTCAGGACTCGATTCCACTAGATCGAGTCCATCATGGCCGTCCACTTTTGAGGCCTAAACAAGTCACACGACACGAACGGTTGCGATGGACTCGGTCCAATGAACTCGGATCCCGTGAGGAAGTCCCCTTTGCGCTGACACTGTACACACACGCAGGGGACACTTGCATGTGGTAAAAGATGTTGCCTTTTTTTTCACTTTTCCTTCTCCTCTCTTTTTTCCTTCTTTCAGCGGCAGCGCAATTTCTCTTTCGCTCTTTTTTTAGCAGGTGATATCAAAAGTACCACACGAAATTTCATGTAGCGACCCTTTATTCTTTTCTTTCCCATGCCCAATAAGAAAGCCGAACTTTTTCATCAGCAAGATACTATACAATATGATTTTCACTTATTGCAATTTCTAGAACTTTATCGTTCTTTCTATTGCAGCACTAGAGATAGTGTTTGATCTCTTCTCTTAACTAAATATAATTAGGGTTAACGTTATTAAAAATCTCAAACTGGTATCGTATGTCAAATTTATTCCTTTCGTCCCACAAGAAATTTCAAAGTGATACCCATAATATGTTTACCTCAAATTAATTCTCCTTTTCACAAAAACAAAATTTAATTGGTACGTTAGACCCTAATCTACCTTCTGTAAGACGAATCTGATATAAAGTATGACAGATTTGGCGTGAAAAATCCATGTATGTTGACAAGCATGCATTTTAATGGAAAATGATTTGGATTGTGGGTATTAGTTTGGATTTTATGTGTGGGATGAAAATTAGTTTGTGATAAATGTGTCAAGAATATCGGCTTGAGATTTTAATAAAGCTTATAATTGCGACTATGTAGTAAATCTATAATTACAATAATTTACAATAGACTATAGATATTTTCGCCATTGTGAGGTACTTAAATTGTCCATCTATATTCTACCCTAATTCACTGTGAAACACACAAAAATTGTATCTTCTCACCATATGCGTTAGCGCCGATCAAGGATCAAAAAGTCAAAAGTTGCAAAAAGGTTGTCGACATCTTGTTGGTATAACGTTAATTCGGAGAGAATAGCTTAGTCTGAGTTACAATGATATGCAGCACGTTTGTGAAGGGAAAACACATTTTTCAACCTGTTTCTTGATGATGTGTTGTTGTTGTTGTTATTGTTCATTTTCTTAATTTTTTTTTTGTTAGTTAATCAGATTTGCATTATATTGGACATTTACAGATGAATTTAAATTTATTTTGCGCAAAAAGCGGTCTTAAAATCATGGCACGTATGAATATATAGGTGATTATATGCCAAAAAAAGATACCCACCAACTGTTTGTTAGATAAGTCTTATCCAGAATTAATTAAGAGCCAATTCTTTAAAAAATACCCATAAGAGAATATGGTGATTTTATAAACTTATGCATATAAAATTATAAAAGATTTATTTCACAATTCACAATAAAATAATAACTTTCTATCTTCTATCTTCTACGTTTGAAGACTCAAGTTTTAGCATACAGATCCCCATTCACGTTAGTCATTGCTCACTAAAATTTAGGCTCTAAATAGGTTCAAAAGCGATATCTAACAAGTCGAACAGAATCCACAGCAGCATCCATAGAAACCCTATTAAAAAGATCAAACACATTTTTCGCTTGAAACTCAAGTTGATATAATATTTCGCTGTTTTAAAACATGACAAATGTATCCTCCTCCCTTAGGAAATTTTCCAAGTCATACATGTGTATCATATCAAATTTTTTAAACGATTCATCTAGATTCGATCATATAATGTATATACGTGACGTCATAAAATTATTTTAGAACGCGTGAGGATATTTCCGTACTCAATTATTGCGACACGTCGTGATGTCATATGCCATGCTCCGGGGTACGGCGGCCCGGAGCACCCCTCGTTTTCGGACCCGATGTATCCGTCGACGACCGAGTCTCTCTACAAGAAAAAAACAATATGAGAAAACGAAAGGAGAAAAAAAGAAGAAGAAATTTCGGGAGAAGAAAGTGACGTGTCGGGGTGGTGGGCGCGTGCAGAATCCGAGGTAAGTTGAATCCTTTTCCAAACGGGGACATCTGCACTACGACAAAAAGGTATAATTTCCCTTTTTTTTTTTTTTTTAATAATTAAAATAAAGGAAATAGAAGCGAAATTAAAGTAATAAAAAAAGAAAATTGTGGGGGAAATCCATTGGGGCAACACAACAGAAGTCGCGATCGAAGGGGGGGGCGTTTTCTTGGATGCTTCGCTGGCGAACGCATGCCAATTTGCCGATATTAGCATCATCGCTCTCCCCTCCTTTCCATTTCCTTTCCTACGCCCAAATCTTGTCATCATCTTACCTTTAAGATACGTCCACACAGCTTAACGTCCACCCACAAGCCACAACCCAACACATGCCCATCTCTCGTGTCCTTCGTCGTTTCTTTTGATAGCGACGCACACTCATGGGAAAAGTGAAATGGGGGGAAAGGTTAGAACACGTTTGCCTCCCGATATTTAGGGTTGTGACTAATAGAGGTGAACGGTTCCAGTTCCAGTTTCAAGTTACCAATTTCGTATAAATCTGTCCGTTTAAACACATTTGTTATTTCTTGGAATTTGAAATCTATCTTACATACCCTGAAACTTAAAATTTACCATGTCATAGGTTTTAGAGTCCACAAAAGCTCCATTTGTATAATTTATTGAATGGTTGTTGTGAATTATAACATTTAATGATCAACACTTGTTTCTACAATTTAATGACAATAGCTTAAATTTAGATACACAAAGAATGTGCAATATTAATAAAGAAAAAGTTTTGATCATAAAATAGAAGCTTAGACTAATGGTTTTAGATTATAAACTCGTTATTGGACACCACGGTATATTGCAGGATGGTGTGAAGACATAGATGAAGAAAAATACAAAAACTTGTTTTAAGTTCCAAGCTCTCTAATTTTTGGAATCTGGAACCAAAGAGGTTTCTATCTGTCCAATTTTTTGGTTTCAAGTTTTACCTTGGAACCATGTTCACCCCTAGTGGCTAAGGATGAGTGATTCTAGGTCAATCTTGGAAGTTACCTGTTAGAATTGATTCCTAAATTGTTGGCACTTAGAACTTTTCAGGGTTTACCTGGATTCCACATGAATTCTTAATTGAACAATTGTAGTGAATATCGCCGAATGGCCGATAAGGGGTCTCCGGGCCTTGACCAGTGGTCATTGACCTCTATCGGCCCTTAACAATAAAAATAAAAAAAGAAAAGCAAAAAAGGAAAATAACAATTTTATAAAAAAATCACAAAAATTAAAAATTTCAATTTTTTTTCACACCATCGTTAGTTGTGTCACGTAAGATGGCTAGCATTCACGTTGCGAGATGAACTATATTGGCAAATTGCAAAAGATCTAGAATTGATATAAGTGCAATAAATTGGAGACTTTTTTTGGATAATTCTTCCCATACTTATCAGTTGGTCATAATCCTAATCAACTACTCCAATTAAGTATCAAGAAATGCAACTTGACCCTTTATTCATGCGCTAGGGGGAACTCAAATTAACTCGGGTGCTCGAACTAACCTTCTTATGAGCCGGTCGCTTCGATATCATCTCATCGTCGAGCATGGGAGAGGCCGCCCCCGGTCAAACCTTCCAAGCTTTTTGACACGAGTGGCTATTTTTCCGACCTTTCAGACGTGGTACCACATGACCCCCAAAAAAAAAAAAAAAAAAAAAAAAAAGGTGTGGCCCCCCGTCTATTGATTCACATATGCTTCTCCAATTACTTAGAGTTTAAGAAAAGACAGAAGATAAGAAAACAATTTTTTCTAGTCGAGATACGTGGGTCCATCATCGTCGAATTCAACCGTCAAAATTGCAAAGGTCTGCGAATAAATTTCATCGATTAGTTCTAAATCAGGAAAGATTTGGCCAGCAAAGACCTTACTAGAATTTTGTATAAATATTTTAGACTAAATTGGTGAAATTAAAAATTTAAAGGTTAAATTGGTATTCGTTCAATACGTGCATGACTAATTGGATAATTTCTTCCGAGATTTCAAACTTTATTTTTCCGTTGACAAACAGTGTGAACACACATGAATTTCTCAGTGAAAAATTCGGACCCTCCCAAGTCAAAATAGGAAAGATGCCCGAAAGCGACAGCATCGACACCAACTTGGACCCAAGCAACTTTATGGGTAAACAACTTAAATCATGAGATGGGTCATTATCGACTTTAAATTTCACAGAAAAAAAAAAAAAAAAAAAAAAAGGGAAACGAAGAAAAAGAAAAAGAAAAAAGAAAAAGAAAAATTGGGGGAATCCGTAATTGACTTCTTCAGTGCATGGAAGTGGGTAAAGTCTAGCTAGCTCCCCCATCGTTCTCGGGGTCGTCCTTTCGTGTTGAATAATTTAGAACGGGGGGCGGGCGAAATGACGGTTTAGCCCTTGAGGTTGACTGGGAACGCCACAGCGCGACGCGACCCTTCCTCGGGGTGCGACTGGTGTCGTGACGAATCGTCTCTTATTCTACGTCAACCTCTCCCTCTTTTTCCACATCTCTTTTCGAACGATTATTTTTTATATTTTATTTTTTTATCGCGAGTAATCCTGTCGATTCTCATTCGCATTTTTTTTCCTTCTCTTCAGCCCCATCAAACGTTCAAAGGATGCCGAGACCCGATTTTGTCCTTCTAGAAGACTTGTCCGTGGCTTTCTTTTTCCTTCTTTTTACGATTGATTGATTCCTAATGAAATACGACAATCGTGTGTTCATGTGCGGACAAGTTATAATCATATAGACCCGAGTAGGGTTAGAAAATTAGGGATTGGCATAATTCCACAGTTGAACTGAGAACTTGAGAACCGGACTTTTATTGGTCCGGTTCTAAGTTTTAAAGTATGTAGGTTGGGTTTTAAGTTCCAAAAATTAGAGAATTTACTTCAATGTCTAGGTTCCAAGATGGAATCTAGAACAAATCTTTATGCTTTTCTTGTTTTATATCTTTGCACAATCCTATGGCATTTTATGGTGTCTAATAATGAATGTGTAATCTAAAACCATTAATTTGAGTTTTCATTCCTAACAATATCTATGACTTAAACTTTTATTTTGTTAATATTTTATAATGTTCATATGTCGAAATATAATCTATGAACAATGAATTGTAACAAAGGGTGATAATTAGATGTCGTGATTTATTGCAATTATTCAATTAAAAATATATGGGGAATCTGGGTAAACTCTAGAACTGACTCTGGAAACTGTGACAAATCAGATTCCAAGTTCTTGGATACATAAGGTAGGTATCAGGTTTAATTTGGACGGGAGTTGGAACTGGTCACCTCTATGAAAAATTATATGGTAGACAAACTTTACATTGGAATGTGATTTATTGCGTCTTTGATCGACTTGCTCTGATACCACTTTTCAACGCACACGGGTACGAGAGAGATCGAACTCGATGTTCTACCGTAGAAAAGAAAAAGCAAGACTAAGTGAGAAAAGGGAGATTAATCTTTTCGCCCTAAGAATTCATTGTCTTAACATGATTCGCCCATACCATCAGATGTAAAGTCACATGAAAACTATTGAGGCAAAGAATTCAATTCTTAATTTTCTTTCCCCTAATTGCAAGCCGTGATTGCTCCTTTTGTCTTCAGTGCAATTCCCTTCTCACCCCAAGTCGCACCACTTACATTTACACCTCAGCCCTTATAATAATAATTGTATCTTGACCAATGCATTTTTTCCTATTTCCATTGTTTTTTTTTTTCTTTTTTGATAACCTAGAAGAACCTCGTAGCCGACAAAGCCGGTGAAGAAACGCTTGGGAAAGCGATGCGTAACCCACCACCACAATACTCTAGGTAACAAAGGGGAGAGAAAGCCCAAACCAGCTGCGCCGTTGCGGGCGGTGGTTTCCTATTTCCATTGTTGGTATTTATTTCATGGAAGAAAGTATGTCCGTACCTTTTTTTTCTCCCCCTATTTTTGGGTTTTTTTTTTTTTTTTAATTATTAAAGATCTTGTGGAATTTTTTTCTGGGTCCAGGATATGGTCAAGTTCGGCCCCTCAGCATCTGTGTCGTTTCAATACCTTGAGCGTTTCTAAAGGAGTTAAGACTGAACGATTTGGTTAGGCAACTCTCATAAAGTAGGGTTTTTGACAATTCCTTGATAATTATATCACTTCTAAAAGTTGAAATGACTTTTAAAAGTGGCTCACCCATTTTTCAGGCACCGTAATTTGGAGACATGTATTATTGAACAAATAATAGAGTTACACTTCACATCACACTACAACACGATTGCAATTACGATTTGGTTAAACTATAATACCGAAAAAGCTCCAGGCCTTAGATGAACTTGATTTTGAGTTCGAATCACCACACCTCTCACTCGTAGCAATCCACAACCATCAGCAAAATGAGGACGGACGGTTTGCATGCATTTAGAGTAATCGATTAATGGAACATTGAAAAATGATTCAAATGATCAATGAATTTTGGTATGCTATCAATGTCGACACATAAATTCTAACTACCTTATTTCATCATACATAATGCAGAAAATTATGAGTTATCACGATTTCTAAACAAAAATATCATTAACATGATTCACATGCGTATTTTCATTTAATAATGGTAGGTCAACACAAATTGGATTTACGTCAGTCCAGTCATAAATCCACTCGGGATCAACCCAAAGTGCTGCATGGGTTTAAGGAAGCATGCCCTACTCTCATTTGAATTTTCAAGACCGAGCTCCGGCGAGCTCGGCCACAAGGGGACATGACCTGAGACGGAATGCAGATGGAGGCCACAAACGTTCAGCAAAATTCGATCAGACATGAGTGCAAGAAAGCCCCACGTCCGACAAGAGAAGAGCTGCGGCGAGACTCGAAGATGGGAAGGTAGAGAGATACTCTCCGTTTCCTTGTACTGTAACGGACGAAACCGCCAAGGCAAGAGAGAAGATTGGCCAGAGGAGAATGGCGAGATGAAGAAGGAAACAAGGGATGAATTCATGGGATTGTCGTTCTCGCGGCAGTCCAAGGCGTCCCCGGAGAATCACCGTCGTCCGTCCATGACGACGATTGTACCGTGAACACCATGGTTCAGCGAGCTTCCAGCGTCTTTGGCTCTACTACCACTCGGCTTTCATTCTTGGCGAAGAAGGCGGACCGAAGCATCGACCAGCGCGCATATTTCACGTACACACGTTCTCCATTCAAGGGGAAATTGTGCATGGACGGGACAGAAAAGGAACCCTTCAAGCACGCCTTGGCCGTTTCCAGCGGCTGTTTTTCCTGGGTTATTTGCTCATTGATGTCCGCATGACAGCATCATCTGTTCTAAGTCTATATCTTGATTTGTCGCTGCGACCTGCGCAGGGTTCGATCAACGTTCGCTTTCGCGACTAGTATCTACACTGAGTCCGTAATCATGCAAACACTGCACGTCTCCCTAGGTCCGAATAGCAAGAGTTTAGTTGGAAATTCTCTAAAGCTCAATGGCGACATTCTGCATTGACCCTCTGAGGGATTATCGATTTGATTGCCATGTCCGTGCTAGAATTTGATTATACATGTGTGATGGGTTCTCTTTAATTATAAATTATATTGCACAAGTTTGTTAAGGTCCCACGCAAAGTATATGGTTCCGCACCTAGTTAGGAGAGAGTCCAGCTTGAAATATACTCACCCATCTTAATCATCTTATCAATCTTGAAGGAGCACGTAACAGTGAACATTGGAATTTGGCTATTTTCTCACCCTCTCATGTCTTTATCATCCATCCAACACGATAGAAAAGGGAAAGAAGGAAAAAAGAAGAGAAACACGATAGAAAGGAGGAAAAGAAAAGACCCCACCTTTCTAGGGATGTGACTAGAGATTACAAAGGAAGGAAGGATGAGCTTAAGCATATCTCATCTTCATATGTGGAATCCATGCGTGTAAAAGCAAAAGTGAAGATAATCTAAGAAGAAGAGTAGACATTAAGCCTCCTGCTGCTAACATCACTGGAATGCACTCACAAACTTTGACATGGTTTTGGTGGACGTAACACATTCATCAGATGTTGACACGGTTTGAATCCAAAACTTATTCAGACTGACAAGAACCAGAGACTCTTAAGCTTGCATATTGACAATGCCTAATGTGGAATGTAGGCAAATCAATTGAACTGGAAGCGTTTGAACATAACAGTTGAAAAAATTTATCCAAACAAGAGCACCAGCATCAGATGTCGCCATGAATAAAATCCTTAGCAAGATGGCATCTAACTTGAAACTTTCTGAGTGCCCTTTTCTTGAATGACAATTTCTTTTGAAGATATGCCATATCGAATGCTTTTACCTGTTTCACTTCTTAACGAATTGTGGGTATAGCTCGATCTAAATTGGCCATCAACATCCCTGTCTATTGAGAAACAAGTCTTAAACACAAGCTGAACTTGCTACAAAAGGGAAATGCTAGGGACGCTCGCATTGCTCCGTATTCACCGGACCAACAGAGGCTTCTCCGGCAATTGTTGGAGCAGATCAACAGTCATATCACAGTGCGACTGTCCATAGCACTCCTCTTGCTATCAACACTAAAGATCTACACTGTCTACGTCCTGGTATGATAATCTCAAGCTAGTCAAAACGAAAGATGAAACCAACATGGGTCCGGCATCAATGGCATTGTTAAATCAGCTCCAAAGATTTCAGTCCTGACTTCTAACACAGCCCCCAGGAAGGAGAAACTTGAATTTTTCTGCATTTGCTATGACATATGCAGGAAGGTGGACTGCAGAAGCTGAACGGGTGATTGGACCCAACTTCTTGATCAACTCCTTGAACGTGTATTCTTCAGGAAGCATGTCGAAAAGATCATCTCCCTGACAAATGATCTTTTGAATCCTCGGATAGCTCATATAATCCTTCCTTCTGACTCGGTCTGCATGGCTGTAAGCAGTCATCTTAAATATAAACTCTCGGATACTCCGGAAGCAAAAGCTACAATGCCATCCTGCATCAGACAATAAAAGGTTGGTTTGGCGTGAGTGCCGATAAAGGGTCTTCGGACCATAAATGTGAGCAGTGGCTCGCCAACTGCTGTAGTCCACCGGGAACTCAAAAGAATACATGTAATGCCTTAATTCCAGATGCATTACAGGTGGGATCCCATCACACCACTTCAACAGTTTCAAAGTATGTGGGCTCGGAATCTCATCAGTGTCGGACATTATCAATAAGTCCCCATATGAAATTCCAGACCGGCGAAGCAACCCATTCATAGCCACCCGTTGCTCGGACTCGAGCTTAAATGGGTCTTCATGTGATCCACGATTAGCAACTCGACCAGGAAATGTATCATGGGCAATCTTCCCTTCAGCAAAAGCATATCGAGCACGGTTCGAAGCGAAAAAAAGAGGTTTCGGAATGCCTGTGAATGTGGTATTAGACTCAAGAATCACAAATTTAGTGACATATGGGTAGAGCTCACGCCACCTTATTTCCAGTGTATCTAGCTCATTGCTGAAAATTACAGCATCATACACCTCCCGAGGCTGGGGGAGAATGGACCAGCCATGAAGGCGACACAGATGCTCCATTGACACATTCTCTGCATAATAGTGAGGTATGTGCTGGAAGGAGGCTGGTGGTTTGTCCCAAAGTGGACGGAGAAAGTACGATATTTTCTGGCCATAAGTGAATACCCCAAGTAGACAGATAGGAACAATGATCAGAAGTAGGAGAAAGAGTATCTTTGGTGGTGCTCGTCTAGACATGAGGCGGTGGGGTCGTGCGGGCATTCTTTGTAGGATCATGGAAAGAATCTAACAGTAACATCTTCAGTACGATCAATTAAAATACTTGAGCAGTGCGGGAGACTGGGGAATGGGTCGAGTAAACTCCCCTGGGCCAGAAAAATAACAGATGAAGCTCCATGGGATGGTACTAGATAACCTGAAAAAATTTGTATAGTCATTAGTTAAAATGGCCAGAACATACATTTTGCTCTAAATATGACAAATGAAAAAAGAATTGGAGCTCGGAAATCAGGTCTCCCAACGTCTAGCACAAGCCAAGCAATATCAACAACAGCAATTCCAAATATATGCTTTGCATTGAGGAATTATAAATGGACTATTTACACATTGAAAATCAAGTTGTTTCAGACCCATTATAGTATGAGCTATTGCTTCACGAGCTCACTGGATCATAAAATTAGTAGAAACCAATGGCCGCAATATTAGGCTAGTCCAACTTGATCCATGTAATATAGAAAGGTAACAAGAATTACCCCTCTTTGGTGCATGGCCTTATTTAAGTATGAGCTTTAGTCGGTCTTCCTATACCCTATATGAACTTCATTCTTTGATGTGTAACATTTCTTAAGCAGCTACTTCATCCAGCTTTAATGCAGGGAAATAATACCACAATAGAGAATCTGGCAAGAAGTCACAATGATGTTTGAGGATAATAGTAGAAAGCTCTCTAATAAGACTTGGCAGCCATTAGGAATTCGATTACATTTGTAAACTAAGTCTTTGGAGTGTAAGTGCCAGCCCTTTCTGAAAATGATGTTAATGATCCGTGCTCCTGCAACCTGAGATTATCCTTGTGTCAGTGTCAAGTCATAATGCACTGTCAATGTTTTTGGTTTCTTTCTTTCTTTTTTCTCATCTCAGTCAATTGCAAGTAATGCCTTTTTTAACACATCCACCAAAGTACAATAAAACTTTTTCAGCAGACCTGAAACTCTACTGAATTTGCCTTCACTTTAGCACTTGATCCTGAGGCTTACCTCACCAGTTTGTGATCTTGCATAAAGTATTACAATTCAAGAGCAAGATAAGCTCATCAGAGACCGCAACTGGTGCAGAAGAGAGGCATCCACCAATTAAAGTGAAAATTCAAAAAATTGTCAGTCTCAACCAACACTGTTCCATGGTCAGTCAACTAATGATGAAAAATCCCAACAAAGCCTTTACACAATATAGGAGTCTTATCTGTTTATAATCGGTTTCAATGGCCAGGTGAACAAATTGGAATGTTGGACTTTTAGAGCATGTTGAAGAAGAGATATGATAGAGTACCAAAGGAACATCCCCAAGTTACGGAATTTTCTTTTCCAGCTAATTGTCAAAACCAATACACTATGTTTGGGAAATGAACTTTCCTCTCCATTAGAAAATCGCACATCTTTGACATCATCATTACTTACGTTTAGATAACTGTTCAAAGGATACAAAATGCAACTAGTCTTAAAAATAGCAAGGCGCATATGGCTTCGCTTGGTTGCTCATCCACTCAATCAAGAAAGATCCATCAGACCTCTCATTGACAAAGAGCTTGAACTTCTAGTCCCCAGAATAATGCTCAGGCCAGCCTATTTAGGACAGACCTTGGGCAGTTTTGGATGAGGAGTTCAAGGAGAGCAGGACGTTCCTCAAATAATTACCAAGGTTTGGGATAGACCACACTGTTGGTTTTAGGCCACCCAGTTTTTCTTCAAACAAATCACACGTCAAAAGCTCTTGCAGACTGTAGTCTTGATATGCTTCTTCTTTTAATAACCATGACAAGAAGCATATAATCTGAGTTATATCGTAGCCAGTATGCACCTCAGACAGGGTAATCCCATTAGGAATGATCACATGACACCGAAATGGGTACCTCTAGGAGGTTTTCAGAAATCCCCCGACCGCCACACGAGCCAATTGCAGCATAAATGGCGACATTGTCAACAGTACCGCGCAAAAGCTTAATCCTCAAGCAACAACACCATCTAACCGAGAGCTTCGTCTCAGGATTGTCACAACATTAACCAGGACAATCCAAGGAACTTCGAGAACGGGTCCAAGTTCATCTTTTTACACAGGAAATCAAGACAAAAAACAAACCCAAAAAAGGGGAAAGCCCAACAACGAGAATCAATCGCAATCGGCAAAAAATGCGCCGCCCCCGAGCTTCCTTCCGTAAAAGCCGAATAACCCAACCACGAACCCACAAAACGATTACAAACCCATGCATGCACGCAACGGAATCATTCGTCCCGGAGCAAAAGAACGAACATTCGATCCCCAAAAAGAAAAAAGGAGTCAAGAAATCACCAGAAATAACGAAAGAGAAGAAGAAGAAGGAGGAGAGAACTCACTAATTCGCCGCCGCGAGCTCCGACGAAGGCCTGCGCAGACGAGAGCGGCGCACCAATCACTCCGTCGCGGACAAGGTCATCGGCGACATCAACAAGCAACGCGGAAGGCCAGGCCGGGCGTACGTATATATATGTACGTAGACGTGGGCATACGTCAGAGAGAGAAAGGGAGATGGAGATACAGAGAGACAGAGAGAGAGACAGAGAGACACAGATGGGTGGCGAAGGAGGTGGTGGAGAAGATGCAGCCCCCCCGGGTGGGTCACGTGCGGCGCACGTGCGGGAAGGGACACAGGGAAGCACGTGCGGGGCCCCGGTCCGCGTGCCCGTCGCGGAACGAGGGCCATCCCTTTCGGAGACTCCGAGGCGGGGACCGCGGACTTACCGAGGGGCCCGGTTGGGTCGGCCGACGTGTCGGCGCGCCATTGGCAGGGCCCGACGAGGCGGGATGCGTCGAGATGTAGAGGAACAATCGATGCTCATCGCTTGTCTTCTAACTTGTCGACGTGCGTTCGTTGGAGCTGGCCACCTGCTCTTGTCGCGGGGCGTTGACTTTTCTTTGCGTTTTTGGATGAGGGCGGACACTCTTCCGACATCTGTAAAATGGGATTTTTTGTTTTCATTTTTAATAAAACCTCAAATTGCATCCATTGTGACACAAAGAACCAGGTATATAATTTTAAATTTGCACGTCATAACATAAGTATCTCAATTTTTCTTTTGCGTAAAAAAAGCCCACAAAATATATTTTGAATGAAAGGAGGAGATCCGGAGAGAACGAAGATCGAAGGAAAGATGTTTTTCTTTCTATTCACTTCAATGATGTAAATGTACAATTCCTCTTTTAGATATAATTAAAAGAGTGCACAAATAATGGAAATAAATGATTTTACGTATCAATCTATATACACAAAGTTAATCTTCTAATTAAATCAATAATCAAATCAGATCTTCGATTGAATAATCCGGGAGATTCCACATATCTTCCAACATTGAATAAAGGATATATAAGTGTAGTAGAGGGTATATATATGAATCTTAGACCTGTTAAATGGGTTGGTCGGGTCGGGTTTGGGTCGGGTCATAAATGGTCCGACCTAAATCGACTCATTTAATCCGTTTATGACCAATTTATTATAGTGCAAAATTTTTGACCCATACCCGATCTGACTCGTACTCGATCCATACCCGACCCATTTAACGAAATCTAGAAAATTATATATATATATATATATATATATATATATATATATATATATTTAAAATGATATTGCTAAAATAGTTTTATACAACACAAATTTAATGGACAATTTTTATAAATTTTAAAATAATTATTTTAAAAAATGGAATTTTAATTATTTTTATTTTTAAGAATATAATATTTCTTTTTCTTTTTTCTTCTTTGATCAGCCACTGGCCACAATGACTGCCGCCGGCTGGCCATAGGTGAGCCTCGAGCTTGCCGCTTGCCAACGTTGACGAGCTCGAGGCTTTGCCAAATCCGGCGAGCTCGAGTCTCGCCAAATCGGCGAGGCTCCGGATCGGTGAGCTTGAGGCGCCTAGCCGGTCGCCATCCATCGCCGTGCGTGCGGCGATCGGAGGAAGAAGAAAGAAAAAAAAAGGAAGAAAAATTAAAAATTAAATTAAATTAAAAAATAATTATAATTTCGATTTTTATAAAAAAAAAATTGTAAAGTTAAAGAGAGGAGAGATATTGTGAGATTTTGAATGAAAATAAATAGGTTCATTTTTAATGGGTTAATAAATGGGTCAATTATCTAACTCATTTAAAACGCATATATCTTAGTTTTGACCCATTGAAACTCATTATGAGTGCTTTATGAAAGAAATCTTGACTCATTAATGACCCATTTAACCATAAATGGGTCCATAAATGGGTTGTGCAACCCATTTAACATCTCTATATATGATACATATAAAAGTTTGGATTTTTTTTTCTCGACATAAAAAAATTGCGGACATTTATATTACAGTGAACAAGTTTAAGGTTTTTAGTAACACAAAAAAAAGTTTAGGATAATTATATCATAATAGACATAAGTTGAGATTTTTGGCAGTATTTGGTCAAAGAAAATTAGGCGTTGAGCCACTTTCAAGTCCTCTTTAATTTTGTCTTCACGTGAATTTCCTGATGTCTTGATCTCTTCAATTTCGTGTCTACGTGAATTTTCTATTGTCTTGGTCAATTGAAATTTGAACCTCTATGGGAGTTTTTCTCGGTTTCGTGGAAAAGATGACTTACATTGTGAGGAAATATGAAAAGCCTGTTGGTCCGAGGGAAAGCAAAAGGAGTTTGTGATAAAGACAGTACGAGTGCGATCCAGATAGGAAAAGTTATAAAGACACTTAGGAATTTGTTACTTCAGAATAAAATATATATATATATATATATATATATAAAGTAAAAGTGCCATGATGCTCCCCGAAACCTTAATTGAGCAAAAAGCAAAAGGCCAAGTAGGACCAATAGAATCTAACAATTTTTTTTTTTTTTAAAGAAAAAAAAAAACGAAGTAGGACCGACAGGGACGAAATGATGTGATTTCCTCAATCGCATCAGTTTGAAAATTTTGCACCTATTGATACGTTTTTATTATATCCGTACAGATATTTTATTAAGAGTGAGAGCAACTCATGTTCGGTTATTCTCTAAACAAAATTTTAATTTTAGGTCAAATCCTAATTTTGCTTTGATTTTATTTTTGTCCAAAAAAATAATCAACCTCAGTCCCATTTGTTATGAATTTTTTTGTCTTGAAAAAATTTAAATTTTAAGTTTAATCTCAAATATGTCCCAAACTTTTTTTTTATTTAGAAAAAATTAACAACTTTAATTGTAGCCCAAATTCTGCCTTGAACCCCCCCTATTTTTTTTTTCCTAAAACAAATTACCAATGTTCAATTTATTTTCAAGACTGTAACCATTAACTCTTCATCCAAAAATTGCCGCTTGTTATGTGACGTGACATTTTCATGTCAGTAATAAATTCACATCAATAAAGTGACATGAAAAATTATCTTTAAAATGAAACTGTTTTTTGATATGAAAATCAAGGATGACGGATGATATTTTTTTGAACGAATGGCTAAGGAGGGCAGATTTAAGATTAGAGTTAAAGTTTATATTTTTTATAAACAAAAAAATTCAGGACAGATTTGAGACTTGATCTAAAGTTGGCTTTTTCAGGAAAACAAGTCGTTGTGAAATTGGGACCAGAGCTGAAGTTGAGCGTGCTGGAAAAAACACGAAGAGTAAATATTGTCTCAAATAAAGATTTGAAATGGTCAAGGTAGTGTTAGATAAGAACTAAACTCGTTGGCTGGACAAATCTTCGTCGGCCAACTATTTCCTGAGAGTAGAATAGGCATAATTTCGTCCAAAAAGAAAATAAAATGAAGAATGGATAAAATACTCAAATTGAATTGGGATTAGGTTTTTCTTTCAAATTTTCATGTTTCTTCTTCCTCTCTCATTGCTCAATCAGATCGCCCTCAGTCACTGCTCGATGCTCCTCACTCGATCGTCGGTGCTTCTCACTCGGTCCTCAGTGCTCCTCACTAATATATTACTGGAGAACATAATGCTGGGTCTGATTCGGATATTCCCATTAACTTGGAGAGGCATTTCCAAAAAGGGATCCATGTAGCCTTGCAAGTGTTGGCTGGGTTTGCCTCATTTGTGGGCCCAGCCAATTGATAAAACAAAAGAAAAAAAGAGTCAAAGACAAAAAGAACAAAAGAAAGTTGGGTGCTTCATTCGTGTGGGTGGAGCTCGAAAGTGGAGAAGAAAAGGAGAATATAGAGTGCTCGAGAGTGAGTGAATGAGACGAATAAAAAAGGGATGAAAATTTGTGGTCTCAATTCAAGGGCCAAACATTAACAAAATTGACTTAAATTTGAGTATGTTATTCGTAAAACTGAGGGTAACAAGTTGATTGGTTTCATTTGTTGAGAATCTCCTTTGAATTCTCTCATCGGAGTTGGGGTTTTATTACTCCGAATTTATTGATTCAATTTTGTGGTGAGAAAATATTATTGTATTATTGATGTTGAACCGTTAGTGTATAACTAAAAAAACTACTTTGTGTATCATATTATTCTTAGTGATTAGTTAAAATTTTTGGACAATCTATGATTTTTCCTGCATTGAGTTTTCACGTTAAATCTTTGATATTTCTATTGGCTTTATTTTCTTATCAATTTGGCGTGATATTTGCTTATACCGAGATTGCATTGGCTAGTTGTTAATGGAGTTAAGTTCATTCCGGTCGGTTTAGTTTTAGGAGAGAAATTGATCCTAGATTGGGTTTTAGCAAATTGTTGCTGGGGTTCTTCCCAACAAAGTGATATCAGAGCTAAGGTTGAAATTTTAGTGTCAAATGAAAGAAACTAGCGGCACAATGTTTATGTTAAATTTCTTGAATTACTCTAATTGGAAGTCTCGGATGGAAGACATGCTATATTTCAAAGATTTGTTTGATTCCGTTGAGGCTAAAGGAGATAATAAAGACAAAAAACGGGAGTGAATGAATCAGACAATGATTGAGTTCATTCAACAATAAATTGATGATAGTGTATTTTTATCACGTTGCTTAAGAAATGAAAGTGGATATTTTGTGGAAGAAATTACGAGATTTCTATGAGAGGAGAACTCCATGAAATAAAGCTTCACTAGTAAAAAGAGTTATGAATTTGAGATACAAGTAAGAGAGTAGCATGTCGGAACACTTGAGTGAATTTTAAGATGTTGTAAATCAATTGATAAATAAGAAATTGACCTTGGTGATGAATAGCAATTATGTTTATTGCTTGATATTCTTCCCGATAGTTGGTACGCTTTGGTTGTGGCATTAAATAATTTGGCTCCTTTCAATGTGCTTTATACGAACATGGTTAAAGAAAGCTTGTTCAATGAAGAAACAAGAAAGAAAAAAAAATACTAGAATTATGCTTCTTGTGATATAAAATAGGGCAAAAAGTCAATCAAGAGAGAATTCAAAGTGATGATAACAGGGGCAAGTCAAGAGGAATGTCGAAATCAAGGCCGAGGAGGAGTGTGAAGTGTTATAATTGTGATAAGATGGGACATTATGCCAAAGAGTGTTAGGATGAAAAATAATGGTGTTTCTAAGGTTACTAGCATGGGGAAAGTAAAAGTAGGAAAGCCAAGTTCTATGCCCCTTTCAATTGGTTCAATTCAATTATGTGGACACCAAAAAAATGTTCAAATATTCAGTTGGCAATCTCAGAAGCAACATCAAGGAAGTAAGGCCAGTAGTGAAATTGACAATCTCGAACGCAATTATTGAAAAGGTAACTGTCAAGTAGTGTAGTCAATGAAACCATCAAATAATTATTATTTATGATCAGGAGAGGGATTGATAGGCGAGCCCCATCACGGTCTTCGAGGAGCTTGGCCATCTCGATTGTCAATAAGAGATGGCCGGAGCTCGGTCATGGAATAAACAGAGCTCTGCTTTGACCATGTTGATGAATGTTCGATGTTGAAATGTCTCTAGTTTTCGGTCGTTTGTTGCATATAAAACACACCAACATGGAATTATAGTCACAACAAAACACACTCCAAGTAATCAAAGATTCAAAATTATAGTCAACCATTCTGCTAGCAAAATAAAGGCTTAGTGTCGGCAAAGATCTTCAATGAAGTGAGGCAAAGACTGTTATAACTCATAAAAAACACCAATCAAAACAGAAAAATTTCTGTTTTTGAGAGAGAGAGAGAAGATGAAAAAAACAGAGCACTTCATACGTCTTGTGCTTAAAAAAAACTGTCAAGTACAACCCCTAAATACAAAACAAAAAACTGCTCACGTACGTGCAACACTTAACCGCACACAAACGTGCTATTAACTTCCTAGAAAATAACAAAAACACTAAACAAATAACTACATTGAACTTGGCTGTTTTTTAATATAAAAAAACAGAGTAAAACAGAGTAAAAACAGCAGAAAACAGAATAAATAAAAGAAAACATAAAACAGCAACGGAGACATTATAATCCAACAAACTCCTCCTTGGATCGTTCTGCTTTGCATACTCCAATTTTCTTTCTTAGTACTTCAAATCTTCCAGCTTGAAGTGGTTTTGTGAACATGTACGCAAGTTGATCTTCGGATCGCAATAGACCAACTTAACTTCGCCACTTTGTTGCACCTCACGCAGAAAGAAAAATTTGACTTTGAAATGCTTGGTTTTGCCATGGAAAACTGGATTCGAGATATTGCTAACGCCGCTTTGATTATCCACGTTAACTTCAATGCAATCACTAGAATTCAACCACGAGATCTTTCATTATCTTTTTCAGCCACAAAGCTTGATTTGCAGCTGCGTAGAGCTGCTATAAACTCGGCCTCTCGCAGAGGGCGAGCTACAATCTCTTGCTTTTTGGAACACCGGGAGAAACAAGCAGAACCAATATTGAAACAATACCCGGACGTACTTTTCATGTCATCCACTGAACCAGCCAGTCACTATCGAAAATCCTTGCAGATTAAACTTCGACATTTCTTAAACTTCACACCAAATAACAATGTTCCTTTGAGATATCTTAATACCCTTTTTGCTGCAATCAAATGTAACCGACTAGGACTACTCATAAACCTAGATAAAATACTCACAAACAAATAAAATATCTGGTCCGGTTTCTTTGTAAGATACATGAGACACCCAATCGAGACTTCTATACATAGAATCATCTTTGCATCTGTTCCATCATTCTTTTGCAGTTTTTCTTTAGCAGACCATAGGAGTGCTTACACTTCGACAATCTTCCATCCGAAACTTCTTTAGAATTTCCTTCATGTATTTTTTCGACGGATGAAGATCTCATATGAAGCCTGTTTGACTTCCAAACCCAAAAAATAAGCCATCTTTCCCAAGTCGACATCTCAAAAGCGCAAATAGATCTTGCTTCACCTTCTCTATCAATTCCATATCATTCCCCGTCACTAATAGATCATCTACATAAAGTGACAGAATTACAACACTTGTGATTCACCTTCTTGACATAAAGAGTGAACTCACTTAAGCTTTTTACGAAGCCAAAATCCCGCAAATATCGATCTATCTTCCCATACCAAGCTCTTGGAGCTCGCTTCAGTCCATATAGAGCTTTCTTCAACCCGTATACACTCTCTTCTTGCCCTTTGATACCGAAACCTTCGGGTTGTTCAACAAAAATCTCCTCCTCAAGCTCTCCATTCAAAAATGCAGACTTGACATCTAACTGAAATATAGGCCACCCCTTCTCTCGCCGCAATAGCTAACGGTAACCTTATTGTATCAAGTCGTGCAACAGAGCAAATGTTTGAGAATAGTCTACTCCCCATATTTGTGCATAGCCTTTCACCACCAGTCTAGCTTTGTGTTTATTAACAGAACCATCGGGATTAAGTTTTGTTCTAAACACCCACTTAACCCCAATCACATTCTTATCGGATGGTCGTCAACAAGCTCCCATGTGTGATTTTTCCGGATCATTGAAATCTCCTCCCGCATTGCTTTTGCAATCCACCTCGATCCTCCTTCGCTTCCACAAAGTTAGATGGTTCGAGCATTGCCACATTGCTTCTTTCATAGATTTCAGCAAGTGACCTCGTACCTCTCACCGGTAAATCATCAACACTGTCTTCCAATCCATCTATAACTTCATCAACCTCTAAATCATTGCGAGGTTGTTTTTCAAAGTATTCTTTGTTTCCGCACTCTTTCCTTCCATCCAATTCCACTCATCTTCCTCTAGAAAAACAACATCTCGCTTACAGTCACCTTTCTGTCATAGGGTGAAAAATTCTATAAGCCTTTGATTGGAGACGTATCCAATGAAGATTCCAAGCTCGCTTTCTTATCCAGCTTGTCCCTCTTGACCTCGGGAACATGAGTATAACACAAACACCCAAAAACCTTCAAATTTTTCACAGAAGGTTTAACACCATACCGAGACTTCAAAAGGTGTTGACCTCTCTAAGGCCTTTGTGGGCAACTGTTCAACAGAACACTGCAGTATTAGCCGCTTCTTGACCCCGAGAACTTCTTAGGCAACATCTTCTCCCGCATCATACATCTAGCCATCTCCATAATACTTCTATTTTTCCTCTCACTAACCCCATTCTCGTTGAGGTGAATAGGGAGCGGTGAACCGCCGCACAATTCCCGCTTGCTCACAATTCAACTTAAACTTGTGAGCGGTATACTCGTAACCATTATCGACCCGAGCATTTTAATTTTCTTCCCACTCGATTCTCAACTAAGGCTTTAAACTTCACAAACACATCAGCAACTTCAGACTTGGCTCAGAAAATAAATCCAACTCATCCTAGTCATATCATCGGTAAAGGTAATGAAATACCTGCTACCATTGAGAGAAGACTCGGACATAGGTCCACATAAATCTGTGTGGACTAATTGCAGCTTCTCACATGCTCTCCGCCCTCCTCCTTTGAAAGGAAATCGGCTTGCTTGCCAAGAAGACAAGTTTTGCACTGTGGAAATTCCTCCTCCAAACTTGGCAAGTCATCTCGCCAAGCTATTTTCTGCATAAACAACATGCTCTTCCTGTGAACATGCCCAAGTCTTTTATGCCATATCTCTGCATTTTCTTCTTTGCACTTTAAAGCCATTTGTTGCATCTCTTGTGGCTTGAACATGAAACTCTTGTCCTCCATTGGAATTCTTAGCACTTCTTTGCTATCTCGCATTATTAATAAGACATTCCTTCCCTTCGAATTTCACTTTATAGCCCTTCTCAACTAATTGACCAACACTTAACAGATTGTGGTCAATATTTGGCACAAAAAGAACATCACCGATCGGCTTCACCTCCCGATTTCCTTCAATAGCCACTGTACCCTTCCCTTGCACTTCAATATACCTGTCCATTGCCAATTCTAACTCTGGACCCACGACCTGTCTAGACTCCTAAACGACTTTGAATTGCCAGTCATATGATTGGTACAGCCACTATCCACCAGCCATGCATCATTCCCAACAAAAGATTTAGAAAAGGAAGCTACAAACAAGTGCTCTTCCTCAGTTTCATTCACTGCTACCTGGGCTTTTCCTGCTTGCTGGTAATTTTTCTCTTTGCAGATGGCTTCCATGTGACCCAACTTGTGACATCTTCTGCATCTAGCATCGGGCTTTCTCCAACATCTAAAAATGATGATTAGTTCCACCACAGTATTGACAAGGCTTTTTGTTCATCTTCCATTTGCTAGACCCACCAGAATTTCCTTCTTTTGCTACAAACTTGGAGTCACCGGCATTTTCTCTGGACTGAATCCATTTCTTCCCTTTGCCTCCATCATTTGATTTCACTCTAGCTTGCGGCGCACCCTCTACAAACTCTTCTTTTCTCATCAATCTTCGGTGCTCTCGTGCCGCAAAGCATTCAACAATTCTGCAAGCTTTATATCAGGTAAGTCTCTTGTATTTTCCAGAGATGCTATGGTGGCTTCGAACTTCTCTGGAAGAGACACCAGAATCTTCTGAACAAGTCTTTCATCCTTCAAGTCAGTCCCTAAAACTCGATTTTTTCAGCTATCCCAACCAACCTATCGAGTACTCCTTCACGACTCGAATCCTTCATCTGCTGTCTCTCAAACTCCCTCAAGAGATTCAGCACCTTCATGCCTCTTATCTTCTCATCTCCCTCGTATTCATCCTTCAAGAAATCCCATATTGCCTTTGCAGAATCACATCTCATAATCCTTGTGAAGATAGTGGGTGAAACAGCAGCGTACAGGCATGACTTTGCCTTGGCCTTCCTTGTGATTCTCTCTTTATGGTACTTTATCTGATTCAAGGTTGGATTGTCTGGAAGTGGAGTAACCTCATAATCATCCTCCACAGCCTCCCATAAATCATGACCCTCCAAGAATGCCGTCATCTTGACAGCCCAAGCCGATAATTTTCCCCAAGTAAATCTTGGAGAAGCCATCGCAGAGAAACCACTCGACCCCTGTCTCCATCACCCTTTAACTTCTTTACACTTCGATACTTGCTTCACTTCACAGTCCCTCAAGATCAATCACGCTCTGATACCAATGTTATAACTCATAAAAAACACCAATCAAAACAGAAAAATTTCTGTTTTTGAGAGAGAGAGAGAAGATGAAAAAAACAGAGCACTTCATACGTCTTGTGCTTAAAAAAAACTGTCAAGTACAACCCCTAAATACAAAACAAAAAACTGCTCACGTACGTGCAACACTTAACTGCACACAAACGTGCTATTAACTTCCTAGAAAATAACAAAAACACTAAACAAATAACTACATTGAACTTGGCTGTTTTTTAATATAAAAAAACAGAGTAAAACAGAGTAAAAACAGCAGAAAACAGAATAAATAAAAGAAAACATAAAACAGCAACGGAGACATTATAATCCAACAAAGACAAGTAAGAAGAGCCTCCCTCCATCAAAGCCTTCCTACTCTTGTCACTCACCTCTTTCATCTTCTTCCTCCTCTCGTCGGCGTCCTTGCCCTGCATGAACTTCCTTATCCCTCCCGCTATTTCATTTGCCATCACGACGACGCCGCTCCCTTTGACCGGATCTCTCTCACAATCCATCTTGATACCCACCGCGAGGCCGAGCTCCACCACTAGCTCGAATGCATCGAGCTGTTGCTCTGCATATTGAAGCCACACTGTTGATTGGCACGCCGAACCAAATGCTCTTTAGTGTGGAGTTCCACCCACAGTGCGACACAAACCCTCCAATGGCCGGGTGGGCTAGGACCGTGACCTATGGGGCCCACCTGATCACTCTCCCGACCCCAGCCGTCCTGTCCAAGAACCCGTCGAGTAGGACCTCTGTGGGATTTGTGTATTCACAAGGGGCTCCTGGCTTGTTCTTCGCCGGAGGCCGCCGTGGGGACCATAGGAAGCGGCACCCGCTCCGCTCCAACGCGCAAGCGATCTCTTTCACCCGGTCCTCATCAAAGCTCCCTAAGCTCCCGAAGCATAGGAACACCGCCGATGCATTTGGCTGCTGGTGGAACCACTACAGGATCTCGAAACCCTTATCGCTCTCAACCTTGACGTTCACTATTAGGGCCCCGGGGTACACCGTGGGTGCTCTGAGGCACGCCAGGGCCATCACCGCACGCGGTTCCAGCTCAGTGAATGTCTTTATTAAAATGCCTTTGGTTTCCCTAATCCTCAAGGCGAGGCTAAAGAATAGCCGGCCGTTTCTTTCACGAAAACTTCGAAGGGTAGAACTTTGGCGGCAGGCAGCGGGTTTGCGAAGCACGGGAAGTCCAGCTCAGCATCAGAGCCCTTGAACCTGGTCAGGTCCATGGGGGGGCTCGTCTTGGAGCGACAGGAGATGCAGCATCAAGCGAAGATATGCGGCACTCGACGTGAAGAACACGTAAGAAGGGATACGGAGCTCGCCGGCCACGTTGACCATTGTGGTGCAGAACATGTCAACGACAAGCCCCGCGACCCGTGCTGAGCTGCCTGTGGAGAAATTGGCGATAACTTCTCGAACATCGGCTCTGTGGCTCTCGATGAAGTGGTTGAGGAAGGCGATTGGGGACATATCCGGGGAGGCGTTTTACTGAGGGAGGAGGACGAAGTGGATGCCGGCGGTGATGGAGGTGGTGAGCGACTTTACATGGAAGTCAATCTCAGAGTCAAAGGGCAACTTCATGATGAGGACGGTGATGGAGAGCCGTTCGTCGCGGTCGACGAGGAGCTTGGCCATCTCCACAGCAAAGAGCAGGTGGCCAAGGTCTAGCGATGGGATGAACACGAGCTCGTATTTAGTACTCATCATGACGACGGTGATGCCCGTGGAAAATTTTTCCTTCTTCCTTACGGAGACGGCTCGGTTGCGAAGATGATAACCCCGTGGAGGCTTTTATGGAACTCAATTTGCGAGTCTTTAATGAGTGCAATGAACTAGAAGGAATCAGACAAAACGATGGGGATTGATCAAGTGGACAAAGGTGACGAGGTCATGCTAACTGCGGTCCGAGCCGCCGTCTACGAGGTTCTAGACTGGTTGGTGAAGCGTGCGACCTTCAACGAAAGCAAAAAGAAGGATCTCCGACAGAAGCAGAGAATTTTGCACGGGGAGTCGGTGGAACGGGAGGCAGATGTTCCGTGTCCTTTTCATTTGGTGCGTGAGCATCTAACTGATGCATTGCCGCATATGTTAATGTTCAAATTGTCAATGGAATTCCTTCTTTCCCACTTTGCTTATTGCCGTTTGGTTGGAAGTACATATATTAGATATTTGTAACAACAGTAAATGTCAAACATTGTACTCATGAAAATTAAGGATTCTGGTAAAGAAAAGAACTGAATCTTGAGGAGCAGAGGAGCCCGTGTCAATTAAGTGTCTCAGCCTTAAGCTCCGGAGAGTTAAACATCGGATTCTCCGACTCGTCCAACTTGTTGGTGGTTCTGTAGTATGTTGCATAGAGAATCAGCTGCACCAGACCCAACAAGGCTCCCAAACCATTCGGCACCTACAAAAATGCCTAGACACATTAACAGAAGCAAATGACCAAAAGATGTCTTAAAAAAAAAAAAGGCTTCATCCTCTTGAAAATAACTCAAAAAAGGGTATGCTTTCACTCTCTCTCTTTCCTCTGAACTGTCAACTAGTACAACAGAACACGTTTTAAATCTGAAAGATTTGGATGAAGCAAATTACATATGACTGAGAAAGAAGTTTCAAGATTATACCAGGACAAAGGGTTTGAATTTGAGGAGCGCATAGATAGCCCAAGTGATGCCGTTTAAGAACATGGCGAGCGATAGATATAAAGGCATATACTTGACGCTCTTTGTCTGGATGACTCGGCGCTGCCAATACCAAAAAGAAGAAATTGATTCCCATATATATATTTTTTATTGTTGATCAGTGACTTATTAGTTTCTGGGAAAAGCCAAACAATCCACATACCATAATTGTCAATGGCGAAGTATACATCACTATGTTGAAGATGATACACAACGTTCTAAGAAGTGCAAAACTCCTACATAAGGCAACTAATGCAGCCATGAAGATCAGTTCAATGAGGAGTGCAAGCAAGATATTCCGCTGCGAAATGGCACCAAAAGCGAAAAAAAGCAAATCAGAATGCCGAAGCTGAGAAATGAAGATGGGAGGAGCACTCTTACTTTGTTAAACAACTTAGGTGTTTCAAAAGCTTACACGTCTGTTCCATGGAGAGTACAAGAAAAATATCCCAACATAGATGAGCTCGATACCAAGACCGAAAGCATTGATTATGATGACAAGCAGGCTTCCTTTAGCGCACAAACCATAGTACACCCACATTGCGCAATTGAGTACTGTCGCGACATATGGATCCGGCTTGAATCCCGCTGCCTTTTTCTTCTTCGATATCGTGATAAATGTCGGGCTGATGAGATCCACCGTGATGCAAACTACATCGAATTCGAATGTCAATCCATTGATCAAAATAAACAAGACAGCAAGAATTTCATTAGTCGAACTTATGAGAGGAGTAGAAGTTGCCGAGCTAAGCTTACATGGGAGACAGGAATAAAGCTATTGTGATGATGATTCCTGCAAAATGGTCGAATCAAAAAATTGAGTTCCATGGTCATAACGTTGACATTTCGCTTTTTATTATATTACATGAACGTACGCAATAAAATGGATAGTTCATGCATTCTCAATAAAATGGATAGTTCATGCATTCTCGGGTATTCAAGAACTCACCAACAATGCCTACGATTGTCCCAACGCCCACCATTGTTGTGGGTTCTCAAGGACGAAGGAGAAGAGATCCAAAGGAGGCAGAGAGAGCGAAAGGATGCTGCTTAATCTTCGTCGGTTAGCGGATTTGAAATTTATATGTACACTTTTGGTTAAGAAGGGTTGCCAACATTCTAAATTTGGAAAAGATCGGGAAAAATGAAAAAGGATCAACTTCCCACGAATCCTTCGAGATGGATGAAGAGTTTCGTCGATTTAGGAAAAAAATCGAGAGTATTTCAAATTTGAATAGAAACTAGAGAAACTTCAAAATAGATAACATATAATTCAAGATGAGCTCCTCCAAAAAAAAAAAAAAAAAAAAAAAAAAAAAAAAAGAAAATTGTTAGTCCTACTACGTTTTTGTTGGTTGATTGATTGATTGATTTAAATTATTTGTAATGCAAAACTTCTATATATTACATTTTTTGGGGAAAATCAATTCAGTCATAAATCTCTTAATTATACTAATTGAATTTATCCCTAAAATTCAACAATATGGATGTCGATCGTTTTATGTGAACGATTGGCATTGACGTGAACATTTTTAATGATATTTTAATTTCTTTATTTTTGGTATAATGATACAAACAGTCCTTGAACTTTGGCCTAATGGATAATTTGGCCATAAAATTTTAATTTGTTCAATATGGTCCTTAAACTTTAGTTCAATATGCAATTTCGTCATTGAAATTTAGCTTATTGTGTAATGTAATCCCTAAACTTTTAATACATTTAATATAGTCCCTAAAGTTTTAATACATATTCAACATAGTCCATGAACTGTATGATAATATTCAATGTAGTCCTTCCATTAATTCAAGATCAGAGACTACATTGACCATTTTTATGCGGTTTAGGGACAATATTGAACATATACAAAAAATTTAGGGATTTCATTAAACAAATTAAAAATTCAGAGACCGTGTTGCACATTGGGCTAACGTTTAAGGACCGCATTAAACAAATTAAAAGTTCACGAACCAAATTACACATTAAGAGGACGAAGTGGATGCCGGCGGTGATGGAGGTGGTGAGCGACTCCACATGGAAGTCAATCTCAGAGTCAAAGGGCAACTTCATGATGAGGACGGTGATTAAGAGCCGTTCGTCGCGGTCGACGAGGAGCTTGGCCATCTCCACAGCCAAGAGCAGGTGGCCAAGGTCTGGCGATGGGATGAACACGAGCTCGTATCTAGTACTCATCATGACGACGGTGATGCCCGTCGAAATTTTTCCTTCTTCCTTACGGAGCCGGCTCGGTTGCGAAGATGATAACCCCGTGGAGGCTTTTATGGAACTCAATTTGCGAGTCTTTAACGAGTGCAATGAAGTAGAAGGAATCAGGCAAAAAGATGGGGATTGATCAAGAGGACAAAGGCGACGAGGTCATGCTAATTGCGGTCCGAGCCGCCGCCGTCTACAAGGTTCTAGACTGGCCGGTGAAGCGTGCGACCTGCAAGGAAAGCAAAAAGAAGGATCTCCGACAGAAGCAGAGAATTTTGCACGGGGAGTCGGTGAAGAATGCCTATAGATAGGGCGTGCTGATGCCTTGTACTGCAAAACAATTACATCCCTTCGTAGAGACCAACCCAAAATAAAAAGCTCCTCCACCATTGCTTTTCCTCCTGCAGCGTTTGGTCGAGCTTTCGGAAAATGCAAAAGTCATTTTAATTGTTGAGAAATATCAATTCACAAAAATCAATGATTAAGATTTATAGGAGAATCAAAGAACCAAAGAACATCATCTATTAAATTAGGAGAAAAAAAATTAAAAAAACTAACAGAAGACCGAGAGATAGATGTCAGGCGCATTTCGTCTTTCCCCGGCTCCTTTACTTTTTCCTAATTTTGTGCGCTTCTTTCTTTGTCTTGTCTTATTGTCTGTCTCCTGTCGTATAACATAATTTAAAAACACAGCCGAAAAGAGCCCGCATCAGAAGTACCAAGAGCCTAACGTATGTATGAAGTAGCTATACCGACTTCTCCGACCACATTCGTCCTCATTTTTTTGGGTTTTTCTTCCTTTGACTTTTTCGGCATTGTCGTGCCGGCCTTTTTTTTTTTTTTTTTTTTTTTTTTAGGTTCAAAACCATTTTTATTTGTTTCTCAAAGACAAACATTAAAGCTTTTCCCGCCGGTTGCCAGCTATACGGGATTCCCTAGGTATAAAAAAAAAAAAAATCATTAGAGCTTGCCAACCACCGCACTAAGTGGCGCTGCTGGCTTCGGGCTTTCTCCCCCTCACGAAGGGGAGAAGTTTGAATCCCCAGCACGTCGCAGGTGGACTTACTCGCTTCACGAGGGTGGTGGGTTCTTCCGTGGGCTCAGTTTTGCCCGCCGGCTGTTGGCTTACGGGTTTTCGTGGGTCATCAAAAAAGAAAAAAACATTAGAGCTTGCCAACCACCGCACTGAGTGGTGCTACTGGCTTCGAGCTTAGAAGTTCGAATCCCCAGCACGTCGTAGGTGAACTTACCCGCTTCACAGGGGTGGTGGGTTCCTCCATGGGCCCCCAGGTTTGTCTGCCGGCTATCAGTTTACGAGTTTTCCTGGGTCATCAAAAAAAAAAAAAAAAAACATTAGAGCTTGCTTGCCAAGGGGCGCTCTTAGCAAAGCAAATCTCATAGAGCTTATGGTGGGTAGGCTAATCAATTTCACGGAATTGGCCTTTTTCTTTTCCCCTTTGGATTTTAACTATCCAATCCGCTACTTTGTTAGTATCTCTATCATAATGGGCAAAGCTTAAGTTTAAAAACCAGAGTAACATATCACATCTTTTGGAGATAGATATATGTATTTTCCATAAGAGCTGATTTGCACATTTCAAAGTCCTTTTCAAACTCATGGTATCATGGCGAAATAGCCACATTTGAATTTGAGCTTAATTTTGCAAAGGAATAGCCCACTTATTTCTCGAGAGGAGATGGGGAATACTCTCGATGCCATTTGATTGGATATTCAATTTGGCTCTTTGTGGCTTGGAAAAAATCCTCCTCTTCAATTCATGCTATTATATGAAAAACAAATATGAGATAACACATTCAGTGTTTAAGATAGGTTTTGAATAGCGGTCGTGAATTCAAGTTAACTGTGTTTGGGTTTCAGGTTGAAAGAGACTAAGGGCGATGAAAGTTTGCCATTAAAGCTTTGAATCGAGGCAAGAGACCCTGAAAGAGTATTTACTGAAAGCATATAATATTTGCCGATTTGTGATGTACTCAGTAGTCACTACAAGATGACTTCTAAAATAAGCGAATTACTTTAAGAAAAAGAGCAAAGAAGTGCCGATGCATTCGCCGACGAGATTCGCCACCACCAGATGAGGGTCTACAAAATGGTCCAGTCCTGCCCCTTCCCAGTATTCCATTCCGCTTTTGCAGCATTTCAAGTCCAAATTCTAGGATTTTTTGGTTTATGTTTTTTTTTTAATCGATTTTCAAGTGCTTTTGCATCATCAGGCGTATGCTTTGAATCATTTCCCCTTCGGTGCAAATTTCCTTTTTGCTATAAGCAGGGGCTCAAACCCTGTCATTTTCTCCCAAATTAAGCTAATCTCTCTCATTTGATCAAACGGTAGGTATAGTCCACGAACAGTTAACCATCGCAATTAAGCTAATCTCTCGCATTTAATACAAACGGTTGGGTACAAATAGTCGCAATTAAACTGACCAAAAAAAAAAAAAAAAAAAAAAACTAATCTCTCTCATTTAATACAAACAGTAGGTACAAATAGCCCATGAACAGTTAACCATCACACAGCAAAAAATAGATGCTGGGACATATATATGCGAAAGGATAGTACTGATTCTGATCTCATGTGAAAAAATCCAGCCCAAAGCTTAAGCTAAGGTTGAGGGAGATTACATTAGACCTATTGTCAAGTAATGTGACACATATTAGCTCGTGGATAATTTCTTTAGGTTGTCTTGGAGTTTTCAAGGCTGCACTAGTGTGAACGAGGAGGCACGGAGGCCAAGTTTGTATTCAAAATCCTCTTTTCAGATAGAATTAGAGATCATAATAAATATAGGCTTTTACTCTGCCGATCTAAAAACATAGCTTTCTTTAATAAATCGGTTGCTATTCTGCTCTAATAAATTTTTTCAAAAGAAGAAAAGTATATATTTATATAATTGTTCTTCTACTGAGCATAATCTAAAAAATCTATCTATTTTTCAGGTCCGTTATTTAGCCTATTTCAATATCTATATTAGAAAAATCTCGCATCTAAGCCAACTCCTTGGTCCTCATACCGAGGGAATTGATCCCGGCAGACCTGATGTCTTTCAAAAACCTAAAATTATTATATGGCTAAAAGGATGAAATACTCAATTGGAATGGACCACAGATAATAACACGATAGCATCATTTTCAAAATTAGATTCGAGCGTTATCGGATATCACGGCATATGGTTGGCTACTCATGCATACACGTCAAACCTTTGACTGATGCATATTTGCCATGTCGTCATGCATATTATGGAATTAAATAGTATTACATATGACACGCAGAGTAACGTCAAGCGTAAAAGAAGCGAACTTTTTCATCTTATTACATTTTGGAAAAAACAAATATTGTATTGGAGAATTTACAAAATTAATTTCGATAGTTGCATTCAAAGATTTAATTGAAAAATAAGGAACACAAAGGGTGTTTAGGGGTTGGTAAACCTTCCTCATACTAACGGATCCCTCAAGACCGCCATCTTTGCTTTTCTCACAAACCGACTAGTCTATTCTTATAGGTGTACTACATCTCCGGTCATCCTTTTGTAATAAATATGATTAATGGGGACTCTGTCGCATCGAAATTCTAGGTAAAGGCTGTGCAATTTGAACATCGCGAAATTCTAATATAATCTTTTTTTTTTTTTTTTTTTTTTTTGCATCTAATTTGAGGCAAGCAGACCACAAGATCTGTATTTATACAGGCTCAACAAGCTCTCTCCTCCCTCATGGACAAACTATACACTTTTCAAAACTTTGCTCCTCTTCCAACCGCAACTACAATCTCGGTCAACCGCTCATCCTCAGCAGTTTCAATCGCTGTGCAGACCGCACGAAAGACCTGCAAAATCATGAAGGAAAACCATCCCCAAATCAGTACATTCGTCGTGAGCAGTCTGCCCAAATCGTGCATTAGCTTCCGTTCCGATGCTGATCAGTGCCCAAACAACGTGGGTCCAAGTTCGAAGACCGTGGTGCTTTTTTTAGCAGGTCCCCGATAATGATGATGATGAATCTAGTTCACTACATCAATTTCGTTACCGACTCTTTCTTCGTGGGCCATGTACACAGGAGGCTTCTTTAACTTAGGATTCTACGAAATTTCCCAATTGGCTGTTATATCCACCTTTAATGTGGTCAAATTCAATGTGAACTTTGTGGCCCCGACAGTTGAATCGGGCCTAAATAAGCAGATGCTAGAAGCCCACAAAAACAAAAAGTGAAATGCTTTTGGTCAGCTTGCGCCAACCTGTGTAGAGAAATTGCTTGTCTACATGGGCATCTAGATGAGTTTTCCCTAATTTGTTAGGTTGGTCGCCTTTACATGCGCCGAAGAGTCCGTGACCTAGATTTTGGTCGGCACGTTGAATCAGCCGCTCGGGCATACACGAGACTAGATCTAATCTAAAGGAAGAGCTAGACCCCAACGTCGAGCCGACCTTCTCGTTCGAGCCGAGCCCATTTTCAATTTCCCGAACCCGTCGTTCGCGGGTCGGAGACTAGGGCAGCAGATGAGTCGTCGGGTCGGTGATCAGGTCTAGTATATTCATAGTTATGTAATTACTAAGTGCAAGGTATAACACGAGACAGGACGCACCTCCAGGTCACGTTTTCGGCCAGCACCCAATCTCCGTCCCGGTCCTGGTAAGCGAGCTTCAGGTTTTCGGATTCTTCGTAGCCTGTTCCACGAGAGCACCACCAAAATTGAGAATTTTTTCATAGAATTTTTTAGGTCAAACTCGTGCAGAGAAACGGCAATGTTTGCAGAAGGGAATGATGAGTCGCGAGCTTACACAAGCCGAACATGTTGATGAGGGTGTACATGAGGGAGTGGAGGGAGCGATGGAGGCTGAGATCGATCTTCCTCCCGATCCCCACGCCTTCCATTGTCACCTTCAAGTACGTGGACTCCCTGCAAACGTCAACCGCCTCCCGTTTATCAGCATCAATTCGCACTCTTCAATCTCCACTTGCTTTTAGAACAAAAGAGTTATAGAGAGAGAACGTACTTATTGCCGGAAAAGTGGTGATGGCCCTCGCCGTCGTCGTCTCCTTCGACCTCATCGTCTGGAGCGCCCCCGAACAGGAGCGGGAGCGTCCGGGGCACGCTCCTCTCGCAATTCCCGTTCTCCTCGTACTCGTACCCGCACTCCTCCTCGCTCCTGTCGTAGTAGCAGCCCGGCTCGAGGCTCGGGCCGGGGTCGAACCGGTTCGACCCCACGGCCTCCACCATGTCCTCGTCGCAGCCCTGACCGTGACCGCCACCGAACCCGTTCACGTTGAGGTCCAAGTCGAGCCCGTGACGCCGTCGCTGCTGGTGCTGCTGCTGCTGCGCTCGCACGTAGCCGTCGCTGCAGGGGAGAGCGAGACCCAGCTGGAGCTCCATAAGACCATCCAGCATCAACAACAGCAACAACAACAACAACCCAACAGAAGGAACTCCAAATAAAATAAGCAGATCTCTCTGGGCGTCTTGTGAGACGAAACAGTGCTGAGCCTTTATCTCTCTGTTTCTCGGGGGAAGGGGTTCCTGTTTTTGGGCACGATGTGGTTGCCGTGTTTGGCGTTTATATAGAGAGGAAAAAGAGATAGAGAGAGGGGGAGGAAGAGGAAGAGAACTGAGTCAAGGCAGTGTTTGGTAGCGAAGGGAAGAGACAGGAAATTTGAGAATAGAGCCCGGTCTGGGCGGGTTGCCCGACAAGGTGTTGAAACGAGGGCCGATATGTCCGCTTCCCTGCCCCACTTTTGGCCGACCCACTTTCCTCTCTCTCTCTCTCTCTCTCTCTCTACTTTCTCTCTCTATGTGTAACTCATGAAACCCATGTCTCGAACAATTTCGTACGCATTTCGGCTCAGATTCTGTTCACAATGCGCAGCGGCAGGGATTGATTCTTGCTCGCTTTGCCTTCCCTGTGTCGATCCCGGCGAGGGGGGATGACGACGTCTTGAGGATGCTTCCGAAGGCGTTCGGACTTCGGTTCGGGGGCGATTTCGAGCGATGCCTTTGCCGGCCGCATTCGTTGCAGCTGATGACTTCTTCATGAATATAGGGAGATAGGACGCGGATTCGAATCCACCTCAGCTGCTCGATTCAATTCACCATATACTAAAATAAGAGAAATTAAGGGGACATTAGTGTAAAATAAATGTCCGTCAAAAGGTAAACCATTTCGGTTCACCTCTTTTGCGATCGAGATCTCTCAAAAGTTTTGTCGGTGTTGTTCTTTCTTTTTCATGTAAGCATATTTTATCATATCGTGCGAAATTTATGTATGATTCCTAATTCGTTTGTCAATTGTCAAAGTTATCTCAGATTGCTTATTGACGGTTTTTCCTTTTAAAAAAAATCTATATAAGCCCTCTGCCACTTAACAGCTTTTTTTTTTTTTTTTTTTGGAGTTAAATTCTTTCTTTTTCCCGAAACAGTATGGAAGCCAAGGATGGGTGTGTTTAAGTGAATGACTTTTTTGCGAATTAGTTTTCTGGACTTTCATATATTTGGTTTCGTTGAAAATGATTAGTTGACTAAAACTATTTATGGTTAAAGAAAATATACATGCTTAAAGTTTGGAAAATGAATACTCTAACATAAAATGGAGAAAATTTCTGGAAATTAAATTCCCAAAAATCATTTTCTTTTCATCATGAAATACCGCCCCCCTCCCCCGCGCCCAAAAAACACGTCCTAAATTTCAATTCTTCATTTTTCATTGCGTAAATTTCAATTTTTCATTTACATTCTTCTTTATTTTATATGCGCGTACGTTGGGTGCCTTCACTTAATGGGTTTTCCCCTCTCGTTTGACAAAAGAAACTCACAATAGTCATTTTCCTTTGATTTTCTCGACTACAGGAATGGCCCTAAAGTCAAGTGGCTTAGCATAAGTCACTCGTCCTTTTCGACCGACGATGCAAGAATCAAAATCTTCTTCCCACTTCGAAGATAAAAACCACAAAAGCTACAAGCCAACGTCTAAAATGGACCATCTCTCCAATGCAAATCCACGACATTCGTTCTTGTGTACAAGGCACGTTCGTTCTTTCAATTTTTTGTCCCAAAAGTAAACTACATATGTCTAAAGTGAAACGATACTTCCCATTTGGGTGCACAATCTTCTCTAGTCTCTTTCCTCTTTTCCTCTCTTTTCCTCTTATTAAATTTAATCCGTTTCTTATAGTCCTACCTAGTATTGAGGTGGGTCCATCCCACTTATGGCAAAAGATTATTAAAAAGGAGAGGGCTTCTTTCTCTTTGTTCTAGAAGGTGTCGTTAGCAATTAGCATTAAATTATGACGTAGTTTAACTCTTCCACGGGGAATACTAAGCTCGAAATGATTAGTGAATAATCACCTCACAAGGAAATATACATATTATGTAAATTATTTTAACGGGTGCCTTAAGCACACTCATTAAATGAATGACCAGAAAAATAATACGGTTTTTAATGCATTAATTATTTTAATAATAAAGTGTAGATATTTTTAAAATTAGAATCTTCTTTACACAATATGCAAATAAGTAACTGGAAAAAATATTTGTTGACAAAATTCCCCATGGACAAAGCATAAGTTCTTTAATTCCTAGATGCCATGTTGTCGTTAAGACTAGGAGGACGGAACATATGACTGGATAATTTTTTGGTTGGGTTATCCTATTAAAAAACAAAGCATACTGGAGAGTTCCAAAATTCGATACTATTTTAAGCCAAGGACAAAACGAGAAATATTGTTTTATTTGTTTCCATCCTACGTGGAGTCTACGTAGAACGGAAACTCAAGAAAACAACATTAGTAATTTCTTATTTTTTAAATTGAGCAGACAGAATCTGGAGGAACAATAAAGAGCTGTCCCACTTCAGTTAGGGGAAGGAGGAGAAAAATTTGGACACTTCGACCGACAACGAATATTACTGCCCACAACCTTCGAAATTGCCAATACAGCAAAAGAAAGAATCAAATGGAGGGTTCATTCTCCCGAGTTGTGTTCCTTGTTTTGCTCATGTTTTTCATCCATTGTTGATAGAATAAAACAACAAAAAAAGCTGCAGGCTCTCTCATCTATTTAATTTCCTGGCTCACATACATTGAATGACAGCTAACATTAGTGAGGCTCAAAGAGAAAACATTGCTCACGAGTCACTCCAGCTAAGCTAAACACGGCCTCATCAATATACATTGTACATGAGAATCACAAATCTAGAAGATAACAATTCAATGACATCGCTGGAAGTACGGGAATTCAATTATTAGATTCTTTTCGAGAGATAAGTTGTTATCATCTGAAAGACGATATTTGTGCGTAGTCAGTTTCATCGTTCAAGTGGAGAGAATCTCGACTCAACAATCAAATAGTGGTGGTACTCAACAAGCCCACGAGGAGTATGGACCAGCGATCACGCATGAGCCACCCGGGGTTGCCGTCGATGTCTGAACAAGCCTTACAATGCCTCCACGATAAGTCCCAATCCTAGCCCATTTCAGCGGCTTGCTAGGGTGGAAGCGCGTGCATGCACAGGGGTCAGGCTTCAGGACCACGGGGACCCTGAGAATTAAATTGGAGTTGGCCTAACTCTGGTGCTACATAGTCAATGGGTTTGGCGATATGTTTTAACTCCCTGTGTGCTGCATAGGAGCCACAGATTGGTTGGGGGCTTTGATGAGTATGAGCGAGAGAGTACATAGGAATGTAGATAGCTCAGAAGATGGTGAACTTGGAAAAGTCTTCTTTTGAGAGAAGCTCAACCACTCACGTGGTGAGTGAGATTCAGTGGGGGTGTTTGGTTGGGGCTATTCTCAAAGCGTGACGCTGAATCCTAGGGAGGGGAGGAGGGGGCTTTGTCTTGGTGAATTTTGGCTGGTTGTAAACCGAGACAGCATTGTCTCTCACTTTGAGGTCCCCCTTAAGTTAGGGTTTCTCCTCTTGGACAACCGAAATTTGGAGAGAGAGAGAGAGAGAGAGAGAGGATGCTGATCTCAACGCTTGTCTAGGCGGTCCTGTCTTTATATGAGGAGGAAACAAAACTCAACTGGACCGATCTCCGTGGACGTGCCCGAAATGCTCAATATCCATTCCGAGTGAGGTTTCGCACGTAAGATGATAAACATGGCTCTGAAGATTACTCCGAGCAAAGGATGCTATGATTAAAGTTCGTATATGATTTGCGGCCTGTCCAAACCAAATGCTTCACTACTCAGTTAACCGCTAAATTTATGTCCAGTTAATAATATATATAAAAGCAATATGTTCTATTGAGGATTGTCGGAGTGCTTATTAAGCAATAGAACCAGTAATATTTACAATTTTCAGTGCATTTTCTTTATTTGGTGTCGAGTGTAATCGCTATAATATTGACATGTAGAGTCTATGCATGCTTGTACTTTTACATTCAAGTGAAAATTTCTCTACCTAGGTACCCTTTTTTCCCTAAAAATGTATGCATGCGCAGACCTAGGTGCTTTTCACATAGCATCGAATCCGGATCTCTTCCCCATCCCTCCCCCCTCGAAAGCAGCTAGCCATCTATCATTCAATTCCTCCACATTCTCAAGATGAATTATTTGAAATCACATCCTTCCTCTTTTTCACTGATTTACAGCTGCATAATTGAAGGAAAACCTGCTGTGGGGGGGTCGCAGCCGCGATGTCTGGGCAGTGTCTCTGTCGGGCTCTTGGGGGTCTCCTCGAAGTTGCCCTTGAAGACATGCAACTGCGGGAGATGGGGACAATGCCCACACTCTGTCTCTCTCATTCTCTCGATGTCTTTTGGGTGTCGCTCTCTCGCTCTCGATGGATATCTACGACCTGCACACGTGGGTCTAGCTGGTGGGATTTGGGTGGCACCTCTTGACATTTGGGCTCGATGGTTTTTGGGAGTATTTACTAAGTGTCCGTGCAGCTGGTTTCGCCATCACGTCGTAGTTCTTGAAAAATAAGTGAGGGATCGAGTTCATTACGACCGTTAATCTTCTGAATTCTGCATTGTTCTGACATGACATATGGCTAACAGATGAGATCGCGTCCGATTCATGAATCCCGACCCAAATGAGTCCCCCCCCAAAAAAAAAAAAATCTCGAAGAAGTAATCGAATGACTTTTACAGTATGTTTCATTGACATCCCTCTATTTCAGGTGAAATGCCATGAAGTTCGTGTTAGAATGCCATGTTAATCATCATTTCATGATGCTTGTTGACTTTTCCCCCGATCATTAGGCAGCTAAGTGGGCCCTACTTGTTGCCTTGCCTCAATTTGTTGTCCAGGCCCGGTTGAACTAGATTTCGTTACTAAATGTCATTTTCCAAGACGGTGCAAATTGGCCCATTCGGCTGGGGAAGTTCGTGAGTATCAAGTCCGCGATCGGGTCTACTAGACAAACCGGCTTGCAAATGTTCAAAACGAGAGTTAAGATCAAAGCCAGTGCAGAAAGTATTTGCAAGAGAGAGTTATACTTTGGTATGAATTCAAAACTATTAAAGAAACCAAGAGTTAAACCTATTTTAAATATGTAAAAAAAAAAACTTATCAATTAGATAACTTTAATTTAAAATGTACGACAAGTTTTAATTAGAAGAGAAGATGCTCTAAAAATCATCTCAACAACATATTAATGGGGATGTTTTTAAGATGGGCCTTGGGCTGTTTTGTTTGGAAAATGAATTTGTGGCCCTCCAACTGCCAAGCCCAATAATCACAGCCCAAGCTTCTTAATACTTTTATTGTCCACACGATACTATTGATGCATGATAGTTTTGGATTAAATTGGGGCTAATTTCCCAAAACACCTTCGACTTTAGATCCAATCCCAATTTATGGCCCAAACCTTTTTGTGTCTAAAAAAATGTTAGACTTTCACTCTAATCTCAAAAATGCCCACACGTTAAAAATCACCACTACTTTCTCCAAGATCATTAACATTGGGAGGCTGCCGTTATTCTAATGAAGGTGTGGGTGTTGATGAAGATGCATTTACTAATAATGAACCTCTAACTAGCTTTGATACTGATAACTTTGAAGAAACTAGTGGTTATTTTTGGACGCATTGGCAAATTTGAGACTAGTGTCACGGGTTGGTTGTTTCCAATCGATCAATCACCCGTGCGGCCTTAGGATTTTTGATCCCAAGTCAACCTCACACACACACACCCACACGAACACAAGGATCATATGAGTAAGGAGTGAGTGTAATCTCTCGCGAACGAACTAAACACAATGAGGGGGAGGGACCCATATTTATAGAAGTTCGGGTCTTATCTCGACCGTTGATCTTCCCTTCGACCCAATGGTGGTATTTGAATGCGTAGCATCATTACAAGTCTGTACATTAGGCCACTCAAAGGCTCTAGGCCTTGGGAAAGCCCATGGATGTGTGTCAGAAGCAAGATCAAGGTCAGCAAGGCCACCTGACATGGAGTAGGTGAACGATTGCAGGTTGCACATGGGCAGGCCGAACATTGCTCATGGGTTGGGTCGTGCACGAGCCTTTGTCTGTATTGCACATGAATTGATCGTGCGAGGATCATGGATCATTTATGGGCTAGTCATGGGCTGCTCGTGGACAAGCCCTTGTGCGTGACATGGCCACATCACGAATGGTCTTGGATCATGCTTCGTCCATGGGCCATGTCACTAGAGTGAAAGTTGGGTTTTTTTTTTTTTTTTTTTTTTTTAAGATAAAGAAAAAGTTTGAAAGCAAAATTGGGATTGGACGCAAAGTTGATAGTTTTTTTTTTTAGGGAATTAGGTTAGTTAAATTGTGGGATGGTAGGTTGATGGGGATATTTTTGACATTGTTCTGGACTAGAAACCCCCAAAAAAATGAGAGGGAATCAATAGATTCATGTAAAATTTTGTGGAAATACAACAATTGCTCTAAAAGCTAGAAATTTGGCATAAGACTAACCATTGAAATATATAATTAATGAGGCAAAAATGGGCCTAGAAAAATTTGAACTTCAACTGTTATAAAGGCTTAAATTGTTAGATGAGAAGTAATTCAATATTTAGACATTTCGATAGGTTCCTCCTAAAAGTATTAAACTATGTACAAAAAACTGATTCTACTCAAGAATTTCAATCTATATGTATATTTCCGTAGCTTCATTACAGCATCAACTCTTCACGTCTTGTTAAGGCATTTTTTCCCTGTATTTTGTTAGTATATATGGACCGGTTAATTTAGAAACTAATTTCTAAATTTATCTTCGCGTTGGACATTGCGTCTACTTGATAAGTCTATTTATGAAAGTTTAGCAATCTTATTAGATTATTAGGTAAAACACAGTTTGAAGGATGAACTACAGTCAAGGGTTTTAAAAAGTACATGAACGAATGTAGGGTGACCCATTCACACATTTTTTAAAGCATTTGTTCTTCACTTTCGGCATGGCAATAAATGCATCCATAACGCCGCTCTAGTTCTAGCCGATCTTGATATGTCTTATATGAGAAAAGATAATGCATTGTGGCTGCTATATGTCCATGTGTCCAAGGTAGGGATCAGGCATCCCATGATAGAATTTCCCTGTTTTAAGAGACAAGATGTTGCTTTCACCTTTTTATGAGAGCGAATATTCATGTGATTTTGTGCGAATGGTATGGGAAATCATTGTGGAAATAATTGAAAAAGTGAAGGGGGAATCGCAATCTGAAAGCTCCTCCTACATTGCCAGCTTAAAAGGGTGCTGTGTAGCATACGATAAATGGAGCGCACAGGAACTTCGAGAGGTGTGCCCAGTGGGAACATGGCCATTGCACTATCTTTGCTTTACCGTTGCAGATATCAGTAACATCAGTTTCAACAAAGGCTCCAGTTAGCAACTTCTGTTTGTGCCTGTGTACTCGTGATTCCATGAGGAACAGGGCATGTTATTTTACACTCTGGTATCTACCGTAGTTTGCCACCGTTGGACACCCATTCGAGGAACAAAAGAACGAGGTAGTTTTTATTGACCACGATTTCAACCAACCAGTCAGACCTTTCATTTCCTGGGTAGGCACTGAATTACCATCGTTTATATATATATTTTTTTCAATTGATGCACTTCGTTTGAAATTTGAGTTACTTTTCAAATGGGCGATGGCCATGTGGAGTGGACATGTTAACCAAGTGGATGTTATGTCAGCTTTAAGGGCACATAGCTTGTATCCATGTCAATGGCATGTGGCTGCCGTGTTAGAATTTCTTTGACGGTCATATTCTGATCAAAGTGCATTACTTATAAGGAAATTATAATCTAGCATATCGAGTGGTTTAAATCAAAGTTCAGTGATATAAAAAACATGAAGTTTAGTGATCATCGATGATATTTACTTTTAATATGCATAAATCATTAGGTTTTCTAGTTTGTTAGATTATGTGCAATTGTTGTCAACTAATATGCGACAAATAGGCAAAAAGATTTGATGAATTGGGGCAAGTGATGATACTCATGCATGCCTACCAAGTCTATTTCCATCTCGAGGGTGCGCATATATGTCGAGCAGAGGAGAGGTTGCAGGTGCTCCTCCAAAAGGACAACGTTTTTATCCATTCAAATCAATTGTCACTTTCAACTATGTTATTATTTTACAATAAAAAAATTCATAACATCCGACGCTAGGTGATAGCCGATGAAATCGTGGTCTGAAATCGCCTGAGATTTTCTCGATAGAGAGATCTCCAACTTTTGCCATCTGTAAAGAAAAAGAAAATCTAGCAGATGCTATGGGGATGTAACCCAAGAAAATATCGCAGCTTTGGTCATGGCATAAAATAAAGGGAACCCACCTTGCATATTCAAGAGCACAGTTGAAAAAAAAAGTAAGGATGGATTGTAGTCGATCCACAGGGAACACTTTGTCATCTTGTCATCCCATTCATCTAAAATTTATACTTTTCAAGTACCGGGAGACATGAAGTATTGGGTGACTTTACAAGGTGATAATGACTGTAAAGCAACGAGAGGACAGGAGAATAATGCATTTGAATCCTGCCAAAGTTGAAGGGCATCAACGTACTACGCTTGATTGGAAGTCACTTTGCAAGTTCTGTAGAAGTAGGTGAGTTTGTTTCTTTTAGCAAATAGGAAGTTCGACTCGAATTGATCAATTAATTTATCATGCACAATCGCAATTACCTGTTTGGCTTACCTCAATTAAGGATGATCGGCTCCTAGACAATCCGGTTCTCATCCAGGAACTGAGAGTTGGATTAGTTAGACAGAATCCCTATTTCTCAGAATTGGGAACTGGAACATCTTGTCCTAGAACTGGACTGGTAAATAGAAGAAGTGGTTCCCCTCACACGTTTCATTTTTACCCCATTCAAGACATTTTCAGTACTCACATTCGCATTGATCACGATCACCCCATGGCGACGAAGTGGAGGGTGTCGCGATTAGGGTTTCTGACGGCACGCCTTCCCCTGCTCCTTCACGGCCACCTCCTCCGCCCCCAGAGCTCCCAAGATAGCCGCCCTCCACCTCGCGAGCTTGGTCAAACGATAAGTTGGCTGATGAATGGCGATTGAATTCCGCAAAATTTGGAAAGAGAACAACAAACACGTCAAATATTGAGTGGATGAAGGCCAAATGTTTGGTAGGAGAATGGAAATAATCGAAAATGACTAAAATGAGGGAAGCGGCATTTCCATAGGCGGAATTAACCCTCAGTCAACCGAATTTGGCTAGTCCGAGAGGAAGGTGTAGCCAAGAGTAAAGAAAATGGAGATTTAAGACGCGTTTGGTAACGATTCTGTTCCCGAGAATAGATTCTGATAAGAAATGATTCTTTTTTATTTTGTTCATGAGAACAAATTCTAAAGCATTTTAAGCCGTTTGGTAATTGTCCAAAATTTCTTATTCTGGAATAAAATTACGTTTGGTACCGTGTTCATTGATTCGGTTCTAAATCAATTTCTTTTAATTTTTAAATAATTTTTTTACTTTTTTTCCTTTATTTTATTTTATTTTATTTTCCTTTTTCTCTTATTCTTCTTATTGTTCTTCTTCTTGTGGTCTACGACTAGCTAGGCAAGGGCTGGCAATCTCACCTTTGGAGCGTCGCAAAGCCTCGACAAGGCCGGCCTCGCCGGTGGCTAGGCGAGCCTTGTCGGGGCTGGGTGTTGCGAGGCTTACCCAGCCCCAACGAGGCTCAGCCTTGCAGGTGGCCGGGCGGGTCTCGCCGGGGTTGGGCGAGGTGAGCCTTGCCCAGCCCCAACAAGGCCTGCCTGGCCACTGACGAGGCCAAGCCTCGCCGGTGGATGGGTTTGCCTCCGGCGAGTTTGCTGGACCGGTGGATGGCGATCGGCGGTGGCGAACGACGATGGGCAGTGGCGGCGGCGGCGGCAGCAGACGGTGGCGTGTGACGGTGGACGGCGATCACGGGACGCGAAGGAAGGGAAGAAGAAGAAGAGTTGGTTTTTATTTTCAAATTTGTTTCTGGAACAAGAATCAATTTTTTTCTTATTCTTGATTCCACTCCAAATCTATTCCTGAGAAATTTTTTTTTACCAAACGCAATTCTGTTCTAAAACTATTCCCGGGAACAAAAAATTAGAATTGGGTCTTGTTTGGCACGTTACCAAACAATCCCTTAAGATGCATTTGGTAGTTATTCCATTCCCAAAAATAGTTTTTGCTTATGAATAATTAATTTTTATTTGTTCCCAAGAACAATTTTTGAATTTTTAAAGATGCTTGGTAATTGCTCCAAATTTTTATTCGCAAAATAGAAATGTGCTTGATAGGAACTTAATTTTTTTTGTTTATTTTAATTTTTTAAACTTTTATTATATTTTTCGTATCTCTTTGAATTTTTAAAGACACTTGGTAATTGCTCCAAATTTTTATTCCCAAAATAGAAATGTGCTTGATAGGAACTTAATTTTTTTTTTTGTTTATTTTAATTTTTTAAACTTTTATTATAATTTTCGTCTCTCTCTCTCTCTCTCTCTCTCTCTCTCTCTCTCCGGGCACTGCGAGTCTCAATCTTGTAGATTTGGGAGGTTGAGCCTCGCCAATGGCCAAGTGAGAGTAGTAGACGTGAGTTCGGTCTCGCCTTGGCTAGGTGAGGTCGACCTTGCCCAAATCTAGCGAGGCTGAGCTCGCCCAACCATCGATGAGGCTCGGCCTTGCCAGGCCATCGCCAAGGAACACCGACCTAGAGGTGGATCAGCCAGGTTGAGTCTCGCTAGTGGTTGATCAAGCTCAGTCTTGCTAGATTTGGGCGAGGTCAAACTCGCCTAGCCAACCTTGCCGAGGGCTAATGACACTCCAGCGAGGCTGTTGGCCCTCGTTTGGCTAGCAACAAGTCGAAAGGAAGAAGAAGAAAAGGAAAGAGAAGAATATGAAAGAGAATAGAAGAGAAGAAAAAAAAAAAAAAAAGACTTAATTCTAAGAATTGTTCCTAAAAACAAAAAATAATTTTTTTTTGATTTATTGATTTTGTTTCAAATCTATTCTTAGGAATAAAAAAAATTGATTTTTGTTCTTAAGAACAAAAAACTTTACTAAATGGATTTCTATTCTTTTTTTGTTTCAAGAAACAAAAGAATAGAATTAGTTGATATCAGAAGTTTACCAAACAGGCTCTTAGTGACTGCAAATCACGCCAAAAATGAGGGAGCTAAAATCCTAGAATTTGAGTGCACAAAGGGAGATTTTTGCAAAAAATTAAAAAAATAAAAAATCAAAGGAGACTTCAGGGGTTCAAACTTTCAATGAGAGAGAGGTCAACATGATAACGATGTCTTCTATGAGTAACATGATGATCACTCCTTACATCCTCATCACCACCTTCATAAAGAAATGAAAAAAAAAAAATTATTGGTCTAATTTGGATGGGCGGTTCCGTTCCAGAAACTGGGAACTTGATTGAAATTCACTCGTTTATAAAGCCAAGAACCAGACTGAACCCAAAACTGTCCGATTTGGGTGGTTCCTTTTGCTTACCCCTAACCTCAATTGATATTGGCAATTTTGGAGTTCAAACCTATTACACGAATACATATTTAGTCATAAATCGTCGAAGTAGCAGTGCACCATGTAAAACATTCGATAATGATTGGATTGCCACATTAGTAATTTCTGGCAAAAATTAGTTAGAATAACTACGTTAGAAGTTCGACAAAGTTCTTGAATTAAATTAATAAAAATATAAAATTTATAGTTGAAACGACATTCGCACAATAAATTCAAGACTCATTGGGTAATTCTCTCAAGATTTTACAATCTTCAAAAAGCAACTTCAACATATCTTCCTAGACACATGGTTGTCATCGGTATTTCCCTGATTTCCGCACCTGCAACTTCATATTACATAAGAAAACCCTACGAGCAACACAAAAACATCTTTAGGAAGCAAACCTTAACATTTCACTTCTCTCTCTCTACTCCCTAAACTATCGAGCCCCACCATCACAGCTGCCATTGCATCCTCCTTGGATGTGGCTACCACCAAACCACGTGCCTCCAAATTTGAGCTATCACCTTCAGTGTCATTGTTTGCAAGTCTTCAGCCAAAGTTTGTCCAGCTTCCGTGCTTGTGTGCATGTGTGATTGTTCATGACAATACTATTCTCATGTTGGCTCTGCTGTCATCAGCAAAGTGAGAAAATTACCAAAACAATCCTAAACATATTGTAACTTTTCCAATTCAATCCTAAACTTTTGTTTTTGACTAATTCAGTCCTAAACTTTTTGCAATTGTACCAATTCAATCCATCCGGTGATCGGCCAACGCTAATATGGACAATTTTTTTAATAATATTTTATATTATTCAATTTTTTTATTTCTTTTTCTTCTTCTTCCTCCTCCCTCCTTCCTCTAGTTGGCCGACTAAAGGCGAGTGCTGGTGAGGTTAGCCTCGCCCAACAACGATGAGGCCACCCTCACCATGGCTAGGCAAGGCCCTACTTACCTCTGGTTTGGGTGAGCCTCGCTGACCATGGTCAAGTTGCGGCCTCGCTAGATTTGGCAAGTTGGGCATTGCCATGGCCACATGAGGTTACGGCCATGCCAGATTGGGCAAGGGCTACTAGTGGCTGGGTGAGGCTCACCCTCGCTAGCCATGGCTTGTTGCAACAATCTAGCGAGGGCTGCTAGTGGCAGGTCGTGACAATCCAGCTAGGGTGAGCCTCATTCAGCCACTAGCAGCCCTCACTAGATTTGGCAAGGCTGCAACCATGTGCAGCCATGGCAATGCCTAACTGGCCAGATCTGGCAAGGCTCGGCCTCGCCCAGCCATGGCGAGGTCACGACCTGCCCATGGCCAACGAGGCTCACCTAGGCTAGAGGTAGGTGGGGCCTTGCCTAGCCATGGCAAGGGTGGCTTCATTGTCGCTAGCAGAGGCTTGCCCCTGTTGCTCGCCCTCAACAGTGGTTGATGGGGGCGAACTTTGCCATTGGTTGGTGAGGCTGGCCTCATCAGTGCTTGCCTTTGGCCGGCCAACTAGAGGAAGGAATGAAGGAGGAAAAAGAAAAAGAAAAGGAAAAGGAAAAATAATAAAGAAAGAGGAATAAAAAAATTCAAAAAAAATTGAAATATTATTAAAAAAATTGTCTATGTCAGCATTGGCCGGTATCCACGTCAGCACCAGCTAGCCAAAATTGGCCAAATTGATTGAATTAATACAATTACAAAATGTTTAGGACTAAATTGAGTATAAAAAATGTTTATGACTAAATTGGAAAAATTGCGATGGGTTGAGGACTATTTTCCTTCAGCAAAGCTAGGCCTACAACAGCCCCCATACCTTTTATAAACTAGTAGTGAAGCCAAGACCAAATGGATGATTACAAATTATATTAAATTACTCTTCATAAACAAGACTCTTTGGACACAGATGTTGTATATATATATATATTATGCACACATCCTAGATGACTTGAAATTTGTAAAATATAATGCATTGAATATGCTATAAAGTATAGACTGTCTTCATGTCATACACTTCAAAGTGAAAATTACCAAAAAACTTTTAAATCTATTACATTTGTTCCAGTTTAGTCCTCCACATTTTAATTTGGTTAATTTAGTCCTTTTGATCATTTTCCAAAATTGGCCAAAAGGATGATCAGCACTAACTAGACTGCCACATTAATGATTTCCGGTTAAAATTGACTAAAATGACTAAATTGGCAAATTATCAAAAGTTTTAGGATTAAATTGGCACAAATAAAAGGTCTACGATTAAATTAGCAAATCGTCAAAAGGTTTAGAAATAAATTGATCAAATTTGAAAGGTTTAGGATGAATTGACATAAATGCAATATATTTAGGATTTTTTTGGTAATTTTTCCTTCTTCATGTGTTTCAAATAACACGGTAATACTAGTAACTAGGTTATCGAATGGTATTAAGTGTTTTCTTGATGTCATGCGGATCATTCTCTCCTAAAAGCAATGTTTCCTAATCATGATTTCTAAGATTTAGCTACCCGAAGGATTTTTAGCTCAAATATGACTTTATGACATAGCTAGAGCTTTTGAAACAAAAGTCTTTTTTTTTCTAAAGCAAGATTGAATAATTGCAACACGAAACACGCCACGGTTTGCAACATTAATCGTCGCCTTAAATCTGCATTTAGGCGATTGTGTTTTTCCCTCTTTTCCCACAAGCAATAGGCTTTCCATCAAAAGGAAGGGGAAGCATAGATTTTGCTTTTCCTTCAAAAGGGAAATGTCTATCACACACACACACAAAAAGAAAGGAAAAGAAAAGGAGTAACCGGAGAGTGATTAAAGAGAGAAGAAGAGGAGTGGGTCCCTCTCTCACTTCCACATTCTCAAGAAAGAAATTGGAGATTTTGGCAAATGGCGTGATCCATGCATGCACGAGTGTCTCTCCTCACTTTTCCTCGGTATCCCTTTCAGTTCCCACCCACGCACGCAAAAAAACACGCACACCCTCTCTTTCTATAAAATCCTTACACATTTTACCTCTTTTCTATCAGCACACTTCGTCCCGAGAGAGAGAGAGAGAGAGAGAGAGAGAGAGAGAGAGAGAGAGAGAGAGAATGAAGGCAAGAAAGGTCAAGAAAGGCCTGTGGAAACCAGAAGAGGATATGATACTGAAACAGTACGTCGAGACTCATGGCGAAGGCAACTGGGCAGTCGTCTCTCAAAGATCCGGTAATGTTATAATCCGATTATAGTTATTCGTTAGCTCTCATTACTTGAAAAGTTTGTATCTAACTTAGATTTCAGACGACTTAGGGAATCGGCCTTGAGACTCACCGCATCTCTCTCTAGTCAGGTTTAAAGAGGGGAGGCAAAAGTTGCAGATTGAGATGGAAGAATTACTTGAGACCCAACATCAAACGAGGCGGAATGTCCCCGGAAGAAGAAGATCTCATCATCCGGATGCATAAGCTTCTCGGCAATCGGTAAGTAACGACCATTGTTTTGTTTAACCTTCCTGTGTGTCTTAAATCCAAAAGAAAAAGGAAAGAAGAGGGAATTTTTTCTAGACTTGTTTAGAGCTTGAGAAGTTCGTTGCTACTTCCGTTGTGATGAAGATGGTCACTAATTGCCGGGCGGCTTCCCGGTCGGACGGACAACGAAGTGAAGAACTATTGGAACACCCATTTGAACAAGAGACATTTGTCGCGCAAAAGGAATAGCATTGCCTCAAATGGACGCCGCAAGGACGAGAACATCTGCGCCACCTTGGCCACCGAGACAGCCCCGGAAGTACCAGCTCCACCGTCCGTGAATCCTCCACCAGTAATTCACAATGGAAGCAATGACCTCGACGCAAAAGAAGCGATGATGACGGGAAGGAAAGAAGACGGGCTAGAAGACGGAGAAAGATTCGTGTACGGCTGCGACATGGGATCGCCGCTGTCCATGCCCACCAGCAATTATTCTGCGTCGGTTGTCTTTGACGACGAGCTGCTTGTGCCCTGGCTGGATTCCTTTGTTTTTGTCTGAAGGCATTTGGATCGCAAAAGATATGAAGGGATCCAGGCGTGATGTGCTGCTACTCGTGCTGTTGTTCAACGGCGCATCATGAACCACGGGACGAGACTTATTAGAGCTGTGGCCCCCAAGGACTGAAGCGTGAGCTTCATTTTAGCAAACAGAGCAGCGCTTTTTCCGCAGGCCCTATTGCAAGGACGTTCTTTCTCTGTTATGATTGGACTTATTAATGCAGCTTTTGCATATGCAATATTCCAGCACCGTCTGCAGAAAGCGCTCTCTCTCTCTCTCTCTCTCTCTCTCTCTCTCTCTCTCTCGTACATGTGAACGACAAACTTAACAAAAGAGGGAAAAAATATGGACTTAGATCAAATCATAGTCTTGGAAGCTTAATTCTCTTTATTCAAACATGGCCAGTTTTATGGCACACCGAGTGCAGCTTAGAACATCACGATGCGTTGTGGCAATTTAGTAACGATTTGTCGAATGCGAAAGAGTCATAGAAAAGAAAAATATGGGATCCATATGCTATCATGCCTTAGAAATTCCCGACAAACGCGGGATGCGGTCATACTTAGGCCTACAGTAGCCACGCTGGTTTTTCACAAACGGGAAGAACGAAGCCTAGGCAACATCTCCATCTTCAGCCCGTTTGGAGACAAAACGACAGCAAGCGTATCCTTTCATCTGGATATCCGGAACGTCCAACCTTTATGGTAGAAGACCGTTGCCGCCATAACATGCACCCTTTCATCACTGATATGGTAAAATGAAGAACTCTAAAACGTACACCGATATGACCGTAGACCGTGTTAACAAAGACCGTCTTAGCGCCACTTCTTATGTCTAGTTCTTGCTCCCACCGGATCCAAACCTCCTTACCGGGTGTATATAAACTAGGAACATGCACCTATGGAGATTCTCTTCAAAATCATTGCAAGAAAAGCCACGCATATTCAGGTCCATACACTTATAATATCCGTCTGACAGAAGCAAGAGAACTTCCCACTCACCAGGACGGAGTCCAAATTCTTTTAAGTACCACGATATGCTAAAGCCCTAATAACCTTCGAAATGTGCAGGCTTAAGGTCCCAACGAGAGGCTTTACCGAGTCGACATTTCATCAAGTAACATTCCCACCAAATCGGGAAGGAAGGTTTTACCAGCACGGAAGAAAGTGCTCTCCCACCCGACTTGAAAACAAGTCCCTTCTAGAGCAAGGACTGCTCTGAGATGATTATGCGCAGACGGAATTGCTCATGATAAAAGCAGGTTGAGTTCGTGCTCGTATCATCTAAAACTCGTAGTCAGGCTCAGAAATGATTATGCATTTACACTTTTAGCTCGCTACTGACAAGGAAAGCTGAAAGAGTGAATTGCCATTCCACTTTACACAATCTGCTATTTTTGTACACGCTTCAACAATTAAATTGCGTAGCTAAAGGAAACATGTCCCCTTCAAAATACGAGAATACAAATCTAATTGGTATTCGACAAAGGCAGCATAGCATCTACAAGACTTCATCTTGCTGAGGGTATAGTAAGCTACTTTCAATAGGCAAGGAAGGTGGAGTTCCAGGGGGGATGGAAGCAGCACCGTTCTCACCTGCACATATGCACAATGCCTCTGCATCCCTAAGGATTGTATTGAGATCAATGAGGCCACTCAACTCGTTGATGAACTTCAAGAGCGTATCAAAGTCCATCTGCTCGCCCATTATCTTTTTGCGGTACCGCTTCAAGATTGAGACGCAAACATACAGGTGTAAATGCTCTGACAGGTGGTGCGTCCAAAAAACCTCCCATAGGCTCATTACCTTTTCATACTCGAATTCCCTGAAAGTGCAAAAAGTAATCAGGAGGAAAGAGAGTAAAGCAGGTACAAAAGAAATAAATAGATCAGCATATTTGGTTCCTCAACTCGTGGAATAACAAACATTTTCAGCTGTGCAATATGATTATCAAGACAGCAATAAAAAAAAGTTATAAAACTGGCACGAATGATTCTATCGATAAGCATATAGAAACAGAACTGCACTGATAAAACCAATTTGGAATCTCCTTCCCCCTTCCCCACCCCACCCCACCCCACCCCACCCACCCCCAAAAAAAAAGAAAAACCAAAAATAAAAAAAGAGAGCAAAAAGTAGGTCCCAGAATTTTGTAAGTCCAGTCTTCATCGATCAAAGATTAAGAAAGGGACAACACAAACCACCATTTCTCGGTCAAAAGAAAAATAGTGACATTTGAAAGTATCTGAGGTAAGGGGAAAAAAACTGGAATGCACACTTGCAGAGACATTGCTTGAAGGATGAAGAGAGAGGATCATAATTTAGCCAACACTCAAGCTGTCAATAGAATCAACAAGTTTCTTGGTTTAGATATTTACCTCTTGAACTGTATCAGAAGCCAGCGGAAGCAAAAGAAATAATTCAAGCAATCATTCTGCTTAAAATAGTTGTGCAGTGGAAGGTCCAACAACTCCACCAGCTGCAATAATTACAGCATGATTATCAGTCTCCAAGTTTCACATATGTCATCCGGAAGCAAAATTTATGAGAGTAATACTTGAGACACCAGACTTGTCCATTCTTTATGTTTTACAAAAACTAAGCATCGCCAATATATACAAACAGCAAGCAGAATAAAATTTCAATGTTGTAGTCCCTATTTTACAAGAAGCAATGCTCAGTATCAGACTTCTTCTTGAAAGGGAGATGATTAGTGATGTATTGATGGGCACCAGTCCTAGATTATGGTTAAATTCAGGAACCAAACTAATTTACATATAAAATTTGACTATTCTGTATATATTATCAGATAAAAACTTAAATCATCATCGATAACTGTTAATTCTCACAGAGAGAGAGAGAGAGAGAGAGAGAGAGAGAGACCTTGCTTAATGCAAAAAGTTGAGAGTGCATGCCATTTTGATCTCGATTAAAATTGGGTCCAAGTCGTTCCATCAGAGCAACAAAACACCAAAAAGATTCCGATTCATCCTCCATAACGTACAATATGGGAGAAAGAAGATCACTCATACCCTGCATTTTCAGAGGACAAACAATTTGTATTGAAACAGGCAAATGTCATAAACAATCGATGTGGTGAACTGGGTATTTAAAAGCTTCATTAAATCTCAACTCTAGCTTGGATTGTTTAGCAAAAAAAAAAAAAAACAAAAAAGAAAATTTACCCAGAATTTTTAGGTACTTTCATTTTAATCTTACCCCCGCATAATTTTGTTTCAATTCTAAGTGTTACTTCACGTACAAAACCACATAACATCAGGGTTGATTGAATCTAGCTCCTATGAATAGACTGGGCCAGATTTTGGATATTGGTAACCGTATCTGTGACCCCTCCTCTCCCTCCCCTCCCTCCCTCCCTCCCTCTCTCTCTATGATTCAAATGTTTTCAATGCATCATATGGTTAATTTCCATCTATTCAAAGAAGACTGCTCCACCTCATTGCCACTACTGCTTGTTAGCCACAAAGGTCACACTGACTAAGCAATTATAATAGGCTAGAAGGACATTGAAGTTCTTTGTAAATTTCAAACTTTCTAAGTTTGGGTTGTAAAGGAAAACCCCCTGGAGGACAGGGCTTTTTTGGTAATGACGCAAAAAAGCACCCCACTTGTCAGGCAAGCATTATAAGGGAGGTTGAACAAAAAGACCATCCTTTTTGCACCCAAACTTACAACAGGACATTTTGATGACCGCTGCAAATTCAGCAGAGCAATTGGCAATATGAAAGAAAAATGACTGAAGCCCAGATGGTGGAATAGTAAAGTGTTCCAATCAAAATGAATGTTCAAACACCAGAAGCTTTAGCCTTCTGGAGCGAGGACACACAAAAGACTGCCATCACAACATAATTGCCAAATAAAGCTTTAAGACATTCAAGCACAGGCTGTTTCACCAGCCAGCATTAAGTGAGAACTATTACCTGACAATAACCAAGATCGAAATTGTAAAATGAGTAGGTCAATAAAATATCTCGAAGAAGATTCACATTTGGGTTGTCATCTCCTTCGTAGAATGAGAGTGACCTATCAGTCCTAACCTTCAATATGGAAGATGGATAAAAAGTCAAAAACACATCAAATTTCACAAGAAGCAGCAACTATACTGGAAAAATCACGCCAAACTTCACTTACCACATCCTTATCAATAAGACCTTTCCTCTCCCTGAACTTAGTGAACCTCTTTGCTTGTTCTGCAGATATACTCTGTCAAACAAAAAAGTAATCATTTTGCGTTTGCTTTCACATGATCTTACTTAGCATGCAACACTTGAGAAATGCACCTTTTATAATGCCCATGCAAAGGAAACAATTACCTACCAATTATTAAGCTTCACTATTTAAAGGTTTCATCATTTGCAATTCTCATTCAGTGAATACACCTTCTACTCTTGAAAAAGTACAGATGACGACTGAAAGTGTGTGGTCCTGATTCTCATCAAAGATAAAATTAACAGTGCTTTGATTCTTTGCTAAGTGAACAAATATGCATTAATCTCATTCCCCTACACAACAGGAGACATGCTGGCCCTGGCCTACAAACTAGAACAAAGGTTTGCAATTCCTAAATTTATTGGTTGATAGAAGCTCTTAACACACATGCTCATTGTTATTTGTTAAGCCATTATGCAATATAATTATTAAAAGAAGACAGTATAATAACTGCCTTTTTTCTACTTCTCACTGAATCCTTTAAAAGAGAAGAACATCAGAAACCAGTGTAGTCCAAATTAGACGATTTTCTGTTCAGCTCACCAACAGGATGAATCAACTCAATAGGTATGAAGAGCAAGAACTGTGTGATTCAAAATGAGAAGAGTGTGTTTGGTTTTCCTTTCTCTTTAATTCTTGCTTAATCAAAATCTTGTGGCTCACATATTTTGATTTTTTGTCATCCAAAACATCTAAAACTTTCATACTAAATACATGTTGCATAAATTGACATGTAACTTTTTCATAATCTTTTTGAAATTTAGACTACATTAAATATTGGCGAGAAAGTCTTTTTGCCTTTAATTATTGGCAAACAAATAAGCCCTAAATGAATTTGATTTAATTCACGATTAGATCACAAATCACTAAACTCAGTGCAATTCACTATAAGGTTATGCTCAAATGTGCTTTCTATGATTCATATAGAATCTGTCTAAAGAGACTAACCGAAATATAGATATGTTCCTATGTTAATAAGGATATTCAAATGGTCGAGCAACTACATCAAAAAGGCTAACAAATGTTTGATGTAGTAGCCCATTTAGATACATGGGATGTTTCTATAGCAATTATGGAGCCCAAATGAAGGTTTGATATCCTTTCTCTTTCATTTTCTTCTCTAAGTAATAGTTCAACAAATGAAGGCAACCCTAACTAGCAATTCTTGGTAACTTCCATCTTGTTATACCTAGATCATTTTTTATTCATTTGTGAAGAAAGAAGAATCTGTAATTTATCAAAGAACTAGGTGACAGTGTATTGTTGTCAAATGTTGTCCATAAAATGTTCTTACCATTAAGTAATTTCAAATGGGATTATTGAAGTAAATGTCATTAGATTACTTGTATTATCCTCTTTTATGTCACCCCACCCCATATCCTGAAGGCAGTGATGAAAGAGAACCAGCTCCTGCTGGAAAGAAATTACCACAGATAAAAACCTATTGTAAAGCCATGATATCAGTAGGATGGGGAGCAATAGTAACAGTAGGATGACACTCCAAGAAAACACAAACGAAACCCCAAAAAATGTTGGAACTTTTTAAAAGTTTACCATGGTATCAAAGACACAAGCATAGCCAAGCAGAAACATGCGCGGTGGGCACCAAAGAGCATTCAGCACCAGGAGGCATTTCATGCGAAGGGCATCAAAAAGCATGAAGATGCATACCTGCCATTGGTGTTTGATGGTTTCATACTCCGACTTTTTCATCGACCTAAAATATTCTCTCTCCGCATACGTCGAATCAAAGGTATGGTATCCCAACAAGAGTGCCCAAACCTGTAAACATCAATGTTACTATAACAACATCAACACATGAACAAGAAAAATGCTAGAAAGGACAAAACCAAAAAGCACTCCGCATGGACAACTAGGATACTAATAATCCATCCAAACTGACAAAATACACACCTCTCTCCTCAATCTGTGCTCTACTCCTCCGTAAAATATTCTCTTTTTCAGTGCTTTTGAATTAATCACCCGTCCTTCAGAATCCAAGAAAGTAGCCCACTGAAAACACAATAGAAGATAACAAGGCTAAGAGGCATGGCATTCATCTATCTCTAATACTAGAAAAGACAGGACAACAAGCACCATTTACATCATAGAATGAAACAAAATCATCACTGATGGATTCCTTTTAAATGATTGACAAAGAATTATACTAGAAAAGCAATGTTCATACCTCTTCTGACCCTAACGGCGACTGACGTGGTTTCCCCCATACCATTGATAATTTATCAAACTGCCAAAATGCAACACGAGAAGTTGTGCAGAAAATAATGAGTGAAGAGTAACTTAAGTCTTCAAGGTAGACAGGAAGTATGAGAAGACAAGTATATATAAATAAATAAACAAATAACAACAACAACAACAACTGCAAATGAGACAACTACATAAGTACATGTACTGATAAATAAGAAATGCATTACAGAAGTAAGGAAAGCAATTGAAGAGGTACAACCAATAGTTCAGCAGTAAACAATGTAAATAAGGTAATTACACGACATTTTTCAACAGGACCGAATGAAAGAAAAAAAAAAAGGCGAGAGTTCTCTAATGGCGAAGATGATCAAGACAGTCCTTTTTTTTTGCCCCCTCTACACACCAGTTAGGTAATTAAAAAGCTTTGTCAAATTATCAATAAAGTAGGAATCAACTTAAGATGATGCCCTCTTACCAAAAAAAAAAAAAAACTTAAGATGATGCCAATTAGTCACCTGAGACTCATTTAAGGATAGCACTAACTTGCAATCTGCTACTCTTGGGGACCATATACTTCATTAGTGAAAGGACAGACTATAATGAAGCACTCAGATTTCACTAAATCTCCAAAGAAATATAAAAAACACAGCAGTTCCACCCCAATTTGAAGTTTTATAGCATGCAATATTCATAAGTTGCAGAAAATTACCTCCAGAGGATCTGGCACAACAGGAACCTCCACAGGAGCTTTCTCTGGATCAGTGGATGGCTTGTAAGAGTAATCATGATAGTGCGCGCTATGGTCTCTCCTCTCATTTGCACCATACCCATTGTTTAGACTTTCACGAAGAAGTTGTGAAGTCGTTTCTCGAGCAAACCTTGTCACTAAAGAGAACTTCTCCAGCACTTGAATTGAAAGATCCCGAGCAGGATCATGAACCTTTGGTCTTGGCCTCCCATTGTACAAAGACAAACTTGCAACTTCACCACTAACACTGCCATCATCAATTGGCTGATTTTCAGCAGGATGTGGATCTGAAATAGACGTGGATGCAGATAGTCCATTTGCCACAACAGCCCTGGGCAGCTCCAAGGAAGATAAAGTTCTCTGGACAAGCCAACAAAGCCTCTTTCAAAAGTTGAGCGACAAAGAAGAATGACAGTTACTTAAGTTGCTGCTATTGCTCTAGCCATCGAAAAGATTCCATTAGTGAAAGTACTATTCCCTAATTGAAATTTATTGCATTATCCCTTCAATCATTGGAAGAGAGAGACCAAGAACAAAGAAAACACTAACAACGATCCCGCATCTCCAAACTCTCTGATCCAATCAGTAGGTTATCTGTTATCTATTATCTGTCATGAATAGCATCATCCTTGACCAGTCTCATGAACAGGTAACTTGTAAGGCACACATGGATGGCTAAATGCCTAAAAGTACTTTACAAAACAAAACCAAATACAAGCAGGAGAATGCGATGTTACACACACCTGAAGAGGATTCTGAAAATCGTTCACGAGAAATATGTTGGCATCGTCAGCTGACCTGAAATAGGATCACTTACTTAGAGAAACTAACAAGCAACGGGGAACAGCAGGGCTATATTTTGTGACGCAGGAGATATTCATCAGCAACTCCAAGTCTATCTTATTAGTATTAAAAGGTCAAATCACTAATTTCTCTCTATGTTGCCCACTAGGTTCCTAGATCTATAAAACAAAGGTGACATATTTCCAAGATCTGAAAAAAAATAAAAATAAAAATAAAAAAGATCTTAAATGCCAGCAAGCATCAAATGGGCCATCAAAGATTTTGATCTTTGTCCTTTCTTACACTTCTTTTGATTTTACTCCCATGTTTACTCCAAGTCTTAGGCTCCTAGGAGCGCAGCCATAATACCATAGGGAGAAAATACATGTCACTGAAAATTCATGAAATATAACAGCCTACTTTCTCTAATCCTAGACTTCCTTCTTAAAAGAGGCCACCTTCAAAAGGTTCTTACGATATGGGATTAGAATATTTCAATCAACATAAGAAAAGAAACCTAACAGAGATAGAGAGAAAGTCAGATTGCATGAACAGGTATTTGTTCAACAACCCAACTGGCTTCTTTCTCAAGAAAGAAAATGATATAACCAACGATTATCAATTGAGAAGTAAAATCTATGGATTAAGTCAAGATAATCTCCAAAACAATCAGAAATAAATGGAAAAGGATGATATTTATCTGCCAGACTTCAGTCTGAAACATCATTTGATGTTACAATCATCAAAACGATGTCAATCTTGTAGCACTAAGCACATTCTTTTACAGAATATGCAGAAAAACTTCATTAAACCTTCAAAATTTTCCTCTTGTAGTGTGTTTATAGTATTTCCATAATGACTGCAACATTTAAATTGAATTATACAACTGAATGTAGCAAATATGGCTCTAATCCACCATCATGAATCTCTCTCTCTCTCTCTATTTTCCTTTCAAATTTGTTCTTCCAAACAGAGATCCTTTTCCTTGGGAAATCTATTCTCTTGTTCTTTTTTTACTATTAAAAAAAAGGCATAAATCAGAATTTGGGTCCTAACACCTAACAGCACACATAGACTCCAAGCCCCTAACAGCATATCATATTTAATATCTATGTCAACAGCAGACCTCTCCAACAAATAGAAGTTATTAACACCATTAGTATCTTCCCCTAAATAATCAGACTCAAGAAGATGCACATACTCTATTGACTATTACATCAATTCTTCTTTTACAAGTATAACACATTGCCTCTCCTATATGTAACTTATACAGAGATTAAACAAGAATTATTTGAGCACTCAAGTTACCAACAAAAAGAAATCAAGAACTAATGTACCTCACAATAAAAACGTGTTGCCTTATTGTCGCAAGAAACTCCTTGACTCCTCCACTATAGAAGTAAAGAGGAGGATATGCAAGTCCTGCAGATTACTATCAATCACACAATGCATACCAAGTAGAGTCCGATTTTGCTGGACAAGTTCATTTGTTGGAAAGAAATAAAACATCATGAGGTGACCAACACGTTGTTGCGACCAATTTTTCTAAAACTGAATATTGCTTTACAGAGTTAACATTAAGATATTCATGTCAAAATTGAAGATCATCTTGAAGAAGCAGAAGTCTCTCCTCTCAAATCACACAACGGTATGCTTTCCTTTCAAGCTTAGTACGAGCATACATAATTTTAAGACAGCCAAAACCCTCAAAAGCTGTCTTATCGATTTGACATCCTCTCTGCATCATTCTCGGCTTAAAAGGAATGCTCAACAAGGACATACTATTTGGGACCAAACAACAACCTAAAAAGGATGAGTGAATCATTGAACAGCTTTCAACTTCAGATTTCTCATGATATATGATGACACCTATGGACAAGCAGAAAAATTGTTTGACAAATTGTGCTACTAAGTAAGCCACATATATACAATATCCACATTCTTTGCCAAAGACAATTTTAGTAGATTGGAGGATCATGGTTTCCTTGATATTTTCAACTTCACAATGAAATTTCACCAATTAAACAGACAGGAAAACCAGTTATTCACTTGCTTCCCCCTAAGGCAGAAATTACATCACACGAGATCAATCAGATACCAAAGCTCCCTAATGTCTTCAACAGAGTGTTTCCGGGCTTGGCAATTACACTAGCCAATCTGCGGAAAAGAAATTCAAGCAGAAACTGTATATTAGCACGGTTCTTTACCTGTGGACATAACGACTATGATGTATTGCCACCCAAGCGTCGGGGTGTGGCGACGGATGGACCTCACGTCGGAGAAAGAAACCCCCCTGATCGTGTAAAGATTCCTATCTGCACGCACAAACAATCGACAAGAAAACGGCCTCAGAAACTACATCCTCGCGCACAACAGGATGAACGAAGACCAAAAAAAGAAAGCTGCACAGTACCTTTCTCGGACAGTTTCGAGTGCTGACCTTTGTAGGGTATCCAGGTCTACAGCGCAGCACAACAAGACAACACGAGCGATTAACCGCCGCGAGACGCGACCATTTCCCGACGATCGACACAGGATCAAACAAAACAAACAAACGAACAACCGAGACCGATCGAACGAAGCTCACCAGCAGAAGGCACGCCCCTTGCTTGATCAGCATCAGCCTGCCGCCGATCCTCTCGGCGGCGAACTGCGAGGGGTGGATCGTCACGTTGTCCTTCACGTAGACCAGCTCCGCGCCCTCCGGCTCGGCGGAGGAGCTCGTCTTGGCGCTGTCGCTCCGCTGCATGCTCACGGATCCCTGCTTGGACCGAGGAATCGTCAGAGCGCCGGCAATCGTCGATCGCGGCACCGAATGCGGGCGATCGAGCAACGCCCGACGAAAACGGAAGAAAAACAAGAGAGAGAAAGAAAGGATCGATCCGGCGAGGAGGAGGAGGAGGAGGAGGGGATTGCCTGGAGCTGCGAGGCGGCGTAATCGGCGTCGTCGGAGAGATCGTGGAGCTCCGTCTCGTGCATCGCTTTAGGGTTTTTCCGGCGAGGGACTCTTGTAGAAGAGATCGATGACGATGGTGGGGGGAGATGAGGGGAGCGCGGTTGCTTAGCGAGGGAGAGAATAATGCTGACGCGGACCGGCAACGATGGTGTGAAGGAAGAGTAGTTTTTGTATTTTTGTTTTTTTTTCGATTTTTTTATATGTTTTATATATTTTTTCCATTTTTTTTCGATTTTTTTTTTTTTTTTTGGGTCGTAGTTGCGGCTCTTCGATTTCTAAAAGCCGCTGCCCTGGGGCCCACGCGCTAATGCAGGAATTAAAAGGGCGAGTTCGAGAAGGAATTTTTTGTGAAGGTTCTCTTCAATGATTCCTTTGGTGGCCGCCTTTTGGTGGGTTACCATTTCTCCTCCCCCATTTGATTAGTATTCTCATCATTGCTGTCCTCGTCATCTTTGTGAGGGAAGCTATCTTCCTACACAAGATGGACCACGCATGAAATAGTATCACGACTTTTGTAAAGCGTCACCTATTTTGGTGCTAAAACTTTTGAAAAGTAATTATTTAAGTGACTTCTACAACAACTCAATAAGATTACCTAAATGGGCGTTTTAAAAAAATTTCGACGTTAAATTGATCGTTCATAAAATTTTGGCTAGAGGTGGTAAAATGAGTCTAGAACCTGTAGTTTGACGCACACTTATATATATTGCCTTAAGTTTTAAAAATAAGTTTAAGATGGTCATAAATGGGTTACTTATCTATTAAGTTTAAGTGAGTCATGGATAGAATAGTTTTTTTTTTATTCTTTTAATTTTCTCATTTTTTTACTTTTCCACTTTTTCTAGGAAATTCTTGCCAACTGGTCGCCGTCAATGGTCACTATCAATTGCCACGAGTCATGGGGGTGACACTTGCCGATGCCAAAAGGTCAAGGAAATTGGTGACCTGATGATAAGGACATTGATGACCGAAACCCCTAGTGAACGATGGCCCATTAGTTGTCAATCTTCGACGTTTGCCACCAATAGTTGATCACCTTCGGATGCCATCGATCACCACCGGTTGTCGATCATTGCTGGTCACTACTAGTCATCTATCGTCACCATGGCCAGTCCTCGTTGATCATTGCTTGCTGGTCATTTGACATAGAAAAAGAAAATTAGAAATTACAAAAATTATCCATGGTGTTTTAGCAATATATATTTTTAAAAATTTATAAGAAACAAGTTTTGTTAAATTAGATTACATATGAGTCAATGCCCTTCAAAACCGATACACCTGCGACAAATTTATCTCAAACTAATTTTTTGATCTAAAAAAATCTCAAATTGGTACACTTTTGACAATTTTACTCCAAACTAGTATATTTATGACACATTTATTTTCTGTTAGTTTTTGTTAAATTTTAGTAATAAATGATACATATGTGACAAATTTATCTCAAACTAATTTTTTGACCTCCAAAAACCTCAAATCGGACACTTTTGACAAATTTATCACAAACTAGTATACTTATGACACATTTACCCTATGTTAGTTTTTGTTAAATTTTAATATTAAATTGCTAAGTTAAATGACATGTGACCATTGATTGATGTACCGATTTTGGATTTTATTCTCTATTTGTCACGATTATACAATTTTTGCAATTTTTTGTGGCATTAATCCTATTTAACGAAGGGAATATTTATCACAAATGTACCAATTTAGGATTTTTGGTGGTCAAATAAATTAGTTTGGGGTAAATTTATCACAAACAGTCACAAGTATACCATTTTGGGGTTTTTCATGGTAAAAAAATTAGTTTATGGTAAATTTGTCTCACATGTAACATTTTGAGGTTTTTCTAGGTATTAATCCATTATATATTGAATTTTTTTAGCAATATGAGTTGGGTCGATATGAGTCGCTAGAATTATATTGTATAAAAATTGATTAAAACGGGTTAGATGAGTTAATATGAATTTGATCATTTCAACCCAATTCACCAATTTGGTAGGTCAGTTTTGGCATTAAATTGATTGTTCATAAAATTTTAAGTTTTAAAATCTTAATATTAGAAACTTGACAAAACGAAGACACAAGCGAAAAGCAAAAATCACAAAGCAAATATTCGAATTGTGCCACTATTTTCCTTTTTTGTTAGACTCAAAAGAAAATTTAGGAAACAAATATTCTCTCCAAATAATTTCATTTAAAATCACAAATATCTATATATATTTTTTTTTCAAAAAGAAAAAAAGGAAGTAAAAATTTCTCGCATCTCCGAATGCCTTCTTTGTTTCTTCATTGACTTATGCTCTGTCTTGAGACTGAACAACGGAGCTTGGAGCCTTCGGAAATCCACTGCTTCTCTTTGTTTAACTGCGAGAATCATCGCTAGGGAATGTTTGCGAACGTAGTTGGGAAATCCGATGCATTTATATGACCAAAAAAGAAGAAGAAAAAGAAACGACCTTGTCCGTACATAGATGACGCACAATACAATATTAAAATGTTATGTGACAGAACTTGAAAGGCCATTAATTTAGTATCAAACATTTAAAAGCACCCGAATAAGTCACATCCGATTTTTCATTGTCGGAGTCGACTTACGTAATCACTATTCAAAAGTTATGCTACCTTTTTTCTGTCTCATCCACGCCATATCAAAGTCGCCCAAATCTAATCCTCCTCTCCTCTTTTTTTCTCTCTCTCCCAACCTTTGCACAAAAGCAAAACATGAAGCCTAGACATTTGCTGTACCCGAGCCGCCACAGCAGCCATCCTCGCCACTTTCTTGTTTCTTCAACGTTTGCTGCTACACTCGCCATCCCTGCTATCGCCGCCGCAGCCATGGCCAAGTTCGCTATCTTAGTCTTAGTCCTCGCAGCCCCCCGTCCCTCTTTCTAAATCATCTCTTCGGTTGAGCTCAACACCGCCGTTGAGTTAAGGCTCGGCTGGCGATTCCAAGCCATGGACGCTGGTGTCGAGCTAAATCCTTTGTTGTCGCTGTCGAGCCTAAGCCTTGAGTTTCCAGATCTAGCAATGGTGGCTTGTCCATGGCCGTGAGATCCGCTGGCGAGGCCAACATTCGGACGACCATGGACAAGCCACCGAGAAGGGACGACGGCTGCATCCGCAATACAAGGGAGATTAAAAAAAAAACACAAAAAACAAAAGAGAAAACAGCATAAGGGCAAGAACAGAGAAGTTAGATGTTGATTAGGTTTCGGGGATGTGGATTGGGTAGTGTAAGAACTGAAACCTTGTCTTTATAACTAAATATCCTCCTTGAATTACCTAGCCATTGAGTTCCTTCTTAAAACAATAGAATTTGCTTTCGTAGAGATGACTTTTTTTTTTTTTTTTATCCCATTACTCTTTCCTCAATGAGTCGTACGCTCCTACAATGATCTCGATGAAATTTCCCAATTTGGCAATTTCACATCGTCCCGATGTGTTAATCTTTAGAGTAAGCAATTCCAACAATTACCGAGTTTGGTATGCCTAAATCGCTCTTTTTCTTGCTGAGTCTAAGCATCTTTTCTTGGTAAGAGAATAGAGTTCACGAAAAAAAGTATCCGTGCAGATGAGCATGCTATTTTGGGCGCCAATTATACTTCTTCTAAATAAATCAGAAGATGTGATTCTTCTAACTTTTCCTCAGCGATGACTTAACTTCCTCCACCAACGCCGCGAGTGCCACCACCACGATCACTTCCTCTTGCTTTACCATCACCTCGACCCACCGTCCATACCTTCATCCGTCTTACCATCATCACCATTCCAAGTGCGGTGGCTGTTGACATAGCCACCCCAGCTTGTCCACCTTTGCCTTCCCCCACCCAGCACTCCCAACTTCTCCACAGCCACCTCCATCAACCACAATTAGCAGCACCACCCACAAGTGATGTAACAACACTAGGCCCACTGCCGCTGCCACTGCCGCCACGACGACCTTTCTTACCTCGATTACTGTGTATACTCAAGTTGTGATACATTTAATTTTCCTAGATTTAATTTTGTGATTAATCTCAAAAAAGAAAGGTACATGAGATATCTGCCAAATCTTCAATTAGGTGTCTAGTTCTTTTTTTCAATTGAATCCAAAAATTATTTTCTTTTTTTGGTCCTTCTGTTGAAAAAAAGATAATGGAAGTGCCAACTGGCCATTATGTTAAATTCTCCATTGACTCCTTGGGTGGCGGCTAAACATCTCTATAAGAATTCATAAAGACAAATAAATGTTTTAAAATCATTGAGTAAACAAGGAAATCTAAAAAAAGAAGGAAAGAAAATACTAGGAAAAAAGAGAGTCTGAGGGGGAGGCAGGAGGCTATAGCCGCCGCCTAACCGCCGGTAAGGGCCCGATATCCCCTCGCTGTCGAGCAATGCAGCCGCCACCTCCAATATTGCATCCCCCCATGAAACGAATGCAGAGATGAGAGCGAAAGAGGATTGGCGAGCCTGGCGACGGTCATGGCTCGACCGTCAGCAAAGAGTCCAGCTGCTGGCAGGGGTCTACCTCGGTGGTGGCTTGCATTGCCATCGCCTAGCCTTGGTCTCTTTCCCCCAGCCCAGCCCAGCCCAGCCCAGTCCACCCCTCTCTCTCTCCTCTCTCGAGAAATATCTGATAAGTCTGTCTTGTCAAGTAGGCCACGCGATCATGCGTCACTCCATTCATTGATTGCTATGTGTCCAACTGGAGCTTTTGAGATTTTGTCTCTTCATCTCTCTCCTTATTACTCTCTCTTCTCCCTGTATTCTTCCATTTTCCCTTTTCCTTTTGCAATCGAGGTTGGCTCGCCAATGCATTTCATTGAGGGTGCATTTGGTAATGATTTTGTTTCCGAAAGTAGATTCTGATCGAATGATTTTTTTTTTTCTTCACAAATGAAAGATTCTAAAGATTTTAAACTATTTGATAACCGCCTAAAATTTCGATTCGGAATGCGTTTGATACCGCGTCTTTCATTAATTATGTTCCAAATTAATTTAATTTTTAAATAATTTTTAATAATTTTTTCCTTTCTTTTCTTTTCTTTTTTTCTTTTTCTCCTATTCTTCTTTTTCTTCTTCAGGCTGGTCGCCAGAATAAAATTGCGTTTGGTCATTGGAGCGTTGCGGCCCTCGCCGAGGTTGGCCCTCGTCGCCCGAGCCTCGCCGGCACTGGGCGAGGCTCGCCCAGCCCGTCGAGACTCAGCCGGCCACGCCAGGGTTGGGCGAGGCTTGCCTGGCCACCGGTGGGGCTAGGCGAGCCTTGTTGGGGCTAGGCGAGGCCTGGCTGGCCACTGGTGGAGCTGTGCGTTGCGAGGCTTGCCCAGCCCTAGCGAGCTCGCCAGACCTCGCGTTGGTCGATGAGCTTGCCGGACCGATTGTTGGCGATCGGTGGTGGCGGACGGCAGATGGTAGCGATTGGCGGCGACGGGAGTGGACGGCAACCACGCTTGAAGAAGAAGAAAAGAGAAGAAAATAATTGGTTGTGATTCTTTTTTTTGATTCTCGAACAAGGATCACATTTTTTTTATTCTTGATTCCACTCTCAATCTGTTCCTGGCAACAAAAATTTTACCAAACGCAATTCTGTTTCCAAACTGATCCCGGGAACAAAAAAATCAAAATTTGGCCCTATTTGGATGGTTACCAAACAGGGCTGAGATTCTCACTGAAGTTCATCTTCTCAAGAAGATTGACAGCATAAACACGAAGCAAAGACAAGACGCAGGATTGTCTCCCGAGATTGAAGAGAACACGCCGTGTTTGCGCGCATTCGTAGATTTTCTTTTTTGGCTTTCTGTTTTTGACTTTTTTGGGTCGGAGGACAGTGACATCACGTTGCTAGATTCTCATAAACAATCGGGGAGAACAACAGGGGTTCGTTCATCTAATCATAGATGTAAACTCAACTACAATACAGACAACTCCAGGGGAAATCCGAAGGTTAGTCTCTCTAGCATGAGAGATCGTGGAAGGCGACTCAAAAGCACTTTTCCGTCTTCCTTGTTCTTTCTCAATCCAGCACTGATTAGAACCAAACATTCTAGTACAATAACCAAACTTACAATAGTACTAAAATCAATCAGAAGAGAGGCAACAGCTGACTCGTCACTTTGAGTTCTGCTTGCCGGTGTTCACGGGAGAATCTCTAATGTGTTTTGTCTGGACATAACTCTGCTGCTGAATCGGGTCCGGCTATTTTTTAAACCTTCCTTGTAGATAAGACTGTCGGTGGCAAGACAAGATTGCAAGGTCGTTGAGGTCTTGCAATGGAGTGAGCACCTCGACGACTTCATCCATCGTGGGGCGGGACTTGGGATCCCTGCTGAGGCAGTGGAAGGCTAATTGAGACAACTCCTGGACTCCTTTGATTGAGAAGTTCAGTTCGAGGTACGGATCAACCAGCTGCTCAAGCTTCCTCTCGTCTGCCAAATGGGATCGGGCCCACGCAACGAGGTTCTGTTCTATGCTGGGACGTTTCTTGTCCATTCATCTTCTACCTGTTAGGATCTCGAGAAGCACAACGCCAAAGCTATAGACGTTACTTTTCGACGTCAAATGACCTGTGGGAATGAGAACAGGACAAGGATCAGCTTAGGGCTTTGATAATGCAGGAAAACTCCGAATCTTCTCATTGCCGCCGATGCTTGTCTCATGAGAAAGTCAGTGTGACAACCTAGTTCAGACAAAAGATAATTTCTCTTGTGCAACTTTGATAGTGCGGGAAAATTTCAAATCTTTCCCTTGCCACCAATGTTTGTCTCATGAGAAAATCAGTGTGACAACTTAGTTCAGACAAAAGATAATTTCTCTTGTGCAACTTTGGTGAATGGGCTCATGACTAAAACTCGGTAATTCAACTGTTGAATAGACTAATATCTAAAATGGAACTCCCATTTTCTGGTGAATCAGGATGCTATCTGACACAAGCAAAGACAGTTCTTGTTCTTTTTTGAGCTACAAGCAACGACAGTTAAAGACAATTTTAGTCAAGACACTAAATGAGTTGTATATCTCTTGAAAATGATCATAAATGAAGCTTTTAGAACCAATTTAACAGACAAGATATCACAGGAGTACCTGGCATTACAGATTCTGGAGCAGCATAGCCATATGTCCCCAAACCTCCAGTAGAAACATGAGTTTTATCTCCCTGTGGCCCGGCTTTCGCCAAACCGAAATCCGAAAGCTTTGCATTGTACTCCTGCAGAGCGAAGTTTGCTATAGTTATTAGAGGGAATAGATATTGGCAATCCAGTATAGCGCTGGAGTATGTACCGAGTCAAGCAAAATATTTGAAGTCTTAAAATCTCTGTAAATGACCGGTTTCTGGTTCCCATGCAGGAAGGTCAATCCTTTTGCCGTGCCGAGGGCAATCTTTATCCTGTTGGACCATGAAAGTGGCACAGCTCCTTCAAGAACGGCGACATAACCAGTATATATTAGTGACAGTGACAGACATGGAGCCACTATGACAAAAAAACAAAAGATTTCGCAATCAATTGGAAGAACCGCAACTTGGCTCACGACAATGCTTTATACCATTTTGGCATACAATGCATAACCTAGCATTGCAACTGCTCAGAACATAATAGGATTACGATATGATGCCACAGCCATGCAAAGGAGGTAGTGAGCTGATCAGAAACATTATATTGAGTAGGAAAATCTTGCATACACTAGGCATGCAACCTAAATGGGTGCATAGGAAAACCCAATGTGGCAAATTAATGTCGAGTTTCTAAAGAGTAGGCAAACTTTTCATCTGTCAGAAGCATTCTGAATCAAGATTGCAATTTGATTGCCCATTCTGATGGGGCCACTACATTGAACTGTTGAAAAAGACAGAAATCAACACTTACTTCTGAAGAGATGATTTTCAAGGCTTCCCCCGGGCATAAACTCATAGACAAGCAACCTCTGATCATCTTTGATGCAGCAACCAATGAGCTTAACAAGATTGGGATGGCCAAGCTGTCCCAAAAATTTGACTTCGGCCTACATTAACAAATCTGTCGATTATGACTCTATTCTCAGCATTCTGGCGAGAAGCACACTTGAGACATCAATCATGGTAGCCAGAGTTCTAGAATGCGCTCACCATCCATTCTCTGTGGCCCTGGAGACCATCTGGCTTCAAGCGTTTGACTGCAACTGTAATTCCGAAACCAGGTTTTGCAGGCACTGTACCGTTCTCCTCAATCCAACCTTTGAAGACATTACCAAAATCTGCCTCCCCGAGTATACTATCTGGGCTGAAGTTCCCAGTCACAGATTTTAGCTCCTGAAAAGTGAACTGGAGAAGCTGGTGCTTGGGTTTATTATCCGTCGATGATGGCTCAGGCATATCAGAGGATAAGCGAACTTCGTTAGGAGGATGCATCTCGCAGTTGCTCACATTCAAGGGTTGTGCCTCGGCTGCTGCACTAGAATAAAAAAATTGCCTCCCGTCAATTTGCAATGTCCATTTTTGCCAAACATAAAATTTGAAATTTGTGCAAGATCAGCTGGGAAATCAAATGAACTTTGGAGCTTGAACTTGACTCGGACTAGCTCTCTGGTAGATGCTCATTAAAAATTTAAAATATATAGTCCAAGCTCAGTCAAGTGCAATGGAAGTCAGATTTCAAATGCCAGGCTAAAAATACTAGGCTTTAGGACATCGAATTCAATTTCCAAGTTTGACTTGAACCCTGTATGACTACTTTCCTGATGCAAAACCTTGAGTTATGCAGATAATCAGAGACAGTCTGCTAGATGAAAATAAAATTATCAGCAACCGGCGAAAAACATAATTTAAGCAAAAATTCAAGAGTGGCTTCAGCCAATACCATACAAATGGCTCAGATTCAATTTAAATCTGTAGAATTGATCTCTGTAAGGGATAATTACATCCCAAAATCAGCACACAATACGCTCCTACCAAACTTCAGTACCCAATAAAAATGACGCGTGGACCCTTGGAGTGCAATAACTTGACACAAAGGAATATTTAAGTGTCATAACTTACGAAAGTGACACTTAAGTACCAAAATTGGAGCAAAATAGATCACTTGAGTGCCAATCCGGCCAAAATCTAACCAAAACGCCGACGTGTTAATTTTCGGTGAAGCAAGTGTAAAACGGAATCGTTTTGATGCCGACTTGGTAAAAAATTAATATAAAAAATTAATTAAATTAAATTTAAAATTAAATTTATTTAAAACATTTATTAAAAAAATACAAATATTAAAAAAAAATTAAAAAAATTTAAATAAAAGGATGCGGCTAAGGGCTGCCCTCAGTCACCATTGCCTCCCCACCGCCGCCGGCAAGGGCCAGCGATGGAAGGGGGAGGATTGGTTGGGGTCGCTGGGCCCTAGCCAGAGGCCGGCAACCCCAGCTGATCGGTAGCGAGGGGGGAAGGAGGAGAAGGGGAGGTAGCTGGCGGCTAAGGAGGAGGAAGGAGGGGGAGGAAAAAAAAGGCTGGGGGGGAAAGAGGAGGAGGGAGGCCGACGGCGGGTTGGGGTCACCAAACCTTGGGCGAGGGTTAGCGGCCCCTGCCGATCGGCGGTGAGGGCTTGCATACCCTTGCCCCAAATTTGGGCAAGGGTCGTCGGCCCCTGCCTAGCCGGCCCAAGGGCCGTCGCCTGCTGGGGGGACGCCCTAGCGAGTGGTGGCTCCCCAGCAAGCTGGGAGAGGGCTAGCAACCCTTGCCGAATCTAGGTGAGGGCCGCGACCCTTGCCCAAATCTGGGGCGAGGGCATGCATGCCCTCATTGCCGATCGGCTGGGGCCGCCGCCCCGGGCTAGGGCTCAGCGGCCCCGACCAACCCTCCCCCACCTTTCGGCGATGGCAAGGAGGCGGCAACGGCGAGGGCTCAGCTCTCACGCTCCGACCGCCTTCTTCCTTCTCCTCCACTTTTTTTTTTAATAATTATTTTAAATATATATAAGTTATATTATTATTTTATTTTAAATTAAATTTAATTGATTTTTATATTATATTAAAATTCAAATTATGCCAAAACGACGTCATTTTAGCCGATTTAAGGGCTCTATTTTGGCAAACTATAGAAATGACGTTGTTTTGGGTGAATTAGAGCTGAGTCAGCTCTCCGGCGAGCCACCTCGGCGAGAAATATTAAATATTTAATTGTCACGTATGATTTATAGCTGGGTTCGCCGGTGGTGACACTCAGGTGTCCCACTTTTCTTAAAATGTAGTACTTAAGTATCACTTTCGTAATTTATGGCACTGAAGTGTCCTTTTGTGCCAAATTATGGTACTTGAAGAGATCTTTTGCTAAAAAACTCGTATCGAATGGCTAACAAGGGACAAGACAAAATTGCTATGCACAAGAGTTTAAGATAAAAAAACGATCCCATTCCTCATGTTTTTCAGAGGCCCTTGAATTGATCTTTCTTTATTTTTGAGTTTCTTGGCATGTGCACATAAATCTTATTAATCTTTTGGCAAAAAAGAGAAACTTTCAATCTCAACTGCTGAATAATGCTAGGTAACTATGAGATTTAAATGATTGAATCTTCTAGAGTACTGGAAGAGTATTTATTAACCACATCAAATAAGAGAGTTTTTTCAATATCCTAATTTGACATAATATGAAAGAGATTGTGGAGATCTTTTTTACCCAGAATAGATTTCTCTACAAAAATAATTCCAAAATAGATTTCTCCCAAAATAGTGTCTTAGACTAAACTTCTCCATTCCACAGCATACTTTAACATTGCCTAGGCATCATGACTTCAAGTCACTTTTACATCTCTCTTCAAATTTATATTAAAATTTTGCATAACCTTATATCTTTTTGTTATTAACCTATCATAAATAATTAACCCGAAGAAAGAGTTGCACACATTCAGCAAAGTTTCAAGTTGTTAATTTGTTACTTCACAAATTTGATATGTTCTCAAGTTTGAATTCAAATATGGATAACAAGTATTTTAAAATACAGTTTAGAAATGTGGAGTTATATCAAGTTTGAATAAATTTATTTTATTGCAACTTAGACTAGAATTTGAAAATCAATAGCTAATACTACATGTTATTGTCAAAATAAAAATTAATGTACATTTAGGTATAACATTATTTTCATTAGGCAAAATTGCTCTAAAAATATCAATTCACTTAATTGAAAGATTACATTAAAATAAAAAAAAAAAATTAAATACATAACTTATTTTGTGTGTAAATTATCAATGGTTTACGTAGCTTTATTATCAGTCCAATAAAAAATAGAGGCATGTAAAAATATTTAAATTAATTAGCTTATAGAAGTTAAATGAAAAATTCATCTATATTGATAAAGTAAACTAAAAAAATCAATCAATCTATACACTTATCCACTTAATACCAAAATAAATTTATATAAAATAAAGCGTTCCCTAATATAAGATATGATGGTGTTAACAAAGAAAAAAATGACTAACATTGTTTTTTCTTGTCCCCTACGTCTTGGACTTACAAATTTTTTTAGGGAGGGATTTATACATCAAAAACGTCCACCAATTATTAAGAGAACCATTAGGGAAAAGAAATCACTCCTCTATGTGAAAAAAATTGCATTTCATATTCTTCCCTAAAAATTTGTTTTCATTTTATCTTGAATATTTAATATTAACTATGTGCATATGCTTGTTTATTTCTTCCACAATGAAACACATAGCCAATAATCCGTCGTCCTCTTGAACTGCAATGTTGACCATATTAGCACGTCTTTTTTTTCCCCATATGTAATTTGAGGTAGGTAGAACATTAAACATGTTAACAAAATAGATTCTACTCACGTAAACAAAGATAAACAATTGGTTACGATGTAATATTATATACAATATAATTGGTCAAAGTCATAATATTGTAATAGAGTTGGTTCATAATATCCAACAACTGATGACAAAAACCTATGATGGAATAAGTGATAATCTTGACTAAAAAGCTAAGGAAAAAAAGAAGAAAAATGTCAAAATGAAAAAGGGAATTCGATAAAAACTGAAATAAAAAGGAAAAAAAGTATCACTGTAATTATTCAATTGGGGAGAACCCCTTGGCCGAGAATTTCTTAATTTGAACACTAGAAGAATAAAATTATGTTAAATAATAAAAAAATTAATTTCCTAGATATATATATATATATATTTTTTTTGCCAGATGGTGATAGAACACCTCATAGCTTTTCTTTTTTTTTCCCCGGCAGATGATCAACAGCTTATGAGTGCCGAGAATTGGGAGAAATTGTAATCTCTAGTAGCCTCATATTCCAAGGAATGAGGAAAGTTGAAGGAAATAATGTAAACCTAATATGTAAGTAAAAAGTCTAAGTAATGTAACCTTTCAAGAATCACTTGTATTTTCAACACAAATGAGATATTAAGGGAGTAGAGATATATCCATTGGAATGTTAGCCGCCATGCCTAAATTTCTCCATATCTTCCTTTTTGAAATCCTGCCAGGAGAAAAGAAATAAGCTACAATCTTTCAATGGTTCATACAACATATGCATGACTTTGCAAGAACATGGTGAACACACATTATGTAAAACAAGGACCCCATATGTTAGGAATTCGCACGTCGATTCCAGAAAAATAACGCTCACAAATAATTCACCCAAACAGTAAATAAAAGAAAAATTGAAAGAATACACTAGAAAATTTATTATCGAAGTTCACCCAAACTTAGGTTACATCTCTACACAAAGGCACTATAGAAATCCACTAGATTTTAAAAAAAAATTTGGAATACAGCGACAATCTTCTCTCAAGATTAGAGCATGAAGAGATCAAAAACACTCATAAAGAAAAACTCCTTTTTCTTCTCTTTTTTTCTTTTCTCTCTATTTTCTATCTCGTCCCCTTGGCGGCTCACATCTAACATCGCTAGTATTAAGCGTAGATTTTAAATTGAAAGCAAAATTCATAGAAAAGACAAAAGAAGCCCCTAAAAGATTTGGCTTTATTTGCCAACAATCTCCCACTTGAAGACAAATACACTTAGGGCCCATTTGGTTCGGCTTTAGGCAAATGCCCTTAGAAGAATGCAAATACCTTTGAGGCAAAGGGGTTTTCCAAAATGCTAGATTGTTTGGTAAACTATAATTGAAAAGTGTTTTAGGAAAATGCAAAACTGTTTGGTAAACATATATTTAAAAAGCCATTTAGTGTAACCAAATTAAGTTTTTTAGTTTTAGTATTTTTAAAATTGTAAAAAAGAAACAATGATTATATAACATATTAGGTTTGTTTTCAACTTTGAATATTTTTTTAATTATTGTAGTATTAATCATTTTCGTTAATTAATTATCATTCTAGTGTATTGATAAAAAGTTGGGCTATTGATTGTCAAAAGATAAAAATGACAAAAAAAAAGGTGAACTCAACATTTGCAAAGAGTTTTTATTATTTTTTAAAATATAAAAATAAAATCCAATGAAACTCCATTGCCAATCAACGGTGGTTGGGGTGTGGGGAAGATGATCGGTTTTAAAAAAAAAGAAAAAGGAGTCAACGGATGAATAATAGAGGTGGACTTGCATTTCGAAATCGAAAGCCCAAAGTAGGTCCCGCTTTCAGCATTTCAAGGGCCAGCATTTGGCCAATAACACATCTAAATGCTGAACCAAACACCTAAATTTTTTCCTAATGGGCTTTTGGGGCTGAAAGCCCCTTGGAAATGCTGAACCAAACAGGGCCTTAATGCACTAAGCAACTTTGTATCCATCTACTTCAAAAACTAATAACTGAAATTTGTGTCTCTATGATACTTCTTATCAATTAACATAGAGTAAAACTAATGATAGTAATATAGAAAATATGTTTTTGTCTCTCCACTACCTTGGTAAACATGTCGGATTCTTTGAGCCGTCAATCTTTTGTAGCTTTAACTCATTATCTTTTAATGTTGACCTGATGAAATGATAATGCTTCTTGATATGTCTAGTCTTTAAGTGAAAAGTTACATTTTTTTCTAAGTGTACTATGCTTTGACTATCACTCCACAGTTTACTGATTGACTGCTTTCAATGTAGCTCATCTATGTAATCTTGTAATCACATAATTTCCTTAGAGGCTTTTGTCATCGCCATCTACTCCGTTTTTGTTGTCGATAGAACAATTAGTTTTTGTTGTTGAGACACCCAACTCACCGTCGTACCTAGAGTTGAAAAGACATTCAATGATACTCTCACCACTATCTCATTCACCTAGTAATCCGCATCTACATAACCCTATAATTCTAAAGATGTACCAGCATAACAAAGAGAGTAATTCACTGCATTCCAATACTCTCTACTTACATTATGCAAATATCAACTCACAACTCCCACTCCTTGTGCAATGTTTGGTCTCATATTTACCATGGTATACATCAAACTTTTCACTGTTGATGCATATGGGACTACTACCATATCATATTGTAAAGCCTAAGTACTTGGACACATATTCTTAGAAAGCTTGAAGTGACTCGCTAGAGGAATTGCAACTAGTTTTACCCCATCTATATTAAATTTTTTTAACACCTTGTTCACATAGTCCTTCTATGACAATCATAATTTTTAATTTTTCCTATCCCTGATGATTTTTGTGCCTAAGATATCTTTGGCTCTCCCAAGTTTTTCATAGCAAGCTACAATGCTATTATCTTCTTCACTTTTGCGATTCTCTTCATCTTGGAGCTAGCTACCAGCATGTCATTCACATATAAAAGAGATATATAATATCACTATTGTCATACTTGGGAAAATAAACACAATAATCAACCTTATAATGTGCAAATCCGCTTTCTTCTGTGAAACCATCAAACTTTAAGTATCATTGTCGTAGAGTTTATTTTGAGCCATACAAGCTTTTTTTTCAAGCGACATACCATGTGCTCTTTACCTTTGACTTCAAAATTTTTAGTTTGTGCCATGTACAATTCTTTATTTAGAGCACCTTATAAAAACATTATTTTCTCGTCTAACTACTCGAAATAAAGGTCCTTCGCTGTAACTATACTCAGTAGAACTCTGATTGATGTTATTTTCACTACTGGTGAAAATTTTTTGGAGTAGTTAATCCCTTCTTTTTAAGAAAAGCCCTTGACCACAAGTCTCATCTTATTTCTGATACTACCATCCATTTCATTCTTAATCATGTACTCTCACTTGTTTAACAAAGTTTTTTTACCTATGGAGAACTTGGTCAACTATCAAGTTTTATTCTGAAGTAACGAGCCCATCTCATCTTTCATAGCACACTCTCACTGCATGTGAAATGTATCTTTCTTTGCCTCATAATAGTTATCCCGAATCATTATAAAAGACGTGGCTAAGATTCCCTTTGGCTTTCTCACACGTGTAAACCTCCTTAAGACGTGTATATCAAGGTTGTTATTTTGCTTCAAATCACTACGTTTCTCTTGAACTGCCTCTTTAATGATAATAGGCTAATCTTGAACATATCCTAGAAGTGCACCCTGATTTGTTAGAATCATTTTCATTGGCATTGTGTTCAACTCAACCTATTTTGGTTCTATTGCATTCTCATACTTTGTCTAATGATCCTTGTACATATTTTCTTCATAAAGACACACTTCTAGGACTTATCATCAAGCTTCTTCCTATCCTCCCTATCAATCAAAGCATATGCAATACAACAAAAAACTTTGGATATGAATAATTAACCTTTTTACATGACCATCACTCTTGTAGTATTTCTCCATTCAACACATTAAATGGACTCATGCTAATTAGATAAACAGATGCATCAACTGTAATAACCCATAAGTGTAGCCGAAGACGGACGTGTAGTCTCATACATCTTGCACGTTCTAGAGTAGTCTTATTCATCCTCTCAGCTACATTATTTTCTTCAGGAGGTCTAGGAACAACCTTCAACCCATACATGCCTTCCCGGCTCAAGTATTCTACAAATTCCTTACTAGTCTATTCATTATCATTATAAGACTTCAAAGCTTTAATATGATAATCAGTTTCTTTTTGTACCATTGTCTTCCACATTTTGAACATCCCAAATGCTTTTGATTTTTCTCTGAGAGCATAGACCCAAGTCCTCCTTATACCATAAGAGAGTTTCTGAGCCGGTCCGCACACAACATAATGAACTAACTCTAGCTTTCGGCCTTTATTTTGTTGCTAGTTCAATTAAAAGCTGACTGCCTTCTATTTTCCATAAATGCAACTCTAAAAAAAAATCCAACTCAACTTTCTACAAACCTAGAAGTAACTTCTTTAAATGTAATTGCTTTACACCATTTTCACCAAAATGTTGCAAATGATAATGCCATGAGTAGACAAACCGCCCATAGCCATTACAGTTGCAACCATGTCACTAATATTGTCTCATTGGAGAAGGTAAAGTGTGCCCATATGCTTTCCCTATAAGGTTATCTTCCAATCTCTACATACAAAGAATGTTACTAAACCTTCTTGATTAAGTTTACTGGTTAAGATAAGATTTTTCTTTAATTATGGAATATGTGTGGTTTCAAGCAAAACTAGATGTTGTTCACGTGAGATGTTCACACTCACAGTTCATTTTCCAACAATTGGACACATGTGGTCGTTTTCCACAATCACTTGCTTGAAATCTCCATTAGCATATTCAACAAATATGTCTCTTTGCAAGGTGCAATGAAATAAGCACCAAAATCAATAAATCACTTGTCTATTGTCAAGTCAAACCCTATAGACAAATACTCTCTAGTAAAGGTTCATTGCTAACAAAATTAGCTCATTGATTCTTATCTTGTTGCTTTTTTTTTTTTGTAGGCTTTACATTGAACCTCCAGTGTCTGGTCTGGTGACAGAATCAACACTCATATTTTGCAATCCATCTCCTTCCCCTTGCTCGTGACTTGCCGTGCTTGTAAATTTTCCTTTGCTTTTATTTCTCCTATGGTTCTCTACTACTGGTGCTATCAAAAATGTAAATGCTAAAAAATTATCTCCACCTAAAACTTTCCTACACATCTCTTCATCCATAATGCTGCTAATAGCATCATTTAAAGTAAAATCATCCTTCATGGTGCTCGAAATTTCTTGCACTACGGTGTTGTAGCTTTCCGAAATTGAGCATAAAAATAATAAAGCTTGGAGCTTCATATCTAGATTTATGCTTGCGGATTCCAACTAATCAGCAACCTCTGTGAAACTATTTGTGAAAGCTAGTACGAGCACCTAGAGGGATGGTAAATAAGTGTAAAAACAAATTTCCGAGATAAGTGTTCAACTTTAATCAATAATAGATGATGAAAAGGAAGTTAGGCTCTTGCAGATAAAATGAATTACGATCAAAGTAAAAGAGTGTAGAGAAGTGAATAAGAACACAAAGATTATAGTGGTTCGGCTTAATTCAAGCCTACGTCCATTCTTCTGCACTGACAGCCCACTGGCTGGATTTCACTATGAATCAAAAGAGTTGCAGTAAAGCTCTTCCTTGATTCCACAGTGTAGAGACTCTGCTACACTTTCTCAAGGTCTCACAAAAATATAAACTCTCTTTTGAGTACAAGATTTCGTCAACAAATTAATTGACTAAGAACAAGGAGCTTCAGACTTTGGAATTCTTCTATCACGCACACACTCGAACAACTTGAACGCCTTATTTATATACTCCTTCATGCCATCACACCCGTTGGCACTTACCAAATGAATTCTTCCAATCTACTCGTTGGACAGATTTAATTAAGAAGATTTCGAGCTATTTAAGGAATATGACGATAGCCCATCAATCCTGCTCGCCCATACAATCAGGATCTAGGTTTCCATAAGTAGAACCTTCCAAGTAAACTTTACCAATCAACGGATTTAAAATCCTTGAATCAATTTTAATTTGAATAATGGATTCCGTCATGCTGTATCCAGCTAAGAGATCTTCTTCAGTCGATAGAATCAAATCCTTAACGAAACATTCAGTTCTGGACAAGTCTTCTTCGACGGTTTAGAAACTGTCAATGAAGATAGACTTTAGGTCTTGAGTCTGGCAGTCCGGAGGTCTTCAAACTTTGATGGAAGAGTTTGCAAGTCTTTAGACTAGACTGATGGAAACGTTTTGTCAACTTCAAAATACTTAAGGAAGTTTTCTCCAACAATCTCCCCCTTTTTTATGGTGACAAAACTTTTTTTGCAGATTTTGATAATTTTGACCTGTAAAACAATACTCAAGCAAATATGGATATCTCACAAAAGATAATTGACTTAGTTAAGATAACATTAAAATCTGCATTCACAGAAAGTAGGTTAGTTCTGCAAATGAGCAACTATCTTTGCCATGAAATACCAGTAGTGCTTAAGATAAACAAACGTTTAAACAGTCAAATCCAAATCTAGTCCAAATCCAAACAGCCAAACACAAAAGTAAAGTCAATCAAACACAAAGGTTAAGAATTCAAGAGTTTAAATCTCAAATCTGCACACATCTCTCCCCCTTTTTGTCAACATTAAAAAGGTAGAGATGAAAAGATAATGGAATTATGATTGCTTGGAAACACGAACAAGCTAGAAATCTCCCATTGACTGAACAATCCCTTCTAGTTTTTTCAAATCCTCCTTCAGTTGAGTCACTTCTTCAACCTTAGCATTTGCTTGAACTTGAAGAGTAAGGGCATGGAGTTGATCATGCAAAGAAACTGAAGAGGTTTAACCTGCATTTTGCAAGTTTTATACTTCGCATCCAAGAGCATAAATTTGGCCTCGCATCTCCAAAAGAACATCAAGCACTCTGCAAAAGTCTGCTAAATTATCACTGGCTTCTGCTTGATCAGATGGTGTATTGGCAGATGATGGCAAATCAACATGATCACGCAGATTGGGCGATGAAACATTATGTTCCTCCTTAGGAAATTGAGAGCCATAGATGTCATCTGGATCTGCTGGAGAATGACTTACTTCTTCACTGGTGGCAGCAAATGAGGACGTACCTCTTTTCTCAGGATCTCCCCCTGTTTCAATGCCTTCAAGTGGAGAAAAATATTCCCCATGCTCTGCTTTTGCTTGTTCTCCTTTGCCCTCTTCTTCTTCTTCCTCAATGCTTTCCTCCTATGCTTCTTTCTCCAATTCTTCTCTCTCTCTCTCCAGTCCTTTGTTTTATCTCATCCTTGTCTTGTTCTTGTCTTTCCTCTATCTCTGGAACAGAATGACTCAAGTTCTTCAATGCAAGCGTAGAAATAGTGATATCATCCTCATCCTCTTCATCTTTCAAGATGAGTGCTTTTCTTTTCGTCGATGGAGCAACCATGGGCTCTTTCCCTTTTTGCTTTGTAGTCGAAGAGACTGGATGAGTCTTGACAAGGGTTTTCACCTTGAATTTCTCCAAAGCCTTGTTAAGTTCCTTCAGACGCATTTTAGAGACCATCTTCAATCTCACCACCATTTGATCGCATGTTTGAACACAGACAATACGAGGAGGCTTAATGTTCAAATGTCTGAATAACTTGGTCACAAGTGCTAAATAACTTGCTCATTTGATCACTCTGTACATATGGAACATAATGGTGTGTGGAAGAGAGAACTTCTTGCCAGCGTTAATGGCATACATCAGCTTTGCCTCCGAGTTTGAAACATCAGTCTTCGAAGTTGATTTTGGTCTGAGGCAGTTAATTACTATCTTGTGAAGCAAAATATTGGATGCATTCATCCTCGAATAGGAAATCTTTCCTTCCATTGTTCTATCCTGAACAAGCTTTATCGTTGCTCGACCAATAGACACATTGTTTGGTTGATATCTCCCTCTTTCAACTCCAATCACATCAGCCAATATATTCATGTCAACCACATAGTCCTGATCTCGAACACTGAAATAGAATCTATTCGCATCCAATAAATTGAGATTCGAATACAAGTAAGTAGTAAGTTCAGTATAAGCATCTGTCGTTTCAAAACGAAACCGTTCGAGTTGAAGAAGATTGAATTTCTCTCGCAGATTAATTCAGAGAATCAAGAAAATCAAAGTCCATACTCCTAGGGTTAATCACACCATGCTTTAGCAACTTAGAGTACAGTTGTGTGTGTTCCTCTAAGCGAAACAAATCTATTCTTTTGCTTCGGATTTTTGCCGCAACACCCATTCTAGGTTTAAACTGACTGTACATCCTATCATCATCATTCCCATTAGGTTGACTGAGCCCTCCAACACGTGGATCGCTTGGGATATTTGCCAATGCTTCTTCCGCCGACCCAACAGGGGCAATTCCCAATCGTTCCATTGTACGTAAAAAGAAAGTTTAATTTCTATACCCTTTGTCTTTCAGAAATTCATCAATATAGTTCAACAGAGTACCACTCATCTTCAAAGTACGATAAAGCTTATAGGTAAAAGCAGGCTTATGAGTTCTTACAGGTTCTGCATCTTTGATGATTTCTTCCCCTTCTTGATGTGCAACATTCGGAGGTCTAGATGGAGAAGATGAACGCTGCTGAGAATGTTGTGGGCTCTGCTACTGTCTAGGAGATTCTTCTTCCTCGGTGAGATCAAAGTACGTAGGTCCCTCACGCATTTGCTGTGGTCCCCTGTTTGCGATCCTCGAAGACTTTCTTTGAGACGACATCTTTCACAGTCTTTGAAAGATTCCAAGCTTGTTTCCCAAGAAAGATGAAAACTTTTTCAAGGATTAAACAAGAGAAGAAGACGGAAGTGGAAGATCTGTGCTCTCTTAGGGTTTTTGTGAGTAAAACGAAGAAGAACCAACAGTATATAAGGCAGTCGAAGCGAGGCATACGGAACGTCGTAAAAAGGAAATGTAAAAATGCCTTTTAAAAATAACTGCCTTTTCAAAAAATTAGATAACTGTCATTTCAAAAATAACTTACTTTTCGAAAAGGAAAGATTGCAATAATCACGGAAATTGAAAATAACACCAATCAATTTCGGATGGATAATCGTACCTTTTCGAGATTTGATCCGAGAGATAATTCTCTAAAATAAAAGTAACTTACAGTCGTAAATCATGATTGTCTGAGTCTGAGTGTTTTTAGACTTTCAGTCCTGAGTCTGAACTTCCTCGGACTTTAAGATGTTGAGTCTAGAACGAATAACTTCAAATTGATTTTTTTCCAAAGGCTTTATAGATATATTCGCCAATTGATTCTTTGAATCAATAAACTGAATCGAAACTTCTCCATTTTTGACATGATCTTTAATGAAATGATGTCGAATCTCTATATGTTTTGCTCTTGAGTGAAGAATCGGATTCTTGGTGAGATTGATTGCGTTGGTATTGTCATATTTGATCTCAATGCATGAATCTCTAATTCAAAAGTCTCTTAGCTGTTGTTTTATCCACATAATTTGTGAACAACAACTTCCAAAAGCTACATATTCTGCTTCTGCCGTAGAAAGAGCTACGGTATTTTGCTTCCTTGAAAACCAAGACACTGTCCTGTTTCCAAATAGTTGACAAGTGCCCGAGGTGCTCTTTCTATCAACTCTGCATCCAGCTAAGTCTGCGTCTGAGTATCCAAGAAGAGTGAAATCTTCCTCTTTAGGATACCAGAGACCAAAATTTAAAGTTGAGGCAATGTATTTGATAACACGCTTTGCAGCACTTAGATGAGATTCTTTAGGATCTAATTAAAATCTGGCACAAATACAAACACTAAACAAAATGTCAGGTCTAGAAGCAGTTAGATAAAGAAGTGAACCAATGATACTCCTATATAGCTTCTGGTCAACTTTCTTTCATTTTTCATCTTTGTCTAGTTTCAAAGAACTTGACATTGGTATATCAGTCTTTTTGCAATTCTCCAGTCCAAACTTTTTGACAAGTTCTTTAGCATATTTTTTTTTGATGAATAAATGTTCCCTCTTTCAGTTGTTTCACTTGAAGCCCGAGAAGGAAGGTTAGTTCACCCATCATGCTCATTTCAAATTCATCCTACATAGACTTAGAGAATTTCTTGCACAGATTTTCATTAGAAGCTCCAAAAATAATATCATCAATATAAATTTGAACAAGTAGAAAACTTTTGCTTTCTCTTTTGATAAACAATGTAGTATCTACTTTACCTTTGACAAAGTCATATTGAATTAAAAACTTACTTAGTCTATTGTACCAAGCTCGAGGTGCTTGCTTTAAATCATATAGAGCATTTTTCAGTCTGAATACAAAGTCTGGTTTTCTTGGGTCTTCAAAAACCGGGTGGTTGTTCCACATAGACTTCCTCTTGGATAAATCTATTTAGGAAAGCACTTTTGACGTCCATTTGGAATAACCTGAAATTCTTATGACAAGTAAAAGTAAGTAATAATCTAATTGCTTCTAACCTTTCTACTGGCACGTAAGTCTCATCATAGTCTATCCATTTTTCTTGCGTATATCCCTTGGCTATGAGTCTTGCTTTGTTTCTTATGACTTTTCCTTTCTCGTTCATCTTATTTCTAAAAACCCATTTAGCTTCAATGATGGATTTTCCCTTTGGTTTAGGAGTCAATTCCCAGACATCATTGATATTGAATTGCTTGAGTTCTTCTTGCATAGCTTCAATTCAGCTTTCATCAGATAAAGCTTCTTCTATGGTTTTGGGTTCTATTTCAGAAATAAGAACCACAGCACTAGACTCTTCACACCTTTTGGATCTTGTGCGAATTCCTTCATTAATATCACCAATAATGAGATATTTTGGATGATTGAACTTATGCTTCAAGTTGCTGGTTGATTTGTCAAACTGTTGATCTTTTTCCTCATTTGAATCTTCATTGATCATTTGTTGCTTGTCTTCTAAATTTTGAGCTGCTTCTGGAAATATAGACTTTGTAGAGTCTAGAGCAGGTTCAGATTCTTCAAGATGAGTGTGAATCGATTGATTTTGCATAAAGTCCTGAAATTTGACATTCATCGATTCCTCCACAGATTAAGTCTTTTTTATTGTAAACTCTGTAAGCTTTGCTTGTAATAGAATATCCAAGGAAAATACATTTATCTTATTTTTCTTCAAACTTACCAACTCGATCATTTGCATTTTTTCAATATAAAGCATTTACATCTAAACACATGAAAATAAAAAACAATTGATTTTTTTCCTTTGAATAACTTATAGGGAGTTTTTTCCAGAATATGCCTTAGAAAGACTCTATTAATAATATAACACGCTATAGAAACTGCTTCAGCCTAGAAACGAGAAGAGATGTTACTTTCAATTAAAAGAGTTCTAACCATTTCCTGAAACGACTTATTCTTTCTTTCCACGACTCCATTTTGCTCTGGAGTATATGGTGAAAAGAACACATGCTGAAAACCAGATTCATCACAAAATTTTGTAAAGTCTTGGTTTTCAAATTCACCTCTATGATCTGTCCGTATACTTGAAATAACATATCATTTCTCATTTTTGACCCTTTTAGCAAACTTTATAAAATAGGAAAATGTTTTAGACTTACTTGTCAGGAAATATACCCAAGTGAATCGAGAGTAGTCATCCACAATTATTAGGCAGTATTTCTTACCTCCAATACTCTGAGTTCTCGTTGATCCAAAGAGATCCATGTGCAGGAGTTGCAGTACACGATTAGTGGATACTTGATTTATTGGTTTGAATGAGTTTCTTACCTGTTTTCCCAACACACATGGTGTGCATAGATCAGACTTTTGATATGTCAGATTGGGTAGTCCACTAACAAGCTTCTTTGCTGAGATTTTGGCTATTTGCTTCATGTTGATGTGCCCAAGTTTTCTATACCATAAGTTTGCTTCCTCTTGAATTGAGATTAGACATTGGGTTTTATCTGGTTTTATATTCAAGAGGTAGATATTCCCATGTCTTCGCCCCATGAAAGACTGAGAGGAATCTTTACTGGTTCCTAAACATATTCCTTTTTGAAAGTTGATTTTGAAACCAGTGTCACACAGTTGACTGATGCTCAGCAAGTTGTAGTTGAGTCCTTCTACTAAGGAACCATTACTGATCATGAGATTTCCAGTCTTTACAGTTCCATATCCCACAATTCTTCCTTTGCTATTTCCTCCAAAAGAAACTTTTCCACCATTAACTTGTACAAGCTTTATGAAACAATTTGAATCTCCTGTCATATGTCTTGAGCATCTACTATCCAGGTATCATTTAACCTTTTTTTTTCTTGATAGTGACCTGCATTTAGAAAAGAGACTAAGCTTTCTTTGGTACCCATATTTTTTTGGGTCCATTGGTGTTAGTGTAATATACGGTCTTTGCCAATATTTTCTTAACAGGTTTCCAAACCATATGACATTCTTTCTCAAAATGATTTGAGCCATTGCACTTAGAACATTTAAGAGCACTGTAGCCTACTGGTTTTACAAAAAAATTTTGGAAATGATTTTTGTAAAAATCTTTTGTAGGTCTTTACTTAATTCTTTCATTTACTTTAGAAAAATCAATTAGATGAATGGTTTCAGCAGTCATTCCTAAACCTGATTTGTTGAAGTAAGGTCTTTGTGCTAAAAGAATTTTTTCAAGTTTTTCAAATCCTATAGAAAATCTTTTAGAAATACTTGAGATATCATTTTTCAAGAATGCATTTTCTTTTGAAAGATTGTCTACATTTTCTTGTCTAAACTTTTGACATTTTCTTTCCAAACATTTTCCTGTTGTTTTAGTGCAGAATTTTCTCTTTTAAGTTCGGAAATCCTTTTGAGAGAAGTTTTGAGACTAAGACACAATTCACCAATGTATCTAGAGACTTTAGTAGGGATTTTCAAATTACTTACCTCGATTTTTTGTCCGAATCGAGTCCTGTCTTGAGTCTCGATTTGAGTCTGATTATGCCATGAGAGAAATATTGGCATAATCATCATTACTTTCCTCACATTCTGTATCACTTCAAGTTTCTACTTTAAGTGCCTTTCGATATTTCTCAGTTTTTCTTTTCTTTTTCCTCAGAATGGGACAGTTGGGTCTGATGTGTCCCTTTTTCTTGCATTCAAAGTAGACTACATCTTTATTGGATTCATCATCATCAACTGACTTAGTCTATTACTTTTGAAAACTTTGTTTCTTTGGATTGAATCTTCTCCCTTTTCTGTTTAGTTTTCTGAATCTTCTTATCATGAGAACAAGCTCTTCATCATCTATATCGTTTTCAGAATTAGTGACATCAGAATCATCATTAAATTTTAATGCAATGGATTTCTTACATTTAGGATCTTCATCTTCGTTGATTTGCTTCACTTCATAAGACTGAAGAGTCCCAACTAATTTGTCAACAGAGAGTGGCATGATTTTTTGTGTCTCCCTTATTGAGGTCTTTATGTGATTTCAGTCCTTGGACAGTCCACGCAATAGCTTGTTTACCTTCATGGGTCCAGAAATTGGTTGACCTTGATATTCAAGACCATTCACGATTTCTATAAAACAACTAAATATGTCAGTGATAGATTCTCCTGATTTCATTTTGAATGTTTCGTATTGACCGAGCAGAATGTTGATTCTGATTTTTTTCACTCGAGCAGTTCCTTCATAGGTGATGTGTAATTTATCCCAAACTTCTTTAGCTGTTTCACAAGAAGATATTCTGTTATATTCAGTAGGAGATAATGCACAATATAAAGAATAAATTGCTTTTGCATCAAGAGTTTGTCTCTTGGTTATTTCTTCTTGAGTCATTTCACTAGACTCAACGGCTTCTTTTCCTCTTTCTGAGACTGGTGTAGCTTTAGAAATAATTCATTTGTCTACCACATCCCATTCCAGGGATCCTTTGATCTTAGGAATGCATTCATCTTGTTTTTCCATATGTTGTATTCCTTTCCATCAAAATAAGGCGGTCTGGTATTGTTTTGCCCTTCAACCAGTCCTAGAGTCAACATACTAGTCATGGATCTTTAACTCTGAAGTAAAACATTTCAACTTAAGTGAGTACACAGGTTCTGATACCAATTGTGAAAGCTAGTACGAGCACCCAAAGGGGGGGGTGAATAGGTGTCAAAACAAATTTCCGAGATAAGTGTTCAACTCTAATCAATAATAGATGATGAAAAGGAAGTTAGGCTCTTGCAGATAAAATGAATTACGATCAAAGTAAAAGAGTGTAGAGAAGTGAATAAGAACACAGAGATTATAGTGGTTCAGCTTAATTCAAGCATACGTCCACTCTTCCGCACTAACAGCCAACTTGCTGGATTTCACTATGAATCAAAAGAGTTGTTACAGTAAAGCTCTTCCTTGATCTCACAAAAATATAGACTCTCTTTTGAGTACAAGATTTCGCTCAACAAATTAATTGACTAAGAACAAGGAGTTTCAGACTTTGGAATTCTTCTATCGCGCACACACACTCAAACAACTTGAACGTCTTCTTTATATACTCCTTCATGTCATCACACTCGTTGGCATTTACCAAATGAATTCTTCCAATCTACCCGTTGGACAGAATCAATTAAGAAGATTTCGAGTTATTTAAGGAATATGACGATAGCCCACCAATCCTGCTCGCCCATACAATTAGGATCTAGGTTTCCATAAGTAGAACTTTCCAAGTAAACTTTGCCAATTAACGGATCCAAAATCCCTGAATCAATCTTAATTTGAATAATGGATTCCGTCATGCTATATCCAGCCAAGAGATCTTCTCTAGTCGATAGAATCAAATCCTTAACGAAACATTCAGTTCTGGACAAGCCTTCTTCGACGGTTTAGAAACTATCAATGAGGATAGACTTTGGGTTTTGAGTCTGGTAGTCTGGAGGTCTTCAGACTTTGATGGAAGAGTCTGCAAGTCTTCAGACTAGACTGATGGAAACGTTTTGTCAATTTCAAAACACTTAAGAAAGTTTTCTCCAACACTATTAACATGCTCTATCATAGAACCTCTCTTAGATAAATTCATGTTAACCAATTTCTTCAACAAAAATACATGATTTGATGTGGATGGTTTTTCATAAATATTCATAAAAATATATATGGCTTCTTTTGTAGTTTTTGTTTTTATGATATGGTACCCTATCTTTTTTGTCAACCCTAGACAAATCGCACTTAATGCCTTTTGAACAAGAATTTACCATCCTAATTTTGCTGTCGGATCTACTTCTGCAATCTCAGGTTTCCAACCCTCAAATGGTCATAGAGATCTTTTTGATGAAGATAGTCCTTCATTGGGATTTTCCATAATCCGAAATCTTGTCTATCGAACTTATCGATTTTGATTTTATCTTCTATTGCACTATTTGCTTTCAATCGAATGTCACCTAAAAATCCTTGATGTTCTCAGTTATTCAACCCAAGCTCTAATACTAGTTGTTAGGAATTCGCATGTTGATTCCAAAAAATTAACGCTCGCAAACAATTCACCCAAGTAAAATATAATAATAAAGAACATAATTGAAAGAATGCACCAAAAATTTGTTATCGAAATTCACTCAAACCAGAGCTACGTCCACATGTAGAGGCACACTGCAAATCTACTAGACTTTAAGGAAAGTTGAAATACAATGATGATCTTCTCTCAAAATTATAGTACAAAGAAATTGGACGTGCGGACCCCTCAAGTGCCTTAACTTTGCCCAAAGGGACACTTAAGTGCCATAACTTACGAAAGGTACACTTAAGTGCCAAAATCGGAGCTAAAAGGATCACTTGAGTGCCAATCCGGCGAAAATCCGGCCAAATTGCATACGTGGCATTTTCCGGCGATTTTCGGCGACTTCTTTTACTGATGTGGCAAATGTTTTTTTTTTTTTAAAGGCGACGTGGACGACAAAAACGACGTCGTTCATCCACATTGAGTGCGTTGAACTAAACGACATCGTTTAGGTCATTGTGCAATGACCTAAACGCCGTTCCTCCCCGTTCGCATTGACGGTTGATCGAAGGCCTTTCTCTCGTCGCCGTTCACGCCCAGCCGGTCGTCGGCCGCCTCGTCGATCGCCGCCGTTGGTCGCCGTCGCCACTCACCGCTCACCATCGTTGGTCGTCGTCACCACCGACCATCGTCGCTCGTCCGTGTTCGATCCCTTCTCCCCTCCCCGTGATGAAATTAGGGCTCGATTATTTAATTAGGGCTCGATCGATTATTTAATTAGGGTTGGCGACCTAACGCCGTTCCTCGCCGTCCGCGTTCACGGTAGATCACAGGCCCTTCTCTCCGTCGCCGTTCACGCCTAGAGCGGGTCATCGGTCACCGTCGTCGGCCGCCATTGTTGGTCGCCGTCGCCGCTCACGGCTCACCATCATCGGTTGCCGTCGTCGGTCGCCATTGTCGATCGTCCGGGTTTGGCTCATTCTCCCCTCCCCTATGATGAAATTAGGGCTCGATTATTTAATTAGGGTTCGCTCGATTATTTAATTAGGGCTCAATTATTTTATTACGGCTCCGATGGAATTTGTGTTAATACACTTCAACTAAAACTTGCCGACATTACACAAAGAAACCAGATTTCTCATTATTTTGGTGAATTTGTCTTTCAAGCTAATGTCGAGTATGTGATTGTTAGACAGTGATCTATGCATCTCCTTAAGAGCATCTTAGTAAAGCAGGTGACTAATGCCATTTTGAGAAAAAAACTAAGTTCTTGAACCACCCTGCTTGTGAGAGTATATAGGGTTCGCCTTGAACCACCCCGTTTGTGACGTATAGGGTATGTCTTTAAACCACCCCGCCGTGATTGTGATTCTTTGTATAGGGTATGTTTATCAATTCAAAACCCCGCTGTGATTGTTGTATAGGGTATGTTTATCAATCCAAAATCTTGAATAAAAACATAATCCCGCTGTGATTTGATTAAGTTGATGTTATAGTATGATATGCTTTGATTTGCTTAAGTTAATGTACATTCTCTCACATCGCACGTTTAGTGCGTAGACATGCTTGGGCTGTGATTCTTTGTGGGGACCTCTGTTTTGTTTAATATTTTAAGGAAAAGGAAGGCAAATAATTAAAGTGCCGACCTCTTTTTTGGCTTTTTTTGGCTGTCATGTAGGGGCATATTTTCAGTGTGGGGACCTCTATTTACTAAAGTCCATGAGAGTGGAGGGACTCGCATGTGCAATTGTCTAGTGGTCCCAAAAACTAATGATTCTTTTTCTTGTTCTTAGTGCAGTAATGGCGCATGACAAGGATTATGTCGCGTTATAGTTTGCTACAATGGGGAATTTGTGATTGGGGAGGATGAGTGGGAGTATGGGGGTGGAAATGAGGGCACCATCTTTGTGGATATAAAGAAAGCATCTTATATAGGATTTCTTAGGGATATAAACACTTATTTGCCTTGTAAAGTTCGGAAAGCTCGCCTTTGTATTGTATTCCGGGAAAGACTTAAGAGATGGTTTGAGATGCTTAGAAGATGATAATGGTCTTAGGGATGTTCTATACCATTATCTTCATGGTGAAGAGGTAAAAATATTTGTTGAGTACAATAGTGAAAGTGAGGATGAAGATGATGATGGAGAGAGTGCCGAAGTAGGACAAGAAGGAGATGGTATTCAAGGTAGTACTTGTTAGGGTCGAAGGAGGGCGGGAAAGATATGATGAACATGAGAGAAGTGCGGATGCAGTTCACCAAAGTGATGATGACATAGGTGATGTCACAATCTCTCGGATTAGATTGGGAAGTAGCTGAATCAGCGATGATGATGATGGAAGGTTGCCTGCTGAAAATTTTATAAGTGATGACGACGACGAGGAGCTTGTACAGTCAAGAATACGAAGGGATTTTTTGACAGCTAAGTTTGCAGCTTTGCAAGTAGCCGAGGACGTTCTAAACAGACCCGAAGGCCATACGGATCTTTGTTCGCTGGCGAGGAGACCGACTATGAAGAAAGCGTCGAGAATGCTACTTCCAGGATGAGCTTGAAGAAGATGAAGGACCTATGCATAGAAGGAAAAGGAAAAGTAAGTTTCCTTCTTATGATCCATCTCGTTGCCTCTCCCACTTTGTCGGTAGGCATGAAATTTCATGATGCTAAACAATTTAGGGAAGCTCTATCGAAGATCTCCATTGCCGCACAAAGGAACATTGACTTCATTAGAAACACTAAGACCTTTGTAAGAGCTAGGTGTTCGCAGCAAAATTGTCCATGGAAGATCTATGGCGCATTTGTTAGGAAAACTGGATCTTTCCAGATTAGAGCCTACGAAGAGAAACATACTTGTTCCATTAATTTTGAGAATAAAAGAGTAACAAGTGCATGGTTATCGAAGCACTTCTTTGAATTGATTAAGCTGATGCCTCAGATGAATAGTACTCGTTCGGGATCTTTGGTGAAGGAGCGAGGTAGGCATCAATATATCTAGGAATCAATGTAAAAGATCGAAGCAAAAGGTGATGAAGATACTCATTGGTCGAAGACAAAGCCAGTGAATATGGACAGTTGTGGGACTATGCTTGGGAGTGTAGGCTGTAAAATCGGAAGTAGAGTGTATCTCGAGGTCGTGGAGAGACCACTTCCCGATGTTGGGACGAAGTTTGATAAACTCTATGTTTGTTTCGATGCATGCAAACGAGGTTTTTATCCGGTTGTAGACGGATTATAGGATTGGATGGGTGTTTTTGAAGGGCTTATGCAAGGGAGAATTACCGGGCGCAATTGGAAGAGATGGAAACAACCAAATGTTTCCCCTGGCTTGGGCTGTTGTGAAGGTAGAGAACAAGGACAATTGGTCCTGGTTCCTAAAAAATTTGATGACTGATTTGGAGATAGCAAATGGGGCAGGGTGGGCGTTCATGAGCGACCAACAAAAGGTAATGTTTGCTTTTTATAAAATTTTAAGGTAATGTTTGCTTTTTGATATCAACATGTCATTTGTTTACTTTTTTTTATATTTTCAATTATTGCGGGGACTTGTTCCCGCAATAGCCGAGCCGTTGCCTTATGCTTTGAACATCGAATGTGTGCGCGACACATATACGCAAATTGGGCAAAGATCTATAAAGGGGACAAGTTGCAGTCGCAATTTTGGCAGCTAGCAAAGAGCACGAATATGGCTCACTTTAGGGTGGCCAAAGAAAAGATGCTTCAATTAACAAAGGATGGTTATGATGCACTGTTCCAAACAGACCCGAAGCATTGGTGTAGGGCGTTCTTCAGCGAGGAATTCAAGTGTGATAACATTGATAACAACATCTGCGAAGCATTCAATGGGAGGATAATAGATGCTAGATGTAAATCAATTATCTCGATGCTTGAAGACATACGCGTTTTGGTCATGACTCGGCTGCATAGACAAAGAGATGACACTGCAAAGTGGACTAAGCAATATGGTCCTAGGATTGCTAAGAAATTGGATGACAACTTAGCTGCAAGTAGGTATTGTCATCCCATTTGGAATGGGGATGAAGGATATGAGATAATGAAGGGTTCCGATAAGTATGTTGTCCATTTAGGTACGATGAAGTGTTCATGTAGAGCATGGCAACTCAGTGGAATTCCTTGTGCACATGCCATATGTGCAATTCAATTGAAGGGCCACAACACGTAAGACTACCTTGATGATTGGTACAAGAAACCAAAATATCTTGCTTCGTATCAATTTATGTTGCAGCCAATTAGAAGTAGCAAGTTCGGGAGCCAACGTAACGCGAAGCACCTCAACCTTTGCCACTAAAGAAGAGAATGGGAAGACCAAAGAAAAAAAGGAAAATGACGGAGGGAGAGGACTCATGTCACCATAGGATGAATAGGACGGGTGTACCGGTAAAGTGCTCTTTCTGCCACATAGCAGGGCATAATATTAAGGGTTGTCAATTAAAGAAGCAGCAGGAACAATTGAGGCCACCGAAGGGCCTAGTGAAGGGCGGTTGGAGAAGGAGAAACAGAAAGGCGAAGTGACTCGACTGTTCTTCAGTCGACGACAATAAACCCAGTTAGTCATGACAATTGTGTTTATGTTGCTTTATGGTTTGTTATGAATATGTACATAGATATAAGTGACATATATGTAATGTTTTTGTCTTTGTCAGGTCACGGTGACACGTGAAGAATTGGCCGAAGCCCCTACTATACTTGAAAATGAAGGGCATGTTCAAAGAACCGAAGGTGAAAGACAGCCACCGGGATTGGCTAAAACAACTAGAGGGCCGGTTAAGTCGATTGTTCTTCAAAGAACGAGAAAAAAATACCCGGTCGGTTAAATGATTTGAGTTTACTTTTCATTTACGTTCTAATATGGCCCGATGTTATATTTATGATGTCCTTTGCCTTTTCTCGGGTTCGAAGAAAACAAGCTAGAGCTCAACCGCCGCTAGAGGGCCCAGGCGAAGGGCCACCACAAGATCCATCACCAAGATCATCACAAAGGCCACTAGAAGGGTCATCACAAGGGCCACCACCAAAGCCTACCGAAGGTGTAACTAGAAAAACAACCGAGAAGAAAGCCAAAGCCAAATCAAGAGCCACCGTAAGAAGGCCATCTACAAGACGCCTAGCTGAAGAATTGGCCGAAGAAGCCCCCGTAGCCGAACAGACCACAAGAGCCGAAAAAATCACATGCGAGAAGAAGAGGCAACCAATCACAAGTACCTCAAAGTGACGCTCCCCTTCGAACAAGAGGGGCTCTTGGGAAGAGGCTTAAACAATATGGTTATGGCCTTTATACGGATGACCGTTCCGAACCGTTATTCTTAATGTAAGTTTTATAGGCTGCATAATTTAATTTATAGTGCAAACTTTTGTTGATAATTGAGTTTTCTTTTGAAGCCGGGAGAAGTTCGAGAGATTCTTATCTCTCAAGGCCGAACTCAAGAATCAACGGCTGCACCAACAAAGAAGAATACATTACTGCGCCAACAAGAAAGAAGAGTAAGAAGAACCCGGTTGCGGAGTCCATCCGAATCAGTTCAGCCAACAACAGTTGCAGCTCCTTCTGAATCAGTTCAGCCTAGGACAATTGCAGCTCCATCAGACTCAACGCATCCCAAGACAGCTGAAGAAGAAGTCTCATGTCCAGTTAGAAAAAGTGCAAGGATTATGAATCAAGTGCGAAGTCCATCAAAACGAGCACGAACAGGAGGCATTGTGCATATTGATGATTGATGAAATGGGATGTGATATGATTTGTGGGGCTGATGAGTCAGTTGTAAACATCTGTGGATGTTTTTTTTTTTTTTTTATATAATACTTTGTCATTGAGTTAGTTGAGTTTGTGAGTACTCATTTGTCATTGACTTTGTGAGACAGAGATGTTCAAAATCAATGGAACAACCGTTGTTGCTTATCATTTTTGGCATGCCTGTTTCTTTTTTTTTTTTTTTTTTCTTTTACTTATTGCTACTTCTGGTGGTGGATATATGACGGTGACTGGGGTGCTCGTGTGGCTGGTGGTGGTTGCTGGTGAAAAGCCCGGTGGTAATGGGTTGGGTTGGAGGTTTTTGCCGCACTGGTGCAAGATGTATGTGCAATATGCACGGCTTGCACCAGGTAGTGCCGATGCAAGCCGGGTGTAAGAACAACTTATGCAAGCAACATACCACCAAAGCATAGTGGTGGTGGTGGTGGCTCAAGTGGATGCTTGGGATGCTGGTGGTGATGATGGTGGAGATGGTGGCCGGTGGTGGGCGGTGGTGGTGGTGGTAGTAGCCGATGTGTACAAAAAAAATGCCACTTAACTGATCACATTCCAAAAAACCTAGCACTTAAGTGTTCACTTTTAATAACAAGTGGCACTTAAGTGATCCTTTTAATAATAACTTGACACTTAAATAACTCTTTGTCTATCACGACTGGCACTTAAGTGATCACTAGATACAACTTATAGTACTCGAATAATCACTCGTGTCTATTCTATGTATATGGTGGTTTGCGGCAAAAACGAGAGAAGCCTTTTTGGTTTACACATTTTTTTTGGTTTACATTCAATTCAAGTAAAATAGTCACCACAACACATCGACCTAATATACATTCCATCATCATTGATTTATATTTGAGAATAAGCAAAAACTCTCGAAATCATTCATTCATTCATTCAAAACAAGTACATTTCCCCACACATTTACAACTATGGCGGTTGGAGAAACTTCGCTCATCTTCCGAGTCCATTACATTTCATCATAAAGTAGGATAGACAAAGAAACAACAACACAATAAACGCTTGGTAACACTTCCGTTCAATTTTCATTTTTGCAACTTCGTTCTTCAAATGGTTAACGAGAAGATGCTTGAGCTTGAGCTTGCATTGAGTCAACATCGTCCAAGTCGTCCACAAGCGTAGATGGAGGTTGATGACATCCATCAAGTAGGTCCAATATCACCTCTCGTGGCTCGGTGAGAGAATTTCGCATCGACCCATTTGAAGTATTTGCACTTCGAGCCTTCTCGTATCGGGCACATCCATAGAATCTTCTCCGGGATTCGTTCGAGTCCACGATGTTCTTCTTGGACTTGGAAACCCACGAAACAGAAATGCTCGCCTTCTCCTTCGCTTCGACGAGAGAAATTTGAGCCGCTGCTGAAAGTCTTGCTCTCCATTTCCAATATTCGGTGGTAGAATTTGGGGCAAATCGAATTAGGATGCGGGATTAGGGCTCCAGCGCTTCAATAGCATTTTACCCGATTTAGGGTTTTAGATTTAGGGCAAATGGGGAAGACGACGGCGTTTCGCTGATTTAAGGGGTCTATTTTGGGCGAACACCTAGAACGACGTCGTTTGGGGTTAATTCGAGCTGAGTCAGCTCTCCGGCGAGACACATCGGCGAGAGATATTAATATTTTAATGCCACGTATGATTTCCGGCCAGCTTCGCCGGAGATGGCACTCAGGTGTCCCACTTTTCTTAAAATGTGGCACTTAAGTGTACCTTTCGTAAGTTATGGCACTTAAGTGTCCCTTTGGGCAAAGTTATGGCACTTGAAGTGTTCTTTTGCCAAAGAAATTGAAAATACTCAGAAGGAAAAACTCACATTTTCTTCTCTTTTTCTTTTCTCTTTATTTTCTGTCTCAGCCTCTTGATGGCTCACGTATAACTATTGCTAATATAAAGTGTAGCTTTTAACCTAAAAACAAAATTAATAGAAAGGATAAAAAAAAAAAAAAGTCCATAAAAAGATATGGGTTCACTTACTGACACCATATACATGGGCAAACCCGATCCTGGAAGCCAGCAACAATTCCCAATTCATTTTCGGCATTAAGCACAAGATTTAGTCTAACTTCCACTTTCACCAAATGCCTGACATTACAGAAGTCAGGAAGGCAACTTAGAATAGCACGCATTATAGCACTCAAACCCGAAAGCCCTCTCTGAGAAAACAAAGTTACAGTTCAGCAATATAATTAAGAGAGGAGTGAAAAGATGAACTTAGTTTTATTCTAAAAAAGAGAGAATCTAGTTAAATTAAATGTGAATTAAACAATCTAGAACAACCAGAACAAAAGCTAGCTCATTTTAGATAACAAGAGATGCAAAGACGCGATGACAAGCTTGCGAACGATTGGTACCGATGCAAAAGTAATACTACTCCTATAGGAAAAATTTAGGAATCTGAGATGACGAAGAGTAGTTGACAACAGTTCTCGCTCAAGCTTCTCTCTTTACAGCTCTTCCTTTTCACTTGAAATCTATAATCACTGTGGTGGGGCGAGGGTGATGATATGAACTTATACATATGCGAAATTAAAATAGCATCTTTTGGTCAACCTTCTAAAACTTGGGGCAATATACAATATCTGCCGACTCCAACATGAATTATCTTTCATATGCCACTACTATACATCGACAAAGCAACTCTCACTTTCCTTAATAAATAACTAACAAAGAGGGGGCGAGGGTCAGGATATAAACTTGCTAAATGAAAACAGCAAGAAGCCACAACACTAATTAGTTAGTAACTTGAGCTAGCGTAAGCATAGTCACCCTAACAAAGAGCCAAGGATAGTGACTTGTGGTTACAAGCAATCGACCTTTCCCATGAAAACTCGCCTATCTATTTCAAATAGACAGGAACCATTCTAAATATAATATCATATTTTAGCAATTCACATTGCATGAAATGATTATCGCAACAAACCAAATAAACACCTTCTGCAGATAAAAACATAAAGACCCTGAACACTTTACATGGCGAGGGACATTTGTCTCATAAGAGAGTGCGAAATTATCTCCATGAAGATCGATGTTGTTATTCTTGCACTAACTCTGAAAAACTTTACAGAAGGCCCTGAGAAAATGAAGTTTTCCATAGTATCCTTTACTTTGCAGCTGATTCACTTGCATTCGCACCAATTTCGAATCAATCCTCTCGGATAGCAAGAACACATAAGCGACTCACAGGATTTCTCAAAATGCAGTTGCAGGGACTGGACACGATGTTGTTCTCACATTAATTAACTCATCATAGCACAACTTCTGACCACATTTCAAAAACTCAAGCACGACCAAGAGAATCGAAACAAAGCTAGATCATGACAAAGTAAAATGGAGCTAGATTCTTTACACGATCACAGTAAAAAAGGAGTCCACACAACTTCTCGACATTTCTAGAAGAATCAAACCAAACCCAGATCACACACACATCGAAATGAACCTTACTAGATGATTGAGAGAATTAAAGGGAACGAGACAGTGGACGGGCTAAGGCCTGATGACGAGCTCATCAGAGGGACACAATTGGATGAAGACCCAGAAGTTGCTGAGGCTGAGAGAGATGGTGCGACCTTACGATACATCTCATCCATTTTATTTACGTGGAGTCCAATTATATTTAAAATTGCAGGCTCTCATGGCGCTTTCCGGCATCATGGCTTTCCTCATTAATTACTATGTATATTGGAATACAATGCTAAATTCATCACTCATGCAGACAATATGGGGTAATCTAAAAGTTTGATATGCACACCTAATCACAGTAATGCCTCTCCCATTATGCACAGTTGTACATTGCTATTATGATGTTAAAGAAGTATATCTAGTGTCTCTCCTTGTTGATGAGCATGCTTCTTGAGTCATTTTCTTGGCTGCCATTATCTCAATTTTCTTGTTGACGCTATCTGGAAGATGTTGTCTAATAAGTGGGTCCACAACCATTTGATATATTCTGCGATTCGGAGAGCAATTTTACAAACAAAACAGCATGGTTTCCAAAACGTTTGTCCACATCAGATTGTCGATTGGGACTCGTAAAACAGCTGTTGACAAATAGATTGCTATGTTGGCAATTTCAGGCAAACTTGGACAGCACTTGATTGCATACTCACTCACACTTATGCAATCAAGTCATGATGATATATAACATGTTAACATGTTATGATGTGATATTATAAAGCAATATAATTGATCAAAGTTGTTAAAATACAAGTGTGAGTTATGTTAGAGAAGTTCTACATCAGAAAATTAGTATAGTATTTGTGACATCATGAATTTCGACCCTCTCGATTAAATGGAATGGGCATTTCGTCAACACGCCTATGATCATTTTATTCTGAGATGGGCCCTTCACGAGTTAACTGATCCATCAGGTGAAGCCATCAAGGGATGTAAACGCGATAAACTTGAGAATTTGATTAGAAATCGACTGCTCAACCATGATAATCGGCAAAGGTTAATACGGCACCGTTATAAGCGATTAGTGATTGGATATAGGTCGATTCGACGGAAGCACACAATTGAATTGTCGGTGATTCCACCTGATTGCAAAATTCGCGTCGAGCGACACTAACCCAATTTTCTATCAATTCGATACTCGATACCCGTAATTGAAACCTTGAGATTTTTACAACAACCAAGAGTCGTCTATGAGTCGAAGATGCACACCTTAGATCGAAAATTATTGACTACGGGTCAAACATGCTAAAATTCTTAAAAACTATTCGGTAGGTTAGGTCACGCTAAAATTGCGTCCGATCGAAATTAACCATAAAATTGAATTCGATTTTGGGAATCGAAAGTTCAAGCATGTCATGATTTATTTTTAGAACCTCATCTCATATTTCGGGAAAATTCTGTCGAGCTTAGAATTTTGGCGGAAAATTGGAATTTGGTAAAATTAAATCAAGGAAATTCGGATGGGCAAATTTGAGAAACCTTTTGGCCACCAAAGTGGATTAGTTGGTGAGGGAAATTATGGAAATTCGTATGGGCTAAGTGGGTGTGATTTTTGGCAATCAAATTGAAGTATTTTGTTGAGATTTGAGATGAAATTCAAAGGAATTCGTAGGGCTACTACCATGGGCTATTTTGGCCTTTAATTTGGCTTTGTTTTGTTGGGGAAATATTGGAAAATAGCCATTGGAGGCTGTCTTGACCTTTGGGGTGGCTGAAGACTTTGTGTCTTGCAATTGAGTGTAAGATATTTGCCTTGCAAGCCCATTGGCTCAAGCCAAGACTCTCTTGGCCCTTGTCCCCTCCTTGTTCCCCCTCTCTCCCCCTTGTTTCTCCGTCCCATGCGTAGACCCCAGCAAACCAGCAGCTTCAGTTTTCTTTCTCAGCTCTTCTTCTTCTTTATTCCTCCCTTTCTTTCATGGTTGTTATTGCCACTCACCTCATCGAAGCCCCCACCTCACCGTCCACTGAGCCGAGACACCAACAGGCCGCCAGCCCCTGCTTGATCAACTGCTGTCCCCATCGAGCAGCCACTACCTCACATCGTCCCTGAGTTAGCAGTCGCTTCGCCCAACCAGCCGTTCGTCCAGCCACCTGCCTCGTCACCTCAGCCTGCAGGCAACTCGATCTAGCTCTCTAAGCCGAACCAACCAGCCACCTCAGCCCCTCAGTCCAGAACATAAGCAAAATTAATTTTTCCTCTTCAGCAGTGAGTTTGTTGGTTGTTTTTAGCCACATCCGGGCCTCCATTGGAGCCACCATAGACACAGGGTCTCACCGCCGTCGCCATGAACCCGTTTTCCTGCTAATCCAATGAGTTAACTCCCTAATCCTTAATTAGGTTGTTAATTGCACTTAGTTAGGTTGATTAGTGTTAATTAGCTTAGTTAAATTAGTACTAAGTGAGATTAGCTTTAAGATGGATTAGTGTTAATCTATCTTGATTAGATTAGCCTTAAGAATGATTAGTATTAATCTAATTGGTTGGATTAGCACTAATGATGGTGGTTTAGTCTAATTTAGTGGATTTTCCCCGGATTAGTTTATTGGACCCTCGCCGTTTGCCATTTTTGTGGATTGAAATGGGCTATGATTTTGAGGTTGATTTCTTCTTGAGAAATGTTTTAGACATCTTCAACTATGACATATATTTTATTCAAGATTTTAAGGATTTAAAAGAGTGAGATTTCGAATTCGTTAAAAACAAAACAGAATCTTTGTTTGTGCTGGAACTTATGACTTTTTGGTGTTGCAAGGATTTTTAGCAACTCTGAGGGTTCTATTTTCAAAATAGTTTATCCCCAAAAGTTGTTTGTAACATCTTTTAGTTTAACATACTCAAACTTCAAATCAAACGGACGAATTTTGGATCTCGAACCAAACTGATTCCAGAGAACGTGATTTCTGGACACGGACACGTTTTTGTAACGGTTTGAGCGAATTATTGCTCTTAATCTAGAATGATCTGGGTTTTGGTGTCTTCATAAAAAAAAAAAAATGCTCGTTTAAGTGTCCTTTATAACATATTAAAATTTAGGAATTTTCTGAGCTCGTTTGATTATGTTTTTGGAATTAAACCTGGAGACACGCGAGTGGCCCGATTTCTGTCGGTTAGCCGGTAGTGGTTTGTGATTATTCTTGATATTGTGCTTTCTGAACAATGCATATTTGGTGACATGATTGACTTGTGACATGCTTAGAACTTATGCGTGATGATGTGCGAATGGTTATGCTGTGGTGATGGTTTATTGGTATTGCAAAAGATGACTATTAAAGGATGAGGTGTTGTGTTGAGAAATTCAAATGTGTTGTGAGCGGGTAAAGGACTAAATGTTACACGATAACAAAACTTCGTGTGAGTCACCTCTAGAACCTTGTAGTCAAGGGCTAAGTGTTATATGGTGACTTGACTCACATGGGAGCCACTGCTAGAGCCTTGCACTATTGTCATGCATAGTAAAGGACTAAGTGTTATACGATAACGAAATTTCATGGGAGCCATCTCTAGAGCCTAGTACTATTGCTATATATGGTCAAGAGCTAAGTGCTACACGATAATGTAACTTCATGAGAGCCATCTCTAGAGCCTTGAGTTTGGATATTAAGCATGGATTGAACCATCAATTCAGATATATGCACCTGATTATGGGACAAAATTGTGTGGCACGATATGGGATGTGTCATAACAATTTGGCCTTATAATCGAGACCCCTATAAATATTTGACTAGTGATATGAAAGGTTCCAATTATTGTTTACACATGCTGCATTTATAAGTGCATATGTGATGCACTAATGTGCAGAAAGGTGTTGAGGCAAGGTAAGTACTATATGGTGCACATTTAGGTTGCCTCTAGGTGAATTCTCGCGCTAGTCGGGGCTTAAGGTGAGATTCTTATCTCACCCCATCGTGGGTTACCATTTTCAAGGTCGTAGCATGGAAGATTCAGAGCCCAAGGCTAAAGGGTCAAGAGTGTAGATGGCCTAGTAGTTTCTTTTTGAGTCAGACCTTCTGTATATGAACCTGTAGGTTGAACCTGATATGTTTATAAAGCGTGTTTGGTGAAAATTAGTTGTCCTGCTTTTCTATCCCACATTTGTTATTGTCCGGGTATATGTTTTAAATTTCACTTCCACATGTGCATAAAAAGAAAGGGTCGGCGACGAGTCTTGGAAATATCACAATTTAGTTGACCGCTAGGGGATGTACGTGTGCCCGGGGTTCGGGGCGTGACAGTATTGAATAGTTAATATATCCTAATTAACTCATAACTCATTGATTTAAGTTTTTTGAGTGAATGTTGGTTCAACTAGACATCTCGATGGTCTCAGACTTGGGCTTTCCCTTGGTGATCTCTCCAAATGAAGATATTGGGTTTTTGTTATGCGCTCCTAACAGATGGCATCTACGCCAGGTTGATTGGTGGGCTCCCAATTTGGGTGAATATCTCAAGAAAAAAAAAATCTCAAAATTGACGCTTGTGTTAGGTAGAAGTTACCATCATGGTTGGTCTAGCAAGACCAGACCATGGATAGTTGAAATAGCCTAGTGATGTGAGATAGAGACCATGGACATTTGATCTAGCGAGAAACGACAATAGATAGTTGGTTTGGCCTAGCAACTCAAGAAAGAGCCCATGGACAGTTGGTCTGGCAATCCAATATAAAGACCATGAGTGTAGTTTCAAGTAGAAATTGCCATAGACCGTGGACAATTGGTTTGGTGACCCAATATAGAGACCATGCAGTTTCAAGTAGAAATTGCCATGGTTGGTCTAGCGAGACCAAACCATGGACAGTTGATCTCATGACCCAATATAGAGACCATGGGTGATGCAATCCCATGTTAGCAGTTCCTAGTAGAAATTGCCATAGACCATGGACCATTGGTTTGGCGACCTAACATAATGACCAGGGGTGATTCAAGTTGAGATAAGTTAGTGGGTGCAGAAGAATGCCTAAATTAAGGGAGAGCAACCACATGTGAGGGGGAGATTGTTAAAATGCATATGTGAGTTGCGTTAGAGAATCCCCACATTAGAGAATTGGTAATGTTAAGCAATTAATATATATTGTTCATAACTCATTAGCTTAAGCTTATTTAGTAAAAGTGGATCCACATAAATATGTTTACGAGCTTGAGCTCTCTTTTGGTGATTTCCCTAGGTGAATATATCCGGTTTCTGTTGCGTGCTCCCAACAAAAGTTATGATATTGTAATATAGTTGGTTCATGACATGCAATCACTATTGACACTCCCTTAACAAAATAAGTGATAATCTTGACTAAATTGCTAATAAAAAAACGAATGTCCACTCGAAATAAAAGGTTCAACAAAGAAAAAATATGGAAGGTAAAAAAATATCATGGTATGACTATTCGATTGTGGAGAACCCGGTGACTGAAATATCTAAATGTGATACTGAAAGAGTAAGAGTTTTGTAAAATGTAAAAATTATTAATCTAAGTAGAGAATAAAAGTGATTTAAGTGACGGGGTGATGATCAGATGATCTTTAGGCATGATGCGGCATAGAGATTTATTTATTTTTTTAGAGAAATTTCTTGGGAAAAAAATTAGATTGTGGATTAAAAATATTTGAATATCAACCATCTTACCAGCGAATCGTATATAATCTGCCCATTGATATGTATCTATTACTGACACATCTAGATCAGCATGAGGAACATGCTTGTATTGCGTCGTCAGTTTTACTTTACATTATTCTTATTAATAGAAGAAGCAAGTGTAAGTCAAAGTCAAGTGGTGCTGGATATCAAGTCTCTACCAAAGCACCGCAAAATTCCATGCACCTTCCGCATAATGCGTTGGAAATCACGCGTAATACAAATTAAATTGATTTTGTATGTAGAAGTTAAGCAAATAAAAATTCATTTAATTGATGAGGTAAACTATTACACTCAATCCATTTAATATATATATAAAGAAAGAATTATTTACAAGAAAGCCTATCCTCTTGTACGCCAGAATTTCTCATTGGTTTTCTTTTTTCATTTTTTTATTAATGGAAACGACAAGTCAAAGCCGAGAAGCGACTGCACGGGTTCCACGCACCTTCCACGTTTACGTGCGATGATTCCCCTTTCCTTGCAGCATATATCTCTGCACGAAGGTCGTGGACCATCGGATGGCAATAGCCAAGCATTACTCAAGACCGCATAGCAGAAAGAAAACTTTGTGTGGTGGGAAACAGACGTCGATGATTCCACGCACCATCCACGTTTACGTGCGATGATTCCCCTTCCCTTGCAGCATATATCTCTGGACGAAGGCCGTAGACCGTCGGATGGCAATAGCCAAGCATTACTCAAGACCGCATAGCAGAAAGAAAATTTTGTGTGGTGGGAAACAGACGTCGAAAGGCTGAGAAATCGGTGGAGATCTCAGCAGTGCAGCAGCGGGTGGGTTGTGTAGTTTGGGCACTTCCCAGGTAATCGATGGCTCCTTCCTCCTTTTCTTTTCTCTGGTTCTGCTTCGAGTGCTCCATTTTCTTCTGATTAAGGTTCTTGTGTTTCTTTTTTTTGGGAGTTGATGTCGCTCTGAATTGGGTTCTGAGTTCTGCAATTCGCAGATCTGGACAGTGAAATCTTGCTTTCTTTTAAGGCTCTACTCAATCAAATTTCCTATAAGGATCTTCTGGGTCAATCCCTGCATGATGCTTTCAGAAGATCCGAATTGCGAGGCGTCTTCCTCACCGACCCCTCCACATGAAGGAGCTAATGAAGGTGGAGACGAACAGCAGAGAGGGATTGAGTACGAAGTATTCTTGAGCTTTAGAGGGACGGATACTCGTAAAGGTTTCACTGATCATCTCTATACAAATCTTATCGAAGAAGGAATTCACGTATTTAGAGATGACAATGAGCTCCGTGTTGGTGATGAGATTGGTCCAGAACTTATCTCCAGTATTACACAATCTAAGATCTCGATTCCAATTATCTCGAAGACCTATACTTCGAGCAAATGGTGCCTCCGCGAGCTGGCTCAAATATTAAAGTGCAAGAGAAGTGGAGGGCAAATAGTGTTGCCCATATTTTACAAAGTAGAACCCTCACAGGTGCGACACCTTATAGGGGGAATGGGAGATGCTATCAATGCATTCAAAAAGAATTTGGACAAAATGGTTGTGAAGGAATGGGAAGATGCACTCAAAGAAGTTAGTTCCTTGAAAGGATGGGAATCGGAGAAAATTGATAACGGGTACATTATTTTCCATTAATACATTGTTTAGTTTCTCCTACATAGATCTTACTAGAAAATGAATATATATATTGCCATCATATATCAAAATTTATATTTTTCATGTGACAGGCATGAAGCAGTGTTAGTTAAAATGGTTGTCGGAAGAGTTATGAGTGAGTTAACAAGACTATTTCAACTAAATGTTCCCGAACAATTGGTGGGAATTGACAATCGTGTAGAACAGATTATGAGCAAGATAGATTCTAAATTCAATGGTACATGGATTATCGGGATTTATGGAATGGGCGGCATCGGTAAGACAACTCTTGCAAAAGTATTATACAACAAACTCTCTAGTCAATTTGAGGGTCGTAGCTTTGTGGCGAATATTCGAGAGACATCTCAACATGAGGGCATTAAATTCCTACAAAAGCAACTCATTTCTTCTATAACAAAAAAACCATGTGACGTGTCTAATGTTGACGAGGGAATCGGTATCATCAAATCCCAATTTACTAGTAAGAAATGTCTCATTCTTCTTGATGATATGGATGATAATACTCAGTTGAAAGCTTTGGCTAGAGATGGTAGTTGGTTTAAAGTTGGAAGTATAGTCATCATAACAACTAGAAACAAGAGTATTCTTGATGAGGCTAGGGCAAGTTACATGTACCAACTGGATGAGTTGCCTTTTGATCAATCATTGATCTTATTTAGTCGACATGCATTTGGGAAGGATTCTCCTCCAAGTGATTATGAGGTTATATCCCGTGATGTCGTATCTACTACTGGGGGTCTTCCCTTAGCTCTTGAAGCGATAGGTTCATCCTTATTTGGAAAGGCAAAAGAAGCATGGAAAGATGCATCGAAGAAATTGAAAAGTGTGCCTGATAAGAAAGTGCAAGAGTCGTTGAGGATTAGCTATGATGCATTAGATGAAGAGGTCCAACAAATATTTTTGGATATTGCATGTTTTTTTAACAGATCAACTAAACAAATTCCGACTTATATGTGGGATGCTTGTAGCTTTTTCCCGGGGAAGGGGATTGAAATATTAAGTCTCATGTCCCTAATCAAAATTGACAAGGATAGCAAAATAATGATGCATGATCAACTGAAAGATCTTGGAAAGGAAATTGTTCGTCAGGAAAATCAAGAGAAGCCTCAAAAGCGTAGCAGATTATGGAATAAGGAAGCCAAAGATGTGCTTGACAACAACAAGGTAAGTTTTCTCTACTTGTCTTAGTTGGTGAATGTGAATCCACGTTCTCTTTCTTGTTTGCAATGAAATTATTGTCAGTCTTGAGTCCCTAAGACTTACCGTTTCTACTAGCAAAAGAGATCTTTTGATTAATTATTGTCGTTGCCTGATCTTAGGACATAATTGAGGAACAATTTCTTGGTTATTGATGATAAGTGTTGTGATGAGGGCACTCTCTTTTGGTAACTTCAATGGAACAACAAAACTACAATAACATAATGTTTGAAAAACACTTTTAGTGAAAACTTGACATTTATAAAGTGTCGGAGGTCTTGCTTTTCTCACTTATCCATTTGATGCACGTATTTGATGTCTTCTTTTGATTTTTTGTGAGGTGTTTTCTTTTACCGAGCATTGACTTCTGTTTTGACGATTAGCTGTTATTGTTGCTGTATTTTTCAAGTTCAATTAAATACCGATTTAGTCCCTTAAGTATCACCATTTGTGTGATTTAGCCTCTATCTATTTTTTTTTCCTCAAGGTAGTGTGATCGGATTAAGTTAATCACATATTTACATCCTAATTAACCTTGTAAGATTATGAGATATTACATTACAGTAGAAAATGTGAAGTAAATATTAAATATTGTGCATAGAATAAGACTTCCACTGCCATAACATTCTACAACATTTGAAAGTTAGAGAATGTAAACATTCTTTCCGTGCATTATAAAAAGGACGACGTTGTATAAATTGTCACTAAGAAAATAAAGTAAAAGAAATTGCATAAAGAAGTATGTGTTATTAAGAAATGAACATAAAAAGTGGAAACACAAATGGAAGTAACTAAGGAATATTAATAAATAATTAAATAATGTGTTGAAGGGGACATATTGTGGGAGGTCATTCGATTTTAAGATATAGGAAGGTTATTCATGGTGGTCAAATTGGAAATTTTAAAATTTTACTAGTAAAGATTAAACATGCATTGCAAGTGAATAGTCATTTCTCCTTTTTCTTAGGTAGGTAGAAAATTGTTGAGTTATGAGCAGTGACATAGCTCCAAAGATTTATGATACCTATTTCATCATTTAGCCAAAGAAGGAACTTATCTGTAGAAGAATTTTATTGTACACGCGAAGTCGAGTCTATTGAAATTAAATGTGGTCATGCAATGTGTTTAGTGGAGAAAGAAGAGGAATTGCAAATATAATAATAAACATGCTCTTCCAAACACAAACACCTACTAATTTCTCATTACAAAAATCAAAAGAAATGCATCTATTCAAACTTGCTTTTTTTCAAAAAAGATGTCAATTAATGTAAACATCAAAGAGGTAGATTATTATAGGAACTCTCCTTTCATTTTCATCTTACTTCTGAGAATTGCTAACAAGGTACACCAAAAAAAGAGTAGATTGTACATTTGGAATTCTGTAACCTCGGTACATGTTTTCATGGCAAGTTTGATAGATCTAATTGGACTGTAAGATTCATGTTGCTTTACGTATAGCGGATGCGAGTTTGCGTTTTGTTCTTTCACATGTAAATGGCTCGAATTTCGATAGATACATTTGAACTAGTGTGTAAAAAGAGAAGCCTTTTATGAAAGAGGATTTAGTTTGAGGAATTCAAAAGGAGAAAATGGTGGAAGCCATTAGAAGAGGAAAGTACGGAAACACTCTCTTGAGTATCACATTTTTACATAAATAAGACATTCAACCATAGCCTGTCAGGAGAGAAGCCTGCACCATAACAGTGTGACAACAAATTGAAATTAGTCCATCTTCTTTTTATATACAATTAGCCCCAACTCATCATGCAAAATTTACTATCCTTAATGTTTCTGAATTGCAGGGCACTTGTAAGATTGAGGCCCTTCAAATAGGCTATAGCTGGGGAAAAAGCTACACATTTGAACAATTCAAAGATTTGACTAACTTGAGATTCCTTCAGATGGAGTTTGCAAGTTTCATTGGAGATTTTCAAAATTTGCTTCCTAATTTAAGATGGCTTCAGTGGCAAACCACTTCCTGGAATTTTGCAGCAGCTAACTTTCAGCCGAAGAAATTAGTGGTGCTCGATTTATCGGGGAGTGGGATTTCGGATGACTGGAGAGGATGGGATCCATTCAAGGTAAGTTGGAGAGAAAGCATACCTTTTGTGAATAATAACATGTTATCAAAGGTCTAATAGTACCAAGTTCTGCTTTCTTCTTTTGGAAAGAAACATTTAAACATTGGTGACATAGCCAAACACTACTGCTTAAGAAACATTTAAGTAAAACGCACATGAAGTAATGGGGCATCAGAGCAATGGCAGCATGGAACTGAGCTATGAGACATTTATATAGTTTTGAGCAAGTCTAAATAAAAGGAATACTAGAGCATGCGTATTTTTTTTCGGAATTTTAAAAAGTCTTGAAAAGAGCCAGGAGAAGTGGAAAATCACATGTTGCAGAGGTCTAATGTCATTGAGATATCCTCCATTTCTTTCAGATAGCAATCGAGCTCAAAGTTCTCAACCTCTCGAAGTGTCATTACTTAAGAAGAACTCCTGACTTGTTCGCTTTCAAAAGCTTGGAGATTTTGAATCTGGAAGATTGTGGGAATTTAGAAGAGATTCATCCTTCTCTCGAAGATATCAAGACCCTCCTCTCCTTGAATGTCAAGAGATGCCATAGACTAAAAGAGCTACCAGCAGGAGTAGGTAGGATGGAAGAATTGAGGGAGCTTCTTTTAGATGGTACTGCTATACAAGATATCCCTATTTCAAGAGGTTGTTTGATGAAGCTAGAGACTCTAAGTGCCTCATGGTGTAAACAACTTGCTCAACTTCCAGAATCGATGGGCTCCATTGTGTCGTTAACTCAGCTGAACTTATCTTTTTCAGGGATTAAAAGATTACCAAAATCCATAGGTTCCCTTATATCGTTGACTCAGTTGAACCTATCTCAAACAAGGATTAAAAGGTTACCTAAATCCATTAGTTCTTTGAAGGAGCTCATGACTCTTGATGTCTCTAATTGTGCGTCATTAGTCCACATAACTAGCTCCATAGGCCATCTAACATCTTTGCGATGTTTGTTGCTACGAGGTTGCCCCTCATTGACAAAAATTCCTGATTCAATCGGAAAGTTGGCATCATTAACTAAGTTGGATTTAAGATGGACATCAATTGCGGAATTACCTAAAAGTGTTGAGAATTTGCAGAATTTGAGGATCTTGGACATTCGTGAAACTCACATAACGAAAGTGCCAGGTTCCATCAAAATGAGATAAGGCTTGTTGGCTTGAGCATGTGTTGCTCCTATAGTTGAACAATCTTTTTAGAGGAAGAAAAGATTTATGTGTGAAAATGTTCAAGTGCACAACGACAAATTGATGAAGACAACTTCTCCAACATCTTAGTGGAATTGCCTAGTGCGATCAGAATGTTGACTCGTTTTGTGAAATAATTTCAAGCCTAGGTCGCCCTAAGATCTCCATGCTTTCTCTTCTTTGTCAAAGGTGTGGTTTTTCATTGTAAACTTAGATGAGAAACGAATGTTGATAACGTTATAGATGTACTATGTAGTAAGGCACTAACTCTATTGCTTCGACTGAGTTTAATATTTTCCAAGTGGTTCGTGAGTGAGATTGAGATTGAAAATAAAGGAAGCTAATACTAATGAGTCACCAACTATAAAAAGTCAGAATGATGCATTTGCATATCGTATTTGATGGAGTGAAATTAGTCAATTCTATGATATTGCCCAAATGAATCACAAGATGGCAGTGAAATAATGTGATGTTGATGCTTGTATATGTCTCGTTTAATTATTCATCAGTTGTAATCTTCTTTACATTAATTTTACTTCGTTTATTTTTCCGATATAGATAGAACTATTATCCATAGATAGCGCCCTAAACCATTTGTAATTGCATTGAGAAGGATGATTTGATCATGGACTATGATATCGCAAATTCGTTATTCTCTATTATATTCAATTTATAGATTATTCTAGCAACTGACCAAAACATTTGACTATTCGGTATTCACTTAGTTGAAGCAAATGCATATAACAAAATGTCTAAAAATTCATATCATGTTATGTTAGTGTTATGGAAATTAAGCAATTGAACATAAAATAGACTAAAGAATGAAATAAATCAAATATCAAATTTATGTGGTTTAGCTGGTGTAACCTATGTCAACGAAAATATCAACAAAATATTCAACTGTAGAGTAAATGATACAATAGAGATTACAATCACACTCAAATTACTCAAACACCTTCAGTATTTCTTGACACTCAATTACACATAATAACTAACACAATATTTAACCTCACACTTTCTCACAAAAAAATTCTCAATCTCACAAAAAAAAAAAAATCACAAATTTCCATTGGATTCAACACTCTTGGTTTTCCTCAAGGTGTAAATCATGAAGAAGTTGCCTCTTGAATGATTTTCACAATGAAAATACTTCTTATATATAGACAATAGTTTGATCTAAAATAGGAAATTCTTTTTAAACAATCCTATTAAAACTAAGAAACCTACTTGGATTAGAAAAGTTTCATTTTCAAGCCCAAACTCAAAATATATTTTCAACAATATCCACATTAACTTGACGTTTGAGTCAAATCACAATTACTTTTTTGAAAATTTGAACTTCATTACTACTCTGGCTCCTCGAGGGCTTAACTATCATAATTATCTTCTAAATTGAAGCCACAGTTGAACTTCACCATGATTGTAAACCTCATCAGTTCCACAAAGATTTTTAGACAAAACATGCTTAACTGCAAATAAAAGTAAACCTATGTTACATCCATATTTATTAAGAAATCAAAAACTCACCTTATCAAGTTCATTAACTATAACAACTACTAGCAATACAGGATCCCTCTAGCTATAAGTATCATTTATATTGATTATCACGCTAGTATCCATTATCATAAGAGTTTCTAGTTGTAACTCTACCTCAAGCTAAACAATATGCAGTTCCATATAAACACCGCTTTAATAATTCTTATACAAAAGAATTGGAGACTCGTAAAATGTATATTCTCTGCTGTTAATAAGTGAATTTAATTCTGAATACCACAAATAATAGCCCTACTCACCTATCAGTCTATACAACCTAGATCATTTTGCCAATCTCCATTATTTATACATTAAAACTCTCATTTGTCTGATCGTGACAGTAGTATCAAACCTGTGCCTCCTAATAAATACTCAGGTTCTTCTTAATTAGTTGTCCACAATTATTAGCATATGTCTAGCACTCTTCCTTGAAGGACACCATAACAACCTACAAACATTTAGGTAAACCAACTACAAACATTTAAGTAAACCAACTTTGCAATATTTGTGATTTGTCTTATAATTGTATTGAATTGAACTATTCGTCATTTGTCAAGTCGCAATACCTATATATAAATAGTTTTTCAACCACACAATCAGTTTTTCAACCATATAACCATTTGATAGATTCTTTTGACTTATAACCTTTAGGTTTCTTTTGTCAAAGTGCCCCAAATGCATATGCCACAATTCATACTCTCAAACAGATACATATGGCATATTTCCATTAAGATTTGTCATTGGTTCACCTTCAAGCTCACATAGGCTAGTGTGTATGATTGATCTCATTATCACCAAGATCACCTTCAAAACTCCACATTGTAAAGAAGTATACTGACATCCACCTAAATCTAGAGGGCTTAAAGAAATTAGATTGTTTTTTGATTTTGGAATATACCTCACTCCAGTCAAAATCCTTGTAATATCATCATGCATTCCAATTCACACATGACAACACCTACAACATTGTGCTTAGTGTTGTTTGTAAACTGTACTTTACCATTATCCAAGCATTAATAATTAGTGAACCAGTTCATATATGGTATGACGTGAAACGAATAATCATATTCCATAAATCATTCATCAAATGATGAAACTATAGTGACAAAAAAGTATAATCAGCACTATCCAAATTACAACCTATCACTACAGCAATATTGTTAAAAGATTTAACTATAATTTCCTTATCCTTCTTATTTTTCAGCTGAAGGCAGTTCCTTTTGAGATGTACCTTTTACTACAACTCAAACATATAACACCATTAATCCCAGACTAACTACATCTATTCGAATTCAAATACTCATTCTAACACAAGTAATAGGTTTTCTTTTTCCTTCACCTACTAAAGTAGCAAAGACAAGTTCACATAGTTCTCTTTTACGGCTATCTATACTCAAAATCAAATCGTGAACTCTTAGTTGAAAGACATTACTAATAGTAACAAGAGGGTATTGCAATTATCAAGCAATGGGGATAATACAATCAAAGCATGTACCTTATATTTAAAGTTAATCTCAACCAAACTCAACTGATCAATGATATTAAATTCTTTGATAAGCTCATCAACGAACGTAACTTCGCGCATCTTTAAGTGAAATAAACGTCACATGAAGTAGGCCTTGTTGATTGCAATGGCTTCTCGTACATGTTTAATAGGGCATTCATCAATTCCGCAACGGTGTTCTCTTCAACAATGTTAAATTTGATATTATGAGCCTACGTCGACCGAGTATCACTCAGTGCCTACTTATCAATATGCTTCCTTCTTTGACTTTAGCTTCTTCTCAGATAGGGATACCTGCAAATTCCTTTAATATAAATAATCCTCAATCTGCATCTTTTAGAAACCAAAATCATTCCCATCAAATTTGTCAATTTACTTTTACTTCTTCTATTGTCATTAATTTGCTTCAACGCAACCAAGCCTAGTTCTAATACCAATTGTTGCTTAAAACAAGGGATTTAAACAATGAAATAGACTAAACAAGAAAATAAATCGGTATTATATTTACCTGGTTTGATCGGTGTGACTTATGTCCACAAGAAGCAAAAGATTTCACTATAAATCAATTGTTAGTATGGTGATTACAACCCCCACTCGAGTCACTCAATAATTCCCAACCTCCAATTACGACATTAACAATTTCTCTTGAAATAATCTCCCAATCTCATAAATGAATTCACAAATCTACCATAAGGTTTATTAGCTTCAACACTCTCGAACTACTTCAATGCATATTGCATGATGTTGCCTCTTAGACACTCTTTACAATGAAGACACTTCTTACATGTAAACAAGAGTTGGATGTAGAATAGGAAATCCCTTTTAGAAAGCCTACTCAAAGTAAAATACCACTTGAATAGGAAACTTACTTGAATTAGTTTAGTTTCTTTTTTGGGTTCATCTTTTCAATTGTTATTGTTTGTCTAAATTGGCAAGCTTCTATACCCTCATGAAAAATGTCTCATGGGCAAGAACAGCCTTGCACCTACCCCTCATTGGGAAGTGTCAAAAATCACTATGCTCAAAAAATTAAGGGGTCATGTACATGGAACAAAACCCTTACAACAACCAATCTGACAATCTAGAAATCACAACAAAAATCACACCCGTCAAACAAATTCCACATGCCTAGAAGGAGGAGGAGAAAACTATGCCCAACTCCTTCCTCTCCCATGTTGGCGACTACCTTAGAAGACCTCATCTCCCAAGCTAAGGACCTCTGTTCTCAAGCAAATCTCGACCATCAACTTCGACTTCGCCGCCGCCGACTCTACCTTACTCTTTGACCTCGAGTCCTTCGGTTGAGTAACTCCCCCTCCTATTCTTCCTTGTTTTTTGCTTTTTCTTTTTTTTGAACAAAGTTATAGGAAAAAAAGAAAGAAAGAAAACTTTGAACAACATATTTTTAGGTTCTTTATTATATCATCTAGGATGCCACTTATGTTGCACATTAGCATTTAACTACCAAGATAATATCTATCTTTTTTTTTTTTAAGGATCAAATTGGAAAACAAAAAATTGTATATAGTTTAGAGACCTAATTGCGAGAGAGAGAGAGAGAGAGAGAGAGAGAGAGAGAGAGAGAATTAGACACTGGATTGAACGCTTCGTAATTTTTCAAGGACCTCCAGTGCCTTTATCCTTAATTCCTATGATGCACATTTTTGTTTCTTAAAATTCTTCATGAGAAAATACAAAAGACACATACCTCACTTTGGACTTGATGATTACTTTTGTGCCTCTATTTTTGTTGATATCATTCACAATCTCACGGTGAAAGAACCATATCTCCTCTCCTTATAAACTCATTTTAGTATCTTACATAGAGTTTGGGTGGTTTGCTTTTTAGTTGGGTTTAGAATGTTTTGGGTAAGTCTAAAAGTTTTAGGATTTGAAAATTGTCATTCTCGAAAGAAAATGTCATTTTCGCAAATAGGGACACAAAATATAAATTTGACAGTTCAAAGTGATCTCCAAAGATAATACCTATATATGTATTTAGTATTATTAAAAATAGAGATATATAGTTGATTGATATATCATTTTTCTATTATCCTTAGTTTAATGAAATAATATAAGTTTGTATATCGGTAGCATGAAAAGGATTTCGTTTAACTTGTATCCTACTTGGTCCACGACTACTTGTTCCTAATTTATTCATAATGCAACATGGGAAAATTAAATAAAATTACATTTTATATGTTATTTTATTCGAAGGTCACTCAATACAAAATGGGCGTTTATTCCATTTTTATCAAATTGCCCCATTTTGCGAAACATTGGAATAGGTATGATAAGAATTACTTTGCTTTGTTATAGGAAATAATAATTCCATCCATGCCTTACACTATTGATCAATTAAAATGTGGCATTACCCTTTTTTTGTCGCGGAACATATATAAAATGAGTTCATTTTAAAAAAAAAAATATCTTCTAACTTTTTCAGGCCAAACCCACTTTCTAATCCAATCCGACCGATACACCAATCCCAAAAATAAAATAATATAAAAACCCATCCCCCATAGAAAGCAAGTCTCCACCAAAGGAAGATTAATGTTTTTTAAGCAGCGTCTGCCATGCAAAAAGCAAAGATCAAGAAAAGAATCATAGAGTAATCCCTGATCCAACGGGGACCAACCTACTCTACGTGGACCCCCACATCCACTGTCCACCGCCACGTGTCGGTCTCCCTCTCACTCTCTCTCAAATACTCCCTTCCCCCTCTCTCTCTTTCACCCCCTCTCGCTCTAACCTTCCGCTTCTTCTGCTTCTTCTTCTCCTTCTTCTTCTTCCCGAAGACCGTCTCTCTCTCTCCTTCTCTCTCTCTCTCTTTCTCTCTCTCTCTCTAACAGCGTCATCATGGCGAAGGGTCACGAGATGATACCAGTGACCGATCCTTCGGGGAAGACCTCCTCGTCGTCCGCCATGAGCAGGAAGGGGGCTTACGCTGCTGCCTCCTACATGGCCTGCGCAGGTTCTCTTCGGTTCACCATCTTTAACTTTACTTTCCATTACGTTCTCCCTTTTTTTTTTCTCTCTGCAAAATGCTTATGTGGTCACTCACTACTCACTAGTGGAGCTTTGCTTTCCTTTTCTTTTCCGCTTCACGTGCGCACGAGTGCTCCATATGGATAAGCACGTCATGTTTTAACCACTTTTCCTGTACCGACGCACGTCCGTTCACGAGGAAATGGAAGAAGGAGAGAGAATCAGGCTCTCGAGATGGGTTCTCTTCCTTATATTCGGTGTTTTCATTCGGAGCCTGAAGTGCTTTGAGCTTCGCTTAATGAATTTTGCTCAGGGTCTGCTCGCCTTCTTGTGTTTTGAATCCGTGTGACGATTTTGAGTTTCCGAGACAAGTTAAACTCGATTATGGAATGTGTAGTTTTCCTACCGCAGATAGAGGTGGCCAATTTACACGTTTGTACTGAGTTCTGTGTGATTGTGCTCGTGAATGAGTGAGTCATGCTCAAACTCAAGCAAAAATATCAGGAGGTATGATAGGCGCCTGGAAGATGAAAGCGAGTGTTAACAGTCATTTGACATACCAGTGTCCTTTTTCTTTGTCCTAAAAATCGTTTATGAGAAGTGGTATATGAATTTGAGCAAAAGTTTTTTCTTTGTTGATGCTGGCTTTTTCTTTTTTTTTCCTATCACAACTGCTCAATGAATCATAGCTGCGCCTCTTGTTTTCTGGATAATGTGATAAGGTTGTGATTTTACACATGGTGGTTGTTCTTCCAAAATTTTGTAATTGTACTTAGCGTGCGTAGTCTTGCTCTGTCAATGGGAACCTTGACCAATATGATCCTGATGTTCCCAGAAGTTACCTTACCGGGAAGGCCCAGAATGTGGTTTTCTACTTGTAAAGTGGATTGATGCCATGTCTTGGTAATTACATGACAGCTATATTTTTACCCATTCATGCAGTTCTCTTGGTAATGTTCAACAAAGCGGCCCTTTCTTCATACCATTTCCCTTGTGCAAATATGATCACACTTTTTCAGGTACCCTGTATACCTTGACTAGGCTCACGTGTCAATTACGCAATCCTGGTCTGTGGTTTAGCTTATATTTAATAGGCATGCGAGTGGAGAAGGGAATGTAAGAATCGAACTCGTGAACTCTTCATTCTTGGTGTAACATTGTACTATTCCAACAAGAAGGGACTTGTGACCAACAATTAACCTGGTGTTGGACTTTGTCTAGACAAGCTTCGATATGAAGATACGCTATGCTGGGCAAAGCTATTGACTGTAGTTTTCCTCTTCTTTATTGTCTTTGTTTCTCCTTGGTTAAATATTCTACAGTTGAATTAGAGATTCCTCCCAAAGCATTGCGTTTCCAAATATACCATTGATCTCTGGAAATGAAATCTGACTGCGAGACTGTACCATGAGGATAGTCACCGTGATAAAGTTAAACTCTTTTATCATCACAATTTCATGCATTTATTTTTTTGGACTGGGTAATTATAATCTGCAGAGTATTTCACCCTCGCCTTTTATATGGTCCATCCTTTTCAGATGGTATGTTCTTGTTTGTTACTGTATGCAATGAGATGCTGGGATATCATTTCTTTCTCTGCTGGAGAAACCCAGAGCGTCAGTTACAACCCTGCGACAATGGTTCCCCATAAGACATTGCTTCACACTATTCCTCTTGCAGTGTCCTATTTGCTGTATATGGTATGACTTTGCCTAGTTAGCGCTTTTTTTTTTTTTTTCTTCTGGTTTCTTTTGGTGTACCCAATACCTGATTTATTTTCCTTCTGGTTAAGCTGGCCTCCATGGAGTCCATACGCGGTGTAAATGTTCCCATGTACACTACACTCAGACGGACTACGGTGGCCTTCACAATGGTTGTGGAGTATTTTCTAACCAGACAGAGATATTCACACCCTGTTGTAGGCAGGTAAGGAACCTTCACTTCCTTTTGAGACCTTTGCATTTTTCCTTAAGATACTGTAGAGTTAGGTGACACACCAGCTACTCTTTCCTGGAACGAAAATAATATCTGTTACTGAACTATCTCCCATGTACGCCTATGAGATTGTTCATAGAAGAATGAATTTACAAGCCACGATAGGTAAAAGATACAATTCATTTTCAGCCCACTGAAGCTTTTGACATAGGAAAGTTCCTCGATTCCCTCTTCCTTGGTTGAGAGGTGAAGTTTTATGGAATCGAATGTCGCATATATAGTAGCCCAATATATTCTTTTACTTGTAATGTTTTCTGCAGAACTATTTATGAAATGATATCGGAGAGAGCTTAGACACTACTCCCCTCATCTTCAATATTTGATCGCACTTGCAAAAAGTTGCTTTACTACTGTCATCAACTGAGATATGCCTTTTGCCAGCTTTATGGGATGGTAGAAGAACAGGACAACATTTGAGGCTTCTCCTCTCTAACATTACTTGTCTGAACTTTTTAGGCAAAAGAATCAGACAAGAACTGCATGCAATGGAGCATTTATTCTCTCTCACACACACATTGAAAATTAGATATTCTAGTGGAAATGTGTTGATTTTGGCAATCTGACAGAACATGTTATGCTTGTCTCAAGGCTTTCATCTTCTAACCATTCTTATTGGATTATTTCCAAGGGATGCATCAGTGTGGGGATCATTATACTGGGCGCTTTTATTGCTGGAGCACGAGACTTGTCATTTGACTCATATGGATACACGATTGTGTTCATGTCAAACATCTGTACCGCAGTATATCTGGCTTCTATAGCACGAATTGGTAGTTTTTATTATCCCTTCTGCAATTTCTGTGTATGATGCATTGGAGAACTTCTCATTCCTTTTCATTCTGTTTAGGAAAATCTAGTGGACTTAACAGCTTTGGCCTTATGTGGTGTAATGGTAAGATATATCACTAGCACAATGATCATCTTCCCTGCTTTCTGCCATGAAGTGCTTGCTGGTCACCAGGTGTAACTGGCACATGTTTCTTTCAAATTTAATTGTCCCCCTGGACATTATGTAGGCATAATATGTGGACCAATTTTGCTGCTCTGGACTTCAATCAGTGGTGACCTAGAAAGAACACTGAAGTTTCCAAATTTGTTTTCTCCTGGCTTTCAGGTGATTTTTTGTACAAATAAAATTCTTCAACTTCTCCAGACATGCAAACTAGTCAATTACTGTTTCGGTTGTTGCCAGAATTGTAAAGCTTTACCTTTGCAACCTGCAATTACATGTCTATTTCCCATACACTCAAAAGCTTCTCCTTTAGCCACTATGTTACATCTCATCCATTTTATTTACTGGGAGTCCAATTATATTTACAATTGCAGGCTGTCATGGCACTTTCCTGCATCATGGCTTTCCTGATTAATTACTGTGTATTTTGGAATACAATGCTAAATTCAGCACTCACACAGACAGTTTGTGGTAATCTAAAGGTTTGATATGCACACCAAATACCATTTATACCTCTCCTCTTATGCTCGGTTATACATAGCTATTCTGATGTTAATGAAATATATCTAGTATCTATACTTCCTGATGGGCTTATGGTTCTCGAGCCATATTCTTGGTTGTTACTATCTCAATTTGCTTGTCAATGCTATCTGGAATGTATTTTGTAATAGGCAGGTCCACAACCATTCATAAAATATCTTCCCATGACATTTTGCCCCTGTTGATAGTTACTTCACCAGAATAATTGTTCACTGTTCATACTGGTGTTTGATGTCATGAGCATTTGTTCTCACTTCACTTTCTTCATCCTTGGAGTGCTGTACTTTGCTGGTAGTGGAAATCAATGCACTATAAGATTTCAATTAGCTGACTAGACTCGACCTTATCTGTGAAATATTGTAAGGTTATTTGTCCTTATGCTTTGTCTTGAAGAACAAGAAACTTAAAATTAATTTACTAGCACCACAGTTTATTCACAAGAAATAAGCAAGAAAATTCGAATCTTAGTTTGCATTTCCTGTGAGTATACTGGAAGATGCTCACAAAATTTCTTCTTTCTTAATGCCAACTACGGTCAAAATTGTCATTCTTGCACTATCAGACCTCTTTAGATGTTCTACTCTCATCTTTTCTTTCTTTTTATTTAATATATTAATAACATCTGGTTGATAGGACCTTTTCACAATTGGACTGGGCTGGCTAATGTTTGGTGGGCTTCCATTTGACTTGGTAAGTATCTGTTTCCTTCTTTGCAGTTTTGATAGTTTTGATTGTACAGGAGCTAACGTCCACTGTTGCTTCCAGTTGAATGTCGTGGGCCAATCACTTGGTTTTTTAGGGTCCTGTCTGTATGCCTATTGTAAACTTCAAGGGAGATAAGGTGATAAGCAGCTTGTGAGATTTTTGTTTTCTCTGATGTAACCCTATCAAAAAATCAACAACCAAATTTTGGGACGAAGTTTTTTTCAGTATGCTAGTATAGTTGAAATTCGAAGTGAAACCTGAGGACTTATCTAGCGTCCATCAAAGAAATTTACAAGCTAATATGAGAGCTGAGCTTTGCTAAAAGTGATTTCAGTAAATTTAAGAGACTTCTCTATTTGGTTTTAGGACGTATGTAAATTTTGTATGATACTAGAGTAATGGATCATCAGACGACTTGGTTGTGTGGGGTTGTGGTGGCACACTCCATCTTCTCGACGAGAGACCCAGATTCAAATCGTCGTAATATCCCAATGTCGCCTAGTTCACATTTGGCTACTTGCCTGCAGATGTTACTTAGAGAAGAAGGGTTGATGATTGAAGACTAATAGTCAATGGGCAGCAGACCCAGACTTTATTTTCGTTTTTGGGTTTGCTTTTTCCTTTTGGGCAAGGATCCTTCCTCTCTTTTGAAAGGCTTGCCTTCGCTATCCAGCTTGTTCGTCCCTACCACGGCGCAATTAGTGCAGCAGAGTGAATTATGTCCTCACGAGACATTACACGTCCAATGTGAAAAGACATTTTTGTTACCTGGCCACTGTTCACTTCCCTTTGACACAAGTGATGTGATGCTTTTGCAATTTTTTTGGAGATAGACAAGACATTAAGAATAATTTCTCACGGGAATTCAGAAGTGCACAGAAAGGTAGAATTTGAGCCATTTCAGACCAAGTACGAGGCGTGATTAAGAGGAGAATGATAAGTTGAACAAAATCGCTACATCTGACTAGCATGAAAGACTTAATCACATTGTCGTGTCACGATGTTAAAAACGGTCCTGGCATGCTCTCATGCCCCTGTTCACCCTTAGAAAAGGAGATCCCCATTGTCAATCCCTCGTTTTGCTCCCATCTTTTCCGCCTGTCCAAGAAAGCGAAAAGGCGCCTTTTACGCCAGTTATGGCAAAGAAGATTCTTCTGTCACTTTTGATTTCTGCTGGATGGACATTAGATATCATGGTGTCGGTATTGTATGGTGCTTCAAATGCCGTCTCTTTGGATGAAACTATTTCATCTTCACCTTTCTCGCATTCTAACTCCATCGCCGTTTCTGCATTTGCCGATGTATGCCATCGTTTCTGTTTCTCAGTATAGTATTCTTGTATTAGATTGCCATCTGATGTTTCTCCCAAAGTAGCATTCTGTCTTTGTAAGGTCACGTATGTATACAGCTGCACGAAATGCATTAGCTTGGCTACTCGTGTGTGAACGTCAAGAGCCTCTCTCACTAAAAAAGGTGGCCGTAGAAAGAGAGAGAGAGTGTGTGGGGGATAGGGCGTGTCTGTGCTGTCCCCGGAACATGACAATGGACTTAAACCTGATTGCTGGGCATGATTGAGACATATTCATCAAACTTCAAGTTCAACGACTTTCTTTTTTCTGCTTAGACAAAGAAAGGGGCTAAAGAAAACTCTCTCTCCTTGGTTCTTTCTCTCCTCGTCTTCGAGATGAGAAGACGGAATCTCGTACCTTGTCTTTGCCACTAGGCCACTATTGACTATGATCTTCGGTCTCATTTACTTCTGCGTCGTCTCGACCATTCAGAAGCATGCTTAAAGCAGTCGTGTATTGCACGGATATTGCTGCATCTAACTGCTCTAAATTATTAATGGCCCCAAGAAAATCTATCAACATGTCATGTGAAAGCATGTTTGCTTTGCTACAATGTTACGTCGAAGGCCGTAAACGACTCGACATGTCCCTCAGACCCCTGGCCTTAGACCCCTGGCCTTAGACCCCTGGCCTTCACGAAGATTTTCAATTAGGGAACGAAATTGTAGGCAAAAGCTTCATGGTCTTTTCAACCAGGCTCCACAAAACTTGCAACTCAGGCAAACCCTCATTTGACTACTCTGCGGCAAATTCCTGCGGTCGGCGAAATGATAGGTTGATAGATGGATTAGAAAAAAGTGGCGCAATGTATGCGAACTGCAACTTGCGACTTTAGAGAGAAACAATGAAAGCTTTTAAAAGAATAAATGATGGCGGTGGGGAAATAACCAAGCTGAACCCAAAATCATGGAAACAAAAGCTTTTTTGACCTCCCAGCTTTTGAGAGAGGGGTGTGTGTGTGTGTGTGTGTTCGTGATGTTGTTGTCGTTTGAAAGAGAGGTGGGGAACACGTTCAAGGTGTTTCAAAGACCAAGGATCTGGTGACAGTAGTAGAACAAAGGAATAATAGCACAAATAATTCATAAATTTTGGTTCAATATATAATGTCATCCCTAAATTTTTTATTTATATAATGTGGTTCCTAAATTTTGACCTAGTATACAACATCATCCCTAGACTTTTAGCTTGTTTAACGTGGTTCGTGAACTATATGGAATCTCTAAACTATACAAAAAGGTATAAAAATTCAAGGATTTTGTTGAACAATAGACCAAAGTTCAGAGACCGTAACATATAAAATAAAAGTTCAAAAACGATATTGTATATTGGAGTGAAGTTTATGGGCCATTCGTGTTATTTTTCCTAAAACCAGCAAGAAAAGTGTGAGAAATCCTGAAAAACTGGAATTGTTTTTAAAGCGTGGGATGAAATTGCTTGGGGCTGTGGCACGCGAACTTATCGCCCTAAATCATGAGTCATGAAAGAGAGAGGGGGGGCCTTCAACTCTTTTGCCAAAAGGGTCTTTCACGCTTCCCCAAATTCTTAAAAGAGGGAGGACGCATTGGAGCTTGAAAAGATTAAGTGCTCGATTGGAGAGATTTCATACTTTGGCCTATGACTTTTGGGATCTAATTCGTTTTCCTAGACTTTTGTTTTGGTCGTGAGCTCAATTAAATTCAGTGTTTGGGAGTCGTTAATTTTGTTAAAATTTGTCATTGTTTTAGCTGCAAGAGAAAGGGTTGAAACTTAGATGGCACGGTGGCAATTCGACTTGGGGATTGGTTTTAATTTTCATCCTCAAATTTCAATTTGAATGGTACTTGACTTTTGAGATATTACCTGACGTTCTTAACTTTTGAAATTGAGGCATTGCAATTCTATTGGCTCAATGTATTCATAGGAATATTATATCTCAATACAACCTACAAGAAAACTGATACTTGTTGAATAGATGATGTGATCAATTGAATAGTGCCCGAAGAAGTGAATCAATCGAGATGCATGAAAACCAACCTGGACATCACCTAACCGCTAAATTTAAAAATTAAAAAAAAATAATAGAAAAAACTATTCCTAACAAGTGACGGTAAGATCTTTCGCGTGTATAGTTAAATTCTATGCTCAGATTTGCTGGTGTGCACTTTGAGCTTGAGATATACAAAAAAATAAATTTAAACCACATGCAAAATATCTCATAATATCACTAATGAATAATGATTCGAGAATCTATCCAATCCAAATTTCACGCATGCCATGTTAAGACGTAGTCACCCATATATTGAAAGTCTAATCATTCTGCAAATATATTTTACCTACACACCCATAGATCTTCACATACCGGACGCAAAATCAGTTCTTTTCACGGTCAGTAAGTAGATTAAAAAAATAGATCCAATTCCCTTTTTCACCCGTGGTGGACAAAATAAATGCCGATTGAGAGCACAGGAGGGACACAACATGCAACCAAAAAAATAATGAAGTTAAATAGATCAAAGTGGTCAGCAAAACCCAAGAAGAGTGTCCCCTAGTGCTCATGCAAAGCTCAAGGCAGGGCTACTTTAACGCCGGTGTCTCCGGGGATGGGTTGGCCCTGCCTCTCTAGTCTCTACCATTGGCAAAGTGCTTTTGGTTGTGTTTCATATCAGGCTTTGTACGTACTCCTTGGAAACTTCTTTCTAGACGGCAAACTTATATAAATTAAACCTGTTCACCTTCGCTGACATTCTGCACTCCTGTTCTCAAGAACTAAGATTCTCTCCTTTCTCTCCACGCACTCATGCCATTTGACCCACGATCCCTCTTTAATTAAGTCTTCCTAGGCATCAGTTTCTTCCAATTGTTTATAAAGTTGATGTGTGAATATTCGAGCACTAGAAAATACCTGAACAAGACTGCAGAAAAAGCGGGTCCATTACCTAACTAATCTTGGTTACTCCCGTAGTGAATTTTTGGATTTTAATACTCGATTTTCTTGACCCATATATGGTGAAAGAAAAATTTCGATCTTTTGATACGATATTCAAATCTAGTAATGTTTGTAACACATCTCCTTTTACAAGATGTTCAGCTCTTGAACATGCAGATGATCAGATATTAATACTATATATGCTTAAGAAGTCCTACTTGTCACATATACGAAAAACAAGTACATCAACCAATAGTATCATAACAGTGATACTAAAATGGATACTAGGAATGATTTGTTACACAGTAGGTAGGTTCCAAAATTGGAATCTAGAATCTACGATTTAGAACTGGTTTCCCATTTTTGGAATCTAGAACCTACCATATTTATCTTGAAAGCAACTTTGGAATTTACCCGGTTTGTCTAGTCTAGTTCCAAATTCTATCCTAAGATTTCTTATTTATTTATTTTTGGCTTCATTTTTTAAAAAAAAACCAAGACAAATAGCAATTATAGTAATATGAGTAACAAAACAACTCAAAGTAAAACATCAATACAGAACAAACAAAAATATAAAGCAACAAGAAAGTTAAGCTCATTTAAGAATAATAAACCGTATTCTTCTAACTTAAAAAAATAGGTTCTACCCAATTCCTAAGTGGGTGAGTGAATGGGTAGGTTCAACACTCGGAACTTATGACCTATCCGCACAATACCAATTCCAAAAATTTGAAATCATGAATTGAACTTGTTTCTATAAGGGTCCAGTCAATTCCAAAGTAGAATCGGATCGGTTGCACAACCCTAGTGGACACATTGCACATTTCATAGACCCAATTAGGTGTTGGGACGTAGAGCCAACTGGTGTCGGGTGATGTCGGGATTACTTTATCTGCTAATGACACATTGATTGTTGATTAGAGTTTTAGGTTTCATTCTTTTCTTTAAAAAAAAAAAATATTTTCCTAAAAATAATCGCTTGTATTGCTTGCAATAATTGACCAATTAAAAATATTTTTATTATTAATAACAATTTATATCTGAATATTTTCGTGAACAATGAAAAAATTTATGCATTTATTTTTCTAAGCAATATAAGATATCATTTTTAGAAAAAAAATTAATTATTCATTTGCCACGAAACAAATAAGATTGTAGATGAAATTCTTATATCCTGTCCCCGTGGATGTGATTTCTTTATTCTTTTCACCTTATCTCTTTCTTTCTGTTCTCGCGATTGCTTTGACGTTAAATACCTAATCTTTACCAACATGGAAACCTCAGTCAAAAAGTTCGACTAATTTTCTAGACAAGGGGAGGCCCATGGAATCAAAATGAGCAATTCTCTCTTTTCCTTCTCCAGGAAAAAGCATAACCTAATCCTAGCACTTCAACATGCTGTCAGGAACATGCATTATTCGGTAAAAGGACACCATGGAATGTTCTTGATCATAAAGTGTCCCCCCCTCCTTTATAAGTATTCAAACTTAAGAATGTCCCTTTTTTATTATCAAAAAAGTGGGCTCTCTTCTCTCTTCTTTATGATTAGTGTCTAAATAAGTAACACTTGGATGATGATTCTGCTCACAAAGCGTGCATATAAGCCAACCATCCAATTCTCTTTCTCTCTCACACACACCCAAAAGCATTTCAATCAAATTAATGCAAGCATGAACAAAAAGTTGGGGTGTCTTAGGGCTTTCAATAATGATAATGTGGAGGGGGAAGAGATAACAGTACAATGAAAAGGAGTTATTTTGTGGGTTTCTTTTTTGGGGTGGAGAGAATATTTCAAAGTGCATGCGGAGAGAGAGTTTTTTTTTATGTTAAATTTTTTGAGTGCAAACTAAGCATGACAAACCCTAAAAGTGAGGCTTGCTCCCTCTTGACATCATTCCACTCACCTTCTTCCCCTTCTCATCCCGAGGCAAATCCTTCCATTATACATCCCCCCCCTCCTTCCCTCTCTTCCTCGTCAACACAATCTCTCTCGCTCTCGCTCGCTCCCTCTCTTCTTCTCCTCTCTCTCATCACCCACTATCTATTGCATGAGTATTTCCTTCATGTTGGCCATGGGTTTGGAGTCTATCGATCACTTTCATAAGTTTTTTCATGCACAGACCTGCCCTCTTTCGGCCAATCCAAAACCCTGCTTCTGAGTCAAGTTCTGCTAGGAGCTCTGGCTTGATATATTCATTTATATAGCTACTGTCATGCATTTGTGTTGTGTTTTTATCTTTTCATGTTTCGTCAACTTCTAGTTTTTCTCTTTTCGTTTTTGTTCGAGCTATTAGGCAATTTCTACCGTGTATCGATCCCTAAGAATACCAAGCTAGCTGAATTCATTCCATCTGCCCTTATTTTTCTTTTTTCAAAATTATCGATCTTGTACTAATGCACAAGATTAATTTTAACAACACAAATAGCGGCACATAGAATGTTTTCATACATGAATACCAAGAATATGCAATGATTTGGGTGATCCCCACTTCACCATCACATTAATTCCGCTAACCACCAACAAAAAACCATGAATTGACTCCATCAATCCAAGGAAACCCTTTTCCCTACCAAAGATGCCTCAAGTAATAATTGTGTTCTCGTGCTTTTGCAAGCAGCATGAGAGCATTGGTCTGAAAGCTGAAACCAGCACAAGGCTCTTTATTCACATGGTGCAACAGAATGTTGGGGCAAACGTGTGTCCTGCTGATGATGGAAGTTAAGTCCTTGACTTTTGCGTTTGGCTTTTATCTAGAACGAGTTTGACAGGTATAGGTGGGAATGAAGCTAAAGCGGCAAAAAGACAGCGATATTGGTGAGGTTCAATCCGAAGACGGATTTACATATGGGTTGTAAAAGACGATCTCAGATTGAGCCGCGCCAATATCACTCTCTACGTGACAAGTTTCATTCCTGTTCAGTCAGAAGATTTCTTCTCATTGCAGGTGCGGTCATATGTGGCATAGCCGATCGAGGATACTCCGTCTTCATCTGATTTCTTTCAACGTGCTATCACGTTGTTTCTCATCTTATCTTCACTTTCACTTGCATAAAGACATTAGCGGAAGCACATAGTCCAACTGCCTGTCTGCATTTTTCCTCGCATCTTGCAGCTTGTTTCCATAATATCAACGGCATACTTCATGAGTTGTGAAGTTCTTAGATTGAACAAGAAAATGCGAGATGGCATGTCGGTTTTCTAATAGAACTACTTTCTATTTGCTAAATGTTGATTTATTCAGTGAAAAATGTTTAACTAATATCTCTCATCTATGCTACCACTATTCTGTGAGCTTTTACTTTGTTGGTCATTGGTTGACAAACGCATCCTATATAGGTCACATTAGAAGATTGCTAGCGTTTATATTCGAAGATTTTATCTTTAATTAGCAAATGATATAGCGAAAATGTAGACTTACTAATTGGACTTTTTAGCACAGGTGGCATGATCTTTGGATTGATTACACAATATACATCTCTAGCAGGGTTGATTTGGATTGGTTTATCCCCAAAAATGTAATCGTCGATCTCAACAGTGATGGAGAAGACTTATACAAATAAAATGTTGCTCAGCCTGTGTAGCAAAACAATTTCCATGTCAATTATGTGATATGCTCTCGGAGTTCCATCTGTACATTAATGTTCTTCTATATTCTTTTCTCTTCCGGGGCCCAGAGTCGAAGCTTGTGGCTTATAAGAGCTTGAGCACGTTGCCTCCAATGGAACCAGCTAGGTACGTGAAAATAGCACTTTGATCATATCCAGTCCATGATATTTCCCCAAAATAACTTTATGAGATTTGATGGGTAAATATATATCTTTGCTGATCATTGAATCTTGAGGCTATTTTAGCTTTTTCCGTAGCCACTACAATTCAACCTATATCATTGCAATTACTCCTTTTTTAAATACCACTTTCCGTATTGTTTCCATGTCACTACTCTGTTGCTGTGCCGTCAAAACTATCTATGAAACTTTGACGTAGACACAAGCTATCAATGACACTTCACTTTACAATACGTGCATAAGCGATCTCAACAGTAAAGTCGCAGAGTTTCAACAGTGGAATACAGTACTAAAAGTTGATAAGTTGCGATGGTACGAATTATAAGTACAGTAAAGAGAAAATGAACAGCCGCCTGTTAATGTCCAGCAAAAGAGATTTAAGTGGTCTTTTTTCGATAAGAATTAGTACGTGATTAATTGATGCAAAAGATGCTGATCAAGTATGTTCTGGGAACAACATACAGTGCAAACAATCTGTATACGCCGATATAAGTCAATTTAAGCATGTTTGTCCAGTCTGCATCGGGGAAAACGCATGAGTACAGCCACTTGTTGACGTAGCATATATCATCTTTAGCCACCGAGTTCCTCGCAAACGTTCCGGTAAAAAGTACCTTCATGTGGCCGTCTTTCAATAAAATTAGTTAATCGATTGATAGACTCTTGTACCGATGCATGCTAGTCACATAAGTGCACAAAGAAGTACTGTCTTGTGACTGTCTCATCAACTTTCTAGTAAGAAATACTATCGTGTAGCCGTCTCTTCAATAAAACTAGTCAATTGACTATAAACTCTTATACCGGTGCATACAAGTCACATAAATCCAGTTTTTTTATCCGATGGACTTCGCTGCAACACAATTAGCCAAATTCAAGGATTTAAATGTATTGCCTGGCATGCACCACATACGTGCAAGAAATTTTCAAATTGGCAAGATCAATTTATGCATTTTACTGGTGAAATTTGCATTTGGGAAAGAGGTACATCAGATGCTCAATCCATGAGGAGAAAAAATTGTTTCTGTGGATGATCTTTTCATTCGGTGATGATCAATGTACTTCTTCATTTTCAGTAATTTTTTGATCTGGCCTATTTAATTTTCTATAGTTCTTGCAATGGCATGATGTAGTGTGTCTGAAGCCCCACATCGGAATATAAGCCATGATCTCGTTTCGAATTTATAAACGACACTACAAGATCCGAGCTCAGTTGGAAGGCAAGGTGGAGGGAAAAAAAAAACAAATTATTTATTGTTGTAAATTCAGAAATGGGAATTGGAGGAATGCTATAATAAACTATCTCTTCTCAGAATTAAATTGGTCCACGGATCCTTTTTTTTTTTTTTTTTTTTTTTGCACTTGTAAATTCCAACTATATGTTGGCAGGTGTCAAGTATTCATTGATGAAGTATGGTTAATGACTTTTTTCAAAAATAACTTGGTGACTTTTACCAAATCAACATTTTTGTACTATCTCATTACTTTAATTTACATAACTTGCCAATGCTCCAAATAACTAACAATTGTACTAAATTATCAACCTAAATTAGAGTTATTTATTAACTTTTTTATCATATTAAATTACTACCTAGTTTTGGAGTACCAACTTTCATATGCATTATTTATCAACGTTTAATTTTTTTTCAATTAACCAGCTTACCCATTGGATTACTAATTTTTATTTGCCTTGGTTAGCAACCCCTTACATATGTTAACTATGTATAGAAATTACCAAACTAAATAAGCTTGACCTGTACCGACTCTCATTTGATGTATTTAATGACGTTTATTTGATTTTTATAGTTTGTAAACTTCATAGAGTGCGCTATCTAAATGAGTGCGCATTATCGCTGATACAGTGAGAAGTAGTTGGGAGTTGATATTTTGTCAAATGTGATTCCATTTCTCAACTTCATTTTTAATTTTTGCCATAGTCATTTTTTTACCAAAAGAAAAGAAGAAGAGGGAGGAAGGGGGAGGGGGGAGGGGGGGGAGAGGGGGAAGTTTCTTTCTTATTTCTTACTTGTTCATCCCCATTTGAGTTAGTTCATTCGACTTCTAAAACCGTCAATTAAGTGACATATATTAGAGATGCATTTGTGTCACGGAATATAAATAATTTGTAAAATATTTTTTTAAAAATAATCATTTATATCGCTTATAAAAATAAATACACAAAAATATTTTTATTATTCACGAAAATATTTAGATATAAATTGTCATAGATAATAAAAATATTTTTTATTTACTAATTATTTTAAGTGATATTAACAATCATTGTTAGGAAATTATTTTTAAAATCGTCAATTTTTTACGAAACAAACAAACCATAGAATGATTCAGTTTCAACCATATCAACATGTCACGTGTCATCATGCACAATGTGACATGGTTCTCTAGTGAAAGCCTCACTAGCTTTCTATTAAATTTTCTTTTATAAATGGTTGACGAAGCAACCTGATTGAAAAATTCGAAAACACCATGGCTAATTTCTTATATGCAACAGGAAAATAATTAATTTGCAAGTCAAATTGCTCCTAAAAGAAGATAATGATATGGGGTTGGCATATAGTTAATGTATGCTCACTATTAACTTAAACCCCCAAAATATACTATTTTCAATTAAATTAAACATGCTAGCCACCCAGCTTTGCAAGACGCGCTTTATGGGCAATGAATGGTTTTTAATTAATTATTAAATGCAAATATTGTATTTTCTTTTTAACACTCTAATGTAGATAATAATTCCCTCTTTATAATTAATATATTTAGGTCAAGAAATTACATTACCGTAAAAACCTAGCCAATTGTTCAAAGCTCTTTTTATTAAGAAAATGTCCAACTAGTCTTAAACTTGTTGTACGGATAACAACTGAGTCTTAACTTTCCAATTTTCTCATTTTAGTCATATATCTTTACGCAACATTCGAATATAGTCATTTCGGCCAATTTTCACCAAATCTCATTGACATCATGATGTGGCACATTGGATGATCGGCAATAACTAAATCATCATATCAGTGATCCTTAGCGAATATTGACCAAAATAATTACATTGTAATTTTGTTTAGAGATTTAAAATTGAATTAACATCCACATAATAGGTTTTTAACATATTGGATAATTATCCCTTCGTATAACGGTTCAAGTTAAGCAATTGAGAGGATATTAATAGGGAACATCTCTCATAAAGGCGTAAGAAAATGCGACTTCTCCGAGCTAACTTGTCGCCACTTTGTTTTGTCTTTTTTGTGCTTTATTTTACATGATGAAAATGTTGAAACTACTCGGCTGGTCCAATGACAATTGAACTAGAATGAGATCCGTGCCATGCGAGGGATCTAATGACTTTATTCTTAAAGAGTAAACAGTATCATTTTACTCAATATCTGATCACTTGAAATTAGATAATAAACAAAAAACTTATCATTGCATGATCATCTCTAATACATAATATTAGTATAACTATTTCATGGTATGATTTCACATAGGTTAACTTGTCTAAAAGGCGTGGGAGCGAAAAATGTGGAAGAAGTATTAATCGAAGGTATCTCCATAAACATTATACATAATCTCTATTTATAATATGCACATGGCCACTCAATTTGAAGGCTTTAAATTAGAGATGTTTGAGTGATTTTACAGATGAGACAGATGTTAGACCCCGAAACAAATTCGTATCTTTGTTGATTGTTCTAGTATAGTAATAATATTAATAACAATTCTTTATGCAGCGTACCAAATACTTATCCTTATGAACGAATTATGGACGTGGAATTGATTTTCTATCCATGAACTCCAAGATTTTTTTTTTTTTTTTGGTCGGCAACTCCAACTTTAGAAGTATCTAAATTTATTTGTGAAAAATTCACCAACCAGGAGAAGAGCGAGAACTGGCTTTTTTTCGAATATTGGCTTAAAACCTAAGAATGAATAAAACTTACCAAAAAAAAAAAAAAAAAAAACCTAAGAATGAATAAAGAAAACTGGAGTTTTTTAGTACCCAACAACTCCTACTTCAAAAATAAAATTGAAAAATGCAAAAAAGAATTCAAAGCATGCCACATCATCATTTTACTATTCATCACACCAATCACTTATATAGATTTATAGAGTATGGGGAAGAACATGCACTCACCAATGGACATTAATATATGTATGTGTGTGCGTGTGGCATATGAAAATGTGAAACATATGGGAATAAACGTTAAATCTCTTCTCCCTAAATAAATAAATTGATTTTTTCGCTTCTTCTTGAGTCAGCGTTATGATCAGCTGCTCTAGTCTATCGTCCCTCTCCACTGAGAGCAAGTGCACTTCATTGAGATCCTCACCTTCTTAAGAAGATCGACAGCTTAAATACGAAGCAAAGACGCAGGATTGTCTCCTGAGATTGAAGAAAAGACGCCGTGCTTGCACGCATTCGTAGACAATCTCAAAGTGCAGTTTCTTCGAACTCCAAGCAATCGACATCGAGATTTTCTTTTTCGGCCTTTTTTTTTTTTTTTTTTTTTTTTTTTGCTCTTTTTGGGTCAAAGGACATCGACATCACGTTGCTAGATGTACATAAATAATCGCGGAGAACAACAGGGGTTCGTTCATGTAATTACAGATGTAAACTCAACTACAATACAGACAACTCGCGGGGAAATCCGAAGGTTAGTTTCTCTAGCATGAGAGATCATGGAAGAAGACTCGAAAGCACTTTTCTGTCTTCCTTGTTCTTTCTCAATCCGGCACTAATTAGGACCAAACATTCTAGTACAAGAACCAAACTTACAATAGTACTCGAATCAATCAGAAGAGTGGGAACAGCTGAGCAGTCACTTTGAGTTCTGCTTGCCGGCGTTCAGGGGAGAATCTCTAACGCTTTTGGTCTGGATGTAACTCCGCTGCTGAGTCGGGTCCGGCTTTTTCTTGCGCCTCCCTTGTTGATACAACCGGGAATGGCAAGAGATTGCGAGGTCATTGAGGTCTTGTAATGGAGTGAGCACCTTGACGATTTCGTCCATCGCGGGGCGGGACTTGGGATCCCTGCTGAGGCAGTGGAAGGCTAGTTGAGACACCTTCTGGACTCCTCTGATTGAGTAGTTCAGTTCGAGGCGCGGATCAACCAGATGGTAAACCTTCCTCTTGTCCGTCAAATGGGGTCGGGCCCATGTGACGAGGTTCTGTTCTCCGCTGGGACGTTTCTTGTCCATTGATCTTCTTCCCGTTAGGATCTCAAGAAGCACAACGCCAAAGCTATAGACGTCACTCTTCGATGTCAAATGACCTGCGGAAATGAGAACAAGACAAGCATCAGGATAGGGCTTCGATAGTGTGGAAAAACTCCGAATCCTCTCGTTGCTGCCGATGTTTGTCTCGTGAAAAAATCTATGTGAGAACTTAGTTCAGACAAAAGATAATTGCTCCTGTGCAACTTTGGTGAATCGGCTCATGACTAAAACTCGGTAATTCAACCACTAGATAGACTAATGTCTAGAATGAAACTCACTTTTTCTGGTGAATCACAGTGCTACCTGACACAACCAACTTGTCTTTTTTGAGCTACAAGCAATGATAGTTAAAGACCATTTGTGTCAAGGCATTAAGAGAGTTGTGTGATTCTTGAAAATGTTCATACCTGAAGCTTTTAGAACCAATTTAACAAACCCGATATCACAGGAGTACCTGTCATTACATATTCTGGAGCAGCATAGCCATATGTCCCCACAACTCTAGTTGAAACGTGAGTTTTGTCTCCCTGAGGCCCAGCTTTCGCCAAACCGAAATCCGAAAGCTTTGCATTGTACTCCTGCAGAGCAACGGTTGTTATAGTTATTAGAGTGAACAGATATTGGCAGTCCCAGTATAGTGCCAAAGTATGTACCGAATCAAGCAAAATATTTGAGGTCTTAAAATCTCTGTAAATGACCGGTTTCCGGTTCCCATGCAGGAAGGCCAATCCTTTTGCTGCGCCGAGGGCGATCTTTATCCTGTTGGACCATGGAAGAGGCACGGCTCCTTCAAGAATTACGACATAATCAGTACATGTTAGGGACAGTGACAGACAGAGCCACAATGACAAAAAAGCAAACACTTTCGCAATCAATTGGAAGAACCGCAGCTTGGCTCACGACAGTGCTTTAGACCATTTTGGCATATGATGCATAACCTAGCATTGCAACTGGTCAGAACATTATGGTACTTAGACATGATGCCACAGCCATGCAAAGGAGGTAGCGAGCTCATCAGAAACATTATGTTGAGTAGGAAAATCTTGCATACGCTAGGCAGGCTACCTAATTAGGTACATAGGAAAACTGATGTGTCAAATTAACGCGGGGCTTCTTAGGAGCAGGCAAACTTCTCGTCTGTCGGAAGCATTCTGAATCAAGCATGCAATTTGATTGCCCATTCTGATGGAGCCACTACATTGAACTGTCGATAAAGGCAGAAATCAACACTTACTTCTGAAAAGATGATTTTCAAGGCTTCCCCTGGTCATAAACTCATAGACTAGCAGCCTCTGATCATCTTCAATGCAGCAACCGACAAGCTTAACAAGATTGGGATGATGAAGCTGTCCCAAAAATTCGACTTCAGCCTACATTAACGAATCTGTCGATTATGACTATTCTCAGCATTTCAGCAAGAAACACACTTGAGACATCAATTTAGCTGGTCAGAGTTCTAAAATTCGCTCACCATCCATTCTCTGTGCCCCTGGAGACCATCTGGCTTCAAGCTTTTGACTGCAACTGTAATTCCCGAACCAGGTTTTGCAGGTGCCGTACCATTCTCCTCAATCCACCCTTTGAAGACATAACCAAATCCTCCCTCCCCGAGTATACTATCCGGCCTGAAGTTCCCAGTTGCAGATTTTAGCTCCTGAAAACTGAACTGGAGAAGCTGGCACCTGGATTTATTATCTGCCGATGGTGGCTCAGGCGTATCAGAGGATAAGCGAGCTTCATGAGGAGGATACATCTCACGGTTGCTCGCATTGAGGTATCGCGTCTCGGCTGCTGCATCAAAATTAAGAAATTGCCCCCCATCAATTTGCAATGTCGATTTTATCCAAATCATAAAAGTGGAAATCTGTACGAGATCAGCTTGGATAAGGCTTTAGGTTATTGAATGTTCCAACTTTCAAGTTTGACTTAAGCCCACGATGACTACTTTCCCGATGAGCTATGCAAATAACCACATACAGTCTACTGAAAACAAAAGAAATCAGCAACCGGAAAAAAAAAAAGCAATGATTTAAGCAAAAACTCAGCCAAGAAAACAAAAGAAGGCAAGTGAAAGAGAGAAGCCTTTTCCTGGTTTCAAGACTGGTTTTAGCCAATACCAAACGGATGGCTCGGATTCCATTTCGATTTGTCGAATGGATCTCTGTAAGGGATAATTACATCCCAAAATCAGCACACAGTACGCTCCTGCCAAACTTCAATACCCAATAAGAGCATGATGCTGCGTTCTTGAACCAGGTCCAAAGCTTGAAGAGACAAAGAAAAGAACATGCGAGATGCTATGTGGAAAAGAAAGCGACCCATTTTGTTTTCTACACGAAACAAGGATTGAATTTTCACAGGAACGCAAGGACATGATCGTGCTAGTGCTGTCACCTGCATCATAAACGGTGCTGGTACGAGGAATTGAATTAGCGGAGTCTCTTGAAGCAGAGGAGGTGCGTCTCAGAACTGCCCAGCAGCCACACCTGCTCTTCTCCATCTCTTCTTCTGCTTCACTTCCCCTCCTCCCTTTTCACTTTCATGGGATGGCGTCAACTATATTGAGCTGAAGAGATGAGAGAGAAAACAGACAGCAGACAAAGAGAGAGGGGGGGGCGAGGCCAAAAAGGAGATTCAACACACTTATGAGGTGTGAGAAACAGAGGAGAGGCAGAGGAATATGAGGATGAGAGAGAGAAAGGAATTCGGTGTTCTTTTGCTGTTGGAGATTGCAGGTATCATCATCACCATCATCGCGGAGTGTACAAAAAGAACTTTTTTTCCTTCCACTTTTTGCTTGTGGGGATGGGAAGCAATTCTCTCTCTCTCTCTCTCTCTCTCTCTCCTCTTTCAAGAATTGAAATTTGCCCAAAATTACTAAAATGACTATGAAAATAATGAGGCCAAACACAGTGATTGATGCATTGTGGATTGTCCTGAACGTTCTTGCTTTAACAGCTCCGGGCGTTGTCTTGCTCGAAACAGATTAGTACAAAGACTAGCAAGAAGCTTTTATGCAAGACGGTGCATCTTCAACCATAAACAAGACGTTCGGGCTACGGTTTTTAAGAACAGACCGACAATGCTGAAATGTGGACCAGATCGAACGAAGTTGTGAAATCTACATTGACTTAATTGGACGGTCGTTGAGTTTGGACTAAATCCGATCTTTTTTTAGACCAGTTTCGAAATTTTTCATGAAAAGAGATGATTCACTTGTACATTGTTATGTTGCAGTATGTAGCCATGCTTGGATAGACGTTGTGGCCATCAAGAAAATATTAGCATGCAGATTTTATCAACAACTACGCCTAAGATAAAGGCTCCTTTGTTTCGTAGAAAAATAAATAAATTAAAAACGTTTTCCTAAAAATAGTAACTTATAACATTTGTAAAAATGAAGGAATAAAAAATGTTCTTATCGTCTACGAAATGTTTAAACATAAGTCGTTATTTATATGAAAACATTTTTCATTAACTAATTATTTCAAACAACATAATCAATCAATTCTAGGAAAATATTTTCTAAATAATTCATTTCGCATTAAACAAACACACTCAAAGAGTTAAAATATTGGTTGACACAAGACCTAGTAGAAATTTTTTTCAGAACTCTTTTAGAATTTCTACATATGTAAAGCGGTATGAGTGTCACTTATGCAAGTATAAGCAGAAATTAAGAAAGATGTAAAGTTATGTAGCACATATATCTACAGCAATGTAGCAGATATATCTATTGCACTTTTTTTATCTTCGAACTATATCAATCTTACGCTGTGCCCGTGTCAGTTTGCTTTCTTCTTCAATAATTATCAAAATAATATTTAATATACATGAATATTCCCACTTTATATCTCCGTAGGTTCTGATCACGTGAGAAAGCATAAACTCGTAAAAATATTTAACGTGCAGTATGTCTTCATCATACACTCAAAGAAATCAAATACTTTGATAAGTTTTTGTGATCATCAAAATGATCAAAGAGATTTCGACTTTCCTTTTCAAATTGTCCAACACCAGTAGTCTAAAAACTCAATTACACAAAAAGAGCACATCCGAAAAGAACATTGAACGATTAAAAGAAATTTGAAAGATTTATAATATCTTTATCCTTTTATTGAGGAAATCTCACTTTAACTCTGTTTGTTTCGCAGAAAATAAATTATTTGAAAAATATTTTCTTCAAAATGATTACTTGTATCGATTAAAAAAATAAATGAATAAAAAGAAATTTCATCGTCTATGAAAATATTTTAAAAAATAAATTATTATCAATAATGAAAAAGAATTGCCATTGGCTAATTATTTGAAATTCCGTTTGTTTTACAAAAATGAATGATTTAAAAATATTTTCTTAAACATGATGGCTTGTATCGCTTGAAATATATAGCTCATGAAAAATGTTTTCTTTATAAACAACAATTTAGGTCTAAAAATTTTCATTTCTTGGAATATATTTTTCAAATCATTCATTTTTCATTGAACAAACGAAACCTTAGTTCACCCATAGTTTGTTTTTGGATTCACACATCACTGTCCGTGTCCAAAATCTATGTCGAACACTTACACAATCGTGGTATCATGCTTCAAGTATATATAGTTCAAAAAAATTCCAATTCTAAAAAGTTGAGGGGAATGTGTGAGCAAATTCGGGAAAAGAAACCCCACATTGGGTAATACATGATGAGACATTAGGCAAAGTGAATGTGGAACTAAAGAATGGGAAAAATAAGATAAATAAGACCTTACATGAAAAATAAATGAATGTAAAGGATGTGGAAATAGCTCTCAAGCAAGTTAGAAACGTACCGACCCGAAGACTTAAATCATTAGTTAAAGGAAAATTACATACATATATAAGTCATGCCTTTTCTTTTCTTTTTTAACTTTGAAATACTCATCGACTAATTATGAATCATTTACTCTTATTTCTTCTTCCCACAAATAATAATTCATTTCTTATTTTCCTTTGTAGATTAATGTTTAGGAATAGCGCGAACCGAACCCATTAATGGTTTATTTCAACAGCTTTAACTATGAAAGAGGGACGAAAATGACTGACCAAAGTGTAACTTATAACCCTAGACACTTGTGATCTACAAACATCATGCACTTCGAGTAAGCACGGAATAACTTTCAAAGTCGAAACCGGTGGCTTTTGCCGATAAAATAATAAGTGCATCAATCTCGCGGCTAAAAAGTTTTGTGTGGACCGACCCAAGATTTTCTCCACAAGCCGTGTCTGAGACATTGATTTTCTGAGTAATTTAGTTTAATTGCTGTATTTTTATTTTTATTTTTATTTTTCCTTCCTTTTCTTTTTCTTTTGGGCAAAACAAGGTTGAGAGCCAGTCCTGTGACCTCGACAGGAAAACAAGGGAGCACCATGCCTTTGAGGCATGATGATGCGCCCTATTATTGTCCTCTTATTGCATTAAAACTCTTGTAGAAGGCCACTGGGCGTCCGAATAGTCATCTAGATTTCCATTACTTTGCCAAACTATTTGGAACTCCCTCTCTCTCTCTCTCTCTCTCTCTCTCTCTCTCTCTAAAAAGAAATATTTTTCCAATTTCACGGAGGTTTACTATTGTAACCGGCAATTATGACGCTTTTGGTATGATCTCACGGCACTTGGCATTCACGTTTCTAGGTTAATTTATCCAAACTCGACACAAATTACTAAATAAATATGCAAGAAAACGTCACACGGCAAGGTGTTTGCTGGTGCTACAAAGGTAACGTCCAAGAGAATTACCTAATAGAGGGCTCAAATTGCTTCCACTTACCAATGATTCTTGATTGTTTTGCCGACCGCAAATAAAATCTAAACGATTCTAGGGCCTATAATTGTGTGGTCAAAGCTAGACGAAAGATGGTCAAGAAGCATATTTTTAGTGCAATCCCATCAAAATCTCTCTCTCTCTCTCTCTCTCTCTCTCTCTCTCTCTCAATTATTCCATTCATGGACGGGAAATGGGAGGGTTATGATAGGTGGGCTTCCATGGTTAAGTGTTTTTTTTTTTCCTTTCAAAGAGAGAAGGGGAAAAGTGAAGTGGGGGAGTGGGAGGAGTGTGAGTAGTGCTTGGTGAGGAGTCATCTCATCAACCACCAAAGAAAATATATTCTATGATGCTTTGGTTGGACAAAAGCATTTTTCGATCCTTATTCTCTTTCCTCTTTTCCTTTTTTTTTTTTTATCAACACGAATCATCGACCTAATTACGTCTTAACACCAAACTGTATCTCATGAAGCGTGAGATCACAGGTCGAATCTTAATAGAAATGACTCTCTCAAAAGCCTCTCCGCACTCGTAATCACTCGGCCAGGCGTCGAACGGAGGGACTGTCATGATTCGATGCGATGAGGTCTAAGAAGATTGAAACTTGACTAGGAAAAAGAAAAAGAAAGACACAGAGAAATCCTTATTCTTTCTTTGTTTTTGTTTTTAAGGTGCCTTCTCTAGACTGTGCTGACCAACTTGACAAAAGCCTTGTGGAAAAGGAGTGATACCCATCTTCCCCCACCTAGGCACTCACTACATGGGCCCACGGCCCACCGAAAAGAACGGCATTTACATAATTAAATATAGAGAGAGAGAGAGAGAGAGAGAGAGAGACGTGGGGCACCACAAGCTCAATCATCACATGGGGCAAGGCAAGATATTCCATTCTTGGAGGTGGTAAAGTTTCCCCCAGCCATACTGCTGGAGGAGGAGAGGCCCATCTGTCCTGCCCAGACAGAGACAAGAGAGAATGCAGTGAACATGTTACTCATCGCTCACATTTTCACACTTAAAACCACTTTCCATAAGCATCTTGATGAAAGCACCAATTACATGCCGGGATTTCTCAACATAATCATGAATTTTTTTTTCCGAATTATATTACTAGAGTGTAAGCTTGATCATTCGAGGAAATTATGCGACGCTAGAAGCGGGCCCATGAAAAGTAAAAGGGACGCTAGCCGACGATTCTTGTACGTAAGGATTCATCTTTATTATTTGCCCAAAAAGCAAGATTAATACTATAGAAAAGAGGGGGGCAACCTCACAGAAAGTTTTTCCTCAGAATATCCTACAGTATGTAATGCATGAACCGTGCTTTTTAAGATAGGTTCGAGGATTAGCAACGGTTCATAGATGCCTCCCCTTATTTGATGAAATTGTCTCCTCAAGTCAAGATAGGGCATGGGTTAGGAATTCTTCCTTCTATTGGGCCCTGTTAGGCTAGATTTCAGCCCATTCATTTTGTACTTTATTGGGCTTTCTTTGTCTGTTTTCTTGTCCTTCAATTGCTTTGCACTAGTGACCAATTTATGAATGTGCGTTGGGGGAGTCAAAACTGGCTCTAAGCTATGGTGTTGTCACGCCCTAACCCTCGAGCACGCACCCATCCCTCAATGGTCAATAAAATTTGCAACTTCCCAAGCCGAGTCACCGACCCTTTCGTTTTATTGCACGTACGAGAGCAAATAAATATCCCCTAACAGTAAACAGTTTGGGATAGGAAAGCAGGCCACAATTTATAATCAAAACAAGCCTTTTATAAACACACAAGGTTTATATATACAACACCGGTCTAACTACAAAAGACAAGCTCAACAAAAAGGGAACTGTCCTGTGACAAACTAGTCATACACGTTTGCAGATCCTCCGGGGCTTCGGGTCCTCTACAACCGCAATTTAAGGACCTAAAAATGGTTATACAATAACTAATAAGACAATGTCTCAGCAAATTTACCCCTTAAACTCCAACTATGAAGGAAATACGCCACAATGGCTACTAAGCACCAACACAAGTTAAAGAACTTACCTTTACCTCGGATCCTTCCTGCAAGTCAATATAATTAAATACCCAACCAAACAATTCAATTCAATTCAACCGTTAATCAGTCGACTCATTCGACTTTATACCATCGATACCATCCATAACTCTATCAATTCAAACACTGCTCTCCTAAACTGAAATAGATATAACCATATATCATTGCTCCCCAAAGCTAATGTCTAAAATTTACGCACCGAAGCTGCTAGATCAATTATTGCTCACCGAAGCTGCTAATAACATTTGCTCAATGAAGCTGCTAAATAACTATAATGATCACCGAAGCTAATATTTAAAGTGCTCACCAAAGCTGCCAAAGTATTATTGCTCACTAAAACTGCTATAGACTTATAATGGTGTTAATGTTCCCCAAAGCTGCTATAGATCTATCTTGCTCACCTAAGCTGATTTGGTACTTAAAGACCAATTTCGGTGTCAACACCCGACACCCAATATTTTCCAATTAAAATACCAATATTTCACAACCATCACTCAATTTCACAAACATAATAATCAATTGAACAAACTAACCACACTATTGCATTCAGTGCAAAATTCTAACAAACAACTCTCCTAGTATAATTTCCAAAAAATATTAATTAATTAATAATTAAAAAAATTCCGAAAATTAATTTAAATTAAATATAAAATAATATAATTCATCCACTAATCTAATCATGCACATAATATAATCAACATTTAATTAAACTAATCTAACCACCTAAATATACTTAGCATAATATAAACACCCCCTAAGTATAATTAACTCCCTAAGCAGAGTTTAGTTGGTAAACTCACCGGATTAACGAGCTGGTGAGTCCACGGGACGGTGGCGCGACCACGGCCAATAAGCTGCAAAGCAGCGACACCAAACAGAGACCGGACCGGGCCAAAAATGGCCACGAAACTTGCTGGATTTTCTTTGCGGCTGTTGGGCTCGGCTTCAAACTTCGGTGGGCTCGGGAACAAGGAGAAGACACGGGCTGCTGACTGGATTCTTGCGGGCTGAAGGCACGGCTTCGATGGAGGCGCTGCGGACGAAGACAACGGCTGGCTGATCGTGGGCCGCTTCATGAAGACCAACGGCAAAGGAGCAGCTGCTTCGGTGTCTTGCGGCTTCGGATGATGTGGCTGTTGGAGTCAGCAGGATGGGATTTCGGCGGGGGTGTTGACCGAACAAGGAGGAAGCTCGGACGCGTGGGGCAAAATGGAGGGGGATACGGTTTGTGGGCTTCTTTGGCTGTGAGAGAGAGAGTGAGTGGAGGAGAGATGATGATGGATGGATGAGGAACGTGGATGAGGGAAAAATGAGCGAGCGGTGGGATGGCTGATCGAAGGAGAAAAAAAAAGAAATGAAAGCAAAACAGAAGCTAAAAAGGAGATGGGGTTGATCGAGCGAAGAGGGTGACGGTGGGGGGAAGAAGGCGTGCAAGAGGAGCTAGTTAAGAGGAGAATAAAAGTCAACCATTGGGGTTTGTCCCAGTGATCATTCTTCTAAATTGGAAGGGGGAGGTGAGGGGTTCGAATCCCCACCTTCTCAAGGGAGTTAGGGTGGGGACGATTTAGTTTCAAGAGTTAATTTCGACTTCCACGCCCTACAAGAAGACAGAGTAAAAGTCTGAGAGTGAATGCTGGAGTATGAATAGAGTAGGATCAACAAAAAAAAAAAAAAAGAGAATAAAAGTCAATAACCTTAACCAACTAATTGAATGCTTGGTCCCCTTAAAGTCCACACACCTATCTCTAATGTCCCCCAATTATTTCTTGTACAATAAATCCGCCAATAATCCCAATTAAAGCCAAAAATGCAGCCCCCATAATAGCATACGAATTTCTTCAATTTTGGGCTTCCTTTCTTTATCAAATTCCTCAAATTTGATGTCCAATTTCGTTGAAGAAAATGCCCATACCATTTTTGTAAGTCCCTAATGCCAAATAGCTCGGCTTAAAAGTCAAAACTCCCCTTAATTCGGCTAATTCAAATTTCCGTTCGTTTTTCTAATTGTCCGTATCGATTTTCCGTAAAAATCTCGAATTCTCCAAAAATTCTTCGAATTATGAGTTGACATTCCTAAAATAAATCGTGACATGACAGAATTTTTAATTTCTGAAATTGGGTTTAAATTCGCAGTTAATTTCAATTTGACGCGATTTTAGCGTGACCTAACCTACCGGGTAGATTTCAAGAATTTTTTATGCAATTGACCCGCGATTAATTCATCTCGAGTCATAACGTACATCTTCGACCCATTTGGCGACTTTCGGTTATCATGAAAATTTCAAGGTTTCAATTACGTGCACAAGGTATCAAAACGACAAAAAAATCGGTTTAGTGCCAATCGACGAGAATTTTGCAATCTGGTGAAATCACCCACACTCAATCACACACCTTAGTCGAATTGACATATCTCCGGTCTCTGATAGATTTTCGATTGTGCCGTAATGACCATTACAAACTAGCATGGTCGAGCAGTTGATTCCTGGTCAAATTCTCAAGTCTATTACATTAAAATCCCCTAATGGCTTTCCTAGATAATCTAGTTATCTCATGAGTAATCAGCTCAGAGAATAGCATTATAGGTACGTTGATGAAATGCCCGATTTATTCAATGGAAAACATAATTGAAAATTCAAGTTATCACAAGTGCTCACAGCTTCATTTCTCAAGTGATCAACATGGAGAGGAAACCCTAATCTTTGAAATCATGTATGGGACAATTGATTTAGTTTTCCATAAAGCTTCTAAAACTGAATGAAATCATATAAGTCATACATATGGACCCTCCATTCGACCTTTTCTCTTACTTTATATGCCATTTGGTAATGCTAGTTGACAAGATTGATTGTTTAGTGAGGTGATAAATTGTAAGGGTGTGTTATCAGTGAGTCAGGTCGAAGCCCTCGACATAAATCTATCGCACAGGCTCAATGAATTAATCTTCAAAGCCAGTCATGGCATCTATAGCATCATATACACGTGTAAGTGTGTCAATCAATGTAAACGCATTTCTTCAAAAGAAACAAGAACTCAAACAATACAAGAAGTTAGCATTTTACGTGTGGAAAACGTTTACGATAAATATGGGTATGCAGCATCACCATAGACCAAAGGTTCACGATGCTGAGGTAGAGCTAGACATGATCAGTGGGTAGGCTCAGGCAAAGCTCACTTGACCCCTCATAATATTTTTCATTTTGGTGGCAAATTCGATGAACGAGCCTAAAATCCTTCTTGAGCCCACCCAAGCCCACTTACTTGTGTAAAAATCTTGGGCTTAGAGGGCCTGAAAGGCATAGGTCCATGAAATTGTCCATCTAGTAGTTTATCTAGTTTCTGCATAGAAACAATTTTTTCTTCTTCTTTTTTTTAATTTATCTGGAATGATATGCTGCAAGGGTGAGCATCAGTCCATGGTCAACTTTGGATTGACTCTAAACCGATCCAACCCAATCGGTCCTGGTCTAATTCCCAGAAGGACCGGTCGATCATTTGTCCTAGAAGCTTAGAGTTAGTCTAACCCGGACCAACCCTATATCTAATATATATTATGTATCTAATATATTACATATTATATGCTTTTGTCTACTCTAAATTCTAGCACCTCCTCCTTTGTTCTCTTCATTGTTCAGTTTGTTGTGTAAATCATGAAGTAAAATGAAATACAATCCTAATTCGACCAAAAATAAAAAATAAAAAACCCTCTTCACTCACCTTGGTTTGGCTCTTGCCTTGGCCTTGCTTGCTTTGTCACTCAGTACTCGCCTTTATTCCATTGTCTCGTGTGTTTGTTTTTATGGTTTGTTGCTTTTAGCAAGTGTAAATTTCCGTTATTACATTTTACCAAAAAAAAAATCCGTTATTACCTTATTTTATATTTATATTTAATATATATTAGTATTTATATTTTACTTATTCAATATCGCATTATCAATAGATATGTAATTATAAATAATATGTTTTAAGAAATGTAAAAAATAAATATAAAAAATAATCAAGTTAGTCCCAAATTGACTTTGGAACCAGCCATTACTTAGTCATAGGCTCAACAAAGTCAGTCCTCAATCTCAAAAAGTGAGAATCAATACTGTATGGGTTAATCTCTAAATTAGGTGCTAAACTAGTTACCATGTTCTCGTACACTTGACTAAAAGTGCAAATGATCAAATAGCAATTCTCACACAATCATTTTCATGATTTGCCAACAAGTGCAGTGGTTGGATTTGGACATTTTGGTGTCCATACCCTCGATTTATGTCAGTGGCTATTTTGCGATTTGTTTTAAAGCATGTACGGATCAACAGAGCCCTAGTCATCTGTTTAGGTACGAGCATTGAGGCTAGATAAAACAAATAAATAAAAATTGAAGTGATGTTTTGCAAATCCCATTTAGAGTGATTCACGTTATGCAGAATATAAATTCGAATAATGCCGAATATACTGAAATTACTCTATAAAACCAACAAGCTAAAGTGATGTGGCAAGTTTTTATCATCTCATTTTATGTTCTTCTACGCCATACAGAAGATTATTTCATCGCAATACTCCATTCGTATTTCACTTAATGTACAAGACATTTTCCTGTTACCATCCACTTCAGCTTGCCAAGGGCCCTCAAGTTACGGTACCCTACATAGTAAATTTGACAATAGAAAATATGTACCCATCTATCGTTATCAACTTATAATGTCAGTAGGTATATGATTTATGAACATTGCAAATTAAAATTATCTCAACTATTAAAGTGGGTTTTACCATTGAACTTACATAATTAGTCAGTAGGTGACATGGATCCATATGACACCTTCTTGTGGCATTTCGTAATCAAGATCTATTAAAAATAACTTTATCATTTTATTGTCTACTTTTCTTGAATCTTACAATTTATATACTGTCATTTTTTTTATATACAATATAAAATATATTTGGAATGATAAACATGTAGGTTTACATATAATGTTTTGATTATTTATTAAATTTGAACGGCATTTTGAATTTTGACAGAAAAATTAAAGTATTACTTTAGATTGATGTTTAGTATTCTTTAGACTGATGTCCAAGCAGACCATTTCTCTTTTCCCATGCATATTTTTGTTTTCTTGTTTCTCTCTTTTATTTTTTCTTTTTAAACTCCGGCTTTAGTACCTGCACGGCTACCCAGCACCGTCAGCGCAGCACAATGCAATGTCAGCAAATGCAGAGTCTTGCTCGTGCACCTTATCTGTCACGCATCAGTCTCATCAAATCACATATAACACACATCACAAAAGGCCAAAATGAAAATGAAAATGAAAAAAAAAAATTATATATAGGAGTGTTTCTATTGACTAATAAATTCATGTGATACTAGACATTACTTTGAGGGAAATATTTTTTCAAAATTATTTATTCTCATGAAATAAATAGAGTCTTTATGGCACAATGGAAGGCCTCAAGCAGTTGCAATAAAATTTGAAGAGGAAATTGATCACGATAATGAACCCGTTCTTTCTACATTGAAACAATAGTCCACTATTTGAAAGCTAAAATCAATTTGATTCCACTACTCGGGGACTGGCCCTCTCCCAGCCAGTTTTGATTTTTCATATTTTTTAGCATGAAACAATGGAATTATGCCGGCAAAGAAAGCTTCCAACGAAGAATTTAAGCTCCAATTCTTATACCAAAAATTAATGATTTAGAAAAAAAAATCTTAAAATTTGTCCTTTTATATCAATTAAAATAATTAATCAATGAAATTTTTTATTATCAACAAAAATTTACGTCTAAAAGTTTTCGTGAACAATTAAAATATTTTTCATTTATTCATTTTGGTAAGTGATATGAGCAATTATTTTTAGGAATTCTTTTACCAAATCATTCATTTTCCATGAGATAAATTGTAGTAGCAACCACGCAATTTGCTATGCCCAATGTAGTGATCACATAGACGGGCTAATAAAACAAAGAAAAAAAAGACACAAAGGGTATCTAAACTATTACTTTATTTAATGTAATCCCTGGATTTTTTATATCTATCCAATTTAATCTTTGGACTATATAAAAATATTCAATGTTGTGCATGATTCTAAATTAAAGAAATGATAACATTAGATATTTTCATATAATTTAAGGATTAGATTATTTACCAAAAACTTAGAGACCATATTAAACAAATTAAAAATTCAAAGCTAACATTCATAGATCATATGAATAAATTAAAAATTCGGAGAGATAACATTATATATTAAGTTAAAGTCATGAATCATTTGTATAATTATTTCTTTTCACGACCCTCTCATTAAAAATGTTCAGCAGGGCCGCTCGCACTGGCCAACCCCGCCTCCACCTTTTTACTTATAAAAAGAGAAGGAAACTCTCTAGGGTTTTGTATTATTTTTCTTCTTTTTGGCTAAAATATCCTCCAGTTTCATAATTTCAGGATGCATCGAGTCCTTCATGACACGGGGGGGCCGATTCTTTGGATTTTGGAGGGTTTGGGGCAGTGGGGAGGGGGAACTGGCAAAGCTGAAATTACGCCGGCGGAAACAGCAGAAGCATCGGCCACACTGACCAGCACCTCTCGCTTTCACTGATGGCGACCGCCAATTATTTTTCCCCCCAATAATTGGACCAACATCGGCTCCTGCGTGCAGCAGCAACCGCACTGTGCTCGAAGCCATCGAATCCAATTTCTCCTCTTTTGGCCCTTCACGAGATACCTTTATGCTTTCGACGTCAAATGCCTCGAGTTCTCACCATGGATATGTGACCAACAATTTGATTTATTTTGCAAAAGTAAATAGTTTATAATATGTTTTTTTCTTAAAAATAGTCATCCCTATTGCTTATAAATAAATGAAAGAAAACTTTTTTTTATCGTTCTCGAAAATATTTATATATAAATCGTTATCAATGATGAAAACAATCTTCATTAGCTAGTTATATTAAGGCTCTGCTTGTTTAACGGAAAAATAAATGATTTGGGAAGTATTTATCCTAGAAGGAGCACTTGTATTGTCTAAAAAGTAAATGAGTAAAAAATGTTTCCATGGTCTATGAAAATATTTGGACAGAAATTGCTATTAGTAAAAAAGACATTTTTCATTAATTAATTATTTTCAAATGAAATATCATTTATGTTTATGAAAATGTTTTGAAACTATCCATTTTTCGTGGAATAAATGGAGTCTTACGGTGTGTTCGTTTCGTGAGAAATGAGTGATTTGGAAAATATTTTTCCGTAAAACAATTACTTATGTAGTTTAGAAAAATTAGTCAATAGAATTTTTTTTTCATTGATATTAATCCATGCTTAACTATTCTCATGGATGATGAAAAAAAAATCTCATTCATTTATTTTAATAGAGGATATAGCGATCATTTTTTGAAAAACGAAAATCAGATCACTCATTTGTCACGAAAGGAATGCACCAAAGTAATAAAGTTGTATAGGTGAGGACAAGTCGTGAGTGTTTATTTTTCATTTCTATTCTAGCAATAAAGAAGTAGAAAATTTTTATTTCTCATTTTTTTTCCTAACCTACTTCTTGACTAAAAATATTCCAAAAATAGAAAAATGAAATTATATTATAAAACGAGCTTTTGTTCCAAACCTATTCTTGGGAATAGAAAATAGTTCTTGTTAGAAATAGAATAATTATCATGTGCATTCTAAATTACCCTAAACAACACCTTGTGATTGTTGAAATGAAATGGCAATGTTAGGGTTTTGGAGAAGATGCATTGGAGCTTTTATTTTTATTTTCTACTGATAAATACATTATAAGTCCTAAAACTTGTCATGAATGTACAATTGAGTTTTAAAATTTTCAAAAAATACAATTAAACCCTCAAATTTATCACAAAAGTGCAATTGAATTATAAAACTTTAAAAAAATGTAATCAAATCTTTCAATTACCCTCGTCCAACTTGACAAATGGAAAATATTAACAAGTTCTAGGATTTGATAGCACCGATTTGATAATTTTTAGGACTTTATTGTACTTTTGAAAAAAATTTAAAACTCAATTGCACTTTATGATAAATTTTATGACTTTCAAAGTACTTATCTCATTTTTTTTAGGCCTTTATGTACAATTTGTTACCCGTGAACATGTATTTCATTGAGAGCAATCTTTGGGCCATAAGAGTTAGTTCTCAATGTGAGGTGGGGGCTAACCGATTGAGCGACTTGATTATTTTTTTTTGGAATTGACAGGTCGATTCAATATATTTTTACTCGCTTCTCACATCTTTAGCTTTTAGTAAAAGACAAATTTCATATAGACACTTTGTCATACGAAGCTTATGGAAGTAATCCTCACATTGTGATTGAATGTGCTGACCATGTGGGCTCGGACTTATATTGAGCTGGATGAATTGAACAATTAAGATGGCACGAATCCAAGGGAAGGAATCCAAAAGAAGTGTAGTAAAACCACGTAACATAGCACGATACACCTTATAACAGTACATAGCCAAAAAAAAAAATCAATGCACTTTAGATTCGTAGCCCAAAGTAGATGTCGATCAGGTCAAGTACAAGACCGTAGGTAACAAAACTAGGTGGAAAATCACTCTTTGAGTGCCAATGAGAACAAGAAAAATCTGACAAAAGGGTTTAAATAAAAAAACACAAATTGATTGACAGCTGGCGACGAGGTGGGCCTCAAAGTGGGCCCACTGAGCCTCCCAACTTTACCCAACGCCAGGCCCGTATGGGGGGGGAGTGGGCCACGGCTGGCGAGTACAAGCATCACATCGAGGCCCACCCACCAGATCAGCAATCGTCCAAACCGCACATCGCGTGGTCCTGAGTCCTGACCGACGATTTGATAAAGTTGATTTCGTAAGTCGTCCTGCATCACACCTGTGCGCGCAGTTCCCATACGACGACGCGTCTCATCGCTGCAAATCGATCACATGAGGTGAAACCACACATGGGGGGGAGCGGAATGAGCGGAATGGGAGTGGACCATCTTGTTCATTCTCATGCGAGGACTTCGGCGGGCCCAAGCACGCGTCAGCCCGCCGGCCCGATAGGCCCACCCGGCGGTCTAGGCGACATGTTGGGCCCGACCTGGGTTGCTGTTTGGGATGGGGTACACACCTACGGGCAAGTGGCATTGATGGTTTTGGAAAGGTACTTCTCATGTTTTTTGGCATGGCTATGGGCAAGGAGGGATTTGAACCCGCGGAACAGTGGGATCATAGCCACGTGCTCCCCTCCATCGAGCCACAGTTGCCAACCTGTTCTCATCGGACGTCTTGTCAAGAATGCACTGAAAAAGGGAGCTTTCCTCTTCCCATCTAGAATTTCTCTGGTCAAGAAGACACGGAAACGTCTCTGTTTCGTAATAATGGAGCTTAGGGAGGAGTGAAGTGAGAGAGAAGGGGTTTCAGAATTTGAGTTTTGAATTACATAACCTTTTTCAAATATGTTTCTTTCTCATGAAACAATAGTAATAAGAATGACTATCGGTAAGCTTTTTGAATTATCATTTGGGCGTGAAGGCCCGAACAAGCGTGACAGATTTATAAGTAATTTTTTTAGATTTTTCGAATCCTAGACGAGATTGACAAGACTTCTTAGTCCAATTAATCTAAGCCCTACACAACCATTGAGCCAATAACTATTCCATCGATCATACTTTTGGTTCAAAATAAACAAGTCTATGGTGAAGTCATGATATCTAGAAGATGGATACTTAGAGCATGGTTGGCAATCGGCTAAATAGTAAAAATTTCTATTAATTTGTTATCGGGAATATATTTGAGAAAGAAATCCGTTTGGTAAAATTTTTGTTCATAAAATCAAATTTGTTCTTAGAAATAAATTTGGAACTAAATCAAAAAGTAGAAAAAAATTGATTATTTGTTTAGAAACAATTCTAAAATCAAAGCCAACCCATTTTTTTTTCTCTTTTATCTTTTATCTTCTTATTCTTCTTCCCTCTCTCTTTCTCTTCCACTACCGCCATCATCAGCCTCCACTAGATGTTGCCAGACCATCGCGAGGGGTTGCTTGGCCTTGTTGAGGTTGACCTTGGCCCAACCACCAAGGAAGCTCGGCCTTGACAAGGGCCAGTGATGCTCCAACAAGGTCATCGACCCTCGTTTGGTTGGTCACTAGTGATGGCCAGGCTGGCAACCGACCAAGGGAAGATGGAGAAGAAGAAAAGAAAAGAGTGAAAAAAAGAAAATAGACTTGATTTTGGAGTTGTTATCGGAAATAAAGAAGTAACTTTTTTCTACTTTTTAATTTTATTCAAAATCTATTCTCAGGAACAAAAATATTATCAAATAAATTTCTATTTTTTTTATTCAGAGGAAAAAAAAAATTAGAATCAAACATTGTTAAGTCGATTATCAAACATACCCTTATTTTGGCTTATCCTTGGAGTTCGATCTCTGAGGTTCTAGAGGTTTTTGCATGTTATGAATATTGCTCATCATCACCATAAAGGGATAACAATTCTCCATATACTGGCAATCTCAATGTCATAAAAGGAGTAACAGTCCTTTGCAGGCTAGAGTCTCGGCCACGATCGGGGGCCAAGCAGCCAGCAGCAAGGGGTGGGGGTTGAAAGAAAAAAGGCCATCATCACCTAGGCTAACGGGTGATGACGGCGAGGGCCGAGCGGCAGCCGCCGGTGAATTCAGGCAGAAAAGATGGGGTGGAAGAGAGAAACTCTTTTTCACACCAGAAAAAAGTTCTTTTTCACACCAGAAAAAAGTTCTTTTTTCTAGGGCTCGTGATATTACGCATCCGGGTAGCACAAATGTATAAGTAAAAACAAAAAGCTTGCCGACGGTGAATGAGTAAATCCGAAGAAGTTCAGCTTTTATGTAGCAATACAGACAACAAAACATTCATTTTTGTATAATGTCCGTCCCTCACCCCCTCTATAAAAATCAGCCGGAGTCGATTTATTTCATCACACGATGAAGGGGTCCTTCAAACTCTCTCCTCTCTCTCTCTCTCTCTCTCTCTCTCTCTCTCTCTCTCACGTACACACACACAGAGGAAAGAAGCTGGTCGTTGCAAAGCGAAGTATGCATTGATGATCTGTACGAGATCGTCGAGGGTGAAGGCGGAGACGTTTAAGTCCTGTCATGCTTTTCCACAGCTTTCTTGAACTTCCTCGATCGTGGAGATATTACAGACTACGAAGCTCAAGAAAGCTGTGGGACGACATGGCGATTCAGGATTTCTCACAATCTCAGTTGCTCTGCAGAATAATTTTCACCGGCTCTGAATTCTCTAGCATACGATTCAGGTAAATCTCGATAAATCTGCGTGTTTCTTTTGATATTTTTTGGTTGGTCATAGAAATGCAAGAAGAGAGGCCAAGGCAACGAGTTTTTTCCTGCTCCTTGTACTTTTGAAAAATGTTCAATTTAAGCCCGCGTATTTATTTGGTGATTGTCAAAAGTCCTTGCGCCGTTCTTCTGTGATTATCTAAAGCACTTATGTCACATTTGGGTCCAAAATTTGACATGAGATATCGGGTCCACACCGGCCATTACCGGGGGAATTTCTTGCCTGGACCTAGGTTTCGGTGGAAAGGATTAGAACAATCATTGATCCACTTGGGGCCCATATATGGGCGCACAAGATTGATGACTGTGATCGCACTCGATCCATTGATCTGGGTTCGAGCAGAAACTTCCCCTATGATCGGTAGCTACAAGAATCTATACTTTTGGCCACATACTTTTAGGATGTTCAATGTTAATCTCTCCACCTTTTTGTGATAACTACGGTCCCTACATCACATTGGTATCCAAAATGCGATGAAAATGTGGAGGGGAGGGAGACGGGTAGAGCCTAATTTACAGAATAATTTTCTTTTATTACATGAGAGTTTGTTTAAAGAGATTACATAAACAGGCATTGCTTTTAGTGAGCAACGCTCAACTCAAAGCCTTTCGTTTGAGTTTAATATGGTGGTAGAAAGATGAGGTTGAAAGTTGAAACGAGATGACAAGCGAGTGAAAGTTATGTTTGTTGGGCCTTAGGAGCGTGCGTTAAGCTCCTCATAACGAGTGAAAGAAACAACATTCAGCCTCCGAGATGATGCAAAGCATAGCGTAGCCTCGACCACTCACGGCACCACTCGACTAAGTCAATTTCCTTCTAGCAAAGCCCAGGCCCCCAGATATCGCTAACTCGACATCTTCTACTAGCTTTTCCGGTTAGAGATGGTGAAAGTACTTGAACTGTCATACAGGGATGGTACGCAAATTGTTATGGAGGAATCATTCGGAGTGTCGTCAAGAAAATATCGCAAGGACCACACGCATAGCGCGCTTCATAGGAGCAACGTCCTCTTTTTCTTCCCTGATCACCTTAGAAGCTGTCACAGATCACATCACATCTCTGAGAAGCTTAAGATAACTCATCATCACGTGATCACATTAGTCAGACCACGCTTCTTGCCGAGAAAAAACCCTAGTGACCTGGTACATGTAGCCCCACGCTGCATTATTGCAGGATCCATTAAGTTTTCGCTCGAAAGGAACCGCTCATTGGGGGAAGACGCAAGGAAACAAAAACAAAAGGATGGGAAAATTCTCATTGGGCAGGAGTTGGATCTCATCTCAAGCTTTTTGTCAGTGGAATTAGGGTTTGGTCACCCCTCCAATCAAGCTCGTGAACTGGAGAGAGATACCCGGAAGCTGCCGTCGCTGAGAAGATTCCCTTAGTTGCCCTTTTAGCACCAGTAATAATTGCAGCGCCTCTTGTTGGCTTTCTTTTGTGGTCCTGAAGTGTCCGGTTGCGATCTCATGAGTTTCAGTGAAAAAACAGGGGAGTTTACCTTTGTCACTAGGTGACCGCAGGGTGCGTTTTTCTCTTTTTTATCTTTACCCCTCATTGGTGGTGAATGGTTTTTGTTCGATTGCCTGAATTGTCGAAGCTGAAGATTCAGTTCGATCCCGACCGAACTTTCCTTTTTCAGTGGAATTTTGATTCATGCATGTACATGGAAGTCATATGACAAAGTGAATGACACATTTGTACTCTATACGGAGTGGATTGGATGAATCCTAGCCGTCATATCTTGTGAGTTATGTCTTCCTATGCCATCTCCGACTAATTTCATATGAACCCGGCACTAGGAAGAGCTTTTCTGTATCGTGGTCATGTTGTCAGCCTGATCGATAATTTGATGAGAATTGAAACTATTTACGGGGACATCTATATTTTGGTAAGATGAATTTTGAAAGTGGGATTAATGTTGGATTAGCATTGCAACATTAGTTAGTATTATGGATGACAATTCTTGATGTAACACAAGAACACGGATGAATAGCTCATTGACAATTTTTTTATAAGTTTTGGCCAATTAAAAAAATCCACTCATAATTACGTTGAGAAATTTAGTTAATGTCAGAACATAACAAAAATTAGATGATACTAATATGATGGAACAACATGAATTAACAGCTTGATTAACATGAAAAAGATTCAAGTATTAGATAATCTACAATGTGTCAGACGTATACCGTGATGTGCATTATCCCAAAAAAATATGTACTATTTTTTTTTTACCTCAACTTGAGTTACACCTCAGCAATCTATTTCCATATCCATATAAGCACAATATTACATACTAATCAAACAACTTTCTAAGTTGTTGCCGTGGGAACTCATGATGTTTGAGTATACTATCTCTATCTCGCAAGACACTAGTAATCCTTACTTTTGAATAGTTTTAGGATAATATTACCTATATATGGTAACAATCTTCATATGCAATATTTCCTCATTAGCTAGATTATCCAAAATTTTGTGGTAAAAGGATTTTTCTACTAATGTTCAGTAAGTTTGCTTGTGAAGATTGAATTCAAGGAGAGCATAAATTCTTTCGATGGCAATATTTTGCAATATATTCAATTGGCAACTTTAATTATTAAAATTAATATCTGTATTAGAGAAAAATGTAACTTTGAAATTATTTGGCTTCTCTACCCTTTTTACAAGTATTTTAACTTGATCCGCGCAATCGTATTAGGGTTTTCATCTTGATTCAAACTCTAGCTAGGTTGTTTTGGATTTTGGTTGGCGCAACAAAATAGGTACAATATATGTTCTCACGGGGCAGGGACAAGGAATGTAGTCCCAATCCCCACTCTACCCCGTGCCCATCGCTAATCAATTTAAATGTGTCAACGAGCAAATTAGATAGTTATGCCTGTGAACATTTTTGGAAAATCTTGTGATCATCAATTAAGTAATATCGGTACTATGAAGCAGCACAATTTCCTAGGTGATACATCGATGCACGATATTACAAATGCAGAAAGCATTTCTCAAAGGTTGTGACCGAATTATGGAATTTTAATTGATCGTAGACCTCGTAAAGCTTTATTTGCACTCTTTCTCAACCCATTCCCTGACGCTAAATAATAAATATCTTTTGGATTCTAGCTTTTCTTAATGCGTAGGAATCGCATCCCTTTCTCAAGCTTCTGGACCATGTATGCAATGAATTGAATATTTTCCAATTCAAATTTGGCATTAGTGTACCATACAGAATGCTTAGCGTAAGTAAGAAAACGTCCAACTGTGTCTAGCTAGGCTATAGTGACCTTGACCAATAATTCTCAGCATCTGCAGTAAGGCTCTGACCATATGGCAAAGACTTTAATTAGCCGGACTTACCAAAATAATTCACTCCTCAGCCCTAAAGATTATTTTATGTGGAACCCAATTATATTCTGACAAATTAAAGGCAGGAGAGTAAAAGAGAAACGCATCATATGCCGTCCACACTCTCTTTAAGCTGCTTTCAATACCGCGTCTGCTTTTCCAGCTTCTTTTTTAATTATTTCATGCACGAATACATTGAACGTTGGAGTTTTAGGTTTTTATCACATGGTCTAAGCTATTTCAAGGACATGTGATACTTATATTGGCAGAGTCTTGGCATTTCTTGAAATAGCTAGTCATCATCACTTACAAGCTGGACATTAAATCTTTGGACCACGGAATATCTACGTTTATAATCTAATCGGCAGCACCTATCAAATCATGTTAGCGAGCGATCAAGTAATGTATTGCAAATCCCTTGGTAAAATGGATCATGACTAGTTTTCATCAGGTGAAGTTTCGAGCTTGGAAATGCGATCCGATAGATTGTTTATAACTTTGATGCCCTAAGTCCAATTGCCAAATGAATAATGTTGAGCTCACTTCTGCCTCGAATCCACTTCTTATGTGGGTTTCGATCCATTTCATTTCTTAAAAGAATTTGGCCTTCTAAAGTATACACTCTGAGCCCATTTGCTGCGATTTTTTTTAATTATTTCCAAATTTTGTTTCTGTTTGGAGCTTTTCCCTTCATATTCATTAGGGTTTACTAGGGCTTATAATGCATTTTGCATGCCGCCAGTTTAATTAGCACTAACCCCTTTAATTTTATTTTATTTCGTATGGTTATCTTATTAATTTTTTTTTGGTAAATATTATCTTATTAACCTTTATTAGTTAAAAGGCTTTTTTTTTTGTTTTATTAAGTATTTTTGGAAATTATGAAAATTCGGAATTTTATTATTAATTTTTTTATTTCGAATTTTTTATATGTGTCTTTTCAAGACAATCTTTGGAAATTATACTTGTTCAGTTTGTAATCTTTCCCAAAGAGTCGCATTTGTTTATTTTGCAACTTCTTCCAAAGAGATACCTTTGTTCACTTTACAATATTTCGCGAAGAGTTACCTATATCCTTCAAGACCGATATATATGTGTGTGTGTGTGTGTGTGTGTGTGTGTTTTTTTTTTTTTTTTGCATTAACAAGAAGTAAATCATTTTTCGAGTCTTCTTTCCAAAATTATAGCTATCTTTTCAATTGTTTCCTAAAGAGGCCCTAGAAATATACTAAAATTGCTATATAATATTTTCATTTGAGATTTTTTTTGTATCCTGAAGAATATGCTTTATTGATTCGAAACCATATTTTCCCAACAAATACATCTATAGGTACATATTCATATCCTCAAATAAATGCCTTTCTCAAGCAACAATAATGCAATGCGTGTGTGTATATATATCTACAAGTACATAGTCGTATGTTACGTGACCCAAAAAATTCCTTTTTTCTTGAAATAGAATCGCAAACTTGCAAAATTTCGATTGTTATGAATTTTAGCTCCTCTTTTTCGTTTCAATGCCCTTTCGGTTTTGGCTAATTGAACTCCTTTTCTACCCATCCACGGCTAATGAAGCGGAAAATTTTACCCAATTAGTCTTAAAATATAAATAAAAATTCAGTACTAAATATTCTAATTTTGTCAATTTAATTATAAATCTTTATGTGAAATTCCAATGTAATAATCTCAACTGATTTTCCCTAAAAAGAGCTGACATGGTAGTCCAGTCATCGCTAATTGGGCAATAGGGCACATTGTTACGTCAGCAATTTCTAACAAATTTTTTCTAAAATGGCTACATTAAAATTTCGTGCAAAGGCATAAGACTAAATAAGCGAAATCAGTTGTTTTCTTGTGGCACACCACCACGTCAGCCATTTTTGCTAAAATTGATCGAAAGAAATATATTGAAATTTGGCGCAACATTATAGGATTAAATTGACAAATAGGACTAATTTCCCCTTACTTCTTGGTCGGGGATTCATGAACTACATATCCTATTCAAAATCACCACTTACTGTGAGGCACTATTCAATTTTACTGACCAACAAATAAGCCGAAACAAGGAAACATGGGGTCATCAAAATTGAAGCGACATTACGGAAGTGAGTAGGTGGGTGTTCTCTCAAGAGGAATCTTTGCCAAATACAAGGCTACAAAGTTTCATCATGAGAGCATTAATTGATTGACGAAATGTTGTTGAGGTCCACTAGAGAGATTAGCTTATAAAGTAGCACAAGATGAGGATGGGCTGTTTTTTGCGATGTAATGATAATGTATAGCCTGTCTTTATCAACTTGTTACTCGAAATATAGTACGCTCCGGGTATTAAGTGGCATGCTTATACGATATATCCCCACCAATGTTGTTTTCACAATGTGTTGCCATAACTTTTTTCTTAGCGATCTGCTTTCAAATTTCGAAATGCCGCTGGTGGGAAAATCTTCCGCGTAGCGGAGCAAGGGTGGACTATGGCTACAATGAACTATAATAAGAAGGAGGACGGACCCACTCACAATCTACTAAGAAAAAAAATTAGCTTGATGGGTTAGAACCTAATTTCATAAGAGCATAAGAATAGCCTGCGCAAAGAAGCCTAGTTAGTGATAATCTTCCCCATACCGTATTATGGCTACGCAACCTCCTTCTTTAATAACTATAAAGGTTAAGGACAAAGATTAGGTGTCATTGACTGCATAATTGCCCTAATTTTGACTTATATGAGATTCGTAAAAACCACGTCATTTTGAAAGAAGAAATTATAGTATTCCATGTTCGATCATTACATAAAAAATTTCATGGCAAGTGGAGTAACATGAGATGATTAAGGTATCGTGAACTTATCAAGCCAGTAATACGTCGTACATTTATGACGGTGATGTTTGTAGCTAGCTATCTCATTTATATAAAACATATGCCAATTATTCATGACACCACATCCCCGTATAGTAGACTTGGGTATGGCATAATGATATTTCCGAAGGAAAGCACAAAAATCTCATGCGCACATATTTCAAGATCATATGACTTCATTAATGTCCGCCAAAAGTCTTGTTTCATTAATTGCAACGCCTCTCTCTTGTTCTTTTTTGGATTGATTAATCGAAAAGGGCTAGAATTCTTCCTTCTGTTAATGGAATAGGCGACCGTGAGCGGTTGGGAACCGAAAGCTAGCATTGGAGAATGCATTTGAAGTTCAACCTTAGTGGAGAATTTAAGCGAATGTGAAGGTAGCTGTTGAATGAATTAGCCAATTACTTTAAGTTATTGAACCTTTGATCGCGGATATAATGGAGATGGAGCAAGGTCACTAGCATAAGTCAAAAGCCTAGGCTTAACCGTTCATGGGTTTGTTGGGTGTTTTATAGGTTTCCAAGAAATCAGGGCCTATGCTCGCTCCTTGGATAGTAAAAAAAAAAAAATAAAGGATGGAAAAAAACTTGGTTGAGCATCTAGTAGAATGACTTATCCAATAATTCATTTTCTCATTGCGCCAGAACTCTAACCCATGTAAATTGTATGGAGTTAGCTTAGTAGTTAAAGGGCGAACTCGCATGGATTAGGCACATGTCACAAATTTGACTTTTCACACCATTATTTGCACCATTATTTGCATACAGTTTCATATATGAGCCATTCAACGTGACTTTAACTCCCTTCTAGGCCCCACACTTTACCTACCCAAGATGATTTCCTCATCAATCAGCAAAAAGTAAGTAAATAAAATTGCGTCATAAGCATCCCTAAGAGCTGATCATACCAGTTGGACACTATACTTGAAGAGAGCACGTAGTTCGGGAAATCAACTCAAAACCAGATGCGACAGCTATAACTTATTGAGTACACAAAGGAAAATTACATGATCACACTAGTTTTATGATAGAAAGTTTATCATGCCGTTACTCCATCGACATACGAAGGAAAAAAAAAGTTCTAGGCAAAGAGTATAATTTGAGTTATGTGTTGATTTTATGTTTTGTTTGTTTTATGGAAAATGAACGATGTGGAAAACATTTTTCTAAAAGCAATTAATTGCTTGTACTGTTTATAAAAATGAATGAACACAAAATAATTTTATCATATACGAAAATGTATAGACATTGTTGTTGATAATGAAAACATTTTCAATTGACTAATTATTTATATAAGCGACTATTTAAAAAAAAATCTAAATCATTCATCTTTTGCGAAATAAACAAAGTCTTAATTCTAGATAATACAGATGCCAAATCATAAAAGATAATTCTGATGCGTCAACTTAATCACATGAGTTCACCCTCTTATGAAAGTACCCTTATATCCTCATATAACTTTATCATCTTCCAATCATTTTCAAAAGAGAAAAGTTCTCATTAACTAAAAGAATGGGAAAGATTAAGTATATTAACTAGCTTACGACCTTCCTTAATTAACCCTACCAGCAAGTTAGAAGCCCAAAAGATGCCTTCAACTTCAAGAATCAAATAAGGGTTTTTGTGGGAAGTTGGGAACTTATTTGAAGTTTCGTATGATGAACATGCGCTACGGAGATCGTGGGTTATTTTGAAAGGGAAATGGCGGAGAGAAGCAACAAATCAATAATGGCGTCCTCCCTTTTTTTCGTTGGCCAAGGAAAGGGAGATGTGTCCTGTCGCTATTCACCTATTTATATCTCTCCAACCCATTCGGACAATTGCATTGGCAACCACCTCATCACTTGAAAGCTACCAAAAAAAAATGGTTGAACGCGATTGGCTCCGATTCATCGGCCATCCTTCCTTGAGGCGAATTTGCAATCGTACTGATTGGATGAAGCTATTTCAATAGAAGATTTTCTTGATTTGCAAATTCCTTATAAAGTTGCCATTTTTCCTCGTATAATTCCCTTTCCTCTTTCCTGATATTTCGTTAAATTTGGACAAGCTAGGGTGATCAAGATGAGCAACATTCCCATCTATGTCTGCCCCAGAAGATCCACTATGTTTTGCTAATTGGAATTGCGTACAAGATGTCACGGTTCTTAGGGTTGTACCTTCCTAATTTCGGTCCCAATGTTAGTAATTCAATATATTGCTGAATCGATGGACATTCAATTTGAGAGGAGCCGAGGTTTTATTTATAAAGTGGGAGATTGACCAATCATATATAAGTTTCTACATTGTATTAGGAAACATTTTTCTACTCCAACAACATTTAGCAATGTGTCGGTTCTTCCAATATGGTGCGAAATATATAAAATTAAGTAATTGATTATTGACATATCGCCACAAGTTCAAGATGCATGTACTAAACGAGAGAGAAAACGGAAGGCTTTCATAGATGTGTGTAGTCTTGAAAGGATTTTTCCTAGGGTTTTGAGGTAAACAAACAGGAGATTACATTGAAAAATTTGGCTAATCAACTAGACTAGTTGGTTAAGAGAAGTTATAGTTTGACTTTAGACTGGTAGGCTTGAATCAAATACCAAAGACCTAAAACGTGCAAGACCTAGATAGCTCTCATGTGTGCCATTCATAGTTCCACATGTTGTTTTCGCATACATAGATTGTCTTAAATTCAAAAGATAAATTGACAGCAACATGTGAGGTCTACATGATCTACGGTTCTCGCGCATCTAGTTGCACCCAACTTTCATTCGTCACTGGCCGGACTAACTGGTTTGCCATGGAATTCATTGATCTTATAATTTTAGTTTCTCATGTATCATTATTGGAGAAGAAAAATGATACAGAAAGTAATCGGTTGGTGATAATGTCTGTGTGTCTTTATCATGTCATCACAAAAGAATAGAGATTAGATTCAATTTTTCTGAATCTCATCATCTTTCCTTATGAAATGAAAGCATTACAAATAGAATCGCATAAAGAAAAAGCCACTGTCGTGACTTGTTTATTGGAATGCTGTCTTTCTGTTCTTTCTTTATGGAGAGTGCATAAATTAAACATCAAGCAAAAGACAGACACTATAGTTAACAAACAACGACACAAATTGTCCAATTGATGTGTAATCGATCGCGCAAATGACTTATTTATTATCTCTTTTGCCAACGGAATCAGCAGAAATGAGGTTGGATCCCTGTGAGAGAATATTTTGAGATACAAAGAGGGAGCACCAAAAGGAGAAATAAAGTAAAGTCCATTGATCATCTCTGATGAGTGTAAAAAATACTGCAATTTACAAAAAGATGAGTGATTCCAGCAATCTTAAGCCAAAATAAGCAAGTAAAGTAAAGCAAAGCGTGTGTATTATTGAAGTAGCCACATCAGATTATTCTTGCAGTCTCTATTATCTAATAATCAATTCCCCTAATGAAATATAAAAAAAGATCGGCACAAAATAATTTGCATAATCTTAAGCCAGACCCTTCATTAGATCTGATCTAAATTTTAAAATGCAGCAACAATCTGCATAAGCTCGGGCATTGGAAATTAATGATACATTTCATCTGGCTTATGGTTTTGAGTTTTGAAAGAAGAACTTCATATTAAAGAAACTTTAATATTCATTTCCTCAAAAGGAGAGGCCGGCAAGAACATGAGAATCTTATCGAAGGCACATCAGGAGGCACATCCGTTCTAACAAAGACAAAACAATGTTTCTTTTGTCATTTGCAAAGTCATATATAGGAGGGGACCTTTCTTGCCTCTCTCTTGTCTTTAACTCCACATACAAAAGGAAACCCTAATTTCCTTTTTGCATTAGAATTTCCTTTTCATGGGGTTTCATGGGGTCCCGGGAAAAAAGGCCATTTTTTGCAAGTTGGTTGATGTATGTCTTTGGTTTCTTGTTTCATAATCAAGATTTCATCTACCCAATTATCCTCAAGATTAATTGCCCCAAAACCCTCAATAGGTTTGTTTGAATGGGTATTTCAACTTAGATCAAATTAAGAGAGATTCATTGCAATTGAACTATGATAGTCTGTAAAAAGCAAAGATACAACTAGTTTTATTCTCAGGACATTATCGATGTAATGCAAGCAATACTATAACGTACTAATGATGCATATATATAAACAAGCAATCCATCTAACCTCTTCAAATGCACATTTTAGTACCTAAATCAGGCACGGCTTGCATGATTAACCTTTTTGTTAAATACCTAGGAAGCAAACTGAGAGAAATGCGTGACTTTGCAGACGTGCAGGTGAACATCATCAAGAATATCACAAAGGTATAGTAGAGAAACGCAGAACAAATGACATGATATAAGAAAATTCCCTCTCTCGTGAAAACCGTGACCAATCCCGAAGGCAAATGATGATGCGCGAGGCCAGAATCCAGATATGACTCAAAAGTACAGAAACATAAGAAACCCCACAGTCCAAAGTACAGATCGAATAGATCAGCAACAGGTTCCTTACAAAAAAAAAATACAAAGTGATGGCTTTTAGATCTGCGTTGATCGGCCATGAGCTTTTATCTTTTATTGATCTATAACAGACGCCCCCACATGGGGGCGACTCTCCGAAGCAAGAAAGAAGTATCTCACACATTGCTCTGGCTTAAAAAATAACAAATTTCACCAGATCCACGTCTAAAGAACTACTCACAGAGAGAGACAGAGAGAGAGAGAGAGAGAGGGAGGGAGAGAGGGAGAGGGAGAGAGGGAGTACAACTCCTTCTCACTATCAATGATGAGATCAATCAAGAACGTAAAAGGAGTACAACTAGACACCGATGAATTAACCAAGAATTCCAAGAACAAGAGAAAAACCGGAGGACGAAAAAAAAATCAAAACTTTAAGAGCATTTGAACTTGAAAATGATGAAATCCTTCACTTTTCAAGAACACCAATGAGAGAGACTCCTGTTCTAGCGCATCAAGAATCAGATTTGCAGAGGACATCGTCAAGAACGGCACCTTTAGCCTTTACATACCCAACAGAAGCAAAATCAACACTAACCGCGCAAAATTCTGAATACTTACCATTCGCGGGGATGATTTGGGCGGAGAATTTTTCGCTTGACCCTATTTGTATCTTCCCACAGCTAGCTTGAACCGCAATTGAAACAAGGACTAGTTGAAAGAGTGCGAGTGCGTGTTTGTGTACTTGCTTCAAAAAGATCCCCATTAATATATGCAGTTCAAGAAAGCTGTGGAAGAATACAAGGAGGACCATTCACTGGACACCCTTAGAAACCCTAAAAGCAAAAAAGAGTTTGAGAGAGGGGAAGAAGTAGGTGAAGGTTAGGCAGAGAAAAGGGTCTAGCATAGGGGTGGTATTTATAGAAGAATTGAGTCCCCTTTTTTGCTCCACCACCAATCCCTAGAAGAATATTGGGCTGAGAGATTGCTGAATCCACCATTTTCTTTTCTGGAACTGTTTCCCTTATTAAAATATTTTGTGTCTACACTAAAGTCTTAAAAGCACTCGAGGCAGCTCAGCATAAACTCTTGTTTTGTATTTTTTTTTTTGTTTAATGTAAATCTTGTAGTAGACATATTTTCACTTCTTTAGTTATAAAAATAATCGAAACTTTTACAGTATATAAATATTGACACGTAAATTTACATACAATTTTTTTTTTATTTTCTAAAACTTGCATAGGAATACAAAAAAAAAAAAGTACTTTTGACCTAAACTTAATGTTGAACAAACAAATCTTAAGGCTTGACCGGAAACTAAGGAAAGTGGGGGGGAATGCAAGTACTTGTGAATTATATGGAATTTTTTCAAATTTTTTTGAGAGAGATAAGAGATGTAGAGAAAATTCTAATTTTATTCATATTTTCATTTCCCCCCTCCCAATATTTTTTCCATATCCAAGGTTCCCAAACTAACTTGTTTTTTTCAAAGTACTAACCACATACACCGTATAAAGTCAATAGCTAGCAAAATTAATATTATTTTCCTCATCTTGTCCTGAGGTATTTTCTCATATATTAGTGTTTGAAAAGGCCGACACCGTTCGATCCCACTCCCGGTAACCCAGAAAGCTGATCACAAGAAAAGCCATCAAAAAACGTGCGGCTGCGATGCAAGTTGCCGCATCTGACGGTGATCGAAACCCTACATGGGGCACACAAATGGCGGGGCCCACCTCAGATCTGTCCTCTTCTCTTTTGGAGGAGGAAAAGCGTAGATGGCCAACCCACGCGCCCCGACGCCGGTTGTTGACATTCGCCGAACAATTAAAACCTAGCTCATGGCATAAATCTATGAATACAATATGATACATATTATGACCTCGTTTATCGATGATTTTTAATTTTTCAATGATTATTTAGTGAAAATAAAATCCTCAACAAAGAAATTTGAAAGAACGATATTTCTATTATTAGGCATCACATGCACTCGGTTTTCTAATTTGATAAGAAATCTAGCCTTAAATTCGATGCTAATGTATCGTGTTGCATATGTTATTGTACGAAATTCAAGTTATTAGTCCTTTTCTTAAGTGTTGATTTTGATAGCCACTAAGGTAACAAATTAAAGGTGACTTTAACGCAAAGTGAGGTGGGGAGAAAGAGAAAGGGGGGGAGGGGGGAGCCTATGAAGGAACAAGTCTCCCTTAAACCTGAAGTCCACATTTGAATCTCACTGTACCCTTTCACCATTTGATCAAATATAAAACTTCGAAAAGATTATTCGGTGGGGAGCGAAAAAAAAAAGTAAAGTTACTCTTAGATCTGAAACAAATTGACGAGAAAAAGACAAACGAATGCCGTTAGCAATCATATAAGAAAAGGATTACAGCGAGCAAACAAAATGCGCTGGTAAAAAATTCGCTCGAATATACTCGAAAAGACACCAGCAAAGCGATTGGCAGGCCGGCTATAAATTTTCATTTCAAATTATCTAATATTTTCCCCAACCAAAGGATTGCATTTGGTAGAGATTATTAAGTTACTCTTAAATCTAGAACAGAGATCGACAAGAAAAGTCAAATGAGTGCCGTCACCAATCTTATCAAAATAGGATCTTAGCGAACAAACAAGATGCGCTAAGTCAATAATTCATTTGAAATGCACTCATAACAGCAGAGCTATCGACGGGCCGGCTATAAGTTTTCGATTCGAATCATCTGCACTGGTGATGAAAGGGATTATTGCAAGGTGGGGGGGGGGGGGATTAAAGCAAGAGAAAGAAAGGGAAAGAAAAGGAGAGGGGGATTAAGAGGAAATTATAGAATAATTTGGGGGGCAAAAAGGAAATAAATGGGAAGTTCACATGGAGGCATGTGAGGGGGGTGACCCACCCGGGTGGGGAGGTGTGTGCGTGGGAGTCGGGACACTGCGTACACCCCCGTTTTTCCCGGGACGGAGGTCTCTTTGTCGGGCCGCTCGGCCCCTGGACTCTTCCCCTTTGTACATTTCCATCTCCATCTCTCTCTCCCTCTCTCTCTTTTGAATATTATTCCACTTCTTTTTTTTCTTTTTTTTTTTGTATTTTTTTATGCCTTCTTCTTTTTGCAGGCTGGTGCTGGTGTCGTTGGCGACTCCCAAAAGCTCGAGCCCCTAGAAAAATATTATTATTGATTTGACTTTGACCTCCGGAAGCACGAATTTACCCCCTTCTCGTTTTCTAAATTGTGCCAAAATCAAACCCATGCGTGTCCCTCTCTCTTCCTACTTAGTGCGGAAAGGGAGCCGAGTTGCCGGGGGAGTAGCTCGGATTCGATTCGACGGTTACTGATCGGACTTGACTCCATGCAAGCAAGCGAGTGCCGTGAAAGATCGAACTCAAGCTTGTTAATAATTCTCATAACTGATTGGAACCCTAGCTTTGTCAAGTGCCTAAATCTTGACAAATTTTCAACACCAGAGGTATTGAGACTGCACATCATACCTCGACAGTGTGTTACTAAGCCCGGCTGAGCAAAGCTTGAGTTTCTTAACTACATTTGGAGTCAGGCTTGAGCAGGATGCATAATACTCGATTGAGCTCGAGTTTCAAGTACCACCACTGAGATGAGTCGAGTTTCAGACCTTTTGGTGTATCAATTTGACTTGGCTTGGTTACATCCCTACATTCCGTTAATCATTAGAGATAGATGCGAATCCGAACAAGCACGAATTTTTACTACCGGTATATGATTTGTAATATATAATATATTTTGTAATAAGCATGATGTGCGCACGTTAATGCACTTTACTTATTTATTTTTATCTTTTTGCTGTTGGATTGGAGTTTAGTGGGAAGGTGCATTGTCTTAAGTTAGCTGGCAATCACTTGATTAAAATTTTATGCCAATCTTGTCAATGACCCTCGACCCTCAACCCACCCCACATCATGCCTCTCTGTTTGTTTTTTTTTTTCCTTTTTTTTCTCTTTCAAAGGGTTGATTTGATTTGTGAGTAATTAAAACAGGTTTCTATTCCAATGTCCATCGTGTCTCTTGCTTTCTTATAAATGCAACGTGCGGGTGTTTGGCGCTTTGGTGCTACTCGATGGATCGGAGCCCACGTTGCAAGAAAGCGACGTCTAGTGATTGCGCATTAGGTAGGAGCGGAGTTTGCCCCCCATCCAAGGAAATGCAAGTTTTTATTTTACAATGATGATACGTGAATTTCAATTTTTTTTTTTTTTTTTTTTTTTTTTCGATCTCTACTCTATTCCTACTCTACACTCACTGCAGACTCGCGCCCGCTCTTGCGGGCGTGGGAGCCGCAACCCACGCTCAAACTTACGCGTCACCTACCCCCCATCCCCCCACGGAAGGTGGGGATTTAACCTCACCTCCCCTTCCAGTGTTGGAAGGGTGGCCACACGGCGAACCCCAGGTGGTTCGTGAATTTCAATTAAGATGTGTTTGTTTAAGCGAATTTTTTTTATGAATGAGTATTCTAGACCTTCACGCATTTGATTTGCTGAAAATGATCAGTCAACTAAAAACCATTTACAATTAAAGAAAATATACATATTTAGAATTAGAAAAATGAATTGCTTAATTCGAAAAAGAAAAAATATTTTCTTGAAATATGATTTTCCGCAATACATTTTTCTTTATCATGAATTTTTTCTTGAAACAAACATATTTTTAATTTCAATCTGCATCGTACCATTATTGACAAGAAAAATGACCGATGAGCTCTTTACCAAGTTACTTATAAGTTAATTAACTACACTTTCTTAATTGACCAATTTTTTTTAATTCACAAATTGTCGATTTTTCTTATAAATAATCAAGAAATCCATTTTTTTTCAACTGTTCTATGAAATGACCTCCCTAAATTAAAGTGATTTGTCAACTTTTATTAGAATAAATTACTAACTAGGTTTGAATTACTGACTCTCATTTTAGCTACTTGCTAAAGTTTAATTTTTTTTTTAATTTACAGATTGTCCTACTGATTTCCAACTTTTATCTGCCTTGGAGTTGTCAACCCTTTATATTTACTAAATTTTCTTAAAGATTACCAACATAATTAATGTGACTTACAAACTTTCTCCATTATATTTATACCTAATATTGGGCTATTAACTCTTATTTGAGTTACTTATTAATTTTTACTAATTTTCTTTGTTTGAAAACTTTTCTTATCACTTACAAACTTGTAATTTCATTTCTTAGCCACGTGTATTACAAACTATTCTCCAAAATGAATGACTTTAATTATAGCACATTACTAACTTTTCTCCCATGAAGTTAACAACTGGTATTGGGTTATTAACTCTAATTTAAGTTACTTATCAAGATATTTTTCTTTTAATTTTTCAAATTTTTAACCAACGATTGTTTATTTTATGCCTTAAATTCATCAACTTTTATATGAAATTACTAATTTTAACTTACACGATTACCAACTCTTCTCCAAGCGAGTTACCAGACACTTCTCGGTTATCAACTCTCATTAGTGAGTTACCAACTTCAATATAATTATTTTTAGTTATCGACTTTTAAATTGGATTACTTAATTGAGAAACAAGTTGATTAGTCACTTGAATAAAGAATGGTAGTTTCATACAATAATTGTTATAATTGAGGGATTGGTAAGAAAATACTTTATTTGTCGAATGTAAGAGAAGTTCATAATTTAAAAGAATCAAATAAACCTTGGTATTTAGCTCAAATAAGAAAAAATAATACAAAACTGATGATAATTCAATTATAAAATGATGGGTAAGTAAAGCAAATTATAGTGTTAACTCAATAGAAAAGTTAATTACTTCATTATTAGGTATAAATAAATATCCGCTGGTGGAAAATTCAAATAAGAGTTAGCAATTCAAAAAAGGTTGGTAAATTAGTTGGTAAGAAAGGTATATTAAAGATGGTAAATGACAACGGACGTTTTCTTTTCCTGGTCATAGATAAGATAAGTTAGCAATTTAAAATAAAAATAAATGAATGTTGGTAACTAACTCAAATAAGAGTTTGAATGCAAAATTAGTTGGTAATTTTATAGGCGAAAAGTTAAAAGCGACTCTAATTGAGATCAGTAATATATAAAAAGTACAAGTTGGCAAGGCGACTCAAAACCGGTTGGTAATTTAAAAAGACATATAAATGTTGGTCGACAGCTCAAAATCAGTCTTTGGTAAGTCATATAGATGAGAGTTAGCAACCTAGAATTGACAATTCAAAATGAAAGTTGGTAATCCAAAACTAATTGATAACGTTCATCCTATTGCAATCACAAAAGTTGCAACCTCCAAGCTCATCAACAGTAGTTGTCATCCTAACAAAGGCCAAGGCGAGGCTTGATGATACCGTATATGGTGTCAAGAGTCTTCACCAACTTGTGACGAGTCTAACGTAGAGGAAGACAGAGAGAGAGAGAGAGAGAGAGAGAGAGAGAGAGAGAGAGAGAGAGAGAGAGAGAGAGAGAGAGAGAGAGAGAGAGAGAGATTGGTGTTAGGATTTCGCAATTAGCCGGCAGTGAGTGTGGCGAGGTCACACCAAAGGTTTGGCAAAGTCATTTGGTGGAGATCGCAGATCGGATTAGGTTATGCTTTATCTTCTGTTGAACACCAAAATAGGCCTGTGGGGGCACAAGCCAAATAGAAAAGGAGGAAAATAGGGAAAGAAGGAAAAAGAAGAAGAAGAAAAAAGGGATAAGGGTCTTAAACCAATTTATTGCGTGTCTTGACCACATCTAGAAATTTGAGCATCTAAGTTTAAAGTCGAAAATAATTGTCAGACTTGATTAATTGCTCTTTGAGGGATGCTCATAATTCATACGTGGGATTTTTTATTTTTAATTCCCATGTAAGTTGACAGATATAGAGCAAAAGGGTGGGAATTTTCCTGATCGAATAAGTATTGAAAGGGCTAAGAAATCAAATTTGTGATAATGGAAAAATCAGGATATTGTCCTTATAATAGTATTGCTCTTTTTTGGCATTAAAATGTAGTATGTACTTATGCGGTGTTAGCCCAAAAATTCACTGCTCAATTTTATAAATATATATATTTATGTATTTATATATGTCAACAACAATATATCCAGAGATATTCTGTCATGACAGGAGTTTTTGTCCGTGGGGTTGTATTCTTTCACTGTGAGATTACAAAGCAATCGCATGCTCTTCAGTCTCCCCTGTCTTCATTGTTTTCCCTCTTCCATCTTTCCATTCGACCACCCACATGATATTGCTTTCCCTTCCTCTCTCCCAAATCACTAAGCTCATTCTACACGACTAAGTCATTTTTTTTTCTTTTCCCCACTTCAAGGGCTCTGGCTTTTGTAATTGACCCTCCTTTTTCTCTTCCCAACATAGTACTTTTACACATTTTCGCGGGGACTGTACAACGAAAGTTGAGCTAAGTTATTAGCCACTAAACTATTTGGGGATTTTCACTTGGACTAACTTGTAGGTTCGCAGTGGAGACCGCACGAGCTGATAGCCCTTGTCAATGCCCATGCAGGAAGACAGTTTCAGGAAGGTTCTGGGGGTGGCAATACGTGTACGAGAACGGGGACAAGTGCATGGAAATGCATGCACCCTTTTGTCACTTTTACCGCTTGACTTCCTGATCTGATCAGTCTTTCAAACACACATCCCATGCCCGACACTGCTGTGAGGTTGGCCTGTCTCTTCGATCCAACCCATAAATTTGTCTAGCCATTTCCCCATTAACTGAGCAGCGTCTCTCTCTCTCTCTCTCTCTCTCTCTCTCTTCCATGTTCCTTCGGTTTAATTTATTTTAAGAACCCCAGATAAATAATGGGTTTCCATATTATTTATTTTTTTGGTCAGCGAGAACTTGACAATTTTGTTTATTACGCAAAAGAAAGAGGAAGAAAAACCCTAGTCGATAATTACTCGATTGCACATAATCATCGACCCTCGAATGTGCCCTAGCTTGGATTGGTTAGTATGAATGAGCTGGAGTCGGTGCATTGGTCAGACTGTAGAGCAGTGGATTTTGTGCTTTATTTATCAACCAAAAAGAAAGATTAAGAATACAAGGTTGACAACCTTGATAAGGCAGGCGCACGTGTTGATTAAAGATTTGAAATGAAAGAGAGAGGTGTAAAGAGTGTTTTAAATGAATGGCCACCACATGCATCCTTAGTTGGACTTGTGTCTTACTTCTGTCTCATGATAATTTATAAAATTCCATTCCATTATTGCTGGGAGAGTCAGACATGAACATTTGATAATTTGGAAGTTTGTTAGACTATCATCTAAACCACACACCCTCCGCTACCCCCCCCGAAAAAAGAAAACGAAAAAAAAAAAAAAAAACAGGGAGTTTTTTATGAAGCTCAAAAGAAATCAAAGCAATGAACTAGTTGGTGATTTTACATGAAGTATAGGAATTGCGAAGCACAAAGACGAGTTCTTTGTGAGGTGGAACCTAAAACACAAAAAAATTAAGTGATCTTAGTTGATATGGGTTAGGCTTACATGCATCAAGTGCAAGCAATAACTTCTTTTGAAAGTTCTCCGCCTCTCCTTTCTCGGCTCGTCGCTCTTTCCCTGTCACATTTCGTGTTGTTCCATCCTCTTGTCCCTCGCTTTCACTTGTTGTCATTAATGAAAATTGAGCTACCTACGGTTGCATCGGAGCTCAACTTGGCCGAGAAGAGGTGAAGCTCGAGCTGGGGCCTCGCAAATATACAAATATCTGGGACACAATGTGAGTTCTACCTGAACCAGCCTTTCAGGTTTCAGGTTCTCGGGTAGAATGAGTTGGGTCATGATCTAGAGTCGGAAAACTGAATCAATCAAAGCTCGTTCCTAGTTTTAAGAACTGGAAACCAAACCGGTCCCCCTATGAATCGGCTGAGTAAGTAAAAAAAAAGGTAGGTTTGGACAACTTCTGGAGTTGAACCATTTGGTTGCTTAATCCTATTCGACCCCACTTGGGTCTAATTTGTTGCCAAAGCTCGTCCGTCTCATAAAATTAATATTTTATGAATTTTCAGGTCAGATCAGGTTGAATCTAGGCCAACGATGGGCTGATCGGCCTTTTTCATGTTAAACCATTGCCTAAGTACACCCATTTACTTATTGGACTTAGGTGTGCCAAGAGAGCTGGCTGTCCATTGATCATCTCTACTAGACAGGACAAACAGCACAAAAGGTTTTGTTGTTGAAATCATTGCGACGGCAGAAGAAAATTATGTGTTTAGTACATTTTTTCCGCAATTACTATAATTTTGAAATTGGGTTCAAAATGTTTGGTATAAATATCATAGTTGTCACACCCTTGTTGCTGAAATACATTCCCAATAGCTTCCACAAAGCTACTGAGTAGCTTGGGAGATAATTATCCAAAAAGCGCTTAATCTATCGTATGACAATCAACTCAATTTTAAACATTTAGAATATGCAAATTTAGTACTAAACCTTCTAACAACTTGTCAATTTAGTCATAAACATTTCAATTGTACCGATTCAGTTCTAAATATTTTTATGATACATCAATTTAGTCGTAAACTTTATAATGACTTACCGATCCAGTCCTTCCGGCTGGAAATTGCTGACGTGGAGGAAGATTGAAGAAGTGTGGGTTCTGTATAATATGCAAGCAACTAGGATGATATGAGGGTTGTGATCCCGCACTATCCGCCAATAGAAACATATTGGTCTTCAGAGGAAGATGATCTGATAGACGTCGAGGAAGAAGATAGTTCAAGCGAAACGATGATGAAATTGTCATAGCAGACGAGTGGGACCTGCCCAATTGAAGAAATCGGCGGTGGATAGAAGCGAACTGTCGAATTGGTCTCCACTTAGCTTTGATTGTTGGGGGGGCAACATTTTGATTCCAATGCCTCTTGCTTTTCCCGTACTTATATAAGCAGCACAACAAGTCTTTTTTCCAAATTAAAATCGCACCTCTAAGTGTTTTTATAGAGTTGCTCGCACACTTTATCTCTTGCCTATGCCTTCACTTTAAGTATAGGCACCTTTTTTTTTTGCGCGTTACGAATGGATTTCTCACTTTTGTTAACCCTTAGTAAAAACACTCCAATGGGTATTGCAAACTTACAAAGAGACAAAATCAAGAACATCTAAAGAATACCTATTTTGTTATCATTCTATCATGCGGGCAATGCGTAATGAGAGGAGGATCACTAGACAACACAAGGGAAGAAGAAAGTTGGACTCATGTTACATAGGAAATAAGAAACCATTCATGGTGAATATTAGAAAGCTTTAGGTTTATGGTGATTTTGCACTCATCATCCTCCAGACAGAAGGCGAATGGCAATTGCGCACTTCAAACAATCTCGCCGATCCTCAAGCCGGGGTTATATTGTATTGATTATCGCCATGAGGTTGTCGAGAAAAGCCAAATTGGCCATGTCGAGGCCACAATTCGAGCTGCTGTACAAATAGAGAAGAAACTACATGTCAGTAAGCAACAAAGAAAGAGGGAAAGAGGATGAAAGGCTTTGTCTACTCGATTTTACCAAGAGAATTTTCAATTGGATGGTTTGTAGCTACTATGATGACAACAAAGTTATTGTAGAAAGAAATTGATATGCGTGTTCATGAGTAATTCATGAATGGTCTTATCTCTTCCTCATCTTTGCAGATTTTCCAAAAGTATCAATAGGGCATAAGATCTAAAGTTGCTCCCATATCAACTAATATCCTATTAACTGGACAGCCTTCTATCTTGCCTACTTCTGTAAAGTCATGTGAAATCGGAAAACAAATATTTGTCTGAGAAAATTCCTTTTGCTCCATGAAAAATTCATTTTCGATATTTTGCCTTATAAAACCTCTTACAGTAAGAAAACTATTGGGATAAATGTGTTCAAAAAGCTTTATTTTCATATTATTTAATATATACAGATTACAACACCCATAAAGTCATTGAAATCAGAAAACGAGGATTTGTCCAAAAAAATTCTTTTTGCCCTAGTAACTCACCCTAGGGTGACATTTGAGAGAAGGCCATAGTCCAAATTCATTAATATATTCAATTAAAGTCACTTTCATTCAAAAGTTTAAACTAATGAATCGTGATCTTGTTTTAACTTCTAATCATCGCCATCTTTATGCTTTCCTAAGTTTCACCCTATAAAAAACCTCAAATTGATATATCTATGACAAATTCATCTCGGATGACTATACAAAATTCCAAATTGATATGCTTCTGACAAATTTACCTCAATCGGATTCCTCCTGTCTATACCAATTTTGAGTTGACTATTTGACGCCCGAGGAAGGCTCCCGAAGTAGCTGTTCCTAATCCATCCGCCGGCTGGCACACGGTGAGCTGCTCTCGCTATGAGAGCAGATTGAATAGTGCACTGATAGCCAATGGGTTCGGGATTAGGAATACAATAAAATTCAAACAAAAAGTAACTATTGGGAGCCTCAAACAACCCCATTTAGAGAGCCAAAAATCCGAATTTTAATGTTCATTTAAATTAGGAGGTTGCACACAAGGCGATGTCTGATCAAATGTAAAAACCAATTATGCATCGGAGGATAAATCACGATCAAAACTTTCCTTAAATAAGCAGTTACCATCAAAACTTCATGGCTTGCAAAACCAGCAAAAGAGACATAAGAAGGAATAGTTGTGAGATAATATTTGTCAAAATCTATAAAATCCACAAAGAGGGGAGGATAGGCGAGCCACTGTGAAGACCCTTAATTTGGTCATGACTAGTAGGCTAAGGATCGATATGCCGATGGTGGGAATAGGTCATGAATCGACCCTAGGATCAATTATGGGCCATGGATTGTGGTGAAGGATCTTGGACTGGCCATGGAACCGACCCTGGGACTTATTGACAGGCCCAAGGACAGGACCTTGGAGCCATCGGAGATGATCTAATGGCCGGTCTTCTTGATCCCGACAACACCTTGGTTGGGGATAGACTCAGGACCAAATTAAATTAGATCCGGTGACTATGAAGTCACTGTCGCGCAAACTAGCCTAAAGGATCTAACTAAGCAATCACAGAAAAAACCTATAACAGAAAGTTTCAGACTAAGCACGCAGGGATTTGATGAACTTGGTTTTGGAGAAAGGGCACAACAAAGTGCCGGTTTTCTATGAGCAGCCTACCAACATAATTGGATTGATTATGGTATCTACAAGAAACTTTTAGTTTCATGTTTCTTTCTTTATATATGAATAACTTAAATGATAACTCTAGCGCCAGGTTCTAAGCGTGATACCAAGTCCTTTAGGAGGCTTGAGCCCGAACGTTTCGCTTTAATTACTCACATTCGCGAGCAAGGGCCACCAAAGAATCTTGGACTTGGTAGATGTCTCGAGTTAAGACGCCATCGAAATCCGACAAATTTTCCTAATGAGCGCTCTATTGGTGGCCATGTTTCAATGGCCATAGGGTGGATTTCGATCCACAAATAATGGCTAACAAGTTCATCCTATATAATATTTTTGATTGCGAAACTTTTACATTATATTCTACGGCAGCCGGAATGACTATGTTGGTAAATTATTAAAAGATTTATATTTAAATAGGCAAAGCATCAAAAATTTTAGGACAAATTTGGCATAGTTAAAAAGTTTAAAGACTAAATTGGCAAATCGTCAAAGGTTTGAGACGTCGGTTGATCATTAGTCATCTTATGTGGGTTGGCCAATGCTGGACAAACTTTTCATTTTTCTACTTTTTTTTTCCTTTTTATTTCTCTTTGGCTTGTAGCCGCTACTCAATCATGGCTCCTGAACGTGTCGCGGCCTTTGCCAAATTTGGCGAGGGCTCGACTTGGGCAAGACTGGGGGCAAGGGCAACCCTTGCCTATGCCAATCGCCAGCCATGGCCAAGTATGGGCCTTAGGCCAAAGGGAAAGAAAAGGAAAAAAGGAAAAAAAAAACACAATTTTTTTTTACCACAATTTTTTTTTACCTTAACATTGGCCATGCTACGTAGGATGCCTAATGTTCATGTTAGCGATTTTTGGCCAAAATTAGTCGAAACTAAACTGGCAAGTAGTCACAAGGGTTATGATTAAATTGGTAAATCATTAAAATGTTTAAGACTAAATTGACACAATTAAAATGTTTAGTATTAAATTGGTATGTTGTCAAAAAATTTAGAACTAAATTGACAATTAAAAAGTATAGAACCAAATTGGCCGTTTTATAATAGGCTTAAAACTTTTTGGATAATTTTTCCAATAGCTTTGACATCTATTTTTTCCTCTTATCATCCAATGCATTTCTAATTGTCCATATTTTTTTTGCAACCCTAAAATAAAATTAAAAAAAAACTTGGTCATGGCCACCCCCAATCTTTTTTGTTCCAAGTTTTAATTTCAATTTTTCACCATCCTCCAACCGTGTGACTCAACGGCATCGTCACTTCCATCCCTCTTCATCAAAGCCATGATTTTTTTTAAAGAAAAATATAAAAACTGAAAATTAATTATAGTAATGATACTGATAATGATCGTAATTCTATTGTTATTATTGTTTATTTCAATTTTTCAATAATATTTACCCATAGAAGGAAAGTTATAGCAACGTTTCTACAAAAAAATTGAAAGAATAATAAATAACAATATATATATATATATATATGTATTGATTTTATAATAGCAATAATAATAATAAAAACATATGAAATAATAATTATGATAATGACAACATTAACATCATCATTATAATTATTATATAGTGAATATCGTGTATTGCAAAAGTTCTAGTAATATGGACATAAACATTAGTACCAGAGTATGGAGTGAAGAGAGGAGAGAAATAGAAGAGGCATTAAGGAAGAGAGGAGAGATGCTGGGGAGGGAGGTGAAGGATGTGAGAAATGAGTACGTCCCCGAGCTGGAAATGGTTAGGTAGAAAATGGGGTATTGCAATAGTTTTAATAATATAGACATAAACATCGATATTGGAATATGGAGCAATGGGGTTTCCCATTCATAAAGGAGAGGAGAGAAATAGAAGAGACACCGAGGAAGGGAAGGAGAGATATTGAGGTGAGCATGTACTCAAGTCGAGAATGCCTAAGGCATATGAAAGCAGGGAAAATGATCAAAAAGTCCTAAACCAATCGTATGATAGTCAATTTAGTTATAAACTTTTCAATTGTATTAATTTAATCCTAAACATTTTAGTAAATTGCCAATTTAGTCATACACATTTTAACGATTTCTCAATTTAGTCTATTTGGGCAATTTTGGTAAGAAATCAGTGACATATCATAAACGACATGATATGGTCACCAGTTGTTCTTTATAGTATGATTGACGCTGACATAAACAACTTTAATATTATTTTTCAAATTTATTTATTTTCTCTTATTTTTCCTTTTTTTTTGTCAAGCCTCACTAAGGACGAGCAAGGCCGGCAAGGTAAACCTTGGCAGCCCTTACCTCTACCCAATTGCAGAGGTCCAAGGATTTGCCGGAGGAAGAAGAAAAAGAAAAAGAAAGAAAGAGAAAAATAAATAAAAAATAAAAATTTATTCGATTTTTTTTAAATATTATTAAAAATTCTCTATGTTAATGGGTTTCAGCCAAAATTGAAAGACTGAATTAGCAAAAATTCATAAGGTTTATAATTCAATAGGCCAAAACATATTAAGTTTGTATTGGTATAATTACAATATATTTAGAACTTTTTTGATAATTTTCTCCTATATAGCACCTTCAAAAGATGTACTGTAAGATGCATGTATTCACAGCTGTAGCTACAGCTGTGCCAACCAGACTCGAAGAAAATAAAGAAATCGTCCTTGATGGTGCTATGAGTTCCCTCGACTGGCAATTTGATGCGTTGAAGTCGATCCTTATTGATGGATGAATTTATTTCCGCATCAATGGAAGAAACGTGACATAGTGGATTTGAGGATGCTACGTGGCTTTTTTTTAAAAAGATTAACAGATCCTACATGGCAAGTAATTCGTGGTAGACAATGACCAAAATACTGTGGTTTTTGATTTATATTTCACCTGAGTCAAGTAGAATTCTTACTCGAGTCAATTCGCCGATTATAACCACTGGGGGTTCGCCCCAGTGGCCACCCTTCCAACATGGAAGGGGGAGGTGAGGGGTTCAAATCCCCACCTTCTCGGGGGATGGGGGTAGGGACGCGTAAGTTTCGAGAGTGGGTTGCCCCACGCCCGCACGAGGCGGGGCGCAAGTCTGCAAGTGAGTGTAGAGTAGAAATAGAGTAGAGAGGATCGACCAAAAAAAAAAAAAAAAAAAAAAAAAAAAAAAAAATTCGCCGATTATCACTTAAATGAATGATTATGGAAAGTTTGGAAATCAAAGAAGGCATTCGTAAGTTATTTGCAAAAAGTGGGACACCGTATAACAATATTGTCGCTGGCAGCGTCCTTATTCTTAAGAATTTCTGAGGAGTAAAGTATCTAAATAGTAATTTTTAAGCACGGTGAATGATCGAAACCCCTATTGGCATTTGTGAACCGTAGGCCTATTCCCTTTTCTTGGCATATTGATTGTATCTAGCATGAAGATCCAGTGCTTTCAGGAGTACTATTTGCGAATCGTATCTGCTATATGGACTAGGGTTTACGGAACGATGGTGGAAATGTTTTAAAATATCTGTTGATTGAAATGTTTTTCCTCGTTTCTTAAAATCTCTATTTCTAAACAAGAAAGGAGGAGCACAAATTAGGGATGCTATGATCATGTACTAAAATGCTTGCCAATAATTTTTTGAAAGGCACCCTAATTGAATTATTCAAGATACCAAACTCATATGAATATATTTTCATTCATTTAAATTATAATCTCGACATGATTTTTTTAAGGAAGAAAAGGAAAATTACTCCCATCCTTTTTATAGGAGAATATAGCTCTTTTCACCGTCATTCTATAGAAGGCTTTTTTAAATCTATATATATATATATATATATATATACCCAAGGTCTAGAAGATAGAGATGAAGAGAAAATGGGGCAGGAAAACTTGATCCCCTCTTCGTCATTCGGAAGGTATGAAGTTAGGCCAACGAAAACGCAACGACTACCCACTTCCCTAATTTTTCCTTTTTCACCAAATCTTCCCTCACTATATATCTCCGCCACCAAAATTAGTTCCTTAGTAGCATGTGCTAGGTAGGCTGATCAGACCCATAAAAAAGAAAATCCAAAACCCAAGTGGGCCCCTAAATTGGAGAGTTAGGCTATATTTAATGGGCCAAAAATTGATCGGCCTCTGCCCATACACATTTCAAACTGCTCTCTCTCTCTCTCTCTCTCTCTACATAAACATATAAATAAAAATAAGCAGCTAAATAAAAGTGACGTTGGGCTTTTTCTCGGCGGTCCAATTCCTAAAAATTTCTGGTCCCAAGGGGGGGGGGAAGGACCGGAAAGGAATCGAATTTCGCAAAGCATCTGGACCTCAAAAACATCGAAAGTCCACTTGCCCAAAACCACAACACCAAAAAAAAGACCGAGTCGAAACGAAGCGAACCAATCCCCCCGCACGTTTTCGTCCTCCCAAACCCCGCACCCACACCCAAAAGTCCCACTCCAACATCTTATCGTTTCCTCCCATTCGAACGGTCCAATTACAGACTTCCTTCTCGGGTCTCAAGCCCAATCTCGCTTTCCCCTTTCTCTCTCTTCCCCCCCACTTCTCTCTCCTCTCCCGGTCCTGCTCGTGCCCCGACGAAACCCTAGATCTGAGGCCCAGCTGATCGGCGACGGACGGACCCGATCCGATCGCCGCCCCGCCCCGCCCCGCCGTGGATCGCGCTCCCTCTCGTTCTCCCGCAGCGGTAATGATGCCGACGTCCGGGCTCCCCTCTCTCTCTTCCCCTCTCTCTCTCTCTCTCTCTCTATCTCTGTGCCTTCTTTGGTTTCGCGTAGCGGTGTTGTTCTTGTTACGGTTGGGTCTTGTTACCCGATGGCGATTGGTCGTTGTTTTCTTTTTGTTTCTTTCTTGTTTTGACTCTGTTGATGGACTGCTTTCGAGGTTCGTTTCGTGCGTTCGTGTTCTCGATTCCGATTCTTTCTGGGTTTTACTCGAGTCCCGGCTCGTTTCGGCTTCGGGCGTCCAGATCTGCGATCGTTCGACCCGGTTTTTCGTTCTGTTCTTCGCGTTTTGTGAAGCCCAGAGAGGGTTACAAGAAAGTACAGTATATAAGGTTTCGTTCCTGTTTATTTTTTTTTTTAATTTTCGTTAAAAAGAGTCCAGGCTCGATTCGAGCGCCTTAGATCTGTTTCTCCATCTCGGCGGTCTGTGATTTATTCTGCCCCCAAAAGCTTTCCGAGCCCGAAGGCGACTATGAAAACTTAAAAAGGACAGGCCTTTGCGTAGACCTTTTGCTCCTGACCATGGGAGGAGGAAGCGAGCGACCGAATTGAGCTGGAGAGGAGGAGGGTCCTGCGTGGTTGGTGTGGAGGACTACTTGGTGATCGGGCCGGGCTTATTAGGCTTTGCTTGGGCCCAAAAGGGTCCTAACTTAGCTTCGTTGTGTTCCCCGCTGGGTATGTCCCCCCTTCTTTTTATCTGGAAGTGGGAAGTGGGAAGTGGATGATGGCACGAGTGGGTGTGGCTGGTTTTTGGTAGCTGACTGGCTGACTCGCCCAAGGGTTTTGTTTTTAGATGCTTGTGCCTGCGGGAGGGCCTGTTGGCCTGAAACCTGGTGGAGCCAGCGACCCTCTTATGGAGGGAGGGCGGCTATGGTGGGCTGAGGGTAGGAATGTGTGGCCCAACTTTTTTAACGTTTAGCTAAGCGAAGGAAAAATGAAAAAACGGATGCGGAAGAAAAGGGAAGAAGACGTTAGTTCAGTTAACTTGTCAGGACATAATGTCTAAAGATGTGTTGATTTCTTTCTTTCCTTCCTTCTTTCTTTCTTCTGAGAAATAACCATCTGAAGATTTGGGCTTAGAGGAACCGGGTGTGCTGTATTTCGAGCTATGCATGTGTTTTGTGTGGTTTAAACGGACAAGGAGGGGCAATTTCAGTCTGTATGATTTGTTTTCGTTTGGTAGCTAATTTAGTTTATGAGAAGATCGATGCTGGGAATTTGGGTACACAAGGAGGAATGGATGAACAAGTCGTTCTTGAAATTACTATAGAAATTACAGTATGTTTTATTTTTGATGGAATCACTGTATGTTTCGGTTTCTGTTGTCTGAAAGTTGGTAGCTTGCCTACTCTGTGTGGTGAAACATAACTACATGTCCCACTGACATGAGATATTATGTCTCAAGGAATGAATGAATGCTAGGCTACTTGTTGACCTCTATGCTGTAGGAGGGTGTGACACGAAGATTGCATGATGTCTACTACCGTCACTTGTTAATTATTCAAACTGCCAAGGACTAAGGCAGTTATCAAGATTAATATGAGGTAGGAGTGGGAGATATGATCACCGTGAACGGGACTCATTGAATTTGAAAAAAGATGTAGTGGAGAGGGTTAGTTTCTTGTTTTGCTTGCTGGCAAACTTTTTAAGGGATCTTCTCTGGCAAATTCTGAAATTTTTCAATTGACTGAAAAGTGGTGTGTGCAAGTTCAATACCGACACATGCCTTCAAGTTTTTACTTCTATTTCATCGACTAAGAAAGGCATTAGCAATCACTGTAGTTTCGCTTCTGTCATTGGTTAGTACTCTGTAATTGGGATATGCTTGGAGTTTTCCTTTGTTCAATATGTAGAGTTTCTACCTGCTTGGATGCTATTTTGTGTTTAATATATCTAGGAGACTAGGATGATTTGTGTAGTTCCCTTTCTCGTCATTCACATGTAAGTTCTTTGGCTTCGCTTGTTTGATATATCTAGGGGACTAAGATGATTTGTCTAAGTTCTTTGGCTGCTTTTTTTTATGAGAAGTCAAATTAGCTTGTGAAAAAGATTCATTAGCCTACTGTTGTTTGCACTTTTCAGCCAGATCGAGGATTAGAATTTTATAACTAAGAGGCTGACGCAAGTTGGTTCTTTCTTGACACATAGATCACCAACCACCAACCAAGATAACTCCTGTTGCATCTGTGAGATGAGGTATCAAATGTTAAAGCTACTACTCTGAATACGCCTTTGTGTTTTTGGAGTGCTTCTGGTGTGGACTTTATGCAGGAACATTCACTATAGTGGATACCTGACCTACATAATGCAATATGAAGCGTAAAATGATGTTTTGCTGCTAGCTTGACTTGTCTAAACTCTCCTCGTCATATTGAAAGCTAATTTATCAATCGTACCTTATGATTGGCCACCATTGTGTCAACTATTTTCCAAGCCTTTTAGTCCTTGTACAGTTCTTCTGTTCATATCTTACTCTAATTTTGGTTCAAGCCCATTCATCAGTGATTTATGTAATATATCTGCCTTATGCTGCCAATATTCCATATCTCGTTCTCTTCTGTACCTTTCATTTTTCTTTTCTTGTTTTGTCTCTGACTTTATTGGGCAGGAATTTGTTTTTAGATAGAAGATGGCAACCCAAGAAGAAAACAACAACGTGAAAACTCCCGAAACACAGCCCAACAAGCGGAGAAAAAAGAAGTCCATTGTCTGGGAACACTTCACGATAGAAACCGTGAGTCCTGGATGTAGAAGGGCATGCTGTAAGCAGTGCAAGCAAAGTTTTGCTTATAGCACAGGCTCAAAGGTCGCTGGCACCAGCCACCTCAAACGTCATATTGCGAAGGGCACCTGTCCTGCTATTCTACGTAACCAAGACAAGAATCAGATCACACCATACTCTGCACCTGGAAGAATGGGTTCTGATCCTCCTAAACGTCGCTATAGAACTTCTGCTGTCTCCCTCATACCTTTCGACCAGGATCGGTGTCGCCATGAGATTGCTAAGATGATTATAATGCATGACTACCCACTTCACATGGTTGAGCATCCTGGGTTTGTGACTTTTGTCCAGAACCTTCAACCACGGTTCGATCTGGTCTCTTTTAATGCCGTACAAGGTGACTGTATAGCAACTTATCTATGTGAAAAGCAAGGTGTGATGAAGTTCATCGAGGGAATGCCAGGACGAGTCAGCCTCACTGTCGATATTTGGACTTCTAGTCAAAGTTTGGGTTATCTATTTCTGACTGGCCATTTCATGGATAGTGACTGGAAGATGCATCACAGGCTTCTCAATATTGTGATGGAGCCATTTTCGGCGTTAAGTCATGCAGTTGCTACCTGTCTTGCTGATTGGAATCTGGAGAGTAAATTGTTTTCTGTTACTTTTAATCAGCCAATGACTGAAGCAGCACGTGAAAATCTCAAACCTTTTCTTGCTATCAAGAACCCTAATATTCTTAATGGTCAATTGTTGATCAGCAATTGTGTTGCACGTACCTTGACTGCTGTGGCGAAAGATGTACTTGGGGCAGGGGAAGCAATTATAAAGAAGATACGGAACAGTGTAAAATATGTGAAGACATCGGAGTCACACGAGGAAAAGTTCATTGATCTCAAGCAACAGCTGCAAGTTCCAAGCGAGAGGAGCCTTTCTTTAGATGATCAAACTCAGTGGAACACAACATATGAAATGCTAGTGGCTGCTTCGGAACTGAAGGAAGTTTTCTCTTGCTTGGATACCTCAGATCCGGATTACAAGCAAGCCCCGACCTTGGAAGAGTGGAAGCAGGTGGAAACGCTTTGTACCTACTTAAAACCTGTTTATGAAGCAGCAAGTATTCTTACAACTCCTTCTGGCCCTACTGCAATTACATTCTTTCATGAAGTGTGGAAGATTCAAGCAGATCTTGCTCGTGCAGTCACGAGCGAGGATCCCTTCATCGCTGATCTTACCAAGCCGATGCTTGAGAAGATTGATAAATACTGGAAGGACTGCAGCCTGGTTTTGGCCATGGCTGTGGTCATGGATCCTCGGTTCAAGATGAAGCTTGTTGAGTTCAGTTTCACTAAAGTGTTTGGTGAAGATGCTCCGAATTATGTGAAGATAGTTGATGAAGGCATCCACGAGCTGTTTCTCGAATATGTTTCGCTTCCATTGCCTCTGACGCCCACTTACGCGGAAGAGGGGCAAAATGGAAACAAGATGGAGGAATCACCTCAAGGAGGGCATCTTCTGACAGACCATGGTCTGACTGATTTCGATATGTACATCATGGAAACTAGTGGCCAGCAGATGAAGTCAGAGCTGGACCAGTATCTGGATGAAACTTTATTGCCCCGAGTGCAAGAGTTTGATGTGTTGGGGTGGTGGAAGCTGAACAAGCTGAAATACCCGACCCTCTCTAAAATGGCTCGTGACATCCTGTCCATCCCAGTGTCTACCGTTCTTCCTGATTCTGTATTTGATACTGCACCTAAGGAGATGGATAAGTACCGGTGTTCCCTGCGACCGGACACAGTGGAAGCCCTTTTGTGCACTAAGGACTGGCTACAGTACGGCTCGTCCCAGATATCGAATGCCCTTGTGAAAGTGGAAATGTAGGTTTAGCTCACATCTCATTCTGGACTTGTGCTAAAATCTAGGTTTGATAGGTTGTAATTTGCCTCCCGGAATACCACTTTGCCATTGAGTGGATTGTTTAGAATTTAGATGCTTGATCGTTGTTAGTTCACCTTACACTCTTAACTCAATACTTTCTGCAACTGGAGATGGCTCTCAGGTGTCAACTTTCTTACCATTGATTTGCAGTAGATTGAGTCTTAGCTTGAAAGCATGCACTTAAAGCGCAGGAGATATCAGTTGTGTACTTTCAGCTTTGAACTAATGTATCCCTGAGTCTTATTGGGTGCTCCGGTGCATGTAAAGCCTAGTTCACCGTAGTCTTTAGATATCCTCGATCTCGCATTGGACTCACTAAAATAAAAACTTACGTTTCTCTAGGCTCACATCTCTGTTTGAAGGTGTATTTATATCATGAAAAATAAATGACTTGGAAAATATTTTTTCTGAAATCGATTGCTTATATCGCATATAAAATTTAGTATATAAAATTTAGTAAATGAGAGATATTTTTATTATTTTATTTAATACAAACGATCATTTTAAGGGAAAATAATTGTTTTTAATTATTTTGTTCACGAAATAAATGAATCAAACTATGGAGTTGATCATTTTAAGTACTGAGATAAAGATAAAATATTACTTGATAATAGTTGAAGGTTGTGTGCATTGAATAGTAATCTTTCCTACTAAATATAGAACTGTAAGCACATCTGATTAGTTTTTAGCAATGCAATAGGCAATACCTTATTTCCTATGGATATTTTTTCTATTGAATGAATTCAGTCATCTTTTGACTTTATTGAATCTTTTTAGTCGAAATAATTAATTGTTATCAAACGTGCTTAATTCTGTTAAGTGCAGATATCAAACCCGCTCTACTGAAAAATTCTAAGTTGACATTCTAAAAGTTTGAAGAAAATGTAACTTGAAAGTAAAAATCTCATCAATTATCACATCTTGTCAACAACTATGCCGAGCAGTTATCAAATTTTATCAGGATTCGTGTGGTAGACGTAGGATAACTCAACTTTCATACCAACTTTTATTCGGTGGTACAATAGTGATGGGTTCTATAAATGAGTATAGTTATGACTTGAACCGAATATTTGACTACAAGTGTAGAATTTGATAGAATGCCTAGAGGGATCCTCGATATGGGTCACCTTTTCTTGCCTTTCCTTTTAGTGAAAATAAAATTAAATGAGAAATGAAAATGCTATTTCTTTTGTGATGTTCCTTATTCGAAATATCCATTGTTTTGGGACAAGTACGAATCAAGTCCACCATATATTAGATGTGTTGTGATCATCAACACTTAATTGGAGACTAGGAGATAGAAAACTGCTTTAACAAGGTTGCGAAAGAAGGTTGGTTAAATTGGGGGAGGAGTCCTTACTAATACATCACATAAAATAATATCGGCCTGAGGTCTTGATATTAATTATGGCCAGTAATTGCCGTGAACTTTTTATTTTTTTAATTAATAAAAAGAATGGAATGAGAGGATTAATGCAAGCAACTTCTCCTAGCACTACCGTAAGAGTGTCGTACTTGCGATAGAAATGTTCAGCTAGAACCATTATTATTACTCATCTGGAGTGCGCCCGTCCATCATCGTGTCATCGAATGTAAGTTGCGATTCATTTCGACATTATCCCATAGTTGATGCACAGATCGATCCTACCTCTCAAATACTTATCAGAGTTCAATCTAGGTTGTTGATCTTGCAAATATGGCAAGTGTTCAATGTTGTTTAGATGAACATAAATTTCAAAGGAAAATTACCATAAATGATTTTTGAATTTTAATTTAATATGTAATACGGTCCATGAATTTTAATTTGTTCAATGTATCCATTGAATTTAACCCAATATATAATGTCCTCCCTAACTTTCAATTCGTAATAAGGTTCAAGAACTTCTAATTTATTTAATGTGATTTATGAACTTTTCATATATATTCAATTTAGTTCTTATTCTATATGAAAATATCAATTATTATTTATGAATTTAATTAAATAAAACGATGACATTATATATATTTCCATGAAAGTTAGGGATTAATGACGACATTGTATATTATATTAAATTTAGGAATCGCATTAAATAAATTAAATATTTAAGGACTACATTATATATTTGGTTAAAGTTTATGAACTATTTATATTATTTCTCAAATCCAAAAAAAAACTACACGAGGTGGATGACATAAGCCTGTGTTTATTTTTTATTTATTGTTTTATTTCATCGTCACACTTGTTGCAATGAAACGAGGCGAGAAAACGAGAAAAACAGACCCACTCAAATTCGCCCCCCAACGGAGCTCCGCCGCCTCCCTCCGCCGGCGAGCCGCTCGCCCGCCGCCGCCGGAATCGTCTCCCTGCGGCTGCCGGAGCCTCTACGGCGGCGAAGCTCCCGTGAAGGCTCCTCACCGAAAGAAGCGCGGGCAGCCGCCGTCGCGCTCGCCGGCGCAAGAGCGCTCGTCGCTGTTTCGGCCCCGTCGAAGGCCCGGCCGGCGTCTGACCCGCCATGGATCTCTCCCCGTTCAAGCAGGACGTCGACGAGCTCATCAACGAGTTCGCGCAGGTAAGTCCTCCGGTTCCAGGGGCGGCTGTTCTCGTCTCAGCGTCTGTGAGGTGACGTGGGTTTTTGCGTGCAGGACGGATCGAGGGCTTTAGCCGATATGAAGCGCATATGGATGTCCAGGAAGTTCTCCTACATCTACGAGGCGCGTCCTTCGTCCAACTTGACCTTCTTCATGCAGACGCTCTATTCTCAGTCAATTGGTGAGAGAGTGATCGTTAACCGACTCGAAAGCTTTTGCAGTTTTGGCTTGTGGGGGTGGGTGCTCCGGCGTGTTTGGGGCGTCAGTCAGTGAGTCGAGGAATGCTGCTTTGCCTGATTGTAATTTGCTTGAATTCAATTTAGCCAAAAAAAAAAATCGAGACTTGGAATTAAATGGGGTGTTGAAAAGGCTCGCCTTTAAGCAAGTTGATGACTCTACTTGAGCAGTTCTATTTTAGAAGCGATTGCTCTCTTTTGGGTGAAAAGAAGTTTGTTTAGCACCTTGGTGGTTTACATGTATGTGTCATCTAAGTGACTTGAAAATTTAAGAACTACTAGCATCTCTTGCAAGTTCACTTTATATTCATACAAGACCATGACTATGGATAGTGTCTTTGCAGGTCACATGGTCAACTCAGAGTCCCTATCTCGCCGGTTAGGTGGGCTGTATTGCCTTTACTGTCTTTATGAAACTCAACCATTCAAACCTCCTTTCAGAATCTATCTCTCTCTGGGTAAGATATTCAGTCTGCGATCGCATTGATTTTGCTTTTGGTGTATCTTAGAGAATGGTTTTCCGCGCTCAGTCCCTGCTATTGTTTTGAGATTCTGTTCTTACTTTGCAGAGGAAAAACGTAAATGTTTTCTTAGAACTTGTCTGTGTACTGATGGTCAACCTACTTCAATAGTCTGGCTGAGCTGCTCTGTTTGACAAGCTTTTCAGTGTTAGTCTGTTATGTTCTCCCCACTTTAGCCTTCGTAACTGAGCTTAGCAGAGTTCTATAGGCGATAAAGAACGATAACCTGAAAGTATATGCACTCTGCACCACCATAAATTTAAGATGTCCTTGGAAGATTTTCATTGACTTTTACTAGTCAATATCAATTAAAATAGAACAGAAAAATCCTTAGAGGATAAAAATCCTTATTGGTGGGACCTTATGAATTTTCAGCTTAATGCGTGTTAGCTATGGCTTCTAAACTGATATAGGGATCTTCACCTTCTTCTATCCTGAACAATGGAAGTGGGAGCTAGATTTACTTTTAGGATTAAAATAGATTTTCTCCTTACAAATGGGGATTTTAATTGAAACAATGAGTCAGAAACAAACAGTACTTTTGTCTCTCAGTAGCTTCAATTTGATTGTCCTCTTTGTGATTGACTTTTTTTGTAGGTAATTTTGTTTGTGAATATCCATGTTGCGTCTGTTAATAATCTTTCTGGAAGGTGGGATACGTCTAGCCCTAGGCATGTTCTGTTCTTGAAATCATACAACTAGAGGGTTCAAAATTCTTCCCTTTTTTAACATGTTCCTAGCTCACCATCCAAGGAGTGAAGCAGCATACATGGTATAGATTTGAGCTCTTATCAATTGATTTATGGCAGTAATCTTTGCTTCAGCTTGCTCTTCTTGCTACTTAAAGATGTTCTACTATCATATAGTGAAATTCTATTCGCTAGTCTTGTGTAGTCTCTTGCTCATCAATTCCTTGGATACTCATCATCTCCAGAAGAAGCTGATCTTGGATTTTGATTGAATTGTCAATTGAGTTGTTGTTTGGCTCTACCAAACCACCCCTACAAAGCTTTCTGAAATTGGATTTTGAGTAGACCCCCCCAAAAGAAATTACATTGGACCCCAACCCTTCCTCCAAAATGAATAATACTGGTCTTTATGCTTCTGCTGTCGCGTCAGATTTCCTAACAGATTTTTATTGGCATTGGAGCTGCTCCACTGTCACGCCACGGTATGATGGATATTAGAATGTGTTTAACCATTATCTCAAATGGTTCATTGCCTTCTTGGATTAGGCCTAGGTTTCAAGTGTTTTTAGGATATTGAATCCTACCAAGAATTTAGGAAATCGTATCATTGGGGGTTGGTATGATACTAATAATTATTTCTAAGCTGGTGCACAAGGACAAATCACTTAAGTAACTTTTGATGCTTGAGTGCAAAAGATTAGATTGTGTCTGTTACCCATCTTTGTCTGTCAAGATGTCACTGATGTTGGTCAGTGAAAGCTGTTTCACATGGTCATTGGTTTGAAATTTCTCTTTCTTGATACTACATTCTTTCCTCTCCTGTATTATGAATCTGTGTCAATTGGCTTAAGCTTTGAATGATCAAGCAACTGTCTCTTCTCAGGCCATAAATTTGCTTATCATTCATTTGCCACCACCTTACCTTTTTTTTTTTTAACTTTGTCCTATGCTTATGTATGTTTCCTTCTATCAGGAGAGCTGAAGAATCTTAAGCAACTTGTTGCTAGTGCAAAAGTTGAAGGAATAACAGTGGTATCGCCTCTGGTTAAGAAAATGCTAGAAAATAACATGTTTCTATTTGGGGCTGTTGAAATCAATGAAGGCTCTATTACAGAAAGAGTAAACCAACTTATGGAACTACAGAATGCACGTGTTCAAGTAGCTTATAAGAAGTAAATTACCTCACAGCTTCTTTTTTTTTTCATCGTTAGTGATTTTGTAAAAAGACAAGAGCATCCTCTGACTTTTAGTTGCATATCTTTATACTGCTTCTGCAGGTTATTTGCTAATACAAGGATTGAGCATTTTCTCCACATGGATTTGGTAGCTATAACTCCCTTTTCCTAACAAAAAGAAAATTGATGTCTTTATTCCGCGTCTATGATGTTAAAAAGGTGCACCCCTTTTGTTTTCATAAATGGCAGGGCACGGAAATTGATATGGATATGATCAAGAATATGTCAAACGAATATGCTGAGGCCAAGAAAAGAGCCATTAAAGGTTCTCTCTCTCTCTCTCTCTCTCTCTCTCTCTCTCTCATATTCATGATTTTTCAAAACATAATATTTTTATTCAGAACCTTGTTTGGGGTATACATATTGTAAATCACTTAAATAGGAAGTTATTAAGGCGGAGTTCTATTAGATTATGAGAGGAAGAATTGGCTAGAAAGTAAAATTTCCAGCATGTCATGTTAGTTTTACTAACTATTCTATTTCGAAATATATCTAAATTAAGAAATTAGACAGATTAGATTGAGGTTATACATTTGATCCTAGCTAAAAGACCGAGGAAGGTATATATTTAAGTTAAAAACCAATGTCACTATGTCTGGGGTACTTTAGTCTTCTTTTTTGTCCTAATTAATGAATTATCTGGTTACATGGCTGTACAACAAACTTTCTTGTGGTTATGTGGCTGTACTACATCCTTTTGTGGTGAACATGTATATTTCAATTGGTAGAGCATAGGGCTTTTAGTCTAGTGGTCGCCGTTTCAAGTCCTGCTATACTCAAATTTACCTAACTGATATTGTGTGTAGTAGCATTCAAAGATCACTCTCTGGCCTTTATGTTTGCTTTGGCGGGTGGGAGAGGAGCAGAAATTTTCTAGGTGAAAATCAATCCCTAGTGCATGACACCTGATAAGCGATGAAGGATTTCTTCTTTCCCCCAAGCACTTTTCTTTCACTTAGTCATGGAGCTTAGTTTAAAGGTCTGGGAAGAAGCTACTTGCCCCAATACGAAAATACTTCCTGGATAGCGTGTGATTCATAGTACATGTGACTGCCCTTTTTCCGCTCCTCTTGCTACAAGAACCTCAAAGTCTCATTCTATCAACTTTTCTGTATGTATATTGGATTAATTATCATTCAACTACAATGTGAGTTTGGTGCCTTTATCTCCCTTTGATCAATTTTTTTCTGTGTCCTACTTATTTTCTTGTTATAGAGGCTAGCGAGGTGATCGATGTTCAGAACATAGAACATATAGCTTTTGACAAGAAACCAATTGGAGATGAACTGATGAAGATTGAGGATAACTGGACTGTGCAGAGAGACATGCTTTACCGCCAGATAGGTTTCAATCAGCATGGTGGTGAAAAACAGCAACATCAGCAATTGCAATTAGTACCGCATCAGCTGGAGGAGGAACCAGATGAAGCAGAAGATGTAGACTTCGAGCAAGAGCTGGAACAGCTTCTATCTCGACCTTAATTGCAATTAAGAGGAATAGATTCGTTCATTGCACAGAATTTGTGAAGTTGGACACTGGCCCTTCCAGTTTCCTAGAACTGCTTGAAGCGGTATGTTCTGTTTGTGCTCGGTTTTCAATTGACAACATTTCAGCCTTCTATATTTTGTGAATAGTAGGAACAATTTCTTTAATCCTGGAGGTCCTAGATATCACATGCCAATATCTCATTCCAATGGTGATTAATAGCAGTAAATAAGCTGTCAAAGTATAAAAATCGGTGTGAGATATAACTATCCTTAAAATTTTTGTTAAGTACATTTACTGTGTTTCAAACTTATAGCATCAATGTCTGTTACCTCAGCCTTGACTGAAGTGCTCTGCAGTTTGCGATGCCGGCATGGGGTAGTGGAGGCTAGTACAAAAACGTGATTGTGTTGAAGTGTTTCTGAAGATTTGAAGGTACATTAGAACTATGGCAGTGGAAGAGTAGAGCTTTATCTTAAGATTCTTTCATGGTTGCTTGTAGTTTATATTCATCCCATTCCATCTCAGACAACCTGCCAAATATTAGCAAATGGTTAAACAAGGTCAGAGGGTTAGGAACATGTAGTATTTGCAATTTCAGATAGTTAAAAAGATCAGTATCATAGTTTTGTTTCAAGTTCTCTCAGATTTGCATCAATTTTTTGTTCAGCTTTTTACAATTGCAACAATACGAGATCAATTGAATTATTTTGTTGCTAGAAATGAGTTGCATAGGGAAGTGGCAGTCTTCCAGACATAACCCTGTAAAAACTTTCTATTGCCTAATCTATGTGCTAGTGAACTTCAGAAGTTGCTCTAGATACTTGGGTTGAAGGAAGAAAAGAAAAACTAACCAAAGTTTTGTTTATGATTTGGTTCATTAACTGTCGCACACAACAAGAGAAATCATCAACTATATGGGGAGGGGTTTTGTCTTGTGATTTTTTGCTTTAGGAAAGAGTTAGTCTTGCACGCAACTAATAACTGTGGATGTGGCAATCCTATCGGGCTTCAATGCTTGGCAACAACCATAGATAACTGGGAGGATCAAGTCTTTCCGAAAAATTGCCAGGGGATGTAAGTGGGTTGCATACGGAGAGAGAATTGCAATTGGTATCTGTATGCCGGGGCATCAAAGCAAGTGCTTTACTAATAGCCTCTATGGTGATTGTGCTACTATTTACACTTCCCTTCTAGGGTTTGAGTCTCACGAACTCAGCACATTTTGTTGTTGTCATTCTCGATGCTCCGAGCAAGTAAAGACTCACACTCAGTTGGGGAGATGTGAGGGACTGATTGTGCTGGTTATCATCACGATCTGTTGCATTGCTGGATTAGCTGAATCTGCTAGTTACACAAACCAAGACGCCCAAAAAAGCGGAACTTAAGTGATCTTCCTGAGCATGTTTCTCCTAGTGTATCATTTGACATTCTCTCTTCAGCACACTACGAAACAACTTGTGTCATGGTGCTAGGCACACTTGACAGGAGATCACAGTTGCACAAAAGCAATTTGGAAGACGATGGAATGGGAAAAACAAATCATTAATCTAGAAAAGAGCTGCGGATCAAAAGAGAAGAATTAGGTGATAATCTTTTCCACCTGTCTTTTTGTCAACGGCATTATTAAAGCAAGCAAGCGTGGGCCGCCTTTTCTTATACAAACATAAATAGCCTTAGTGCCTAAAAATATTGCAATTTTGAGTGTACTGGTTATCTTCATGATATGTATGATCAGTCTATTAATTCGATATTCCTCCATTAACTATGTTTAATAAGTGCCCTAGGGTGTACTTTTTAATAAGACCTTTTCTTTATTTTACTTAACACAAATCATCCCTTCATTCTTGCCGATTGCTACTATTGCTACTCTCCCTGCAGACTTAATTTTTTACCATGTTGTGCTGAGCTTCATGTGAACTATTTCGGTTCTAATCAAAATAGTCGATAGACTTCCAGTTGTTTTGGCTACCTTCCTCAACGTACAGACTCAAATATACGATTCAATAAGATCCATTTTTTTTTTTTTTTTTTTTTGGGCGTTTGGATTGTTTGAGAAAATGATTTAACAAAAAATCATTTCATAATCAACAAAAAATTTATATTTAGATTTAGGAATATGACATTTTTGGTTGTTGTAAAATTCAGAAATTAATTTTCAAATATGACTAAATAGGGAGAAGTACACTATCGTCTTTATAAAGTTTGTGTATGGTCTTTCACTTTGTGCCAAAAGTTTCCGTTGAATCACTTAAGTGCCAAAAATTTTGAAAAACGATTATTTCAGTGCCAACGCCAATCCGGTTAGCCGGAAATCCGACGTGGCAGTTTTTTATTAATTTTTGATGTTGATGTGGCTTGCCGAAGAGTACAGTTAGCATGTAAACCACCAAACGACGTCGTTTGGCGTCTTAAACCCCAAGTCAAAATCCTAAATCCCCAAATTGAGAGAGAGAGAGAGAGACAGACAGAAGCCATGGTGGTGGCATCTTCTTCCCCAAAGAACAACACCAGCACCAGCCACTCTCTGAGCAGAACCTAATCCACCATCTCCGAGAGAGAGAAGCCATGGCGGTGGCGTCTTCTTCCCCGAAGAACAACACCAGCACCAGCCACTCTCTGAGCAGAGCCCAATCCACCATCTCCATCTGCACCATCCTTGTTTCCCTCGCACTCCTCGTCTTCTCTCTCTCTCTCTCTCTCCACCTTCAACCCCCCTTTCTTCCTCCTCCTCCTCCTCCGCCCTCGCCTCCTAATTTCCCATCACTTCTTGGCCGAGCGACGGTGGCCTAGCACAATGGCGGAGCGACGGTGGCCGAGCACAGTGGCCAAAGCGACGGTGGCCGAGCAAGCTAGGTTGGCGAGGATGAACAAAAAAAAAACCCTAATTTCAATCCCAAATTAGCTATGCGGCATTGTTTTTCCTAAGCCATCCACATATGACAGCAAAACGACATCGTTTTCTTAAATAGGACAGAAAACGACGTTGTTTAAAGGGTTTATCGATTTTTTTTTTTTTAAATATAAAAGCCACGTAATCATTTTAGTCGCCGGTGGCACCAAAGTGATCGTTTTTCCTTTTAAGTGATCCGACAAAAACTTTTGGCACCAAAGTAAGTGCCGTACATAATTTATGGCACTGATAGTATACTTCTCCCCGACTAAATATCGATGCTTAGGTATAGGCACTTGACGCCTCAACCTTAGTCCTTGACGATTAGGCTTGGGAACGATAGCCATGCTTAGGTACCCGACTCCCATGACCAAGCTTGGTTCCATCGAGGTCAAGTTTGGCTCTAAAATGGGTTAGCCTCAATCTTTTGAAGTCGTGCCAAAGATCTCAATGCTTGTGCATGGGTCTTAAGGGCCGTGTCTATGTACTCGGCTCCTACACTCGAGTTACCAAATCTTGGGAAATCAATGCTTGTGCCCAACCAACGGCCGTGCCCAACCCTCATGTCCAAGTCACCAACGCCTGGGCTTGGGTCCAATGAGGCTGAGTTTGGTTCCTTGCCAAGCTTCACAAGGTTGGGTCTTGTTCCTTGAGGTCGAGGCTAAGACTCCAATCTTGTTACGGGCCTTGAGGGCAGTGCTCATGTACTTGACTCCAACACTCAAGTTGTTGAAGCCTAGGCTATCGGTGCCTGTGCCCAAATCCTGGCAACCATGCTCAGCCTCCACACCCAAGTCACCATCCTCGAGCCTAGGTCCATCAAGTTTGAGCCTAGATCCTCAAAGGCCAAGCCTGAGTCCACAAAGGCTAGTGCTAGTACCTTGAGGTTGGGCCTTATATCTAGTAGTCATTCTTGGATTCCAACAATCATGCCTCAGTACCCAACTCCTACACTCAAGTCATCGGCACCTGAGCACAATTCCATCGAGATTGGGTTGGGTTCCTCAACGACCAAGCTTGGATTCACAAAGGCTAGGCCAAGTCCCTCGAGGTTTGACTTCGATGCTAGTCTCTAAGGGCCTATTTGGCAACTTGCCAAACATTGATAATTTCCGGTTTTTTGTTTTTGGAAGTAAATTTGAAACAGAAATCCGTTTAGTAAATTTTTTGTTCTCAGAAACAAATTTCTATTTTTTTTTTTCACGAAGCGAGATTTGAAACGAGAATCAAAAAATAAAAAATAATTGATTCTTTGTTTCCGAGAACAATTTTAGACTCAAGCAACCTATTTTATCTCTTTTCTTTTTTTTTTTTTTTTTTTCTTGTTCTTCTTTTCTCTTTCTTCTTTTTCATTTGTTGTTGCCGCCGCCATTGCCGTCCACCGTCCATCGCTGCCGGTTACAGGCAACCGGTTCAATGAGCTCACCGGTGGCCAGGCGAGCCTTGCTCAGGCCTTCCTTAGCCATCGGCGAGGCTCACCTGACCCAGCAAGACTCACCTAGCCTCGTTGAGGCTCGACCGATGAGGCACGGCCTTGCCGAGGGTCGGCGACGCTTTAGTGAGGTTGCCAGCCCTCGTTTGGCCAATTGTCGGTCATCCCAAGGCCGATGACCGACAACTTGAAGAAGACGAAGAAGAAAAAGAGAAAGAAAGGAAAAAAATGAAAAGAAGAAAAATGAAAAAAAAAAAATGAAAAAGTAATAAAATTATTTAAAAATTAAAAGAAAATGATTTGAAGTGGAAATTTTGAGCACGGTGCAAAAACGCAATTATGTTCCGAGAATTGAAATTTTGAACAGGTTATCAAACGGTTTAAAATGTTTAGAAATTGTTTCTAGGAACAAAAGTATTACCAAACGCGCCCTAAGTACTTAGGCGCGTATGACAACCATTCTCGTTCTAAAAATAGTTTACGGAATAAAAATAGATTTTTTAATTTCTATTTCTAGAAGAGTTTAAGCAAAAATAGTAGTTTGATAATGACACAAAATTTATACTCTAAAAATAGGAATTTGTTTGATAACGATATAAAATTTCTTCCATTCGAATGGTGGCGAACCCAGAGCGAGATAGTGGTGATGGACGCGGCGATGGGTGGCGGCGGGGCGCGCCGTGGCCCGGTGGTGGTGGCGGTGGCGGCGGCCGGCGGGCGGCGGCGGCGAGCGACGACGGCCAACGACCAACGGACGGTAGTCGGCAGCAACAGATGAAAGATCGGTTGACGAACGATGAGAAAAATTTTTATTTCTCATTTCTGTTTCAGAAATAGAGAAGTAGAAAATTTCTATTTTTGATTTATATTCCAAATCTATTTCTGTAATAGAAATCTATTCAGAAATAAATAAATAAAAAAAAAGAACAAATTTATCAAACGGATTTTATTCTAAAGCAGTGTCAGGAACATACACCCCTAGCTTTCGCACCCAAGTCACTAGCGTAGCAATTGGGCCCAAGTCCACAAAGATTGGGCCCAAGACCTTAGTACTCATGCTTGGGTTGCCAATTGCTTGAGTGTCTAGCTATTGCACCTAAGTCACCAACACTCAAGCTCAGTCCATCATGGTCAAGCCCAAGACCTAGGTGGCTGAGCCCAAATCCCTACTCCGTAGGACCTTGACAGTAAAGCTCGGTCCCTTATGGCTAAGTCCAGGATTTGGGCACCCAAGCCCAACTACCCCAAGGCTAGCCCAAGATCTAAGCATCCAAGGCCGAGTTCTGTAAGAGGAAAAAAAATTTGTTTACAATGTACAGGAGGCATTTGTATTATGAAAAATCAACTCGGTAAAAATAATCTAATATTTAATGATATGGTAAACGTAGCACCTATATCACATGAAAAATACATGTCTCTTTATGAAAATAAATGCAAATTTTCCTCACCAAACAATAGAAAAGAATTTTCAATTTATTTTCAAACTTCAACCAAACATTGAAAAATAGTTATGTTCCTAAAAATAATTATTTGAAATTTTTTTGTTAGAAATGTCAAATTTTCCGTGAAATAAACAGAACGTAAGAATTAAACTATTTCTAGTTATTTCTTTCATTTTTACTTATTAAAAATGAATCGGTCATCATGTTCAATGGCTGAGGAAGCATTAGTACCCTAAGAGGCCTAATTAAAAGAACCACTATTTAGTCATCCAAAACAATTGATTGAAAATACTCTTCCAAGGAATTGACAATACTGGCAATGATAATTTTCTTTTTTGGTCGAATGGGAATGAGATAATTCACTGGGGGATTTGTTTTTGCTGGTGGAAACCAAAGGAGACCTAAAAAAAAGTTCAATGGTACTTGTTTTTTTTTTTTGGTAAAGGTAAGAGATATAATAATCATTGTAAAACGCTATACAACTGTACGGCAAGGGGAGCCTCGGCATCGGCTTGCACTCAGAGAGAGAAACGCAATGAAGATGGTACTTGTTTCAATAATTTAATAACAATTATTTTCAATCTTTCGTGATAACAATTGTAAAAAGGAGAAGTTATCTTTGAAGTTTTTATCCCGAACGAAGGATCCGGTTGAATATATTAGTAAAGTGAAAACATGCCTTTTAATTTCGAATTCACCTGATCAAACGTGTTCTCATGATTCTATATTCAAATGAATTGCTTTTTGAGAAAACAAGGCTAGAATGAACAAAACAAATTCCAAAAGGTTTTTCTTTATTTATTTATTTATAATATCAGAAAAAACCTAGTATTAGTATACACATAATAAATTTACTCAAATTTAATTTATTTAACAAGTCAAAAACCCAAAATTGGTACAAATGTGATAAATTTACTATTCGTTAGTTTCCGCAATGAAAAATTACAAATTAATACACTTATAACAAACGGAGAACAAAACTCCAAATTTATACATTCATTAACTGTCACGTATTATCTAATTTAACAATTTAATGATAAAATATAACAAAAATTAATTAATAATAAATTTGCCACATGTGTACCAATTAGTTTGGATTAATAAGTGTATTAATTTGAGATTTTTATGACATAAACTTTTTCTTTTCCCCTTTCCCCAAGAAATGGAAAATTGCAAATAATAAAAGAAAATGAACTAAAAAAAAAAAAAAAAAAAAAACCCACTGAACTGCATAAAAACCCAACCTTTCGTACTCCCGCCAACCCCCAGCTCTGTTCCTGCTTGGCGCTAAAAATTGCACCCCGCATCTTCCCTCCATCGTCGAACCCGCCGCAGCTCGCAATCCTTCGATCCTTCTCTGCCGTGACGATGTCCGATCTCTCCGCTGAGCTCGAAGAGCTCGCCCGGATCCTCGCCTCCCCGGACGCCGGAGCCGGCAAGTCGCTCGCCTACTCCGCCCTTCTGCGTCTCCAAGAACGGTCGGTTTCCGACCCCGACGCCATTCAAGCCCTCGCCGGTCGTTCTCGCAGTCTAGTCTCGCTGCTCGTCGGCGACGTCCGCGACGAAGACGAAGAAATGTGGGTTTTCCTTTTCTTTATCTCAGCTCGTCATTTTTGTCAATTTTTGCAAAAATCACTGCCCTGCAAATTCCCGGCTGGATCGAGCTTCAAATTTGCTGAAATGAAGCGCCGTTTAAGGAGAAAGATTGAAGTGCTGAAGTTATTGATTTGGTCATGGTGTATTTGTTTTCACAGTGTCTGAGAGCGAATGAGGAAATATAAAGGTCTTCTTTTGGCTGGTGAAATGTCTCGTTTCTAACTTTTCTTCGTTTTTTATTTTTTATTTTTTTGAACTGTAGAGCTGTCCAGGCCATGAAGTGCTTGGGTTTCATGATACATCATCCCGCGATTCTTGCTTCCATCCCAGGTGACTCTTCTTCAATCTCCCTTTTTTTCTCTACTGGTGCTATCTGGGGTGAAATTAGAATTTACGTCTTGAGTGGAGAAAAATGGCATTTCATGGTGCTGCAGTGGGCGTTGCTGGTGGAGTCTTGGAGTCACTGGGTAATGTCATCATCACTGCTAAAATGAAGGTAGACTGCCGCAACCCACTTACCGATGATCAAATTCTTCCCCCTCAAAGTTTTAAGAGTAATGTCTGTTTCGTTGGCGCAGTCAGTCTGCAACCTCGGCATGTGGTGTATATCTATGCAGCAGTTTGATGGGTCTCTGCTGAATGCCCATTTCCAGTCTCTGTTGAAAGCCATCGTTCATGCACTCGACAACCCTTTTGGGTCACTTTCAACAACTTTTGAGGCTATTCAGGTAAAGTTTCTCGTGGCAATTCATCTTCACAGGGGATGTTCTATTGTGGATTGTATGAAATCCACCATCACCTTTCTTCTACTCAACTGGTATGCTTTAACAATAAACTGAAACTGAATTACTTCTGTGGTTCCTTCTCCTAAGAAAAATGGTCTTGCCAACCATCACCAGCAAAAAGAAAAAGGGCCTCAACAGACAGAGCCATCTCAAATTGTCTCTTAGTCAACAACTCTCTCTTTTTTTTTTTTTTTTTTTTTTTTTTCCAGCCAGATGGTCAACTACTCTTTTTGCCACCTATATTGGGCTCTGAAGTTATTCTTATTTCTAAGCACAGTATGAGTGACATAGGCATTTTCAATTATTTCCTAGTTGCTCCTACTATCTCTCTTGCATTTTAAAGGGAATGAAAAGAACGTTGAGCTGAAACACACTTCAGCTTAAATTGTTGCCACGTGGTGAGAAGTGATCAAAACTCTTTTTCACTGATATTGGTTCTAAACAAGTAGAGCATTTGAATTTTTTATGCACCTTTTGTGACTCCATTGATGTGTGCACGCTGATAGCGCTGCATTTCTCACACTTCTCAGCATGACTAAACACTAATGATCGAAGTAAATGTTGCTGTAACTAATAAACAACTAGATATATAACCGACATAGCATAGCTCATTGCAGTTTGGTTTTGAGATCGTAATGCATATATTTCATTGAAAATAAATAAATTGTACAACCAGTTTTCCTAATTAAATAAATCAAATAATGTATTTATGAGAACATCATTTCTTTCATGCTAATAAGTTTGAAGTTCCTTTATAAGACGTCAGATTTATGCTATACTGATGTTACAAATAATTTGCATTCTCTCTTTCAGGCTGTAATGAAAATAGCATCTCAACTTGGAGAAATGATGAGAGCCTCATCACATATATGGATCCCTCCCTTGTACAGAAGACTTCTAAGCACTGACAAGAGAGAAAGGGATATGACAGAACGGTGCCTCCTGAAGATAAAGTCTATAATGCTTCCACCTCCACCTACTCTATCTAAGGTACTTTCTGCAGCTGTCTAGAGTTGTCAAGTCTCTTCCTCTTTCAATGTATCACTTTGACACAGTATGCTGATGGTAAAATGGACAATTCATAAAGTTATTGCCAGTGTTTATTCAACTGCAATATTAGATGAAAGTATGAACAAATCAGCAACTCAACACATATGAAGCTAATTCCATTCAATCTAGCATTTCTCTTAACTCAGTGCATTTGATAGCTTTAACTAAGGTTGGACGTGAAATGGAAAACTAAAAGAGGGCCAATATAATCTGGTGGTCCTGTTTATAAAAAAATGTGACCTGGAGAAGGAAGACATGAGATGCGATGATTTTAATTTCTCATCACATGCAGAGCAATATAGGTATAAGGTCTGAGTCTCAGAGCCAATACGATAAGGTCTCTATATTTATAATGTTACTCCCTTGAACAGAGCGGACTGAGTGATAGACTGACAGTCCACTCTGTTTGCTGGAGACAAATATGTGCAGTTAGTCTTCTTTATCCAACATTATTATTTCAGAATTCTGTATCGAAGATAGTATTGCTTGATTGTTACCATAAAATTGTTCTTCATACACACAAAATGTGCTTAGTGTGACAATTGCAATATTAAGAAAGTTGAAATTTTACTTGACTTATCAACATGTGGACAAGGGAATGCTCTGAACAGTAATACATGACAGAGATCTCTCTCTTTCTCCAAGTTTACTTTGATGAAGTTTCAAGGCACAATGTGCTGTTATGACAACCTGCAGCTTGACATGAAGCTTGTATGCTTGTTTCTTGTATACTTTCAAACTAGGTTCTTGCCTTAGATATGAAAGAAAGATTGCTTGTAAGTATGAAGGATATGCTGGAGCAAGGTTTCAAGGTCCAAACTGTACGAGCATGGGGCTGGTTCATTCGTTTATTGGGGGATCGTGCTCTTAGGAAGCGTTGTTTGCTAAATGATATGCTGAAAATTCCTGAATTGACCTTTTCCGATCAGGACGTGCGAGTTCAGATTGCTTCACAGGTACTTCCCACTACTGTAATTCATGCTCTTGTACTAGCTATTTTAGTTATTGTAACCTCATACAGGTCACTTAGAATATTCAGGGAAGTTCTATGGCTTAGTATGGAAAAACATGGAAATGTTCTCGTTCAATATGAGCCGTTAAATTAAGAGAGCATCGGTTTTGGCCCTGGGATGGTTTTGAAAAGATAATAGTTTATGAGCATTTAAAGAAAAATTATTGATTATAGGATTGTTGATGATATTGTTGATCAAGGAAGAATAGAAACACATGGGGGAACTTACTTATAGATAAGGGCCCTTAAACTTATGAATTGTAAAGGAGTGTTATGCATATTGGGGTGAGTTGTTATATTAGGAATAAAAATTGTGAGCAATTCAGCTTGTTTGCAATTTTTGAAGGAAAGTTACAATCACTAGGTTATTCAACCTTTTGAGACTTTGAGGTAAATTTCTCCATTTCAAGGATGGTTACTAATTTAGCATCTACGTGGACTTCCAGGAAATTTATCATTATAGAGGACAAAGTACAGGTGCCATCACTTTACGACAATTTTAGGTGTATAACTATCTGTTGATTAATTACTTAGTGATCATGCTGGGAACTCTATATTCAAATCACCATCTATAAAAGCAAATTATTAGTTATAAATGCAACATAGTTATAACGATTTATAAAGTTCAATTACTTCTTGTCCATGTGACCTGGGATGATTTGGGTAAATTGCGACAAAATTAGGAAAACTACTGCTAAAAATGGATCCGATCCCTGTCTATGCCTACAGGACCTTAGAAGCACCTGAATATTTAACTTCATGAAGAGTGAACCAAACAGTTTTCCTGCAAGATATTATCCTCATCCATTAGATAGTGTGATCTTAAAAATACTCTGAAGGCAGTCCTTTGTTATTGATTATTTTAAATGATACCACATTACTTAATATAAAGAGAGAAGTTCATCTAGCTTCAGTAAGTATGCTGTATTGGTATTGTCACAAAGCTGATTAGAGATCCCGCAGCAAATAGCAAGAGAGAAAGAAGGAAGAGAGAAGGAATAGAGAGGAGGAGAAGAACGTAAAAGAAAGAAACAAAGAGGGGGCTGTAGATTTCTGTAGTAACAAAAACCCTATACCCATTGTGTTTATATTAAATTTAAATTGAATATGACCATAATACCCTTATGTAAGTAAAAAAGAAATAAAACTCTGAAAATAAAAAGAAACTCAACTAAAGTAACTTTAACACTCCCCCTCAAGCTGGAGCATATAGGTTACCCATGCCTAGCTTGGAACAACCAGCAACAAAAGCATGACGAAATAATGCTTTGGTGAACATATTAGCAAACTAATCTTTAGAGGCAACGTAAAGAATAGCAACCAACTTTTGCTTCACAGCATCACGAACAAAATGACAGTCAACTTTTATATGCTTAGTTCGCTCTTGAAAAACAAGATTCCCAGCAATATAAATAGCTGCTTGATTATCATGCATCATATCATAAGTTGATTAATAGAAAATCCAAGCTCCTGGAGAAGAGATTTCAACCACAACAGTTCAGCCACAATATGTGCCATAGCATGATATTCAGCCTCTGCACTAGACCTGGCAATGGTAGTCTGTTTCTTGCTTCTTCAAGTAACCAAATTACCACCAATAAAGGTGCAATACCCAGTCGTAGACCGTCGATCATATGTTGACCCAGCCCAATTAGTATCAGAATAGCCAACTAGAGCAGAAGAACCGTTAGGTTTATAAATTAGTCCCTTACCAGGAGAGCTTTTAAGATATCGAAGAATGCGACAAACAGCATCCCAATGAGCCTTCTTAGGTGACTCCATAAACTGACTCACCACACCAAAAGTGTATCATTCTCTCTCATCCAATCACTATAGTCTCTAGAATTTTCAGCAGGAGGGTTTGTGGTAAATAATGGAGTTTCCTTTGGCATTAATATAGACCTTCACAGCTTGGGCCCACAACAAGTAAATGGAGGATCCATTTAATTTAATAGTGGTAATTTGAACATTAACACTATCTGTAGGAGCCTTAGTATCACTCATGACGATAATCTCAATATAAATATATCTACCACTAATAAAGAAGGCTGAGACTTTAGTGTAAGAAACAAAACAACACTAATGTATAATCAGATGTAATTGGCTCTATCAATTAACCAAAGGAATGCTGAAAACTCATAAATATAAACTGATGTATAAAAGAAAATATCTGACCAGAAATCTCGATTTAAATAATTATATATTTGACGGAAACCCAGCAAGACCGGTCAACCATAATCAATGAAGTACTCTGATTCTTGAATCCACTCATCAGTAAGTGTTGTAATCCATGTTCACAAACTGAACTTGATGAATCTGATATCTTCTGATCTCATATGTATCAAGACTTGAAGAAAAAACAGATAAAAATTGCAGCTTTAGGTGGCTGCGCACCAGAGAAGTAGGAGGGTTACTAGAGGACTCTCAAACCAGCAATAGGATCAAGTAATCAGGTAATTAAACCTCGCTCTGATACCATGTCACAAAGTTGATTAGAGATCCCGCAGCAAATAGCAAGAGAGAAAGAAGGAAGAGAGAAGGAATAGAGAGGAGGAGAAGAAGGAGAACGTAAAAGAAAGAAACAAATAGGGGGTAGTAACAGAAATCCTACACCCATTGTGTTTATATTAAATATAAATTGTATATGACCATAATACCTTTATGTAAGTAAAAAAGAAATAAAACTCTGAAAATAAAAAGAAACTCAATTAAAGTAACTTTAACAGGTATAGGTCCAGATGTGATCTGGATTACTCTGAAAATAAAAAGAAACTCAATTAAAGTAATTTTAACAGGTATAGGTCTAGATGTGATCTGGATTTAAACCACTGTATTGCAGCCTCAATGGGTCCTGATATTGCAGTCATAAAACTTAATGTTATCGTTAGTTCCTATTGATAGGTGACCACTAAACAGGTAAAATCGGCTCTCCAATTCCATCTTCATCATTCATATCAGGGCATTGTAGGCTCATTATCATGAGAAGCTTATTCTTCCCTGATAAATACGGATCACATTCTTTTTTCCCTCTCAGTTTGCATGGGAAGGTATCATTGATGCTCTTATTCAACCTACAGTTCAAGCTCAAAGATCCAACACTACCAAGGAGAAACAAATGCAATGTGCCAACAAGTCTAGATTTGATACTGATGACTCCCTGTCAAGTGGATTTTTAAAGAGCATAAAGCTTATAATGACTCCCCTAATTGGCATCTTTTCAAGCAAAAGCGATCTTTCTGTCCATTCATCTTGCTTTAACACTTGGTGTTATTTGCTACATAAACTTGACATTTACGTCAATCATCCATTAGTCAGAAATCTGGTATTGGACCCTGTCTTTGAAGCTGCTTTTCACAGTGGACCCTTGATTATGAGAACATGGTTTTGCAATTTGTGTCTGGATCTACTTGATGATTCTATATCTGCGAAGTTGGGAATTGATGAGAAGGATTCAGATGATCAGGTAGGCCAAAATATGAGTAAGACACCAAACCAGGGAAATTTGATATCAGGCAGATTCTCGTGGAATCAATACCCAATAAAATGGCTGCCTTGGGATCCTTGTCAGTTGGATTTTTATATACAAGTGATTCAGACAATCTGTGAAGTGTCAATAGCATCTGTCACCCAATCCAATGAAGATCGAAGTTTGACTTGTGATGCTGCATTAAGGATGTTCAGATCAGTTTTGAAATTAGTTCAAATGGAGTTCAGGAGTCCATCAACTAATTATGATGATATTATGTGGATTTTGAAGCAAATACTAATGTTTGTGAAGAAGATATGTGAAGACGCTAACTTAGGGTGCGGGGACAGAAAAGGGACCAGGTCATATCATACTTCCTTCCTGTTTATACAGGCTATATTCGAGCAGCTGCAACCTTCTATTCTTGGATCTCCTCTTTACAAGATCCCATTGGACTTGAAGTATGTTGAAAATTGGGAATCAGTTGATGACTTTAGACGACCTCTTGATATGAGAGATATAACTTACATGGATATGGTTTCTCCAGTAGTTTATTTGATTGTTCTATACCATGTGGTGATTCAGTCTCATCTAGATAAGTCCAAAGCAGAGGCAACTCCATGGGGGTCATGCAAATATATGGAGATAGTATTGTCTTCTGTTGATCCATCAGAGAATCTTGCTCTTATTAATGCTTTATTGTATAAACATGCAAATTTTAGCTGCTTAGAATTATGGTCAGCTGTAGCAGGTGGTCTGAAAGATCACATGAATGCTGCAAATGACCCTTCATTGGTACAGAAGGCTTTTAATTTTTCAACAATTATACATCTGCTGTCCTATCCATTTTATGTCTATTCCCATCAAATGGAAAAGATAGTTGACACAAATGCTGCAGACTCCTCAGGAGAATATCATGTTTCAGCACTAAGAAAGCCTGAAGTTGGCCATCTTATTGAAGAATGGATCTCTCTTTATGGTTTTGTCAGCACAATGGATATTCAGCTTCCTGCTCCAAATACTTTCCATGGATTATTATGTTCGATTTTAAATGATTGTCTTCAAGGAAATACTTCTCTGCTTGAGCATGGCAATGATCTGGGATCAAGTTCAGATAATCCAGTAATCGATTTTATTTCTTTCTATGGCAATCTTCTGACATATATCGTGGAACAGAATCTGAAAAGTGAAGTGCGTATAGATGGAATCACAGCTGGGTCAGATAGTATCTTGCATTTTGCAGTAAAGTAAGTGCAAACATCTCTCATTGCATATTAGGTTGAATATCGAACCAACTCTTGATGTGGTACATCAGAGCGGGGACCCATTTATGTAAGTGTTCAGTCAGCCCAACTATCTTTCTTTGGTTCGCATAGGTGCAGGTATGATGCGTCTATTTGTGTATGCTTCCCTTTGGGAGTTAATTGATGAGGATCTACGTTCATTGAAAGCAAGCCAAGTGCAATTTCTTCTGGGAAATCTACATGGCAATGTCTTGTCAGCTTCCTGCTAAATTACCTAGCTGATTGAATCAATGAGGAGTTCACTTTGTAACTGAAAGCTTGGCAGATTTCTTATTTTCTGTGAAAAATGATTATCAAAGTTTTCATCGGATGTGTTTTATAGTTTTTGAACATATTAAATCATGAGACTGAGGTGATCAGACTAGGCAAGTGCCAAAGCTGGATGTCTTGATTGTGAATACCGATTGTGTTAAAGTTAAAAATCAATCTGACTTATTGTAATTTATGTTCATTTTGTATAAGTCGCCCTCTAATAGGAGAAATAGCACAAGCATACATCTAGCTCTTATGGAACATGCGATCTTTCTCCGATTCAGTCCTTTTTTGGTACTTTCACTGGCATAAAATACTGACAGTTCTCATTTATATAATTGTCTCAGTGCAGTGAATTGTGACGTTTTTGTTGTTCTTACTTTACGTCGATGTTTTCTCCTAACAAAGATCCTTATTCACGTAGAATATGTGATATTGTAGATTCATGGAAATGTCAATGGCAAAGGCTGAATTGCGAAGTCTTCTTGTTGTGAACTCAAGGTAAGGACATGCTGTAGCATAATTGGGATTTTCTTTTCATTTTACTTATTTTGAGAGTGGCAGGGTTTTTCACTCACTGGGAGAACTAGCCAGCTGCCTTCATTTTAAGCAAGATATACTTTTGTTTGTCGAGGTTGGTATTTTTTTCCTCCATATTGTCCACTATCTTGTCACACGTGTTTGAGATTTTAAGGAGAATAGTCTATAAACATTCTTCTCTTACTTTTTTCTTGGAATTAGTCTCAATCTGGTCTGTTATAGTGGAGAAGTGATGAATGCAAGGTTTAGTGCGGTCACTGTAGGCCAGTCATCCCCTCAACTTGACCTGGTTTTAGTCTCCCTGTCCTTCCCTTGCATTATGTACCAAAAATCAAAGGCGTTATTCCCAAGCAATTTAAACAGTAAATAGGAAGAAAGAAGTTATGTGAGGGAACTGTCGTGTGCATATCATACCTAGGACTTCACTAGGAGCAGATGATATGCAGTTTTAGCATAGTGGATGCTTTATGGCTGTGGTGCAAAACTCCGTTCGACACCGTTTGTTCGTTTACTTTTGCTCTTTATCCATCTGCAAACCTGCCCTTTTCTGTTCCTGTAAAGATGGGTATTTTCCTGACCTTTGCTGCTACGATCTACGGTAACGAATTAGTATTTCATTGTGTACCTTCTGCTGCAGGTCATATCTCCTCAACTGCTTCGAGGATTGTCACTCATGGAAACAGAATGGAAAAGCATCTCCAATGAAGTGCAGTTCCTATGGATTGAAACACTTAATTGTTCGCTGAGGAGCCAGCCTCCTATCACATTTGATTCCTCCCATCTGAAAATCCAAGCCTGCCTCCTTGAGAAAACCCTTGATCACCTGAACCCTTCTATTTCGATTCCAGCCATAAGCTATTGGAACTCAACATATGGCAAGCAAATGAAATTGGACTACCCTCCAAGCTTGCTTCATGTTCTGGACAGACTTTCTAGAAGTGGCAGAATATATCTTCAGAACAGAAGCCTATCATTGCTCGAAAGGCGTAATGCTTTAGCAGAGCCTCTGCAGCAATACAAGGTAACGTCAACACATAACAGGACCACAAAGAGAGTCTGGCCAGTAGAGGCTCCTGAGAATCAGCTTGAGCACATGAAGGAACTGTCACCCAAGGTCAAAAGAAAACGGTCAGAACTAACCGAGCATCAAAAAGAAGTAAGGCGAGCACAGCGGGGAAGAGAACGGGATTGCGGAACTCACGGCCCCGGAATACGGACTTACACCAGCGTTGATTTTTCACAAGGCAATGATGATTCACAGGGGAGTGACATCCAGAATCAAGAGTCCATCTTGGATGTGCTACGGAGAGCTTATTGATTCTCTGGTGAAAGGGATACACGTTTACTGTAAAGAAACGGATCTCTCCTGTCCATTCCTGCTGTAATTATGCTGTGTTGAACTGTGAAATGTAAATTAAACATCTGTATACATTGAAAACACAGTGCTTTCGAGTCTCTTGAATACATGTCGCGACACGGATCGTTTGTGCATCAGCAGTGAGAAATCGAGCGAACCCCATTTTGTACCAACATGCACGTCTTTCTCATTGATTAACATGATTTATATATAGCATTCAATCACTTGGATCAAACTTGTTCTCCCAATTTTCATGATTAACAGAAGAAACTTCGATCATACTCTCCTCTTGGATGGTGTCTTATGCAAATTTCTAGTCCTTCATGAGTTGAAAATGGATAAATGGTCAAGCTTTCGGTAATGATAACGTTATCAGAGTTCGTCTGGTACGAAGTGGCTGGTTTCAGCATCAACCTGAGAATCGGACTTAACTTTAAGTAACATGGGCGTTATTTTAGGAAAACATACAATTTTAGCAGTTCGAACTTTATCTATCTTTTCTAAGCAAAGTAAAAGAAGAAGAAGCAGCAGCAGCAACAGCAGCTAAAATTCAATTCAAAATCGGTTCTCCTCGAGAATTAGTTGGTTGTCGGGCAAAGACCATTTCGTGAGACGAATTGAACGAGGGATGTTGTTGAATATATCATTTAGGAACCTACTTGGTCTTCCATGGACGACCTGAAACTAATCGGATAAGGCCTACCCGATTCGATTCGATTCACTTTTCAGATTGAACTGCCTCGAATCGAACCAGCTTGTAGTTAAGATGCTTACCTTACGTCTCTTTCATTAACTCACACTAATCATTCGCTCCTTCTCTCCCTTTGCCGGCATGGCGCAAATTCTCTTTCTTCTTCTTTTCTTTTTGATGGGACCTACGCTCTCTTTCCTTCCTGGCAGCGTGTCTTAAATAGCAGTAGCGAAAAAGTAACTCACTTTCTGAACCTATTTCTTATTCATTTTCTTTTTTACTCCAATTTCGCAAAATTTTGCATTATTTCGTACGAATACGGCGTAACAACTCTCAACTAGGTCAACTTTTTTTCAATGTTATCTTCTCTTCAATTTTTTTTCATAATAATCGATAATGTTTTAATCAACTAAATGCCTAGCTGAAATATTTTCATTTTGTGGCTATCATCCCAATAGTCATTTCAAGATTAAATTATGTCTAACAATGTTTTAATATCTACGTAATAATTATACAATCAGAACTGTCACACATCCGATGAAAATTAGTTAAATTGTATTTCATGCCAAACAGGACCCAATAGCTTAAGTTACAAAATAAGGGGAACATAATTTGCACTTACTTGTGTTAGCTTGTAAGGTATTTGGCGAAAAAGATTCACAAGGAGTCTTGTAATAAATCGTTTAATTTTCCTAATTCTTTGGCCCGCACAGTATCCATCCTATATCTGTCCCTTTGAAGGATTGGACTTCTACACGTTTGTGATTCAATACTTCCGTCGACTCTGGCATCTCCCGACTTTAGGACTTTTGCAATGTTGTGATCAGTAGATAGACATATTTTCACGACTACTTCGAATATTCTTTTTGGTGTTTTGAAATGTTGGAAATGAGCTAATTTTGCTCGGTTTCTCATTAGATGGAACTACACGGTGGGACTGATCCAGAATTCTGTTTTCATTCCAAGAACTTTCATTTTTAAGAGAGTTTGAGCACCAAGTGAGGTCAAATTCTTGATTCCGCAGGTTTAGAATTTTGGAAGTCATCTAATTTGCTTATCCCGTTAGGCTTTTCTCAAAATGTTTGAGATCTAAAAATGAGAACTCTTCCAAGAAAGTCAACCAAACAATAATCAGCACGAAAACTGAAAAAGAATGGGTCAGCAATGTCTTCATTTATGGAATGCCCAGTGCAGTATGAATTTGCAAAGAGCAACGAAACTTGATTTTGGAATGGAGAGACCTTGCAAGAGAAGAGCTATAGGGAACTATTACAGGCATTGTTTTGATTGGTCAGGCGAATTTGATTACTCAAGAAATGAGATTCCAATTTCTAAAGTTTTCCTGACCTGGGTCCCCGTTGCTGAACTTGGGGTCCAAGAGACCGGATCCGGGACCTCGGCACCAAGTCTTGAGATCTCGAGACTTGGAACGGAGTGTTCGGGAGGCCAGACCAAGGTAAGTCGAAACTAACATCCCGAATCCTGAATCTCCACAAGTGGGACTCGAACCTAGGACCTTGATGCTAAACCCAAGACCTAGGGGCATGGACTCAAAACCTTTGGCTCCTAGACTTGGGACCTTAAGATGGAAAAGGCTAGACCCGAACCTCTTACATATGAATTCATATCCAACAACGACCCTGTTTGTGCCACATCTGAGACCTAGGCGTTAGGACTCAATACTCATTCTTCACGTCTTTTGAGAAACTCATGCAACGAGCAAAGTCTAGGTTTCCTTCCAAACATAAAAATTGAGCACTCGGAATCATATTTCTTGAGTGATCCAATTCCACCGTAAACTAAACAAGATAAGATTCCGTGCACTATGGAACCAAAGGAGGCGTATAGTGAATCTCGAACTCGAGAGGATCAAAGAATATGAAAAAAGGTTGAGATTGCCTACAAGGAACAAATAGACCAATTAAGGCGATTCTTCAGTCTCATTCCCACATAAAATTAAAGTGATTTTTCGATTGCATGGACAACAAGCTTAATGCATATCTCTCACTCATAAACAGTGAGCAAATGTGCGTATTGATGCAAGTTGATTGGGGAAAATAAATGCTGAACAAGAAGATCAAGTGGTGGCAAGTATGTGAATAGACGTGGTGGAATTTCACCAAAATCAAGTTGCTTTCAGAGTAGCTTGGGGGCCATATTCTACGACTAGTAATTCATTTGTTTTTTGAATCGATTCATTTATAATCGATTATTTGATTGACTAACTCTTTTTATAGAAATGAATGAGACATATCAAAAAATGCTAAATGAGTTTTAAAAAAAAAATTGTAGTGCTTTCTTTCGGTCGATAAATGCAAGTATAGAATAAAATACGAAAATGATTCACTAATGGGGTCCACTTTGATTTATCGTACCATGTTTCTTTTTGTTAAAAAAATAACATTATCATTTCTTGGCCACGAGTGAATTGACCATGGAGGTATGTTTTCACACTACTTTGTTTATGATATTGAAGTGAGCATTGCCATAAAGTTGCTATTAGGAAGTGCAATTTTGAGACCAATTTTTGATTAAGTCGGAATTTATAAATATAATAAATGATAAGATTGACATCAATATCTAGAAGATCGAATATCATTTAATTAATATCGATTGGCCTTTGGACAATATTGATCTGCAATAATGCGTATTTTTAATTGCAAAATATGATTATTTACTCGATGGTCCAATATTGTCGGATAGAATATGGTTATTAAATCAAGGAGATCCATGTTTTTCTTATCACTGAATTTTTGCCTTTCCTATATTGCTTGCTCTAGGTATCGCCTTATGGTCCTTACAAAAAAGAGTTATGGTGACTTAGTAATGTCTTGATTTGATGCCCTATTTTGGTCTATAAATTATTATTTTGTTGGTCTTGTTAGTGCATTTCTCATTTCCTTCATTACTTGCTCTGATTAGGGATAAGCATATCGGATCGACAAAATTAGGAATCACCTAAACTGGCCAATTTTAGACTGTTCTTAGGAGTGTCGGTTCAGTACCCGATTCCATAAAAATGGAACTATTGATTTTTGATTTGGTTACCACCAGGTTCAAGGGGAGGGGGGAATCGGACCAAACTGGATAAACAATATATATATTTTTTAATTTCTTAAAAATAGTAAGAAATCCTAAAACAACAAGTATAATGTTTTTTGGGAAAAATTTACCTTTAGAATACTCAAATGGAATTGCCAAGTGACTAGTTCCATTAGATGGTCCAGTTCGATCCCCTATTCAATTCCCAATTCTTAGGTGGGATCAGATTGGATCAGAAATCGATCATTCCTAATTTTTGGGATCGACTCATTTCTCCTTATCAAGAGAATGTCCTTATAGACCGATTCGGCTAGCAAGTCCCACCATCCCCGACTCCTCTCACCATCTCCTCTCACAACAGATTCACCACAAGAAATTAATAACTCCGATCGACAAAGACACTTTAATCAGACAGAAATCGAACGAGCCCTAAATCCCTCCCTACATAAAACCCTTCACCATGAGAGCAAATCAATATGATGACAGGATGATCTCCCCCATCTCCGAAATAAAAATAAAAAAAGAAGCAAAAAAAAGCTCCATTTGAATTCCACACCCTCCAAAAAATCACACCACGAAAATTTAAAGTCTCTTTTTTTCTCTTCTTTCAGGGCAAGTCATCACTATTAAAATTTCAAAATTTCAACCAAAAAAAAAAAAAAAAAAAAAAAGAAAAAAAAGAGAAAAAAAAAAAAAAAAATTGAAAATAAAAAAGAAACTTTAAAGAACTCTCTCTCTATCTCTCCAATCCCACTCGTCCATTCTTCCTCATCGCTCACCCTCCGCCTCGTCGATTCGCTCCCCGTTCCATTTTGGGTGCGACTCTGGGTTCCTTATTCCCCTATCTCATCTGAAGATCATCACTTCTCACTCAAATCTCTCTCCCTGCTTCCCCCACTCCGTCTCCCCTTCTTCTTCTTCTCCTTCTTCTTCTTTCTTCTCCCTCCAAAACCCTCTTAGGGTTTTTGCCGGAGCTTCGGCCGCCCCACCCCCCATTTCCGACCTGATTTCTCCGCCCCTCCGATTCTCGCCTCCCCGTCTGCCGAAGCTAGGGTTTTTCGTTCCTCCCCTCCTCCCTTCCTCCCCTCTCCTTCCCGATTGATCCGAGCGGGCGCGTCGCCGGAATCGCATTCTCCGATTGGTCGATCTGGAGATGGAATCGCGAGATTTGTCGTCCACGGCGCCGCCCCCGGCGGCGGCTGCTGCTGCCGCGGGTGCTGCTGCTGCTGCGGGCGTTGGCGCGGGTTTTGGTGCTGGTGCTGGTGCTGCGGCTCCTCCTCCTCCGCCGGCGGAGGACGAGGGCGTCCTGACGCTCACCGCCGCGCTGGCCAAGGAGGCGCTCTTCCGGTTCCAGTCCCGCAAGTACGGCGAGTGCGTCGAGTTCTTGCGTCAGCTCTTTCAGAAGAAGCAAGACGATCCGAAGGTCGTTTCCACCCGCCGATTGTTTAATCTCTTCCTCTCTCTCTCTCGCTGTTGCGATGTGCGTTCGTTCTGAGTTTTTGCCTGCCCGTGCTGATTTTTTAGCTGTTCCGTTGGTCGGAGCTTAAGCTGGGCGACGAATGTCGGTTGATCGGTTGGGTTTTCTGTGAAGATGAGGGTTGAATTCGATGATGCGGCTTGGATGCCGTTGTTGTGGTTTGCCAAATGATTGTTACAAGCTCGTAACTGTGGATTTTAGGACTTCTTCCCTCGCTGCGCCAATTGTGTTAGTAGATGTGTAGCGTCTACATTCGAGGAAATTCAAGTGCTTGGACGGAGAAACGAACAGGGCCTTCACTCGTTATATTTTCTTTTTGCCTGTTTTGGTATGATGTTGGCATTTAGTGGCTAGCTGTCCCAGTCTGGTAAACCTGGCAAACGGATTCTTCGTCGAAATTTCCCCTCTCCGGTTTATTTCTATACAATGCCCACAGGCTCACCCTTTCATTGTCTGGTGAGGGTTGAGCATTTGAGCGTACTTGATGCCCAGATATTTAGGTTTTTCCGTGTCTCTCTGGAGAACGCACAAATACGGTGCATTCGGGGCTGGTTCATGGTCCAATTAGATCTACGTGTTGCACAAGTACTGTGCGTTCTGGTGGCCAGAACATGTGCGATCAGATTTAATTGTTGATTGGGCAGCCAGTGTGATATTGAATGAAGCATCTGATCTGAGAATCATGGCTGTAGAACTTTTCTGTCGGCAGGAGATGATATTGCAGTGAGAATGATGATGAGTTGGTCTGGTTGGTTTATTTGTGGATTTTCAGAGGGTTCAGTGATGGTTCTTTTAATCTTCATCCGCTTAATACCATTGCTTTGTCACTGTATACTCGTTAATGGCACCATATCTGTCTGTTTGCCCAAGTTTATTCAGTTTACTTTATTTGACCAGTAAACAAATTCTAGTTTCAGCTTTGCATGTTCATTTATCCTTTGGGTCTGTTGTGAGCTTTTCTTCTACGAAGCATGCTGTATCCTCTATTGGTTTGAGGTTTAATTTCTGGGTTTGATTGGAATTTGGACATTTTAGCCACTTGGGCTGTTCCTGGCTGTGCATACTTTTCCTTTTCTTTTAGAATCTTTATATGGCATTTCTTGAGTGAAGAAGTCGTTCTTTTTGTCTGACTTGCCTAAAGCACCGTGGTCTGAGCTATTAACATTAGTGCAATGCAGGTCCTCCACAATATTGCGGTTGCCGAATACTTTCGTGATGGCTGTTCAGATCCTAGGAGATTGCTTGAAGTACTGAATACCGTCAAGGTGTGGCACTCCTTCAAACCCACTCTCTTCAGAATATGCGATCTACTCCTTATCCAGAAGTATCTGAAAGGATTTTAGGTTGTTTGATTTTTACTCTAAGCTATTGAGTTTTGAATCAATCTTGATATGTTGTGTTGAGCACAGTGGGAGTAGGAAAGAGAGAAACACTGATAGTTGGTTCTAAATTATCATCTAGACATCGATGAAAGAGGTGAATGACTGGGAACTTTGTCTAGAATTTTAAGAAAGGGCAAGGGCAGAGCCTTTCTTATACATTGTGTGCTATTCCTTAAATGGCTCTTCTCCATTAAAGAGTGGTGAAACTGGTTGACTTCGGTCTTGTTTGGAGAAAATTAGTATAGTTTCTCAACACATTGAGAGTGAGTCTGATGAAGTGGAGGAAATTCTTAGATTGTTGTCTAGACAATGAGGAAGGTGACCATGAGGAAGGTGACAATGAGGAAGATGACCATGAGGAAGGTGACAATTAGGAAGGTGGTAGCCAAATTTGAAGTTACTTTGGAAATCCGACTGAGTGCAAGAGCTAACCCTTTTGCTTGACATGGTCATTTCAGTTAAAGAGTGGAGAATTTGTTCATTGGCAGACTTAATTTCTGGTGAAAATAGTGTCTTCTTTGACAAATTATTGTGAAATCAAGTAAAGGGTGTAAAATTTTTTGTGTGCGGGACATTATCACTATAGTCCTCCATTGGCCATTGAAGGCTGAATAGTGCCTTAGCAGTCTTTGCAGAAGGTATGAGTTGTTAGTAAATGGATGTTGGTCATCAAAGATGGTCAAGAGAAACCTGATCATGTGGATTCCGTGAAAATTGGTTTTCTCTAGCTTTTTACTGTGAGGAAAACTTGTTCAGAATAATATGTCAGGCCGGAAAGGTAGTAATGGAACATCAAGGAAGAAAGGGAGGGTTTCGTCATCTACGGCTATCTCTTAAACTTGTATCGTGTAGGGATGTAATCCTTACAAAGGGTCCCATGTATTTTCTAGTCTGAGGAATAACTTAAGATAATTTTTGGTGTAACTCGTGGCTCCCTGGGTCAAGATTTTACAAATGCAATTACTGTCTTGATTTTAGAGAGTTTATCTTTGCGCATATGGATCCTGACTGTGTGTTGGCACCTACGCTCCTTTAGTAGGTGTTTGGTTTTTCCATTAGTCTAAGTGCTTCCTCTATGTTTTTTCTTGGACAAACTATCGTGAAGTATGCAGCGCGATTTATTTAGAGCTAGAAACCTGTAATTGCAAGAGATAACTTGGTATACATGGCATTCAGAAGGTTCCACCTTGTGTAAATTATGCATTCGTAGTTAACCTTCGTGAATTATTTGTAAATTCTTAGAGAAATAAAGCATCTCCAAGTGCTTTTTTATCAACAAAGTAATTGTGGAAGAGATAGGTCCAGCTTGTAAAAGGAAGAGAAGTATTTAGCTGTTAGCTTTGCTCAGGTGCATTTGTAGATTTTCATTTCATTCCATGGGGCGGATCCAATTGTTTGATCTCTTCCCTTGTGATATATGTGATATCTAAATAAGGTATGCTACTTGTTGGAAATCCATAATGGAAGCTCTATAAGTACCATCAAAAGATATGCCGATTTTACATTATTGGATCCAAATTTTACATACCATCAAACCAGATCCAAACTCACATGCTCAGATCCAAATATACATGAAAAGAGAGATCAATTTTATCCATAACATCTGGTTGTACTTTCTATCATGTTATCTTTCTAATATTTTTATTTGGTTGATTTTATTCAGAGAAAAAGTGAAGAGCTTGCCCGTGCATCTTTGGAGCAGCGTGAGGTTGTCGGCAACAAAGCCAATTTAGGTCCTAAGGGGAGTTCTACCATGGCACAACAAATGAATTCATTAAATAATGCCAGTATTCTTTACACAGATGAGTTTAACTCTTCTGTGGCAACATTTAATATTGTACGTATGAAGGCATTATTTATTTTCAATTTAAATTTCTCTGTATTTGATGGAAGAAGGTTGAGAAATGTCTTCAATATTGGTTATATTGTCCAACATGTTGTCGACCCTTTTGTTTATAGGCTGTCATATGGTTCCACCTCCATGAATATGGCAAGGCATTATCCATCCTGGAACCATTGTATAGCAACATTCAACCAATAGATGAGGTACTAAAATTTGCCTTCTACAGCTTTATTCCCTCCCTCCCGTCCTCTCTCTCTCTCTCTCTCTCTCAATTGTCAGCTTACCACTTTTTGTGTATGTATGAACACAGACTGTAGCTCTTCACATATGCCTTCTGTTGCTGGATGTGGCTTTAGCCTGCCATGATGCAGCAAAATCTGCGGTGAGAAGCTTGTCATGTTCTTGATATTGATGCAAAGTCTCTAATTTATGATGGAATTGCTTTATGGACATTAAGGGGCTTCTTTTAGTTGAGGAAACAATTTTGTCTTTCTGATGTTTGCTATATAGAAGGTCCTTGCTTGGCCTTTATTTATGTATATGCATAGGTAATGACTCTTCCCACCAGCTTGTAAGTGGATAATATTGTTTCGCAAGAAGATATATCAGATTAGTCTTTTTTAACCATTTAATCTCTTTAGATTTAGGAACTTTTTTTAATCCTTGACAGTGGAGCTAAAGTACCACCACGACCAAATTTTGTTAGCTTATGACCATGGCCCAATACTACCAAATTTGTTGGTTTTATTTTTATTTTTAATGGATTTAGGCTTTATATATGACTGTTGTGGTATTATACTTCTAGGCAGTTATTCTTATCCTTTTTTGGGACTCAAAATATCAATGTTATGCTTTTCATACAGTTTGTTTTTACGTAATAGTACTGCTTGTCCAAGTGAAGTGCATTAGCTATTGTGACATTGGAACTTAATTTTAGCTGATACGACTATCTTGGTGTGAGTTGCAAAAGTGCTGAGCCATGAGAACATGTTAACTCAATGCTCTAGCTTATTTGAATCGAGAAATTAAAATTTTGGTTGGTAAAGTTTTTCTCTGTTTTCATTTTATCCCTGAGGTTTTGGCTTTTGGAGTTTATTTTGTCACTTTTCTTCCTGTTTATGCTTCTTATTGTGGTGAATTTTTAGCAGTTAATTTAGTGTAACTTTTGAAGCCCCTGACATAACTGCTGAAATGAATGATTAATCCCTACAAAGAAGTTTCATGCAATCGCTGCCCTCCCCTTACATTGACCTTGAGGACTGCTGAATTCTGGTATAAAAAGTGCTAGCAATAAGGGTTTGAGGCATACTGATGCATGTTCTGAAACTGTACAGGCCAAAATGGGGAAAAAAAGTCAAGGCTACATTAATATTTAGTGCCAACTTCAATTGCAAAATGTTTTTTCCCTCCCCTTTGAAATTCCTTGCATACTAGTACAGGTAGATTAATATGGAGTGCCGACTTCAATTGCAAAGTGTGCTTTACCTCCCCTTTGAAATTCCTTGCATATTAGGATGGGGAGAGGTTCATGGAGATTAGTATACTGTACTTTTGTGTATATTAAATGCCTTTTGCCTTCTTAAAGTACATGAAGATGTTCAACTTCTATGGCCTTAGACCAAAGTAGTTAATATGATTTTTCAGTTTCATTGCCAAAGGTTTAGGTAATGATGAACATATTGAAACAGAAATTGATTTTGTAGATTTGTGACATATGTGATTGTTTCTAGAAGTGATGTTAGGGAGACATTAGCTAGAAAGATTATAACTTGTTTTCATTAAGATAATTACTTCAGCTCTTGGATTAAACACGCTCGATCACATTTTGGAGCCGTACCTCCATCTAGACAGTAGAAGAGCTGCTCTTTTTTGTTTCCTAATCAAGTTGCTCTTATGTTTATTGTTGACCAGCTTATGATTTGGTTATAGATCCCTTCCTCTTTGTTTTTTGGTGTCATGGGTTTATAAAATCGTCTTTCAATTTTACAGTTAGTTTGTCAAGATTAGAAAGTGTTAATTAGGCAACATTTATCCCAGTTATGTTTGAAATATGTGCAAAGTGTATGATCCAAGATATAGGCCAAGGATGCTTCGCATATGGTTGTTGACTATAATTCAAGAATGTGGTTGCTCATTAGACTTTAGTTGATTAGTATCACAGACATTCTTGGCTTGAGCTTTCCCTGTCTATAGACTGGACATTCCTTATTGAAAAAAGGATTACAGATTACTCATGAGTCATTGCTCTCACTCTTTTGAGGAGGTGTTTTAAACACGTTTCACCTCAAAGCATGACATCTGTGTTGCTTTTTTATTTATGAACTCTTCTTTTGGCTAATCACTTGTGAACTTATTGGTTTTTAACTTCATCCCAAATCATCTGTATATACTTGTATGCAAGATTTAAAATTGGTGCACTTTTGTCTCCTGCCATACTTTTTAATCAGTGTAGAAGGAAAAACTTGTCTTCAGTTTATGAGCAAAAGTGTATGTCTAGACATGGGATTAGCCAGGTATTTTTGAAGCATGACCAGAATGTATGTGGGCTTGGGTTTCTTGGTATGATTCTAGAGATATCCTCCAGGCGTTTCTCTAAATTTTTCATTTTGTGAACAGATTTTTGGCAAGTTATATGCTGATATTTTAAAATCTGAATTGGCGCGTATTTATGTAGTTGCATATTTATGTGCAGCCGAGACTGTCTTAGGCTGTTTAAATTTGAACTGTTTGTGGACTATAACATGCATCCTGGAACTTAACCTTGTTTAAGCATTTAATGGAGGTCCAAGGCATAGATCTGCTAAGATGAAAGGATAAGTTAAGATTTATAAAATACTGCTTCCATACTCATTATTTACCTTGAGGGATAACAGACGCATATCCCCACTTTTCTTATTGATTGGCATTGCATTTTGTTAAATGGTCTTACAATCTTATCTTTCTCCATTCATTGCTTCATTTTTTGATAGTCCTGCATATTTGGTTCTTAATTTCAGGATGTACTTAATTATTTAGAGAAAGCTTTTGGTGTTAATCAAGGCGAGAATGGGAGTAGCGTGCAGCAACAACCTGCTAACTTAGTGGGGAAGTCTTCTTCTGTACCTAACAGTTCATTGATTTCAGATGCTTCTAATCAAGAGTCTGTTAGTATAAATGCTTCGGAAAAGCCTTTGTCCAGAACATTATCAGACGAGACACTGGAAAATATGCTATCAACTCTGGACATTGGTGGACAGGATGCAGTAAGAGCAATGGGTATTCCATCTTCGGTCGATCTCTCCCGGAGTCCGATTGATAAGACCATCACGGCTGTTGATTTTAAGCTTAAGTTGCAACTATATAGGGTTCGGTTTTTGCTTCTAACGGGAAATTTGAAGGCAGCAAAGCGTGAAGTCAAGGGTGCTATAAATGTTGCACGAGGAATCTCTTCCTCGTCCATGGCTCTGCTCCTAAAATCCCAGCTTGAGTATGCTCGTGGAAATTATCGTAAAGCTATTAAGCTTTTGATGGTTCGGACAGAAGCTGGAATCTCTAGCATGTTTCTTAACAATCTAGGATGTGTTTATCACCAACTGGCTAAATATCACTCAGCAACCGTATTTTTCTCGAAGGCACTGTCTAGCAGTTCATCAATTCGGAAGGAGAAGCCTTTGAAGCTGTCTAGTATCTCCCAAGATAAATCTCTTTTCATTGCATATAACTGTGGCATACATTACTTAGCATATGGGAAACCAATACTTGCTGCTCGGTGTCTCCAGAAGGCTCTTTTGGTCTTTTACAACCGGCCTCTTTTTTGGTTTCGACTCGCTGAGTGCTGTCTCATGGCTTTGGAAAAGGGACTATTCAAGACTGGCGATGCTTCTGATGAGACTATTAAGCTTTGTGTCATTGGCAAAGGAAAATGGAGGCAAATAGTTGTGAAAGATGCACCTGAAAATGGGCTAACAGATCTGATTGAGAATGAGTGCTCTCTTGGCAGTGATGGACAGCTTAATCTCTCTCTGAAACTTGCTCGATTGTGTCTTTTGAATGCATTGCACATATTAAATGAAAGTGAACCGAGTCTAGTCAATTCAAGTTTGCCTCCTGATGGCTCCTTGGATGGATCTAAGTCAACAGAAGAAACAATTTCCGGAAACTCAAACCACAGAACATTGCCTGGTGTAGATGCCAAACCATCAAATGTGGGCTTAGGGCAGCTTAATGCGAATGGAGATGTAAAAGACCAGAAGACAGGAACAAGTGAGGAAATTATGAGTGGCTCTCTCTCGATGTATGAAGATAATCGCAGAAGACAATCGAGATTCATGAAGCAAGCCATTCTTGCTAACCAGGCGTATGTGGAGTTAGAGTTGGAAAATCCTATGGGGGCCCTGTCATGTGCTTTGGCTATCTTGCAGCTTCCAGATTGTTCCAGAATATACACTTTTCTTGCCCATATGTATGCAGCAGAGGCTCTTTGCTTGCTCAACAGGACCAAGGATGCTGCAGAACATTTGTTGGTTTACCTCTCGGAAGGAAATCAGATTGAATTGCCATACTGCGAAGAGGACTTCGAGCAATGGCGGACAGAACGAATCTTTGACCCTGAAGAGACAAATGGAGGTACAGCAACTGCTAATAATTTTTCTTCAGAGGAGGCTCAAGCTCTGATGTTTCTTAAGCCAGAAGAAGCACGTGCAACCCTTTATGCGAATCTCGCGGCCAAGTCAGCCTTGCAAGGTGAGCTCGAGATGGCTCAACAATTAGTTGCACAAGCGTTAGCTGTGCTACCGGCTAGTCGAGAAGCCACTCTAACTGCCACATATATACATCTCATGTTGGGGAATTCACAGGAAGCTCTCTCCAAGTTGAAACAGTTTAATCATGTCAGGTTCTTACCCTTCACCTGTACTTTGGATAAATCTTCTTAGTGGCTGAAGTGGTGGTGGTGTTTTATGTTCTCTGGCCAGTCCATTGCGCCTTGCGCATTAGTGGTTAGTTAGAAGTAGATGGATAATCCTCAAGAGGATGTGTAACATGGTATAGTTTGTCTTACAGAATAAATCTGTTTTGCTTTTAATTTTCAAATTTAGGCTTTATTGTTCCATGGTGTGGCTGTGTTTTGGTTAGTCCAGATGCCCACCCCCTTTTCCCATATTTGAGGTGTAGTGCTGATTCAATTACTGTTTTAATTAGTTTAGTTGCTAGTGGAGAGATGGGGAAGTGAATTTGCTCTTTTACTATAAAAAGGACATTGAAATTTTTTTTCTTTCTCCTTTTCACTAATATCAATTTAAGAGGCCTTCTTTTGAGGGCTTTTCTTTTGAGTGGCTTCTATCCATTCACTCTGGCAGATCGAAGGGATGTATATATGCACATGATGTTGGTTTTGATTTTCTTTTTTTCGGCATCTTCCTTTCGGGGCTTTAATAGAAGAGTTGGTCCATTTCTTGTAATGATTCATCGGAAAGCTAATTCTAGGTCCCGGGCAGGATGCAATCTCTCTCTTTTATGTTTTGTGAAAAGATCTAGTTGGTTGTAACCAGAGTTGAATGCAGAGATGTATGTGTAGGCTCTATATTCACTGTTCAGATTGCCATACGCTGCTTTAGTACTATGACAATGTCAATCACTATTTCATCTTCGGAAATGTACCTGTTGATTCTTACTTTGACCCATCGATAAATGTTAGGATTAATTCACGTTTTTTAAGATGGAGGAACCTTAGGTGGTTGCTTGGGGTGTTGGTTGGATGGGGGAGGTGGTTGCTCCTTTGCTGTCATAGATGGATGAGCAGTTGAAGTTTGTTTCTTAGCCAATTTTCTAATTGTCAAAACTATTGCAAATCTTAGAGCATGTGTTTGACCAAAAATCCAGTGAAGCATTGTTCTTATATTCTTTTTTCTGTGTTTTGGCATGTCCTAGGTTTGATAGTCCTGATACTTAATGTCCTCATAGAAACTTCGCCTTATCCCTATTTTTCATTGCGGCCTTAAGTGGTATGTGATGGTTACGCGGTACTGCGGGCACGTTCTTTCATCCACCACGAAGTTCAAGCACACTGTAAATTTTCCCAAGTTTTCCTCCGAATGTCAGGCTTCTTGATTGCTCGCACTTGAGATTTATCTACAATCGCTATATCACCAGCAAATAGCACACTAAAGAATATTTCTCTATATATACTTAGCTAGCTCGTCCAATTACCCAGGGAAATAGGAGAACATCAATCAAGTTTGTGCCTGTGTCGTTGTCCTCCACTTCAAGTAATTTTGTTAACTAGGTGTTTATGTGATTTTGATTTGATCTGTGGTGAATTATCAAGAAGCCGGCTAGAATAGGGGCAAGTGAAAATAGGAGAAAAGTTAAACCCAAAAAAAAAAGAAAAAAAAGAGAAGATATATGCGAAAATAGTGTGCAATGAAAGCACACGAAAGGGGATATTTCAGATACTAGTTTCATCCTAAAACTAGAATATGATTTTTCAAATGAGGCGGAATGTTACTCTTTTGAGTCTTGCAGTTGGATTAGAGATAGCTTGCGAAGCGGTTTGTGAGTACTTGAGCCACTCTCCACTCTTTAAGGTCATCATTTGATTTAGAGATGGCAATTTGCGTGGTCGCATCATTATTTATCATGTTAAACAGAGGTCTAGTTCAGACGGACGCTGTTCGTGCCGCATTCTAGGAAAGCCATGTACGGCATGACACGTTGCAATTAACGAGTGTATGTCATAATTTTATTCTGTATGCGTGAAAGAATGTGCTAAAATGCATATTAGCATGGCTGAGTGTATGTATCTAAACGTATCATAAGCGACATGTTAACTTGCTTTATCGAGCGCCTCTAATCGTGGCGTAAATGGGTGGACAGGTTAAATTGAGCGTAAACGGGCCAAATCCTTGAACATGAGGCCCACTTGACCCGCATGGATCCGACCAGATCGGAACGATGATGGGGGAGCATTTCGCATTTGTTTAGCACAAAGGGGCGATCCATGTTGGGAGATCGAGATTTCTATTATGAGCGATCAAGTACAAGAGGGTCCAGACATCACTATTTATCTGAACGGCACCTCTCTCTCTCTCTCTCTCTCTCTCTCTCTCTCTGAGGTTAAGACTCATCACCTCCAGATTTGAGCAATTGGGCATGGGAAGAGAAAGAGAGAGAGAGAGAGAGAGAGGGGGGTGGTTTGGCCAAACCCATTGTTGGTGGGGCGCATCAATGGTGGGTTGAGCTATGATGGCTGAGAGTTGCAGTAGGTAGGGGTGTCAAAAACGGAATTGAAAAATTTGGTTTTTTCAGTTCGATTTTTATCGGTTAACCGAATCGAATTGAACCAACAAACTGATAAGAGCTTATTTCTTGAAAATACAATAAAAAAACGAAAAAAAAATGCAAAAACTGAAAACTAAAAGTTGAAAACCAAAAACCAAAAAATCGAACCCAACTGAAATTTCGTTTCGGTTCGTGTTTGGTTTGGTTTGGAAGTTTTTCTTAACGGCTCGATTCGGTTAAGTTTTTAAAAAAAAAAACCGTTGACACTCCTAGTAGCGGGCTACAATTCGCCGAGGAACAAACCATCTGAGAACAGGAAGGGAAAGGGGAAAAGGTTCAGCGGAAGAGAGGAGCATGGAGACACGGGAAAGGAGGAAACTCTGTAGCCATTGACATATAATACGTTAATCGCGTCTTCCTTCTGGGGAGACTAAACAAAACAAACGATGTGGATCTACTTTAAAATTTTTTTATCCGTGCATCAAGAGCATCGCCCCTCCAAACTCCTTACTTGCAGTGGTCCAGTCAAGGGCTGTAGAAACTCGAACACAACCCCAAACGCTTCTGTAGAAGCTTATCCACGAGAGCCACTAAAGTTCAAGGGCTGTTGGAGGTATCCACAACATCCGAAGGACAAAAATATTCCACCGTGCTTTCCGGATTCGAGCGAGGACGAACGATGATCACATGCCGAACGACATGGTGTCCTGGTCCCCCCACCCCCACGATTCGTGAGCTGACGGGGTCCATCCCACGTCGATCCATCTTTTTGTCTCTTGTCACTCGCCTGTACTCTCGCCTCTATGACAGCACCTGGATTGAAAGCGGGAATACGACCCCAAGTCTATGAAACATTTCTCTAGTGGACTCTAATTTTAGAGGGTATTACCGCGTAGTAATAGGATGATCATTGTGCTAATTAAGTAATTTTGTTGATTGCATTTTTTGAAAATTTTAGGATTTGATTTCATTTTTTGAAAATTTTAGAACTCGATTATATTTTCGTGATAAGTTTTTAGACTTGGTTATACTTTATGGAAGTTTTAGGACTTAATTACACTTTTATGACAAGTTTTAGAACTTTTAGTTCACTTGTCCCACTCTTTTTTTGCTAAAAATGATAGAGTAAAAAGAGGGGAGAATTACATTTTGCCCCTATGTACCCGGGATTTGGCGAGTTCCCCCTGAAATTCCAAATTTTGCAATTTACAGCCCTACTTTTGAATTTGGTGGCACCCCCAGGCGTTGATTCTAGCCAAACTTTTGTCACCTATTTGACCAAGCAACGGCACACAATTATTTATGAAGGCAAATTTGGACATATATCATTTATATATGCGGAAAAAAAAATTGGGATGACTAAAAAATACTTTTAAGACTATATATTGATATGCATTTGATATCGACTCTAGTTAAATTCTTGCTAGAACTTTAGCCATATACTTTGACATGCAATATAATTCTGAATTATCTCCTACTCTTTTTTTTTTTGTATTCATACTTATACGACGAATTTGCACTCAATAATCAATCATGTATGTGTTTGGAACTCCAAGTAAAATTTGGTTGGAGACGATGCTTGGGGGACACATTGCAACTTATTTCTAAAATTCGAGTGACAAATTCAAAAATGGATATGCTGAGCTCAACTTACAGCAACCCTTAAAACTTGGGGTCAATATATAATTTGCTCGATAAAATAGAGTGCTTTTTTGATTTAGAGATTGAGAGAGAGTTCTCATATATTTATTTAGCGTGCATTTCACAAAAGTGATTTTTTTTCTTCAACCCCCTTAAACTTTAATAGTCTAATAACGCAAATTTATAGATAATCCTTAGTTTATGGATTGGGTTGAGTTTTCCTCCATTTTTGGTTGGTGGCAAATTTTCCTAATTGAATATCTGATTGGTGACATAAACATGGACATCATTTGCATGTGATATTAACTAAAAATATGGCCGTTCTATCTTATGTATCCTTTTGTTTGTTGCACCATTTTCACATCTCCTATAATCAGTAGATAGTCAGGTATAACGTAGGACTCACGTTGAGATAGATGCCAAAAGAAGAGCAACTGGAGTCTCTTTCGCCAAAAAAGTTTTCATTGATGTAGAAATAGCTTTTCGTTTCTTTTTAAAAGTTGACAGCTACTAAAGCATCCCCGTCTTTCTCAACCCCCAAAAAAAAAAAAAGAAAGAAAGAAGAAAAGAATAGAAAAATTCTGATTTAACAAGTCATATGGAACAATTCAAGTGGCCTTTTGTACTAAGTGGTTCAATATATAGATTAATACTCTTTGATTTCAATCTTGAGTACAATAACCATATTCGATTAGTCAATAATTTCGATATATAGCACAGCTAAATTAAAGTCATCAAGAACGTCCTTCCCGAAAGCATGCATTGAGAAGAATATGTTAGGGAAGTCATTCCTTATTGACATATTGAAAGCTTCTTGTGACGTTAGCTGAGTGAGATTCCATGTAAGGTAAGGAATGAACGAATCCTCTTAACCTTCACATTTAAGAAATGTTCCACATGTCGGTTATTGTGCTATGGTAGGCAATACATATACTTGGCAATAATTATGCTGCAAGATTGACCTAATTCGTCGTGCCGGGCTGCATAATAGAATTTCACATATGTTTGCCATACCATGACTTCTCCCTCAAGCCGCCTAAGCGAGAATGTTGATAGAAATGAATAACAATGAGTTGTATATCGATCTATGCAGACTGCAAAGATGATAGTTTTCATTAATTCTAAGTAAGTTTCTCTATTTAATTGGTTTAGGAAGTTAATTTATAAGGCCAGGATATAGATTCTCGTTGCATGTTAGGTATGAGTGATTCATTTTATTGTTCACTTGAAATTAGCTATATCCCTTGAAAATTGGAGGGGATATTCTTAGCATTACTAAATCTATCCTTGACCCTTGTTTTGATGATAAATCTAAAAGCTGCAAGAATCTTAGACCCAGCAACGTACAACTGATATGATATTTGGCCAAAATTCAAGACAACAATGAAATTGATAAACAAGAGAGCTGATTCGAATCTTGCTTGCTTCAATCAGTCCACTAGGAATAATAAACACACCCAACAATCATTTAAGAACAAATGCCTCAAGATTACAATCCAAACATCCATCAATGACCAATCAAGAAAAGGGGGGAAGAGAGAGAGAGAGAGAGAGAGAGAGAGAGAGAGAGAGAGAGAGAGAGAGAGAGAGATTTGTTCGACATCCTCTCATGTCGAATTCATCCGCATGTCCTGCAATCTAAGCAACCTGCAAAAAGCACAAAAAAATTGAGAAATTCAATTAGAAAACAGTAGTTTGGGCCAATGAGCATTTGAACCCAGTATGTCGTGCGTATGAAGAAGATTTTTCACAGGAGAGAGAAGGGTAGATTCTAAGAATCGCCGTGACCATTTCTCACAGGCACCTAGAGGTTTCTGTCCCCCCAATCAGAGTCCATTATTGGAGAGAGACATTTTCGCAGGGTGAAAAAAAGAGAGCAAAATGTGAGTCACTTTCTCTCCGGGAAATGACAATTTAATTATAAAGTTCGTACCCTTATTTTCCCCACCACACTAGAATGTGTGCATTATGACCAATTTTTGTTTCGCTTGATGTAGGAAACGTGCAAAAATTGTGTTTTTGTCTTTTTTTTCTACTTTTTGACGTTGTGACCAGCTAACAACTTATGCAACCTTTTCTGGGAACATTTCTCACTCCCACCTTTTTTTTTTCTGGGTTCACTGGTGTTCTCCTTTATCAAGAGAATGTCGTGTTGTATGTAGACGAATCTCTCGGTAAAGCTGAAATAGTATGAACATAAACACATTCTATATATTATTAGCAGGATGTACGTGGTCTCTCTATTGCCAAGGTTAGCATGATGAACCGATATTCAAGACACACTGCAGCATCACTAGTTTACTTAAAACACAGAGGAAACAAGAGTTTCTTAGGGTTTTTGAGATATAACTTGGGTTAAACACTTAACTTTGATCTAGAGAGTGCAAGTGTAACCAGGAGGAGGAGTCTTGCCACAAGTGACAAGAAGCTGAAGAGCGAGTGGGACATAAATGTTGAGGTTCAAGAGCTTGAGCTTGAGGGTGGTACACAAGCACACCGCCGCTTCAAGCTCGACAAGCCCTTGAAGCACGGGGCAACACTGATTCACCACCGGGTCGCCAAGCCCTATGTGCACCAATCCTCCTAGCAAGTCCACACAAGCCCCCAACTTGAGCGTGTCGATTGGGCACGTTGCCGACGCGGGCGAGCAGGGTTTGCCAGCTGGGGGCTTGGTGACTGGGGGAACAGTGACGGGGGGGACGGTGACAGGGGGTATGATCCCAGGGGGTATGATCCCAGGGGGTAGGGTGATGGGCGGCTTGACGACCGGTGGGAGGGGCAGAGGTGGGAGCGGTGGGAGGGGCAGAGGTGGGAGCGGTGGGAGCGGCAGAGGTGGGAGCGGTGGGAGGGGCAGAGGTGGGAGCGGTGGGAGCGGCAGAGGTGGGAGCGGTGGGAGGGGCAGAGGTGGGAGGGGGACTGACGGCTTGACGATTGGTGGGAGGGTCACGGGTGGCTTGACGATGGGTGGCAATGTGACGGGTGGCTTGACGATGGGCGGGACAACACCAATGGGCCTCTTGGGGTGGTGCTTGTGGCCAGGCTTCTTGGGCTTCGGGGCGGGCTTGCCGCACGAGCCGCAGCCGAGGATGGGGGCGGCCGAGGAGAGGCAGAGCATGAGGATGAGGGAGAGGGCATGGATCTTGGAGGAATCCATGGCTGCTTCAAAGAGAGAGAGGGAGAGGGCTTGTGGAGGGTGATGAATCAATCCTATAAGTGGAGAGCAGTGATATATAGGAAGAGGGAGGAGTAGACAAAATTCTTCGAGAGGCACATCACGTGAACTTTGGGCAGGCTCAAGAGGCAGCTGCCAAAATTTGCTAGTTGGCAAAACCACCTTTAAAGTGCAAGAATCCATTCGAAATTTGTTAATCATCATTTTTAATCTTGTGTAACTCGGCGAGCGACGAGTGATTTTACTCTGGTGGTATAATACTTGAACTGTAGGTAATACATTTCGAGTGGTGACTATTCATGTTCACGTGTTTAATTTTCACACAATCCAATTTGTATTATCTCGTTGATACCTTAATCTCTTGCTCTGTTATCTGTTTATTTCCTTTGCTTTACATAGAATAAAATGGAAGCAGGGGAGAAGTACCTGCCATAGGTCTCTCTGGGACCATTCAAGTGGATATGGATTTCATTTTCTTTGAATAATGATTTTGGATTTTATTTTATTTTTATAATGATTTTCTTATGATCGGGAGCAAACTCGCACCTTCCTAACTTGCACCGGTTGCGGTAGATAACTCCTCACGAGGCGCTAGGAGGGCCTCACCTTTAGCCCGAGATTACTCCAAGGTGCAATGCAAGCCGGAGGATTTGAACTTGCATCATATGGGTGGGATTGAAGCAGCACGAGCCGTCGCACTCTACTCCGAGAGGCGATTTCTTTGATTTACATGATCGGCTTATGAGAAAGTTTTAGGTGTCCTTGAAGCACAGCGCCCATCTTGACCAATTACAACGGATCATTTATATTCTCAAAACTGATAACATTTTGATGATTTATATAGGCAGATATATAATGTTGTTTCCATTTTTAAAGGTTAGAAATTTATCATGTATCAACAATAATCAACTAAGAATTCACATATCTTAATGCAATGTGCATGTACATTCTATTTAATAATTTAAACTTATTGTCATTGTTCAAGTGTCTGTACATTTCTGTATGGTTCTTTCTTTAATATGGCAAACACAAGAAATAATTGAACTTATATTGAACAGCTAAACTAAGTTACCATATATCCCTCCCCCACAAAATACATACATACATACATACATATATGTCAAATTAGTAACAAAATTTCAAAAGATCATGTTATCCAAACAAATTATGACGGAATAAGTGAATATATATATCAAATTAGTAACAAAATTTCAAAAGATCATGTTATCCAAACAAATTATGACGGAATAAGTGAATGTGCATGAGGAGCTCTAGGAGATGAACCTTGTCATGGAGACGACAATTCGATCCATCGATGATAAAAATACACATTGTCACGCTAATCGTAAAGAATGTATTTTAGGATTGTAGCAGAGGATTATAATTAGTCATGAGACGAGGTGAAAGACACATTCTAACCCTGGCTCTGCCTCATTGTCATCCCTAATTTCAAATCCATTACTCAATTTATGCTAAAAATTCATTTTTATATAAAAATAAATGTGTTTATAAACAGTGAGAAGAGTAGAGTGATGAAGGTTCATATAACAATGTACTACCTTTTAAAAGGAGCCTCATAAGAATGCTTTGCCATGCTAGGCATACAAACAAGCATACTCTTTCATTCGTATACGCTACACCCTTCATATATATTTTGTTCTTATCTTCTTTTCACTATAACGGTGTAGTTAATAGCACACTTCTCTAGAAAAAAATGAAACCATTTGATATAATGATACTTATGAAAGTATTTATCGCATAGTAACCTTAAAAAAAGACACTAAGACGTAATCAACAGGTTGTGTTATTTACGGCTCTTAAAAAAAAAAGAAAATTAATAGTTGATCGATACAACTAGCTTATTATTATTTTTTTTAACTACACAATATCAGTTCTCATTATGCTAACATTGATACTCCGGAAAGTTAGTTAATGCAACCCCGATTGCCTACTTTGCTCAATCAATCCTAAAATGAGTAGCATATGTTAAGTATCTCATTCCTTTCAAGGTTACCTCTTTTAATCTAGTCTATAGCCAACACCGATTTCAAAGGGAATGTATATCAGATCTAACATGGAAGAAGAAACAAGAGCCCTTTAATTTTCTTTCCCTGAAATATATCATCTACCCCACTTCACATGCAGAGACCCTAACTTGTATATGAAGTTTATAACACACTGAAGAATGTGTATTGTTACCCTTTGTTTCATATTCTACCATTTACAGCTTTCCACCAGAATCTTTCTCCAAGAAAATGAATTGACAGATAGAATAAGGTATTTACTCCAATTCCTGCAATGTCTAGTCCAAAGAATTACCAAAAGCGACTTCTTCTTGTTGGAAGATATATCTCTCGCAGACATAGATGTTGTGCAAACCTAACTGGTGTGCGTTGGTAACGGAGACGGAAATCTGCGTAGGGCTCCATGCTTGAGCATTCTGGAGCTACAAATCGCAATTGCATGTGAAGGGGCCAGCTTGGAGCAGGCGATTTAGAAATTTGGAGAAGCATGTTCACGTGTTGAAAGATATGGGATTTGTTTATATTATCAATATTATTCCCCCCAAATAATGATGACGTTGAAAAATAATTTATGCGACCCATGAGATCTACAATTGTACATATCGACGGCATTATTTTGTTCTTGACCCAGTTATTTTATATTGCATGGAATTCCCACCATCGTGTTCGTCCGACAGATCTACTTGGTACGAAGATCACGTATTAGCTTTTGTATGATGAAATTCTCTCAGGATGCTTATGTGACACTTGTGGTAGGTCATTGGGGAATATTAAGCCAATAATTATGTTTTATTTTTTGGTCGTTTTTGTTATTCGAAATTTCAAGATGAACTGTGATTTCGGTTACTCCTGGTAGGATCGAATTGCTATATTTCAAGCTATATAGGTTAGGGCAATGTCACTAATGCATAATCGATGGCTCCTGCAGAATGACATGCTTATGTATATCATGTCTTACCGCTCTTAAAGATTAGGCTTATGTAAAAAGCTAGTTACATGTGAATGAAAGAATGAATCAATGCCAATCAATCTAACATAGGAGTGGACAAAATGGCTCCATCTGTTTTGTGAAATATGAATGATTTAGAAAATATATTTCTAAAAGTAATAGCATGTTTGGCTTAAGACAATTAGTTAATGAGAAATGTGTTCACTATCAATAACAATATATGTTTATATATTTAGGAAAATGTTCTTTAAATCATTTATTTTTCAGGAAATAAACACACCCTATGATTAAGTCACAGCAGCTTTTTTTTATTAAGATAGTAACCCAACAAGGTCCGAACTTTAACATAATGTTCAATTAGGTTTATAGTAATGCTAACTAGTAACCATGCATCAACCTTAATAGGAAATCTTCAGCAGATCTCGACGAATGTCGGATCTCACTTAATCATTCGGAATATAATCTGCTTTTCATCATGTTCACAAAACTTCAGTCCAAAAAGCTCACTATTGAATTGCTAAGTAATGCAGATCTTTGCAAACATTAATTATAATAAACACTTCTGGCGGCTTTTGTGTTTTTTTGTGCAGACTCGCTAATTTATTGGAAAGCGATGAATATCTACTTTATCTCCAATTTGTTCTGTCCGTTTGTCCTCTTTTTAACTGTCTGTTTAAACTAGGTCAAATTAAGAGGAAGAGCACAGTGTGTTCGAGGGCAAGAGATGAAGAAGAAAGAAGAGAGATGGGTAGGGAACAATACAGCAAGGCAACCATGTGGAGGAAGAAAGTGATCTTTCATATGTATCACCAACTGATCGGATTATAGAGAGAGAGAGAGAGAGAGAGAGAGTAGAGAGAGAGAGAGAGAGAGAGAGAGAGAGAGAGTGCAGAATCTCATGGATGCACAACCCAACAAAAATCCATCCACCACCACCTGTCAATGATAAACACCAGTTCACCCCAAGTCACGGATGCGTACAAAGACAATATCTTTGAGACCACATGTCCCCTTCTCTCTCCCTCCCTCCCTCCCTCCCTCTCTCTCTCTCCCCCAAAAAAGAGAAAGTTGACAATACCACGTAAAAGTTAAAAATGTTCAGATACTTCTTAACAATTATCTCGTGTGACTCGATGCCTTCTGCCGTCTTTTTATTTACTTTTGTATTTTAAGTTATTTTGATTTTGTTAGGGTGACATGGCTCCCACTATGTGCACGCCACGTGTCCACCATGCTATCGTTTCACCAAATTCTGGCCAAAGTGCATGAATTGCAAAGGGCTTATTTAGTATAATAGTTGTTAGGTTACCGTGAGAATAATAATTTTTGTCAGTCAAAAATTCTTGAAGGAGTAGAACTCATAACAATTTATAATTATTTATTATTTGATTCTTTGTGATATGTTATTCTCATAGTAGATTAAATACTATAACTCAACCATTTCTTAATTTCACTGCATCAAGTAATTGAAATAAATTAGTGGCCCAATGAAATTTATCCGATTGTGAACACTTGAAAACATTGAGTAAGACCAAGCTCATCATCTTTGGATGCATATACACTGTTAGCTACCTTTTTTCTCAAAATCTTATGCAAATAGTCTCAGTTTCAAGTAATAGCGATGGTTCGACAAAAAGAAGAAGAAGAAATAGTAATGGAACATTCTTCTTGTAAAAAGGCATCATCAATGTATTGCATTTTTTAAAGTTTGCAAATGTGCGGTCAAATCTTCAATTTTTTCAAAAAGTGCAACCAAATAAAATATTTATTTTAAAACACAATCAAATACTTTCGTTTCTTCGTTTATTTTGAGTGACGAGAAAAATGAATGTGACTTATTTTTTCGACGACTTTCAATTTTGATAACGCTCTGATGGGGTTCCGTGAGCTATAACGACTAGAAGAGCAGAAACGTAGCTAGCAACCATTTCGCTGGGTCTCCACGAGAGCAGCCAAACTTTTCATGGCCAACGGTTTAAGCTTATGCCTCACCATGAGCGAAGGCCTGTTTGCGCTCCCTATCACCTAGCAAGTGTTGGTTGATGAGGGTCAATTGATCCTCACATGGTGGTCGTTATGGCTAACTAAGATGGCGGTGCATGGTGGCACCACCATGAGCAAGGGCGCCTCGCCCTCACAGCAGGGCCCATGGTCCTCGTGCGAGTGGCTGCAGGACGGTTGGTCTCCCGCGCTGTCCACAGAGGTGCTGCGGCACCATCCCTTTCCCCCCTCTCTCTCTCTCTCTAATTTTACTTTTTTTTTTTTTTTTATAAAGGTTTTAGCTAATCTTGCTGAATGGTGCCTACCATCGAGTATCCTCGAGAATATTAAATGTTGCGTTCGAATTGTTATATGGCTCTAAATGGAGGAGCTAATAGAAGTACCCGATTGCATATTTCGGACAAATCTATACTATTAGTTGTCCAACTTGAATGTACTTTATCCAGCTATTAAGTGTTGGAAAATTACATCTCATCCCCTGGTTCTGCTAAAACATGAGTGGATTCTCAATGGTCACGAACCTCCGTACACCGCGTGCTACTCTAAATAATTCTCTCTATATTTTAAGACTCAGTCAATTACCCATAAAGAATCTAAAATCACCCCTACCGAGGTAAAAAAAATTTCTGACCAAACATTACCAATACGAAGCCAAAAGGGAGAAGGCGGAGAGCAAAGATCCACCACCAGAACAAAGAACAATTCTAGAAAGCAGCCACGTTTATGCAGCATCATTGCTATGAATCGATCAAAGAATTCTTCCGTCGAACAGGACAATCTGCAGCATTAATTGGACTTTTGTCACATGTATTTGTGTGTGTGTGGGGTAAAAAGTTGATGATGAGGGCTTTGGATTTTCACTGGTCACTCGATTGGGCTCTGATCTCCTCCAGAGAATGAATGGCTCCCAATGGAGCTTTTGTCTTTCCTTACGATGCATGGAATTTTGAGGTGTGGTGGTCGTGCTTCCTTCTTACAAATTTACTTTCAGACAAAGCACAAAACAACCACGGTGTTATGTCAATTTCCATTGCTATTCATCCTTTCCTTGTCATCTGTCAGAGAATCTGTAGTACAATGGAGGGGAAGGAGCAATGCCCCAAATGGGACGTGGATGGCACGTAGTCTTGGGCGAGTTGGGATTGTATTCTTGGGGCTAGGAATGATGTTTTCGTTTTCGTCTTCATTTTCAGATGGACTCCCCCATAAGTATATGTGGTCGGAAGCGTTTTCTAATGATGCTCAAATTAGGGGAAAATTTTACTTTTCAGTTGTGTGCTTTCACAATTTTCTGATCAACTCTATATAGTTTTATTTTCCCTAATCAAGTCTTATTACCTACGTAAATTATCTAATCAATTCCCTTCGACACTCAATCTAATCAAATCCATCTGGCGTGTCTATCGGACAGAGTCAAGGTCTGATGTAGGCAGCATTTTGCCATTCTTGATGGCCACATGGATTCTACCATGGGAAAAAAAAGTCCACGGTGGCATCCATGTTGGCAAATTGTTGTCCATGTTGCATTGTCGGACAATAACTTCAGGTAGGTTTGGGCAAATTTAGAATGGAGCGTCTTAATTAGACTATTGGACAAGTGGGAGGATTTGATTAGAACAAATAAAAGTATCAGGACTTGATTAGAAAGAGTGAAACAACACAAGAATGAAAGGTAATTCTTTTTTCTTTTGTTTTTAAGAATTAATTCCTATTTTGAGTTGCTCCATTGTGCTCTTAAGATGGAGTGAATTTTGTTTCTTTGGTGTAATTGCATATAACTCTACAAGATCATGTATAAAGAATGTCAATATTTAGTTGAACCCTAGACTGCTTGTCTTTAAAATAGACCTACAACTCATAAGTTGTCATTTTTCTTTGTTATGGTAAATATGCAACCTTGTGGAAGTAAATAGGTTGATGATCAAATCTTGATGTAATTTTGTGGAATTATCAAAAACAAGTTTGATAGGTGCACAAATAGTTTAAAATATGCAAGAGTAAGCTAATAATATCTAGTGCATTATACTTTTATAAATAAATATGAAATAAGTTGATAGGGATAGAAAATGTTGTACACAAATTTTATAATGGTTTAACTTAGATTAAGTTTACGTTTACTCTCTTAGACTAATAGCCACCAATGTAACTTGTGCTGCTTCTAGCCAAAGCTAGGTAGATCACATTATCAAAACCCTAGCAATACTACAACACTTGCACACTTCTCAAGATAGATTACCATCATTGACAAGCACTCTTAGTAAATGAACTTCACACTCAATAACTCAACAAAAATATAATTGTATCAAAGAATCAAGCTTTTTGAGTTCGTAGCTGTTCTCATAATTCATGTCTTCTCCAACACAAGTTGATCTAGTCTTTAGCATACGAGCTAGCCGTTGGATAATTTTTAAGAGGATCAGTTTAATTGCTGAAGATAAACAGCACAATTACTTGGAGATCTAATTGTTCATACAATCAAATATTCTTAGCAATGGTGTAACTTTCGTGAATAGAGTTGCCTATATTAGGAAATAATCCTTTTCAGCAAAGTGATTGATGATTGATTGGATTCTCCCTCGTGTATGTCTTATGGAATTCTAGGCCCGTGGCTTGTTGTCAACATCCCTTGAGACTTTGATTGGTAATGAAAGGAGTATCTGGGTCTTCAAATCAGAACGTGTAGTCATGTAACATGCATGCTCATCCTAGGTCATGTAAAGAGCTGCTTATATTAGCAATTCACGAGTTTATCCAACCTTCCTATTGGTAGTTGACTTACATACACCTTTCCATTTAATTTTTCTCAGTACGTTTGTTTAAGGTTCCATAGAACTACTCATCTTATGATACTTTCAAGTTTCCATGAACTTTCCGTTCCTTTGACATTTTCACCCTCTATTGATGTCCTTTTAGGCTTTTCGAGTCTTTCTAATTAGTTTTAGAACTCAATAATAGTGATAGAACTTTCCTATATCAACGTTACCTGAAATAAAAACATCTGCATTTATCAATTAATAACGAAAAATAAGAGGGTTTGTCAACATCAACTTAATATAGGAGGTGTTTTTAACATTCTTGCATAATATCATATGCTTCGTTATGCACTGCATAACATATTGGATATGTTTCTTCCACTCATAAGCTGTCACTTCTCTTGAATATTTCCTTCTCTTCAATGTAAGATTTGAAGAACAGAAAATTTTGCGCAAAATTTGGAGAAATAGTCTAAATATAGGAAGTTGGGCTATAAGAACAAAAATGCATAAATGAAAGTCTGCGCCTCTTCTTATCAGATGTTATTTTTTCACCATGACTTGCATGCATCTTGAGAAGAGAAATAATATTTGCAATAAATAAATCCCACTAATATATCTTTTATTAAAGTGACATCGCAGAATTTAGGTGTTTAAACAAGTGGGGCCCGTGTTATAAATGATTTGGCTTATTTAAGTTTCCAAAATGAAATCATCACATCATTTAGTAAGAGAATTCCATTAAGTTCTCTTAGTACAAGTAGCATTACACTTCCTGAGAACATACCACCTTAGGAAAGACATTTCTCTTCATGATCTTTCCCTTCATCCGCTAGAACTCGACTCTGTTTGGCTTAATTTGGAAGCGTATTAAAAGTAGAAGAGGATTCTGCCAGATTCATCGCATTGGTTGGGCCAAGCCTGACGAATGTAAGATTTATTGGGCCCCATAGGTAAGAAAAAATCTCATACTAACTTGTCAATAAGCCCACTAACAGTAATCCCATGATCTCACTCCACAAAATGCAAATTTCCTTTGGCAATGCATGCTCCATCTCTAGCCTCTCTTGCAGGACAAAATACATTGACTTGGGCGTTGGAGATTCCCGGCGGACAAACGTCCGACCACTTAATTCTTTGGGAGTGCAAATCGTTCAAAGCATTTGGGTCAATTACCATCATGTTGAGGATCCGCCCGGTTCGTGCATCAACAAAGCTTATTCCTACTAAATAGACTCTTATCATACTGATACACTCTTCTTAACATGTCCTTAACATGCCAAATTATGCAACAGGACACAACATCTAGTGAAAGAACTTGAAACGAAGACTTCTTAAACTCAATACTTTCGGCATCGGGTAAACTTCTATAGATCAAGGTGTCAGCGCATTCACAAACATATAACCCATTATCTAGGGATCGTTTCTTGTTTCGAGAAACTTGCTCCTTTCTGGTGATTGTCTATCGTATTCAGTCAAGAAGACACTCTGAAAGTTTTATTGCAACTTTAAACCAACCAGTAAAAGAATCAGATTACAATGGTTTACCAAACTTGACGAGTGTAGCTTCAATCAGAGCCCTGCTGCATTGTGATGGACACATGGGTGACTTAGCGTGATGGTTCAGAAACCTCTTCAAGACACTGCCGGTCCAATGTAATCCAAGTCTCACGATCAGATCATGTTTGCAAACATCCAAAGACCCTACCGGTCCACTGCATTAAATCAAGTGGATGCTTAGGGTTTGTATGGCAATTTGCCAAACAGTGATAATTTTTGTTCTTTTGTTCCCGGAAGTAGATTTGAAACAGAAATCTTTAGTAAAATTTTTGTTCTAGGGAATAAATTTCTATTTTTTTCTCGGAAGTAGATTTGCAACAGAATTGAGAAGTAAAAAAAAGTTGATTCTTGGTTCTCAGGAATAATTTAGAATCAACCAACCTATTTTCTCTCTTTTCTTTTCTCTTTTCTTGTTCTTCTTCTCTCTTTCTTCTTCTTCGATTGCCGCCACTGCCACTGTTGCCAACCGCCGCCAGTTGCCGGCGACCAATTGGGTGAGGTTCGGCGAGCTCGCCGGAGGCTTGCCCAGCCACCAGCAAGGCTCGGCAGGCCTTGCCTGGGTCTCCCTCGGCCATCGACAAGGCTTGACCTTGCCTAGTAGCCGATGAGGCTCAGCTAACGAGGCACGGCTTTGCCGAGGGCTGGTGACACTCTAGTGAGGTCGTCGGCCCTCGTTTGGTTGGTCACCGGTCATCTCAAGGCTAGCGACTGGCAACCTTGAAGAAGAAGAAGAAGAAGAGAAAGAAAGGAAAAAAAGAAAAGAAGAAAAAAAGGAAAAAAGTAATATAACTATTTAAAAATTAAAAGAAAATAAATTGAAGTAGAGATTTTGAGGACAGTGTCAAACACAATTCTATTCCGAAAATTGAAATTTAGACAGTTACCAAATGGCTTAAAATGCTTATAAATTGTTTCCGGGAACAGAAGTATTACCAAATGCGTCCTTAATGTCAAATTAGTGAGAATTGAGATGAAATGGTCAAGATAAAACTAGTAGCTTGTTTTGTGTGACCACCCAATGGAATGGATAAGAGTGATAGAAACTGACTATAAAGTACTGGACTAACGAATTTAGTTGGAGAATAATTGCGTCGCTTTCATAGTCAAATCTGTAAAAAATACTACTAAAAAATGAAAAAGGTAACATCTGACACAAAGATTCTCATTGCCAAATGAAGCTACTCCTTTCGATTTCTATCAATCAGTAACCACAGCTGCTAATAGCTAACTAGTCACCTGCTAGCCCCACCGATACCAAGACATTAACTAACGCTGCCCTGGTCCTGTATTTGCATGGTTGACACTACGAAAAATTATATATGCAGCGGAAACTGTTGTGTGAGTTGTCAAAAATATGCTTCCCTGTGGCAAGCAATCGGGTATTCACCAAGAGAATGACTTACCTCAATGAATGGACAGTCAGCAAACCCTCAAAGCAGAGTAGATCCATATGCAAACTGCACCGTCAAAAATAAGAAAACTGGTCGGATGTTTACCGCCGTGGATCTCCAATGCCGGGAACAATGTCTTTTTCTGGAAGCAGATGATAAGTATTGAGAAGGCATACATTACCTGTCCTTTTGCTTTTTTTATTTTCTGAATCTTTCTCCATTTCATCCTCCTAGAACAGGAAAAGACGAGTTACTCTTCTATCAATATTGGAGGACAAGAAAATGCAAATATGATCTAATCATCATGTCCTAAAGTCCAAACATTACAGTCGTTTGCTTCACAAGCATTCGTGAATAGTAGGGCAAAGCCAGTAAGGCGAACAAGTGTATAATGGTACAACCATCAGGCATGAGAGGATCGACTATTGCTTAAGATAAAAATGTGCCAATTGCAGAGTCTATTGTCACTTGCATTACACAATTGAGCCGTAGTTGCAATGATTAATGTCAAGTGGGTTAGACGGCCCATTCTTGAGTTAACATCCCATTAACAATCAAAGGTGCGATGCACGTTCTTACACTAACATGTTGGTGAGCCCGCAATGTACTCGCACTAAACGTACACATTGCTCATCTTATTTGGCGTAGGTCTATTTACTTTCCACGAAAATTCTTAACAAATAATGTTTGCCGTGGCTTTCCTTTTCATTTTGATTTTTTCGGAAAGGTATCTTTCGTCAATGAATCTTATTTTAGGTACAGCACACAGATCTATATATGTACGAAGGAGAGAGAGAATGTCGAAGGAGAGAGAGAGAGAGAGAGAGAGAGAGAGAGAGAGAGAACTATATATGGGGGCAAATGGAACCGGGTAAACACGCTACTTGTACGTTGCATTCGTATGGTATCCTTGTGTTTTCCGGATCAGTCAACCTTTCTAACGAACAACACTAAATAACTTGCAAATGCTCCACGAACACGAGAAAAAGGAAAAAAAGAAAAAAAAATTGAGCGAGTCATGGAAACGGAAAAAAAAGAGTGAAAAAAGATATACTAGAACCGAGTTAGCATCATTTATATTTTTCTACAAATTTATCTCTTTTTACGTAAACTTTAAAGGAAAAGTGTAGTTGTTTTAAGAGAAATCTATTCGAACAATCATTAGCAGTTAAGCTTCTACTTTTGCGCGCGAGCGAAGGATTTTTATCTTTGGTTGGTGAAATATCGACATGGTCATTTTCATGTTCATGTAAAGGATCTTTATAATGTCAATTGCTAGTGTAGGAAATAATTTATGTACTCAACATTGGATGGTTGACATGTCAAAGGGTTGCTAATTATCTTAGGTGTTGACCTTCTAAACTATCAGTAACTGCGTCAATGTGGCCACTACTTGTAGGCAGAAACTCTGTAATTGAAATCTAGTTTCACTCGATTGATATTTTAGGATCTCATCTTCTACGTTATATTCATCTCTCCATTTACGGATTCCCACATAATTGAAAGAAAATTCTGAGTTAGTTTGGCTTTAGGAAACAGTTGCTATTTTCATTTTACCGCAAGTTCAGTTTTGTTATGCAATATTCGAGACTTTATCAAGTTCGGTCAAGGTAAAATTTTAATCCAACACACTTGAGAACAAGAAATATTCTCTCTCTAGACTTATCTCCGCCGAAGAAGGTAGGACACGAGCCAAGAGAGCCAACACACCCTCTTGAATGGAAGAAGGCCAAGTGTTGAAAATGTTCAATGGAGAAAGTGAAGGAAGGCACGCCTCATTGAATGTCTAGTGAAGGAAGGCACACCTCATTGAATGTCTTCCTCATCTTGCGAAGAACCGTCTCTCTATAATCCCTGTAAGTCCCTTTATAAGTACTTAGCTTCAAGCAATTCAGTACTGCTATCTTGCATTCATTTGGTATCTTTGAGTTCGAAAAATCAATCAACATTTCCAACTGTCCACACATGACAATAGCCAAACAACCCAAAAGCTCCAATTCTTGAAGGCCTCAACAACTCATAGCCCATGGCAGTTGAAGATCCACAAAGTCTTCAGCTTCTCCGAGTTTGATAAACCATACAACCCTTGTAGGGAACCACACCTTGCAATGTTAAGTTCTTCCAATAATTCCATCGTACTGCAAAATCAAATTTCAAGTAGCTTTGGGCAACCTGAAACTCTCATTTCATAGAGCTTCCTCAAGCTTGATGAAATAATCGACATCCCTCGATATCACAAGCAAATTTCTCAAATTGTTCTAGCCCATCGAATTGAATTTCTCTTATTGGAGAGCAATAAAAAAATAATTTTGACTAATTTTTTAAGCTAGAAAATTGTGGTCCAACAACTTCTAAGTTGAAACTAATCATGCTAGAAAAAGCAAAATCTCTAATTTGAGGTAGGCAACGCAACTCCCTTGACGGCATAGGAACATCTGAAAGGCCCCACCACAACTTCTCTAGCTTAGATAACTTTCTAACCCATTGCAATTGAAGACTTTGCATTGGGTTTGATGCCTAAGCAAGTGCTCGTCTACAACCATTAGATAGATGCAATTCCACTAGATTTGTGAGGTTATTAAGATCTGGAACTGACCGCAATGACGTCGATCAAACATGTAGACAATTCAAAGTTAGAGGGAGCAACTCCTGAAGCTCATTAAAATTCATTAGATCCACCTTTTAGAGTTGCGTCAGGGAACTGATTGCCGTCAGTACTGTAGGAACACAGGTACGTGACATAGTCCACCTATTTCAGTGGGAAGTTTGCCTCCAAGTTGTTCGCAACCCTTGGCATCAAGCTCTTCCAAGCTGTCAAGTATTACAATAATGGCAGGTAACTTCTTATTCAAGTCCTTCTTAGCTGCATCACCTTTAATTGCTTGAGATTTTTATCAAATCAGGTAACTCAACAATGATTGTCCCTGAGAGATCCAAATTTTGAAATGAGGTCAAGTTACCTATTGATTATGGAAACTCCTACAACCTTTTACAGTCAGTAAGTGAAAGGAATGCTAATTGTGTAAGCTCTCCAATAGAAATTGGAAGTTCCACGATTGGCGTGTATGATGGATTAAGGAATGACAAGTGGTTCACATTGCCAATAGAATCGGCTAAACTTGCAATTTTTGAGAATGATATATTCAACTCAGACAATGATGTTAATTTCATGATAGAGTATGGAAGTCTCTTTATTTTGGAGCACTTTTTGATATAGAAGTGCTTTAGATTCACTAGTCTTGCAATCTCTTCAGGCAAATTCCAAAGATTTTTTCACATGTCCATGTGAGTAAGACATTCTAGCTTCCCAATAGAGGAGTCTACTTCTTGCAAGTTTTGGCAATTATCAAGAGATAGTCTCTCCAAACTCATGCATCTCGAAAAGTCTGGAGTTCATATCAATTTCGTACATCTTGAGAGAGAAAAGGCTTTCAATTTGTTTGTTATCTGCAAAAGTTGTTGAAATATTATTAAGGAGGATCAAAGAGAGAATACTATGTTGAGAGAACAAAAGTACGTATTCATACCTTCAAAAGGCTCCATCCACCCCAATTTTCGCTTTTCTAAATGTCTAAAATTTCTTAAAATACTAGATTTTCCAAGTGAAAATTGGCCACTATACAATCTAAAGGAAGTGCTCAAGAAAGCCATCTTAGCTTTGGGTGATGATTGTTGAGATCTCCAAAAAAAGTCCCTCCTCTTAAGTTGAGGAATTTCAGATTAGGCATCCTCTCAAATTTGGCATTCACAATGGTGACGGAATTCGAATCACATTCAACTAGATTGGCTGCTTGAACTTTATCCTTACTCTGCCAATAGAAAACATCAATGATTATGAGCATGCAAACATTAAATTTGTCCTTCAGAATGGCCAAAAGGAAATTTTCAAATGGGAAGTATTTGTTGGACAAAACTTCCTTATTGTTTTGAAGTTGACAAAACATTTCCATCAGTCTAGTTTGAAGAGTTGCAGACTCTATCGTCAAAGTTTGAAAACCTCAAGACTCAAGATTTAAAGTCTACCATCACTGATAGTTTCCAGACTGACAAAGAGAAGACTTATTCGATGAAGAGAAGACATATCTAGATGCGAGTTATCTTTATGGATTTGGTTCATACGGTTGAAGAAGATCTCATGGCTGGAGACAACATTTCGTGATCAATTATTCTTATTGAAATCATTTTGGATAATTAGATCTGTTGATTGGCAAAGTATACTTGAAAAGTTCTACTTATGGAAATTTAGATCCTGATTATATGGGCGAACATGATTAGTGGGTTATCATCACATTTCTTAAATAACTCGAGATCTCCTTAATTGGTTTTGTTTAATGGGTAAATTGAAAGAATTCATTTAGAAAGTGCCAACGGTTATAAAAGGCATGTAGAAGTATATAAGGAAGACGTTCAAGTTATTCAAGTGTGTACGTGAAAGAAAAATTCCAAAGTTTGAAGCTCTTAGTTTTTTGTTATCTCAATCGCTAAGCTTAAGTTGTACTTAAAAGAGAGATTAAATACTTGTGAGACCTTGAGGAAGTGTGGTAGAGTTTCTACACTGTGGAATCAATGACGTGAGACTGTAAAATCTCTTTTGGTTCTTAGTGAAATCCAGCTAGTGGGTTGTTAGTGCGGGAGAGTGGACGTAGGCTTAGTCTAAGCTAAACCATTATAAACCTTATGTTTTAATTCTCTTTCCCTAAACTCTTTACTTTAACTCGTAACTTTATATAACTGTTTATAGTTTTTTTACATCTTCAGTCTATTATCCTCAAAAGACGAGTTAATTTATTAAGTCTCGCAAAACTTCTTTTAATTCAATAAAAAGAAGCCGCGGCTCGCAGTGCTCTCTAATTGGCGACTGGTTCATTGTTTCTGTGGTTTCTCGTGCGGCTGTTTCCGGCTTGTTGACTGTTCGTTGGAGCTGGTTTTTGGTGGGAAGTGGCACCTCCTACCCCTCTCTAAAACCCCCATAAGCAAAGCTTGGTACATCTTCCTTTTAAGCTTCGAATGGCTGAAGTAGGTTAGGGTTTTTTGCCCGTCTGGTCTGCTGCTTCGGTTGTTGGTTGCTATGATGGACCTTGAGCTGCGACGGGCCCAAGATGGGGATGAGGGGACTAGTTCTTGTGGACTCTCTCCCATTATGAGTGGTAAAGCTCCTGTAAGTGGCTTGGTCATAGATGAACAGGGCCATAGCTTTGTCCCCGCTGACCCGACTAAGGATTCGCACCTTCCCCGTGTGTCTGCTGCGCATTCTATTAGAAGGGGTAGGTCGTGGTCGAAGCGCCTTCAAGGCAGAAATGTTTCAAAAAACCCAGTTGGGCGTACTTGGGTTGCTGTTGCAAAAACGGTTACCAAAGGCTATGACCTTGTGTATATGCCGCCGACCTTTGTCAACAATAAACCTGTGATTGAATTGACAGATCAAGATATGGAAGCTGTTGATCCTAAGCTTCATGATTGTTTATTGGGGTACTCTCTTGGTCGATGATTGCCGTTTAAGGTCATTGAAGAAGCGGTGAAGAAAGCATGAGGCCCAGACTTATTCGAAGTTATGTCTAATGGAAAATGCTTATTTTTGTTTCACATTCCTGATAGAGACTATTGCAAGAAGCTTCTTGAAGGCGGACAAATAACTGTTGCCAAACTTCCGCTCATTCTCCAATAATGGACCCCATGCCTTGAACTGAGAAAGGAGACTCACTTTTTGGTTCCGATGTGGGTGAGGCTGTCAAACTTACCATTTTCCTTCTAGTCTACCCAATCTATTGGTAAAGTTGCTAGTGCGTTGGGGGAAGCCTTTATATGTAGATCAACGAACAGAACAATTGAAAATCTTGTCTTTTGCTCGCGTCTGTGTTGAGATAATAGCCAATCAGCCTGCTTGTGAAGTGATCGAGATGGTGCACAATGGCAAAATGTGTGAGATTGCAGTAGAGTTTGAATGGAAACCTGTTGCTTGTGCTGGATGTGGCATCTTCGGTCACAATTGCAATCCCCCTGCTACAAGGCCTTCTACAAGGCCTTTTATAGCTCGTGTCGCTGTAGTACCTCCTGTTGCAGAGGTTGTTCCTCAAGCCCAGGTTGAAAGTGATGGCCTTGCTTGGCGAGTCACTCTGGATCCTCAATTGCCTACCATCGAGGATGTCCCAGAAAAGTCTTATTCAAAGAATAATCGGCCTCTACTTCTGGAAAGAGCCCCGCTGGTCCCTGAACCTGCTGTCTAGCAGCTTGCTGCGACTAAGACCGATGATCCCTTGGTGTTAGCTGATAAAGGCATCTCTGCTGGTATCTCTTCGACTTGTATCTTTGAGATAGAGGAAGGCCATTAGGCAGGTTCGACCTCTCCCTCTTCTCAAGCTGATCCCATTCTTGCTGATTTAGTGTGGAAGAAAGTAAAGGGGAAGAAAAAGAAACAGCCGGCAACCGTCGATGCTGCCTCGTTTGGTTGGACCTCGCCCAGCGAAGCAAGGCAAATTCTCAAACTCAAGACTGCTGTGCCATCTGAGTCCCTCCCTATGTAGCTGTTTAAGCCTCCCAAAGGTCCCTCGAAGCCTACTCAAAAGGGCGGCATTGTTCGTCCATCCTAGGGTGTCAAGAAACGGATATGCCTCTTGTCCAACCTCTTGAAAGCTCGGATGATGAGATCAGCTCCAGTAGATTTGCTCCAGTAGATTTGCTTCGTCTAGTGATGAAGACGTGCCTTCATTTGTCCCCCCGACTCTAAAAGCCCTTGTTGTTTCTGTTGGTGTTGGCTCAATCCAAGACCAACTCCTGTAGCTTTGGCCAGACCCCCCGGGACCGTCTCTACTGGTTATTCTAAAAGCGACTTCGGCTAGTCGCAAGCCTCCCAAGCGGAGGTAACTCTGTGACATCTTGATTTTTGAGTTTGATTTCAATGAGATAAAATGAGCTTTTCATCGACGCGCTAATGGCCTAATTCTCTGAGAGGGCCCCTCACGAGATAACTAGACTATCTGGGGAAGCCATTAAGGGATTTTAATGTAATAGACTTGAGAATTTGACTAGGAATCGATTACTCGACTGTGTTGATCTGTAAGAGTCATTATGGCACCGTTAGAAATCAATTAGAGACCGGAGATAGGTCAATTCGATTGAGATATATAATCAGAGTGTGGATAATTCCACTTGATTGCAAAATACTCGTCAGTCGGCACTAGACCAATTTTTCTATTGTTTTGGTACCCAGTGCCTGTAATTGATATCTTGAGATTTTTATGACAATCGAGAGTCGCCAATGTGTTGAAGATGTACAATGTGACTTGAGATAAATCGATCACGGGTCAATTGCACAAAAATTCCTAAAAGTTACCCGGTAGACTGGGTCACGCTAAAAGCGCGCCGGATTAAAAATAACCATGAATTTGATCGGGTGTCACGAGCTATTTTAGAAACGTCGACTCATCCTCCGAAGACTTTTTAGAGATTCCAAGATTTTTGCGGAAAACCATTTCAGACATTACAGAAATTTGATTGGGCTGATTTGAAGGAAGATTTTGACTTCTTTATCGAGCTATTTGACGAGGGGTACTTGTAGAAATTTTACAGACTTTTTCTTCATCCAAATTGGACGTTGAATTGGAGAAATTCGGAAAGGATTGAGCCCGAAGTTGAGGAAATTCAGAGCTTTGCAAGGGACTTCAATTTTTGGCTTCAATTTGGACTATTTTGATGGAAATTTGGCTAGAAAGTATTAAGGGACATGGGATAAGGTTGAAGGAAAAAGGAGGGAGGGGGGGACAAAGCATTAAATGGAAATGATAAATACTTGACTTTGGCCTCAATCGGTGACTTCCCTTGCACGTTTATCAGCCGCCTCTCCCTTCTTCGCTGTTTCCCTCTCTCTCAATCATGGCCGGCCCTTCTCTTTTACTCGAGCAACTCATCCCCACATTTCCTCTTTGGTTTTGCTTTCATTTCTCCCTCTGCCTCACGCCTCCACCGAAGCCTTCATTTCCCTACTCCACTCACGCTCGCCCACTTCCACCCACCATTTCCCCTTTGCTTGCCACACGTCTCCTTGGTCAACCAAAGAAACCCCTTCCCAACTTGTTGACCGTGAAACCTTCAACATCTTGAGCCCACACGTCTTCATTCGAGCAGCCCATTTCCCTCACCGAAGAAATCCCCACAGAGCGAAGTCTTCATCCAGCTACTTCCTCGTTCGCTTCTCTGTCGCCTCACACCCCTGCAACAGTCAATGCTTCCACTGGTTTTTGTTCCTAGCAGCAAACCGAGGCAGCTGCATTGCCTCATCTCACCGAACCACCATCTCTTTTCCCTTCGCACGCTCGGTCATTTCCCCCATCGAAGACTGCAGCTGCTCCACCATCCTTCGCATGTCTTCATCGAGCAAGCCGCAACCCATCTTCACGTTTCAGCTCAGCCCATCTGCACATGGGCCCATTTTCAGCAGCAAGCCCACGCCCATTTGAAGCCCAGCCTAGCAGAATCCAGCCCATCTTCAGCTGCAGCAACCAACCCAGCTTAGCTAACGGAAAATCTTCAGTCCAGTCCAGCTTTGAAGCCCGTGAAGACATGCCCACTTGAAGTCCAGCCCAAATCCAAAACACATCACAGCTTGGGATGAGATTTGTTGGGCCTGTTTTATGCCCGGTCCGAGTGTTCGCCGATGCCGTCAAAAATTCTGTTTTCGGCCGCCGTCACGCCGTCGTCGTGGTGAATCGGTTTCCGTAATTAACCAGTGAGTTTATACCTTAAACTTTGCTTAGTAGGTTAATAACATTTAAGGGGTGTTTAAATTTATTTAATTAGGGATTAGGTGGTTAGTTAGATTAAATTAGAAACTTAATTATTTAATTGAGTATGTTAGGTGGTTAGCATGGTTTAGCTAAGACCTAAATAAATTGTACTATTTATCTAGAAGGGTTCGGAAATTTTCCGGGTCCGTATTGGTATTTAATTTAATAATTTTGGCCAATGTTAGTATTTTTAGAAATTAAATAGAATTAATTAATTAATTTTCGAAATTAATTAATTAATAATTATTTTTCCAGAATTTATTTGGGATAGCCGGTGACTAGAATTTCGTATTGATTGTAATTATGTGGTTAATTTCTGCAATTGAGTGTTAGTTGTGCAAATTGAGTGCTAATTGGAATTTTGAGTATTTAATTCCAAAATTTGTAGATTTTGATATTTATTTAGAAAATCCTGAGTGTCGGGTTTTAATACCGAAAATGGATTTTAAGTACTATATCAAATAGTGGGGTTTGAAAAAGATAGGTATCGGTTTTCTGGTTCGAATTGACCGTGTACCCACACATGACTATTTTCGGGATGTTTTTAATACGAAGAAAATAGGCCATGACACTATTTTAATGGAGGCAATTGAGTGCAATGCATAGTGTCCTGGGCCGAGATTGAGTGGTCTTGTGTTGGTTAAGAGAAACCGTCCTAGGCTATTAAGCCGGACGTTACCCATTCATTGGGACTCAGGTCGCAGTACATTTTGGACTTACGCCCCTTTGGGGAAGCTGTCTAATTGAGAGACGTCGCCGTGCTCATGGTGGGAGACGAAGCCTGGCTATGCCAGAAGACATTGAACTTGTGAGTAGGTTGTGTTCGGGTTGCAGTAGATTCTGGACTTATGCCTCTTTAGGGAAGTTGTCTTTGAGAGAGAGGTAACTGTGCTTAATAGGGTGAGACGATGCTTGGCTACGCCAATAGACCGCCGAACTTCTTGTAGGCCGTACCCTCGAGTGTGTGAAATTATCAATTGGAACGAATGTTGAGTGAATTAAATGCGTTGGATTATGGGACAAAATTGTGTGACATGGTATGGGACGTGTCATAATAATTTGGCCATATAATCTGGAGCCCTGTGATTTATTGAGTTGAGTGATGCGTTTCAATTGCTGGATGTATCGATTCTATACATAATATATATGAACTGTATTGACCTGCAAGGTGGAACTGAGGCGAGGTAAGTCCTCTATGCTAATTGTATGATTGCGTGGTTAGGATGCTTCTAGGCGTATTTCCCTCCTAATTGGGGTTTAGAGTTTAGACTCGCTGAGATTTTATCTCACCCTATTGTGGGATAATATTTTCAGGGTCATCGAGTGGAGGATCGGGGGCCGAGATGAAGTGATGTGAAGTGTAGGTCAGCTAGGGCCCTCTCTTTTTGGAAAGTTAGTTTTTGTGGCCTTTTGGTCATAGACCTTGTGCTTGACATTATGTGAATATAAAAGTATATTTATTTTGTGAATTCGTATCATTCTTTTCTATCCTGAGGTGATTATTGTCAGTGGATTTATTTTCGCTTCCGCATGTGCTTAAAAATCAATGGGTCGGCGACTCGTGCTGGGAAGTCGCAAAATTTTATCGAAAAGAAAGAGATGGGCATGCGCTCAAAGTTCGGGGCATGACAAACTCTTCTTCCCCCTTTTTAGTGATTATGTTTTTTGGATTTTGGAATATAAGAGGCATGATGGACCCTATCTGAAGGGCTGAGATCCGGAAGTTTGTGGCTTTAAATAAGTTATGTCTTATTGGCCTTTTTGAGACAAAGGTACTGGAGCCTTTGTTTGAGTCTATCTCTTCTATCCTTCTTAGAGGCTGGAATTGGCTAGGTAATTATGAATTTTCTCCACGTGGTAGAATTTGGATTAGGTGGAGCCCTGATTTTGTTATGTTTGATCTGATCTCTCTCAACGATCAAGCTATTCATGAATGTCTGAAACTAACTTCTTCTAACATCACTTGCTGTATTTCTGTGGTTTACGGGGAGCACACTTTTGTGTGCCGAAGGCCTCTTTGGACAGACCTCCTTCACTGTGATGAATTATTCAAGGATTTCGCTTGGCTTGTTGCAGGTGATTTTAACGCAATCAAGGATCCTTCGGATCGCCTTAGGGGTTCCAATACTTGAATTCCCTACTTTGACGAGTTCGGGCATTGCCTTGCTCAAATGGAACTAGTGGATCTTAGATATACGAGACTCTGTTTTACTTGGTCCACCTCTTCGGGCTCAGCCAGGAAGATGAGGAAAATTGATCGTGTGCTAGTTAACACCAAATGGAATATGGATTTCTCCTATTCGGAAGCCTCTTTTATCAACCCGGGGATTTTAGATCACACTCCTATGGTTGTCAGGGTTGTTAATCCAATGTCGAGGAGGAAGCCTTTTAAATTTTTTGATTTTTGGGCTGAACATCCGAACTCCGTGCTATTGTACAACAGGTGTGGAATAGCCCGGTGAGAGGGGTTCCCATGTTTAGGCTTGTCTCCAAGTTGAAGATCTTGAAAGCTCGCCTCAAAGCTCTTTATTAGGAAGCTTTTTCAGAGATCTCCTTGAGGACTTTGGAAGCGAGAGAAGCCCGCGGTCTACCCAGGTTGGCCTTCAATTTGATCCCAACAATATTTATCTTGTTGAGTTGGAAAAAGGCCAACGCTGCATATTTGTTGATTTTTGTGGTCAAGAGAAATCATTCTACAGGCAGAAATCCAGAGTAAGGTGGTTAAAAGAAGGCGATCGCAACACAAAATTCTTCCGTAATTTTGTTAAGTCCAGACATCTTATCAATCGGATTCTCTCTATCAAAGACCAATCGAGTTTGGTTATTATGGATCCTAGCCAAGTGCCGCATGTTTTTGTGTCATTTTTCTCGGATCTCCTTTCTCCGCATACTAGCTTGTCCAAGCCTTCGTTGCAAGACTTGTCTATACTTATTCGGAAGCCCCTTTCGGATGACTAGGTATGTTCTCTCGCCTTATCGATCTCTGATTCCGAGATCAAGAATACTTTTTTTTCGTTAGCTAAGGGCAAAGCCCCAGGCCCGGATGGGTTTACAGCTGAGTTTTTTAAGAACAATTGGGATATAGTTGGCTCTTTAGTCCTAGAGGCTGTCAATGATTTTTTCTCTTTGGGCTGCCTCCTTAAGGAAGTTAATGCTACAATTTTGGCTTTAGTTCCCAAAGTGCCCAATGTTTGTGCAGTGAATGATTTTAGACCTATTGCTTGCTGTAATACAGTTTACAAGATCATCACGAAGATCCTGGCCAACTGCATTGCTCCAGTTTTAAATGATCTAGTAAATCCGTCTCAGAACGCCTTTGTTAAAGGAAGAAGAATCAAAGATAACATCCTGCTTGCCCAGGAGTTGTTTGCTGGGTTTCACCTTGACCCATACCTTCCAAAATGTGCGGTCAAAGTGGATTTTCGCAAGGCTTATGACATGATCAATTGGGATTTTTTGGAACTCACTCTCTTAGCCTTCCGGTACTTGAGTGGATCATCCATCTAATTATGGTATGTGTTTGTACACCAAGGTACTTTATTTCTATCAACATTGAGCTTCACAACTTCTTCCCAGGTGGTAGAGGCCTTCGGCAGGGCGACCCGATGTCACCTTATATGTTTACTCTAGTTATGGAAATATTCTCGGGAATCTTGAACCTTAGGACTTCGGTTAAGGAATTCAAGTATTTTTGGAGGTGTAAAGCGACTAAGCTCTCTCATTTGTTTTTTGCCTATGTTTTCCTATTTTGCCAGGCTGACTGGAATTCTGCTGTGATTCTTAAAAGAAGCTTGGACATTTTCTCCTCTTGGAGTGGATTAATTCCTAATAAGAGTAAGGGTGACATCTTTCTCTCGGGTGGGCTACCTTCTCTTCGAAACAATATCCTGTTGGCATTTGGGTTTCAAGAAGGTAAGCTCCTGGTTCGCTACCTTGGGGTACCTATTATCTCATCAAGGCTGGGGAAGGCCGACCACTTACAATTGATCGACCGCATAACTGCAAGAGTCCAATATTGGACGCATAGATTTATATCATTTGCAAGGAGACTCCAGCTCATCAGGTCAGTGCTTCACTTAGTACAAGCATTCTGGGCAAGTGTTTTCACCTTGTCGTCCTTGGTTATTTTGGGTATCGAACGTATCCTTAGACATTTCTTATGGAAAGGCACTTCCCTTGGTAGGGGGGTGCCAAGGTCTCGTGGGTAGATGTTTGCCTACCTAAGGAGGAAGGTGGTTTGGGTATCCATTGTTTAAAGGATTGTAATAGAGCCTATATCCTCAAATATATCTGGATCATCTTCACAGATAAGGAATCCCTTTGGTGCCGTTGGATTCACTCCAATTTCTTTTAAAAAAACAACTTTTGGGTTTCCTCTCAACCTTCAGTTTGCTCTTGGGCTTGGAAAAAGATCCTCAAGCTTAGAAGTTTCTTTAGACAATCGTTCGGTTGGGAAGTTGGTAACGGCTGTTCTATTTCTGTTTGGTTTGACAACTGGCTTCTATGCGGCCCATTACACTCTAATTCCCACCTCCCTTATGGATGACTATGGCTTCCCCGTTTATGCGGTTGTGTCCGATCTTTTCTCCTATGCTGGTAACTCGATCAACTCTCAGCTGGAAGACTGGGGTCTCTCTTTTTCGTCCTTCCCCCGTGAAGGACCGCTTTTTATGGCGCGGGGAGTCTTCTAGATTGTTCACGGTTGCCTTAGCCTGGAATCTTATCAGAGCAAGAAAAGAACATGTTCCTTGGGCTCCTCTTGTATGGGATGGCACCATTGCTCCTTGGTTCCAATTTCTCTTATGGCTTATTATGAAGAATTAGTTGCCAACACAAATGCTCCTCCTCTCGTATGGTAGGATTGAACATACAATGTGTATTTTTTGTAATGCCCAATCGGACTCTATTGACCATCTCTTCTTCGAGTGTAATACCTCAGCCACACTGGTTTACTTTTGGGCTTTCAAATGTAACCTACCTTGGAGAAACAGCACTTGGGCCGACAACCTTTCCTAGGCAGTGAAGTTCCTTTCTGGTAAGGACTTCTTTCATAGCATTGTTCGTTTCTCTTTTGGAGCATTGTGTTACCTTATCTGGAAGAAAATGAATTGTATGATCTTTCGAGGTGAATCCTTAGCAATTCCAACTCTCAAGTATCACTTGATCAAGGTTGTTAAGGACAAAGCAATCACGTACAAGAACATCCCTACTTCTTCAAGGACCTGTAGACTTCAAAGAGGTTGAGGCTTCAACCCTTCTGTGTTTATCTAACAGCCTTGGGTTGGTGCTTTTCGTTGAGTCGCTCCTTCCTTTGCCTCTTGCCTCATTAGTGGTCTTCTCCTTGGTGTGTGTAGAGATTCGGTTGGACCGCTCCTTGCTGTTCCTTGTGCTTTATTGTTGCGTAGTCTAGCTTTGCTCATTGTATTGCCTTTCGTGGCTTCTCCTCGGCTCCCTTCCACTCTTCTTGTATTTGCAGCTAGGGTGTAAGTTTTTGGCGCCGTTTTGTGTACATTTATCCTAAGCTCAATATAATTTCTTACCTTTACAAAAAAAAAAAAAAACATTTTTAACACCTATTCACCCCCTCTAGGTGTCCTTACTAGCCCTATTAGTATTAAAATAATTAGATGGTTGATATTGTATGAATCCTACTTTTACTTTACCTCTTTTGACCTTACTATTTTCAGAGAATATTTGTCATTCCACAACTTACTACGCTCTGTCAGATTCCAGGGACATTCTTGGCAAACAATATCTCTTCAAAGGTCTCTCAGCTGATCATGCATCCATATAAAATCACCATCAACAATTTTAATTAGCCACAAATCCGTAAGTTCTTCCAATACGATATGTGGGGATAGATTGCAAGCATCCCATAAATAGGTTGCTCATGATTTCCTTTCATTTATGAAGAACCATGCGATGCCGGAAAAATTTTCTTTTTCCATATCTCCTAATGCATCGTAACTTATCTTCAACTTATCCTTGAACTCACTTCAATAGTTTGAGCATTTCTTCCCATATATTTTTTTTTCCCTTTGCGATGAAAAGAGGACCCTATGATTTCAAGAGCCAATGGGAGTCCCCCAGTTGTGAATACAACTTCTCGAGAGCGACTCTGATATGTATTGGGAGGAGAGACATTTTTAAAAGCATGCCAATTGAAAAGCTCTAGCGCTTTATCATGATCCAATTGCTTTAATTCATAAGCTAATTTTCCCTCTTCTTCATCCAAAATTCGCTTATCCCTCGTTATAATGATAATCCTACTCCTAGAGCAAAAAGTGTCGAACCTACCCCCAAGTGTTCTTTATTGTCTAGATCATCTAGAATAACGAGAACTTTCTTAGAAGCAGCTCTCCTTCTTATGCTATCTATCCCTTCATCAGTGTTACTAAAATTTTCTACAAATTGAGAATCCTAGATGTTGGATGCCAATTGTTTCTGCAAATTTAGTAGACCATTTCCTTTTGATGATTCTTGGATGTTTTCAATGAAACTGCATTGGCAGTCAAAGCAAGGACATAATTTATTGAAAAATCTTAGCGATAGTAGTTTTACCAATATCACCCATTCCATGGATTCCAACAAAACACACACTAGTGCTAGAGTCAACATCTAACAACTTCATTGTGGCTTCTACTTGTTCGTCTACCCCAACCAATTTGCTGTCCATAGGTCTTTGTTTTAGTTTCATCTTACGCAGAACTCTTTCACAATGATATCAATGACTTCACCATATATGCCACAAACCAAACACTGTTAGTAAAAGAAAACAAATAACAATATCAATACTACTTCCTAGTAGACGGCATTTGAGTTGGATCACTATTTCAAGTCTCCGGTAAATTCTATAAAGCCACAAGAAATTTGGTGTTATAGACACTACAAGATACGATTGGTGTTATGCCAATAGACTTACAATTCCCCCCTATTTCTAAGAAAGAAGATGTTTCTTTGCAGTCCAAATGACATACATCATTCTAGAATTAGGGCAAATTCACCCTTATTACTATCACTAACCAAAATGGCCCTGCGTATGTGTAGATTTGGTGAATTGTCTTTGATTTTCTTTTCTTTGGGTGAGAAATGAAATTTACCATTCATGTACCGAAAATCAGTTGGTATATGATGCATAAACCAGTATATTTCATATCGAATTTCTTAGCCACTCCAGCTAGTTTTCACTACCATTTATAAAAACCTTAAGAGAATAGCATTTCGATTGACGCTTGAAAAACCTTCTATAAATAAGCATTTACTTATGCTTTCTCTTAGACTTCCCATCCCTTAATCTCAGCCACTGTTCTCAGAGCCGCCTCCCCCCGTTGCCTGCTTTCGCCGTCGTGCCTCCGCTCATGCTTCTCCAAGTCCTCCATGTATAGTTCTGTCTAGAGCTTGATGTCGGAGGCTGTGACGTCAAAGAAGATGGGAAGGATCTCTGGCTTCTTGGTTGACTCGTTGAGCTCCATCACACGAGTAAGCTCTTGGAGGCACCAAGCGTTTGAAGCATAGCCTCTGGAGAGGATCGGTAGGCAGATCTTGGAGTCGCCGACCGCTCTCAAGAGATCATTGATTCGATCACTAGTGTGAAGCTCTTCACCGTCTCTATAGGCGACGATCCCTTGGCCGACCATGGTCTGATAGAGGCAGTTGGTGAAGGTGTTGCGTGTGTCAGGGCCTCTGAAACTCAGGAGCACATCGTATTGGGTCATTGATGTGCCCAAACCACTGGTCGCTTCCATATTTTTTTGGGGTTTTCCCTCACAAAAGGTCTCTCCATCTTGCTTTGGTTCTTGCTTGCTCGGGCTTGGAGTTGTGTCTTTAGTTGTATTAAAAAGTAGGAATCATGTGAATGCATAAACCGATTTCAAGGAATCTGTCAAAGCCTCTTCCTTGAAATGGACCTCGCACCCGCAAGCAAGAATGAACGTTCTTGGATCGGCCACTGAAGCTTAAACTAAAAAAGAAACGACCCTCAAAACGTCCTTGTACAGACAAGACTCAACCCCCTGTAAGCTTGAAAAATATTTGGGAGAATTATCAAAAAAGTCATAAACCTATTGCAATTGTGCCAATTCAGTCATAAACTTTTTTTTTTTGGCCAATTTAGTCTTAAACCTTTTATAATTGTGTCAATTTAGTCCATTTGGCCAAAATTGGCCAGCCAGCGCTGACGTGGACGCCGCGAGGGACAGCCGACCGGAGAATGCTGATGTAGCAATTTTTTAAATATTTTTTTCGAATTCTTTTTTATTTTTTTTCCTCACCTTCTCCTTCCTCTGGCCAGCCGACATCGGCCGCAGGTGAGGGTCGGCAAGATCAACCTTGCTCGCCACTGGTGAGGCTTGCCCCCGCCGGTCAAAGGCCAGGGTCGGTGAGGGCAAGGCCCTGCCAAATCCGATGAGGTTAGCTTCGCCAGCCACTAGTGAGGGCAAGGCCCCACTTGATCCAGCAAGCTTGGCCCTCTCCAGATCCAGTAGGGCCTCGCCCATCCAAGGCGAGGGTTGACCTCGCCAGTGGCCGGCGAGGCTCTTCACTAGAGAAACCCGACATCCCCATCTCCATCTCCATTTCTGCAACTCGAGCTCGATTGCAAGTGGAAAACCCATCTCCAAGCTCTTATCTTTTCGCTCCCAGTTCGTCTCTTTCGCTCTCTGCACTTCTAGGTCTTGATTGCCCATTGCAAAAAGGCAAGAAACAGAGCCCCCCCAATGAAATATCTAGATGCAGGAGCGGAGCCTGTTACCTAGAACCTCATCAAGCTCATAAGCAATGTTTGCTTCTTTGTTTTGAACGCCACCGTCGTCGCTATCACCTGCTAGAGAAACCTGACATCCTCGGCGAGGAGCCTCGTCGGCACTGGCGAGGTCAACCCTCGCCTTGGCTAGGCGAGGCCCTGTCGGATCTGGTGAGGCCTTGCCCTTACCAGTGGCCAGCAAGGGCAAGCCTCGCCAGTGGTTGGTGCCAGCCGGCCGGAGGAGGGAGAAGGTGAGAAAAAAAGAAAAAAAGAAAAAAAGAATTAAAAAATTTTAAACAAAATATTAAAAAATTTTAAAAAATAAAATAAATTAAAAAATTGCCACATCGGCGTTTGCCGGCTGGCCAATTTTGGCTGGATGGACTGAATTGGCACAATTATAAAACGTTTATGACTAAATTGGCCAAAAAAAGTTTAGGATTGAATTGGTACAATTGCAATAGGTTTAGGACTATTTTGGTAATTCTCCCAAAAATACTCCCAAGTAAAATTTTTTTAGGCCTAATTCCATATTAAAGTGCTGACTTCACGTGAAATCAAGCAAACCATTACTAACAGCTGAGAATAATAGATATTCCTTGTAAACTAGTCGAGCAGTAACCAGAACATACATAGTAACTGCCCAAATATCCAAGAGAGTTGCGGAACTTGTTACTATAGACCAAAGCACACCAATTCACGTTCGGCTAAACTGAAGGAATGTTTCTTCATGTGCAATGTTCACATCCAACTTGGAATACACCTTCATGTACGAAAAAATCACTGGTAGCGTATTTTGTGCTCTGAGAATTGATTTTAGACATGATCTGAGGGCTAGCTAAGGACCCAAATCTCAATTACGAGCCATCTTCTCCCCGGATCTCCAGAATCCTGTTAGAGAGCCCCCGCTCCCCTAGAAGTGCGTCTCTTTGGATCCGCGAAGGCAATCGCTCGGATCTTCCCCTAACCCAACCCGGGAACGGACCGGAGGGAACCGCATCATGGGGAATGAGCGCATCCGATTCGAAAGTCCTTTCCTAAACCAGTTCCCGTTCAGTTGCTGAAAGATAGAGATAAGCTTTCATTGAATAAAATTAAGAGTTGATTTCAAACGCTAGGAGAAAAGGGAGCCTCCATAGTCAGAAAATTTTAAGGGGGATTGAAACATAGTAAAACGCCGCTATGGAGCTCTTAATTTTAGAGATGAAACCAGAAAGAGGGGCTGTGATTGATAGATGTGAAAGAGAGAAATTATGGTGACGGCCGAATAATCAGGTGGAGATGGGGATGGCGATGTCAGGGACGTGCTGACGATGGTGTCGATGTGAAGCAGCGGCTACGGCTTTGTGGGGGCGACGTCGAGGCGGTGGCAGGGTGATGATGGGACTGTAATTAGGGTCAGATTAGGAATCAGTTGAGCCTTTTTATTATCTTTATTTTTTTTTGTCGAAAGAAACCTTGATATTATTTAACTCAAGAGTTCTTAAACCAGAGTTCTTTTTCTTCGTATTGGTGTTTGTGACCAGTGGTATCACGAAAACTATTTTCAACGACCGAGGTTTCCAGGCAGCGGGCTTTGGCAAAACCTCTCCTATATGTCGAATTTGCTCTTACATCACCGAACCTGATTGTTGTCAGTACAATATTTTCATCATATGATACAAGCGCTCATCAACATGTCATCAATAAAAACACTTGGATTTACCAGACATGGCCCCGTATCAAACAAACAAAAACGAAGCAAAATGCACATTCCATGGTGAATCTTTGAGTGCATCCAATCTTAATTGATTGCATCCAATCTTAATTGATTGCAAATCGTGTAGAAGTTCTATGCACCTATCTAGACTTCATAAAAGCAGAAAATTGTCATTGGAGATGCCGTGTCATCGTCAACATCTTTGTTTCCTCCCTTTCGTTCGAACAGGAAATATACAACATGACATGATATTTACAATTCCCAGATAAACAAGAAGTGGTTAACGCAAGCAAAATAAAGACGCCATAAAATCAGTTGCAGCCCAAGACCATCCGCGAGGACAGTCAATCTTCTCCAATTTACTAGGTGGCCTTCACTGCCAAAGGCATGCTCATCTGGCAGAAAAAAAGCATCACATCGTAAGCTTGGCGCTGCCATAAGAGTGTTGGCTGGTCATCAATATGCCGCTGATCACTGAGCGGTTCAAAGAGTTGCAGCAGCATTGTGAATGCACTAACAACAATTTAAGTAGAGGAAAACCTATGATAACATCAACACCAGAGAAACCTGAATATTGCTGCATTCTGTTTCTCCTATCTGAATGCCTAGCATAATGATTAAACAGCATGTTGTTTAATTTTCGAGACCATTCGCAAGGACCGTCAATTTTCCTAAGTTCTACTATATGCTAAGGGAAACTGCAATTACGGTTGTTTTCATGGCATGATAATCAATTGCACCTACTTCTTACCTAGGGAAAGACAAATTAAACCATGGCGTACCAATTAACCACTATGGGTAACTCACTCAAAAAGTTTCAAGACGATTAGGTGGAAATATTGAAGCTTTCGGAGAAAACTGTAAAATGTGAAAAGTTTGCAAGTAAATTGGGAAACTGACTATAGACCATATAAACACGTGGACTATCTACTCCAATTTAAAAGTTTAGCAGAGTGTTAAAAGTTATAAATTTAGTGAGTAAACAGTAGAAAGGTGGTAAGTCAATGAAGTTATTTTGCCATTAGCCCAAAAGATGAGTACTCCTACTAGCAATGCAACAGCAAAATAGCATAGTATAAAATTAATTTCAGCAGTGGACCAAAAGGGATGGCCTAGAAAAACCTTATGGCGATATGTTGTCAGAATGGGGCGAGGCAAAACCAGAAGATGTAGGTGGCTTCCTCACAAAGGGATGGTCTAGCAACTGTGCTGCAGAAGGCCGATTATTCGGGTTCACTTCCAAGCATGTGAGGATGAAGTCTTGAGCGTCTGTTGATAAAGAATCAGGAATTGGAGGAAGTTCACCCTTGCCAATTCTGAACAATGCTTGCATCTGCCACAATAAGAAAGAAAATGTAGCAGAGGCTAGTGTTAATCATAAATCCGGGGGGAAATAACATGGGATAGCTGCATTAATCAATAAAGATCTGTAAACAAATCTAAATGTGCTTCAGGCAATCATCTGCCACAGTTATTGCTGAGGTGGGAGACCGTGGATGACATCTAACAGTTCACAGGGATAAAGCAATATATCTACTGCTTTTTGCTCAAAATTTTTAAGTTTCCTAAATTAACAAAAAAGTAAAAAGAAAAGGGCGTTAGTTGCATGTTTTACAATGGCTTTGAGTAGGATGGTATTATTTTTTTTCTCCATTATAATAAATAAATCCAAGATGCGCACAAAAGCAGTGCAACCTTCACAACTCACTCAGAAGATAAGAGCACTCCAAATTTCAGCAGCAGCCATTCTATCAACAAAAGAGCATTTCCACACTGCGATACTTAAAATGGGTCATAAGGTGATTTACTGGCTACAGCCAGCAATTACCATCCCAAATGGAGAACTGACTACTCGTATGGGGAAGTTATCATTAGTATCGAAAGTAAATAAATCTAGGATAGGAGACAACCATTTAGGACAATGATCAATTCAGAGAAGAGTAGCGAAGGGTCAACACTCGAGGGCAGTGAGGGAAACGCCAACGTTGATAATGGCGTGTGACAGATTAAAGGACAACCACACGAGTAGGGGACACACCAGGGAACACGAAGCAATCAATGTCAGTGGTGCTCTCAGGACTGGAGCAGAGATGGCGATGCCAATATTAGAATTTCAATCTCCCTTGGTTGCTCAAGTACCATGAGACAGTGAAGGAGAAGATAGAGAGATTCTTGAAACTGAATGTTAGGGTTATACGAGAACCCCATGGTGAGATACTATATGTCCAATATGTAATTATCTAAACATATGCCACTGTATACTTATACTAGTAATTAAAAGTATTAGACAACAATGGCAAGTTACTGAAATGAGAAAGTCAAGATTTAAATATTCAACTGAGTTTTCGTACCATGTTACATAACCATTCGCTCCAGAATTTCAAGCAAATATTGGCAACGAATACTACTTTTTTGTTTTGATAAATATCATCGAATTCTCTGTCCTCTCTCTTTCCTATGTAGTGCTCCTCATTTTTTTTCCTTTTTTTTTTAAAGAATGCTGGCCTAATTTACTGATCACGACATTTGCTTAATTAGCTAGCTCACCCAAAAAGTAGCAATAACAAAAAAGTTGCGACTAGTTAGTAATTCTGGCAAAACATGGATCTCAAAAGATATAAACCATAAAAAGAAGGTTCTTAATTACGTACTATTTCTAAGGGGTAATATGGATATCGGCCGGTAAACATCTCTAAAACAGTGCACCCTACGCTCCAAATATCAGCTGCCAACCCATAGCCTGTGTTCTTTAGATTAACGACCTGCATTTACGACCAACAAGGATTAAAAAAAGAAAAAAGAAAAAGAAAAGATATGAACCTACTAGAGCTAATGATAGGATGCTAAAAAATTGGCGGCAGAGGGTGCAAACCTCGGGTGCCATCCAAAAAGCAGATCCTTTGCAGGATTTAGCATCGTTCATTTCGATTGCCTGTATGAATAAACACAAAAAGTCGATACATCATTTTGGTAAAGTGAAGGACAATACATCTGTCACTTTGTGCATGTCTATACGTGTGGTTGTTGTGCGCTCATCCTATTGTATGTGTGCCGCACAACTTCAATGCCTGTTTATATTCCTGCACGCGTATGCAGTTGTACATGCATCTTTGTTGATCACACGCGCACGTCTGAGAGAGAGAGAGAGAGAGAGAGTTCACTTTTGCTGATGAGACATACCTTTGCCAATCCAAAGTCCGCAAGTTTCACAGATCCACTCGCATCAACCAGTACATTAGCACATTTAATATCCCTACAGGAACTGGAAGCATGAGAAACCAGTATAGATGTGCGTAGAATATATAAAAGGTCATAATCACTCTCACAGTTACCTATATTGCAAATTTACATTCCACCTTCAAGCATTCACTTACTAAAAGAAAAAAAAAAAATATTGCCGTACGAGCTCATATTGTTACTTTGTTTTTTGCTGATTATCACAAGAAATCTACTTATCATAACACTACATTTCGGTCCAAAGAAGCATCATCAAAAGGCACCAAGGTGGTGTGCCATGAAACAACATACACAGTTTCACTGTGCTCTTTGTTTTGTTAAGATCTCTTTCCTCAACAAAATCAACTTTCCATCAGAAATGCGAAGTGTCAAGCACCATTTCAATTAGTAAAAACCACTAATGCAAAGTCAAGCATCTTTCTTATACCTGTGTATCACATTCTGGTCATGAAGATACTGTAAACCATTTAGCATTTGCCTAGTGTATGCAGAGACTTGGGAATCACTCAAGTGATATCTGCCATAAAGCATCGCAAGTGAACCTTTGGTCATGAGCTCAAGGAATAGGTAAATCTTCTCATCGTCCTGGAAGAGGGTAAAGAAAATTACATTTAACATATAACCAACCCAAAATCTAAGTTATTAAGTGGTGGATGATGAAATGTATATAAGGCACATTGAAAACACATAAATTAGCACAGTTGAATATTTTAAGACCTCCTCTCAAGTGAAAACTGGTCTGAGAAGTGCACACGGACTTGATGAAAAAGAGCCATGCATGGAAATAAATTAATGCAGAACATAGCTTGGAAACCATGCCTGAACGCAAAGGTTAAGCTGTTAGGTGGAAGGAATCTACATAAATATAAGACCAATCAAAACCCCATAAGTTAACAATACAGGGTATTTTAACAAGATTCATTAGAGGCAGCGATACCAAAAAGCAAATAAAATGAAACAAACTACATCGGTGATGTTAACGTTTTATTCATCCTAATGAAGCTGGATGTCTAGGCCTTTTATAACATCACACTAATCATTGGATCATGACAACACCCTTCCCATAACGTACCAAGGGAAGAATCCCCTAGACAAGGCCCTGAGGTTAGTTATGCTTCCTGAAGGTATTAAGTACCTTTTCAATAATCCATCAGTGCTTCGTAAAAATCTGTTTGATTGGTGTTAATTTAGTAAATGTTTACGTCAGATCATAAATGAAAAGCAATTCTGTGAACTTAAAAGGAAAAATAAGGCAAGAACGCATGGTACCGAGCTCTTCTTTTTGTTGGTTTCCGCATACAACACAAATATCCAAGTTATGAGTGTTCACTACGATTTTAAATTGCAGCAGTGCCAACAAAGACAGTTGCATACTGCACCTGGCGGAAGAAGTCGTATTGCATTAATCCCTCTTTCCCACAAAACAATGTGGTGGATTGTAGGTGTAGCAAACCAAATTTTGTTTGCCAGCAACAATCTTTTGCATGTTTCATCTCCAGCAAGAAGTTAAGTCATGGCACATTCTTAGAATTTGATGATTCTTGTGAAACTATGTTTAGAAAAAAAAATAACCAGAAGGTACTTGAACATTAAAGCCACTAAGATAAGATATACTTCCCTTACTTAAACAATGATCGTTTCCATTTTCAGTTTTCTCTAATTGTAGAGGTTAAGAACTATATGATGTTGCATAAAAAGGAGTGTAACTAAATGACGCTGGACTAGAATCATGGAAAATTTGAGCTTTGCAGCTCCATTATTATTGCTACAGCCACGACCAGTTATAGAAGAGGGGGGAAAGGTAGGTGACTAATGGTCAATTAAAGGATATCTATTGAACTAAATGACTTCACTTGCTTATCATTTTCCCCCTTTATGTTTTATTAGTCGGGGCTGCCGTTTCTCAAAGCCTCAGATTCCTGTTTATTAGTCCTGAGAGTTTGACCTGAATCTTCAGTTTGCAAGAAGAATAATTCGTAAAACATCTACCCCTAGAAATCAAAGAGTTGATTACATGACAGTCTCACTTTAAATGGGAAATTTTTTTTTGCTTATATATATATATAGAGAGAGAGAGGAGAGAGAGAGAGCACAAAAACTGACGTCTACTCTGCATATATTCTTTACTCATATAATTACTACCTCAGGTAACAGTCAATTCTTCACGAACTTTTCTTGTGGTTGGAGAGGGAACTAAAATGTCTTCGTCTATCATGAAAGGCTGTTACTCCTTAAAAGCCACAAATGCAGTGATCTTAAACATGCAGTGATGATGACGCTACAACTATCTTGTGGCTGCAATCACAGCCATGTTCACCTAAACATTTTGCTCAGTTCCGGTCATATCATAATTGATGCCAAAGTGAAAGATGCTGCGGAAAGAAACTTAGAAAGAAGGAACACACCTTCTCAGTGCCGTAATATCGAACTATGTTGTCATGTCGAAGCTGACTTAAAAGAGAAATTTCCTGAAAAGAAAGCAGAGCATCAACTAAAAAAAAAAGGAGTCAAAATAAAATCTATGAACTCACACCAGATTTATGGTTGTATATAACGGCAGTCTTTTTGCTATATACAACGGCTTGGCAGTTAGAAGAAAGAGATTAATCAAGTAGTCATGCCTAAGGGCCAGTTGACAAGATACAGAAAGACAAGCTATTACCTGCTCAAGATACAATAGGCTCTGGCTTCCTTCATGTAACAAAGAAACCTCCTTTACAGCGAAAAAGGATCCATCACTGTCGAAACAGAAAAGCATGAGAGAGAATATAAATGCCAATTCTTTCGTAAATGATGCCTTGACAAGACATGGTTAAAATAATTTTGCACTCCAGATGATATAAAGATGAAAAATAGTTGCTCTCATCAATATAAGTAAAATAGTTCCCTAGCTTTCAGCATTTGAATTTACAATCAAATAATGGTTTCTAAAGCATGTTTTCCGTAGGCGCTGATTTATCACGCTATCCATTCTTCAAAAAAAGAAATATAAAATTACTCACTATTCAAGCTAGTAATGTTACAGAAAAACAATGAACAACTAAATTTATATGATTTTTGATAATATCGGATCTGTACTTCATCAATCTGATCGGTGATCAAGAATGGTCTTCAATAAGTACAATGCCAATCATGTTAGAACTCGAATTCCAAATATGAAGATCAAGCACTTACTCAGAAGTGCAATGAAATTTCAAGCAAACATCATAATGGGAGAACGCCGATTATACTTCGCCCCAGAAAATGCTTATGGCAAAAATAACTTACTGATTATCAGAGAGAAAAGCTAAGGAATCTTACTCAGTTAAGACTTCATAGACACGTCCATATGACCCATTTCCCAACAGCTTACCCTTTTTCCATGAGGTGATCCTTCTTTCGACACTCCCATTGTCTTCCCCAGAGGTCTGACCCTCTTCCCAACTTACCAATTTGCTGTCCAGAGGTCTTTCGTCCCCTCCCGGCTTATGCTGAACCACTTCCCAAGTGAGCTCAGTGGTTTCGGTGTTTCTGCCACAGACCAAACACTTTTAGTGAAAGAAAACAAATTATAATCTCACTACTACTTCCTAGCAGTTAGCATTCGACCTGGATCACTATTTCAAGTCCCAGGTAAATTCTATAAAGCCAAAAGGATTTTAGTTTAATAAACTCCACAGAATATGATTGGCGTTTTACAGATAAACCTACAATTTACCCCTATTTCTGAGAAAAAATATGTTTCTTTGCCGTCCAAATTACAGGCATCATTCTAGAATAAGATCAAATTCACTCATATAACTATCACTAGCCAAAATGGCCCTGCTTATGTATGAGAATTGGTGAATTGTCTTTGTTTTATTTTTGTTATATTATTATTATTATTTTTTTTGGTGAGAAATGAAATTTACTGCTTAGATATCGAAAACCGGTTTGCATATGACACATCGACCAATATATTTCCTGTCGAATTTTTTGAACCACTCCAGCAAGTTTTCGTAGCCATTTACAAGAATTTTAAGAGAATAGCATTTCGATTGACGCTTGAGAAAAGGTCCATTAATAAGCATTTACTTACAGTTGGATATTCAATTCCTTGATCTCAGCCACTTCGCTTAGACGATCCATCCAACTTTCGATATCGGCATCGAGCCTCTGCTTGCATTCCAAGATGGTCTCCTTGAGCAGTCCCAACCCGTGCTCAAAGTCAAAGCTGATGGGTGGCATCACTTGAGCGAGCTGGGAGGCACCAAGCGCTCGACACGTAGCCTATGGAGAGGACCGGTATGCAGATCTTGAATTTGCTGACCGCTCTCAAGAGATCGCTGATCTGATCACTAGCGTGAAAGTCTTCGCTGTCTCTATATGCGAAAATCCCGTGGCCGACCAGGGTCCGGAAGAGGCAGTTTGTGAAGGTGTAGTAAGTGCCAGGCCTCTTAAGCTTAGGAACACATCCTCAATGTTGTTATCTTAGAGCATAAGAATAAGAAAAAGAAAAAGAAAAAGTTCCTTGGAGGAGTACAGGCATCCTGTGGTAAAAAAGAAATGGTTATTACCTTGAAAAATCCCAAATTAGTACACATATGCCAAATTTACCCAAAACTATATTTTTTAACCACGAAAAACTGTAAATTGGTACATCTGTGACAAATCTACCCTAAATGACCACAAAAAATCCTAGATTGATATACTTATGATAAATTTATCATAAACTAATTTATTCGACAACTAGAAACTCCAATCTAATACATTTATGATAAATATACTCTCAGTTAAATTGAATTAATACTACAAAAAATCACAAAAATGGTATAACTGTGACAAACGAAGTAAAATCCCAAACTGGTGTATCAATCAACTATCATGTATAATTCAATTTAGCAATTTGACAGTAAAATTGAATAGAAATTAACAGAGGGTAAATTTGTCACAAGTAATTTAGTTAGGTATAAATTTGTCAAAGGTGTTTTAGTTGGGCATATTTGGTGGCCAAAAAATTAATTTGGAGTAAATTTGTCACATGTGCACCAGTTTTGAATTTTTCAGGATATTAACCCATAGCAAAAAAATAAAAGCATGTGTCAGACAAAAGAAAACAAAGGGTAGAGTCAATATTTGTTCAGTTACAAATCGGGAATTCTGGTTGGAACATGGAGATATGGTTATATATAGATGTGTGCAAAAGAACTGGGAACTTCCCGGATTGCCCGAAATCGGTGTTTCCCAAGGAGCTAGTCCAGTTTTCGGTTCCAATTTATTGGAAACAATGGGTACCGATCTGGTTTTCGATTCTAGGTGTGGAACCACCCCCCCAGCCATTTGGATCAGACTGGTGATATATATATATAATTTTAAAGAAAAGTGTCAGACCAAAAAATAATTTAAGAAAAATGAAAACACTAAAACCCTTAATTTGGAGCACAATGTTAACACCTAAATTTTAGTTAACGCGTCATCAAAAGGTAAAAAATCAAGATATGGGTTTCTGATAACGACGGGGCCCCATTTCTCGGCCAAAAAAGTGTCGTTTTTAATTTCTTTCCTTTACATTGTTATTTTGAAGTAATTTCTAGTTCATTTTCAAGAAAAACTCGAAAAGTCAAACAGTTGATTTTCGGGTTGACTTTTTGGTCAACCCCAGGTCAAAATTTCGCTTTTTACCCAAAAAGATGCCATTCAGCCTTAATTTTACTTTTATCAAATTAATTTCTTAAAAATTCAAAAAAGTGACAAAAAAATCAATATTTTAGGAAAAGTCAACTAAATTGTTGACTTTTAGTCAATTTTTTTACCAAAAAATTCGAAAAAAAAAGGGGTACAAATACATTTCCTTTAATGTCAATTTGACTTGTGTGTATGAAATTTCACAAAATCCAATTAAGAACTTTGATTTTTGAATTTTTCAGTTTTAGGTTCTAAACCAACCAAAAATAAAATTACTTTTATTTTAGTCATAATTAGGTGTAATTTCTTCTTTGAAATTTGGTTTAGGGACTATTTAAAATCTGCTTGTGCATTCAATTTCGTGTTTTACTGAGTCAAAATACGAATTGTCGTTTTGAGCCATAATTAGGGGACCAAAATCAATGATTCATAATTTATGAACGGACAATAATTTTTTACTCATTTTCTAAAGATAAGTCCAAATCCAAAATCGATTTTAGAAAATTCATATAAAAACTCATCAGTTTGAAGAATTTTATCCTCCTAAGCATAAAAAATTTAAGCAATTAAGCTTTAATTGTCAAAATTCGAGTTGACCCATTCATGGTTATGGTTTAATTTCATAAATATATGTCTAATTTTAATAGTAGGCCTAGATTCATTTTTGATATAAGCTCGAGCACTTCAATTCAAGGTCAATCTGAATGAAATAAGTGATCTTACACACGGGTAGTTCATTAGTTAGAACAATCGCGACATTAATTGAGTTCAATTTTAGTTAATTTGCAATTTTGCTCATTGAATTTCAAATTTGACCATTTTAGCCTTTTAGGCCCAATGCAAAGCACTCATGATTTTGACCCATTTCCTTTCATGTTAAACATTCAATTAGGTCTATAAAAGACCTCTAGATCATGTTCATAAGATTTGATTAGCTTAATTGCATCTCAATTGGCCAATTTCTTCTTAAATAAGGTAAAATTCCTATTCAATTTGGTCATTTATGGACCAAATTGCATAAATTGAGGACCCACGGGGGTCCCAAGTAGGCTAAACAACTAGAATTGGATCATATCGATCAAGAACCGATCAAAACCCAACCAAACTAGACCGAATCGGTCTGACCAACCGCCGGTGGGGATGGCCTGTTAAGCCCCTTGCTGGCCGGTTCATGACCTTCGGCGACTAGTTCTGAAATCCTCTCAATGTCAATTTCACTTCCGCACCTTCGATTTCTTGAAATTTTATAGATTGATCCTCGAATTTCGTCAAATTACAAATTAATCAATAATTGGACATTTCGATGTGATTCTTGATTTTGGCTAGGGTTTTTTGCAAATCAAACCCACTAGATAGATTACTCGACACCTCGAGATCATGATAGAGCCTTCGAAATTAATTTTTGACCATTGGATCGAAATTTCAACCCTCAGATTGAACTGATAATCGAAATCGCTTAACTTGGGATAGTATATAAGTCCAATTTTCCCTCCATTTTGAGGAGAGTTCATTATGCACGAAATATATATCTCTCTCTCTCTCTCTCTCTCTCTCTCCTATCTGGTTTTTGCAGCTAATTGACTCTCTCTCTTCCCCCCTTCAAACGGCCTCAAGCTGACTCCTTTGGCTGCTGCTCGCCGACCTTGAATTGGAAGCTTATTGGCTATCACCAGCCGCCGCAATGGTTTTCACCCTCTTTCCATCTCAACCGAAGCATTAGTAGGGGTAGACGGTGGCTAATTCTTCCCGTCTGACATCTCTCCTCAGCCGAACTAAAGATTGGCAATCATGCCGGTCTTGTCTTCGATTGGTTCAATAGGCCGGATCAGCCATTGTCCGGTGGTTTTCGGCATCCCAATTGGTGCATATTTGTCCACAGGAGAAACCCCGACCCTCTAGTGGTTGGGACCTTGAAGATCGGTGGCCGGACTGCTCTCGGCGGCTTGATCTTTTTTAGAGGCTTCAAAATTGGTCTAGGCGGGATTGGTTCTGTTCCAACTTGAACCGGTGATCATTTGTCGGCGATTGGTTGTTCCAAAAGTCCTTGACCTCGCTGTGGGCAAGGATCAACTGATCAACCACCGGCGATCTCTAATTAGCCTGATCTTCCTTCGCTGGCACATGAAGGTAGGTCAGATTGGACCGGTTCTAGTTTCTATTTTTGTAAGCGGTCTGATCGGCTTTGTGGTGGTTCGCGGTGATCTGATCCACATCCTCGAAGTTTTGATCGTGATCTGAAGGCTTGCATCTTGTCCGACCGTGATTAAAATTGACAAAAATCGATAAAAAGTAATTTCTCAGTCTCGAATCTTGTGAAGCAAGACCGGATTAACCGGTCAGGGTTAGGGTTCAATTTTAAGTAAATATATGATGATTAGATGTTAGATGATGGATTTGGATAATGATTTGCTGCAATTGATCGTTCTTGAATGATGAACTTGAATGCTTGTTGTTAATTTAGTTTGAATCTGCAATTTTGTAGCTACAAAACTGATCTAACGATTAGGCCAAAATGAGGTCTGAAACGACCTCATTTTAACTCGAGTCATCTTAGATTTAGATAATACACATTATAAGCTTTAAATGATAGGTTGCACAGTCTAATCAAGCATCGTTTGACCCTTGAAAAACACCTCCAAAGATGAGCAATTCGGCAGTAGTTCATGTGGATTTTCAGTTCTGTTCTTGTTCCAAAATGAGATTTTACTATGTTCGTGTAGCCTTCTGTGATGATTTCTGGATAATCTTGCCTTCACGAGTTTTGTTCTAAATCATCTTGTCCATGTGCTGTAATTTTTTTCGAGATTTTTGGACGTGTTTAACTAGGTTAAATTCACTCAGATCTGAGCCTAGGACAGTCTGTTCTGTGTTGATCTCTAATTTTGTCATTTTTATACTAATCTCAATATTTATTTATGGAAGAACCTTCCTTCATGAAAGTTGTTGTAATAGTGTTGTGCATGTCATGTATTTTATTTTATTTTTGAAATTTTTAGACATGATTAACTAGGTTAAAATCGCTTAGATCTGAACATAAGACGATCTGCCCTACATTGATCCAAATTCTGTTTTAGTATAATTAAGTCCACAAATGAGCTTGTTTTGTCTCAAGTCCTTCATGAAAGTTAAAATACATGTTGTATATGTTCAATTGATGTATGCTGAACAAAGTCTTGATGTTAGCAAAATGAGTCAATTGCATGAATTAAGGTGAAAATGTACTGTAGCAATACATAGCTTAGATCTGCATCTCTATTTTGCTGATTTTGCTATGGTTGATGTGATCACATTTGGATTTCAAACTCTAACGAGAAATGTTTATCATTGCATGCTCTATATGTAGGATTTTTTTGTAGAATTTTTGTATATCTTAAAAATGGGTGAACTCATGCTCATTTTCTGAAGTTAATATTGAAACAAAATCTTGTTGTATATGCATTCGCCATGCTTGTTCTAGTTATTTTGAGACCAAATTTTGCGCGCATGCCTTCTTGATAATTAAACCGAATGTTATAAGGTTCGTGTATATATATATTTAGGTCATATCTCTTAAATGCCATCTTGCTCGTTAAATTTGTGCCACAAAAGTGTTCATCACACTTAGAATTCCCAAGCATACCATTAAGAATCTTGAATCATTTTATTATGTCATTTAAATTGTATAATATTTTACATGGCCGACTTAGGATTAGATGATTATCTAAAATCTCCATCGCATCCATTCCTAAGTCTCATGTGATTTCTTCATCCTATTTGTGCATTATTTGAATAACTTTGAGGTTTTCTAATGCATGCTCGTGTTCTATTTTTCTTAGTTAGTAATATGCGCACTCTTAGAGATCTCGATATTAGAGCACCTAATTGACCTTGTTTGGATTCGAGTCATTCTAGAAAGTTGTAAGGCACATTTAGAGGTTTCTAACACCATTAATTTCATGCATATTGCTCATCGTTTGGACCACTTTCCATTTTTTTTTAATACTAGATCAGAATTTGGACATGGGATTAAATTCGGACTCCTATTCTAACCCCTGTTTGGATAGAGTTTTGACAATTATGTTTTATTTTTTCTATAAGGATTATGCACTTGAGCTCTTAAAAAAACTTGCTTGCCAACATGTTGGCCATGTTCTAGGTTTAGTTTAGGATCCTGAAGATGGATCAGACATAAAGACGGTGGAGGTCGATATTTATTTCGATGATAATCATGTACTATTGTTTTCCCGACATATGTCTTGGGTTTCTTTTGTTGTATAAAGCCCGAGGAGTTGTGTGTTCTTTCTTCCTCTTATCATTTTCAATTGTGTTTCTTTTTTATATTTTCTAAAATTGTATGATAAATTTACTGTTTCCTTTAGTGTTACTTTATGTCTCGCAATTTTCAATTCAATTGGGTGTTTCCTTTTCATTTTCTTCAGAAATAGAATAGCATGAAAATGACCAACCACGCATGATCGCTTAGTTTAGGACTAAACGATCCTAAAAATGGAAAAAGAAATTCATGGACACGTTAGGTAGATACAACATACTGTTTAGGTACCAAAAGGGTGCTAATAAAAATATTGGCATAACCCAAGTCTCCGGACCTAGATATCTAGTCGCATAGAAATTAAGGGAACACTTCCGACCCTCAATTAGGTTTCTAGCCAATCACTAAAAACAAGGCTAGTGGCAACTCCCGTATTATTTGTCGGTTGTCCTAAAACAACTAGACTGTATAAATGAACTCATCATGCAGGGTATGGGTCCCGATAGGACTCGTCATGATTTAGCATACCCGCATGTGGAAAATTCCTAATGGATGAAGTGATGTTATCCTTAGGAAGGAGTACCAAAGGGAAGACTATCGTGGTAAAAGTATCATTAAATCCAATATTCACGCTCGACCTCCTCTCTCGAGATGTGTCGGCTGTGTAGGTACGGGTCACGATACTCCGTTGTCACGTGGGGTACGAATTTGGGATAACTTGTGACCTTGTAAAGGGAACTTTCGACAAGTTTATCCAGGGATGAGGTGATGACATCCTTGTGGTTGAGAACCGTGAGGGAACTTTCATGGTTAAATATCCCTAAATCCAACTTTTCCCCTTTCCTTTTTTCACGAGAAGGATTAAGGGCTGCGAAATGGGATCGCAACACACAACACCCATTAATTGAGTGCCTATCTTGTCTCACTATTACCTTATTTGAGTTATCTTATTATCTCTCATTCACGATCACGACTCTCAATCTCAACACCCATCGACTCTCGACCTCAATTCTCAACTTTTAATATGAGTTCAATTTTTTTATTGATATTGCAACTAAGAATATGGAATTTTTTTGTATTTATCTTTACTCTAACTTACTGGAAAATGTCGCACTAAGTGCATGACGTTTGGTGGGAACGGTTACATGGACCCATATAGGAATCGGACCGGACCGGCAGTTCAGTTATTGAGTAAACCCATGGAACCAACATATGGTTCCCAATTTCACTTTTTTAGAACCGGTTGGCAGTTCCCAATTCTAGGATGGGAACCGCTAGGATTGATCGATTTCTGGTCCGATTCGATTTTGAGGTGAAATCGAAAACTGGACCGGGACGACCAGTTCCTAGATTCTGGGATCAAGAACTAGACCAACCGGTCTTGGAACCAGGAACTGGACCAACCAACCAGTCTAGTTCAATGGAATTGATAAGTTTGCCATTTCAGGGCAAAAATAAATTGAAAAATTTTGCAACCAGTTCGAGTTTGAGACGATGAGGACCGACTCCCCAGTTAAGCTTCAGAATGGATCAGTCAGATTTGCCGTCCCACTGCACCGCACCTCCCATGGGCCCCCCACTAATATTTCGAGGACTCTCGCCAGCAAAAAGAAATTAGTTTTATTTTTTTATGGTTGGAAGTTAGGGGGGAATCCTCGTTGATGAATTAAAACTCATTCACAGAATTTACTTAACACTTGAGGAATATCCATTCTTTCGCCCCCCTAATTCCACACTCATAATTTCATAGCGTCTTCATTATCGTTAAGGTGAGAGGTCTTGTCAAGCGAGAGAGGTGAGTGAGAGTGAGTAGAGATTCAACTGGAAATGGGGGAAATTGGGAGGAATTGAGATTTGTTTCTTAAGAAATTTAAAAATATTATATATATAATCAATCAATTCGGCTTGGTCGGTTCGATTCCAACCTTACCGGTTCCAAGAATGAGAATCGAGAATCGGACCTCCCTCTCTAGGAATCGCCCAGAACCGACCAATCTAGTCCGGGTGTTTCCGGGTTTGGGTGGTTCCCATTACATACCGCTAAAAACTGCCCACTCGAGCCATGCTCACTTCTAATTCTATATTGTCAATTATTGCAGCTGAAAAGAAGGCTTTGACATCACTTGCACATGAATAATAAAGGACTATATGTCCCTCCCACACTCTCTCTCCTGGTCTTCACTCTCTCAATCAAAAATGACTCGCTCCAGCACGTCAGTTTTGCCGACCGACTCTTAGTTGATTTCTAGCCATTCGCCAGTCTCCTCTCACCTGACCATCCATGTAAACTGGGCCCCCTTCTCCATCTCCAACGTCACACCAGTGGTGGCTCGCTAAACCAACCACCAGAGCACCACGTGCTGGCCTATTTCCATTTAACGCTCAAAATCAGGGTTGAGTTGGTTGCTGTATAGATATTGTTCATTTGGGTTGATGCTTAGGTATTAGAAGTGTAAAATATGAACTTTGAAAACTAAAAAGGACAAAAAAAGGGGGTTTGAAAAGTCAATAAAAGAAGCAAAGGGAGCGGTGGAACCTTTGGCTCTTTTAAGAAAAGAGAGAAGGAGGACTAAAAGCTCACTTAGGGGAAAAAGAAAGAAAAAAAGAGGAGAAAAAAAGGGAAAAAGAAAAAGAAAGGGGAAAAGAGGAGAGGGTCTCTCACGTTCTTCCCACGGACGTCTTGCTAAGTCGACTCAACTCCGTTTTGAAATGTTGATGAGTGTTTGCACCCTTCTGTGATGCCTCCAGCACGTCGCGGCTAATGTAGAACTACTAGCACAGTTATCTTTTGTTTCGTTTTTTCTTAAACGTAAGGGTCTAAAGCAATCTCCAAGTACACGTGAACTTTTATAAATGAGGCAACTTCATTTCCTATTTATTTATGTATATGTTAGACAATGAGTTTGATACACTGGGAAATTCAAAAGGATTAGTACTACTGATTACACCGGCTATCAGTTAGTTATCTTGTCCCAACCTAACTGTACATGTGGCTATCTAACCCTGCCCCGGCTTTGTAAAAAATCTTCCAAGCTCCAAAAATCCAGTTGCCTTCCTCCCTCCCTTCTATGTGGCGAGGTTACCTCCGTCTCTTGGCCCATTGGTGAATAGTGAGAGGGGACCCACCATGTGCCCATTAATGTTGGCATACATCCCGATGAACCCAAAAGTGACATGCCTCATTGGAGGCCCTATATCAACAATCATACGAAACTTGATCTGAATAAAAATTGTATCTGAGAAATCAGGGTCTGTGAACTCGTCTTCTTGCCATGTGAAGTCAACTGGGGCCTAAACCCAGCAAGCAAAAGATCCACTGGTCTATACTATAGAAATCGATCACCGTTTTGATAAGAAAAGCCTCAATATGAGTTTTAGTAAGTCACTTTCACGTCAACTTACCTGAGGACATTTTCAAAATACATGACAAATCAATAAAGGTAACAACTTTTCCCAACCAATAACCACTAGCTCAATTTAGAAGTAAATCATGCTACCATCATCATCCAAGGAACCATGTTACCCTCAAGCATCTTGCACCCATCCGGCATCGCAAGGATATATGAGGAACCTGCGTTACACCCCTCAGGCATTTAGAGGAACCCAATTACCACTTCAGGCATCCCTACCACAATCCGAGGTGTTGTCGTCCCAAGGACTGATGGCATTCTTAGTCATACATCCGCATCATGGTGCGGCAATTCCATAATTCAATTTAAAAACACGCTAACGTTACTACTATCCAGAGACTCAAGCGTGAATTTAATGAATCCTCGGTCATTTTTATCCCTTAGACGAATATGAACTCACCCATGCTGATATTAGGTGAATTGTAGGAAGAATCCCATATCTTAGGCTCTAAACAAGCCTTATAAGGCGTTTTGCATGCCTTTAGAAACAATAGCTATTGTCCAGGTAAACGGGTTTAAACAATTATAAAAATTCAATATGACATAGTTAGGGAAAGATTCAAAGTCTGATTCAATTCATACAGTTCTAAATAACTTTTATAAATCGGGCCCAAAACAGTCAAATTTTCCAGAACATAATAGAGCAGAAAAATACAAATTTTGCAGGCTAAATGAGACCAAAAAATCATAGAAATTTAATATGTGGTAGCATAGAATGTACTCTCCAAATTTTATGAAGGACACATGATAGAATTTTTTATCGAAAAATTTGTGGAAAATGGAAAGTAGGATGTAATCGGTTCAGCTACCTCGAAGATAGATTTCGAATCCTGTAGTTCTTCAATATATCTTTGTTGTATGAAGTTAATTCTAAAATTAAAGTATTTCATAAAGCAGCCACTAAGGGATGACTTTCATGAAGAATGCCACATGAAATTGACATCATAAAAGTTGGTAAAAATTAGCAAAACTCGAGGTCGGGCTAAAACTGAACCTACCTTGACAAATTATTTTCCATTTGGGCTCAACCCTCAACAATTTCAGCCTAGTGGTGTACGCAGATTGAATATATAACTCTCTTAAAAGGATATGCTAACTCAACGACTAACATTCCAAGCTTTCAAACTATATAACCTTGTCCGTAAACCTATTGACTAAAGGCTAGCGTTTCCAAAACAACTAGATTCAACAGATTTTTGAGGAAACTCTCCTTGTCACACAACAAATGATCAATATAGGTTGGAAGGAAGGATATCTACTTGTTTTGGATACTCATGGACGACGGCTGTGACTCGATAGGACGAAGGCGAGGTTGACAACGGCAACGGTTGGGCTGAGGTGCGCCTGAGGGCGGACTTAGGCAACTGAGTCCTTCTATCTTTTACGGTTGAGGGTTGTGAGTAGAAGGCTTGCACTTAATAGTAAGCTTGAGGAAGGGTGTGACAATGAGCTAAGGGGACGTCGGACGATGGGTGAACTTGAGAGAGATGTGGACTAAAATGGCAAAAAGTGAGGTGTAGTGGTAAAGATGCTTGTTCTACATACATCAGGGGAATAAAAAGGAGAAAAGAATTGGGGGCATTGGAAGACTGGCGGTGGAGATAAGAGGACAAGCGGCTTCCTCTCTCTCTCTCTTTCTCTCTCATTCCCTCCTCGCATTCGGTCTTCACCAGTCCATTGCAACAACTGAGGTGTCATCTATCGCTGTTTTGCTTAGGAAGGCTTCACACGCAGTTGGTCAACCTGCCGACCCTATATAGTGGACGTGGTAGTAGACTGAGGGGGAGGGGATGAGCAGATGGTGAAGCTGGGAAAAAGAATGTTAGGAATGGCCGTTATGCTTTTATCTTCTGCGTTTCTTCTTCACTCACAGCTCGCTGCCGATGATTCATCACAATTTGGGAAATGGTGGGGGATTAAGTGACATGTTGGTTGTCCTGGTTAGTGCACTCCACACTAGCTAGGGTAAGTGCAATTTGTTGTTGGCTAACTATGAGTGCGACAAGGTGAAGGGAATGACTGCTTGAGTTGGTCCTCGTGCAGTGGGAATAGGTGTTGGAGTTGTTAGCGACGAGGTAGCAGCGATGACTCGGTGATGTAGATGCATCCTCGAATGAGGTGGAAATGGTGTCGCTCAGTGATGACACGGTGAGGATGCGAACAACGTAGTCTGACAACAGATTCAATGATGTGGTGTGGGCTGTTATATATTTTGAGGCTTGCTATTTTGTCAAGCTAAAAATCGAGATGTCACACCTTTGTTTGTTCAATCGAAGTAGAGTTGAATTTAGGGCTTGAAATTCGGAAATATTGGAAATTCATGGGATTAAATCCAATTTTTTAGTTGTTGAGCTACATATTTTTATAGAAATAATATTTTAGGATGTTGTGAAGTTGTAGCATTTTGCGAATCTTAATTTGAGCTTACGGTTTGCCCGGAACGGAATTTTCAAGTTCGATGTGCCTTCTGGACAGAGTTTCGAATAGTAACTTTGAGCAGAATTTTAGTAATTTCTGATGAGGTCTTGGGGCAGTTGAGTTGGAGTTCTTATAATATATCAAAATGGCTTTCTAAGGATTATAAGTTGGCTTGAAATGGAATTTTGTGGAGGAAGTTGGGGCATGATGAAGTTTAACATGCAAGCTGTGCCTATCGAACAACATTAGATTTGTGCTAGAGGTGAGCACTTCATTAGTGCATAGATGTCTTTTTATCCACAAATAGGCATCGTTCATTAGAATATCATTTCAGTTGATCTTTTGATATTGTTTTTCAGTTATTTGTTAAGAATTCAAGTGCTTTTCGACTCGAGTAATCGCCGTAGTTGATTTTTGATTTTTCCCAGGTGAGTGATATTTTTTCTTCTTTGTGTTTTAAACTCATATTTTGAAAAACATTATGGATTAAGCACTCTATGAATTAAAAATAGCATCTTTTGTTGCATAAAATAGGATCAAGCCTTTACTGCTATTTTGTTGTTTAATAGGGAATATCATCATTTGACTTCAACTTGAATGATTGCTTATAAATGGTTTGTGAAACCTTCTATGAAAGAACCTTGAAAAGTTCATGATTTGTTAAAGTGGTTGTGAAAAGTGCTTTGATATTTAAATATTGATTGCTATGGTTATGAGATAATTCTGATTCTGGTTATGGAGTACTGAAGATTTGTGATCGATGGTTAATGCTCAGTGTCTCTGTGAACCCTAAGGGGTTTATGGGCATGCACATACTAGTCTAAGATATCCTTGTGGGCCAAGCCACCAGCTAATAATAGATGGAGACCTAACCAATGAGGGAATCTTGGTCGCTTAATCATGAGTGTGATGCGTGAATATGGTTAGATGCTTGTGGACCATTGATGTGTGTTTTTATGAGATTGGCCAATGGACTGGACTACTAGGGTTTGCTTTGTTATTTATCTTGGGTATTTCTGCTATGAACATATTATGTTAAAGTAAGAGATATCACACTTTGGTCTTGAAGGTTTGTTAAATTCTGGATTTTAGTGAAAGTGAATTATATTTGTATTTTAGATGTGCATAATAATTGTTTGATTCGCTTAGAAAAAAATGTATTACTCAGTAAGTTGCGGTAGTTCATTACTTTCATCTACTTGCTTTTATAGAGTCTTTAGTAAGCCATAAATAAGTGGTGAGCATTGTATTATTGGGGAGGGCTTTTTGATAGTGAAGACTTTTTGGTAGGAGTTATATATAGTTGATAAGCTTAAGAGTTAGTTTTTGATGGGGGTGTATATATTGGTCTAGTTGTTTATAGAAATACTCTGATATTGTAACCAAATGCCATTTTTTAGGGGTGATCGGTTCCCGGTTTGGTCCGGTTCCAAGGTGGAACCGGGAATCGGACCGGGAGAATCGGTTCCCAATTTTGGGAACCGTGGACCGGACCGTTGGTCTTAGGACCAAGAACCGGACCGGACCATCGGTTCTGGTCTCGTCCGGTCCAGTCCAAAAGAATTGGCACTTTCTTTTTTCACTAACAAATTACCATTCACTAAAGAATAATCATGCTCCGGACTGATCAATCAATTTCGGTTTCCGAGCAATCTAATAAAACTACTCACACATGTTTCCACGTGCAAAATATTCAAACTTCACTTGTGTGAATATCAATCATAGTTTATGTGTTTCATGCTTAATTTTAAGCATAAAACCCATGAACAACGTGATTAAAGGTTGTGCTTGGCTTAGGTTTTATAGACAATCTCTCTTATATACTTTGAATGTTTAGTCGATATGAGACTTTTTAAGGCTTGAAGTGCCTTGTCGTTTGCAAGTGAGGGGAGCAAGAGAGAGAGTGTGAGCATGAGGAGAGTTTTTTTCTATAAATAAAGAGTAACAACAAGAGTTTTGGTGATCTCTTGGCCACATAAGAGGTTGTTACCTAAATTGCAATTCCGATTGCAATAAGTTTCATATATAATATTCATATATTATATGTGTTTATATATTATATGAATATAAATTATATATAAAAAAAATTTGGTCCGGTCCGGTCGGTCCGGTTGGTCCGGTTCCCACCTTGGAACCGGGAACCAAACCAACCGGCCGCCGGTTCCAAGATTAGGAACCGGGAACCGGACCACCGACCGTGGGAACTGCCCAAAACCCGCCGGTCCGGTCCGGTTCGGTCTGGTCCCGGTTCGGGCGGTTTCCGTTGCACACCCCTACCATTTTTGTCAAATATATATATGTGGATGTACATATATATTGCTATCAGGTTGAATTTTGGATGTGTTGAGGCTGCGTTCTTTGATGAAAGGACGGCTGTATCACGCCCTTCTTCTTGTTGAGTTAGGGTATGACAAGAAGAACAAAAGATGAATGAATCTAACTTAGCGGGGAGGATGATATAGGAGCATCCGACTTAGCTTAATTAGGCTAATTAGCACCATCATTGCTCATTTAAGCCAAGATAGAATTTGGGCATAGTGTGCTTCAATGAGTCAAGACCAAAATTTCCAACTAAAACGGTACCAAACCATTTTTACTGAAGTTATCGATATTGATCATTAATAAGTTACCGAAATTATCAATGTATTTTATTCGTCGTTGATTTCTTGGTACGCTTTAGTAATTGCTGATCCCAAAGTTCATCAAGGACATATCAATGGGAGGTCATTCTAAATAACTTCCTCGGTTATTTAATGAAGTCTTGGGGTATTTATCTTCTAGTCAAAATAGGAGCATGGATTTTGTAAGATTAAAGAATTAAGAATGCAAGTTCCCAAGTCATTAAATGCACTCTATTTTCCTAGGAGTCTTTATTGTTCTGTAAGTTTGAAGAGTTAAAGTTTTGAGTTCATAAGTCTTTAATGTTGGGTTAATTCCCATGTCTATTTATTATTTTGACATTTCCTAAGTTGAATTCCTCCTATAAATAGAGGAAGTCTCTCAATTATAACCAGACAAGATTTTATGAATGAAAATACTTGAGATTTTTTCTGTGCGAGCGAATATCTTAAGAGAGTGGATAACTCCTATTTCAATCTCTTTATCCTCGAAAACTAGATTACTTCTCAGCGGTGAGCCAAGAAACCCTTTATTCTCAACTGGTGGATTTTCCTTTAGGCCCTGATGGTGAGCTTCTTCTATTCCGAAATCCTTTATTCTTGGCGGCTGGTTCATCCTTTAAACTTTGGTGGTGAACTTCATTTATCCCAATTATCATCCTTGGTTGGTGGTGTATTCTTTATACTTGGTGACAATCGTTTTCTATCCCTATATTTGTATTTCATCCTTCGACAACCATCCCATACACATCTCTTTCCATACACTTAACCACAAAATCTCTACAACTCGGAATCACTCGCCCAAGCAAGCATCAAGGAGATTGCAAGAAAAATTTGTACCGTAAAGGTAAGCCACTAGATGAAATCATATCCAAATTTATAACAACATACCATCCAAAGATGTGGTCGGTGGCAGCGGATGGCGGTAGGCAAAGGAAGAAGAAGAGACGGAAAAAAGAAAAGAAAAAAGAAAAAAAATCTCAAAAAATATTAAAAAATTAAAAGAAATTCTACATCATAAAAAACTTATGGGCTAGACCAAATGTATTTATTTTTTTTTTCTATTTTGAGAATAAAAATTTTATACAGTTACTAAATGTGTTATTTTACTCAGAAACTGTTCTAAAGAGTATAAATAAAAAAGAACTATTTCTAAAAAGAAATTATTCCTAGGAACATAAATGTTACCAAAAATACCCTAACTCTTCACAAGGTTAAAATACTGTGGTTTTAAATGTAATCTAGTATTGTGAAGCACTTGAGCATGAAGTGGAATATTTGTGATGCACTCTTTCTATGAAGTAAGGTTCACCGAACTACGTAAATCTCTTATGTTCGTTATTGTTCCTTATTGATTTATTCGGTTATTTCATTCTCTCGAATTAATTTAAAGGCAAGACTCAAGTAGCTTCCGCATTAATCTTACAACAATTATTATCAAAGTTGAGACCGGGATTTTTTTGGATTTGATTTGGAGCTTTTGCTTATCTAATCATTATCTAGTAATTATGTCGTTGCAATTATGTGTGGAGTAAAAATAGAAATTGAGAAGTTTAAGGGAGGTACAAGTTGGGCGGTGAAGCAAGATAGGTGCACTATTAATAGATAAGGTTTGGCCTAGGTATTGGATGACAAAGCTAAGTTGCCAAAAAATGCTGATAATGATGAGTTAATGAAGACGGTAAAGAGTATCCAGGACTAACTACTAAAGGCCAAGCACCCCAAGTCATGTTATGCTAAATTGAACCTATCAGTTAGAACTTAAGGCGAATCCCAAATCAGAATCAACTTTTTGCTATAGCAGCTTGTGTCCTTCGATGCTAAGTCTTATTGTAAACATAAGAAACTTTGTCACAACATCAATGGGGAAAAAGGGGAGGAAAAAGTGAAGAAGAAAGAAAGGAGATAGTTCAATCAAAAGGAGGGAAACATGTGGGACAAGGAAGAAGAATTTGAGGGCATAATAAAACAAAGTAGAGAGAGTAGGAAAAAGAGAGGGGGAGCATAAAGAAGAGAATAAAGTAAGGGAGATAGAATGATCACCGAAAGCAAGAGAGGAAAATGGAAAAAGAAAATAGAGAGTGAGCAGAGCAACTAAGAGAGATGGAAAGGAGTAACATGCGTGCTCCCGAGATCCGACGAACTAGATTAAATCTGTTTCGTGACACACAGTAAGGATTTGAACTTCATTGAAATTTCATAGTTGGGCTGTTAATTCAGATCCATTCAAATTCTGTTATTGGGTTCATTGGATAAAAGATTACTAGATGCTCCAAGTATCAAGATAAATAAGTCTTTATTTTAAGTTCTTCATTAGAGGCTGTGCCCCACTGCATAATTTGACATGTGGAGAACAAATTAAGTAGATCGATATGATAGAGTCTAATTAGTAGAAGTAAGCTTTCTTGATGCACAAACCGTGCGGATCCTCAACTGGACGGTAATGGACCCGAATGCTTTGAAGAATTCGCACCACCAAACAAAAAAAGTTGTCGGACGTTTGTCTGCGGAGGATCTCCAATGCCCAGGTCAATGTATTTTTGCAGAAGGAGAGGCTAAATATTGAGGAGGCATACATTGCCAAAGGACATTTGTATTTTGTAGAGGGAGATCACGGGCTTACTATTCTGGGCTTATCCACAAGTTAGTGTGCTCTATAAGCTTTTTTTCTTACCTGTAGGACCCAATTTTTCTTGTATTCGTCAAGCTTGGCCCAACCAATGCGATGAATCAAGCAGAATTCTCTTCTTACTTTAGTACAGCTCCAAGAGAAGTGACAGTCTTATGAGTGGTAGATGCATATTCAAGCTACCATGCAATGCGTAACGAAGCAGTATGACAATATTTAAGAAGAGTCAGATTATGAATGGTAGGTCAATATTCAGGACAAGTGGTCCATATACATGATCTTGTAGAGCTAAATGCAACTGGATGGAAATAGAAAAGTTCACTCCATCTTATGATGAAGAGCGGTCTAATGAAATAGTTATTAATTAGAAGTAAATAAAAGAAAAAAAAAATTCATCTCGTGCTTTAACGTTTTTTCTAATCAATTCCTGGTACTTTTAATTTTCTAACAAAATCCTTCTTCTTGCACAAATAGTCAAATGAAGATCTTCCAACACCATATTTAGTCAAACCCGGCTGATATGATTATCCAACAACATCAGGACATTTTATCAACATGGATGCTACCATGGGTAAAAAAAATAAAAAAGAACATCATTCATCAACATTGACAAAATCCGACATCACACTTTGATGTTGTCAGTGGTAATGGGAGACTTGATTAGATAATTTGTGCAATCGAAAAAATTTAATTAGAAAAATCACAAATCGATTAAAAAATTTCATGACAGTATAGGAGCGGAAAGCAACTTTTTTCCTGAATTATAATATCCAACGGAAAAGCATCGTAGGAGGGAAAATTCTCGCATAGATTGAGTTCGAGGCCCGACCACATATAATCACATGGAGTTCATACAATAAGAAAAAAGAATGGAAAAGCCATCCTTTTATATTTTTCTTTTTTCTATTTTTCGCTTCTTCAGCTCACAGTTGTTGCCTGTCCATGGCCGAGCCACGCCCGCCGTCATCAAGGCGGCTCGCAGTCGTTTCCCATCCAAAGCTGAATCTAAAGTTGTGCCTCCAGATCTAGCCTCAAGTACGGCCGCAAGCCTTTGCTTGTCCATGGCCTGTGAGGTAGCACATCCACATATCTAGCGGCCACGGCTCATCCGTCGCTGTGAGCCTTGACATTGAGCTCGATATCCCAATGGCCATCAACCGTGAGCTCAGACAGCAAATGAAAAACAGATGAACGAAGTCGAAGGCTTGAGTGCAGCATGGGTGAGTGACGCGAACGACGCTTGAACGCTCTCGGCCATGGACGAACTGCGCTAAGGACAGCCAAGGACGAACTATATGCCAACGGCAGCATTGAACGCGTTCGGCCATTGACAGCCAAATCTGGAGAGCAACGCCAGTGGAGGCTAGACGCGGCGCCGGCAAAGTGAACGAGGAAATAAAATTAGTTAACAAACTCTTGAGAATTGGGATGACATAGTCAGAAGTCTGAGCCCTTTTGCTTCTGCCACTAAAATCTCATCCTAGATGAAAGTAGAATTGCTTACGGATGTCATCTAATTAGTCTCTTCTACCATCATCTTTGCCCATTTCACAGTGATTGGCACAGGAAAGACTAATATTTTCTCCTCTCAGATCTAGTCGTCCGTGACAATGTAATACTAGGGCCAAGGATTGCGCGTATTAGTAATCTTGACAGATTTTGGAGGAGGCCGGGCTAAAATGACGTAATGATCACCCTTTGGGACATTGCAAAATTGCCTACCTCTGCTTGTTTTCTCTGCATTTCTCCTCTTGGTCTTTTGCACTCTTCAGTTATTTGAGAAATTTGTAGAATCATGCATTTACCCACACAAAACAAATAGCTTGCTCTCTATGACCATTTAACAGATAACAGTGACAGAAATTGACTGTAAAGCACTCAACTGCCAAATTTAGTTGGATATTTGGAATCTTTTTCATCGTCATGTAGAAAACGACTCCTGATGGCATAAATAAAAAAAAAAAGATGACATCTGACACAAAGATTCAGGCAAACTCATTCCCAAATGAGGCTACTTCTTTCGATTTCTATCAATCAGCAATGAAACTACTAATAGCTAACGAGTCACCTGCCAGCGCCACCGACACCAAGACAATGACTAACGCTGCCCTGGTCCTATATTTGCATAGTGCCACACCTTGAGAAAAAGTATCATATGCATTGGAAATTATTATCCAAGTTGTCGAAAATCTGGACGATGCTTCCGTGTGGCAAGCAATCTGATATTCACAAAGGGAATGACTTCCCTCAACGAATGGACAGTTAGCAAATCCTCAAAGTAGAGTAGATCCACACGCAAACGGCATTCCTGGCACTTTAGTTTATCAAGGAGAGTGTTCTCTTGGAGCCATCAATTTAGCTTTCATTCCCTTAACTATAATGCACAGAGATCCATTCAGTTCTTCCTGCCTCCATTTTTCTTGAATTATAATATCCAACGGAAAAGCATCGTAGGAGGGAAAATTCTCGCATAGATTGAGTTCGAGGCCCCACCACATATAATCACATGGAGTTCATACAATGAGAAAAATGGTTAATACCCTGAAAAATCTAAAACTGGTATAGTTGTGACAAATTTACCCAAAACTATTTTTTTGACCACCAAAAACCCCAAACTAGTATACTTTGACAAATTTATCCCAAACTGGTACACTTGTGACAAATTTACCCTATGTTAGTTTTCGTTAAATTTTATTATCAAATTATTATGTTAAATGACACGTGACAATTGACTAGTATACCAATTTGCGATGGCATGATAATTAGTTCGCATAATAGGTTCATTTAATTAGAAATTTGTTTGATAGTAAAATTAGGTCATTTAGTTAGAGTGCATGTTTTAATTTCGAGATTAAAACAAAAAAAAAAACAAAAAATTGTTTGCTTTGTGTTTGATTCTTTTAATGCAATTTATTTAATTCATTGAGTGTCTAATAATGGTTGAGCATCTGTGTGATCATCCTATCGCATGAGAATAATTTAGGTTAAAATAAATCCAAGCTGTCTACAAAAACATTTTTGAAAATTAAAAAGAAATGGTACAGAAAAGGCATTAGAGAAATTTAGTGTAACTAAGTCCTTGTATCTTTATTCTCTGGTTCGTAAAAGTAAAATAATTCTCTCATTATTTTACTTAGGTGTCTAATCTACTTACCGTAAACCGATTAGTAGCGATTCCTAGATAATAATCGTTTGCATGTTAAATATTTGAACCTTAAATCGCGAATTTGTATGGGCTTGGGAGAGTCCGAACTAAGTTTAAAGACTTAGTAGTTCATTAGTCTAAACCCAGATGGTGTACCCGAAAGTTAGGTCGCGACACTTGGGCATTGGAGATTCCCGGCGGACAAACGTCCGACCACTTAATTCTCTGGCAGTGCAAATCGTTCAAAGCATTTGGGTCAATTACCATCATGTTGAGGATCCGCCCGGTTCGTGCATCAACAAAGCTTATTCCTACTAAATAGACTCTTATCATACTGATACACTCTTCTTAACATGTCCTTAACATGCCAAATTATGCAACAGGACACAACATCTAGTGAAAGAACTTGAAACGAAGACTTCTTAAACTCAATACTTTCGGCATCGGGTAAACTTCTATAGATCGAGGTGTCAGCGCATTCACAAACATATAACCCATTATCTAGTGATCGTTTCTTGTTTCGAGAAACTTGCTCCTTTCTGGTGATTGTCTACCGTATTCAGTCAAGAAGACACTCTGAAGGTTTTATTGCAACTTTCAACCAACCAGTAAAAGAATCAGATTATAATGGTTTACCGAACTTGATGAGTGTAGCTTCAATCACAGCCCTGCTGCATTGTGATCGACATATGGGTGACTTGGCGTGATGGTTCAGAAACCTCTTTCCTTGAAAGACCCTGCCGGTCCAATGTAATCCAAGTCTCACGATCAGAACATATTTGCAAACATCCAAAGACACACCGGGTGCACCTGCAAACGCAGCTTCTAGTTGAATGCACAACCCACTGCATTAAATCAAGTGGATGCTTAAGGTCAGTTTGGCAATTTGCCAAATAGTGATAATTTCCATTCTTTTGTTCCTAGGAATAAATTTGAAATAGAAATCCGTTTTGTAAAATTTTATTTCCAGGAACAAATTTCTATTTTTTTGTTCCCGGAAATTGATTTGGAACATAATTGAGAAGTAAAAAAAATTGATTCTTTTTTCCCGAGAACAATTCTAGAATCATCCAACCCATTTTCTCTATTTTCTATTTTCTTGTTCTTCTTCGACTACTGTTGCCATCCGCCACCCATCGCCGCCAGTTGCTGATGACCAGTTGGGCGAGGTCTGGCGATCTCGTTGGAGGCTCGCTAGGCTAGGGTGAGGTTTGGCGAGCTCACTGGAGGCTCGCCTAACCACCAACAAGGCTCGGTAGTGTTACGAAATCGCACGTCGATTCCAGAAAAATAACACTCGCAAACAATTCTCCAGACAGAATATAGTAATAAAAAGCGAGAATCGGATGAACACGCCAGAAAATTTGTTATCGAAGTTCACCCAAACCCGGGCTACGTCTCCGCGCAGAGGCACTCTGCGAATCCACTAGACTTCGAAAAAGTTGGAATACAACGACGATCTTCTCTCAAGATCGGGGTACAAAGAGATTGAGAACTCTCATCAAGAAAAACTCACTTTTTTCTTCTCTCTTTTTCTTGCCTCTCTATTTCCTTTTTCGGCGTCTTGACGGCTAGGGTTTTGCCATCGCTAATATATAGGTACCACTTTTAACCTAAAAGGAAATCTAATAGAAAGACAAAAAAGCCCCTAAAAACAAATATTTGGCTTTATCTATAACAATCTCCCACTTGAAGACAAATATACCCAAGCACCAAGCAACTTTGCATCCATCTTCTTCAAAAAATAGTAGTTGTGAAACTTGTGCCTCTGCGATACTCCTCATCAATCAACATGGAGTAATACCAATGGTAGTAGTACAGAAAATATGCTTCTCTCTGTCTACTACCTTGGTCATCATGTCATTTGGATTCTTCGAGCCATCAATCTTTTGTAGCTTTAATTCATTATCTTTCAATGCTTTGATCCGATAAAGTGATAACGCTTCTTGATATGTCTAGTCCTTGAGTGATAAGCTGCATTCTTTGCTAAGTGCACTTTGCACTTTGACTATCACTCCACGGTGATCTTGGCTGCTGTTTTCGATGTAACTCCTCCATATAATCTTGTAACCACATGATTTCCTTGGAGGCTTCGTAATCGCTACATTCTCGCCTCTCGTTGTCGATAAAGCAACTACTTTTTGTAGTTGAGATACCCAACTCACTGCTTTGTACTGCAAGAATGTAAAGACATATCCGGTGGTACTCTTACCACTATCTCGATCACCCGAATGATCCGCATCTACATAACCCCGCAACTTTAGAGATGTACCACTATAACAAAGTGAGTAATTGGAAGTACCGCTAGATATCTCAATATCCATTTAATCGCATTCCAATGCTCTCTACCCGGGTTCTCGCATATATCGACTCACAACTCCCCTTTGCTTGTGCAATGTCCGGTCTCGTGCTCACCATGGCATACATCAAACTCCCCACCGCCGATGCATATGGAACTACCGCCATCTCATCTTTCAAAGCCCGAGTGCTTGGACACATATCCTTGGAAAGTTTGAAGTGATTCGCTAAAGGAGTTGCAACCGGTTTTGCCTTGTCCATGTTAAATCTCTTTAACACCTTGTTCACATAGTCTTCCTGCGACAACCATAATTTCTTATTTTTTCCTGTCTCTAATGATTTTCATGCCTAAAATATTCTTGGCCTCTCCCAAGTCTTTCATAGCAAACCGTGATGATAACATCTTTTTCACTTCTACGATTCTCTTCATATTGGAACTAGCCACCAGCATGTCATCCACATATAAAGATAAATACACAATGTCACCATCATCATATTTGTGAAAATAAACACGGTGATCGGACTCACAAAGTGTGTAAATCCTTTTCTTGCATGAAACCATCAAATTTTAAGTACCATTGTCGCGGAGCTTGTTTCAAGCCATACAAGCTTTTCTTCAAGCGACATACCATGTGCTCCTTACCTTTGACTTCAAAACCCTTAGGTTGTGCCATGTATAATTCTTCATCTAAGTCACCATGTAAAAACGCTGTTTTTACGTCTAACTACTCAAGATAAAGATCCTCCACTTTGCAACTATACTTAGCAGAACTCTAATTGATGTCATTTTCACTACGGTGAAAATATCTCGGAGTAGTCGATCCCTTCTTTTTGAGAAAAGCCCTTAACTACAAGTCTCGCCTTGTATCTAATACTACCATCCGCTTCATTCTTAATCCTGTACACCCATTTGTTTAATAAAGCTTTTTTACTGTGGGCAACTTGGTCAACTCCCAAGTTTTGTTCGAAGCAACGAGCTCATCTCGTCTTTCATAGCACACTCCCACCTTTGCAAGTGAGACGTGTCGCCTTTGCCTCATTGTAAGTTTCCGGTTCTCCCGAATCGTATATAAGACATGACTTAGAAAAGTATTAGCCGATGGATCAAAAATTACCTTTGGCTTTCTCACACGTGTAGACCTTCTCAAGACAGTACTTCAAGGTCATTCGTTTGTTCCGAATCACCTGCGTTCTTCTTGAACTACCTCTTCACCGATAATAGGCTCATCTTGAACCTCTCTTTCAGGTGAACTTTGATCTACCTTGGAAACATCTTCACGGGCATTGTGTCTAATTCAACATATTCGATTGTACTACCTTCTCATGCTCGTCTCGTCCGACGATCCTTGTACATCTTTTCTTCATGGAATACCACATTGCGATCTGCGGATAACTTTATTATTCTCATAATCCCAAAGTCTATAACCATACTCGTCGCCACCGTATCCGATAAAGACGCACTTACGGGACTTAGCATCAAGCTTTTTCCTATCCTCCCGTCAATCAAAGCATATGCAATACAACCAAACACCTTTAAATGTGAATAATTAATCTTCTTACCCGACCACCGCTCCCGTGGTATTTCTCCATCCAACGCACTAGATGGACTTCGTTGATAAGATAAACAGTTTGCATCAACCGTGGCAGCCCATAAGTGTAGCGGGAGACCCGCGTGTAGTCTCATGCATCTCGCACGTTCTAGAATAGTCCTGTTCATTCTTTCAGCTACACCGTTCTCTTGAGGAGTTCTAGGAAGTCTTTAGCCCGTGTATGCCTTCTCGACTCGAGATAATTTGCAAATTCTTTACTTGTGTATTCACCACCATTATCGATTTCAAAGCTTTAATCGATAACCGTTTCTTTTTCTACCATAGTCTTCCACATCCCGAACATCCCGAATACTTGATTTTTCTTTAAGAGCATAGACCCAAGTCTTTCTTGTTGCATCATCAATGAAGGTGACAAAATATCTCTTACCACCATAAGAGAGTTCCCGAGCAGTCCCCATACATCGGTATGAACCAACTCTAGCTTCGGCCTTTATTTTGTTGCCCATTCAATTGAAAAAACTAACAGCCTTCCGTTTTCCATAAATGCAACTCTCACAAAAATCTAACTCAACTTTTGTAAACCCGGAAGTAATTTCCTCGAGTGTAATTGCTTTACACCTTTTCACCAAGATGTCCCAAACGATAATGCCAAAGAGTAGATAAATTACTCGTAGCCATTGTAGTTGCAACTATATCACCGATATTGTCTCCTTGGAGAAGGTAAAGTGTACCGTACGCTTTCCCTTTGCTACTACTCTTATCCCCGAGGTTATCTTCCACTCTCCACAGCCAAAGGTTATTACCAAACCTTCTTGGTCAAGTTTCTTGGTTGAAATCAGATTTTCTTTAATTCGGAATATGCCTAGTTTCACGCAAAACTAGATGTCCTCCACCCGAGATGTTCACGAGTCACGGTTCCTTTCCCAACAATTGGACACATGTGGCCGTTTCCCACAACCACTTGTCCAAAATCTCCACTAGGATAATCATCAAATATGTCTCTTTGCGAGGTGCAATGAAAAGAAGCGCCGAGAATCAATAAACCATTTATCTCGTTGTCAAATCAAACCCCGTAGACAAACACAAGTTATCTAGCAAAGATTTATCGCTAACTACATTAGCACCTTGATTCTCATCTTGCTGCTTCTTTTTGTAGGCTTCACATTGAAACCTCCGGTGTCCGGTTTTGTGACAAAACCAACACTCATCTTTTGCAACCTTTGTCTCTTACCCCTTGATTGTGATCTCGCCACGACCGCTGAAATTTCCTCTACTTTTACTTCTTCCACGGTTCTCCACTTTGCAAGTGCCGTTGAAGATGTAGATGCAAAAAGATTATCTCCACCGAGACTTTCCTTCGCATCTCTTCATCCATGATACTACTCACAAAGCATCATCAAGAGTTAAATCATCCTTCATGGTGCTCGAAATTCCCCGCTTTGCGGTATTGTAGCTTTTACGGAAGAGAACATAAAAATAATAAAGCTTGAAGCTTCATATCTAAATTTATGCCTGCGGATTCTAATTGACCCGTGACTGCGTGAAACTATTAATATGCTCGCCACGTAATCTCTATCGAGATAACTTCATATTAACCAGTTTCTTCAAAGCAAAAATACCGATTTGATGTGGATGGCTTCTCAAAAATATTTGTTAGAATATCCATGGCTTCTTTTGCAGTTTTTGCTTTCGCGATGTGGTACCCTGTCTTTTCGTCAACCCTAGACGAATCGCACCTAACGCCTTTCGATCAAGAATTTTCCATCCGACTTCCGGCCGTCGGATCCACTTCCGCCATCTCGGGTTTCCAACCCTCAAGTGGTGCATAGAGATCTTTTTGATAAAGATAATCCTCTATTTGTAGTTTCCACCATCCGAAATCCTCTCCATTGAACTTATCGATTCGATTTTATCTTCCGCCATCCCGTTTGCTTTCAATCGAACGTCACCGAAAACCCTCGATGTTCTCGATTAGCCAACCCAAGCTCGATACCGGTTGTTACGAAATCGCACGTCGATTCCAGAAAAATAACACTCGCAAACAATTCTCCGGACAGGAATATAGTAATAAAAGAGCGAATCGGATGAACACGCCAGAAAATTTGTTATCGAAGTTCACCCAAACCCGGGCTACGTCTCCGCGCAGAGGCACTCTGCGAATCCACTAGACTTCGAAAAAGTTGGAATACAACGACGATCTTCTCTCAAGATCGGGTACAAAGAGATTGAGAACTCTCATCAAGAAAAACTCACTTTTTTTCTTCTCTCTTTTTCTTGCCTCTCTATTTCCTTTTTCGGCGTCTTGACGGCTAGGGTTTTGCCATCGCTAATATATAGGTACCACTTTTAACCTAAAAGGAAATCTAATAGAAAGACAAAAAAGCCCCTAAAAACAAATATTTGGCTTTATCTATAACAGGTAGGCCTTGCTTGGGCCTCCTCTAGCCATCGGCGAGCCTCGCCTGCTCGGACGAGGCTCGCCTAGCCACGGGTGAGGCTTGACCTCGCCCAGATTTAGTGAGGCCGAGCTTGCCTAGCGGCCGATGGGACTCGACCTCACCAGGCCACTGCGAGGTTGAGCCCCATTGGCGGCTGAGCGAGCTCGACCTTGCTAGATCTGGGCGAGGCCACTTGCTCAACCATTGCGCTACCGAGCCTTGCCTAGCGGCTGGTGAGGCTCGGCCGATGAGGCACGGTATCGTCGAGGGCCAGCAACACTTAGGTGAGTCGTTGGCCCTCGTTTGGCTAGTCACTGGTCATCCCAAGGCCAGCGACCAGCAACCTTGAAGAAGAAGAAGAGAAAGAAAGGAAACAAAGAAAAGAAAAGAAAAGAAAAGAAAAGAAAAGTAATAAAATTATTTAAAAATTAAAAGAAAATGATTTGAAGTAGAAATTTTGAGACCGGTGTCAAATGCGATTCTATTATGAAAATTGAAATTTTGAATAGTTATCAAACGGTTTAAAATGCTTAGAAATTGTTTCCGAATACAGAAGCGTTACCAAATGCGCTCTTAATATCAGACCGGTGAGAATTGAGATGAAAGATAAAACTAGTAACTTGCTTTGTATGACCACCCAATGGATAAGAGTGACAGAAACTGACTTTAAAGTACTGTACTGACGAATTTAGTTGGAGAATTGCGTCGCTTTCATAGTCAAATCTGTAAAAAATACTACTAAAAAATGAAACTGGTAACATCTGACACAAAGATTCGGGCGAACTCATTGCCAAATGAAGCTACTTCTTTCGATTTCTATCAATCAGTAAGCACAGCTGCTAATAGCTAACTAGTCACCTGCCAGCCCCACCGATACCAAGACATTATTAACTAACGCTGCCCTGGTCCTGTATTTGCATGGTGCACACTACGAGAAATTATCATATGCAGCGGAAACTATTGTGTGAGTTGTCAAAAATATGCTTCCCTGTGGCAAGCAATCTGGTATTCACCAAGAGAATGACTTACCTCAATGGTTGGACAGTCAGCAAACCCTCAAAGCAGAGTAGATCCATATGCAAACTGCACCGTCAAAAATAAGAAAAGTGGTCGGATGTTTGCCGCCGTGGATCTCCAATGCCGGGAACAATGTCTTTTTCTGGAAGGAGATGCTAAGTATTGAGAAGGCATACATTACCTGTCCTTTTCTTTTTTTATTTTCTGAATCTTTCTCCATTTCATCCTCCTAGAACAGAAAAAGACGAGTTACTCTTCTATCAATATTGGAGGACAAGAAAATGCATATATGATCTAATCATCATACCCTAAAGTCCAAACGTTACAGTCGTTTGCTTCACAAGCATTCGTGAACAGTAGGGTGAAGACAGTAGAGCGAACAAGTGTATAATGGTACAACCATCGGGTATGAGAGGATCGACTATTGCTTAAGATAAAAATGTGCCAATTGCAGAGTATATTGTCACTTGCATGACACAATTGACCCGTAGTTGCAATGATTAATGTCAAGTGGGTTAGACGGCCCATTCTTGAGTTACCATTCCATTAACAATTAAAGTTGCGATGCACGTTCTTACACCAACATGTCGATGAGCCCGCAATGTCCTCGCACTAAATGTACACAGTGCTCATCTTATTTGGCATAGGTCTTTTTACTCTCCAAGAAAATTCTAAACAAATAATGTTTGCCGTGGCTTTCCTTTTCATTTTGATTTTTTTTCGGAAAGGTATCTTTCGTCAATGAATCTTATTTTATAATATTTATAATTAATTATGCAAGTATGTCGAAGAAGGAAGGAGAGAGAGAGAGAGAAAGAGAGAGAGAGAGAGAGAGAGCCATATATGGGGGCAAATGGAACCGGGGAAACCCACTACTTGTACGTTGCACTCGTCTGGTTTCCTTGTGTTATCCGGATCAGTCAACCTTTCTCACGAATAACATTAAATAACTTGGAAATGCTCCACAAACACAAGAAAAAGGAAAAAAAAATAAAAGAATTGAGCGAGTCATGGAAACATAAAAAAAAGTGAAAAAAGATATACCAGAATTGAGTTAGCATCATTTATATTTTTCTACAAATTTATCTCTTTTTACGTAAAATTTAAAGGAAAAGTGTAGTTGTTTTAAGAGAAATCTATTCGAACAACCATTAGCAGTTGAGCTTGTACTTTTGCACGCGAGCGAGGGATTTTTATCTTTGGTTGGTGAAATATTGACATGGTCATTTTCATGTTCATGTAAATGATCTTTATAATGTCAATTGCCAGTGTAGGAAATAATGTATGTACTTAGCATTGGATGATTGACATGTCAAAGGGTTACTAATCATCTCAGGTGTTGACCTTCTAAACTATCCACTAAGTGCGTCTATGCGTCTAGAAGGCCACTACTTGTAGGCAGAAACTCTGTAATTGAAATGTAGTTTCACTCGATTGATATTTTAAGATCTCATCTTCTACCTTATGTTCATCTCTCCATTTACGGATTCCCACATAATTGAAAGGAAAGTCTGAGTTAGTTTGGCTTTAGGAAACATTTATTATTTTCATTTTACCGCACAGTTCAGTTTTGTTATGCAATATTCGAGACTTTATCAAATTCGTTCAAGGTAAAATTTTGATCCAACACACTTGAGAACAAGAGATATTCTCTCTAGACTTATCTCCGCCGAAGAGAGGTAGGACACAGGCCAAGAGAGCCAACACACCCTCTTGAATGGAAGAAGGCCAAGTGTTGAGAATGTTTAACAGAGAAAGTGAAGGAAGGCACACCTCATTGAATGTCTTCCTCATCTTGCGAAGAACCGTCTCTCTATAATCCCTGTAAGTCCCTTTATAAATACTTAGCTTCGAGCAATTCAGTACTGCTATCTTGCATTCATTTGGTATCTTTGAGTTGGAAACATCAATCAACGTTTCCAACTGTCCACACATGACAATAGCCAAACAACCCAAAAGCTCCAATTCTTGAAGGCCCTCAACAACTCGTAGCCCATGGCAATTGAAGATCCACAAGTCTTCAGCTTCTCCGAGTTTGATAAACCATACAACCTCGTAGCGAACCACACCTTGCAATGTTAAGTTCTTCCAATAATTCCATCGTATTGCAAAATCGAATTTCGAGTAGCTTTGGGCAACCTGAAACTCTAATTTCATAGAGCTTCCTCAAACTTGATGAAATAATCAACAATCCCTCGAGAAACTCGCAATCTAGCACAAGCAAATTTCCCAAATGGTGGTGTCGATGTGAAGCAGCGGCTACGGCTTTGTGGGGGCGACATCGAGGCGGTGGCAGGGTGATGATGGGACTGTAATTAGGGTCAGATTAGGATTAAGTTGAGCCTTTTTATTATCTTTATATTTCTTTTTGTCGAAAGAAACCTTGATATTATTTAACTCGAGTTCTTAAACAAGAGTTCTTTTTCTTCATATTGGTGTTTGTGACCAGTGGTATCACGAAAACTATTTTCAACGACCGAGGTTTCCAGGCAGCAGGCTTTGGCAAAACCTCTCCTATATGTCGAATTTGCTCCTACATCACCGAACCAGATTGTTGTCAGTACAATATTTTCATCATATGATACAAGCGCTCATCAACATGTCATTAATAAAAACACTTGGATTTACCAAACATGGCCCCATATCAAACAAACAAAAACGAAGCAAAATGCACATTCCATGATGAATCTTTGAGTGCATCCAATCTTAATTGATTGCAAATCGTGTAGAAGTTTTATGCACCTATCTACACTTCATAAAAGCAGAAAATTGTCATTGGAGATGCCGTGTCATCGTCAACGTCTTTGTTTCCTCCCTTTCGTTCGAACAGGAAATATACAACATGACATGATATTTACAATTCCCAGATAAACAAGAAGTGGTTAACGCAAGCAAAATAAAGACGCCATAAAATCAGTTGCAGCCCAAGACCATCCGCGAGGACAGTCAATCTTCTCCAATTTACTAGATGGCCTTCACTGCCAAAGGCATGCTCATCTGGCAGAAAAAAAGCATCACATCGTAAGCTTGGCGCTGCCATGGGAGTGTTTGCTGGTCATCAATATGCCGCTGACCACTGAGCGGTTCAAAGAGTTGCAGCAGCATTGCGAGTGCACTAACAACAATATAAGTACAGGAAAACCTATGAAATATCAACACCAGAGAAACCTGAATATTGCTGCATTCTGTTTTTCCTATCTGAATGCCTAGCATAATGATTAAACAGCGTGTTGTTTAATTTTCAAGACCATTCGCAAGGACCGTCAATTTTCCTAAGTTCTAATATATGCTAAGGGAAACTGCAATTACAGTTGTTTTCATGGCATGATAATCAATTGCACCTACTTCTTACCTAGGGAAAGACAAATTAAACCATGGCGTACCAATTAACCACTACTGGTAACTCACTCAAAAAGTTTCAAGACGATCAGGTGGAAATATTGAAGCTTATGGAGGAAACTGTAAAATGTGAAAAGTTTGTAAGTAAATTGGTAAACTGACTATAGACCATATAAACACGTGGACTATCTACTCCAATTTAAAAGTTTAGCAGTGTGTTAAAAGTTATAAATTTAGTGAGTAAACGGTAGCAAGGTGGTAAGTTAATGAAGTTATTTTGCCATTAGCCCAAAAGATGAATACTCCTACTAGCAACGCAACAGCAAAATAGCATAGTATAAATTACCTTCAGCAGTGGACCAAAAGGGATAGCCTAGAAAAACCTTATGGCGATATGTTGTCATAATGTGGTGAGGCAAAACCAGAAGATGTAGGTGGCTTCCTCACAAAGGGATGGTCTAGCAACTGTGCTGCAGAAGGCCGATTATTCGGGTTCACTTGCAAGCATGTGAGGATGAAGTCTTGAGCGTCTGTTGATAAAGAATCAGGAATTGGAGGAAGTTCACCCTTGCCAATTCTGAACAATGCTTGCATCTGCCACAATAAGAAAGAAAATGTAGCAGAGTCTAGTGTTAATCATAAATCCGGGGGAAATAACATGGGATAGATGCATTAATCAATAAAGATCTGTAGACAAATCTAAGTGTGCTTCAGGCAATCATCTGCCACAGTTATTGCTGAGGTGGGAGACCGTGGATGACATCTAACAGTTCACAGGGATAAAGCAATATATCTACTGCTTTTTGCTCAAAATTTTTAAGTTTCCTAAATTAACAAAAAAGTACAAAGAAAAGGGCGTTAGTTGCATGTTTTACAATGGCTTTGAGTAGGATGGTATTATTTTTTTCTCCATTATAATAAATAAATCCAAGATGCACACAAAAGCAGTGCAACCTTCACAATTCACTCAGAAGATAAGAGCACTCCAAATTTCAGCAGCAGCCATTCTATCAACAAAAGAGCATTTCCACACTGCGATACTTAAAATGGGTCATAAGGTGATTTACTGGCTACAGCCAGCAATTACCATCGCAAATGGAAAACTGACTACTCGTATGGGGAAGTTATCATTAGTATCGAAAGTAACTAAATCTAGCATAGGAGCCAACCATTTAGGTCAATGATCAATTCAGAGAAGAGCAGCAAGGATCAACACTCGAGGGCAGTGAGGGAAACGCCAAGGTTGATAATGGTGTGTGACAGATTAAAGGACAACCACACGAGTAGGGGACACACCAGGGAACACGAAGCAATCAATGTCAGTGCTGCTCTCAGGACTGGAGCAGAGATGGCGATGCCAATATTAGAATTTCAATTTCCCTTGGTTGCTCAAGTACCATGAGACAGTGAAGGAGAAGATAGAGAGATTCTTGAAACTGAATGTTAGGGTTATATGAGAACCCCATGGTGAGATACTATATGTCCAATATGTGATTATCTAAACATATGCCACTGTATACTTATACTAGTAATTAAAAGTATTAGACAACAATGGCAAATTACTGAAATGAAAAAGTCAAGATTTAAATATTCAACTTAGTTTTCGTACCATGTTACATAACCATTCGCTCCAGAATTTCAAGCAAATGTTGGCAACAAATACTAATTTTTTGTTTTGATAAATATCATCGAATTCTCTGTCCTCTCTCTTTTCTATGTAATGCTCCTCATTTTTTTTCCTTTTTTAAAAAAAGAATGCTGGCCTAATTTACTGATCACGACATTTGTTTAACTTAGCTAGCTCACCCAAAAAGTAGCAATAACAAAAAAGTTGCGACTAGTTAGTAATTCTGGCAAAACATGGATCTCAAAAGATATAAACCATAAAAAGAAGGTTCTTAATTACATACTATTTCTAAGGGGTAATATGGATATCGGCCGGTAAACATCTCTAAAACAGTGCACCCTACGCTCCAAATATCAGCTGCCAACCCATAGCCTGTGTTCTTTAGATTAACGACCTGCATTTACGACCAACAAGGATAAAAAAAAGAAAAAAGAAAAAGAAAATATATGAACCTACTAGAGCTAATGATAGGATGCTAAAAGATTTGCGGCAGAGGGTGCAAACCTCAGGTGCCATCCAAAAAGCAGATCCTTTGCAGGATTTAGCATCGTTCATTTCGATTACCTGTATGAATAAACACAAAAAGTCGATACATCATTTTGGTAAAGTGAAGGACAATACATCTGTCACTTTGTGCATGTCTATACGTGTGGTTGGTTGTTGTGCGCTCATCCTATTGTATGTGTGCTGCGCAACTTCAATGCCTGTGCATATTCCTGCACGCGTATGCAGTTGTACATGCATCTTTGTTGATCACATGCGCACGTCTGAGAGAGAGAGAGAGAGAGAGTTCACTTTTGCTGATGAGACATACCTTTGCCAATCCAAAGTCCGCAAGTTTCACAGATCCACTCGCATCAACCAGTACATTAGCACATTTAATATCCCTACAGGAACTGGAAGCATGAGAAAGCAGTACAGATGTGCGTAGAATAAATAAAAGGTTATAATCACTCTCACAGTTACCTATATTGCAAATTTACATTTCCACCTTCAAGCATTCACTTACTAAAAGGAAAATATATATATATATTGCCGTACGAGCTCATATTGTCACTTTGTTTTTTGCTGATTATCACAAGAAATCTACTTATCATAACACTACATTTCGGTCCAAAGAACATCATCAAAAGGCACCAAGGTGGTGTGCCATGAAACAACATACATAAGTTTCACTGTGCTCTTTGTTTTGTTAAGATCTCTTTCCTCAACAAAATCAACTTTCCATTAGAAATGCGAAGTGTGAAGCACCATTTCAATTAGTAAAAACTACTAATGCAAAGTCAAGCATCTTTCTTATACCTGTGTATCACATTCTGGTCATGAAGATACTGTAAACCATTTAGCATTTGCCTAGTGTATGCAGAGACTTGGGAATCACTCAAGTGATATCTGCCATAAAGCATTGCAAGTGAACCTTTGGTCATGAGCTCAAGGAATAGGTAAATCTTCTCATCGTCCTGGAAGAGAGTAAAGAAAATTACATTTAACATATATCCAACCCAAAATCTAAGTTATTAAGTGGTGGATGATGAAATGTATATAAGGCACATTGAAAACACATAAATTAGCACAGTTGAATATTTTAAGACCTCCTCTCAAGTGAAAACTGGTCTGAGAAGTGCACACGGAATTGATGAAAAAGAACCATGCATGGAAATTAATTAATGCAGAACATAGCTTGGAAACCATGCCTGAACGCAAAGGTTAAGCTGTTAGGTGGAAGGAATCTACATAAATATAAGACCAATCAAAATCCCATAAGTTAACAACACGGTATTTTAACAAGATTCATTAGAGGCAGCGATACCAAAAAGCAAATAAAATGAAACAAATTACATTGGTGATGTTAACGTTTTATTCATCCTAAGGAAGCTGGATGTCTAGGCCTCTTATAACATCACACTAATCATTGGATCATGACAACACCCTTCCCATAATGTACCAAGGCAAGAATCCCCTAGACAAGGCCCTGAGGTTAGTTATGCTTCCTGAAGGTATTAAGTACCTTTTCAATAATCGATCAGTGCTTCGTAAAAATCTGTTTGATTTGTGTTAATTTAGTAACTGTTTACGTCAGATCACAAATGAAAAGCAATTCTGTGAACTTAAAAGGAAAAATAAGGCAAGAACGCATGGTACCGAGCTCTTCTTTTTGTTGGTTTCCGCGTACAACACAAATATCCAAGTTATGAGTGTTCACTACGATTTTAAATTGCAGCAGTGCTAACAAAGACAGTTGCATACTGCACCTGGCGGAAGAAGTCGTATTGCATTAATCCCTCTTTCCCACAAAACAATGTGGTGGATTGTAGGTGTAGCAAACCAAATTTTGTTTGCCAGCAACAATCTTTTGCATGTTTCATCTCCAGCAAGAAGTTACGTCATGGCACATTCTTAGAATTTGATGATTCTTGTGAAACTATGTTTAGGAAAAAAAAACCAGAAGGTACTTGAACATTAAAGCCTTTAAAATAGGATATACTTCCCTTACTTAAACAATGATCGTTTCCATTTTCAGATGATGTTGCATAAAAATGAGTGTAACTAAATGACGCTGGACTAGAATCATGGAAAATTTGAGCTTTGCAGAGGAGCTCCATTATTGTTGCTACAGCCACGACCAGTTATAGAAGAGGGGGGAAAGGTAGGTGACTAATGGTCAATTAAAGGATATCTATTGAACTAAATGACTTCACTTGCTTATCATTTTTCCCCCTTTATATTTTATTAGTCGGCGCTGCCGTTTCTCAAAGCCTCAGATTCCTGTTTATTAGTCCTGAGAGTTTTACCGGAATCTTCAGTTTGCAAGAAGAATAATTCGAAAAACATCTACCACTAGAAATCAAAGAGTTGATTACATGACAGTCTCACTTTAAATGGGAAAAATTTTTTGCTTATATATATATATAGAGAGAGAGAGAGAGAGAGAGAGAGAGAGAGCACATAAACTGACGTCTACTCTGCATATATTCTTTACTCATATAATTACTACCTCAGGTAACAGTCAATTCATCACGAACTTTTCTTGTGGTTGGAGAGGGAACTAAAATGTCTTCGTCTATCATGAAAGGCTGTTACTGCTTAAAAGCCACAAATGCAGTGATCTTAAACATGCAGTGATGATGACGCTACAAATATCTTGTGGCTGCAATCACAGCCATGTTCACCTAAACATTTTGCTCAGTTCCGGTCATATCATAATTGATGCCAAAGTGAAAGATGCTGCAGAAAGAAACTTAGATAGAAGGAACACACCTTCTCAGTGTTGTAATATCGAACTATGTTGTCATGTTGAAGCTGACTTAAAAGAGAAATTTCCTGAAAAGAAAGCAGAGCATCAACTGAAAAAAAAAAAGGAGTCAAAATAAAATCTATTGAACTCACACCAGATTTATGGTTGTATATAACGGCAGTCTTTTTGCTATATACAACGGCTTGGCAGTTAGAAGAAAGAGATTAATCAAGTAGTCATGCCTAAGGGCCAGTTGACAAGATACAGAAAGACAAGCTATTACCTGCTCAAGATACAATAAGCTTTGGCTTCCTTGATGTAACAAAAAAACCTCCTTTACAGCGAAAAAGCATCCATCACTGTGGAAACGGAAAAGCATGAGAGAGAATATAAATGCCAATTATTTCGTGAATGATGCCTTGACAAGACATGGTTAAAATAATTTTGCACTCCAGATGATATAAAGATGAAAAATAGTTGCCCTCATCAATATAAGTAAAATAGTTCCCTAGCTTTCAGCATTTGAATTTACAATCAAATAATGGTTTCTAAAGCATGTTTTCCGTACGCGCTGATTTATCACGCTATCCATTCTTCACAAAAAGAAATATAAAATTACTCACTATTCAAGCTAATAAGGGTGTGTTTGTTTGTGTTTCTCGGATGTGTTTATGAACACAATTGTTGTTTTTTTGTTCCGAGGAACAAAAAAAGAATAAAAATGCGTTTGTTTGGGTTTTTGTTCAAAATCTATTTTTTGTTCCCGGGAACAAATTTGGAATAGAAACAAGAAACAAAAAAACTTGTTTCTTGTTTAGGAACAATTCGAGAAACAATTTTTCTCTCTCCTTATTTTTTCTTCTCTTTCTTTTCTTCTTTTTTTTTTTCCTTGTTTTTTCTTTGGGCAGTGGCTGGCCTCGGCCATGGTCGGTGACCGGCCGTCGAGGGCCGGCGACCTTGCCAGAGCGTCTCCAGCCCTTGGCGAGGTTTGGCCTCGCGCCAGCCGGCGACACTCTATCTCGCCTTGGTTGGGCGAGCTTGAGCCTCACTGTGGCTGGGCGAGGTTGCCGGCGCTCGTCAGCCGATCGCCGGCCATGGCTAAGGCCGGCCACTGCCAAAATGAAGAAAAACAGAAAAAAAAAAAGAAAGAAAAAAAAAAAAGAAAAAAATTAAAAAAATTAAAAGAAACAAGAAAAGAACACAAATTTATAAAACATGTTTATGTTTATTTATTTATTTATTTATTTATTTATTTCAGGGACAAGTTTACCAAATGGGTTCTTCTGTTCAAAAAATATTTTTTCGGAACAGAAATAATTTTTCTATTTATGTTTCCTAGAACAATTTTTGACAGAAACGTTACCAAACGCATCCTAATGTCACAGAAAAACAATGAACAACTAAATTTACATGATTTTTGATATACCGGATCTGTACTTCATCAATCTGATAAGTGATTGAGAATGGTCTTCAATAAGTACAATGCCAATCATGTTAGAACTCCAATTCCAAATATGAAGATCAAGCACTTAACCAATTGGATAACCATTTGTCATGTCTCTTTAAAGGCGCTTTATGTCAACCAAATGATAACATGTTCTACTGTGTATAGATGCCATCCCAATCCCAACCAAAGAATGCAACACTCAGAAGTGCAATGAAATTTCAAGCGAACATCATAATGGGAGAACGCCGATTATACTTCGCCCCAGAAAATGCTTATGGCAAAAATAACTTACTGATTATCAGAGAGAAAAGCTAAGGAATCTTACTCGGTTAAGACTTCATAGACACGTCCATATGACCCATTTCCCAACAGCTTACCCTTTTGCCATGAGGTGTTCCTTCTTCGGACACTCCCATTGTCTTCCCCAGAGGTCTGACCCTCTTCCCAACTTACCAATTTGCTGTCCAGAGGTCTTTCGTCTCCTCCCGGCTTATGCAGAACCACTTTCAAAGCGAGCTCAGTGGCTTCGCTGTTTCTGCCACAAACCAAACACTTTTAGTGAAAGAAAACAAATTATAATCTCACTACTACTTCCTAGCAGATAGCATTCGACTTGGATCACTATTTCAAGTCCCAGGTAAATTCTATAAAGCCAAAAGGATTTTAGTTTAATAAACTCCACAGAATATGATTCGCGTTATGCAGATAAACCTACAATTTACCCCTATTACTGAGAAAAAAATATGTTTCTTTGCCGTCCAAATTACGGGCATCATTCTAGAATAAGATCAAATTCACTCATATAACTATCACTAGCCAAAATGGCCCTGCTTATGTATGAGAATTGGTGAATTGACTTTGTTTTATTTTTGTTATATTATTATTATTTTTTTGGTGAGAAATGAAATTTACTGCTCAGATATCGAAAACCGGTTTGCATATGACACATCGACCAATATATTTCCTGTCGAATTTTTTGAACCACTCCAGCAAGTTTTCATAACCATTTACAAGAATTTTAAGAGAATAGCATTTCGATTGACGCTTGAGAAAAGTTCCATTAATAAGCATTTACTTACGGTTGGATATTCAATTCCTTGATCTCAGCCACTTCGCTCAGACGATCCTTCCAACTTTCCACTTCTCTCAGACGATCCTTCCAACTTTCGATATCGGCATCCAGCCTCTGCTTGTGCTCCAAGAAGGTCTCCTTGAGCACTCCCCACCCGAGCTTGATGTCAAAGCTGATGGGTGGCATCACTTGAGCGAGCTGGGAGGCACCAAGCGCTCGACACGTAGCCTCTGGAGAGGACCGGTATGCAGATCTTGAATTTGCTGACCGCTCTCAAGAGATCGCTGATCTGATCACTAGCGTGAAAGTCTTCGCTGTCTCTATAGGCGAAAATCCCGTGGCCGACCAGGGTCCGGAAGAGGTAGTTGGTGAAGGTGTGGTAAGTGCCAGGCCTCTTAAGCTTAGGAACACATCCTCAATGTTGTTATCTTAAGAGCATAAGAAAAAGAAAAAGAAAAAGTTCCTTGGAGGAGTATTGGCATCCTGTGGTAAAAAAGAAAGGGTTATTACCTTGAAAAATTCCAAATTAGTGCACATGCCAAATTTACCAAAAACTATTTTTTTTTTAACCACGAAAAACTCTAAACTAGTACATCTATGACAAATCTACCCTAAATGACCACGAAAAATCCTAGATTGATATACTTATGATAAATTTATCATAAACTAATTTATTCAACAGCTAGAAACCCCAAACTAATACATTTATGATAAATATGCCCCCTGTTAAATTGAATTAATACCATAAAAAATCACAAAAATTATATAACTATGACAAACGAAGTAAAATCTCAAATTGGTGTATCAGTCAACTATCATGTATAATTCAATTTAGCAATTTGACAGTAAAATTGAATAGAAATTAACAGAGGATAAATTTGTCACAAGTAATTTAGTTAGGTATAAATTTGTCAAATGTGTTTTAGTTGGGCATATTTGGTGGCCAAAAAATTAATTTGAGGTAAATTTATCACAGGTGCACCAGTTTTGAATTTTTCAGGATATTAACCCATAGGAAAAAAAAAGCATGTGTCAGACAAAAGAAAACAAAGGGTAGAGTCAATATTTGTTCAGTTATAAATCGGGAATTTTGGTTGGAACATGGAGATATGGTTATATATAGATGTGTGCAAAAGAACCAGGAACTTCCTAGATTGCCTGAAATTGGTGTTTTCCAAGGAGCTAGTCTAGTTCTCGATTCCAATTTATTGGAAACAGTGGGTACCGATTTGGTTTTCTGTTCTAGGCGTGGAACCACCCACCCACCCATTCGGATCGGACTGGTAATATATAAATGTTGGGAATAACTGATCCCCGAAAACCGGATTCGACACTAAATCGAACCCCTAAATCAATGCGGAAGACGAAGCCCGGGAAAACACGCATCACCGATCGTAAAGCACACCACGGATTCGAGCGTACCTTGTTAGCCACAGATTAGACACCAACGCTGAAGAAGAGGAAGAAATTCTGATCCGATGACGCCTTGAAGGGGAGAAAACAGTGCCTTGAACTTACTGTTCCTTGGAGAGAGAGAGCGCGCGGGAGAAAGGGAAGACGTACGTTTGTTTCTAACTGTTCTCTTCTCTCTCTCTCTCTCCTCCCTTTTATACCTCTCCCCTTCCACGGGCCTTATTCCCGTGGGCCGGGCCCTTTTGGGCCCAACTTGAGCGGATGGGCCGTAAGCCCAATTCCAATAAATCCATCATCTCCCACTCGCACATGGTGGTACAAAACCAACATGGGCGGACAGGCCTTACTCAGCCCCATCAGAGAAAATCCATCATAGACTCTCACTTATCATGGTGGGCCAAACAGAATTCTCTTTTCCTCTCTTCAACATTCATACCGGTGAATAATCCGTGCGACCAGCATACTTTGAGAGCTCGTTGCCATACATCTGTTAGGAATATATAGCAGCTCATAATGGGCATCACATCCGAGTAGATTTAGTATGCGGTACCTAGATCGATTGATCACATTTATATCTCTCTTGATCTCTTTTAAACAATGATATATATATTGTATTCACAACTATGATTATCACAAAGACAGTCATAATTGGTTAACCGGTGAATACAAAACTACAATGTGATTCTCCATAATCGATCTTCCTCTTTCCTTCAAACTCTCAATTTCAGTCCGGCTTGCTTTTCTAGAAATGCCCCATTAGATCGAATCACTCATGACCATTGGCAACATCCTAAGATAGCAAACACTAAATAGAAATCTTGAGAATAAGTAAGAGTCATGAGGGGACTAAAAAATTGAGGAACTCTTTTCCTCAAGAGTCTCACACGACATAAAAGTTGAGATCAAACTTTTGCCACTCTTATTGGTCGTCTCATGCATACGTAGTATGAAATACATATTACGGTATTAACTCCTTTCCCATGGAGCGTATGTCTACATTTTCAATACCGTACGGATGATAGTTCGAGACATACCCAATGTCTAACTTGAGTTCACGTATCTACTCATTCACAAAATTCATCGAACTCACATCGGCATCTTAGACAGATAATGTAAAATATGTGGGGTATTTTACTTTCGGACATAGTAAGTATTATGTCCTCATCTTAACACTCGAGTTAAGGCGACATACGTGTTTTAAGCTTGAGCTCTCGATTATCACCTAGATAATAAGCTTAAAAACAGTCTCATCTCTATTTATCACACAAGTAAATAGAGGCGATTACCCGTGTGAGTGGGCTAATCTTATATCGTCCGACATACTTCTCAACTTAAAGTAATGCACCGAGCATTAAGATGCATAAAGATCAAACAAAGATTCATAGGCATTAATGATGAAAACACAAATTCATCAAATTGTGAACACTTAGGGAAATTACAATATTCGGTACATCGGCTTCTACGCAACCCTAGAGATTTCATATGGCCACAAAACACATCTCTCGGGTATTGGCTTTGTCATAGGATCTCGCTACCATTCTATGCGTAGTATGTACTCTAAGTTCACGTCCATTCGTGCAACCATATCCTTTACAAAATTATACTTGGTATCTATATATTTGGTCTTGCCATGATATTTTGGATCTTTGGTGTACGCTTTTTCTTTGCTTGGCTATCACAGGTTAACAAATAACAAATCTGCAGCACTTCCAATAACACCTAAATGATCCAAAAAAATCTCTAAAGCCAAACATCTTCTTACACTACCGCGATAATGCCACAAACTCAATTTCTATCGTGGACAAGGCTATACACGTTTGTTTCTTCTTTTGCTCCAACATATGGCGCCATTATTCGGTAAGAAAACAAAGCTAGAGGTAGATTTCCTTTCATTTAAATCTCCTCCCCAATCGAATCGGGATAGCCTTAGAGTCGCAGATCCTTTCCTTAATAACTCATCGTCTAATCGGCCAGTTCCCTTTAGATACCTCGGTATTCTCATAACGGCTTTCCATTGTCTTTGGACTGGATTGAATTGGTATCTACTCATCATTCCAACTGCAAAACATATGCCGGGTCTTGTACACATCATAGTGTATATCAAGCTTCCAACAAAGACTAGCATAAGGAACATGTTTCCTTTATTCCTTCTCTTGTGGAGTCCTTGGACACGTCTATGGCTCAATCCTTCACCTTTTGCAATAGGAGTGTCTATGGGTTTACAATCTTGAAATCTTAAATCCAAGAATATATGTAACCTCACCCATATCCTTCATAATCAATTTCTTCATGTTGATTATACCCCTTCGCCACAAGGCGGGCCTTATGCCTTTCTATCGAGCCATCAGCCTTTCGCTTTATTTTGAGAACCCAGTTGTTCCCAATAGCTCTGCGTCCTTTTGGAAGATCAACCAGTTCCTAAACATGGTTTGACTTCACTGACTCCATTTCCTCTTTCATTGCATGAATCCATTTTTCCTTATTAGGGCAATTTAGAGCCTTATTAATATTTCTTGGCTCATACTCATCTTGTGGAGCAACCATAAAAGCTTCCCTTTCAATGTCAAAACATTGACGGGGAATACTTTGGCGACTTGTTCACCTTATGGGAGATTGTACACTTAGCACATCATTCCCCATCATGCTCCCACTTGGATTAGGTGATGATGATGTTGTCACATCGGTGGTTGTAATTGAGAATGAGTTGAATTCAATTCATCACATCTCATATTACTCCCACTTGGACGAACTCCACTAACATCATTATCTTGATCCAAGGTTTCAAATAGGGAACAATCTTCCCTTATTTCGCCCTTCTTAGGAAATTCATCCACTAAGAATGTGACATCTCGTGATTCAAATTCAGTTATACTCCCACTTTCCTGCTCACCTATGAACACATACCCTTTCGAGTGTTCGTAGTATCTCATGAAAATACTCTTATTTCCTTTGGGACCCAATTTCCCAAACTTGTGAGAGGACTCATGAATATAGGCAGCACAACCCCATGGCTTAAGAAAACTTAAGTCCGGTTTTCTAACCGTCCATAACTCATATGGAGTGGAAGCAACTGATTTGGAAGGCATCCGGTTAAGTATATAGGTAGCGATTAACAACGCATCACTCCGAAAAGTGATAGGTAAGTTAGCATGCACCATCATGGACCTAACCATTTCCGGTAGGGTTCTGTTTCTTCTTTCCACAACACCATTTTGTTGGAGTATATGGAATAGACAACTATCTTTATATTCCTTTTTCATCACATAATTTTCTGAACACATCGGATAAATATTCTCAATCTCGATCGGATCTCAATGCTTTTATTTTCTTGTCTAATTGATTTTTGCGGGTTCATAAACCTTTTGAAACAACTTATGCTTGATTCATGAGAAATCAAATAGACATGTCCGACTCAGTATAATCAAATATAAAAGTGATGAAATAAATGGCCCCTTGCCTTCCTCTCATATTCATTGAACCACGACGTCCAAATAGATTAAATGCGAGAGGAAATCCAGCTCTTTTATCTTTTTCTAAATGGTTTCATTGTTATTTTCCCTACTAGGCAATGCTCACTTATGGACAAATCGACTTTTTCAATATTGCCCAACAAGCCCTCTTTGGCTAGTCTATTCATATGTTGTTGGCCCATATGACCAAGTCTAGCATACCACCATATTCACATCATTATCATATAAGGCAGAAGACGTGAAACAAGGGAATAACATATTGACACCACCATAGTCAACATCTAGTATCAATAAAACCATCCAGAAAAATAATCACAACCATAGTAGTTTGTATCCAAATACAAATCTACACTTCTATTATGGAAGTTCATACCAAAACCAAGCTTAACCAACATTAAAACAGACACAAAAATTTCGACGAATCTCCGGAGCATATAGAACATTAAGGTGCGTCCACCACTCATGTTCAATTGGCGGTGCCAATCCCTTTACTTGACTCTAGAGTTGTTTCCCATATGGATCCACTTAGTTCCAGTTGGTACTTGTCGGAATTCCACGAAGGATTTTCTATCCTTCTCTACATGGTCTGTCACTTCGAATCTGATCCACAAAGGATTGGATTCAGCCAATAATATTGAACTTGACACATAAGCAAAGTTCTCAAATGTACAAGAGGTGTTTACTTTTTTTGACTCACAACAGATTTGCAAGCATAGTGACATTTCTTGTCACAATTGTAACACCTCGCCTTTGACATTTTCTTCACTTGAGGACATGTTCCTCTCTTGTGTTGGTTAACTCTTAATTTCTTGCAATAAGGACTTGATCCTTTGCATTCCCACATATTGAACGAATCAATACGTTTGCGCTTAGAGCACAAAGCCCTTTCTGAGCTAGAACCAGCATTGCAAATGTCCGTTTTCGGCTCAAATGCCGTTAGGCGGTCTTCTTCTAGCTCAAGGTGGCGCATGGCATCCTTAAGATCTTCCATAACATGGTCAAGAGCTTCTAGCGCTTCTTGCTTTTCCAAAGCACATATTGAATCTTCTTATTCAATATTTCACAATTGTTACCGTTCATATCGGCAATTACGTTCTTAGTTCTTTGAACCATCGTTCGAACACATCGACATCCATGCACGAATAATTAATGCCTATCATTTATGCATCCCTATTTGCATAGACCCAACATATTAATAAATAATTTCAAGTAAGGCTTGAGAATCAAAAGGTCACTATGTTTCCAATCATCCTCCAAAAATCCTAACTCAAAACTATCATTAATATGATTGTCATATGCAAAATCAATTCTATAAAGCTACAAAAGCTTCTAAAACTACCTGACTAATTACCCACAAAGAATCGGCAATACGAGAAAGCAAATAAAATCTAATATCTAATAAAATAACAATGCTTTCACATAATACAACTATACATTACACTAAGCAATATATATACAAGGAAAAAAAATATCAACATGGAAAGGGATATCGACATCAAAAAGCATCTCAAATTAATCCAATGGATAAATAGGGAATGACCCTTCTAATCTGTCATTTAAAACATCTGAGAAAACTGAAGGCACATTTGCCAACCAAGGAAAAACTTTTGGAGAGCTTTTATGTCGCCACCAAGGCGCATTCACTCGGCGCCATGTGGCGCTCAATCTAAGGGTTGAAGTTTTGGCCAACTCAATCCTATAATACTCTCTTACAAAAGCTTCCACTAGCTTCCTATAATCCGGGACCACGTTGACCTCCCATAGCCGATCCAACACTGCTTGCCATTCGGGTGGAAGAGTGTTCATCAAAGCCGAGCACCTTCTTAAAGTCCAGGCATAAGATAACCATTCCAGGATGATTTCCGTATCATCCGATTGACCTTGATCACATGTGATACTAAATCACCGTCATGCCACCGATAATTAGCTAAATCGACATCAGCCTTTTAAGTCTTGCATTTCCCTCGTCCCTTCTCGGGCTTGCGGTATCTCGCATAACTCATTATAGTCCTCGCAACAAATGCGAGAATAATCCATAATTTTCATAAGGGAAAATACATAATTTTCCAAAATTCATGCAACAAATGCAGAATTAAAAAATGGATTACTTATAACACACATAGGCATGACCGAAAAAGAAACAAATTCCTTTTTTTTTTTTTTTTTTTTTTTTTTTTCGGGTCAACGGTCAACGGTCAAAGTCAACGGTCACGGTCAAAGTCAACGGTCAACGGTCGGTCAACGGTCGGTCAAAGGTCAACGGGTCAACGGGTCGGGTCAACGGGCGCGCAGGTCGGACCGGTCGCGACGGTCGAACCAGTCGGCCCGGACGGCCAGTCGGACCGCTCGCGCGGGCCCGACCGCACGTGCCTCGCGCGTGCGGGGCGCGTCACGCGGGCGTCGGCGGCACGTGCCACGCGCGTGGCCGGGCGCGTCACGCGGAGCGTCGGCTTCGCACGTGCCGCGCGTGCGGTGGGCGGCGTCACGCGAGGCGTCGGCCCGGCACGTGCCTCGTGCGTGAGCGTGCGACGTCACGCGGAGCGTCGGCCCCGCACGTGCGCGGCACGCGCCAGCCGATCGGGTCGGGTCGCCGGCCGGTGCCGGCCGGGCAATCGTCGTCGGCGCGCGTCATCAATGACGTCATCTCCGACGGTTATCGACGGTTGGTGACGTCATGATGACATCATCGAGTGACGCGTCATCACGCGTCGGTCCGCTTGGCCGGCGCGTGCCGGTTCGCCGGCCGCCGCGCGCGACGTGCCGGTTCGCCACCGGCGCGTGTGGCGCACGAGCTGGCGAAGCCAGCGCTTCCAGGCGCGTCGCGCCCACGCGCAGCGCCTTCCGGCGGCGCGTGTGGGCGCGTGCGGTGGCTCCCGGCGGCGGTCGACACATCGTCGGACTCGTCTCGACGTCGCGCTTCACCCGGTGCCTTGAGAATTCGTTTTGACTTACAAAAACTCAGAAAAATGGCCGAAGAAGTCTCGGGTGTCGGGATTTGTCGCCCGATCCGTACGGCCGAACTTCCTTTTGCGAAAAATCAATCAAAAAACATCAAATTGATCGGGAAAATGTGAACTAGGGCTCTGATACCAATGTTGGGAATAATCGATCCCGAAAACCGGATTCGACACTAAATCGAACCCCTAAATCAATGCGGAAGACGAAGCCTTAGGGAAAACACGCATCACCGATCGTAAAGCACACCACGGATTCGAGCGTACCTTGTTAGCCACAAATTAGACACCAACGCTGAAGAAGAGGAAGAAATTCTGATCCGATGACGCCTTGAAGGGGAGAAAACAGTGCCTTGAACTTACTGTTCCTTGGAGAGAGAGAGCGCGCGGGAGAAAGTGAAGACGTACGTTTGTTTTAACGTTCTCTTCTCTCTCTCTCTCTCCCCTTTTATACCTCTCCCCTTCCACGGGCCTTATTCCGTGGGCCGGGCCCTTTGGGCCCAACTTGAGCGGATGGGCCGTAAGCCCAATTCCAATAAATCCATCAATAAATATATATTTAACTTTTAAGAAAAGTGTCGGACCAAAAAATAGTTTAATAAAAATGAAAACACTAAAAGTGTTGGTTTTTATTTCTCGGCCAAAAAGTGTTGGTTTTTATTTCTTTCCTTTGCATTGTTATTTTGAAGTAATTTCTAGTTCATTTTCAAGAAAAACTCGAAAAGTCAAACGGTTGATTTTCGGGTTGACTTTTTGGTCAACCATTTGACCAAAAGTCAACCCTAGGTCAAAATTTTGCTTTTTACCCAAAAGATGCCATTCAGCCTTAATTTTACTTTTAACAAATTAATTTCTTAAAAATTCAAAAATGTGACAAAAAATCAATATTTTAGGAAAAGTCAACTAAATTGTTGACTTTTAGTCAAATTTTTACCAAAAAATTCGAAAAAAAGAGAGGTACAAATACATTTCCTTTAATGCCAATTTGAATTTTGTGTATGAAATTTCACAAAATCCAATTAAGAACTTTGATTTTTGAATTTTTGAATTTTAGGTTCTAAACCAACCAAAAATAAAATTACTTTTATTTTAGTCATAATTAGGTGTAATTTCTTCTTTGACATTTGGTTTAGGGACTATTTAAAATCTGCTTGTGCATTCGGATTTTGTGTTTTACTTAGTCAAAATACGAATTGTCGTTTTGAGTCATAATTAGGGGACTAAAATCAATCATTCATAATTTGTGAACGGACAATCATTTTTTACTCATTTTCTAAGGATAAGTCCAAATCCAAAATCGATTTTAGAAAATTCATACAAAAACTCATCAGTTTGAAGAATTTTATCCTCCTAAGCATAAAAAATTTCAGCAATTAAGCTTCAGTTGTCAAAATTCGAGTTGACCCATTCATGGTTATGGTTTAATTTCATAAATCTAGGTCCAATTTTAATAGTAGGCCTAGATTCATTTTTTATATAAGCTCGAGCACTTCAATTCAAGGTCAATCTGAATGCAATAAGTGATCTTACACATGGGTAGTTCATTAGATAGGACAATCGTGACATTAATTGAGTTCAATTTTATTTAATTTGCAATTTTGCTTATTGAATTTCAAATTTGACCATTTTAGCCTTTTAGGCCCAATGCAAAGCACTCATGATTTTGACCCATTTCTTTTCATGTAAACATTTAATCAGGTCTATAATAGACCTCTAGATCATTTTCATAAGATTTGATTAGCTTAATTGCATCTCAATTGGCCAATCTTCTTAAATAGGGTAAAATTCCTATTCAATTTGGTCATTTATGGACCAAATTGCATAAATCTAGGACCCACGAGGTCCCAAGTAGGCTAAACAGCTAGAATTGGATCAAATCAATCAAGAACCGATCAAAACCCAACCAAATTGGACCGAATCGGTCTGACCGACCGCCGATGGGGATGGCTTGTTAAGCTCCTTGCCGGCTGGTTCATTTCCTTTGATGACTGGTTCTGAAATCCTCTCAATGTCAGTTTCACTTCCGAACCTTTGATTTCTTGAATTTCGTCAAATTACAAATTAACCCATAATTGGACATTTTGATGTGATTCTTGATTTTGGCTCGGGTTTTTTGCAAATCAAACCCACTAGATAGATTACTCGACACCTCGAGATCATGATAGAGCCTTCGAAATTAATTTTTGACCATTAAATCAAAATTTCAACCCTTGGATTGAACTGACAATCGAAATCGCTTAACTTGGGATAGTATATAAGTCCAATTTTCCCTCCATTTTGAGGAGAGTTCATTATGCACGAAATATCTCCCTCTCTCTCTCTCTCTCTCTCTTATCTGGTTTTTGCAGCTAATTGACTCTCTCTCTCTCCCCCCCTTCAAACGGCCTCAAGCTGACTCCTTTGGCTGTTGCTCGCTGACCTTGAATTGGCAGCTTATCAGCCATCGCCAGCCACCGCGGTGGTCTTCACCCTCTCCCCATCTCAACCAAAGCATTAGTAGGGGTAGACGGTGGCTGATTCTTCCCGTCTGACATCTCTCCTCGGCCAAACTAAAGATTGGCAATCATGTCGGTCTTGTCTTCGATTGGTTCAGTAGGCCAGATCATCCATTGTCCGGTGGTTTTCGGCGTCTCGATTGGTGCATATTTGTCCACAGGAGAAACCCCGACCCTCCAGTGGTCGGGGCCTTGAAGATTGGTGGCCGGACTGCTCTCGACGGCCTGATCTTCTTTGGAGGCTTCAAAACTAGTCCAGGCGGGATCGGTTCTGTTCCAACTTGAACCGATGACCATCAGTGCTCCCAAGTGCCCCTATTTGTCGGTGATTGGTCGTTCCAGAAGTCCTTGACCTCATTGTGGGCAAGGATCAACTGATCAACCACCGGCGGGCTCTAATCAGCCTGATCTTCCTTCGCCGGCGCATGAAGGTAGGTCGGATTGGACCGGTTCTAGTTTCTATTTTTGCAAGCGGTCTGACCGGCTTTGTGGTGGTTCGCGATGATCTGATCAGCATCCTCGAAGTTTTGATTGTGATCCGAAGGCTTGCATCTTGTTCGACCGTGATTAAAATTGACAAAAATTGATAAAAAGTAATTTCTTGGTCTCAAATCTTGTGAAGCAAGACCGGATTAACCAGTCAGGGTTAGGGTTAAATTTTAAGTAAATATATGATGATTAGATGTTAGATGATGGATTTGGATAATGATTTGCTGCAATTGATCGTTCTTGAATGATGAACTTGAATGCTTGTTGTTAATTTAGTTTGAATCTGCAATTTTGTAGCTACAAAACTGATCTGACCAATAGGCCAAAATGAGGTTTGAAACGACCTCATTTTAACTCGAGTAATCTTAGATTTAGATAATGCACATTATAAGCTTTGAATGATAGGTTGCACGGTCCAATCGAGCATCGTTTGACCCTTGAAAAACACCTCCAAAGATGAGCGATTCAGCAGTAGTTCATGTGGATTTTCAATTCTGTTCTTGTTCCAAAATGAGATTTTACTATGTTCGTGTAGCATTCTGTGATGATTTCTGGATAATCTTGCCTGCACGAGTTTTGTTCTAAATCATCTTGTCCATGTCTTGTAATTTTTTTTTTTTTGAGATTTTTGGATGTGCTTAACTAGGTTAAATTCGCTTAGATCTGAGCCTAGGACAGTTTGTTCTGTGTTGATCTCTAATTTTGTCATTTTTATACTGATCTCAATATTTATTTATGGAAGAACTTTCCTTCATGAAAGTTGTTGTAATAGTGTTGTGCATGTCATGTATTTTATTTTATTTTTGAAATTTTTAGACATGATTAACTAGGTTAAAATCGTTTAGATTTGAACATAAAACAGTCTGCCCTACATTGATTCGAATTCTATTTTGGTATAATTAAGTCCACAAATGAGCTTGTTTTGTCTCAAGTCCTTCATGAAAGTTAAAGTACATGCTGTATATATTCAATTGATGTATGCTTAGCAAAGTCTTGATGTTAGCAAAATGAGTCAATTGCATGAATTAAGGTGAAAATGTACTGCAACAATACATAGCTTAAATATGCATCTCTATTTTTCTAATTTTGCTATGGTTCATGTGATCACATTTGGATTTCAAACTCTGTTTATCATTGCATGCTCTATATGTAGGATTTTTTTATAGAATTTTTGTGTGTCTTAAAAATGGGTGAACTCATGCTCGTTTTGTGAAGTTAATACTGAAACAAAATCTTGCTGTATATGCATTTGCCATGCTTGTTCTAGTTATTTCGAGACCAAATTTTGTGCGCATGCCTTCTTGATAATTAAACCGAATGTTATAAGGTTCGCATATATATTTAGGTCATATCTCTTAAATGTCATCTTGTTCGTTAAATTTGTGCCACAAAAGTGTTCATCACACTCAGAATTCCTAAGCATAATTAAGAATCTTGAATCATTTTATTATGTCATTTAAATTGTATAATATTTTACATGGCCGACTTAGGATTAGATGATTATCCAAAATCTCCATCGCATCCATTCCTAAGTCTCATGTGATTTCTTCATCCTATTTGTGCATTATTTGAATAACTTTGAGGTTTTCTAATACATGCTTGTGTTCTATTTTTCTTAGTTAGTAATATGCGCACTCTTAGAGATCTCGATATTAGAGCACCTAATTGACCTTGTTTGGACTTGAGTCATTCTAGGAAGTTATAAGGCACGTTTAGAGGTTTCTAATGTCATTAATTTCATGCATATTGCTCATCGGTTGGACCACTTTCCATTTTTTTTTTCAAAACTAGATCAGAATCTGGACATGGGATTAAATTCGGACTCCTATTCTAACCCCTGTTTGGATAGAGTTTTGACAATTATGTTTTATTTTTTCTGTAAGGATTATGCACTTGACCTCTTAAAAAAACTTGCTTGCCAACATGTTGGCCATGTTCTAGGTTTAGTTTAGGATCCTGAAGATGGATAAGACATAAAGATGGTGGAGGTCAATATTTATTCCGATCATAATCATGTACTATCGTTTTCCCGACATATGTCTTGGGTTTCTTTTGTTGTATAAAGCCCGATGAGTTGTGGGTTCTTTCTTCCTCTTATCATTTTCAATTGTGTTTCTTTTTTATATTTTCTAAAATTGTATGATAGATTTACTGTTTCCTTTAGTGTTACTTTATGTCTCGCAATTTTCATTTCAATTGGGTGTTTCCTTTTCATTTTCTTTAGAAATAGAATAGCATGAAAATGACCAACCACGCATGATCGCTTAGTTTATGAATAATCCTAAAAATGTAAAAGAAATGCATGGACACGTTAGGTAAATACAATATATTGTTTAGGTACCAAAAGAGCGCTAATAAAAATATTGGTGTAACCCAAGTCTCCAGACCTAGATATCTAGTCGCATAGAAATTGAGGGAACACTTCCGACCCTCAATTAGGTTTCTAGCCAATCCCTAAAAACGAGGCTAGTGGCAACTCCCGTATTATTTGTCGGTTGTCCTAAAACAACTAGACTATATAAATGAACTCATCATGCGGGGTATGGGTCTCTATAGGACTCACCATGATTTAGCATACCCACATGTGGAAAATTCCTATTGGATGAAGTGATGTTATCCTTAGGAAGGAGTACCAGAGGGAAGACTATTGTGGTAAAAGTATCATTAATTCCGATATTCACGCCCGACCTCCTCTCTTGAGATGTGTCAGCTATGTGGGTACGGGTCACGATACTTCGTTGTCACATGGGGTACGAATTTGGGAGAACTTGCGACCTTGTAAAGGGAACTTACGACAGGTTTATCCAGGGATGAGATGATGACATCCTTATGGTTGAGAACCGTGAGGGCACTTTCATGGTTAAATATCCCTATATCCAACTTTTCTCCTTTCCTTTTTTCGGGAGAAGAATCAAGGGCTGCGAAATGGGATCGCGACACACAACACCCATTAATTGAGTGCCTTTCTTGTCTCACTATTACCTCATTTGAGTTATCTTATTATCTCTCATTCACGATAGCGACTCTCAATCTCAACACCCATCGACTCTCGGCCTCAACTCTCAACTTTTAATATGAGTTCAGTCTTTTTATTGATATTGCAACTAAGAATATGGGATTTTTTTGTATTTAGCTTTACTCTAACTTACTGGAAAATGTCGCACTAAGTGCATGACGTTTGGTGGAAATGGTTACATGGACCCATATAGGAATCGGACCGTACCGGTAGTTCAGTTATTTAGTAAACCCATAGAACCAACATATGGTTCCCAATTTCACCTTTTTAGAATCAGTTGGCAGTTCCCAATTCTAGGATGGGAACCGCTAGGATTGATCGATTTCCGGTCCGATTCGGTTTTGAGGTGAAATCGAAAATTGGACTGGGACAACTGGTTCCTAGATTCTGGGATCAAGAACTGGACCAACTGGTCTTGGAACCAGGAACCGGACCAACCAACTAGTCTAGTTCAATGGAATTGATAAGTTTGCCGTTTTAGGGCAAAAATAAATTGAAAAATTTTGCAACCAGTTCGAGTTTGAGACGATGAGGACCGACTCCCCAGTTGAGCTTCAGAATGGATCCATAAGATTTGCCGTCCCACTGCACTGCACCTCCCATGGGCCCCCACTAATATTTTGAGGACTCTCGCCAGCAAAAAGAAATTAGTTTTATTTTTTTATGGTTGGAAGTTAGGGGGGAATCCTTGTTGATGAAGTAAAACTCATTCACAATGCCCCCCTCCACGAATTTACTTAACACTTGAGGAATATCCATTCTTTCGCCTCCCTCCCCCAATTCCACGCTCATAATTTCATAGCGTCTTCATTGTCGTTAAGGTGAGAGGTCTTGTCGAGCGAGAGAGGTGAGTGAGAGTGAGTAGAGATTCAACTGGAAATGGATTTCTAGCTATTCGCCAGTCTCCTCTCACTTGACCATCCATGTAACCTGGCCCCCCTTCTCCATCTCCAACGTCACGCCAATGGTGGCTTGCCAAACCAACCACCAGAGCACCACGTGCTGGCCTATTTCCATTTAACGCTCAAAATCCGGGTTGAGTTGCTTGCTGTATAGATATTGTTCATTTGGGTTGATACTTTGTTTTGATGTCTATCAGGTATTAGAAGTGTAAAATATGAACTTTGAAAACTAAAAAGGACAAAAAAGGGGGGTTTGAAAAGTCAATAAAAGAAGCAAAGAGAGCGGTGGAACCTTTGGCTCTTTTAAGAAAAGAGAGAAGGAGGACTAAAAGCTCACTCAGGGGAAAAAGAAAGAAAAAAAGAGGAGAAAAAAAGGGAAAAAGAAAAAGAAAGGAAAAAAGAGGAGAGGGTCTCTCATGTTCTTCTCACGAACGTCTTGCTAAGTCGACTCAACTCCGTTTTGCAATGTTGATGAGTGTTTGCACCCTTATGTGATGCCTCTAGCACATCGCGACTAATGTAGAACTACTAGCATAGTTATCTTTTTGTTTCGTTTTTTCTTAAACGTAAGGGTCTAAAGCAATCTCCAAGTACACGAGAACTTTTATAACTAGGGCAACTTCATTTCTTATTTATTTATGTATATGTTAGACAATGAGTTTTATACATTGGGAAATTCAAAAGGATTAGTACTATTGATTACACCGGCTATCAGTCAGTTATCTCGTCCTAACCTAACTGTACACGTGGTTGTCTAACCCTGCCCTGGCTTTGTAAAAAATCTTCCAAGCTCCAAAAATCCAGTTGCCTTCCTCCCTCCCTTCTATGTGGCGAGGTTACCTCAATCTCTTGGTCAGTTGGTGAATAGTGAGAGGGGACCCACCATGTGCCCATTAATGTTGGTGTACATCCTGACGAACCCAAAAGTGACATGCCTCGTCGGAGGCCCTATATAAACAATCATACAAAACTTGATCCGGATAAAAATTGTATTTGAGAAATCAGGGTCTATGAACTCGTCTTCTTGCCATGTGAAGTCAACTGGACCATAGGGAAGGCAGGTGGGATCGACATTTCTACTGATCTGAAAAAATAAAGTCAACAACTAGTGAGCCTAAACCTAGCAAGCAAAATATTCACTGGTCTATACTATAGAAATCGATCATTGTTCTAATAAGGAAAGCCTCAATATGAGTTTTAGTAAGTCACTTTCACGTCAACTTACCCGAGGACCTTTTCAAAATACATGAAAAATCAATAAAGGTAACAACTTTTCCCAACCAATAACCACTAGCTCAATTTAGAAGTAAATCATGCTACCATCATCATCCAAGGAACCATGTTACCCTCGAGCATCTTGCACCCATCCGGCATTGCAAGGATATATGAGGAACCTACGTTACACCCCTCAGGCATTTGGAGGAACCCAATTACCACTTCAGGCATCCCTACCACAATCCGGGGTGTTGTCGTCCCAAGGATTGATGGCATTCTCAGTCATACATCGGCATCATGATGTGGCAATTCCATAATTCAATTTAAAAACACGCTAACGTTACTACTATCTAGAGACTCAAGCATGGATTTAATGAATCCTCGGTCATTTTTATCCCCTAGACGAATATGAACTCAACCATGCTGATATTAGGTGAATTGTAGGAAGAATCCCATATCCTAGGCTCTAAACTAGCCTTATAAGGCGTTTTGCATGCCTTTAGAAATAATAGCTATTGCCCAGGTAAACGGGTTTAAAAAATTATAAAACTTCAAAATGACATAGTCAGGGAAGGATTCAAAGTCTGATTCAGTTCATACAGTTCTAAATAACTTTTATAAATCGGGCCCAACACAGTCAAATTTTTCAGAACGTAATAGAGCAGAAAAATACAAATTTTGCAGGCTAAATGAGACCAAAAAATCATAGAAATTTAATGTGTGGTAGTGTAGGATGTACTCTACAAATTTTATGAAGGACACATGATAGAATTTTGACTGAAAAAATTTGTGGAAAATGGAAAGTAGGATGTAATCGGTTCAACTACCTCGAAGACAGATTTTGAACCCTGTAGTTTTTCAATATATCTTTGTTGTATGAAGTTAATTATGAAGTTAAAGTATGTCAAAAAGCAGCCACTAAGGGATGACTTTCGCAAGAATGCCACATGAAATTCACATCACAAAAGTCGGTAAAAATTAGCAAAACTCGAGGCCAGGCTAAAACTGAACCTACCTTGACAAATTATTTTCCATTTGGGCTCAACCCTCAACAATTCAGCCTAGTGGTGTATGTAGATTTAATATATAACTCTCTTAAAAGGATATGCTAACTCGACGACTAACATTCCAAGCTTTCAAATATAACCTTGTCCGTAAACCTATTGACTAAAAGGTTAGCATTTCCAAAAACACTAGATTCAACAGATTTTTGAGGAAACTCTCCTTGTCACACAACAAATGATCGATATAGGTTGGAATGAAGGATATCTACTTGTTTCGGATACTCATGGACGACAGTTGTGACTCGATAGGACGAAGGCGAGGTTGACAATGGCAATGGTTGGGCTGAGGTGCACCTGAAGGCCGACTTAGGCAACTGAGTCCTTCTATCTTTTACGGTCGAGGGTTGTGAGTAGAAGGCTTGCACTGATTAGCAAACTTGAGGAAGGGTGTGACAATGAGCTAAGGGGACGTCAAACGATGGGTGAACTTGAGAGAGATGTGGACTAAAATGGCAAAAAGTGAGGTGTAGTGGTAAAGATGCTTGTTCTACATACATTAGGGGAATGAAAAGGAGAAAAGAATTGGGAGCATTGGAAGACTGGCGGTGGAGATAAGAGGACAAGCGGCTTCCTCTCTCTCTCTTTCTCTCTCTCATTCTCTCCTCGCTTTTGGTCTTCACTAGTCCATTGCAACAACTGAGGTGTCATCTATCGCTGTTTTGCTTAGGAAGGCTTCACACGCAGTTTGTCAACCTGCTGACCCTATAGAGTGGACATGGTAGTAGACTGAGGGGGAGGGGACGAGCAGATGGTGAAGTTGGGAAAAAGAATGTTAGGAATGGCCGTTACGCTTTTATCTTCTGCGTTTCTTCTTCACTTACTGCTCGCTGCCGATGATTCATCACAATTTGGGAAACGGTGGGGATTAAGTGACATGTTGGTTGTCCTGGTTAGTGCACTCCACACTAGCTAGGGTAAGCGCAATTTGTTGTTGACTAACTATGAGTGCGACAAGGTGAAGGGAATGACTGCTTGAGTTGGTCCTCGTGCAGTGGGAACGGGTGTTGAAGTTGTTAGCGACGAGGTAGCGGTGGTGACTCAGTGATGTAGATGCATCCTCGAATGAGGTGGAAATGGTGTCGCTCAGTGATGACACGATGAGGATGCGAACAGCGTAGTCTGACAACAGATTCAATGATGTGGTGTGGGCTGTTATATATTTGAGGCTCGCTATTTTGTCAAGCTAAAAATCGAGATGTCACACCTTTGTTTGTTCAATCGAAGTAGTGTTGAACTTAGGGCTTGAAATTCGGAAATATTGGAAATTCATGTGATTAAGTCCAATTTTTGAGTTGTTGAGCTACATATTTTTATAGAAATAATAGTTTAGGGTGTTGTGAAGTTGTAGCATTTTGTGAATCTTAATTTGAGCTTATGGTTTGCTCGGAACGAAATTTTCAAGTTCGATGCGCCTTCTGGTCAGAGTTCCGAATAGTAACTTTGAGCAGAATTTTAGTCATTTCTGATGAGGTCTTGGGGCAGTTGAGTTGGAGTTTTTATAATATATCAAAATGGCTTTCTAAGGATTATAAGTTGGCTTGAAATGGAATTTTGTGGAGGAAGTTGTGGCATGATGAAGTTTAACATGCAAGCTATGCGTAGCGAACAACATTAGTTTTCCGCTAGAGGTGAGCACTTCATTAGCGCGTAGATGTCTTTTTATCGACAAATAGGCATCGTTCATTAGAATATCATTTCAGTTGATCTTTTGATATTGTTTTTAAGTTATTTGTTAAGAATTCAAGTGCTTTTCGACTCTAGTAATCGCCGTAGTTGGTTTTTGACTTTTCCCAGGTGAGTGATATTATTTCTTCTTTGTGTTTTAAACTCATATTTTGGAAAACATAATGCATTAAGTACTCTATGAATTAAAAATAGCATCTTTTGTTGCATAAATAGGATCGAGCCTTTATTGCTATTTTGTTGTTTAATAGGAAATATCATCATTTGACTTCAACTTGAATGATTGCTTATAAATGGTTTGTGAAACCTTCTATGAAAGAACCTTGAAAAGTTCATGATTTGTTAAAGTGGTTGTGAAAAGTGCTTTGATATTTAAATATTGATTGCTACGATTATGAGATAATTCTGATTCTGGTTATAGAGTACTGGAGATTTGTGATTAATGGTTAATGCTCAGTGTCTCTGTGAACCCTAAGGGGTTTGTAGGCATGCACATACTAGTCTAAGATATCCTTATGAGCCGAGCCACCAGCTAATAATAGATGGAGACCTAACCAATGAGGGAATCTTGGTCGCTTAATCATGAGTGTGACGCGCGAATATGGTTAGATGCTTGTGGACCATTGATGTGTGTTTTTATGAGATTGGCCAATGGATTGGACTACTAGGGTTTGCTTTGTTATTTATCTTGGAAATTTCTGCTATGAACATATTATGTTAAAGTAAGAGATATCACACTTTGGTCTTGAAGGTTTGTTAAATTCTGGATTTTAGTGAAAGTGAATTATATTTGTATTTTAGATGTGCAAATAATTGTTTGATTCGCTTAGAAAAAAATGTATTACTCACTAAGTTGCGGTAGTTCATTACTTTCATCTACTTGCTTTTATAGGTTCTTTAGTGAGCCATAAATAAGTGGTGAGCATTGCATTATTGGGGAGGGCTTTTTGATAGTGAAGACTTTTTGGTATGAGTTATATATAGTTGATGAGTTTAAGAGTTAGTTTTTGATTGAGGTGTATATATTGGTCTTGTTGTTTATAGAAAGACTCTGATATTGTAACCAAATGCCATTTTTGTCAAATATATATATATATATATATGTGTGTGTGTGTGTGGATGTACATATATATTGCTATCATGTTGAATTTTGGTTATGTTGAGGCTGCGTTCTTTGATGAAAGGATGGCCGTATCACGCCCTTCTTCTTGTTGAGTTAGGATATGACAAGAAGAACATAAGATGAATGAATCTAACGTAGCGGGGAGGATGATATAGGAGCATCCAACTTAGCTTAATTAGCCTAATTAGCACCATCATTGCTTATTTAAGCCAAAATAGAATTTGGGCATAGCGTGCTTCAATGAGTCAAGACCAAAATTTCCAACTAAAACGGTACCAAACCATTTTTACTGAAGTTATCGATATTGATCATTAATAAGTTACCGAAATTATCAATGTGATATATTCGTCGTTGATTTCTTGGTACGCTTTAGTAATTGCTGATCCCGAAGTTTATCAAGGACATATCAATGAGAGGTCATTCTAAATAACTTCCTTGGTTATTTAATGAAGTCTTGGGGTATTTATCTTCAATAGGAGCATGGATTTTGCAAGATTGAAGAATTAAGAATGCAAGTTCCCAAGTCATTGAATGCACTCTATTTTCCTAGGAGTCTTTATTGTTCTATAAGTTTCAAGAGTTAAAGTTTTGAGTTCATAAGTCTTTAATGTTGGGTTAATTGCCATGTCTATTTTTTATTTTGATATTTCCCAAGTTGAATTCCTCCTATAAATAGAGGAAGTCTCTCAATAATAACCAGACAAGATTTTATGAATGAAAATACTTGAGATTTTTTCTGTGTGAGCGAATATCTTTAGAGAGTGGATAACTCCTATTTCAATCTCTTTATCCTTGAAAACTGGATTACTTCTCAGTGGTGAGCCAAGAAACCCTTTATTCTCGGCTGGTGGATTTTCCTTTAGGCCCTGATGGTGAGCTTCTTCTATTCCGAAATCTTTTATTCTTGGTGGGTGGTTCATCCTTTAAGCTTTGGTGGTGAACTTCATTTATCCCAATTATCATCCTTGGTTGGTGGCGTATCCTTTATACTTGGTGACAATCGTTTTCTATCCCTAAATTTGTATTTCATCCTTCGACAACCATCCCATACACATCTCTTTCCATACACTTAACCACAAAATCTCTACAACTTGGAATCACTCGCCCAAGCAGGCATCAAGGAGATTGCAAGAAAAATTTGTACTGTAAAGGTAAGCCACTAGATGAAATCATATCCAAATTTATAACAGCATACCATCCAAAGATGTGGTCGGTGGCAGCGGACGGCGGTAGGCGGAGGAAGAAGAAGAGACGGAAAAAAGAAAAGAAAAAAGAAAAAAATTATTAAAAAATTAAAAGAAATTCTATGTCATAAAAAACTTATGTGCTAGACCAAACGCATTTAGTTTTTTCTTTTTTTTTTCTTTTTTGAGAATAAAAATTTCATACAGTTACTAAATGCGTTATTTTACTTAGAAACTGTTCTAAGGAGTATAAATAAAAAAGAACTATTTCTAGAAAGAAATTATTCCTAGGAATAGAAATGTTACCAAAAGTACCCTAACTCTTCACGAGGTTAAAATACTATGGTTTTAAATGTAATCTAGTATTGTGAAGCACTTGAGCATGAAGTGGAATATTTGCGATGCACTCTTTCTATGAAGTAAGATTCACCGAACTATGTAAATCTCTTATGTTCGTTATTGTTCCTTATTGATTTCTTTGGTTATTTCATTCTCTCGAATTAATTCAAAGGCAAGACCCAATTAGCTTCCGCATTAATCTTACAACAATTATTATCAAAGTTGAGACTGGGATTTTTTTGGATTTGATTTGGAGCTTTTGCTTATCTAATCATTATCTAGTAGTTATGTTGTTGCAATTATGTGTGGAGCAAAAATAGAAATTGAGAAGTTTAAGGGAGGTACAACTTGGGTGGTGAAGTGAGATAGGTGCACTATTAGTAGATAAGGTTTGGCCTAGGCATTGGATGACAAAGCTAAGTTGCCAAAAAATGCTGATGATGATGAGTTACTGAAGACGGTAAAGAGTATCCAGGACTAACTACTAAAGGCCAAGCACCCCAAGTCATGTTATGCTAAATTGAACCTGTCAGTTAGAACTTAAGGCGAATCCCAAATCAGAATCAACTTTTTGCTATAGCAGCTTGTGTCCTTCGATGCTAAGTCTTATTGTAAACATAAGAAACTTCGTCACAATATCAATGGGGAAAAAGGGGAGGAAAACGTGAAGAAGAAAGAAAGGAGATGGTTCAATCAAAAGGAGGGAAACATGTGGGACAAGGAAGAAGAATTTGAGGGCATAAGAAAACAAAGTAGAGAGAGTAGGAAAAAGAGAGGGGAAGCATAAAGAAGTGAATAAAATAAGGGAGAGAGAATGATCACCGAAAGCATGAGAGGAAAATGGAAAAAGAAAATAGAGAGTGAGCGGAGCAACTAAGAGAGATGGAAAGGAGCAACATGCGCGCTCCCGAGATCCGACAAACTAGATTAAATCCGTTTCGTGACACATAGTAAGGATTTGAACTTCATTGAAATTTCATAGTTGGGCTGTTAATTCAGATCCATTCAAATTCTGAGTTATTGGGTTCATTGGATAGAAGATTACTAGCTGCTCCAAGTATCAAGATAAATAAGTCTTTATTTTAAGTTCTTCATAAGAGGCTGTGCCCCACTGCATAATTTGACATGCAAAGAACAAATTAAGTAGATCAATATGATAGAGTCTAATTAGTAGAAGTAAGCTTTCTTGATGCACAAACCGTGCGGATCCTCAACTGGACGGTAATGGACCCGAATGCTTTGAAGAATTCACACCACCAAACAAAAAAAGTGGTCGGACGTTTGTCTGCGGAGGATCTCCAATGCCCAGGTCAATGTATTTTTGCAGAAGGAGAGGCTAAATATTGAGGAGGCATACATTGCCAAAGGACATTTGTATTTTGTAGAGGGAGATCACGGGCTTACTATTCTGGGCTTATCCACAAGTTAGTGTGCTCTATAAGCTTTTTTTTCTTACCTGTAGGGCCCAATTTTTCTTGTATTCGTCAAGCTTGGCCCAACCAATGCGATGAATCAAGCAGAATTCTCTTCTTACTTTAGTACAGCTCCAAGAGAAGTGACAGTCTTATGAGTGGTAGATGCATATTCAAGCTACCATGCAATGCGTAACGAAGCAGTATGACAATATTTAAGAAGAGTCAGATTATGAATGGTAGGTCAATTTCAGGACAAAAGTGGTCCATATACATGATCTTGTAGAGCTAAATGCAACTGGATGGAAATAGAAAAGTTCACTCCATCTTAAGATGATTACAGAGCAGTCTAATGAAATAGTTATTAATTAGAAGTAAATAAAAGAAAAAACTTTTCATCTCGTGCTTTAACGTTTTTTCTAATCAATTCCTGGTACTTTTAATTTTCTAACAAAATCCCTCTTCTTGCACAAATAGTCAAATGAAGATCTTCCAACACCATATTTAGTCAAACCCGGCCGATATGATTGTCCAACAACATCAGGACATTTTATCAACATGGATGCTACCATGGGAAAAACAAATAAAAAAGAACATAATTCGTCAACATTGACAAAATCCAACATCACACTTTGATGTTGTTCGACAGTGGCAACGGGGGACTTGATTAGATAATTTGTGGAAGCGAAAAAATTTAATTAGAAAAATCACAAATCGATTAAAAAATTTCATGACAACATAGGAGCGGAAAGCAACATTTTTCCTGAATTATAATATCCAACGGAAAAGCATCGTAGGAGGGAAAATTCTCGCATAGATTGAGTTCGAGGCCTGACCACATATAATCACATGGAGTTCATACAATAAGAAAAAAGAATGGAAAAGCCATCCTTTTATTTATTTATTTTTTTTTGCTTCTTCGGCTCACAGTTGTTGCCTATCCATGGCCGAGCCACGCCCTCCGTCATCAAGGCGGCTCGCAGTCGTTTCCCATCCAAAGCTGAATCTAAAGTTGTGCCTCCAGATCTAGCCTCAAGTACGGCCGCAAGCCTTTGCTTGTCCATGGCCTGTGAGGTAGCACATCCACATATCTAGCGGCCACGGCTCATCCGTCGCTGTGAGCCTTGACATTGAGCTCGATATCCCAATGGCCATCAACCGTGAGCTCAGACAGCAAATGAAAAACAGATGAACGAAGTCGAAGGCTTGAGTGCAGCATGGGTGAGTGACGCCAACGACACTTGAACGCTCTCGGCCATGGACGAACTCCGCTAACGACGGCCAAGGACGAACTATATGCCAATGGCAGCATTGAACGCGTTCGGCCATTGACAGCCAAATCTGGAGAGCAACGCCAGTGCAGGCCAGACGCGGCGCCGGCAAAGTGAACGAGGAAATAAAATTAGTTGACAAACTCTTGAGAATTGAGATGACATAGTCAGAAGTCTGTGCCCTTTTGCTTCTGCCACTAAAATCTCATCCTAGAAGAAAGTAGAATTGCTTACGGATGTCATCTAATTAGTCTCTTCTACCATCATCTTTGCCCATTTCACAGTGATTGGCACAGGAAAGACTAATATTTTCTCCTCTCAGATCTAGTCGTCCGTGACAATGTAATACTAGGGCCAAGGATTGCGCGTATTAGTAATCTTGACAGATTTTGGAGGCTGGGCTAAAATGACGTAATGATCACCGTTTGGGACATTGCAAAATTGCCTACCTCTGCTTGTTTTCTCTGCATTTCTCCTCTTGGTCTTTTGCACTCTTCAGTTATTTGAGAAATTTGTAGAATCATTCATTTACCCACACAAAACAAATAGCTTGCTCTCTATGACCATTTAACAGATAACAGTGACAGAAATTGACTGTAAAGCACTCAACTGCCAAATTTAGTTGGATATTTGGAATCTTTTCATCGTCATGTAAAAAATGACTCCTGATGGCATAAATAAAAAAAGATGACATCTGACACAAAGATTCAGGCAAACTCATTCCCAAATGAGGCTACTTCTTTCGATTTCTATCAATCAGCAATCGCAACTACTAATAGCTAACGAGTCACCTGCCAGCGCCACCGACACCAAGACAATGACTAACGCTGCCCTGGTCCTATATTTGCATAGTGCCACACCTTGAGAAAAAGTATCATATGCATTGGAAATTATTATCCAAGTTGTCGAAAATCTGGACGATGCTTCCGTGTGGCAAGCAATCTGATATTCACAAAGGGAATGACTTCCCTCAATGAATGGACAGTTAGCAAATCCTCAAAGCAGAGTAGATCCACACGCAAACTGCATTCCTTGCACTTGAGTTTATCAAGGAGAGTGTTCTCTTGGAGCCATCAATTTAGCTTTCATTCCCTTAACCATAATGCATAGAGATCCATTCAGTTCTTCCTGACTCCATGTCTGCATCATCCTGCAAGACAATATACTTCTCGTGTCTGCCCCAGAAGACTTCTGCCTTGAAAAAACCACAAGGGCTTGCAGACACACTGTAATGTGCCTACGGAACAATCAATGTTGTCTTTTTTCATTTTTTATTTTCCGGAATTTTCTCCATCTCATCATCCTAGATCAGGAAGAGATGAGTTGGCCTTCTACCTACATTGGAGGACAATAAAACGCAACTATGATCCATTCACCATGCCCTAATGTCCAAACATTACAGTTTTTTGCGTCACAAGCATTCATGAACTGTAGGAAAAGCCAATCACGACTGCAACTCTACAAGTACAAGGACAATGACATAGCCATCCTTTTATCCAAAGGACACAACCTCACCATTACTATCATCAACCTGTTGTCACAATATATACATCTATATATATTTGATAAAAGGATATGCACATCTCAAACAACAACCAAACTCAAAGGTTCAATTCAACCATAAACAACTTATACCTAAAAAATACAATTATTAAAACATCCTCCTGAAGACGAAAATGCTTTATTCCTATTTGTAGCTCGTTGAAAAACCCGAATAGCAAGATGAATGGAATGAGCAACTACAGCCCAATAAATAGTACATCTTTTTTAAGTAGATTGAATGTTCACTATGCATCTTTATAATACAATATTGTGACTCATCAATCCCCAATTTAGTATATGATATATATATAAAATATCCAAGACTAATGATATCTTTTCAATACAACTTAGTATAAACTCAATTAACAATATCAACTTATAATAACAAATCAATCATCAATGGTTTATTCTATCGATCGATCTCAATTAACTAAAACGTCAATAGTCTATTCAATAAACTAATCTAATGCTCAATACATAACTACGGCCATGCTTAATGCTCATGACAAACACGACCAAGTTTTTGGCCCTTGACTAGGTCTCCTTTTATATCGACGGGTGGTTTAGCTTAGAAGGATGTCCTAATAACAGTATGCATACTTACCCCTTCAATAGATTCTAATCATAGCGACATGGGCATAATCCATTAACAAATTCTCCAATAACCCCCAATTAAATCATAAATTCATCTCACAAATTAGTTCCACAAACCTAATCATATGGCCTTTTCTCAATTCCTTTTATCAAATACGCTGCATCTCATAAACATTTCACAATCAATACATATAATTTTCAGCAATTCTTTTTACAAAATATTTAATCAAGACTTTTACAATTGATTATTTGAAACTATTTTAAATATTGCCTTCCAATGCATTGTCAACAGACTAAAAAAGTAGTAAATGCTCGATCCAGTTTATATGTGAATTATGCTTTTCGTAACTTTGCTCTATTAAATCTCTACTACTTTCAAGATATGAGTTTGTAAATTTATAGAAGAGATAGTATTACTCACTTGGAAAAGCTGAAAGCCCATTACTCATAAGGTAAGATTCCCTTCTCTTCATCCAAGATCCATTTATCCCTTGTTGTCATGATAATCTTACTCCCAAAATTAAAAGTGTCAAGCCCCTCAACTAGTTTGTTTGTTTTTTTTTGGTCAATTACTAGTTTGTTAAGTTGTTCTTCATTCTCTAGATTGTCTAGAACAATGAGAACTTTTCTTAGAACAAGCTCTCCTTCTTATGCTCCATTCATTAGTTTTTGCGATAAACCATCTTTGTAGATTTACTAGGCCATTTCCCTTTGATGATTCTCGAATGTCCCCAATGAAGCTACATTGTCCATCAAAGTGAGGGCACAATTCATTGTAAACAATCTTAGCGAGAGTACTTTTATCCCTTCCTCCCATTTCTTTGTAGATTTACTAGGCCATTTCCCTTTGATGATTCTCGAATGTCCCCAATGAAGCTCTACATTGTCCATCAAAGTGAGGGCACAAATTCATTGTAAACAATCTTAGCGAGAGTACTTTTATCCCTCCCTCCCATTTCTTTGTAGATTTACTAGGCCATTTCCCTTTGATGATATTCTCGAATGTCCCCAATGAAGCTACATTGTCAATCAAAGTGAGGACACAATTCATTGTAAACAATCTTAGCGAGAGTACTTTTATCCATCCCTCCCATTTCATGGATTCCAACGAAATGCACACCAGTGCTAGAGTCAACATCTAACGACTTCATTATGGCTTCTACTATAACGACATGAGCCTCACTGTGTAATATTGTCCGCTTTGAATACTAAGTCCTCACGGCACAAGCCTTATAAACTAGCCCCAAGACTTCCCCCTCAGCGATGTGGGACTAGAAAGGACCTCTCCACTTCCTTGGACTGTCACACTCTTCACCCCTTAAGGGCACAGCATTCTCGCTATGGCCCCACACATGGTCGGGAGTCGGCTCTGATATAATTTGTAACAACCTAGGCCCCATCATGTAATATTGTCCACTTTGGACACTTAGTCCTCATAGCTTTAAAACGGGTTACACAAGTTAAAGGGACTTCAAGCCTTATAAACTAGCCCCAGGATTCCCCCCTAAGCAATGTGGGACTAGAGAGGACCTCCCTCCTTCCTTGGGCTGTCACATCTACCTATTCATCTACCCCAACCAATTTGCTTGCTAAAGGTCTTTGTTTTACTTTTAGCTTACACAGAACCTCTTTCACGATGAGATCAATGATTTCACCGTGTTTGCCACAAATCAAACATTTTTAGTACAAGCAAATAAATGGCAATCTCACTACTACTTCCTTGCGAATAGCATTTGAGTTTTTATTTTGATCACTATTTCAAGTGTTTGGTAAATTCTACAAAGCTAGAAGAATTTTGGTTGGATAGACTCCACAAGATATGATAGGTGTTATGATGATGAACTTACAATTTCACCCATTTTTGAAAAGGGAAAAAGCCACTAAAAACCCCAAATTTTGTCCAAAGTAATAAATTTACTCCAAACTTTTTTTGTGACATAAAAAACCCACAAATTTTGCTAATCGTGACACATTTACCCCAAACTCTATGGCCAATGACATTTTTGTCTTTTTTTTTTCTTTTTCTTTTTTCCTTTTTTTTTTCTTCTCTCTTCCCTCCCCCGGCCATGGCGGAGGGAAGTCGGACTCACGTGAGAATAGCACTCGCCTAGGTGTTGGCCTCGCTAGATCCGGCAAGGGCAACCCTTGCCCGACACAGCGAGGGTGGCCCTCTCCCGTGTTGGGCAAGGGTTGCCCTCGCCAAATCTAGCACCCCTCCCTTGACCCAAGTGAGGGCCGCCCTCGCCAGCCCAAGAGAGGGCGACCCTCGCTCAATGCCGGCGAGGGCAATCCTTGCCTAAGTTTGGCTTCCCTCCACTGGCCAGCAGAGGGAAGATAGAAGAAGAAGAAGAAAAAAAGAAAAAAAGTTAAAAAGTAAAAGACAAAAATGTCTTATAGTTTAGGGTTAATTTGTTACATTGATACATGTTTACGATTTTTTTAATTACAAAAAAAAAAGTTAGGGGTAAATGTGTCACAATTAGCAAAGTTTGAGGTTTTTTATGTCAAAAAAAAAAATTGGGATACATTTATCACTTTAGGCAAAATTTGGGATTTTTGGTGGCTTTTTCCCTTCTAAAAAAGAAGATTTTTCTTTGCGGTGCGAATTAGAGACATTATTCTAGAATTAGATCAAATTCACTCGTATAACTATCGCCAGCCAAATTACCCTACTTATGTATCACAGAGTTGATGAATTGGCTCTCTTTTTGGTGAAAAATGAAATTTATTACTCATATTCCAAATTACAAGAGCGATGAGAGAATAGCATTTCGACTGAAGCTTGAAAAAATTTCAATTGATAAGCATTTACTTACTCTCTTCCTTGGACTTTCCACCCCTTGATCTTACCCACTTTACTCACAGCCGCCTCCCACCGTTCCCTGCTCTCACCGCCAGGCCTCTGCTCGTGCTTATCCAAATCCTCCACGTACAGTTTCGTCTTGAGCTTGACATCGCAGGGTGCGACGTCAAAGAAGATGGGTAGGATCTCCGACTTCCCAGTCGATTCATTGAGCTCCATCACACGAGCGAGCTTGCAGAGGTACCAAGCGCTCAAAGCGTAGCCTCTGGAGAGGACTAGTATGCAGATCTTGGAGTCGCAAACCACTCTCAGGAGATTGTCGATCCGATCGGCAGTGTGAAGCTCTTCGCTGTCACTGTTGGCGATAATCCCCTAGCTGACCGTGGTCCAATAGAGGCAGTCAGTGAAGGTGTTGCGAGTGTCAAGGCCTCTGAACCTGAGTTAGAATTTAAGGCCAATCTCAAATCATAATCAACTTTTTGCCCCCAGCAAGCTTGTGCCCTTCGATGCTGAGTCTTACTGCAAATATAAGAGACTTTGTCACAACGTGAACACGAGGTGTGGCAATTGAAGAAAAAAAAGAAAGAAAGGGGAGAGTTTAGTCAAAAGGAGGGGAGCATGGGGACAAGGAAGAAAAAATTGAGGGCATAAGAAAACAAAGGAGAGAGAAGGAAAAAGAGAGGGAGCGTAAAGACGAGAATAAAATGATGGAGCGCCGTTTGAGCAGAGACCTCATCACCGACCCTCACAGTTGAGTATGGGGGGCCATTACAGGGATCCCCTACCTACATCTCCAGCACCTCGCAACTTAATGCGGTTAGAAACTGGTTTTCTGAGTTCCTTTGCAGGAACTGGAGTGTAAATCCACTCCCCAGGTACCCTTTGATTTGACACCCTAATTATGCTCTAGGGATCAGAAGAGCCGCTGCACGTGGGTTCTCTCACCCCTGTCAGGTTCTCCCTGGAATGCAACTCTTAGCCTTTTAAGGTCTTGCTCAGGACCATAAACTCCAACACGTCTCTCGCAATTTCGCAATATTTCCAAATTCGATCGCCATTGTAAATTCATTTACCTCTCCATGGCCTGAATCGGCCAACTTTTGTTTATATAATTGAGCACGAACAATTGAAAACATCCGATAATGTGGTTTGTGGAGGAAATGTCAAATTACTTCTCGATATGAGGCGTAAAGTCTTTGGACTCTCATCTGGGATGCCCTTCTTTTCGATTTTAATTTGATTTTCTGTTGGATATATGAATCCAAGATTTGGTCATCAAGATATCCAAGGGCGGTGATTTTACATGTACATCCAAGGTTTAACGAAGATCAAGATTCGGGACTCCTCTGATTGCCATGAAGTGAGGGACTCTTTTGCCGCACGTGAAAGAGGGCTAAAAGGCTGCACAGTAAAGTTCTTTTCTTTGGCCGCACAAAAGGAGCAAGAAACGCGGTGACCTGTGCAGAAAATTCAACATCTAATTGAGGCATTTTTCTTTTTGTGGATACATGAGTGCTTCAATTCGTGTGGTAATTCTTAATGATTTATATATTGAACTATTACGTGAGACTAAATACTATATGATTAGATATAATTTAGGGTTAGGAAACTCTTGAGGGTCCGGGGAATTGTAACTCTATAATTTTTCAATTGAATAGTAGATTATTTGTGGCTATCTCTTCTTATGAAATAAATACAGGTCATTGAACTGAAATACATAAGTCTATTTGTATTCTTTATTATTACTCATTGATTTCTCCTGTGATTTCATTCTCTTGTGCTAATTTAATTGCAAAAATATGTTAATTATCACATTATTTTACAAAGGATATTTTGGAATTGTTTCTAGGCTTTTGCTTGTTTGACCATTCTCTGGAAATACTGCTATTGCAATTACATTGGAGCAAAAATAGAATTGAAAAGTTTAATGGGACAAATGACTTTAGATTGTTGAGTGTTATGCCATCAACAACCAAGTAATGTCTAAGGTGTTGAATGGCAAGACTAAGTAGCCCAGAATGATGAGAGATGCCGATAGAGGATGAGTTAATGGAGGGGGCAAAGAGTAAAATTATGTTGAACCTTTCAAATGAGGTGCTAATAGAGGTGATTGAAGAAAAAGATGCCATAGCAATGTAGCCCACTTAGATGAGTTTAATAATCTCATGATGGATCTTGAAGAACCTTGATGAGACCCTATCTTATGAAAAACAAGACATGATAATGTTGGTGTCTCTACAAAAGTCATTATTTATTATTACTGGGGCGTATAACAATTGTGGTAAGTTAATAGATGGAAATTATATTCAAACTAATAGCAGTAAACCATCCAAATATGTGGTTCAATTCCTGATTCGTTTTTGTATTTTGGTAAGTTAGCACTATTGGTGACAGGATGACCGTACAACAGTGACTTCTAGAGTCGAGCTCTGTGCTGGGTTCGAGAGACCCCACAGTTAGTGGCGTGTTCTACTAATGATATTTGTTGGTCTCAGTCGCATTTGTTTCCATTTCATCTTCCTAGTATTAGAATAAGTGAAATATTCTTCTCCAAGTATTGTAGCATAAGAAAATTTAAATATCATCCAATCCATCCGCTTTCATGTCCGAACATTACAATGCTTCATATCGTATTCAAGGTACAATACATTTGTTATTTAAGGATTATGTAGAAAAATCAATGAATTGCTCATAATAATTGTTTGATAAATAGTGGAAATAGGAGCACTAAATAGTGTAATATGACTTAATAATAAAATACTACTCATATGCCAATTCGTTGCATTTTTATAGATTAGTAGGACACTCCTACACCCCAATCAACTGCACCAACCTTTAAGATTGGACGTACAACTTTTATTAACATAATTAGCAAGAGGCCCGATATTTATGTTACCACTAGGTCATCTTCAATTATTTGTCAAACTAGATATTTTTTAAACATAATTTTATCAATAAGGTCGAAGAGAACATTTCTTTTATTAGAAATGTACAAATAAATATATATATATATATATATATATATATATATATATATATATATATATATATATATATATGTTCATTTCATAATCCAATTTCAATCCACTTGGTAGCACAATTCACATGGTAATGCTGGCTAGTTTTAGTCACTAAAGTGGCGGAGTAAAAAAAAAAAAAAGAAGTTAATGTCATCATAATGCACTTTCACTGCATTTGCTAACACATTTGCAAAACCCCTACAAAATTATACGTTTACCAAATAACATTTCTCTTAAAATTATTTTTCAAGATATTTTTCAATTTATTTTACCAAATGGTCGTTACTTTGTGTGCTTTTTAAATTAAAATTTTTGCATTTCTCCAAAAGAAAAGTCAAATCAAACACAGCCTATCATTACCATAGGTCCTCAGCCACCAAAGCTACTCCTATCGTCAAGAATCGACCATGGACAGTGGGCCAGTGAAACTGTGGTAGAAAATCTGCATGGCGCAACTCAAAATAAATGACACTCTAGTCCATGATAGAAATTCAGGCAAACCGCTCAACTTGTTATTTAATTTTCTTGAAGTTTTCTATAGGCTCATTTAGCACCTCCGTAGCCCCACATCAGTGCTAAATGTCCTTAAATTGCACAATAAAAAAGTCAAAACAATAAACGAGATCCTGCGATATATTTTCATTGTCTAAAATCAACGGACTTATCAAATATACTAGTACTTGATTGCACATTTTGACAAGCTCTAGAACTCAATGGCATGATGCAACAATTTTGGCGAACCTCATTTATGAAGATTGTCAAATAAAATCAACAGACTTATTGAATATACTTGAAATTCTGACTTATGAAATTGTGGAGTAGGATTCTCTTATGTCTTTGCTCCCACAGCTTATATCAAAGAATCTTTGGAAAAAAAGGGTTCGGCTCCTAATGACTAATTTAAACGTTCGACGGTCCATTCTTTATTTCAAACATTCTGCAATAATTTAACAACCATGAGAATTGACAACAAATGTCATCAAATTATTACAAGAAAAATACTCAATTCCTTTTATATCTGGAAAATTACGAATTTCTCAGCGCTTCCAAAACACGAGACTCACTGGAATTGCGTGCAAGACTGAGTTTTCAGGCGGTACATGCTTTTCTTTGTTTTCCAAGTGAGGCATGAGGATCTTGTATGGGGCATTTTAATCATCTGTGGTTGCAAAGCCTCTGCATGAGGTTGTTTAGTTTGTAGCGTCTCATCGCACTGCTGACATTTATATTTGCACATCTTCACAATCAAGAAGACAAAATTAAAATTGAAATGGAGGGAGATGACCTCCATTTACCGACTGCTCCTAAAAAACTCGTCGGAGGTATTTGACGAGTATAGATTCATTTTTACTATGTTTTAAATAGCTTGCTCAGGAAAAGGGGAAATACTACCCCGTTGAACACTTGAAATTTACAGGCTGCTTTAGACTTCGTTACGAGAGAAGCGAGAGAAGCGCCCTCATCTAACTGGCCAAGCGGATCAGCGCGCGTACAGGAGGTGACCCAGGGAAGCGCTCTCATCTAACTGACAACCATAGCTGCCGGTTTTCACCTTTTGCAAGATCGAAATGAGTATCTTCTGTTTTGGGTGTGCAAGAACGAAAACAGAGGCTGAGAATTTAGTTCTTGCTAACTTGAAAACAGTACGTGTTGAACCGGTTTTGACCTCCACTAATTCGTCATCGTTTTGTTAGTCAACTTAGAGTTAAATTTCCGAGAATCTTGATTTTTTATATGCCTCACATGTTTGCGTACGCGTTTGTCGTAACATATTAGATCACGGATCGTCTTTGCTGAAGGCTTCTTCTCTGCGGGTCATTTGAGCGAATGCATTTTCAGCATATGCAAATACATACGTCCTCTATCTACATGTCTTCTGGGTTTATATGTCATTGCTACACGACACTTGCTTCCAAATACATGGGTTCTACGATGCGAATATATGAGCTCCGGCAGTGCAGATATACGAGTGAATGGATGAAGAATGACGAGCAAGTTGAGCAAGAATGAAAGGAAGTGTAATGGAGGTTTGAAGAGACAGGAGCTTCCTGAACTTGAGAGCGATGCTATCTTTTTCTTGGTTTTTAGGGTAACTTGACCTCCTCGATAGTTCTTGAGCTTAAAAAAAAAAAAAAGAGGCAAAAAGACAGAAATTATAAAAACAAGAAATTGAGCAAAAATATAAAAGATCGTTAGCAAATCTCTTAAATCCACGTCTAGGGAATAGTTCATATTTAGCATTTAATATCACCAGTAAAGGCCACTAGTAGGAGATTTCTATGAGTCAAAATTAAACTTTGGTTTCAATTTTAGGGACTTAGCTCACGGGACTTTAGAAGTCTTGGGCTTTCAACTTTCCTAATGATGACATTTTCCCAAAGCAATCGAATTTTTTTTCTCAATTTTTTTGTAAGGGGTATTAAAAACCTAAAGTCTCTTGAGGCCATTTTCTTCATCGGGCCTCTCTTCATAGGCTTCACTCCCAACTATGACTCCTTGCTATAGAGTTGCTTCACTGTGTTGGTGTCGACTATACCTTTTGAGTACATCGTCGGTGTCTTCCTTGCCTTCTCTCATGGGTTTCAGGAACCCGTGAGAAAAGACGAGGAAGACCTCGATAATGCAGATAGTGATCACAAGGGCATAGTCGATGCTAATATTGGTGAAGCGGCCCAACACGAAGGAGGCATAGGTAGTGGTTGGAGTGTAAATGGTTTGGTTCGGTTCAGTTTTTTTGGAACATCAAACCAATAAGGAAGTTTATTAACCGAACTGAAATCGAAACGAACCAAAATCTTTTTTATTCTTTTTTTTCCTTTTCTTTGGTTTTTTTTTTTTTTTTCCTTCTTCTTCTTCTTCTTCATTGGCCAGTCGCTAGCATGGCCAGTGATCGGCCAATCAAGAAGAAGAAAAAAATCAAAAATTGATTTAAAAAAAAAAATAGATTTTATGGGTTTGGTTCAGTTAACCGAACCGATAAAAACCGAACCAATTAAAAAAATTTCAGTTTTTAATGAGAACCGAACCAAATAAGAACCAAACTGAAAAAAAACTGATCTTTTCGGTTCAGTTTGGTTCTCGGTTCAGTTTTTGACACCCCTAGCTAGTAATGAATCCCATGAGGAAGCGAACGGTGAAGAATATGGCCCTCACCAACATGATCATGTAGCAGATGTCAGTCCAATTAGAGGTTTGCCTCGCCATCATCGACCTAGGGAGTGAGATCACAATGAGCATCCCCTTTAGGACTTAACTTGCACGTCAATTATCTTCAGGTCCTTCTTTATGTATACCATTGCCTCACTCATCGATCTTTTGTCTTCCCACATTAAAAAAATAAAAAAGAAAATCTTATTTATCATCATGATGTTATTTTGTAAATTGTAACTATATATACAAGAAGTTGAAAAAATAAAAATAAAAAATATTTCGTGCCCTATTTTCCTCCCTTTTCCTTGAATTTGTTTTCCTTATCTAGTAGTTGAGCCATAAATTCAGATCCATTTGAATTCTAAGTTGTTGAATTCATTCGATAGAAGTTTACCCAATTCCTCAAGTATCTAGTTAAATAAGTCTTTGTTTCAAGTTCTTCATTAGATACTGTGCCATCTTGCATAATTTGATATGTGAAGAACATATTAAGAAGAGTAGATCAGTATAATAGAGTCTAATTAGTAGGAATAAGCTTTGTTGATGCACGAAGGGGTGGATCCTCAAGAAGACGGTAATGGACCCGAATGCTTTGAAGTATTTGCACTGCCAAAAATAAAAAAGTGGTCGGATGTTCGTCCGCCGTGGATCTCCAATGCCCAGATCAATGTCTTTTTTGAAAAGGACATTTGTGTTTTGTAGAGGGAGATCATGGGCTTACTTAACTGGGCTTATTCACAAGTTAGTGTGAACTATAAGCTGTTTCTTACTTATAGGGCCCCTTCCCCCCTCTTTTTTTCTTTCTTTCTTTCTGTATTCGGCAAGATTGGCCCAACCAATGCGATGAATCAAGCAGAATTCTCTCCTTACTTTAGTGCAGTTCCGAGAGAAGTGACAGCTTAGTCAAGTTAATACGCAACGCATGACGAAGCAACATGACAACATTCAAAAGGTGACAGGATACGAGTGGTAGGTCAATGTTCAGGACAAGTGGTCCATACACATGATCTTGTGGAGCTAAATGCAACTCTATCAAATTTAAAAAATTCACGCCATCTTAAAATAACAATAGAACGATCCAATGAAATAGTCATCAATTAAAAGTAAAAAAAAAAAAAAAAATTCTCTCCCGTGCTTTTATGCTTTTTCTAATCAAATCTTGATATTTCTAATTTTCTAACGAAATCCTTATACTTGCACAAATAGTCAAATGAAGGTCTTCCAACACCATATTTGACCAAACTCATGTGATACGATTGTCCAATAACATAAGGATGCTATCATGGAAAAAAAAGAGAAGAAAAGAATCCATCAACATTGACAAAATGGTGCCCACATCAAGCTATGATGTTGTCCAACAGTTGCATCCTCGAATTTGGCATTGGGAGACTTGATTAGATAATTCGTGCAAGCGAAAATAATTTGATTAGAAAAATTAAGAAATAAAAAAATTCAAAATTCGTGAAAGTATAGGAGCAGAAAGCAAAATTTTTCCAGAATTAAAATATCCGATGGAAAAGCATCATAGGAGGGGAAATTCTCACATGTTGAGTTCAAAGCCCGACCACATATAATCACATGGAGTTCATACAAAAAGAAAAAAGGAGGATAATTTCTAAACTCCCAACATGACCATGACCGCGTGCACAAATATAGTGGCTCATCCACAAGCCTGCTCGTCCGTGGCTCGTGAGGCGGCTCATCCACAAATCTAGCGGCCGCAGCTCATCTGCGGCTGCAAGCCTTGACAGCGAGCTCGATATCCCAATGGCCATCAACTGCGAGCTCAAATAGCAAATAATAAACAGATGAACAAAGTCTGGGGCTTGAGCGCGGCATGGTCGAGCAACGCCAACAACAATTAAACGCACCCGGGCATGGACGGACTATGCTAACGAACAGCCAAGGGCGAACCATTTGCTGACGGCAGCCTTGAACGCATTCGGCCATCAACAGCCACATTTCGAGAGCAACGCCAGCGGAGGCTAGAAGCGACGCCAGCAGAGGCTAGACGCGGTGCTGGCAAAGTAAAGGAGGAACTAAAATTAGTTGAACACGCTCTTGAGAATTGAGATGACATGGTCAGAAATCTGTGCCCTTTAGTTCTGCCACTAAAATCTCATCCTAGAAGAAATTATAATTGCTTGTAGATATCATCTAGTTAGTCTCTTCTGCAATCAGTTTGGTCCACTTCAAAAACATTGCCACAAGAGAGACAAATATCTTCCCTCTTAGATCCAGTCATCCGTGACAGCACAATGCTAGGACCAAGGATTGAACGTGTTGATAATCTTGACAGCTTTTGGTGGCGTTCGTGCAAGATTGACTTAATTATCACCGTTTGGGACGTCCCAAAATTGCCTGCTTCAGCTTGTTTTTGATAAAAGCAGAGTAGATACCATATGCAAATTGCATTCCTGTTTCCAGGAAACCTGTCTCTCGACCACAATGCACTTGATTGTTTGTCAAGAAGAGTGCTAGTATTCTCATGAAGCCATCGATTTAGCTTATATAACCTTAACCATAATGCATAGAGATCCATTCAGTTTTTCCTAACACTAACGTCTGCATTATCCTGCAGGACATGTACTTTGCCTGTCCTGGCTGCGAAGACTTCTCACTTGGAAAAACCCCAAGGGCTTGCAGATACAATGTAATTTGCCTAAGGAACAATCAATGCTGTCTTTTTTCATTTTTTGTTTTCCGGATTTTTCTCCATCTCATCATCCTAGGACAGGAAAAGATTAGTTAGTCTTCTAACGGGCAAGTTAAATTCATTTCTACGTCAAACTAAGCTGGGGATTAACTTTTTGCTGCAACAACCTGCGCCCTGCGATGCTAGATCTATTACTATTACCTTAGCGACCTGCTTTATTGTTAAATTATATATCGAGTTTGAGATGTGTACGAAACCTTGAAGGATTTTGACTTGTTCAAATTCGGTGTGCGCTTTAATTCGAGTCAAATTTGGACTTTTTGGGCTTTGGAAAATTTGATTTTGTTTTCTGTTCGAGGAAGAGTATTATTTATTTTTGACCGTTTCGACTTCGTGGGCTCTTTGTTTATTTCGCATATGGAGGAAAGACTTCTTTTGGCCGTACAAAAGAAGAAGAAGGGGCTCCCATATATACATACATATGTACATATGTATATGTATGTATGCACTTTAGGGGTCAGTAGATTTGTCGAAGGAAATACAATGGGAAGGCAAGGGTTCTAATTTTCTCATCCCCTTCAGCCGCAGCAGCGCAAAAAGAAAAGAAAAAGGTGGAGTTCTCCTTCTAGCCACGCGGAGAGGAAAAGGAGGAGGAACACACGGTGATCGTTTTTTGCGCGAAGAGTTTACATCCTCATTCTCTTTCCGGAGATACGGGTGTTTAAAACTGTGATTCTCCACAAGGCTAAACACTCTGATTGAGGTGGAATCTAAGGTTCAGAAGCGCTTGAGTATGTGAGCTATTGTACTTTATACTCATTCGATTGATTAGTGCAAATTATTTACAACTGATCTCCCTATAAAGTAGATAGCCACATTGGGACTTCCTGCGTTCCTTATTGTTCCTAGTCAATTTATCTTGTTATTTCGTTCTTGCACGTTGATTTAATAATAGGATTCAATTAGCTTCTGCACTAATTTTACAACAATTGGTATTAGAGCTAAAGTTTAGAATCTTTTCTAGATTTGATTTGAACTTTTTGCTTGTATGATCGTTGTTTGGAAATTCTGTCATTGTAACTATGCCTAGGGCAAAATAGAAATTCAAAAATTTAACGATAGAACAACTCGGGCAGTGAAGCAAGATGAGACATTGGATGGCAAGGCTTAGTTGTCGGAAATGATAAAAGATGCCAATAAAGATGAGCTAATGGAGAGGGCAAAAAGTATAATCATGTTGATAACATCGGATGAGATTTTAATAGTAGTGGTGGAGAAGAGAGATGCCGAAGTGTTATGAGGAAAATTTCGAGCTCTTTATATGAGAAAGGTTTTAATAATTATCATATATGTTGAAGATGATATTTCTATTTCAAAAGTCTGAATGTACTTCCACTAGAGACCACTTAGATGAGTTTTAATAAGCTCGTGATTGATTTAAAGAATGCAGGTGAGATCCTAGTTGATAAGAAAATAGGTCATGATGTTGCTGGCCTCTCTATCAAAGACATGAGATTATTGAATATATTCACTGTTACGGGGTTGTTTCTCCAGTAAATGGCAGAGGAAGTTGCAAGATGAAGTTGCAAGATGACGGTCTATTGCAAAATGTAGCATGACGTCAATCACTTGCCCCTGCTAGTCTTAAGCTTCATCGATTATGATCTAGATGGTCTAAAAGGTAAATAAGCTTTTGGAAATGCGTCGATCGCGTCCTTAGCGTGCAAAACTTGCCGAGGAAGTCAAGCCTGTCGTTATTCCCCACCTTTGGATCAGATTTTTTCAATCTGGGATCGTTTGATCACGATATTAGCGATGTTCATGATGTCACCCTTTCTTGCTGCCCATCCTACCTAGTCCGTTTTGGCAGAATTCAACAAATTGATCCCAACCCTTGCTTTTCTCAAATGGTCTGATCTCCTCTGTTCAGGAGGAAGTTCACTGTGTAGCTCCCTACAATCATTGGCATAACTCTTCCAAACCACTTGAATTATTGTTTAGTTAATCAAGATATTTTGTTTCTGTTCAAAAAAAAAAAAATCAAGATATTTTGTTTTTGTGGTGATAATTAACAGGTGACCAAGATCATTTTTGTGCTGATAATCATTGTTTAGTGAATCAATGAAACCTAAATACATCAAATTCCACCTTTTCAAATTTGAGACCTACTAAGATTAAAAAAAAAATAAAAAACTTGAGACCTACCATCCTCAAAGTTGATGAATCAAAGATCTCAATCAAATGATTCAAGATCTCAATCAAATTGCCCACTCTATAATTTATCCAAACCTAACAATATTATTAGCGCACTACTCAAGCAACAACCTTAGCTCCAACTAGAACGTGAACACTAACTGCCCATATATCCAAAACAATCACAAGACTAGTTATCAAGGCCAAGCATAGCAATACACTTCAGGCAAATGCCAAATCGGAATAACTTTTTTTCTGCAGCAGCCTATGCACCCTTCGATGCGATATCTTACTGCAAACACAAGGGGATTCATCCCAACGTCAACAGGAGGAGCAACTTGATTATGCAGCAAGTCATTCCTAGCTCTCCATATATTGCATATGGAAGCCATTCCACAGTAGCTTCAGCGAAAACAACTTGAAAACTAGTCCCTCGGCGTCCTGCTTATCCAGTGAAGTCCAAAAATCCGTTTCCCAGGAACTCCATCGGTAGCACATAGGACTAGAGGTCTCCTCTACATCTGCGAAGGGAGAAGAGTTTTGTCAAGAGGCTTGCTGTCACCACTTTCTTATTTCACTGTCTTTTTTCTTTTCAAGTTGATGTGTACTGTGAGCTAGTTTAGATTAATGATCAACAGCCCCAGACAGTCTATTTCCAGGTTCCTTTTTTCTTTTTTCTTTTTTTTTCATATTTTGGCATTCTTTAGTTATTTGAGCAACTTTGACAGAACCATTAATCTACCAAAAATGGATAAAGAGACAGTGCCTTGCTGTATATGACCAAAAAATTGATAACAATCACCGCAACTGACTCTGAAATACTGGGTTATCTGGAGAATTAGGTCGTCTTCTTCTTAACTGCTTAAAAATGACTTCCTACGGCATGAAAAAAAAGAGGGACCTAAGGCACAAATAATTAGAAGAACATACCGATACCTAGAGCTTGACCTGGTCTGATATTGCGCACCTTTGAGGAAAGTATCGTATATATCGGAAATTGATGTGGCACACAAATGGGTTTTCACAAAATGGAATTAACTACCTCGGACAAATCCACATAAAGTTTCTCTTGTGATGGACCTGGGAGAGGGGGGACATGTCCTTAGAGCAAACTCCATTACTTCTGGCAATTTCACAGATTGCCAAACTCGATCACATTGTGAATTTATTCATCTGTCCATTGCTAGAATCAGTCACATTTTGCTTATAGAATTGAGCATGAACTTCTGGAAACATCCGAAGATGTGGTTCGTGGAGGAACTTGGAAATTATTCAAGCCTGCAAGAATAGTTTGTACTATTGAGGGAAGCTAATAGATGATATTATATCCAACATAGCAGCAGAACATCGAAAGATTAGTTCAATTCCTGTTAGTTTTTGTACATTGATAAGCTAACAGACGTTAATTTGCGTGACAGGATGACAGTATATTCATTTTAACAGCAAAGACTTACTTGTAGAATCGAGCTCAGTGTCGGGTTCTGGAGACCATAGAAAACCTATAGTCAATGGCAAGTTCTGAGAATGGTAGTTATTGGTGCCCATCACTGATTCTTCTGCATCTGCCCTTGCATCTTCCTGGTACAAGAAAAAATGAATCAGTCTTCTTATCCAATCCATCTGCTGTGGAGTCCGACCATTCCAATGCTTCATATCATAGTTAAGGTACAATGCATATTTTATTTTATTTATGGATCATGCGTAAACCAAGGCATAAACCAAGGCCTACAGTATACACCTTGGTTTACACATTACGTTGAAAACTAATTATGCAAACGAGTGCTAGCAGATCTATCATAATCCATAGCTTTACTAATTTCCGGCAAATATCTATATGAAAGGACTTGATGAACTCAACATAATTATCCAACTATTTGGCAGTATGATGATTATATATCTATTAACTATGTAGATATTTCACCAACGATTTATTGGCTACTTCATATTTCGATCTAATTAGATTTAGCTATCAGGGAAAAAAAAAAAAAAAACATACGTTCCGCCAATTGATTGGATAAAGCTGTACGTGATACCATGAACTATTCGTTTGTACAGGCATCTTTTTTTCTTTTTTCTTTTTTAACGAAATTTTCTGTTAATTAAACCTTAGACGAGAAAAAAAAATGAATATCAAGCAATATTTAAAGTTTTGACAAATGATAGAGTTGTACTATTTCACATGCGTACCTTTCTAAGGTGACTGCAAACCAAACAGTTACAGTTTGCTAGGCATAGCTTGATAAGTAGAACATTGTTGACCAGTGGGTATTGCATATAAGCTCTATTCCTGGTATACCTTTTTTTTTCACTATTTTTCCTTTTCTCATGGCTCACCCAACAAGCACCACTTCAAATTTTTCATACTTAAATCGTATATTTATTTTTATATAATTTATTAGTTCATTTTAAACTCTAACGGATAAGTGTAGAGAGCGTGATTTTTATCTTTGCTTGGTCAAATATTAATATAATCGTTGTTTAGTTATGTAAAGGATCTTTATTAAGCCCATTGCTCATGTAAGAAACAATTTACACACACACCATTGGATGGTTGACATGTTGAAAAATTTCAATTACAAAATTAAGTTCAGACAATAAAATAACGAATGTTTCTTTTACACTAATAGTGGACCAAACAATAATCCATAGATTTATATAAAAAAGTATGAATTAAGACATGCAAGATGGAGATAGACAGAGAGACAAGGAAGCAAACGGAACAAGCGAAAATGAGGAAATGTGATGCCTACTGCATGCGTTTCTGAAAAATAAGTGAAAGGTAGAAGGAAGCCGCACCTCGTTGAATGTCATTCTCGTCCTGACAAGAATCATCTCTTTGTAACCCCGGTAAGTGCCCTCATAATTACTTAGTTTCGTGCAACCCCATACTTCTATCGTGCATTCATTTGGTATCTTTGAGTCGGATACATCAGTCAATCTTTCCAACGATCCACACCTGGAAAGATACAAAAAACCCAAAAGTTCCAATTCCTCAAGGCCCTCAGCAACCCGTAGCCCATTGCATTGGTAGATCCGCAAAACCTTTAGCTTCTTTGATAAACCGCACAACCCTCCCAAGGAATCGCAGTAGCCAACTCGAAGTTCCTCTAATGATTCCATTGTATTGGGAAATTGAATTTCAAGTAACTTTGGGCAATCTAAAACTTCCATTTTATAGAGCTTCCTCAGACTTGATGAAATTACTAATAATCGCTCGAGAAACTCACATTCTCTCACACGTAAATTTCTTAGGTGTTCAAGCCCATTCAATTGAATTTCCCTCAGTGGAGAGCTATGAAGACACAATGTGGACAGATTTTTCAAGTTGGAAAATTGTGGTCCAACAACTATTGAGTCAACATTGTCCATGCTAGATAAAGTAAGTTCTCTAAGTCGAGGTAGGCAACCCAACTCTGTTGATGAAATGGGAACATCGGAAAGGCCCCAACTCAACTTCTCCAGCTTAGATAACTTTCCAACCCATTGCAATCGGAAAGTTTGCATTGGATTTGATGGTTGGGCACGTGCTTGTCCAAAGCCGTTAGACAAAAGCATTTCCACTAGATTCGTGAGGTTACTGAGATCTGGAACTAACCGCAATGATGCTGAGTGAACACGTAGACAGTGCAAACTCGAGGGAAGCTTTGGCAACTCTTGAAGCTCATTACAATGTGTCAAATCCAGCTTTCGGAGTCGCGTGAGGTAATTGATTGCCATCGGCAATGCACTAATATGAGTATATGAAATGTCGAGGACACTTAAAGAAAATAGTTTGCCAATTTGAGTTGGAAGTTCGCCTGCAAGTTGTTCACAATGTTCGGCATAGAGCTCCTCCAACTTCTCTAGCATTTCAATATTGGCAGGTAACCTCCTTATTGGACTAAATCCCATCCTCATCACCTTCAGTTGCTTCAAATTTTTTATCAAAATAGGTAACTCAACAATGTTTGTCCCTAAGAGATTCAACTTCTGTAATGATGTCAAGTTGCCTATTGATTTTGGAAGCTCCCCCAAATTTCGACAATATTTGAATGAAAGAAACTCAAGTTGCGTAAGCCCTCCGATGGAAATTGGAAGTTCCACAATTGGTGTGCCTGATAGATTTAGGAATAACAGATGTTTTGCATTGCCAATTGAATAAGGTAAACTTGTAATTCTTGAGGACGATATATCCAACTTAGACAATGATCCTAATTTCCCTATAGAGTGTGGAAGTTTCTCCAATTGAGAGCACTTTCTGATAGAGAAGTGCATCAAATTCACCAGTCCTCCAATCTCTTCGGGCAAAGTTCGAAGATTTGTACACCGAATAATGTCCAAGTGAGTAAGAACTTTCATCTTCCCAACAGAGGAGTCAAATTTTCGCAAGTTTAGACAATAGTGAAAATATAATGTCTCCAAACTTGGGTAACCAGTCCATTTCAATGTTACGGAAGTTTCCTGATATTTAGGTAATGTGTTATAAGGAACTTCCAATTTTTTTAACATCTGCAAAAGTAGTTGAAACATTACCAAAGAGGGGTCAAAGAAAAAAAAATATTATGTTGAGAGAATAAAAGTACGAATTCAGACTTTCAAAACTTTTCATCCACCCCGGTTATTGGTGTTTCTATCGTGTGAAAGTTCGAAAATTACTAGATTTTTCAAGTGCAAATTGGCCATTCTACAATCTAGAGGAGAACCCCCAAGAAAGCCATCTTAGCTTCAGGCGATGATTGTTGATGTCTCCAACAAAAGTCCCTGGTTTTATTAGCTTTCGATGTATTCATAAAAAAGAACTTGATGAACTCAACATAATTATCCAACGATTTAACAGTATATTGATTCAATATCCATGAAATATGTACATATTTCACCCAAATTTTATTGGCTACTTCATATTTCACTCTAATCAGATTCAGCTATCAGGAAAAGAAAACAATATGTTTTGATAGATAAACGGATATCATGAATTATATGTTTTGTATAGGCACCTCCATTTTTTGCAAAATTCTTTCTATTTAATAGAAAACTTGAATAAATCCTTTGACAAGAAAAAATTGTAATATCAAAAAAATTGTAATATCAAGCAATACATGAAATTGGGGCAAATGATAGAGTTGTGCTATTTCACATGCTTGCCTTCTAATGGAGACTGCCAAACCATATAGTTAGTCTGACAGGCGTAGGATAAGTAGAACATTGTTGACAAGTGGCTATTGCATATAAGTTAACTCTATTTTTGGTGCATCTTTTTTCACTACTATACCTTTTTTCCCGTGGCTCACCCAATTGTAACACCTCAAATACATTAATTATATATTCGTTTCTATATATTTATTTTTCATTTTAAAATATTAAGGGAAAGTGTAGTTGTTAAATTTATTTGAACAGTTAACTACAGTTGAGCTTCTTGACGCAATCACTTTCTTGTTTATATGAAAGATCTTTATTACGTCAATTGCCAGTGTAAGAAATTATTATACTCATAATTGTATGGTTGACATGTGAAAGAGTTAATGATCATCTCAGGCGTCTACCTTCTAGACTATTCACAAAGTGCATCTACGTGTCTAGTTTAACAAGGCTACTCCCTATAGGCAAAAATTCTGTAATTGAAATTTAATTTGACTCAAGTGATATTTTAGGATCTCTATCTTCTACCTTAAACTCATCTCTCTGCTTACGGATTCCCCCGTATCTGGAAAGAAAATTTCAAGTTAATTTGGTTTTAGGGAACATTTATTATTTTCGTTTTAGCACAAAGATCTCTAGAGACTGCAACTTATTTTCAAAAAACATCCTTAGTTTCATTTTGCGATACTTAAGTTCTTCAATATTTGAGAATATATTGAGTTCACGAAAGATAAAATTTTCACCCAACACATTCGAGAAAAAGAAATTTTCTCACTTCATCGACGCGAGAAGAATTTTGGGTCCGTAGAAGAGACCATACCTGTACGATGAGCGGTTGGCCACGTTCGAAGAACCGCGCCGCACCCTCCTGAAAGGAAGAAGGCCGAGTATTGAGAAATGTTAACAAAAGAAAGAACCACACGACACGTTGTCTGCGGAACGTAGAGAGAGAGAAAGAGAGATGAAAGTAAACGGAACAAGGGAAAGAAAAGTCATGCCTACCGCCTGCGTTTCCGAAAAATTAAAATTTGAAAAATAAAGTGAAGGGTAGAAGGAAGGCGCACCTGGTTTAATCCCCTCCTCCTCCAGTCAACAATCTCCTCTCTATAATCCCCGTAACGGCCACGACGGCAATATGGTAACTTCTCGCAGGCGGTTACATATATCCGGCATTCATTTGGTATCTTTGAGTTGGATAGATTAGTCAACACTTTCAACGATGGACACGCGCTGCAATACAACCACTGCAAAAGCTCCAATTCTTCAAGTCCCTCAATAACCCGTAGCACAAGGCAATCAAATAAATCTAAATACTTCAGCTTCTGCAAGTTTGATAAACCATACAACCCTCCTAGGGATTTGCAGTCCATAAATCTGAGATTCTCCAATGATTCCACCGTACTGAGAAATCGAATTTGAAGTAACTCTGGGCAATTACTAACTTCCATTATAGAAAGCTTCTTCAAGCTCGATGAAATAACTGACAATCCCTTGAGAAACTCGCAGTATGTCACAATCAAATCTCCCAATAGTTCAAGCCCATCAAGTTGAATTTCCCTCAATGGACAGCGACAAAGATGCAATGTGGACAAATTTTTCAAGTGCGAAAATTGTGGTCCAACGACTACCGAGTCAAAACTATCCATGCAAGGTAAGGTGAGTGTTTTAAGTCGAGGTAGGCAACCCAAGTCCGTTGACGGCACAGGAAGATCTGAAAGGCACAACTCCAACCGCTCCAGCTTAGATAACTTCCCAACCCATTGCAATTGAAGAGTTGATGCCTGGGCAAGTGCTTGTCCAGAGTTGTTGGACAGTTCCAAAACCACCAGATTCGTGAGGTTACTGAGATCCGGAACTGATTGCAATGATGCCGATCGAACACGTAGGCAGTTCAAACTCGAGGGAAGTTCTGGCAGCTCTTGAACCTTATCACAAAATGATAGATTCATCTTTTGGAGTCGCGTGAGAGAATTGATTGTTGCTGGGATTGCACAAACACAGGTATATGATATGTCTAGGATACTTAGAGACAATAGTTTGCCAATTTCAGTTGGGAGTTCGCCTGCAAGTTGTCGGCAACGTCGAACATCGAGCTTCTCCAAGCTCTCTAGCATTCCAATACCGGTTGGCAACGTCTGTATTGGACAGGATACCATCCTCATCACCTTCAACTGCTTGAGATTCTTTATCGAATTAGGTAACTCAATAATTTTTGTCCATGAGAGATCCAACATCTGTAATTTTGTCAAATAACCTATTGATTCTGGAAGCTCCACAAAATTATGACAACCAGAGAGTGAAAGGAATTTGAGTTGCGTAAGCTCTCCAATAGATATTGGAAGTTCCGTAATTGAGGTGCTTGATAGATCAAGAGATGATAGGTTCTTTGCATTACCAATAGAATCAGGTAAACTTGTGATATTTGTTTGTAATATATCCAACTCAAACAATAATATTAATTTCTCAATGTCTGGAAGTTTCTTGATTTTGGAGCACCCCCCAATAGAAAAGTGTTTCAGATTCACTAGTCCTCCAATCTCTTTAGGCAAATTTCGAAGATTCGAGCACCAATTAATTTGCAAGTGAGTAAGATATTTTAGTTTCCCAATAGAGGAGTCAACTTCTTGCAAGTTTCGACAGTCATCAAGAGATAGTATCTCCAAACTCACGCATCCAGAAATGTCTGGAGTCCATTTCAATCCATAACAACTTGAGAGAGAAAGAACTTTCAAATTGTTTTCCATCTGCAAAGGTCACTGAAACATTATCAGAGAGGATCAAACAAAGAATACTATGTCTATGTTAAGAGAACAAAAGTACGAATTCACACCTTCAAAATGTTCCATCCACCCCAGTTATCGGTGTTGTCATTGTCTGAAAGTTCAAAAAGTGCTAGATTTTTCAAGTGTAAATTGGCCATTCCAGGATCTAAAGGAGGACAATGCCAAGAAAGCCATCTTAGCTCTTGGAGATTATTGTTGATGTCTCCAACAAAAGTCCCTCTATATAACTTGAGAAATTTTAGATTTGGCATCCTCTCAAGTTCTTCATCCACAATGCTGATGGGATCCGAATTATATTGACCTAAATTGAGTGCTTTAATTTTGTCCTTTCTCTGCCAATAGAAACCATCAATGAGTATGAGCTTGCAAAAATTAAATTTGTTCTTTAGAATGCCTAAAAGGAATATCTTAAATGGGAAGTGGGAAAATAATTTCATGGTGGATAATGTATGGATCCTACTTTTACCTTACCTCTTTTGATCTCATTACTTCCAAAGCTTCTTTGTCATTCCACAACCTACTAAGGGTACATTCTTTTTTAACAATGTCTCTTCCAAGGTCCCTCAACTGATCATGCATCCATATAGTATCACCATCAACAATTTTAATTAGACACAAATCGATAAGTTTTTTCAATGACTTATGGGGGTAAAGATGGCAAGCATCCCAGAAATAGGCTGCCCATAATTTCTTTTCAGATACGAAGAAGCATGCGATATCAAGAAAGACTTCTTTTTCCTCCTCCCGTAATGCATCGTAACTTATTTTCAACTTATCCCAGACTTCATCATGAGGTATATTCTTCAACCTTTTTAGCATTTCTTTCCATATCTCCTCGTTTTGGTGATGAAGATAGGAACCTATTACTTCAAGAGCCAATGGGAGTCCCCCGGTCGTAGATACAACTTTCCGAGAGAGACTCTGATGAGTATCGGGAGGAGAGACATTGTTAAAGGCATGCAAACTAAAAAGCTCTAGCGCTTCATCATGATCCATTTGCTTTACTTCATATAGTAAGATTCCCCTCTCTTCATCCAGAATCCCTCTATTTCTTGTTGTTATGATAATCCTACTCCCAGAACCAAAAGTGTCAGGCCCCCCCACTAGTTTCTTAAGTAGTTCTTTCTTGTCTAGATCATCTAGAACAATGAGAACTTTTTTAGAACTAGCTCTCCTTGTTATGCTGTCTATCCCTTCATCGGTGTTACCAAAATTTTCTACAAATCTAGAATCAGAGATGTCAGATGCCAACTGTTTCTGCAGATTCACTAGGCCATTTCCTTTTGATGATTCTCGGATGTTCCCAATGAAGCTGCATTGGCCATCAAACTGAAGACATAATTCATTGAAAACATTCTTAGCAAGAGTGGTTTTACCAATCCCGCCCATTCCATGGATTCCAACAAAACGCACACCCGTGCCAGAGTCAACATCTAACAACTCCATTATGGCTTCTACTTGTTTTTCTACCCCAACCAATTTGTTGTCCAGAGGTCTTTGTTTTACTTTCAGCTTATGCAGAATCTCTTTCACAACGCGTTCAATGACTTCACCTTGTCTGCCACATACCAAACACTTTTAGTTAAAGAAAACAAATAACAATCTCACTACTACTTCCTAGCAGATAGCATTTGAGTTGGATCACTATTTTTAAGTTTCAAACAAATTCTATAGAGCCAGAAGAATTTTGGTGTAATAGACTCCATAGGATATGATTGGTACGATAAACTTACAATTTGACCCTATTTCTGAGAAAGAAGATGTTCATTTGCGGTCTGAATTACAAGCATCATTCCAGAATTAGATCGAATTCACTCATGTAACTGTCACTAGTCAAAATGGCCCTGCTTATGTATGAGAATTATCGAATTGCCTCTGTTTTTTCCTCCCCGGTGAGAAATGAAATTTATTGCTCATATACCAAAAACCGGTTTGTACATGCCACGTCAACCAATATATTTCAACAACATACACCCCACCAGCTAGTTTTCACTGCCATTTACAAGAACAATAAGAGAATAGCATTTGGACTGAAGCTTGCAAAGAGTTCCATAAATAAGTATTTACTTACGCTTTCCCTTGGACTTCCCATCCCTTGATCTCAGCCACTTTTCCCAGAGCCGCCTCCCACTGTTGCCTCATCCCGGCACCGTGCCTCTGCTCATGCTTCTCCAAGTCCTTCAGGTACAGTTCCGTCCTGAGCTTGACGTCGGTGGGCGTGACATCAAAGAAGATGGGTAGGATCTCCGGCTTCCCAGTCGATTCACGGAGCTCCGTCACTCGAGCGAGCTCGCGGAGGCACCAAGCGCTCGAAGCATAGCCTCTGGAGAGGATCGGTATGCAGATCTTGGATTCGCCGACCGCTCTCAGGAGATCGTCGATCCGATCACCAGCGTGAAGCTCTTCGCTGTCTCTGTAAGCGGCGATCCCCTGGCCGACCATGGTCCGGTAGAGGCAGTCGGTGAAGGTGTTGCGAGTGTCGAGCCCTCTGAAACTCAAGAACACGTCGTACCGGGTCGCCGACGCGCTGGAACCACCGGTTGCTGCCATGTTTTTGGGGGGCTTCCCTCGCAAAAGGTCTCTCTGTCTCGCTCTGGTTTTTGTCTGCTCAGAGTTGGAGCTGCGTCTTCGGTGGGGTTAGAAAGTAAAAATCATGATGTGAACGCACAAACCGATCTCAATGAATCCCTCAAAAGCCCTCTTCCTCGAAATGGACCCACGTGCATGATCTGGATATTCGAGCTTTCGTCCTGGATCGGCATCCGATGCTTGAAGTAAACAGAGAAGGACGTTTGACCCGGTCAAGCTCCAAAAATATTCCGAAATTCCTTTTTTTTTTTTTTTCTTGTTTTTTAGACGAGTTGGTTAAATTCAATTCATCATCGGACAAAGCTGAGTAACCAAACCCATAACGAGTGATCCCATTCAGCAAACCATTACTAGCAGCTTAGTAACATGATTAGTAAATTGCTCAAGCAACCACGCTAGCTCCATTTTTGTGTTTATGGTCTTTTTGTTAGTTACTTAGTGCGCATTTCACTCGAATATATTTTTATTTGCAAGTTTTCAATCATAAGTAACTGACGATAAATGAAATGTGATTTGAAAAAAGAGTCAAAGGCCATTAAAATAATAATATTTATAACTTTTTAGATAAATATAATAATTCAATAGTTAAGGAAGAAAATGTGTCAATACTATACTCATGATCCGAGGAAATATGACAAAAGCAAAATCATATCTATGTCTTTGTCTTGGATTATATTAACCTAAGGATATGTTATAAGGAAATTAGCGGTATAATAAATGCATAAAATTGGATTCTAGAGCAAATATCCTCTTTTTTGTTTCACATGTAAATTAAGTTAAATTGAAAAAATGTATATATGATAGAAAATATAAATAAGTTAAGTTCTGCCCACCTTATTTATTTTTTTAAGTAACATTCTTTGTTCTAAAGGTTCTAAATGCATTGCATCATGGATTACTGAACAAATTTTTTACACGTGTACATGAACACTCGTAAGTATTGTCTTTAAAGATGACATGTACTTTTAGACCTCTAAGTAGCTCAAAAAGTTGCCTTCTAATTGCAAAGATCGGCTTTCTTGTATTCTCCATTAGGAAAAAAAAAAATGCTGCCACGTAAGCTTTTCTCTGGGAAAATCAATTAAAATTGCTTGACCATGGAGAGTCGGAGACCACCTAAGAAAGTACATTGTACTAGGATCTAATTGAATAAAAGTGGAAATTCAACAACCAACTTCCAACATTCACTAAGAATTTGATTGCTAAAAACAATCTTGTCCTAAAAATTTCATTTCACATCCACATACAGAATTAGATTCAACTAGCATACTTATCCAATAATGTATAATAATTATATTTTTATTATTGGACGTGGGTGTTATCATCCTCACGAATATAAGTCAGCTTTCACATATATGAGAGCATCAATTTCTAGGCAAGTTCGTCCCACCAACATTACTTGAAAAGAGGAGAAAAGAACTTAATCATTTTTATTAAATTAATTAGTCCATTTAATCAATTACTTATTATTATTATTTTTTAAAAGAAAGGGTTCAGCATTTCCATTTGCTATGGGCACCCATAAAACGACGAGCCGTCCACTTTGTCGCCCGCCCAACCTGTCCCAATATTTTCTCCTTTCTAAATATGTTCCCCCCAATTCCCGATACTCCAAAACCACATGCTCTCTCGCTCCGCTTCTTCTTCTTCTCTTCTTCTTCTACTACGTCCTCTGCTTGTCTGATCAAACGGCGAAGACCTGCAATCATCTACGTGGACTCCCATTCCAAGCCGTCCATCTTCCCCCACCCACTACCACCGGTACACCTCTGAGTTCACTGACCGGCCCGGATCCTCCACACCTCCGACACCGTTGACGATTACTCGAGCAACTTGTCCGATTTCAGCATTGATGCGCCAACTCAATGTTCGGTGGCTCCGACGGCTAATAAAGTGCAAGATTTGAGTAGTAATGCTGCAAGTCATGTTGATAATGGAATGGACTTTCGATATGATTTTTCTCATCTAAGCTACGGGTGCACAAGAATTGCCAGAATTCTAAAGAGACTGGAAAAAAAAGAGGACGCAGAACAAAACAAAGAACTTAAATGGACTGCCTTACCAAAAAAAAAAAAGAACTTAAATGGACTGTGCTTGGGCGGACCAAGAAGGAGGAGAAAGTGGAAGAAAGAAGACGAAACAAATAAAAAAGAAAAGAGGGACACCAATGGGCACCACGTTTGAGCATGCTAACATTTGAAAAAGCAAGGGCTAATACGATCAAAACTCAGCGGAATGGCTTGTACAAGCCAAATGAGCTGGAAAAGCCTCCCTTTAAAAAATGATGTATGTGTAGTTCCGACTAAATTGGATTTTGGAAAAGGGAGCAACTTTCAAATCTTGTCAAAATTTAGATTATACAAATTGCACTTTTATCGGCTCTTGCGTTGTGCGAGATCGTAAACAATTACCTAATACTGATAAAAGAAGAAATATTTTTTTTAAACAATTACCCATAATTATATAGATTTTAATGAAAAATAAGAAGAATAATTTTTACTTTTATTTAATGCCTAACAAACATGCCCTCCCGTCCTAATCACAAATCATTGACATAACGTCATACAATAGATTTATGATTTTTTGGACAATTTTCTTAATAACTAATGGGTCAATTAAAGTGGTATGAAATCTCATAACAAATTATACTCTGGGCATGGGCAAAGAGGATAATTTCCTTGCACTACTAAAACCAACATAAATAGCTCTCCTCTTACCATTAACTTTCTCAATGCAGAAATTATATTACATGTGCATAGTATATATACCAAACTGAATGTGGGCTGTTGAAATGATCGACGATTCACCAAATTTGGCAATCCGGATTTAGTTTAGTGTATATACCAAGTGCATAAAATAATTTCTCCTTTGATCAACCATTTTACATGATAATATTTTATTTTTGCAAAAATGAAAAAAGAGCTTGGCACGGTTTGTACAGCTACAAAAACTGTGAAGCTGCTTCCAGCAAAGGATTTTCCATGAATAAATAAACTATAGTCAAGAAGGATCGAGGGCTCATCTCAAATCTTGGTACTTATTCCAAGAAGCCATCGTACATAGTCTATAACTCTGCTCCGACAAGAAATTACTTAATGAGCATGTTATATATGTCATATTGTATGAATCTCATTTATATAAAACTCATAATTATGTGAGATGAGGATATATGCACCATAATAAATGGTATATGTCGTGGTATTTTCATGCAGTAGCTCTAGCACATGCCCCAAAGATGGTATGAGTGAAGAGTATTATCCTACAATGAAACCTCCATACGTTAAATTCCAGCTTTTCAAACGAAAATCTACCATCCTAAAAGTTGATTAATTAAAGATCTTCATCGTGTAGACAAAATTTTTCCAAAATTATCTACTCAATATTATTTATCCAAAACCAACAATATTTCCAAAATTGTTGGTGTCCAATTTTGCTCTTACTGTGCCCACGCTCCCCTTTATCAACTTTTCATTTTTGTATTCAGAATAAAAGAGGGACTTCTACCACCACGAAAAAAGTGGATTTCAGGACATTTTTGCAGGAATGACTCTCGAAATGTCTCTGTTCAGACAATGATGTATGTTCGACCAAAAAAAAAAAAGACAAGGGTGTATGTCCCTATCAAGCTCGAAAATATTTTTAAATACATATCTTTTTATGGGCAAGTTAAATTCATTTCTTCATCAAACCATGCTCGGAAGCCAAACCCAGTACAAGTCACAAACAGGTGATCGCATTTATCAAACCATTACCGGCGGCTAAGTACAACAGACAACTAGGAAAATACTCAAGCAACAACATCAACTTCAACCTGAACATGAATAATAACTGCCCAAATATCCGAAGCAATTACAAGACTAGTTGCTAAAGGCCGACCACACCAATTTACATTTCGCTACACTGAATTTGCCAGTGACAAACTTAAGGCCAATGCCAAATTAGAACTAACTTTTTGCTGCAGCAGCTTGGGCCCTTTGATGCCTAGTCTTACTGCAAACATAAGAGACTTCATCACAACATCAACAACTAGAGTAGCTTGATTATGCAGCAAGTCACTCGTAGCTCTCCATAGATAGTATATGGAACCTTTCCGCACTAGCTTCGGCATAATCAACTTTTTTTTTTTTTTGTCAGTTCTACTCTATTCCTACTCTACACTCACTCGCAGACTTGTGCCCTGCCTCTTGCAGGACATGGGAGTCGCAACCCACTCTTGAAACTTACGCGTCCCTACTCCCATCCCCCCCTGAGTAGATGGGGATTTGAATCCCTCACCTCCCCCTTCCGTGTTGGAAGGGTGGCCACTGGGGCGAACCCCCAGTGGTTTCGACATAATCAACTTGAAACTAGTCCCTTAGCAGCCTGCTTTATCCAATGAAGTCCAAAATCCAATTCCCAGGAACTCGAACAATAGCACATAGCAATAGAGCTCTCCTCTGTATCTGCCAAGAGAGAAGAAAGTTGTCAAGAGGCATGTTTTTTCCAATTTTGTTGTTCTGCTTTCTTTTTTCTTTCAAGTTCATGTGTACTATGAGCTTCGACAAATCAAGCAGGATTCTTTTTCCTACACCCTTATCAGCCTATGGCCAAAGCTTAAGGTCTCACTCAATCAATATAGTGCCCTGAGATCAAGGACCCCAGTGGGCAAAAGTCCATAAATCAAGGAACCGCAAAGGTTGCATCCAATACAATTGAACTCCGAATATCTTGCTTCACACCTTAGGGGGGGATATCTTGCTACATTTCTCATTGTTATGCCGTGATTAACTTGCTTTTGGCATTTCTCTATTAACTCTGTGCCAGCCTTCTTCATAATTTAGGTAGTGACATTACATTTACTTGTCAAAAAATCCTAATCATATACCAAATCACCAACGGCCAAGGGAGGCGGCATCTCATGAAGAAGAAGTTGAAACGAAGTATTAGACCAGAAAGAAGCTGAAGAAGATATTTCAATTGGAGTTCAAAGCCATCAATGGTTGACAATACGCCGGCCTACAGATGATATCAGCACTGGACAAAAAGTTGTAGCACCATTTGTCAAACATCCAAAGATGCGCCAGGCAGGTGCACCTGCAAAATGATAGCAGTAAATGGAAAACATGCTGATGTACATTGCACTATATGATAGCAGAACACAAAATTAATAGCAGTAAATTGCTTGAATATCCACCATCAATCCTTCAATGGCCTCTTCCACTGCCACCTACTAGAAGAAAATTCGAATGGCTCTTTGACTAGCATTGTAGGATGCAAAAATGCAGATATCATCTAATTAGTCTCTTCTGTCATTACCAGTGAATTACTTGAACAAAGGTTCTAATGATAGTCATTACAAATGCTCTTTGGCTAGCATTATGGAATGTGCAAATGCCCATATCATCCAAACATTTTTGTTTGACCATTAGCTTTGTCTAATTCGTAAACATCGGCACAGAAAAGACAGATTTTCTCCTTCTAGGTCTAGTCATCTATGGCTGAGAAATGCAGGGCCATCTATTGTGCATGTTAGTAAAATCTTGACAGATTTTCAAGGAGCTTTTACTAAGTTGATTTTGACGATCAGCAGTCCCAAAAACTGTCTATTTCCAGCTTGATTGTTTCTTCATTTTTGCCTTATTTTATTATTTGAATTCTTTAGTTATTGAGCAACTTTGGCAGAACAATCAATTTATCAAAGAAGGAAAGAGAAACAGTGGTTTGCGGTATATGACCAAAAAATTGATAACAATTGCAGCAATTGACTCTGAATTACTGAATTATGTGGAGAATTAGGTCATCTTCTTCTTTAACCGTTCAAAACTGACTTCTTACGACTTTAAAAAAGGAGCGACCTATGGCATAAAAATTATTAATTGAACATGCTGATACCTTGAGCTTGCCCTGGTCCAAGTATTTATTGCGACCTAAGGCATAAAAATTTCAACTTCTATCCCGTAGATATTCTTACTTCTCTATATACTCTTATGATGGCTCGGCCATGATTGAGAGATTCTAGAGGACCGTTTTGGTCTCTATTGATCATCCTCTTAAATTTGTCAAACAGATAAATATTCCTCCCCGATTTCTGGGTTTATCATCCTAAATATTGTGCTCAACAGTGTGGGTTGGCTCAGGGAATTCCTAGGCCAACTATATATCAAACGAAATTTCCTCTCTCCACAGATTGAGCACAGATGCAACATTGCACTACGTCGACAGTTGCCTCAATATATTCAATCGGTACATGCGTATTCCATTCCTCAAGAACCCACAGAGCACGATTTTTTTTTTTTTTTTTTTTAATGGGTGGTGGAATTCGTGTTCCAGTCGGATGTTTGTCAAAGGCGGCGATTCATTTTTAGAGAAGGTGAAAGAAGGATGATCTGTTTGGAGTGTTTCAAACTTCTAATGCATCCCCATCGAACCCATCATTATCAATACTCAAGAGTAATTACAGGACAGGACTTGGTAAAAATTTGTTTATCATTTCCTTCTTTCCTTTCGTCCTTTAATAACCATCTAACGTCTTTCTCTCGATTGCAGTTGAAACCTGCAAACGAAAGTCGTCAACAGTCATTGTCAAAGAAGAAGTAGAAAAGACTCCCTTGGCCAAGCGAAACAGAACTCAAGGATTGCTCTGCATCGTCAATCCTAATATCAACTAGGAGTTGAACTCAATTACTGTCCGTATGGCTTCATCATCTGGCCATCTTAGCCCATCAATTTCTGAAGAGCTGAAGCCGAGTGGGAAGAATTATATTTACTCCTTTGGTGTGGATATTCCCACAGTGCCTCTGACTCAGACCTCGAAAATAAAAGAATGTAAAGTTTCTGCTGGTCTAACTGATCCAGGATGAAGACAGACTTAATCTTTCTGAATATCAGCACAAGTATGAAGAATTTTATACTCTCTCTGAGGATGGCATTGAAGCTTTTAGGTACAACTGCAAGCAAAAGCAAATGAAAGTGGCAAAAGCCATAGAAGAAAGCTTTGGAGGGCTACAAGTTCGACTTTGTTATGAGGGAGAGATCTTTGAAAGAAGGCTTAGCTTGCAGAGGGAAAAGAGAGGCTCGAAACATTTATTGCTGATATTGAGCATCAAATTGAAGCAGCCGTCATTCATCGCGAAGGGAAACTTATGAAGGAAAAGCAGAGGAAAGTCGATGTGCTTACGCAGAATTGTGATGAGCGACATCCAGAGATCAAGAACCACTCATCCATCAGGCACCAATTTATAGAAACCTGTAGAAAAATGGAGGAATGCCTTCCGATATTTATAACTACTGTAAAGGAATTACTTTGACCTAAAGCAAAAGAACATCAATACAGATTTTCTACTGATCATTCCTCGCCGCTTTGTGTTTTCTTTTCCTGCATCTCTTGCATTTCCCACATTGTTGGATGAAAATTTTTTAGGTACTTTCCATTTATCGACCAATACAGAATAATTCCTTCTAGGTCCATCCGTGGATCTTTCCCAGTACTATACTCAAGTGTCCAACGATCTAATTACATCCAACTCATCTAAATTCATATACATCGATCCTTCAGTCTTTCATTAACATGTCGTTTGTAACCTAACTCTCAGGGATTGAGTAGTTATTTTCAAAAGAAAAACAGCTTCTTGCCCGTACGTTAACATGTAAGGGCTTACATTTGTGCTCAACCTTTGATGAGGCGATGACGTGGTATCAAATGGGTGCCTCATTGGGTGCCATTTTGCTGAGGGTGCTTGCCCTCATGGAAACGCCTGTGGTACTCGTGTGAGTGGCCGCGAGAGGGTTGCTCGCCGCTGCTGTCCATAGAGGTGCGGCAGCGCCACCCCCTTCTCCCACCCCTCCCTAAATTTTTTCAAGTTTCTAGTCCATTTTGTTGATTGGTGTCTGGCATCGAGTATCCTCCAAAATATTGCATAAAGTCGCATTGGAATTTTTTTGTCGCTCCAAACTAAGGGTACTAATAGAAGTATCCAATTGCACTCTTTAGACAAATTTTAGGATTTTATCAGACCATTCAAAAAGCTTTAAATCTTGATTATACTTTCTTCCATTATAACCGTTAGGAAATGTGGTTTTCATCCCACTGACAAAAGTAAATCACTATCAAAGATGCTTGTGTCTACTAATATGACTAGACTGCTAATGATCGAGAATCTCAATCCACTATTGCGTCCTACTCTTATTAAGATGAAGTGAACTTTGTTCCTTCGACATAATTGCATTTAGCTCTACAAGATCATCATGTATAAAGAATATCGAGATTTAGTTGAACCGTTGGCTAGATATCTTGAATATGGACTTTTCACTCATAAACTATTGCATTTCTCGAATATCGTCACAATGCTTTGTCATGGACTGCATAATGGATTGAATATGTATCTACTGCTCATAAGTTGTTGCCTCTATTTGATATTTTCCATGTTCACTGTTAGATTCGAAATAATAACTAATTTGCGCAGAAATTCAAGAAATAGTGGGAATCGGGGAAGTTGGACTGGAAGATCAAGGACATGCATACATTTTTACTTTTGATAATAGAAATGCTATTATGTACCAAGAAATCCCGCTAAAATATATTTTATTAAGAGCCCGCGTTCCATAGCGACCGAGAATGTAGATCCTTGCTCTGAGATGGAGAACTCTCAAATCCTTCGTCGGGGCTCTCGCCGGAAGCTCCATTTTCCTTCCTTTCGAGGTTCGCCGGAGGGGAATCGTCGCCGCCGATTCAAGTGTCCTGACGTCTCCATGCACCAGTTTCTCCGGCGGTTTGATGTTGGCTCGCGGTTCCATGGTCGCTACGCACCTTCCGTCGTCGTCGTCGTCGCTGCTCTTCTTAATCGCCCGCGACTCTATTCTCTCCTTCGATTGCGATTCCACTGGGGAAGCGATGACTCCGGCGGCTTTATCCCCGATCCTCCGCTGCGTCTTCAGCTCCGCCGCCGTATATCCTGCTCCACGACGCTCCGGCGATGACGAAATCCATCAACTGAGAGCCACACCTGCCAGGTCGCTTCGTCTCCGATTAATTTTAGAATTGATTTCGATTGCTTTAGGATTTTTCTTTTGATTTCTGTTCTGTTTTGTGTCAATTCTGATGTTGTTCATAAGAAAACAGAGGGACCAATGAGCTTGAGGGCGTTCCGTGGAGATGAAGTCGGGGCATTGGAACGTGAACCATAGCAACGGCCGCCTCATGATTGCCGTGCGTGTCATCATCTTATCACCGCCAGGTTGTTTCTTTTCCAATTAAAGTGGTAAGAATTGCTTGTATGCATGGATATTCCACTCTGTGTATCTGTTCTGTATTTACTTATGCCATTCTGGTATTAATAGTACTCCACAGTTCACACCACACGCTCACAACCTTTTCGACAGAATGCCTCACTCCATTGCCCATAGTTCCTATCGCATTCTGTTTACCAACGTCTTGATGTCCGATTGAAGTTGTGTTGGTTGTGTCTTTGCTGGATTTCCTGTATATAGTTTATTGAAATGTGAACTACCTAGATATATAGGTGATGAATATCAAATGCTGTTCATAAGTATTTGTGTGGATCAAATCCTGTTCATATGTGATTGTGTATGTCAAATGGTGCTCCTGCATGTTACTTTGAGATGGTGAGGTGCTGAAGGAAAGAGCAGAATGCTGGGAGTACTATTTTCAATTTTGATATGAGGCTACTTATGATCGTATGCATGAGTAGTCCATGCTTGTTGCAAATATCAAAAGAGTACGTGTCTGGAGCATGTGAGCTGCATGTATATGTGATTTGAGGGGAAACGAGAGCTGTAAATGAGTACTATTTTCTATTTTGATATGAGGCTACTTATGATCGTATGCATGAGTAGTCCATGCTTGTTGCAAATATCAAAAGAGTACGTGTCTGGAGCATGTGAGCTGCATGTATATGCGATTTGAGGGGAAACGAGAGCTGTAAATGAGTACTATTTTCTATTTTGATATGAGGCTACTTATGATCGTATGCATGAGTAGTCCATGCTTGTTGCAAATATCAAAAGAGTACGTGTCTGGAGCATGTGAGCTGCATGTATATGCGATTTGAGGGGAAACGAGAGCTGTAAATGAGTTGAAACTAAACAATGAAATGAAAGCCAAATGAGATTTGAAGATTCGATTGGATGAGAACCGAACAAAAAGAAATTAGAATTGTTGTTGCATAAACTCAACTGAATGCTCAATGTCAGACTCTAGAGAATTGAGAAGACGTAGTCAGTAGTATCTGCCCTTGCTTCTGCCACCACAACCTCATCCTAGAAGAAATTCAAATGGCTTGTAGATAATCTTCTAATTAGTCTCTTCTACCATCCGTTTTGCCCACTTCACAGACATTGGCACAGTGAAGACTAATATTTTCTCCTGTTAGATCTAGTCTTCTGTGACAGCATAATGCTAGGGCCAAGGATTGCACGTGCTAGTAATCTTGACAAATTTTTTGGAGGTGATCGGGCAATATTGATCTAATGATCACCATTTGGGACATCCCACAATTGCCTACTTCAGCTTGTTCTCTCTTCATTTCTCCTCTTGGTTTTTTGCACTCGTTGCACTTGTAAGTTATTTGAGAAATTTTTGTAGAATCATTCATTTACCCAGATAAAATATCATATGCATTGGAAACTATTGTCTAGGTTGTTGAAAATCTTGACGATGCTTCCATGTGGCAAACAATCTGATATTCACAAAGGGAATGACTTACCTCTCAACAAATGGACAGTTAGCAAATCCTCAAAGCAGAGTAGATTCCATATGCAAATTGCATTCCCGTTTCCAGGAAACTTGTCCTTGACCACAATGCACATGAGTTTATCAAGAAGAGTGCAAGTATTCCCTTGGAGCCACAATTTAGCTTTTATTCCCTTAACCATAATGCATAGAGATCCATTCAGTTTTTCCTGACACCACGTCTGCATTGTCCTGCAAGACATACTTTTCCTGTCTGCCTGCAAAGACTTCTCACTTGGAAAATCCCCAAGGGCTTGCACATACATGGCAATATGCCTACGGAACAATCGATGCTGTCTTTTTTGATTTTTTACTTTCCGGATTTTTCTCCATCTCATCATCCTAGAACAGGATTCTAACGGGAAGTTAAATTCATCTCTTCATCAAACTAAGCTAGGGATCAACTTTTTGCTGCAGCAACTTGGACCCTTCGATGCTAAACCTTTACTAATACCTTAGCGACCTACTTTCTTATTAAGTTATGTCTTGAATTTTGAAATATGCATGAAACCTTAAAGGATTTTAATTTGTTCAAATTCGGTGTTCGCTTCAATTCAAGTCAAATTTGGACTTTTTGGGCTTTGAAAATTTGATTTTGTTTTCTGTTCGATGAAGAGTATTTATGTTTGACAGATTCGACTTCTTGGGCTCTGTCTATATCGCATACGGAGGAGGGACTTAATTTCGCCGTACAAAAGAAGAAGGGGCTCTCATATTCAATATATACTTGTGGGGTCAGTAGATTTGTCAGAGGAAGAAAAATGAAAAGGCGTGGGTTCTAATTTTCTCATCCCCTTCAGCCGCGCAAAAAGAACAGTAAAAAGGTGGAGTTGCCCTTCTAGCCATGCGGAGAGGAAGAGGAACACATGGTGATCGTTTTTTGCGCGAAGAGTTTACATCCTCGGTCTCTTTCTGGAGATGCGGCTGTTTCAAACCGTAATTCTCCATAAGGCTTAAACACTGTGCTTTTGGTGGAATCCAAGGTTGAGAAGCGCTTCAATATGTGAGCTATTGTACTTTATAATCCTTCAATTAGTTGCAAGTGATCTCCCTATAAAGTAGATAGCCACATCATGCGTTTCTTATTGTTCGTTGTTGATTTATCTGGTTCATTCATGCTCAGGCATTGACTTAATAACAGGATCCCATTAGCTTATGCATTAATTTTATAACAATCGGTATTAGAGCTAAGTATACGATCTCTCTAGATTTGATTTGGGGTTTTTGCTTGAATGTTCGTTGTTCGGAAATTTTGTTGTTGCAACTATGTCTAGAGCAAAAATAGACATTCAGAAATGGAAAACACAAATCGAGCAGCAAAGCGAGATGAGACATTGGATGGCAAGGCTAAGTTGCTGAAAATGATAAAAGGTGCCAATAAAGATGAGTTAATGGAGAGGGCAAATAGTATAATCATGTTGATATCATTGGATGAGGTTTTAATAGAAGTGGTTGAGAAGAGATATGCTGTAGCATTATGAGGAAAATTTCGAGCTCTTTACATGAGAAAGGGTTTAAATAATAATCATATATGTCGAAGATGATGTTTCGGTTTCAACATGCTGAACTTACTTCCACCAGAGACTATTAAGATGAGTTTAACGAGCTCTGATAGATTTGAAGAACGTAGGTGAGATCCTAGTTGATAAAAATTAGGGCATGATATTGTTGGCTTTTCTATCAAAGTCATGAGATCACTATACCGATTCATTATTATAGGGGCGTTTCTCTAATAAATGATAGAGGAAGTTGCAAGATACGATCTGACGCAAGATGTAGCATGGAGTCAATCACTTGCCTCTACTAATCTCAAGCTTCATCAATTATGATATGGATGGTCTGAAAGGTAACTAAACTTTTGAAAATGTGTCGATCACATTCTTAGCATGCAAAACTTGCCCAGTAAGTTAAGCCCATTGTTGTTCCCCACCTTTGGATCAAACTGTTTCAATCTGGGATCGTTTGATCACGACACTAATCGACGCTCATGATGTCACCCTTCCTATTGCCCATCCTACCTAGTCCGTTTCCGCATAATTCATCGAATTGATCCCAACCCTTGCTTTTTCTCAAATGATCCGATCTCCACCGTTCAAGAGGAAGTTCACCGTGTAACTCCCTACAATCATCAACATAACTCTTCCAAACCACTTGAATTATTGTTTAGTTAATCAAGATATTTCGTTTTTGTGGTGATAATTAACACGTGACCAGAATCATTTTTGTGGTGATAATCATTGTTTAGTGAATCAATGAAACCTAAATACATCAAATTCCAGCTTTTCAAACTCAAGACCAACCCAAAAAAGATAAAAAATAAAATAAAATAAAGAACCCTTGAGACCTATCATCCTCAAAGTTGATTCATCCAAGATCTCCATCAAATTGTCCACTCAATATAATTTATCCAAACCTAACAGTATCGTTAGCCCAGTACTCAAGCAACAATCTTAGCTCCAACTAGAACATGAACACTAACTGCCCAAATATCCAAAACGGTTACAAGACTAGCTATTAAAGGCCAAGCATACCAATACACTTCAGGCAAATGCCAAATCAGAATAACTTTTGTCTGCAGCAGCTTATGCACCCTTCGATACTCTATATCTTACACCAAACACGAGGGGATTCATCCCAACATCAACAGGAGGAGCAACTTGATTATGCAGCAAGTCATTCCTAGCTCTCCATATATTGCATAAGGAAACCATTCCACAGTAGCTTCAGCGTAATTAGCCCGAAACTAGTCCCTCAGCGGCCTGCTTTATCCAGTGAAGTCCAAAAATCCAATTCCCGGGAACTCAATCGGTGGTACATAGCAATAGAGCTCTCCTCCACATCTGGGAAGAGAGAAGAGTTTTGTCAAGAGGCATGTTGTCTCCACTTTCCTTATTCCAGTTTCCTTTTTATTTTCAAGTTCATGTGATGATCAACACAGCCCCAGATACCGTCTATTTCCAGCTTGAATTTTTTTTTTGTTTTTTTGTTATTTTGGCATTCTTTAGTTATTTGAGCAACTTTGGTAGAACCATCGATCTACCAAAATGGAAAAAGAAACAGAGCCTTGCTGTATATGACCAAAAAATTGGATAACAATTACCACAACTGACTCTGAAATACTGGATTATCTGGAGAATTAGATCGTCTTCTTCTTTAACTGCTTAAAAATGACTTCTTACGGCACAGAAAAAAAGAGTGACCTATAAGTAGAACATACGGATACCTAGACTGATACCTAGAGTTTGCCCCGGGCCGAGTATTTTCATATTGTTCACATTTGAGAAAAGTATCACATGCATCGAAAATCAATGAGGCAAACAAATGGGTTTTCACAAAACAGAATAATTACCTCGGACAAATCGACAATAAGTTTCTCTTGTGATGGACCTGGAAGAGGGCGGACATGTCCTTAGAGCAAACTCCATTACTTCTCGCAATTTCCCAAGATTCCCAAACTCAATCACATTGTGAATTCATTCATCTGTCCGTTGCTTGAATCAGTCACATTTTGTTCATAGAATTGAGCACGAACACTTGGAAACATTTGCAGATGAGGTTCGTGGAGGAGACTGAAAGTCATTCAAACCTGCGAGAATAGTTCGTACTATCAAGGTAAGCTAATAAATGACATTATATCCAAACTAATAGCAGCAAAACATCCAAAGATTAGTTCGATTCCTGTCAGCTCTTGTATGTTGGTAGCGTAAGCTAACAGATGTTACTTTGTGTGACAGGATAATAGTATATTCATTCTAACAGCAGCGACTTACTTCTAGAGTCGAGCTCAGCGCCAGGTTCTGGAGGCCCTACAGTTGATGGCGAGTTCTGAGGATAGTAGATTTTGGTCTCCATCATTGATCCTTCTGCATCTGTTTCCCTTGCATCTTCCTAGTACAAGAAAAAATGAATCAGTCTTCTCTTCTCCTGGTATTGTAGCATAAGAAAATTTAAATTTCATCCAATCCATCTGCTTTGAAGTCCGAACATTCCAATGATTTTTATCATAGTTGAGGTACACTGGATGTTTTATTTTATTTATGGATTATGTAGGAAATTCAATGAATTGCTCATAATTAACTGGTTGATGTATAGTAGAAATGGGGGCACTAAGTACTAAAATACGATTTTGTGATAATCTACTAGTCAAATGGCTATTCGTTTCATTATCATAGACTAATAAGACACTTGTCAATATGGGTTTTAAATATACATGTTTTTTTACTGTCGATTCCCTTTATCTGAACAATTGCTAAATATTTTTAATCTAACTTAACCTTCTTGATACAAAGATCTTTATAATGTAACTTGCATCATTTTCCACATATATAAGTACATTGTACACCTTGGTTTACACGTCACGTTGGAAACTAATTACGCAAACGAGTGCTAGCAGATCTATCATAATCCATAGCTTTATTAATAATCTCCGGCAAATATCCATATTAAAGGACTCGATGAACTCAACATAACTATCCAACGATTTAGCAGTTTAATGATTATTTAACTATGTACATATTCCACCAACAATTTATTATCTACTTCATAGTTCACTCTGATTAGATTTAGCTACCAGTAAAAAAAAAAAAACACATACGTTCTGCCATTTGAGTAGATAAAGATGTACGTGATATCATAAACTATATGTTCTGTACAGGCATCTCCCTTATTTTCACGAATTTTTCTGTTTAACTTAGACAAGAAAAAATATCAATATCAAGCAATATTTAAAATTTTGACAAATGATAGAGTTGTACCATTTTGCATGCTTGCCTTTCTAAGGTGAATGCCAAACCACACAGTTACAGTTTGTTATGCATAGCTCGATAAGTAGAACATTGTTGACCAATGGGTATTGCATATAAGCTCTGTTTCTGGTATATCTTTTTCCACTATTTTTCCTTTTCTCATGACTCACCCAATAAGTACCACTTCAAATCTTTCATAATATTTCGACCAAAAAAAAAAAAAAAAAAAAAAAAAAAAAACTTTCATAATACATAAATCGTACATTTGGTTCTATATATTTATTTGTTCATTCTAAATTCTAAAGGAAAAGTGTAAAGAAGTGTGATTTTTATCTTTGCTTGGCGAAATATTAATATGATCATTGTTCAGTTATGTAAAGGATCTTTATTAAGCACACTGCTCGTGTAAGAAACAATTGACACACTCACCATTGGCTAAATGACACATGGAAAAATTCAATTACAAAACTAACTCCAGACGGTAAAATAATGAATGTTTCTTTTACACTAATAGTGGACCTAACAATAATCATAGATTTATATAAAGAAGTATGAATTAATACATGCAAGAGAAAGATGGACAGAGAGACAAGGAAGGAAACGGAACAAGCGAAAATGAGGAAATGTGATGCCTACTTCATGCATTTCTGAAAAATGAAAATTTGAAAAATAAGTGAAGGGTATGAGGAAGGTGCACCTCGTTGAATGTCATTCTCATCATGACAAGAATCATCTCTTTGTAACCCCGGTAAGTACCCTCATAACTACTTAGTTTCATGCAACCCCATACTTCTATCCAGCATTCATTTGGTATTTTTGAGTCGGATACATCAGTCAACCTTTCCAACGATCCACACCTGGAAAGATACAAAAATCCCAAAAGCTCCAGTTCCTCAAGGCCCTTAACAACCCGTAGTCCATTGCATTGGTAGATCCGCAAACCCTTCAGCTTCTTCGAGTTTGATAAACCATGCAACCCTCCCAGGGAATCGCAGTAGCCAACTCGAAGTTCCTCTAATGATTCCATTGTACTGGGAAATTGAATTTCAAGTAGCTTTGGGCAATCTAAAACTTCCATTTTATAGAGCTTCCTCAGGCTTGATGAAATTACTGACAGTCGCTCGAGAAACTCGCGTTCTCTCACACCTAAATTTCTCAATAGCTCAAGCCCATCTAGTTGAATTTCCCTCAGTGGAGAGCTATGAAGACACAATATGGACAAATTTTTCAAGTTGAAAAATTGTGGTCCAACAACTATTGAGTTAAAACTGTCCATGCCAGATAAAGTGAGTTCTCTAAGTTGAGGTAGGTAGCCCAACTCTGTTAACGAAATGGGAAAATATGAAAGGCCCCAGCTCAACTTCTCCAGCTTAGATAACTTTCCAACCCATTGCAATTGGAAAGTTTGCATTGGGTTTGATGGTTGGGCAGGTGCTTGTCCAAAGCCGTTAGACAAAAGCATTTCCACTAGATTCGTGAGGTTACTGAAATCCGAAACTAACCGCAATGATGCCGAGTGAACACGTAGACAATGCAAACTCGAGGGAAGCTTCGGCAGTTCTTGAAGCTCATCACAATGTGTTAGATCCAGCTTTTGGAGTCGCGTGAGGTAATTGATTGCCATCGGCACTGCACTAATATGGGTATATGAAATGTCTAGGATGAGTAGAGACAATAGTTTGCCAATTTCAATCGGAAGTTCGCCTGCAAGTTGTTCACAATGTTCGGCATAGAGCTCCTCCAACTTCTCTAGCATTTCAATACTGGCAGGTAACCTCCTTATCGGACTAAATCCAATCCTCATCACCTTCAATTGCTTCAGATTTTTTATCGAATTAGGTAACTCAACAATGTTTGTCCCTGAGAGATTCAACTTCTGTAACAATGTCAAGTTGCCTATTGATTCTGGAAGCTCCCCCAAATTTCGACAATATTTGAGAGAAAGAAACTCGAGTTGCGTAAGCTCTCTGATAGAAATTGGAAGTTCCAAGATCGGCGTGCCTGATAGATTTAGGAATGACAAATGTCTTGCATTGCCAATTGAATTAGGTAAACTTGTAATTCTTGAGGATGATATATCCAACTTAGACAATGATCCTAATTTCCCTATAGAGTATGGAAGTTTCTCCATTTGGGAGCACTTTTTGATAGACAAGTGCTTCAGATTCACCAGTCCTCCAATCTCTTCGGGTAAAGTTCGAAGATTCGTACACCGAATAATGTCCAAGTGAGTAAGAACTTTCATCTTCCCAATAGAGGAGTCAAATTTTCGCAAGTTTAGACAGTAGTGAAAATACAATGTCTCCAAACTAGGGTAACCAGTCCATTTCAATCCATCCCCGTCTTTGTGATAAGGAACCTTCAATTCTTCTAGCATCTACAAAAGTAGCTGAAACATTATCAGAGCGGCGTCAAAGGAAAAAATAATAAGTAAAATTCTATGTTGAGAGAACAAAAGTACAAATTCAGACTTTCAAAAATTTTCAACTTCCCTGGTTTTTGATGTTTTAATTGTGTGAAAGTTTGGAAGTTACTAGATTTTTAAAGTGCAAATTGGCCGTTCTACAATCTAGAGGAGGAAAACCTCAAGAAAGCCATCTTAACTTCAGGTGATGATTGTTGATGTCTCATCAAAAGTCCCTGCTTTTATTAGCTTTTGACATGTATTCATAAAAAAGAACTTGATGAACATAATTATCCAACAATATAGCAGTATAATGATTCAATGTCCATGAAGTATGTGCATATTTCAGCCAGATTTCATTGGCTACTTCGTATTTCACTCTTATTAGATTCAGCTATCAGGAAAAGAAAACAAAACGATATGTTTCGCTGTGTGATTAGATAAATAGATATCATGAATTATCTGTTTTCTACATGTGTTTAATAGAAATCTGGAGTAAATCCTTTGACGAGAAAAAATTGTAATATCAAGCAATAAGTAAAATATGGGCAAATGATAGAGTTGTACTATTTTCACATGCTTGCCTTCTTATGGAGAACGCCAAACCATTCAGTTAGTCTAACAGGCGTAGCAGGACAAGTAGAACATTGTTACAAAGGGTACTGCTTATAAGCTACCTCTGTTTTCGGTATATGTTTTTCCACTGTTATCCAATTTCTCATGACTCATCCAATTGTAACACCTCAAATCTTTCAAATTGCATAAATCATATATTCATTTGTATACATTTATATTTTCATTTTAAAATATGAAAGAAAAGTGTAGTTGTTTAAGAGAAATCTATTTGAACAACCAACCACAGTTGAGCTTCTACTTTCGTGCCCACGCACCAAATTTTGTTATCTTTTGTTGGGGAAATATTGACACAATCACTTTCTTGTTTATATGAAGGATTTTTATTACATCAATTTCCAGTGTAAGAAATAGTTATACTCATAATTGTATGGTTGACATGTGAGAGTTAATAATCATCTCAGGTGTCTACCTTCTAGACTATTCACAAAGTGCATCTACGTGTCTAGTTTAACAAGGCTACTCCCTATAGGCAAAAATTCTGTAATTGAAATTTAATTTGACTCAAGTGATATTTTAGGATCTCTATCTTCTACCTTAAACTCATCTCTCGCTTACGGATTCCCCGTATCTGGAAAGAAAATTTCAAGTTAATTTGGTTTTAGGGAACATTTATTATTTTCGTTTTAGCACAAAGATCTCTAGAGACTGCAACTTATTTTCAAAAAACATCCTTAGTTTCATTTTGCGATACTTAAGTTCTTCAATATTTGAGAATATATTGAGTTCACGAAAGATAAAATTTTCACCCAACACATTCGAGAAAAAGAAATTTTCTCACTTCATCGACGCGAGAAGAATTTTGGGTCCGTAGAAGAGACCATACCTGTACGATGGGCGATTGGCCACGTTCGAAGAACCGCGCCGCACCCTCCTGAAAGGAAGAAGGCCGAGTATTGAGAAATGTTAACAAAGAAAGAACCACACGACACGTTGTCTGCGGAACGGAGAGAGAGAAAGAGAGATGAACGTAAACGGAACAAGGGAAAGAAAAGTCATGCCTACCGCCTGCGTTTCCAAAAAAATTAAAATTTGAAAAATAAAGTGAAGGGCAGAAGGAAGGCGTACCTGGTTTAATCCCCTCCTCCTCCAGTCAACAATCTCCTCTCTATAATCCCCGTAACGGCCATAACCGCAATCTGGTAACTTCTCGCAGTCCAATACTTGTATAAAGCATTCATTTGGTATCTTTGAGTTGGATGGATCAGTCAGCACTTTCAACGATGGACACGATATGAAATACAAGCCCCGCAAAAGCTCCAATTCTTCAAGGCCCTCAACAACCCGTAGCACAGGGCAACTATGTAATTCTAAATCCTTCAGCTTCTTCAAGTTTGATAAACCATACAACCCTCCTAGGGATTTGCAGTCCATAACTCTGAGACTCTCCAATGATTCCATCGTACTGAGAAATCGAATTTGAAGTAACTCTGGGCAATTACTAACTTCCATTCTAGAAAGCTTCTTCAAGCTCGATGAAATAACTGACAATCCCTTGAGAAACTCGCAGTATGTCACAGTCAAATCTCCCAATAGTTCAAGCCCATCTAGTTGAATTTCCGTCAGTGGACAGCAACAAAGATTCAATGTCGACAAATTTTTCAAGTGCGAAAATTGTGGTCCAACGACTACCGAGTCGAAACTATCCATGCGAGGTAAGGTGAGTTTATTAAGTCGAGGTAGGCAACCCAACACCGTTGACGGCATGGGAAGATCTGAAAGGCACAACTCCAACCGCTCCAGCTTAGATAACTTCCCAACCCATTGCAATTGAAGAGTTGATGCCTGCGCAAGTGCTTGTCCGAGTTGTTGGACGGGTTCCAAAACCACCAGATTCGTGAGGTTACCGAGATCCGGGCCCGATTGCAATGATGCCGATCGAACACGTAGGCGGTTCAAACTCGAGGAAGTTCGGCAGCTCTTGAACCTTATCACAAAATGATAGATTCATCTTTTGGAGTCGCGTGAGATAATTGATTGTTCTTTGGGATTGCACAAACACTAGTTTGCGATATGTCTAGGATACTTAGAGACAACAGTTCGCCAATTGCAGTTGGGAGTTCGCCTGCGAGTTGTTGACAATTTTGAACATTGAGCTCCTCCATGCTCTCTAGCATTCCAATACCGGTTGGCAACCTCTGTATTGGACAGGATACCATCCTCATCACCTTCAACTGCTTGAGATTCTTTATCGAATTAGGTAACTCAATAATTTTTGTACCTGAGAGATCCAAATTCTGTAACGTTGTCAAATTACCTATTGATTCTGGAAGCTTCACAAAATTTCGACAATGATAGAGTGAAAGGAATTCGAGCTGCATAAGCTCTCCAATAGAAATCGGAAGTTTCGCAATTGGGGTTTTTGATAGATCAAGGGATGATAGGTTCTTTGCATTACCAATAGAATCGGGTAAACTTGTAATTTTTGTATGTGATATATCCAACTTCGACAATGATGCTAATTTCCCGATGTCTGGAAGTTTCTTGATTTTCCAGCACCCTTGGATAGAAAAGTGCTTCAAATTCACTAGTCCTCCAATCTCTTTAGGCAAATTTCGAAGATTCGGGCACCAATTAATTTGCAAGTGAGTAAGATATTTTAGTTTCCCAATAGAGGAGTCAACTTCTTGCAAGTTTGGACAGTGACTAAGAGATAGTATCTCCAAACTCACGCATCCAGAAAAGTCTAGAGTCTGTTTCAATCCATGACAACCTAAGAGAGAAAGAACTTTCAATTTGTTTTCCATCTGCAAAGGTCACTAAAACATTATCACAGAGGATCAAAGAGAGAATACTATGTCTATGTTAAGAGAACAAAAGTACGAATTCACACCTTCAAAATGTTCCATCCACCCCAGTTATCGGTGTTTTTATTGCCTGAAAGTTCGAAAAGTGCTAGATTTTTCAAGTGTAAATTGGCCATTCCAGGATCTAAAGGAGGACAATGCCAAGAAAGCCATCTTAGCTCTTGGAGATTATTGTTGATGTCTCCAACAAAAGTCCCTCTATATAACTTGAGAAATTTTAGATTTGGCATCCTCTCAAGTTCTTCATCCACAATGCTTTGATGGGATCCGAATTATATTGACCTAAATTGAGTGCTTTAATTTTGTCCTTTCTCTCGCCAATAGAAACCATCAATGAGTATGAGCTTGCAAAAATTAAATTTGTTCTTTAGAATGCCTAAAAGGAATATCTTAAATGGGAAGTGGGAAAATAATTTCATGGTGGATAATGTATGGATCCTACTTTTACCTTACCTCTTTTGATCTCATTACTTCCAAAGCTTCTTTGTCATTCCACAACCTACTAAGGGTACATTCTTTTTTAACAATGTCTCTTCCAAGGTCCCTCAACTGATCATGCATCCATATAGCATCACCCTCAACAATTTTAATTAGACACAAATCGGTAAGTTTTTTCAATGACTTATGGGGGTAAAGATGGCAAGCATCCCAGAAATAGGCTGCCCATAATTTCTTTCCAGATATGAAGAAGCATGCAATATCAAGAAAAACTTCTTTTTCCTCCTCCCGTAATGCATCATAACTTATTTTCAACTTATCCCAGACTTCATCATGAGGTATATTCTTCAACCTTTCTAGCATTTCTTTCCATATCTCCTCGTTTTGGTGATGAAGATAGGAACCTATTACTTCAAGAGCCAATGGGAGTCCCCCGGTCGTAGATACAACTTTCCGAGAGAGACTTTGATGAGTATCGGGAGGAGAGACATTGTTAAAGGCATGCAAACTAAAAAGCTCCAGCGCTTTATCATGATCCATTTGCTTTACTTCATAAGGTAAGATTCCCATCTCTTCATCCAGAATCCCTCTATTTCTTGTTGTTATGATAATCCTACTCCCAGAACCAAAAGTGTTAGGCCCCCCCACTAGTTTCTTAAGTAGTTCTTCCTTGTCTAGATCATCTAGAACAATGAGAACTTTTTAAGAACTAGCTCTCCTTGTTATGCTGTCTATCCCTTCATCGGTGTTACCAAAATTTTCTACAAATCTAGAATCAGAGATGTCAGATGCCAACTGTTTCTGCAGATTCACTAGGCCATTTCCTTTTGATGATTCTCGGATGTTCCCAATGAAGCTGCATTGGCCATCAAACTGAAGACATAATTCATTGAAAACATTCTTAGCAAGAGTGGTTTTACCAATCCCGCCCATTCCATGGATTCCAACAAAACGCACACCCGTGCCAGAGTCAACATCTAACAACTCTATTATGGCTTCTACTTGTTTTTCTACCCCAACCAATTTGTTGTCCAAAGGTCTTTGTTTTACTTTCAGCTTACGCAGAATCTCTTTCACAATGCGTTCAATGACTTCACCTTGTCTGCCACATACCAAACACTTTTAGTTAAAGAAAACAAATAACAATCTCACTACTACTTCCTGGCGGATAGTATTTGAGTTGGATCACTATTTTTAAGTCTCAGACAAATTCTATAGAGCCACAAGAATTTTGGTGTAATAGACTCCTTAGGATATGATTGGTACGATAAACTTACAATTTGACCCTATTTCTGAGAAAGAAGATGTTCATTTGCGGTCCGAATTACAAACATCATTCCAGAATTAGATCGAATTCACTCATGTAACTGTCACTAGTCAAAATGGCCCTGCTTATGTATGAGAATTAGCGAATTGCCTCTGTTTTTTCCTCCCCGGTGAGAAATGAAATCTATTGCTCATATACCAAAAACCGGTTTGTACATGCCACGTCAACCAATATATTTCAACAACACACACCCCTCCAGCTAGTTTTCACTGCCATTTACAAGAACAATAAGAGAATGGCATTTGGACTGAAGCTTGCAAAGAGTTCCATAAATAAGCATTTACTTACGCTTTCCCTTGGACTTCCCATCCCTTGATCTCAGCCACTTTTCCCAGAGCCGCCTCCCACTGTTGCCTCATCTCGGCACCGTGCCTCTGCTCATGCTTCTCCAAGTCCTTCAGGTACAGTTCCGTCCTGAGCTTGACGTCGGTGGGCGTGACATCAAAGAAGATGGGTAGGATCTCCGGCTTCCCAGTCGATTCACGGAGCTCCGTCACTCGAGCGAGCTCGCGGAGGCACCAAGGGCTCGAAGCATAGCCTCTGGAGAGGATCGGTATGCAGATCTTGGATTCGCCGACCGCTCTCAGGAGATCGTCGATCCGATCACCAGCGTGAAGCTCTTCGCTGTCTCTGTAGGCGACGATCCCCTGGCCAACCATGGTCCAGTAGAGGCAGTCGGTGAAGGTGTTGCGAGTGTCGAGCCCTCTGAAACTCAAGAACACGTCGTACCGGGTCGCCGACGCGCTGGAACCACCGGTTGCTGCCATGTTTTTGGGGGGCTTCTCTCGCAAAAGGTCTCTCTGTCGAGCTCTGGTTTTTGTCTGCTCAGAGTTGGAGCTGCGTCTTCGGTGGGGTTAGAAAGTAGAAATCATGATGTGAATGCACAAACCGATCTCAAGGAATCCCTCAAAAGCCCTCTTCCTCGAAATGGACCCGCGCCCACGTGCAAGATCCGGATATTCGAGCTTTTGGCCTGGATCGGATAGGCATCCGATGCTTAAAGTAAACAGAGAAGGACGTTGACCCGGGTCAAGCTCGAAAAATATTCCGAAATTCAATTTATTTTTTCTTGTTTTTTGGACGGGCAGGTTAAGTTCAATTCATCATCAGACTAGGCTGGGTAGCCAAACCAAACCCATAATAATTGATCCCATTCAGCAAACCATTACTTGCAGCTCAGTAACATGATTAGTAAACTGCTCAAGCAACCACGCGAGCATTTATGGTCTTTTTGTTAGTTACTTAGTGCGCATTTCACTCGAATATATCTTTATTTGCAAGTTTTTAATCATGAGTAGCCGACGATAAATAAAATGTGATGTGAAAAAAGAGTCAATGGCGTTAGAATAATAATATTTATAACTTTTTAGATAAATATAATAATTCAATGGTTGAGGAAGAAAATGTGTCATAATACTATATTCATGATCCGAGGAAATATGGCAAAAGCAAAATCGTATCTATGTCTTTGTCTTGGATTATATTAACCTAAGGATATGTTATAAGCAAATTAGCGGTATAATAAATGCATAAAATTGGATTCTAGAGCAAATTTCCTTTTTTTTTGTTTCACATGTAAATTAAGTTAAATTGAAAAAATGTATATATGATAGAAAATATAAATAAGTTAAGTTCTGCCCACCTTATTTATTTTTTTAAGTAACATTCTTTGTTCTAAAGGTTCTAAATCCATTGCATCATGGATTACTGAACAAATTTTTTACACGTGTACATGAACACTCGTAAGTATTGTCTCTGAAGATGACATGTACTTTTAGATCTCTAAATAGCTCAAAAAGTTGCCTTCTAATTGCAAAGATCGGCTTTCTTGTATTCTCCATCAGGAAAAAAAATGCTGCCACGTAAGCTTTTCTTTGGGAAAACCAATTAAAATTGCTAGACCATGGAGAGTCGGAGACCACCTAAGAAAGTACATTGTACTAGGATCAAATTGAATAAAAGTGGAAATTCAACAACCAACTTCGAACATTCACTAAGAATTTGATTGCTAAAACCAATCTTGTCCTAAAAATTTCATTTCACATCCACATACAGAATTAGATTCAACTAGCATACTTATCCAATAATATATAATAATTATACTTTTATTGTTGGACGTGGGTATCGTCATCCTCGCGAATATAACGTCAGCTTTCACATGCATGAAAGCATCAATTTTTAGGCAAGTTCGTCCCACCAACATTGCTTGAAAAGAGGAGAAAAGAAATTAATCATTTTTTTATTAAATTAATTAGTCCATTTAATCAATTACTTATTTTTATTTTTTTTTTTAAAAGAAAGGGTTCAGCATTTCCATTTGCTATGGGCACCCATAAAAACGACGAGCCGTCCACTTTGTCGCCCGCCCAACCTGTCCTCTCTCTCTTTTCCCAATTTTTAAATATGTTCCCCCCAATTCCCGATACTCCAAAACGACATGCTCTCTCGCTCCGCTTCTTCTTCTTCTTCTACGTCCTCTGCTTGTCTGATCAAACGGCGAAGACCTGCAATCATCTACGGGGACTCCCATTCCAAGCCGTCCATCTCCCCCCACCCACTACCACTGGTACACCTCTGAGTTCACTGACCGGCCCGGATCCTCCACACCTCCGACACCGTTGACGATTACTCGAGCAACTTGTCCGATTTCAGCATTGATGCGCCAACTCAATGTTCGGTGGCTCCGACGGCTAATAATGTGCAAGATTTGCGTAGTAATGCTGCAAGTCATGTTGATAATGGAATGGACTTGCGATATGATTTTTCTCATCTAAGCTACGGGTGCACAAGAATTGCCAGAATTCTAAAGAGACAGGAAAAAAAGAGGACGCAGAACAAAACAAAGAACTTAAATGGACTGCCTTACCAAAAAAAAAAGAACTTAATGGACTGTGCTTGGGCAGACTAAAAAGGAGGAAAAAGTTGAAGAAGAAGACGAAACAAATAAAAAAGAGGGACACCAATGGGCACAACGTTTGAGCATCCTAACATTTGAAAAAGCAAGCGCCCCAGTGGCCACCCTTCCAACATGGAAGGGGGAGGTGAGGGGTTCAAATCCCTACCTTCTCAGGGGGGATGGGGGTAGGGACGCGTAAATTTCGAGAGTGGGTTGCGACTCCCACACCCTACAAGAGGCAGGGCACAAGTCTGCGAGTGAGTGTAAAGTAGGAATAGAGTAGAACTGACCAAAAAAAAAAAACATTTGAAAAAGCAAAGGGTAATATGGTCAGAACACAATAAAATGACTTGTACAAGCTAAATGAGCGGGAAAAGCCTCCCTTTAAAAAATGATGTATGTGTAGTTCCGACTGGATTGGATTTTGGAAAAGGGAGCAACTTTCAAATCTTGTCAAAATTTCGATTAACAAATTGCACTTTTATCGGCTCTTGGGTTGTGCAAGATCGTAAACAATTACCTAATACTGATAAAAGAAGAAATATCTTTTTAAACAATTATCCATAATTATATAGATTTTAACGAAAAATAAGAAGAATAATTTTTACTTTTATTTAATGCCTAACAAACATGCCCTCCCGTCCTAATCACAAATCATTGACATAAACGTCATACGATAGATTTATGATTTTTTGGATAATTTTCTTAATAACTAACAGATCAATTAAAGTGGTATGAAATCTCATAACAAATTATACTCCGGGCCTGGGTGAAGAGGATAATTTCCTTGCAATACTAAAACCAACATAGATAGCTCTCCTCTTACCATTAACTTTCTCAATGAAGAAATTATATTACATGTGCATAGTATATATACCAAACTGAATGCGGGCTGTTGAAATGATCGACGATTCACCAAATTTTGCAATCCGGATTTAGTTTAGTGTATATACCAAGTGCATAAAATAATTTCTCCTTTGATCGACCATTTTACATGATAATATTTTATTTTTGCGAAAATGAAAAAGGAGCTTGGCACGGTTTGTACAGCTACAAAAACTGTGAAGCTGCTTCCAGCAAAGGATTTTACATGAATAAAGAAACTATAGTCAAGAAGGATTGAGGGCTCATCTCAAGTCTTGGTACTTATTCAAAGAGGCCATCGTACATAGTCTATAACTCTGCTCCGACAAGAAATTACTTAATGAGCATGTTATATATGTCATATTGTATGAATCTCATTTATATAAAACTCATAATTATGTGAGATGAGGATATATGCACCATATAAATGGTATACGTCGTGGAATTTTCATGCAATAGCTCTAGCATATGCCCCAATGATGGTCTGAGCGAAGAGTATTATCCTACAATGAAACCTCCATATGTTAAATTCCAGCTTTTCAAACGAAAACCTACCATCCTAAAAGTTGATTAATTAAAGATCTTCATCGTATAGACGAAATTTTTCCAAAATTATCTACTCAATATTATTTATCCAAAACCAACAATATTTCCAAAATTGTTGGTGTCCAATTTTGCTCTTACCGTGCCCACGCCCCCTATATCCACATTTCATTTTTGTATTCAGAATAAAAGAGGGACTTCTACCACCACGATAAAAGTGGATTTCAGGACATTTTCAAAGGAATGACTCTCGAAATGTCTCTGTTCAGACAAGGGTGTATGTCCCTATCAAGCTCGAAAATATTTTTAAATACATATCTTTTTATGGGCAAGTTAAATTCATTTCTTCATCAAACCATGCTTGGAAAACAAACCCAGTACAAGTCACAAACAGGTGATCGCATTTAGCAAACCATTATCGGCGGCTAAGTACAACAGACAACTAGGAAAATACTCAAGCAACAACATCAACTTCAACCAGAACATGAATAATAACTGCCCAAATATCCGAAGCAATTACAGGACTAGTTGCTAAAGGCCGAGCACACCAATTTACATTCCGCTACACTGAATTTGCCAGTTACAAACTTAAGGCCAATGCCAAATTAGAACTAACTTTTTGCTGCAGCAGCTTGGGCCCTTTGATGCCTAGTCTTACTGCAAACATAAGAGACTTCATCTCAACATCAGCAACCAGAGTAACTTGATTATGCAGCAAGTCACTCCTAGCTCTCCATAGATTGTATATGGAACCTTTCCGCACTAGCTTCAGCATAATCAACCTGAAACTAGTCCCTTAGCAGCCTGCTTTATCCAGTGAAGTCCAAAATCCAATTCCCAGGAACTCGAACAATAGCACATAGCAATAGAGCTCTCCTCCGTATTTGTGAAGAGAGAAGAAAGTTGTCCAGAGGCATGTTTTTCCCACTTTTGTTATTCTGATTTCTTTTTTCTTTCAAGTTCATGTGTACTATGAGCTTCCACAAATCAAGCAGGATTCTTTTTTCTACACCCTCATCAGCCTATGGCCAAAGCTTAAGGTCTAATCAGTAATAAGATGATATCACTCAATCAATATAGTGCCTTGAGATCAAGGACCACAGTGGGCAAAAGTCCATAAATCAAGGAACCGCAAAGGTTGCATCCAATACAATTGAACTCCAAATATCTTGCTTCACACCTTAGGGGGGGATATCTTGCTACATTTGTCATTGCTATGCTGTGATTAACTTGCTTTTGGCATTTCTCTATCAACTCTGTGCCAGCCTTCTTCATAATTTAGGTAGTGACATTACAATTACTTGTCAAAGAATCCTATTCATATACCAAATCACCAATGGCCATGGGAGGCGGCATCTCATGAAGGAGAAGTTCAAATGAAGTATTAGACCAGAAAGAAGCTGAAGAAGATATTTCAATTGGAGTTCAAAGCCATCAATGCTTGACAATACGCCGGCCTACAGATGATATCAGCACTGGACAAAAAGTTGTAGCACCATTTGTCAAACATCCAAAGATGCGCCAGGCAGGTGCACCTGCAAAATGATAGCAGTAAATGGAAAACATGCTGATATACATTGCACTATATGATAGCAGAACAGAAAATTAATAGCAGTAAATTGCTTGAATATCCGCCATCAATCCTTCAATGGCCTCTTCCACTGCCACCTACTAGAAGAAAATTCGAATGGCTCTTTGACTAGCATTGTAGGATGCAAAAATGCAGATATCATCTAATTAGTCTCTTCTGCCATTGCCAGTGAATTACTTGAACAAAGGTTCTAATGATAGTCATTACAAATGCTCTTTGGCTAGCATTATGGAATGTGCAAATGCCCATATCATCCAACCATTTTTGTTTGACCGTTAGCTTTGTCTAATTCGCAAACATCGGCACAGGAAAGACACGGATTTTCTTCCGTTAGGTCTAGTCATCTATGGCTGAGAAATGCAGGGCCATCTATTGTGATTGTGCATGTTAGTAAAATCTTGACAGATTTTCAAGGAGCTATTACTAAGTTGATTTTGACGATCAGCAGTCCCAAAAACTGTCTATTTCCAGCTTGATTGTTTCTTCATTTTTCCCTTATTTTATGATTTGAATTCTTTAGTTATTGAGCAACTTTGGCAGAACAATCAATCTACCAAAGAAGGAAAGAGAAACAGTGGTTTGCGGTATATGACCAAAAAATTGATAACAATTACAGCAACTTACTCTGAATTACTGAATTATGTGGAGAATTAGGTCATCTTCTTCTTTAACTGTTTAAAACTGACTTGTTACAACTTTAAAAAAGGAGCGACCTATGGCATAGAAATTATTAGTTGAACATACTGATACCTAGAGCTTGCCCCAGTCCAAGATTGCGACCTAAGGCATCAAAATTTCAACTTCTGTCCCATAGATATTCCTACTTCTCTATTTACTCTTATAATGGCTCGCCCATAATTGAGAGATTCTAGAGGATGGTCTTAGTCTCTGTTGATCATCCTCTTAAATTTGTCAAAAAAAGAAATATCTTCCCCGGATTCTGGGTTTATCATCCTAAATATTGTGCTCAACAATTTGGGTTGGCTTAGGGAATTCCTAGGCCAACTATATATCAAACGAAATTTCTTATCTCCATAGATTGAGCATAAATGCGACATTGCACTATGTCGACATTTGCCTCAATATATTCAATCGGTACATGCATATTCCATTCCTCAAGAACCCATAGAGCATGATTTATATATATGGGTGCTGGAATTCCTGTTCCAATTTGATGTTTGTCAAAGGCGGCAATTCATTTTTAGAGGTGGTGAAAGAAGGATGATCTGTTTGGAGTGTCTCAAACTTCTAATGCATCCCCATCGAACCCATCATTATCAATACTCAAGAATAATTACAGGAGAGGACTTGGTAAAAATTTATCATTTTCTTCCTTTCCTTCCGTCCTTTAATAGCCATCTAACATCTTTCTCTCGATTGCAGTTGAAGCCTGCAAACGAAAGTCATCAATAGTCATTGTCGGAGATGTAGAAGAGACTCCTTTGGCCAAGCGAAACAGAACTCAAGGATTGCTCAGCATTGTCAATCCTAAAATCGACCAGGAGTTGAACTCAATTACTGTCGGTATGGCTTCATCATCTGCCCATCTTAGCCCATCAATTTCTGAAGAGCTGAAGCTAGTGGGAAGAATTATATCAATTCCTTTCGTGTGGATATTCCCACAGTGCCTCTGACTCAGACCTCAAAAATAATAAGAACATAAAGTTTCTGCTGGTCTAACTGATCCAGGATGAAGACGGCCTTAATCTTTCTGAATGTTGGCAAGTACGAAGAATTTTATACTCTCTTTGAGGATGGCATTGAAGCTTTTAGGTACAACTGCAAGCAAAAGCAAATGAAAGCGTCAAAAGCCATCGAAGAAAGCTATGGAGGGCTACAAGTTCAACTTTGTCATGAGGGAGAGATCTTCAGTAATCATATAAATGCCATCGATAAGAAGGCTTAGCTTGCAAAGGGAAAAGAGAGGCTCGAAATATTTATTGCTGAAACTCAGCTTCAAATTGAAGCAAATGAGGCCGTCATTCATCGCGAAGGGAAGCTTATGAAGGAAAAGCGGAGGAAAGTCGACGTGCTTACACAAGATTGTGATGAGCGACATCCAGAGATCAAGAACTATTCATCCATCAGGCACCAATATATATAAACCTATAGAAAAACGGAGGAATGCCTTCCAATATTTATAACTACTGTAAAGGAATGACTTTGACCTAAAGTAATAGAACATCAATGCAGAATTTCTTCTGATCATTCCTCGCCCCTTTGTGTTTTCTTTTCCTGCATCTCTTGCATTTCCCACATTGTTAGATGAAAAAATTTTAGGTACTTTCCATTTATCGACCAAGACAGAATAATTCCTTCTAAGTACATCAGTGGATCTTACGCTAGTACTATGCTCAAGTGTCCAATGATCTAATTTCATCCAACTCATCTAAATTCATATACATTGTTCAGTCTTTCATTAACATGTTGTCCTGTAACCTAACTTTCAGGGATTGAGCAGTTATCTCCAAAAGAATAACAGCTTCTTGCCCAGATGTTAACATGTAAGGACTTACATTTGTGCTCAACCTTTGATGAGGCGATGACGCGGTATCAAATGGGTGCCTCATTGGGTGCCACTTTGCTGAGGCGATTGCCCTCATGGAAACGCCTACTCCTGTGAGTGGCCGCAAGAGGGTTGGTCGTCGCTGCTGTCCATAGAGGTAAGGCGGCGCCACCCCCTTCTCTCACCCCTCCCTAAATTTTTTCAAGTTTCTAGTCCATTTTGCTGATTTGTGTCTGGCATCAAGTATCCTCCAAAATATTGCATAAAGTCGCATTGGAATTTTTGAGTCGCTCCAAACTAAGGGTGCTAATAGAAGTGTCCGATTGCACTCTTGGACAAATTTTAGGATTTTATCAAACCATTCAAAAAGGTTTAAATCTTGATTATACTTTATTCCACTATAACCATTAGGAAACGTGGTTTTCATCCCCTTATAAAAGTAAATCACTATCAAAGATGCTTGTATCTACTAACATGACTAGACCATTGATGGTCAAGAATCTCAATCCACTATTGCGTCCTACTCATATTAAGATGAAGTGAACTTTGTTCCTTCGACATAGTTGCATTTAGCTTGTATAAAAAATGTCGAGATTTAGTTGAATTGTAGGCCAATTATCTTGAATATGGACTTTCACTCATAAGCTATCGCATTTCTTAAATATCGTCACGGTGCTTCGTCATGGATGGCATAATGGATTGAATATGTATCTACCGCTCATAAGTTGTCGCTTCCCTTTAATATTTTCCATGTTCATTATTAGATTTGAAATAATAATTAATTTGTGCAGAAATTCAAGAAATAGTGGGAATTGGGGAAGTTGGACTAGAAGATCAAGGACATTAGGGGTGTGCAATTGGACCGGCTCACCTGGAAAACAGGGTTAGGAACTAATTCCCATTGAAACCGGTCCAGGAACCGGTTCTCGAAATTCAAAACCGGTTTGAACCGGTCCGGGAACCGGTTCCGAGGGATTACCCACTCGGGAACCGGATCGATCGGACTGGTTCGAGAACCGGTTTGTAAGCCCAACCCAAAAGTCCAAAACCAAAACCCTAATTTGTTCCCCTGTTTCTTTCTTTACCTCTCTCTCGCAGAGTCGCACTCGCAGACTTTGTTTTCCTTCATCGTTCATCTACTTCGAGTAAAAGACCTCTTCTTCGAGCTCGCCTTGGATTGGGAAGGACTAGGCAAGGTCTGAAATCGGCGTTTTCCTTCATCGTTTGTGTGTCTTCCTCGCTCGTTTCCATCCATCATCGGCCGGCTCACAGTCGCACTATCGCCAACTCCCCGTTGCTTTATTTCATCCATCACCGGCTTCCTCATCTGTAAGCTCAAGTCCAAGTCCACCATTGGCATTGAGTTCGCCACCTGCACTCTCACTATCGACGTTAAGGTCGTCAAAGCTCAAATTTGGGACACCGCTGGTCAAGAAAGGTCTCCCCTTTTCTCTAACTTTCGATTCTTTTTTTTCTTTTTTGAATTCTTGTTGTTCTGTCTCGGATTTGGTTCTACCGCAAAACCAAAAGGGCAACCGCATTGCAGTTTTGGATGGTTTTAGCCAATTTACCGAACCCTAGGAGCGTGAATTTTGTCAAGGATTTTGTGATTGTTGGTTCCTCTCTAATCATACATGATGAAAGGAAAGACGATTTTTAATGCCTGTGTATGTTGCTTATTGGAATTTCGAAGTGCCACCGTGGGTTTTGCTGCTTAAAACTATAGTTGGTGCTAACTTTGTCTAGTATAGTGAGTATAATGTTGTTTTTAATATTACACAATCAAAAAACTTATTTTGTTTGAATTTGCTTGTGTAAAAGCATCTTAGATCTATCTTTTTGATTCAGTGCCTTTCTTTTGGATCCTGCAAGTTAGCTTGACATTGAATATCTCGGCTGACTTGCAGTCGGCATTTATGTGGAACACAAAACAGGTTAAGCAACTGAAGCTTCACTTGCTTTATGTTTGTGCAAATGACATTGTCTTTTTGCGAAAAAGAAGAAATATTTTGACATCCTTTTAGACTATTGTGGGATCTTTTCACAACTATTGGGATTTACCAATTGGCAATGGAATGTGGAAGCTATTTGTGTAAATCGTCGGCGGATTTTTAGTTGGGATTCACTTTGTATTTCGCTTTTTAGATTAGAGAAGTTCTATTTTTTTTTTTAATATGAAAGCGTGTATGGTGATACCTAGGAACTTTTGGCTAAGAATGAAAGTCATTAGCATTTTGATTGACATTAGTGTTTTTAATCACTAGTCCTCGCGATTTTTATGTAAAACAGGTTTCAATATAAATAGAGTTAACCCTAAAATCGGACCGAAAAAACAGGGTGAATCGGATATAGGAACCGATTATAATAAGGTTGGGTACAGGATCCAGGTATGGACCTTACCCATTCTGGACCCGATCACCCCTAAAGGACATACGTACATTTTTACTTTTTAAAATAGAAGTGCTATTATGTACCAAGAAATCCCGCTAAAATATATTTTATTAAGAACCCGCGCTCTCTAGCAAACCGAGAATGTAGATCCTTGCCCTGAGATGGAGAACTCTCAAATCCTTCGTCGGGGCTCTCGCCGGAAGCTCCATTTTCCTTCGTTTCGAGGTTCGCCGGAGGGGAATCGGCGTCGCCGATTCAAGTGTCCCGACGTCTCCGTGCACCAGTTTCTCTGGCGGTTTGATGTTGGCTCGCGGTTCCATGGACGCTACGCACCTTCCATCGTCGTCGTCGTCGCTGCTCTTCTTAATCGCCCGCGACTCTGTTCGCTCCTTCGATTGCTATTCCACTGGGAGTAACGACGACTCTGGCGGCTTTATCTCCGATCCTCCGCTGCGTCTTCATCTCCGCCGCCGTATATCCTGCTCCACGACGCTCCGGCGATGACGAAATCCATCAACTGAGAGCCACACCTGCTAGGTCGCTTCGTCTCCGATTAATTTTAGAATTGATTTCGGTTGCTTTCGGATTTGTCTTTTGATTTCTGTTCTGTTTTGTGTCAATTCTGTTGTTGTTCATAAGAAAACAGAGGGACCAATGAGCTTGAGGGCGTTCCGTGGAGATGAAGTCGGGGCGTTGGAACGTGAACCATAGCAACAGCCGCCTCATGATTGCCGTGCGTGTCATCACCTTATCACCAACAGGTTGTTTCTTTTCCAATTAAGTGGTAAGAATTGCTTGTAGGCATGGATTTTCTACTCTGATGTTTCTGTTCTGTATTACTCTATGCCATTCTGGTGTTAATAGTACTTCACACCGCATGCTTACGACCTTTTTGACAGAATGCCTGACTCCATCACCGATAGTTCCTATTGCATTCTGTTTACCAACGTCTTGATGTTCAATTGAAGTTGCGTTGGTTGTGTCTTTGCTGGATTTCCTGTATATAGTTAATTGAAATGTGGACTAATTAGATATATAGGTGATGTATGTTAAATGCTGTTTATAAGTGTTTGCGTGGATCGAATCCTGTTCATATGTGATTGTGTTTGTCAAATGGTCCTCCTGCATGTTACTTTGAGATGGTGAGGTGCTGAAGGAAAGAGCAGAATGCTGGGAGTACTATTTTCTATTTGGACATGAGGCTACTTATGATCGTATACATGAGTAGTCCATGCTTGTTGCACGTGTTAGTAATCTTGACAAATTTTTTGGAGGCGATCAGGCAATATTGATCTAATGATCACCATTTGGGACATCCCAAAATTGCCTACTTCAGCTTGTTTTCTCTTCATTTCTCCTCTTGGTTTTTTGCACTTGTTGCACTCATAAGTTATTTGAGAAATTTTGGTAGAATCATTCATTTACCCAGATAAAATATCATATGCATTGGAAACTATTGCCTAAGTTGTCAAAAATCTTGATGATGCTTCCATGTGATATTCACAAAGGGAATGACTTACCTCTCAACGAATGGACAGTTAGCAAATCCTCAAAGCAGAGTGGATTCCATATGCAAATTGCATTCCCATTTCCAGGAAACTTGTCCCTTGACCACAATGCACATGAGTTTATCAAGAAGAGTGAAGTATTCCCTTGGAGCCTCGATTTAGCTTTTATTCCCTTAACCATAATGCATAGAGATCCATTCAGTTTTTCCCGACACCACGTCTGCAATTTGTCTCCCTGCGAAGACTTCTCACTTGGAAAAACCCCAAGGGCTTGCAGATACGTGGTAATATGCCTACAGAACAATCAATGCTGTCTTTTTCGATTTTTTATTTTCCTGATTTTTCTCCATCTCATCATCCTAGAACAGGAAAAGATGAGTTATTCTAACGAGTAAGTTAAATTCATTTCTTCATCAAACTAAGCTAGGGATCAACTTTTTGCTGAAGCAAGTTGGGCCCTTCGATGCTAGACCTTTACTAGTACGTTAGCGATCTGCTTTGTTAGTAAGTTATGTCTCGAGTTTTGAGATGTGCATGAAACCTCGAAGGATTTTGATTTGTTCAGATTTGGTATTCGCTTTAATCCAAGTCAAATTTGGAGTTTTTGGGCTTTGGAAAATTTGATATTGTTTTCTTTTCGATGAAGAGTATTTATGTTTGACAGGTTCGACTTCTTGGGCTCTTTGTTTATATTGAATATGGAGGAGGGACTGCTTTTGGCCGTACAAAAGGAGAAGAAGGGGCTCTCATATTCAATATATACTTGTGGGTTCAGTAGATTTGTCAGAGGAAGAAAAATGAAAAGGCGTGGGTTCTAATTTTCTCATCCCCTTAAGCCGCGTAAAAAGAATGCAGTTGTCCTTCTAGCCACGCGGAGAGGAAGAGGAACTCACGGTGATCGTTTTTTGCGCGAAGAGTTTACATCCTCCCTTCTCTTTCCGGAGATGCGGGTGTTTCAAACCGTAATTCTTCTTAAGGCTAAACACTGTGCTTTAGGTGGAATGAAAAGCGCTTGAATATGTGAGCTGTTGTACTTTATAATCCTTCGATTGATTAGTGGATTATTTGCAACCGATCTCCCTATAAAGTAGATACTGACATTGGGACTTCATGCATTTCTTATTGTTCCTTGTTGATTTATCTGGTTATTTCATGCTCGTGCATTGATTTAATATCAGGATCCAATTAGCTTTCGCATTAATTTTATGATAATTGGTATAAGAGCTAAGTTTAGGATCTTTCTATATTTGATTTGGGTTTTTGCTTGCATGATCGTTGTTCGGAAATTTGTTGTTGCAACTTTGTCTAGGGCAAAAATAGAAATTCAAAAGTTTAATGGAAAAAATAAATTGGGCAGCAAAGTGAGATGAGAAATTGGACGGCAAGGCTAAGTTGCTGAAAATGATAAAAGATGCCAATAAAGATGAGTTAATGGAGAGGGAAAATAGTATAATCATATCGATATCGTTGGATTAGGTTTTAATAGAAGTGGTTGAGAAGAGATGCTATGGCGTTATGAGGAAAATTTCGGGCTCTTTACATGAGAAAGGGTTTAAATAATTATCATATTGTTGAAGATGATATTTTAGTTTCAACATGCTGAATGTACTTCCACCAAAGACCACTCAGATGAGTTTAACAAGATCGTGATGGATTTGAAGAACATAGGTAAGATCCTAATTAATAAAAATTAGGGCATGATACTGTTGGCTTTTCTATGAGAGTCGTAAAATCACTATACCGATTCATTGTTACAGGAGCATTTCTCTAATAAATGACAGAGGAAGTTGCGAGATAACGATATGATACAAGATGTAGCACGGAGTCAATCACTTGCCCCCCAATCTCGAGCTTCATCGATTATGATCTAGATGGTCTAAAAGGTAAATAAACTTCTGGAAATGCGTCAATCGCGTTCTTAGCGTGCAAAACTTGCCGAGGAAGTTAAGCCCGTCGTTGTTCCCCACCTTTGGATCAAATTGTTTCAATCTGGGACCGTTTGATCACGACACTAACCAACGCTCATGATGTCGCCCTTCTTGCTGCCCATCCTACCTAGTCCGTTTTGACAAAATTCAATGAATTGATCCCAAACCTCGCTTTTCTCAAATGGTCCGATCACCGTTCAGAAGGAAGTTCACCGTGTAGCTCCCTACAATCATCAACATAACTCTTCCAAACCACTTGAATTATTTTTTAGTTAATCAATATATTTCGTTTTTGTGGTATAATTAACAGGTGACCAGAATCATTTTTGTGGTGATAATCATTGTTTAGTGAATCAATGAAACCTAAATTCATCAAATTCCAGCTTTTCAAACTCAAGACCTACCCAAAAAGAAAAATAAAAAATAAAATAAAGGACCCTTGAGACCTACCATCCTCAAAGTTGATTCATCAAAGATCTCCATCAAATTGTCCACTCAATATAATTTATCCAAACCTAACAATATCGTTAGCACACTATTCAAGCAACAATCTTAGCTTAAACTAGAACGTGAACACTAACTGCCCAAATATCCAAAACAGTTACAAGACTAGTTATTAAAGGCCAAGCATACCAATACACTTCAGGCAAATGCCAAGTCAGAATAACTTTTTTCTGCACCAGCTTATGCACCCTTCGATGCTATATCTTACCGCAAACACAAGGGGATTCATCCCAACATCAACAGGAGGAGCAAGTTAATTATGCAGCAATTCATTCCTAGCTCTCCATATATTGGATATGAAACCATTCCACTGTAGCTTCAGCGTAATCAACCCGAAAACTAGTCCCTCAGTGGCCTGCTTTATCCAGTAAAGTCCAAAAATCTGTTTCCCGGGAACTCGATCGGTAGCACATAGGAATAGAGCTCTCCTCCATATCTGCAAAGGGAGAAGAGTTTTGTCAAGAGGCGTACTGTCACCACTTTCTTATTTCACTGTCCTTTTTCTTTTCAAGTTCATGTGTACTGTGAGCTAGTTTAGATTAAGGATCAACAGCCCCAGATACAGTCTATTTCCAGCTTGATTGTTTCGTTCATTTTATTTTTATTTTTTTCGTATTTTGGCATTATTTAGTTATTTGAGCAACTTTGATAGAACCATTAATCTACCAAAAATGGATAAGGCCTTGCTGTATTATGACCAAAAAATTGATAACAATCACCGCTACTGACTCCGAAATACTGGGTTATCTGGAGAATTAGGTCTTCTTCTTCTTTAACTGCTTAAAAATGACTTCTTACGGCATGAGAGGGACCTAAGGCACAAATAATTAGAACTTACCGATACCTAGAGCTTGACCTGGTCCGATATTGCACACCTTTGAGAAAAGTATCGTATGTATCGGAAATCGATGTGGCACACAAATGGGTTTTCACAAAATGGAATTAATTACCTCGGATAAATCCACATAAATTTTCTCTTGTGATGGACCTGGGAGAGGGGGACATGTCCTTAGAGCAAACTCCATTACTTCTGGCAATTTCACAGGTTCCCAAACTTGATCACATTGTGAATTCATTCATCTCTCCATTGCTAGAATCAGTAACATTTTGCTTAAAGAATAGAGCATGAACTTCTGGAAACATCCGAAGATGTGGTTCGTGGAGGAACTTGGAATTATTCAAGCCTGCAAGAATAGTTTGTACTATTGAGGGAAGCTAATAGATGATATTATATCCAAAATAGCAGCAGAACATCCAAAGATTAGTTCAATTCCTGTTAGTTTTTGTACGTTGATAAGCTAACAGATGTTAATTTGAGTGACAGGATGACATTATATTCATTTTAACAGCAGTGACTTACTTGTAGAATCGAGCTCACTATCGGGTTCTGGAGACCATAGAAAACCTATAGTCAATGGCAAGTTCTGAGAATAGTAGTTATTGGTCTCCATCATTGATTCTTCTGCATCTGTTTCCCTTGCATCTTCCTAGTACAAGAAAAAATGAATCAGTCTTCTTATCCAATCCATCTGCTTTGAAGTCCGACCATTCCAATGCTTCATATCATAGTTAAGGTACAATGCATATTTTATTTTATTTATGGATCATGCGTAAACCAAGGTGTACATTATACACCTTGGTTTACACATCACGTTGAAAACTAACTATGCAAACGAGTGCTAGCAGATCTATCATAATCCATAGCTTTATTAATTTCCGGCAAATATCTATATGAAAGGACTTCATGAACTCAACATAATTATCCAACTATTTGGTAGTATGATGATTATATATCTATTAACCATGTAAATATTTCACCAACAATTTGTTGGCTACTTCATATTTCGCTCTAATTAGATTTAGCTATCAGGGAAAAGAAAAACATACATTCCGCCATTTCATTAGATAAATATGTACGTGATATCATGAACTATTGTTTTGTACAGACATCCTCTTCTTCTTTTTTAACAAATTTTTCTGTTTAATAAACCTTAGACAAGAAAAGAAAAATGAATACCAAGCAATATTTAAAGTTTTGACAAATGACAGAGTTGTACTATTTCGCATGCTTGCCTTTCTAAGGTGACTGCAAACCAAACAGTTACAGTTTGCTAGGCATAGCTCGATAAGTACAACTGAGAGCCACACCTGCCAGGTCACTTCGTCTCCGATTAATTTTAAAAGTGATTTCGATTGCTTTTGGTTGTCTTTTCATTTCTGTTCTGTTTTGTGTCAATTCTGATGTTGTCCATAAGAAAACAGAGGGACCAATAAGCTTGAGGGCATTCCGTGGAGATGAAGTCGGGGCGTTGGAACATGAACCATAGCAACAGCCGCCTCATGATTGCTGTGCGTCATCACCTCATCACCGCCAGGTTGTTTCTTTTCCAATTAAGTAGTAAGAATTGCTTGTACGCATGGATTTTCTACTCTCATGTTTGTGTTCTGTATTACTCTATGCCATTCTGGTGTTAATAGTACTTCACACCACATGCTCACAACCTTTTCAGCGGAATGCCCAACTCCATCGCAGATAGTTCCTATTGCATTCTGTTTACCAATGTCTCAATGTTCAATTGAAGTTGCGTTCGTTGTGTCTTTGCTAGATTTCCCGTCTATAGCTGATTGGAATGTGAACCAATTAGATATATAGGTGATGTATGTTGAACATTGTTCATAAGTGTTTGTGTGGATCAAATCCTGTTCTTATGTGATTGTGTATGTCAAATGGTGCTCCTGCATGTTACTTTGAGATGGTGAGGTGCTCAAGGAAAGAGGAGAATACTGGGAGTACTATTTTCGATTTCGACATAAGGCTACTTATGATTGTATACATGAGTAGTCCATGCTTGTTGCAAATATCAAAAGAGTTCGTGTCTTTAGCATGCGAGCTGCAAGTATGCATGATTTGAGAAGAAACAAGAGCTGTAAATGAGTAAAAAATAAACAATGAAACGAAAGCCAAATGAGATTTGATGATTTGATTGGATGAGAACCGAACAAAAAGAAATTAGAATTGTCGTTGCATAAACTCAAGTGAATGCTCAAAGTCAGACTCTTGAGAATTGAGAAGACGTAGTCCGTAGTGTCTGCCTTACAAATAATCTTCTAATTAGTCTCTTCTACCATCAGTTTTGCCCACTTCACAGGTTGGCACAGGAAAGACTACTATTTTCTCCTACTAGATCTAGTCATCCACGACAGCATAATGCTAGGGCCAAGGATTGCACGTGTTAGTAATCTTGACAAATTTTGGGGGCGTTCATGCTATATTTGATCTAATGATCACCGTTTGGGACATCCCAAAATTGCCTACTTCAACTTGTTTCTCTTCATTTCCCCTCTTGGTTTTTGCACTCGTCAGTTATTTGTGAAATTTTGGTAGAATCATTCATTTACCCAGGTAAAAGTATCATATGCATTGGAAACTATTGTCTAAGTTGTCAAGAATCTTGACCATGCTTCTATGTGGCAAGCAATTTGATATTCACAGAGGGAATGACTTACCTCTCAACGAATGGACAGTTAGCAAATCCTCGAAGCAGAGTAAATCTACATGCAAACTACGTTCCTGTTTCCAGGAAACTGGTCCCTCGACCTCCTTGAGTTCATCAAAAATAGTGAAAGCATTCTCTTGGAGCCATCGATTTAGTTTTTGTACCCCTAACCAAAATGCATAGAGATCAATTCAATTTTTCCTGACTCCAAGTCTGCATCATCCTGCAAGACAATTTACTTATCCTGTCTGCCTCCGAAGACTCCTCCCTTGAAAAAACGATAAGGGATTGCAGATACATTCTAATATGCCCGTGGAAAAATCAATGCGGTCGTTCTCCTCCATTTCATCTTCCTAGAACGGGAAAAATATGAATTAGTCTTCTACCTATATTGGAGGACAATAAAATGCAAATATGGTCTAATCGGCCTGCCCTAAAGTCCAAACATTACAGTCGCTCGCTTCACAAGCATTTATGAACGTAGGGCAAAGCCAGTCACACGACCAAGTCTATGATGGTACAATCATCGGGCATGAGAGGATCAATGATTGCTTTAGATAAAAATGGGCCAATTACAGAGTCTACTGTTACTCCCATGACATAATTGATCCGTAGTTGCAATAACAACTGTCGAGTGGGTTAGACCACCCATTAGTGAGTCACCATCTCACTAAGAATTAAAGGTGAAATGCCCGTTCTTACACCAAACAGTTACAGTTTGCTAGGCATAGCTTGATAAGTAGAACATTGTTGACTAGTGGGTATTGCATATAAGCTCTGCTCCTGGTACACTTTTTTTCACTATTTTTCCTTTTCTCATGGCTCATCCAATAAGTATCACTTCAAATTTTTCATAATACATAAATCGTATATTTGTTTTTATATAATTTGCTGGTTCATTTTAAAATCTAATGGATAAGTGTAGAGAGTGTGATTTTTACCTTTGCTTGGTGAAATATTAATATAATCATCGTTTAGTTGTGTAAAGGATCTTTAATAAGCCCATTGCTCTTGCAAGAAACAATTTACACATACACACCATTGGATGGTTGACACGTTGAAAAATTTCGATTACAAAATTAATTTCAGACAGTAAAATAATGAATGTTTCTTTTACACTAATAGTGGACCAAACAATAATCAGAGATTTATTTAAAAAGATAAGAATTAAGACATGCAAGACAGAATAGACAGAGAGACAAGGAAGCAAACGGAACAAGCGGAAATGAGGAAATGTGATGCCTACCGCATGGCGTTTCTAAAAAATAAGTGAAAGATAGAAGGAAGCCGCACCTCGTTGAATGTCATTCTCATCCTGACAAGAATCATCTCTTTATAACCCCAGTAAGTGCCCTCATAACTGCTTAGTTTCATGCAACCCCATACTTCTATCATGCATTCATTTGGTATCTTTGAGTTGGATACATCAGTCAACCTTTCCAACGATCCACACCTGGAAAAATACAAAAAACCCAAAAACTCCGATTCTTCAAGGCCCTCAACAACCTGTAGCCCATTGCATCCGTAGATTCGCAAAGCCTTCAGCTTATTCGAGTTTGATAAACCGCGCAACCCTCCCAGGGAATCGCAGTAGCCAACTCGAAGTTCCTCTAATGATTCCATTATACTGGGAAATTGAATTTCAAGTAGCTTTGGGCAATCTAAGACTTCCATTTTATAGAGCTTCCTCAAGCTTGATGAAATAATTGACAATCGCTCGAGAAACTCGCATTCTCTCACACCTAAATTTCTCAATAGTTCAAGCCCATCCAATTGAATTTCCCTCAATGGAGAGCTATGAATACACAATATGGACAGATTTTTCAAGTTGGAAAATTGTGGTCCAACAACTACTGAGTCGAAGTTGTCCATGCTAGATAAAGTGAGTTCTCTAAGTCGAGGTAGGCAATCCAATTCCGTTGACGAAAGGGGAACATTTGAAAGGCCCCAGCTCAACTTCTCCAGCTTAGATAACTTTCCAAGCCATTGCAATTGGAAAGTTTGCATTGGGTTTGATGGTTGGGCAAGTGCTTGTCCAAAGCCATTAGACAAAAGCATTTCCACTAGATTCGTGAGGTTACTAAGATCTGGAACTAACCACAATGATGCTGAGTGAACACGTAGACAGCGCAAACTTGAGGGAAGTTTTGGCAACTCTTGAAGCTCATTGCAATGTGTTAAATCCAGCTTTCGGAGTCTCGTGAGGTAATTGATTGCCATTGGCACTGCACTAATATGGGTATATGAAATGTCTAGGATACTCAGAGACAATAGTTTGCCAATTTGAGTCGGAAGTTCACCTGCAAGTTGTTCACAATGTTCCGCATAGAGCTCCTCCAACTTCTCTAACATTTCAATACCAGCAGGTAACCTCCTTATTGGACTAAATCCCATCCTCATCACCTTCAATCGCTTCAGATTTTTTATCGAATCAGGTAACTCAACAATGTTTGTCCCTAAGAGATTCAACTTTTGTAATGATGTCAAGTTGCCTATTGATTCTGGAAGCTCCCCCAAATTTCGACAATATTTGAGTGAAAGAAACTCGAGTCGCGTAAGCTCTCCAATGGAAATTGGAAGTTCCTCAATTGGCGTGCTTGATAGATTTAGGAATGATAGATGTTTTGCATTGCCAATTGAATCAGGTAAACTTGTAATTCTTGAGGATGATATATCCAACTTAGACAAGGATCCTAATTTCCCTATAGAGTGTGGAAGTTTCTCCATTTGAGAGCACTTTTTGATAGAGAAGTGCATCAAATTCACCATTCCTCCAATCTCTTCGGGCAAAGTTCGAAGATTCGTACACCAAATAATGTTCAAGTGAGTAAGAACTTTCATCTTCCCAATAGAGGAGTCAAATTTTCGCAAGTTTAGACAGTAATGAAAATATAGTGTCTCCAAACTCGGGTATCCAGTCCATGTCAATTCAGCCCTTTCTCTATTAAAAGGATTTTTTCTTTGGTATTGAACTTTCAATTTTTTTAACATCTGCAAAAGTAGCCGAAACATTATCAATGAGGGGTCAAAGAAAAAAAGATACTATGTTAGGAGAACAAAAGTACAAATTCAGACTTTCAAAATTTTTCATCAGCCCCAGTTTTCGGTGTTTCAATTGTGCGAAGTTCGAAAATCGCTAGATTTTTCAAGTGTAAATTGGGCATTCTACAATCTAGGGGAGTATAATCCCAAGAAAGCCATCTTAGCTTCAGGCGATGATTATTGATGTCTTCGACAAAAGTCCCTGCTTTTATTAGCTTTTGACATGTATTCATAAAAAAAGAACTTGCTGAACTCAACATGATTACCCAACAATTTAGCAGTATAATGATTCAAGGTCCATGAAGTACGTGCATATTTCAGCCAAATTTTACTGGCTACTTCGTATTTCACGTTAATCAGATTCAGCTATCAGGAAAAGAAAACAAAACAACATGTTTCGCTGTGTGATTAGATAAATAGATACCATGAATTATATGTTTTCTACATGTGTTTAATAGAAAACTGGAATAAATCCTTTGACAAGAAAAAATTGTAATATCAAGCAATAAGTAAAATTTGGGCAAATGATAGAGTTGTACTATTTTCACATGCTTGCCTTCTTATGGAGAATGCCAAACCATTCAGTTAGTCTGGCAGGAGTAGCAGGACAAGTAGAACATTTTTACAAGTGGGTACTGCATATAAGCTACCTCTGTTTTCGGTATATGTTTTTTCACTATTATCCCTTTTCTCATGGCTCATCCAATTGTAACACCTCAAATCTTTCAAATTACAAAAATCATATATTCGTTTATATACATTTATATTTTCATTTTAAAATATGAAAGGAAAGTGTAGTTGTTTAAGAGAAATCTATTTGAGCAACCAACTACAGTTGAGCTTCTACTTTTGTGCCCACACACGAACTTTTTATCTTTTGTTGGGGAAATATTGACACAATCACTTTCTTGTTTATATGAAGGATTTTCATTAAATCAAATTCCAGTGTAAGAAATAGTTACACTCATAATTGTATGGTTGACATGTGAAAGAGTTAATAATCATCTCAGGTGTCTACCTTCTAGACTATTCACTAAGTGCATCTACGTGTCTAGATTAACAAGGCTACTCCCTGTAGGTAAAAATTTTGTAATTGAAATTTAATTTGACTCAAGTGATATTTTAGGATCTCTATCTTCTACCTTAAACTCATCTCTCTGCTTACGGATTCCCTCGTATCTGAAAGAAAATTTCAAGTTAATTTGGTTTTAGGGAACATTTATTATTTTCATTTTAGCACAAAGATCTCTAGAGACTGCAACTTATTTTCTGAAAACAACCTTAATTTCATTTTGCAATACTTAAGTTCTTCAATATTTGAGAATATATTGAGTTCACGAAAGATAAAATTTTCACCCAACACATTCGAGAAAAAGAAATTTTCTCACTTCATCGACGCGAGAAGAATTTTGGGTCTGTAGAAGAGACCATACCTGTACAATGAGCGGTTGGCCACGTTCGAAGAACCGCGCCGCACCCTCCTGAAAGGAAGAAGGCCGAGTATTGAGAAATGTTAACAAAGAAAGAACCACACGACACGTTGTCTGCGGAACGTAGAGAGAGAAAGAGAGATGAAAGTAAACAGAACAAGGGAAAGAAAAGTCATGCCTACCGCCTGCGTTTCCCAAAAATTAAAATTTGAAAAATAAAGTGAAGGGTAGAAGGAAGGTGCACCTGGTTTAATCCCCTCCTCCTCCAGTCAAGAATCTCCTCTCTATAATCCCCGTAACGGCCCCAACGGCAATTTGGTAACTTCTCGCAGTCCTGTACATATATCCCGCATTCATTTGGTATCTTTGAGTTGGATAGATTAGTCAACACTTTCAACGATGGACACCTGATGAAAATCAATTGCTGCAAAAGCTCCAATTCTTCAAGTCCCTCAATAACCCGTAGCACAGGGCACGTGTTGAATATTAAATCCTTCAGCTTCTTCGAATTTGATAAACCATACAACCCTCCTAGGGATTCGCAGTAACCAATGTCAAGATGCTCCAATGATTCCATCGTACTGAGAAATCGAATTTGAAGTAGCTTTGGGCAATTTTTAACTGCTATATTAGAGAGCTTTCTCAAGCTCGATGAAATAACTGACAATCCCTCGAGAAACTTACAATATGTCATAATCAAATCTCCCAATAGTTCAAGCCCATCTAGTTGAATTTCCCTCAGTGGACAGCGACAAAGATGCAATGTGGACAAATTTTTCAAGTGCGAAAATTGTGGTCCAACGACTGCCGAGTTGAAACTATCCATGCCAGGTAAGGTGAGTTTTTTAAGTCGAGGTAGGCAACCCAACTCCGTTGATGGCATGGGAAGATCTGAAAGGCACAACTCCAACTGCTCCAGCTTAGATAACTTCCCAACCCATTGCAATTGAAGAGTTGATGTCTGGGCAAGTGCTTGTCCAGAGCTGTTGGACAGTTCCAAAACCACCAGATTCGTGAGGTTACTGAGATCCGGAACTGATTGCAATGATGCCGATCGAACACGTAGGCAGTTCAAACTCGAGGGAAGTTCTGGCAGCTCTTGAACCTTATCACAAAATGATAGATTCATCTTTTGGAGTCGCGTGAGATAATTGATTGTTGCTGGGATTGCACAAACACTAGTTTGCGATATGTCTAGGATACTTAGAGACAACAGTTCGCCAATTGCAGTTGGGAGTTCGCCTGCGAGTTGTTGACAATTTTGAACATTGAGCTCCTCCATGCTCTCTAGCATTCCAATACCGGTTGGCAACCTCTGTATTGGACAGGATACCATCCTCATCACCTTCAACTGCTTGAGATTCTTTATCGAATTAGGTAACTCAATAATTTTTGTACCTAAGAGATCCAAATTCTGTAACGTTGTCAAATTACCTATTGATTCTGGAAGCTTCACAAAATTTTCACAATCACATAGTGAAAGGAATTTGAGTTGCGTAAGCTCTCCAATAGATATTGGAAGTTCCGTAATTGAGGTGTCTGATAGATCAAGAGAAGATAGGTTCTTTGCATTACCAATAGAATCAGGTAAACTTGTGATATTTGTTTGTGATATATCCAACTCAAACAATAATATTAATTTCTCAATGTCTGGAAGTTTCTTGATTTTGGAGCACCCCCAAATAGAAAAGTGTTTCAGATTCACCAGTTCTCCCATCTCTTTAGGCAACTTACGAAGTAAACAAGACGAATAAATTTGCAAGTGAGTAAGATATTTTAGTTTCCCAATAGAGGAGTCAACTTCTTGCAAGTTTGAACAGTGATTAAGAGATAGTATCTCCAAACTCACGCATCCAGAAAAGTCTGGAGTCTGTTTCAATCCTCCACAATATGAGAGAGAAAGCACTTTCAATTTGTTTTCCATCTGCAAAGGTCACTAAAATATTATCAAAGGATCAAACAACGAATACTATGTCTATGTTAAGAGAACAAGAGTACGAATTCACACCTTCAAAATGTTCCATCCACCCCAGTTGTCGGTGTTTATATTGTCTGAAACTTCGAAAAGTGCTAGATTTTTCAAGTGTAAATTGGCCATTCCAGGATCTAAAGGAGGATAATGCCAAGAAAGCCATCTTAGCTCTTGGAGATTATTGTTGATGTCTCCAGCAAAAGTCCCTCTATATAACTTGAGAAATTTTAGATTTGGCATCCTCTCAAGTTCTTCATCCACAATGCTGATGGGATCCGAATTATATTGACCTAAATTGAGTGCTTTAATTTTGTCCTTTCTCTGCCAATAGAAACCATCAATGAGTATGAGCTTGCAAACATTAAATTTGTCCTTTAGAATGCCTAAAAGGAATATCTTAAATGGGAAGTGGGAAAATAATTTCACGGTGGATAATGTATGAATCCTACTTTTACCTTACCTCTTTCGATCTCATTACTTCCAAAGCTTCTTTGTCATTCCACAACCTACTAAGGGCACATTCTTTTTTAACAATGTCTCTTCCAAGATCTCTCAATTGATCATGCATCCATATAGTATCACCATCATCATAATCAACAATTTTAATTAGACACAGATCAGTAAGTTTTTTCAATGACTTATGGGGGTAAAGATGGCAAGCATCCCAGAAATAGGCTGCCCATAATTTATTTTTAGATATGAAGAAGCATGCGATATCAAGAAAAACTTCTTTTTCCACATCTCCTAATGCATTATAACTTATCTTCAACTTATCCCGAACTTCATCATGAGGTACATTCTTCAACATTTCTAGCATTTCTTTCCATATTTCCTCTTTTTGGTCATGAAGATAGGAACCTATGACTTCAAGAGCCAATGGGAGTCCCCCGGTCATAAATACAACTTCTTGAGAGAGACTTCGATAAGCATCGGGAGGAGAGACCCCGTTAAATGCATGCAAACTGAAAAGTTCTAGCGCTTTATCACGATCCATTTCCTTCACTTCATAAGCTAATATTCCCTTCTCTTCATCCAAAATTCGTTTGTCTCTTGTTGTGATGATAATCCTACTCCCAAAACAGAAAGTGTTAGGGTGCCCAGCTAGTTTCTTAAGTTGTTCTTTCTTGTCTAGATCATCTAGAACAATGAGAACTTTCTTAGAACTAGCTCTCCTTCTTATGCTGTCTATCCCTTCATCAGTGTTACTAAAACTTTCTACAAATCTAGAATCAGAGATGTTGGATGCCAACTGTTTCTGCAGATTTACTAGGCCATTTCCTTTCGATGATTCTTGGATGTTCCCAATGAAGCTGCATTGGCCATCAAACTGAAGACATAATTCATTGAAAACAATCTTAGCAAGAGTAGTTTTACCGATCCCGCCCATTCCATAGATTCCAACGAAATGCACACCCGTGCCAGAGTCAACATCTAACAAATCCATTATGGCTTCTACTTGTTTGTCTACCCCAACCGATTTGTTGTCCAGAGGTCTTTGTTTTACTTTCAGCTTATGCAGAACCTCTTTCACAACGAGTTCAATGACTTCACCTTGTCTGCCACATAGCAAACACTTTTAGTCAAAGAAAACAAATAACAATCTCACTACTACTTCCTAGTAGAGCATTTGAGTTGGATCACTATTTTTAAGTCTCAAGTAAATTCTATAGAGCCACAAGAATTTTGGATTAATAGACTCCACAAGATAAGATTGGTACGATAAACTTACAATTTGACCCTATTTCTGAGAAAGAAGATGTTCCTTTGCGGTCCGAATTACTGACATCATTCTAGAATTAGATCAAATTCACTCATATAACTGTCACTAGCCAAAATGGCCCTGCTTATGTATGAGAATTAGTGAATTGCCTCTGTTTTTTCCTCCCCGGTGAGAAATGAATTATTGCTCATATACCAAAAACGGGTTTATATATGCCACGTCAACCAATATATTTGAACAACATACACCCCTACAGCTAGTTTTCACCGCCATTTACAAGAACAATAAGAGAATGGCATTTGGAATGAAGCTTGAAAAAAGTTCCATAAATAAGCATTTGCTTACGCTTTCCCTTGGACTTCCCATCCCTTGATCTCAGCCACTTTTCCCAGAGCCGCCTCCCACCGTTGCCTCATCTTGGCACCGTGCCTCTGCTCATGCTTCTTTAAGTCCTTCAGGTACAGTTTCGTCCTGAGCTTGACGTCGGTGGGCGCGACATCAAAGAAGATGGGTAGGATCTCCGGCTTCCCAATCAATTCATGGAGCTCCGTCACTCGAGCGAGCTCGCGGAGGCACCAAGCGCTCGAAGCATAGCCTCTGGAGAGGATTGGTATGCAGATCTTGGACTCGCCGACCGCTCTCAGGAGATCGTCGATCCGATCACCAGCGTGAAGCTCTTCGCTGTCTCTGTAGGCGACGATCCCCTGGCCGACCATGGTCCGATAGAGGTAGTCGGTGAAGGTGTTGCGAGTGTCGGGCCCTCTGAAACTCAAGAACACGTCGTACTGGGTCGCCGACGCGCCGGAACCACCGGTTGCTGCCATGTTTTTTGGGGGGCTTCCCTCGCAAAAGGTCTCTGTGTCTCGCTCTGATTTTTGCCTGCTCAGAGTTGGAGCTGCGTCTTCGATAGGGTTAGAAAGTAGAAATCATGTGTGAATGCACAAACCGATCTCACAGAATCCCTCAAAAGCCCTCTTCCTCGAAATGGACCCGCGCCCACGTGCAAGATCTGGATATTCGAGCTTTCGGCCTGGATCGGCATCCGATGCTTAAAGTAAACAGAGAAGGACTTTTGACCCGGTCAAGCTCGAAAAATATTCCGATATTCAATTTTTTTTTTTCTTGTTTTTTGGACGGGCAGGTTAAATTCAATTCATCATCAGACTAAGCTGGGTAGCCAAACCCATAACAAGTGATCCCATTCAGCAAACCGTTACTAGCAGCTTGCAGGGTGCGAATGGTAACGTTTTTTTTTTTTTGTTCCGGGAAAAAAAAAAAAGTGTTTCCTAGGGGAACAATTTTCAACAAAAGAATGCGTTTGGTAACGTTTGGTGCAGGAATAAAAAATGAACGAAACACGTTTGGTTCGGGAATAAAAAATTTAATTCTTTTTTTTTTGTTTCTTTTAATTTTTTAAATATTTTTATTTTATTTTTCATTTTTTCCTTTATTTTTTATTTTTTTTTTTTCGGCAGGTAGGTCCCCGCCCTCCCTGGCGGCCGGCCGGGGGCGCGCGCCTCGCCCGGCCACGGCGAGGCTCGCCGGCCGGCGGCGAGGCCGAGCATCGCCGTGGCCGGGCGAGGCTCGGCCTCGCCGTGGCCGGGCGAGGCCGAGCTCGCCCGGCCACGGCGAGGCTCGGCCCGCCCAGATCCGGCGAGGCCGAGCTCGCCCGACCATGGCGAGGCTCGGCATCGCCCGCGCGGCGACGCCGAGCCTCGCCGGGGTCGGCGACGCTCGGCCTCGCCGGATCTCGGGCGAGGCCGAGCCTCGACGGCCGATCGCCGGCCATGGGCGAGGCGGCGACCGGCGAAAGAGAACAGAAGAAAAAAAAGAAGAAAAGAGGAAGAAAAGAAGAAGAGAAGAAGAAGATTTTTGTTTCTTCCGAGAAGTGTTTCTTTCCTAAACAACTTTTTTTCGTTTCTTTTTTTTTGCTTTTATTTCGTTCCGTAAACAAAAAAAAAAAAAACAGTAAACGCAACCAAACGCGTTTCGTTTTTTTTGTTCTAACACTTTCCCGTACAGAAGTGTTCCGGAAACGTTTCTTAGAAACGTTTCCATGCACGCCCTTAGTAACTTGATTAGTAAACTGCCCGAGCAACGACACTAGCTCCATTTTTGTTTTTATGGTTACTTGGTGTAAATTTCACTTGAACATGTCTTTTCTTACGAATTTTCGATCATAAATAACCTATGATAAAGGAAATGAGATGCAAGGGAGGAGTCGAGGGTTGTTTGAATAATAATATTCATAAGTTCTTAGATGAATATAATAATTTAGGAGTCAAAATACTAATAAGAGGAAGAAAACGCGTCATAACACTATACTCGTGATATGGGGAAATATAGCAAAGTAAACTTATAACTATATTTTTTGTCTTGGATTGTATTAACCTAAAGATATGTTATAAGGAAATTAACGGTGTAATAAGTGCAGAAAATTGGATTCTAGAGCAAATTTCCTTTTTTGTTTCACATGTAAATTAAAGTTAAATTGAGAAAATATATACGCAATAGAAAATATAAATAAGTTCTGCCTAGCTTATTTTTTTTTTTAAGTAACATTCTTCCTTCTAAAGGTTCTGAATCCATAGCGTCATGGATTACTGAAGAAATTTTTTATATATGTGTACATGAACACTTGTAAGTATTGCCTCTGAAGATGACATGTACTTGTAGCTCAAAAAGTCACCTTCTAATTGCAAAGATCGGCTTTCTTGCATTCTCCATCAGGAAAAAACAAAAAAAGAAATGCTGCCACGCAAGCTTTTCTTTGGGAAGACCAATTAAAATTACTTGACCATGGAGAGTCGGAGACCACCTAAAAGAGTACTAGGATCAATTTGAACAAAAGTAGAAATTCGACTGACCAACTTCAAACATTCACTAAGAGTTTATTGCTAAAAATAATCTTATCCTAAAAGTTTCGTTTAACGTCCACATACATATTTAGATTCAACAAGCATTTGCCCACCAGTGTACTTATCCAATTATATGTAATCTTATGTGATTACATAATAATTATATTTATATTGTTGGACGTGGATGACGTCATCCTCGTGAATATGACATCGGCCTTTACATGCATGAGCGTATCAATTTTGAAGCAAGTTTGTCCATCCAACATTGCTTGAAAAGAGGGGAAAATAAATTAATCATTTTTTATTAAATTAATTAGTTCATTTAATCAATTACTTATTAACAAAAAAAAAAAAGGATTCAGCATTTCCATTTGACATGGGCACCCATAAAACGACACGCCGTCCACTTCGTCACCCACCTAGCCAGTCCTCTTTTTCTCTTTTCCCAATTTTTCGTTCCGTTCCGCCAATTCCAGATACTCCAAAACGACGTCGCTCTCTCGCTCTGCTTCTTTTTCTTCTTCTTCCATGTCCAGTGCTCGTCTGATCAAACGGCGAAGACCTGCAATCACCTGCGTGGACTCTTATTCCAAGCCATCCATCTTCCCCCACCCACTACCACCAGTACACCTCCGAGTTCGCTAACCGGCCCAGATCCTCCACACCTCCGACACCATCAACGATTAATCAAGCAACTTGTCCAGCTTCAGCTTTGATGCGCAAACTCAATGTTCAGTGGCTCCAACGACTAATAATGTGCAAGATTGGCGTAGTGATTCTCCAAGTCATGTTGATAATGGAATGGGCGTTCAGTATGATTTTTCTCGTCTAAGCTAGGGGTGCACAAGAATTGCCAGAATTCTAAAGAGACGAAAAAAAAAAGAACGCAGAACAAAACAAAGAACTTAAATTGACCGTGCTTGGGCGGACTAAGAAGGAGGAGAAAGTGGAAGAAGAAGACAAAACAAATAAAAAAAGAGGGACACCAATGGGCACCACGTATGAGCATGCTAACATTTGAAAAAGCAAAGGGTAATATGGTCAGAACACAGTGGAATGACTTGTACAAGCCAAATGAGGAGCGGGAAAAGCCTGACCCTTTAACATGTGGGACAAGGGAGAAGAATTTTTTTTTTTTTTTTTGGTCGTCACAAGGGAGAAGAAATTGAGGGCACAAGAAAACAAAGGAGAGAAAGAGAAGGGAAAACAAGAGCGGGCGTAACGACGATAATAAAATAAGGGTGCGCCGTTGAGCAAAGACCCCATCACCGCCCGTCGTCGTTGAGTTTACTCCAACGCTTCTCGCAATTTCACAAGATTCCCAAATTCGATCGCCATTGTACATTTATTCACCTCTCCGTCACTTGAATTGGTCACCTTTTGTTTATATAACTGAGCACGAACACTTGGAAACATCTGAAAATGTGGTTTGTGGAGGAAAATGTCAAATTATGTTTCGAAATGAGTCTTAAAAGTTAAAAGTCTTTAGATTTTGATTTGGCCTGCCCTTCGATTATAATTTGATTTTCTGTTGGATATGTAATCCAAGATTTGGTCAACAAGATATCCAAGGGCGGTGATTTTACATATACATCCAAGATTTGACCTAACTGAGGCATAAAGTGAAGGACTCTATTTCACACAAGAGATAGAGCTAAAAGGCCGCACGGTAAAGTTCCTGTCTTTAAAAAGAGCAAGAAACACAGAGATTTGTGCATAAAATTCGACATCTAATTGAGGCATTTTTTATCTGTGGATACATAAGTGTTTCAATTCGTGAGACAATTTTTAATGATTTACATATTGAACAATTGCGTGAGACTAAATACCATAAGATTTTGTGTAATCTAGGATTAGGAAATTCTTAAGTATGTGGAGAGATTGTAACTCTATAATTCTCTAATTAAGTAATAGATTATTTGTGGCTGGCTCTTCCTAAGAAATAAATATGGATTCGGATCGAAATACATAAATCATTTTGTGTTCTTTATTGTTGCTTGTTGATTTCTCTTGTGGTTTCATTCTCTCGCTTTGATTAATTACAAAAAATTTGTTAACTACTAAATTATTTTACAAAGGATTTTCTGGAATTGCTTTGATGCTATTGCTTGTCTGACTGATCTCTAGAAACACTATTGGTGCAATTATATTGGAGCAAAAATAGATTTGAAGAGTTTAACGGAACAAACAACTTTGAATTGTAGAGTGTTAGGATACTTACACCATCAACAACCAAGATTGTCTAAGGTGTTGAATGGCAAGACTAAGTAGCCAAAAACAATGAAAGATGTCAATAAAGGATGAGTCAATGGTGGGGGAAAAGAGTATAATTATGTTGAACCTTTCAGATGCGGTCCAAATTATGGATATCAATCTTAAATTATATCAAATTCACTCATATAACTATCACTAGCTAAAATGGCCCTACTTATGTATAAGAATTGGTGAATTTGGCTCTGTTTTATATATATATATATATATAACTTGGTGAGAAAGGAATGTAATTTGTTCGAATTTGATGTGGCGCTTTGATCCGAGTCAAATTTGGATACTTGATTTTGTTTCTTTGTTAGAGACGGTTATCTAAGTTTTGACCGGTTTGACTTTTTGGACTGTCTATTTATATTGTGCATAGAGGAGGTGCATCCTTTGGTCTTTTAATTATACTCGTGGGGTCGGTAGGTTTGTGGGAGGAAGAAAAATGAAAAGCCGGTGGGTTTTATTTTTCTCATCCTCCTCAACTGCAGAGCCGCGCAAAAGGAAAAGAAAAAGATGGAGTTCTCCTTTTAGCCCGCAGAGGAAGAGAAAAACACAATGATCATTTTTTTTTCTTTTTTTCCGCAAAGAGTTCACATCCTCCGTTTTCTTTGTGGTGAGACATAAGTGTTTTGATTTGTGAACTAATTCTTAGTGTTTAGGTATAATTTACTATAGGGAAGCACTTAAACATGTGAATGATTATACTCTATAGTTCTCCTAACTCTATGAACTATTCTCTTATTAGTACTGATTCTTCTCACATTACATTAAGAAATAAGCTTGCATATGTGTTTCATACAGAAAAATTGCAATTCATATTCATCCTAAAATGTATTTCATTTTGTCTTTGCTATCTACTCTTTATTATTATATGCAAGTTTAGTTCTTCAATATCGAAACATGTATCTTGTAAACCGACATCCTTATCAACTCCAATGTCCAACATACTATCATATCTCATTTTCTTTCTAATTTGTAATTAGAGGTAGTGCATTACGCATGTTAACAAAAGTGTTTCTATTTAGGAAACAGAAAAAGAGAACACCATTTGCTTATGATGCAATTTTATACAACAACATAATTGACCAAAGTCATGGAATTGTAATATAGTCCATTCATCAAGCCTAATCGCTTATGACAAACATGTGAACGGTACACCACCGCCCTCATGAATTTCTACAAGTTGCCGCCATCTCTAGACATTGCTAAGACAATAGCAACTATTTCAACTTAACCTGTGTCAACTAGCCCTCAGAAAAGATTAAAAAATGAAGCTGATGGAGAAATTGGACTGCAACTTCGTTCGCTAATCACTGTCTAATGAGGAAAAGAAAGAAGAGGGAGAGAAAGGGAAGAGTTTAGTCAAAAGGAGGGGAACATGTGGGACAAAGAAGAAGAAAATGAGGCATAAGACAAAGGAAAGAGATAAAAGGGAGAGGGAGACGGAAACGTCGGAAAGAATAGAAGAAAATAAGGGAGAGAATGAGCGCCCGAAAGCAAGAGAGGAAAAGGGAAGAAGAAAATAGTGAAAGGAGCAGCTTAGAGAGAGAGAGAGAGCTACACGGGCGCTTTCTCTGTTTGAAACCGACCAGGTTGAAGGATTTTGATTTGTTGAAGTTCGGTACGCGCTTTGGTCCGAGTCAAATTTGGATTTCTTGGGTGGGGGAACTTTATTTTGTTTTATGTTGGAGACGATTATCTAAATTTAACCGGTTTGACAACTTAACCTGTCTGTTCATATCGTGTATAAAGGAGGGTCTTCTTTTGGTCTTTTATATATTCTCACTTGTGGGGTCGGTAGGTTTGTCGTTGCAAGAAAAATGGACTCAAAAAAAGAAAGATAAAAGGTGGAGTTCTCCTTTTAACCACCGAGGAAGAGGAACGCGCAGCGTAACTTTTTTTTTTTTTTTTTTTTTGCGCAAAGAGTTTACATCCTCACATACAAAGAGTATATGGAATGCAAAATAGCCTCCTTGCTGGCACAATTGACCTTAATGATTTGCAGCATGCAATTGTCATAAATCCTCATTTTCTCGGTCATTTTTTGTTTTCTGCTTAAGCAACTGCCGTTTTATTGCTTGCTTCTCACCTGACTGGTATTTATGATTTTGATGCACAATTCCCTTATTATGTACGTGCCGTTTTGTACTTAAACAAAGAAAAAGTTGCTTCTAGTCTTATTCATTCATCAATGTCCTCTTGCCCTCATTTTAAAATGAGTCGGTCATCCAGTCAAACTTTGCAGGGTTTGATTTATTGCGATGTTCAAATCCAACTTGGAATGGAACAGACGTTCCGTTTGCAATAGAAGCACTAGCAGCATATTTTGTGCTTTGAGAATTGCTTTTAGACATGATGTGAGAATAGAGCATGTTCAATTACCTCATGGTGTGGGAATATCCAACAAATTTAAGAAAATTAAGGGTTGATTTCGAATGCTAGGAGAAAAGGAAGCTTCGATAGTGAGAATCCTATTTCTCACCTCAAATTTTAATGTGGATTAAAACATAGTAAAACGCCGCCATTGAGCTCTTAATTCCAGAGATCGACAGAAATCAGAAAGAGGGACCGCGATTGATAGATGCCAAAGAGAGAAATTATGGTGATGGACGAATAATCAGAGGGAGATGGGGATTGTGACGATAGGGATGTGCTGATGGTGGTGTCGCTCAGGAGTAGCAGCTACAGCCTTGCGGGGGCGATGACGAGGCAGTGGCTGCTAAGTTGAGCCTTTTTCTTTTCGCAAAGTGCAATTAGTTCTTCGTATTGGTGTTTGTGACCAGTGGAAGACGAAAACTATTTTCAAGGACTAAGGTGTCCAGGCAGCAGGCTGTAGCAAAACCTCTCTTATAAACATTGCACAAAAAAAAAAAAAATCTAAATTAAACGAGACTGAAAAAAAAGCACCACTATTGTTCCCAAGAGCCCTCCCTCCTAGATGTCCGAGTGTACACCAAACCTGATTGTTGTCGGTACAATCATACGATAAAAGTGCTCATCGACATGTTGGGACAAGAATAGTGTAAGTCCGTAACTTATTTTTCACTCACTTAATTATCATAAATTTGAAAAATTAATCACTTAATTGCCATCGGCAATTTGCCTTGCTGGAGAATTTGATGTGGACGCCCCCCCCACACAAAAGGTCTCTCGTCTCGCTTTGGTGTTTGCTTGACTTGGAGCTGCGTCTTTGGTTGTGCTAAAAAGTAGAAATCATGTGAGTGCACATACTGATTTTAAGGAATCCGGCGAAGCTGCTTCCTTGAAATGGACCCCTCACCTGAAAGCGAGAATGGACGTTCCTAGATCAGCCTCAGATGCTTAAATAATAATAATAATAATAATAATAATAAATAAATAAATAAAATGGCCCTCGAAACGTGGCCGTTCAGACAAGACTTAGGTCCCTGTCAAGTACGAAAAATATTCCCAATTATAATTTTTTTTAGGCCTAATTCCATAATAAAGCACCAACTTTTCATAAAATCAAGCAAATTATTACTGGCAGCTGAGTGCAACAGATATTGCTAGTAAACTCCTTGAGCAACAACCGCGAGATAAATAGTAACTGCCCAAATATCCAAGACAGTTGCAGGACTTATTACTGAAGGCCAAGCACACCAGTTCGTGTTTGGCTAAACTGAACCTGCCAGTTAGAACTTAAGGCCAATCCCAAATCAGAATGACTTTTTACTGCAATAGTTTGTGCCCTTCAATGCTAAATCGTACCGCAAACTCAAGAGACTTCGTCACAACGTCAACACCAGGTGTAATCATTGAGGAAAAGGGAAAAGGAGAGAAAGGGGAGAGCTTAGTCAAAAGGAGGGGAACATGTGGGCCACGGAAGAAGAAAATGTGGGCATAAGAAGACAAAGGAAAGAAAGAGAAAAAAGACAGGGAGACGTAAAGACGAGAAGAAAGTAAGGGGGAGAAATGAGCGTCACAAAGCAAGCGAGGAAAAGGGAATAAGAAAATAGAGGGAGCGGAACAATTGAGGGCAAGAGAGAGGAAGCTGCATGCGCTTCGTCATTTTAAGTTGGGTACAGAAACCGACCCATTTGGAGGATTTTCAGTTGTTCAAATTTGGTGAAACTTGATTTTGCTTTCAATTGGAGAGGAGTATGTAAGTTTGACCAGTTTGACTACTTGGAGACTTTTGTTTATATTGCGCACAGAGGTGGGATTTCTGTCGGCCGTACAAAAGAAGGGGCCATATATACTCTTGAGGAAAGAAAAAAAGAAAGAAAGGCGTGGCCGTTCTCTTTATGGAGACGGGCGTTTCAAGCTATGAGCTAACTCCCTGTGAGGCCAAAATACCGTAGGTTTAAATGTAATCTAATATTGGGAAGAACTTGAACATGTGAAGTGGATTATTTGCGACTCACTCTCTTTATGAAATAAAATTAAGATCGAACCGTGTAAATTTCTTATATTCATTATTTTTCCTTATTAATTTATTGGGTTATTTCATTTTCTCACATTGATTTAAAGGCAAGACCCAATTGGCTTCCACTTTAATTTTACTACAATTAACATCAAAGTTAAGATTAGGATTTTTGGAGATTTGATTTGGAGCTTTCATTTGTCTAATCCTCGTCTAGAAATTTTGTTATTCTAACTTTTTGTGGAACAAAAATAAAAATTCAGAAGTTTAACAGGAGAAACAACTTGGGCGGTGGAGTGGGATGGGTGTGCTATTAATAACCAATGTTTGACCTATGTATTGGATGGCAAAGCTAATTGCTGAAAAATGCTGATAAAGATGAGTTAATGGAGACAACAAAGTGTATGGAGGACTCGCTACTAAGGGCCAAGCACCCCAAGTCACGTTTTGCTAAACTGAATTTGCCATTTAGAACTTAAGGTCAATCCCAAATGAGAATCAACTTTTTGCTACAGCAGCTTGTTTCCTTTGATGCTAAGTCTTTACTGCAAACATAAGAAACTTCATCACAACATCAACGGGGAAAAAGAGGAGGAAAAAGAGAAGAAGAAAGGAAGGAGAGAGTTTAGTCTAAACGAGGGGAACATGTGGGACAAGGAAGAAGAATTTGAGGGCATAAGAAAACAAAGGAGAGAAAGAGTAGGAAAAAGAGAGGGGGAGCGTAAAGAAGAGAATAAAATAAGGGAGAGAGACTAGCGTGGAAAGCAAGAGGAAAAGGGAAGAACATAATAAAGAGTGAGCGGAGCAACTAAGGGCCTGCATGGTTGCAACTTGTTTCTGTTCCCAGGAACAAAAATTTCTGTTTTTGTTTGCAGGAGCAAACAAAAAACAGAAACGCGTTTGTGTGCGTTTACAGGCCGTTCCTTTTTTTTCTTTTTGTTAAAACGAAAAAAAGAAAGTAAACAAAGCAAAACAAAAAAACTTGTTTCATTTGCTTTTAACACAAATCGAAACACTTTTTTTTTTTTCTTTTTCTTTTATTTTCTTGTTCTTCTTTCACGGCCGAGGCGGCCGCCGCCTCGGCCACGCCGGCGCCGCCGACGCCGACGGGCGCGGCCTCGCCCGGCCACGGCGAGGCTCGCGGCCCCGGCGAGGCCGACTCGCGTCCCCGTCGAGGCCGAGGCTCGCCGTAGGCCGGGCGGTCGGCCTCGCCATGGCGGCGAGCTCGAGCTCGCCAGATCCGGCGAGGCCGACCTCGCCCCCGGCGGCGAGCCTCGGCCTCGCCGAGCCACCGCCAGCGACGCCGACCGGGCGGTGGCTCGGCGAGGCCGAGGCTCGCCGGCCGGGCGAGGTCGGCCTCGCCGGATCTGGGCGAGCTCGAGCTCGCCCGCCATGGCGAGGCCGACCTCGCGCGCCGGCCGGGCGAGCTCGATCTCGCCAGATCCGGCGAGGCCGAGCTCGCCCGGCGGCCGGCGAGCCTCGGCCCTCGCAGCGGTGGCCCGGCGAGGCCACGACTCGCCGGCCGCCGGGCGAGCTCGGCCTCGCCGGATCAAGGCGAGGCCGACCTCGCGCCGGCCCGGGCGAGCTCGATCTCGCCCGGATCCGCCTCGAGCTCGCCCGGGCGGCGAGGCCGAGCTCGCCCGGCGGCGGCGAGCCTCGGCCTCGCGGGCGGTGGCCCGGCGAGGCCGCGCGCCCGCCCGCCGGGCGAGCTCGGCCCGCCGCCGGCCGGTCGCCGGCCAAGGCCTTGGCCGGCGACCGGCCAAAAGAAGAAAAAAAAAAAAAAGAAAAAGAAAAAAAAAAAAAAAAAAAAAAATAGAAAAAATAAAAGAAATAAAAAATTATCCAAATTTACCAAACATGTTTCGTTTATTTTTTATTCCCGAACAAGTTTACCAAACGCGTATTTTTGTTCAAAAATTGTTAATGTAAATACTTTTTTCTATTTCTCGTTCCCTAACAATTTTTAAATGTAAAACACAACCAAACGCGCCCTAAGGATCTATTTGGTAATACTCCCTTAAAACAATTGATTCTACTATTTTATTCTCGGGAATAGAAAAAGAAGCAATCTGTTTGGTAAATTTTTATTCCCGAGAATAAAAATTAATTTTTTTGTTCTTGGAAATAGATTTGGAATAAAATTAAGAAGTAAAAAAAAAAGTTGCGTCTTAATCCCGAGAATAATTCCTAAAATCAAGTTTAATTTTTTTTTTTCTTCTATTTTCTTCTATTTTCTCTTCTTCTCTTTCATTTTTTTCTTCTTCCTTTTGGCCGGTTGATGGCCTCAACCATGATCGACGACTAGCCAGACGAGGGCTGGCAACCTTGTCGGTTGGGAGGCGAGGCCGACCTCGCGTCGCCTAGGCGAGGTCAAGCCTCGTCGAACCTAATAAAAAAATTTTAGAATCCTATCAAACACATTTCTATCCTGAGAATAAAAATTTTATATAGTTACCAAATACGCTATTTTGCTCAGAAATTGTTGCTAGGAATATAATAAAAAAATAATTTATAATTAAAAATTGTTCTCGGGAATAGAATCATTACCAAACGTACCCGAAGAGACAGACATAGCAGCTATGTGTGTGCTCCCAATATCCAATAAACCAAAATACAAACTTTATTGAAATTTCGTAGTTAAGTTATAAATTTAGATCCATTAAAATTCTGAGCTGTTGGGGTCATTCGATAGAAGTTTACCCGATGATGCAAGTGTCAAGATAAATAAGTCTTTGTTTCAAGTTCTTCATTATATGGCATGCCCTATTGCATAATTTGTTATGTGAATAACATATTAAGAAGAGTAGATCAGTATGATAAAATCTAATTAGTGGGACTAAGCTTTGTTGATGCACGAATTGTGCGGATCCGCAACTGGACAGTAACGGACCCGAATGCTTTGAAGAATTCGCACTGCCAATAAAAAAAGAAGTGGTCGGACGTTTATCTTTAGCCTCTCGGTTTTGCAGAAGTAGAGGATAAAGATAGAGAAGGCATACGTTGCCAAAGGACATTTGTATAATGTAGAATGAGGTCTCGGGGCTTATTATAGTGGGCTTATCCACAAGTTAGTGTGCTCTATGAGCTTTTTTCTTACTTTTAAGGCCCAATATTTCTTGTATTTATCAAGCTTGGCCCAACCAATGCGATGAGTCAAGCAGAATTCTCTTCCTTCGTTAGTACAGTTCCAAGAGAAGTGACAGGTTTATGAGTAGTAAATACACATTCAGGCAACTACGCAATGCATAACGAAGCAATATGACGATATTCAAGGAGAGTGACATGTTATGAGTGGTAGGTAAATATTAAGGACAAGCGGTCCATTTACATGATCTTGTAGACCTAAATACAGCTCTATCGAAATAAAAATGTTTGCTCCATCTTGAAATAACAACAGAGCATCCCAATGAAATAGTCATTAATTAGAAGTTAAAAAAAAAAAGAAAAGAAAAAACAGTTTTCGTCCCATGCTTCTACGCTTTTTCTAATCAAATCCCGGTACTTCTATTTTCTAACAAAAAACCTTCTACTTGCACAAATAGTCAAATGAAGATCTTCCAACATCATATTTGGCTAAACCTAGCCGCTATAATTGTCTAACAACATCAAGACATTTTATTGACATGGATGCTACCATGGAGAAAAGGAAAAGAAAAGAAAAGAATTCGTCAACATTGACAAAATATGCCCACATCACACTCTAATGTTGTCTAACAGTTGCATCCCCAAATTTGGCATTGAGACACTTGATTAATTAATTTGTGCAAATGGAAAATTTTGGTTAGAAAAATTAAAAATTGATTAAGAAATTTCATGAAAGTGTAGGAGCAAAAAGCAAAATTTTTCCAGAATTAAAATATCCAAACAGAAAAACATTGCAGGAGGGGAAATTATCGCATAGATTGAGTTCGAGGCCCGACCACATATAACCACATGGAGTTCATACAAAAAGAAAAAAGAAGGATCATTTCTAACCTCCCAACATGACCATGACCGCGTGCACAAATATGATGGCTCATCCACAAGCCTGTGAGAGGAAAGCATGAAACTATTTATTTCATCATATTTATAGATAATTATACTCAATTCGGACATGTTTATTTGATTTATTTTAAATCTAAAGTATTGAGTTATTTCAAGAAGTTTATGAGCTTGGTAGAAAATCAATTAAATAAAAATAAAAGTATTGAAATTCGATCAAGATAGAGAATATTTATCTGATGAGTTCGGAAATTTATGTGATGAAAAAAGAATAGAAAGACAGTTGTCTATTCCCTATACTCCTCAATAAAATGATGTTGGGGAAATGAAAAAAATATATATATACTAAAAATAGTTAGGTCCATAATGGCGCATGCTAACTTACATGTCAACTGCTACTTATATACTTAATCGTGTGTCTTCCAAATTAATTACTTTCACTCCATATGAGTTATGGACATGTAGAAAACCGGATTTAAGTTTATTAAACCGCGGGGTTGTGTTGTCTACACCTATGAGCCCTCTTACAAGTATGGGAAATTGAGTCTCAGAAGCAAGAAATTTTTTTTTTTATAAGATAATTAGAACACTCAAAAAGGTATATGTTTTAGGTGAGTATGAAAGTTAGAGTATAATTGAATTTGAATCACGAGATGTCACATTCTTAGAGAATAAATTTCCTAAGAATGGCGAAATATGTGAGTAATACTTCCTATTTGAAACATTAGATCAAGATAATGAATTTAATAGAGTTCAAGTGGGAGTAATAGGGGAAATTATGAATTAAATTCGACTAAGTCTTAATTACAACCACTTGATAAGATGATATCATCATTATCTAATCTAAGTGAGAGCATAATGAAAAATAACGTACAAAATGTATAATCTCTTGCATAATGAACAAGTCATAGAAGTATTCCCTATCGACGTTTTGATATTGAAGATGAAACTTTTATGGTTACTCTACAAGATGAAGATGAGCCAATTAATATAAATGAGGCTCTAAATTGCCCTAATAAACAAAAAATGGATGCATGTAATGGAAGAAGAAATAGAGTCAATGAAGTCAAACCATATTTCGAACTTGTTAATCTTCCAAAAGGACACAAAGTCCTTGAGAATAAGTGGGTTCTTAAATAAAACGTAAAGCTAATTGCTCAATAGAGAGATATAAGGTTCGTCTTATGGCGAAGGGATATAATCAATAGGAATGAATTAATTATGAGGAAATATTTTCTCCTATGGTGAGATTTACATTAGTTCGCCTAATTCTAGTAATGGTAACTAGTATGGATTTTGAGCTACATCAAATGAATGTAAAAATTGATTTTCTCAATAGAAAATTAGAAGAAGAAATTTATATGGAATAACCCATTGGTTTCATTTTAAAAGGTCAAGAACGAAAGATATGTCAACTTTTGTTAATACTATTAAAAATTCGTTATCTCCCAACTTTGAGATTAAAGACACAGGTAAGGCTGTATATGTTATTGGAATTAATATTTCAAATGATAGTTCGAAGAAATTATTGTCTCTTTCGCAAGATATCTATATAAATAAGGTTCTTGAACGATTTGTGCAATCCATAGATACTCCTATTGTAAAAGGTGAAGGATTGAGCCGTAAATTTTAACCAAAGACTCCGTAGGATAATGAACAAATGTAATGTGTTCCTTATACTAGTGTTGTTGGAAGCTTAATGTATGTTATAATGTGTATAAGACCAAATATATGTTTTATAGTTGAAATGATAAGTAGACACCAATCCAATCTATGACAAGCACATTAGAAAGCCATCAAAAAAATACTGAGGTATCTGAAGGGAATTTGTGATTATACATTGAGTTATCAATGAAAAAAATCTGCGACTTAAAGGCTATTTAGATGTTGATTAGGAATAAGATTTAGATTAAATAAAATCTACCTTTGGATATGTATTCTTACTAAATAATGGTGTTATATCTTAGACTGATAAGAAACAAACATGTATAGCTTGTTCACGATTGAAGTTGGATTCGTGGCGTTATCAATAGTAATATAAAAAGGTATTTGGCTTAATAAATTTTTAGATTATTTAGGTGTTGTTAAAAATGCTGTAAACTCATTATTGGTTAACTGTGATAGCTAAGCAGCAATAGCGTATACTAAGAATCCAAAATATCATGACAAGACCAAACATATAAATACTAAGTATAATTTTGTTAAAGATATGATTGCACGAAAAGATGTAAATTTACAGTACATATCTACGTATATAATGATAGACAAAACTAATACCTAAAGATGTGTTCCGTGATCATGCAAAATCAGTAAGACTGCGTAAAGACTAATGTACTAAATATTATAATTTCCCTCAGTATTCACATTTAATGAAATTGTTTTTTATTATTAATGCCTATAGTTTTTTATTTGACATTTATGCATCTTGATGCCTAGTGCATCATATAAAATTGAAAAAGTATGCTGAACAGATAAGAGATTAGCTCATTCACACAAGTAATCGTCTATATTTACTATATAATAAATAGATATGAGAATGTTTTTAAACTTATTGTATAAGTGATAATCAAAAGCTCAAACTTAAAATATAGATGTTGTCTTAACTGAGTATTAAGATGATGACATAATATTTATTATGTCCGAAAGTAAAATATGTTAAAGTAAAATAACCAATATATTTTACCTTATCTATCTTTGATGCGAAATATGAGTTCTGATGGATTTTTTGAATGAGTAAATACGTGAACTCAAGTTAAACATTAGGTATGTCTAAATTATCATCTGTACGGTATTCAAATCGAAGAAAGAGTTAATACCGTAATACGTATTTTATACTACGTATGCATGAGACAACTAATAAGAGTGACAAAAGTTTTGATCTCAACTTTTATGCGGTGTGAAACTCTAAAGGAAAAAAGTTTATCAATTAAGTGCTCTTACTTATTCTCAAGATTTCTATTTAATGTTTGTCATCTTAAAATGTTGCCAATAATCATGTAAATGATTTGATCTAATAGGATATTTCTAGAAATGTAAGTTGAACTGAAGTTGAAAGTTTTATAAAAAGAGGAAGATCGAGTTTAGAGAATCACATTTTAATTTTGTATTCACTAGTCGACTAATTACGATTGTTTTTGAGATAATCATAATTGTGAATACAATATGTCATTATTAAAAAGATATCGAAAGAGAGAAATATGATCGATCAATTTAGGTTACTACATGCTATATCTACTCAAAAATGTGATATCCATTTTGAATTACTATATATTCATAACAAATATATGGCAATGAGCTTTCGAAGTATGATGGTTGCATGAATTATTTACTGGTATGAACGTTGCAAAGAGGTGAAAAAAGAGTTTTGTTTAGCCCAATATGTGTAAATGGGAGATGATGGATTTTTTATTTGATGAGTCATGCTAGGGCCATCCATCCATGTTGTACCAAACTTAGCCCATAAAAGAAGAGCCCATGAAAGAGGAAAAGTGGTTGTTTTTTCAATAAAAATTAACTGTTATATATAAAAAGAAAAGGGAAAAAGGGAACGTAAAAATAAAATTGCATAAAACAGGACAATACATTCTTTCTTTCTTTTTAATAAAATAGTGAACTCTCTCGAAGAGCAAAACTATAAGGGTTTCAATTAATTCCTCTGAGACTACAATAAATACTTAATCTATGGCAAACAAGGTATGTTCATCTTCGTGATATATCTTTTGATTGGTGTAACATATTTCTTGGGCATGTTTCTGTATTGTTTTTTCGGTATTTAATCATTTGAGTATCAATTTGTTTTTCAGGAATCCGTTCCTGACAAGTCCCAAATACAACTTTTTTAATGGGTATGTTAAATTCATTTCTCCATCAAGCTAAGCTAGGGAGCCAAACCCGTTAGCAAATATCCAAGACAGTTACAGGACTAGTTAACGAACTGCTCAAGCAACGACATTAGCTCACATGAATAATAACTGCCCAAATATCCAAGACGGCTATAGGACTAGTTACTAAAGGCCAAGCACACCAATTCACATTCGACTAAACTGAACCTACCGGTTAGAACTTAAAAGGCCGATCTTGAATCAAAATCAATTGTTTGCTAAAGCAGCTTGTGCCCTTTGATGCTAATTCTTACTCTAAACAAAAGAGACATTGTCACAACATCAACTGGAAACGTAATAATTGAGGAAAAAGAAAGAGAGGGGAGAGTTTAGTCGAAAGGAGGGGAACATGGGTGACATGCAAGAAGAAAATGAGGGCATAAGAAAACGAATGAAAGAAAGAGAAGGAAAGAAGAGAGAGAGAGACATAAAGAATAGAAGTAAATAAGGGAAAGAGAATGAGCGCCAGAAAGCCGAGCAATTGAGGGAGAGAGAGGGATCTGCATGGGCGACTTCCTCTTTTTTCAACTGTGTATGAAATCAATCGGTTTGGATAATTTTAATTTGTTGAAATCTGGGGTACGCTTTAATGCGAGTCAAATTTAGATTTCGTGGAAGGTGGAACTTGATTTTGTTTTGGGTTATTATTACAAAAAAAATCCTAAATCGGTACACTTATGACAAATTGATCTTCAATTAATTTTTGGACCACTAAAAATAGTAAACTAATATACTTGCGATAAATTTATCCAAAATTAATTTTTTGTCACCAATAACCCCAAAGTAGTACATATTTCCATCAAATTTTACTGTGAATTTTTTGAACTAGATGACACATAATAATAATTCAGTTGACCTGGCAAGTCCATGTAGAAATTTAGGAGATCAACAAATAGATTTCCGGGCATACCTGAGCAGAACTTCTTTACTCGTGGTGTAAATATAGCCTCTAATGTGTATTATAATCGCTAATTAAGTTCCCTTAAACACGCATTTTCTTACAACTCCCTCCCATTCGAAGCCTTGCAACCGAAATGGGACTTCATGTTAACTACTTGCTCAGTTGCTTGTCATGTTAATTTATACTTGATTGTATTATGTTAGTTAACTAATGGCGTGATCAGAGGTATAATTTTTTAAATTGATACTGATATTTATTCCTTCCAAAAATTGGAGTACTAATTTTAAAAACGATCGTAACCAGGGTACTGGATATTCGAATCTAGTTAAATATATCTTCTTTTTGTTCATTTGTGTTCATAATAAGTCTATTTTAATTATTTCTTTTGGATATACAATTTCGTTCTTATTTTATATTATTCTGGCGCAATATGTGGGTTGGTGTCTAGTTACGTAACTAAATTAAAGCATCTTTGGCTAAGTTCAATTCGTTAAGATATTTATTTTTTGCTAGTGACAGAGGGGTGTTTGGTTGGACATTCCCAAGGGGCTTTGGGCCCCCAAAGCCCCTTGGAGGAAATTTTTGGTGTTTGGCAATTTTTTGGAAGCTCCTTTGCCCAAATATGAGCATTCCGAATGCTCAATGCTGAAAGCTGGGGAGGGGCAGCATTGAGCATTCAGCATTTAGGAAATGCCACGCCACTGTTCATCTTTCTTCTTCCCCTGTCTTCTTCTTCTTCTCATCTTCTTCTTCTTCCCAGCCACCGGGCTTCTCCGGCAGCCACCGCCGCTGCCGCCTAAGGGTCGTGTGTCGCCGGTGACCACCGTGCAGGGGTGGCGCGACCCGGGCGGCGTCGCTTGGTTCGCTCGGAACCAAGTGACGCCGCCTGAGTCGCACGGAACCAGGCGATGCCGCCTGAGTCGCACGGACCTCAGGCGGCGTCGCCTGGTGCCGAGCGAACCAGGCAACGTCGCCTGAGGTCGTGCCACCTGGGTCCGCGCGACCTCAGACCGCCAGATCTGGCGGTTCGGCACGGCCGGCCGCCAAATTTGATTTTCAAATTTCTTTTTAAAAAAAATTAAAAGCAAAAGCCCATTTGTAATAAGTTTTGCCAAACGGTATTTTGCACAAGCCACTTTCCAATGCATAATTTGCCAAACGTCCGAGCATTCCCGAAACCCCTTTACCTTAAAGATATTTGCATTTGGCCAAAGACATTTCCCCAAAGTCGAACCAAACAGGCAAGGTTGTAGCACGAACGTTATAATTGTTTTAAAAGATAACTATAACTAAATATAAACTTATATATGCTTTTGCTCACTGAATTGGATCACTTGAATAAAATAATTACAATTTATAAAAATTTCATTAATAGAGTATAGGGAAATGCTACGCTAACGGCTCCGTCATTTTTTTTGCCAATAACGGAGCATTCTTAAACACTCATATTTCATAAAAACTGGATCACTTTCTTCAACGGTTTTTAAAATAAATAAAATATTTACTTGTGATATATTTCTCGGATGCAACAATAAGAGGAAATTGAGTTCTAAGTAAAGGAAAGAATCGATCCACGCGCAGAAAACACTTTAATTGAGGTACAAACAAAGCTTGCAATATCAAGGCTATATAAGATAAATTTTCTTACATGTAACTTTTCTTTCAAAACTTAAAGCATTTAAAAGATTAAGTTTTAAAAGTCTATGAAATACTATTTATGATTCTACATGTCTATATTGGTATAATTTGAAAAGTTTCATATTTTTTTTGCTAAATAGAACTCCAATTACGAAAGTCGTACTTATGTTTTGCCTTTTATTCAATTGTGTACGCATATTTTTGTAGAAGCAGTTGTATTTTTAAACTCTGTTGCCAATTAATTTTTGGCATAATTTGTATGCAGTTCTATTCGAAGTAAAATTTGTAGTCATTTCTTGACTAATTATGATATTTTCTATCTAAAATCATCAAAAGATCCGTCTCCTCTGATAATAATTGAAGAACAACTTTCGGTAAAAGATATCATTGCTGGATCAATTCCAGCAAAACATGAGTGTATAATTTTCATAATACGCAGGAGCCATCATATTGGGCAAACAATGTTGAGCCATCTAATCACCTGAAGTTCGCGGGAGAAAATACTCCAATCCAGTCATCACTTGAAGGGTTGGGAGAGCTATACTCCAATAATACCCACTCCGCATTTTGCCCCTGAAACAGTAAATGTAGCTAGCATCAACCTCCACCACCGCCTTCATTTTTCAGAATTATGGTTGATCCGGGTCTTCAATACAGAGTACTAATAATCTTTTAAAGCATTCTAAGGAACCCGAGTGAATGACCAACCCTAGGATATCCAGCATCAATAGGAAGAACAAGCAATCGGAGCCACTCAGCAGCCTAAACTCCAGCTATAAGCATTTCACCAGCTCCAAAATAGAAAAGACATCATGAACATCTCAACAGGAAAACCAGCAATCGAATGAGATCAAATTTGCAGCAAGCACGAATTTAACGAGACATCAGCAACTAATGCCGAATTTCTTTCACAGTGACATTAAAGCAAAAGCTCGCCCGTTCAATAAAACATAATCGTTTTAAACACAAAGTCGCTCTGTCCAGGGACTGATCAACTAGGCAGAGAGAGAGAAAAAATGAACCATACGAAACAAGACTAGGCAAAAACATCAAGTGGCACATAGATGATAGGGTTTATATGATCATTGGGCAGATTTTCTTCTCTATATGTCAGCTACTTAAAAGTTAAAACCCTAAATATGCACAAATACCATGTAAATCCTCCAACATAAAACCTAACACGAGAGAGAGATGCTCCCAGTTCAATCTGAAGTCCTCTTTGCAGTCACTCGCCGGTCAAATCTTCGATGACCTGACGACCGTGGAACAACCCACGACGAAAACGACAGTGATGATTGATGAAGAAGTGGAGAGATCGAGGAAGGACGTGTTCGGGTGTGCGAGAGCCGCTGGGATATCCCCGCCCAGATTTGGCCACTTCAGTGAAGTCGTTGACGAGGTAAAGCGGGAGGTCAAACCGAGGGTCTACGAGAGGCGGAGGGTTTGGTTCTGGATGGATTCGCAGACGCGCTAGCTATTCCTCGGGGCAGTGCCTCTTTATCTTCATGTCCAAACACGCCCTGTACTTTGATTCCCATTATATCAATTTTTCGTCCTCTTTAACACGGGATGGACGGGTTGCGTGATTACTCCCATTGACGTGATTACAAGAGTCTCACCTGTTTTAAAATGTTTGATCGCGATTGCTCAGCACCACCGATGATCTAAAAGTACATGAGGTTTATTGAACTTGTTGCCAAAGCTCTTCTTATAAGGATGTGGTTCATACATAACGACAAGAAGGCACTGGAGTCAAGGGCTGCCCTGACCGGAGTCTCAGGGGGCAACGCCGCCTAAAAGCTAGACAGTTTTTATATTTTTGGACCTATATTTCATTAGTAGTTTGGGCTTAAACTCATGAATAACTCTTAAGTATATATAATATCTTTCTCTTTTAGTTAAAAAATGTTATAGAGAGATGTGAAGTAATAATTATTGCGGAATCATATGCTCAACGTAACCTTAGTTTAAGAGTGAGTTAAGATAAAAATCTTATATCCCGATTCCTTTTTATCGCTTTTACACTCTACATCCTTATGATTGTGCAGCGATCCTAACACTTCTATGGGGATATTAGGTGTCTAGCATCCACATGCACAAAGTAAGATGCATTCACTTCTGCCGCACAAGGTTTTGACCCTATTGCTTCGCGTTATGAGATATTGAATCTCATACCACTATGTCACCACCGACGGTGCATGAGTAGGAATTTACCCAAGGGGGGCTGGCAACATAGTTACGCCTCATATCTTTTCATTTTTTTGAATTATATGATGTATGAAATGTTTAAAATTAATTTGCTTCCACAACATATTTATACAAAGTCCAGAATATATTTTTATTGATAGGATGGTATATTCTGAGATGTGACATGGTAAAACATACTAAAGTCGCATTATGTTGGATAGAGACAGTTTGGCAAGCGTGGCTCAGCTTGAAGAACCAATGGCTCGGCGAGGGACAAGTCATCCCTTGATTCATTAAGATTGATGCTGTAAATATTGGGGGGTGTACTCCAGTTAAACCCCTGAATCAGCCTGGCAAAGAGCATAACGGTCATCGTCGTCCCAAGCTGTGCGGCAATGCAACCGCGCCGGCCCCCGCTGAAGGAAATGAACCGCAGGTCGGGTTCTGTGAGCACGACTTCCACAGCATCACCCATGATGTGCCGCTCTGGCTTGAACTTGGTGGGTTCGTCCCACACTTCAGGGTTCCGGCCAAGACCCATCCGGCTCACGAGGATGTGGCTGCCCCTGGGGATGTGGTAGCCGGCCACGACGGCGTCGGACAGGGCAACGTGCGGGACATTGAAGGGCGCAATCGGGTGGAGCCTGAAGGCCTCCCTAGCGCATGCCTTGATGTAGTTGAGCTGGGGGATATCTGACTCTTGGACTAATCTCTCCTTTCCCACAACTCTATCAATTTCTTCTTTGGCTTTATTAAGGAGTTCAGGCCGATTTATCATCTCGGCCATTGCCCATTCCACTGCATTTGATGGATTGTCCACCGCGGCCATCAACATTTCCTTACACATATCAAGATTACAGAAACGTATGCATCTTAAGTTAACTTTAAAATCTAATTTATAACCACAATATGCAAATAAAAGCGTAGGTGTAAAAGTGTTCTGACTATAGGGAAATCTTTCTTAAAGAGCTTTTGAGATAAGTGTAACGACATTGACATTAGGACGCCTAGATATCGACTACATACAGAATCGGTAATTTTATACGTAGCGAAGTCTTTTGTTAGGATTTGTTTCTGCAGTTGTAAGGATAAGGCTCTATTTGTACAATTTAACAACAAAGTCATCTTGACCAAATATATAACCTCCTATAGTTTGCTTTCTAACCTTAAAAGATGACAATAAATGAAAATATACAAGAGGAAAGAATGGATTTTTTACCGTAGCCTGTGCTTTGATTTCATGTGGCGTTAGCAATGGCTTCCCTTTTGAGTCTTTAAGCGTAATAAGAACATCCAACAAGTCTTGAGGCTCTTTTCCATTACTCTCCGAACTCAAATTGTCCCTCCATTGTTTGATTCTCTCGTTTATGATGGGGTCGTGCAACCTCCTAAACGTCCTGGTGCAATCTTTCACAACCTTCTCATGCCCATCAACGTCAAGCCCGACCAAGAATGGGAAATAATCGGAAACACAGAATGCGTAGAGATAGTTTAGTGCGTTGAACAGTGCATCCACATGCTGTTCTTCATCAATTGTTGGTCCTCCATCTTGCCTTCCCTTGCCAAAGTACCTCTTGTTGAACACCAACCTTCTCATCACATTTCCACAATAGTGCCTTGTTATGTGCCTCAAGTTCACTTGCCCTAGGCTTTTCCATTGGTTGAAGACGTGCTTCAAGAGGTTATCGGCTTCCTCAGCCCTCTTGTCATGGAGCCACTTGTGTCGTGCGGGGCATATGATCTCCGACGTGAGGACTCGCCTCATCTTCTTCCATTGCTTCCCGTAGGGCGACATGACAGCAGTCATGTAGCCCCCACTGAATGCCCAGGCTGCCATCGAGATGGGCCTCGACATGAATGTGCCATCTTGCTTCTTAAGGAACTCCCGAGCGATCTTCGGGTCGGTTACAGGAATGACGTTCGTGTTCCCTATGCGAAAGCACGAAATTTTGGTGTCCATCTCCTCCATCCAACGAAGGATCCACCGGCCTGCGGGCTTGTTCCGGAGCATCTCAGGGGCGCAGCCGACCACAGGCCACGGGGCGGGCCCTGGAGGGAGTGGGAACGGCTTGGATTTTCCTACGACGCTTTTGCACCAAAAATGTTTGATGAAATTGTGTAAGATGACTAGTACCGGGAGAAGTAGGGCATAGGCCAAGGTGGCAAAACTAGTCATCGTGGCGGCAATCGAAGTACTGTCGACACGCTAGGTAGTCCTGGACTCTGTAGTTTATAAGACTAGGATTTTGGGAAAATAAAGAAAATGTGAGAGTTGTGAATGAACGTACACCGATAGAGATGTGGCTGTATATATGCGGAAGCTGAAATCGACCAATCAATTACTGGACTAGGTTTTTTGAAAAGGATCTGATTCTATTCGGAGTAGAATCGCAAGGAATTAATAACTTCAGTCAAGGAATTAGATAATGGATAAGCCAACGTTTATTAGGAAGATTCTTGTTTGCATATTTAGGTCAGTACAACATTTATGGTAGTTTTGATAGCCCAAAGCCGGCAAGTACTTGAGGAAATGTTACCCTATAAAGCTACCTTGGTTATTTAGGAGAATTAAATAATTGATAAGCCAATGGTTTTATGAGAAGATTCTTGTTTCCATATCTAGCTAAGTACAAAATTTATGGTTGTTTTGATTGTCCAAAGCCGTTGAGTACTTGAGGAAATGTTACTTTGTAAAGCTACCTTTGCTAGTCAGAAGAAAAAATTGTTCAAAAAATCATAAATCTATTGTATTTTTATCAATTTAATCATATACATCAATTGAGTCCTAAACATTTTTCACATTTTGCCAATTGATTTGATCCAATCAATTTTAACTAAAAAATACTAACATGGATGCTAATCCGCCATATAAGACAACCGACGCTAACGTGAATAATTTTTAATAACATTTTTATATTTTTCTTTCTTATTTTCTTTTCTTCCTTTTTTTTTTTTTCTTTCTTTTTTTTTTTTTGTTAAGGGCCCACTAGCCACTGGTTGAGGCCCGATGACACCCATTGGCCACTCACTGCCCTTGCCCATAACTGGGCGAGGGTTGTGATCATCGCCTAGTGGTTGACAAGGGCCACGACCTTTGCCATGACTAGCAAGGGCTCACTGCCCTCGCTGGCTAAGCTCCAAGTGAGGGCCGCAAACCCTTGTTGACCATTGGAGGAGATCTCGTGGCCCCCTGCAAACCCTTACAAAAAGAAAAGAAAAAAAAATTAAAGAAGGAAAAAGAAAGAAAAAAAATTCAAAACTTCAAATAGATTTGAAAAAAAATATATTATTAAAAATTGTTCACATTAGTGCTGGCCGTCCTATATGGCATAGTTAGCATCTATGTTAGCGATTGCTGGCTAAAATTAGCTGATGAACTTAATCGACAAAACATGAAAAGGTTTATGACTCAATTAACACAATTAAAATGTTTAAAACTAAGGTGGGTAAAGTACAATAGATTTAGAACGTTTTGGACAATTTTCCCGTAGTTAGAATAAAATTTAAGATAGTCTTGTGTTTGGTTTCTATGCAAAATAGGATAAAGCCCGATATAAAAGAGATATAGCTTGGATAAAAATATCCCACAAGGAAAATGGGATAAAGGTAGAAGGAATTTTTTGCATTCATGATATAAAAACTATTTTTGTAGAATAATAAACTTCTTAAATTAATAAAATTAAAATAATAATTAAATAATTATATTTGAATAATTATATATTTAGCATATATACATCTATTACATTTTTGGGTATATTAGTATAGTTTATTACTTAATATTTTTTTAGTAGGGAACAAGGAAAGGGAATAAACAAGAAATAGAAAATAAATAAATAATACATGGAAAAAAATAAAAAGTAATAAAAATGAAGTAGAAGGTCGCAAATTTTAAATGAACAAATTCAAACTTGAAAAGAATCTTTCTAATTTTGAAAAAATAATGGGCAATGAGATTTCTAAAAGAAAACTACTATCTCCGTCACCTCCTCTGTATCTCCGGTTCATATTGAAGCTTCACTGCATTTTTGTAATTCGTTAGTTCATGTCAAATCTCCACAAAAATAGCAAGAAAGTTGTAGCTCCTTCTTCTTCGTAGATCTCTCATTTATATCAAAAGTCCACAAAAGCAACAAGAGAGTCAAAGCTCCTTCTTATCCATAGCTCTATAAAAGGGGCAAGGGTACTACAAAAAAAGGGGCAAATTGTTATCTAACAACTTAAGCTTTAAAACACTTGGCAATGGTACTACAAAATCTCACAAAAACTTGTCAAATTGGTGAAGTTCTTTTGTTAACTCCATCCAATATAACTAAAGAAAAATGACGACATGGTTTTTTTTTTTTTTTAATACTTCTCTTTCCTAAATGTTGTTGACGTGGCTAAAACATGAAAGATAAAGTTTAAATGACATCATTTTGGATCAAATATCATTTCTTTTAATGTAAATATTATTTAAATTCAATATAAAAAAAAAAAGGGGCAAGGAAGATGGACCCTCACCACCACCACCCCATCATCGCCGGAAAGGCACGAAGATGGTGGGGACGACATTGTTTTGAATCAAATATGATTTTTTAATATAAATATTACTTAAATTCAATAAAAATCTAAATTTATTTTTTTAAGAAAAAAGCAAGGAAGAAGCAAAACCCTACTAGACCCACGACGCTATTGCTCCACCATCACCAAAAAGGCTAGCAATGATGGGAGATGGTCGATCTAGTGACCCTCGCCAACCGTTACGTCCCTCACCTAGATCTCGATGAGAGTCATCGGTGTCCTTCGCCAGATCTGGGGGAGGCCTGCAACCGCTGACCTTAACTACGGTTAGCAAGGATCACCAACCAATGGTTGAGGCCTGACGACCTTCACCGACCACTAGTCAACCATTACCCACCATCGTTGGCCCTTTCCACCGATGTTGGGGTGGTGATGATAAGGATCCAACAAGCCCTTGCCGTTCTACTTCTTCCTTGCTTCTTTTTAATTAAATTTATTTTTTAATTTAATTTATATAATATTTATATTTAAAAAAAACATATTTGGACCAAAATGACATCATTTTAGCCTTATCCTACATGTTTTAGCCATGTAGGATAGAGAAAATAATTATAAAAAAAAAAAAAAAGACCATGTTAACATTTTCCATTGGCTAAATTAAATGAAGTTAACGAAAGAACTTGATTACAACAATTTGATAAGTTTTAGAATTTGATTGTATTTTTTATAAGTTTTAGAACTCAATTGCAATTTTATGATAAATATTAGGAATTTTAGTACATTTATCTCTAAATAAAGGGAACTAATATTTAAAAGAGCATAGGGTGCGAAGGAAAAAAAAATAAACTGAAACCTAGCCCAAACCAACAAACTAACCAAATTCCTTTATTTGTTATTGGAAGTTAATCAAATCCAAATCGAAAAGGCCCGACATTTTCGGTCCGGCTCGGGTATTTTTCACACCACAAGTACCAACGTATGATTAGCTGATGGCTGCTCAAACTTTGGTCCAAGAGAATTAAGATGGAATAAATGAAGTTTATATAAAACTTTGGAAGAAAAAGTTATTTGTCAACAGGCATGTTATTTCCATTTTTCCCCCTTTTTATTGGTTACTTGGCCTACGTTTTGCTTGGACATGTCTTTACTTGCGGTGTTGACCAACAAGTAACTTACCCTAAATGAAATGTAATGTAAGAGAGGAGTTGAAGGTTATTCGAATGATAATGTTTATAACTTAGTAGATGAATATCACAATTTAAGAGTCACAATATTTATAAGAGGAAGAAAATGTGTCATTATGTGTTGGAAAATGGATTTGATCTGATATCAACTGTGATTCTAATTGATACAGCATATCCACAATGGAATATTATCAGAATATTCAAGAGATGAAATCAAAAGGCAATATTGCATTTAAATACACTCTTGTACATGCACAATTCATTCATTTAGAAATATAATTACAATTTCTCCTTGATTTCTTAGTTTTCTGTCGTGGTATTAGAGCAATTTTTTCTGACCTAGCTTCCATGCCTTTCGAATTGCCTTCGGTTTTTTTCTAAGCGTTGTTGCACCTTGCAAAACAATCAGTAAGCCGAATAGGAATTCAATTTGTTTTCTTCTCGATATCATGGCAAAGAACAAGAATGCCGAGAACCCACAAGTAAAGGAAAAATCTCCCTCAATCCAAAATCAAACCCCAGCACATTCAGAACAAGTCAACCCACAATAGGAGGAGACTCCAATTCAGCATTCTGATGATGCCCAGAACTCGGCCGGTGGTGTTACTACTCAGATCCAGATTTCCGGCCCAATCCATTGGCCTCAAGTTCAGTGGTACCTAGTCCATGGCCAATAGGCAACTCGGCCGGGGGTATGGGCCTAATTCCCTTATGCACCGTATGGGAATGAGAATTTTGGGACTGAGCCCAATAGATGGGTAAGGCCCATTTCCTCCTGAACCCAACCCGAATGGTGACTCAGCTCAAGCAAATTCGAGTCACATATCCATAGCGGGTCAAGGGACAAATCCCTACCCATTTCTTCTGCCTAGTTTCTTGCCATATCTCTTTGGCGGTGGTGGCCACTCTGAGCGCCGCGACCCCCTTTACATGTCACCAGCCAATGGCCCCAAGCTGTGGCTCATCCACATGCAGCTTACCGAACCAGAGAACTACAGCTCGTGGGCTTGGGATCTCTAGCGCACCCGTGTGATGAAGGATAAGGATGGCTTCCTTGACAGCGCCGTTCCCATTCTGGCCAACGAGTGACTTCAATGACACTAATGGAGGTGCAATCAGCTAGTCCACACTTAGATTGGCAACTACTTAGCCCCTGATGTGGCGGGCGGACTTCCATTGACTAAGGACTCCAAGAAGCTTTAGGAGAGCATCTGAGAAATGTACGAATTGCTTGATCGGGCAAAGCTATTTACAATAACGCAAGCGATATCAAATTTGAAGCAAGGAAATCACACGATCACCACCATCTTCAACCGCCCCTCAGCCTTATGGAAAGAACTCGAGGTAGCCAAGGAATAGCTCGAGGGCCCCGAAACCACACTCAGATCGTATAAGGAGATCAAAGAAAGGGATAAGGTGACGAGATTTTTACTGATCCTCAACGACTCATACTTGTCATTCCAATCACATATCCTTGCAATGGACCCCCTACCGATGCTTGGCCGGATCTACCAATTGGCTATCCAAGAAGAGAGCCAATGGCTGGCCGTAACTGAGCACAGTTGAGTGGGCAAAGGAATGTTCCTTGTAATGTTCTTGACCGGCGTCGCATCGAAGAAGACTAGTAATGGCAAGGCGAAGCTTCTGGAGGTCGAGGTCTGCTCAGGGGAGTAATGGCTATGGTGGCCAACTGAGAGGGAAACCCTAGCCTTTCTTGATCTAATGGCTAGGACATGCATGAGAGATCTAATGGCTGGGATATGCATGGCCCATTGCACGGCTGGGAGCGGTTGACTGGAATGAGCGGCTGGGATTCGCGCACTGGATCCAACGGCTAGGATCAATGTGCGGGATCTAACGACCCTTCATCATCCATCCCATCAGCCAAATCGAACGACTATTATCAAGCCATGATAGCTCCAACCTATAAAGGATCTTACGGCTATTATTAGGCCACGATAGCTCCAACCTATAAAAGATCTTACGGCTCATGAAATGCCATGTCATCGGGGAAGGTTAGTAGACAAAACTTTAAATTTAAATATAAATATTGTAAATATTACAAACGTCCACACCCCATCGTAGATAATACTAGAAATTGCATAGAAAACCCAATAACAAAAACAAAAAGGAGAAGAAATCCACTGCTGATAAAGTTTCTACGCAAAATTTTGATGAGGCACATTAGACGAGTACCCCCAGAACAGTACCAAAATATTGTGCAAATTCTAAATGAATTGAAGACCAATGACAAAGGTGTGGGCTTCTCAGATACTTTTATTTATAAGGAGAATTCTTTTTCAATTAATGCATTGGTAATTAATTGAGAGGTTGGTGACCACATAATGTGCAATAAGCACCTATTTTCCCATATTCACAAAGGATCACAATCTTCCGCATCAATACTCGTCTAAATGGGAATATTACCTGTGTTACCAAAGTTGGTACCATACATCTCAGTCCAAACTTTATCCTCAAGATTGTACTATATATTCCTGATTTTAAATTCAACCTTCTCTCTATATCAAGAGTATGCGAGGATAATTCATGTCGTGCCATATTCAGTTTGAAAAGTGTTTCTTTTAGGACCTTTCGACCGGCAATCTAATAGGCTTCAGTAAAGTTGCACAAGGGCTATATTTCTAGAGTGAATCCTCCCGAGATTTGGAATTATTAAATAAAATCATTTCCTGTAATGAGATCAATCGAAATAAAAATCTCATTTTCATCAATGATTGGGTCATGGTGCATGTTTCCTCCATCCAAATTGTCTAATGTGTCATTTAGCCAACAATCTCAAGCATCTTTTCCAATAAGTACATCTCGAGCAAACATGACTTTTTCCTTACTTCATATGGACATATGAGGTCCTTATCACACACTCTATCGTCATGGATCTCGTTTCTTTCTTACTATCATTGATGATGGCAAAAGATCGCTTCAAGTGCCATAACTTAACACAAAATGACACTTAAGTTGCCATAACTTACAAAAGTGACACTTAAGTGCCACATTCGAAGAGAAATGGATTACTTAAATGCCACTCCGGCTAAAATGCTGACGTGCGGAATTTCCGGTGAAGAAAATACAAAACAACGCCGTTTTGCATGATGACGTGGCCAAATAATGCAAAAACGATGCCGTCTTGCACTTGCTTCGCCGGAAAATCACCACGTCAGCATTTTGGCCGAATTTTGGCTAGATTGGCACTTAAGTGATCAATTTTGCTCCAATTTTGGCACTTGTCACTTTTGTAAGTTATGACACTTAATTGTTCCTTTGTGCTAGGGTTGTGCGTGGTCCGGATGGGCAATTAACCGACAACCACCCGCTAAGGACCGGTTCCAAAAATTTGGAACCAGGAACCACCTGTTAGTTGCATGGATCCACCCAAGAACTGGACCGCCGGTCCAGTCCGGTTCCTAGGTGGATCCATGGAACCGGTCTCACCAATAATAATATCGTTTTCCAAATCCCGTTGTGAGTATTTTTCATATCGAGTAAAATTTTTCTTTAAATCGAACCGGCTTAATTAAGGGTACAATTTTTCTTTATTTTATTGGAAAACACTACCAAATAAGAGAAATAAGTTTTTTTTTTCCTGTTTTTGAATCATTTCAGTTAAAATCTAAAATATTCTTTAAGTTCAAGGTTCTGGACAATTGTCATACATAGATTGTCTTTTACTGAATTCTTTTTGTAGAAACAATTCCACCGAAACTTCACATTTTCTTGAACACAATGTCCTATATGAGTCCCGAAAGTATCCTTTGAATGAATCATATGTTGAGTTGCTGAAAAGCTACTTACACACTATACTAAATTCTTATAAAAACATGGAAACCATGAGAGGAGATAGAGCCCTAAAATTTAAGTTTGCTAATTAGTAATTTAGAATTTATTTTAATATTAAAAATTAATATATTATTATAATATAATCGGTCCGGTTTGAGTGGGCAGATTCGCCCATGGAACTGGAAACCAGACCGGTTCCCATAAATTGGAACCGAGAATCAGATTGGTTCCCTCAAGAACCACCGGTTCCAGGCGGTTCCGGTCCGATTCCAAGTAGTCCGAGCGGGTCCCGGTTCTTTTGCACACTCCTACTTTGTGCCAAGTTATGGCACTCCAGGGGTCCGCATGTCCATTGATGATTATTCATGTGCCACTTGGGTATACCTCAAGCAATCAAAAAGCCAAACTTTTACTCATTTGTCAAAATTCATCTCTTTGATTAGGAATCAATTCAATAGGCGTAAGAAGTACGGGCGCAAGTGCCACAACTGCAAGACGCAAGGACACTTAAGTGCCATAACTTCCAAACGGTACACTTAAGTGCCACTTTTTTTTTTCAAGTGGGACACTTAGTGCCACCTCCGGCGACCCTTGCCGGAAATCCTACGTGGCATTTTTTATTATTATTTTTCGCCTACGTGGCTCGCCGGAGCTCCAAATCAGCATAAAAAATAATAAAAAATTTAAAAATTTAAAAATTTTAATTTTAAAAAATTTTAAAAATTTAAAAAAAAATTAAAAATTTAAAAAATTTAAAAAAAATTTAAAAATTTTAATTTTAAAAAATTTAAAAAATTTTAATTTTAAAAATTTTAAAATTTTTAATTTTAAGAAATTTAAAAAATTTTAAAAAATAAGAAAATTTTAAAAATTTTAATTTTAAAAAAATAAAAAAAAAAAAAAAAGGGGGTGTCGAAGGGGCGGCCGAGGGCCGAGCCCTCGCCGCGCCGCCGCCGCCCCGCCGTCGCCGGAAGGGCCGGCGACGGAGGGGGAGGGTCGGCCGGGGTCGCCGGCGCCGGCCGACCAACGGCGAGGGCTCGCAGCCCTCGCCGGATCGCGGGCGAGGGCCGCGACCCTCGCCCAGATCCGGGCGAGGGCTCGCGGGCCCTCGCCGCCGGGGCTCCGCCGGCCTCGCCGGCCCGGCCGTGGCCCGGCGACCCCGGCCGACCCTCCCCACTCCGTCGCCGGCCCTTCCGGCGGCGGGGGAGGCGGCGAGGGCCCGCGAGCCCTCGCCGGATCGGGCGAGGGTCGCGGCCCGCGCCCTACCGCGACCCTCGCCCGGATCCGGCGAGGGCTCGCGGGCCCTCGCCGCCTCCCCGCCGCCGCCGGGAAGGGCGGCGACGGAGTGGGGAGGGTCGGCCGGGGTCGCGGGCCCGGGTCGGGCCGGCGAGGGCCGCCGGCCCGGCGGCGAGGGCCCGCGAGCCCTCGCCCAGATCGGGGGCGAGGGTCGCGGCCCTCGCCGCGATCCGGCGAGGGCCGCGAGCCCTCACCGTCGGTCGGCCGGGGCCGACGACCCCGGCCGACCCTCCCCCCGTCGCCGGCCCTTCCGGCGACGGCGGGGGCGGCGGCGGCGACGGTGGGGGCGGCGGCGGCGGCGGCGGCGAGGGCTCGGCCCTCACCGCCCTTCGACCCCCTTTTTTTTTTTTTTTAATTTCTTATTTTTTAAAACTTTTAAATTTTTCTTAATTTTTAAATTTTTCTTAATTTTTAAATTTTTCTTAATTTTTTAAAATTTTTAATTTTCTTTTTTTAATTTTTTGAATACTTTATAATTTAATTAATTTTTATATTAATAATTACACGTAGACACGCGAAACGGCGTCGTTTTCGCGTTTCTCCGCCACGTCGCCGTGTAAAACGACGCCGTTTTGGACTAAGATCGCCGGAAAATTGCCACGTCAGCCATTTGGCCGGATTTTCGCCGGAGTGGCACTTAAGTGTCCCATTTTGCTCCGATGATGGCACTTAAGTGTACCATTTTAAAGTTATAAGACTTAAGTGTCGTCTCCGTCTTGCCCAAGTTATGGCACTCCAGGTGTCCCGACCTCCAATTCAATAAATATGTGCAACACATTTGTACAAATAATGGACGTGAATTTTTCACTTCTGATTACAAACAATTTTTGTCTTCTCATGGAATACTGCATGAGAGTTTTTGCACTTACACGCCACAACAAAATGGAATTATGAGGCACAAGCATAAACATCTTTTAGAAATAACCCGTGCACTAAAATACCAAGTCTCAATTCCTAAAGCTTTTTGGGGATTATGTGGTCACAACAGCCTATTTGCTTAATCGTATGCCAACTCGGATCCTTAATAGTAAAATTCTTTTGAGACGCTTTACAACAAATAGCCAGCTAATGATCATCTTCGAGTATTTGGTTGCTTATGTTATGCAATGAATGTGGGCCCTTGGGATAAGATGAATCCACGTGCCACTCAATATGTTTTCATGTGCTACCCCCCCCCCCCCCTCTAGAATGGGTATAGTGTTACAGATATTTCTACAAAGAATATTTTTATTAGCAAGGATTTTTTTCCATGAAGATGTGTTCCCCTTCAAGGAAATGATATCTTCTTCCGACTTGACTCTGCCATCATCAGAAAAGCAGTGACCATCCTATCTAATGAGGATTTATCAATTCTGTTACCATATATTTTTGTTGCACTAGAACCTTCTATATCGATCCCTATGCTAGTTACAAAGGAGTCTTCACTTCCCCTAGTTAGATCGCCAGAAGATGAAACATCTCTTTCTTCATCCACAATAGCTATGTCAACTACTCTTTCTAATTCATCACCAAAACCTAAACAAGTATTAACTAAGCAGCCTCAACGTTCCCAGCAGCATATTTGTCCGCCTACATGGAACAAAGACTACATATGTTCGGCTAGGAGTTCCACAAGTACACAATATCCTATCTCCCCGTATGTTTCCTTTAATCGGCTATCACCAAAACATATGTATTGCATTAGCCATATATCAGAAGAACATGGACCATCTTTCTTCGCCAAAGCAGCATGTGATCCCCACTAGCAACATGCCATGGAATTCAAGCTCACTACCCTCATGGAGAACTACACATGGGAATTGCCCCCACATCGGAAATCAATTGGTTGTAAATGGGTATACAAAATCAATTTTAAGGCTAATGGTTCTATTGAATGCTACAAAGCCCACTTTATTGCTAAAGGATTCACTTAAAGATAAGGTTTTGACTATCATGGAACAATTTCTCCTGTTGCCAGAGAAGTCACAATCCGTTCCTTCTTATCCATTGCAGTTATTCGCAATTAGTCACTACATCAAATGAAAGTTCACAATACATTTCTTCATGGTGATCTGGATGAAGAAATTTATATGGGCCTTCCTCCGAGTTTACGCAAATAGGGGGAGTCACGGGTATGTCATATACATAAATCCCTTTATGGACTAAAACAAGCATCTTAGCAATGGTATGCCAAGTTCACTGCTACACTGACCAATGCAGGTTTTTAGAATTCTAAGCATGATTATGCCTTATTTACATAGACTGCAAGAAATTCATCAATTTATTTATTGATATATGTTGATGATATAATTGTCATGGGGATAATGACTATCATGTTGCAAAGTTCAAAGAATATTTGCATTCCACTTCTCATGTCAAAGATTTGGGGCCTCCCAAATATTTCCTTGGCATAGAAATCGCTGGATCTGATAAAGGAATAACTCTTAGCTAAAGGAAATTCATCTTGGAGATTGTTTCTAAAGAAGGATTATCAGGTTACGAATCCATTGTCATCCCGATTAAATAGAATCTCAAGCTGACAACTCATGAATATAATCAAGATTCTTCTTCATCTATCGGGGATTCATTACTCAAGCGACTTGTCGGAAATATATTTTACCATGACAAGACCTAACATATGTTATGCGGTGCAAATACTCATCCAATCCATACATAGCCCAAAACAGTCTCATATGCATGCAAGTGTCGAAACTCATTTAAGCATTTGTATACGTGCATTGAAGTGCTTTGCATGTTGACATCAGTCAAAAGCTTGCCTAATGGCCATTGGATTATCCGATTAGTAACGTCTCTCAATCACAGTCGATAAGATAATCTCGTGATCTGTCAATTTTACACGTAGCATATATGAATAAATGGATTGCTGGAAAAGGGAGTCCTTGGGAAGGTCTAACCAAACATATTAACAGGGTCCAGATGTCACCATTTGGATACGACTTAGAAGTAGACGCACATTGCTTACATTATCCTACTGATTTTGGAGTCAATATATCAAGACGTGACGCAACAGCTCAGAGAAATAACATCAGAGGGAGAAATTAAGGCTTTCTTTTATGCTTATAATGAATGACATCCAAGGAAAAGAAGTTCCAAAGTACAGAAACTCAAAATATAAACATGACAAACTCCAGTAGCCATTTGAACATCAATTTTCCTTGAGTTTCCAAGTTACAATGCAAAGGAAAAGAAGTTCCACAGTACAGAAACTCGTAATATAAAGATGACAGAGTCCGGTAACCATTTGAACATCAATTTGCATTGAGTTTCCGAGTTACAATGCCAGTGTCATGCTTGGACAACTATCGACTGTGCAAACCAAGATGTCTCTATAATCCCTACTGATTTCGAAAGAGTCGTAAACTCTTCAATCGCTGCTCTTCTTGTACTCAAATAGTAGGTTTGAATGATCAAAAGCAGCTAACGAATCCATAATCAAAATCTCTGAACAAGCTCCATTTTGTTTGGAGAGCAGTGAAATTCGAAAGCTTTGCAATTCCTCCACCAGCCATGATGTGTATCGTTCCATTCAGAGTTCCTTTGTAGTAATTTTTCTCTTCATTAGTGCAAGTATCCTGTAGCCAAAACCAAAAAGAATGATCAGACCATCTTGTGAACCGCGATCGTAGCCAGAGGCTGGTCTTTGTGCGAGAACCGTGTCAGAACGAGAAACGTGCCAGAAGCGTGCGACTGGAGCGAAAACACATTGAACAAGTGGCACAAGGCAATGAAAAGATTACCACTCATGAAGACGACTTAATTGCTAAGAAATGTATGCCTTCGCTGTAAAAATCAGGTTCTCCATAACTTCTACATATAAGAAAAGTTAGTTCAACAGTAAATAAATGAAATCTCAGACCAGTAATTTTAGAACAGATTGACATGACATCGGAGTGCTAACTTCATGATAGTGGAGCAATTAAAGATGAGAAGCAACCCCATTAGAAAATAAAGTCACAACTAACCTGATAAATAGGACAAGTCCTTTTGTGATTATGAACATGGCCATAAATGGCAATGTCAACCTTGTACTTTTGTCAAAGTTTTTAAAGGCTATGCGTGCCTATTGCTTCTTCAAGCGATCCTCTCTCTCGGCATGAAAAAAATCAGAAGAATAATTTAGAAATGTACTTGATCATCATGAGGATAAGAGATTTCCATTATATTGAAAGTGATTATATACCCCTTGAACTAAAAGGGAAAATTTTAGTTCAATTAAAGTGGAAAAATCAAATGCAAATATTTCAAAAAGGAAGTAAAGATGGATGCCGCTCATAAAAGAGTGCCACGTGTCAGTCACCCATTGAAGTTGCCTTGGAGCCCTACTTCACATGTATCTTATAAAATAGATTCATGTTATCTATTGTAGAGCTACACACCAGTGTATTTCGTTTTATAAGCCTTGCTAAGCTGTAAAAGTTAATGCTTTCTTTTTTTGAGCGAGCACATCAGCAAATTGCTTTTTAATTAACTTACGAACTTCAATAAAGAATAAAAGATAATAAATTTAATTATGAGACTAAATTTAATTATGGGATTCTCATATTCTTACTTCTTCTTTTTCAACTTTTTGGCCTAAATCTTTTCAGCACTATTGGTTTTTAGAAGCAGAAGAGTATGCTGCTGAGTCAAGATCTTAAGGCTTATCAATAAGCGGAGGAGTTTTACAGAAGGTTTCTTTAACCGTGGAGGTTGTTTTTGGTAGAATAAGCAACAGCATACAATTAATGAATTTTCTTAAAATGAGATTTCTCAATTAATTTCCTTCACCTAAGTGAAAAGTCCTATATCCATTGTAAACAACGGGCTTTACTAGAATAACAATCTTTAAGTTACCGTATGAATTACAGTTTATTATGAGCTCTAAATTCTTGAAGGAGTGAGCCCCACGATAATTTATAATTATTTGTTGATTAATTTTTGTTATCCAAAACAGATTGTTATTCTCGCAGTAGATTGAAGACCACCAATTAATCATTTCTCTAAACAAAATGGCATCTTCCATGCCTGAAGCCCATACCAGAAAATGCCACAAATAAGAGAAAGGGATCAAACGTTGATAATATGCGTTGCGGGTTCAAAAGAGATCAAACCTTGCCCATGTCCCCAAAAATGACAACGCATTTCAGGCTGTTTTGACTAGGATATGGAGATGCTGTAAACCAGTTCTGGCTCCAAATATAACCACCGTTCAATAGCTTATGCCCCAACCAGTAACAATACCTACATTTTCATCAAAAGTAGTAGTCATGTACAAATTCAAATAAATGAAGATAGGAACTGGAATCGTATCTAAATAATTATTTCAAAACACTAATCACGACAAGTAAACTCTAAGGCTTATACCGCACATAATCCATAATTCACACGACTACAAATCATTTGCCACTTCAATACATTGTCCTACTGAAGAAGGAAGCTTACTTAAGATACTAATTACCTCTCTCATTGGAGTAGAAAGATCTTCTTAACTCCAAGTTATATGAACAGTTGCAAGTGTACTTAAAAATTTTAAGGATCCCTCTCCTAAAATAAAAATCCCTCCTAATTTATTTTCGCTCAGCATCACAAGCAGAGTGGAGAGAGGTAAATCTTGACTTGGCATTGAATGTGGATGGGAAGAGGTACCAGTTGTGTGCTAGTCGCGCGTCTCACATGTTTCTCGCACCAAGACCAACCTCTAGCTAGGATCGCCGCATATGAGACAGTCTTTGCTCTTGGCGGAAGAGCAAGCATCAATTCCTCTCCTCGTCTCGAACTGATGATACAAGAGTTGTGGGATGGGCTTGTTTAACTGTTTTTACACTGGTCACACGCTTCTGGCACAGGAGACAATTGTCCAATTAGTACTATACCTATCATATGGTGGCCAATTCAGTACCAAACCTCATCATGGCAAAGCAAGGCACATGAGAGATCACCTAGTAAAGCTATGAAAATCAGCACCAACTCAAGTCAATGAACAAAGCTTCCACAGCCTCCAGTGACTAAAGACGGCACCAGAAAGGAAATCGAACAGAACCAAGCCACTTCACAGACTTGACAGAGAAATCTAAGGAATCCCCATCAAAGCTTTGATGAACAGGCTTGAAAGTGGCCAATTGCCTATTGTAACTACGACAGGTGATCACGCACTCTTTTTCCAACCAATTTTCGGTATAAGATGATTTTTGTAGAAGTTCCTGGATTGCCTGCATATATATCTTCACCTTTCATTGATGTGTCCATCACTCCCATTGTCAAAAAGTAGTATCATTGCCCCATATTTTCCTTCTCTTCTTGCTGACTCTGGACACTTCAAAATCACACACATCCGGTTGTATCATCAGCCAAGTCTTATCTAGTCATCTTTGCTCTTTGTAGAGGTTCCGTTCTCTCTTTCATAATTCCTGAGGAAATAAAGACACAACTCCGCCAAATGAAGAAAAAGTTGGAGGAATCTTTTGTTTGTGAAATTCAATGAAGAATATCCGCACACGGCTCTACAGTAATACTCACTCGGCATAACAAGTGTTCCGAGCCAATTTCAGTTCACCTAGAATCCGAATCTCTGCTAGCTTTGGGAAATATGAACAATCTCTCAAGAAGCTTGCGTTCAATCCAAGGAAAGAACGAATCACCTGTACTGCATTCAATAAGCTAGCAACCAATCAATCCAAAGAAAGAACAGATCATCTGCACTGCAAGAACTATATCACATCCTATAATGATCACCAATGGAACGGAAGACAATCCGAAACAGAAAAACTACAGAACTTTCACCAGATTAAACTAAAAAACACAGGGAAAGAAAACGTGCAACCATCAAGTGAAAGATTTCAAAATCTAAAATCGCAGTCACTCCCTTCAACCTAATATAGGTCAACCCCAGTCTGCATGATACTGTCACAGGACCAAAATTGCAAAAGCGTCGGTCAAGAGCAAGCATTCCCTTCCTTTCTCTCAAATGCAGTACAATCCAACCGACCGAACCGCCAGCGACACCCTATAGCTTACCCGCCAAACAAGCACACACAGTCACACACCATCCCAAACCCCACCTCAGCAAACAACAATCACCACAAAATAGAACCAAAACACGTTGAACAAGAACTTAAAAATCTTAAGAATTGTGCTACTCACAAGGCCTTGCGAATTAATTCAGTTGGCTCGGTATCTCCAAAGCAAACCCCCCGTGACCGAGAAATGTCCAAAATCAATTCCAAAGCCACGCGAGCTCAATTATACACCCTCATTAGAAACCCAATAATCAAACCCCACAAACATTGAATCGAACAGCTCAAAGCAAAAGAAATAACAGTCTTTGAATTTATTCACTTCTTCAAGTCGCTGATTGAAGTCACGGCTCGCAGAACCAATCCTTCCCCTCTCTGTTCGTCACTCTCGGTGAAGAGGAAGGAAACTGATGCGGGGGCATCCAACGTAGCTCCATCCACCAACTCGGAACCATCAATGTTTATCCAAGCCAAGAGAGAAATTGGACATTATGTGCTCCGATGGATCATTTTCAATGAATAATGTCAATTTTTTATCGGTACTTCATGGTATATCGATAACTATCAATGGGAGGCCATTCCAAATGTCTTGAATGACCAATTGATGAAGTTTTAGAAGGCTTATTTTGTGGTGAAGGGAGGAGCTCGAATTTGAAGGTTCAAGAATGCAGAAGGCCGAAGATTAAAGGCATTTAATTCCCGTGTTAATAAAGGCTTTTATTAAGTTATTATGTGTCTTTACTATCATGCAGTCCAAGAGTTGACGGTTTCGGTTTCTAGGCTATTAAGGTCTGTTTTTAATATGTATTAAGGTGTCAGTTTCTAGGCTATTAAGGTCTGTTTTTAATATGTATTAAGGTGTCAGTTTTTAGGCTATTAAGGTCCGTTTGCAATGTGTATTAACACTAAAACCCTCCTATAAAGAGGGCAAACTATCCAATGTAAGGGATACGAATTTCATGAATGAGAATGGTGAGATTTCCTCAACTTGAGTGAACTCCTTTGGAGAGTGGATAACTCCTTTCGGTTTCTTTATCCTTGGAGCGTAGATCACTCCTTGGTGGTGAGCCAAGAAGCCCTTTATCCTTGGCTGGTGGAATCTTTAGGCCTTGGTGGTGAGCTTCTCCTATCCCGAAGTCCTTTATCCTTGGCTGGTGGAATCTTTAGGCCTTGGTGGTGAGCTTCAGAGATCTCGATCCTCTTCCGGTTGGTGGCGTGGCCTTTATACCTTGGGAGGATATCGTTTTATCTTTTCTAATTCCTTTTCGTTCCTTCACCTTATACACTACTCCATACACTTAACCACAAAAGAATCCCCTTTGAAAAATCTCCGTTCTTGAATCACTCAACCCATCACGCATCAAAATATTGGTTCTTCAAGAGCATTTCTATTGGCCAAAGATGAGTGGAGATGTGCATGCTATCATCTCAAGGTGTGCAACTTGTCAAAGATCAAAAAGCCATTTCCATCAAGGTTTGTATACTCCACTTCCGGTACCATTGCAGCCTTGGGAGGATGTTAGCATGGATTTCATTGTGGCTCTACCAAGAACTCAAAGAGGAAAAGATGCTATCATGGTGGTCGTCGATCGGTTCTCTAAAATGGCTCATTTCGTGCCATGTCACAAGTCCAATGATGCATCTCATATTGCTGAATTATATTTCAAAGAGATTATCCGCATTCATGGAGTACCAAAGACCATTGTGTCGGATCGTGATTCCAAGTTCTTAAGCCACTCGGAGGACTCTATGGAGAATGCTTGGTACAAGGCTCTTATTCAAGCATGCCTTGTCATCCCCAAACGGATGGCCAAACGGAGGTAACAAATCGTACTCTAACCACTCTTCTTCGTGGTATGGTGAGTAAATCGTTGAAAGATTGGGATTTAAAGCTTGCGCATGCTGAATTTGCTTACAATCGATCACCAAGTTATACTCGGTCGATCGCCATTTGAAGTTGTGTATGGAATTAATCCTCTCACACCCATTGATTTAATTCCAATTCCGTCTAACTCTCAAGTGAGCTTTGATGGTAAGAAAAGAGCTGAGTCGATGAAGAAGCTCCATGAGCGATTCGATCCAACATTGAAAAGGCCAACGAATCTTACAAGAAGAAAGCTAATCAACATCGCAAGAAGGCTCAATTTCAACCGGGCGACCTTGTATGGCTTCACTTGAGGAAGGAGAGATTTCCATTTCGTCGAAAGAACAAGCTCATGCCCAGAGCTGATGGTCCCTTTAAAGTTTTGGAGCGAATTGGTGACAATGCTTACAAGATTGACCTTCCAGGAGAGTTTGGAGTTTCAGCAACATTCAACGTGGGAGACCTTTCTCCTTACTTGGAGGATGAAAACCTTCTAGATTTGAGGACAAATCTCAAACAACCTAGGGAGGATGATGCGGGGGCATCCAACGTAGCTCCATCCACCAACTCGGAACCATCAATGTTTATCCAAGCCAAGAGAGAAATTGGACATTATGTGCTCCGATGGATCATTTTCAATGAATAATGTCAATTTTTTATCGGTACTTCATGGTATATCGATAACTATCAATGGGAGGCCATTCCAAATGTCTTGAATGACCAATTGATGAAGTTTTAGAAGGCTTATTTTGTGGTGAAGGGAGGAGCTCGAATTTGAAGGTTCAAGAATGCGAAGGCCGAAGATTAAAGGCATTTAATTCCCGTGTTAATAAAGGCTTTTATTAAGTTATTATGTGTCTTTATTATCATGCAGTCCAAGAGTTGACGGTTTCGGTTTCTAGGCTATTAAGGTCTGTTTTTAATATGTATTAAGGTGTCAGTTTCTAGGCTATTAAGGTCTGTTTTTAATATGTATTAAGGTGTCGGTTTTAGGCTATTAAGGTCCGTTTGCAATGTGTATTAACACTAAAACCCTCCTATAAAGAGGGCAAACTATCCAATGTAAGGGATACGAATTTCATGAATGAGAATGGTGAGATTTCCTCAACTTGAGTGAACTCCTTTGGAGAGTGGATAACTCCTTTCGGTTTCTTTATCCTTGGAGCGTAGATCACTCCTTGGTGGTGAGCCAAGAAGCCCTTTATCCTTGGTCGGTGGAATCTTTAGGCCTTGGTGGTGAGCTTCTCCTATCCCGAAGTCCTTTATCCTTGGCTGGTGGAATCTTTAGGCCTTGGTGGTGAGCTTCGTAGATCTCGATCCTCTTCCGGTTGGTGGCGTGGCCTTTATACCTTGGGAGGATATCGTTTTATCTTTTCTAATTCCTTTTCGTTCCTTCACCTTATACACTACTCCATACACTTAACCACAAAAGAATCCCCTTTGAAAAATCTCCGTTCTTGAATCACTCAACCCATCACGCATCAGAAACAGAGACGGAGTGGAGCGAAAGGGAGCGACCTTCGACTGTGTAGCGGATCGCGGGTGGTGGGTGAATGTAAAGTGTTCATCTCCTATCCGGTGGCAGAGAAGAGGAGCAGACTCTCGTCCAAAATCAGTCTCATTTCCCCAATTTTCCCTCTGCTTTTGCTGACTCTGTTCACTTTAATATCATCCACCTCCTCAACCAAGTCTTATCTAGGAATCTGTGCTCTTTGCTAAGGTTGCTTCCGCTTTCTTGCTTTCCTAATTCCCGAGGTAATAAAGACACGAACCCCAAATGAGGAAAAAGTTTGAGGACTCTTTCATATGTGAGATTCAATGAAGAACATCCCCACACCTCTTTCAAGCACGCCACTGCGATCCACCGCCATCAAAGCTCTCTGTACGCGCTGGTCGCACGCTTCTTGTACAGAGACCAACCTCTAGCTAGGATTGCCGTATGCAAGATGGTCTTTACTCACAACGGAAGAGCAAGCATCAATTCCTCTCCTCGGTTCTCGAAGTGACGGTATGAGAGCTGTGAGATGGGATGGGCTCGGTTAACTGTTTTCGCGCTGGTCAACACTTTTGACATGCTTTTGGTACAGGATAATTATCCAAAGTGTCTTATACCTATCGTAGGGCGGCCATCATTTTGCCCTGAGCACTTTGAGCTCTCCTTTGCCATTATTTTGGCTGTCAAAGCTTTTCCATCTTAGCTGTCATTTGGTGGTTGGTTCCTGTTGTTACTGATTAAAAAACACTAAACCAGAAACAAAAAACCAGAATCTATATTTTTCAGATGAGGAAGAGAAGCACAGAAAAAACAGAGTACAAACTTGCGTACATCAGTTTTCTAAAGAAACTGTCAAGTACAACCACTAAATACAAAGCAAAAACTGCTCACGTACATGCAACACATAACTGCACACAAACGTGCTATTAACTTCCTAGAAAATAACAAAAACACTAAACAAATAACTAAATTGAACTTGGCTGTTTTTTAATAAAAAAACAGAGTAAAACAGAGGAAAAACATAGCAAAAAACAGCAGCAACATTGAGACATTCTAATCCAACAAACTCCTCCTTGGATCGATTGCCGCCGCATACTCCAATTTTCTTTCTTAATACTTCAAATCTTCCAGCTTGAAGTGGTTTTGTGAACATGTTTGCAAGCTGATCTTCAGATCCGCAATAGACCAACTTAACTTTGCCACGTTGTTGCACCTCATGCGTAAAAGAAAAATTTGACTTTGAAATGCTTGGTTTTGCCATGGAAAACCGGATTCTCGAGATATTGCTAATGCCGCCCGATTATCCACGTTAACTTCAATGCAATCACTAGAATTCAACCACAGATCTTTCATTATCTTTTTCAGCCACAAAGCTTGATTTGCAGCCGCAGTAGCTGCTATAAACTCAAAGATCCGGCAGCAGACTGGCGAGCTACAATCTCTTGCTTTTTAGAACACCAGAGAAACAAGCGTAACCAAAACTGAAACAATACCCAGACGTACTTTTCATGTCATCCACTGAACCAGCCCAGTCACTATCAGAAAATCCTTGCAAATTAAATTTCTGACCTTTCTTAAACTTCACACCAAATAACAATGTTCCTTTGAGATATCTCAAGACCTTTTTTACTGCAATCAAATGTAACCGACTAGGACTACTCATAAACCCGGATAAAACATTCACAAGAAATAGAATATCCGGTCCGGTTGCCGTAAGATACATGAGACACCCAATCGACTTCTATACATAGAAGTATCTACCGCATCGTTCCATCATTCTTCTCGCAGCTTCTCTTTTTAGACCATAGGAGTACTTACACTTCGACAATCTTCCATCTGAAACTTCTTTAGAATTTCTTTCATGTATTTTTTCCGATGATGAAGATCTCATATGAAGCCCGTTTGACTTCCAAACCCAAAAAATAAGACATCTTTCCCAAGTCTCGACATCTCAAAAGCGCAAATAGATCTTGCTTCACCTTCTCTATCAATTCCATATCATTCCCCATCACTAATAGATCATCTACATAAAGTGACAGAATTACAACACTGTGATTCACCTTCTTGACATAAAGAGTGAACTTACTTAAGCTTTTTACAAAGCCAAAATCATGCAAATATCGATCTATCTTCCCATACCAAGCTCTTGGAGCCTGCTTCAGTCCATATAGAGCTTTCTTCAACCTGTATACACTCTCTTCTTGCCCTTTGATACTAAAGCCTTCAGGTTGTTCAACAAAAATCTCCTCCTCAAGCTCTCCATTCGAAATGCAGACTTGACATCTAACCGAAATATAGGCCACCCCTTCTCTGCTGCAATAGCTAACAGTAGCCTTATTGTATCAAGTCGTGCAACAGGAGCAAATGTTTCAGAATAGTCTACTCCCCATATTTGTGCATAGCCTTTCACCACCAGTCTAGCTTTGTGTTTATTAACAGAACCATCAGGATTAAGTTTTGTTCTAAACACCCACTTAACCCCAATTACATTCTTATCAGATGGTCTGTCAACAAGCTCCCATGTGTGGTTTTTCTGGATCATTGCAATCTCCTCCTACATTGCTGCAATCCACCTCTGATCCTCCTTAGCTTCCACAAAGTTAGATGATTCGAGCATTGCCACATTGCTTCTTTCATAGATTTCAGCAAGTGACCTTGTGCCTCTCACTAGTAAATCATCCACGCTGTCTTCCAATCCATCTATAACTTCATCAACCTCTACATCTGTTGCAGGTTGTTTTTCAAACTATTGCTGTTCTGCACTCTTTCCTTCCATCCAATTCCACTCATCTTCCTCTAGAAAAACAACATCTCTCGCTACAGTCACCTTCCCCGTCATAGGATGAAAAATTCTGTAAGCCTTTGATTGGAGACTGTACCCGATGAAGATTCCAAGCTCTGCCTTCTTATCCAGCTTGTCCCTCTTGATCTCAGGAACATGAGTGTAACACAAACACCTAAAAACCTTCAATTTTTTCACAGAAGGTTTAACACCATACCAGACTTCAAAAGGTGTTGACCTCTCTAAGGCCTTTGTGGGCAATCTGTTCAACAGGAACACTGCAAAGATTAGCCGCTGCTTTAACTTCTTAGGTAAATTCTTCTCCTGCATCATACATTTGGCCATCTCCATAATACTTCTATTTTTCCTCTCACTGACCCCATTTTGTTGAGGTGAATAGGGAGCAGTGAACTGCTGCACAATTCCTGCTTGCTCACAATTCAACTTAAACTTGTGAGCAGTATACTCAGAACCATTATCAGACCTAAGCATTTTAATTTTCTTCCCACTCTGATTTTCAACTAAGGCTTTAAACTTCACAAACACATCAGCAACTTCAGACTTGGTTCGCAGAAAATAAATCCAACTCATCCTAGTCATATCATCGTGAAGGTAATGAAATACCGCTACCATTGAGAGAAGACTCGGACATAGGTCCACATAGATCCGTGTGGACTAATTGCGCCTTCTCACATGCTCTCCGGCCTCCTCCTTTGAAAGGAAATCGACTTGCTTGCCAAGAAGACAAGTTCTCGCACTGTGGAAATTCCTCCTCCAAATTTGGCAAGTCATCCGCAAGCTATTTCTCTCGCATAAACGACATGCTCTTCCTATGAACATGCCCAAGTCTTTTATGCCATATCTCCGCATTTTCTTCTTTGCACTTTAAAGCCATTTGTTGCATCTCTTGTGGCTTGAACATGAAACTCTTGTCCTCCATTGGGATTCCGAGCACTTCTTTGCTATCTCGCATTATTAATAAGACATTCATTCCCTTCGAACTTCACTTTATAGCCCTTCTCAACTAATTGACCAACACTTAACAGATTATGGTCAATATTTGGCACAAAGAGAACATCACTGATCAGCTTCACCTCCTGATTTCCTTTAATAGCCACTGTACCCTTCCCTTGCACTTAGATATACTGTCCGTTGCCAATTCTGACTCTGGACTTGACTGACCTGTCTAGACTCCTAAACAGCTTCGAATTGCCAGTCATATGATTGGTACAAACCACTATCCACCAGCCATGCATCATTCCCAACAAAAGATTCGAAAAAGAAGCTACAAACAAGTGCTCTTCCTCGTTTCATTCACTTTGCTACTTGGGCTTTTCCCGCTTGTCGGTAATTTTTTTCTTTGCGAGATGGCTTCCATGTGACCCAACTTGTGACATCTTTCGCATCTAGCATCGGGCTTTCTCCAACATCTAAAAAAGCGATGATTAGTTCCACCACAAAGTATTGACAAGGCTTTTTGTTCATCTTCCATTTGCTAGACCCACCAGAATTTCCTTCTTTTGCTACAAACTTGGAGTCACCGGCATTTTCTTTGGACTGAATCCATTTCTTCCCTTTGCCTCCATCATTTGACTTCACTCTAGCTTGCAGCGCACCCTCTACAAACTCTTCTCTTCTCATCAATCTTCTGTGCTCCTGTGCCTGCAGAGCATTTAACAATTCTACAAGCTTTATATCAGGTAAGTCTCTTGTATTTTCCAGAGACGCTATGGTGGCTTCAAACTTCTCTGGAAGAGACACTAAGATCTTCTGAACAAGCCTTTCATCCTTCAAGTCAGTCCCTAAAACTCTGATTTTTTCAGCTATCCCAACCAACCTATCGAAGTACTCCTTCACTGACTCTGAATCTTTCATCTGCTGTCTCTCAAACTCCCTCAAGAGATTCAGTACCTTCATGCCTCTTATCTTCTCATCTCCCTCGTATTCATCCTTCAAGAAATCCCATATTGCCTTTGCGAGAATCACATCTCATGATCCTTGTGAAGATAGTGGGTGAAAAAAGAAGCCGTACGTGCATGACTTTGCCTTGGCCTTCCTTGTGATTCTCTCTTTATGGTACTTTATCTGATTCAAGGTCGGATTGTCTGGAAGTGGAGCAACCTCATGATCATCCTCCACAGCCTCCCATAAATCATGACCCTCCAAGAATGCCGTCATCTTGACAGCCCAAGCCCGATAATTTTCCTCGTAAAAGACTCGGAGTTGCCATTGCGAGAGAATCCACTCGATCCCGCCTCCATCGGCTTTTTTTCTTTGCAAATCGGAAGCAATCTTCACTCAATTACCCTCACTTCACAGTCCCTTAAGATCCCATAAACGCTCTGATACCACTGTTGTTACTGATTAAAAAACAGTAAACCAGAAACAAAAAACCAGAATCTATATTTTTCAGATGAGGAAGAGAAGCACAGAGAAAACAGAGCACAAACTTGTGTACGTCAGTTTTCTAAAGAAACTGTCAAGTACAACCACTAAATACAAAGCAAAAACTGCTCACGTACGTGCAACACATAACTGCACACAAACGTGCTATTAACTTCCTAGAAAATAACAAAAACACTAAACAAATAACTAAATTGAACTTGGCTGTTTTTTAATAAAAAAACAGAGTAAAACAGAGTAAAAACAGAGGAAAAACAGAGCAGAAAACAGCAGCAACATTGAGACATTCTAATCCAACAGTTCCCGGGTCCTTAGAATGCTATCAAGCTAGAGGTAGGAGAGAGGTGAGACAACTGGTGGATCTGGGCATGGCATTTCATGCTTTTGTCAAACTAGTTGTATTCCATATATTGTATATGAAACCATCCCACGCTAGCTTAGCATAATTGACAACAAGTCCCTTAGGATATAAATGATAACCATTTTTGCCAGAAATTGATTTTTAGAAAATAACTATTCTTTGATGAGTTTTTAAGCGAAAATACATATTTAATAATGACACAAAATTTCTCCATTTCAGATGACAATGAATGTTGGTGGATGATGGCAGGCGGCGGTAGTTAATGGCGGCTATAACATCCGCAATTTTCAACCCCATGAGAAATGGCTATGAGTCTGATGTGCCAATGATAAGGATCGGCCATGGATTGTTCCAAGAACAGGCCATGGATCGATCGGCCCGATCAGAAGGGTAACCGAGAGATTAACCATGTTCTTATCAAAGAATCGGTCATTGATTAATCAAGGGATCAGCCATGGACCAATTTAATGACCACACGAGTGGACCCAAGTTGTTTGGCCAATGAACGACTTCCCGACTACAAGGATTGATAGTGGGGTGGTCACGTATCACCACGGATCGATGAGCGATCATGAATTGATTCTGAATGGTCTTATCTAGTCACGGATGATTCTGCTTAGCCATGTATCAGCCGTGGATGACCATGAGTCAACTCGGTGCGACCGTGTGTCAGTCACGAATTGACCAATCCTGCGCAATCACATGATAATCAAGAGTTAGCCTTGACCAAGCCTAAGGCCAGTCCAGGAGCCGGTTTGCTTGGCCAATGCCAACCCAAGGGTCGGCCATTGAGCTTGCGCCCTAGGCCACCAACTTAGCTGAGAAGGCAATTTATTCCTACAACAACCAGACTAAGGGTGGCTTTGTCATGCCTCGGGTGTGTCAAAATGGTTGATAGGAAATGTACATAAAAAGCCCTTACCGAGTCTCAATCGCACTTTTAATGGTCTATTTCCTATGTTTATTTTATTCTTTGGAAATGGACAAAATAGGACATTCTAAAACCAATTTGGATCCTTTAATGAGAGGGATGATTCATTTCCTTATGTGGCATAAGAAAGATTTGGTAATCATTACCCAAGATTTGCCTTGGGAATTAAGTTGATGAGCCATAGCACAAATGGAGCAATCAAGAGAAGACATAATAGAATATTCTAGAACAAATCATTAAATGCAAAGATGAGTCACTACTCCTAAGGGTTCACTTGAAGATTTGGTAATGATGGCTCAAGATTTTTTTTGAGGAAGAAGCAAATGACTCATGGTTTAAATGTACCAATTGGAGAGTGACACAAAGGACTCTCATCATTTACCTAAGATTTAGGTACACCACATAATCTTATTAGACGTGCCACATTTCTAAGTAGGCGTACCGCATTGCCAATTAGACTGGCCACCTCAACTTTATAGCCATGCCACTCCAAGAAAGGTGATTGGGTAATTTGGACAAGTAATAATGAGGATGATGCCTATAAATAAGGTGAGCCTTCTCATTCATTCTCAATCTTGGAGCCTTCTTTCCATGCCTCTCCTCTCTTCCTCTCCCTCAACCTTCATATGTGTCCACCCTCACCAAACCGTTCCTAAAGCTTTTGAGGTCCATCCAAGTAAGTAGAATCTCTAACTCTTGGTTAGGGCAATAACTTACTCGTCAAGTTTAGTTGTGTATACACCCATGGTTAGTTTTATGAATGTTGATGATTAATTGTTCACGTGTTTACATTCCTAAATCAAATCGCACTCCGAGTCACGATAGGTCTCTCTTAGCCTTAGACCAACATTGAGGCATGTTGGTTCAAGCCGCAAGTCACATTACTTGGACTTGGTTGCACTCTCATTCGGGCTTAGTTTGTGTACATGTTTGACAATCAATTTCCTTATGCTTTTGTATGTAAGTGAAATCTCCAACTCTTGATTAGGGCGATAACCTACGTCATCGAGTTTTGTTGTGTGCTCACCCATGTAAGCCATGTGTATATTGTAATATTATTTTATATGATTTGCTCATGTTTGCATGTTTGAATGCGTTCATGCCCTGGGAAGAGGTCGAGGTTCGCTCGGCTTGGAATCAACATTAAGTCATGATGGCCTAAGGCCAAGAAGTTCTGGATTGGGATTAAGGCTTACCGATTCCAAGTCTTGTTAGGTGCAAGGATCATCCAAGGCTACAAGGACTTGGATTGGCATTGAGGCATGCCGGTTCCAAGTCTCACGTCAGTTTTGGGAGCTGCAATTACGCTAGAGGAGATAGAAATTCCCCTGGCCTACATGGATATTTGTAGTGTGATGTAAAAAGGAAAGAGGGCCCGTAGAGAAATGGCTTATAAATATACTATTATAATATAAAGTAAGGTATTATGTGTGATGTATGTCTCAGTCCTCTAGTTGTTATTTGTCTGGGGGATTTGTTTGTTCACGTTTTCGCATGCACTTATTGACAATATAAAAAGAATCTGGACAGCGATGAGCTTGGGATATCACAAAAATAATCCCTATCACTCGTTAGCCTAGAGATGAAGTTGGGGTCATTATAACAGTGGCAGATGGAGGACAAAAGTCAACGGCAGATAGCAGACGGCGACCAGGCAATGGGTTGTGGTGGCTACAGGCAACAGCGGTGAGCAACAGACAGTAAATGATGAGCAGCAACCGACTAGTAGGGAGGACGAATAATGAAAAAAGTTTGTATTTCTCATTATTGTTCCAAAAATAAAAAAGTAAAAAAGATTTATTTTTGATTTATGTTCTAAACCTATTTCTAGAGTAAAAATCTATTCCAGAAATAGAAAAATGAAATAATTTTACCAAATAGATTTCTGTTCTAGAAATAAGTTTGGAACAGAAAAATAGTTCTAGAACAAAAATAAACTAGTTATCATGTGCACCCTCGGCCTGTGTTATCTAGTTAAGTCCAAAAATCTGATTACTAGGAACTCGATCAATCCCACGTAGTAATAGAGCTCTCCTCCATGTTTGCAAAGAGAGAAGAGGTTTGTCAAGAGGCATATTGTTTTTACCTTCCTTATTCCACTTTCTTTTTTTTATGTTGAAGTTTAGTATGATCAAACACACAAGTAATAACACAAGAAAATAATGTGGTTCAGCAATATGCCTATATCCACGAACAAAAAACTCCCCCTCTCTTCTTTTTTCTTAGGGAGTAGGTTTGTCATTATTCATCATATATAAAACATATGGTTGCTCACAGTAAGGCAACAAGCAACCATTCACATAAGGAATGAAACACTAGAAATAGGAAACAAGAATAATCCAATTGCAATAATATTTCATTTTCAAGAATAAGAGATAAGAATCTCGCCAACACTCCCCCTAAAGTTGGGGAGAAAACTTCGTCGGAGGTCAACTTGTCCATCATAGTTTGGAAAAACCCTTTTGACAATGCTTTGGTGAAGACCTTTGTAATCTGTCCTCATTACAAATGTACGGAGTCTCAATTATTTTATCTTGAACCTTCTCTCTCACAAAGTGACGATCCACTTCTATGTGTTTGGTTTTTTCATGAAAGACTGGATTCAAAATAATGTCAATTGCAGCTTGATTATAAATATAGAAAGTCACGCTGAAGTTACTCGTTATAAATAAGTCGACATGATGTCTCTTGCTTTTTCTAGGGAGCGTGCTTGGAAAGCAGTGAGTTTGCCCAGTTCTCTCCACGAAAATCAGTCTTTTGGATCATGGGTTGGTCCCGCTTTCCAGAAGTAGCAACGCTCAACATGGCTTGGACATGCCCTGATATCTATCTGTCTACATTTCGATTGTAAAAACGTGCACCATCCCGTTTCAATTAAGCCAACAAGGTTGAAGATGAAGCATTTCTTTAAGAAGACCACCGTAAAATTGCCCCGACCGTGGAGACCACCTACAATAGTACAAATGTATTCACGGTCAATTCGATGTCAAAAGTTAAATTTGACGATTGACTTCGAAATTTGACCGAAAGTTCTCTTCAAGGGCTAATCTCGACATCATCTTGAAATTTTCTTACTTTACACCCATATGGAGATCCAGATTCACACATGCACCTAATTTCTCTAATTACATGTAATCTTATTTAATTAGATAATAATTATACTTATATCTGCCCGACACGAGCGACGTCATCCTCTTGAGTAATGACGTCAGCCTTCATCGTATGCGCAAGCACATTGGCTTTGGTTCGGAGGCAAGTCCGTCCCTCCAACGTAGGTTAAAAAAAGGGGGAAAAAGAAATCAATCATTTTTTATTTGAATTAATTAGTCCACTTGTTGAAAAAAAGATATATTTAGTCTGCTTAATCGGTTAGTTTATTTAAGAATTAAAAAAGAACAGAAAGGATCCAGCCTTTCCAAATGACACAAGCAGCAGCAATAAAACGACAAGCCCTCCACCTCTGCCCGCCAGTCTGTCCTTCTTCTCCTTTCAATCTGTTCGCGCCAAATCCGGATACTCCAAAACGACATCGCTTGCCCCATCTCACATACGCTAAAGAGAGAGTGGCGATCACACTTTTTTTTTTTTTTTTTTTTAATGATAACCGAACTGACTCAACTGAACTTTTAATTATATATTTTGAAAAAGAGAGAGATTCAATTCCCTTACCTAATTAAGAATGAAATATTAAGACACTTGTCTCAATCTCATCGTTAATCTAACCACGCTAATCACACTTACCTTCATCTTTAAATTTTTGAGATATTAAAAAACTATTTAACACCGATAAAAAAATTATTTAACATCATTTTATGATGTTATTTAATACACTTTTTTAATGAATTGTTGGAGATGCTGACTTTTTAATTGATAGAAAGTAGATGACATAATAATATAGATTTAGGAAATATGTGTAAATAGATTTAGATTTCAAAATACTCCTTAAATGAATCGTGGCAGCTTTTTAAAGAAGATTTACTATGCTGCCCAATTATTTTTTTTCCTTTGTTTTTACTTTAATTCCCTCCAAAGGTTAAGCCCCCTTAGATTCTCTATCAATTAAGATGATATCTCGGTAAGTTCGAGGAGTTTCCTCCTGTGAGATCTCCTGTACTTGTTCGTTTGCAAGATAGTAAACTGTCAAACCACTGGGGGTTCGCCCCAGTGGCCACTCTTCCAACATGGAAGGGGGAGGTGAGGGGTTCAAATCCCCACCTTCCGAGGGGATGGGGGTAGGGACGCGTCGGTTTGAGAGTGGGTTGCGGCTCCCACGCCCTGCAAGGAGGCGGGGGCGCGCACAAGTCTCGCGAAGTGAGTGTAAAAGTAGGAATAGAGTAGATCGACAAAAAAAAAAAAAAAAAAAAAAAAAAAAAGATAGTAAACTGTCATAATACTTTATTTTTTTTATGTGTTGATACCTACACGTCTCGTACCCTTCAACTAGGTCAGTATTTTTATTAAGTCCCGACCCTAACTCTATTCTCTAATTGCTTTACGTCATGGGGGTTCCAAGATCCAAACAAGACCCCGAACGAACGACCTGTTCAGGTCGGTCCCCAATCGGTTTGAGGTTTTGGTTTTAAAAAGGGGAGGGAAACAAACATTCATCTTTTCCGCGCAAACCCACCCTGTCAAAAGAATTTTTTTTTAAATATATATAGAAAAAGACAAAGAAATCGGAAAATCAGGGGGGTCCCACCTCCGTCGCCTCCCTTTCGTTTCAAACGTTAAAATCTCCGGAAAAGAAAAACCCGAACTTTTGTCAGAACCGCGCAGGTTCCTCCTCCTCCTCCTTCCTCCGAATCTGGGAACCGAAGCCGCCGCCTCGGAGGTCGTGTTCTCGGATCTTTCTCTCTCATCTTCTTTACTTTTTCCCGAGAAAGATCGGTCAGGAGTAAAGGGTCTCGGAGCTGAGGGGAGATAAAGCGGGAGGTAAGGGATGGGGATACTGTACGCGATGGTGGCCCGTGGCCACGTCGTGCTGGCGGAGTTCAGCGCCGCCGCGACGTCGAACGCGGGGGCGGTGGCGAGGCAGGTCCTGGAGAAGCTGCCCCAGGGGAACGCCGACAGCAACGTCTCCTACTCCCAGGATCGATACGTGTTCCACGTCAAGAGGACGGATGGGCTCGTCGTCCTCTGTATGGCCGACGACGCCTCCGAAAGTACGCTCCTTTTTCTTCTTTCTTCTTCTTTTTTTCACCCCCTCGGGAAATGGGATCGTGTGTTTTCTTACGGCAATGCGAGCGTGCGGCCGTGTGCGATCGTGGGTCGTGGCGATTTCGAGATTTTTCGTCGAGGTTGATCGTGATCGTGGATCGGGGAGCTAAAAAGGCGACGTTTTTGGCGCGCTTCGATGTTCTTCTTCTTGTTGATGATAATGGAGGCGTGCTGAGGAAGAGTCGTCGATTGATGTTTTTTTTAAGGGAGTTCTTTATTCAGATTGATGTACGACTTTTTCATTTTTTGGATCTTATATCGCCTTGTGAAAATCAAATGTTGAGTGCTTTTCGTTTTGCCGAAACTGAAATGGATGCTCGAAGGAGAGCATGCCTGGTTTGTCCCGTATGGATCTGCAGACTCCATGAAACTGCTCTGATCAATTCTTTGTTTTGGGGAAGCTGGTGTTTTTGAATTTTGGCAATCTGGATGCTTAACTTCTTCGTGGGTTGTGATTGGAAACATGGCCCTGACCAGTTTCAGCTCTCTTTTTGCCATTATTTTGGTTGTCAAAGCTTTTCCATCCGATCTGTCATTGGGTGGCCGGTTCTGGGGTCCTTAGAAGTTGCCAGGCTAGCGGTAGAAGAGAGGTGAGACGTGTGCAGTTCTGTAAAGGCATTGATGGTGTGCCCCAGTTAGTGGATCTGGGCACATGGTTTTTCATGCTTTTGTCAAACTAGATGTGATCTGGGTGAATTTAGTCAACATAGAATGCGGTGCTTTGTGTGCACGGTGAATGTTCTGTTCTCTTATACAAAATGGCTCTTCTGGATTACTGGCCCTTAATTGCAGAGGTAATATAGGAGAAGGATAACAATGTGCCGAATAATGGATATATGCATGATCAAATTGGACTCCTTTTAGCTTGTGTCATTTGCGCACGAGTTAACATCTATCAAAATACACATTCTTTTGTCTTTTTATCCTCGCCTTGCCACTTGCTCCTTGTATATCAGCATCTAGCAAAAGCTAATTGTCAACAATACTTGAGAGCATTTCTTTGAGGGGAAAGTTGTGTATTGATTCGGTTTTTAGCAACTGCCTGCACATTCTATAACTTAATTCACATACAATTTGAGGCTTTGAATGATGATGTTTGTGAATGTCTCGGCTGCTTGTGATATGCAGGAAGAATCCCTTTTGCATTTATGGAAGATATCCACCAGAGATTTGTGAAGACTTACGGTCGTGCCATCCTCACAGCTCCTCCTTATGCCATGAATGATGAATTTTCTAGGATCCTGAGCCAGGAGATGGACCGGTACTCAAATGATCCGAATGCAGATAGATTAAATCGTTTGAAAGGTGAAATGAGTCAGGTAAGATGAGCAATATGGCAAAGTCCATGTTTCCTCTGTTTTCTCCGTATAAATGTTATTTTCATAGAAGTAGAGATTGTTTTCATTGAAAAGAGTTGCTTGTTTCTCTCTACTTCTCATTGCCCCATTGAGTAGATGACTGGAAATTGCATAAGGAAGAATCTTTTTCTCTTTTTTTCTTTTTTGGCGACAAGGACAGAGCTAGTTAACATGCGTCGCTTAACAATTGAAATCTTATAATGGGAGGAAAATGCTGGGAATTTTGAATAATTATTATGGTGAATCTAGTGACATAAGAGCTGCGATCATAATCATTAAAAATGGAGCAATCGTTTGCCTATTATCCTTTAGTTACTCTGCATCCTCAATTGTATGTGCAGTACGTGATGTTAGACAACTAATATGCTTCGTTAAAGTTTATTTTCTGAAAACATGTAGACATTTAGCTTCGTAAAGAGTAGCATGCTTGATCTACTGCTGATTCTTGAAATTTGTACACTGAAAGTTTATTATGAACAGTACATTAGAACGGAAAAATCCATTAGATAATGAACTATTAGTTCTGAGCCATCTCTGGCGATGAATCAACAATTCGAAGTGTTCCATAACAAGGCAAGATTTTTCTTTTGTTGTCTTTTCTTCTTTTATTCAGTTACCTGATGAGCTCCTTTAATCGCTTGGAGTTCATCTGAGTAATATTACTTTTCATCACCAGTAGGTACAGACAAATTTGTCGATCTTCAGAATTCTTCAGTTTCATTGAGATTCTTCTCACATAATGATCATAGGTGCGAACTGTCATGATAAACAACATTGATAAAGTTCTCGAGAGGGGTGACCGCTTGGCTCTGCTCGTTGAGAAAGCTTCGACAATGCAAGGAAACACACTGCGTTTCAGAAAGCAGTCCCGTCGTTTCAAGAACACTGTATGGTGGGGAAACGTCAAGCTCACGTAAGTATTCATGTCAATCAATCCCTCCTCTCCTTTCAATGTCCATTTTAGTGAGGTCCAAGGCGCCTAGCAGAGATGTATCATGCTTGCATTCAATATTATGGTTTGAGGATCACGCAATTAATGTAAGCTTTATTAGGATCTTAGTTTAAGGCCATCTGTTTTATTTGCTTCCCTGCAACAGCGGCGCCTTGCTACTCATCTTGGCAATTATCCTCTATGTGGTGCTGGCATTCCTTTGCGGCGGTCCGTTCATGCCTTCCTGCCTGAACTTTGCATTTGGTGTTTGACTGACTTTCGTCCGGCACAACGACAAAATTAAGTCCCAAGTATGAGGTCCCTCCAATCTTTTCTTTTTTCGGGAAAATATAAGCAATATTCCTAGTTGAGTTTTCTCTAGTTTCGTATAGAGAACGTCATTCATCTACCTGTACATGTATCGAGATCATCTGAGGCTGACAAGACATCTGAATTACATATATAGTACCTGTAAATTGGTTCTTCTCAAATGAGAGTTCTTGATGTTTGATCATTTTTTTTCCCTTTCTAATCTGTATAATGTATACTCCTGCAACCATAATCCAACTGTAGCCTGCGCATTTGAAAGTAATAGATCATAGCATGTTTCTCTCGTATGAACGGCCTATCAAACTTGATGGAGCCTTTTTCCTTTATGAAAACTTCCCATTGTATTGACAAGTCATTTGATGACACCTTATCATACCAACTCTCATTCTCAAAACTCTAAAGCACACGGGATAGGAACCAGAACCGAGTTCTAAGGATGGCGCAAACAGGTCACGCTATCAGCCGGCGACTCACAACTTGGTTGACTTGAGCATCAGTGGCCCTAGTGCCCACCAGAATAGGCTACAAACATCGACAGCATGCATGTTTATTTTGGCATGCAAATACAGAGTCAGAAATAGGGAGCTTGCTCTTGCTGCTCATATACATAAATGAAACTCGATAGGCATCACAAAATGTACTCTTAAGCTGGTTGGAAGATGTATTGGTCAGTCGTACCCTTGGACACGGAAAGAGAGGAGGGAAATGGTGGCTTTGCTTCTAAAGAAGATTTGAACAGTTCCTTCTAATCAGACGGACTATATTCAGTAGTTGCAGTCTGAACTAATCAAAGCTGCGTTCTCACGATGATCTCAAAGAATGAACCGAACACGGTCCAAAATTAATATAGCCTGGTGAATTATATTTCTTTATAAGGCCATTATTTAGGTTAATTTCTTGTCATATGCATAGCTTTTCCAAGCAAATTACTAGTTAATTCTCACTGTAGCCAACACTTCCTTTTTCAAAACCATGAATACTATTTAGAAATCAATCCCTTGGCGATTGTCATAGCTTGGCTTCTCGGACAAGCGAACTTACAAGGTTTGTTGTCCTGAAAAAGAAAGGGGAGAAACAAAGAAGATGCGACAAGACGCAACAATCAACGCTCAGATCACATGTATAACAAGCGCTCTTCACCTAAGCTATAGCCAAAAACCTGATAATGTCGTTGATAATGGAGAAAGTTAATCTACCAGTCCAATTGACACAAAAACAAAGAAGACAAGAATAACAAGATGATTGGAATGTTGCAGTCGACAAGTGAAGCCGTGTTTTATTCACTTGACAAAGGGCTCTTAAGTAAAAGGAAATTGCGGTGATGTGGATAGGTAATCACCTCCTCGAGGTATGATAAGATGCAATGCTCCATCAATTGGGGTAGGTAAGAAAGTATAAAATTGCATTTTGACAGAAGGTTCAACGATCACAATTTTACAAGTGACTCCTTTTCATTCACAGGAAAATCTATCAACATGAGAAATGTATGACTGTAAAAGTAATCCTGCCCGAGCAGGCTTGAAAAATTGTGGTCTCAGACATTATTTCCAATCATCGGCATAAACCATCATAAATAATCAATAGACTAAAGGCTCTCTTGCTAATACTCAACAAAGAATCGTCACTCTAGCTAATTGCTGCACAGGCACCACATATGTTACAAAAACTAATTATCTTCTTGAGATTTCAATCAGCATGAACCAATGCTGGCTTGTACCCATTATCATTCCATCCCATTTTCTCCAGAATAGACTCGTTCTCTTAGCAAAGGCTCTAAATTAGGCCGGAGTAAGGATTGTATGCTTGAACCGGCACATTGGAGCCATATGGGCGGGCATTGGCTGCATATGGATTGCTGAAAGGATTTGCCGGCTGTTGCATCTGTGAGCCCATCATCATCATCTGCTGCTGCTGTTGCTGCTGCTGCAACATGAAGGCCTGCTGTTGGTGCATTGCTGCCATTTGGACTTGAAGAGGTGCAGCTACCGCATTGGAGGAAAAGAATGGGTCGTGTGCTGGTTGCTGCATCATTGAACCAGCCATAGGGGCTGGCTCCCATGGGTTATAGCTAGAGCTCTGGCTTCTTCTCATTCCTTCATCATATAAGCTGTCGAGTGTAAGCTTGTCGAGTCCTCCCGCCTTTGTTACAAACCCAACAGGTGATGGAAAAATCAGTAAATACAGAAAAAGCAATTAAATGTGATGTTGCAAGAATTCTGTAACACTGGAAAATGTGAAACGACCAATGGGATACACTGAGTTTAGCAAACCATCTCAAACAACTTCTCAATGGGATGGCAGAATAAGAGCTTACCAACTTGCTAGCAGCTGAGGCAGTCTCATTGGAGCTAGGAGCAGTGACTAGTGCCAATTCCCAACCTGTAGTTCCATTAGCATGATCGAAACCAGTAGAACTTGGTTGATCAGCTGCACCAGCAACAAAGAGAAGAAAATAGAAGTGTTACCCTCTTCAGATATATGTTATCTTCTTTTACAGGTAAGAAAGATGATCATGCGATACATGCCATGGTTGGGTCAGAAACTCAAAATATGATTGCCTAAGGCTCATTTTAGAAAGATGCCGCTGTCAATCTAACTTAGATGATAGCAATACTTCAGAATGCATCACTCTGACAAACAATAATTACAGTGATTTCATATGTTAGATTTCAGGAATGAACAAGCCATTGACAGACTGGAGGAAAAAGGAAAAGCTGAATAAAAGAGAAAAGGTTCAGTGAACATACCAGCACCAACAGGAACAATAGCTAAAGCCATCGCATTCTTCTCATCTAATTCTGATGCAAGTGGATTGGGTTCATTCAAACCCTATAAAAACAATAGTAAAAGGACATTTATTTGAGCAACAGCAAAGCTAAAAAAGTCTGACAAAAATATGATTGAAATGTAATGGTTGATATTTCATATCTCACCAATATATCTGGTTCAGCAACAGGGGCTTCTACTTTTACAGGTTCTGGTTCGGGCTCGGGTTCAGGTTCGGCCTTTGGTGGAGACGGTGGTTGTGCCTCCTGCACTTCTGGGGGCTTATTGTATTCTATAGCTAAGGTTTCCTTGGAAGAAGCACTTTTACCATCAACTGCCTGTAATGGTAACCAAATTTATCTCAAAATTTAATACTCTTCATTCTAAAGGAGATGGAACATCACCAAATTATGCCTTAAGTGTTGGACTGGGTGCAAACCAATGAAAGTAACCATGCCGCAGTTTAAGAGAGTCACAGCACCAGGTGAATCTCTTTATTATAGACATATATGTATAGGAACATGCGGCGTAGTGGCCCCTTTAATGCATGCTACACCAATGAGTGTAAAGAATCCAACTCTCTAATAGCATTTTTGCTCCCACTGAAAGAGCAAGGTTGAAGTGGTTCTTGACTCTATGGAACCACCTGGTTTGACCAGTTCAATGGGCACAACTTCATTTTAATCTGTTGTTGAACCATTAACAGTTCAATACTATTTCAGACACAATTGACTGAACTAGCCAATCTGCTCTCTGTCTCTATAAATCCCAAAATACACCAAGCGAGTCAGTGCTTTTAATCATCTAAAGTTGGAAGAAATTACTGAGATCAACTCCTCAAACTAAATCCTCAAAACCAACACGTTTCTGATGAACTGGTAATTGCATTTTTTGAACCGAACTTTCGAAGAACTCATGGATAATATGGGGTCTCTACATGCATAAAAGTTTGTGGAAAGCATCTTACCATGCAGATTTTATGGTAACCAAATTCATACCTGATCTTTCCGTGCTGTAGAGGAGAGTGGAGCATCTCTAACATACTCTTCCATGGTTTGTAAAAACGATGCAGGTGGCTTCACAAATAGCAACAAAGTTGACAAATATTACTTCAAAGAGTAATACAAAACTATGAGGAATTATAGTTAAAAAGCAAATAATACAATCAAGGATTGAGTGCATCACACGGTACTCTACAGGCTTGCCCTGCATGTGTGCGTGTGTATAGAGAGAGAGAGAGAGACAGACAGACCAACCTGTTCAATCTTGATAAACCTCTCGCCACGCCCAATATCCACATTCTTACAAATTTCATAGAATTCTGAAAGTCTCTCAGCCTACAAAAGTGAAAGACTTGTAAAAATACAATTCACAACAGGATTCAATCCTTTCCATCTGAATATCAGTTAATGCAGCAGAAATAGTTAGCATTACCTGATGGCCAGCTCTCCTATAAATGTCAAAAGCCCTCATTGCATCATGACGTTGCATTTCAAAAAACTGCCACAATTTTATCAGTCATATTGCGCACAACTTACAAATACCATTAAATCCTCTGACCTCAATGTCATGGTTACAACCTACCTTGTCAACCAAATTGACTGTACCATCACTTATGGCTTGATATATTTTCATACTTTCAGAAGCAACCTATGCACATTAAGGAACAATTAGGGATAAGAGAAAGGAAGGCCAAGACATAATCAAACTGAGAAAAAAAAAAAAAAAGAAGAAGCTTATTATATCTACCTACCATTGACAGCGCCAATTGAATGATAAAATTATGAACTGCTGCACCTTGGGGCTGTAGAATACACATTCATTATTTTCATTAGGCAGAGAAAACTACATAGATGAATAAATATTGTCATTTAAATAGGCAAAACATAGAACTTATTATTCCGTAAAAACCTAGACAATACTACAGGGGTAAAAGACAATTAAACCTAGCAGATTCATGAAATACCTGACACCCAAGCACACGGGAAAGAAGCTCTTGCAGAGCTGGCAAGTGCTCAAGTAATTCTGCAGTGTCTAGCTCTTTGGTTCTCTGCGCAAAATGTCATCCCCACAATATCAGTTATTTGCAACTCATGGCAACCAAAGTGATAGAATGGAAACATTCAGAAAAAGAGAGTAAAAGATGTGTCGTGCTTCAAAAAATTTCAAGGCCAATAAATCTGCTCTTGGGATGTGATGTGACTAGACAAAACTGTTTTTCTTCCATGGCACCCTTTCCTTGGCAGATTGTTTGGCTGGCGAAACCCAAAAGAGGGGGGAAAAATACATAGCAGACTTTTATGTTTTTTGGTAGAAATATAGCAGACTTTAATAATAGGACAGAAGCACAAAATCCAGGGATTGATCTACAGCATTTTCCCAGTGGAGGCAAATATTGCTAGTGAATTAAACTATAATGAATAATTAATGGGCTTGTTTAGCAACAGAATTTTCATTGGTACAATATCGGCAACTTGATTTATTCAGATGAACTTAAAAGGACTGTCAGTTTTCAAATAAGATAAACAACACTGTTAGAAATTGATGGGAATGTCAATAAAAGAACGAAATCTTAAATAACTAATAATTTTGAAGAGATCAGAGGGGATAATAGCCACCACATTATAGTACATGGGACTGTGCCCACAGATCATATAAAAGGGATAGCAGAAAAAACTTCTTGAGCCATAAAGAGTCTCCCATAATGTTATCCAAACAAAATGTTCTGCTAACCAAAGTTAAGTCAACAAATAACATAATCAAGGGCAATGATTAAGCAGATGCCATATTTTTTTCCAATACTAACATGCCTGCACTTTTAAAGCATTTGGAAGAAAAGCTTCTCCTTTCAAAATATTTCTCCTCCTATTTCCAATGTCTTATTGCAGCAAAGGAAATAGCCTCTCCAGTGACTGAATGAACTTAATTATGCATTGAGCTAAACATAACATTAACATGAAGGAGAAGTACTCTAAAATAAGCTAAAGTAGAGGGAGATGGTCCACTCAAAAGGGCAGATATCTTACGGGGCGGTCTACTTCGACGTCATATTTCAGAACCCGAAAGCATTCCAGTCTTTCCTCCAAAAATAAGGCATACGTCCGAACCCATGCAGAATATTCCCATGCTGTGCGGCACATATCAGGTACAATATTATGAACTTGTCAGAACGAATTCCATGTAATCAGGTACCATACATTAAAGGTAAAATTATATACCATTGGGACTCGAATCATCTTTGAAATGAGCCATGTTAAGCATATGGTTTCTACTCCGGCCGTAATTAATAAGTTCCTCATGAAACGTCGGATCAACTTCCCTCAGAGCTCGATGTATAATAATCAACGTTTTAAGTGCGACCTAAACACCAATTGATAAACCGTCTCAAAGCAAGTCATAGAAATGGAAAAGACAAAATAAAAATTTAACATCTTGCGCTCCAGAATTATCAATGAACCTCCATGTACAAACACGAACATAAAAAATAAATGGGACACTCACCAAAAGGAACATATGTTAAAAAGAAGGAACACAAAAGGAAAGAAATAAGTATTTGGCCATTCAGCACTACATTATTTAGATTGATGAATTCCAACAAGAACAATCCTTTCACTCCCTCTAGTTACAATAAATCGGCACAAATTCTACGTTCTTGCCATCTACTGCTCACTCATTTTTCGAGCTATACTTAATGAGATGGACGTACCGCCCAATTATGCGTCTTTGACAGCCGCCTGGCGAGAGCATGAATACAATACGCCACATCCGCCCGAGGCCTAGTAGCCGAAACGGCGGCAAATATAGCTGCAAACAGTAGAGATTAAAACCACATCGGATCAATTGCGTTTGCCCAAGACGGATCATAATCGACGGATAGAAAACAAAAGAACGTGCGCAAGCACACCTCTGATATGCTTCTCCTTCGCGGGGCGCTCAACATGATTCGTGGCCTTAACAATCGCGATGTCCAGCTCCTACAGAGCTCAACAGCAGTGAAAAACACCACATCAGCCGAAAGCTAACTCAACAGAACCGAGCCCTACGAAATGAAACCGGAGATTCCGAACCTTGTAATCACTGTTGACTTTGGCTAATGAAACAGTGGTGGAGTCCTTGATGGCTCCGAGCGCTTTCCTGAAGCTCTTCTGAGTACCCCCTCCCGACATATCCTCTCAAATCGCCGAGAAAACCTACCGCAAAACCACAAAAGAAAAGAAAAGAAAGAAAGAAAGAAAGAAACCAATCCACGATGAGCGACGGTCCCGGAAACAGCTCTAATCAATTTTCACAGTAACCTTCGCAGCCGAGATGGCTGCAACCGAAAAGGCCAGCTCCAAATCGGAGACCGCAACGACAACACGCGAAATTCTCCTTCAACGTCACCGAGCGATCGACCACCGCCGCAAAGCTCACTACCGCGAAGGCGCAGAGAAAACCCCAGCCCCGGCGGAAAAGCCAGAGCCGAACCGAGTCCGCTAAAAAACACCGCAGAAAACGCCATTTCCGAACGAACCGAAACGCTCGACGAGAGCCGCGGAAAATGCAGGGGCGAACGGAACCGCCGAGCCGGCTCGGCCGAGCGGCGGCAGCGGCGGAGGCGGAGGCGGCGGGGAGATCCGGAGCGCGGCGGGAGGCGGGCGAGCGCCGGCGCGGGGGGGGGGGGCGGTTCCGGCGATCGGCGAATCGAGAACCGGGCGGAACGAGCGACGGACAAAGGGACGGAAAAGGCGGCGAGAAAAGGCGAGGACGGAGGACGACGGAGGACGATGGAGGACGACGGAGGGAGGGAGGGAAGGAATCGGAGCTCACCTGAATCGATCGAGCGGAGAGGGAGAGAAGGCGAAGGAGAGGGAGATGGAGGAGGAGGAGGAGGAGGAGGTGGCGACCGGGTAAAAGTCCACCCCCGCGACGAGTTCAATGTGGTTGAATCGTCGGCGTCTCTCTCAACTACAAACAAATATTCAATTGTTACCAAATAAATAAGTTTTAAAAAAAAAAAAAATTGGATGGATTGATGAATAAATTAAGTAATTAAATAAAGTGTGGGTGTGAATTTTGGGGGGTGGGGGGATTTCTTTTCTTCTTTTTTATTTTATTTTATGGGGAGGAATAATTTGGTGGATCTTTCTTCGTCCTTTCCGAAATTCTTTTTTTTTTTTTTTGTTTCTTTTTTTTTTTATTTTCTGGCTGTTTCTGGTTGTCAGAATACGGCGGTTGTAAGGAGAGACGTACTGCCTGCCTGCCTGCTGCCCGGTTGGCTTGACCGGCAGCGCGCCGCGCCAAACGACGGGACGTGAATCGCGCCCCCCGGTGGTCGGTCGTCGCCTTTTCAGCTTCCGGTTTTGTCTCCTCTGCGCCCGACACGTCAGCACCGCCGGGTTTAACATCGGAGCGCGTCCCAATTTTTTCATTTTTTTCTCATTTTTCGCCAGCGTGCAAAATTAGATCATATAAAAATATGTTTTTTTTTTTTTGGGAACAAGTCATTTGTATTGCATTTATGACAATTTATGCCTCAGCATTTTCATTATCAACGGAGTATATTTATCTCGACAATTGATTTTTGTGAGCATCGATTATTTTTTAAGATTTTTTTTTCGAATCAGTAAAGGTTTTTGTTATCGATTTTTGAGAAGCGATTGGATTTTATGAATTTTGAGGTGACGATTTTCTTTGATTTAAAGAATGTGATTTTAAATTCCGTGATATGAGGGACGTTCCATATTCAACGCGAGATAAATGTCGAAACATGATTTGACATTTCAAAGTCAATTGAAGACTTGTAAAGTATTACAGACCTCTCAAATCATGTATGAAACTCGTGGTCAACTTGCATTTAGACATCAAAATCCCGACGTGGCTCTCATACGGAATATTCAGTGATTTGATTCCACCATGTAGGCTTTTGACATAGATTTGAGTACCATGATTTTCGGGTGTGTACCAAAAATGATCTATATACAAAAGCTGAAAAAAGAGAGGAAGAAATTGGTTTGACTTAAAAAATAATAATATTAATTATAAGAAGATAACAAAATATCTAAGAGCAAACAAATTAAGCATAAAATCAAAATGTTCTTTGATAAAAACGAAAGATAAGGGATCAATTTCTTTTTTTAAAGTAGAATAAAATAAGAAGAAAATCTGGTAGATGAATACATAACAATATTTAGAAAGTTAAATCTAAGATCTTCCCGATAAAGTAAATCACCGAAGAACTTTATTCCTTGATTCGGTAGGAGGATGTAAATCTCACTCCCAACCGTGTCAAATGACCAAAATGCCCAAGGGACTAGATTTCCATATCAAAATTGAATTTATAGAAATTAATAAAAATCATTTTTAAGGAAATAATTATTTTTCATTTATTTAATTGATTAGGAAAGTGAATTCGTTCTTACCAAATCGGGAACTCTTTCTCCTCAAATTTCTAAAATTATTATTTTTAGTTTGTGGATTATATTTTCCAAAAATATCAATTAGTCCATTTTTTTTTTTTTTGGTCACCCTATCCTACTATATTCCTACTCTACACTCACTCGCAGACTTGCGCCGCTCATGCGGGCGTGGGAGTCGCGGCCCCACTCTCAAATTTACGCGTCCCTACCCCATCCCCCGAGAAGGTGGGGATTTGAACCCCTCACCTCCCCTTAGTATTTGGAATGGTGGCGCAACCCGCGAGCAGTGGTTCAATTAGTCCATTGAAACACTAGAAAAAAAAAAATCCCTCTAAAAAAAATTTTCTTCGTATTTTTTTTCCTTCAAATGAACGGATAAAGATGAGCAATCTATGAAAGTCAAATGCCGTTCGATTTAAATTCTACAAAATCCATTATTAACGAGATCATCCATCCACGTAATCAAGGCCTCGATCTTAGACCCCACATAAAACCATCTCAAAGGTAATTAATTGTAACCGATGACGAATCTGGCGAGCCCAATTACGTCGCGGCATCTATTTAATGGCACCATCAACCGCCGCGACGTCACAAATTGGGTAATCGAATACAATGGAAAAGGCCTAAAATCAGGAAGTCAACGGTGGATGATCGATTTGCCCAGAATGTGGGCCCCCAGAATACGATGAATTTCCGGAATCAGCAAGCATCTTTGGTCAGACCGATCCCACGGCAGCTAGTGGCCAATCGCTGTCTTACAACAATGGAGTGAAGTTTAAGAAATCGCCTGGAAACAAGAAAAAGAAAAATTATTTTAATCATCGCCTTATTTTACGAGGAAAATGACATAAATGGCTCATTGAGTTTCGGCCCGATGTATACTGCGATTCTTGAACTTTAATCCATTCAATGTGCTCTTCGAAATTTAAACAAGCATGCAATATGTGATTTATGAATTTTTAATTTATTAAATGTGGCTCAAGAAAGTTTGGTGAAATGTTTAATTTGATCTCTACATTTTATGAAAATGTTCAATATAAAGGACAATATTAAACATTTTTATATAGTTTAAGGAGTAAATTGAACATGTATAAAAAATTTATAGAGTACATTACATGTTAGGATAAAGTTCATGGATTATATTGAACAAATTAAAGGTATTTATGTCACTATCTCTATTTTATATTTCATTTTATATTATATAATGGATCGGTGGGCCGACCACCACACTTGGATGGTGGTGAGGTGGCCACCGTCAGTCCATGTTACTTTACGCCACTAGCAATTTTTTATTTTTTATTTTTTAAATTTTTTTGACAATCCAAGATCAACATGCACAATGTGCACTGTTATCTCTTAATTAAATTAAAATTAGATGGTAATGTCACGGGCTAACTCGATGGCGACAACTAAATTATTTCAAAAGGTAAAACTTTTCTAGGACAATGATGATAAGACAAAGATATTTGACTTTCAGGATTGAAATATGCAAAGGATCAAATTGAATTATGAACTCACACATTTATCTCTAAATGCTCAGTTTGTAAAATAAGTCATTTTTATTTTTACTTTCAAAATCTCCTAAAAATGAGTTTTTTTTTTCGTTGGGAAAAATGAGTTGAAAATTGCATAAGCCGACACATTTGACTACAACGTTGACCGCCACCCACGGGGGTCGATTGTGGAGAAACAGGTTGGATTGCTTTCTATGTCGGATCCACTGATTTAAGACCACCACCGCATGATCTTTATTGCTTCTTGACAATGCACAAATTAGGTGGATTCCAATCTTTTTTTCCCCGTCATTCAATTAGGCAGAAAGTAAAATTTCCCATTTCGACATTGACTTCAATTTCAATAACATTTTCTTATATCAATTGTTATTCATAGCAAGTTCAACTTCACTCCTCTATAAATATTGAAATATAATTTTGCCATATTCAGGAAAATATTACAATCATATTAAATTTTATTTATGATTTCGGAGCTAAGTATATACTTTAGTTCGAAATTGAAACACATTCACCTTCAATTATATATATATAGGCCAATTTACACTTGGTACTCTACAAACCTCCAAGGGTCATTATGACATTTTTGTTCTTTGGCCAGTACTAGTTTTTAAATGTGTGGTTTGGGGTTAACCACATTATACCCCTATTTTCAACACCACACATAATTGCTGGCCTTACCTCTGGCGCTTCTTGGAAAAATGTGCTTTTGCGTACTTCCAACGTACGCATCTTTAATAGGTTAAACGTATCATGCCATCTCAATTCCTAGACAGGCACAGTGATGCATTTGATGACCGTGTCAGGCATTTGCTGGCCAGTTTTATTAAGCTAATCATGTTTCTAGTGCGGTGCATTATGTCTTGCTTTTGACTCAGATATGATTCACGTAACTCAACGGTTTTTGCCAGCCTTTGAATGAATTTCCAAGCCTTTTTGGCATGAATTGTTTTACCAATTTGACCAGTGGCTTCCGATCAAATTAACCGAGAGGGGAAGCTCCCTGATTGATCAGCAAATGGCAATGATCACCTCCGTTTTTTGGAGCTGTCAAGATCTCAATTCCACCGAAGCAAAAGAGAGCCTTAAAACCCTTCTTTTTTACATGCAAAGCTGTGTGTACTCCACTGTCCATCCATGGCGGTGGGTGAAGCGTCGCCTTCTCCCAAAAGATTCCTCTCAATGCCAAGGTTCCTCCTCATCTTTTAGCAAAAAGAACTCTCCAAGATCAATCATTCTTCTTTCCTTCTAGGCAAACAGCTTTTGGTTCCAATGATGTGGTTCTTGGCTAAGTCTAATTCAAATTTAAATAAAAGTGCGAGCCTTTTGCTGGTTTAGTTTTTGCCGTTGCTGGATAAACAGGATTCAACCCCTCAATTACAGCACGGGATTAGCGAAAACCCACTTCAATCAAGATCAACAGATCCATAAACGACCGATTTTCTCGTGACTAGACTCGAAGTTAATGAGTTAAGTAGGGACTAGACTCAAAGTCCAGCTGTGAATCTGATAAGCATTTGAGAACCCGTCGATCTCATCATAGGTTCAGATCTGATTGCTTTGAAAGTTCAAATCGTTGGAAAATGCAATGCCCGACGCGTTTGGAGACAGCTCAAAATGGGAAACGTGGGGGACTCAGATAAAAAAAATGCTGCGTCAAAGCATATGGTGGTAATGATTTGAGACATCATGTGATTTGAGGGTGTGACGACATAATGCTTTTCAAACTGTATACATTGGACTGGCTTGTGATAGCTGTCCACGGTTAGGTGAAAGGTCAGGAGTGCAACATGGGTTTGCTCGAAACGCCCCATTCGCTGAACAGAAGACCAGAGACCGCACACATGGGGGGTCACATTGCTGCATTCCCTTGCATTGATTCAGGACCACTGTTTGCAGTTGTCCAGACTGGTTGATCCTGCACAACTCATCCCCCTCGTGATCAAGAATTGATCTGCAGATTTCGAATTTTTTTTATAAAGAATTAATACCACTTAAAAACTATAAATTGATATACCTGTGATAAATTTATTTTTCAGTATGTTCCATAAATTTTATCGTCAAATTGCTAAGTTTGATGACATATAACAATTGACGAGTGTGCTAGTTCGGAGTTCACTCTTAATCTGTCACAAATATATTAGTTCGTGGTTTTTCATTGTATTAATTCATTTTAACGAAAACTAATGAGAAAAATTCATCACAAATATACCAATTTAAGGTCGGTATCTTATCACTGGTGTACACTTTGAAGTTTTTCGTGATATTAATTCACTTTCTTTTATCAAAACTTACTCTTTTTTCTGTTCTAATCCTCTGCCGTTTATGTCGTCTCTTGAATTAGGAAGAACGTGGTTTTCCGAATTGAACAGAGTTGCAGTCACAAACGATGGGGTTGGTCAGGCTCCATGCTGACCACAGAACTGGGCGTCCCGGTCGAGATGGGGTCATGCTGAGTTTCAGAACTCATTCAAAGGGTTGAAGAATCTGAACTGTTTGTGGGGACTTCCCATCCGACCGTTTGTCCTAGTTAACGGGAAATATAAGATTCATAGGTTACTCGACTTTTTTTTCTTTAGGAGGGATGATCAGTCGCAGCAAATGTTTGTCGAGCTTTATCATAGGAATTGCGTACCCACTGCAGAACATCATGTTTGAGCTGCCGTGACAACCCCTGGAGTCTCGATCCCAGGGTCATTCAGTAAACTGATAATGGAAGAGTTTAAATAGGATCTTACCATCGTGGAAAAGTTAAAATGATGAAGATGAAATTTGATGACGGGGACTTTCGATAATGGGATGAGGAAGGGTCAGGTATACAGTTTAGGAGAATTTTAGGAGAATTTTTTCCTTTATCCTATCGAATTCTAATCTTTTGAGTCCAAAAACCTGAAATATCAAAGACAACCTATGGATGTATGGGATTTTGACCAAACCGAAATACATTCTTTTCCTGTATGCGTCCAAGTGACTAGAATCATTAGATCCCAAAACAAACTCTAATGGACGAAAGTTGCTCGATTTGGCCTTCTCTGGTGGAGGATTCCGAAGAACAGAATCACAGATGCCCCTTTTCCCAAAGTTCATGATTTGTCCCCCTCGAAAAATTGAAACGCTAGGAAAGGTACCATGGAGGAAAATGCAGCTTGATACCTGCCAAGTTTGGACGAATAACCAATGAGCCCGACATACTGATTCCAACGGTTGGGCGAAGATACAACTTTCCTGGCTTCCCTTCCAAACAAGCATCCCAACCCGAACCAAACTGGAGCGAACTGGTTCAATCCAGTTCCTTTAAATAGACTCAATGCACTCGGACAAGCATACCAACCCGAACCAAACTGGAGCGAACTGGTTCGATCCAGTTCCTTTAAATAGACTCAATGCACTCGGACGAGAACATCCGGTCATGCTCCTTTGGCTATTTTTTGGGGCGTCTGATAGTTCTCAGAATAACATAGAATGTTGTTTACCTGTTGTTTTCAGCAGAAACCACAATACTGGCTTCTTCAGACAAAACCCTTCCTCTCTCCTGTTTTGATAGGAGCATTCCTTCCTCTTTGACATTGGATATGTCGATTATTACGTCGCAACTTCTCAATTGGAAGAGAGAACAAGTTGGTAAGTTTTTCCTCACATATCACGAGATCGTAAAATAAGAGATTGCCGAAAGTTAAAAACTTGATGTACGCCGGCTCTTGACTAGGAAAAAGAGAGCAGTAATTATCCTATTTGGAGAGTAGAGATAATCAATGTAAAAAGACCTCTACTTCTTCATGCATATTCTTTGTAGAAAAGAAAAAAGATATAATTTTCATATTAATGCTTTCCTTATTATCTTTTTCATCAAAAGTCAATTACAACGATTATTCAATGAAAAATGTAACGATCATTACAAAATTGTAGCTACAATTCTCTTAGATGCGACACAGCACCAAAATTTATAGAGGCCATGACTTTCGCGATGCTTCAAGACCTCTTGACTACAGCAGTGGCAAAATAGGGATGGTGGCTGAAATCGAAAGAAACCTTGAGTGATGGGTCAAGGCTTCCTAGCTGGCAAAGAACAGTGAGAGCAATGCTGTTATGTTCGGCAACCTGCTCTACTCTCCGCAATTCAGACTGCCTATCGGGGTCGTTGGGAAAACTGTTCTTGACCTCCTTGGCTATTCTCTGAGCATCCTTGAAGTAGTTATACATCACAAGAGTCTGGAGTACAGGAAAGTCTAAAGTCAATTGAAGATTGCAATGAGCTTGTAAATAGAATTACTAGTAAAAAGAAGCACCCGGAACCTTCATTAAGATTACATTTTGCACTCTCTAACTTCCAGAAATGCTATTTGCACAATGAGATTCTACAAGTATCAATGTGATAGGACACAAGTACTTAATTAGTAAAAACCTATCATATCAGTCTTATGATAAAACAGGCATACTCTAGAAGACGATGACAGTTGGCACTGTGACTACCATATAAGTAGACACCACTCTCAAAAGTTGGTTAATTGCCTACTATTTGGCCATGCAGACCGTCTGATAATGGGAAGGGACGATTTACTGTTTTTTCTGCTGTTTGCTCCTAGACATATATGTAGCAATACTTACAGAGAAGCGGACATTCTTAGTGGATTCTTCAAATGACTGATATGAGATGTGATCAGGGACACCGGCCTTTTGGAGAAGTTCAAAATGCTGAATAAATCTCTGAGGCAAGGCAAAAAGAATCAACAATGAGTTGAAGTAAAAAATTACACAAGCACAATTGATGGGAAGTAAGCTCCATGATGGAGATATAACTTCCTTAAATTTTAAGCTTCATAATCCATCCCTTCCAACTGTTTCTTTTTTTTTTACCTTTGAAAGTACAACCTTGAGAAATGAATGAAATAGAACATTCAAGAATAGAAGCGAGGCCACACACCTCATGATCTGAATTAAAAGGGCTTGGACTCTGAGAGAGCATCCTTTCATTTCTCAAGGCAGCGAGCATCTGCAGTAACAGAATTAAAGAATTTGAAGCTGAATAATTATTCGAAAGTTGGTTGATTGTATCGCAAGCAAATCAATCCAAGCTATCGGACTTCCTCTAGAAACAACTCACCATTGTTAGGCCTTCAGCTAAGCAAATATAAGACTGAAGAAACAAGACTGATGCTGGCATCTGGAAATCCTTCGAGGTATCCTTAGTAGAACCCTTCTTTTTCTTACCCTTTGATTTAGCTGGCTCTAACAAGGGCAGTACTAAAAAATGTCAGTGTCTAGCTTGCAATATTGTTGGTTCAGCAAATGATATTAGATATCAGAAACAACTTTGCAAGACAATTACTCATGATTTGTTTCATGGACAGGATTTAGTCAACAATCTAATTATTTTAAGATGCATGAATGTGGTAAATCACATTTTAGTAGCTTCTTACCAGTGGCATTGGTAAATGACATCTTGTGATGCATTCTCTCTGCAAGCTTGATCAAGACAACGTAGATATACCAGTACACCATGCAATATTCACCGGGAGAATAGAGCTCCAACTCAAACCCCAACATGAGGAAACGAGAAGCTATCCAGAAAGTCTGCTCCTCCACCCACACGAGGATCTGTCTCAATATATCCTGTCGACCGCTCTGGACAAGATAGAACATTAGGTAAGATGCAGTGCTGGTAAGATACTATATCAAATTTCCATATAAACAGTTCCAGCAAATCGAATAGTTTCAATCCCTTCACTAAATCCAGCATAGATTTGCTAATCTCATAGTCCAATTCCCAGAAAAGGGGTTACACTATAAAACTTTAACTGGAATTAGCAACCAAGTAATATCCAAAATCTCACAGAGATGCTTGAAGGTTGACATAAATGTTCCAGATGAAACTCTCGTGACGCTCTGGAAGAAGGTCTGACCATTGGTGATATCCAACAAATGGGAAAATTGTTAACCGTAGATTTCTTCCTAGAAAGGTGACAGCTCAATTCATGACTGACTTCCTTGGATGTTGCTATGCGGACACCTCAGGGAGATTGGGATTTGGATTTAGACTATTTATGGGGTGATGGCCTTAGACAGATGTTCATTCTCAGACAGAGAAGAAAAGTAATCTATCTTGTTCTGCCTCTACCTTTTCTGGTTACTTTGAGCAAGAGAAATATTTTCCTTAGGAACAAAATTGCTGGTTCATAGCAGCAAATCAGCGCTACACCTTAAATTTCTTGAAGCTGTCGCAGATATGAAAGGTCTTTTATGGACTAAATCTTGCATTGCATGATCCAAATATGCTCTCATGGTCACGTAGCAGAAGCATACCTGATCAGCTGAAAGACCAGACTCTTCTCCCATCTCTTGTCTAAAAGCAAGCTCCAACTGTTCAAAATGGCATACGCCAAAATTAATATGCCAACAATCAGGCACATATATATATATATATAGAGAGAGAGAGAGAGAGAGAGAGAGAGAGAGAGGAACGGTAACTATGGTAAACTTCTGGCATGTTTTCTTCAGGAAGACAAATAACCACTTGAGAACCGAAAGCAAAAACCTCGTGACAGAGAAGCGGGCTTGTTATATAAGTCTAATGAGAGCTTTCTGCTAATAACTATCCAATCTCATTTCATAAATTGACATTACTTATCACAGGGGATATGACCATATACTTGCAGCAAAAGGCTGAGGTACTTTTGACTTAAGAAATTTGAGCACAGGGAATAAAAAATTTTATTCATAGGGATCAGTAAAGGAGAAAAATGAATTTAACTTGCTAAAGTTGATATATTCATGCGGGAAGGAAAAGGTGTGCCCAAACTTATCTTATACATGTATTATCATTTACCCTTTGGACCTCTCAATTCACCTCCACCCCTTTCCACAGCACCATCTCCTATTTCTAATTGCTTCCCTCTATTGATAGAATCTTAACCTATTTCATGATAGATCACCCAGATTTCAATTTTAAAAAAGCATGTATCACAAGAAATCAGTAACAGAACAGGCATTGTGAAGGTTGGATCAGTTCCCCAGTGAAATTGAAGATATCACCAATTTGCACTTCGATTTATTAAGGGATCTGTGGCAGGAACCTGTATATGAATAACCCGCCAATCTTGAAGGATTTTTCCAAGCTTCCGCCTTTGCCATGCAGCATTTGTACTAAGAATTTTTAGTAGGTTGATCACCAACTGCATTATAATAATACATTATCAAAGCCATGCTTTCAATGAATGCCTTTTAAGGACAAATATAAGAAGACTGAAGAAAGGATCAATCAGCTTCTGAATCAGACATTTTTCCTTTGGGCAAGAATTAGCTTTGGGCTGAGTAACAGCCATTAACTGCTGCTCTCTAGGTGGTGCTCGTTCATTGTTGCCCCCATTGTGCGATGCACTCAACCACTCTATTTCCTTTTCTTTTCCACCATTTTCCCCATTTTGCCCTCACATCTCTCTCTCTCTCTCTCTCTCTCTCACGCATGGGGGCCCACATGAACAGACCGACAAACAGAGTTCTTTGAGACTTTGACCATTCGATTAGCTCCACCACGCGTCAGTCAGCCATAGCACGTCCTCTGCCTTTTGTCACCACGAAGAGACTTGACGGGTAGTTGCATCTAACAATGCCCTACACAGAAGGCACCATAGATCTGAGTTTGAGCTCCATGCACGAGCTAAGCTCAAGCCTAGATCTGGGGTCAACAATGAGGGCCACGGTGGAAGAAGTGCTGCGACTGCAATTAGGGCTTAGGGTGTTTTTCCACAAAATTATTATGTGGTTGGGTGCATTAGTATATGATGCAAAACACCAATAAACAGGCTACAACTAGTGAGCAGCAGCCAATTCTTGCCCTTTTACTTCAGGACCTTGTCTGAGTCATCATAAGTTTGAGTTGATTCCTTGATTAGACTTCTATTTTTGCTCAGTGAATTTCTTGCAAATTGCTCTTGCATGCTTTAATAACTCCTATTCCCAATTTGTTAAAGGAATAGTTGTTCAATCCTCACCTGTCCTAGTTGTACCAAACATTCTCCATTCTGAATATCATGGTTTCGAAGGATTTCAGGCAAGCCTGCAGCTTTAGTAATCACAGCAAAAATAGGATCCCTCCCATACAGCTTACCATCTTGAATCAGCAGCGTCTGTGAGCAAGTGAAAAACTCCAATTACTATTTAGTGAAAAGAATAACAGCAGTAACAGCAAATCATTTATTAAAAACCATGTCAGCAAACATCTGAAGTGCCAGTTATTAAGGATAATATAAAGGTCAAGAAATACTTAAGTTGTTAGATTCCCAACTGGTTAATGCTTCAGACATCTCATCACATTCTTTCGACTCCATCAATCCTCCCTCACTTCTCCAATAAGGCGGAGAAACAGCCTTAAAAAATATAGAGATCCATTCATGGTTGCCACTCGGAACTATGTATTTCACTCTGAACTAGGATGCTAAGGAGCCATGCCACATAAAAATCAGTGGTATATCTAATAACACTAGATCCTTTTATCAAGTCACCTGATAAACTTTTTAAATCTTTCTCCCACTTCAGATTCCTAAAAGTATTAATTCAACTGGAAATTAGCATGAGAAATCATAAAAAATGACATCTCACTACATAATAAATATCTTTTTATTTTTGAAGTATGAAAAGTAAGGACTCTTCTTGGCTTTTTGTTAGCAAGAAAAATACCATGCACCAGGTAAAATCTATAAAACATTCTATAGTGGTTAATGTTCTGCCAAGAAATGTTTTACCAATATAAACTTTTCCCATGAAAAGAAACAAAGCCTTAACATAGTTTGAAGATAAGTTTACTCCGTGTAACTACACCACACTAAAGAAATGACATGCATAGCTCAACCTCTAATGGCCCTTCTCCATCTTTTACCCTTTTAAGCTATAGATAACACTGCATCTTCCTATATAGGTCTTGTTCCTACCCCTACCGGCCAACTAAGTCATGCAGGCAGTTACATAGTCATAGCAACAGCTTTCTTTCTCCCATTGAAATCCTCATTATGGAAAAGGAGTTGTGAAGCATAAAGGAATCATAAGCAGAAACACTTCAAAGGCATTTAACATCATGGCCAATCTATTAGTCCAGATTCCTCTCAAATTATACCTTGGATAAGACAATTATAAGGAGTGAGTATGATAGAAAGAGCCTAATTGCCTGTGCAGACACAATGAATGTCTTTTCTTTCCTTATCAAAAAAAAAAAAAGTCTTTTCTTTTATCAACATGTGTGTGCGTGCTCCACAGAGAGAGAGAGAGAGAGAGAGAGATTAAAATTAAAAAAGAAAGGTCAACCTGGAGATGTGCTCTTGAAACCAAGTCAGGATGAGACTTTTGAAACTGAACCATGAACTGCAGTATACCTTCCAGGGAAGCATCCAATGAGAAGGAGCATATAATGTCTAGATCGTGAAGAAGTTTGACAAAATAGTCAACAGCCTAGCAACAACAGGAAGAAAATTGTTAATATAATAATTTCTTGATGTGTTAATCTAAAATCCTTCGAATCCTCACCTCACTCCAGCTCAGAATTTTAATAGAACGTGGTGGAGTGGGGGCAGATAACCGAGTATTTATACTAGCATCGAATCCCACTGGCTGACGACCTGAAGCCGTTGTTTTATCTTCCCCACTATTATGAGCTCCACAATCGTTAGACCGCAGGACTCCTGTAGACTTCCGGATGATTTCTAGTTCTGATAAGCAAGAGCTAATATGTTTTCGTGCCAACTGCAGACCCCTTCCTTGAGGTCGCTTTAGACACATAAGGACATGGTAGAAGTGCTGTGAAGCAGAAAAATGTGAGAATTTGAGTAGTAATAGTTTAACTAAACAAATAATTTCAATACAAATGAGAAAAATTGGTGGATCATCTCCATATGAAAAATCCGAGGTACAGGCATGCATCTTATCCGTGATTAGCACTTATAAGCCTCTGAATTGTCATAATAAGAGGGTGATGCTATGATAATTTTGCAGAAATGAAAAGAACATATGGAAAACTATAGACACTAAACAATTATACAGATCACTCATCATAGTAAGGAATCTGAGAGTGATAAATCTGTATGCTCAAATAACCCCAAATGGCCATAGCATTAGTCTGAAAAACACAGGGCAAGACCTTACGAAAGCGCAAGCGGCAGAGTATGGCTTTGCAATAGCCTTCTTCCAGTGCAGGATTATTTTGTAATGGCTCCAGATCTGCATAAGACCCAAGGAATATAGCCAAGTAAAAAGCTGCTTTCCCCTTGATTCAATTATAAGATAAGCTTCATACCTTCAACTAACACCTATTACATTACATTGAAGTTATACTGAATTGCCAGTACGATTGTTGACTTCAGGCTTATCTGCAGAGTCTCTATAAATGTCCACTAACACCACAAGCTACTGACTTTACAACTAAAGCAGCTACTTTGAAGTTTGCAAATATGAAAATTTAGCATGTGTATAGATAAGTATCAGGAAGTAAGAGCACCCTACTTACTGACCTTCAATCACTTTCCTTCCCAATGATGGAGCTTTACAAGCACGCAATTGGCGAGCTATTGTTTCTTCAACAGCATTTAACATAGATAAGCACTTTTCGTCTTCACCAATCAGAGGTAAGCCATATGACATAGTGAAAAGGTCCTCTTCCTACCACAAGAAAACAAAATACTTAGGTTGGAACCAAATTTTGACTAGCCACGAAAGCATAATATCAAATTTTCAATGATAAATGAAAATGTAATATCAAGCACCAAGGTATATTTTGACATGAGTGGATGTTCCGGGAGATGCTCAATTTTAAAAATGTTTCATATTTCTTTTGGCTAATACATATAAATTGTAAAACTGGCAACAATAAACTAACACTGCATTTGTACGATTTTCATTAAGACAAATGTATATTTTTCAATAAGGTTATGAGATAAAGAATTAAGTATATTCTCAATGCCAGTTTAGTTTTATTAACTATTATAAATCGAAGTACTCTTGAGTAATTACCACATGTATCAATGGATCAGTACATGAATGTTACTGTTTGTGCAGAAATAAGCCTTAACTTCGGATTTGTTTGTCTACTCAATGTAAAAAACATCAGGAACAGAAAGTTCAATTTTACCCACTTTACTTGTATATTAGATTAGATATAATAAAGAAAAAGTAGCTTCTGCAAACAAGGAATTCAATATGTCGCACAAAGACAAGTATGATGGCCATACCCATGCAAAACTATGCTAAGCAAAAACTTCTAGTTTGGAAAGGACGCCTTGAGGTTTCACCCTAGAACAAATATGAATCAGTTCACGGGGAGAAAAGTTCAATGAAGGTAACAAACTGTTTGTTCAGGTGCAGAAGAAGGGTGGTCAAAGGTAGGTATATAAGGGTGGGACAAAAGTAGGTAGGCCTCCCTGCATTTCAGAGAGGCTTTTCAAGTGACTTGCATGTGTAACCACCAGTCATAATAATTCCACCAGGCTCACTCTCTAAAACTAGATCTACAAGTATAAGAAAAGAGATACAGTCAAGCAATACTTATTTTTAGGTAAACAGAGGGACAAGGAGCTGCTTAAATACTTTACTTCATGTGTTCGTGCATCTGAGACAACTGATACAACGGCCTTGCATGTTGCACGTATAATTCTACAGTAAGAATGCAATAACGCATGCGATGATGTCCTTTCAGGCCTCAGAAGATAGATGCAAGAGAAGACTGTTTGTGCTAGTGAATGTCCCTTATGCCATGTGCCCTGCCATAGAAGATAACAGTGTAAGACCATAAGAAATATTGTACCGTGCACAACACCTTTTTAATGCACAAATATAAACATCAAACATGATGGCAGAGGAACAGGAAGTGCAACATCATCATACAGGTCCCTGAAAAACCACAAATGTGCTCCATAAAAAAAAAAAATCTGAATACGGGAAAATTCAGTGTGACTTAAGAGTTAACATGCAATTATATTAACAGCAGATGCTGGTCCATCTTTGAATACCCTGGAGATTGGAGAGAGATTATCAAGCAAATGCAAAGATCATCTATATCAAGGTATCTTATGATGTTAGGTAATTGTTCCTTAGATCAAGATATTTAGTCCAAATTGAGGAAAACAAGCACCTATGCTCAGAATATAGAAAGCCATGAAAGAAGAATAGAAAGAGACAATAGTGTCCTAGAGATGACACAGAGCTGAAAACCACAATGTTATGACACTACGAAAACAAGATGATCTCATGACCTTTTCTATAAGAGAGCAACATTAGCTTGTACAAATTTTCTTTTTCAAAGATAATTAACACTTCATTAAGCAGGGACCAAGGGGGTACCACCCCTCTACAAGACTGCTTCTGGTAGAAGCCACCCATATACAAAAGTATGCACAACAGACTGTTTCTAACACTTCTGACAAAGTAGATGTATGAAATGGAAGTTTTCTGCTATACCAACATTGAGGAGTATACAATTAATTATCCCCAAATGAATCCCCTCTCTCTCTCTCTCTCTCTCTCTCTCTCTCTCTCTCTCTCTCTCTCTATATGAGCCAAAAAATCGATGTTGAACGGTACTCCGATGAAGAGAAGGCTCAAGAAAATAACAAAATCGCTATGCAGGAGAACATGTAATTTTGTCATGAGACCTCACGTCAATTTTTTTTTGTTTTTTTCAATGGTGTGGGAACATGTTAGTAAGGTTAATAAAATGTTTAAAGCTTCAACCATAATGCAACTAAAGAAGACTGTTTTGGCAGGTTATTCTGCAATCACCTCGCATGCTAAAAGATGATCCATGATATCGATTGTGCACTGGACATCCACAGTTTTATCAAAGCTGATAGGGACGGGAGCAGCACCATTTTCTATGGCTTCATCAACTGAGTAGTATCTGCACACCATACCTGAATCCATTTTTGGGTCCATTATCTGCTTACATAACAAAATTAATTAATATGCTAGCATTATAATGAAACAAACCCCGACGGTGCCAAAATGAAGATCCATTCCAAGTGAACTGATTCGAACAATCAAATTCAATGACCACATAATAGACAATAAAAAGTAATCAATACCTCCAATGCTGACATAGCTGCAAAAAGATTAAAGTTATCACCATGAATGAGTTCCCCCTCTTGAAGATCTGCAGCCCATTCAAATAGATTTAGAAAAGTAAAAAAAAAAAAACTGATGACGGACATGAATGAAATCTAGATTCCATTTTCTAAATTCAACATAGAACGGGTTAGTATTCAACCATAATCAGTTGCTTCATAAATTTAGTATCACAGAGTCTCAATTCCGCAACAAAGGAAATGAAAAAGACACCAACCAAAGAAAACAGTAGAAATTCTTTCTCAGTTTAATATTCTCTGCCAAAAGCAATGGAAGCAAAACCTGCCTATGCTATCCTGTTTAAAATGTAAACTTTCCCAGCATTAAAGCTGTCTTATCCATCAGCCCACTTCTTGTTCTAACAAGTATGTTTATCTGCCTTTATGAAGACTAAGCAAGTTGTTCGCCTTTTGTTTAAAAAATAAAAATAAATTAAAGAATTATACCATAAGGCACCAAGTGGCTGCCAAGCCACCCCCCTCACAGATTATTTGAAGATATTCTAATATGCAAAGCATGCATCCTTAAAATGCAGCCGGTTATCCAAGTGAAATGAACTTGTAGCCATCTACTGTTTACAAAAGAGACACCTACACACTCCTTTCCTTCCACACTAACTGAAAAATCATAAGAAAAAAATATCAAAATACATGCCTTCAACTAAAATCTCTTCTCTGGTAGAGGAGGATAAGAGATTCCCTCCCATTCAACTTAACACCCCCACTGAATTAGTTCTCATGCAACTACAAACAACACTCAGTAAAAGGCCACAGAAAAATTCAATAGTCGCCCTCATCAAACATATCATAGAGTAAAGAATCCATTCTCCATTCACTGGAGAGAAGCATAATTCAGCTAAAAGCTCAACCCCACAGTCTCTTAACAATGGAAAGCAAGCATATGTCGACAACTTCTTGATCTTCTCTTCCCCCACCAAGTCAACCAAACCAAAACTCCATATTCCAGAGTGCAACTTTCCATTGATGCTTACTCAACAGACCAACCGACCTAACTCTGCATACTCTCAAATATTGATGACCAATACTTTGACGATGCCCACACCACAGTAACTCAATCTACGACCGAAAAATGAAACGATAAACCCTTTTTCCCCTACAACCTGCTATCTGATAACCATGTCAGCAAAGCATCAAGCACCGACGTCCCCAGTTGCACAAGATTGAATCACAAAGCGTGCACCTAGAGCTAACACTCTGGAGTTGACTCAAATTGACCCTCTTCCTTCCAACTCCAAACTCACCAAACGGCACCAAAGTCACTAATAACTAGACCCAACATCCCAAAAAGCCACCTTTCCACATCATCCCCACTTCCCAGATGGCATTGTTTCCGCGAGCATCGCAAGCAGGGTATTAGGGCAAAGGGGGGATGGAAACGCGACAACGACGCACTGACCTGCGCAGGCGGCTTCGAGGAGGGGCGACACGTCGGCCCAGACGGAGCCGTCGCCGGAGGGGATGGAGGCGGGCCTCGGGTGGCCGTCGTGGCTGCCCATGGCGGCCGCCGCCGCCACCGCCTCCGCGCGTCTCTCGTCCATGGCACGGCCTTTACTACTGCCGCGCCGGAATCGCTTCCGCCGCCTCGGTCGTCGGCGGCGCTCGGTCGCGGCGATCGGGAGCTGGGAAGATCGGCGAAGCTGAGGAGATCTTTCGGCTTCGTCGCCGGTTCCGATCACCAATGCGCCGCCATGGAAAGGAGGGGGGGAGTGCTTTGGGGAACGGGTCGGCGGGGCGGTCTTTTTTAACGTTAGAGGCGAGTTCAGTTTCTAGACCGTGGCAACTTGCAACTATGGCAAGGATATGGAACTCTAGTATGTGCAAATGTCATAGGGTTCCTTAGGGGAAAGAATCCAGTGTAGATTCTTCTCTATCTCTCTCTCTCTCAAAAAAAAAAAAAAAAATCTTTCCTACTTTTTGGATAATTGTGTGGGAGGGGGAGTGAAGCCGATTCGACTCGAGAACCGAACCGGCTATATTTGGTGTAAAATCGAAGTTGGGGAAAAAGAGATTTTTGATTTCATACCAATGATGGGTTTTGATCATCAAAAACTTGGAAAATTTATCTAGGATTTGACCACCACGACATGAGTTATTCGCCTTGTTTTCCTAGAGCAAATGTTATGCTACTTAGAAGTTGGTTTGGATTCGAATGTAAGCCTACTTCCCGAATCGAATACAAAGTCAACTCGACTCTTGATTTCGAAAGTCAGAAGCTGACTTTGAGATAGATTTCGGGCTCTTATTCGAAACATATTCATCTCAGAATCAATCACATCTAATGCGGGTTAATGCTCTATAAATACGAGGTCTTTGAGGTTTTCACGGCTTCAAACACTTGAAATATAATTTATGGGCACACCACATAATTGATTGTCACAGCCAAAAGCTACTCTTATTGAATTACAATAGGAAACTTGCTTGAACTAGGAATCCAACTTCATTTAGGAAACCCACTTGGATTGGTCTTTTTGTATGATTTCAAACTTGAGACATATTTTTAAGTAGGAGGATGTAATGTTTTTAACGTAGCTGGAGTTGGTTTGGCCACCGCTGCAATTTTTGATTTGATCTATAAGGCATCACTTCCCAGGCTTAAGTATTGTCTATTAACTGTTATGCATTGGCCTATTAAATCAATTTTCACAAAATTGGACCGATGCTAAGTGGAAAAAAGGAGTTTCTTTATTTATTTGGTGGTAGTACTAAGATCAGTAAAGTGGCATCCGAGGAATGTTGCTCTTGGTGTAGCTCTTAAAGCTGCAGTTTGCTTTCCTCTTGGTAACTATGAGAATGACTTTGAGTCGAAAAGACTTCAACAAAAGCTTGATCGTATTCTGAGTTTCTTTATAGTCAACATGAAGTCGTGATCAAGATTCAAATTGGTCGGTCAAGAAGCAATTGCATTATAGAATATTGGAGCAAAATGATCTCAGAATGTTCAGAGTTTTTCTGCTTTGATGATCGCTTGTAAGTCTTACAACACTGCCTTTCGCAAGGCTCAAACTAAAACTTGACATCAAAATGTGATATAAGACTAGCTCCATTTGAAGCTAACGGAGAAAGTAAATGGAGTTTAGCTCTAAAGAGTGGTGTCGGTGCTGCAGTTGAGAGGCTTTAAGAGAACTTAAGTAGATAACTAATCACGAATGCTGAGTGCTGAGTTTGTCCGTAGCTTCTTTCTAAACCTTACTGCCTGTGCCCACCGTGTTAAGATGGCAAAAGTCTAAGAAAGAGAAATGAATAATATAGAGAGGTAGCTAGAACTAAAAGAACTTAATTCTTGTTTTCAAGTTGTGCAGGAAAATCTCTTTAGGTTGCTTTCGGTATTCAGGAAAAAATAATTTTATCTCGAGTTTGGTCCTTGCCCAAGATAGGACATAAATGAATATAAGAGGATGTATGCCAAATAAAATTATCCCAGGGATAATTATCATGTGTAATAAAAATGGATAGAATTTACTATTTTCATGGTATAAAAATTATTTTTCTAGAATAACAAATTTGTTAAATAATCAAACTAAAATAATATTTAAATATAAATAATATGTGAATTCTATAATTAAAAAATTCAAAATGACAAAAAAATTTCGTTTTTATTTATTGATATTTTTATTATATATTTGAATTTCTTTCTATCTATAATATTTAGTTTGTATATATAGTATCTATATTATTATATATTTTATGTATAATAATATAATTTATTATATGACAAAATTAAGGAATAAATGGATTATGAAATGGATAAGAGCGTATATTTTTTATGTAATCTCCATAAATATAAATTCAATAAATCATGTATAAAGTAAAAGTTCAGAAAAAAAATGAATAACAAAATAAATAGGAGAGAGCTGCGAAAGGCACCCGATTTTTTGTGAGTACTGGGAGACCCTACTCGTAGCGTTCATGTTTGCTTTTCGTCGACAAGTGCAGCGGTGTAAGATTCTAAGAAAGTTTTCGAGCTATTAGTAATGACTTTATCACCATAGATTTTGTTACTTGATTCGAAAAGAAGGGGTATTGAATGTTGTTATGTTGCGGATGTTGTGAGAGATCTCGAGGTTGGTTTAGAGCCCGGTAACTTGAGCTGCAACTTTGGCATGTCTCGTGAACTCATTTCTAATGGAGGATGGATGTTTTGACAATATAATTTGAGGTCTTAGATTCCAATTGCACTTGCTTTGTTATTTCCAATGTTAATCGGGTGCTTGGTAAATATGGTCGAATGTTGAGGTTTCTAGCTCTTTCGGTTCGTGCAGGGTGTCACTAGCAAATGCATTAGAAGTGCAAGGACAGACCCATGCAGGACTCGAAGCTTGAAAGTCCAACGAGATTAAAGGATAGATTCAATGGGTAGTATCAGAATTGTTATCTTCAGACCCAGCTTTAGATCTTGTTATACCAGCACACAGGATTCTTCTTCTCTCTCTCTTTTCTTATTTGCCTTTTTCCAAGGGGAAGAAGTATCGAGGACGCTTTTAAATCAGCCAAGGAGTCCTTTTTGAAATTTTCGCCTCTATAACAATATTATTATTTATGTTTTGAAAGTTAGGCAGGTTCAATGTTTATTTAATAAATAGGTGATTAGAAATTGGCTTATGCCTGTTCTTCTTTTCCTTTTGTAGTGTTTTATATTTGACTTTCATTTCCAAATATATGAATGTGTTACTTTTATGGTCATTATAGAGATTCTTTTCTATTTTGAAATTTAGAATGGAAGGCTATAAGAAAAGGCTCTCGTCAGTCAAAAAAACATGTCCTATATTCAATCCTATGGTTATTCATTGTGACGAGATTGAACTAGAGAATTTCTGCCATAATTGATTTTTGATAATTGTTTGATATTGGCTTATGACAACAATTTAAAGAAAATTAAATAACGACAAGATCTCAAGCACACTATGTACGTGTACACTTATTTTCTCTCTCTCGATAAGATTAAGAAGATTTGATGAACAATTGTTCGAATGATCATTATATTTTCTAAAATTAAAAAGAGAAGTGGGTTCCATGGGCCATGAAAAATTGCTACTTTTTAAGAGTAAAGTGAATTGGGCCATAAGTGAAAAGTGGAACAATTTTTTTTTTTTTTCATAATCTTGAGGAAGAACAATTATTATTGGCTTAATTTTAATATTCTAAGGATCACTATGGTCATTTCTACATTAGACACTAAGTTTGAAAGTTGTCGCTACTTTCAAGCGATCATTCTAAAGTATCTATAACATTTAGATTAATTTTTTTATATTTTCTTAATTAATGTAGAATCCGTGGATTAACTGCTCAATTGAAGCATGAGCGGCTTCAGGCTTCAGTTAAGTAGCATTTAGGGAAACTTTAGTTGGAGCCAAAGACCCCCAACACATTATGCTCGAAAAGAATCAATGCTGGAGCTTAAATTCACAATTAGGACTATTTAGTTGAGGAGAAATTTCGGAATAACTGTTGGAAATGAAGTCAATTTTTCAAAAAAGTATTGGTCTGGTTCCACCTTCCCTCGGGCGAAGAAAATAAGGAACCACAGGGAACAGACAAGCCAGCCTTGCTTTTTGGGTTCCTCTCGCCCAATCATCTCGATTTGCTTCCCTCCCTCGCACTCCCCCACTTCGCATTTCGGCCAAAAGAGTGATCTTTCGTGCTTTTCATCAACTCTTGCTTTTGGGTTTTCTAGGGCTTTTTGGGAGGACGTGGGTGGTGGGTTCTTTCTTGGGTTCTTGAATCGGAGCTGATTTTGTGTTGGTTGCGCGACTCGAATCTGCGTTCGGGTGGGTGTGTTTTGCTGATTGTGGGTTTTTGTTGCTTGTGGAAGGCCCTTGCGAGTGTTGGGTTCGTTGAGGAGTGATAATGATGGACAACAATAACTGGAGGCCGACGCCGCCGGCCGGTGTGGGAGGCGGGGGCGCTGAAGCTGCGCTCGACGGGGGCGATTGGAGGGCTGAGTTGCCGCTCGAATCGCGGGATAGGATCGTCAACAAGATGTGAGTGCCTCCTTCCTTCGCTTGGGTCTTTTAAAGTCTCATCGGTTTGCAGGGAGAAGTGTGGAGTTCATGAGGGATCCTTGCTCAGGAGTGATTTCCGAGGGTTTAGTATGTTAAAGGAAGTAATGGTTTTGCAATATGGTCCTGTTAATTGGTCGAGGCCGACGTGAATTCTGAGGAATCTTTCGCTGTAAATTCTATTTGGTTAGATAGTTTAGGTTAGGTTTAGTATGTCGCAATGTGGGATTTAGCAGGTATGTAGGGGGGCCACTCTTGTTTTTGTATTGTAGATGTAATTCTTTCTTAAGTGTAGAGGTAAGGTTTGGGAGGAAATCAGTTGCAGGATGATTTCCTGTTATGCTGGTAACAAAAATTCATGTATCCGGAACCTGAGGAATTTTAAGTGTCTCATTGCCTGTAGGTTGTATTATTTTGTATAATCTCAGATTTATTGGTCAGCTGTTACTGGAAGAGGTATGTGGGCAATGAGGTGTTAATGAGGGGTTGGGGTAAAGTCGTCGGTTCTTGTATATGAAGCTTTGCTTGGGAAATGGTTGTGTTGATTTAATGGGGAGAAAACTAGGACTGGAGGAGGGTACTTGGTTTCGAAGATACAGAGTAGATGACTAAATCTAGTTGAGGAGCACATGGATTCGACATTGAGCAAGGATGGGATGCTTTCAAAAGCAGACTTTCTATTAGAGTTGGGGAATAGTAGGAGTACTATGTCATGGGATGACATATGCTGTGGAGGCACTGCGTTCAAACAGTTATTCCTGGATGGGTATGCACTAGAGAGAAACAAGAGAGCTAGGGTGGATGATTGTTGGGAGAAACGACGTGGGAGATTAATATCTTGCGTAGTGCTCTAGATTAGAAGCATGAAGCTTCTTGAATTTTTTTGGGTTGTCTTATCAAGCGAGGTTAGATTTGAGGACGATGGGCTACGTGGAATTGCTGTGACCCTGGGAACTTTTTCTGTCAAATGCTATTGTTCTGATCTCCTTCTACTCAGATGCTATTACGACAGAGTACACTTTTCCCATGTACATCTATTTGGAAAGTCAAGGTCCCATTGAATGCTTCGTTTTTTGCTTGAGATGCTTGGGGATGTATTCTTACTTTAAATAATGCTCAGAGGAGGGGAAAGTACAGGCTAATGGGTGTTTTTTGTGCAAAGACTGAAGAAGAGAGCGTGAATCACTCAATTTGACATTGTACCTGCACCAGAAAGATTCTGGGCTGCAGTTTTTGCAATATTGGGAGTGAACATTGCGACATGAAATTTGGGCTTGGAGAGGGGCTTTCAGTTTGTGGCTCGGAAAGAGAGTGATTACCATTTCTCCTTTTTTTAGTATCATTTGGAGAGAGAGAGAGGAACAAAAGGGCATTTCAAGGAATTGAATACTTGTGGGATTCTTTTTAGGGATAATTGGTTGTACACTCCTCACTTTTGGTAGCAGGAAAGTCCGGTTTCATATGTCTAGTTTGTTGGAAATGTTAAAAAAAGTCTTTTGTCCATGAATTTGTTTATGGGTGGCTTCTACCTAAAGCCATTCTGTTAGGGGTGCCACCCCTTTGGTACCTTCTTAGTGAAATCTTATTTATCGTCGAGGAAAGAAAAAATTATTGGTAAGAAGAATTTCGTCTCAAGTGCAAATCTCTTTTGATATGCAGAATGGAGACCTTGAAGAGACACCTTCCTGTTTCTGGTCCAGAGGGTTTGCAAGAACTCAAGAAAATTGCCGTGCGATTTGAGGAAAAAATTTACACTGCTGCAATAAGCCAGGTATTATATGATGTCCATGCCTTTCGTGATTAATTGGTACGAAGTTTCTATGTGGATAGAGGATGCATAAACAAACTGGATAGGCTTGTGCTTAAAATTAAGAGAAGAGTTCTTTTATTTGCATAATTTGTTGAGAATTTTTATCATTCATGCATGCATCCATATAGTAACTGGAACTGTTAAATATTTATGTTTAGCTTTGCCCCAGGGAAATTAGGTTTACTCATTGCTGTAATATTGTGCTAAGGTTTTATATATGCTTCATTTTCTTTCCAATTTGATTAAGTGATGAAGTGATTTCTGCTTCCTTTCCCTTTTAGTCCGATTATTTAAGGAAGATATCTTTGAAGATGCTGACAATGGAGACAAAGTCTCAGAATACCATACCTAATGCTTTGCCATCTAACCCTGCTGGGAATAGCAGTAATGACCCGGGTACGACTTAAGTTCCTGTTATTTGGTATCATTAATGTAGGAATTAGAATTTTCGTTTTGTTATCCCCTCATATAGTGTTTATTAATTTTTTCTTTTGGTAAAGGTAAGAAATATATTAACTAGAAACCAGAAAGCTATAGTGTTTATTCATTTATGTAATTGTACTATTTTTTCGTATACATAGTTTTTGGGGGACATTACAACAGGAGTCTTGAAACTTGTTATGATAGAGGCATTTGAGTCCTAAAACTTTTATTTTGTGCACTTAAGTCCTAAGACTTGTGATAGTCATTTACTTTAGGTCTTCTGTTAGCTCTGTTGGCTCCATTAGGTTTTAGTGGGCAGAAAATCTAGGTGGCCTTTTTTTTTATAATATCAACAGCCACTTTGGCTTAAGAAAACCGTAAAAGAAAGCCATGTTAAATCTTCCATCCGACTTAAAATTGATGGAGTTAATGGAATGACTAAAGGGCATCGACATTTACAAGTTTTATGCTTAAATGCACAAAATGAAAATTTAGGACTTAAGTGCATTAGCATAACACATTTTAGGACTTGCCCTGTTGTTGCTTTTACTGGGCTTTACACAGTACACATGTATACTCACTACAAGCCATGCTGCTCGTGGATTTTCATTGTAGTAACCTGAATTTAATTAATTTTTTCCAATCTTGCTCATTTGTAACCTCAAATGCACGTTTATACCATGGGCAGTGGCACATTTGAATATCCCTTTTAAATTTGTAATATTTGATTAAAGAACTAAAAATCAGTTTGTTTTTCAGTAGAATTAGATTTGCATTTGTGAAGAGCAAGTTTTTCAAAGAGTGGCAGCAAGACTAGTTTTACTAGAAAGGGACAACTGCTTGCATCTTTTGTAACTTCCTCTCACTTTTTTGGCCTCAAATTTTATCTTCCTTCTTTGTTAAAGTGAGTCTCCTATGGCATCAGAAGATGTGTGCTTGAAAAGATGATTACCTTTGTCCTTTATTTATTTATTTTTGTAAATTTCAAGATCAATTCAAGTACATAAATTTCACAATTATTTAGTATTTGTTGAAAAGAAAATGAGTGGTCATTGTTTGTCTGTGTTTGCATGTCCATTATCCATCCAGTATCACTTGCTCAGAAAATTTCTAGTTGGAATACATAATGGTCTAAGTTCGTACTTGTGGTGCATTTATCTCTCATTCATTGTCTCTTCGTGCTATTTGTAGTTAATGCCGCTGTACTGAATTGGTTGGTTTCTTGATTGACTAACATGACTTGTATATATTGTATGTCATCTCAAGTTATGCAGTCACAAATTCAAAATCAAAGCCAATCAATTCCTAATTCCTTAGCTGTGAATCAGCCTCAAGCACGTCAACAGTTATTGGTTCAGAATATTCAGAATAATGTTCCATCTGGAGTTCAGGCTTCAGCCAGTCTATTGTCTACATTGCCATCTGTCTCTGGCTTGAACCAATCTTCCATCCCGAATACTATTGGACAAAACAACAACATGCAAAATATGCCTAGTGTTTCTCAGACCTCACTGGGGAACTCAATGGGCCAAGGTGTCAATAGCAACACGTTCGTAAATTCTCAGCAACTTCAAGCTAGGCAACAGATGGTTTCCCTACAGCAACAACAACAGTCTCAGAATTCACAGCAGTATATTTACCAGCAGCAGCAATACCAACAGCAGCTTTTGAAGCAGAAGCTTCAGCCAGTCCCACATTCGCTCATGTCATCTCAATTCCAACAACAGCAGCAGCAACAGCAGCAACAGAATATGCTACAGCCAACTCAGCTGCAGGCTTCTCAGCAGTCTGTCCTCCAAACATCTTCTGTCATGCAGCCGCCATCAATGCAACCAGCTCCTCTAGCTGGTCTCCAACAAAATCAACAGTCTTCAGTTCCACAGTCAACACAGTCCATGAAGAGTTATTCTTCTACTTTTGTAGTGTCTACTGATAGCTCTGCCCAAATGGGGCATTCGGCCGGGGGTGACTGGCAAGAGGAGGCTTACCAAAAGGTTTTGTACCACTGTTTTGTTTTATTCATTAAATTTTATGGAATGCATGTATTATGTGTGATACTTCTCATATTTTTCTACAGGTTTTAATAGTTTGTTGATGACTGACCTTTCTTGCTAGACTTTACATATATGGTTTAGTAGGATACAAATGTACAAAGGCACGGATAAGAGTATTAGTAGTTTTATGAGGTCTAGCCTGGGAAAGGAATTCATTCACATGAGATATTGGTTTGGATATTGACTCGATGGCAAATATAGCTGTGAGACAGAAATGGGTATTTGGCAACAGAATGTCGACAGCATAATCTTTTGTCCAAAGTATTAGAATGTGGGGAAGTTGCATAATGAACTATAATTTGGGGATAGTAATGTGGCCTCGTGCACTAACCAGTATGACAATAATAACTGCTGAACAGGAGCCAATTCCCTTGCTAGAATTTGTATAACATCATACATTTTGGTGACAGGAATTTAAATCAGAGAAATTTGAAAGCCCTTGAGTGGAATTTCGTTAGCCAATTCTTTACATAGTGTAGTATGGACAGGTGCTTATGGCTTGTAAACCTAGGAATCCCTCCACCAAAGGTGAATTTCTAATTATGTAGTGACTCCAGGCCAGTCACATTAACATTTATCTAACAATTCTTGTTATTAAAAACTGCAATGTCTAGCCAAGCTTATATGTTGTGAGGATCAGGTATCGATAATGCTGCTATTAATCTGTAAGTTAGCATGAGAAGTTGCCACAGAGTGCTTTCTGATCGGCATTCCCCTTTTTCTCACAACATTATGAAGAGGGAAAAAAGGGTAGTTTTATGAAATGGAAAGAGAAGTCATTTAACTACTGAATCGTGTTTACTTAAGAATGTTTCTGTGTTGCGTTAAGATTGCTGTTTTTCCTTTATTAAGGAGTAATAAAAGATAAAGCCATTGATGTCTTAATGTAGAAAAGAAATTGCCATCATTTTGTCCGTGTCGGTCAATCTCCTTTTCCTGTTTTACTTGCTTTTTTTAATGTTATCCAGGTGGTGGTTGGCATTCTGATGAAACAGTAGCTTTGTGCAAGTTGCTAATCTTTATTATTCTTCATACTTGGCTTATGCATAAATGACACTGATGCGGTCTAGTTGGATATAAGAGTCGAGCTTTATTTAGATATTTATTGTGAGTACAGATGCTACAGACACAGCAGCTTAAGCAACAATATCAGCAACCTCAAATGCAGCAGCAACTCAAACAACAGCTTCTGCAGCAGCAGCTACAGCAGGTTAAGCAGCAGCTTCCTTTGCAACTGCAGACTCATCAAAGGCGTTCCAACATCCAACTCCGGAATGCAGCTTGGGCGCTGCTGTTATTAGTAGTTGTCATCTACTATATTAAAGTTTTTCTTCTTTCTTAGTGTAGAAATTGATAGAGGACAAAAGAGGAGAGCATACAAACTGATTAATGTTTGCCACTCACACTTTTATTATTAGTTTAATAAGACTTTGGGTCGAATGATAAACATTCTGTTTCAGAAATTTATTTCTAGCCATTTCGGTGGTACTTGATAACATTTATGTTAACAATTTCTATTTAGACATAGTTTTTTTGATAAGGGCTCTAAGTGTCATCATTTTCTTAACTAAGAGCTTAAAGTGGACATTGCTTTAAATAAGGATCCGAAATGTCATTAATTTTTCAAATAAGAGCTAGAAGTGGACTTTGTCTGGGGAACAAAATAATATAAAAATAGAGGAATAGAAATGTTACCAAATTTTGCCTTTTATTTCTGAGCAAAAGTATGTATTTTACAACCATAAAATTTATATTCTTAGAATAGAAATTTGTTTAATAATAACGCAAAATTTCTTCTTCTTGAGTGGTGATGAGAGGTAGGGGTGAGCGGTTCCAGGTTCTGGTTCGGTTCCGCCTGGAACTTGGAACCTACCATCGGGTATAGGTTCCTCAAAATGGGGAACCTGGAACCTACCCGTCAGAACCGAGAATCTGGAACCTACCTTGTCACGGGTTAGGGGTCGGTTCGGTTCAATAGGTTCTTTTTTTTTTTTTTTTTGGTTATTTTCAGATTTGAACTATAACGTATGCGCACGTTACAAAAAAAAAAAAAAAAAAAAAAATATATATATATATATATAACGTACGCGCACGTTACAAAAAAAAAATATAACGTACGCGCACGTTACCAAAAAAAAAATATATATATAATGTACACGCACGTTATAAAAAAAAAAAAAAAAAACTATAACGTGCGCGCACGTTATCAAAAAAACTATAACGTGCGCGCACGTTACCAAAAAAAAAAATGTAACGTATGCGCGTATGTTACCAAAAAAAACTATAACGTACACATATACTACACGGTAACTTCCCACATCTTAGCAAACATACCAATGCCAACAGTTTTTTTTTTTTTATTCATTTTTAGAGTTGAATTATAACATATGCGCTCTAAAAATGAATAAAAAAAAAATTATAACATACGCGCATATTATCGGACTCTTCATCACTGTCGTAATGATCCTCTAACATCAAAATCATGCCATAAATATACTTCCCGAGCTATGAAAACAATAAAACAAAACATAAACTCTTTGACAACAATGTTTTTCCATGCATTAAACTTATCAATGGTGAGATCACAACAACCATCTAAAGGCTCCTAAACTTTTTGACAACATAGTTAAAGCAACACAAAGCCAATAAAAAACCTTACTTGAATTCTCTACCGCTAAACCCATTGCAGTTGCGACACCACCAACTCTATTTATCAACAATAATCTCCGCATTAAGGCCAACCATATCTGAAAAAAGAAAAAGAAGAGGTTAAATAAAATATTCACTTATCAAATATACAAAAAGAATTACAATATATAAAGATATAAACATTACTTACCTAATTCAAATTGTTCTGCGTTCTCGATACACTCTTCATCATCAAGCGGTACACGAGCGGCCCTCAACCAATCTTGAGTGCAGATCAAAGCTTCCACTACTTTGGGAGTTAAAGAACTTCGAAAGCCATCAAGCACATGACCCGATGTACTAAAAGTTGACTCTGAAGCGACGGTTGTTACAGGAATGGACAAAATATCTCGAGCCATCAAAGAAAGGATCTTATATTTTGAACCATTAGCCTTCTACCAAATCAAAATATCAATACCAAGATCATTTTCAATTTTTTCTTGAAGATACTCATTAAGCTCGGACTTGTTATCATCGTGCCCTTGTTCATTCGAGTATAAAAATATTTTCTTCCAATCTTAGGCTTCATACATTTTTAGTTCTTCACTACCACCCATATCGGGTTGGGAAGTGGAACTACTACTACTTGCACCCAAATTATGGCCACCAAAATCTTGATCACTTGAAATAAGAGAAGATTACTCATAAAATTTATACAAATGCTCCAATGTATTCTTCACCTTGCAATGCATCTCTTCAATCTTCAATTCATCATCATAAATTTGTCCATACAAGAATCTCACACAAACGCAATCAACACCATAATATTCACTTTATCCAAGCTTCCATAATATTTGTCAAATTTTTCTTTCATTTTCAAACCTATAGTTTGAAACTTAGGATCCAAAGTATTGACCGCATCTTTCAAATATCTATACAAAAGAGTTATCCCTTCAAAATAATCATTTGAAGTAACATATGAAGTCCTAGACATCTTCTTGGTGGCATTATAGAATGCTTTTAGAAAATTCGAAAGAATAATAGCATTTTCCCAATCATCATCCCTAGGAGTTTCATGATCTAGCTCACTTACAAAAGATGGATCGTGATCTTCCATCTTTCGAAAGCTTTTCTGAACTTTATGGCGGTGTCTAATATGAGGTAAGTGGAGTTCCATCTAGTGGCAACGTCAAGAACTACCGAACCCTTATAAGTGATCTTTTCTCTCTCAATGCAAGATTTAAATCCTTGGACTCTTGTGGGAGAACTCCTTACATACCTAATCACATTTCGGATACGTGCAATGGAGTCACGTACCGTAGTCAAGCCATCTCTCACAATCAATTTAATGTACATCTCATGTGCAAAACACTACCATCTAATATCAACGACCTTTGTTTGGAAAGTTTATCCCTCAAATAGCCAATTGTAACATCATTCGAGCTAGCATTATTCACGGTAATTGTGGACACATTTTTTTCTATTCCCCACTCCTCAATGCATGTCTCCACCATTTTCCCAATCTCCCTACCCCTATGACTATGCATCACCACAAAGTTGATGATTTTTTTATGCAACTTCCAATTTTCATCAATAAAATGTGCAGTGAAATACAAATAATTCAGATTTTGATTGGAACTCTATGTATCAGTCGTGAGTGCGATCCTAGAATTAATCTTTCCAAAATAATTCTTCAAAGAAATTCTTTCACATAAAAACAATTTCATGCAATCTTTTGCCACTGTGAAACGTAATATATGTTTGAAGAGAGGTTGTATCTCAGTAACATATTCACGAAATCCAACACGCTCAACCAAGGAAAAAGGTTGCTCATCAAGGATGATAAACAGAGCAAGCATGTACCTAGCTCGTTCTTTATTAAATGACCATGTCGATAAGACGCTACCAGTACTAGAATTTCCTCCTGCCTTGCCAGCCATGTTGACATTACGTGGTACAAAGAATTTCTGCCCCTTATCTAGATTACAAGAAAACCTCTTACATGTGTTTAAGTGCTTCCTCATTGCAGAAGTACCATTAGCAACACGGTACTTAAGCATGGACCCACAATGAATGCATTTCACTTCATATATTTTTCCATCCTTATCACTGATTTTCGAATAATGACTCTAGCATTCAGATGTATATTTCTTATCATGAGAATGATGAGAATCGAATACCTTATTTGTGGCACTCAAGGTAGGGGGTGCATCTTCTTCAATTTCATTGCCAGAAAACTCAAATTCCATACCTGGAGTCATCTATTCACGTCCCTCCACCTCCATTGACGTGTTATCTTGATACATTAATTTCGCACTACACAACAATAATAGAATATAATTAGAAAATTCAAAACATAATGTGAATTGAGTTATAGAATATACAAGCAATTGCTAAAAACCAAATCAATACACAACTTTAGGACTATATCATATTATCAATACAAATGCAAAAGATTTATTCAAATATGCCCTTATTTTATGATAAGGCACCAAATCTAGCAAAACTCTAAGTAATCATAAACATCTCTTTCCCATCTTTAGTATAAAAGGAACTCTTTATCAACCATCTTAACTTAATTTAATGATATACAAAACAAGCAAGCTTTAGTCTTTGTTTTTTGCTGTTGATATACTGTTGTAAAAATGGTTCAAACCATCTTTGTATTTGCATTTGTTTAGAGACTTCGAGAATTGTTCTCTCAGTTTTGAAGTTCAAGTTTTCCTATACTTCCAGTTTTAGAAGCTCCAGTAACATGCTGATAGTGAGGACAGAACAATAACAAGTTTTGCTAGAAACAGCAAAAATAGAGAATATAAAGCGGCAGAGAAGTCTGGTATTGTGTATATAGGAACCAAGAGCCACACCTACCATTAAGATTTGCCACCTAGTAACATCATGTTTAGCATACAATAGAATCTGCTAAATAATGTCAAAGCTGATACGCTGCAACTTTTACCATAACCAAAAATAATGAGCTGAAGCTTCGTTTTACATTTTGAATCACAAGCAATTGGTAATTTGATGTCCTTCATGGCATTGTGTATCACTTGACCGTATGATTAATTTTTATATCCTTCATGAACATATGATGTAGTAAAGGATCAAGTGATTTCTAGAAAACATAACCAGGAAGTGAATACGATTCAACTAGGTTTGTCCATCATGCAATGTGTTTTGAACTTCGTAACATAGTCCTCCCTAGCCAACATCAGTATATGGCATTACAAGCATGCCAGCAAAGCAGTTGACAAGAGCCTTGTCAAAGTCACAAAATATGGGAGACTTTGCTGAAATAGTTTGTCCAAGTACTAGACTCATGACCACTGATGTGAAGCTCTTTAATACTTTCGCAAGAAGCTATAGCAAAGAATAAGAATCTTCAATTAATCAATCCCTCCACGAGAAAGCATTCTCAACATATTCTCAGCTAATACCCAACTTGGCAGCATCCCACTTGGTAACGTTTTTTGGTGGGGTGCCAACAATGATATCCTACCTTGATATACTACCGCGAGCAGCGTGGGTCGCGAGCGGAGACGAGCTCGGCTCAAATCTGCCTGCGTCGGGTAGTCGGTGACGGGCATCGAGGCAGAGCACAGCAGCGATGGGCGTCGAGCGGCGTTCGGCGACGGCGGCCGGCACTAAGCAGTGAGTAGGGACGTCGGTTAGGGTCTTCGGGGCAACGGCAACTCAGGACTCAGGTGTCGCGAATGCGGGCGTCGAGCGACGTCGGGGACTGGCGTCCAGCGGTGTTCGGCGACGGTGGCTGGCGCTGAGCAGAGCGACGGGCGTCGAGCGGCGTTCGGCGACGGTGGCTGGCGCTAAGCAGTGAGCAGGGATGTCGGTTAGGGTCTTCGGGGCAACGGCGACTCAGGACTCAGGTGTCACGAATGTGGGCATCGAGCGACGTCGGGGACTGGCGTCCAGCGGCGTCCGGCGGTGGTGGCCTTGAGGGCGAGTAGCGTATGGCAGCGAGACTCAAAGCCGCGTCCAGCTGAAACTTGAAAGTGAAACTGAAATCGGAGGACTGAGGAAGATACAGGACAGGAGGCTAGAGGTGGAGGCTGGACTTGGAGCGCCGAGCGTGGGGGGGGTTCCTTTTGGAACCCTAATTGGTTCCGAAACCGGTTCCGTGGCCGGTTCCGGTTCCGGTTCAGCGGCCGGTTCCGCTTGGAACCGGAACCGGAACCGGGATTGCCGGTTCCCGGAAAAATGGAACTGGGAACCAGAATCGGTCCTTTAAGAACCAGGAACCGAACTGAACCTCCAGTTCCAATTCTCCGGTTCCCGGTTCTACCCGGTACCCGTGCTCGCCCCTAATGAGAGGCAGGTGAGCAATGACGACCGGAGGCAAGCGACCAACGATGAGTGGGGTGGTGGTAGGCAACTGGCGAGACAACTGACGACAATCGATAAGAGTTTTTATTTCTCAATTTTGTTTTAAAAATAAAAAAATATATATAAAGTTTTCACTTCTTATTTTTTTCCAACCTATTTCTGGAGTAAAATTTTATTTTAGAAATAGAAAAATGAAATTACATTATCAAATGGAGAAACACAATTTTTATTCCAAACTTGTTTCTGGAAATAGAAAGATAGAAAAACAAAGAAACAGAATAGTTATCATGTGTATCCTAGATGATTATAATAATCTTCTTAGTGTTAATAACTATAATAATCCTCTTATACTTTAACACTCTCTCTTAGGTTGGAGTAGAAATATTAAGCATGCCTAGCTTGTTACAAATATACTCAACTTTACTACTGCCTAAAGACTTAGTGAAAATATCATGCCTAAAGACTTAGTGAAAATATCAACTATTTGTTCATTAGTCCTAACATGAATAATAGAAATAACTCTAGCTTAAAGCTTCTCGTGGACAAAGTGACAATCAACTTCAATATGCTTAGTACACTCATGGAATACAGAATTTGAAGCAATATATGGATAATTGCCTGATAATCACACCACAATTCCATTAGCATATAATCTTTAAATTCAAGTTCAACTAATAATTGACGCATGTGGACTAACTCACAAGTAACTTAGGCCGTAAATCTATATTCTGATTATGCACTGGATATAGTCACAATACTTTGCTTTGTACTCTTCTAAGACACTAGGTTTCCTCCTACAAAGGTGCAATAATTTGATGTAGACCTCTTATTTGTAGGAGACTCGGTCCAATCAACATCCAAAGATGCTTCCACCCTTTTGTGACTATGATCACTATAGAAAATACCACGACTTGGAGCTTTCTTCAAGTATTTTAAAATTTTGATTACAGCATCTCAACGAGAGATATGGGGGGAAACACAAACTGACTTCAAACACTCATATGAAAGGAAATATTAGGTTGAGTGCAATCTCATAATTTAATTTTCCAACAAGTCTTCGATACCTTTCAGGATCATCTAAAACTTGTCGTCCTCTACCATTAATTTCGAGCCAATTTCCATTGGTGTATCTAGCGGTTTAAGTCCTAACATTGTTATCTTTTTAAGCAAATCTAAAGCATACTTGTGATATGAGATGTGAATACTTTTCTTTGTCTGTGCCTCTTCGATACCCAAAAAATATCTATGTTGTTGATGTGGACATCGAGTCATATCGAGGAGGAGGTGCTAGGGACCCATTGTCTATTCCTACTGGGTTCGATTACTCGAGCGCGGGCCAAACAATTCAAGCAAGTTTGTTGGCGTCATGGTTCGTGATCTTTGGCGTGAAGATGACCTTGGATCAAATCTTGAAGAATTTTGGAAATCTTGGTGCAATTTAATTATCTTGTCACCAAATAATTGACCAAGTCAATTTATATATATATTCTTGTTTAAGAATATTCTAAAATAGGAATATTTTAGAATATAACGCATTAGATTTTTAGGGTTGGTTTTTAGGGTTTGTGTGGCAGCCTATATAAAGGATTTGCCAAATTTCTTTGAGGAGAGATATTTTTTTGGAGGAAAAGAATTGAGAGGTTCTCTTTTTTTGTTCTTTTGAGGACTTGACCTAATCAAGATTCTCTTCGACTTATCGAGCGAGATAGCGAATTCTTTCGCTCGTGGCGTCTATAACGTTGGTTGGTTGACACGTGTTCGTCAACAGGTCACGTTCATACCGAGGTTGCCAATCACGGGTTTGATTGGAGGTCGAGGTTTGCAATTCGCACCATCTGGGCCTTTGTAGAACGATCCTTCCGCAACGATTCACATCAGTTTGGTATCAGAGCCAGATTCTACAAGGTCTATTTATCTTTAATTTTCTGTTGATATTCAGCAATTTGAGATTTATTGAGTTAGGGTTTCGGTTCTAGTTAATTTAGGGATCCGATTGCTTTTGTGCTTCCATATGTAGTTATTTGCTGTTAGTTTTAAATTTTCTTTTCTAGCATCTTAAATTGTATCCGAGTTCGTCAAAAAAAAAAAAAAAAAAAAAAAAAAAAGTGAAAAAAAAAAAGAAGAGAAAGAACACGCACAAAAAAAAAGTGTGCAAGAGAAAAAAAAAAAAAAACAGATTCGGCAAAAAAAAAAAATTAGCCGAACAAAAAAAAAAAAAAATCAAGAAGGCGACTCGTTTGTTAGTAGACCAAATTGAAACAAAATCGTAGTGATTTGCGTTTCAATTGGAATTTCGAAAGTTGTACTTGTTGGTTTGAAATTGTTACTTGCTGAAACAAAATCAATAGTGATCTAATCTTGTTTGATTAGTTTGATTGATTGTCGTGAGGGGGTTGAGAGACAGGTTTTGAGTCCAATAAAGAGCTTGAAAAAAAGAGAATACGAGAGGAAAAAGGCAAGAGTGTGTAAGCTTAATTGAGGGTGAAAAAAAGCCTAAACTTGAGTTAAACACGAGGGGAGTGACAAACACTTTGAGAGAAACACGTGAGGGAGTGATTGGTGAGGATTTTTTTGCGACTAACGTTTACTTGCAGGTCTAAAATATGTCGCACGAAGAAAGTGTGAATCAAAAGGAGATTGGCTCCATACGAAGGGATGAAGCGCTCATGGAAAGCATCCAGCAATTGAAGGCCGTAGTGGAGGAGCTTAGTGGCCGAATGATGGAGAATGACATGAGGGTTGATGGTGACCGAGAGCTACCCCGGGAAGGCCACAACATCAGCGAGATGCCTCTAGAACACAACATAGAAGGCAACGACAATATGATGATGATGAGGCCGACATGGAGGATGATCGAGATGCTCGATTTGAAAGGTGGAATGGAGGCCGAAGGTTTAGACACCGAGGAGATGATGAACTTGGCAACATCAAGATGAAGATTCCTTCCTTCCAAGGGAAGAATGATCCCGATGCATATCTAGAGTGGGAGAAACGCATGGAGATGGTATTTGATTGCCAACGATACTCTGAGCTCAAAAAGGTAAAAATTGCAGCTGTTGAATTTACTGATTATGCTATAATTTGGTGGGATCAACTTGTGACTAGTAGGAGGCGCAATGGTGAAAGACCGATAGAGACGTGGGATGAGATGAAAGCGGTGATGAGAAGGCGTTTTGTACCTAGTCATTACCACCGAGATTTGTTTCAAAAGTTACAAAATCTCACACAAGGCAATAAGAGCGTGGAAGAGTATCACAATGAGATGGAGATTGCCATGATCCGTGCTAATGTGATGGAGGATCGTGAGGCCACAATGTCAAGATTTTTGAGTGGTTTGAGTCGAGACATAGCAAGGGTGGTAGAGCTGCAACACTATGTTGAATTGGAGGAATTGGTGGACAAAGCCATCAAAGTTGAGCGGCAATTGAAGTTGGACCGAAATCACAAGAGTGGAGGAGGTTCAAGTCAGAATTGGAGATCCAATTGGAAGAGAGATGAGAAGCCAAATTGGAGAGGAAACAACACCAAAACCGAAACCTTAAAGGAGAAGGAGAGGGACGGTAAAGTTGGAACGAATCCGGTTTCGGAGTAAAACCGAAAATCCTAACACTAGAACTCGTGAAATTAAATGTTTTAAGTGTTTGGGCAGGGGTCATATGGCGAATCAATGCCATAATAGGAGGGTGATGATCATGACTGGACATGGTGTTATTGAGTCCGAAAGTGAAAGGGAAGAAGATGATGATGAGATGCCACCATTAGAGGATTGTAGTGATGCGAAGTGGCTATAAAAGGAGACTTATTGGTGGTTAGGCGTTCTCGAGTGTGCAAGTAAAGGAGGAGGAGCATCACCAACAAAGAGATAATTTGTTTCATACAAGATGTGTGGTGAATGGTAAGATTTGTAGTATGATAATTGATGGAGGTAGTTGTGCGAATGTGGCAAGTTGTATTATGGTGGATAAGTTGGGTTTGAAGACAACAAAGCACCCTATGCCTTATAGACTTCAATGGTTAAATGATAGTGGTGAGGTGAAAGTATTGAAGCAAGTTCGAATTCCATTTGAGATAGGGAGATACAAGGACGAGGTAGAGTGTGATGTTGTACCTATGCAAGCGGGTCATATCTTGCTTGGAAGACCATGGCAATATGATCGAAAGGTACATCATAATGGATATACTAATCGTTATTCATTGGTGAAGAATCAAAAGACTTATACCTTGGTACCAATGACACCTAGTGAGGTGTATCAAGATCAATTAAAGTTACAACGAGAAGCCGAGAGAGAGAGAAAAGGTGAGAAATCCGAGGGCTTGCGTGGTGTGTCTGAGACGCAAGGAAAAGGAGAGGCCGAGAGAAGAATTGTGGTAAAAACCGAGGGAAAAGAAGAGAGGAAAGAAAAGAGGCAAAATAATTTTTATGCAAAATCAAGTGAAGTGAGGAGAGCTTTAGTTCTAGATCGACCGATGCTTGTACTTGTGTACAAGGAGGTTTTGTTTTCTACTAACGATCTTGACCCAAGTTTGCCTAGTCCTATTGTGTCTTTATTGCAGGAATTTGAAGATGTTTTTCCCGATGAACTTCCCGGAGAGATACCACCGATTCGAGGCATAGAACATCAAATTGACTTGATTCCCGGTGCGCCATTACCTAATCGACCCGCATATCGAAGTAATCCCGAGGAGACAAAGGAACTTCAGCGGCAAGTTAGCGAACTTTTGGAACGAGGGTATGTGAGAGAGAGTCTTAGCCCGTGCGCCGTCCCTGTTTTGTTAGTGCCAAAGAAGGATGGAACTTGGCGAATGTGTGTCGATTGCCGAGCAATCAATAATATTACGGTAAAGTATCGACATCCTATTCCTAGGTTAGATGACATGTTGGATGAGTTGCATGGTTCTTGCGTTTTCACTAAGATTGATTTGAAAAGTGGCTATCATCAAATTAGGATGAAAGAAGGTGATGAATGGAAAACTGCATTTAAGACCAAGTATGGATTATATGAGTGGTTAGTAATGCCATTTGGATTAACTAATGCACCGAGCACGTTTATGCGACTTATGAATCATGTTTTGCGTGCTTTTATTGGTCGATTTGTGGTTGTCTATTTCGATGACATCTTGATTTATAGCCGAAGTCCAGATGACCATATTGAGCATGTGCGAGCTGTCTTGCAGTTTTAAGGGCCGAGCAATTATATGCTAATCTAAAGAAGTGCTCTTTTGTTACCAACAAATTAGTATTTCTAGGATTTGTTGTTAGTGCTAATGGTATACAGGTTGATGAAGAAAAGGTTAAAGCAATCCGTGAATGGCCAACGCCTAAGACCATAGGAGAGGTGCGTAGCTTTCATGGATTGGCGAGTTTTTATCGACGATTTGTGAGAAATTTCAGCACCATTGCCGCACCTTTAACTGAGGTTATCAAGAAGCACGTGGGTTTCACGTGGGGAGAAGAGCAAGAGAAAGCCTTTAATCTATTAAAAGATAAGTTAACTAATGCTCCTTTGTTATCTTTGCCGAATTTCAGTGCTACTTTTGAGATAGAGTGCGATGCTTCGGTACAGAATTGGAGCCGTGTTGATGCAAGGAGGGCGTCCCATAGCTTATTTCAGCGAAAAATTGAGTGGAGCAACATTGAATTATCCTACCTATGATAAGGAGATGTATGCTTTAGTGCGAGCTTTAGAGACTTGGCAATATTATTTATGGCCAAAGGAGTTTGTGATCCACACCGACCATGAGACCTTGAAGTACTTGAAAAGACAGCAAAAGTTGAATAAAAGACATGCCAAATGGATGGAGTTCATTGAGACTTTTCCATATGTGATCAAGTACAAGAAAGGTAAGGAAAATGTGGTAGCCGATGCGCTTTCTCGAAGGTATGCGATTCTAACTATTTTAGAAGCAAAGTGTCTAGGTTTTGAGCATATCAAGGGCTTATATATTGATGATGATGACTTTGGGAGAGTCTATGAAGCATGTGAACACGCTGCATTTGATAAATTTTATAGGCATGAAGGTTATCTTTTCGTGAAAATAAATTATGTTTGCCTAAGTGTTCTTTGCGTGAATTGTTGGTGCGAGAAGCGCATAGTGGTGGTTTAATGGGGCATTTTGGCATTAATAAGACTTATGAAGTGTTGTATGAACATTTTTATTGGCCACATATGAAGAGAGATGTCACACGTGTTTGTGAGAGATGCATTGCTTGTAAGCAATCGAAGTCTACAACTAAACCGCATGGCTTGTATACACCATTACCTATTCCAACGCATCCTTGGATTGATATTTCTATGGATTTTGTGTTAGGATTGCCTAGGTCTAAGTATGGTAGAGATTCTATTTATGTGGTTGTTGATCGGTTTTCAAAGATGGCTCATTTTATACCTTGTCATAAAACTGATGATGCATCCCATATTGCTAATTTGTTCTTTAAGGAGGTTGTACGTTTGCATGGCATGCCTAGATCGATTGTTTCAGATCGAGATTCTAAATTTCTTAGCTACTTTTGGAAAACATTGTGGAAAAACTAGGAACACGGTTGTTATTTTCTACTACTTGTCATCCACAAACCGATGGTCAAACCGAGGTAGTTAATAGAACTTTAGGGACATTGTTGCGTGCTATTATTAAAAAGAACATAAAATCTTGGGAAGATTGTCTGCCACATGTTGAATTTGCATATAATAGGAGCATGCATTCTGCTACTAAATTTACACCATTTGAGGTTGTCTATGGTTTTAATCCTTTAACTCCGTTAGATTTAACCCCTTTACCTGTTGATAAGCGTGTGGATTTAGATGGAGCAAAGAAAGCTGAATTTGTCAAGTCGTTGCATGAGAAGACACGCACAAATATTGAGCGCAAGACTGAGCAATATGCAAGGCAAGCTAACAAAGGGCGCAAGGAAGTGGTGTTTGAACTCGGCGATTGGGTTTGGGTTCATATGCGCAAAGAGAGATTTCCCGAGCAGCGACATTCTAAGTTATTACCGCGAGGGGATGGACCATTCATGGTTTTGGAAAGAGTTAACAATAATGCTTACAAGCTTGATCTTCCAGGTAAGTATGACGTTAGTGCCACATTTAATGTTTCGACTTGACTCTTTTTGATGCCGGTGATGATTTGAGGACAAATCCTTTGCACGGGGGAGGGAATGATGTGGACATCGAGTCATATCGAGGAGGAGGTGCTAGGGACCCATTGTCTATTCCTACTGGTTCGATTACTCGAGCGCGGGCCAAACAATTCAAGCAATTTGTTGGCGTCATGGTTCGTGATCTTTGGCGTGAAGATGACCTTGGATCAAATCTTGAAGAATTTTGGAAATCTTGGTGCAATTTAATTATCTTGTCACCAAATAATTGACCAAGTCAATTTATATATATATTCTTGTTTAAGAATATTCTAAAATAGGAATATTTTAGAATATAACGCATTAGATTTTTAGGGTTGGTTTTTAGGGTTTGTGTGGCAGCCTATATAAAGGATTTGCCAAATTTCTTTGAGGAGAGATATTTTTTTGGAGGAAAAGAATTGAGAGGTTCTCTTTTTACTGTTCTTTTGAGGACTTGACCTAATCAAGATTCTCTTCGACTTATCGAGCGAGATAGCGAATTCTTTCGCTCGTGGCGTCTATAACGTTGGTTGGTTGACACGTGTTCGTCAACAGGTCACGTTCATACCGAGGTTGCCAATCACAGGTTTGATTGGAGGTCGAGGTTTGCAATTCGCACCATCTGGGCCTTTGTAGAACGATCCTTCCGCAACGATTCACATCAGTTGTCCCAAATTCTTTGTCTGAAACAATTGTTGCAAATACAATTTCAACTTAACAATCTTTGTAAAATCATCTCCAGTTGTGATAATATCACCTACAAAAACTACAAGTAATATCCAACTAACTCCAGAAAAACTGTAAAACATAAAAAGATCTCCACTAAATTTAAACAGGAGCACTACCTCAGTAAACCTTCCAAACCAAGCTATGGGAGATCGTTTGAAACCATATAAAGATGTCTTCAAATGGTAGACATCTCCATATACACCTTTTCGTGTAAATCACCATGAAGAATGGCATTTTTAACATCAAGCTAAAAAATATGTCAAAAAGTAATAGTAGCTAAAGAAAGCAAAAGGCGAACAGAGGTCATCTTAGCCATTGGAGGAAAAGTATCATCATAATTGACCTCATAAACTTGTGCATAACCTTTAGAAACCAATCTAGCCTTAAGGCAAGCAAGGGAACCACAAATATTAAGCTTGACAGTAAACACCCTTTTATATCCAATAACAGTCTTCCTTGTAAGTAAAGGAATAAGAACCCGAGTTTGATTTTGGTCTACTACCAATAGCTCCTCCTCCATAGCTGTCCTCTAGCTTGGACTAGATAGTGCTTCAGCAATAGTTTTAGGAATAGAATTATGAATGGCTACTTGACTAGTTTGAAAAGAGGTAAACATACTAGAACATGAGACAAACTGTGTAATAGGGTGCTGGGTACAACTACGAACTCCTTTACGATGCGCAATACGGATATCAAGGTTAGTATGTGGCAAACTTATCTCAGGCTCAAAGGATGAAGGAGACAAAATAGGCAAAGGTACATCTGCAATTGTAAAATAACGTATACATGTTGGACTAGTAGAGGAATTGGTGGAGAATCCAAAGTGGATTTCACAATAACATATATAAAGAAATCATTATCCACTATAGAAGGTTCCATTCATTCATCAGAATAAACATTAGACTCTAAGAAGGAAACATCTACAATTGTAAAATACTTATGCAAATAAGAACAATAATAGCGGTAACCCTTCTGCATACGATAATATCCCACAAAAATGCATTTAAGAGACTGATGGCCTAGTTTGGAAAGCCTTGGATAATTGTCACAAATATGGCAAACATAACCAAATATGCGAAGTGGTAGATGAAAAGAGGATTTAGAAGAAGAAAAAAAGAGAGAGTGTGGAGTTGCACCCTTAAGAATAGAGATGGCGTGTAGTTGATAAGATAACATGTAGTCATCATAGCGTCAGCCTAAAAGGATTTGTCTGTCTTCATTTTAAACATCAATGATCTATTAACTTCAAATAGGAAGATTGATGATGGATACCCATTGGGTTATGAATTTTTTTTTAAAGATTAAAATACCAAAAAAAAAAAAAAGATCAGAAAAATATATTTGGCATTATCATTTCGAAGAATACGAACATGAATTGAAAATTGAGTATGTACTTCGTGAACAAGCCAAGTCGCTCTTAAATAATCATCTACAAAAGTAAAAAAAGTATTTTAAACCCAACTTAGAAAAAGTAGAATGTTGCGACCTCTCCGAAGCGGGCTAGACCACCTAGAAGTCTAAATTTAGCTCGGGCTCTCCCAAATTCATATCAATTCGCGACTTAGTTTCAAGTTTTTTATCATGTAAACAAATTTTAATTATGAGTCACCACTAATTAGTTCATGGTAGGTCGATTAGACATCTAAGTAAAATAATGAGAGAATTATTTTACTCCTACGAATCAGAGACTTTACATACGGGAACTTGGTTATACTAGGTAGGTACCATTTCTTTTATTTTCAAAAATCCATTTGCAGGCAATTTGGATTTATTTTAATCTCAATTACTATCATGCGATTGGACGATCACACGGATGTTCAATCATTATTAAACACTCAACGAATCAAATAAATTGCATAAAAAAATTTAAACGCACAAAGTAAGCAATTTTTTTGGGTTTTCTTTTATCTTGAAATTATAACTTTGTCATAAAACATGCACTTTAACTATATGACATAATTTTACTAGCAAGCTATTTCTAATTAAATGAACCTAACATGCAAACTAATTGATATGCACCTAATATTTATATATATATTTTTTTATTAAAAATCGGAATTAATAAAAACCCTAATTAAACTATTTAAAATGAATGGTTATCTAATTTAGTTTATGGATTAATTTGACTTAAAACCTATTATATATTAGAAAACTAATTTTCTTTTAGAAAAGATATTATTAAAATGTGCAAACATTATCTAAGACCCTATCTATAAAAAAAAAAGTTATTTAAATCCAACTCTAATCTATGTGCAATCCTAATTTATGAAACCAACATATTCCGATGCAAGATTTTATTTTATTTTATTTTATTTTATTTTTTAAGTGTTTTCCAAGACAAGCAATTATCGATAAACATTATATCTAAAATAATCAAGATATTCATCAAATGAGGATTAAAATAATCGAAAAAATAATCCATTCTCTCATGAATTAAATTAACAACTATTTTAACCATAAATATCACAACATATAAAAAGGTTCAAAATAATTAAAAATTTGATTAGAAATCTTACGGATCAAATTAATAATTATAATTATAGTAATTCATGAATTAAAATACTATCAAAATGCCCCAAAATCAATATAATTAAAAAGAAATGATCCAACGTCTTATGGATCAAATTAATAATTACAATAATTTTGGGCAAAACCCTACGAATAATACCTAAAATATTTATAAAATGAACATTAACATGAGTGTTTCAATTTGAGTAATAACAACTAAACCTAATAAAAAATAAAAAATAAAAAAAATAATAAGGGCCCATTTAATAACATTTCGTTTAAAAATTATTCTAGGGAGCGAGAAATAGAAAAAAAAAATGTTTTTGTTCCAGGAAATAATTTTTGAATAAAAAACGCGTTGGGTAAATTTATTAGGGAATAAAAAATAAACAAAAACATGTTTGGTAAATTTGTGTTTTTTTTTTTTCTTTTTTTTTTTCTTTTGGCTAGTTGCCGGCCTCGGCCATGACCGTGATCGACCGACAGGCCGGGCAGCCTCGCCCAACCACGCGAGGCTCATCGGTGGCTAGGTGAGGCCGAGCCTCGCCGGGGCCGATGACGCTTCGGCGAGGTCGCCGGCCCTCGACGGTTGGTCGCCGGCCATGGTCGAGGCGGCGGCGACCAAAAAAAAAAAAAAGAAAAGAAAAGAAAAAAAAAGAGAAGAAAAAGAGAGGAGAAATAAAATTTATTCTTAAAAATTGTTCAAGAAAAAGAAACATTTTCTTATTTTTTTTTTTCGTTCTAAATGTGTTTTTGAGAATAAAAAAATTATTTAACAAAAATGCAAACAAACGCGTTTACATTCTTTTTTTTTTTGTTTCCGAAAAAAGAAAATAGAAATTTTGTTCATAAACAGAAACAAAGAACATTAACAAACCAGTCATAAATAAATTACCTTGACTGATTTTTATTAAAAACAAAGGGACCAGCGCAGGGATTTGCGACCGACGATTCGCGCCGGGGTCGGGGACGGTGGTGCGGCAGAGGAGTCGGGCACAGGCTGCTGGGTGGCGCTCGCGTTGCGACCAGCGGCGAAGAACGGCAAAGGAGGCGTCAACAGCTGACGATTAGAGAAGAGCGGCGCTCGGGCAGTAGGCAGAGAGGGCGTCGGGCGCTGGTGCAGGGGCGGGTGAAGCGCAGCGAGCGCAGGGCAGTCTGAGGCACGGTCGTCGGACCACTGGGTCGCGGGCGGAGCTCGGACGCGGGCGTTGGCAGTGGATTCGGGCGCGGGGCCGCGGGCTGTTGGCTGCTGGGCGGTGCGAGCTCGTAGATGAGGGGAGCTGCTACGGCGTCGACGACGGGCTGTGGCAGAGAAGTAGGTTGTTGGGCGGAGTCGAAGGTTGCTGCGGGTGCTCGCGGCTGCAGAAGTAGCGGTGGCGTCACGGAGGATCGAGCGGCGGTGGCGCAGCAGGCGAGGTGGGCGGAGTAGGCGCTGGCACGATGGTGGCCGGTAGCTCGGGCAGCAAGGGACGCCGGGGCGGAGGTGCAGGCGCGGGCGGAGACGATGGCTGCAGCAGCGTCGCGGCCTCTGGACAGCAGCAGCGACGCGGGCTCGCGGGCGATGGAGGGATCCGGTAGCAGACGGGACGGCGGCGGCTTCGCGGGTTGCTACAGGTCGTTGCGGAGGTGGCTGGCGCAACAGGCGACGCGGCGCGGGGGTCGGCGAGGGGCTGCGAAGAAGACGAACAGTCCTATGCTTTTCTTCTTTTTTCCTTTTCTTTTTTTCTGCTGGCTTGTCACGTCTCCCTCACGTCTCTCTGCTGCTCACGTCTCTTCCCTCTGCCCTCTTTCACTTTTCTCCGTTGACTTTTCTAGTCAAGAGAAACCGAAGGAAAAGCCTCAAGGACAGAAAAAATTCTGTTTTTTGTGTTGAATTTTTTTTACCTAGAAACCGAGAAAAGCCCCTTTTTATATGCAAAGAAATTGAGCACACGTATGAAAGAAGCAAAATTTCATTCTTCTTTTCAATTGCATTTCGCACGGCCAAGACATATTCTTCACATTTTTATTTCATTTTCTTTCCTTTATTCACGCCCATCGACGATTGAAAGATATGATATTTTTTTTATTATGTCAAAAATGCATATTACCCGAAGATTAATGCTAAATATGTATTCCGTTTGAAATATTCCATTGAAACCTTCCAATTTTCTGCAAAATATACCTCTTGGTGTATATCGTTTGAATATATCAAATCGTTATTCCTTATAAAAACAAGATTGTCGCGACCAAATTTTTTTCGGATGTGAACCCTGGGTTTGGCTAATGGATTGTTAAGCCTAGACTTAACGCGGGCTCTTCCAAGCCCATACCAATTCGCGACTTATGTTTGAATTCTTAACATGCAATTGATTTTAAATTAGGAGTCGCCACTAATCTATTTTTGTGGATCGATTAGAAACCCAAGTAAAGTAACGAGAGATTCACTTTACTTCTACGAACCAGAGATTTGGGTACAGAGACTTGATTACGTTAGATTTTTCTAATGCCCTTTCGGTACCATTTCTTTTATTTTGAAAAAAAAATATTTTGCAGGTAGCTTGAATTGATTTTAAACTAGTTCCCTAAGTGTTCATGCAGGTGTGCAAACCACCAATTTAACACAAGCAATTTAAATATTGCAGGACTTACCTCAAAGCAACGAAATTATCGGCAGTGTTAAATTAAAATCCACATCAACCCTAGATATGGTTTCTAATTAACAAGCAATTACTCAATTTTTGTTTTCTCTTTTCCAACGAAAATATAGTCCATATGCAATGCAATGCTTTTAATCTAATATGAAATGATATGACAATGGCAACATGTCCTAAACTATATGAATGAATAGAAATGCAATGATTTCTTAATGATCATGCAATAATTAAATATGCAATCTAAATTAACCAGAATGACTTAATTCTAATGACATGTGATTCAATGCAATGACGTACAAAATTATTTTAACTAAAATGACATGTGAGCTATATGTCACGCGATATTTATTAAATGACCTAATCTGATGATGGTTAATTTCTAATTAGAAATGAACCTAACAATAATCACTAAATGACGTGCATTTCATGGACCTAATTCTATATGACATTGGCATTTTTATTTTCCTAACAAAAACATGCAATTTATTTAGGAGAGATTATCTACCTATAATTGATAAACATGTAACCCTAACATGCAATGACGTGCAAAGAATGCCATGATACAGGATGATTTTTTTGTATTTTTCTTTGTAAAATTCGAAATTAAGATTGCTGAATAATTAAGCGTGCAATTCAATTTTTTTAAAAAAAAAACTAACATCCTAAATGAATGCCTTTTTTTGAATTTTTTATTATTTAAAAATTCGAAATAAAATTGCAATTTTAACCATAAAACAGGAAATATTCTAAAGCAAATCTAATCTTAACTCAAATATTTTTTTAGATTTTACTTTTACGAAAATAAAATTGACTCAACCAACTCGACAACATCAAATCAAACAAGATAAGATTGATATCCAAAATCGATGAACCATATTTCGCGCATGAGATCGGCTTGGCCTAATTTTAAATTAAATCGCAAATCGAATCTCCATTGAAATGGATTGTCGATTTTGGCGATTGCGATTGCGAGTCAGACTTCGGGCGCGAAAATCGGACTGACAATCTCAAATTTCAGATGCAGTTTCATGTTGGAATCTCAATCTTACATTAAGGAATAATTATACTAAAAAGAACGAGTAAAATAAAATAAAATAAAATAAAGTAAAAAAACTACCTAATTTTCGCTTTTGTTTTTTCTTTCCTTTTTCCTTCCGGGCTTTGTGCTCGTGGCAGGTCACAAGGGAGGCTTGGTCACTGCCGGTCAGAGGTCCGGCGAGGGCAAACCGGCGGCGGAAAAGCTCCGGCAACAAGCGGAACGGCGGAGGCCGGCGTGGGGGACTCGCGGGTCACTGCCAATTGCGAACAGCAGGTGCTGTGCAGGGGGTTCGGATCCGAGCGGCGTCGGGGAACTCCGGTGACCTGCAGGCAAAAACGGGTCGGAGGCCGTGGGTCGTCGCTGGGGCTGAGCAGAAGCGGATCGTGGCGCGGGATCCTGCGGGTCGCTCGGAAACGCGGAGGGAGCGGTGCTATCTGGGAGCAGGGGCGCTGGGTCGTGCGGCGGTGTGGTGCTGAAGCAAGGGCGCGAGCTCGCAGTCTAGGGTTCCCGTCGACGGGCGGGCTTCATGCGGCGATGGGCCGCCGGAATCGCGAGATCTGGAGGTTGCAGACGGTGCAAGAGCAATGGCGGTAGGGGGCTTCGAGCGGGCGGAGCAGAGCAGGGGTGGCTCCGGTTCTGGATCTGCTGCAGCTCGGGTGGTCGCTCGGGTGAGGCTCGCGGGGCTGTGCGTCTCCGCGGGACCGGCTGGTGTGGCAAAGGGTGTTCGCGGACGGAAGTGCGGTGGTGAAGGATTCGAACGCCAGGGACGTGTTGCTGAAGAAGATGAACAGGAACAATTTTCCTTTTCTTCTCTCCTCTGCAGTCGCACACTCTCCTCTGCTTTCGTACTCTCTCTCCTTTCTCCTTCTGCACCTTTTGACTTTTCTCCCAATGAAACGAAACCCCCCTCGGCAAAAGTAAATCTTCACTTTTTCTCCCCCCAAACCCTATATAGAAACCGAAGGCAATTTTTTCAATCAAGCCAAAGAACCCCCTTTTCCTTTTCAGCCTTTTCCTTCCTACGATGAAGGAAAAATAAACTTAGGGAAAGACCTCTTTTCTTCTTTTTCTTTCGACAAATTGAAATGTAGAAAAAGCCCTCATTTTCTCTGCCGTACACTGTCTCCTTTTATAGACAAACATAACGTGATCTTCATAGAATATTTCGAAAATTGCCTATAACCTCCGAATCACAAAATCCTTTTATCTCATGAATATTATCCCCGATTTCATCATCTATTGATAAAGATAAAATTACAATGTGATTTTTTTAATTTTCAAAAATTATCATAATATCGAATCAAATCTTAATTTTTCACAAGATAATTAATTAAACATAACGACGGGTTGAGTTAATTTTCTCTTTTCGTGGGCCTAGCCCAGCCTGCTAATTTAAAATCCAAAACCACTAATTCGACTCATCCACCACCGGTCCAATAAATAAATGTAAAAAAATGCAAATTAAAAACAAATGCACCTAAAAATTATATGCCATGCAATTATAATGTTTTTTTAGGGGTTAAAATTAATCCCTAATTTTTTGATAAATGACTAAATGGGTCGCCAAAATTTAGGTGTCAACAAAGATGCACCTAAAATTATATGCTATGCAATTTTACTTTATTTCTTTTTTATTTTTCTTTTTTTGATAATTTATGCAAAAAATTTAGGTGTCAATATAGAATATGCACCCCATGTATCAAAATGAATTAACACAGACGATTGGGAAGTCTATTTATTGACTCTTGAACAATAATTAATAAGGTGCAATTTGCCAAACTGACATGACTCACACTCAAGACTGAATAAAGAATGAAACCAAGATCTAACTTCTTTAAACTTTCCAATAAGAGGTGGGCCAAACAACAATGGATCTGATGTGGGGAAGCTGCAAAACAAGCAACATTGGTATTATCATCAAATAAGTATAGCCCCTTGATGTATGTCCTTTAGTAATCATCTTCCTTGTCTTCAAGCCCTGAAAAACACAAGAATCAGGATGTAAAGTTACTGAACAATTGTATGTTTTGGTAGGATGATTGACATACATAAAATTAAATGGAAAATTTGGGAGATACATGACTAAAGATAAATATATGGAGGATGTTAGGGGAATTGTGTCTATCCAATTTATTGTGAATAATAAATCACTAGCTAATATCATATTGGACATAGCCTCGTGAAAGTTAGAAAAGATACTTGAAACTCCAGTCATATGATTGGTAGAACCTAAATCAATAACCCAGAGGCGAGAGGCAGAAGAAAGGCATGTTGTTGTATTACCTATATGGACCAATGGAGGAGAACCATGAAACTAGCTTAGAAATCTAGAAATAATTGTATCTAGCAAATTCCTTCTACGTCATTCTGATAACCTTTCCTGCTTTAGAGGGTTGATAGAGGTACTAGATTTTATTGCATCTGCTACATTAGCTGCATCTAGTTGAGGTGGCCATTCGTGAAGCTTATAATAGATCTTTGAATGTGTTAAGGTAAACCATAGTAACGACAAGTCTAGATAAATTCGATATTACTTCATGTGTCACTATAAGTATTACTATATGAGGGTGGTTGGCCTCTACCAAAACCTTGGCCACCACTACGACCTCGACCACTACTATAATTTCTTTGGGCTGCCGACGCTAAACTATCACCTATGGAGAATGCATCCTTAGGTCCTCAAGACACGAGCAAACGTCTCAATGAGTGTCCAAGTATTTGGGAACAGACTACATCATATTTTGGCCCTAATCCTCCCAAAGACCCATAACAGCCAATTGCTCTCATTGTTCTTGCATTAGAGGTAATGGATAACATAGAATTAAGCTCCTCATATATCCGTTTAAAATAAGCAAAATATTAGGTTAGTGGCCGGCCCTTTCTATTAACCCCACACAATTCATGGGATACTTTATAAATCCTTAAAGATTATTTTGCCTAGAATAAAGAAAATTCAAGTAGTCCCACAGCTCCTTCACTGCATAAATTTGTAACCAAATTTGCAACTTGAGATTCCATGGAGTTCAACATTTGATCAAGAATTTTGGCATCCATAGTTTGTATAAGAGGTAGACCTATTACTTGTGAGATGATTTTGTTGCTCTCTCCCAGTCAATACTAACAACACGATTTTCCTCCATTGTTGAAATTCTAAGTTCTTCTTTGTCAACTAGAGGATGCAAACACAATTTCCGCCACTACACCTTTATTCTCCACCATAACCACCCAATGTGTACAAATATAACACAATAATTTTCAACAATAATCAAACTCATATTCCACCAACCATAATTCAATTCAACAAACTATCATGATTTGTTTCAAACAGTTCAAATCTCTACCACACTTCAATCGAATTCATCTGTTTCATGAAAACATACAATGAAACTATAGATTATGCCCAAACAAAAACCACCTTATCCAACATCATTTTCAAGGTGAATAGGGCAAGCAGCCCCATCAAGCAAGCTGTTGCTAATTCTTCTTCTTCTTCTTCTTCTTCTTCTTTTTAGAGAACATAGAGAACAACAATTTACACAAACGAACCCTAGAGGACCAAAGAACTTAGATTAGCAACCACAGAGTTTAAATCAACTCGAAGGGATGGACGTGAGCTCGACTGGCATAAGATCTTGGTTGTTCGATGTTACATCTAGGATGAACGAGAACACGCGATGCTAGATGACACCAAATTTGAGCTAGACGAGATTAGGCAACGCCGGATCTAAGCCAACAATGCTCCCCACTATCAAATCTAGATTCAACAAGGCTGGGCGGTTCTAGATTAGGCTGGACGACACTTGCCAATATCAATTTCTACATGCTTTGATACCATGTAGAAATTGATATAGAACAAAAGAAGAGAGCATACACATTGATTAGTGTTTGCCACTCCTCACACTTTAATATTAATTAAATAACACTTAATGACCATAATAACCTTCTTAGTATTAATGACCAAAATAACCCTCTCACACTTTAACACGTAATTTATGTTACTTTGAAAATATTTTGAGTCAAATATGGTGTAGATGGTGGATTTGCTACTCAAGTCACATCACATAAATTTTGAGCTTAAAAGAGTAGGGAAAAGCTTAGTCAAAGAGTTGCGACTTTGCTTTAAATGCACGATAATCCATGCGGGTGCAAATTATGGATGCATGAATAAATGGATTATGAAATGGATAAGAGCCTATATTTTTCTGTAATCTCCATAAATATAAATTCAATAAATCACGTATAAAGTAAAAGTTCGGAAAAAAATGAATAACAAAATAAACAAGAGAGAGCTGTGCAAGGCACCTGATTTTTTGTGAGTACCGGGAGACCCTAATCGTAGCGTTCATGTTTGCTTTTCATCGACAAGTGCAGCGGTGCAAGATTCTAAGAAAGTTTTTGAGCTATTAGTAATGACTTTATCACCATAGATTTTGTTACTTGATTCGAAAAGAAGGGGTGGCGAAGCTTGAGGGCTGCATAGGAGTATTGAATGTTGTTATGTTGCGGATGTTGTGAGAGATCTCGAGGCTGGTTTAGAGCCCGGTAACTTGAGCTGCAACTTTCGCATGTCTCGTGAACTCATTTCTGATGGAGGATGGATGTTTTGACGATATAATTTCTGGTCTAGATTCCAATTGCACCTGCTTTGTTATTTCCGATGTTAATCGGGTGTTTGGTAAATCTGATCGAGTGTTGAGGTTTCTCAGCTCTTTCGGTTCGTGCAGGGTCTCACCAGCAAATGCATTCCAAGTGCAAGGACAGACCCATGTAGGACTCGAAGCTTGAAAGTCCAACGAGACTAAAAGACAGATTTCGCAGGATTCTTCTTCTTCTTCTTCTTCTTCTCTCTCTCTCTCTCTCTCTCTCTCTTAGAGTATCGAGGATGCTTTTAAATCAACCAAGGAGTCCTTTTTGAATTTTCCGCCTCTATAACAATATTATTGTTTATGTTTTGAAAGTTAGGCAGGTTCAATGTTTATTCAATAAATAGGTGATTAGAAATTGGCTTCTTCCTGTTCTTCTTTTCCTTTTGTAGTGTTTTATATTTGACTTTCATTTCCAAATATATGAATTTGTTACTTTTATGGTCATTATAGAGATTCTTTTCTATTTTGAAATTTAGAACGGAAGGCTATAAGAAAAGGCTCTTGTAAGTAAAATAAAAACATGTCCTATATTCAATTCTATGGTTATTTATTGTGATTAAGATTGAACTGGAGAATTTCTACCATAATTGATTTTTGATAATTGTTTGATATTGGCTTATGACAACAATTTAAAGAAAATTAAATAATGACAAAATCTCAAGCACGCTATCTGCGTGTACACTTATTTTCTCTCTCTCGATAAGATTAAGAAGATTTGATGAATAATTGTTCGAATGATTGTTATATTTTCTAGAATTAAAAAGAGAAGTGGGTTCCATGGGCAATGAAAAATTGCTACTTTTTAAGAGTAAAGTGAATTGGGCCATAAGTGAAAAGTGGAACAATTATTTTTTTTTCATACTCTTGAGGAAGAACAATTATTATTGGCTTAATTTTAATATTCTAAGGATCACTATGGTCATTTCTAGATTAGACACTAAGTTTGAAAGTTGTCGCTACTTTCAATTGATCATTCTAAAGTATCTATGACATTTAGATTAATTTTTTTTTAATATTTTCTTAATTAATGTAGAATCCGTGGATTAATTGCTCATTCGAAGCATGAGCGGCTTCAGGCTTCAGTTAAGTAGCATTAGCGAAACTTTAGTTGGAGCCAAAGACCCCCACCACATTATGCTCGAAAAGAATCAATGCTGGAGCTTAAATTCACAATTAGGACTATTTAGTTAAGGATAAATTTTGGAATAACTGTTGGAAATGAAGTCAATTTTTCAAAAAACTATTGGTCTGGTTCCACCTTCCCTCAGGCGAAGAAAATAAGGAACCCCAGGGAACAGACAAGCCAGCCTTGCTTTTTGGGTTCCTCTCGCCCAATCATGTCGACTTGCGTCCCTCTCTCGCACTCCCCCACTTCGCATTTCGGCCAAAAAAGTGATCTTTCGTGCTTTTCATCAACTCTTGCTTTTGGGTTTTCCAGGGCTTTTTGGGAGGACGTGGGTGGAGGGTTCTTTCTTGGGTTCTTGAATCGGAGCTGATTTTGTGTTGGTTGCGCGACTCGAATCTGCGTTCGGGTGGGTGTGTTTTGCTGATTGTGGGTTTTTGTTGCTTGTGGAAGGCCCTTGCGAGTGTTGGGTTCGTTGAGGAGTGATAATGATGGCCAACAATAACTGGAGGCCGACGCCGCCGGCCGGTGTGGGAGGCGGGGGCACTGAAGCTGCGCTCGACGGGGGCGATTGGAGGGCTCAGTTGCCGCCCGAATCGCGGGATAGGATCGTCAACAAGATGTGAGTGCCTCCTTCTTTCGCTTGGGTCTTTAAATGTCTCATCGTTTTGCAGGGAGAAGTGTGGAGTTCATGAGGGATCCTTGCTTAGGAGTGATTTCCGAGGGTTTAGTATGTTAAAGGAAGTAATGGTTTTGCAATATGGTCCTGTTAATTGGTCGAGGCCCAACGTGAATACTGAGGAATCTTTCACTGTAAATTCTATTTGGTTAGATAGTTTAGGTTAGGTTTAGTATGTCGCGATGTGGGATTTAGCAGGTATGTAGGGGGGGCCACTCTTGTTATTGTATTTTGGATGTAATTCTTTCTTAAGTGTAGAGGTAAGGTTTGGGAGGAAATCAGTTGCAGGATGATTTCCTGTTATGCTGGTAACAAAAATTCATGTATCCGGAACCTCAGGAATTTTAAGCGTCTCATTGCTTGTAGGTTGTATTATTTTGTATTAATCTCAGATTTATTGGTCTGTATAAGCTGTTACTGGAAGAGGTATGTGGGCGATGAGGTGTTAATGAGGGGTTGGGGTAAAGTCGTCGGTTCTTGTATATGAAGCTTTGCTTGGGAAATGGTTGTGTTGATTTAATGGGGAGAAAACTAGAACTGGAGGAGGGTACTTGGTTTCGAAGATACAGAGTAGATGACTAAATCTAGTTGAGGAGCACATGGATTCGACATTGAGCAAGGATGGGATGCTTTCGAAAGCAGACTTTCTATTAGAGTCGGGGAATAGTAGGAGTACTATGTCATGGGATTACATATGCTGTGGAGGCACTGCGTTCAAACAGTTATTCCTGGATGGGTATGCACTAGAAAGAAACAAGAGAGCTAGGGTGGATGATTGTTGGGAGAAACGACGTGGGAGATTAATATCTTGCGTAGTGCTCTAGATTAGAAGCATGAAGCTTCTTGAATTTTTTTGGGTTGTCTTATTAGATTTGAGGACGATGGGCTACGTGGAATTGCTGTGACTCTGGGAACTTTTTCTGTCAAATGCTATTGTTCTGATCTCCTTCTACTCAGATGCTATTACGACAGAGTACACTTTTCCCATGTACATCTATTTGGAAAGTCAAGGTCCCATTGAATGCTTCGTTTTTTGCTTGAGATGCTTGGTGATGTATTCTTACTTTGGATAATGCTCAGAGGAGGGGAAAGTACGGGCTAACGGGTGTTTTTTGTGCAAAGACTGAAGAAGAGAGTGTGAATCACTCAATTTGACATTGTAGCTGCACCAGAAAGATTCTGGGCTGCAGTTTTTGCAATATTGGGAGTGAACATTGCGACATGAAATTTGGGCTTGGAGAGGGGCTTTCAGTTTGTGGCTCGGAAAGAGAGTGATTACCATTTCTCCTTTTTTTTAGGCTCATTTGTAGAGAGAGAGAGAGAGGAACACAAGGGCATTTCAAGGAATTGAATACTTGTGGGATTCTTTTTAGGGATAATTGGTTGTACACTCCTCACTTTTGGTAGCAGGAAAGTCCAGTTTCATATGTCTATTTTGTTGGAAATGTTAAAAAAAGTCTTTTGTCCATGAATTTGTTTATGGGTGGCTTCTACCTAAAGCCATTCTGTTAGGGGTGCCACCCCTTTGGTACCTTCTTAGTGAAATCATATTTATCGTCAAGGAAAGAAAAAATTATTGGTAAGAAGAATTTCATCTCAAGTGCAAATCTCTTTTGATATGCAGAATGGAGACCTTGAAGAGACACCTTCCTGTTTGTGGTCCAGAGGGTTTGCAAGAACTCAAGAAAATTGCCGTGCGAATTGAGGAAAAAATTTACACTGCTGCAATAAGCCAGGTATTATATGATGTCCATGCCTTTTGTGATTAATTGGTACGAAGTTTCTATATGGATAGAGGATGCATAAACAAACTGGATAGGCTTGTGCTTAAAATTAAGAGAAGCGTTCTTTTATTTGCATAATTTGTTGAGAATTTTTATCATTCATGCATGCATCCATATAGTAATTGGAACTGTTAAAATATTTACGTTTAGCTTTGCCCCAGGGAAATTAGGTTTACTCATTGCTGTAATATTGTGCTAAGGTTTCATATATGCTTCATTTTCTTTCCAATTTGATTAAGTGATGAAGTGATTTCTGCTTCCTTTCCTTTTTAGTCCGATTATTTAAGGAAGATATCTTTGAAGATGCTGACAATGGAGACAAAGTCTCAGAATACCATACCTAATGCTTTGCCATCTAACCCTGCTGGGAATAGCAGTAAGGACCCGGGTACGACTTAAGTTCCTGTTATTTGGTATCATTAATGTAGGAATTAGAATTTTCGTTTTGTTATCCCCTCATATAGTGTTTATTCATTTATGTAATTGTACTATTTTTTCGTATACATAGTTTTTGGGGGACATTACAACAGGAGTCTTGAAACTTGTTATGATAGAGGCATTTGAGTCCTAAAACTTTTATTTTGTGCACTTAAGTCCTAGGACTTGTGATAGTCATTTACTTTAGCTCTTCTGTTAGCTCTGTTGGCTCCATTAGGTTTTAGTGGACAGAAAATAGGTGGCCTTTTTTTTTTATAATATCAACAGCCACTTTGGCTTAAGAAAACCATAAAAGAAAGCCATGTGAAATCTTCCATCTGACTTAAAATTGACGGAGTTAATGGAATGACTAAAGGGCATCAACATTTACAAGTTTTATGCTTAAATGCACAAAATGAAAATTTAGGAATTAAGCGCATTAGCATAACAAATTTTAGGATTTGCCCTGTTGTTGCTTTTACTGGGCTTTACATAGTACACATGTATACTCACTACAAGCCATGCTGCTTGTGGATTTTCATTGTAGTAACCTGAATTTAATAAAAATTTTCCAATCTTGCTCATTTGTAACCTCAAATGCACGTTTATACCATGGGCAGTGGCACATTTGAATATCTCTTTTAAATTTGTAATATATTGATTAAAGAACTAAAAATCAGTTTGTTTCGTCGGTAGAATTAGATTTGCATTTGTGAAGAGCAAGTTTTTCAAAGAGTGGCAGCAAGACTTAAGTTTTACTAGAAAGGGAGAACTGCTTGCATCTTTTGTAACTTCCTCCCACTTTTTTGGCCTCAAATTTTATCTTTCTTCTTTGTTAAAGTGAGTCTCCTATGGCATCAGAAGATGTGTGCTTGAAAAGATGATTACCTTTGTCCTTTATTTATTTATTTTTGTAAATTTCAAGATCAATTCAAGTACATAAATTTCACAAAGACTTTTATTTAGTATTTGTTGAAAAGAAAATGAGTGGTCATTGTTTGTCTGTGTTTGCATGTCCATTATCCATCCAGTATCACTTGCTCAGAAAATTTCAAGTTGGAATACATAATGGTCTAAGGTCGTACTTGTGGTGCATTTATCTCTCATTCATTGTCTCTTCGTGCTATTTGTAGTTAATGCTGCTGTACTGAATTGGTTGGTTTCTTGATTGACTAACATGACTTGTATATATTGTATGTCATCTCAAGTTATGCAGTCACAAATTCAAAATCAAAGCCAATCAATTCCTAATTCCTTAGCTGTGAATCAGCCTCAAGCACGTCAACAGTTATTGGTTCAGAATATTCAGAATAATGTTCCATCTGGAGTTCAGGCTTCAGCCAGTCTATCGTCTACATTGCCATCTGTCTCTGGCTTGAACCAATCTTCCATCCCAAATACTATTGGACAAAACAACAACATGCAAAATATGCCTAGTGTTTCTCAGAACTCACTGGGGAACTCAATGGGCCAAGGTCTCAATAGCAACATGTTTGTAAATTCTCGGCAACTTCAAGCTAGGCAACAGATGGTTTCCCTACAGCAACAACAACAGTCTCAGAATTCACAGCAGTATATTTACCAGCAGCAGCAATACCAACAGCAGCTTTTGAAGCAGAAGCTTCAGCCGGTCCCACATTTGTTCATGTCATCTGAATTCCAACAACAGCAGCAGCAACAGCAGCAACAGAATATGCTACAGCCGACTCAGCTGCAGGCTTCTCAGCAGTCTGTCCTCCAAACATCTTCTGTCATGCAGCCGCCATCAATGCAACCGGCTGCTCTAGCTGGTCTCCAACAAAATCAACAGTCTTCAGTTCCACAGTCAACACAGTCCATGAAGAGTTATTCTTCTACTTTTCAAGTGTCTACTGATAGCTCTGCCCAAATGGGGCATTCGGCCGGGGGTGACTGGCAAGAGGAGGCTTACCAAAAGGTTTTGTACCACTGTTTTGTTTTATTCATTAAATTTTATGGAATGCATGTATTATGTGTGATACTTCTCATATTTTTCTACAGGTTTTAATAGTTTGTTGATGACTGACCTTTCTTGCTAGACTTTACATATATGATTTAGTAGGATACAAATGTACAAAGGCACGGATAAGAGTATTAGTAGTTTTATGAGGTCTAGCCAGGGAAAGGAATTCATTCACATGAGATATTGGTTTGGATATTGACTCGATAGCAAATATAGCTGTGAGGCAGAAATGGGTATTTGGCAACAGAATGTCGACAGCTTAATCTTTTGTCCGAAGTATCAGAATGTGGGGAAGTTCCATAATGAACTATAATTTCGGGATAATGTGGCCTCGTGCACTAAGCAGTATGACAATAATAACTGCTGAACAGGAGCCAATTCCCTTGCTAGAATTTGTATAACATCATACATTTTGGTGACAGGAATTTAAATCAGAGAAATTTGAAAGCCCTTGAGTGGAATTTCGTTAGCCAATTCTTTACATAGTGTAGTATGGACAGGTGCTTATGGTTTGTAAACCTAGGAATCCCTCCACCAAAGGTGAATTTCTAATTATGTACTGACTCCAGGCCAGTCGCATTAACATTTATCTAACAATTCTTGTTATTAAAAACTGTAATGTCTAGCCAAGCTTATATGTTGTGAGGATCAGGTATCGATAATGCTGCTATTAATCTGTAAGTTAAGCATGAGAAGTTGCCACAGAGTGCTTTCTGATCAGCATTCCCCTTTTTCTCACGAAATTATGAAGAGGGAAAAAGAGTAATTTTGAGAAATGGAAAGAGAAGTCATTTAACTACTGAATCGTGTTTACTTAAGAATGTTTCTGTGTTGCGTTAAGATTGCTGTTTTTCCTTTATTAAGGAGTAATAAAAGATAAAGCCATTGATGTCTTAATGTAGAAAAGAAATTGCCATAATTTTGTCCGTGTCAGTCAATCTCCTTTTCCTGTTTTACTTGCTTTTTTTTAGTGTTATCGAGGTGGTGGTTGGCATTCTGAAGAAACAGTAGCTTTATGCAAGTTGCTAATCTTTATTATTCTTCATACTTGGCTTATGCATAAATGACACTGATGCGGTCTAGTCTGATATAAGAGTTGAGCTTTATTTAGATATTTATTGTGAGTACTAACATGTGATTATCTGTTTCCAGTAATTCGAAAATGCTAAGTCATTTTGTCCTCTCTTTCATTCTTCTTCCTGTTCCTTATTTCATGTTTCTTTGCTCTGGGAAGATGATTGTAGCTAAAAATGCATAGATCATATGATAATTAGCCGTGGAGAAATACTATCAGTGGAACTTACTGTAAGTTGTCTGCTGGTAATGTGAGTGTCTGCAGTTATTTTTCTCAATAAAGTATTGGAAGATATATGTTATTTGATTGGTAGAAGAAAACAACCCGGGAGGAGTTTGGATTGATCAATACACTAATTTTTGTTGCAGTTGAAATCCATGAGGGAAGCATATTTACCTGAATTGAATGAGATGTACCAGAAAATCTCTTTCAAGTTACAGCAGGTATGTGAATAAAGTCTGCTATTGGGAACATTCTGAGAAAGTTATTGCTTAATTTTGATTCTTTCCTAATTTTTTATATGGAGTAAACATTTCTTAAGAAAGGCAGACTAATAATTAATTTTTAAATCTTTAAATGGTCTATCATCCTTTTTGATCTCTTTCTCATCATATGTTATTCTTATACATTGCAGCATGAGTCTCTTCCGCTACAGCCAAAGTCAGATCAGCTTGACAAATTGAAAAATTTTAAATTGATGTTGGAGCGCGTAATTGCTATTTTGCAAGTTAACAAAGCTGATATAGTGCCTTCTTTCAAGGAGAAGCTGGTTCATTATGAGAAACAGATTATAAACTTTATCAACACAATTAGGCACAAGTAGGCCCAGGAAAGTAGCTATGCAGCAAGGGCAACTTCCCCCTCCTCATATGCACTCAATGCAGCAGCAGCAGCAACAATTGCAACCTCAAACTACTCATGTGCAGTCACATGAAAATCAAATGAACCCTCAATTAGAATCAATGAATTTACAAGGTTTTGTAGCATCAATGTAGCAGAACAATATGGGAAATTTGAATTGTTAGAAGTAAGAAGGGTAAATGGGTATGTACCACTTTTAGGGTTTATTTTGATGTATATATATTAAACTTTATTGAATAATACGATGTACGTTTTCCTCACATGGTATCAGAGCCTAGGGCTTAACCCTAGACGCTGGAATAGTTGCCATCGCCATCATTGGCCACTTGCCGGAACCGTCGCTGTCACCATCATTGGCCACTTGTCGGAACAGCGGCTAGTTTCCATCGTGTGTGTCCCTTTTCTCACGCGACTCTTCCTTACGAGAGTTCTCTCTTGTGCGACCTCGCGCCTCGTGCAATTCACGCTCACCTAGTTCATGGGGCACCCTTGCGTTACTCACCCATCTCGCGCTACACCCTTGTGCGGCTTCTCTAGTTCGCTCAGTTCCCTTGATGCAACTCCCATGGTTGCTGGGATGCTGGTTGCTGACTTTAGTCATTGATTTTGGTTGCTGGGGTGCTAGTCGCTAACTTGAATTGCTGATTTTGGTCGCCTCCAGCATTGACAAATATATATTGGTGGTGGGTTTGCTTATTTATGGGCTGCCGATTCTTGGTGAAATAGAAATATATGAGTTGATTTGGTCAGGTCGTTTCTTAAGGATGTCTCTGGCTATATGAGTTGCTAATTATTGCAAATATATGAGTTGATTTTAACGTATTTGTTGATGTTTATGGGTCATTGAGACTCTTCTATATGGAGATATATTATCAATTTTGGTGAGTTATTGATTTGTTGGGGCTGAGTTATTTGAAGAAAGCTATTGTGAGAATTTTTCTGTTGTTCTTGGAAAATGGGCGATCACTCGAAGAGTACAATTGAAGTAGATCCTGAGAAAAATAATACTATGATGACTGAGGTGATTTCCTCTTCGTCTAATCAAATTACTGATAAGAAGCTTGCAGGTAGTGCTAACTTCCACCAATGGAAGAAAATTGTGAAGCTTACTTTGACAGGCAGGAATCAACATAGACACTTAACTAAGTTTAAGCCCAGAGATGATGTTACTTGGGATGGTGTTGATGCACGTATTATTGGTCAAATGCTGAATTCTATGGAGAGTAATGTAGTTGACATGGTAACTCATATTGATACAGTCAGAGAACTATGTGAGTATTTAAATGTATTGTATTCTGGCCAAAATAATTTGTCACAGATTTATGAGCTATCGCAGGAGTTTTATCGATTTGAAAGGAAGGGATGCTCTATTACCCAGTGCTTTGCAGACTTTAAGAGATTGTATGAGGAGTTGAATGCCGTTCTTCCTATTTCAGCTGATGTTCAACAAATGCAATATCAGAGGGAACAATTGGTTGTAATGGAATTCTTATGAAGTCTTGGTTCTAAATATGAAATTGTTAGGTCTCAGATTCTCGGAGGAGAGACTATAGCGTCACTCACAGATATGTTTGCTCGAGTTTTTTGAGTATCTCGTGAGTCTTCTCAGGATACTACATCTATGGTGGGGAGTTAAGCTCTTATGTCCTAAACTCGAACTGGTAGTGGTAATAAGAGTGATGGAGGAAACCGTGGCGGATATAGTGGGCGTGGTGTCCGAGGAGGAGGCCGGGGCATAGGAATAGGGAGAGGTCAAGGTCATCAGCATCCTTATGGACAATTTCACATATCTACTGATAATTCGGGGACTACACGAGTTTGTCATTACAGACAAACCTGGTCATATTAAAAAATTTTGTTACAAGCTATATGGGAGACAAGGGTAGCAGCACTGGTTTGCTAATACGGTGTCTAATATTGACTCTACTCCATAGTCATCTGAAGAAAAGGAAGTGGTTATGTCTGGTGAGGAATATGCTCGGTATAAACAATCTCAAATCTCACAGCCTGTTTCTTCCACTACTACTTTGGCACAAACAAGTAATGCTATTGCATGCCTTTTGGCTACTTCTCTGTTGACACCTAATTTTTTGCCCAAATTATTGCATATAGATTAATTAAAAAAAGTTAAAAAAAAAGTTAAAAAAAAAGAAAAAAAGAAAAAAATTGTGGCCAATGATCTAAATGTGACTAGCCAAGCTCAGGAGGTCAGATTGGAATTAAAATGGCAAATTGGGGTAAAAATGCAATTTCCAAAAGTTGAGGGACCAATTCGCAAATTTTGCAAAATTTCACCCGAGCCCTTAAATCATCATCTTAGCCCCCAATTAAGTTGAAATTGAACTTGGGTCAGGTCTAATTAATCGAATCGGGCAAAAAGGACCTAATTGCATTGAATTTGGCATTTTCGAGCAAGAAAATGGCCAACTTCGAGGGACTTTCTTGCAAAATTGGGTGGAGATAATTGCGGAAAATGGTCAAGATCTTAAACTACTATACATGAGCTTTCTAATTGATCAAAAAACGCAGCCAAATTAGTGGATTAAAGCACTCAAATCAGCAGCCAAAGCTCAGTCCACGAGTTGGTCTTAATCCGGAGTTGCTGAGTAAGCAATTTGGTGGCCCCACCATATCCTCCTCAGCTGCCCAACCAGCCCGATCTTTGCACGTGATGGAAGACCGTATATAGTAGTGCAAGTGGACGAAAATTGGCCAGGGATAAGCTTCTGACAGCACCGGAAATTCGCAGCAAAGTGCGCACACTCAACAGCTGCAGAACTTAAAAAATTGGCTAAGTCAGAAGAGTAGGTGAAGTAGCCATGTTGACAGGCTTGGTAGGTGGACCAAAGGCTGACCAAAAATCCCTTAATTCGGGGGATAATATCACTGAAGCAAGTTCTTTGAAGGGATGAGAGAGAGGAGACGAGAGAGGGAGGAGAGAGCTCGGAATCGCTCCCCAAAGACGCCTTCAGAAGCAACTCCAGAAAAGCAAAAACCCAGAAAATCCAGACTGACCTTGAGAGAGAAAAGTGAGATTTTCACAACCCTTCGGCCAAAAATGGCCAAAACCTTCAACTAGAGAGTGAAACTTCACTCAAATATCTTTCCATCCATAGGTCGTAAGTCCCAAATGGAGATCGGGAAGGCATCCTAAAGCCCCCCGAAAGTACACCCTCCTGGCGGGCCAAGAAACACTGGAAATTTTTCTAAGTGTTGAGCCCGGTTGGTCACGAGTGAGAGAAAGCGAGTGTTTTTGAGAAAGTTGAGAGACAAATGAGGAATACCATGAGTTCACACCCAAACTAGAATACATATGGTTTGGATTGGTGTCAAGTTTTTCAACAAAAGACGTCTTGAATTCTAATTTTAGAGGTCAACGAAAACCTTCGTTGTCAGTTCTTCTTTTGTGCAGATCTCATTTCCAGTTGAAGAAGCCAACTTCCACGTGCTTCCAGAGGACAATTTCTCGGTTTCCTTGGCCAAGAACCACTTGCAAAAGATACTATGAAGCAAGGTAAGTATCCTAGATGTATTTTTGTTTGAGTTTGAACGTGTTTTAATAGTGAAAAGTTAAGAGGAAAACCAGCCCGGAAAACTGATTTCTGAGGCTGTATTTTTCTAAGTGTTGAAATTTCTTCAAGAGTTTTGCATGTGTGCTTCTTGGAGAGGTCATTTTGATGCGTTCGTTCGGTCATTCTCTATGATGCTTGTTATATTTGAAAGCTCATGTTACCTACTTTCACTTGGACTAAGTAATATTTCCCTTAGATCTTGTATGTGATAAGTGACGGGGCTTGAACATAGGCATGCAACCTGTTTGTTTGATTTGGGTTCAAACCTAGACTTGTAAAATCAGTTCAGACTTGCATATTTGAGACCGATTTCAACTTAGTTCTTGTGTGTTTTAAGTTATTATTTCTATCTGATCTTGCTCCCTGCATGTGGTAGTTTAACTTTGATGTTTTAGTTCCACATAATATTGCTCATGCGTTGAGATTGAAGGCCGCAAACATGGCCCGAGGAAGTTGGTTTGGGATGATTTGATGCACACCAAGTGTTTGACGAAATGCGCAAACCAAGTTTCGATCTTGAAACGGTCGATTTGAGCTTCATTATTGTCATATTCATGTGCTGTGTTACTCCATGTTAGCATAGATCGGTTTAAGGAATTATTATTAATTTTTTTTAAAAATAATTAAAAAAAGAGAAAAATATGAAAATTTCAAAAATATCAAAAAATGTTAGATAGCATCAAATTAGGATAGAAGTGACATATATGAAATTTTCCTAATTTTAAAAGGTCATTTTCCTAATTTAGTGCTATTTTGGTATTTTATAACCATTTTTGTAAATAATCCATTTTGCGTAGATTAAAACTATTTAAAGTAATTTCATGCATATAGAGTAATTTCATGCATATTTGAATTCTCATTTTGCTCATGGGGGTCCTGTCCCGGGGCGTGATAACAAGGCCATGTAATATTATTTGCCCGACTTGTATCGGGTTTACCTTTTCGCGTTTATTTTCAAGTCATTTCAATTTCTTGGATGTTTACTTACGCGCCGCTTTTCATTATTTTGAGTGTAAATTTCTCTTCTAAATTATGTTAGGATTAGTTTAGACATAAAAAAAAAACTACAAAAACATTTGCATGGACACTTAGTGGTTTTATAAAGATTATAATTGGTAATCAAGATTGAATGGCCATTTAGATAAACAACCTTCCAAGATAGTGGTACCGCAAGGGCGCTAATAGAAACATTGGCGTAAACAAGTCCCCGTTCCTAGAAATCTCTGGTTGCGTAGGAATCGAGACACCACTCCCGTGTCTCGATTGGTTTCTAGCCGACCCCAATAGGCTAGTGGCGACTCCTAGAAATATTTAGGTTGTTAAGAATTGAAGTATGAAATCCAACGTCGCGCGAGGTATGGGCTTGGGAGAGCCCGCGCCTAATCTAGGACATTAGTCCGCCTTTTAGGCAAATACCCCTAAACCTTCTTCTTTTTCCCCGGACGGAAAAAAAAAGAGGTCGTGATTGACTTGGCGACTCCACTTTGGGGACTTGGTTGCCAACCTTAGAGGACTTAGGCCATAATAACTTGGTTGGTTGTTCACTAACATAGTCTTCATTTGATAGCGCGTGTCAAAGTCGCGAGGAAAACAAGGTTAGTTCGCTAACCATGTGTTAAATGTTTTTGTAGGTTTGGAGTAATAAGGGGTGGAGTGTTTGTTGACCCATTTCTTTTGCAGGGAGGCGTAGGAATGTATGTCTATATGGATGAAATTGAAGTGTTGTTTGAATATCAATCGATGTGCGTGCCTTTATACTTATATTATCACTACACATTTACACACACAACCCGCGATCTAAAACCCCGATCGCACTAGGAAGCCCATAGGAGGTGCCAAAAGATGGAACCCGTGCGGGGAATGACCCATGGTTATCCACTTTTGGTCCCGCTCATTATGATTAATGATAAAGAGAACTGTCCGACGTAAGTGCGGAGTGGGGAAAACTCTTTTGATCTAATCAAAATGAGGACTTTAAGCCTTTAGAATTCCGCCTTTATGCGTCAAACCTCACAAGTTTACATCCGCATGTCTATGTGATTGAGTGAAAAAAAAAAAAAAAAAAAAAAAGTCTCTTCACCCACTGTAAGTAAGATTTCTCCATCTACTTGCTCACTTTGGATTGAAATTTTCATTTTTTGAGATTCGCGGAAATCAATGGAATGCCCTTGAAAATATAGGCTTGGCACTCACTTTTGATAAATAAGCATTTCAAATACCTATGATCTATTGAACATATGTTTTTGTTTAAATTTTCAATTATGAACTTAAAGTCGCATTTTGTATAGAAATTCTTCCAATCAAGATTACATTTTGGGGCATAGAATTAAAATCAAATTTTTAATAAAACTCTTTATTGGTCACATTTCAAAATTCAAATTCAAATCCCAATTTGTATATTGATTTTTCAAAATAAAAATCACCTCACCTTTGCATGAGTGAAACCACAAATTAATTTTTCAAAATTAATGCCCCATTTGTGTATGAAACTTTTGGAACAAAGTGGGCATTCAATTGATAGTCGCGGATCGATCTTTTAATGAAATCTCCTCTTACTAATAAAATCTTGACGAAATACCAAATTCTCGTAAGTGGATACTACGGAGAAGGTATCGTCGCCTTGATTTCATTGTAAGAGGCGGCTTTATTGAAAGATCAATTTTTCATTCATATACTGACATTATCTTCCTTTCGCAGGTCATGCGTGACAACCATTCCTTGAACTCCTCTTGCTTGGCCATGCCAAAAGTGGACTTTAAAGCTAGGACGAGAATTGTGCTTATTATGCTCCTCTACGAAAGAGCTTCTTGTACTTTATCCTTGTCATTATTCCTATTAGGAACCGTGTTTACGTTTTGAGTTTTGATTGTGAACCCAATCAAATGCTTTTATAAATCATACAACTCACATTTTCTAATAATGAAATTAGAGTTCATAAAAGTTATATTCTTTAAAACACTTGAAGTATTTCAAACGGACCTTCTAGGCTGAGTTTTAGGCCTTAGCTTCAAAATGTTTGAAAATGAGTTTCAAGAAGAACCTCGCACAATATTTTATCTCTTCATTTAATCGCTTTTGCAGGTTAATCCACAGGATGATGCTTTGAGAGGGTAAGGTTGTAATCGTTCCAATAGAGATTTCTTGAGCAACAACTAACTCAGTCATCCATTTTTGTTAAATAGGCAAAATGACGGTTTTGTTCAAGATTGACAAAAGCGCGGGCCTTTCCCTGACAAAGCAAGTCATGAGATGCAACATTTCATGCTCATTTATGGGCATATTTGGTTGAGCCATAAACTACTTGGATAATTTCGCAGCATATCAACTCAAACATTGTGATTAAGTGTGAAAAGAATCATCAAAGCCTTGAAGATCACAAATCTACTGGCCTAATGAAGTTCCACATCCTGGACGACCTCATATGAATTTGACATTGTTCGTGGAAGAAGAAATTTGTAGACATTCTTTGGCAACAAACTTCTTCGTTGGTTGCGAACAAGAAGCATCTGCAATCCCTACACTTCCAACGGTTTCTTGGCATTCAATCCTGTATAGAGATGATTGTTGGTGGTATGCAAGGCAACACTTCAAGATGTAGATGTACACAAACAAGAATCGGTCATCAAATGTTGCCCTCAAATAAAAGGTGGTAATCGTTTCAAGTTAAATGCGATTTATTTTAGGAATGACTTGTCCTTGCACTTTGTGCAGATTTTAGTGAGGTAAATTAATGGCAAGCAACAGGACTACATGGGAAGGACAACCTGGTCTAGGATCACATGATCTCTAAAAGAAAAGGGTGTGTTCGTTCCAAAAGTCAAAACAACTCATTCATAAACTGACATAGCCACCTATGCTTACAGATTGTGAAGTGAGAAATGCATTGACGTAGCAAAAATGGCGAAAAATCACCTAGCCTAAAAGGGGTACGCGGGAAACCGAGTATAGCATGAATGATTCAAATGAAATGGAGATTCATCAATCCAACATAATGAAGCTGCATATGGACAAGTTATCTAACTCAATGTGGCATACATTCGACCACAAGGACAATGTCTTGCCTTCTTCAACAAAGCTACAATGAGATGCTGAATTGCCCGACTTTGAAAAAGGGTGTACTTCGTTCCCAAACCTAATGTACCTAAGAATGGAAATAATACATTGTTTCCATATGTGTAGGAAATTTTAATTGGGGCAGATGGCCACAAAATGGATCGGGGGCACGCAATGCCTGAGTCACTCGACTTCTAAAAGGGGAAAATTTCAAATGGAATAGACATTTGCCAAGTGAATTACTGTCAATCATGAAAGCAAATCCCTCTCCATAGCCAAGGAAACGAGATGCAACACAGTCATCATATATGCCGTAAAAGGGAGTATACCGTTCCTAAAATGAATCATGTCGAGTATGAAAATAACATATTCGTCTCTTTTTCCTTGCAGTTGATGAATGGGGCAAATCACTTAAAGCAGAGCAATTCTGACCCATGAGCAAGATAAAACATAGTCAATTGATTCAGCACGAAAAGGGAGTATTGTTTCTAAATTAGTCCAATTCAATTTTGGAATATAAGTAACATGCCCTATCTCTTGTAGGAAAAGGTGCACATTGACCGTTGGAGCAACACCTTATACCAAGAAGGCATGTTATGGCCCAACCATCCATTTTGATGGAATAAATGGAGTAAAATATCCAAGGAGCAATGCCCTCACGTGTCGAAACAAGGAGTATCCCTCTCCTTTCATCTTTGACGCCCACTTAGAATGAGTGGATTCGATAACACCTTTGAAAGGAAGATCTTCAAGGAAATGTTAACACTGAGGAGCAAAGGCACATGAAGAGGAAACACAAGACATTTAAAGTCAGATGTAGAAGAAGGGTATTTCGGTATCGTTTCCAAAATGCCTCATCTAAACTTCATTTTTGACGTAGTTCCTTTGTCTAACAGGAAGCGTTGGAATTCGAGGAACAAAATCAAGAAATTGATTTAAGCATAATCTATATCGACCAAGTAAGCATGAGGAGTTAACACAAGACAAAGTCACCTAAGTTGGCTTAAAATATGTGTCGTTCTAGAGCTGGTTCAATTAAATAAAAAGAAGCGCCCCATGGACACTACCGGCGCTTCGGCCCGGTGGTATGGGGAATGAAGTGGTCCAGAAGCGGCCAGGGTTCGATCCCTGGAAATGGCAACGAGTTTGCCATAAAATGTAAAAAAAATAAATAAATAATTTTGCATCTTTTACTTTTGCAAAAGGAGGAAAGCACTCGAACTAATGATAACAAAGACCTGAGAATCTCTTCAAGCCTTAAAACAATAAGCTCATGCCGTTGTTTGCTACCAAATGGTGAAATTGATCAAGGGTAATGTTGTATCATTTCCAGTTTTACGATCCCTAAGGATTCATGTACTAACACATTCCCTTTTGTTCTTTCGTAGGGTCGCCTGACTACTAAGGCACAGGTAAGTACCCCTCTTCTCAAAATCCAATGGAAAATATGTGGAGAATTTCCATCGCAAAAAAAGAACGTGTAGTGTTTTAGAAACAAGCACAAAAAAAAATGGAAATTGAAGAAACAAGCTTTCCACAAAGTTTGCAAAAATCTTCTTTATCTTTAAATTGTCCATCCACTCAATGGATCACTCATTTCGAATCAAAATTCTCTATGGAGGTTAATCCACCCACATGATCTCAACAAAAATTGAAAGGCGATGTTGCTTATGCCAAGCGAGAAACACTTAGGATGAGGAAAGGCAACCCATTTCCAAACATGTCCTTTAAGCACTCTGGGATTCGAGTGAAAAAGAAAACCTGTGTCGTTTAAGGTCAATGAATTCATTCGCAAGCGGTACATAGATCAAGATGATAAGAGGCATTTCTTTCCTCTATCAAACACACTACAGGTGACAATAGTTAGCCCATTTGAGCCTTTTAGTGTGAAGAATTTTCTACAAAATACCCCTGTCAAGAACCGCCCCACGATGGGGCAATTACGGAGGTTTGGGTTGACATTATTTGGAGAGGAAAGATGAGAAAGGTTTCTTTACTCTCACTTGCATAAATCTTTTTGCGGTAACTTCAGGTGAATTCTTATGGAAGCTCGAAGCATCCCAAGGTGAAGAAGAGCATTCTTTTCTCTACCCAAACACCGATACCCTTTGCTTAAACCATATTGAGCCTAACTATTCATTTCTAAAACCCGAGTGGTGATTATCTCCCCACATTGGGGGCAGGGCACATGATTTACCAATGCAATTGGTGTTTACATGAGAATATGAAAAGCATCTAGAAAGTCCTAAGAGCTCAAAAAGTTCAAAGGAACAAAAGCCAAGTGAAAATTAAGGGGCATGAAAAAGCAGTGTGTCTGGTAAAAGCAAGGCCAATGCCTGAAAAAAAAAAAGGGGGAGAGAGTGGAAGAAAAACAATTGCATCAAGAGGAATATCTCCATGAAAGCAAAAATGACAAAAAAAAAAAAAAAAAAAAACAAAATGCTTGTACCAAAAGGAAATCCCTGCAGATGCAAAAGTTATGAGAGAAAAGAGCAAAGCTCTTATTTTAAGACTACTCAAGGGACTTTCGATACAAATCCGAGTGCTTTCAAAAAAAATCGGATGATATGGCAATGATGCCGTCATAATCACCAACTCTCAAATCCCTCTTTGAGAAAGTGTTGAGCCTTTTGAGCCTTTCACCAAACCAACATTACAACCTACTCCCGAAGTCTCTTCAGATTGGGATAATTCGAGTGGAAATTAGGACTCTCTAAAGAAGATGCCGCTCGAAGAAGTGCGAGCAAGGTTATCTTATCTCATCTTAAGGTTTCTTGACTTGTAAACCGGCGAAGATGTCGATCGGTGATTAATTCATTTCATAGCCAATGATGCTTATCCATTGCTAAAACCATGACCAAACCCGCATTACGGTCCTTCTAAAAGACCTCTTTGATTGGTCAATGTGTACTTATTGCGAATGATTCAAAGCCTTGCACACTGGAAGAGTGAGATTGAGTGATCAGTTTATTTCCCACATGAATAAATGGGATCAAATAGCCATTTTCTTGAGAATATGCGAGAAGCCCTTTCTTACTAGGTGTCCTTGCTCGGCATACTTAACAGACCTTTCGCATGAGTCAAGGTCATTTCGACAAGGACTTTTCTCCCAAGAGAATTTGACGATTAGTGATATCCGAGCATGATGACAATTTTGCGAGTTTGTCAAGTAGTTGGAATTAGCTTGATTTGTTTATGCAATCATTGCTTTCGCATTACCGACACACTTTTGATATTGTTTTGATGACATGTGCTGAAATTGATCTTATCTAGTATGCTTTCGCTACTAGAATACCTGTTATAATGAATACTATTTGATGTGTAGTATCCATTTCAGAATATTCTCGAATGACAGGTTCCTCCAGTGAAACCACATAATTTCAAAGGGTTCATGGGTTAGCCTTAAACCATGCATTTTCAAGAGGTTCTTGGTTATCCTTAAACCATACAATTCCAAAAGGTTCATGGGTTAGCCTCAAACCATGCACTTTCAAGATGTAATTTCAAAAGGTTCATGGGTTAGCCTTAAACCATGCACTTTCAAAAGGTTCTTGGTTATCCTTAAACCTTGCAATTTCAAAGGGTTCATGGGTTAGCCTTAAACCATGCATTTTCAAAAGGTTCTTGGTTATCCTTAAACCATGCAATTCTAAAGGGTTCTTGGATTAGCCTTAAACCATGCATTTTCAAAAGGTTCTTGGTTATCCTTAAACCTTGCAATTTCAAAGGATTTATGAGTTATCCTTAAACCATGCATTTTCAAAAGGTTCTTGGTTATCCTTAAACCTTGCAATTTCAAAGGGTTTATGAGTTATCCTTAAACCATGAATTTTCAAGAGGTTCTTGGTTATCCTTAAACCATGCAATTTTAAAGGGTTCTTGGATTAGTCTTAAATCATGCACTTTCAAGAGGTTCTTGGTTACCCTTAAACCATGCAATTCCAAAGGGTTCATAGGTTAGTCTTAAACCATGCCCTTTCAAGAGGTTATTGGTTATCCTTAAACCATACAATTCCAAAAGGTTCATGGGTTAACCTCAAACCATAATTTCAAAGGGTTCATGGGTTAGCCTTAAACCATGCATCTTTCAAGAGGTTATTGGTTATCCTTAAACCATACAATTCCAAAAGGTTCATGGGTTAACCTCAAACCATGCATTTTCAAGACATAATTTCAAAGGGTTCATGGGTTAGCCTTAAACCATGCATTTTTCAAGAGGTTCTTGGTCATCCTAAAATCATACAATTTACACGGTTAGTGGACTGCCTTAAACCACACGGTTAGTGGGATTGCCTTAAACCACACGGTTAGTGGGTTTGCCTTAAACCACACGGTTAGTGGGACTGCCTTAAACCACACGGTTAGTGGGATTGCCTTAAACCACACGGTTAGTGGGACTGCCTTAAACCACACGGTTAGTGGGTTTGCCTTAAACCACACGGTTAGTGGGACTGCCTTAAACCACACGGTTAGTGGGACTGCCTTAAACCACACGGTTAGTGGGACTGCCTTAAACCACAAGGTTCGTGGGACTCCCTTAAACCACACGGTTAGTGGGACTGCCTTAAACCACAAGGTTCGTGGGTATATCCTTAAACCACACTTTTCAAATTGTTCACAGGTACATCCCTAGATCACGCTCTTTACATTATGCTTACTTGCATTTTCATTTTGCTATTGTAAAAAAAAAAAAAAAGCAACAACAACAGAAAACAAAAAACAAAAAACAAAAAAACAAAACAAAACAAAACATTAGGTGTCACCTTATCTTTGAAAGAAATCTCTTTGAGCTTCCTTCCAAAGAGAGGAAATTATTGACACCTAATTTTTTTTCGCCCAAATTATCATATAGATTAATTAAAAAAAAAGTTAAAAAAAGTTAAAAAAAAAAAAAAAAAAAAAAAAATTGTGGCCAATGATCTAAATGTGACTAGCCAAGCTCAGGAGGTCAGATTGGAATTAAAATGGCAAATTGGGGTAAAAATGCAATTTCCAAAAGTTGAGGGACCAATTCGCAAATTTTGCAAAATTTCACCCGAGCCCTTAAATCATCATCTTAGCCCCCAATTAAGTTGAAATTGAACTTGGGTCAGGTCTAATTAATCGAATCGGGCAAAAAGGACCTAATTGCATTGAATTTGGCATTTTCGAGCAAGAAAATGGCCAACTTCGAGGGACTTTCTTGCAAAATTGGGTGGAGATAATTGCGGAAAATGGTCAAGATCTTAAACTACTATACATGAGCTTTCTAATTGATCAAAAACGCAGCCAAATTAGTGGATTAAAGCACTCAAATCAGCAGCCAAAGCTCAGTCCACGAGTTGGTCTTAATCCGGAGTTGCTGAGTAAGCAATTTGGTGGCCCCACCATATCCTCCTCAGCTGCCCAACCAGCCCGATCTTTGCACGTGATGGAAGACCGTATATAGTAGTGCAAGTGGACGAAAATTGGCCAGGGATAAGCTTCTGACAGCACCGGAAATTCGCAGCAAAGTGCGCACACTCAACAGCTGCAGAACTTAAAAAATTGGCTAAGTCAGAAGAGTAGGTGAAGTAGCCATGTTGACAGGCTTGGTAGGTGGACCAAAGGCTGACCAAAAATCCCTTAATTCGGGGGATAATATCACTGAAGCAAGTTCTTTGAAGGGATGAGAGAGAGGAGACGAGAGAGGGAGGAGAGAGCTCGGAATCGCTCCCCAAAGACGCCTTCAGAAGCAACTCCAGAAAAGCAAAAACCCAGAAAATCCAGACTGACCTTGAGAGAGAAAAGTGAGATTTTCACAACCCTTCGGCCAAAAATGGCCAAAACCTTCAACTAGAGAGTGAAACTTCACTCAAATATCTTTCCATCCATAGGTCGTAAGTCCCAAATGGAGATCGGGAAGGCATCCTAAAGCCCCCCGAAAGTACACCCTCCTGGCGGGCCAAGAAACACTGGAAATTTTTCTAAGTGTTGAGCCCGGTTGGTCACGAGTGAGAGAAAGCGAGTGTTTTTGAGAAAGTTGAGAGACAAATGAGGAATACCATGAGTTCACACCCAAACTAGAATACATATGGTTTGGATTGGTGTCAAGTTTTTCAACAAAAGACGTCTTGAATTCTAATTTTAGAGGTCAACGAAAACCTTCGTTGTCAGTTCTTCTTTTGTGCAGATCTCATTTCCAGTTGAAGAAGCCAACTTCCACGTGCTTCCAGAGGACAATTTCTCGGTTTCCTTGGCCAAGAACCACTTGCAAAAGATACTATGAAGCAAGGTAAGTATCCTAGATGTATTTTTGTTTGAGTTTGAACGTGTTTTAATAGTGAAAAGTTAAGAGGAAAACCAGCCCGGAAAACTGATTTCTGAGGCTGTATTTTTTCTAAGTGTTGAAATTTCTTCAAGAGTTTTGCATGTGTGCTTCTTGGAGAGGTCATTTTGATGCGTTCGTTCGGTCATTCTCTATGATGCTTGTTATATTTGAAAGCTCATGTTACCTACTTTCACTTGGACTAAGTAATATTTCCCTTAGATCTTGTATGTGATAAGTGACGGGGCTTGAACATAGGCATGCAACCTGTTTGTTTGATTTGGGTTCAAACCTAGACTTGTAAAATCAGTTCAGACTTGCATATTTGAGACCGATTTCAACTTAGTTCTTGTGTGTTTTAAGTTATTATTTCTATCTGATCTTGCTCCCTGCATGTGGTAGTTTAACTTTGATGTTTTAGTTCCACATAATATTGCTCATGCGTTGAGATTGAAGGCCGCAAACATGGCCCGAGGAAGTTGGTTTGGGATGATTTGATGCACACCAAGTGTTTGACGAAATGCGCAAACCAAGTTTCGATCTTGAAACGGTCGATTTGAGCTTCATTATTGTCATATTCATGTGCTGTGTTACTCCATGTTAGCATAGATCGGTTTAAGGAATTATTATTAATTTTTTTTTTTAAAAATAATTAAAAAAAGAGAAAAATATGAAAATTTCAAAAATATCAAAAAATGTTAGATAGCATCAAATTAGGATAGAAGTGACATATATGAAATTTTCCTAATTTTAAAAGGTCATTTTCCTAATTTAGTGCTATTTTGGTATTTTATAACCATTTTTGTAAATAATCCATTTTGCGTAGATTAAAACTATTTAAAGTAATTTCATGCATATAGAGTAATTTCATGCATATTTGAATTCTCATTTTGCTCATGGGGGTCCTGTCCCGGGCGTGATAACAAGGCCATGTAATATTATTTGCCCGACTTGTATCGGGTTTACCTTTTCGCGTTTATTTTCAAGTCATTTCAATTTCTTGGATGTTTACTTACGCGCCGCTTTTCATTATTTTGAGTGTAAATTTCTCTTCTAAATTATGTTAGGATTAGTTTAGACATAAAAAAAAAACTACAAAAACATTTGCATGGACACTTAGTGGTTTCATAAAGATTATAATTGGTAATCAAGATTGAATGGCCATTTAGATAAACAACCTTCCAAGATAGTGGTACCGCAAGGGCGCTAATAGAAACATTGGCGTAAACAAGTCCCCGTTCCTAGAAATCTCTGGTTGCGTAGGAATCGAGACACCACTCCCGTGTCTCGATTGGTTTCTAGCCGACCCCAATAGGCTAGTGGCGACTCCTAGAAATATTTAGGTTGTTAAGAATTGAAGTATGAAATCCAACGTCGCGCGAGGTATGGGCTTGGGAGAGCCCGCGCCTAATCTAGGACATTAGTCCGCCTTTTTAGGCAAATACCCCTAAACCTTCTTCTTTTTCCCCGGACGGAAAAAAAGAGGTCGTGACATTCTCGTCCTTGAATTATTGATTCAGGGGCTTCTGATCACATGTCAGGTCTTTCAGGTATATTTTCCTCTCTTTCTCTATCTTCGTTTATAGTTACTCTAGCCAATGGATTACCTACACATGTTAAGGGATTTGGTACTGTTAACCCAACTCCTTCATTGCCGTTGTCCTCAGTGCTTTATCTTCCACAATTTCCATTTAACCTCATGTCTGTTAGTAAGTTAACCAAAAAATTTCAGTGTTCAGTAACTTTTTATCATGATTTTTGTATTTTCCAGGATCTGGCTACGAAGAAAACGACTGGTAGATGACGTGAGGAAGGGGAGCTGTATGTACTTGAAGATGCTTCTTCAATTGCTTGCTCAAGTGTTGCGTCCCCACATCAAATCCATTGTTGTCTTGGTCATCCTTCTCTACGTAATCTTCAAAAGTTGGATTCTAGTTTTCAATCTCTTTCTAGTCTAGAGTGCGAGTCATGCCAACTTGGCAAATTACATCGTGTTAGTTACACACCTCAAGTCATTAAACGAGTAGCATCTCCTTTCTTATTAGTTCATTCAGATATTTGGGGTCCATGTCATGTGGTTTCTAATTTGGGTTTTAGATATTTTGTTACTTTTGTTGATGACTATTCTAGAGTTACTTGGTTATATTTAATGAAAGATTGTTCAGAATCATTTTCTATTTTTCGTGCATTTATATCCGAAATTTATACTCAATTTGGCATGTATGTTAAAGTTTTGCGTTCTGATAATGCTAAGGAGTACTTTTCCACGTTTTTTTTTTTTTCTGATTTTATGACTCAACATGGTATGATCCATGAATCTTCCTGTCCTAATACTCCACAACAGAATGGTGTTGCTGAAAGGAAGAATAAACATTTATTGGAAGTTACTAGATCCATGTTATTTGAGATGAATGTCCCAAAAACCTTTTGGTCTGATGCTGTTCTAACTGCATGTTATCTCATTAATCACATGCCTTCTTCTGTTATGCAAGGTGGTATTCCTTTTTCCACTTTATTTTCTAATGAACCACTGTTTGTCCTACATTCTTACCCTTTACCAAAAAAACCATTGTTTGTCCCACCACCCCGTATCTTTGGTTGTGTCTGTTTTGTTCGTGATGATCGACCTGGAGTATCAAAACTTGATCCCAAGGCAATCAAGTATATGTTTATGGGTTATTCCTGCACTCAAAAGGGATATCGTTGTTATTCTTCATTACTGATAAAATATTTTATAACAAGTGATGTTTCATTTTTTGAATCCACTCCTTATCATAATGTTCCAATTGATGTGTCTGAATTGGATGAAGACTTGTATGTGACCACCATTCGGTCTACTATTCCAACTGTATCACCAGTATCTACAGAGAAACCACCTCCTCTCTAGGTTTATACTCAACGTCCACGTGTCGCTACTGCTCTCCCGCTCCTCCCGTCACTATTACGTCATCTTCTGCTCCAAATCCCCATTAGCAAACCTTTCGCTTGCATTTGATCTTAATCTTGCTATTGCTCATCGCAAAAGTACACGTACTTGTACTCAATATTCTATTGCAAATTTTATTTCACTCTTCTGTGTCTCCTACTTTTCAAGCTTTTTTAACTATTATTGAACAATATCATGTCCCCAAGTCTGTCACTGAGGCATTACAAAGTTTTGGCTGGAGGACAGCAAAGGAAGAAGAATTAAAGGCTCTCGAGATTAATCAAACTTGGGACTTAGTACAACTTCCTCTAGGCAAAAGTGCTATTAGTTGTTGATGGGTATATGCTGTAAAAGTCAACTCCGATGGTTCTCTTGCTTGTTTAAAAGCAAGACTTGCTGTCAAAGTGTATGCTCAAGTGTATGGGGTTGACTATCTAGATACATTTTCTCCTATTGCCAAACTTACTTATGTTCGTATTTTGATATCTCTTGCTGCAACATATAACTGACATTTATTTTAGCTTGATGTTAAGAATGCTTTCTTGCATGGCACTCTTTATGAAGAAGTTTGTATGGAGCAACCTCCGGGGTTTGTTGCTCAGGGAGAGTCTGGACTAGTTTGCAAATTAAAAAAGCCTTTATATGGTTTGAAACAATCTCCTCGGGCATGGTTGGGAAGATTTTTTGAGGTTGTACTGTCTTTTAGGCTATCAAGATGTATAAATGATCATTCTTTCTTTTATAAACAATTAGGGGGAGGCAAACTATTATTGATTGTGTATGTTGATGATATTATCATCACGGGAGATGACTTGGTTGGTATAGCTGAGCTAAAAACCTATCTTCAGCAATAGTTTCAAACTAAGGACTTAGGAAAATTGAAATATTTCCTAGAAATTGAAGTGTGGCAATCACATAAAGGTATTGTTCTGTCACAGCAAAAATATGTCTTGGATTTGCTCACTGAGACGGGTATGTTGGGATTAAAGCCTCTTGATTCACCCATGGAACAAGAGGTTAAATTAGTTGCTGATGGATGAGAAATTCTTAATAATCCCGAGAGATATAGAAGACTGGTAGGTAAGCTGAATTATCTTATAGTTGCTCGACCAGACATTGCTTTTCCTATTAGTGTAGTAAGCCAGTTTTTGTCTTCCCCTCGTATATCTCACTAGGATGTAGTTATTCGGATATTGAGGTATTTAAAGAAAACTTCGGGGAAATGAATTGTCTACCAAAACCATGGTCATATCAGGGTTGAAGGTTTTTCTGATGTTGATTGGGCTAGGTCTCCAAATGATAGAAGATCAACTACTGGGTATTTTACCTTAGTTGGAGGAAATCTGGTATCATGGAAAAGTAAGAAACAAAGTGTTGTTGCCCGCTCCAGTGCGAGTCAGAATATAGAGCCATGGTACTAGTGACATGTGAATTAGTGTGGAGTCGACAGTTATTGACTAAGTTAGACTTTAAAGATTTAATACCCATGACTCTATGGTGCGATACTAAAGCTGCAGTGCATATAGCTTCCAACCTCATGTTTCATGAGAAAACAAAACACATTGAGGTTGATTGTCATTTTATCCGAGAGAAGTTGCAAAGTGGAGTAATTCTTCCTATTCATATTCGACCAACGAACAACTTGTAGACATGTTCACTAAATCCTTGGGTAATGGGAGGATAAAACATATTTGTAACAAGCCGAGCATGATTAATATTTATGCTCCAGCTTGAGGGAGAGTATTAGAAGTAAGAAGGGTAAATGGGTCTTTACCACTTTTAGAGTTTATTTTGATGTATGTGTGTGTATATATATAAAACTTTATTGAATAATACGATGTACGTTTTCCTCACATGAATCATTATTCTATGTCTTTGTCTGGGGTTTCAAATGCATAGCAAACCATGATTGATTCCCTATAGCTAAATTCCAATATGTACTCTTCAACAGGTAATGCCTTGAGTACAATGCAGGTGGTTGGTATGGGATCTATGCAGCAGAATCCGGTTGCTTCACAACAAGTGAATATGAGCACCATGCAGCAACAGGGTGGGGTATACATGTTACAATCAAATGTCAACAAACATTAGTCTAATTCCAATATGCTTCAATGTCAGCATCTCAAACAGCAACAAGAACAATAGATGCTACAAACACAGCAGCTTAAGCAACAATATCAGCAACGTCAAATGCAGTAGCAACTCAAACAACAGCTTCTGTAGCAGCAGCTACAGCAGGCTAAGTAGTATCGCAACTGCAGACTCATCAAAGGCGTTCCAACATCCAACTCCGGAATGCAGCTTGGGCTATGTTGTTATTAGTAGTTGTCATCTACTATATTAAAGTTTTTCTTCTTTCTTAGTGTAGAAATTGATAGAGGGCAAAAGAGGAGAGCATACAAATTGATTAATGTTTGCCACTCCCACTTTGATTATTAGTTAAATAAGACTTAGGGTCAAGTAATAAACATTATGTTTCCGAAATTTATTTCTAGCCATTTCGGTGGTATTTGATAACATTTATGTTAACGGAACAATTTCTATTTATACATAGTTTTCTTGATAAGGGCTTGAAGTGTCATCATTTTCTTAACTAAGGGCTTAAAGTGGACATTGCTTTAAATAAAGATCTGAAATGCCATTAATTTTTCAAATAAGAGCTTGAAGTGGACTTTGTTCTGGGGAACAAAAGAACATAAAAATAGAGGAACAAAATGTTATCAAATTTTGGCTTCTATTTCTAAGCAAAAATATGTATTTTATAACCATAAAATTTATATTCTTAGAATAGAAATTTATTTAATAATAACACAAAATTTCTTCTTCCCAAGCGGTGACGAGAGGCAGGCGAGCAACGATGACTGGAGGTGAGCGACCAACGATGAGCGGGGTGGTGGTGGGCAAGGCGGCGAGACAACCGATGACAATCGAGAAGAGTTTTTATTCCTCAATTTTGTTCTAAAAATAGAAAAATATAAAATTTTCACTTCTCATTTTCTTCCAACCTATTTTTGGAGTAAAAATTTATTTTAGAAATAGAAAAATGAAATTACATTATCAAATGGATAAACACAATTTCTATTTCAAACTTGTTTCCGGAAATAGAAAGATAGAAAAACAAGGAAACATAATAGTTATCAAGTGTATCCTGGATGATTATAATAACCTTCTTAGTGTTAATAACCATAATAATCCTCTCATACTTTAACACTCTCTCAAGTTGGAGTTGAAATATTAAGCATGCCTAGCTTGTTACAAATATACTCAACTTTACTACTGCCTAAAGACTTAGTGAAAATATCAACTATCTGTTCATCTGTCCTAACATGAATAGTAGAAATAACTCAAGCTTAAGCTTCTCGCGGATAAAGTGACAATCAACTTCTATATGCTTAGTACACTCATGGAATACAGAATTTGAAGCAATAAATGGATAATTGCTTGATAATCACACCACAATTCCATTAGCGTAGAATCTTTAACTTCAAGTTCAACTAATCATTGACGCATCTGGACTAACTCATAAGTAACTTAGGCCGTAAGTCTATATTCTGATTATGCACTAGATATAACCACAATACTTTGTTTTGTACTCTTCTAAGACACTAGGTTTCCTCCTACTAATATGCAATAATTTGATGTAGACCTCCTATTTGTAGGAGACTCGGCCCAATCAACATCCAAAGATGCTTCCACCCTTTTGTGACTATGATCACTATAGAAAATACCATGACTTGGAGCTTTCTTCAAATATTTCAAAATTCTGACTACAGCATCTCAATGAGAGATATGGGGGGAAACACAAAGTGACTCAAAACACTCGTATGAAAGGAAATATTAGGTTGAATGCAATCTCATAATTTAATTTTCCAACAAGTCTTCGATACCTTTCAGGATCATCTAAAACTTGTCGTCCTCTGTCATTAATTTCGAGCCAATTTCCATTGGTGTATCTAGCAGTTTAAGTCCTAACATTGTTATCTTTTTAAGCAAATCCAAAACATACTTGCGATATGAGATGTGAATACTTTTCTTTGCCTGTGCCTCTTCGATACCCAAAAAATATCTATGTTGTCCCAAATTCTTTGTCTGAAACAATTGTTGCAAATACAATTTCAGCTAATCTTTGTAAAATCATCTTCAGTTGTGATAATATCACCTACAAAAACTATAAGTAATATCCAACTAACTCCAGAAAAACTGTAAAACATTAAAAGATCTCCACTAAATTTAAACAAGAGCACCACCTCAGTAAACCTTCCAAACCAAGCTATAGGAGACCGTTTGAAACCATATAAAGATGTCTTCAAATGGTAGACATCTCCATATACACCTTTTTGTGTAAATCACCATGAAGAAGGGCATTTTTAACATCAAGCTAAAAAATAGGTCAACAAGTAATAGTAGCTAAAGAAAGCAAAAGGCAAACATAGGTCATCTTAGCCATTGGAGGAAAAGTATCACCATAATTGACCTCATAAACTTGTGCACAACCTTTAGAAACCAATCTAGCCTTAAGGCGAGCAAGAGAACCACAAATATTAAGCTTGATAGTAAATACCCATTTACATCCAATAACAGTCTTCCTTATAAGTAAAGGAATAAGAACCCAAGTTTGATTTTGGTCTAGTACCAATAGCTCCTCCTCCATAGCTATCATCTAGCTTGGACTAGATAGTGCTTCAGCAATAGTTTTAGGGATAGGATTATGAATGGTGACTTGACTAGTTTGAAAAGAGCTAAACAAACTAGAACGGGAGACAAACTGTGTAATAGAGTGCTGGGTACAACTACGAACTCCTTTGCGATGTGCAATAGGGATATCAAGGTTAGTATGTGGCAAACTTATCTCAGGCTCAAAGGATGAAGGAGACAAAATAGGCAAAGGTACATTTGACTCATATGCTAATGAAATCATCATCCGCTATAGAAGGCTCCATTCATTCATCAGAATAAACATTAGACTCTAAGAAGGAAACATCTGCAATGGTAAAATACTTATGCAAAAAAGAACAATAACAGCGGTAACCCTTCTGCATACGATAATATCCCACAAAAATGCATTTAAGAGACTGAGGGCCTAGTTTGGAAAGTTTTGGATAATTGTCACAAATATGGCAAACATAACCAAATATATGAGGTGGTAGATGAAAAGAGGATTTAGAAGAAAAAAGAAGAGAGTGTGGAGTTACAGCCTTAAGAATAGAGACGGTGTGTAGTTGATAAGGTAACATGCAGTCATCATAGTGTCAGCCTAAAAGGATTTGTTTGCCTTCATTTCAAGCATCAATGATCGATTAACTTCGAATAGGAAGATTAGCTGCCTCGATTTTTCGGCGCATGGGGAGTGTCTCCACCTTCGTCCTCAAAGTGTCGATCTGATCTCCAATCCCTTGCTCGACTCCTTGATGAATAAGCTTTGGTGAGGTTGACGAGAGACTCAGCCACACTTAGCGCCCTTGCGAGACTCTTCACGTCTCGACGCTTGAGCTCGAGTTGCGTCCATGGCTTGAGTCCATCCATGAACGCTCCGAGAACCTCCTCCTCTCCTAGATTGCGGATTTGGAGTTTGAGCTCCGTGAATTCCTTCATGTACTCTCGGATTGTCCCTCTTTGTTTGAGGCGATGGAGCTTGCTACGGGCTTCTTATTGAGCAAACTCGGGGAAGAAGTAATCTCGGAACTCCATCACGAAGTTATCCCATGTATCCACAGGATGAGCACCACGCTTCGTCTCGTTGCACCTATTGCACCATTAAAGCATTGCAATATTCGTGAGGAACATGGAAGCGGTTCTTATCTTGATCGACTCGTCTTGGATGTTGACGGCGCCAAAGTATTATTCCACGCTCCATATGAAATTGTCCACCTCCTTGGCAGATCAGTTGCCTTTAATTTCCTTAGGCTTTGGCACCGCTTGCGTGGGTGTTGACCCATTGGCGATGCTCAACTTGCACAAGGCGAGCTCAATCTTGAGCTCTTGGATCTCTGCCTTCATGGCTTCGACCTTGTCCCTATGAGGGCTTTCTTCCTCGATCACTTGGACGCGTTCCCTCAATAATCAATCGACGCTTCAAGGGCTTTGTCCTTATCGTGTAGCAGGCCGTAGCTTGGTTGATGCCGGTCGTGAAGTCTTCACAGAGTGAGTCCTCAACCTCCATGATTTGGTCTCTCACGTTGTCGAGTCCTTCCATGAACTTGGCCATGGCACTCCATACATTCGTAAGCTTCTCATCGAGTGCAGCTACGACGTCCATCGAGGCTTCTCTTCTCTTGGTTCGACCGCGAGTCTCCTTGACTTGGACAGCCTCTCCATCCATGATAGCTTCTTGGCTCGACATTTTCTCGAACAATTGGTGCTCCTCTATCTCTTGAAACGAATCTCTCTTCTTCTTCTGATACCACTTATCACGGGCCGATCAATTGGGATCGTGACCATGCGACGATTTAAACTCTTTTGGATCGGCTTAGATCGTTGGGGCGCCTAAGCCAAACCTTGCTCAGATCGATCGCTCACTCGCTCACCCAGATTGTAGAGGGAGAAAGTTTCTAGAGAAAGAAGCTTTAGAAGAGAAAATGAGCATTTGACTACTGAATAGTTGGATGGATGCAAATGAGGGGGAGGACACTCCTTCTTATACTAGAGATTCTCAAATTATAACCATTGATTGAGATTTCCTTCGGTGGACGAAATCGTACTGCCCAACCTACCAACTACTAACACTAGTGGCAGGAGAGTTCTAGACCTTATCGCAATTACTGTATTGCTCGCCCTTGGAATGTTTCGGAAGCTCTCTTGTTGGAAATCCTAGCAATCGCAATAAGTCTTCCTCGAAAATGTACAGGCCATTGCAGAAACCTCGTGACCGTGACACTTTCCTTTTTTATTTTTCAAGAAAAGAAAAAGAAAAAAAGAAGCTATACTATTTCCACTCTTTATATAACTAAATCCACCCAATGTTTTACCAAAATTGCCATCAATCATTCATACTTTTCCTTTCTTTTTCTTTTTCTTTTTTTTCCCTATTTCCATGTAGGATCTTGTTGTCATAGTTAAGAATTTTTTTAAGGTATCCCTGTATATTAAAGGTAGTATGCTTTCAATTTATTGTTAGATTTTCCTTACATAAAATAGTTTTGTCAAAAAGAAAAATTTTCAAGAAACCTAATTCTTTTAAACTTGTGAAATGTTGTGTATGACAATTACATTCTACATAAAAAATAGATTCTAAATAAAAGTAGAAAAAAAAAAAAAAAGAAGGAAGGTAAATAAATTTGGGGTTATCACTTTAAATTGCAATGGAATGATTTGGACAATTTTGCTTTTTTAGTGGAAAATGGGGTGATTGCAACCCTTTATTTTCTTCCTTTTAATTTGGGCTAACAATTGACACATAAAATCAGCTACAAATCAAGAATAATATCTTTTGTATAGCTTCATCAAATGAAAGAAAACAAAAACCACTTTGTCGAAGCCGTAGTTTAGAAAATTAAACAATTAGACTTCGCATATGCCATGTACTCACTGATCTTTTATCACTATCAAGAAATGCTGACCAATGTTAGACATATGGAGAACTTTTACTCACATGATGTGTCAAAACTTTAAGGGACTTTTTGGGAAAAAAAATAAGTGACAGACAATAATTATCTTGTTTAATCGCCAAAAGGGAACAATGGCACATTCTCATTTTGATTTTGTGAAAACATTTCACAAAATATTCCTTAATAAATTATCTTTTATGCTAGTTCTGAAAATTTCTAAGAATTATTGGTAAATTTTATGTCAAAACTTTAGCGACTAGGAAACTGCTATTTAAATACCACAAAGAGGAAAAGAAAAGTGACATGAGGAAGTTGTCTCACACCCCTAAGCATTAACTACCCAATTATTTTATGTCACTTTAGATTCAAGTAATTTTTCGTAGAATGTCATTTTGCATCCGCATTTAGTTCACACAAATTGGGTGTACGTGAGAAATTAGAATTGCTTACCAAGAAGATTATAAGTTATTTGTGATAGAACATATTAGTTCATCTTAAATGTCAACTTCAAGGATTATGATCCCTATGCATAAGTAAATAATACATTCACATATAGTTCACAAATTTTTATACGCCATTTCATTTATAATTGCATTATAAAGTGCAACATCTTTTTTTTAGTTAGTCTATCACATAAATTGCTCGCCCAATCTATTATCCTAAGATAATGGTTAACCCTACTTAGTATTTGCTTCAAATTTGAATCTAATCCTCATTCTTGAATCAATTGTAGAGTCAATTTGATTCATGATTCACAAAATTAGAAATCAACTTTGAGGATAAATTTCGAATTATTGATTTAAAACTTGCCTACTCTGGAACCAATCACATCTAATACAAATTAATGTTCCCTAAATGCGACGTCTCTAAGGTTGTCATTGCTTATTAGAGTAAAGCATGTACCCAATTTTATAGAGAGGCGCTCTTATAAATATACCAAGAAATGTTAAGCAGTTATCTTAACGATAACACTGCCCATGTCCCACTCTTCATGATAGAAAGAGATACATTAATTTTTTTTAAAAATATTAATGTAATAATTGGATTTATTTATGTAGTTATATCATTAAATTATATATTTACGATTCAAGTGAGGTTTCTTGTTGAAAAGCATGAGGAAAGTACTCACATGATTATGAAGTCATTTTATATGCCGTTTTAGTATCCTTGTGGCTATAAAAAAAAAAAAATCTACACAATATATAAAAAAGTTTTTCCCAAATCAAAAGAAATTTGAATTAGTAAAAGAAAGAGATAAAACTGCCATGTGAAACCTAAGGACATATTTGGATATCGAGAATGAAATCATCTGAAATGGGAATGGAAGACGCATCCCCTTTCTTGACATCGTTTGATAAATTGCGATGTATGCGGAATGAAAATGGAATACGGGGAAATAAATTACCACAATCCTACCATTTTCATTGCCATGTGACATGAGAATGAGTGAGAATTAATGGAGATGAGTAAATAAAAAAAAATTGATGCATACAAGCATATAATTAATTAAGCCCGAGACTTGGTAACTATTCTATAAAATAAATTCCGATGCATCACCAAATACAATAATTGCTAAAATTACTTCTCATTTCGATCCTTTGCCTTATTTTATTTTTAACCAAATGAAAAAAAAAAAAAAAAAACTTGAGGATGAGTTGGATCGGACAATAATTTGGGCTTGGGCCGGATCTTGGGACCCGGCCCGCTCCCAGCCCGCACGAATCTCTATCGTCTTCCCCCTGGAGTCTCTCATTCTCCAAAGGCCATTCCTTCATGAGCTGCACGCTGCAAAATGTATCGCTCGGGCTCAGCCATGGATAGCTCGAGCTTGAGATGAACGTATACAGAGAGGCACGCCAACCCCCCCTCGTGACATCTTCTTCTCAACTCGCGGAAACCCATTTTGCGGAGAGGGAGAATGAACGGCGTCTACGGCCTCATGCAGCAATGGCAGCTGCTGCCTTCTTCCAAGTTCCTGCTGAGGAATTCAAGGCACTTGCACGGTACGCGCGCGCGCACGCGCGGACCCTCTCTCTGTCTCTCTGTCTCCGGCGCTGTTGTGCCGTTCTTTTGCCCGTTTCGCTCCCTGGGTTGTTGTTGTTGTTGTTGTTGTTTTTGTTCGGTTCCCTCTTTGTTGGAAGACTGAGGTTGTTCTTTAGTATTCATGTGAAGAATGCGAGTTCTTGATCCTCGAGCTGGTTCCGAGTGCAGGTAAATATCTGTCGCGTCGTGGCTGTGTCTATCCAATCGTGTGCTTTTGCAAGAGCTTGCAAACTAACGCTTATGAGGTCGTGAAGGGAAGCTATCTGCCTACCACCCAAACTGCACAAAATCCGAAGTCCAAGGTACCTCCTGACTTATTTCGTGATGTAATCATGGGAAGTAGCTGTTGGAGGTGAAGGGGCTAGGCGAGGCGCTTCTTATTTGTATCTTTCGTATTAACAATTTACGCATTGTGTCGAATCCGAGTATGACATTGATGCTTATTAGGGGAACTGGGATTGCTGAATTGTTGCGATTATGGTAGAAGGATACATGGACAAGAGTAAGGGCAATTCTGAAACCTAACCATGATCCAGAGATTAAGGCGGAGTTGAATTTGCTAGGCATTATAAAAATGATTTCAGAGGGGAAGAGGTCTTATTGCTGCTCTGCACCAAGTAGGATTTACCCTGAGTGAACGGACTGATTTTTGTCATTGTGCACGAGTAAATGAAGAATAATCAGTAGGTTAGGGTACACGTAGAGTTGGGATCCCTAAGACTTGGACCCTTATGCTATGCTCATGTGTTGCAGATGCCTCTAGTTACTAGGTGGAAGGTTCTCAGCCATTTTCTTCCTTGGATTATGATACCCTCTTTCAAGGAATCACGGGAAGACCAAATGATGGCTTGGTCCTTCCTCTTGCTAGGCTAACTGATCATTTTGGATCATCAGACCCAGCATGGGATCTGATAATATATAGGTCTAGCCACTGAAAATTCTTTAATTCTGATTTCGGATGATCAATGGTCTTTGGCATTCTGCTTGTTATTCTGTTGCTAAGTTGCAGAATGGTATGTCAAAATGTGGTCCTGACTTTGGTCGGGTGTTGATAGTTGTATAAAAGTCAAGTCTGCCATTTTGTGATTCAGCATTTTCTAAGGCTAATTTTAACTAGGATTCTTTGAAACTTCCTCCATAATAGATGTTTTATGCTATGTTTTTGTGTTCCTACTCTATTGAACCACATTGAAATCCACTAACTGCATAAGTACAGTGCTCTTTCTAGCACTTATGCTGAGAAAAGAAAGCATTGCCAAGAGCCAAGAAGATAAAATGACTCATTTTCACATTTACTTGTAAGATGGACAAACCAAATTCTTTAATTGGCTAATAACAGGCTTCACTATGCAGGATTTTAGGCTTATGTTTATTAAATGTGAATTTGACCTTGCTTTCTTTTCTTTGCCAGAACAACTGCAAAGCTGCAAATATGAACACTTTGAGATCCCTGCACCCCAACTTCCAGTTGCTTGAGTCTCTAATAATTTTATAGAGGGATCATATGAGCTTAAGTACATTATTGCATTACTTACATTAAGCTCTCTGGCATTTGATACTGGTGCTTTTGGATTAAATAAATGAGTCGGTTTTAGTGAATACTTGGGTTGTGCTGGTTGGATTGCTGTATGTGTTAATTTTCCTTTGCAGTGGGGTTTTAGTGATTCTCTCCATAAGTAGTTTTGGTTTCTTTATTTTACTTCTAAATGTCTTCTCTTAATAGTAGACCTTTTCTTTTTTTTTTTGGGGGGGGTGTTGGGGACTTCCATCATTCTATTCCGTTGTTGTGCTAATGTTTTCTACCGTTGCGCTTCATTCTTTATGTCCATCGGTTAATGCTTTCCTTTATTTTTTTAAATAAACTGTCATTTGATACCCTATGTAAATTTCACCATTTCTCTGGTTATCGTGTTAGGGTGAAGTGTCCATTGAAAATGAAAATGTTGGTGCTTTTCAAAAGTTACCAATGGTGATGCCTTCAGTTGACATTCTCTATTCATCTCTCAGGAAGGCAAAGAAAATAGCACCTACAAAAGGTACTGAATCAGGACATTCTGTTTAGATCAAGTAGAAAGTTTTAGCCTCTTCTAATGTGCATGCAATTAAATTGACAGCTAACACGTATGAATTCATCTATATCAATAGGTATCACAAATGTTGCAAAAAGGGAAAGGAACAAGGGTGCAAAACAACTTGATGCACTTATGAAAGTAAGCTTGCCATTATTTTTCTATCTTGAGCATTTAATATGTGAATGAAGCCATTGTTGTCTTGTGTGACCAAGTTTTCTTACTGCTATGATATTGCCATTGTCTACATCTACAGGAGTTGGCGGCTCCCTTAAGAGACTATGTGGATAATTTTCCTAAGAAAAAATATTTGCACCCGTACGAAAGATCACTAGTTGAACTGACCCTTGGAGATGGAAATTATGAAGAGGTAGTTTCTTGATTAAAGTAATTTGTACCTTCTTTTACTTACCAGAGGACTAGCAGTATTTTTTTGAATAATCTCTCAATGTGTACAGAACACCTAGTTTTCTTTTTTCCTTGGTGATATTGGGGTAAGCACTATTCTATCTTAATTAGTGTAGTGCTGTTGAAGAATATTTTCACATAAGATGACTGCTTAATGTCATTGTGAAACATTTAATATGAGTATGCACATTTCTATGAATTGTTTCTCACTACCTCTCTTCTCCATCATTCTGCTCTTTCACTCGCCTTAGCAATACAAGAATGAATGGTTCAACTTCTTCATTTTCATTTGCTGGGATGTAATTGTGCTGGGTTCTTCACAGGCTCACTTTTCCCTTCTTATCTTTTACATACATTGTAAAATCTATAATCAGAGACTTAAACAAGTGGGACTTCACAACAGTGTTATATGCATTAAAAATAGAATATCACATGATATAGATGATGTGGATGCTATACAATGTCACTGAAGTTCTCTTCTAGGGGCTTGGGATTGTCAGTCTCATGACCACACACTTTCTGTGGCAGGTATTGATGAAAGTAGATACTTTGAGGAAGAAGGTGATATCTGTGGGTAAAGAACATGCTTCTCTCTGTGCTAAGGTAAATATCTAATTTTAGATTTAGTATCCTTCAGTAATGATATAGTTGCATTCTGCACCTTTGGTTGGCAACTGACTGTTATTGTAGCTATTCCTTTTACCTGATGAAATTGATGCAAGAATTATGTATTTCATCCTTCTCTTGTCATGATTTATCTGCTTTCAGTTCTGCAAATAGTAGTGAAATTGCTATGGTTGTGTTCAGTATATGTCACCTGACTTGATGTGAACTGTATAGTCCTTGTCCAAGAGAGAAGCAGAGGAAAGGTTGAATCAGGGTAAAGAAAAACTTGAAGAAATCTTTCATCACGAAGGGAAGGCTATCGACGAGTTGTTGGACATTGCAAAGGTGCTTTGCATTTTGAAGATACTATTTTCTTTCTTACATCAACCTGCTACAGATTTTTCTACCAGGGCCATCACATTCAGTAACTTGACAACTTTCAATAAGATGACCTTCGGCACATGTTTGGTTTTGTATGCCTGGCTCCGTTATAGGATCCTGGTTTATGCATGCGCTATATCCACTTGATGTAAAAGTTACGGAGTTGGGGGTATTTCTATACAGGTATTGTTTGATTTGCTGATTGGGGAGGTACTGAGTGACTTTAGATATCATTTCTCCATGTACCATTCTGTTCTTTCCTCTTTATAATTTTTTGTCAGCCTTTTTCTATTGTTCATTGGTGTTTCGATTTTACTTCTACTGAAGAGTTCTTAACTTACCAAGAGACTGATATAAAATGAATATTTCCAGATCTCTTAGTATAAAATGTCCACAAGGTCTGTTGGTGCTGGTTATTGGTAAACTTTAGCGACGGCTCTTTTTAAGTTTTATGGAAATGCTGGGGATAATTGTTAATTGCACCAATAAAGCCTGTGTACATGTGCTTGATGGATTATGTTGATTCAAGGAAATTTGAGCTGACAACCTCCAGCTTAATTTCCGAAACCTTTGGTGAAATTATACATTATGTTGTATGTGAAAAATAGAGTCTAATAGTTCTGTCATGGTCTTAGACTTAGCTGTACTCATTAGTTCATTCCGTGGGGCTCCTTTATGCATGAAGATTTTCAGCTTATAGATCTTTTATTAGTTGTTTAATAGAGGACTACTTAAGATCTCCGATTATGAATACTTTTGCAGACATTGAGGGCAATGCCAGTAGTTGATCTTAAAACCCCAACTCTTTGTCTTGTTGGAGCTCCGAATGTGGGAAAGTCCTCTTTGGTCCGTATACTCTCGACAGGAAAGCCTGAGGTACATTCAATATCTTAGCTTTGCAGAGATATCCTTTATTTATTCAGTGTGACAATTTTGTCAGACAGTAAGAATTAGTATATGCCTCTTTATATGTATGGTTTGGTTATTTTGGTTTGGATTTTGTGAGACCATTATCGTTCTCTCTTATTTTTGCATGGGAATCTTCTTGCACTCCCATCGGCATCCTCTTTAGTGTGACTGTGCAAATGCTCATCCTGAGGAGAATAGGGTAGTCCAAGGTGTTCTTGTACTGTTTCCCTATTGTCTACTTTGGTGATGGTGCACTATGTTCATAAATGTGGATGTTCTAGCATGCATATCTATTGATCTTGATTGGAAATATATGCATTTCAATCATTGAACCCTTCCATTGGATACTTGTCTACATCATAACTAGAAGTATATTGAAAATAAAAGGGAACCTTAAATTGTGCATCCTTTGTTAAGTATTTGCATCTGAATCTGATTTGACTTTACTGGATATTAATGTCAAGAAATTATTGCTTGCTCATTGATGTTTGTTGAGGCTAAGTGATCACTTCTTCTCTTTGCTTAGATCTGCAACTACCCCTTCACCACACGAGGAATTCTTATGGGTCACATTGCTTTAAACTACCAACGTTTTCAGGTCCAGTCCCTTAACTTGACTACCTTTTTCTGCCTTTGATAAGCCCCTCACTTGACTACCTGTGGTTGCTCTACTTTATCACAGTGGAGTGGTAACTAGGGTTTCTTTTTCTCCTGGGAGCCGGAGATGGAGGAGCAAGTATCTGTTTTGCTTGTTCTATATAATACTGGGGGGAAATTTTGACCTCGACTTCTTTTTGGTGGTTCTGATGTTTTTCTGGTAGCTTTATCTTTATTAGTGTCTACTATCTGTTGTAGTTTTCCATTCTTTTCTTGCTTCAGACTGTAAAACATCAAATTTTGTTCAAAGATGTATTACCATAGTTTTCTAATCTGGCACACTGAAAGCGGGTTTATGGACAATATTTCACCGTACATATTTACCTTTTTCACATGGAAGATCATATGAGAATGATTAGAGATGTAAAATATGGCTTCTTGTTAAATATTTCATACTTCAAGGTGAGGAAATTTGGGACAGTTAAAATGGACTCTTGGCTGCACAAGCGATTCTTCTGATAGCAAATGAAAGTTTGGCTACTTTTGCCTTGCTGCTGTGTCTTTTAACTAATTTGTTGGAAGATCATGGGATGAAAATGGTGAGGGATATGAAAACAGGTTTATCTTTTTTCTTGATTGTGGCCTCCAATCCTTAAGTTGAGGAAACTTTGGGTGACAGCCAGGAGCTGCAAATCTTGAAGCTGCTCTATTATTAGTTAGACGATGTTAAGGCAGGAGTTCTGTGTTGTTTTATTGTCATCTCCAAGATTGGACATGTTGGTGGGTTATGGAATGCTTGGAATTTATTAAGTCAATTGCTCAGGTCCAAATCATGCTAAATTCATTTTCATGCTGTATTGATGATTGTTTGGAATTGATTGCAGGTGACAGACACCCCTGGTTTGCTAAGGAGACATGATGGTGAGTCACTTGGAATAAGCAATGTAACATTGTCAATGTGGATATGCCAAATGTCAAAAAAAGAGGCTAAATCGATGGTTTTGCCTTGTCTAAGCAAGCTGTTGATAGTCGAACAAAAAATCTTAAGCTTTCTAGGATGACATAGGACACGAATTCACCAAAAGATGTGGCTTTTCTGGCAGAATAACATGTTTTTTTTCAGCGTAGTTCAAATAGCTAGAGTTGAACCCTTGGTTCCATGTAGAGGATCAGCTTTCTTCTTATTTCATGCATCCACCTAAAAGGAAACTTTTCTATGTGCTTACAGTTGTCTCATGTCAATCTGCAGAAAACAGGAATAATTTGGAGAAGTTAACACTTGCTGTGCTATCACATTTGCCAACAGCAATACTCTATGTGCATGATCTCTCTGGAGAATGTGGAATGTCAGCTTCAGATCAGGTATCTCTGTCATGATTGTAAATAAACAAAAATATACATACCTCCACACAAACACACACATACATAGCTGTCAAATTTTATTAGATCCAAATCCTGTCCCATGACCTTCCACAAGAGGTGATGAAGTCTTTAATTCCTGTTGCTTTTATCTTTAACTTCTTTTCAAACACATTTTGCTATATTTATTTCCTATTCTTGTTTTTCATCCATATTTGCTAATGTTAACATTTTCATTCTGGCTGTGGAGTAGGACAGTTGGCAGTGATTTATTTCTTTTCCTAGAAGTCAGTTGGAAGTCATTTACTTACGACTAGGGTGCAATCGAGCTGAGTCGAGTTGTTAATATTAGATACTTGAACTTGTTTTTCAATTTGAAAACTTGAAGCTCAATCTAGCCTGATCAAGTATCTACTTCCCTACTCAAGCTTCACTTGATACCAAACTCAGAATTTTTTTTTTTTCAAAATCTTTGTTCATGTATATATATATATTCGATCGACATAAAATAGTGCCTGTATTCATTTCTCTCAGTTCCAAGAAAAACTAGGTCTTGAGCACTGAAAATTGAAATCCTTGTCTTTTTCACTTATATGAAATATTGAGCTTTGTTTGTGCTGCTGTTCCAAATTATTCCTCACACCACATTTCTGCAAAGATTTGGTTTGTGCCGAATTCAGTTGAAAGAGGAGCTTCGCTTTCCCTATGCTCACCTTTCCACTTTTTAAAGTTTGCAGCATGCTTCCTTATCTCCTGGCTATTAAATAAGTTTGCACGTTCTGGATTTTGTATTCTGCAGTACTTGATCTACAAAGAAATCAAGGAACGGTTCAATGATCATCTCTGGCTTGATGTTATATCCAAGAGTGATCTGTTGCAAGAGTCCCCTGTTGTATTTGTTTCTGAAGATACAACAGTTGATGACGATGAGATGGTCCAGTACAGGAAAGAAGGACCTGATGGAGCAATTCATGTGTCTGTGAAGAGTGAACGAGGGCTCAATGAGGTTAGTAACCCTTCCTTTTTAGGCCATATACTAACCTTACTTCTCTATTTTGAACTTAATATATGTTAATTTACACTTAATGCATGTATTTGAGCTGCATAGGTCTGCAGCAGTATCTTATGTTTGAATTGCTTGTTGACTTGAAGGTCTGTCTTGGATAATTTGAGGAATGATCAATCATTTTCCGTGTCTTTATGGTGCTTGTGATTTGTGAGTTGCGTTGCCTTCTTATGATTCGTTAGATTCTTCAACTTGACCTCATGTCTCCATTCTGCAGCTAAAGCAAAGTGTTCACAAGCTGCTAGTTGCTCAGATAGACAGGATTAAAAACCAAATGAGCATCACATGTCCGGAAAATCTCACATAAAGGTTCTCTCAGGTTCATCCTATGGCAAATCAGTCAAAGTGAGGGTTGCATATGTTAGAGGCTTTCTTAGTCTTTACCTCTTGGCGGGTTCCAATGAAAGCAAGCGGCGATCCATGAACTGGTCAACTGTTTTACTTGGGTTTGCCACAATCTGTCCGAGATCACCCTTTGGTTCACTAAAAATGCTCATGCAGGAGAACCGTCCAACACCATCTGCTTCAGTGACCAAGGCCATATTATTCGTGACCCTTCTCATGGTCCCTGATGAAATTCGGCTCATTGCAGGTTTGAATTCTACTTCAATTTTTGCCTTAGAAGAAAAATCCTCACTAATCCTTTGATCAATCGTGGAGGCATCTATACTTGCCAACGCTTTTGGATACATCTCAATCTATGTATTCTGTACGGTAGCTATGGTTGTGTTGTAGCTCTGATGCGCTAGAGCCATTGTCAGCTGGCGCTGCAATATAAAATTTTGTAGCTTATATGTTTGGCAATATATATTTTATAGCTGCAGCACCTCAAAACTGAGTGAAGTAACTTCCTAAAAGCCATTTTAAGCTAGTAACAAAGGTGCCGTAGCTATTAGGAGTATGTCGAAGATCTTATAAATGCGAGCACATCCCTTTACAAAGCTGAAGCTGTTGTAGCCTTGTAGGAACAATGTACCGAACATTCTTTTGGTACAACTTTCCTCATTATGATCGATTTTCGGCTTTTTAAAATATAGTTTTGGCTCCTTTTTGGATCCTTTTACCCTTCACATTATTTTGGCTCATCCCTTTTGAGAGTAAATCGCGTCATCTCAAAATAAGGGTGGGCAGTTTCATATAGGGTTGTGCCTTGTTTTGGACCCAAGCGGTGAGGGTGTGCAATAGGAACTACTCGAACTGGAAACCACCTAGACTAGCTGATTATAGATGGTTCCTAGGAGCACCAGTGTTGTTCCGAGTTTCATAAAATTGGAATTGGTGACTGGCAATGTACGGATCCCGACCAGACTGATATTGGGCCCGTTTGGTTCAACTTTGGGGAAATGCCCTTGGAGAATGCAAATACCTTTGAGATAAAAGAGGTTTCCCGAAATGCTACACCATTTGGTAAATTACAATCTCAAGTAGCTTTGAAAAATAATTTTAGCAAAGACACCGTTTGGCAAAACTTGCATTTCTAATTAGCTTTTGCTATTTTTTTTATTTTTTTAAAGTCTGAAAATAAAATCCGGTGGCCGGCGAACCGCCGGCAAACAGCCGGCCAACTGCCGGACGGCCAATCTGGCCGCCGGACCACCAGATCTGGCCGCCGGACCGCTAGATCTGGCGGCCTAAGGTCGCGGAGGCCAGATCTAGCCGTCGGACCGCCAGATCTGGCCTCCCAACGGCCAGATCTGGCCACCGGACCGCTAGATTTGGCGGCCGAGGGCGTGACCTCGGGCGGCGTCGCCGGTCGCGCGACCCGGGCGGCGCCGCCCGAGGTCGCGCGGACGCAAGCGGCGTCGCCGGTCGCGCGACCTAGGCGACGCCGCCTGAGGTCGCGCGGACCCGGGCGGCGTCGCTGGTTTGCGCGCGCCGGGCGACGCCGCCCGAGGTCCGCGACCTCGGGAGGTGTCGCCCGGGCGCGCGCGATTCAGCGACGCCGCTTGGGTCCGCGCGACCTCAGGCGGTGTCGCCTGGTTCGCGCGCGCCAGGCGATGCCGCCTGGGTCGCGGGTCGCGACGCCGCCTAGGTCGCGGTCGCGCCACCCGGGCGGTGGTCACCGGGGACGCGCGACCCCCGCGGTGGTGGTGGTTGCCGGAGAAGCCGAACTCTGAGGCGGCGGAGAAGAAGATGAGCCGAGCGGAGAAGAAGATGAGCCGGAGAAGAAGATGAACAGTAATGACGATGAACAGTGATTTTTGCATTTCTGGAATGCCGAATGCCCAATGCCGCCCCTCCTCAACTTTCAGCATTCAGCCTTCGGAATGCTCATATTTGGGCAAAGGGGCTTTCAAATATTTTGCCAAACACTCAAAATTTCCGAGGGCTTTTTGGGGCCCAAGCAGAATGCCCAACCAAACACCCCCATTGAAAGTCTCCAATTAGCTTAAAGCCTAAATGAGCGACGCAAGAATAATAGCCCGCTAGAAAGAGAAATAAGTTGAGCTTGGAGAAAGTAAAAGCCCACAACAAAAGGAAAGCCCATGCCCTATAAAAGAAAGCCCTCTCTCTCTCTCAGGTCTGCAGACGCAAAGCAAAATGGAGCGCTTCAACGCAGCAGATTGAATTGAAATGAACACACGTGGAGACGACACCGGAACAGTTTCTCTCTCTCATTTCTCTCTAACCTTACATAAGCATCTGTTTCGTTCAGCTGGACGATAAATTTGAGAGAGCATATACACTGTGTAAATAAAAGATAAAAAATCCTCTCTTTACATTGTTTTTGTTGGACAGGACTGCCTGGGTATTGGACCACTGGGTCTGGTTCTTGGTTCCTAGATAGGATTGGATTGGGTTGGAAACCGATCACCCCTACCAAATAGTGCCAAGTCCATGGGCCCTAATGGGCTATGCCATTATTTTTTATTGGATTAGTGACAATGACAATGAGTCATTGATTATATCAACTGATTATTTGATAAACAGAACTCATTTAGCTTTAAGGCGAAGTAACCTTTGTTATTTCCTACAAATCAACAACAAAAATTTTGATTATTTGCATTTTTTTTTTGGTTTACAAGACTAGGAAGGGCAGAGATTAATCAATCTATTCCAGCTTTAAATTTAGCCTTCTCAGCCACACGGAATGAAGTATCATGTGGACCACATCGAACGGCTTTGCTGGCCGATGCAACTCAAAGTGCCTTGTAACTTTGACCACTCTTTTTTGCAATTTCACGTACTTTTGATTTGGGATCGCTTGCAAAATCGTCTTGATATCTTTTATCTTCTTAACTGGAATCTGAATTGAGAATTTACTCCAGTTGAGAACATCGCTGAATGGCAACCAATAATCGTCCTTGATTATCACAGGAACGCATCCTGCGTAAATTGATTCCACGATCCTCGGGCTTGCTACTTCGAACCCGCTAGGGCACAAGCAGAACTTGCTCTTCCCCATCAATTGAGTGTAGTTCTGGCCCTTAGGAAGATACTCGTGTACTTGGACGTCAGCATCTTTGTCCTTCCAATGCTCGAGCAAGAGTTCACGGATGAAGCCGTGCGCTCCCCCCGCGAAGAAGGCGAGGATTGTGCGGTTGCTAGGATCTAGCCCTAAGCGAGGAGGGCCAAGTTTCCCGCGAGTTAAGTAGACATCCGCCATGGAGACATCTATTTCTGGTCTGAATCCTTCTGAAGTGTTGGCATTGCAGAGGACTCTGATGAAGTTCTTGAAGAGCTCACGGTTGGCTGATGAGATATCTGGACCCTTCAGGAATAACGATCAATTCAAGAGAAGAAGATATGAACATGTTGCTGAGAGTCAAATTGCGAATGGTGGCAATTGAGAAAAGATCCACAAAGGGTGATCGATATTCGATTCCAGTAATTTAATGAATGATAGGCGATAAATGAAATGTCATCACCTATGTTTCCTCCTTTTGACTCTCTTAACAGAAAAATTAAAACAAAAAAATAGTGAAATATGAATATTATATTCATACACCCAAAACAGAACAACTCACAACAAATTCACGAAAATATATAAATCTCTTGTATTTTCTGTATGGTGACTAATTTTTTCCACCCAATCACTAAAAATAAGCATAACAAGTGAAAGAAAACAGCTTAGAAATTAGCAGTAGAAAGATTGAGTTAAATTTCCTGGTACAAGAAAAAGAAAAAGTACATACAAGCAAGACTTTTATGCCAAGATTGGTCGATTAGTCATTTTGGCTTGAAGCGGGTTCAATTCAAAAGATCAACCAAAGTTTTCACTATGGTTTTTATGTGTTACCATAACAGATGATTAAGCAAAAATTAGTCGGTGGTTAGGAACACCAAAATACATAAAGGATTGGTAATGGAGTTTTTTTATGTAAATTATCCAAAGGGAATTTTTACATAACATAAAAAGAATAAAAGGACTTTTGATCTTCAAATATCTCAAAACTTTGGACAGCTGCTATCTAACGCAGGACCTCACGGTGAGTTTACAAGAGATTCCATTTAATAATAACTTTGACCAGTAATTTTTATATCCTTAGCAAAGCCATAGAAAATAAAAACCCCTTTCTTAATGGATTTACTGCTATGAAGGTCTGTGCATCCTCTTTTGATATATTGCCCATGCCAGGTACAATGAACCGACCAAAAAAAGAAAAAAAAAAACGCCAGATACAATATGGTATAAATTCCAAAATTTAATGCTCTATTCTCTCATCGGTCCTTCTAACTCCAAGGGCTATTTTAAATTCATCTTTAAACTCAAGAGATGGTGTTTAGAGCTTCGACAGGTCATGTACATATTAATTTTCTATCACCCGATTTGCCTAAAATTTCGGATTGGAATGATATGATAGCAATGGAGCTAAATTCAATAAGAATTTCCATATCTAGTAATGCCACATATATGCAATATATTTAGAATTTTCAAAACATTGAACGGCACAAGTATGATCTTACTTACCCAGTCATGACAAGAGGCCATGAAATGATCAGCACCACCGCTACGATTCCAATACCTATACCTATCTGCTACGACGCTAATGTAATCACCCGCGAATCTCTGCAATCTCTCGCGTGAGTAGTCGCTCATGGAGAGGATCGGCTTGTACACGTAGTTGATGACGTTGGCCACACTGAAAGGTAGGAAGAAGGCGTGCGCCTCGTCAGGACGGCGAGCCCTGAACGGGTTCTGCCTGTCCTCCATCTCGTCGATGAACTGGCCTTCGATGCCGTATAGGCCTCTCATCGGTCCATAGTGGACCAAAGGCTGGTCTCCTTCTCTGTATGTCCATATCTTGAATCTCTTCATCATCTCTATGTGGCTCCTGTCCCAGTCATCCAGAAATAAGGTAAGAAAAGCTCTGTGTTAGGCATGCATGTATGCACTTAACATAAATCATGAAGATTAATATATACTCAAACCGTTTATAAAATAAGAGCTGTGTTCTCTAAGGGAACTCGAGAGAGTGTAGGACTTTTAACTGATGAAAGGCGTAATGGTTCCTATACACATTTCCTCTGGGTATGAAGGTCTCTTCCTTGTTGGAAACATAGCTCCGGGACCGAATGGCTTTCTGAATCGCCGCACGAGCTTGAGCCAGATCATCTTCGATTCTATCTAAACTATTCTTCTACATGCGCCAGAAAAACTTCCCTTGTTAACCCACAGACATTAAAATAGACATTATAAAGTGGTAATAAAAAATAGATTACACAATGATACACATGACGATACTCACTTTGATACGGCTGGTGTTATGTCTCGAACTGCTTTTATACGTGGAGGTCGAGAGAAGCTCATTAACTGCAGACGATGATGGTCTAATTTTGAGGCTGTTGTAAGAAAAAGAGAGGTCGGAAACAGGATTATCGTGATTTCCATTGAACGGAGTGTAATAGAGAAAGACAAGAAGAAGGATGAGACTAATTGCTGGAATCAGAAGGAACTGTGAATAAGGGAAGTTCATGGATGACATCTTCTTGAACATGAACATGAGAAGGTATGCCTGCAGAGAGCTATATATACAAATACATAAATAACTAATTAAGCAAGCTTGACACTTACGTTATCTCCTCCACTTTTTTGCAGCGAAAAATGCTCTAGGTAGACTTTTTCTGTTTGAATTTCGACTGCAACTTGAAGACGTCTCTTCCGTTAATGGAGTGAGGGTGGCCCCACTCAGTTTAGCAGTTTGCCTATCACCTATCTAAAAATCGTTCATGTAGTATGTATTTAGGCAGAAAATTCATATAATTGTCGATCCTTCTGTGTCCCGGGCTAGAATAGATTTTTGAATATCACGTAAATTATCAATCTGTTTTAGAAACCTGATTAAATTTGATCAGTGCATTCTAAAAAGAAGTTGAAAGCGGCAAGGGATATATGCTGACGACATTGCTAAAAAGGATAACGAGAATGGTTCCTTAAGGCAAGCTTCTGCTAAGATCAATGCAGATGCTGCCTACCAATGTTCACGAGAAAAAGAAAAATGAGAAGGATATTCCTTAACGGCTAAGACGAAATTAGATATATCACTTGTAACTTCTACAATCATAATGAAATATACATTTTGACCAAAGCAGAAAGCCTGAAATAAGTCGCGGGGACTTAATAGTAGCATGGAAATGTGTTATAAGGTGTATTTTCATAAACTCAGTATTGTACATTTTGCAATAGCAATGGCGATTTTCAGCTTGCAATGGGAAGACTCTTAGATAGTATGAAGCTTATGCATTTATGCCATTTCAAAATCTCAGCAAACGGATCATACCTGGATTTAATTTGTATATACGTAATTCAAACTATTAAATTGGTCAATGTCAAGATGATCAACCCTTTGTTCCACATTCAACAATTCATCTATCTTACGGTCCTACCCTTTTAATGATCTTTCACGATTTAACAGGTCCTTCAAACACTTCATTGACCGAGTCCTGTTTAAATTGAGCCAAGCTTGTTTCTGTCAATTGCCATTAATGTTCGTATAGTTCAATCCCTTCTCCCACGCAAGAAGAAGAACTTGGCCTTTGTACTGCATATCCAAGTGACCTGCCATAGTTTCTCAATAAGAATAGATGGAGCCAAAAGATTTTTTTTCCCCATATGCATGCACCTTTAAAATGTAATTTCTTTAAGAATATCTTGTGCATGCCAAGAAGTAGAAATGCTTTCTTTAACTCCCACAAATGATCCAGAAGCATACAAAAATTGGATTAACCTCAACAAATTACAAAAAGGAAAAACGGTATAAGGAATGAGAAAATTGTCTAAAAAGTCATAAATTTATTATACGGCGGCCAACTCGATCCTCAACATTTCAGTTGTGCCAATTTTATTCTAAGTCTTTTAACAATTTGTCAATTTAATGATAAATCTTTTACATGTATTGGTAGAATTTGTATGTTTATTGGTAGAAATATATAGGGATCATATTGTCATAAGCACCATATTCGGGTTTTCATTTTCACTTCGCTTGCCCTAGGTGGGGAGTCATCTTTAAACTTATCTTGCGTGCCGTGATAAGGATCCATCCCTTGACACTATGGAGCATGGCTATTGACCCCACCAATAAGGTTGTCTTATACGTCTTTTATTATGCTACGATACACTTGCTAAGTAATTTTATTATAAGAAATGCTCGACTTCCAAAGCGTTGAATACCCATTCGGTGCATTGGAAACTGTCATATTTATTTTTTAACCTCTCGAAAAATTTGTGTCCTAAGGGCGCTTTTTAAGCAACGAGAAAGGGTTAGCTTCTGCGGGACAACGGCATTAACGCTGTCACCATGACAAGGGGCATGTTTCTTATTGTGTGGTTATGCAATCAAATCCTCTCTTGCACTTTATTCTAAGTTGACAATAGGGCCTTTGCCTTTTTTTCACCCTTTGTGCATGGTCCCCTACAATGAGCACCTTTGAAACCCTTATTAACATATCCATCTAGAAGAATATTGCGAATCTCTAAATTTCATGATTTTACTATTCGATTACGATTTAAACCAGCAAATCAGCCCAAAATACAAGAAAAGAACTTAAATCAGCATGCATGCATGGATGGATCGTCTTCGTATCCATCCACAAGTCAAGGTCTTCGTCGAGTGTGCAATTCAAATCTGAAGAAGTCCAGGTCTTCTGGGGTTTGGCGTGTTGATTTTTGCTACCATCATCAGATCATAGCTACATGATAGAATGGACAGGTTCCTGGTGAAGGACTCGAGGTCTTTTGGGGGATTCATGTCTGTTGATTGGCGCATCAATACGCGTTACTATGGTTCCTAGAAGTCATACTCTTGGGGGAATTTTGTTGGTGATATTTGGCCCAAAAAATTTCTAACTCATCGTGAAGGAAGGTCCATAAAGCAATTTTCCACCTTTATGTTTTCTTTTTTTGACTAACATGCCTTCAACATATGATGCTGACGACAACAATTGGTTCTATCCTTTATAATGTATGGTTATATTTTGTCTCTTCTCATCTGATGTAGTTCGTGAGCACTAGTATATAATAATAGTTGATATGCTAAAATTGATTTACAAAATTTCCATACCTAATGATTTGGCACACTCTCATTGGTGGTTAAACTCGAGCAGCTTATTTAAACCCATTTCGTGAACCAATGTTAATACATCTAGCATTACTCTTGCGTGAACTGCCATAATCTCTCTAGACAATTAATTAGCCACAGTTGTAAAACCAAGAATTTCCTTTAGCTAGCTAACGTAATAGTCAAGCGTGCTAAAATTGATTTACGAATTTGGTATATCAACTTATAAGATAAGTTGCAAGCGGACTTTTTAAGACAGTGAACCATGTTCAACACCCAAAAACAATCCGCCTCATCATTTGGCTCGTCGATTGCGTAAACCCTCGTTCGTACACTCATAGTTATGATATTTTCCAATTATTTTTCTTCCTCGAGTAGGGGAACTGCAAGGGAACTTTTTTTTTTTTTTTTTTTTTGGTCAGTAACTGCAAGGGAACTTAATCGGTACTTTTTCAGGAGAATTTCAGTGAAACATCTTGTGGGCTAAAATTATATTTTACTGCTCACGTGCCCCTATATCCTCCCTGGAATTTAGGGAGTCTCTTGGATCACGAAAATACTTTTCGAAAGTCGATGCGTAATAGAGCATCTCAAGATGCACTGAATGGCGTACGGCCGATGAGGAAGGTCTTTGGAATTCGCGAGAGATGTGCATGAAGGTACGAGCCGTTCCTCACTCAGATGCAACAGAATCAGAGATTTTGTAGATCCCGACGTAGAATTTTGGAAACGGCTGCGATTAGGCTGATTTAATGGAGAGAAAAGAAACAATCGAGAGGCTCCCGCGACATTCACTAATTGATCGGCGAGGTCGCTTGATCCTTGCTGTAGCTCCGTGAGATGGCTCGACCCCGCTCGGTCGTGGCGGGGTCTGGGTGATTCACGCTTTGCTACGACGGTCATGCAACATGGCCCGAGCCTAAGTAAGAGCGGCACCGTCCCTATCGAGATGAGACGAGGGGCGCGAGGCCTTTGTCATCGCAGCTCTGGCCACTGCCATTGCTCTAGTCCGTCGCCGCTACCTGAACAATCCTTTGCTTTTCTCTCGTTGCTTTTAGGATCCCCCCGAGATTAATGCCCATAATACGGTCAACTCAAAAAAGCATCCCTCGATTCAATGCTTTCCTATTTTGCCCGATTTTTCAAAATAAATTTTGTTTGACGTACTTATGAACTCAAGGGTGTTAGTTCTTGATACGACCCCAGCATTACAAGTTCGAATCCCCAACAGTCAACACTTATTGACCTTTTTCTTCATTAAAAAAGACTGACATTGAGATGTTTTGGTAGTGATAATAAATGAAAAAAATACAAATAGAATGGCACAAAACAAATAGATAACACTATAAAGAAAGATGTGTCAATCGAAATTGATGCGATGAAGATATTAGAATAAACACACAAGCATGTGTATATACAAATAATTAAAAGATATATAAGATGCTCTTTATTCCATTTAAATTGTAACTTAGCAGTTAACAATATCATCTTACTATCTCATACATTTAGATGAGAGGTTTCCTCCCTAGTTGCATAGGTGGTTTCATGGAAAACAAACATCAAATTTTCTAGTTTTTTGGTGCATCCTACAAGGACCAGTAGGATAGATTAGCCAAAGACACCAAGAGCAAGCATTGAAATCTCTTGTTTGCACTTACATATGTCAAACCACTTAAATTGACCCGGCTATAAAAAACTACAAAAGAATAATGTCCTCCCAAGGATATTAGGTAAAAAGGAGAATTCCCATGATATTGCTCGTTATATCTTGGACCCCAAGATCATTGTCCCTGGATTTACAATGAGCTTTTAGATCAGTTCTAGCCTGCAAATCTTTAAAGATCACAGCTTGTGTCTTGCCCCAAAACATTTCCGACACAACTAGTTAGCAATAAAGAACAAGTGAAAATGAGGTTAGCTGATGAATTCATTGTTGTGGGATATCGGTGCTCCAACATCAATATCATTCCGCTATTTATGGATGAAAAATGGAATATATTTTTATCATTCTGACATCAACATCAACCATATTACCTTTTATTTTTCTTCTTTTTAAATTCGGTATAAGAATTGCCGTATGAAATCAACTACAAATCATAATATATAGTGTATAGCTTAATCAAACGAAAAAAAGTGAAGACTTCGTTGTAGCTGTAGTCTAGAAAATGAAACAATTACACTGTGAAGAAGTCACGTATTCAATGATTTTTTTTTCTTATCACGAAACGCTAGGCAATATTAGATATATTGAGAACTTTTACTCACGTGTATCAACACTCTAGGGGACTTTTAAAAAAATGTGACATTAATAGACAGTAATTAGCTTGTTTAATTGCCATAAGGGATTAAATGCACAATCTCATTTTGATTTTATGAAAATTTTTGATGAAATGCTTCTTATTAAATTATCATTAATGGTAGTTCTCAAAATTTTTAAGAATTATTGGTAAGTCTATGCTGAATCTTTGGCAATTAGGGAATCCGGCTGCCATTAGGGAACGGTTCAATGATCATCTCTGGCTTGATGTAATATCCAGGAGTGATCTGTTGCAAGAGCCCCCTGCTGTATTTGTTTCTGAAGATACAAACGCTGACCACGACAAGATGGTCCAGCACAAGAAAAAAGGACCAGATAGAGCAATTCACGTGTCTGTGAAGAGTGAACAAGGGCTCAATGAGGTTAGTAACCTGCTCTTTTAGGCCATATACTAACCTTACTTCCCTATGTTGAAATTAATATATGTTAAATTTACACTTGATGCATGTATTAAGCTGCATATGTCTGCAGTGGTATCTTTGAATCACTTGTCGATTTGAAGGTCTTTCTTGGATAGTATGAGGAATAGTCGATCTTTTTCCCTATCTTTATGGTGCTTGTGATTTGTGAGTTGCGTTGCCTTCTTATGATTCTTTAGATTCTTCAACTCGACCTCATGTCTCCATTCTGCAGCTAAAGCAAAGTGTCCACAATCTTCAAGTTGCTCAGATGGACAGGATTAAAAACCAAACGAGCTTCACTTGACCAGAAAATCTCGCATGAAGGTTCTCTCAGGTTCTTCATATAGCAAATCAGTCAAAGTGAGGGTTGCATATGTAAAGTGGCCTTCTTTAATCTTGATCTCACAGCGGTTCCAATGAAAGCAAGCAGCGTTCCATGAGCTGATACCTGTCTTACTTGGGGTCGCCACACATCTGTCTGATATCACCCTTTATTTCATTAACAATGCTTATGCAGGAGAACTGTCCAACACTATCTGCTTCAGTGACCATGGCCATATTTTTGTCAACTTTCTCGTGGTCCCTGATGACATTCGGTTCATTGCATGTTCGAATTTCACTTCAATTTTTACCTCAGAGGAAGAACCCTTACTCTTCCTTTGATCAATCGTATAGGCATCTATCCTTGCCAAAGCTTTTGGATACAAGTCAATCTACTTAGTCTGTGCGGTAGCTATGATTTTGTTGTAGCTCTGGTGCGCTAGAGCTATGGTCGGCTGTTGCTGCAATATAAATTTTTGTAACTTATGCATTCAGCAACATAATCTTAAAGCTGCAGCACCTCAAAACTGAGTGAAGTTACTTCCTTAAAATCGGGTTAAGCTGTTATAATAATGAAAATGCTGCAGCTGTTTGGACTGTGTCACACAGTTTATAAATGCTATCACAGCTGAACATACTTTCGTCACTAATGATCGATTTTTAGCTTTTTTTGAATAGTTTTGGCTTCTTGTAAGATCTTTTTCCCCTTCACATTATTTTAGCTCATCTCTTTTGAGAGTAAATCAGGTCATCTCTTTTGGACCCGAGTGATGCCACACCCAGGCTAGTTTTTTTGCTGGATCAGTGGCAATGGGTCATTGATTACATTAACTAATTATTCAATAACAGAACTGGTTTAGCTTTAAGGCGAACAAATCAACAGCAAAAACTTTGATTATTCCTTTTGAATCTTTTCTTTTTTTTTGGTTAACGAGAGTAGGAAGGACATGGACTAATCAATCTATTATTCCAACTTTAAATTCAGCCTTCTCAGCCACACAGAATGAAGCACCATGTGAATCACACCGAATGGCTTTGCCAGCCGATGCAACTCAAAGTGCCTCGTAACTTTGACTACTCTCTCATGCAATTTCAAGTACTCCTTGCACGGGATTGCTTGTAAAATCATCTTGATATCTTTTATCTTCTGAACTGGAATCTAAATTGAGAATTTACTCCAATTAAGAACATCGCTGAATGGCAACCAGTAGTCATCCTTAATGATCACAGGAATGGATCCCGCATAAATTGATTCCACAATCCTGGGGCTTGCCACTTCGTACCCGCTGGGGCACAAGCAGAACTTGCTCTTTGGCATCAATTGAGTTTAGTTGTGGCCCTTAGAAAGGTACTCGTGCACCTGGATGTTGTTGTCTTTGTCTTTCCAATGCTCGAGCAAGAGTTCTTGGATGAAACCGTGCACTCCCCCGGCAAAGAAAGCGAGGATCATGTGGTTGCTAGGGTCTAGCCCTAATCGAGGATGGCCAAGTTCCCCACGAGTTAAGTAGACTTCTGCCATGGAGACATCTATTTTTGGTCTGAATCCTTCTGAAGTGTTGGCATTACAAAGGACTCTGTTGAAGTTCTTGAAGAGCTCATGGTTAGCCGATGAAATATCAGGACCCTGCAGGATTAGAATACTATCAATTCGAAAAAGATGATAAAACTGAAAAGAAGAATATGGATATATAAACACTCAATCACATCAAAACTTTGGCTAGAGCAAGGCCTCAAGGTGAGTTTACAAGACATTCCTTTTAATAATAACTTTGACCAGTACGAAATTGATTTTAATATGGTATAGATGCCAATATTTAATGCTCTATTCTCTCATCGGTCCTTTTAACTCCAAGGGCTGTTTTTCATCCATCTTGAACTCAAGAGATAGTGTTTAGAGCTTCCATAGGTCATGTACATATCCATTCTCTATTGCCCTATTTGCTTAAAAATTCGGGTTGGAATTATACAATCATGTTGTAGCTAAATTTAATAAGAATTTCCATATCGGGTAATGCTGCATATACAATATATTTACGATTTTCAAAACACTGAAGAGCACAAGTACGATCCTATTTACCCAATCGTGACAAGAGACCATGAAATGATTGGTGCCACCGCATCGATTGCAATACTTGTACCTATCTGCTACTGTTGGTGTTTTTGCGGAAGCGTGTGTGTGTGTGCAAGTGTTATGTGTGAATAAAAATGGACTACAATGCAAGGGAGTATGGGTAAAAACAGAACTTTTATTATGAAGGTTTGTATTACAAAGGAAGGAGTCTTTTCTGGTTTTTCTACTACAACACAAGCATCCACTAACTCCTATTTATAGGCATGAGTCACCGCCTTAGTACAACATTCTAGATTTCTATAGAATGTTGTCCATGTAGACTTTATCTAGGAAATTCTAGATTATAGTTCTTCTAGAGCCTTCTACCTTCTACACTTTTCTTTTGTCACCTAAGCTAGATTTTCTTAAGGATTTTTCTTGACTTTTCTAGCTCAAATCTTTCATGAAGTTTCTAGAAATTGGATCAACAATTCAACACTCCTCCTTGATCCAATTTTGTGTTACTCCAAGTATTTCCCGCAATGTCTCGAACTTGGCTAGCGGTAATGCTTTAGTGAAGATGTCCGCTACTTGTTCCTCAGTTTTGCAATATTTCAACTCGATCTCTTTGTTATTTTGCGCCTCTCGTATGAAGTGATATTTGATGTCTATATGTTTGGTTCTTCCATGAAATACTGGATTATTTGATATAGCAATTGCGGACTTATTGTCGCAAAGTATTGGAGTTCATTCCATCTGTGCTTCTCCAATGTCTTCTAAAATTCTTCGAAGCCATATTGCATGACTAGTAGTTGTAGCAGCCGCAACATATTCTGCTTCTGCAGTGGATTGTGCCACTAAGTCTTGTTTTTTAGATATCCATGAAAATATTCCAGAACTTAATGTAAATGCATAACCAGTGGTACTTCTCCTATCATCAGCTGAACCAGCCCAGTCGCTATCAGTGTAGCCAATGAGCTTGGCATTAGCACTTGGGCGATACCGAATGCCGTAATCTATAGTTTCTTTTAAATATCTAAGAATTCTCTTAGCAGCTCCAAAGTGAATTTGACTTGGACTTTGCATGAATCTTGATAGTAAACTTGTCGCATACATAATATCCGGTTGTGTAACAGTAAGATATAGCAGACTGCCAATCAAACTTCTATAGAGGGAGGCATCGGCTTTTTCTGCACCATCTTCCTTCAATAGTTTTTCATTTGTCGTGAGCGAAGTTGAAACTGCTTTGCAATAGTTCATCTTAAATTTCTTTAGGAGGTTTTCGGTATATTTCTTTTGCGAGACGAAAATTCCTTCATCTTGATTGACTTCAATACCGAGGAAATAGTTCGTCAAGCCCAAGTCCGTCATTTCAAATGTCTTCATCATTTCTTCTTTAAATTCTTGGATCATTGTCTCATTGTTTTTTTTTTTTTTTTTGGGAAATAGTTTCATTAGTTGGATAAAATAATTTTACAATAGTTGAAGGAGGTGTTGGTGAGGGAGCTACATGATATGGTTTTTATGCTTAGCTCCCCTCACTCTTTTACATTTGTTGTTTTGCTACACTCCCCATCTTTCTTATTTATAGAGTCTAAATACAACATTCTAGAATAATGTGGAATGTTGTCCACTTAGGCTTATTCTAGGAAATTCTAGATTGTAGTTCTTCTAGAGACTTCTCTTACATGTTGGACATTTTCCTCTTTCTTCTAGAAACATCATCTAGGGAATTCTAGAAGTTTAGCAACTCTAGGAAATTCTAGAAAATGGATCACCGTTTCTAACACTCCCCCTTGATCCATTTTCGGGATCTTCGGATATTGTAGTTTGTCCCATGTCTTTTATTCCGTCTTAGTTCCACGATCCCTTGCATTCTCTTGTCGAAACACTTGCACTTGCCTTTGAATGTGCATATCTTTTCTTCAACGATGTCCCATATGTCTCGGGGCATCAAAATGCTCTTGTAGTTGTTAGCTCGGGCTCTGGCTCTAGCTCTCATAGGCTCTGGCTCTGGCTCCGGCTTTGGTTCTGGCTTTGGCTTCGGCTCTGGCTCTGTTGGCTCTCGCTCGGGCTTTGGCCTTTGATTCTAGCTCTGGCTCCGGCTTCGGCTCTGGCTCTGTTGGCTCTCGCTTGAGCTTTGGCCTTTTTAGTTGAAGATAGTGAGGACAAACGCCCATAACCATCCAATATGGCTGGCTCTGATACCATGTTAAAAGAATATTGGATGTGTGCGCTGCGAAAGCATGGTTTTGGTATTAGTTATAGTTTTTGGTTAGTGATGTGTGTCAAGTGTATGATATAATTTGCAGTGGATGGACAAGAGATAAACTAGGAAAATTGAAGGACAAAGAATATGGGATATGGGATATTTTGAGAAGGTTTATGGGACAGAAATAGTTTCATTAATTGGATAAAATAATTTTACAATAGTTGAAGGAAATGTTGGAGGAGGAGCTTCATGATATGGAGTATATTCTCATGCTCCTCTCACTCTTTTACATTTGTTGTTCTACTATGCTCTCCCCTCTTTCCTATTTATAGAGACTAAATACAACATTCTAGAATAATGTGGAATGTTGTCCACTTAGGCTTATCTAGGAAATTCTAGATTGTAGTTCTTCTAGAGACTTCTCTTACATGTTGGACATTTTCCTCTTTCTTCCAAAAACTTAATCTAGGGAATTCTAGAAGTTTAGCAACTCTAGGAAATTCTAGAAAATGGATCACCATTTCCAACAACCACAACGCCAATGCAATCGCCCGCGAATCTTTGCAATCTCTCTCGTGAGTAGTCACCTATGAAGAGTATCGGCTCATACACGTAACAGATGACGTTGGCCACGCTGAATGGGAGGAAGAAGGCGTGTGCCTCATCGGGATGGCAAGCCCTGAATGGGTTCCACTTGTCCTCCATCTCGTCGATGAACTGGCCTTTGATGGCATATAGGTTGCTTATCGATCCATCGTGGACCAAAGGCTAGTCTCCTTCTCTGTATGTCCATGTCTTGAATCTCTTCACCATCTCTATGCGGCTCCTGTTCCAGTAATGTACCTAGAAATAAGGTAAGAAAACATCTGTGTTAGGCATGCGTGCGTGCATTTAACATTCATCATGGAGATTATTATATGCTCCAACTGTATATAGAAAACAAGAGCTGTGTAATGTAAGTGAACTCTGGAAAGTGTAGGACTTTTAACTGATGAAAGGCGTAATGATTCCTATACACATTGTTAGAGAAATCTTCTTGAAGTGTTTTGAAGCTGACAAAACATTTCCATCAGTCTAGTCTGAAGGTTTGCAGACTCTGCTATTTCAAGTCTGAAGACCTCCGGACAACCAGACTCAAGACTCAAAGTCTATCCTCATTGACAATCTCTAATCCGTTGAAGAAAGGTTATCCAGAACTGGATGTTTCATTAAGGATATGACCTTATCGACTGGAAAAGATCTCTTGGCTGGAAAAGACATAACGGAATCCTTTGATTGATCGAGATTGACTCGAAGATTAAGGATCCGATGATTACCTAAATATTCTTGGAAGGTTCTACTTATGGAAACCGAGATCCTGATTGTATGGGCGAACAGGATTGATGGGCTATCCACATGTTCCTTTAATTGATTCCGTCCAATGGGTAGATTGGAGGAATTCCTTTGGTAAGTGCCAACGGGTATGATGGCATGAAGGATTATATAAGGAAGACGTTCTAAGTTGTTCGAGGTGTGCGCGATAGACGAATTCCAAAGTCTGAAGCTTCCTGTTGTTTAGACAATTCCTTTGAGCGAAACCTTGTATGCAAAAGAGAGTCTATATTTGTGAGAAACCTTGAGGAGGTGTGGTAGAGCATCTATACTGTGGAATCAAGGAAAAGCTGTGCTGTAACTTCTCTTTTGTTCATAGTGAAATCCAGCCGGTGGGCTGTCAGTGCGGAAGAGTGGACGTAGGCTTGGAATAAGCCGAACCACTATAAACCTTGTGTTCAATTTTCTCTTCCTTACTCTCTTTACCTTGATCGTACTTCATTTTGTTAAATCAAGAGAGAATTTCCTTTCTATCGTTTGCCTAGAATCGCTTCCGTATCTCGATAAATTGTTTGTGCACCTATTCATCCCCTATAGGTGTTTATACTAGCTATCTCAATTGGTATCAGAGCTCGTGTACTCACTTTGTTTGAAGTGTTTTATTTCAGAGTTAAAGATCCATGGCTAGTATGTTGGCTCCAAGGCTGGTAGAAGGGCAAAGCAATACCAGACCGCCTTACTTTGACGGAAAGGACTACAACATATGGAAAAACAAGATGAAGGCGTTCTTAAGATCAAAGGATCATCTGGAATGGGACGTTGTAGAAAAAGGAATCACTCCTAAAGCTGCACCTGTCTCAAAAAGAGGAAAAGATACCGTGGAGTCTAGTCAAATGACTCAGGAAGAGATAATCAAGAGACAAGCTCTTTATGCAAAAGCAATTTATTCTTTATATTGTGCTTTATCACCTACTGAATATAATAGAATATCTTCTTGTGTTACTGCTAAAGAAGTCTCGGGATAGATTACATATTACCTATGAAGGAACCGATCGAGTGAAGGAGACCAGAATCAACATTCTCCTCGGTCAATACGAAGCCTTCGTAATGAAATCGGGAGAATCTATAACCGACATATTTAGTCGTTTACGAGATATCGTGAATGGTCTTGAAAATCAAGGTCAACCAATTTCGATCCCATGAAGGTAAATAAGCTACTGCGAGGACTCTCCAAGGATTGGAATCACATAAAGACCTCAATCGAGAGACTCAAAGAATCATGCCACTATCTCGTTGATGAGTTGGTTGGAACTCTTGATCTTATGAAGTAGAACGAATCAATGAAGACGAAGACCCTAAAGGTAAGAAATCCATTGCATTAAAATCCAATGATGATTCTGATGTTGCAGACTCTGAAGACGATATGGACGATGAGGAGCTTGCTCTCATGATAAGAAGATTCAGAAAGCTGAACAGAAAAGGAAGAATAGATCTCTTCAAGAAATGGCTAGAACTATTTTAATTGAAAGCAATATCTCTTTACGATTTTGGGCTGAAGCAATTTCAACATCATGTTATATTATCAATAGAGTTTTTCTAAGGTATATTCTAGAAAAAACCCCCTATGAACTATTCAAAGAAAAGAAGCCCATTGTTTCATATTTTCATGTATTCGGATGCAAATGTTTCATACTGAAAAATGTAAATGATCGAGTTGGTAAGTTTAAAGAAAAGTCAGATGAAGGCATCTTCCTTGGATATTCAACCACAAGTAAAGCGTACGAGTCTACAACAAGAAGACTCAAACAAAGTGGAAGAATCAATGAATGTCAAATTCCAAGATTCCATACAAAATGAATCTATTCGAGACTCATCTTGAAGAGATCGAACCGCTCCAGACTCTACAAAGTCTAAATCACAAGAAGTAGCTCAGACTTTGAAGGACCAGAACAAGTGACTCGTTGAAGATTCAAGTAAAGGAAGTGACCATCAATCGATAAATTAACCAAAGAATCGGAAACATAAGTCCGGTCATCCCAAAGATCTTATTATTGGCGACATCAATGAAGGAATTCACACAAGATCTAAAAGGCGAGAAGAGTCTAGTGCTGTGGCTCTTATTTCTAAAATAGAACCCAAAAGTATAGAAGAAGCTTTATCCGATGAGAGCTGGATTGAAGCTATGCAAGAAGAACTTAGACAATTCAGAATTAATGATGTCTGGGAGCTGACTCCTAAACCAAAAGGTAAATCAATTGTTGGAGCTAAATGGGTTTTCAGGAACAAGATGGACGAAAAAGAAAAAGTCATAAGAAACAAGGCTAGACTCATGGCCAAGGGATACACACAAGAAGAATGGATCGACTATGACGAGACTTACGCACCAATAGCAAGGTTAGAAGCAATTCGTTTATTACTTGCATTTGCTTGTCATAAAAATTTCAGGTTATTCCAAATGGACGTCAAAAGTGCTTTTCTAAATGGATTCATCCATGAGGAAGTCTATGTGGAACAACCATCAGGGTTTGAAGACTCAAGGAAACTAGACTCAGTATTCAGACTCAAAAAGGCCTTATATGGCTTAAAGCAAGCACCTCGAGCTTGGTACGACAGACTAAGTAGGTTTTTAATTCGAAATGATTTTGTTAAAGGTAAAGTAGACACTACTCTTTTTATTAAAAGAGAAAGCAAAAGTTTTCTGCTTGTTCAAATATATGTCGATGATATTATTTTTGGATCCTCTAATGAAAGTCTCAGGCAAGAAATTCTCTAAGACTATGCAGGATGAATTTGAAATGAGCATGATGGGTGAGTTAACCTTCTTTCTTGGACTTCAAATAAAACAACTGAAGGAAGAAACTTTCATTCATCAAGAAAAGTATGCAAATGATCTTGTCAAAAAGTTTGGACTAGGCAATTGCAAAAATGCTGATATACCAATGTCAAGTTCCTTGAAGATAGACAAAGATGAAAAAGGAAAGAAAGTCGACCAGAAGTTATACAGGAGTATCATTGGCTCACTTCTTTATCTTACTGCCTCTAGACCTGACATTTTGTTTAGTGTTTGCATTTGTGCCAGATTTCAAGCAGATCCTAAAGAATCTCATTTAAGTGTTGCAAAGCGTATTATCAAATACATTGCTTCAACTTCAAGCATCGGCCTATGGTATCCTAAAAATGGAGACTTTACTCTTCTTGGATATTCAGACGCAGACCTTGCTGAATGCAAAGTCGATAGAAAGAGCACCTCGGGTACCTGCCAACTACTTGGAGGCAGGACAGTGTCTTGGTTTTCAAGAAAGCAAAGTACAGTCGCTCTCTCTACAGCAGAAGCAGAATATATAACTCTCGGAAGTTGTTGTTCACAAATTCTGTGAATAAAACAATAGCTAAGAGACTTTGGAATTGAAGACTCATGCACGGAGATTAATTGCGACAACACCAGCGCTATCAATCTCACCAAAAATCCAATTCTTCACTCAAGAGTAAAGCATATAGAGATTCGACATCACTTCATTAGAGACTATGTTCAAAATGGAAAAGTTTTAATTCAATATGTTGATTCAAAGAACCAACTGGCGGATATATTCACAAAGCCTTTGGAGAAAAATCAATTTGAAACCATCCGTTCCAGACTCAACATTTTAAGGTATGAGGAAATCAAAGTCTAAAGACTCTCAGACTCAGACATACAAGACCTTGACTGTAAGTTAGTTTCTCTCTCGAATCTTATCTTGAAAATGTACAATTATCAACCGTGTTTTATTGCTATCTTTAATCGGCGTAATTATTGCATCGTTTCCTTTTCGAAAAAGAAATTTTTTGAAATGACTTTTTTCGCGGAAAAAAGGACAGTTATTTTGAAAAGGCATCTTTTTATTTTCCTTTGTGATGATTCGTATACCTCTCTTTTTAACCGATCGTGCACTGTTGATTCCTCTTCACTTTACTCTCAAAAACCCTAGAAAGCATCGATCTTCCATTCCTGTTTTCTTCCCTTGTTTAATCTTCGAAAAAGTTGTCATCTTTCTTGGGAAAGTCAAGCAAGGAATCTTCCAAAAGCGAGAAAGATGTCGTCTTCAAGAAAGTCTTCAAGAATTGCAAGCGGGGGACCACGGCGAATGAGTGAGGGGCCTACGCACTTCGATCTCACCGAAGAAGAAGTGTCTCCGGATCGCAGCCAGAGCCCACAACATTCTCAACAGCGTCATTCTCCTCCATCTAGTCCTCAAGGCGTTGATCATCAACAAGAGGAAGAAATCATTGAGGATGCAGATCCTGTAAGAGTTCAAAAGCCCGCTTTTATTTATAAGCTGTATCGTGCTTTAAAAGGAACTGGTACTCCATTGAACTATGTCGATGATTTTCTTAAAGATAAAGGATATGGGAATGAATATATCTTTTTTGCGAAAAATGGAAAGTTTGGGAATTGCTCGAAAAGGGGTGGCAGAAGAAACCCTTGCGAATATCCCAAGTGATCCTCGTGATTGGGGAGTTAATCCTGTAGATGGAAATGATGATGACAAAATGTAAAGTCAATTTCAACCGAGAATGGGTGTTGCGGTTGAAAATCGAGGAAAAAGGGGAGACTTGTTCAGATCGAAGGAACAAAAGGATCTGTACTCAAAATTGCTGAAGCGTGGGGTGATAAACCCTAGGAGTGTGGATTTTGATTTTCTGGATGCTGTGAATATGAACTTGAGGAAAAAGTTCGGTTATCTTCAACTTGAAAAGTTCTGCTTCGACACTACAAAGGCCTATGCTGAACTAACCGCATATTTCTATTCAAATCTTAGCTTCTTAGATGCGAATAGATTCTCTTTCAGTGTCAAGATCAAGATTTTGTTGTGGATATGAATATGCTGGCAGATATGTTAGGAGTTGAGAAAGGAAGATATCAACCGATCAAAGTTTCTATTGCTCGGGCTACACTGGAACTTGTGAAAGACAGGAGAACAGAGGAAAAGATCACCTACTTAAGGATGAGTGCATTCAACATCTTGCTTCACAAGATTGTGATCAATTGCCTCCGACCGAAATCAACTTCCAAGACTGATGTTTCAAGTTCAAAGGCAAAGCTGATGTATGCCATCCTCACTGGGAAAAGGTTTTCTCTTCCTCACACTATTATGTTCCACATGTATAGAGCCATGATGAAGGACAGAGGTCAACTTCCTTACCCAAGCCTTGTGACGAAGTTATTCAGACATCTGAATATTCAGCCTCCGCAAATTTTTTGTGTTTGATCGTGCGATCATATGGTGGTAGGACTGAAAATGGTGACCAAAATGCGTTTGAAGGAACTGAACAAGGAGTTGGAGAAATTCAAGGAGAAGACTCCAGTCAAAGCTCATCAAACCTCTTCTTCAAAAAGGAAAGGAAAGGAGCCCTTGGTTGCTCCACCTAAGAAAAGAAAAGCTCTCATCGTGGAAGATGAAGAGGATGACGACCTTACCACTTCGGCAATAGCTTTGAAGAAGCTAAGTCACACTATTCCGTTGAAGACCTTCGGACAGCCAGACTCAAAACTCAAAGTCTATCATCATTGACAGTCTTTAATCCGTTGAAGAAAGGTTATCCAGAACTGGATGTTTCATTAAGGATATGACCTTATCGACTGGAAAAGATCTCTTGGCTGGAAAAGACATAACGGAATCCTTTGATTGATCGAGATTGACTCGAAGATTAAGGATCCGATGATTGCCTAAATATTCTTGGAAGGTTCTACTTATGGAAACCAAGATCCTGATTGTATGGGCGAACAGGATTGATGGGCTATCGACATGTTCCTTTAATAGCTCGAATGATCTCCCTAATTGATTCCGTCCAACGGGTAGATTTGAGGAATTCTTTTGGTAAGTGCCAACGAGTATGATGGCATGAAGGATTATATAAGGAAGACGTTCTAAGTTGTTCGAGGTGTGCACGATAGAAGAATTCCAAAGTCTGAAGCTTCCTGTTGTTTAGACAAGGGATAAGTGTTCCAGAAGTCCTAAAACTTGTCACGAAAATGCATTTCAGTCCTAAAACTTGCAAAAAGTGCATTTCAGTCCTACAACTTGTCAAAATGTTTCAAACAAGTCCTAAAATCGACGCCGTCTAATTTCTTAACGGAAAAAACTGACGTGGCCCCCGCGTGGCTTTTTTTAATCGTTTCTCTCTCCTCCGTTGCGAATAGTTTAAAAAAAAAAAAAAAAAAAGCCACGCATGCAGAACAACGTCGTCTCCTCCTTTCTCCTTCGCCACGACGCCGTCTCCTCCTTTCTCCTTCGCCATGACGCCGTCTCCTCCTTTCTCCTTCGCCACGACGCCGTCTCCTCCTCCCACCTCTGTCTCTACTTCTTCTTTCTCTATTCCGAGTGTCCCCTAAGCCCCAAATCGAATTCGTCCAAACTCTAAGCCCCAAATCGATCTCGTCCGAACCCTAAACCCCAAATCGAATTCGTCTGAAACCCTAACCCCAAATCGAATTCGTCCGAAACCCTAAGCCCCAAATCGATTTCGTCCGAACCCTAAACCCCAAATCGAATTCATTCGAACCCTAAGCCTCAAATCGATCTCATCCGAATCCTAAACCCCAAATCGATTTCGTTCGAACCCTAAGCCCCAAATCAAATTTGACAATCTGCAGTTATCTTGCGATTTGGGTCCTCATCGACCTCGAGTTCGACGCTCGTCGTGAGTTCGTGTTCTTTCCTTCCTTTGGCGATTGTGCGTTCGTGTGAAGATCTCGCTTGCGGGAGTCTCGACATCTCAGCGGCGAAGCGATTGGCATCAGGGACGACGACAGGGTCAACGACGGTGATGGCGACTCCTCCTCACGCAGGTATCGCTCTCTGCATTATAGCATTTTGTTGTTTTCCATTCTCCAATACTAGTGACAAATTAGAACATTAATGCAGAAGCAAGTTATGGTTGTCTATTCATACAGTGCATATGAGAAAAAGATGTTTTTTGGAGATTGAAAACATCTCCTAAATCTCTCGAGTAAACACATTGCATTATGCAGAAATTATTAATATGAAGACGTTATGAAGGAATCATAATATAGCTAATATACTTCTATTAGGTTCCTATAATGCGAAGCCCAGAAGAATGAGGGCAACAACATCTGCATCAAGTAGCGTAACTCCTAATGAGGTCAACTCGGAGCCAACATGTTATTGTGGCCTTCAATCGCCAATTCTTATGGCAAAGACAAAGAAAAACGCAGGAAGAAGGTTCCATGGATGTGCTAAGTTTGATAGTCCAAGTTGCTGCAATTTTTTCATGTGGGTGGATCCAAAGATACCAAATCATGTGAGGGACATGATAGTTGACCTCCTTGAAAGAAATCAAACATTGTCCGAATCAAGCCAATCGAGGGGTGACGGAGTCGAGGTGAGCTCATTGCTAGCTGAAATGAAGAGTCAAAAGGCGAAAAATAGACGTTTAAAGGAGGAGCTTGCACAAGTAAAGAAAGGGAAGATGCTATATCAATCAGCATTCATTCTATGCATATGTTATATCGCTGTATTGGTTATATATAATGTGAAAGTTGGTAGGAAATTTCTAAGTTTTCCATAATACTTTTTATCTGAGTTTGTAAATTTGAACACTAGTTGTGGATAATTGAGATGGGAATGAGATCTGATGTGAGTTTGTAGTTTGCAAAGACCGGTTGCTTGCCATGCGAGAAATTACTATCGCATTACAAAATGTTGCTTGATTTGTGTGCTTGTCAATAGCATTACATGAGCTATTGCCACAGAATAAATTTGCAACTTCAAAAATAGTGACAACTCCCTTATTATGCAATCAAGATTGTTAATTGGTGATTTTTTTCATAATTTTAATAACGAGCTTGCCTCAAATGGAATGTGTAAAAAATCAACTGAAATCAAAGTAGTCAGCTACAATACCTAAGTTACCTAATCAAATCTTCCATGAATCATCCAATGCGGGCCACAGAGACCACGTAGAGCAAAACCCCATCATATAAAATGAAAATTCTGCATGGCTAATTTCAATAATTACCTATTAACAATTCCGAAGAGTAATCACTTTCGCGCATTATCCAAACCAAAACCAAGCATGCCACATAACTTGTTGAAACACGATTCATTGACAAAGCAACATGCTTACATTTTCAGTGCGCAAAAGGTTCTGTTCAACAAAATATGCACTTTTAGTGCAGAAAAGGTTCTATGCACAAACGCTACACGTCTCATCCAAAAAACCAGCTAATAATTGATATACATTCACCTAACAACACCAATTTCAGCAGACATATCAATCCAATATGATGGTCTCCGGTGGTCCAAAAGAGGTTGAGCCTTCACTTGATTCCGATTCGGCGCTTTTCCTTATATATGGTCTCGCAGCGATAGGCTTTGGAGGAGTTGTTGTAGCCTGAGATGACTGAGCCTGACGTTGTAATAGTGGCTTTGGCTTCATCGCAACATGCTTTCGAGGAGGTAATGTTGCGCGAGATGATTGAGATTGGGAACTTGCCTTGGGTTGTGATGGTGCCTTTCGCTTTAAACCAAGATGCTTCTGACCTATTGTAGCCTTAGATGACTGAGCTTCGGGATTGGCCTGAGGTTGCGATAGTGGCTTTGGCTTCAGCGCAACCAGCTTTCGAGGAGCTAATGTTAGACGAAATGATTGAGGTTGGGAACTTACCTGGAGTTGTGATGGTGCCTTTCGCTTTAAACCAAGATGCTTCTGAGCTATTGTAGCTTGAGATGACTGAGCTTGAGAACTGGCCTGAGGTTGTGATAGTGTCATTGGCTTCATTGCAACGTGCTTTGGAGGAGCTACTGTTGCATGATATGACTGACGCTGTGAAGTGGCCTTGGGTTGTAATAGTGACTTCGGCGTCTCTGCAATTTGTTTTCAAGAAGCTGCTGATATATGATATGACTGAGGTTGTGCACTGACCTGGGAATGCACCTTTGCTGTTGACGTAGCTCTTGTGACTACCCCTTTCTCCGGTAGGTTAACGATTCTTGCACCAATTGTATTAAGCTACATAAGAATGAGTATCTTTTTAGCTTAAGGAGATAAGTAATTGCTATTATAAAAATTTAAAAATATTACTCACCTTGCTAATATGAAGGTTTGTCATAGGATTTGCGTCAACACCTAACCTTATCATTTTCATCCTCTTGGCTTGTGATTCTCTCTGTATCATACAATTTTCAGTGGTAGGTCTTTTAAACTGAAATAATAGAAAATTCATTCAACATGAGAACATAATCACAATACATGTATACTTGGGGATTGAGGTATTACTCACCGGAATTTTTTCACGTCTATGCTTAGCCATTATATTGGCCGGTGCACTGCCTTCCCCTTGATCTGAACGAACTTCACCAAAAGCATTGGCCTCACCAGTACATCCTCTAACATCAGCACTAGCATGAGCAGAAGCAGTGGCACTATATTTTCTTACATTTGCATGACCACTACATTCTCTTACATCTGCACTAGCCTGAGCAGAAGCATTAACATGCCCACTATTGCCTCTTATTGAATTGGCATTTGCAGAAGCATTGGCATGGCTTTCGGATCCTCCTTCAGCTATGCTTGTCGTAGCTTTAGCTTTAGCCTAAATATATATTCAAAATTACTAAATTGGAATCTTGATATACACAACTTACAATAATGGTTAGATGACAACTTACTTGTCTTTTTCCGAGCCTTGGACCAGTGGAATTAGCCTGAGATTGAGCATAAGCTTCAGCTGTACTTGCACTAGCATGAGCATTGGATGTACATACATTGACCTGAGCATTGGATGTACGTACATTGGCCCTAGCATTGGCCTGAGAAGCACATATTAAGTATTGATTAACAACATGTTAAAGTGAGAAAAACGCATTAAGATGATTAGTTAGTTGAGAAAATACCTTTCTTAAAGGACATCCCTTGCAGTTGTGTCCAATTTGTTTGCAAGCAGAACAAGTCATTTGCTTACCCTCTTTAGTCATTCTATCACCTCTTATAAGCTCAATCGGTTGCTTTCTTCTACTCCTTTTTGGCCTACCAGGCATGTTCTTCATTGGTGGGGGTTGAGGAGCTTCTTTATTGGTTTTATTCCAAAATTTTTGTCCTCTCACTGTAGGCATCATGAATTGATAAGCACTTAGATACTTTTCCTTGTTGAAGCACTCGGCTAGATGGTCGGTCGGATCATTTCTCTTATGGTGTATTGCACAAATGGCATGGCAACATGGAATTCCACTAAGTTCCCAAGCTCTACAAGAACAAGTTTCTAAATTCAAATCAACAACATATTTGTCACCACCTTCGTAATCTCATATCCTTCATTTCCATTCCATATCAAATGGCAATACCTACTAGCGAGATGTATTCTCATGTAACTTATGCATAATCCTTGGACTGTAATTTCTAGTCCACCTAGCACATCCATCCCTCGAGTATGCATTCTATTCATAACCATGATTCTAATATCCTCCAAAGATACTCACAATGGCCTTGCACCTAGCTTCCACACACTGCCATTGAACGTTTCACTCGCATTATTATCAACGACATCACATTTAATGTCGTGTCAAAGAAGGCTTTGCACCAATGTTTTGGCTCAATACGGAATAAGTCATCATGACCTTCCCGAGTCGGTTCCTTCAACCTTTGTCTATGCATCTCGAAATCGACATATTATTGCTTTTGACACATCTCCAAAATTGCCTCAAGAATCGTTTTCCTTTGTATTTTTGACCCCGGTTGGAATAAATGTGCCTTGCACAAATCCTATGCTCGCATTTGGCAACAATTCAGCTACAGATTGGACGAGACCCTAACAATTACCGAAAAAAAGAAAATATATATGAAAACAGAAAGAAAAACATTGTAATGTCACAATCAATTTACAAATGAAAACAGAAAAAAAGCATACCTTTTGTTGATCACTTATCAACGCCCATCCGTCACCATTACACATATCAAGGTCTGACTTCAACAATTTGATAAACCAAGTCCATGTGTCCTTATTCTCGATTCTTACCACTTTGCCCATGCCACTTCGGATACATTTGATTGTTGCCATCCCTTCCGACGGCACATAACAACTCACCTTTGATCAAACCCCTCAAAAAACATCCATCTAATCCAATGATCTTCCTACATCTAGCCAAAAAACCTTTCTTGCAAGCGTCAAAGCAAATGTAAACCCTATCAAATACTGGTAGAGAATTTGGCCATGGCCTTTCAATTTTCAATTTAAAAGTGCTTGAAGGGCTTGCAATGTAAAGCTCTCCCAAGTAGTCGTGCATCTGTGCATATTCCTTCTTGTAATTGCCTTGCAGTTCCTTCAATACTTTCAGCTTTGTTCTCCTACACTGACTGAAAGTGACATTTACTCCAAGTTGTTCTCTAACTAATTTCTTTAACTCAGGTGCTTTGATTTTCGGCATTGCAGAAATAAGAATCATGAAGTGCTTAGCCAAATAACTACTAGACACCCTCTTATTCTCGAAAGTGATACTGCATATATGCTGATTTACATACTTTCTCAAATGAAATGACCCAGTTTTGCTATCAAGAGCACCATAGATCATCCAGTTACAATTGTTCTGGCCACACCTAGCTCTTACAACACTTTTTGTGTTCTTAGTGTATTTGATTGCTCTTTGCTCAGCCACAGAATACTTCAAAATTGCATTCTTGAACTCAGTTGCATCCTCAAATGTCATGCCAACAATAAATTGTGGATTTGTACCACTTTGATCATATGATGGAAACCTACTTCTCCTCCTCCTTGAAATAACATCAGCCTCTTCACCACCCTCATCATTTAAAATTGATTGAAGACTCGCCTTCCTCATCCGAATCAACATACTGTTTCGTACCCTGAATCATCTAATGATTGAGCCTCATCCACAATCAGTGGTTCGGAAGTACTAGTTGCCTCACTATAATTTAAAATTTGGAGCCTATGTCTTGCTGAAAATTCAATTAATTTTTTCCTTGCTTCAACCAGTTCAAAGTCGTCGTCATCACTCGACTGTTCCATATCCACGAAATTATGTGCATCATCATGCTCTTCCTCATCTAGATCCTTATTGGCAACTTCAGCCCGATTCCAGTCATCATCAATATTCCTAATCACATTAGACATACCTCCAGTTTCCATCTCAACACCCCCCATCTCAGCTCCTGCCTTTTCATTATCAGCATGCTCAACATATAATGTAATATTTTCAGAGCACAGATGATGATAAAATAGATCCATCACATCAGCGTTATCCCATAAATACCTAAGAGTTACTCCGTCTACAAGAGTCTTACTTCCAGGAACTCTGTAAAAGAGTTTTTCTACTCTACACACACCCAAAGCCTCAATAGCTTCAATTATACTAGAAAGTGAAGGCTTACTTAAACTTATTTCAGCAACATCATCCCTTCCACCTATGTATTCCAATGGTGGGTCAACTTTAAATTTACCTCCATAGCGAAAAAGTGACATAAACTTTGTTCTCGGCCATTGGACCTACAAGGGAACAGAAACAAAAAGCGAGCACTTTCAATCATCAAATTATTGAAGTAATGTTCAAGTTCTAAATTGAAGATATTTTTATAAAAGACTAACAATCAATACAGAAACAGCAAATTAGCATAATCCGTTTTACAACCACAATACAACTACATGATCAATAGTGAGAGCAATGTTCTAATTTGCTGCAATGTTATAATATATCACAAGAATTGGAAAATGCAAAACAATTATAATACAGAGAGTAAAACGCCACTATAATGTAGAGAGTAAAACACCTTTGCAAAACAAAACAAAAAAAAATGGTAATATTACTATGACATACCCAAATGCTTTAATATAGAGAGTGATACCTGCATGAGGAGTCACCATTGCCGTCCCTGATGCCGCTCCCTCCGCCGTTGAGACGCCGAGATGCTCACAAGACATATCTTTGCATGAACTCGCAATCATCAAAGAAGAGAACATAAAGTTGATGTGTGTCAAATTCGAGCTCTCTGAACTCCAAATAATGAAGAAACGAGGACGCTAACTGACATCGTTTTACATAATGCGAGATTAAAGCACCTTTGCAAAAAAAAAAAAAAATCGTAGCATTACCATGAGATACCCAAATGTTATAATGCGAGAGAGCGATACCTGCGTGAGGAGGAGTCGCCATCGTCTTCGTTGAACCTGTTGTCGTCCCCGACACCAATCGCTTCACCGCTGAGATTTCCAGACTCCCGCAAAGAGGTCTTCACACGAACTCGTAATCGTCAAAGGAAGAAAAGAACACGAACTCACGATGAGTGTTGAACTCGAGGTCGATGAGGACCCAAATCGCAAGAGAACCGCAAATCATCTAATTTGGGGCTTAGGGTTCGGACGAATTCGATTTAGGACTTAGGGTACGGACGAGTTCGATTTGGGGCTTAGGGTTCGGACGAGTTCGATTTGGGGCTTAGGGTTCGGACGAGTTCGATTTGGGGCTTAGGGTTCAGACGAGTTCGATTTGGGGCTTAGGGGATACTTGGAAAGCGAAAGAATACGTAGACATGGAGAGGGAAGGGAGAACACGACGGTGAAGAAGACGTACAGACGAAGGGGGAGACGGAAGGAGAAAGGAGGAGACAGCGTCGTGGCGAAGGAGAAAGGAGGAGACGACGTCGTTCTGCATGCGTGGCTTTTTTTTTTTAAAACTATTTGCAACGGAGGAGAGAGAAACGATTAAAAAAAGCCACGCGGGGGCCACGTCAGTTTTTTCCGTTAAGAAATTAGACGGCGTCGATTTTAGGACTCGTTTGAAACATTTTGACAAGTTGTAGGACTGAAATACACTTTTTGCAAGTTTTAGGACTGAAATGCATTTTCGTGACAAGTTTTAGGACTTCTGGAACACTTATCCCTTTAGACAATTCCTTTGAGCGAAACCTCGTATGCAAAAGAGAGTCTATATTTGTGAGAAACCTTGAGGAGGTGTGGTAGAGTATCTACACTGTGGAATCAAGAAAAAGCTGTGCTTTGTAACTTCTCTTTTGTTCATAGTGAAATCCAGTAGGTGTCTTTGTCGGTGCGAAAAGAGTGGACGTAGGCTTGGAATAAGCCGAACCACTATAAACCTTGTGTTCAATTTTCTCTTCCTTACTCTCTTTACCTTGATCGTACTTCATTTTGTTAAATCAAGAGAGAATTTCCTTTCTATCGTTTGCCTAGAATCGCTTCCGTATCTCGATAAATTGTTTGTGCACCTATTCACCCCCCTCTAGGTGCTTATACTAGCTATCTCACACATTTCCTCTAGGTATGAAGGTCTCTTCCTTATCGGAAGTGTAGCTCTGGGACCGAATGGCTTTCCGAATTGCTGCACGGGCTTGAGCCAAATCATCTTCGATTCTTTCTAAACTACTCTTCTTCTACAGGCACCAGATAAACTTCCCTCGTTAACCCACAAATATCACAATAGACGTTGTAACATGGTAGTACAAAGTAAATAACACACTGATACACATGACAATACTCACTTTGATATAACCGGTGTTATGTCTAGATCTGCTTTTGTACATGGAGGTCGTAAGAAGCCTGTTAACTGCAAACGATGATGGTCTCATGGTGTGGCTGTTGGAAGAAAAAGACAGATTCAAGATAGGAATATCTTGATTTCCGTTGAACAGAGAGTGATACAGAAAGACAAAAAGGAGGAGGAGACAAATTGCTGGAAAAAGGTTATGTGAATAAGGGAAGTTCATGGGTGGCATCTTCTTGAACATGAACGTGGGAAGGTGTGACTACAGAAGGCTATATATACAAAAACAGAAGTAATTGATTTAAGTAATTTTGACATGTTTTCTTCTCCACTTTCCTGATTATACACTCTCTGTTGTGTTTTTTTTTTTTTTTTTGGTGAAAGGCAATAAATATATTGAGGAAAGATCAACTGAACAAAAAGATCGCGGCATCAAAACCCACACTCAAAACAACAGATTATAATGAGTGGAAGGATGTCGGGATATAAAAGCCACAGTCACGGCAACCCACTAACAACTAGAAAGGAAAAGCACGGCATGAACAACCGGTGAACAGATATAAAACGCCCTCCAATGGGGAGAGAACCATCCTCAGGATGAAAAGAAGGGAATTAACGCTCCCCAGAAAAGATGACCGGGTCAATGCCCCAACTCCGCTGCAGCCTTCTATTCCCGATGTTATCCTCAACATTCCTAACAGTGATCGCCTTATCTCTGACCACTTTAGAGAAATGGTTCTTCATAGCCGGGACAAAAAGAGGCTGTTCCTGTTGTTCCAAATAATATGACACAATGCTCCGAAGGAGAAGCGAGCTATGCACTTATAAAACTCATTTCCCATAAGCATGGTGGTGGCCCAACGGAGATTATCCTCCCACGCCCTATTGCATTTGGCCGCCCAAAAGAAGGCAACCCCGGCCGTGACACGACACCCAAAAAAAAAGATGGTTAATAGAATCTGATACATCGTTGCAGAAGGCACAAGCACCACTATTTATTCTACCACGCGACAATAAATGAGTCTGGGTGGGCAGCCTGCACTTAGCTATAAGCCAAAGGTTTACTTGATACCGTGATATAATTTCGTTGTTCCAGATGAACGTATGCCAAATAACCTGAGTCCTCTTCCGCCTGAAGGTCTCCCAAGCCGTCGCAACAGTGAAGCATCCTGACAAATTCTCTCTCCAGCAAAAGCAATTCAAATTCTGAGAGAGGCTCAAGAGGGGATGATCCCACTACTCAAGCACCAACTTGAGAGGTTACCCAACATCAAAGAAGAGATCAGTCACTGTTGCCTACCTAGAAACCCCGAAACTGTAGATGAATGAGTCCGAAAAAATTAAGTTTAGGGGGCCCCTAGGGTGCCAATTGTCAAACCATAAAGAGGTAGAGAGGCCATCTCCAATCCTCCAATAGAATGCATTACGAACCTCACTTCTGAAGGATAGGATTTTTTTCCAAGCCCGAGAATAGCAGGTGGGTTTCTTAGCAACCCAAAAATTCCTTGATTTTAAAAACGTGGAATGGATCCACTTGCACCACAAGGCTTCTTTGTCTGAAAATGGGAGCCAAATATGTTTCAGCATATTAGTCTTATTGCAATCCTTGAGCCTCCGGATGCCAAGGCCTCCTTCCTCTTTTGGTAGGCACACTTCACCCCAAGCAACTTTAGCACCCCCTCTCCCTAATTCCGGGCCTTTCCATAGGAATTGCCTAAATATTTTCTCAATCTGTTCCAACACGGCTATAGGTAAATAAAAACTCTCGCCCAGTAGGCTTGGATAGCATGAAGGACTAACCTGATAAGCTGAAGCCGACCAGCAAAAGAGAGAAAGCGATGAGTCCAAGATTGTACCCTCGCAGTAATACGGTTAATAAGGACACAACAGTCCGCCTTGCTAAGCCTAACGGTAATGATAGGAACCCCTAGGTATCGTACCGGTAGATTGCCTTCCTGGAAATCGAGGGAGGATCTGAGTCCTTAAAGCAAGCGATCCACCAACCAAAAAGATTTCGCTCTTGGAAGGGTTTGGGCACAAGCCACTCCAAGCCGAGAAGAGCTAGAGGCCCTCTTTGAGAAGACTTACCGAAGTCAGGTTCGCCTCACTAAATAGGAAAACATCGTCTGCAAAGAAAAGATGTGAGAGATTTGTCGCCTTTTATCGCCAGAAGAATTTAAATTCCGGCTTGGAAGAGGACCTCCTTAAGATTCCAGATATGACCTCCATAACAAAAGTAAAAAGATATGGAGAAATAGGATCACCTTGGCGTAGGCCGCGCCCACTTGCAAAGTAGCCATGAAGTTCCCTATTCAGAGCAATGGAAAACATGGGCGTACGCACACATGTCATAATAAGCTTAGTCACAAAGTTGGGAAAGCCAAAAGCAAGCAAAACTCTCTCAAGGAAACCCCAATCGACTGTGTTGTAAGCTTTCTTAAAGTCAACCTTAATCGCACACTTAAGAAGGTATGGTTCCAAGTGGAAACTAGAAAAGAGTTCTTAAGCCATCAAGATATTGTCTCCAATCCATCTGCCCTTCACAAAAACGCTCTCAGTTGGACTAACAACATTTTTTAGAACAACCGCAACTCGATTAGCCAGCACTTTTGTGATACACTTATATATAGTGTTACAACAAGCAATGGGCCTATAATCATCAATAGAAGTCGCATTTGGGACTTTGGGCATAAGCACCAGAATGGTGGTGTTTATCTCCCTTAAGAGCTTCCCTATTACGAAGAAATCCCTCACTGCTGCTACCAAATGTCCAACCGTCTCCCAGTTCTCCTTAAAGAATTCAACTGTGAAGCCATCCGGGCTAGGGGACTTGCCCCTAGGTAGAGAGAAGAATGTATCATGGATCTCCATCTCGGTGACTAGTCAGTCAAGAAAGCTACCCTAGTCATCCATAAGAGGATGCTAGATGGTCTCCCAAATCTCCCCAATGGATGGCCCTTGTTGCTCCACTCACGGTGCCAGGAGATCCTGGAAATGCTCCACAAAGCGCTGCTGAACCAGGTGCGGTTCAGTAATTTGGTTACCAAAAGAATCCAAAACAGAAAGAACTTTATTCCGAAGTTGTCTTTTGTTTACATATTGATGGAAGAACTTGGTGTTGCAATCTTCTTCCTTGAGCCACCTGACTCTTGATTTCTGTCTAAAGAAGGACTCCTCACTAGCTCGAAGGTCAGCAAAGATACTTCGCTGGTCTTTTTCCAACTCAGCAAGATTAGTCAAGAAAGTATCCCTCTGAAGGTTGGCTTGCGTACTCTCTAAGGCGATCCTTGCTTCTGAAGTCCTGACAAAAATATTAGAGAATGATTCCTTATTAAGCTGCTTGAGACAATACTTGAGCACCTTAAGCTTACGCACAAGCCTAAACATGGGAACCCCTTCCCCTAGGTCCTCCCAGATTTGAGTAACAATTGCATTGAACTATGGATGCTTCATCCAGAAATCAAAAAACTTGAACAGTTTCCCCCGAATAATCGGGTTCAACACTTTAACCACCATAGGTGTGTGATCCGAGATACCTGGTGCTAGAAAGGAGGTTTCAGAGTAAGAAAAATCTAGGCACCACCTAGAGTTCACAATGACTCTATCAATCTTCCTAGCCTTCCTAGAAGATCCTAAGGAAGTTGTCCACGTGTGCCTGAAACCAACATACCTAAGGTTCTCCAGTTCTGATTGCCCCAAGCACCAACCAAAATCATCAAAGTATGGGATCCAAGCATCAGAACCCCCAACCCTATCAGAGGGATCCTTAATAGCATTGAAATCCCACATCACTATCTAGGGTGAGTTTTGGAAGGCACTACTTCTATGGATAATATCCCCCCAAAGCTGTCACCAGAGAGTAAAAGTGTGCCCCCCATAATCAATTGAAACAGAGCAAGTCATCCCCGAGTCCAATACCTTAAGAATCTCATGAACTACCTGAGTAGATATCGCTAAAACTTCAAAGTTGACCCGCGAGGGGTCCCAACCAACCCAAATCCTATCCCTAGGGGTGAATTCATAGTTTGCAAGCCAGCACCAGTCCCTCAACAGACTTCTAAAAATGGAATTGAAGAAGGTCTGCGGTACCTTCGTTTCCAATAAACCAACCAACCACAAATGATTTGAAAAAACCAATTTACGAACCTCCGCATGTCTAATGGGGTCCACAAGGCCCCTAACAGTCCAACAACCTATGTACATAAAACAAGTAAAAGACGGCGGGAGATGAGGCATCCATAGGGCTAATGGACTCATCCTCAACGGCGAGATGAGGCATCTGACTTTATGAGGACCTACAACTCTCTCTAGGCCTTACGAGTTGATGTAGAGGGCAACCTCCACTCTAGAGCAAAAGGCTTCAGATTGATGGGGCGCCCCTCATCATTGGAGATGGTATGTGATACGGAGCCTATCTCCTTAGGAGGAAGAGGCATCTTCTTCTTCCCCTTGACTCGTTTCCAAGCCAAGTCGGAGTCACTAGGGCCATCCACCCCACCCAGATTAGGTTCGGGCACCCAAGGAGGAGCGGGAGGGGAGGAGTTGGTACATCCTTGCGGCGAGGAGACCACTTGCTCTGAGGTGGCTGGGGGCGCAACACAATTGTGACCAAACGTACCACACTCCAAACATTGTACCAGCTTCCACTCAAATTGAATATCGATAGTGCGCACCAGCCCATTCAATTTCACTTTCACTGAAGGAGGCCTCGGTTTGTTGGCTTGGATTTCAACACAAACCCTAGCAAAAGAAATCATACGCATTTGCTCCGTGCATTGATCCACATAGAGAGGTTTGCCAACAGCGCTTGCAATGGCGCTTATCGCCAGAGCCAACCATAGGTCAAAAGGGAGGTTTTTCAATTTAATCCACACCAAGACTGTGGAATGGTTCTCCCTCTTCAACTCAAGAAGCGGCTTCCATTGTTGCAATATTAGTGGAACCCTCACCACTGTACAGGGACCTTCCTCCAACATCTTTCTTCGGAAAACCGAATCAAGGATACGGAAGAAGAAAAACCCCTAATCGTTGGCGAAGACCTCCACGAGCTTCGGTCCCCAAGTGCGCTTCAAAGCACGCTTCATGAGCTGAAAGGGAAGCCTTCTCCCAAAAAAAATACCCAACGAGGCATTCATGCCACTTGGGATTCACAGCCTCTAGGACTTCCTCAGCAAGGTTGACAACCGGGCCATCATCGTCGAGCGAATGAAGCACATATGACAGTACATAATCTTTTGCTACCAAGCAAGCGACATTCGCCCATCAGCGAGCTTGAGGAGGCTTCAATCTGCACTGTTGATGCGAGTCCTAAGGTCTTCTTGAGGCCAACCTCCCTCGACTATGACCCCTAGACCAACCCACTCGACTTGGAGCCTTATAGGTGGCTCGGCCTTCCCGTGACGCATTAGCAAGGGCTTTGTCCAATAGCACTCTCTATTGTGTTTGTATGCTTTTTGCAGCGAAAAAGGGTCAAGTTAGACGCATCCTATTTGACTTTCTCCTATCTAAAGGGTCAAGTACGTATTTAGACAGAGAGTTCATATAATTTTTGATCGAGCTGTGTCTCATGTTGGAAAAGATCTGTGAATATCATTTAAATAAGGGTTAATATCCTGAAAAATTCCAAATTGGTATACTTGTGACAAATTCACCCTAAATTATTTTTTTGACAATGAAAAACCTCAAACCGGTACATCTGTGACAATTTGCCAATTTAATCATAAACCTTTCATATATATTGGTATGGTAGAAATCCATGGGGATCAAATTGTCATAAGCATCATATTCAAGTTTTCGTTTTCACTTTGCTTTCACCAAGTGGAGTAATTTTTACACTTATCTTAGGTGATGCGATAAGGATCCATCCCTCACCACGATGTTGACTCCGCTAACATTGTCTTTTGTGTCTTATCATGTTAACAAGTTCTCTCAACACACTTGCTAAGTGTATTTTATTAGAAGCAATTCCCGACTTCCAAAGCATTCATTACACATACTGTGAAAAAATTTAGTGCATTCGAAATTGTAATATTCTTTTATTATCCTCTTAAAAAGTTTGTGTCATAAGGAACTATTTAGCGACGAGAAAGGGTTAGCTTCTGTGGGACAACAGTACCAACGTTGTCACCTGGGCATGGGGCACGCTTCTTTTGGTAGTTAAGATTAACCAACTTGAATGCAGGCAGCAATCATATTCATTTTTTGGCCAAAGAAAAGAACAGAAATACACATAAGAAAAGAGAGAAAAAATGAAGGGGGGTCTTATGGTTGTGTAATCAAATCCTCTCTTGCACTACATTATAAGTTGATAATTGCACTTTTTTCACCTTATGTGCATGGTCCCCTACAGTGAGCACCTTTCAAAGAAATTAAACCAAATGCATGTATGGATGGATCTTGTACATATCCATGAACAAGTCAAGGTCCTTATGGAGTATGCAATTCAAGGTTGAAGGAGTCAAGGCCTTCAGGGTCTTGCACATTGATTGCGCGACCATCACGCGGTAGAATAAACATGTACCAACTCAAGAACTCAAGATCTTTTGGGTTTTTATGTTTGTTGATGGTGCATCAGTACGTGTTATAATGGTTCCTACGAAGTCACGGTCTTTGTGGACTTTTACTAGTGATGTTTGGCCCTAAAAATTCCAACTCATCGTAATGGAAGGGTCATGAAGCAATTTTCCACCCTCTCTTTTCCTTTTTTTGGACTATCATGCCTTCAAAACATGACACCGACAACCTAGTTGTTGGTCCTTCTTAATGCTTTGAATGTTATCATCCGATTTGGTTCTTGAGCATGGGTAAATATCAATAGTTGATATGCTAAGATCGATTTTACAAAGTTGCCATTTTGAATGATTCGGCAAACTCCTACCAGCAATCGAGCAAGAGCCACCTATTTAAATCTCTCTTCTAGTCTGTAATATTATGTAACATGTGAATTTCATGAACTGATTTTAATAAATCTGACATTTTTCATGCACAAAATTGCAATAATCTCTTTTAGACGATTAATCAGCTATATTTGTAAAATAGCTAATGTAATTCGTTAAGCGTGCTTAAATAGATGAGAAATGATTACATGACAATCTATAATCTACTATTGGAATAATAATCTATTTTAGATCATAAAAAATCAAATAACAAAAAATTATAAATTATGATGAGGCCTATTCCTTCAAAAATTTATGGCTTACAACAAAACATTATGTCACGCCCCGAACCCCGAGTGTACACACATCCCACTACAGTCAATCAAATGAGCGACATCTCAGGATACGTCGCGAACCCATTCTTTTCATTACGCATGCGGAAGCGAAACAAATCCCCTAACAACATTTAACTTGGGATAGCGAAGCAGGCAATCAATCACAATACCAAACAATCATTCACAAACATATAGATTTAAATACAACACTGGATTATCTACAAAATAGACCAACTTGACAAAAGGGGAATTATCCTAAAACCAACTAGTATGACACGTTTTCCAATCCTTATGACTTCATCTCTGCAACTCCTCAAGGCCAACCAAAGTTATCTGGCCGCTCCGTCCACTAGGGACCTGAAATTTTAATACCACAATCGGGATGAGACATTATCTCAGTAAGTTCAACTAGGGGTGAGCGGTTCCCAGTTCCGGTTCGGTTCCATCCGAAACTTGGAACCTACCCTCGGGTACAAGTTCCTCCATTTTTGGAACATGAAATCTACCCGTCAGAACCGAGAACCTAGAACCTACCCTATCACAGGTTCCAGGGTCAGTTCCAGGTTCCAACAGGTTTTTTTTTTTTTTTTTTTTTTTTTAGTTTCATTTTCAGGTTTGGCATTGTGTGATCTAGATGATGAAGCGGGTTCAGTCCAAGTTGTGACGGGTAGGGGAGTGATGCTCCGTAGGCAAGTTGGTCAGGGCACTTAGAGGAGTGATGCCGGGTAAGGCGTCAAGCAACACCCATTGATTCTCGTTGCAGTAAGCTTGCCTTCTTAAGTTCTGCACCAAAATCTGTCGACCGAACGGCAAATTCAATCAAATTCGAAATCAAATGGAATACTTACAAGAACGATACATACAAGCCCTTCTGTAGCTCCACATAGTTTGACAATCTACTGCTTGATATGAAAGTTTTTGGCTATGCTTTATGTACCGTCTGAGAGTGGGTCAATTGATCTAGCGACTGGTAAGTTTGGCCGTCAAGTGTTGCTTGAGCCACATTCATCACTGAGTTGAACAGTTTACTGGCCTGGTTTGAAGCTTGATAGTAAGTGTAGGTCTTGTTATTGTCAACCATATTCCGTTTGCAACCCGATCGCCAAATATCTTAAATAACATTGCATCACACAAGAAGTAGTAGATTTGATTGTCAACAATGCTTAGAATAACGTGTACAGAAAAGTAGAAATTAGCACGGCTAGAAGAGAAATGGTTGCTACATTTCTCAGAGAGGATGCATCAGCTTTGTACAACTGTAGGAAATCTTGAACAGTGTTGATTCCTCTTCAAATCATGCGCTTATGTAGAGCACCGTCTTTGGCTACTTTCTTTAAACATCACCCTTCGTCGCTCAGTGATGGAGGGTGGTGCTTCTTGTTCACTACACATGACAGAGAAAACTTGTCAATCTTTAAGTCTTTTTTAGTTCAACCAAAAGGATCAGGAATTAGCAGTTAAAAATCAAATGTCATAGGCAACTAAACTAATAATTGCAAACTTACAAACTCCTCGATGATAAGCCATATTAGGCGAGTGGCGAGCAATGTTGGGGTGGCTAGGCGAGCGAGCAGCCTCCACTAGGGGGACGAGCGGCATCCAACGGCGAAGCCGACGTAAAGCGGCTGAGCGGCGAGGCAAGCGAGGGGTGACGGTGTCCAACGGCGGTGTTGAGGGAGGTCCGGCGACGGCTAAGAAGACACAAGTCTCACGGCACCAACGACGGCACGGACGACGCAACGAAGACAACAGCAGTCGCGACTCAACCCACAGTCAAGGGGGGAAGAGCTCAATTCTAATGGAGGCGGTGGCGGTTCGGAGCAACGACAGCTCAGACGGCCGAGCAAGCGGCGGCAAGAGGTGGTCACGGTGGTTTAGGGACGGTGGCAGTGGCTCACCGCGGCAAGGGGAGACGCAGACGGCGTGACAGCTTATCGGGCTCAACGGCAAGACAACTCGTCGGACGAGTGGTAGGTGGTGGTGGTTCAGTGGCCAAGAGGTGGTGGTGAGTAGGGTGTGGGGCGGCGGTGTGGTGGTGGGTGAAGTAGCAGCTAGCAAGAGGAAAGAAGAAGATGAAGAAGAAGAAGAGAAGAAGGGAGGGGGGGTTTCGGCTGAGAGAGGGAGAAAGAGAAGAGAGAGAGAGAGAAGAAAAGAAAAAAGTTGGGGTGGTTGGGGGGCAGGAAGTGACGTGAGGAGGAAAAAGGTTGAAAAGAAAGAGAGAGAGAGAGAGAGAGAGAGAGAGAGAGAGGGGAAAGGAGGGGAAAATCGGCAGAAGGGGAGGGAAATCACGTGGGGGTTGAGTGACGTGCTAGGGTTTTTTTATTTTGAACTTAGACCGGTTCCGGTTCCAGTTCCAGTTCCCGGTTCCCTTTTTCTGGGAACCGGGAACCGGAACCTATTTTCTCAGAACCAGGAACCGAATCGGACCCTCCGGTGTGGTTCTCTGGTTCCCGGTTCTACTCGGGAACTGTGCTCACCCCTAAATTCAACCCCCTAAACCCCTATTAGAAGGAAAATACATCCGAGGGTAGCCTAACCACATCACAAGAGAGCTTACCTCGCCTCAATTTTCATTTGCAGGTTAGCACAATTTATATAATTCAACCACGTGCAATTATAATAACCAAACAATTGTGGCACAATCACATTATCAGAACAATTCAACCACTTGAATCATCTCAACAATCAATCGACTCGACCGATTACATGTCATTCTAGCAAATCAATCACTACCTCCAATCACGACCCTATAGAAAGCTTTAACAACCAGTGGTAATCACGGCCCCACTCGGCACGACCTTTAATTAGGTGGTAGATCTCGATCCGATGGGCACGACCTCTAATAGGTGGTCAATCACGGCCCTATTGGGCACGACCTCTAATAGATGGTCAATCACAGTCCCACTAGGCACGACCTTTAATAGGTGGTCAATCATGGCCCCACTGGGCACGACCTCTAATAGGTAGTCAATCACGGCCCCACTGGGCACGACCTCTAATAAGTGGTCAACCACGACCCCACTGGGCACAACCTTTAATAGGTGGTCAATCACGGTCGTTCTTTCATCAAATTTTGACACTTTGGACTTTATAAAAAGAATCCCTATTTATCGCAATCACACTCCATTTGCCACATCCATTCATCAAATTCAAATTCTAAATGCACAGTAGTGATCAGCACGAAATTCTAAGAAAATAAGGTCCCAAAATAATTTTCCAAATTTATTAAATAATTAAATTTATTCCAAAAATTAATTAAATAATAATATCCATATTTTTTCACGATCCACACTCAATTTATAATATCAAATCATCAATTTCAAAATCTGACTACACAAAGACTAGCACGAAATTCTAAGAATTTAGGGTCCCGACAAAATTTTCGAAATTTAATAAATAATTAAATTTATTCTGAAAATAATTAAATAATAATATTTTAATAATTTCGACTAATGATATATTATTAAATTATTTAATAATTTCGAGATGTTTAAATAAATCAAAAGTAAATTCATTTATGTCAAATCAAGGCTTATTCTAAATAAACCTACTTACCCTTAATTAAGCACGCTTTAAATTAAAACACCACATTAATCTAATCTACTCTTAAATAACCTAAACTAATAATCTAATAATACTTAACATAAACTAAACCTCATTAAACATAATTAACCATCTAAGCGAGGTTTAGTGAACTAAACTCACCTGATTAACGAACTGAGCGAACCAAAACGACAGGAATGCCGAGGGGAACAACTTCCTTCAAAGCGGGCCAAGCATTCGGGCTCAGGAAGCCAATCAAAACGGGCCAAACGCCTGCTGCCATACCCATTTCTGCAGCTGCTGATTTGGGGCCGAAGGAGGGCGGATCCGAGCTCAATCGGGCGAAGGAACGGCGGGGGAGAGACGGCGACAGCTTGGGGAGGTGTCGGACGGCGACTCCGACAACAGCGAGCAGAGGCGTGGGCGGCGAGCAGCTTCTCCGACGGTGCTGCAAGCTTCACTGGTCTTCAACCAATCGAGCGAGCAGGCGAGGCGCGCGGGTGGCATGGAGTGGCGGCGGTGACGGACGAACGGCGAGGCTCCGGCTGGTGGCGTGCAATGGCCATGGCTGCTCAATTCCTTCCTCCATTTTCTAGTCTTCGCACAGCAGAGATGGAGGGGGAGACCGACGGGAGAGGGAGAGAAAGGAGAGAGAGAGAGAGATGGGACCATTCCTTTTTCTTTTTCTTTTTCTTTAATCCAACAAAAATGACCCACCATGACCTCATGCAACATCACTTCTCACTCATCCAAATCTTCCACCACAATCTTCTCAATAGGTCCAATTTCAATTTCCGCTGTGGCATTCTAATTTTTAAACTTTGTACATCCCATTCTTCAATTATCTTCTAATTGAACCAAATTGAAATCCATAAAATTAATCAAATATCAACACATTTCAATTTACGTAATCACTTGACCATAGAACCAACTTGAGTCCTATAGGCACGACCAAAAGCGGGCCTACTAATTTCTCGAGCCAAATTAGCCATTCTCTGATTTAATTGCTGAAAAATTCTGATTGCATAAAAAAATCTTCTGAAGATGAGTCAATGATCCTAAAATGATTTGTGACACACCCAGACTTCCAATTTCTGAATTTGATCTCAATTCACGGTTAATTTCACTTTAGCACGATACTAGCGCGTCCTAATCTACCAGGCAGCTTTTAAAAATTTTCATGTATTTGACATGTGGTTGATCAATTCAAGCCACAATGTACATCTTTGACACATTAGCGACTTTCAGTTGTCGGGGTAATTTCAAGATTTCAAATACAGACACAAGCTACCCAATCGACAGAAAATTCGGTCCAGTGCCAATCGACAAGAATTTGTGCTATCTGGTGGAATCACCCACACTCGATCACATGCCTCTGTCGAGTCGACCTATCTCCGATCTCTAATCGATTTTTAACTGTGCCGTAATGACCCTTGCAGATTAACTCGGTCAAAAGGTCGTTTCCTGGTCAAATTCTCGAATTCGATGCATTAGAATTTCTTAACGGTTTTACCTGATAGACTAGTTATCCTATGAGTCATTAGTTCAAGGAAAAGAACTATATGCGTGCCAACGAAATGCCCGTCTCAATTTATTGAAAATAGAATTGGAAAATTGAGATCTCACACGTTATCCTTGCAGTAGCCAAAAAATTATTATGCTAACAAAGTCCTAAATAGATTTACAAACTTGATATATTAATTGATAAGGTAAGTTGCAAGAGAGTCTTTAAATAAGCGAATCATTTCCGACACTCAATAGTATTTCGCCCCATCATATGATTCCTTTATTTTGTAAACCGTGGCCTGGGTACTTATAGTTATATTTTTCCAATCATTTTTCTTCCTCGAGTGGCCAACTTTTCGAAATCTTAATCTGTGCTTTCCAAGGAGAATTTCGGTGAAACAACTTGTCGAACTAAAATTATATTTTACTGCTTACGTGCCACTATATCCTCCCTAGAATTTAGCGAGTCTCTTGGATCACGAAAGCACTTTTTGAGCTCGCTGCCTTTCGCTTGAAACCAAAGTCAGCGTGTTACTAGACCACCTCGACTTGCACTGAACTGTGTACAGCCGAGCAGGAAGTTCCTCGGAGTTGGCGAGACGTATGCATGGAGATGCGAGCCGTTCCTCACTAAGATGCGTTAGAATCAGAGAAATTTGTAGAACCCGAAGTAGAATTTTGGAAACGGCTGCGATCAGGTTGATTTAATGGAGAGGAAAGATGCTAGTCATCTTATTTGCTGAATTACTTCTGGACGCTTCTATGAAATCGCTTACTCTTTATGAAGGTATAGAAATCATCAGCTTTACGCCTTAAATTTACAACTCCCATATGAATTTAACGGTCTCTGCCTGAACGACTTGCCAATTTTTCCAATTAAATTACCAACTAAATTTTGGTTACTAACCATCAATTAAGTTACAACTCCCACGCCCTGCAAGAGGCAGGGCACAAATCTGCAAGTGAGTGTAGAGTAGGAATAGAGTAAGACTGACCAAAAAAAAAAAAAAAAAAAAAAAACCATCAATTAAGTTACATACCATGTTTATCTGGTAGCTTTTTTTTTTATTTTGTCGAAATTTGTTTAGCACTTTAATTTGTTAAATTTGGTTATTATTTACTAACTTTTATTTCTTTCTTGCAATACTTTGAATTTATCAACTCTCGTATGAATTTACCAACATTTATCTATGCGACTTACCAGTTTTTTCCCTATTAGTTTACTAACAAGTTTTGGTTTAGATGCTAGTTAGTAAAAAACAGAAACGTTGCTAAGTAACACAATTGAAAGTTGGAATTCAAAACTATTTGCTAATTTCATCAAGTAAAAGTTAGCAAATTTCATGAGTTTCAGTTAGTAATTTCACATAGAGTTGGTAAAGTTGAAGTCTTGGTAAGTTAGTAAAAAAATTGCTAATTTGCAAACCATAAGAGAAGTTGGTAATCTTATAAAAATGTTGGCATGCTACCCCCAACAAACTACTTGGGAAATGTCGATGCTTAATTTTTTTTCTTTTTTACCAATTTTTATTAGATGCTTACAAACACTTACTGAAATTTTTCAATATCGAAAAAAATCTGTATTTTTGGGCACGGAAATTAGCATTCTGCGAACCGGCGGTATTGTCAAATGCACACTTCGGAATTTAGAATTTTGCTTGTGGTTTTGAAATTCTTTCTGGGATATTCTCAAGAAAACCCATTGATCCCTTTCCCCGCGTTCATATCACAGCGCTTTGTCATTACTAGTCTACTTTTTAGCCTTGCTGATTCTTGAGCTTCTTCCACTTGACCTGACGTCCCCGTTCTGCGCCTAAAGCATAGATTTCGCGGGGCTGCCGGTGCTTTGTCACGTTCGGATGGAAGATATTGCGGCAGATTATGTTGCAAGATATTGCGGCAGATTCTGCGCTTAAAGCATAGATCCCTGTTGACATCTCTAAACGCACGCATCAAGAAGCACATGTAGGGCTGTTTGGTTCAGCTTTCCCAAGGGGCTTTGGGCTCCCAAAGCCCCTTAGGAAAAATATTTTGTGTTTGGCATGTTTTTTTGAATGCCCATTTGCCCAATGCCAGCATCCCCAATGCTGAAAGCCCAATGCTGGGTTGGGGTTACTTTGAGCATTCCCATTCTGGAGATGCGATTCCGAGTCACTGTTCATTGCCTTCTTCACCGCCCATCTTCTTCGCCGTTCGTCTTCTTCACCACCCACCTTCTTCGCCGTTCGTCTTCATCTTCGCGGTGGGCGACGCTTGGCCGCCAGAGGGCCAAATTTGGCCGCCGGGCTCAGCTGAGGTGGCCTGAGGTCCAGCGACCTCGGGCGTCACCGGGTCGCGCGACCCGGGCGACTCTGCCTGAGGTCGAGTGACCCAGGCGGCGTTGCCAGAGGTCGCGATGCCTCCCCGCCATCGCCACCACCATCGCTTCACCACCACCACCACCAGCGCCACCGCCACCAGCCGCTCCCCCACGATCACGCAGCTCCATCTCCTCCTCCATTTTCTTTTCTTTTCTTTTTTTCCTTTTTTTTTACTGAAAATTACTTTACAAAATATACACTTCCAAACACATTTGCTTTCGGAGAATGCCCATTTACTCAAGGATACTTGGGAAAATGACTTTGCATTTCCCCAAAATTGAACCAAACTGGCCCGTAGTCCGGAAAATCTCAAAGTGAGAGTAGGACACGTCAGGCAGATTTTCCTAGTCTGGAATTTGCGGCGGCCTGAGGAAAGTGAGCAGAGGTCAGCAATACAGCTGATCGGCCGTCTTTCTTGGGGGCGGGCAAACGTCAGTCCAAGATCAACCTTTGGTACGTTAGTATTGCTCATGTAGGGTACAGTGTCCAGTTATATCTGCTTCAGTGACCAGCTAGCTAGGACTATATATTCCTTCCCCTTTCTGATAGACCGGAGTCCCTGATGAAACTGGTTGTTCAGCTCAGGTTCAAAGCCGGGTACTTTGATTTTGATCCTGATATCTTATGACGGATATTGCCAACTTTAATGTAAACTTAATTTTCATTATTTCCTGCATATCGAACTTTCATGATCTCCTTTTAATTGTTTGTACGCAAGAACCAGGACATAAAGAGCTACTCACTAATCTCTTTGCTCCAGCTTTATGTTCAGCCGCCTCAGCCACACAGAGTGGAGCGCCATGTGAATCACGTCGAACGGTTTCGCCGGCCTATGCACCTCAAAGTGCCGCCGAACCTTCACCACCTGCTTCTGCAACTTCACGTACTTCTCAAATGGGATCGCCTCCAGAATCGTCTTGATGTCCTTTATTCTGTTCACTGGTATTCGAACCGAGAACTTGCTCCAATTGAGCACGTCACTGAACGGCAGCCAGTAACCGTCCTTTATGATCACTGGGACGCACGCTGCGTAGATCGCCTCCACAATCCTTGGGCTCGCAACTTCGAACCCGCTCGGGCACAGGCAGTACCTGCTCCTCCCCATCAGCTGAGTGTAGTTCTGGCCCTTGGGGAGATACTCGTGCACTTGGACGTCGGCGTCCTTGTCCTTCCAGTGCTCGAGCAAGAGCTTTCGGATGTGACCATGGGCTCCACCGGCGAAAAAGGCAAGGATTGTGCGGTTGCGAGGGTCAAGACCTAAGCGAGGCGGGCCGAGCTCGCCGTAGCTTAAATAGATGTCGGCCATGGAGATGTCTCTCTCAGGTCGGAATCCTTCGGAGGTGTTGGCGTTGCAGAGGACTCTGATGAAGTTCTTGAAGAGCTCAGGGTCCGCTGATGAAACGTCAGGACCCTACATGAACATGAAATAGGATCAAACAATTAGTCAGAAATTTCTATTAAAAATAGTGGGTGGGATAGTGATCCTTTTTTGTGTCATAAGTAGTGAATTTCACAGAAAATAACTTTTTATGTATCTTTTGAAAAACATTGTAATTGATTTTGTCCACTGTATCTTTCATATGAAGAGTTTATGTAATTATTATTTTGAGTCAGACGAACTTACATGTTCTATCACATGTTAAAACTTTGAATGGCAGCTATCTAACAAAGGGTTTCACATTTTAACTATTAAAAACCAAACTAGAAATGTACTTATAACAGATCAGTTAACACCCGTCACTGCGTGTAAGCCGATCCGTGCATGTGCAAGTCATGAAACGGGAAAATAAGTAGAATACTATAAACAATAAACAGTTGAAAAATAAAATGGGGTATCATGATTCGAATTCTTGACACTTGTTCTGATTTTATGGGACCGCTAACTATTCTAAAAGTTCAAATTGTCAAATGAATATGCGATTTAATATTTTAAACAGCTCACACCATATGATTATAATGTTGAGCAGTATGAAATTGATTTTTTTTAACTTGCCTTAACTTGCCAGTTACAATAAATGTGGGTTGACCCTGCTATGAAAACTTTCGTATAATATTCCATCCGCTCGCCGACCTCAGATATAAAGACACAAGTAGAACCTATCTAACATGCCGACCGCAGATATAAAGACACAAGAGGAACCAATCTAACATGCCGACCTTCGTTTTCTGCAGAATCTTATTAATCTACTTGCATTGAATTCTCATCGATTCAATGAAGCAATGTATAACGGCACCATTCACATTATAGAAGTCACGTAGTATCTAAAGTACCGATGCTTTGTAAACCTGAGCAGATCGGCCAGTTCAAATCACGGTTATTCAGCGGATTCGACAGGTTTAATCGGGCACTGAACACATAATCCTTCCATCTCCTGTACGATTTGGCAAAACCTTTTGGAGCGTAATTATGAAATATACTTACCCAATCATGGCAAGAAAACATAAAATGATCGGCACCCTTGCTTCTGTTCCAATACTCATGTCTATCTGCAACAACGTGAACGTAATCACGCACGAGCCTCTGTAATCTATCCCGCCTGTAGTCGTGGATGGAGAGGATCGGTTCGTACACATAGCTGACGACGTTGGTCACGCTGAAAGGAAGGAAGAAGGCATGTGCCTGGTCGGGATGGCGTGCCCTGAATGGGTTCCGCTTGTCCTCCATCTCATCGATGAACTGTCCTTCAGTGGCATATAGGTCGTTCACCGGCCCGTAATGTACCAAAGGATGGTCGCCTTCTCTGTACGTCCATATCTTGAATCTCTTCATCATCTCCATGTGACTCCTGCCCAGAATTAAGTCCAAAATATGGGAAAGAAAGAAATAAGACTCGTGTTAGAATCTATAAACTATAAGGTGTACAATTTCGAATCAATTTAACGTGAGGTAATCATAATTTTGATTCCATGGCCCCTTACAGAAACACATGCATGCTTGCACTGAACACAAACCTACCAAGATTAATATTAACACCAACCATTTGAAAAAAAAGAAACTCTGAACTTTAAGGGAACTCAAAGGAGAACTTAACTGATAAAAAGCGTAGGGGTTTCTATACACATTTCCTCTGGGTATGAAGGTCTCTTTCCCATCGGAAACATAGCTCCGGGACCGAATGGCTTTCCTGATTGCTGCGCGGGCTTGGGCTAAGTCATCTTCGATCTTTTCCAAACTACTCTTCTTCCCCACAGATCAGGAAAAACATTGCCAAGTTACTATCACCCGAAAAAGTACAGAATGAAATCAAGTAAAAGGGATTATTGTTAGTTACTAATACGGCATGAGTGATGACGATACTTACTTTGATTTTGTTGGTGTTGTGTCTGGATCTGCTTTCGTACATTAAGGTTGAACGAGGCCCATTTACTAAAACTGAAGGTGTTCCTGTGTGGTTGTTGGTCTCAGGTGAAGTGGAAGAGGAAGAGAGAGAAAAGATGGGATTGTTAAGTTCAGCATCGAAAGGAGAATAACAGAGAAAGATCAAAAGGAGGAGACAAATTGCTGGAACAAGAGAGAATTGAGCGTAAGGGAAGTCAGTGGATGCCATCTCTTCTCAACATGAGCAATGAAGAGAAGGTAAGATCACATATGTATCTATATATATGTGAGCATCAAGTAAGCAAGATCCTATTTGACTTTCAACTGCAACTTCAAGGTGGGACTTGAATTTAGGGGCTATAATTTTCTACAATTTTTCTAAACAATATCTTTAATTGGTGGATTACAAATTATTAACATCACTTACATGAAAAGTTAACTCATTATAAATATGACTGAAACTCATATGTATAGACCATTAGTTAAATTATAATTGGATGTAGCTGACATAGCCTGCATCTTAGTATCATATGATCTAATTTACGAGTTTGCTGCACCTCTCCTTTTGTCTATCGCATTGCTTAATATGTCGGCTCTGTAAATCAGGTTTAAAGTATCCAATATCTTTGAGCTATGTTGGTATGAATTTTGTTAAGCAACAGATTAAAGAAATTTTGCGATTTTCCAACATACTACTTATTTTCTTGTGTCATGCATAATCAAGGCTGATCAAAATCCAATTATTCCCTAGGACTCGATTGATATACTCAGCGACACTTTTCTGTATAAAGTGCTTTCATCTCTTGCGATGATTATTGTATTTGTATCGATCAACGAGCCACATGCAATGAAGATAGACTACTTCTCATATTCACTATGCTTAATTAAAAATTATATGATGCCTAAACACGTACAGCCAAATGTCTGTTTCTCCTCTTGTTGAGGTTGGAGTCAAGAGATTTGTGATGAATTTGTGATAGAATTGGAGAGTTTGCAATTAGTCTATTTCCTCCAGCGGTAACTTCTAGGGGCTTCACATGTTGAGCTTGGCTAGCATTTAAGATGAAGCTTGTGCCCCAGTCAAGTCAATAAATATTTTTCTTTGGAGAGAACTTAGGGAAAGAGCTTCTCAAACCTTATTTGTCGTTCAAGCCACTATTATTTTTGGGAGTCTCTTGGATTAAGAAAGCTTTTTGGGCTTGCTGCCTTCCGGTTCAAACCAAGTCATCGGATGCCCGGTGCTGGAAGTCTCCATGAATGAAATCCGTGATTCTAGGAGCAGAAACAGAGAGTCTACATGAATGAAGTGCGTGACTGTAGGCGCAAAAAGAGAGAGCGTCTTCATGAATGAAGTGCGTGAATGTAGGATCAGAAAAGAGAGAGCTGTCACGATATGAGTCAAAAACCGCATCACAAATCCTATGAAACATATACTCCAAATTTTTTTTGCGTCAGAAAAAGCCCAAACTTACCCTCTATCTCAGCTCTATTTAAGGTTATTTGTCACATTAGTATAAGTTCAGGATTTTTTATGATAAAAAAATGAAGATATTTTTGTTACTATAAGCAAGTTTAGGATTTTTAATAACACAAAAATAAATTCGGAGTATTTATGTAACAATAGACATACTTTGGGGGCTTTAAAAAAAAAAAATATTAACTCTTTCGTGTATTAAAAATTTAAATCGTACCTGTCAACCTTAATACCTTTGATAGCTTCGTTAGTTTTCAGCAGTAATCGGCTTATAATACAAAGAGCCACATGACCTTTTTATGTCCACTTAAAATGGACCGAATAAATGAAAACACTCGAATGCATCGGAGCTGCAAGTTCTAGAGGTTAAAAGTACGGAAAAGAGAAAAGTTGCGGGGGCTCAAATGCATCACCATGAACAAATTATAGCTCCTTACAATTGTCCCTAAATCAATCTTGAAGTTGTTAAAAAAAAAAAAAAGCACAGAAGGCTATATGTTCATCGATATAGACCATGATGCACGTTTAACGTGGTTATACGACTACTAGGCGTGCAATGAGGGTACGGAGCGTCGTGGTGTCCGATTTTGGAGGTGGAACTTCCAGGATGTGGAATTGACAATGACTTAATTCTAGAATCGATCAGTCTTGACGTAGAGATTTTTTTAAATTAAGATAATTAATGATCTCAATATAATTGGACCAAATTAAGCCTGTGTATTTTATGGTCGTCTTGAATCTGTTATGGGGCCGGTTTCATTTTGAAACCGACTCGAAATCATCGGTTCTACCTAGGGACCGACTTAAGGGCGGTTCAATAACATCATCAAGTGCTGAAATCAAAAGATTCAACAATTAAAATGGGGTTGGATGTGTTTGATAACATCCAAGTGACCCTCACTTGACTTGAATTAGAAAAATTACTATTTTGGTTTAGTAAGGGAAAGCTACTTAATTCAAAATGATTTATTTTTTTTTTTGATCGGTAATTCAAAATGATTTGATACCGTCAGTGGTCTGGTGAGTATGGTATTTTACAACCTGAAAAATCATATCCTTGATTATTTGCTTGAATTCCCAAAAAGTAATACCCTAATAACTACTGGTAATTAATAATCTATAGGAGCAATCTTGCTATTACTTTTCATTACGCCTCCATATAAAAAGTAGCCCGACCAGTCCAATCCGATTCCTGAGCCGTCCAGTGGAATCAATTGATTTACAAATAATTCTTGGGCACAAGAACATAAGACATCCAGTGAACACTTGGCCATATCCGAGGCATTATCATAACTGAGCTTTGCTAGGGATGACAAGTACATTTTTTGTCTTTGAGATTAAACTACTAGTTTCAGTTCGATTGTTATGAACACTTTTCGACAATTTGAGGAAGAAAAAAAAAAGAAAGAGGAAAGCCTATGAATTCGAGGAGCTGTGAGGCAAAGTTCAACTTTGAGTTTTCTTTAAGGGGAGGCAAGGAAGCAGTGAACAAGATTGAGTCTATTGAACTTTACTAATGGAAGCTGGGGGATAAGAAATTGCCAAAAAAATCAATTAGACACCAAAGTGGAACCAGGATGATGAGAGGAGAGAGAAGAGGGAAGGAAGAGAGAGGAGAGTAAGACATGTGAGAAGGGAAGGGAAATAAATAAATAAATAAATATCATTGGTCCACTCCCCCTTGGAATGAAGGACTGGACTGAAAACCACCGATTTCATAAAAATGAAATCGGAAATTGGGTCGACGCTCTCGGGAACTGCCCAGAACCAATCAATCTGATTTGGTCCGGGCAGTTTCTGGTTAGGTTGGTTTGTGTTGCTCACCCCTAGCAGAGGAAAGTTTGAGTGGGGTTATGGTAAATCTTGAAGAAATCTTTCATCACGAAGGGAGGGCAATCGATGAGTTGATGGATATTGCAAAGGTGCTTCGCAATTTGATAATGCTATTCTTTTTCTTACATCAACCTGCTACAGAATTTATACCGGCGCCACTACATTCAGTAGCTCAACACTAACCAATAAGATTACCTTTGGCACATGTGCGGTTTTGTATACCTGGCTCTGTTAACTATAGGATCCTGGTTTCTCATGCATTATGTCCACTACGGAGTCATGGGTACTTTAAATATGTATATGTATATATATATCAAACCGCTTAAATTATCCCGGCCGTGCAAAGCTGCGAAAGACTAACGTCCTCCCAAGGAAATTGGGTTGAAAGGAGTATCCTAATGAGCTATGGCTTGTCATATATTAGACCCCGAGATCATTGTCCTTGGATTTACAATGAACTTTCATATTAGTTCCAAGTTGTAAATCGTTGAAGATCACAACTTGTGTCTTGCCCCAAACATATCCCATGCAACTAGTTAATAATAAAGAACAAGTAAATATGAGCTCAGCTGACGAACTCATTTTTGAGGGACTTGGCAACATTATTATCTTTTTTTAACTCTATTTCCCACTTTCACTAGACAACACATCACAACCTTCCCAAACAAGCTTTTAGAGAAATGACGAGCTTAGAAGTAATGTCAAGTTGAGGGCCAATTGTGACATCCTCAATCCAACCCTAATTTTGGAACGGGATTACAATAGTGGTAAATCTTTGGAGCGAGATTGCAATGAGGATCGATAGGCCATAGAAACGCCAAGAAGGCCACTTTAGGGCAAAAACTCAATTTTTCATCGACGAGATGTAAAAATTAATAAATATGGAAATGGGCCACGGATGAGGGCCCACATGGGCCCAAGCCCACAAGTGGGCCCAATGGGCCCTTGGACCCATGAAGGACGACCCGATGGGCCCAAGCCCAAGGTGTGCAGCCCAATGGGCCTCACGCCCAAGATGGGCGGCCCAAAGGAGCCCATGGGCCATCCAAGCCCTTTTCGGTTTTTTCAAGTCCATCATTAATGCCTATGTGCGTGAACAATACCCAAGGCTTGTGAAATTACCATGTTACCCTTCTGCCTAATAAAACAAAAAATGGGTGCCCAATGAGGAGAGGAGAGAAAAGATGATGGCATGCCTAGCCTACCCTACCTAGCTAAGCCTATCTATCATATTTTCTAACCTAGACATGATGAGTTCATTTAATGTGTATTAAATGGCATTAATGGAACTTGGAGAGAAAGTAAAGCAAGAAGCCATCTTGGCCCTCCATTCTTGTTTTGGAGAGTAAGGATGCATCTTGGCCATCCGCCTAGACTTGTGCAGCAATCTTTCTCTCTCTCCCCTAACTCATTCAGCCTCCCATTTTCTCTCTCATTCTCTCATTTCTCTCACTTTCTCTCTCTCCAGCCCTTTGGACGAATTTTCACTCACTCTCTCTCTCTCCATTTCCTTGTACCAGCTGAACCCTCTCATCCTCTCCATCCCTTATCTCACGCCCATGTCCCTCTCTTTTCCTCTTGGTTGAAGTCACCGTGAACCACCGTGAGCCATGCCGCCAGCCCCAGCCTTACTGTGATCTGTTTAGAATGTGATCAACCACCGTTTAGCACCACAGCAGTCATCCAACCCTTGGCGCACCTTCATTGTCACTTGCCGAGCTTGGAATCTTTAGTGAGTGGTTTTCTAGCCCTTGAATAGGGTTGTTATTGCATTTTAGAGTTAGTTTAGGGCTAGATTAAAGTTAAATGATGTTTTGTTGATGTGATAAGTGGATTTTGCATGATAAGTGATCATATGGTTCTAATAGGTTATCATGCTTTGCCGATAGGTTATCAGGATAGGTTATCATGCTTTGCCAATAGGTTATCGGAATAGGTTATCATTATTTGCTGATAGGTTATCGAGATAGGTTATCATGCTTTGCCGATAGGTTATCTCGATAGGTTATCATGTATTTCCGATAGGTTATCGTGATAGGATACCGTAGGCTGTGATAAGTTATCATGATAAGCCTTTTCTAATATCTGATAAGTTTTTTAAATGTGATAAATGGAGATGCAATAAGTTATTATGTTGTGATATGTGATAAGTGTTAAGTTATGATGACTTGTTATAATAATTTGAAATAAGTCATTGCATAGGTTATGACGGCATGTCATAGATTATTCTAATAACTTATACATTATTGTAATGATTTATCTTACCTTGATGAGAGTTCTATATGCCATAAGTCCTAATTTGATTGATGTATTGTTGGTTTCTAAAGTTGAATATAGTGCATGCTTATGTATTTGTTAGAATGGGAAAATAATAAATGTTATCGTATTCGTTGATTCTAGCCAATTATTAAGCATGGTATGTGGAAAGACAGCATGTTGAAGAGTTCAGGTGATCTATTTGGGTCATATGATATGAGATACAAGTATGACATGATAGCATGTGACTAATTAGCGCATACGTATGAATATGTGAAAATATAGTATGATGAAGTGTTTAAAGCGCTGTTATGAGATAATATGCCATGAGATAGAACTATATTAATTTGACAAATGCATGATTGGGATGTGATCACGTGGCATGACAGCATGATATGGTTGTATGTAATTAGTGATGTCACATATTGTATGAGCATTACACACTCTTCCATCAATTAATAAGAAAAATATGAAATGAGCTTGAGTGATGTATACTCACGTGATCACTTAAATACCCTGATGCATATGATTATGCGGAGTGATTGTATCCCCATGTGATCACTTAAATACCTTGATGTGTATGATTATACAGGGTGATGATTCCGTCCTGATGCGTATGATTATGTAGGACAATACCTGATTAAGTTCAAATGCCCCCAAGTCAATGGGATGTCGTTCACAAATGGATTTCCAAACGAAGCTCCTTATTAGAATGTTGTCCTAAGGGATATGCATACGCAGGATAATGCCATGCCCGATGGGGCGGGACGATGCCCGGTTACGCCAGATGACTGCAAACCTTCAAGTTGACCTTGGATCCTGAGTGGCCGTAATAATCTAGACATAGTTGTGTGAAAATTGAAAAGTGATGCTATAGTCGGCACACGTGTGATCTGAAATTGATATATGAGCAGTTTTGGATTATTGCATGGCATGAGTGCATGAATACATATATTGAGAAGCGGTAAGCGATACTATAGTCTGCACACATGTGACATGAGATTAATATATGAGCGGGTCTGTATTATTACATGGCATGAGTGCATGACTATGTTATATTGCACGCTTTTTATGTTTGGCTCCTGAGTGTAGGAGGTGTTTCAAGAATTATTTATATGCTCATATTGATGGTTTTAAGGAAGTGGAATAACCATTCATGTTATAGTTAAGGCAAAGTAGAGGTTGCTTTACTATTGATCTGTCGTCGATAGATAACTTACACATTTAGAGCATTTCCGAGGTGAATGACTTCCCTACACGAGGTCTAGGGAGTTCACTCATTGAGTTTATCTCACTTCTCGTTGTTTAACAATTTTCAGGCCCTAATCGTGACTAGCCAAGCCCGAACTATGGTATTTTGAGTTGGACACGTACTAGGCGCGTGGGGGATACCATCATTTTCAAGTCGTTTTGTAGCATAGAGGAGCTAGACTAACCCTGAAACCTTTTGGAAGTGTGAACAATCACACATTTTAATTGAACATAAAATGGCATAACGAGTGACATTGAAGTTTGGATATAAATTAATAGTACATTGTAATGATGTTATGGATGCATATATGTAAATATAAGTGTGTTTGAAACTATCCCTATTTTGTTGTGAATGGCTGGGAGATCTGTTTCTGTTTCTGCTTGTATATATAAACGATAATAAGAATGGGTCAGTGTCGCGACCAATTTTTTTCGGGGTGTGAACCACCTAGGGTTTGGCTAATGGATTGTTAAGCCTAGACTTAACTCGGGCTCTCCCAAGCCCATACCAATTCGCGACTTAGGTTCGAGTTTTTAACATGCAATTGATTTTCAATTAGGAGTCGCCACTAATCTATTTTTTGGTGGGTCGATTAGAAACCCAAATAAAGTAACGGGAGATTTACTTTATTCCTACGAACCAGAGATTTGTGAGTTCGGGGACTTGATTACGCTAGATTTTTCTAACGCCCTTTCGGTACCTTTTCTTTTATTTTGAAAAATGTTTGGCAAGCAGTTTTAAATTTATTTCCCTAACATGTGAGGCGATCATGCGAGCGCGCAAACCACCAATTTAACATCCAAGAAATCAATTAAATAATGCAAAACTTACCTCAAAACAACGAAAGCATCTGCAGTGTTAATTCGAAATCCACATCAACAACCCTAGATATGGTTTCTAATTAACACGTAATTTCTCTTTTTGTTTTCACTTAATTAATGAAAATCATGCAATATGCAATGCAATACTAACTAAATGACCTAATTCTAATGACATGTAATTTCTAATTGACTAGACCTAGCAACAACTACTAAATGGCATACATTTCATGGATCTAATTTTAATGACATGCACATGATATTTTTTCCTAAAGATTGAAACTAATTTATTCTAAGACATTTTTTCGTATTTTTCATGAAATTCGAAATTTGGTGAAATGTGAAAATTACCTAATTAGATTAAGACCCTATTTAATTTATATTAGGAATTAGGGTGAGCCATATCCTAATTTAAACTAAAATATTATCTTAACCTAAATAATCCTAAAATGCAATATATCTAAAAATGCCAAGCTTATAATAAATTAAAAAATGATCTAAATTAAACTAAGTGCCATTTAATCCTAATATGCAATGACATGTAAAATATGCCCTAATTCTACATGACAAGTGTATGATGATTTTTTATTGTGTTTTTTTTTTTTTTAAATTTTGGAATTAATAATTGCCAAGTAATTAAGCATGCAACCTAAATTAAAATCTAGCAACCTAAATTGATTCATTTGAATTTTTTTTTATTTTTATGAAATTCGAAATTAAAATTCCTATTCTAAATATGCAAACCCTAAAACAAGTAATATTCTAACATGCATCTAACCCGATTTTTATTTCGAAAATTCATGATAAATAGAATGCTTTGCCTAAATATGCAAATAACCCTAAAACACGTGATATTCTATCTCAAACATATCTCAAGATAAATAAAAACGATGAAATCCATTCAAAATTACCCCAAAAAGGACATCACATATCGCTCAGATCAAGGGATAATATTTCGCTAGTAAAATCGATAATTTGATCTTAAGCCTCAAAGATCAAAACATCAATTTTATTCCCGCTTAATTAATTATTTCATCTAAAGCCTTATAGATGAAATAAAAAACCTTGACGCGGTTGCGAATCGGGTGATACATTGAAATTTTCAATTATGCATAGATAGGTATCTCAACTAAAGAAAACAACATATAAAGAGATAACAATAAACAAAAACAAAAAAACCTAAATTTGCCTAATAAAGTATAGTAAAAATACCTAATTTAATTTTTTTTTTTTCTTTTTAAAATAAAAAAAAAAAAGCTTGGCCGGTTCGGAGGTCCGGCGAGGGAGAGCTCGTCGGCTAGGGTTCCGGCGAGGGAGGTAGGGGCGGCACGTCGGCGGCGCGGCACCGAGGCCGGGATCGCAGATCGGGGAGCCGGGGTGCTGCAAATCGGCGACGGCAGAGGCGGCGCGTCGGGCGACGCGAGCTTCGGGCGTCGGGGCTGCAGAAAGTGAGCGGCGGTGGCGGAGAGTCGGTTCGGCGCGACCTTCGGGCGTCGGGGTCGATCTGCGCGTGATTAGGAGGGGAGCAAAGGCGGCGTCGGATCGGGTCTTCGTCGAGATGGGCGGGGACGGATCTGCAGAGGTGACGGGGATCGCTACGGATCACCGGCTAAGGCGGGGCGGCGTTGCTGCTCGGAGGCGGTGGATCGTCGGAGCGGATGCCGGCACGGGCGAGCGTGGGATGGTGCGGTCGGACGCCGGAGGGAGCGGACGGTGATGAAGCCGGCGGAGACCCACCCCCCGCGAGGAAGATGACAGTCGCGTGGGGGGGCTTTTTCCTTTTTTTTTTTAATCTCTCACCTCACGTCTACTCTCTGCTCTCTCTCTCTCTTCTGCTGTACTTTTCACCTTTGTCTTTTTTTGTTCTTTTCTTTTACTCCACCAACGAACCCCCCAACTCGACCGTATGCAACTCCTTTTATACCCCAAAAAATTGTATCTTCGTGGTATATTTTACTGCCAATTTTGGTCGCGTAAAATTTCATCGAATATATTATTTCACCCCGCGCAATATTTTTTGCATATTTGATCAACAAAAATTCCCCTTTTTGCGCAAAAACGCATCCGAGTGTATATTACCTAAAATCTTAATGAAATATAAAACCTGCCTAAACTATATGCCATGTGATTTGATTTTTTTTTTATTCAACAAAATTTAACTCCAAAAATTTAGGTGTCAACAGCTGCCCCTCTTTGAAGGTGAGCTCGCAGAGGTTGCCTTCAAAGACAAATTGAGACCTAAATTTTGGTCATGCTCATGCAACGAAATGATTTTTTGTCGGAACATAAATTCCATTTTTTTTTTATAAATGCAAAATACTAATGCAAATGATAGATGAACCTACCTGAAATAACTTACCTTTGAGGAGGATAGAGTAATTCGAGGTAGTGAGTGTTACCTGTCCAGGACCCGTACCATTTTACGGTCGCCTAGAATAGTAACATGACTTTATGAAGATGCTGCTTTCCTAGGACCTGTACCACTTTACGGTCGCCTAGTATGGCAAAAAGGAGCTGCTTTCTCAGGACCCGTACCATTCTACGGTCGCCCAATACGGCAGAAAATTTTTGTAAGCAACTGCTTTCCCAGGACCCGTACCATTCTACGGTCGCCCAGTACGGCAGAAATGTTTTGTCTAGGACCCGTACCATTCTACGGTCGCCTAAACGGGGATTCATTTTCCAGGACCCGTACCATTCTACGGTCGCCTGTTAGAACAATAAATGTTGTTTAGGACCCGTACCATTCTACGGTCGCCTGGACTGAGGTTTTGCTTGGCTAGGACCCGAACCATTCTTCGGTCGCCCAGCCTTGCGACGGAAATCATCCGACCAGGACCCGAACCATTCTTCGGTCGCCTTAATCAGATTGAATCCGGAGGAAAAATCTTTGGGGGACAACTCAATTGAGTGTCGGTATGCTTAAAAAGGGAATACCTGTGCAATGACAAATATTCAAGATATGGATAGAGATATACTTACCTGGTAACATCTCCGATCTTCGGGGATACGTCTCCGCAAAACATGGTCATAGGAGAGACAACATGCATTGGTGATCATAAACATGCATCAATTTAATGGAGGTTCATGATGATTTTCATTAATCTTGCATCACCTAATTTCAGTCGAACACATGAGTGTCATGAATGTGTCAAATGAGGGATCCTTTGGTCCGAAAGGACTTTTCTCTCATCCTCATTAAAATGGCAATTTCATCCTGACCTTTGATGCATGATTTTGTCAATCACTCTATCTCACCGTCATCATGCCAAACAAGGGTCTGAGCAATCTCGCGAGTGGTACGATCTCACCAATCTGAGAGGTCTTTAAGAGGGACCGTAATATGGGTTTGGTCAACGGTTTAACAAATGGGACTCTTCGAGTCGAGGCTATTTGAAAAAATGAGTGATATTCAGTAATCATCTCTGGGTTTACAAGTCAAGAACCCTGCAAAATGAGAAAGAAATAATCTTGCTCGCACTTCTTCGAGCGATGCTTAAAACATGTGAACCCCTAGGTTAATTCAAGTGCCATAATCAGAAGAGACTTTGCAAGGGACGTAACATAGGCTTGGTTCATGGGTTGAGAAATGAAAGGATCATTAGGCTCAAAAAGTGTTTAGGGGGGTTAAAGTTGGTGATCATCTTGACATTTCCACCACTTTCTTTCTCCACTGTCGAAGATTTTTTATCACAACTCCATTGATTGCAACAACATTTGAGAGGTTTTTTTTGGTATCACCTTGTTGGGGATACAACTTAATATATCAAGAGTTTGATGATTTTTTTTTTGGCATTGGCCTTGCTTTTACTAGGCACACTGCTTTTTCATGCCCCATTATTTTGCACTTATTATTTTTTTTGAATTTGCACAACTATCATTTGCAACATTCTAAGCCATGTTACTTGAATGGTTCTTTTTGCCTTGCCCCAGTGTGGGGGATGATCACCAACTGGGTTTGACATGAAATGAATTTATAGGCTCAAGTGGGCTATGCAATAGTCAAAAGTGTGTAGGATAAAGAAAGAATTGCTCTTCGTCATCCTAAGGCACTTGAATTACCGCAAAAGTTACACTTTGCAAAAGCGATGCTCAAAGATTGATGCAAGTGTGAGCAAAAAGATTCCTATCATTCATTTTAAATTTGCCCCAGTGTGGGATGATTCTTGACAGGGATAATTTTTTAAAAAAATCTCCATAAGTGTATGGGGCCCAAAGGGGTTGAGCAATGGATCACCTGTAGTGTTTGGAATAGAGGAAAGAATGCCTCTCATCACCTTGGTTGATGTACCCTTTGCGAGATAGCCCTCTTTCTTGCGGGCATGGAATTTTTCACACAACTCATCGGGGGTTAGTGTATGAAACACTGTATGGAACAAGGCTTTGCCTTTCGTCATTCTAAAGTACCTCATTTGACACATTCAATTCATCTCACATAATTCATCAGGGAAAATATGCAAAATTTGCAACCATTCAACTCATTGAAGTAATTTACTTATCATAGAAATGCTTGCAGTTCAAAACATGACATGGCAAATTCTATCACAGATAATACTTCTTGACAACATCATAATTAACTGGAGTGGAACACTCATGACCATGCATTTCTGCCAAGATCGAGGCACATTCAGGAAGTATCTTCTTTACCACATATGGACCGCTGTAGTTTGGAGCAAACTTGCCTCCGAGGTCTGGAAAAATTGGCAACAACTTCCTTAGGACTAGGTCATTTACCTTGAAATGTCTCGGCCGCACCTTCCTGTTGAAAGATCTAGCTACTCTCTGCTGATATGCTTGGCCATGGCAGAGAGCCTTCAGTCTTTTTTCGTCGATCAAGTTCAACTGCTCAAATCTTTGTTGTGACCATTCCGCCTCAGACAAATCCACTTGGGATAGAACTCTCAGAGATGGAATCTCCACTTCCACGGGTAAAACTGCCTCCATGCCGTATACCAGAGCAAAAGGGGTTGCCCCAGTGGAAGTGCGGATCGATGTCCGATACGCCATCAGTACGAAGGGTAACCTATCGTGCCAATCTCGATAATTCACGGCTGTCTTAGCCAAAATCTTCTTAATGTTCTTATTGGCCGCTTCAACGGCCCCATTCATTTGAGGGCGGTAAGGAGACGAATTCAGATGCTTGATCTTGAACTCGCTAAACAACTCATCAACAAGCTTGTTGTTCAAATTTGTTCCGTTGTCAGTGATGATTGTTTCAGGGACACCATAGCGGGCAATTATGTCACGCTTGATGAACTTTGCAACATTGCGAGCAGTGACACTTGCAAATGACGTAGCTTCAATCCATTTGGAGAAATAATCTATGGCCACTAAAATGAATCGGTGCCCATTGGAAGCCTTCGGGTTTATTGGGCCGATCACATTAATGCCCCACATTGAGAAAGGCCATGGCTCGGAGAACTGATGTAGCTCGGTTGGAGGAACATTTATCTTGTCACCATGGATTTGGCAACGATGACAACTCCGTACATGTTTGATGCAGTCACTTTCTAATGTGAGCCAATAGTAGCCTAATCTCATAATCTTCTTAGCCATCATGTGCCCATTCATATGAGGGCCACATATTCCTTCGTGCACTTCTTGCATGATTTGAGTGGCTTCGGTTGTATCCACACACCGTAACAAGAGGCGAATCATAAGATCTCTTGTACAAATTCTCGCCACTGACGAAGAATTTTGAGGCCATCTTCATGATGTACTTCCTATCAGCGGGAGTGCTTCCTTCGGGAAATTCCTGCCTTTTAATGTAATTCATGATATCGTAATACCATGGTTTTCCATCGGGTTCTTCAGTCACGATCATACAATAAGCCGGCTTTGGCAAAACCTCTATTTTCAAAGGCTCGACCTCTAACCCGTCAGTGACTTGTAACATAGACGACAAAGTTGCGAGTGCATCCGCAAATTGATTATGAGACCTTAGCAAGTATTCAAATAAAATTTCGTCAAACTCCTTTACCAGATCTTCTAAGTGCTTGTGGTACGGGAGCAACTTGGCATCCTTGGTCTTCCACTCACCTACAGTCTGTAATATGATCAGTGCCGAATCTCCAAATACCATTAACTTGGCCACACCCATCTCGATTGCGGCTTGAAGTCCGAGAATGCAAGCCTCATACTCGGCCACATTGTTAGTGCATGGGAATATCAATTTTGCAGCTACCGGATAGTCTGTCCATGCGGGGATATCGTAACCGCCCCGGTGCAGAACTGCACAAATTTACAGCTCCATCAAAGAACATCTTCCATGAGTCTTCATTTACACTCAAGACACGGTCATCAAGGAAACCATCATCGTCATTAGAAACTTCTGAATTTCCGGCCAATAGATCGGCAATCACTCGACCCTTAACCGACTTTTGTGGCGGTATTGCACATCAAATTCGGAGATCAAAATTTGCCATTTGGCCAACTTACCCACTAAAGCGGCCGATCAAGTAAATACTTGATGGGGTCGTTTTCGGTTACGAGAAATGTCTGATAATGTAGTGTGTATTGTCGCAATCTATGCAATACCCACACCAATGCCACACAAGTCTTTTCAACATCGAATATTTCAGCTCGATACGGTGAACTTCTTACTCGGATAATAAATGGCTCGTTCTTTTTATCCACAGGACTCTCCCCGAGCCAACATTGCACCCAATGACTCACTATGAACGGTGAGGTAGAGAATCAAGGGATGCCCGGTGATGGTGGGACAAGAATTGGTGGGCTCATCGGATCTTTGCTTTAACTTGTTGAAAGCTTCTCGACACTCATCATCCCGAGTTGATTCGTGCATTCTTCTTTAGGAGCTTGAAGAACGGCTTGGCGTTTCGAGAGTTGGGAAATGAACCGGGCTATGTAATTCGAGTCTTCCCGGGAGGCTCCGAACTTCTTTCACCTTTGTTGATGGAGGTTGCAATTCGCATATGGCCTTAACCTTGGATGGGTCAATCTCAATCCCCTTCGCTTACAATGAATCCGAGTAATTTACCGGATGTTGCCCCGAACATGCATTTAGTGGGATTTAGCCGAAGCTTGAATTCACGGAGTCGATCAAACAACTTCTTCAGGGTTTCCACATGGCTTCTTCCAGGCCGAGTCTTTGTGATCATATCATCAACATAGACTTCAATCTCCGATGCATCATATCATGGAATAGTGTTACCATGGCTCGCCGGTAAGTTGCCCCTGCGTTCTTGAGTCCAAAAGGCATGACCTTGTAATGAAAGGTCCCCCACGGGGTAATAAATGATGTCTTCTCCTTGTCTTCTTCCTTCATCCTTATCTGATTGTACCCAGAAAACCCATCCATAAACGAGAATAGTTCAAATCCGGCAGTACTATCCACGAGGACATCTATGTGAGGCAGTGGGAAATCATCTTTTGGGCTAGCCTTGTTCAGATCTCGATAGTCGACGCAAACTCGAACTCGACCATCTTTCTTCATCACCGGCACGATATTAGCCACCCATTCAGGGTATTGTGAGACTTCAATGAATCCCACCTTCAGAAGCTTCATCACCTCTTCCTCTATCTTCTTCGAGAGCTCGGGCTTAGTTCTCCGGAGCCTTTGCTTCTTAGGTGGTACATCCGGATTAGTAGGCAAGCAATGCTCGACGATCGATGGGTCTAAACCAGGCATGTCAGCATAGGTCCATGCAAAAACATCCTGGTATTCCTTTAGTAGCCGAGTTAGGCGCTCGGCCTCGTCTTCGGGAAGATTTGCCCCAATTTTAATTTCTCGACTTCTTCGGTGTCACCTAAATTAATAGTGACAGTCTGCTCGGATGTGAGAGCCTTGGCTTTTTCATGTTGTTCCCAGCTTCGCTGCACCTCAATGGAATCTTCATCCAAGTCATCGAGGTCGTCAATGTCAGCATTTGTTGCATTGGGCTGGACCATTTCCATACTTTTGTATGCCGTAAGATTGCTCCTGAGACATGAAGTAAATAAATTAGAAAGACAAACAAAGTAATCTATCTTTTGTTTTTATGTTTTTGTTGTTGTTTTTGTTGTTTTTTTTTTTGAAATTTTGACAAAAACATTTTTTAAACCATTTTAACATGAGAAAGCATGATGGAGCCTGGCCTCGGAATTCTCCTTGGATTTTTTCTTTTATCTTGGATATCATCACCGGGCTGGTTTGGTGTACCTCATCATGCCCTCAAAATAAAACTTGTAATTTTATTGATATTCATCAATCAATTACATTTATTGAATGGAAATGCAATTTTCAAGCCCTAAAAAGAAAACGAAAAGGAAGAAATCAAAAACAAGCCCTAGAAAGCAATAAAAATTCCCCGCGGGGAATGTAAGAAAGCGATAAATGAGTTACTCTTGTGGGCTAGAGCCCATCTTCTCCTGAGGTCCTTCGTCAATGGTCCCTATGAAGACGTCATCGAAGAGACTAGAGATTCCTTCCAATGCATCTTCGAGGTTTTCGGTCTCCGGGGGTGTCGGATCATCCATGCCACCCCATCCATCTGGGACAATGTCGCGGGGATCAATATAGAAACCGGGAGGAGCCGAATACTTCACCGAGATAGTCGAATTTTCCGCTTGGCTGCCCTGTGGTGTCCATTATTTCGCCTCATCCCGCATCATTATCGGGGGACCAGGGAATGTCTCATGAATGTTTGGGGGTAATGGGTTTTGCCTTCCTCGCCCGTGGTCGGATGGCGGGTTTCGCCTTTCTGTCTTCGCCCTCCGAACTTTCCCCACCTCTTCCATGGTACCATAATCCCAAGAGCACGGGACCTCGAGGGGCTTCAATGGGGTTTCGAATCCCCTGACCATTTCTTCCAAGGCCACTACCAGGAATAAAACCATTCTCAACCATCATTCTTCCCACCATGAGAGTAGCATTTGAAACTTCAGGAGTTGGTGGTGGTGAGTCTCGAGAAGCATGAATAGTGGATACCAACTCAAACGAGTGGTAACTTGATTCGAACTCAAAGTCCGGTTCTACATAGGGGATAGCTGTCTCATGATAAATCCGATGATCTTCTTCGCCATAGACAGTGACCAACTTCCCTTTGATTACGAATTTCACAGCTTGATGTAGACTTGATGGTACCGCCCCAGCAGTATGAATCCAGGGACGACCCAGCAGGAAATTAAAAGCAGTAGGGATATCCATTACCTGGAAGGGAACATTGAAGACCACCGGCCCTATTTGCACATCAAGGTGAATCTCCCCAAGCACTTCCTTCTTAGTACCATCAAAAGCTCGAACAGAAGTCTTTGCGGCATGTATCTGGACGGGTCCACCTTAAGGCGATGAAGAGTGGCTAACGGACATATGTTTAGGGCGGACCCATTATCAATGAGTACTCGAGACACATGAGAAGCCTTATGCTTGACAGATACGTAAAGTGCCTTGTTATGCCCCCTACCCTCGAGAGGGAATTCCTCATCAGAAAAGGCAATCATGTCCTTAAGAAGGATCGATCCCACAAAGTCTTCCGGCTTGTCCGCCTCGACCGTTTCGGTACACGAATTTCACTTAACACCTTCATTAGCGACTTTTGATGCACGGGGATGTAAGCGGGAGTTCAAGCAAAGAAATCAGGCGGGCATCTTTCGTAATCTGTTCGACCACCTTGTACTCGCTTGCTTTGATTACGGCCAAAAACTCTTTAGCCTCTTCATCGGTGACGGGTTTTGCGGGTTGAACATTGGCCCGAGAATAAGTCCGACTGGACCTTGTAACGAGGGTCAACATCTAGATCATAAGACCAAGGGACCGCCTTATTGTTGACATATTCATACGGTTGAGGCATTTCAATCACTATCTCATCGTCGGATGCATCTTCAAGTGGGGGCATGTCCACGAGTGAAGGATCAACTTCCTCCTTATCAGCATTGAGCGCCGCTTGCTCTTCCTCCCAATCAATAATGATGGGGGAAATAGTGGAAACTATAGAGTTATGGTCGGCATAAACGATGATTCCGTCATCCACCATCCTGGTGACTCTTTCCTTCATTAGTGATAGAGGAACATCCTCCCGATCTCGGATAATATCCAGCTCTTACCAAGCCATTGTAAGCATCCGCCACATGTACCTTCGAGTTCTTGATTCGACCAACTCCGGGCTCTAGGATAGCATTGACCGTACCTTCATGCTCCGTAACGGATTTTTTACGGACGTTTGGCTGAGTTTATGCGAAATGAAAAGGCCTTTGTGTCCAAGAGGTTTTGGATCTTGTGTTTCAAGGTGAAACATTCATCGTTGAATGTCCCAATTCACCGCTATGATAGTCGCATTTCTTCGTCGAGTCGTAACTACGAATGCTTTCGCGGTTAGGGCGCTTCGGTTCGCTAGTAAGCAATCCTTTCTTTCTTAGAATTGCCAACACTTGGGATGGAGATCCGGGAGAGGAGAGAACCGCCTTCTTGCTTGGGCAAATGATTGACGGCCGGTAGAGATTCTTTGTTGCCTTGGATTCATTTGGATAGCCGGGGGTGCGATTGGCACTTTCTTGGCCATAAGCCACATTCACGTCTACAGCCTCCTTCTCTTTCTTGGCAGAGAATCTTCTACTTGATGGTTCAAGTAAACCATCCTTCCCTTATCCCCATCTCAATTTGTTCCCCCACGAAATAAGCGATTGAAGCTTTCAACATATGTGTTGGCCATCCGGATACGGAATTCGGATGGGAGAGTTTTGATAAATAACTTCATCGGCTCCTTGTCGGTAGGCTCGGGGTGATTTGGGCGCGATTTCACCATCTCACGGCATACTCTTTGAACGACTCGCTCTTCTTTTTCTCCATCCTCTCAAGATCCTCTCGGGAAGGTGCAATATCCATGTTGAACTTGTATTGCTTGAGAAATGCGTCAGCCACTTCATTCCAAGTGTTGAGAAGGTTCACATTCTTCATGACATACCAATTCAATGCAGGCCCAGTTAAACTTGCATGGAATGACTGGATCATGAGAGGCTCATTCTTGACATATTGGGCCATGCGCACGTGGTACATCTGCAAGTGAGCTTTTGGGCAGGAAGTACCATCGTATTTCTCAAAATCCGGCATTTTGAATTTCTTTGGCATCTTGACTTTCTCGTATACGGATAAGTCGAACGGGAGTGAACTCTGTGACTCCTGCAGTTGTTTCAGCTTTTCTTCCATTTTCGCAAAGCGTTCATCCTGCTCTGTCTTAGGGATGTTGACAAGCTTAGCCTTTTCCATATTGATCGGGAATGGATCATCTTCTAGCCCGGGCATGTCATCCTCACCAGTTTGTGCCTTGTTTGCCGGCTTCGGGACGACTACCTCAGGGAGAGTGGGCACAGGAGCCAGATTCACTTGGAGGGATTGGAGTTGAGCTGTTATAAGCTCCATAGAGGCAGCTAACTGTTGGAGTTGGCCTTCCATAACGGAGACACGATCACGTACTTCGTTTGTTCGGCTATTCTTGCTCTTAATCGCGTGATAATGGGAGAGCGTGGAGGGTCCGTTATCACCTAAATTTTAAGAAATGAACACAAATAAGCACTTCGTATAAAACAATGCCGGTCCATGACGAAAGTCTAATCGCTTTTATTTATTAATGAAATTGTTTGACATTGACAATGTAAGAACACTTGAAAAGCCCTAGACAAAAAGGTAAATGGCTCAACTTCCTAAACATTAAGCTAAAGTAAAGTAAAAAAAACTAAATAGACTCAAGCCACTTTATTTGGCCCGATCCATAAACAAATGGGAAGCCAACGCTCGACGTAATTGCCTCTTCTCTTTGGCATCCTTCTTGGCTTGCTTCTCAAGTTCTTCAATCTTCCTCTTGTGACGAATAAGCTCGCTTGCCGAGTGGGCCTTTCGGTCACATCTACGGGACCTTTGGGAGATACTCGGTTGGAATCTTGTGCTGACGGATGTATCGAATAGTGGCATAGTAAGCCTTTTCCTTCCCTTCGAGCTCTTCTTCAGGCAAGCTCAACTTTTGCTCGTGGCATGCAAGCCAAGCTTGTTCGATACAACGGAGCCATTTTTTGTGATCACCATCCATCGTAGTGAATTGGACTTGGAATAGACCAAGCTTGAGTGGGGGCGGTAGATCCTGCACAACTCGATATTGACGGGCCACTCGAAGTGGGTAGTAGGAAGTGGCACCGGTGATCCCCAATAGCGGGATCGGCTCATCATCACCATGAAAGAGACGTGCCTTGGAGACTTGGAACCATTTAGCATGCCATAGGAAAATCTTGGTATTGGGATTTTTCAACAATTTTACCCATTTCGAGTAAGAAAGATTTGGAGTCCGATTCTGATGATTTTTGAATACCTCAATGGGATGATGGGAATTGGTGATATTAATGATGTTCATGCGAATATTAATCTTACTCATATGAGAAAAGAACCAAATTTGTAAGAGTTCAATTGGTGCATGAAAGGTTTTATCTTCATTTTCCTTAAATCGAGTGAGTGACAAAAATGTTTCAGCTAAAATAGTGTTGACAAAACTAATCCTAGCACACACTTGTTTAACCACCCATGCGACAAACAGGATTAATGGCATTTTTACGAAGGGGAAAAATAATGAACCCGAAGAAGGCTAGGAGGAATATCTTACTTTTTAAGAGAGTGTTAGCACTAGCAAAACTCCGATCTAGGAAGGAAAAAGGACATGCAAGACAATTATCTTTCAACACTCTTTTAATCTGATTCTTATCCATCCTAAGAAAGTCAAACAAAATTGATTCGGGTTCTATTCCGAGAGGTGGGTTTATTAATTCCAACTCCAAAGGTTTTCCTATGGCAATGCTGTATTCCTCCAAAGTCGGGGCCAGCTCGTGCTTACCAAATATGAACGTTGATGTTTGAGGGCACCAGAAATGAGCGAGTGCTTGCATGACGCCACTTTGAACATCAATGTCGAGGAGGGGAACAAGAAGACCAAGCCTGCTTTCCACATAGCTTTGACCATCGTGGCCTAGACAATCCCACCATGACTTGAGTTCAGCCTTCGGTGCGGTACGAATCGAATGTCGATCTTCCCATTGTTTATAGACCAAGACTCGACCAACCTAACGTCATGGACCGACCAAAGACATAAATAAGTAAATTGCAAGAGTAAAGGATAGAGAGCTTACTTTACCATACGATTAAAGCAACCACATAGACAAGCGCATGAAATGTGAGGCTCAATTTCTATCTAGACGGCTTAGCAAAGGGGAGTTAAAAAGATGGGATGACTTAGTTGCAGCCTCGCATACTAAGCCAAGTCCTCTTAACTCCGGCTCAGTCAAGAATGATACCCCAATGCGACGCAGCCTCGCGGGCAGAGGTAAACATTCTTAACACCAAGAAAAACTTTCGGGATTGAGTTGGGCAACCTCTACTACGCGGCCTCGCGGTCGAAATCGTATCCAACTCAATACCATCCTAAATGTCCTAGTGCGGCCCAGGTCCGGCGGCAGGTTGTGTGTGCAATAATGTAGTGTTGAATGCAAGACATGCACAACAATTTAGATCAACCAACACTTCAATAGCTTGAATTTAAAACATTCATCCCTAACTCCGGTCTGCAAGACAAGGGTTAGCAAAGACTACTCCCCTTATATCTCCTCATCTGCAAAAACATTTAACACCTTAAATGTTAGGGACGTACCTGGGATCCTTGCTGCCAAACAAAAATCATTTTTCAAAAAGAAGAAAATTGGCCTAAGTCCACTAAGTGTTTTAACACAAGTCCCCAGTGGAGTCGCCAAGCTGTCGCGACCAATTTTTTTCGGGGTGTGAACCACCTAGGGTTTGGCTAATGGATTGTTAAGCCTAGACTTAACTCGGGCTCTCTGTTGACACCTATTTTTAGCAAATCTAGAAAAATAAGGAAAATAAAAATTGCATTTTGAAAAGAAAAAAAAAAAAAATAAAAATGGGGAAAATTGATTTGATTGAATTATGCAAGGAAATATGGAATTCTGATGGGTGTCCGGATTTTGTTAAATGCAGAAACAATTTAAAAATCAAGTGAATAAGGGGCAAGAATTTTATAAAACGGAATAAATCGGAGCAAAATCGAGTTGATTGCGAAATCTCGCTTTGATTTAATGCGACGGAGGATGGAAACTCGGAAAATACCATACAAAGTGGCCGTCCGGAATCACTATAAAAGAGAGCTACATTTTTCGTGACAAAGGGTGCACGAAATTGGGGGAATTTTGCGAAGAAATTTGAGAGAAAAATTCAAGAGCGAAATTCAGAAAAAAAAATCGAAGAGAAAAAAATTCTTTTGTTTCGTGAGAGAGAGTGAAAAAAAAAAAGGGAGAATTTTCGTGAAAAAAAAAAAGGAAGAGGAAACCCCCTCCCCTCTTTCTCGTCGAAGAGAGGTCTTGTCTTTTCCTCTCTGACAAGCTGCAGAGAAAAGCAAAAGCGGTCAGCAAAAAAAATTCGAAGACGGAGAGAGAATTCGTGAAAGAACCGTGTAAAAAAGGGAGAAGCCTCGTCCATCTTCGGTCAACAAAAAGGGGTCATTTCCCTTCTTCTCTGACAGGCTGCCAAAGAAAAGAGAAAGGTCGGCAAGCTACGGTGAGGGAGACGTAAAGGGGACGTGCGAACAGAGAGTGAGAAAGGAGAGCAGAGGAGAGAGAAAAAAAAAGTAAAAAAGAGAAGTTTTCTTGTTTCTCTTCTTCGGTGAGCCCTCGCCAACCTTCGAAGCAAAGACCGGAGTTTCGCCTTACCGTGTGACTACCGCCGTCTATTGCACTGCGTAACCACTCCAATCCCGCCCTACCCGACGTTCGTCTCGCGACCGCCCAGCAAGAGATCCCACGTTAGCCGCATCTTCGCTCGTTATTTCCGAGCACCATCGCTGCCGCGATCCGGCATGAGAAGCCGCGGCACCCGTTGAGATCCCGCTGCCGACGCCCGCACCTTCCCCGCCGCCGCACCTCGGCCCGTGCCGGTCCGCTCGACGCCGCCGGTTGCCGTGCCGAACACCCGCAACGTCGTCACCGCCCGCGAGCCCTCTCGCTGCTCGACCAGCCTCGCGTCGCCACGCCTCGGCCCGCGCCCCGTCGCGCGACCCTCCACCGCACCGCCTCCGCTTGCGATCCGCTTCCCCGTCGACGCCACTGTCCTCTCTTGAGCCTTAGGTGGTTTATTTATTTTTTATCCATTTATTTGTTTATATTTTAAGTTTTGTTATTATTATTTAAGTTAGAACATGCTATATTAATGTTAATTATTTGTATTGTTTAGACATTATCCATAGGGATTTCGTCCGGAATTATTATAATTCTTAATTTAATCCGAGAGACATCGGATTATTTTTTTAATTATATTAATTTTTGGGCTTTTTAGTGAGATTTTAATCGTTAAATTGTAATAATTATTTAATTTGGTTCGTAAGACTTCGGATCAGATTTGTAATTATTTTGATCTCTTTGCTGTGATAATTAGGGTTAGAATAACCGTTAATTTGACTCGTGAGACAATAGGTTATTTTTTCGATTATTTTAATCCTTCCTTGCTTTATTTTGTGGACAGTTTAGATTTAATAATTACTTATCTTTTAAGAAAAAACTAAAAAATCAAAAAAATCAAAATATTCAAAAAATCTGCATGAGCATATAGGACATTAAGGTTTAATATAATAGACACGTAGATTTAATTAATCAAATTTTTAGGATTATATTTTTAGGACTGCATTTTTAGATATTTTAAAAAAGGTTAGGATTAGACTTAAATAGCCTTTTTAGAGTCTTAATTAGCACATTTTCATATTCTCATCCTTTTTTTAAACAAAAAAATAAAAATAGTTTTTCTAAGACAGGATAGGGTTTAAGTCAAATTAATCCCTAGATTAAATTAGAGAATTATCCCTTTTAGATAGCTTAATTAGGGTTTTTATTAGTTTTGAATTTCAATAAAAAAATACAAAAATACAAAAATCTAGGTGCATGTTAATTAGTTCACATAATATGATCATTTGATTAGAATTTATTAGTAAAGTTAGGTCATGAGGTGCATAATAATTAGTTTGCATAATAGGCCCATTCAATTAAAATTTGCATATTAATAAGATTAAGTCATTTAGTTTTAAAATGCATTTTCATAAAAGAACTCCATTTTTTAAGAAAATCCAAAAAAAATGATTGCTTGCTTTGTGTGATGCAATTTATTTATTTGAATGTTTTAAATAATGGATGAGCACCCGTGTGGTCACCACATTTGCATGATAGTAATTTAGGTTAAAATAAATCAGCTGCTTGCAAAAACATTTTGAAAAATTAAAAAGAAATGGTACCGAAAGGGCATTAGAAAATTCTAGTGTAACCAAGTCCCCGTACCCTTAGTCTCTGGTTCGTAGGAGTAAGATAAATCTCCCTTTATTTTACTTAGGTGTCTAATCGACCTACCATAAACCGATTAGTGGCGACTCCTAATTAATAATCTTTTGCATGTTTAAAAATTTAGACTTAAGTCGCGATTTGGTATGGGCTTGGGAGAGCCCGAGCTAAGTGTAAAAACTTAGCAGTCCATTAACCTAGTTTTAGGTGGTGCACCCGAAAAATTAGGTCGCGACAGCTTAGCGACTCCACTGGGGACTTGTGTTAAAATACTTAGTGGACTTAGGCCAATCTTTCTTTTCATTAAAAAAAAGAAAAAAGAAAAATGTTTTTGTTTGGCAGCGAGGTCATCAGGTACGTCTCTAACATTTCTAAGGTGTTAAATGTTTTTGCAGATGGGAGGTATAAGGGGAGTAGTCTATGCTAACCTTTGTCTTGCAGGTTGGAGTGCGGGATTAATGATTTATTTTTCCACGATTAGAAGTGTTGTTTGTATTTAAACTATTGTGCATGTCTTATTGTTTTTAGCACTACACTATTGCACACACAACCTGTGGCCGGACCTGGGCTGCGATAGGATTTCTAGGATGGTGTTGAGAAGGATACTTCCTCTAAAGCGAGACTGCTATGTAGAGGTTGACCTTCTTTTCCCCGAAAGTCTTTTCATGGCGTCGAATGTGTTTGTCCATAACCGCGAGACTGCGTGACTATTGGACATTCCATTCGACTAAGCCGGAGTTAGGGGGACCTGACACGTTAATGCGAGACTGCAACGGCCAGATCATCCTCTTAGCTCCACTTTGTTAAGCCATTTAGATAGAAATCGAGCCTCACATTTCATGCGTGTGTCTATGTGCTTGTCATTCCTTCTGGTGAAAGTAAGTTGTCTAAATTCTTACTTCGCAATTTACTTACTTTATTACAATTTTGTCGGTCCATGACAATAGGTTTCGTCGCGTCTTGTTTTATATGCTATGGGGAGGACCGACGTACAATGCATTTCCACTCCCAAAAAAGAGCTCAAGATGTGGCTGGATCAGTTAGATCAAGAGGGCCAGAGGTATGTGAAGACTAGGATTGCCCGACTTCTCCCACTATTGGAGATCAACATCCACTCTAGTGTGATACAAGCACTCCCTCATTTCTGGTGTCCACAAACTTCCACTTTCATATTTGGTGAGTACGAATTGACTCCAACACTAGAAGAATATAGTGTTGCCATTGGAATGCCCCCTGGAAAATGAGCTTGTTAGACCACCTATCGGTATAGATTCTATTTCTGAATTATCACGGTTTTTAGAAATCGAAGCCGAAAGAGTAAGGAAAGTTGTTAAAGCCAACTGTTTTGCATGCCCATTTTCATTTCTGGAAAAATGTTTTGCAAATCAATCAATGATTTCAAAAGCTAGGATCTTCATGTTAGCATTTTTCGGGCTAATTGTTTTTCCTTACCGAAGAAATGCCATTAATCCTTCAATTTCATGGGTGGTTAATCGTGTTTGTGACGGCTTAAATTATGTCAATATGGTTTTAGCTGAAACATTTTTGTCATTAAAGCGTTTCAAACAAAATGAAGAAAAGACCATGCGTGCCCTCCCTGAACTTTTACAAATATGGTTTTTCTCCCACATAAGAGGATTTGGGCACCTCATGAAACAATTTAAGATTGATGATTTTAGGCACCCCATACAAAAATTTGCGGTCTTAGAACGTTTTTCCCCAAATAAACAGTATGCTCGTTGGATTAATTTTTTAAAAATCCTGATCCTAAGGCATTCCTATGGCATACTAAATGGTTCCGAGTTGAGGAAGCTCGTTTCTCACACAAGTATGATGAGCCAATTCCGTTGTTGGGCTTTTCTGGTGCGACTTCTTACTACCCGTATAGGGTGGCCCGTCGTCGATACAAAGCTCTTCAAGAAATTCCTCCGCCACTCAAGATGGAGTTGTTCCAAGTTCGTTTTATTCAAGCAAACTACGACTACTTCAAGGAGATCCAGATGATCATTGCTGCATGGAATGAATGCCACCTAGAGAAGATTCTGGTGCCCAAAAGACTGAAAGGGGAGGAGGAACTCCACCATGCGTCGGCATTCTACATTCAACAACACCGGATTCCTGCGACCTTACGTCCAGTGGTGCCAGATGTGACTGAGAAGCCCACTCAGCGAGCACAAATTGAGCATCTTAAGCGGAAAGTGGAAATGATTGAAGCTGAAAATAAGAGGCTTCGCAAGGCGTTGAAATCCCGAAAGCATATGAAATGAGATCTTTTGAATTTTGATTCTTAGTCCAATGTCTAGGGAGTTTCATTTCGATTTTCAATTCAATGTTTAATGTTTGGGGACTAGAATTTCGATTCTTAGTTCATTGTTTGGTTTAATGTTTTTAGTAAATTTTGAATAAATCGGGCGATTAGACCGTTGTCATGGGCCATTTTCTATCCTATCATTGGTTCTTACAGTACCTCTTTTTCACCTTAGGTAATAACGGATCCTCCGCGCTCTCCCATTATTACACGATTAAGAGCAAGAATGGCCGACCAAGGCGAGATGCGTGATCGCATGTCCTCCGTGGAAGATCAACTTAGCCAGTTAGCCGCTTCCATGCAGCTTATAACAGCTCAACTTCAATCCCTCCAAGTGAACCCAAATCCTCCACCTGCTCTCCCCGAGATAATAGTCCCGAGGCAGGCAAATAGGGCCCAAACGGATGATGACGGAATGCCCGGGCTGGAAGATGATATGGTCCTAGTTGGAAAGGCTAAGCTAGACAGTGTTCCGAAGATAGATCAGGATGAGCGCTTTGCAAAGCTAGAAGAGAAAGTGAGACAGCTGCATGAGTCTCAAAGCTCACTCCCATTTGACCTCTCGGTCTATGAGAAGGTTAAAATGCCAAGCAAGTTTAAAATGCCGGAGTTCGAGAAGTATGACGGGACATCTTGTCCAAAGTCTCATTTGCAGATGTACCACGTTCGCATGGCCCAGCACGTAAAAAATGAGCCCCTTATGATCCAATCATTTCATGCGAGTTTGACCGGGCCCGCACTAAACTGGTACGTGATGAAGAACGTGAATCTCCTCGAAACGGAACGAAGTGGCCGATGCATTCCTCAAACGGTACAAGTTCAACATGGACATCGCGCCTTCTCGAGAAGACGGAGCGGATGGAAAAGAAAAGGAGTGAGTCGTTTAAAGAATATCTTTGTGAGATGGAGAAACTTGGCAGCTCAAATTACTCCTGAGCCTACCAACAAAGAGTTGATGAAGCTGTTCGTGAAGACCCTTCCATCTGAGTTCCGTAATCGAATGGCCAGTACATATGTCGAAAGCTTCAATCGGCTCATTCGTAGGAGAGCGGATCGAGATGGGGATAAGGGAAGGATGGTTTTCGAGCCATCTACTAAAAGGTTCTCTGCCAAGAAGGAGAAGGAAGCGGCCGTGGATGTGAACGTGGCTTATAGCCAAGAAAGTGCCAAACGTGCCCGGCTATACGGGTAAACCCAAGACAAGCAACAACCCGGCCGTCAATCATTCACCCAAGCGAATAATAGGAGGCGGTTCTCCCCTCTCCCCGGGTCTCCATCCCAAGTGCCGACGGAGTCCTCCGAAAGAAGGATTTGCTTACTAGTGAACCAAAGCGCCCTAACCGTGAAGGCATTCGTGGTTACGACCCAACGAAGAAGTGTGACTACCATAACGGTGAATTGGGGCATTCAGGCGATGAATGTTTCACCCTCAAGCACAAGATCCGAATCTCCCGGATACAAAGGCCTTTTCATTTCATGCTCGGCCAAACGTCCAAAAAAATCCGCTACCAGAGCATGAGGGTACAGTGAATGCTATCCTGGAACCTGAAGTCGGACGAATCAAGAACTCAAAGGTGCACATGGCAGATGCCTACAACGGGCTAGTGAGAGCTGGATATTACCGAGGTCAGGAAGATGTCCCTCTATCGGTGATGAGAGAAAGAGTTGCCAAAATGGTGGATGATGGCATCATTGTGTATGCCGATCAGAATCGCATAGTTTCTACTATCTCCCACCTCATCATCGATTGGGAAGAGGAGCGAGGCTACACTTGATGCGATAAGAAAGAGGTTGATCCTTCGCTCGTAGACATGCCCCCACTAGAAGATGCATCTGACGAAGAAATAGTGATAGAGGTGCCTCAGCCGTATGAGTATGTCAACGATAAGGCAGTGCCTTGGTCCTATGACCTGGATGTGGACCTTGTTACAAGATCGGCCGAACCTATGGTCAAGCTAGTGCTCAACCCGCAAAGCCGGTCACCGATGAAGAGGCTAAGGAGTTTCTGGCCGTAATCAAAGCAAGCGAGTATAACGTGGTTGACCAACTACGAAAGATGCCTGCCCAAATCTCCTTACTCGAGCTCTTAATGACATCCCCCGTTCATCAGAAGTCGCTGATGAAGGTGCGAGCGAAATTCGTGTGCCAGAGACGGTTGAGGCAGACAAACTAGAAGAATTCGTGGGATCGGTCCTTCTCAAGGATTTGATTGCCTTCTCTGATGAGGAATTCCCTCTTGAAGGCAGGGGACATAACAAAGCACTCTACATATCCGTTAAACACAAGTCTTCTCATATGTCCCGAGTGCTCATCGACAATGGGTCCGCTTTGAACATTTGTCCTTTGGCCACTCTTCACCGCCTTAAGATAGACCCGTCAAGGATACATGCCGCGAAGACTTCGGTGCGAGCTTTCGATGGAACAAAAAAGGAGGTGATCGGGAAATCCATCTCGATGTCCAAATAGGGCCGGTCGTCTTCAACATTCCCTTCCAAGTCTTTGGACATCCCTACCGCATTCAATTTCTGTTAGGTCGACCATGGATACACACCGCTGGAGCGGTGCCTTCAAGTCTACATCAAGCTGTGAAATTCGTGATTGAAAGGAAGTTGGTCACCGTGTATGGTGAGGAAGACCACCGGATTTATCATGAGACGGCTATCCCCTATGTGGAGCCGGATTCCCAATTTGAATCAAGTTACCACTCATTCGAATTGGTGTCCACTATACATGCTTCTCGGGGTTCATCACCGCCTACCCCTGAAGTATCAAATGCTGCCCTTATGGTGGGAAGAGTAATGGTTGGGAATGACTTCGTCCCTGGTAATGGTCTTGGGAGAAATGATCAGGGCATTCAAAGCCCCATTGAAGCTCCTCAGAGGTCCCGTTCTGCTGGTTTAGGGTACCATGGACGAGGTGGAGGAAGTTCCGAAGGACGAAGACAAGAGAGGCGGAGCTCGCCACCTAACCAAGGGCGAGAGAGGCAAAACCCACTACCCCGAGCATTCACGAGACATTCCCCGGTCCTCCAAGAATGATGCATGAAGAAGCGGAAGTGATAGACACTTTGGGGCAGCCTAGTGGTAAGTTTGATTACCTGGTGAAGTATTCAACTCCTCCTAGCTACTACATTGATCCTAGTGAGATAGTCCCAGATGGATGGGGTGGCATGGATGATTCGACACCCTCGAAGGCAGAGAACCCTGACAATGAGCTAGAAGGAGTTGCAAGCCTATTCGACAACCTCATCATAGGAGCTATTGATGAAGGACCCCCTGAAGAGATGGGCCTTGGCCCACAAGAGTAACTTTTTATTGCTTTTGCACATTCCCCTGCGTGGGAATTTTTATTTCTTATGATGTTTTCAGTTTTTTCTTTTATTTTGAGTGTTGCATCTTTTTCATTCAATAAATGTAATCAATTGATGAATTTCAATGAAATTACAAATTTTATTTTGAGGGCATTATGAGGTACACCAAACCAGCCCGGTGATGATATCCAACCGATAAAAAAGAGAAAAATCCAAGGAGAACTCTGAGGCCTGGGCTTCATCATGCTTCCTCGTGTCAAAATGTTTCAAAAAAAATCTTTTTGCCAAAGAAAAAAAAAAACAAAAAAAAAGCAAAGATGTTGATTACTTTGTTTGTCTTTCTGATTTATCTACTTCATGTTTCAGGAACAATCCTATGGCATGTAAAGGTGTGAAAATGGTCCAATCCATTGCAACAAGTCATGATAATGATGATCCTGAAGACTCGATCGAAGATTCCATCGAAATGCAACGTAACTGGGAGCAACATGAAAAAGCTAAGTCTCTCACATCTGAGCAGACCGTCACTATTAATTTGAGTGACACTGAAGAAGCCAAAGAGGTGAAAATTGGGGCAAGTCTCCCCAAAGACGAGGCTGAGCGCCTAATTCGATTCATCGGAGGAATATCAAGACATTTTTGCTCGGACCTATGCCGACATGCGGTCTAGACCCATCAATCGTGGAGCATTGCCTACCCACTAATCCGGACATGCCACCTAAGAAGCAGAGGTTGCGGAGGACTAAGCCCGAGCTCTCGAAGAAGATAGAAGAAGAAGTGATGAAGCTTTTGAATGTGGGATTCATTGAAGTCTCACAATACCCCGAATGGGTGGCTAATATTGTACCGGTAATGAAGAAAGACGGTCGAGTTCGAGTTTGTGTTGACTATCGGGATCTGAACAAGGCTAGTCCAAAGGATGATTTCCCATTACCACACATAGATGTCCTTGTGGATAGTACCGCTGGTTTTGAACTATTCTCATTTATGGATGGTTTTTCCGGGGTACAATCAGATAAGGATGAAGGAGGAAGACAAGGAGAAGACTGCATTTATTACCCCGTGGGGAACCTTTCATTATAAGGTCATGCCCTTCGGGCTCAAGAATGCGGGGGCAACCTACCAGCGAGCCATGGTCGCCTTATTTCACGACATGATGCACCAGGAGATTGAAGTCTATGTTGATGATATGATTGCAAAGACTCGACCGGGGAAGAAGCCACATCGAAACCTTGAAGAAGTTGTTTGATCGACTTCGTGATTTCAAGCTTCGTCTAAATCCCGCTAAATGCGTGTTCGGAGCAACATCCGGTAAACTACTCGGATTTATTGTGAGCGATAAAGGGATTGAGATCGACCCTTCCAAGGCCAAGGCCATATGTGAATTGCAACCTCCATCAACGGTGAAAGAAGTTCGGAGCCTTTTAGGAAGATTGAATTACATAGCGAGATTCATTTCCCAACTCTCTGAAACTGCCAAGCCATTCTTTAAGCTTCTAAAGAAGAATGCACAAATTAGCTGGGATGATGAGTGTCGAAAAGCGTTCAACAAGCTGAAGCAGTATTTGATGAATCCACCAATTCTTGTCCCACCCTCACCGGGGCATCATTTGACTCTCTATCTCACTATTCATAGTGAGTCATTGGGTGCAATGTTGGCTCAAGAAAGTCCCGTTGACGAGTAAAAGAACGGGCCGTTTATTACCTCAAGCAAGAAGTTCACTGTATCGGAGTTGAAGTACTCTGAGGTTGAAAAGACTTGTGTGGCATTAGTGTGGGTGTTGCATAGATTGCGACAATACACACTACATTATCAGACATTCCTCGGGACTGAGAACGACCCTATCAAGTACCTACTTGATCGGCCAGCTTTGGTGGGTAAGTTGGCCAAATGGCAAATCTTGATTTCCGAATTTGATGTGCAATTCATGCCACAAAAGTCGGTTAAAGGCCGAGCGATCGCCGATCTATCGGCCGAGAATTCAGGAGTCCCTAATGATGATGATAGTTTCCTTGATGACCGTGTCTTGAGTGTAGATGAAGACTCATGGAAGATGTTCTTTGATGGAGCCGTAAACCTATCCGGTTCGGGCACCGGGGCGGTTACGATATCTCCGGATGGACAACACCACCCGGTAGCTGCAAAATTGATATTTCCATGCACTAACAATGTAGCCGAGTATGAAGCTTGCATCCTCGGGCTTCAGCCGCAATTGAGATGGGTGTGGCTAAGTTAAAAGTGTTTGGAGATTCTGCATTGATCATACTGCAGACCGTGGGAGAATGGAAGACCAAGGATGCCAAGTTACTCCCATACCACAAGTATTTAGAAAATCTGGTGAAAGAGTTCAAGGATGTTTCGTTTGAATACTTGCCGAGGTCTCATAATCAATTTGCAGACGCACTTGCGACATTGTCCTCTATGCTGCAAGTCACTGATGGGTTGGAGGTTGAGCCTTTGAAAATAGAAGTTTTGCCAAAGCCGGCTTATTGTATGATTGTGATCAAGAGTCGATGGAAAGCCATGGTATTACGATATCATGAATTACATTAAAAAACAAGAATTTCTGAAGGAAGCACTCGGGCCGATAGGAAGTACATCACGAAGATGGCCTCGAAATTTTTCGTCGGTGGTGAGAATTTATACAAGAGAGCTTACGATTCTGTCTTGTTGCGATGTATAGATGCAAATCGAAGCCACTCAAATCATGCAAGAAGTGCATGAGGGGGTATGTGGCCCCCATATGAATGGACACATGTTGGCTAAGAAGATTATGAGATTAGGATACTCTTGGCTCACACTAGAAAGTGACTCGCATCCGGTATGTTCGAAGTTGTCATCGCTGCCAGATCCATGGAAATAAAATAAATGTTCCTCCAACTGAGCTGCATCAGTTTTCCGAGCCATGGCCTTTCTTGATGTGGGGTATTGATGTGATTGGCCCAATCAATCCCAAGGCTTCAAATGGACATCGATTCATTTTGGTGGCGATAGACTATTTCTCCAAATGGATCGAAGCTACATCCTTTGCAAGTGTCACTGCTTGTAATGTGGCGAAGTTTGTCAAACGTGACATAATTGCTCGCTATGGTGTTCCTAAAGCAATCATCACTGATAATGGGACCAATTTGAACAACAAACTTGTTGGTGAGTTGTTCGGAGAGTTCAAAATCAAGCATCTGAATTCGTCTCCTTACCGCCCTCAAATGAATGGGGCCGTTGAAGCGGCCAATAAGAACATTAAGAAGATTTTGGCTAAGACAGCCGTGAATTATCGAGATTGGCACGATAGGTTACCCTTCGCACTGATGGCGTATCGGACATCGATCCGCACTTCCACCTGGGCAACCCCTTTTGCTCGGTATACGGCATGGAGGCAGTTTTACCCGTGGAAGTGGAGATTCCATCTCTGAGAGTTCTATCCCAAGTGGATTTGTCTGAGGCGGAATGGTCACAACAAAGACTCGAGCAGTTGAACTTGATCGACGAGAAAAGACTGAAGGCTCTCTGCCATGGCCAAACATATCAGCAGAGAGTAGCTAGATCTTTCAACCGGAAGGTGCGGCTGAGACCTTTCAAGGTAAATGACCTAGTCCTAAGGAAGTTGTTGCCAATTTTTCCAGATCCCGGAGGCAAGTTTGCTCCAAACTACAGCGGTCCATATGTGGTAAAGAAGGTACTTCCTGGCGGTGCCTTGATCTTGGCAGAAATGGATGGTCGTGAGTTTTCCACTCCTGTTAATTCAGATGCCGTCAAGAAATATTACCCATGATAGAATTTGCCATGTCATGTTTTGAACTGCAAGCATTTCAATGATGAATAAATTGCTTTAATGAGTTCAATTGTTCAAATTTATTGCAAATCTTGCATTTTTCTTCATTGATGAATTATGTGAGATGAATTGAATGTGTCAAATGGGATACTTTGTAATGACGAAAGGCAAGCCTTGTTCCATACACTGTTTCATACACTAACCCCCGGTGAGTTGTGTGAAAAATTCCATGCCCACAAGGAAGAGGGCTATCTCGCAAAGGGTACGACAACCAAGGTGATGAGAGGCATTCTTTTCCCTACCCCAAACACTACAGGTGATCCATTGCTTAACCCCTTTCAGCCCCATACACTTATGGAGATTTTTTTTAAAAAAAATTATCCCTGTCAAGAATCATCCCACACCGTGGCAAATTTGAAATGAATGGTAGGAATCTTCGGCTCCCACTTGCATCGATCTTCGAATATTGCTTTTGCGGTGTAATTCGTACGGTAATTTGAAGTGCCTTAAGATGATGAAGAGCAGTTCTTTCTTTATCCTATACACTTCTATCCATTGCATAGCCCACTTGAGCCTATGAATTTATTTCATATTAAACCCAGTTGGTGATCATCCCCCACTTTGGGGCAAGGCAAAAAGAACCGTTCAAGTAACATGGATTAGAATGTCTGTAAAGGATAGTTGTGCAAGTTCAAAAAAAAATTGCAAATAATGGGGCATGAAAAAAAAAGTGTGCCCGGTAAGAGCAAGCCAATGCCAATGCCAAAAAAAAAAAATCAAACTCTTGATATAGTAAGTTGTATCCCCAACAAGGTGGTACCAAAAAAACTCTCAAATATTGTTGCAATCAATGGAGTTGTGATAAAAAAAAATCTTCGACAGTGGAGAAGGAAAGTGGTGGAAATGTCAGGATGATCACCAACTTTAACCCCCTTAAACACTTTTTGAGCCTAATGATCCTTTCATTTCTCAACCCATGAACCAAGCCTATGTTACGTCCCTTGCAAAGTCTCTTCTGATTATGGCACTTGAATTAACCTAGGGGTTCACATGTTTTAAGCATCGCTCGAAGAGGTGCGAGCAAGATTATTTCTTTATCATTTTGTAGGGTTCTTGACTTGTAAACCAGAGAGATGATTACAGAATATCACTCATTCTTTCGAAAGCCTCGACTCAAAAAGTCCCTTTTGTTAAACCATTGACCAAGCCCACATTACGGTCCTTGTTCAAGACCTCTCAGATTGGTGAGATCGTACCACTTGCGAGATTGTTCAGACCCTTGTTTGGCATGACGATGGTGAGATAGAGTAATTGACAAAATCCTGCATCAAAGGTCAGGATGAAATGGCCATTTTAATGAGGATGAGAGAAAAAGTCTTTTCAGACCAAAGGATCTCTCATTTGACACATTCTTGACACTCATGTGTTCAAAATAGGAATTAAGTGATGCGAGATTAATGGAAATCATCATGAACCTCCATTATATTGATGCATGTTTATGATTACAAATGCATGTTGCCTCTCCTACAATCATGTTTTGCAGAGACGTATCCCCAAGAATCGAGATGTCATCAGGTAAGTCTATCTCTATCCATACCTTAAATACTTGTCATTGTACAGGTATTCCTTTCCAAGCACTGGCGCTCGATGGAGTCGCCCCCCCCAAAGATTTTTTTCTCCCAGATTCAATCTGATTAAGGCGACCGAAGAATGGTTCGGGTCCTGGTCGGATGATTTCTGTCGCAAGGCTGGGCGACCGAAGAATGGTTCGGGTCCTAGCCAAGCAAAACCTCAGTCTAGGCAACCGTAGAATGGTACGGGTCCTAGACAACATTAAAGATTTTTCCTCCGATTCAATCGATTAAGGCGACCGAAGAATGGTTCGGGTCCCGGGTCGGATGATTTCGTCGCAAGGCTAGGCGACCGAAGAATGGTTCGGGTCCTAGCCAAGCAAAACCTTAGTCTAGACGACCGTAGAATGGTACGGGTCCTAGACAACATTTATTGCTCTAACAGGCGACCGTAGAATGGTACGGGTCCTGGAAAATAGATCCCCGTTTAGGCGACCGTAGAATGGTACGAGTCCTAGACAACCTCAGTTCAGGCGACCGTAGAATGGTACGGGTCCTAAAAAACCATTTTTTCGTTAAGGTGACCGTAGAATGGTACGAGTCCTAGACAACCTCAGTTCAGGCGACCGTAGAATGGTACGGGTCCTGAAAAACTATTTTTTCGTTAAGGCGACCGTAGAATGGTACGGGTCCTAGACAACCTCAGTTCAGGCGACCGTAGAATGGTACGGGTCCTGAAAAATCATTTTTCGTCAAGGCGACCGTAGAATGGTACGGGTCCTGGGAAAGCAGTCACTTTGTGAAGTCATGTTATTATGCTGGGCGATTGTAAAATGGTACGGGTCCTGGATGTGTAACACCAATCTATCTTGAGTTACTCTACCATCCCCAAAGGTAAGTAATTCCAGGTAAGTTCCTTTATCATTTGCATTAGCATTTCCATGCATCATATAAATTTCATTTCAAAATGGGAATTATCTTCCCCAAAAAAATCATTTAGTGCATGTGTATGATTAACATTTAGGTCTCAACTTGTCTTTGAAGGCAATCTCTACGAGTTCACCTTCAAAGAGGGGCAGCTGTTGACACCTATTTTTAGCAAATCTAGAAAAATAAGGAAAATAAAAATTGCATTTTGAAAAGAAAAAAAAATAAAAATGGGGAAAATTGATTTGATTGAATTATGCAAGGAAATATGGAATTCGATGGGTGTCCGGATTTTGTTAAATGCAGAAACAATTTAAAAATCAAGTGAATAAGGGGCAAGAATTTTATAAAACGGAATAAATCGGAGCAAAATCGAGTTGATTGCGAAATCTCGCTTTGATTTAATGCGACGGAGGATGGAAACTCGGAAAATACCATACAAAGTGGCCGTCTGGAATCACTATAAAAGAGAGCTACATTTTTCGTGACAAAGGGTGCACGAAATTGGGGGGGAATTTTGCGAAGAAATTTGAGAGAAAAAATTCAAGAGCGAAATTCAGAAAAAAAATCGAAGAGAAAAAAATTCTTTTGTTTCGTGAGAGAGAGAGTGAAAAAAAAAAGGGAGAATTTTCGTGAAAAAAAAAAAGGAAGAGGAAACCCCCCTCCCCTCTTTCTCGTCGAAGAGAGGTCTTGTCTTTTCCTCTCGACAAGCTGCGAGAGAAAAGCAAAAGCGGTCAGCAAAAAAAATTCGAAGACGGAGAGAGAATTCGTGAAAGAACCGTGTAAAAAGGGAGAAGCCTCGTCCATCTTCGGTCAACAAAAGGGGTCATTTCCCTTCTTCTCGACAGGCTGCCAAAGAAAAAGAGAAAGGTCGGCAAGCTACAAAGTGAGGGAGACGTAAAGGGGACGTGCGAACAGAGAGTGAGAAAGGAGAGCGAGAGGAGAGAGAAAAAAAAAGTAAAAAAAAAGAGAAGTTTTCTTTGTTTCTCTTCTTCGGTGAGCCCTCGCCAACCTTCGAAGCGGCAAAGACCGGAGTTTCGCCTTACCGTGTGACTACCGCCGTCTATTGCACCCGCGTAACCACTCCAATCCCGCCCTACCCCGACGTTCGTCTGCGACCGCCCAGCCACAGATCCCACGTTAGCCGCATCTTCGCTCGTTATTTCCGAGCACCATCGCTGCCGCGATCCGGCATGAGAAGCCGCGGCACCCGTTGAGATCCCGCTGCCGACGCCCGCACCTTCCCGCCGCCGCCCTCAGCCCGTGCCGTCCGCCGACGCCGCCGCGGTTGCCGTGCCGAACACCCGCAACGTCGTCACCGCCCGCGAGCCCTCTCGCTGCTCGACCAGCCTCGCGTCGCCACGCCTCGCCCCGCGCCCCGTCGCCGCGACCCTCCACCGCACCGCCTCCGCTTGCGATCCGCTTCCCGTCGACGCCACTTTGTCCTCTCTTGAGCCTTAGGTGGTTTATTTATTTTTATCCATTTATTTGTTTATATTTTAAGTTTTGTTATTATTATTTAAGTTAGAACATGCTATATTAATGTTAATTATTTGTATTGTTTAGACATTATCCATAGGGATTTCGTCCGGAATTATTATAATTCTTAATTTAATCCGAGAGACATCGGATTATTTTTTTAATTATATTAATTTTTGGGCTTTTTAGTGAGATTTTAATCGTTAAATTGTAATAATTATTTAATTTGGTTCGTAAGACTTCGGATCAGATTTGTAATTATTTTGATCTCTTTGCTGTGATAATTAGGGTTAGAATAACCGTTAATTTGACTCGTGAGACAATAGGTTATTTTTTCGATTATTTTAATCCTTCCTTGCTTTATTTTGTGGACAGTTTAGATTTAATAATTACTTATCTTTTAAGAAAAAACTAAAAAATCAAAAAAATCAAAATATTCAAAAAAATCTGCATGAGCATATAGGACATTAAGGTTTAATATAATAGACACGTAGATTTAATTAATCAAATTTTTAGGATTATATTTTTAGGACTGCATTTTTAGATATTTTAAAAAGGTTAGGATTAGACTTAAATAGCCTTTTTAGAGTCTTAATTAGCACATTTTCATATTCTCATCCTTTTTTTAAACAAAAAAATAAAAATAGTTTTTCTAAGACAGGATAGGGTTTAAGTCAAATTAATCCCTAGATTAAATTAGAGAATTATCCCTTTTAGATAGCTTAATTAGGGTTTTTATTAGTTTTGAATTTCAATAAAAAAATACAAAAATACAAAAATCTAGGTGCATGTTAATTAGTTCACATAATATGATCATTTGATTAGAATTTATTAGTAAAGTTAGGTCATGAGGTGCATAATAATTAGTTTGCATAATAGGCCCATTCAATTAAAATTTGCATATTAATAAGATTAAGTCATTTAGTTTTAAAATGCATTTTCATAAAAGAACTCCATTTTTTAAGAAAATCCAAAAAAATGATTGCTTGCTTTGTGTGATGCAATTTATTTATTTGAATGTTTTAAATAATGGATGAGCACCCGTGTGGTCACACATTTGCATGATAGTAATTTAGGTTAAAATAAATCATTTGCTTGCAAAAACATTTTGAAAAATTAAAAAGAAATGGTACCGAAAAAGGGCATTAGAAAATTCAGTGTGAACCAAGTCCCGCACTTAGTTCTCGGTTCGTAGGAGTAAGATAAATCTCCCTTTATTTTACTTAGGTGTCTAATCGACCTACCATAAACCGATTAGTGGCGACTCCTAATTAATAACATTTTACATGTTTAAAAATTAAACCTTAAGTCGCGATTTGGTATGGGCTTGGGAGAGCCCGAGCTAAGTGTAAAAACTTAGCAGTCTATTAACCTAGTTTTAGGTGGTGCACCCGAAAAATTAGGTCGCGACACTCTCCCAAGCCCATACCAATTCGCGACTTAGGTTCGAGTTTTTAACATGCAATTGATTTTCAATTAGGAGTCGCCACTAATCTATTTTTTGGTGGGTCGATTAGAAACCCAAATAAAGTAACGGGAGATTTACTTTATTCCTACGAACCAGAGATTTGTGAGTTCGGGGACTTGATTACGCTAGATTTTTCTAACGCCCTTTCGGTACCTTTTCTTTTATTTTGAAAAATGTTTGGCAAGTTAGCGATTTTAAATTTATTTCCTAACATGTGAGGCGATCACGGCGCAAACCACCAATTTAACATCCAAGAAATCAATTAAATAATGCAAAACTTACCTCAAAACAACGAAAAGATCTGCAGTGTTAATTCGAAATCCACATCAACAACCCTAGATATGGTTTCTAATTAACACGTAATTTCTCTTTTTGTTTTCACTTAATTAATGAAAATCATGCAATATGCAATGCAATACTAACTAAATGACCTAATTCTAATGACATGTAATTTCTAATTGACTAGACCTAGCAACAACTACTAAATGGCATACATTTCATGGATCTAATTTTAATGACATGCACATGATATTTTTTCCTAAAGATTGAAACTAATTTATTCTAAGACATTTTTTCGTATTTTTTCATGAAATTCGAAATTTGGTGAAATGTGAAAATTACCTAATTAGATTAAGACCCTATTTAATTTATATTAGGAATTAGGGTGAGCCATATCCTAATTTAAACTAAAATATTATCTTAACCTAAATAATCCTAAAATGCAATATATCTAAAAATGCCAAGCTTATAATAAATTAAAAAATGATCTAAATTAAACTAAGTGCCATTTAATCCTAATATGCAATGACATGTAAAATATGCCCTAATTCTACATGACAAGTGTATGATGATTTTTTATTGTTTTTTTTTTTTTTAAAATTTTGGAATTAATAATTGCCAAGTAATTAAGCATGCAACCTAAATTAAAATCTAGCAACCTAAATTGATTCATTTGAATTTTTTTTTATTTTTATGAAATTCGAAATTAAAATTCCTATTCTAAATATGCAAACCCTAAAACAAGTAATATTCTAACATGCATCTAACCCGATTTTTATTTCGAAAATTCATGATAAATAGAATGCTTTGCCTAAATATGCAAATAACCCTAAAACACGTGATATTCTATCTCAAACATATCTCAAGATAAATAAAAACGATGAAATCCATTCAAAATTACCCCAAAAAGGACATCACATATCGCTCGATCAAGGGATAATATTTCGCTAGTAAAATCGATAATTTGATCTTAAGCCTCAAAGATCAAAACATCAATTTTATTCCCGCTTAATTAATTATTTCATCTAAAGCCTTATAGATGAAATAAAAAACCTTGACGCGGTTGCGAATCGGGTGATACATTGAAATTTTCAATTATGCATAGATAGGTATCTCAACTAAAGAAAACAACATATAAAGAGATAACAATAAACAAAAACAAAAAAACCTAAATTTGCCTAATAAAGTATAGTAAAAATACCTAATTTAATTTTTTTTTCTTTTTAAAATAAAAAAAAGAAAAAGCTTGGCCGGTTCGGAGGTCCGGCGAGGGAGAGCTCGTCGGCTAGGTTTCCGGCGAGGGAGGTAGGGGCGGCACGTCGGCGCGCGGCACCGAGGCTTCGGGATCGCAGATCGGGAGCCGGGGTGCTGCAAATCGGCGACGGCAGAGGCGGCGTCGGGCGACGCGAGCCGGGCGTCGGGGCTGCAGAAAGTGAGCGGCGGTGGCGGAGAGTCGGTTCGGCGCGACCTTCGGGCGTCGGGGTCCGATCTCGCGCGTGATTAGGAGGGGAGCAAAGGCGGCGTCGGATCCGGGTCTTCGTCGAGATGGGCGGGGACGGATCTGCAGAGGTGACGGGGATCGCTACGGATCACCGGCTAAGGCGGGCGGCGTTGCTGCTCGGAGGCGGTGGATCGTCGGAGCGGATGCCGGCACGGGCGAGTGTGGGATGGTGCGGTCGGACGCCGGAGGGAGCGGACGGTGATGAAGCCGGCGGAGACCCACCCCCGCGAGGAAGATGAACGATCGCGTGGGGGGCTTTTTCCTTTTTTTTAATCTCTCACCTCACGTCTACTCTCTGCTCTCTCTCTCTCTTCTGCTGTACTTTTCACCTTTGTCTTTTTTTGTTCTTTTTCTTTTACTCCACCAACGAACCCCCCCAACTCGACCGTATGCAACTCCTTTTATACCCCAAAAAATTGTATCTTCGTGGTATATTTTACTGCCAATTTTGGTCGCGTAAAATTTCATCGAATATATTATTTCACCCGCGCAATATTTTTTGCATATTTGATCAACAAAAATTCCCCTTTTGCGCAAAAAACGCATCCGAGTGTATATTACCTAAAATCTTAATGAAATATAAAACATGCCTAAACTATATGCCATGTGATTTGATTTTTTTTTTTATTCAACAAAATTTAACTCCAAAAATTTAGGTGTCAACAGTCAGCAACACCTCCTGAGACGTCACAATCGAATAGCCAAAGTTGGTAAGTGAGGGGTGCCGCATGCTCGAAGTGGGTCAAGGCGTGACACTAATGGTCCTTAATCTGTGGGAATTCTCCAAAACCCTTATCTCGCACAATATTGGGATTTTCATTTTAATTCAATTAACCTTATGAGAATTCTATGTGATGAGTCGCCATTAGCCTATTTAGGTCAACTAGGAATCAAGTAAAACACAAGAGGATAACTCAATTCTTTGGGAAGAATTCACTAACCTATTGGAGTCATGATTAGTCATTGCACTTTGAGATTTTGTATTATGGGTGCGTTTGGTTGGACTTTTGGGGAAAGCCATTGAGAAAATGCAAAGGACTTTAAGTTGAAGAGGTTTTTCAGAATGCAAATTGCGTTTGGTAAATGATAACATAAAAGTCCCTTGCGAAGTACCTTTAGCCAAAATTGTGTTTGGATAAGTTATATTTATAAAAGTCTTTATTATAAAATATAAAAAAAAACTGACCGGTGAAGGGCGACGGCGACCGGCGAAGGGCGGCGGCGACCGGCGGCCATCGTCTGAGGTTGCCAGACCTCAGGCGGCCCCCGAGACCACCGGCGAGGGCCGCCTGGGGTCGGGCGACCGCCGGCGACCCGGGCGAGACCCTCGCCCGAGGTCGCGTGGCCTCGGCAAGCTCGCCTATGGTCGGGCGACCGCCGGCAACCCAGGCGAGACCCTCGCTTGAGGTCGTGCGGCCTCGGCAAGCTCGCCTGTGGTCGGGCGACCACCGACGACCCAAGCGAGACCCTCGCCTGAGGTCGCGCGGCCTCGGCAAGCTCGCCCGTGGTCGGGCGACCGCCGACGACCCGGGCGAGACCGCCCGAGGTTGCGCGGCCTCGGCAAGCTCGCCCGTGGTCGACGACCTCGGCGAGCTCTCGGCGCAACACCCCCTCGCCCGGGTCTCGCGATCCCCGGCGAGACGGCCGCTTCGCACGCAACCGCAGTGTGTCGCGCGACCTCCGCGACCTCCCGGCGACCAGATCTAGGTCCGCCAAAGGTCGCGCGACCTCCCGGCGACCAAATCTGTGTCGCGCCCGAGGTCGCGCGACCTCCGCGACCCAAATCCGAGTCGCACAGCCTAGATACTCGCCGGAGGTCGCGTGACCCACCGGCGACGGTCGCCGTGACCGTCACCGGCCTCTCGCCAATCCGTCGCCCACCCTCGCAGCAGCCCCGCACAAGATGAACAGCTCAACGAAGAAGATGAACAGCAACGAAGGAGATGAACGGCAACGAAGAGAGATGAACAAGACGCTGAAGAAGCCAAAGCCGAAAGCCCAAGGCACCCTGGGCTGCCTTGGGCTTTCAGCCTTCAGAAGGCTGGCCTTCGCACAAGGGGGTTTCTAAAAAGTTTCCCAAACGCCTAATACTTGGCCTAAAGACCTTTAGGCTGCGTTTGGTCGTCCGGATTTCTAAACGGGATAGGACTGGATAGGATAGGATAAGAAATCCATGGATTTCTTCATATCCCATCAATGTTTGGTGACCTACTGATTTAAAGTCGGATATCCTCATATCCTATCCAATCTTGTTTGGTGAACTACGGATTTAAAGTTGGATATCCTCATATCTTATCAAATCTATCGTTTGGTGAACTATGGATTTAAATTCGGATATTTTAAAAACAATAACATTAGGCAAGTACAAATTTGCAGGTTTAATATTCACAAAATCATCCAAAACAATATATCGTTTTCAAATTAACAGATTCTCATCGAATTTCATGATTACGCATCGTAATAATCTTTTCTCGTTCCTTTGAAATAATCTTTTGGATACCCCCTTCAACATCAAACGTTTTTAAAATAACCTCAATTTCAATATATTCACTTTGAAACCTGAATTCTTTTGTCTCTATTACAAGTTTTTCATTTGTTTCCATTTTGTTACAGGTCCAATACCAAATCAAACAAATGCCCAATTAGAACAAAGCATAAAGTCCAAAGTTCATTCGCTTTTTCTTTTTTTTTTTTCTAACTATCACGAGGATGCAATGACAATTAATCACGTTAACGAACGATCTCGAAAATTTAATGATAGCGATAGCATAGTACTTCAAATTTAAAATGATAAAGTCATAATTCAAACATTATATAGGAAATATATGTCTCAATAATGACAAACCAGCACCATATTACATATGTCTAATAGAAATGGAAAAAAAAAAAAATCTTATAACGCAAGTCTTGCAACAATGGAAAACAAATGATTTTTTTTTTTAAATAATATAAAATCATACAACTCCTCCATGTCCTCGACTTGCATTCCACTCATTAAACATTTGTACCGCCAAATTTTGCCTCCATGTTGCCCAATGATCGACGGCTCGACAACATCAATTGTTTCCACATCTTCAATAGTGGTAGCAGCTTCATCTAATCGTGCCTCGATTGGATCAATAGCCATTTCTTTTCTTATCAAGTTGTGCAGAAGGCAACAAGCTATGATTATTCGGCCTTGCGTTCTAATTGGATAAAAAGATGGACTCCTAAGAATAGCCCACCGTAACTTAAGCAGACCGAAGCATCTTTCTATGACATTTCTAGCTTGAGAATGCTTCAAGTTGAAGTACTCCTCGGGTGAATTTGGTGTACGACCTTCTGTCCACTCGGATAGATGGTATCAAGTACCTCTATAAGGAGCAAGAAAGCCCTCCCCATTTGTGTATCCAGCATCTACAAGATAATAATTACCTAATAACAAATGATGATATTATTAATTGTCTTAGAACCTTTAAAACCTACAATACATAGAATGCAATATATTGATAAAGGCTTATCTTACCAACGGGGATCTTTAAACCATTGGGTTTAACTATAGCATCTCGAAGCACTCTAGAATCCGCTGCTGAGCCTTCCCATCCAGGTAAAACATAAACGAATCTCATGTCACGTGAGCAAACTCCTAATACATTGGACGCAATCTCACCCTTTCTATTTCGGTACCTCGGTTTATCAACCCTCGGAACACGTACCCTTATAAATGTGCCATCTAATGCTCCTAAGCAACCCTAGAAACATAAAATTAATAAAATAACATTCTCTTTAAAGTATTAAATTAGTCCATGAAAGAGCATAACAAACATACCTTAAACCACTTCCATCTCTCGTCGGCACATTCCTCTTGAATTGGTTCGGGTGAGACAAGAAGCACACTATGCATTCTTATCACCGCATTTAAAACTAAGTTAAAATACCTACTTATTGTCTCTCCGGACCTCATAAATCTGAACTTGATGACTCGATTTTTCACGTGATGGGCAAGTATATGTAGAAACATGGCCATTTGTTCTTCTATACTTACAAGTCCATCTTCTTTTAACCCACCAATTGTACGTGCCAACTCGCATAGTAGAGTAAATGTATGCCTATCCATCCTAAGTTGTTCCACACAATTCAAGTCATTGCTCTTAATGAGGCGGTCAAGGTGATCTAAACGAGCTTGGATTCTAATAAATGTCCGATCCTTCAATATATGCTTGCGATAGTGCCTTTCAGCAGAAGTGGACACTACTAGCATATACATCATACACAAAAGCAACATTTGGAGGCTCATTTCCTCTAATATAAGAATGGTGAAAATTTCCTATCTATCATTGTGATCCATTTCTAATGAGAAAAAAAAAAAAAAAAAAAAAGAACATTAGACAAGTACAAATTAATAGATTAGATAATAGAAAAAATATACAAAATAATATCTTTTTCAAATTAGCAAATTTCAAGGAGGTTCTCTTTCCTCCTTACGGTAAGGAGAAATATTCTAAGCTGCTTGTGTTTTGGGTATTTGCCCCTTTCCCGACTAGATTTCCAATTAGGATTATATCGAATCAACTAAGTAAAATGAGATGCTCCCATATGCCTATGAAATTGGCTCGAGATCCAGATATCTCTTTGGTAATAACCAAATAATAATCCTATGGCCTACATACATTATGGTCTCAACGGATCGCGACCCGTTAAAAATAGGAATTGACTACATATACATAGGTAACAATTTGTGCTGAAAACCAAACTCACACCACACATCATCAATCAAACTAGCATTGGTCTCCACATCACACAACAGAGGATGCCTAGCCTTAACTTACACTACTTCAACACCAATTGAACCCGTAAACCAAAATCTTGTGACAGCAAATATGAAGCCTTTCAACCAAAATTGAACCCGTAAACCAAAACCCCAGCCACTCTCCATATCCCTTTATATATCGATTCCTAAATAAATTTATAATGGAACTCCAACATGAAAAGGTCCCAACATTGAATCTATCACAAGCTAAGAGTAAGGGCAAACTTTTCGATCAATGCTAGAATGAAGAAAAATAAGCCAACTTTTAGAATAATTTGCAGCACATGCCCATTCAAAATTCCAATCCAGATTCATAAAAAAAACCACCCGTAAATTGTACATACTTTTAGAATAAATCTGACCTAGATGTTGTCCAGACTTTCAGGACAATCCAAGCTATAATGTCCAGGCGACGGAGGGCGTGTTAGTCGCAATTCATGACTAACTTAACTTGAAACTGCATTTAATAACATCATACTTAAAAACAATGTATCCATCTACGGTCCACTATCACTCCCAAGTTCTCTGCATAACAATTCGATTCTCTTTTCATGTCCGTTTCTGGCCTTTGAAGGCATCGTTTGCCGAATCCTAAGGAGCAATAGAAAACCTTGAGATTGCTTCCGATAGGAGAAAAACTGAGTCATTTAATTATAACAGAGGGGTGCCATTGTTCAAAGGAAATACAAAGCAGCAGAGCGTAACCATTTGAACCAGCTACATGTCGAAACGAACCCGTTACATAAAGCCCAGAGTGTAACCATTTGAACCAGCTACATGTCAAAACGACCTTTAAAAAAAACCTAGTAAGTCTCTGACCAGACTGCCTTCTCGATTCTTATCTCACACAGAGAGAGAGAGAGGGAGATGCAGTAGCCTTGGAAATCTGGGTATTGAAGAACAGAACCAAGAACGAACAATTCGCGTTGAAGATATCAAATACTTTGCACAAAAATAGAAAGGCCTTTATAAATCTACAGATTCAAAACTACCAAGAAGACGATCTCCAATCAACACCTAGAACTACAATTCGACCTACGTAAGCTGAAACATAGATGAAACAGAAAACAATCCACAACTACTTTAGAAATCAATGTTAGAGAGAGAATGATTATTTACCTTTGAAAATTCGTCGCTTTCGTAAAATTTCGATAAGGATCGAGAGCTATTGAGAAGAAGGCTTCAACGTCGATACTTTGGAAACAGAGAGTCGTCTGTGGGTGAACGACGGAGAAAGAAAAAAAAAGCGTAGGGTTTTATGTTCGGATAAAAGAAATCCTATCCGACCTTATCCCACCCCCCCCCTCGGATTTTTTTATCCAGTCTATATCCCTCCTATATCCGACCTTATCCTATCCTAGACAGCTACCAAACATGGGATAGGATAAAACATATCCTATCCTGATTTTTATCCGGTCGACCAAACGCAGCCTTAGGTGTCCAAAGGTACTTAGGAAAGCTGTTCCCAAACGCAGCCTATATTTGGTTGTCCAAACATTTATGTTGGCAATGAAACATATTAATGCATCTTTGAAATTCATAAAAGGGAAAATTGCATTAATAATCTTAAATGTTTATTCCAATATATAAGTCCTAAACAGTTGAAAAATATATATAATCAAATCCTAAAAATTTTAAATCAATGAAATCAAGTCCTTCACAACAACTCTAGTTGATGGGACACATTAGAAATTCAACGTGATTTTTCTTTTATATGTGCTAGTCACATCACGTCACGTCACGTCAACAAAATTGACGAAGCAATTGATTGTACCGATTTTTACACACTGATCGTCAGTGTGATTTTCTCCGGACAAAATGTTTCTATTTACCTCATAAAAGTTTCATAGGCCTGGAGGACTTCGAAAATGTTCAAATGATTGCTTATCAAATTCTTATAAGTCATGCTCTCAAATGGCAATTCACTTTATAATGGCTACTCTAAACAATGTCACATCATTCGGCATTGTTTGTTTTATAAAAATATTTTTTCTGTTAATTTTCAGTCGTATTCGTCTTCAAACAACTAAAATTCATGTTATATCAAGTAGATTTCACTGAAGTTTCAGCACTCATACTATGCAACTTAGAATTCAATGCTTAATTTATCAAAGTTTACTTTTTTACATTTATGTGATAACACCTTGGTAGGTCTCATTTCGTGGTAGAAATGCTGATTCCAAGGCCAAATTCGAGAATCAAACTAGTCTTGGTTGGTTCCAAATTTTCAAAATTGTAAACTAAATCAATTCTCCGTGAGCCGACCAAGCCAGTTCCAATTTTACCGGAATCTTTGCTCACCCCCAGTGTGCAATGCACTTTTGCAAATTATTAATTAAAAAAAAAAAAACCACTTGGTTGATTATAATGTGATCATATTAGGATAACACACCTCAAGGATAAAAATTACTTATCTCTTCCTTTATATATATATATATATATGAAATTATATTTTCTAGAGTCATGGAGAAGAGCTTGCTTTTATGTATAGGTGGAGATGCATATTCTTTTTAATGCATTACTTTCTATATTTATACATTGCAAATAGATTATCGTTCATTTTAACTTCCACGAGCTCAACTCTTTCGCTTAGGGTTCAAATTTCGGGTTGGATTCTAGGTTGATGGTTTTTGATTTGGTAGGGTTTCGTAATTTTGTCGCTCTTTCGGTTGGTTTTTCTACTCGATCTCATTAGGTTCCAAGTTAGATTCTAGGAAATGTTGAGAGGTTTTGAGCCCGTGAGAGTTTGTTAGAGCCTGGTTAATAACACTCCCGAGAACAACAGATTCTATTCTTTTATTCCTAAGAACAAAAAAAGAATAAAAATCCGTTTTCTTATTCTCGGGAAAAGATTTGGAATATAATCAAGAAGCAAAAAAAAAAAAATTATTTTTTATTTCCGAGAATAATTCCTAAAATCAAATCTAATTTTTGTCTTTTCTCCTCTTTTCATCTATTTCCTCTTCTTCTCTTTCCTTTCCCTCTTCTTCCTTTTGGCCAGTCACTGGCCTCAGCCATGGCTAGCGACCGGCCACAAAGAAGGAGGAAGAAAAAGAAATAGGACAAATGAAAAAATAAGAAAAATATAATAAAAGTATTAAAAGATTAAAAGAAACAAAAAAAAAAATCCTACCAAACACATTTTTATCCTCAAAATGAAATTTTGACACGATTACAAACGTTTCAAAAAATTAAAAATTTTATCAGAGAACAAAATAAATAAATAAAATTATTTCTGAACAAAAATTATTTCCAAAATGAAATGGTTAACAAACACACCCTTAATGGAGAGAGATAGTCATTGACCACGAGTTTAAATGAGCTCCATTATTTGCTTTCCTCGATATCCCAAATGCCCTCCATTATGTGCTTTCCTCAAAGCCCAAAACGTTTAACATTTCAAACTTTACTCTGCAAAATGCCGAGATAATCGTTCAAAAAGCCTTAAATCTATCGCGCGTTAGCAAAAATTCAATCATAAACATTTTAATTTGACCAATTTTCAATCAATTTAATATATTGACCGGAAATCGCTAATGTAAACGCTAAGCGTCTTAAATGACACAATCGAAAATTGTCCCTTTTTCTTGCCTTTTTTCTTTATTCTGTTCATTCTATTTTCCTTAGCCAACTGCCAGCCAGAGACTAGGGGATCACCAACCATGGGCTAGGGGCATCCCTTGTAGGCATTACAATACCCTTGTGTGCCATAACCAGGGCTCATCAACCACAGCTTAGACTTGGCAAAGGCCGCGATACCCTCACCAATTGCCAACAAATTACGGAGAGAAATAAATAAAATTTTAATATAAAAAATCAAAAATTTTCAAAAATTTAAATAAAAAAAATTATTCATGTTAGCGAATTCCAACGGCCCGATAGACTATATTAACATATGACAGATCATCAAAAGTTAAAAATTAAATTAGCTAAAATTAAAAAATTTAAAATTAAATTGACAATCGTACAATAAATTTAATTATGTGTGGATACTTTTCTTCAACCAAAATGCAACATCAATTAAACTTTAAAAAGACGAACAAATGCCACACGATTGATGATCTTTCTCTTTGCTAATAAACGACTTAACGCCATTCAAATTGATGGGTTTTACCGAACGAAATTCACACATTTTAAAGTACGGGAAAGAAATGCACCATATTATCTATTATGAGGCCCCAAGAGGTCTGGTACCCGGCCTGCATCATACTAACCTCACAGGTCACGCGAAAGAAGTCAGATGAACCAAATGAACAGCCCGGAAATGAGATCTGTTGCGTTTGGCGATGTGAATTGGACTTGCAACATGCGATCAAACAACACGGAGATCAACTCCTTGATTCACCGAAACCAGTCCCGTGGAGTTAAATAGAGCAAACGGGGGAAAACGCGTTAGGGATCCTGTGGATAGGCAGGCCATATTCTAACACAAGGATCAATCACCCGTCGGGATCAGTTCACTGGTATTGACTCACGACGATCTGTGTTCATGTAAACTATATATACAGAATGATATGGCCCGTTAACAAACGAAACGAATCCCAGAACGAGAGAGTACATGTGTATATTTATACGCCACTGCTTGGTCAAGCTTTGAGTTGCACGTGGGCATGCGCGCATGCGAGAGAGGGGGAGGAGGGGAGAGGGCCACTTATGTATATACATCATGTTCCTCCTTAGATACATTGGAACAGCTTGGGAGATGGCAATATCCACCGGTTTTAACATCCAAAAGAAGAGCATCAGAAGATGCACCGGCACTAATATACAAGTAACAGCGAGATACTCACCTTCTCAAGATCCTGTGACCTAAGGAAATGAATGAAAGGAAAAGTAGATGATGGACTTTTCGACGCAAACAACGAAACAAAAACAGCTCGGATTCCAGCAGTAGGAGGATTCATCATCGAGTAAGAGAACAGCTATGTGGGAATGCATCTTGAAAGAAGAGCAAAGGAATGAATGTCAAGCTGTGAGGGATGACGACGAGTACCTCCTGTGATAAAGTTTAGAACAGGTCATGGAGAAGAATCTTTCACTCTTTCAAGACTCCTAAATTCTCCAGAGAAGCCCGAATGTCATCGCTGCTGCAATCTTGAGGTGTCTGAACGATGTTTGCGCTGTCAAAGGGCATTACATCTGAAAGAGGATAGTTTCTGTTGGCATGGAATTGATTGCTGGCGCTGCCACAAACACCCTTAAGTATAACACTCTTGTGCAACCCTCCGAGCAATCCTTCGTAATCTGTGTCACCGCATTCTCCAACAAAAACCACCATCTTTGATAGGTCGACTCCCCATCGCACATACAAGTACCTACAAGAAATATTTTTAGTTCAATTTAGAGCGAGTCGAGCATGATGCAAATAATGGACATCTCTACAACAGAGTACAAGGAGACGCAGTGCATTCTGAGAGAAAATGTAATTGTAGAGTTAAGTATGGCCAGAGCAGTTTTATCAAAGTCTAGTCACTATCTCTGTGCCTGTTACAGGTAACATCCATTTATGACCATGTTTAGTACTCTTATCAATTGATGTTACAAGACAAGTAAATTCTCACGGGACATTGGAAATATGGAGATCAGGCATGCTACATGCAGTTCCACGTAAAAGAGCTTGGTTGCAGAACTCCATATATTTCCCAAATCCGCATGACATTTCTTACAACCACCAAAACTTTAGCAAGTTGCAAAATTTGCTTCGTGTTTCTGGGTCCGCAGAAGGCATTTCCCTTCCCATATACCTTAACTCTCTAGTCATTGGTCATTGATGTTCAATGAATCGTCTTTACATGGTTCTGTGGTTTTATGACAATCTTTACCAGAGCACTGTAGCTAGAGTATTAGGTGCCATTATTTGGATTTAAGCCATGCTTGTCACATCCATATCTTAGAGGACAAGAAGACTCGAATTTGCATGTTTCAAACAAAACAAATGTCTCGCAACCTAATTTAAACAAGCATGATATTTTGACCAAATGCACTTATTTCTATCAGATATTTTCAGGTCATCCATGACAATAGGAAAAGCAATACCTAAGTGCTTGGGCGCGAGATGCCAGAACTGGAATGACATTCAGCCTGGTCCAATTTTGGCAATAAACAGCATGCGAACGTAAAGCCTGAATTCTCATCATCTTCCGCACCTCCTTAACCGGGGGAACCTGCAGGACCAACAGTCAGAGGCTCCCACTGATTTCAACCAGAATTATAGGACAGTGACAGAAATCAGCAAAATCCCAGATTCCCCTCATCTGTATCAACAAAAACTTGGAATGACCATCCCATTAAAAACAGAGTTACAAAGAGATAAGGTGTACCATTCCCAGCTTTTCCACTTTGAAGGTGTAGCAGTAGTCGGTGGAGAGCTTCTCTGCCAGAGTGACAATCTGGGCTTCATTTTCAGCCCTCTTGTCATTAATATTAGTTGCCCAACGAACCAAAGTCTTCCTTAACCCTTCGCCACCCCATCGATATTCAATGTGTGAATGGTAGTAGAAGTCGATCACAAACGGACGGTTCTCAGAATTGACAGATGGATAGTAGAGATCACTACCACTGTTGCAGATAAATGCATCGAAATCATTAGGACTCAAACCCCCGGAAACTAGAAAACTGTGAACCTCAGACATCGTCAATGACGTTGACAGTATAAATCCGATGGAGCCTTCATTCCTCTCATTCTCCACAGAAGAGAAAACCTTTTGTATGATTTCAAGAAGATCTGTCAGAGAATCACAGTCCACAGCAAGCACAAAGATGTGCTTTCTCCTCCTCAAGGGTGGAAATTTGGAAGAGTTGGCATTCGGATCAGATTTCTCCACTAATCCCGTCTTCTTATCCTTTAAAACACCTTTGGACCATGTCATTACAGCATTCTCTAACTTATTTTTTCTATCTGCTGCATTCTCTTCAGATCCTACAGAATTCTCATTTCCACTAACGTCATTCTTCTCCCCGTCCAATGAGAACTTCAAATTTAGGGACAGATCCTGGATATCCCTCAGAGAATCACTTGGCGAATCAGATTCTGAATTTCCAAGACCATCCTCACTTCTTTGCCACTGTGGATGCCTGGGCTTGCAACTTGCTATCCGAGAGAGATAAGTCTTGCAATGCTCCGGCCATGAAAATAGGTGAATATTCTTCAGTCCATTCTGCCGGCACCTAGCCCAGAGATGTTTATCTGCCACCAACTTCAGAAGAGCATCAGCGATCGACCGCTGATCATGGGGATCAATAAGAAGGCCATTGTCAAGAACCTGCACTTTTTGTTCATGTCAGTCAGTTTGGATCTGGAGATCTAATACCAAGAATAATATTATATATTCATAGAAAATTTGTTTAAAAGCTTCTGATTGATGAGGCATACCCTGTGTATATCAACAGGACCTCCATTTTTTGTGGCAACCATCGGCAAACCATGAGCTGCTGCCTGTGACAAAAGAGGGAGTACTCTTATCGTATAATGACTTGAAAAGATCAACACTTCACAAAGTAATGCTCACCTCTATTAAGGTAAGCCCAAACGGTTCAATGAAAGCTGGATTGATGAAAACACCCTGAAAAAAATCAGATCAATAGTCATTCAGCAGAAAATTGCACACATGCATGCAAGTGGGCACTGGCATATGTGTAGAGTGCAGCATATAATCTTGACCAAATCAAAACAATAACTGCACAACATGATATAGAACAAATATGGCTGACTTAAGTAATCAAAATGGGGTTGCTTGTTCTAGTGTATATTCTAAGCAAATGGTTTGCAAGATGTCCGTATCAAAGAAACATACGAAAAAAAAAATAGACTATCTGTAAAGATGCAACAGCTCTCTTGGGAAAATGAACAACTGTATTCTCACAGGCAACTTGTTTAGCACAATACTCCAAAGTTACCTTTGTTTTTGCAGCTAGCCGATATATATCGGGAACATCAGACTGTTTGTGGTGTTTAGGATATGCCACTTGCCCATAAAGATCATATTTGTCAATAAGCTTCAGCACAGACAGGAGAACGGAAGAACTTGTGCTTGACATTTCATCAATGCCATCTCGATTACCCATAATGAGAGTCTGTATAACAAAGTGCTAAATGAGGTTACCATACTCTTTGCAGTCTCATAAGCATACCGAGAAGATACTTTACCAAACAAATACAATGGTAATGATCTTAGACTATATTACCAGATTAGCCAGTTCTTGTAATGGTCGGCATTCTCCAAATGCTTTGACCAGTGTCGTGATGTTCTTCTTGGGGTCTGGCCTTGCAAGTGCTAGTATCATGGGCTTCCGAGGGTTGTTGAAAAATCGCATTATCTGCATTATTACAAATCGAAAGTGAGTCCATGCCGATGCATGTGCTGGAAGAAGCTTTAACTTGAGCCATTCTTCAAAATCTTGGCTTTTTCAAACAAATTAGCAACGAACCTCGGTCCAAATAGGTGGATCTTGGGTAGTAGGATGATCATCATTTCCTTCCATCTCCCCATCCATATCACCATCTTGCGGAGCAATATTGTGAAATTCCATTCCCGGAGGTATTATCTGAATTGGTGCCCCAGAATTGTTTAGTCCACCTTATGGTACAGCATCATCAACAATAACAATATCTACACATGCACAAAATATCATATATGTATATGTATATATAAAGCATGCTGCTCATTTACTTTTCTCTCATCAACGATCAATTACAAAGCACCCAAGCAGAATGTAGATAATGATTAATTTGCATAGTTCACTGAAGAACCATTTGAGCATTAGTAAGCCAGTTTTAAACGGGCATGGAAATAAAAGGTGTGTAAAAGATTGTCACATCCATCATGCAATAAACAACAGTAAAGAATGAGAGAGTTATGTCATCAAGGAGAGAAAAAAGGAGTTTATAATACTTACAGCCATGCGCGGCATGAACCTTCCATAACAGCTTACATTGCGCTTTATCCTTGCTCGTAGCTTCTTCTCCAATATCGGATCAAAAGCATCATACAAGCGCCATTGCTCATCAATCTCCTGCCTAGTACTAGTTATCACTATCTCAGAGGAATCAAGGGACAGTTCTTCTGCCTCTATCCGGCGCATTATCTTGTATGTCGTATTGATTTCATCCCTGGACAGACGGCCTTGCTTGAGGAGTTGTTCCAACTTATCTCGACCAAGTGAGTGACCAGTAAATAGCATTGGTACGTTAAGAGCCCCAGATAGAAGAGCAGCGGAGTCCCCAGCATCAGCATAGTGACCATGGATGGCAACAGGCCACACTGGTTGGCCACCGCCAACTTGCTCTCCTAGGACTTTTGACATTTGTATTACATGGCTGAGTGCACCGTCAACAAATTCAGGGATGTGGGGCCATAAAAGTTCCTTTGGAATATACTTATCTCTTGGTCCAAAAGGTATACGGACGATATAAGCACCACTGCTCTCTCCCATTTCGTCCGATAAACCTTCAGAATTTCTTGGAGACAACATCTCCGTGGGTTCGCCATAACTCCAATCAACATCTGGTGACGATATCTGTCTAGTAAGCAAGTCCACTCGATAAACGCCTGGCATTGAACCTAATGCCCTTGCAAGTTCAACGACATACTTGACCTAAAGAGATAATGACCCACAGTGAGTCTTCCACTTTTCAGCTTGAAAAAAGGAATAAAATCACCATTCCAAATATGTACCCAAAGCAAGGATTATCAGAGCCTTTATGAAGTCAAACAATAATGATACTTTCTCGGACAAAACAAGAAAATCAGAGATCACAACTCAAATCTACCTGACCACCAGTATCCGAGTCACGGCCAAGCTCCATGTTTTCACCCCGTATAAGGCCATGAAGACTGCAGACAACAGCAGTGATTAAGAAAATAAACCAAAGACATTCTCATATTCCATGGAAACATATACATTACACTAACAGTTGATAAAAGTTTCTTTTCATCATCCAGACAAACATGGTCGCATTGTAAGAAAATCAAGTTGCGTATGTGGCCACATTTGTCTCATCAAGTTCTAAAAGCATAAGTGAACTAATAAATGTGGGGGTAGACCACTTTCTTCTTTGATGGCACTTCAAATGGACAGAGTTGCACAGAACAGAATATAACAGCACATGCCTTATTAATACAAGGTAAAGCTTCTTCCCCTTCTGTTGACCAATCCATGTCTCCATTGCATCAACAGAACTTATCCTAGGCAATCTGCCTCTGTTGCTATCACCATGAGCTGATATATCGCTGACTGCATCACCCTTTTCTCCCTCAGATAAGTCCTCAGACATGTCCGCAGTCGCTTCTCTGCGACCCCTTTCACGTTCAAGTCGACGCTTAGCTTTTCTCTGGGCTTCTTCACCTTCAAGCTAGAAGGATTGACACAACAAATTGAAATCAGTATAGTCTACTTAAAGCCTGAACAGAAATACATTTATGTTCCCTCAATTTGCAGAAAGTAATGTCACAATATCAGTTATGAATCCTGCCTCCAAAACAAAACCATATGAACTATAAAAGAAAACAGCCTATTGCATAGAAATCATAGATGCTCAATGCAAGTTAAATGAACGAATTCCAGTAGAAATCAGTCTTCTGTGAGAAAATAGCCTTAAGGCCACAAAAATGAAGCATCCTTCTACAAGCTACTCGCAAAATCAAAACCAATACTTATGGGATACGGTTCGCTTCCATCCTCTTGCCAGAAGAATTCGGGAAACGAAAAAGTTTCCAAGCGTTGCTCTTTAACTCACACAATGAACTCCACATACTCGCACAGAACAAAACTATTCGGATAAAATCCCAAGCTAGACTGAGTTTCTGCCCCCAGCAAGTCCCAAAACAACAAGAATAGAACTAGTTAAGCTAACTTTAGCAGACAAGTAGCGCCATTCAAAACAACCGCTAAATTCCCCAAACCAAGTCCTTTCTGCTGCAGATGAACCAAAACATCCGCAGCACGTAATCACAAGCGATAACATCCACCACCATCTCCTTTCAATCAAAGTGAAAGTAAACAAGATACTCGGCCGACGACGACGACGGAAACTCTGAAAATCCACATCGAACCAGAATCGAATCCCCCCCAAACGAACAGAGCACGAAATCACACAACACGAGGCAAGACCTGCTTCTTCTGCCGCGCCAGGTTCCAAATCCTCCAGCACATGTTCTCCAGCCGCGTGTTCCTCTCCTGCGGGCTCCTCGTCGCCTGGGCCTGAACCAAAAAAACTCCGCATCAGACAAATCACTCGCCGCAAATCAATCGAACCAAACGTGTCCTCCCGCGCTCTCGATCTGACTCACCTTGACCCAGGAGCGGTAGAGATCGGTCTCATCGAAGCCGGTGATGACCTCCTCGACGAAGTAGCGGGTGGGGCTGAACCGGCCGCGCTCCCGCAGCAGCAGCGACGATTTCTTGTCGTCGAGCGCCGGGCCGACGTCGAGGATCGCCTCGAGGTAGCTGTTGATCCAGTCGTTCCCCGCCATCGCCGCCGCCGCCGCAAGCAGGGGGCGCTGGCTAGAGAGAGAGAGAAGCCTCCCCTCGCAGGAGATAAGGATTCTAGAGAGAGAAAGGGAGGGAGAGCGCTGTGGAAGAGGAGAGGAAGAAGAGGGGATGATGATATAAGGCGAGGACGTGGGGGGAAGGGAGGGGGGAAGGGAAGGACTATTTTTGTATGTGTGCGCGCGTTTGCGGGAGCGTTGCGCACGTCGGCGGACGGGGGAGATCGGCTTACTCGCCTCGAGTACGCAAATCCATTGCGTACTCGCCCGGGGAAAATTGGGGGCCCAGGTCGTATCCGGCGCTTCATAAAAAAATTTTAAACATTTCCGGTTTTGGATTTTGGTTTATAGGCTTGATTGGCGCCTCCGTGACTCCGTCCGAGGTGGAATAATTTGGAAAGTATTTTTCATTTAAATAATCCCTCGTAATGAATTAAAAAATAGAGTAAAAGCTATTAAAAACCCTATGATTAGGTTCGATGTGATATATTTATCTCAAATTTATATAGTATTACACATTTACACCGAACTTATATCTATATAAGATATTTACCTAAAAAAATTAATGTTGGTGATAAATATGTCACGTAAATATAAGTTTAAGGTTTTTACTAAATGGTTTTGGGGTAAACGTGTCACAATTGGCAAAATTTGGGATTTTTTGTGAATTTTCCCCTAAAAATATTTAGGCTAAAAAGAATAAGTTGCGTCACCATTAAGTTCCTTGGGAAAAAAAAATTAGGTAAGCCAAGATTGCATATTTCATTTCAACACAATACTATTTCAAAAATTTTGAAGATGGATTTTCTTTCAATAAAAAAATAAGCTACACCACATTTACTTTTACCAGATTTTTTAAGCTTAAGAATACGGCTTTAGTTACTAAAAAAATGCACTTGACTTAATCATTTATTGACTTGTGGGCCCACAGAATAAAAGGTATAAATGGCATTTAAAAAATTTCATCTCGAATATTGACATGATGCGAAACAATTGATATATGATAATCTGCTCATAGCTCATTAGTTTAAGTTTTGAGCTAAGATTAGTCTCGATGGATTGGTTGATTAGGCTCTTTCTTTATTTCCTTGAGCAAAAGTATTGGGTTTGCCGTGGCTTTTTGACAAATATTACCAAAGCCAATTGTCGACCTATTACCTCATAGTATATTCCGATGTATTGATGTCTCAATGAAGGGGAGCATCTTCATTAAATTTGGTTGTTTACTTATGCCATTATATAATTTTGCTTTTAGTACCGTGTCGTGGCTGCAATTTAAAAAGTTATTTCTTGAAATTAGTTACGTCATTTATTCAAAAAGTCGGTAGAAGTTAGAAATGCATTCTTAAGTACTCATCACTGTCAAGAGACAATTTAGTTACATTAATCGAGAATCTTGGAATTTTTCGCAACTTGAGAAAAGATTTTATTGGTTTTCCCTTTCGGTTCGGATTTGAAAATTGCAATATGCATTATCATAATCGCGAAAAGGACAAACTGTGTTTGTCCTTAATTACCGAAGAGCATGTGCCGTCACGAGTTGTTGCACTCGGATGACCGGTGGAGCGGGCAAATCAGGTCGACGGGGCCTGGTCCAGCGCGTGGGGCTTGTCCGGGCGCGTGGCGTATTTTCGCCGACTCTGCGACACGTGTCGAAACGGAGTGGAGAGTAGCTGCGGAGTCCGTACTCGCGCGTCCGGAAACAGCTTTCTCCTATTAACGGAAAGCGGCAGGGATAAGAGCTTACCAGAGCGGGAAATTGGGGAATTATTCCAGCAGCATATGCTGGGTGGCGAGAGTCAATTTCGGTGATGCCACGCGCCCACGCTCGCATGACCTCAAGCTTTTTGGCCCCCTTTTTTTATTATTTTATCCTTCGTATTTTCAGATTTCACCTTTTCATCCGTTTGGAAAAATTAAAGCAAACGTCAAATTTTTTTTTTTTTTTTTTTTTTTTGTCTCCCTACTCTATTCCTACTCTACACTCACTCGCAGACTCGCGCCCGCTTGCGGGCGTGGGAGCCGCAACCCACGCTCAAACTTACGCATCCCTAGCCTCATCCCCCCGAGAAGGTGGGGATTTGAACCTCACCTCCCCTTCCATTGTTGGAAGGGCCACCGGCGCGAACCCCCAGTGGTTAAGCAAACGTCAAATTAAAAAAATTAAAAAAGAAAAAAGGTTATTCAATTTTCTTTTTTGACTTTCTTTCATTTTTCGTGGCAAAAATGTTTTCAAATAATTTTTAGGGAAAAGAGAAATAACCTATCTGTTTGCAGTTAATTCGCTCTTTGGTCTGAAAAGTTAAAATTGAAAATCAATGCCTACAAAATGCATATTGAAAAGCTTTATAGGATTGCAGGTCATCATTTTAAAATTTAAATTGTCAGACGAAAATGTTACTTGATATTTAAATAGTATAATACTGATAAATTATTTGAATTTTTAATCCATATCATATTAGTTTAGATTAAACTATTTAAATTGTCAAAATTATGTTTGACTCATAGATCAAAACTATTATGATAGATAATTTAAATGGAAGAAATGAAGGGAGACAACCCGCGTTGCATCTAGAAAGTTCCTTGGTAAAACAAATATTTTTACAGCATTAAATTAATGGGCTCACATTATAATACAATTTCCTTGCCATCCCCCAAATAAAATAAATGGGCTGGGTCATTTAATAATGGGCAGATCTAGAATTTCCCTATTATTTTATTGGGAATTGTTTTAAAGCACGGAGACGTGTGATCAGCGAGTGTGACACGTGGGCTCCGTGTGGCCCCATACATTCTGGCATCCTATAATTTTTTGTGTTTATGGATGAACTTTCTATTTTTTAATTGAATATGCGCATCTAATGGATGACATCTAGTTTATTTTATTATTTTCCTCACAAGATCGTGTATCCCGTCAAATCGGTCTATATAGAATATCCTGTAATAATGGAATATTTCATTTCCTTCCCTTTTGCGTCACAAGGAAATAATTGCAATAATGATCCCTGAATTTTATTTTTATTATACAATATTATGTCTGAACTTTTAATTCATACAATAAGATTTTTGAATTTTGACATAATGTGCATTGTCATTTACAAATTTTTATATTTGTTCAATATGGTCTATGAACTATTAGTAAATATTCAATATAGTCCCTACGCTATATAAAAATATTCAAAACTCATTGGTCATGTTGAAAATCAGACCAAAATTAAGAGACCACGCTTAGGCCCCATTTGGTTCGGTTTTGAGAATGGGTTTTGGGACTCTAAAGTCCCTTGGTCAAATTCAAACGCATTTGGTTCGATTTTTTTGACGACTTTCGCGAGATGTAATTACATATCCAAATGACTTTAAAGGCCTTTAACCCAATGCAACTCTGAAGGCATATTGGGAAGTTGCATCTTTGGAATGCAAATCTGGTACTGTTCATCTTCTTCCCATACTATTCATCTTCTTCAGAGAGACGAACGGAGGCCGACGACCGCCAGCCAAGAAGTGGCTCGCACCGATAACCGTCGCCTGAGGTTGTGCAACCTCAAGCATCACTTGGTTGCCGAACCTCAGGTGTCGTGCGACCTAAGTGACGATCGCGTGACCTCAGGCGTCGCCTGGTCGCGCAACCTCGGGCGGTGGTTACCTAGGTTCATGTGACCCAAGCGATAGAGGCTTAAGGTCGCTAGATCTTAGGCGACGCTTGGGTCGCGCGACCCAAGCGACGGCTGCACGACCCAGGCGTCACTTGAGGTCTGGTGGCAATAGGCGACCATCGCCTGGGTTGTACGAATAAAACGTATAAATGGCATTTAAAAAATTTCATCTCGAAGACTGATATGACGTGAAATAATTAATATATGATAATCTGCTCATAACTCATTAGTTTAAGTTTTGAGCTAAGATGAGTCTCGATGAATGGGTTGATTAGGCTCTTTCTTTATTTCCTCGAGCGAAAGTATTGGGTTTGCCATGGCTTTTTGACAAATATTATCAAAGCCAATTGTTGACCTATTACCTCATAGTATATTCTGATGTATTTATGTCTCAATGAAGGGGAGCATCCTCATTAAATTTGGCTGTTTACTTATGCCATTATATAATTTTGCTTTTAGTACCGTGTCATGGCTGCAATTTAAAAAGTCATTTCATGTAATTAGTTACGTCATTTATTCAAAAAGTCGATAGAAGTTAGAAATGCATTCTTAAGTACTCATCACCATCAAGAGATAATTAAGTTACATTAATCGAGAATCGTTGGAATTATTCACGACTTGAGAAAAGATTTTATTGGTTTTCACTTTCGGGTTGGATTTGAAAATTGCAATATGCATCGTCATCAGGACAAACTTGTGTTTATCCTTGATTACCGAAGAGCATGTGCCGTCACGAGTTGCTGCACTCGGATGACCGGTGGAGGGGGCAAATCTGGTCGACCGGCCTGATCCAGCGCGTGGGACTTGTCCAGGCGCGTGGCGCATTTTCGCCGACTCTGCGACACGTGTCGAGACGGAATGGAGAGTAGCTTGCGGAGTCCGTACTCGCGCGTCCGGAAATTGCTTTTTCCTTTTAACGAAAAGCCGCGCTGATTATGGCTTGCAAGAGCGGGAAACTGGGGAATTATTCTAGCAGCATATGCTGGGTGGCGAAGAGTCAATTTCGATGATGCCACGCGCCCGTGCTCGCATGACCGCAACATGCCCTTTCACGCTTTTATTATTTTTTATCCATCGTATTTTCAGATTTCACTTTTTCATCCGTTTGGATAAATTAAAGCAAAGGTCGAATAAAAAAAAGGAAAAAGGTTGCTCACTTTTCCTTTTTAACTTTCCTTCATTTTTCGCGGCAAAAATGTTTTCAAATAATTCTTTATGGGAAAATTAAAATTAAAAATTAATGCTCAGTCAACTATTCTAAAAATTTAAATTGTTAGATAAAAAAGTGTTACTCGGTATTTAAATACTATAATACCGATAAATTATCATTTAAATTTTTAAACTATAATTGTCGAGGTTATGTTTGATTGTGGGGCAAATCTACCATGATAGGTAATTTAAATAGGAAGAAATGAAGGAGACATGCGTTGCATCTAGAAAGGTCCTTGCTAAAACAAATATTTTTACGGCATTAAATTAATGGGCTCACCTTATAATATAATTTCCTTGCCAACTCCCAAATAAAATAAATGGGCTGGGTCATTTAATAACGGGCAAATCTAGAATTTCCCCTATTATTTTATTATGAATTGTTTTACAGCACAGAGACATGTTCGGCTAGTGTGACACGTCGAATCCAGGTGGCACCACACATCCTGGTATCCTACAAGTTTTTGTGTTTATGGAGGAACCTTCTATTTTTTTAATTGAATTTTGTGCATCTAATGCATGACATCCGGTTTATTTATTATTTTCCTCACAAGATCCCATACCCAATCAAATCGGTCTAAATAGAATATCATTACGTAAAAGATAACGAAATATTTCATTTATTTCCCTTTTGCGTCACAAGGAATAATAGCACCAACGATTCTTATATCGTGTATGAACTTCTAATTCAATTAATATGATTTCTGAATTTTGGCCAAATACGCATTGTTGTTTATAATTTTTTTTTAATTTGTTCAATATAATTTATAAATTATTAATAAATATTCGATATAGTCCCCTAGAATAGGCCGTGTTGAATATTTGACTAAAGTCAAGGGACCACACTCAATAAATTGACACTTTTCAAACGATATTGAATATTGAATCAATATTTAGGGATGGTATTGAACAAATCAAAAGTTCATGGACGACATCGCATATTAAATCGGATTTCAAATATAATTTATGTCATTTTTTCATGTGCAAATACAGTAATCAGGATTATTCATTTATTTTTCTAATTTACTGAAAAATGCGAGTCTCGATCGATCAAGAAAAGACGCATAATAATTTCATTATCCAATTTTTTTCGAAAATGCATACTAATTTTAGGGGGATCATACAATGCAAAAATCGTTCTCTCTTTTTTTCCTTTTCAAGAAGATTAGTTAGAACGTACGGTGGACGAAGACAAGGCACTGAAAAAGCACAGACCATTGGTCGGCGGCGGTGTCTCGATGGGTCCGAGAAACGTCACTCGTTCGCAATTCGCATGTTAGTTGGCAAGGAGAAGGGCCACCTGTTGAGTGAGAAAGCAAAGCTAACATGGTCGACCCGGTAGGTGCTCGCCACGTGTCCTTCTGTGATTAAAGCCCAATCCAAATTATTAGGCGCGGGAATTCCCAAGAGAATATTCCCTTGCATCTTCCAAAATTATTTAAAAAAGAAAAATCAGAAAAGAGGGAAAACGCGTGTTTCCATAAATAGATAGATATTTTTTCCTCCATTCCTAATCAAGAAGATTTCGTGCCTAGATATCTCCGATGTTTATATTTAGTTGTTTGTGCGCGTACGATGCTTATATTTAGTCACCTACCAATTAGAGACATAGCTCGGGGAATTATAATTTCTCTTTATTGGTCGAAATTTTTTAATTTTTTTGTTATTCTTCTTATAAAATAAGCCGATTCCTTAAGTATGTTATCCACTCACCACTTTTTGAGAAACTTGTACCTAAAAGTCTTAAGGTCAAAATTAATGAGATCCTGAGACTAACGGATGGTCTCTCTAAATGGTTGATGTTAGGGGATGCTTCCGTTAGATCCCATGTAGCTTCTTCATTGAAAAATGGTAATTCCTACACTTCTTTTGTAGGATGATTGGTTGTTGTCAATTGCTTCGATTTTTTTGATTCATTATACATTAAATCTAATGGTGAAATAGTACATTTTTTTTTAAATGGATTTTCCATTTTTTCTCTACCAAGGTTTCAATTTGTTTCATTGGGCCTCTTTGGGCTAAGATAAGGATGAACATTATTTTCAACCTCCAAGGGAATTGTTAAAACCATCGAGTGTTTAGTTTGAATCCGATGGATCTTACGTCAAGTTATCCAATCATCTACTCATATCCATCTTGTGGTCATGTCCACCACCCAAAAGTAGAGCTTTATCGATTCACATAAATCATGCAATTTTGCGTGTATCCTTAGAAGTAGCCAATTCACAAGATTTGAGTGCCCATTCCGTAAGAAAAAAGGCCAAAACCAACGGACCTTCAAACTAACATAATATGAAAATTTCAAAAACTATCAAGTTCGTTCAATAGTTCCGCTCGAATGTTGCTTGGATGTAGACTACCAGGGAACGCCATCTGCACTAGTGAATAGTTCATCTTACCATAAGGGTTTTGCATGATTACAAATTGAGCTATCGCATCGGTTAAAAGTCTTATAGTCCAAAGTCAATAAGTTCATCACCATATATCGAGATTGTGACAATCAAAAAATCTCTTCGCACGAGATAGCGACTCCCCTTGCTTTCAATCAGGAAGGGGTTTGAGGGTTTAGCGTTCGACCACCCGTTGGGTGGTCCACAGTGACGTCATAAATGTCTTGACATTGCCTATGGATAAGCGAGCCGACAAAGAGGTCGGCCAGGATCGATTGCGGGCTTCTTTTGTTTCTTGCAATTCGATGGGCCGATTTGGATCTATCACGAGCTGCGACCGATTGGATAGGAACGAATTCGACCAAAAATCCAATCCACCCCCGTTGAAGTCGGCATTCGCATCATGTGTGGTTGCAAAAAAACTCGTACTCGATTATCCGAACAGTCTCCTCAGGATATTCTATTCGACAAAGATCCACTGAAATTTCGTCGACCGCCTTGGCGAATAGGCTTTGGGCATGGCCTTCGGTGTCGGGTCGGGGTCTCAGCCTACTGTGACCCGACATGTAGGCCCAGACATTTCATAGGTCTGGGAGAAAGCCCGTTTCGGCCTGGCCCAAGCCCGATCTCACATGCAGAGAGGAAAGTGCGAGATTATGTACCTCTTTGCTCTCTTTAGGCATTAGTTTGACAGATTCTTTTTCTGCAATTTCTCTTTGTTGACTTGAGTTGATGTGGAATTTCTTCTTCTGTTTAGACTAGTTCTTCATCATCCTTTCGTGTTTTACTTTTATTTTCCTCAGAGTCCTTTCTTTCACGGATAACTACGACAAAAGCATCACATAAAAATTGAGAAAATTACTATAAAGTCTTTAATATATTATTTAAATATCGGTTTAGTCCTAAATTTTTCAATCGTATGAATTTGATTATAAATTTTTGAAGATTTACCAAATAGTTTTTTCAACCAATTTTGACTAAAAATTACGAGATGTGTACATCGATTGTTCCACACGTCACGGTTGATATCGATATGGATAATTTTTGCAATTCCTTTTTTATTTTTTGAATTTATTATAATTTTTTTATTGTGGGTTGGCAAGAGCTTGTCACCCTTTGTTCTCATCACAACCATGACTCCCTCGCAAGATCTGGCTTTGGTCAGCATGACCGAATTAGAAAATTGTCTAAAGGTTTTAAAATAAATTAACTAAATTAAAATATTTATGATCTAATCACCATTGATTTATAATTTTCTTTCGTAATTATCCCCATAAAAATTGGACCTCAATTTTGACTTATCAATTCATTGACCCAAGATAGCCGCGACCTTCTCCCCCTCGATGACCTTCCTCCACGACATTATTCCGCCAATCCCCCCCTCGACGTCGACGAAAGATTGACCGACGTTGGTCTCGCACACGAACGATGCGGTCCCTGTCGCTCATTTCGCGGCAATAACCTAGGCTGACCGTTCTCTTATGGTCAGCGGCCGCCGCGGAAACTTCGGTCGGGAGAGCCATATAATAAATGTTTCGGAGCACCTCACCTCAACTAAGGAGAAGACTTTGAAATATTCATGAAAAATCAAGCAAATTACCAAAAAAGTCTTGAATGTTTCGCATTTATATCAATTCAATACTAAAATTTTCAATTGTATCGATTTAATTATTCTGTCACTTTTAATCGAAAATTGCTGACGTGAATATCGATTGTCTTATATGAGACGGCCAAGACGAGAATAATTATTTTGAATTTGTTTATTTTTTCGGGCTTTTTTTCAGCCTCATTAGTGGCAATGATGGCGTCCCCAAGATTAGGTGAGGCTAAGCGAGGGCCATGATCCTTACCGGACACTAAGCACGTGTAGATTGGCCCATGTCAAAGTCTGATCTTGCGTGCAAAGAGGTAAGTACGAGGTTACGTACCCCTTTTGCCCTTTAGGCGTTGACAGATTGCCAAAGTCTACATCCGTAGTGTCTCTCTCTTGAGTTTTTTTTTTAAATTTTTAGCAGAGTCTCTCTCTTGAGTTGAATTGATATAAAATTTCTTCTTTTGTTTATACTCTTTGTCCTCTTCTTGCTTCGTTTTCCTTTTCCTTTTGAGTTCTTTCTTTCCAAATAACTACGGTGAAAGCACTACATAAAAATTGAGAAAGTTACCAAAAAGTTCTAGATTTATTGTTCGGATATTAGTTTAGTCTTAAATTTTATAATTTGACCAGTTTAATTTCAAATTTTTTTGATGATTTATTAATATAGTCATCTCATCCAATTTTAGTTGGAAACCGTTAACGTATATATTAACCGTCTTTCTTTTTATTGTGGGTTGACGAGGGTTCACGATGCTCACCCACATCAGGCGATGGCCGCAACTCCCTTGCCAAGTGAGATTGCCCTCACCACAACTGGTCGAGGGTCACAAAGCCCTTGCCTGTAGCCGGCCACCACCAAGGCCACATATTAGTGAAGGGAAATAAGAAAAAAAAAGAGAGTAAAATTTCATAATAATTAAAAGATTACAAAGTTTGTCCAAGCCAACACCAATAGTGTTATGTATAACAACTGGTGTTTACGTCAACGATTTCCCGTCAAGATTGCCTAGAATAGGTACGTCGGCAAATTGTCAAAATGTTAGATTAAATTGACTAAATTGAGAGGTTTAGAATTGAATTAACATTCGCAATATTATATTTTTTTGGGTGAATTTCTCCATAAATATTTATCCTCAGTTTTGATTTACCAATTCATTGATCTACAATGGCCGCGGCCTTCTTCCCCCTCAATGACCTTTCTCTGCGACATCTTTCTGCCAATCTTCCGCTGGTCACCACCGAAATCGGTCAAATCCGACGTCGACGAAAGATTGACCAACGTCGGCCTCGCTGGCGAACGATATAAAATAGTCCGGTAGCTCTTTCAAAGGTAATAACTTAAGCTGACCATTCTCTATGGTCAGCGGTGGCCGCGGAAGCTTCGGTCAGGATAGCAATATAAAAAAATGTTTTGGAGGTCCCTATCTCAAAGAAGGGGAAGACTCGGAAATATTCATGAAAAATTGACAAATTACCAAAAAAAAGGGGCCTGAGACTTTGTATCAATTCAGTATTAAACATTTTAATTATATCAATTTGGTTATAAATCTATTGAAGTTTTATCAATTTAGTTTATCCGTTCAATTTTGGCTGGAAATAGTTTACATGGGCACTGGGGTGTGCATGGAAACACTCAAAAAAAAAAGTGTTTCCGACACTGACACTTACGGAAAGTGTGTGGGAACAAAAAAAAAGAATGTAAAAAGCGTTTGGTTGCGTTTACAAGGTTTTTTTTTTTTGTTTTTTGTTTTTAACGAAATAGGAACAAAAAAGAAACAACAATTTGTTGTTTCTGCTCCGTAAAACAAAATGAAGAAACGTTTCTTGGATTTTTGTTCTTTCTCTTCTCTCTCTTCCTTCTTCTCCTCTTCTTTTCTTCTTCTTTTTCTTCTTTTTTTCTTTCACCGTCGCCGGCCTCGGCCATGGCCGGCGACCGCCGTCGAGGCTCGGCCATGGCCGGCGACCGGCCGTCGAGGCTCGGCCTCGCCCAGATCCGGTGAGGCCGAGCGTCGCCGGCCCCGGTGAGGCGAGGCTTGGCGTCGCCGGATCGGGCGAGGCCGAGCTCGCTCGCCAAGGCGAGGCCGAGCCTCGCCCAACCACGGTGAGCCTCGCCGTGGCCGGCGAGGCCGCGGCCCCGTCGGCATTTGAGTCGCCGGAGGCGGTGACCGGCCGAAAAAAGAAAAATTAAAAAAGAAATGAAAAAGTGAAAAATAAAATAAAAATGTTTAAAAATTAAAAGAAATAAAAAAAGAATAAAATTTACCAAACGTGTTTCTATTCATTTTTTATTAGGACCAAACGTTACCAAACGTGTTCTTTTGTTCAAAAATTGTTCCCTAGGAATAGAAACACTTTTTTTTTTTGTTTTTTTAAAGGGAAAAAAAAAACGAAAACGTTACCATTCGCACCCTAACTATCTTACGTGACATAATTAGTATTAGCATGGACATTTTTTTTTTGAATTTTTTTCTTTTCTTGTGTTTTTCCTTCTTTTTAAATTTTCTTTTTCACTATTGCCTAGATCTAGGTGAGGCCATGGTGAGGTTGGCCTCACCAGCAGCCATGATGGCCCCCCTAGGTTGCCCACAGCAAAAGGAAAAAAAAGAAAAGAAAGAAAGAGAGGAAAAGAAATAATTAAATAAAAAATTCAAAAAATATCTACATCAACATCCATTTAAGTTATGTGACACAACCGATATTTACGTTAACAATTTTTTGCCAAAATTGCTTGAATGAACTAAATTGATAGCTTGTTAAAACGTCTAGAAATAAATTAGTCAAAATAAAAGGTTTATAACTAAATTGACATATACATAATAGGTTTATGACTTTATCGATAATTATCCCATGAAAAGTTCATAGGTTAGGATTGATTCTTCCAAAAAATTGTAGAGGTGGGTCAATCCATCTCATGCTCGATCTTGGTCCTTTGATCTTGCAAAGGGGCAGTTTTACGATACTCTGAAAAGCACATCCTTGAGTCGTAGTTCCACATAATTTCTCATAATTTTTTATATATAATATCGTGACACACAATAACCAAATTATCTCATGATCAACGGCGGGGATTTATTCTCTTTTTTCACGCCCACAGCGACCGTGGTATCGATGATTCATTCCATGCAATTACTACCACAATGAGGAGCGTCATGTCATACGGCTCCTGTCTCGTTCAATTAGTGGTTTCGTTTCATTATCAGCTCTACAGTCCACAAGGACTTTGCATCGATTTTTCCAGTTCGATCATAAAGAGAGAGTGCAAGCCAATCTACGACATCCTGGATTGCACCGATCTCGCTCGTCTCCTTTAATAAGCTGTCGATTAGTACTATAGAGTGATGTTCCGTTTGGCTGCTCGAAGATGTTACGAGGACAAATCGTGGATCGGAGTCGACGAATTCAATGGGAAACGAGAGCGAACGAACGAAAATCAAGCGGAGAAATTCCTTCCCTTTTCTTATTCTCATAAACGAGCTTTGACTATATGGGAAACACAATTTAAAGAAGGCAAATGCGTGCGAACTCGAAAATCTCATTGCATGCTCCAATCATAACTGTTTGTTAACGGTCCATTTGCTCAATGCAACTGTTTTTTCTAATTTGAAAGATATCTCAGAAACCTTGGGTGTCGAGGGTCTCGCATCCATCCCCTACATGCCCGATATGGCAGATGAGGATTTGGGTTCGGTCCACTTGATGTTAGAAGTGATCACTATTCGAATGGATCCGACGGCCGAGGTCCTTGGTACCCTTGGTTTTATAACAGGTGCTCCCGTTGTGGGGCAACTGTTGGGAGCAATCTAACATATTCGAGAGTCGATTTGAAATATCTTGATGATTGCTTGTCAAGAATACCTAATCGGAACAAGTTCTATCATGGTAGGTTGTTGAAAAGAAAGAATCCTAAATAAGGAATTTTATTTAGGAAATATAACAGGATGAAATCAATTTTGGTAATTGCCCAATTGAAAGAATTCAAATCAATGGGGATATTTCTAATTGGGATCGTCAATTAATTAAGGATAATTCCTAACTTGGGTGGAAGTCCACCACTATAAATAAAAGAGCTTGGGTGGAGGCTTCTGTGTGCACTAGAAAATAATTTAGAGAGATCATGAGAGTTTTCAATAATATGTGTTAACACCATATATCTTGAGAGTTTAATAAGTGAGAATGTGTTTTGTGACGATTGCAATGATATATTGTGATTCACAATTCCTTTGCTACTGTAAACTTTGTCATAAATAGAGGTGTCAAAATGCAAAAAAAGAAGAAGCAATAGATAAACCATTAAGGTGCATTTGCCTTAGTTGTTTTAAATAACTATTTTTTCTTTTTCTTCATTCATTTGTTTAATTTTCTCAAAAAAAAAAAATCAAATATGAGTTTATTTTTTTTTGTCGGTCTTACTCGACTTCTAAGCTAATTATTACTTTTAGACTATCGCTTTACCTCCATGTAAGGCATAGGAGTCAAAACCCATATGTGAAATAAAATTGTCCTTACTCAACCCGCTCAAGAAGGTGGGGATTAGAACCCCCCACCCTCTTCTTACATCCATTGGAAAATGTGAGTTCATACGTCCATATTTGTATAGGAGAAGGATAGAAAGGTAACAAATCATGCAAATCCAAATTTTAAAAAATCCAGACTGAAAAAAAAAATATTTATGCTTGCAAAGTCATATCACTCTCAATTTTTTCTCGTTCAATTCCTTTTTCATATCCAGGTATAGATGAACAGTTAAAAAAACTTGTAAAATCCGAAATTCTCATTGCATACTCCAATCATAACTGTTTATTAACGGTCCATTTGCTCAATGCAACTGTTTTTCTAATTTGAAAGATATGTCCGGGGGGAAAAACAATTCAGAAATATTTTTTTAAGTGCTTGGCATTCCCCATTCCCCATGTATAAAGGAGAAAATCTTGAAATGGTTTTGAAATAGGGAAAAACATCCTGACTCTGAAATCTTGGGTGTCGAGGGTCTCGGATCCATCCCCTACATGCCTGATATGGCAGATGAGGATTTGGGTTCGGTCCACTTGATGTCAGAAGTGATCACTAGAGACTTGGATTTGGTTAACATTCGAATGGATCCGACGGCTGAGGTCCTTGGTACCCTTGGTTTTATAACAGGTGCTCCAGTCGGGGGGCAACTGTTGGGAGCAATCTAACATGTTTGAGAGTCGATTTGAAATATCTTGATGATTGCTCATCAAGACTACCTAATCGGAACAAGTCCTATCATGATAGGCCGCTGAAAAGAAAGAATCCTAAATAAGGAATTTTATTTAGGAAATATACTAGGATGAAATCAATTTTGGTAATTGCCCAATTGAAAGAATTCAAATCAATGGGGATATTTCTAATTGGGATCGTCAATTAATTAAGGATAATTCCTAACTTGGGTGGAAGTCCACCACTATAAATAGAATAGCTTGGGTGGAGGTTTCTGTGTGCACCAAAAAATACTTTAGAGAGATCATGAGAGTTTTCAATAATACGTGTAAACAATATTATCTTGAGAGTTTAATGAGTGAGAATGTGTTTTGTGACAATTGTGAGGGTATACTGTGATTCACAATTCCTTTGCTGTTGTAAACTTTGTTAATAGAGGTGTCAAAATGCGAAAAAAGAAAAAGCAATCGATAAAACATTAAGGTGCATTTGCCTCGGTTGTTTTAAAGCAATAATTATTTTTTCTTTTTCTTCGTTCACTTGTTTAATTTTCTCAAAAAAAATTCAAATGTGAGTTTTTTTTTTTGCCAGTCTTACTCGACTTCTAAGCTAATTTTTACTTTTGACTTTTGTCTCACCTCCATGCAGAGCGTATGAGTCGAAACCTATACTTGAAACAAAATTGTCTTCATCCATTCCCCTTGAGAAGGTAAGGATAGGAGAAGGATAGAAAGGTAACAAATCGCGCAAATCCAAAATTTAAAAAATCCAGACTAAAAAAAAAAGGTTTATGCTTGCAAAGTCATATTACTCTCATTTTCTCTCGTCCAATTCCTTTGCCATATCCAAACATAGATGAACAGTTAAAAAAACTTGTAAAATTTGTGACTTGATGCGAGTAACTTCTAATGAAAACTCTAAGGAACTCCAATCTGGAGTAAGATGACTTGAGTGGAAGGTCGATGAAAGCGACTTGTCTCTTTCGACAATCAGTTTGCATCTACCTAAATTATCGGTGCTAGCTTTATGCTGGCTCATCCTTCTCCCTTTCTAATTCCAATTCCTTTGCCGTATTGAACTGAATTTACACTAGCAATTTGAGTTGGAGCAATGAGATGGCGGAAGTTAGAAGTGATTTTGGAGAATGACCTTTGATCTCCTTAAAGAGGAGATTACACATTTCATTTACCGGTTCATTGTTTTCTCTTTCTAATGTCACGGGGCTTTCCGTAGCAATATTTTTTTCTCATGAAACAAGTAAATGTCAATTCCGCCGTAAATCTCTCCTTTCGGAATGCTGAACTTTTTTGGAACATGCACGATAAGATAAGAGAAAAAGATTACTAGAAGCACACCCCACTTTTTCGGCCGCCCCTGAAATTTCTCAAGTTTCATCTGCCTGAACCCTAGAAAAAAAAAACTTGAACCAAGATTCCACTCTCCAGAAACAATGCTGAATAGAAGAAGGTTCTCTAAGACTCGAGTTGCCCTAACCCATCAAGCACTGCGCAGCAACATCCACACAAAAAGCCAACAAGCCCAGCCGGCCGACCGCCGGGACCGGTCCTTCCATGTGCTTTCTTGGGATTTTCCTGGCCGAGGCCCCACCCCCACCCGCAATGCCAGCCACTCCTCCTCCTCCACTTGTCCAATTCCCGAAGGGGGAGGAGGCCATCAATCATTGTCGTGCGCAGGGGAACTTTGATATTTTTCCGTGCGCGCATGTGTAGTCAGATCCTTTTCACTCGGTTCCCAACCACTGTACGAATTCAAAGCTTTTCAACACCACGTGCGGCCATTTTACACCGTCGCAAGCAAGTTGAGGCGCTCGCCGAAACCACAGGTTGCTTTCCCCTCTTTCCCCACCCTCCACGCACCTTGTCACGACATGAGATGGATCAAGTATTTGAATCGAATACAAAACTCAATTATGATCGCAGTGACGTATGATGTGTAAGCACAATCTCATGTATATACCACTCTTCCGAACTCTGACTCCATCATCCACAGGATCAAAGTGGATATTCCATGAATTCGAGATTCATGGGAGTAAGGACATGACTTAGGTGGCCTATACAAATAATTGTGCTTTGGTTTTGATAATCGCTTAATGCAAACATGATTGTAGATTCGTGGCACTGTGGGACCTTTTGCCAATAAGGAATACATACCATAAAAAAAGCCAGAGTGGTTAAACGCTTCGAGCACTCAAACGCCATCCTCAAGGCCATACCTTGGCCGCCCGCTCCAAAGCTTTTGAGTCGTCAATGGTCCCAACGTGTACTTCTAGATTGACAACAAAATAACACGTCTTTAACAACCGCGAGTACATTTCTAAGCTTGATTTCTCGAAACGTTTTCAGCCCGAGAATGCAAATTCATTAGTTTTCCTGATGCCCCTCTTGACAATTTGAAGACTTTGACTAGCAGCAGTTGCCCCCGAAAAGAGCGAACAAAATTCGATGTCAAACCTGAGCTGGAAAGATCATTACTTGTGGAGAATACTGCTTGCTGGAAATGGGCCATGATGGGTGCTACATCTTTCGTCCCCTTCCTTCCTCCGCAAGAACGAGGACCGAGGGAAACTCGTGGGTCAAATTGTCAATTGCGTGATCTCGTGGGAAAACTAAAGCAGAAGAGAGAGAGAGAGAGAAATTCATTCATCCGGATGGAACCCATTTTCCAAGAAAATCGACAGGGGTCGGATCCTCGGATTCTTGTGGGTCAAGAAAGAGTGGAACCTCCATCGAGGAAAGATACCACTTTCGCTAAAGATACAGGGAGTAACAGTATGCCTGAAATTTAGCCAAAAGGAAATGGTGAAAAGAGAGGAGCAATCAATCAATCACTTCTTGGGGTCATGTGGCTTGATTAAAATAGACAAAGATGCCATTGAGGAGTCCACCAAAGGGAAGCAAGCCACCCACGAGACCGGTCAAAATTGTCCAACCCGTGGAAACTGTTCAAAATGCCTGCGTGTGCTTGTAGCCTTGTAGACGGCCACTTGTTAGTTGTTACGTCCTCTTCTACCTCTGTACATACGCCGGTCATGGAGAGCTTTCCCATCTAATTCTTCTTCGCACCTATAAAAAGGGGCAATAAAGACAAACGTCACACAGCAGAGGGGCGTTGTCTCCAGCTTCAGCCGCCTTTATTTTCTTTGAGGGGGGAACTCTTCAGGTTTGTGCTTCCTTGTTTATTTAACACTCTGGGAGATGATGTGAGATCAAAGTAAGCGGCATCTCATGATGGGTTTTGTTACCCTGTGGGAGCTCAGGAGCTTTGAGGCGTTGATGATTGGAGCTTGACAAATCTTGCCCCTCCATCTTCTGATTGGTGTTTGGGCTGTCTTCTGTGTGAAGTCTATGCTTTTGGGGTGAAGGAGAAGGAGGAAACTTTGGGAATTCTGGGATACTGGATTTAGTTCAGATTTTGGGAGATTGAGGAGAGTGAGTTCAGGAAGTTGTTTCTTTTTTTCCCTCATGAAGATAGGTTTTTGCTGGGTGGGCATGTAAGGATTTTATGGAATTATGGTCCCCTATCTAGACAGTGCTTCAAGAATTCCTGGGTTGTAAAGCACATGAAGCGAAGATTGGCTTTCCTTTTGTATTGGGTCTCAATCTTTTTGTAGTTCTGTGAATTGGGTTTTTCAAGGCATCTAATTGATTCGCAGTTATGGTGAGAAACTGAACTCGGTGTTTTCAAAGTCTTGGAGTTTGCTGCCAGTGAAACTTTTGTGTAGTTTCTATAAAGCCTCAAATTCAGGGAGTGTGGCTATTAAGCTTTCAGCTGCTTCCTTCTCTTCTCTCTATACTTGAAGTTGAATCTCTGTGCCATTTGAAGATTTCTGATGCCGTAAAATGGTCATGAATAGTTGAATTACCTGATAGGGGAAATTAAAGCCCTAATTATACTCTTGGTTGTTGGGTACATTGATATTTCTTAGTTTGGGTTGTCTGCTCGAGATATTGGGATGTTAGATGCCTTTGTATTTATCTATTGAAGATAGAGGCTTTGATATATGTACTAATCGACAATGGCAATAGCTGCAACAATACTCCTGCTGCTCCTACAGCTGCTGAGCATATCTGCCACTGATTTTCACTTGAAGTCAAAGGTTTGTGGTGCTGATCGACTGGCATATTCAAGTTATTCTGGTAGTGAATTCTTTTACATTAATGAAGAGATAGTAGACAAAAATCAGTTCTGCAATGCTCTCAAATATCACTCCGAGGATGGTTGCCATCTTAAGGATTACCCTGGACCTAATTGCTCTGGGATTAATCTTTCTCTAGGTATGGATTTAATATTTGGGATGTGCTTTTAAGTGGTTGAGACTTTTTGAACTGTTTTATGTGCAATGATTATCTAGGCTCATTCTTACCAGATTCTCATCTTTTCTTCCTTTTATGATTTCTGGGGGGGTCAGTTCGAAGGCATTTTCTTGAAGGAAGAAAGTTTTTGCAGACAGAAGTTAGTGTGGACAAAGTTGATGGACAGAGCCATGAGAAAGAAGAGAAGAAAAGTCAAAACTTTCTTTCAACCCATAAAAGCGTCAGCTTGGTAATACCTGGAGTTTTAGCTCTATCTTGTGTTTTAGTCTGTCCCTGCTTCCAGAGAAAAAGAAAAGAAGCTGCTCACACTGTCCTTCCAAAGGATCTGAATTCAGGTACTTAGATCTTGTTGGAATACCACTGTGAAAAATTCTTCATATAGAAATTCTTATGCTCGTCTCTTACTAGAATGAGTGTTCAATCTGATAGCTAAATCAAATTCTTCAATGGGCTGGTTAGTGATAAAAAGTCTTTGTTTGTTCCAGTAAATTCTACTCCCGTATCGGAAGAGAGTTCTGCTCCTGAAAAGGTTTCTTTACCTGAAAAGATTCCAGGGAGTCCACTTCGGGTGCCGCCTAGTCCATCCAGATTTTCCATGTCCCCAAAACTTAGTAGACTTGGATCATTGCATCTCAGTTTAAGTCAAATCTTGAAAGCTACTCGCAATTTCTCTCCCTCAATGCAAATAGGAGAAGGGGGATTCGGAACTGTGTATAAGGCACAATTAGAAGGTGGGCAGTTTGTTGCCATAAAACGAGCAAAGAAGGTGAGTTGCATTGCTGATTTCCTCATTATAATTGATTCTGCTGGTGCCAATTTTTTGATGAACCACTTTTGCTGATATTACCAGAAGAGTCCAGAAGGTTATATGTTTAATTCCAGAGAACATAGTTTCCTGCAACTTTCAGGTTTATGCTTTGAAGTATTAATTATCTCATTACATGATTCATTATACATTTTCCAAAAGAGTCCAGAAGGTTTAAGAATGTTTAATTCCACAGAACATAGTTCCCTGCAACACTCTGGTTTATAATTTGAAGAATTTTATTATCTCATTACATGATGCATGCATTTTCCAAAAGATAACTGCACAAAATGGTTGACGATTCGTCGCTATTCGTGGAAATGGCCTTGTTGTCTGTGCATGCTAGGATCATGTCTCTTTCGTTAGCTACACTAGACAACTAAATTCCCATTTTCTAATTTTTTGTCAGAGTAGGATTGGCTGTTTGATATTTTCGGTCTGGTTCTCCTTCATTATAATATATTGTGTTTTCTTGACAAGGTCAAGTCAACATTACATTATTCAATCTGCATTTTCGGTTTAAATTGCAGCTAAAATGTGACTCAACTTTAGAGTGGGAAACTAGGTTATACCCACTTCCCATGTAATATCACGTATGAATTGGGTTTTGGATGATGGGCATGAGAGCAATCTCTGGACATTTTCAATTGCAAATCTTCTGTGCAGGAATACTTTGAGAGTTTGCGAACTGAATTTAGCAGTGAAGTTCAGCTTCTTTCAAAAATCGATCATCGGAGTCTGGTGAAGCTACTTGGTTATATCGAGAAAGGAAATGAGCGTCTCATTATTACAGAGTATGTGCCAAACGGTACTCTTAGAGAACATTTGGATGGTGAGATTACTAACTGTGAAAACCATCTCTTTTCTCTGGGCAGAACAACATTGCAGGCATCTCACTTGACTTTATTGTAGGTCAACACGGGAGAATCCTTGATTTTAATCAAAGGCTTGAAGTTGCAATTGATGTTGCTCATGGCCTGACTTATCTGCACTTATACTCAGGTGAAGAAACTTCCCCTTCTTGCACATGTTTGCTGAAATCCTCATCAGCAAATTTACTCCAAATTTTTCATGAAGCATGTTGAATCAATACATCATGCTATGAGCAAAAACCTGTTTGAACCGTGTACTGATGCATCATCCTGAAAGCTTTGCAGCATGTTAAGAACTTCTTAAATCCACATTTAACAGCCTTCCTTTTCCTTGTTTTCTTTTATTGTGCTTTGCAGAGAAGCAAATCATCCACCGAGATGTGAAGTCATCCAACATTCTTTTGACTGAAAGCATGAGGGCTAAGGTGGCAGATTTTGGGTTCGCAAGGCTAGGTGCAGGCGACACCGATAAAACTCACGTCTCCACCAAAGTGAAAGGCACAGTGGGTTATCTTGACCCAGAGTACATGAGAACCTATCAGCTCACCCCCAAAAGCGATGTGTACTCTTTCGGGATCCTGCTCATAGAGATCCTAACTGGACGTCGACCTGTCGATGCAAAGAAGCCAGTTGATGAACGGGTGACACTTAGATGGGTAAGCTAAAACTCGCTCCTGTAGGTGCAAAATAAATTCGCTCTCTCATTAAGATTCAGTCCATAGCTGATGCATTACTATGTGTACAGGCTTTCAGGAAGTTCAACGAAGGAAATGTCCTGGACCTCATGGACCCGAGAATGGAGGAAAGAGTGGATAGAGATATTCTGATGAGGATTTTTAGTTTGGCTTTTCAGTGTGCTGCGCCTGGACGAATGGATCGGCCTGATATGAATGTCGTGGGTGAAGAGTTGTGGGGGATAAGGGTGGATTATCTCAAGAGCGTGAGGAGAGGGTAGTCAGTGTCAGTTCTCAAATGTGTGCGTGCAGCAGAATGCGTTGAGATAAATCGATCATTTGTCTAGACACATGTAATGGTTATGCTTGTCTCTCTAGTTTGTTATCCCAAGAAAGCTTCATTTGGAGTTTAAGACTCATGATAAATTCATTTCTTCCTTAGCCTTGGGTATCACAGTCTCTCTCTCTCTCTCTCTCTCTCTCTCTCTCTCTCTCCCCGTACATCATATGCAAATGTCTGTATGGTGGTTGGTAAGTTTAGGGATATTGTTCTATTGAAGTGTTCTGGCAGGATCTGTCATTACCAAAATACAGTCACGGTTTTAGCAGTCTCATCAATTTCTTGTTTGCTCTACTTGATCTGCACAATAGCCGGATTGGTCTTTCCGTCTCCTTTTATGTCGCCAATCAATTTTTATTTGTGAAGATTTATAGTGAAACTTCGGGTAGAAGGCATCGGCCCTTCATTTAAAGGAAGACTTTGGATTATAGCTCTTGGCACTTGAGAGTTCTCTATCTGTTTCTATCTCTACTTGGTGTCATACAAAGCATGCGTCTTCCTAATCACTCTGCTTCACCGGCATGCGCCAACATGCGCTATGTTCTCAAATGCTATCAGCTATCGAGACATCTGAGAGCTCCCTCTATTTTACGATTATGCTCGCGAAAGTACAAGGTTAAAACCACACTCAAGTGAAAATGCCAGGCCTCGTCTTTTGGGCAACTAATGTGACGACTTGGCCAGATAACGAGAAGCATAACAACTGAACTTATAAGTACAGACCTTTCATCACCTTTCAAGCAGCAGCTTTTCTGGCAACTCAACGTAGAGGGATATAAAAATTTCGTTATGGCGATATGCAGTGAAACACTTTGCTCGGATATATTGACTATGGCAGGAGGACTCTGAGCCAATTTTCATCCGCTGGTAGCTGAGTTGCGTAAGCTGCGTGATTAGGCCCCTCCTCAACCAGCGATTGAGTAATTTTCTATCTTCAAATGCAAGATTGTCGTACTAATGTGGAATTAGCCAATGAGGAAGCGTCAATCTCCATCTTTTCCATCTGCTACTTGTCAATGCCGGGTGCGAACTTAATATGTCTTCTGGCATGAAATCGTGTCTCGTCAATATCCCCACCACAGGCGATCTCTGAAATATGACCTTAGATGAGTTCATGGATGATATATGAGCAACAACAAACGGGCTCCGTGGACACAGAATTCAACACTCAGAGAGAGGTTTGGAGAAGGAAATGATAAGAGGGTATTGTTCAGAGAAATTATTAACAATGCAGAAATTATAGTCGAAGAGCATTCCACCAAACTAGTCCACAAAAAGGGAACAGAAAAATTGTTCCAAACGAAAAGAACATCTGGATCAGAAGCTAGATAATCTAACTCAAGAGGTCAATAATGAAAACATCATCAACCAAGCTTCGAACTATGCAGTTGCATCGCTATATTTGAGCGAAAAGAGAGTTTTAAAGATTGTCCTAGTATAATGAGTGCTTAGATGACAGTTAACATATAAAGAACTTACCCCATAGATCTTCGGAATCACTAGCAGGTGTCTCAAACCAACTTGACGGAGAAGTATGAGAGCTTTTGCTAATGACATCGTTTCCACAACTGTATAAGGCGAAGTGTTAGTGAATGGATGCAAATCCAAGAACATGTTCTCCTCCTCTTGGGTAACAACTATGTCCTCTATTTTGTCAGCATTTCCCGATCCCTTCTTTGCAAAATCGACTACTGAAAACTGCTCGGAGACATCAATGCCTGTTGGCTCTGTAGAGGAGAGGAAGGCCTTCTTCTTTAGTAGTTCTATGAGATGCGCTCGCAGTATCAGACCGTACAGAACGGGGGATTCTGAAAGGGGAGGCTCATCAATCACCGGGAACCCATTATGTGTTGTGGTTCTGAGCACATGGACAACATTTCCAACCTTTTCAATGCCATGAAATAGCTGAAGTGGGCCTTTCACCACATCGCTGACAGTTAGTTGTCTCATGAATGGTTCAGCATGAGCTTCAAGATACGGGAACCCTTTTGCCTTCATGATAAGGTCGTAGATGTTGTTATTAAAGGCATCTGCTACCGTTTTCGAAACTAGAAGAACCAGCATCATCAGTGGTAACATTAACAGGTTATTTGTCAACTCCAGGAGGATTACGCATGCTGAAACCGTCGCTCTCATTGTTCCACCAAGAAAGGAAGCAGCACCAAGCACAGCGAAAATACCATGATTAAGAGTTGAGCGAGAACCCACTAACATTGCAATAAGACGTCCATAAGATGCGCCCGTCACAATCACTGGCACATAGAGGCCAGTGGGAGACACGATGCCGTAGCTAATTATGCTGAGGAAAAAGCAGGTGCCAAAAAAGATGAGTATAGACGAATACTGGAATTCGTTATCGGTGCCTTTGCTAAAAAGATTTTTGATTGCATCGTCATTTGTGTTAAAGATGAGGCTGGCAAGATCGTTGTAGTGCCCAGGAGGACATTGAAACTTCTTATAGTTCCCAGCCTGTCCGACAGTAGGACAGAGCACCTCAGCATCGGCTGGACACGGTAGACAAGATGAAAGCCACGGTAATCCGAATAAGAGACAGGATGTGAAGATGGAAATGAAGCAAGCAAGTAAAATCTTGTACCCGCTACATTTCCTGGAAAGAGAAATCGTAAGAACATACAGTGAGTGCTTCGACATTACTGTCTCCAGTGATTTCCTTAACAGGTGAAAAGCATCATTTCAAGGATCTTACCCGGTGATGACATTGTAGACTTGGAGAACCCTGTCCAGCAAGAAATTATACAAGCTGCCGAATAAGCCTCCTAGAACACCAAGGAGGAGAACTGGGGGGACATCCCATAGGTCATACGACACATTCGTCGAACTGACATCGTACATTATTAACCCACCTTTACCAAATGGCCCACATTTTCCACTGTCGCAGAAGTCAATCAGCCCTACTAGTATTATCGCTACTATAGCCGTCGTAAAGAAGGCCCTCCACAGAAGGGCACTTCTCCACCTGCAAAGAAGATTTCACATTCCTGGTTAATACCAACGACCCACACATACTCAGTTTCTCCAGTAAACTCAAATTATTAGACATTAAAGTAACATTGACGCTATCCATGGTTATATGATAGATTCCTTAGTCAATCATCAGGTAACTTGCTTATTAAATCTCTAAAGCACAATCTTAAGGAGGCATACTCAAGTACAGCGAGATGGATTAACATACCAAGATACCATCTCTTCAAGGACAAACAGCAACCCACCAATCGGGGCACGAAAAGCAGCGGCGATTCCTGCAGCTGATCCACACGTGACAAGATCTCTTCTGTCCCTGTCGTTTTTGAAAAACCGCAACCACGACCAAGTCAAGCCATATTTCTTTGATCCGCCTTGACCAAGCAGCGAAGCAACACACGCGCCAATATGCACCATAGGTCCAGCCTTTCCCACAAGAAGAGATGAGGACACAGCAGAGATGCTTCCAATTATCTGTCGGTTAGGACCAACATGTGATGAGACCATTGTCTACTTACAAAAAAACAATTGTGCCTTGTGAAGTCATAGATGATAATTTAAAGTTCCAGATTGTCCAAAAGGAGCAAAAGTTGAGTCAAAGAACCGAAAACCGCCTTCCACTGCATGAGCCATAGCTGGCAATTTAACAACACTGAACATCAGAAAATGCAAACCCGGCAAGTTAGATGGGCTAAACATTTGATGAAATCAGTCCAAACCTTCACATTCCACCAATTTGAAGAAGGTTTATAGAAGTATCTACTCTTTAAAAGAGCTGGAAAGAAATCACCAAAAATCACAATCTGAGGTGGAGGCAGAGCCATTGTAGCAACCACAGGTTAAAATTACTCATAGACTTCTTACAAAACCAGAATCTACAGCTTTACTCTGTGCTAGAACAATTATCAAGCACTGCAATTCGTATATCATGTGAATGCTTGATGCATTGCAGACTTAAAAGGAGAAGATAGGCAAAAAAGATAATCAAGTGATGGATGTGCAACTTTGCAATCATCGACACAAAACTAAGTACCCTTCTATCACCTTAACAAACAATGTCTTCAGTGAAAAAACTCCTGGCGCATCCACGCCATTCAGATAAGCCTTTACTTCTGGTATGCCCGATCCGGCAGCTGCTGATGATACAAAAGCTGTGATGAGAGCCGCGAGCAAGGTGAGCATAAGGTTGGATACAGAAAAAACAACAAAAGCCATTACAGACCTGCACATGATCACAGAGTTTCACCATAAGATTCTCCTCACCGCCACAGGTAGAAGAAAAAATTTCAACCCACTCAAATTACTCGGAATCGTTTCTTTCATTGGGCAGTTGGATTCTAGAAAGAAACCAAACAAAAAAAACTGAACCTTTTGACAGGATCTTTACCTCTGAGCCAACATCATATATGAAATGACCACGAACTTAATGCCTGCAACAGTTTCTACTGCGAGATTGTTGCAAAACCCAACAAGGCTAACAATCCCACCAATCAAGAAACACAGCAGCCACTTCATGAACACATACTGAAATATCTGGACTGAGCTATTAGTCCTCCAGTCTTGCTTAAAGAAATCGTTCTCTGAGATCCTGCATTCAAAACCCTTTTGCCAAATTCAGCATCAACCACTTCGGTCCCCTCATTATTGTCCACTTAACTTTTCTTTTGGCAAAAAGAACTAGAAAGAATGGCTACTTTTCCCCCGCTATCTTTTAAGAGAAGGGAATGGAAGCTTACTCATAATCAAGACTCTCAATGGGGCAGAGGTTGGCACCTACAACGGCTACTTGGGACGTGGAGTGTGCGAGGGGTGATACTTCAGAGGAAAGTAAAGGTCGAGCCTGGGATTCAGCTTCCCCATTGGCCTCCGTAGACATTTTCTTCTTCTCTTTCGAAGAGTCCTCCTTCTGGCCTTTTGATGATTGAAAGGTGTGGAAAATGCAAAAATTTCAGATGATTGTCAGCCAGAGATGACAGAAGAGGACGAAGACGGTGTTAAGTGTAACGAAGAACTGAGGTAGTTGGAGCAAGGACTGGTTGTTTGACAATTTCGTTTTATTTTCCGAAAAGATGTATATTGGAGTTGTTTTTTCCATTGTAACGAGTTCTCCATGTGCAAAATATATATTTTTGCACCAACTTTGGGCATCCAATAAAAACAAATGCCCACTACTTATTTAATTTGCATTCAAATCATTGACTTTAAGATCATGTCCCAATAATTCACGGGCTGAACTAAAGCAAAATGAAGCTCATAAGAGCAATTTCAAACCATTCACAAGAAGTTGAGTGGCTGGTTCATGACCTTCACATGCTTACCTTTTTCTCATTTACAATTCCTAGCAAGACGAGTTGCTAGAGATTCAGTCTTTCGTGAGACCAGTACATCTATTAAATTTATATATTATCAAATTGATTAAATGACATCATGTGAGCAGTACTGAGTCTCCACAAATTTGACGGTTTAAATTCAACGAGAGTAGACGATGATCCGGACGAAGCCCTCGAAAGCTCATGGAACCAAAGGTGGTGGGGTCTACAGCTGATAAAGGCTGACCTAACGGGAGAGCTATCCATAGTAACGGAAGGTCGCGGCCGGCCGGTGCATACAGATTGAGAAGGCTTGCTTGTTATGATATACTCCCAAACGTTAATTTGCTCTCTGCCAGCTGTACGCTGGTGGGGACATTGATAGGGACAGGGGGCGAGGGACTTTCTTCAAGTGGCATGCATGGTGGAAGCTCGGAAGCTCGGAACCTCGGTTTTCGTTGATTGGGGCACTTCTTTTTCTATGGAAACCAAAGAAGGGAAAGTGCCGGTACCTTCTCAAGCTATAAGCCTACCACACTGACAAAAAAACTTTAGAGGTCTCAGATGCAACATGAGTCCACACTCTTTGCCAAAAGAAAAAAGGTTGTATGTGTCGTCGGCAAGAATTGTACCTTTAGATACTTTTCATCGAGCTTATCCAAAAAGTTCCAAATTTATTTTATTTTTGCCAACTTAGTCATAAATTTTTCAATTTTGCTAATTGAATCTTACATATTTTCACACTTTGCTAATTGAGTTCACCTGAATAATTTTTATATGAAATCGCTGACATTGACCCGATTATCCTACATGATATGGCCGATACTAATGTTGATGATTTTTAATAGGATTTTATTTTTGTTTATTTTATGATTTTTATTTCCCTTTTTTCCTTTGCTTTTTTTTTTCCTATTCTTTTTTGTGCTAGTGAGAGTCATTGCTCTCTCGCCGCAAAAGCTAATCCAAGAGATAAACTTGTAAACTAACTACTAGTCTTCGTCAACAATCTCTCTCTCACACATAAAGCCTGGGTTGGAGCTGCAACAACTCGCAATTTTCTCGTGTGACTATTGTTGACCTAGGCTGTAATATTAATATTGGGAGTGTACAGCAGAAGTCCAACACTTCACCTCGAGGAGATTGCCAAGAGAGAGCTCAAGTCCAAGCCTGTTATCATATTTAGTTAGACTTATTTTTATTCAAAAGCTTAAGCCAATTAGTTATAACTTATAGGTCAATTGGGATATATAATAATTACTAAATACCATATAAATTTTTTGATGTAGGACTTCTCTAACATAATTTACACACGCATCCTAAAAACCTTGCTGGCTGCAAAGGCCTTGCGCACACTGGGCGAGGGCAGCCTTACCCTTGGTCAATGGGGCTCTGAAGGCCTTAGGAAGGCCACTATGGCCAACGATTAGATTTGGCCAATGCCTTCGTGCCCTCGCTAGTGGCAGGCGCTGCTACAACGGCCTTAAGTGAGGGCTTTGCAGCCTCGCTAGTGAGGGCGAGGCCTTTGCGGTCGGGGAGGGTCGCCAACAAAAAAGAGAACATAAAAAAGCAAAGAAAAAAGAAGATAAAATTTTCAAAAAAATGTTAAAATATTATTAAAAATTGTCAATTTCAGCATTAATCATGTCATGTAGGACGCTCAGCATCCATGTTAGTGGTTTTTGGCAAAAATTGATCAGTTGATCAGATGGACTCAATTGGCAAAGTATAAAAATATTTGTTATTAAATTGGCAAAAATGAGAGGATTAAAACTAAATTGACAAAAGTATAATAAGTTTAAGATTTTTTGAATAATTTTCACGATACTTTTCAAGAAGTGCTTGATTGACCATTGAATAATCGTGGAGTATCGGATAACATTTATCATAGTTTCACTTGTATCGTAACACTTGAATTTTGAAAGAGCATATTACTTTTTGTAAATTTTCGAAGGAACAAGACTTGAATTTCTATAGTAATGTTGGAATCTGATTATTGTGGTGTCAGATTAATAAAGACATCTTCTATGGACTAATCTCTTCATTTAATTGGTTTCGCAAAAAATGACAAATGATTGAATGGAAAAATATTTTCGTAAATATCATCACTTGTCTAACTTGAAATAATTGTTTTGCAAAAAATGACTTATTTGAAAATCATGATCACTCAAAATTATTAGTCCTATATTATTTGGCTTTGTTTTGTAGTATTCTAGCCTTTGTTTTGTTTCAATTTGCTTTACCATGAAAGTCCGTGTACTTCTTATATATCCTTTTGAGCCATGAATATAATTTTTTCAGATAATAAAAACAAAATAATTAGTCAATGAAAGATATTTTCATTATTGATTGCACTTTGCCTCTAAACATTAACACTAGCCCCAACAACAAAGAAATGTTCTAATCATCGTCATTAAAATGTAAAGAGATATGACTTTATCCCTTTAATAATATTGTTAATCACATTTCTAATGTGATTGGTGCTAGCGGGTCGAGTAATGGATTGATCTGAGATCAATGAGTTATTGCCAAAAGATTTGGCGTTTTTTCCCATTTTCGCTGTCATCTTGCCATTCTTGCTATTCCATTTTTCTTCCGGCATGGCCTTCGTTCAAATCGGTTTGGTATCAGCTCAACAGTCCTAGAGTTTAGGATTACTCTTAGAATTTAGAGCTCTGCCAACCACGGATTGCTATGTGAAATATATCCAAATCATCCTATTGCGGATCTAATCCAGATCACGAACAGGGTACTCCAAGAACTGCAAGTTAGGTTGCCACGTATCCAAAACCCGTTACTGCTGGCATGGGTGCAGCCGTCGATTTGCCGGATTTGATTCTGACTACCGCTCGCCGTTGCTGTCCTTTTTCAAAGCAGTGTTCATCTCCACTCAAACCCAACTTTATTTGGCTCCGTTCCTTCGTTGCGTCCAAAGAAGAAAGGTTCAATTGCTTGAAGAAATCCAATCAAGTACGGACCCAATCCAATCCAATCCAATCCAAATTATGTTTGCTAGAACTTTTGCTTTTAAGCGTTGGACCATATGGGCTTTATATTTGGTAAGTCAAGTCATGTGTTGCATTAGACCCCAAAAAGAACAGTCGCGTGTTGCATGTTAATTAATTTCGAAAAATGACCAAAAGAATTACTGTTTAGTGTTTTTCACATGAGCTGCCCTTTTTCCACCATCTGTTTATGCTAAAACACTCTTCAACACGGTATTTTAACTACATTTGTTGACTCACTTTTCCACAATTCTATAAAGGTGTCTCCTTTTTCGTGTTAAGTCACTTTTTTTCATTAATTTTGTTTTTTTTTTTTTTGGGGTCCTATGTCCTCTTTCCCTCGTCTTCTTCCTTATTTCCGATCTCTCTCATGTGACCTCTCAGAGCAAGATAAAAATATTGAGTGAGCCAGCCCCTTCGTGTCAGTGTGGTCTCCGCCCAATCAAGAAACAACACGTGGAGCTACGTATCGCTGGTTTTTCCGCACAAAAAATTTGATTTCATCTTTCCTATATTCAATTAAGATGTAATTTTTGGGTTTTTGTTGTGCAATTTGATTCTCTAAATTTTATTGGGTTACTCCTACAAAAATTCAAAACTGATGTTGTGACAAATTTATTATAAATTAATTTTTTTATTAAAAAAATCTTAAACCGATATATTTGTGATAAATTTACCTTATATTTGTTTTTGTTAAATATGATTAATATCAAAAAAATCACAAACCTATATATCTATAACAAGTGGAATGTATAATTCCAAATTGATATACCCATTGATCACCACATGCCAACTCAATAATTTGGTGACAAACTTTAATGGAAATTAACGAATGTCAAATTTATCACACATATATGAGTTTTGGATTTTTCGTGATATTAAAATAATTTTTTTTGTATAATTAGACTGTGCTTAGTTGTTTGAATTTCTAAATAAGATATGACTAGATTGGACAAGATAAGAAATCCTTGGATTTCTGTAAATTCTATCCACTGTTAGTGAATTGTGGATTTAAATTTGAATATATTCACATAATATCATGTACATTATTAATATAACAGCACATTCTCATAGTACATGTGCCTACTTTATTTTATTTGTCTTGTTTATTTATCTTTCCTATCTTTCTTCAATTATTTTCCTTTTAATTTCTTTTTTCACCTTCCATCATTCTCTAATAAAATTTTATTAAATATTAAACTGTACTAATATACCTAAAATATTAAAATATGTAATAAATTTAAATATGTTTTTATATTTATATATTGAATTTATATTATAAGATAGAATTAAATTCGACTATATAAATAGAAATAAGATCAATTTTTTTATTTTAAATTTCTTGCTAGAATTCAAGTATTATTTATATTGAAATATAATTTTAATATTATTAATTTTATTAATTATATTCGAAGTGATCACGAACTTAATGCCTGCGACATTTTCTGCTGCGATATTATTGCAAAGCCCAACAGGGCTAACAATCCCACCAATCAAGAAACACAGCAGCCACTTCATGAACACATACTGAAATATCTGGACTGAGCTATTAGTCCTCCAGTCTTGCTTTAAAGAAGTCATTCTCTGAGATCCTTCATTCAAAACCGTTTTGCCAAATTCAGCATCATTCACTTTTGTCCCCTCATTATTGTCCACTTACTTTTCTTTTGGCAAAAAGAACTAGAAAGAATGGCTACTTTTCCCCCGCTATCTTTTAAGAGAAGGGAATGGAAGCTTACTCATAATCAAGACTCTCAATGGGGCAGAGGTTGGCACCTACAACGGCTACTCTGGGACGTGGAGTGTGCGAGGGGTGATACTTCAGAGGAAAGTAAAGGTCGAGCCTGGGATTCAGCTTCCCCATTGGCCTCCGTAGACATTTTCTTCTTCTCTTTCGAAGAGTCCTCCTTCTGGCCTTTGATGATTGAAAGGTGTGGAAAATGCAAAAATTTCAGATGATTGTCAGTCAGAGATGACAGAAGAGGACGAAGACGGTGTTAAGTATAACGAAGAACTGAGGTAGTTGGAGAAAGGACTGGTTGTTTGACAATTTTGTTTTATTTTCCGAAGAGATGTATAATTGAGTTGTTTTTTCCACTGTAGTGAATTCTCCATGTGAAAAATATTTCTTTTTGCACCAAGTTTGGGTATCCAATGAAAACACATGCGCACTACTTATTTAATTTGCATTCAAATCATTGACTTTAAGATCATGTCCCAATAATTCACGGGCTGAACTAAAGCAAAATGAAGCTCATAAGAGCAATTTCAAACCATTCACAAGAAGTTGAGTGGCTGGTTCATGACCTTCACATGCTTACCTTTTTTCTCATTTACAATTCCTAGACGAGTTGCTAGAGATCCAGCATTTCGTGAGACTAGTACATCTATTAATTATATATTGCCAAATTGATTGAATCACATTATGTGAGCAGTATTGAGTCTTCACAAATTTGACGGTTTAAATTCAACGAGAGTAGACGATGATCTTCATGGGACCAAAGGTGGTGGGGCTACAGCTAATAAGGGCTGACCTATTATGTAATGGAGGCCTACACAAGAGTTATCCATGGTAATGGAAGGTTGCGGCCGGCCGGTGCATAAGTATTGAGAAGGCTACTTGTTATGATATACTCCCAAACGTCAATATGCTGTCTCTATCAGGTGTACGCTAGTGGGGACATTGATAGGGACATGGGGCGAGGGACTTTCTTTGAGTGGCATGCATGGAGGAAGCTTAGAATCTCAGTTTTTGTTGATTTGGGGTGCGTTTGCAGAACATTTTCGTTTAAAAATTATTAAGGAACAGAAATAGAAAAAAATGTTTACATTAGGATAACAATTTTGAATAAAAACGTGTTTGATAAACTTGTTTCGGGAATAAAAAATGAACAAAACACGTTTGGTAAATTTATGTTTTTTTTTGTTTTTTTAATTTTTTAATATTTTTATTTTTAATTTTTTTAATATTTTAATTTCTTATTTCTTATTTTCTTCTTTTGGCTGGTCGCCGGCCTTGACCATGGCCGGCGATCGATCGACGAGGGCCGGCGGCCTCGCTAGGGGCGGCGACACTCCGGCGAGGTCGCCAAACCCTCGGCTGATCGATCGCCGGCCATGATTGAGGCGGCGACTGGCCAAAGAAAAAGAAAAAGAAAAGAAGAAAAAAAAAGAGAAAAAAAGAGAGGAGAGAGAAAATTTGTTCTTAAAAATTTTTTAAACAAGAAACACATTTTTTTTTTTTTTTTGTTTACATTCCAAATGTGTTCACAGTGAACAAAAAATAGATTTAACAAAAACGCAAACAAACGTGTTTCTGTTTTTTTTTTTTATTTCCTGGAACAAAAAAACAAAAATTTTGTTTATAAACAGAAATAAAGAACGTTAACAAACAGGGTCTTGGTCACTTTTTGTATGGAAACCAGAGAAGGGAAAGTGCCGGTACCTTCTCAAGCTATAAGCCTAACACACTGACAAAAAACTTTAGAGGTCTCGGATGCAACATGAGTCGACACCCTTTGCCAAAAGAAAAAAGGTTGTATGTGTTGTCGGCAAGAATTGTACCTTTAGATACTTTTCATCAAAATTATTCAAAAAGTTCAATTTTTTTTTTTCATTTTTGCTAACTTAGTCATAAACTTTTCAATTTTGCTAATTGAATCTTACATATTTTCACACTTTACTAATTGAGTTCACCCAAATATTTTTTATATAAAATCACTGACATTAACCTGATTATCTTACATGACATGACTAATACTAATATTGATGATTTTTAATAGTATTTTATTTTATTTTTATGATTGTTATTTCCCTTTTTTCCTTCGCTTTTTTTTTTTCTATTCTTTTTTGTGCTAGTGAGAGTCGTCTCTCTCACCCCAAAAGCTAATCCAAGAGATAAACTTGTAAACTAACTACTAGCCTTCGTCAACAATCTCTCCCTCACACATAAAGCCTGGGTTGGAGCTGCAACAACTTGTAATTTTCTCGTGTGACTATTGTTGACCTGGGCTCTAATATTAATATTGGGAGTGTACAACAGAAGTCCAACACTTCACCTAGAGGAGATTGCCAAGAGAGCTCTCAAGTCCAAGCCTGTTATCATATTTAGTTAGACTTATTTTTATTTAAAAGCTTAAGCCAATCAGTTATAACTTATAGGTCAACTGGATATATAATAATTACCAAATACCATATCAATTTTTTGATGTAGGACTTCTCTAACAAAAATTTACACGTGCATCCTAAAAACCTTGCTGGCTACAAAGGCCTTGCGCACATCGGGCGAGGGCAGCCTCACCCTTGGTCAATGGGGTTGTGAAGGCCTTAGGAAGGCCATTGTGGCCGACAATTAGATTTGGCCGGTGCCTTCGTGCCCTCGCTAGTGGCGGGTGCTGCTACAATGGCCTTAAGTGAGGGCTTTGTAGCCTCGCTGGTGAGGGCAAGGCCTTTGTGGTTGGGGAGGGTCGCCGACAGAATAGAGAACATAGAAAAGGAAAAAAGAAGAAGATAAAACTTTCAACAAAATGTTAAAATATTATTAAAAATTATCTATTTCAGTACTAATTGTGCCACGTAGGATGCCCGGCATCCATGTTAGTGGTTTTTGGCAAAAATTGATTAGTTTATTAGATGGACTCAATTGGCAAAGTATAAAAATATTTATTATTAAATTGGCAAAAATGAAATGGTTAAACTAAATTGACAAAAGTGTAATAGGTTTAAGATTTTTTGAATAATTTTCACAATACTTTTCAAGAAGTGCCTGATTGACCATTGAATAATCATGGAGTATCGGATAGCATTTATCATAGTTTCACTTGTATCGTAACACTTGAATTTTGAAAGAGTATATTACTTTTTGTAAATTTTCGAAGGAACAAGACTTGAATTTCTGTAGTAATGTTAGAATCTGATTATTGTGGTGTCAGATTATAAAGACATCTTCTATGGACTAATCTCTTCATTTCATTGGTTTTGCAAAAAATGACAAATGATTGAATGGAAAAATATTTTCGTAAATATCATCACTTGTCTCGCTTGAAATAATTGTTTTGCAAAAAATGAATTATTTGAAAATCATGATCACTCAAAATTTTTAGTCCTATATTATTTGGCTTTGTTTTGTAGTATTCTAGCCTTTGTTTTGTTTCAATTTGCTTTACCATGAAAGTCTGTGTACTTCTTATGTATCCTTTTGAGCCATGAATATAATTTTTTCAGATTATAAAAACAAAATAATTAGTCAGCGAAATATATTTTCAATATCGATAGCACTTTGTCTCTAAACATTAACACTAGCCCCAACAAAAAAGAAATGTTTTAATCATCGTCATTAAAATGTCAAGAGATATGACTTTATCCCTTTAATGATATTGTTAATCACATTTCTAATGTGATTGGTGCTAGCGGGTCGAGTAATGGATTGATCTGAGATTAATGAGTTATTGCCATAGATTTGGCGTTTCTTCCCATTTCTGCTGTCATCTTCTTATTCTTGCTGTTCCATTTTTCTTCCGGCATGGCTTTCGTTCAAATCGGTTTGGTGTTAGCTCAATAGTCCTAGAGTTTAGGATTACTCTTAGAATTCAGAGCTCTGCCAACCACGGATTGCTATGTGAAATTTATCCAGATCATCCTATTGCGGATTTGATCCATATCACGAACAGGGTACTCCAAGAACTGCAAGTTAGGTTGCCACGTATCCAAAACCCACTGCTGCTGGCATGGGTGTAGCCGTCGATTTGCCGGATTTGATTCTGACTACCGCTCGCCGTCGCTGTCCTTTTTTAAAGCAGTATTCATCCCCACTCAAACCCAACTTTATTTGGCTCCGTTCCTTCGTTGCTTCCAAAGGAGAAAGGTTCAATTGCTTGAAGAAATCCAATCAAGTACGGACCCAATCCAATCCCATCCAAATTATGTTTCCTAGAACTTTTGCTTTTAACCGTTGGACCATATGGGCTTTACATTTGGTAAGTCAAGTCATGTGCCGCGTTAGACCCAAAAAAAACAATCGCGTGTTGCATGTTAATTAATTTCGAATAATGACAAAAAGAATTACTGTTTAGTGTTTTTCACATGAGCTGCCCTTTTTCCACCATCTGTTTATGCTAAAACACTCTTCAACACGGTATTTTAACTACATTTGTTGACTCACTTTTCCACAATTCTATAAAGGTGTCTCCTTTTTCGTGTTAAGTCACTTTTTTTCATTAATTTTTTTTTTTTTTTTTTTTTTTTGGGGGTCCTATGTCCTCTTTCCCTCGTCTTCTTCCTTATTTCCGATCTCTCTCATGTGACCTCTCAGAGCAAGATAAAAATATTGAGTGAGCCAGCCCCTTCGTGTCAGTGTGGTCTCCGCCCAATCAAGAAGCAACACGTGGAGCCACGCCAGCGATTGGTCCACGCTGGTTTTACCGCACAAAAAATTTGATTTTCATCTTTCCTATATTCAATTAAGATGTAATTTTTGGGTTTTTGTTGTGCAATTTGATTCTCTAAATTTTATTGGGTTAATATTATGAAAAACCCTAAACTAACATTGTGACAAATTTACTGCAAACTAATATTTTCATTAGAAAAAACTCAAATTGATATATTTATGACAAATTTATTTTATGTTTATTTTCATTAAATAGGATTAACATAACAAAAAATCACAAACCTATATATTTATGTCTCAAATTGGTATATCCATCAATCGCCACATGTCAACTCAATAATTTAATGAGAAAATTTAATAGAAACCAATGAATGTTAGATTTATCACATATGTATGAGTTTTGGGTTTTTCGTGATATTAAGCTAATTTTATTTTGTATAATTAGATTGCGTTTAATCGTTTGAATTTCTAAATAAGATAAGACTAAATTGGACAAGATAAGAAACCACTGTTAGTGAATTGCAGATTTAGATTTGAATATATTCATATAATATCATGTACATTATTAATATAACAGCCATTCTCATAGTACACGTGCCTACTTTATTTTTATTTGTCTTGTTTATTTATCTTTCCTATCTTTCTTCAATTATTTTCCTTTTAATTTCTTTTTTCACCTTCCATCATTCTCTAATAAAATTTTATTAAATAATAAACTCTACTAATATACCTAAAATACTAAAATATGTAATAAATTTAAATATGTTTTTATATTTATATATTGAATTTATATTATAAGATAGAATTAAATTTGACTATATAAATAAAAATCAGATTAATTTTTTGTACTAGAATTCAAATATTATTTATATTCAAAGTGACCACGAACTTAATGCCCGCGACATTTTCTGCTGCGATATTATTGCAAAGCCCAATAGGGCTAACAATCCCACCAATCAAGAAACACAGCAGCCACTTCATGAACACATACTGAAATATCTGGACTGTGCTATTAGTCCTCCAGTCTTGCTTTAAAGAAATCATTCTCTGAGATCCTGCATTCAAAACCCTTTTGCCAAATTCAGCATCATCCACTTTTGTCCCCTCATTATTGTCCACCTACTTTTCTCTTGGCAAAAAGAACTCGAAAAAATGGCTACTTTGTGCCCGCTATCTATTAAGAGAAGGGAACGGAAGCCTACTCATAATCAACTGGGGCAGAGGTTGGCACCTACAACGGCTACTTGGGACGTGGACTGTGCAAGGGGCGATACTTCAGAGGAAAGTAAAGGTCGAACCTGGGATTCAGCTTCCCCATTGGCCTCCCTAGACATTTTCTTCTTCTCTTTCGAAGAGTCCTTCTTCTGGCCTTTGATGATTGAAAGGTGTGGAAAATGCAAAAATTTCAGATGATTGTCATTTGTCAGTCAGAGATGACAGAAGAGGACGAAGACGGCGTTAAGTATAACGAAGAACTGAGGTAGTTGGAGAAAGGACTGGTTGTTTAACAATTTTGTTTTATTTTCCGAAGAGATGTATAATTGAGTTGTTTTTTCCACTGTAGTGAATTCTCCATGTGCAAAATATTTCTTTTTGCACCAAGTTTGGGTATCCAATGAAAACACATGCGCACTACTTATTTAATTTGCATTCAAATCATTGACTTTAAGACCATGTTGCAATAACTCACGGGCTAAACTAAAGAGAAATGAAGCTCATAAGAGCAATTTCAAACCATTCACAAAAAGTTGGGTGGCTGGTTCATGAACTTGGCATGTTTACCTTATTTCATCTACAATTCCTAGACTAGTTGCTAGAGATCTAACGTTTCATGAGACTAGTACATCTATTAAATATATATTGTCAGATCAGTCAGGTGTCGTCATGTGAGTAGTACCGAGTCTCCTCAAATTTGACAGTTTAAATTCAATTATAGTACAAGATGATCCGGACGAGGCCTTTCAAAGCTCACGGGACCGCTGCAGTCAACAAGGGCTGAACTATTATGTAATGGAAGGCCTACACAAGAGCTATCCATAGTAATGAAAGGTCTTGGCGGCACGGGTTGAGAAGGCTACTTGTTATGATATACTTCCAAACGTTAATATGCTGTCTTTATTAGCTGTAGGCTGGTGGGGACATTGATGTGGACATGGGGCGAGGAACTTTCTTCAGGTGGCATGAATGGAGGAAGCTCGGAACATTGGTTTATGTTGATTTGGGCACTTTTTACATGGAAACCAAAGAAGGGAAAGTGCCCGTACCTTCTCCAGCTATAAGCCCAACACACTGACAAAAAACTTTTAGAGGTCTCAGTCGCAACATGAGTCCACACTCTCTGCCAAAAGAATAAGGGTGGGGGGGTTGTCGGCAAGTACTGTGCCTTTACACACATTTCATCAAAATTACCGATAAAGTTCTAAATCTATTTTATTATTACTAATTTTATTCTAAACTTTTCAATTTTACCAATTGAATCTTAAATATTTTCACATTTTACTAATTGAGTTCACCCGAACAATTTTTATATGAAATCACTGACATGGACCCAATTACCCTTCATGACACGACCGACACCGATGTCAATGATTTTTAATGGTATTTTAATATTTTTTGATTTTTTGATTTTTATTTCCCTTTTCTTCCTTTGCTTTTTTTTTTTTTTGTGCTGGTGAGGGTCATCACTCTCTCATCCCAAAAGTTAACCCAGGGGACACATTTGTAAACTAATTATCAGCCCTCATCAATAATCTCTCCCTCACATATGAGACCTGGGTTGGAATCGCAACAACTCGTAACTTTCTCGTGTAACTGCTGTTAACTTGGGCTCTAATATTAATGTTGGGAGCATGCAGCAGAAATCCAACACCTTCGTCTAGAGAAGATTGCCAAGAGAGAGCTCAAGTCCAAGCCCTTCAGTATATTTAGTTGGACCCACTTTCACTCAAAAATTTAAACCAATTAGTTATGGGTCAACTAAGATATATATTAAATACTAAATACCATACCAATTCTTCAATGTGGGACTTCTCTAAATCCTAAAAACCTTGCTGGCTGTGAAGGCCTTGTGTAGACTGGGCGAGGTAAGTCTCACCCTTGGTTAGTGGGGTTGCAAGGGCCTTAGGCGACAACTAGATCTAGCTAGTGCCTTCGTGCTCTCACTTGTGGCAGGCGTGGCTACAATGGCCTTAGGTGAGGGCTTTGCAGCCCTGCTGGTGAGGGCGAGGCCTTTTGTGGTCGGCAAGGGTCACCCACACAAAAAAGAACAAAAAAAAAAAAGCAAAGAAAAAAGAAAATAAAAAAATGTTAAAATATTATTAAAAATTGTCTATTTCAGCACCAATTATGCCACGCAGGACGCTCGGCATCCATATCAATGGTTTTCGGTCAAAATTGATTAATTGATCAGATGGACTCAATTGGCAAAGTATAAAACTATTAAGAGAAGAATACCTAAGTGCTAAAACTTGTAATGGGGGATACTTAAAGTGCCAAAAGTTGGGAAGTGACACTTAAGTGCCAAAGTCAGACCAAAATAGATTAGTTAAGTGTCAACATCGAGAAAATCTAATCAAAATACTAACGTGATGATTTTCTGGCGAGACAAGTGCAAAATGATGTTGTTTTGCATACTGACATAGCTAAATAAGTGCAAAAATGACGTTGTTTTGTTGCTGACATAGCTAAATAAGTAATATAAAAATTAATTAAATTAAATTTAAAACCAATTTTCTTTTTCTTTTTGAAAAGATGATGAACAGACGGTTGATGGCTTAGCCCTCGCCATTGTCGCCTTTGCGCCGTCGCTTGGAAGGGTTGTCGCTAGGGCCTGGCAACCCCGATTGACCCTCTCCCCATCGTCGTTGGCCCTTCTCGACGACAATAGGGAAGCGACGATGGCGAGGGCTGAGCCCTTAGCTTATTTTATTATCTTATTTATTTATTTATTTATATTTTTAATTTGGCTTTAAATTTAACTTAATTAATTTTTAAATTAAAATAATGACGTTGTTTTTGCATTTCTTTCTTGAGTCAACTCTCGGCAAGCAATGTAGGCAACCAAAATTAATAAAAAATTACCACGTAAAATCTTCGGCTGAGTTTCTTTGGAGATGACACTTAAATATCCATTTTTTTTTTTTAAAAGAAAGTGGTACTTAAGTGTTACTTTCCTAACTTTTGGTACTTAAGTGTCCCATTGTGCCAACTTTTGGTACTTGAGGTATTCTTTTGTTTGAAACTATTTATTACTAAATTGGCAAAATGGAAATGAATAAAATTAAGACTTTTTTAATAATTTTCATGATACGTTTCAAGAAGCACCTGATCGACCATTGAATAATCATGGAGTATCGGATAGCATTTATCATAGTTTTCCTTGTATCATAACACTTTAATTTTGAAAGAGGATATTACTTTTTGTAAATTTTCGAAGGAACAAGACTTGAATTTCTATTGTAATGTTAGAATCTGATTATTGTGGTGTTATATTAATAAAAAGATCTTCTATGGACTATTCGATTCATTTCGTTGGTTTTACAAAAATGACAAATGATTGGATTGAAAAATATTTTCCTAAGTATTATCACTTATCTTGCTTGAAATAATTGTTTTGCAAAAAATGACTTATTTGAAAGTCATTTTTTTAAATGATTGCTTGAAATAATTAGTCCATAATTATTTGGCTTTGTTTTGTAGCATTCTAGCCTTTGCTTTGCTTTGATTCGCTTTACCATGAAAGTCTGTGCACTTCTCATGTATCCTTTTGAGCCATGAATATAATTTTTTCCGATAAAAAAATAAAATAATTAGTCAGTGAAAGATATTTTCATTTTTGATAGCACTTTGTCTCTAAACATTAACACTAGCCCCAACAAAAATAAAAATGTTTTAATCATCGTCATTAAAATGTCAAGAGATATGACTTTATCCCTTTAATCATAATGTTAATCACACTTCTAATGTGATTGGTGCTAGTAGGTCGAGTAATGGATTGATATGAGATTAGTGAGTTATTGCCAAAGATTTGGCGTTTATTCCCATTTCTGCTGTCATCTTCCCATTCTTGCTGTTCCATTTTTCTTTCGGCATGGCTTTCGTTCAAATCGGTTTGGTATCAGCTCAACAGTCCTAAAGTTTAGGATTGCTCTTAGAATTTAGAGCTCTGCCAATGTAGGATTGCAAGGTGAAATTTATCCAAATTGTCCGATATAGAGTTTCGAAGAAAAAGAGGATCTGATCTGGATCACGAACAGGGCATTCCAAGTCAGGTTGCCACTTATCCAAAACCTGCTGCTACTAGCGTGGGTGCAGCCGTCGACTTGCTGGATTTGATTTCGACTGCCGCTTGCCGTCCTATCCTTTTTCAGAGAAGTATTCATCCCCAATCAAGCCAAGCTTTATTTTGCTCCGTTCCTTCGTTGCGCCTAAAGAAGAAAGGTTTAATTGCTTGAAGAAATCCAATCAAGTACAGACCTAGTTCAATCCAATCCAAATTATGTTTGCTAGAACTTTTGCTTTTAACTGTTGGACTATATGGGCTTTATATTTGGTAAGTCAAAGTCATGTGTTGCATTAGACCCAAAAAAAAAAAAAAAAAAAGTCACGTGTTGCATGTTAATTCATTTCGAAAAATGACAAAAAGAATTACTGTTTAGTGTTTTCACATGAGCCGTCCTTTTTCTTTTGCCAAAACACTCTTTAACACGGTATTCTAACTACATTAGTTTGTCTCACTCTTCCACTATTCTATAAAGGTATCTCCTTTTTTGTGTCAAGTCACTTTTCTTCATTAATTTTTTTTTTTTGGGGTCCTATATCCACTTTCCCTCATATTTTTCCTTATTTCTAATCTCTCTCATGCGTCCTCTATGAGCAAGAGAAAATATTGGGTGAGCCAGCCCCCTTGTGTCAATGTGGACTCCGCCCAATCAAGAAACAACACGTGGAGCCATGTCAGTGATTGGTCCCCGCTGATTTTTCCGCACAAAAAAATTGATTTTCATCTTTCCTATATTCAATTAAGATGTAATTTTTGGATTTTTTTGTGCAATTTGATTCTTTAAATTTTAGTGAGTTAATATTATGAAAAACCACAAACTAATGTTGTAAAAAATTTATCAAAAATTATTTTTTTATAGAAAACCTTGAGTTGATATATTTGTGATAAATTTCTTAATGCTTGTTTTTGTTAAATATGATTAATACTATAAAAAATCATAAATCGACATATATATAGCAAGTGGATTGTAAAATCTCAAATTGGTATATCCGTTAACCGTCACATATCAACTTAGTAATTTGATGGCAAAATTTAATGAAAACTAACATATGTACCAGTTTTGGTTTTTTTTTTTTTTTTTTGGGTATTAATCTAATTTTATTTTGTATAATTAGGTTGCATTTAGTTGTTCGGATTTCCAAATAAGATAATACTAGATTGGACCGGATAAGAAATCCCTGGAATGGTTAGTGAACTGGATTTAAATTTAGATATATTCATATCATATCGTATACATTATTAATATAACGGCACATTCTTGCACTAGAATTTCAAATATTATTTATATTGAAATATAATTTTGAATTTTTATTTTATTAATTTAAGAAGCTTGTTATTTGAGAAAAATAACTCTTATTATAGATAGTAGAAATCATATCTACCTTTATCTCACCTTCTATAGGATAATTTTATTCGGAATATATCACTCTTACATCCATCTCTATCTTATCTCTCTCTCTCTCTCTCTCTCTCTCTGGGTTGGTTGCTTTCTGTCTTAAGTAGGCACTAAATGCAGGATATGATATATCTTATTATATTTCGAATTTTATCTTGACGGCTAAATGTAGCCTTAAATTATTTGATTCTCTTGATTTATCCAATTAAATGCTTTGTTTACTCATTACTTAATACTGTCAACTAGAAATTCATATTTCTTGTTTTTCTCGTATGTTTTCTGCTCATTTGGTTCTAGTTAGTATCACGCCTCGTTTTTTGTTAAATAAGTAGTGCTGCGTCATTGATTGATATGAGAATTTAGTTTGAGTAGTTGAGGGAAGGATAGGATTGTAAGAATTGAGACAGTTAGATGACTTGATTGCACGATGAATCAAACCACATAAATCTAGAAAGCTAAATAACTTAATTGAAAAAAAGTAGAAGTTAGAAAATTAAATCATACAACAACCGAAACTTAGGGTTATTTCGTTTCGCGAAAAATGAATGATTTGAAAAATATTTTCCTAAAAATAACTGCTTTATCATTTATGAAAATGAACGGATGAAAAAAATCTATTATTCATGAAAATATATTAGACAAATTTTTATCGATAATAAAACACTTTTAAGTGATTGATTATTTCAAGTAATATAAATGATTATTTTTATGAAAAATGTTTTTCGAATCATCTGTCTTTTGCAAAACAAATGGAGTCCAATTCTATTCATTTTACGGAAAATAACTTCAAGAAATCGTTTCCGGATTTTCCAACGTTTGGCTTAGGAAAATAAATTTATTAAGGAAAGCATTTTTCAACAGTGAAAAATACATTCAAAAGTGAGAAAAATGTTTTTCTTTTCTTCATATTTCTTTCACCTTCAGACCAAACACTTTGTTTGATCAAACACCTTTTTTTTTTTTTAAATAGTTTGGAAGAAGAAAATTAGAAAGAAAAGGAAAAAAAAGAAAAATAAATAAAAAACAAGGGCTAATACTCTGAAAAACCCCAAACTAAGTACATTTGTGACAAATTTACCTCAAACTATTTTTTTGACCACCAAAAACCCTAAACTGCTATACCTTTGACAAATTTACCCCAAACTAGTACACTTGTGACAAATTTACCTTCCGTTAGTTTTCGTTAAATTTTATTGTCAAATTATTAAGTTAAATTACACATGACAGTTGACTAGTATATCAATTTAGAATTTTACGCATCATTTGCTATAGTTTACAATTTTTTTGATTTTTTTGTGGTATTAATCTAATTTAGTAGAGGGTATACTTGTCACAAATTTATCAATTTGGGGTTTTTTGCGGTCGAATAAATTAGTCTATGGTAAATTTGTCGTAAATGTACAAGTTTAGGGTTTTTTATAGTCAGTCGGGGTAAATTTATCACAAGTGTACCAGTTTGGAGTTTTTCATGGTCAAAAAAATAGTTTGGAGTAAATTTGTCACAAATGTACCAGTTTGAGGTTTTTTAGGGTATTAACCCAAAAAAAAATTATAAAATCCAAATTTTTTGATAATTTTCCCTAGAAAATTAAATCAGACATCAAATAGTGGAAAATATTTTCTAACTCATTTTCAGGTTTTATTTGAACATAAAAAATATTGTAATTTTCTTAAAACATGACTTCCCAAAAGACATTTTTTAAAAATATCATATTTTTCACGAGACGAACAAAATCTTACAAAAATTCTACAGTCAATCAATGTATGATATTATTAAAAAATGTTAAAATTTTGTTAAAATTGTCCACTTCAAAGACACCATTGTGCCAAGTAGGATGCTCGACATCCATATTAGTGGTTTTTGGCCAAAATTAATAGGGTCTGTTCGTTTCGCGGAAAATTGTCCATTTTCGAAAAACATTTTCCCATAAGTCATTTCTAGGAAAATGACTATATTTTGTAGGAAAATGACTATATTTTTAGGTGTTCGGCTAAAACCCGAACTTTGAGTGAAAAATATTTTCTACCATTTGTTAGCTAGTTTAATTGCTTGGGAAAAATTATCAAAAAATTGAATTTTAATGTTTTTAATTGACCAAAACATTAGTTTTATATTTTTTAAAATGAATTTTTAATTATTTGTGTTTTTTAAAAAATCAAAATTTTTATTTTTTATTATTTTTTCTTTCTTTTTCTTTTTTTCCTTTTTCTTTTCCTTCCTCCTTCCTTCTTCCTCCTTCCTCCTCCTTCTTCCTCCTTCCTCCGCCGCCGCACGCTTGACGATGGCCGGCTGCCTGGCCGACCAAGACACGGTCACCAAATCCGCGAGCTAGATCACCCGAGCTCGCCGGAGGTTTGCCGGGCTCTGGCAGCGAAGCTCGGGCTCGCCTGGATCAGGAGCCCAAGCTCCGCCACTAGATCCGGCGAGCTCGCCGGGCTTGGGGGAGCTCGGCTTCCCTAGATCAGGCAAGGCGGAGCCTCGCTGGCCTAGGGCGGAGCTCGAGCTAGCTTGCGGCCGCGGCCGGTCGCCGGTCGCCGGTTGTCATCGTGGCCGGTGATCGGCCAAGGCTAAGGAAGAAAGATGAAAAGGAAAGAAAGAAAAAAAAAAGAAAAAAGAAAAAAGAAAAAGAAAGCATAAAAATAAAACAAAAATGTGTTGATGAAAATAAGCAAAAATGTGGAAGAAGTTATGGAAAATGTTTTCCACTTTTCAAAAGTGGAAAACATTTTCCTCATCTTTGAAGGTTGTTTTTTCTATGGATGGAAAACATTTTCCTTGAATAGTTCATTTTCCATGAAATGAATACTGGAAAATCCGGAAAATGTTTTCCTGGAAGTCATTTTCCATGAAACGAACGGAGTCTTGATCAAATGAACTCAATTGACGAAGTATGAAACTATTGAGAGAATGACATCTTGAAACGAACGGAGCCTAATTAATCAGATGAACTCAATTGATGAAGTACGAAACTATTGAGAGAATGGCATATTGAGTGTTAAAATTTGGCATAAGGATACTTAAGTGCTAAAAGTCAGAAAGTAACACTTAAATGCGAAAATCGGAGAAAATAAACTAGTTAAGTGCTAATGGTGAGAAAATCTTGCCAAAATATTGATAGGATGATTTTCTGGCGAGACAAATGTAAAACGACGTCATTTTGCATTTTTTTATTGAGTCAACTCTCCGGCGAGCCATGTGGGCAAGCAAAATTAATAAAAAATTGTCACTTACAATTTCTAACGGAGTTCACCAGAGGTGGTCCCATTTAAAAAAAAAAAAAAATGGTATTTAAGTGTCTTCTTGCCCCAACTTTTTGCACCTGAGATGTTCTTTTGTCTGAAACTATTTATTACTAAATTGGCAAAATGAAAAGGATTAAAATTAAGACTTTTTGAATAATTTTCACGATACATTTCAAGAAGTACCTAATCGACCATTGAATAATCATGGAATATCGGATAGCATTTATCATACTTTTCCTTGTATCATAACACTTGAATTTTGAAAGAGGATATTAGTTTTTGTAAATTTTCGAAGGAACAAGACTTGAATTTTTGTTGTAATGTTCAAATCTGATTATTGTGATGTTATATTAACAAAAAGATCTTCCGTAGACTAATCAATTCATTTCATTAGCTTCGCAAAAAATGACAAATGACCGGATTGAAAAATATTTTCCTAAATATTATCACTTATCTTGCTTGAAATAATTGTTTTGCAAAAAATGACATTTAAAAATCATTTTTTAAAATGATTGCTTGAAATAATTAGACCATAATTATTTGGTTTTGTTTTGTAGCATTCTAGCCTTTGCTTTGCTTCGATTCGCTTTACCATAAAAGTCTGTGTACTTCTCATGTATCCTTTTGAGCCATGAATCTAATTTTTTCCGATAAAAAAATAAAATAATTTGTCATTGAAAGATATTTTCATTATTGATAGCACATTGTCTCTAAACATTAACACTAGCCCCAACAAATATAGGAATGTTTTAATTGTTGTCATGAAAATGTCAAGAGATATGACTTTATCCCTTTCATAATATTGTTAATCAAACTTCTAATGTGATTGGTGCTAGCAGGTGGAGTAATGGATTGATATGAGATTAATGAGTTATTGCCAAAGATTTGGCGTTTTTTACCATTTCCGCCTTCATCTTTCCATTCTTGCTGTTCTATTTTTCTTTTGACATGGCTTTCGTTCAAATCGGTTTGGTATCAGCTCAACAGTCCTAAAGTTTAGGATTACTCTTAGAATAGAGCTCTGCCAACCTCGGATTGCGATGTGAAATTTATCCGGATCATCCAATTTAGAGCTTTGAAGAAAAAGTGGATCTAATCTGAATCACGAACAGGGTACTCCAAGTACTGCAATTTAAGTTGCCATGTATCCAAAACCCGCGGCTGCTGGCGTGGATGTAGCCGTCGATCTGTGGATTTGATTCCGACCACTGCTCAGTGCTCACCATTGCTGTCCTTTTTCAAAGCAGTATTCATCCCCAATCAAGCCCAGCTTTATTTTTCTCCGTTCCCTTGTTGCGTCTAAAGAAGAAAGGTTTAATTGCTTGAAAAAATCCAATCAAGTATTGACCCAGTCCAATGCAATCCAAATTATGTTTGCTAGAACTTTTGCTTTTTAACTGTTGGACTATATATGGGCTTTATATTTGGTAAGTCAAGTCATGTGTTGCATTAGACCAAAAAAAAAAAAAGTCGCGTGTTGCACGTTAATTAATTTCGAAAAATGACAAAAAGAATTACTGTTTAGTGTTTTCCCATGGGCCTCCCTTTTTCCACCCTTTGTTTTTGCCAAAACACTATTTAACACGGAATTCCAACTACATTAGTTTATCCCACATTTCCACTGTTCTATAAAGGTGTCTCCTTTTTTGTGTCAAGTCACTTTTCTTCATTTGTTTTTTTGTTTGGGGGGTCCTATATCCACTTTCCCTTATCTTCTTCCTAATTTCGGATCTCTCTCATGCGTCCTCTATGGGCAAGAGAAATATTGGGTGAGCCAGCCCCCTCGTGTCAGTGTGTACTCCACCCAATCAAGAAACAAAACGTGGAGCCATGTTAGCGATTGGCCCCCCCGCTGGTTTTTCCGCACAAAAAAATTTGATTTTCATCTTTTCTATATTCAATTAAGATGTAATTTTTGGATTTTTTTTTGTGCAATTTGATTGTATAAATTTTATTGCTTTAATATTACGAAAAATCCCAAACTGATGTTGTGACGAATTTACCAAAAATTATTTTTTCATAGAAAACCTCGAGCTGAAATATTTGTGATAAACTTCTTTATGCATGTTTTCGTTAAATAGGATTAATATCACAAAAAAAATCATAAACCGACATATATATATAGTAAGTGGATTGTAAAATCTCAAATCGGTTATTCGTTAACCGTCACATGTCAACTTAGTAATTTGATAGCAAAATTTAATGAAAACTAACATATGTACTAGTTTTGGGTTTTTCTCGATATTAATCTAATTCTATTTTGTATAATGAGGTTGTATTTAGTTGTTCGGATTTCCAAATAAGATAATACTAGATTGGACCGGATATGAAATCCCTGGATTACTGTAAATTCTATCCACCGTTAGTGAACTACGGATTTAAATTCAAATATATTCACATCATATCGTGTGCATTATTAATATAACGACACATTCTTGCACTAGAATTCAAATATTATTTATATTGAAATATAATTTTGAATTTTGAATTAAGAAACTTGTTATTTGAGAAAAATAACTCTTATTATAGATAGTAGAAATTATATTTACCTTTATCCCACCCCTTATAATATAATTTTATTCGGACCATATCACTATTACATCTGGCTTTATCCTATCTCTCTCTCTCTTTGTTTTTTTTTTTTTTTTTTTTTTTTTTTTTTTTTTTTATGGTTGGTTGCTTTATTTTGTCTTAAGTAGGCACTAAATGCAGGATATGATATATCTTATTATATTTCGAATTTTATCTTGACTACTAAATGTAGCCTTAAATCCTTTGATTCTCTTGATTTATCCAATAAAATGCTTTGTTTACTCATTGTACTTAATACTATTAGAATTTCATATTTCTTGTTTTTCTCGTATGTTTTCTGCTCATTTGGTTCTAGTTAGTATCACGCCTCATTTTTTGTTAAATGAGTAGTGCCGTGTTATTAATTAATATGAGAATTTAGTTTGAGTAGTTGAGGGAAGGATAGGATTGTAAGAATTGAGAAAGTTAGATGACTTGATTGCAGGAAGAATCAAACCACATAAATCTAGAAAGCTAAATAACTTAATTGAAAAAGGTAGAAGTTAGAAAATTAAATCACACAACAATCGAAACTTAGGGTTGTTTTGTTTCGCGAAAAATGAATGATTCGAAAAATATATTCCAAAAAATAACCGCTTTATCGCTTATGAAAATGAACGAATGAAAAAAATCTATTATTCACGAAAATATTTAGACAAATTGTTATCGATAATAAAACACTTTTAAGTAATTGATTATTTCAAGTAATATAAACGATTATTTTTATGAAAAATGTTTTTGAATCATCTGTCTTTTGTAAAACAAATGGAGTCCAACTCTATTTGTTTTATGGAAAATAACTTCAAGAAATTGTTTCAGCATTTTCCGACGTTTGGCTTACGGAAAATAAATTTATTAAGGAAAACATTTTTCACCAATGAAAAATACATTCAAAAGTAAGAAAAATATTTTTCGCTTTCTTCATATTTCTTTCACCTTCAGACCAAACATTTTCTTTGATCAAACACCATTTTTTTTATAAATACTTTGGAAGAAGAAAGATAGAAAGAAAAGGAAAAGAAAAGAAAAATAAATAAAAAATTAATTAATAAATCCAAAATTTTTGATAATTTTCCCTAGAAAATTGAATTAGACATCAAATGGTGGTGGAAAATATTTTCTAACTCATTTTCAGCTTTGATTTGAATATCGAAAATATTGTAATTTTCTTAAAACATGACTTTTCGAAAAATATCTTTTAAAAATATTATATTTTTCGTTTCAAAAAAATCTACGTCGATCAATGTATGATGTTATAAAGGTAATAATGACCTCGATTTTGAACTTTCCATGTCGGTAAGCGCGCTTCGTTGCCCATCTTTTGCTTCAACTGAAGATATCTTTGAAATCCCAAAACACCTCCAACCACAAAATCTGTTCTTTTACGGCAAGGCTTCCCCACGACCAAACAACAAAAAGAAAGCAAAAAAGAAAAAAGAAAAAGGGCAAGGCTTCCCTAGATTTCCACGCGCTGGGGCCGCGCACGCGCGAGAGAAATCTCACCTGGACCCGGCAAGCGAAATCCCAGCTGTCGGTAGACCCCGGGGCCCACACGTCGGTCCCACGTTTATCCAACGGTCACCACCTCGGTTCCGACACTGTTGCCCTGCCGACCTGGCTGCGGTTTCGAAAGGAAAGGAAAGGAAAAGAAAGGAAAGGAAAGGAAAGGAAAGGAAAAGGGGAGTCATCTTGAATCGAGCGACGGGTCAACCATGATTACTTCGACGTCGGTAAGGAGTAGGAGAGACCGCGTTGCTGGCGCTTTCCACTTGGACCTCTCAACGGTGTCCCCGTCCCGCACCATCCCGTCCCCATCCCCATCTCCTTGATTTCAACGCCCCACCAAAGGACCCGAAAGGAGTCTTGAATTTGAAAGCTTAAACCCCTCCCCCCGCCCCCCAGCGTAGGCTCCTGCAAATCTTCCCGGTTGATCACGTGTTTAATGCAGATTTGCCCGGACAGCATCCATCTTGATCCCCAAAGTGGAACTTTTTCGCGACGTACCCTTTTGGGTCGCCCCAGCAGAGCGAGGAGGAAGAGAAAGGAGCCGCCTTTTCACGTGTGGAGGGCTGAATCTGAGAGGGGCAGGTCGCGTCTTGCTGGTTTAGCGCATTTGGGTTGATGGGTTTCGTCCTCGGGCTCGTGCTCGGGATCACTCTCGGGCTCGCTCTCGTCATCGGGTTCGTGAAGTCGGAGAATGCCCGATCCAGGCGGCGCTCTCAGCTTGTCAGTAGTCGCGGTTTCTTTACTGATCTGGAGTGCTGTTGATTTCTTTGCGTATTTCTTCTGATTTTTGAAGTGGGTTTGTGAGTTTCTTGGTTTTTTTTTTTTTTTTTCATCAGGCGGCTGCCGTTGCGGCTTTCTCCAGGTTGACAGTGGAGGATACGAGGAAGATCTTGCCAGCTGAATTTTACCCTCCGTGGGTCGTCTTCTCTCAGAGGCAGAAGTTGAGTTTATATCTCTCTTTACTTTTCCTACATTTAGCTCCTATGGTCGATGGTTTGCTTGAGTTAGGTTTACTGATTCGATCAATTCGTGCTTCTACAGTTGGACTGGCTCAATTCTCTTCTGACCAAGATCTGGCCTTATGTTAATGAGGTAGCATTTCTGGGTCTCGCTGTTTATTCCCTTGAGATGTATAATTTCTGGGCAACAGTTTGTTTCTCATGAGGTGGTGGGGTTCTGCTGTTGCAGGCGGCATCTGAGCTGATAAAGGCTAATGTTGAGCCCATTTTGGAGCAATACACGCCTGTAATATTATCGTCCATCAAGTTCTCCAAGTTTACTCTGGGTACCGTGGCTCCACAGTTTACAGGTGGGTTGATCCGACTTTCTCTTTAGAACTTGGTGTTGCATACTCTGTTTTTTGTTGTGCCTTATCCAATCGGTGTGACCTATTTACCTTTAAGATGGCATGCGATGAAGCAAGAATTAGTCTTATTTGCAATGAATGCATTCGTCTTCCAGAAGCCAGTTGCTGGGTATTTACAAATTTGGACCTTGCCGTCCTATGACTTTATTCCGAACACATGATGCTTAACTTTGTCTTAGTCATCCGAAAACACCTTAATCAAGAGTTACATAAATCTTTCTTGATTACTCAGCAACAACATTCTTTTGGACAGTCTCGGAGTTGGACCATAATTTTACATGCATTTGATTATGAGGCCTGATGATTAAATAGAGAAAGATGTCTGTTTGAAACGAGTGCTACATCATTTTCAATGCTTGGCTTTTGTTATTTTCACTTACATCTACATTGGCTTCTGCAATGATGGGGATATCGCTCAGCTTGCTGGTGATGCTATTCATAACAAGGGATGGAGAATACTATCTCATCCTGCCGCTACTTTTTCTCCAGTAGAAAGGGGGCTGCTTTTATGGTTTATGTCAATAAGGAAATAAGATAAAGAACAGGGGTGATGCGTGGAACATAGAGAGTGAAATATTATTTTGAATCTGTCGGTAAGAGTTGCAGATGCCATATCTGATCATGGATGCTGCTTCCAGGTGTTTCAATTATTGAAGATGGGGGCGATGGTGTGACTATGGAGTTGGAGATGAATTGGGATGGAAATCCAAGCATTATACTGGACATAAACACTAGACTTGGAGTAGCACTGCCTGTGCAGGTAATTTTCATGTGCTTGCTGAAAGCTGTTTTTTCAAGAGGATTGCTTGTTATATTTTTTGCTGATCAAGCATATTGGTGACATCCCTACCATCCTACGTAATTGTAAGGCTTACCCTTTAGGTCCGTTTCCTTAGAAATTTCCATTTGAAGTGCTACATCTGCTGCATTTAACAATTGCAAGAAAATAGGCAACTCATAACAAGTTGCTACTTACTATTACAAATGGTTATACAAATGTTTCGATGTAAAATTTGGTTAATGAGTTTGACTTCTTTTCTCATCATGTTAAATATGACATGATTTATGAATGTCAAGAAGTTGCATATTGTCTTTTAGTTTAGGAGATTGAGATTCGTGATTTGAGTGTTTTAGAAAATAATCAATTTTTTTCTTTTGAGTAGGTAAAGAACATTGGATTTACTGGGGTTTTCAGGTTGATCTTTAAGCCGCTTGTGGATGAGTTTCCTTGCTTTGGAGCTGTATGTTTTTCTCTCAGACAAAAGGTACAGCATCTTCCCTTTTATCCTTGTTTCTGCTGATGGTAGGATGATTGCTAGTTCACGGATCTTTTAAAACTTCACCTATCCATCTGTAGAGTTAGAGATTAAATTGGTTGAGATGTATTTTGCCAGACCAAGATAATCTAGTTTTCGTTGTCCAGTAAGACAACTGCTTCTTCTTTTTTTTTCCTGGCCAATGATAATCTAGTCCAGTCTATAATCTAGTTCATCTGGACCTTTTGCTATGTTTTGTTTTCTTTTGATAATTGGTCAGGCATATTCTATTGAATACTGCCCTGGATGTGTGCCAGTTAGTTACACAACTTCCTGCTACTAGTAAATCTCTCTCTCTCTCTCTCTCTCTCTCTCTCTCTCCCTCTCATATGCAAGCGCAAATTTAACTGTGCCACTCACATGCTGGACATTTTCCCTTATAAAGGGTAATATGCACGATCCCACTCATTCTAATCCTCAAATTGCAGAAAAAGCTGGATTTAACCTTAAAAGTCGTGGGCGGAGACATGTCTGCAATTCCAGGAATCTCCTCTGCAATTGAGGTGAGCCAAATTGTCTCCTTTCTCTTCGATAAGTACCTCCTGTGCCATTGGGATTGGTAGAGTTATGACTGATGATGTTATTCCAGGACACAATACGTGATGCTGTCGAAGATTCAATTACATGGCCTGTTAGGAAGGTTATTCCTATACTGCCTGGGGATTATAGGTATGTAAACACACGGACAAGAACAGCTGAACATCTATCTGATTAGACAAATTCTCTGCTGCCAGCACTTCGTGTTTATTTCGCTTTCATGTTGGAGAGAAGTGCTGTGTGCAAGTTAGTATGAGGAAAAATGGGGTCATTCACCACCTGTTATGATGCATCATGGACCAGATTAAGAAAGAGGTGAATATGGGAAATCCCAGTAAATGTGAAGCCAATTGAGACGTAGGAGAAATTTACTGAACTACAAGTTTGGTTCATTGACTCATTTTTCTTCATTAGAATGATGAACCTCATGAGGACTTGTCAAGATATGAAGTGGATTTAGTGTAGGTAGAAATGCATTCAAATAGCAGGTAACAGAATAATCTCCTTATGAGAGGAATGGTTAGAATAGCAGTTGGGACATCCTTACAAGCTATTAGTGATTGGATCTGAGCTGCCTCATTCTTCTTTAGCTTCAATGAAAGATGGAAAAAGATGGAAAAATGAAGAATATATTCTAGGATCAACATCAAAATATTTAGGCCTAATGTGGGAAAGTCCTAACTATGATATCGCAGATGTGGATCGAACCATTTCTAGTTCAAATAGTATCTTCTTGTATGGAGCTTGCACATGCGATCTTGGAGAAGATAGTGCTTGAAAGTAATTTGATCAAGAGTAATGCTGGATTACAACTTGTGTAGTATAGCTGTTATTGTAATTTTAACCTCATGTTAATAGTATATTGGTTCTTTGGAAACGAGCTTGCAAAATCTCAATGTTTTGTCCTTATGCTAGGAGGGTTAATACCTTTTCTTGTTCAGTGACCTAGAGTTAAAGCCTGTTGGAATGTTGGAAGTGAAACTTGTCCAAGCAAAGGAGTTAACAAACAAGGACCTCGTTGGGAAATCAGATCCTTATGCTGTGGTGTATGTCAGGCCTCTTCGTGATAGAATGAAAAAGAGCAAAACAATTGTGAGTTCCTTAGCAGTTGCTTGGTCCTTAAACTCTTTAATTTTTGAAACTAACAGTGGAAGAACTATTTTTTCAGAACAATGACTTGAATCCAGTCTGGAATGAACACTTTGAATTTATTATCGAGGATGCATCTACTCAGCACTTGGTGGTTAAAATATATGATGATGAGGGATTCCAGGCGGCTGAGTTGATTGGGTGTGCTCAAGTACAGCTAAAGGACCTTGAACCAGGTAAAGTGAAGGATGTGTGGTTGAAGCTGGTCAAAGACTTGGAAATCCAAAGAGATAATAAATACAGGGGGGAGGTGAGAATACGGGTTTTTTGTTAAATGTTTCATAGTCCTTTCTTTTTTCTTTACTCTACTCTTCGAACTTTATAGACCCCTGTCTATTTTTTGTTCCTTCTACCTTTTCTACCATCCGAACCATAATAAAAGGAGAAAATGGTATAGTGCAAATAAAGGAACTTCCTCTGTATCTCCAGACCCCTAGTAGAATTGCATACATTTTGGCTGCGTGGCACACTTATTGGTTTCTTCATCGTCGTTTCTCAAATTGGCCTGGCTGTCTTCTGAATTTCGTAGTGCTGGAAAACTTGTATAAATGCCCATCTCTTGAGCAATTTTCTGAATGTTGAAGAAATAGCAAATTCCACTGGCTAAAAAATCAATGCGATGCTATATGTGGGAAGTGCTATCCATGTCATTAGAACTAACTTTTGTGTATTGCCATCATGACTTTTCTCTTTCCTGTATCATGGGTTAAACATATTTCTTGCAGAAATGAATTATTTATCCCCTCTGTTATGCTCAAAACCTAGGTGCATTTGGAGTTGCTGTACTGTCCCAACGGGATGGAGAATGGTTTTACCAATCCATTCCAGCGTGATTTTTCAATGACCTCTTTGGAGAGGGTTCTAAAAGGTGGAGCGAATGGTCTTGAAGTTACTGAAAATGGAAATGGAAATATGCCGAAAAAGAGGGATGTAATTGTCAGAGGAGTACTTTCTGTCACTGTGATATCCGCTGAAGATTTACCACCCTCAGATCTGATGGGCAAAGCAGATCCATATGTCGTAGTGAGCATGAAAAAATCCGGATTGAGAAGTAAAACCAGGGTCAGTTTTTTGTTGTGGATGCCTTTGATTGTAAAAATTTCCTGTTTGCTTTTAACCTTCAATAAATATCTTTGCATCATCGCTTAAAAAATCCATTGACTTTTCTACTTGTGTATGGCATACCTTATTCTTTTAATGAATAGCTAAGACTGGTTCTATGAAGAATTTATGCTTTAATCTTCGTGTTCTGCCATATAAATACTAATAAACAGTATGACCTTCATCAAGTTAGAAAATCCATGCCAATAGGGTAATTTCGGACATAAGAGATTGTCTTGTTTTGCTTTCTATTATTTCCAAGCTTCTAACAAGGACTCTTTGTTTTTCAGGTTGTGAATGACAGTTTAAACCCTGTTTGGAATCAAACATTTGACTTTGTTGTAGAAGATGGCTTACATGATATGCTGATTATTGAAATCTGGGATCACGACACATTTGGGAAGGTAACATTGCTCTCTTTTATTTTTTTCTTTTTTATTATAAGGATCAAATTAGGGCAATTTTTTGTTTTGGAATAACAACCAGAGAAGGAGAATCGCCTGTTCTAAGGACCAGCTTTTACATGCCCTTTATTTGGTCAAAGCTTTGGATTCTCTAGTCTTTGTGTTGTCATTTATTTTAAATTTCCAGATTATATTTGGGTAAGTTCGACCAGGAGGAAGTACTTCACATAGATTGGATAGTGGAGAATTCTAGTTTTTGGCCTCGTAATTTCAAAATTATGTTTAATAATGGGCCATAGGGTAGACAGAGGCGAATGGAGACTTACGAATTGATACCTACATATCATCATTTGCTTCACAGTTAAACAAAAAACTATAGATTCCAGTTTGTTTCATCGTTGGTGCCTGTTATCCCAAACCTGCACCAGTAATTGAGACCTTCCATTATAGGGTGCTTAAAGAAGAATGGGTATCCATTCCCTTTGTCTACTTATACATGGGAAATCACTCCATTTCCACGCCTTTAATATTCTCAAAGAATTCTACTATGAAGGGAGCTGAGTCATGTTTTCTTGTTTTTACGTGCTTTGGTTGGTAGATTCTTGCACATACATGGATACCCTATATTTGGTGGACTTTGTACTATCGTTGAAAATTTATTCATATCTGGTTGTTTTCCTGTTGCATTCTTCTACTTGGAAAGTGATGTGAATTCGCCAACTGGCTTGTTCTGGGACTATGACATGCATTGTAGTTGTAGTGATGTTTATCACAACATAATAGCTTTGTTAGAGCAAATTTTGGTCTTCGTTCTTTGGGTGCACGGTTCGAGGCATTTACCATTTTGTCTTCTTATCAATCGTGTAGGATTACATGGGAAAATGCATATTTACGCTGACTCGAGTCATATTGGAAGGGGAATACAAAGATAGCTTCCCCGTGGACGGAGCCAAATCTGGTAAACTGAATTTGCACCTCAAGTGGATGGCACAGCCGATTTACCGGGACTCATGATAAATTCCTTGTCCTGTGCAAGGGATCGAAAATTTTTTGGTCTGTGAAGGCTGGGACGATAAGCTTCCCATATACGTTAATGAAGAAAATAGTGGCAATCATTTAGTGGTAAGCTGATCAATAAAGCATGTGGTTGAGGGGGTGCTGAGGGAGCTGTTGGTATAGTGGTGTAAATAATCTCTTTAGAAAGGATTGGTCTGTTGTAGATTGCTAGGGTTTCATCGGAAATACATAAACAGTTTGGAGAAAAATGATGAGATTTTGAGACCCCATACCGCACCCGACTGTCTTTCCTATTCTTTTATCTCTATTTTGGGTTTGACGTCGTATTGGTATTTCATGCTGTTACTTTCGCCACCCTTTCATTTCAGGGAAGGAGGTCCAAATTTTATACCATAAGAAGCTTGTGAGCTTGTGATACGTTCTCTTTCCCCTTCCCACCAAAAGCTCTGGTGCACATTTTCATTCAACTTTGAAAGTGTGTTGGATTGTGGTTCACAAGCTATGGATGATAGTACTGATTTCGTCTGTCTTACGCAATTAGCATCGCGAAGTTTCCCTCATCTTGCTCTACTGTCTCTTCCAATAGAGCAGGGGAAAAATGACACGCGACTGCACATAGTGTCTGCTAATTATTTTTGATATAAACATTCGCTTGCTTCGGTCTTTGATCGTGTCTGCGACGTCGGTATAGACTTGCATCACAGAGAGTTCAGAAGCCGCTCGACCGAAACTCCCTAGTCCTACCAGTAAATTCCATAACCTTTCCCCTCGGGTTATAGTTGGCAACCCTCAAGAAAAGTAGGAGGATTTGTAACCCAACTGGTACATTTCCACGGCTTATGATGTACAAACAACAGGCACAAAAGTGGACAGCGCATCTTTTCAAATCTTATACTCACATACCATACATCTATGGTATCTTTACATCATATCACGTCAGCACATGTCAGGTCATCATCCTTACTCAGAGGTTGAGATGGATGAGAATTGCATCTAATTCAAATTACGGGGGTCGTCTCAATCTTGGGGAAACATCTTCGGAATCCTGTCACGACTTTCGATGGACATACAAGCTACATAGTAAAAGACAATTTCGATTCATGAAGAATATGCGTTATGAATGTTAGAAGAAGCCTTGGATCAAGTGAATTTTACGTGAAACCAACTGGATCAGCTTCAAAGTCCAACTATGGTAGCCTCACACCAACCTTGTTCATGTAAAAGAACATATTCAAGGTACATGCATTACATAAGCAGACACAAATATCGCTTGGCAAATTTGGCAAATTACGTAAAAGTGATCATCTTAAAGTATATGGGGATTACATATCTCATTCATTTATATGCAAGTTATTCAAGAAGAAGCTCAACACAAGCCTCCCTCCCTCTCTCTCTCTCTTTCTTTCTCTCTGATCATCTTGTCATCGCTTGGCTTGTGGGAGGGATGATTTGCCCTCGTTGCTGCCTCTGCTCATGTAGAATTCCTGCAATCACGCCTCGGTAACCTGCTTGAACACCACACACAAAAACACGAGCGGTCATCGTTCGATCCTTTTTACGACCTAAGGACTTTCTTTTTTCCTTAGTTTATATGGACAGAGAACTTCTCCTTTTCTTTGTTTTTCGGCCGAAATATAAGGGAAAATGGAGGTTTCGATACTAGCCTTTAAAAGGGTCTAGGCCGCGGTCGTTAAGCTCCCGGAACTCCTGGCAAAGTGAGCAAAGTGGGCACAGAGTGTGGGCGACTCGGTCGGTGAGTGGTGTCTCTGCTATCTGAAATGCGTTCCGGAGCCTCGTTCTGTACCGGATTCTGAACTTGTCGAGCATCCTATGTATATGCACACATTGTGGAGATCATGAATGAGAACACTAAATTTTATCTGAAAGAAAGAAACTTTGTGGGTGCCATTGCATGACTTAAGTAGCGGATGGTAGAAGCTACTGACGTATTCTGATAACATGTTGGACAAATCGTTCTTCCCAAAATTTTAAGTTAGTTTGGAAGCGCATCAATAATATATCTCCAACATATTTCTAAATGTTCATAACGACGTAAAGAAAAAGTTACCATCATGGTGTTTCCTTGAGATCTTCACAAAAAGAGACAGCACATTATAAGCCCCGACACCCACTCATATTCCAGGACCATACAATCTTGTTACAAGACATGCGCCAAGCCAAAGCTAGTTACTCTTGAAAGTCTAAATTTCACTTATGTTATGTAAAATTTGATGACAAACATTTTCCATGGACCAAGTTGAAGTATTTGTATATATTTAACCATGTATTGATCTAACGATTTGAGTTTTTTAAATAGTGGGTAGTGAAACCCTCAAGATTCTCTTAATGATGTCACATATAGAAGGTCCCGAGTCAAATATTTTTAAACTCGTTAGTAGACTCCTCAATTATAGTTTGACGCTTTAGTCTTAGGCTAAAGGTCAGCCTATACATGTAACGACTTGCTCAAAGGTCACGTGGCTGAATAATTTCTCAGTATATATGATCATCAATATACATTATATACACACATGTCCATCTAAACATATAGCATTAAAAGAGAGACAACTTACTGGTGCTGCCATTGTTCACTATCTCAGCAATCTGGTCGAATGTTACGCGTGGTGCCACTGCTGTTATTATTGCTGCAATAAATATATGTATTCCCTTTGTATTATTAGAAAAACAGTGTTGAGAAATATTCTATGTGCTTATGCATCTGATGTACTGTGCGATAAATAATATCCAAATAAATTTATGAATCTAAATGCAAGCTGGTGAGAGTGCGCGACAAGGATTGGCATCTAAATATGAAATTACTACTATTTTGAATCTAATTTAGTGAGCTAGATCAAACAACATGTCCCCTATTGGATCGATCGATGCCAGCCTAGAAATTATATTTTGCTCTAGTACCAGGAAACTACTTCGCCAAAAAAAAAAAAAAAAAAAAAGATAATATGTGTCAAAATGTCATAGTGGTCTTAAACAAAAATAAAAATAAAAATAAAAATAAAGAGAAAGGCAATGCTATTCCATTGTTGTTTTCAAGAGAAAAATTACAAAAAAAGTTACAAATCTATTGTATTTGTGCCAATTCAGTTGTTAATCTTTCAATTTGGTCCATTTAGTCTTAAACCTTGATAATTTGCCAATGTAGTTCATTAGGCTAATTTCAGTTGGGAACTGATGATGTGAAAGCCAACCATTCTATAAGGCATGACTAATGCTCTTTCTTTTACATTTTTTATTCTCAAAAGCCTGTGGGGGCCTGTTAGGCACCTGTCAAGGCACACTGACCCTCACTAGCCACTACGTGAGGGCTCGTTGTTAAGCCATTGGAGAGGGCCGTGATCCCTTGAGGGCTGTGACCCTTGCCATGGTTGGTGAGAACTTGCAACTCTTGCCTAGCTCTTAAGTGAGGGCTGCAACCCTCACTAGCGGTTGACAAGAGCTTGAAAACCCTTGCCCAATGGCCAACGGGGTTGCTGAGCCTTGGCTAGTGGTCAGCGTCCCCTTATTGGCCCCTAACAAAAGAAAAAAGAAGAAGAAGAAAACATAAAAAATTCAATTTTTTTTTTTTATATTAGTGTCAATTGTGTCACATAGGACTATTAACAATTGACATTTATGTTCGCCATTTTCAACTAAAATTAGCCGGATGGATTACATCGATAAATTATTGAAAGATTTATGACTAAAATAGCAAAATAAAAAGGTTTGTGACTGAATTGACACGAATAAAATAGATTTATGAATTTTATAGTAATTTTCTCGCATTTCTTGCCCTTGGCAGTCCTCTTACATAGAATGAAAAGTCAAAGGGTGCGTTTGGTTTAGCATTTTGAAAACCCATTGGAAAAATGCAAAGATGCTAAGCAGTTTAACTTAAAGTCCTTTAAGTAAATGCAAATGCCATTTGGTAAACTATGTTTTGAGAAGCAACTTTGAGAAAAATGTTGTTTGGTAGAAAACACATTTGAAAAACTCTTTGGGTGATTAATATTAGTTTTTTAAAATTTATTTATTTAAAATTGAAAAACTAATGTATGCAACTTTTAAATATAAATTTTGAAATATATATATATATATATATAATTTTAAAAAAAACAAGACCAAATCTTTCCTCGAAATTTTTTAATTTTTATTTGTTTAAAGTTGAAAAAATATTGTATGCAACTTTTTAAATATGAACTCAAAAATAATGCTAAAAAATAAATACATATATATAATTTTTCTTAAAAAAAGACTAAACCCTTCATTAGAATTTTTAAATTTTTAATTGTTTAAAATTGAAAGAAAAATAATGTATGCAACTTTTTAAATATAAATTTTAACAATCATACTAAAAATTCAAATACATATATAATTTTTGTTGAAGAAATACCAAACCCTTTATCGGAAATTTTAATTTTTATTTGCTTAAAATTGAAAAAAACATGATGTATGCAAATTTTAAATATAAATTTTCACAATAATGTAAAAAAATAAAATACCTATATATATATATAAAATACCGAATCCCGTGTTGGAATTTTTAAATTTTTATTTTTTAAAATTGAAAAAATAACCTATGCAACTTTTTAAACATAAAATTGAAAATAATGCTAAAAAATCAAATACATACATATATATATATATATTTTAAAAACAAAACCGACCAAACCCTTCATTGGAATTTTTTTAATTTTATTTGTTTAAAATTGAAAAAAATAATGTACGTAATATGTAGAAAAAAATGAAATACATATATATATATATATTAAAAAAGACCATATCCTTTGTTGAAATTTTTTAATTGTTATTTGTTTAAAATTGAAATAATAATGTATGCAACTTTTTAAATATAAATTTGAAACTAATGCTAAAAAATCAAATGCATATATATATATAATTCTTTTTTTTTAAAAGACCAAACCCTTCGTCGGAATTTTCTAATTTTTATTTTTTTAAAATTGAAAAAAGATAATGTATGGAACTTTTTAAATATAAATTTTGACAATAATGCTAAAAAAATCAAATATATATGCTAAAACAATCAACTATATAAATATTTTTTTAGAAAGACCAAAATATATTTAATTTTTAGCATTATATATTTGATTTTTTTAGTATTATTTTGGCATTTAAAAAAATAATAACTAGAGAAAAATAAGAAATTTGAAGAATGAGTGAAAATAGTTTTGAAAAAAAATAAGTTTCAACATTTGATAAATCTTTGAAAGCTCAAAACTAATCCCTATGTATTTCCCCAAGGGGCTTTAGAGGCTGAAAGCCTCTTGAGAATGCTGAACCAAACGCACCTTATGTTGCTGAAAATTTAGTCTTTAATGTCATCACAAACTTATTTGATTAATGTTAAAATAATGAATACACAATATTGGATGCATAGAATTACCTCTTGATAATCTCCTAGGATACTTGAGCTTTGATCCTACGAGTGTTAGATTTATGAGTACATATACTTTTTCAAAAAATATATTTGTATACAGCTGTTGATACCTAAATTTTGGCAACCCAATCATCCATTAAAAATTAGGGATTAATTTTAACCCCTAAACAAAAATATTAGAATTAAATTGCATAACAAATAGTTTTAGGAGCATTTTTTTAATTACATTTGCAATTGACCGGCGACAGATGGATTTGAATCAATGGTGGGAGAATTTGGCCAAGCTCATTATTCTTTAAATGGGTCTATCTTAATGCAAAGGTGAAAATCGCTAATTAAGCTTGATCTTAGGAAATACTGAGGCAAACTAGGATAATGATATCAAGAAATCTTTCGGTCGCCTAGCAAGCAATCGGTATAATTCTCAAGGTACTTGTGTGTGTGCTTAAAAGGAGCAAGTAAGCCATGGTTGATTCTGTTAATCGTGGAGAAAAAGAAAGAAGGGGCAGAAAGAATTCTTTTGCTGACCTAGTGAATATAAGCATGCAGATAAAGATACCGAAGGAAGAGGGCATGAAAAGATCAGCATTATTCATAGATGGAAAGGAATTTTTAAAAGAAATTTTGGTGCATGTAAGAGGGGAAATACATTGTGTAAACGAGCTGTCTTTCTTCAAAAAGGAAAGAAGGACACGATTCTTCCATGAGGACGCGTGGATTCGCAATACATAAAAGGAAAAAGTGGAAAAAAGAGAGAAGAAGATAGATTCTCACAAAAGAGGGAAGTCGAATACGTGACACTATTTCATATATTCATGTTTCCCCTTTTGAAGTTCAGAGTCGGCTAGTATAAAAGTATGACGATCAAGAAAAGGGGGGCTCGGCACTTCTATTCTAAAAGGCACGTTGAGAGATATACATTTGAGAGAGAATAAAGAGAAGGAACTCTCTCTGCCGAACCGAGGAGCCCACCGCAGCGTCACACCCGAGCCGCCCGAGTTATCGTCGCTACGCCGTCTTTGCCGCGTCGCCCCCTGCAGCGATGACGGACTCGCTGCTGTGACCTCTTTGCCTTTCCGACGAGCTGCTGATCTGGTGCCAACTTCCTACCGTCGTGACCAAGCCTCGACGAGCCCAGCTCAACCGAGACGATGATGGAGCCACCGCCTTCCTCGCGCTCAACTGTTGCTTGATTCGCTGCTGCCCCGGCGGGACCGTAATTTCTCCTTGCAGCAATCACTCGAGCAGCCCTCGCATCCCCGACGATCCACGATCTGCTGCTTTTGCTATACCACGAAACCAGCACACCCCAGGGACACTTGAACCACTACAGCCTTGTTCGGAGTCAGCGAGGACTCCCGCAAGTTCCATCTAGCCTGGCGATGCCCTGAAGTGTTTTCTTCTGACTCACCGACAATCATCAAACAGGCTTTTGCGCTTCTTTCGTATTCATTCTTTGCAGGTTTCGTCGAAGCCCAAAGAGGGCCACACAATTCAATACGAGGTCACACATTGAACATACGGCCACAATTGAGAGCATAGAGAGAGAAGAAATCGTGAGGGGATCGGCCATTGAGAAACGGCACATTGAGAGAGCTTCAAATCCGCTAGTTCTGGATGAGCTCCAAATCCCATCGACATCGCTGCTTGCTGGCCTGAAAGTGTCGTCTCTTTTGCTTGCTGTCCCGAAACCACCAGCGGCTCTACTTTGTCTCGGACAACGCCTTTAGCTCCTGATCCTGTGACACCTCACGCCGAGATCTTCAAGCAGTTCCAGATTCGCAGCCTATCCGACGGATGCATGCTTTAGCCAAATTGATTCTGTGTTTGCGGATTAGTAGGAGTTGATCCATCGTTGGTTGAATCACATTATTGCCTCTCCAAGGTGTCGTTCCGTCAGTTGTCCAGCGAGTGCAGTCACGTCCAGCAACTACCCGAGGAGTACCACTGCACCTAACCCATCTCGACGCCAGAACTTCACCCAGCTTATCTCCATTTTGTTACGCCTAGACTCGCTGTCTTATTGCTTTTACCACACCTGAGTTCTATTTTGCAGATTCACCCAAGGCTAGTCCAGTGTTGACGCAGTCGAGATACTCCTCCAAGCGAAGTCCAACTTGCTGATACCCTTGCCGAATTTCCCATCATTGTTGCTGTTGCCTCTTCATCGTGAGCTCTCGATGATAATCAAACGATGGCTACCGAGAGCTCCTTGCACTGCCGTGATCAAGACCCTTTCACGTTCGTGAGCAAACCCTCACCCGTGAATCACCATGCCGCAAGTCACCATCGGGCCATCGCCAATCACCCATAGCAATTCTCGCCATCCACCATCCGTCTGAATTTGGAAATATTAGGGCCTATTGTGACGATCCATCGCTGAAACGCAACACGGTTTTCCAGTCACAAGCATCATCGTGCGTAGCTGTCGAAGGCCACGCAAGGAAGGTCAAATCTTTAGTCAAAAGAAAGATCCAAGCGGTGGTCAAAGAGCCTTGGTGGAAATTTGAAACAAGAAGAGAAGGCTAAAGCGATGGTGGTTTTCCTTTAGTGGTCAAAGGGTGATTCAGCTAAAATTTCTCTGTCCAGTGCACATTGAGGAAAGGAGAATCTTTGGTCTACTCTCTTGGAATTTAGGGACCATCAAAGAAAGTCCGTCAGCTCAAAGTTTTGCTTTGTTCGTGCCTTGCAGTCCGCTTTGTTCTTTTTTGCAGATTCATGGGACCTTCTTGCAGATTCATGGACGTTCGTCAAGCGCCGTTGGCACCATCGCCCATCATCATCCGAGCTTGTTGTTTGCGGATTCCAATTTGGGAAATTTATCCGCGCAATAATTTGAATTAGGTAATTATCTTGTTTGCCATCAATTTGAATATTTTGTGATTCAATTTGATTGAGAATATTACATGATTCCTAAATTTGAGCGATAAGTGCTCTCCCAATTAGGATTTATTTCCTAATTTGCAATCGCATATAATCTTTGATTCCATCTATAATTCTTTAGATAGAATTATTGATTCCGCGGGAATCTTTAAAATTGATGCTCTGATATTTAAGACTTAAGATCAACTCATTAATTTTATTCTTGGACATTATTTTTTTATTCGCATTGATTGGGTGATATATGATCTTGAGTGATTTGATGCTTGTCATGCTTTAATTGCTTTATTTATGCTGAAAATACAAAAAAAAATTACATATCATATAGGTTAGAATTGATTTCCTAAATAGGATTGCTTGTTATTATTTTATAATTCCGAATTTAATAAAACACCAAAAATATCTTTTTTAGAATAAATTGAATTTTCTCCTATAGGATAGCTTGCATGTTTGAATTAGAGTATGTAATTAATTTCGAATTTCATGGAAATACAAAAAAAAAATTATCTTAGAATAAATCAATTTCATTCTTTAGGGTAGATTGCATGCTTATATTTTATTTACGTCATATAGCTTAAGTCATATTGCCATGTCATATCATTTCATGTTAGATTAGTAAAATGCATTGCATAAAACATGATTCTCATTAAATGAGTGAAAACAAAAAAGAAATTGCGTGTTAATTAGAAATCATATTTAGGACTGTCGATGTGAATTCTGATCTAATATTGCAGATGCTTTCCATGAAATTCGAAATTAAGCTGATTTTCTCTTTATTTTTGAATTTTTTTTTTGTTTGGCAGCAAAGATCCCAGTATGTCCCAAACGTTTAAGGTGTTAAATGTTCTTGCAGGATATGTGAGGTATAAGGGGAAATGTTTTCTAATATTTGTTTTGCAGGGAGATGTAGGAATGTATGGTTTATTTTCATGAACGAAATATTGTTTGATATAAATTATCGTGCATGCCTATGCATTTACACAACACTACTGTACACACAACCTGTTGTCAGACTTGGGCTGCACTCGAATTAGGAAGTTAATTACACTTAGGGGGTTACTTTAGTCTTAATTAAGGATTAGTAGTTAGTTTAGTTGGTGTAACTAAGTTTCTTAGGTTAGTTAGTTACCTAGATTAGTTAGTTAGGTGGTTAGTTTGGTTAGGTTAACTACCCTAGGTTAGTTAATTAACTAGGGTTAGTTTAGTTAACCGTGGTTAGTTAACCACTGTTAGTTTAATTAACCGTGGTTAGTTTAATTAAATTAGATTTATTTAATTTAAATGTTATATATTTAATAAATTATATTTAGCGTAAATTGTGCCGAGATAGCAGATTAGTGAAATTTTAGGATTGGTGAGCTACTTTCAGCAGCATTTTTTTTTGAACACTTTGAACACATTTCTGCTCACTACAGTGAACATTTTAAGCTCAATCCACCAGGCATATGAGGTAAGAGAAAAAACAGAACAAAACTCATCTATTCATAGGCAAAATAAAAAGATTCATTATCCAAATGTACAGCAAGACGCCTTGTCAATATTGTTATAAGATGCTTACGTATATAGACAGTACATAAGCCTTTTTGAGCAGTGAACACATTCACCATTTTGAAATTATGGAAAAATAAAATCACCAATTTCAACGGGAAGATATGGGTATGTCAAAGGTTTCTCATGATGTGTATATGTCCCTGCACTCTACATGGCCCTCACACCCAGCACAATCCATAATCATCACGAACATAATCTCTTTCAAAGAGTATTAGCCTAATAGACATTTACTTTTACCTAACACCCCTATCTTACAATTACTCTTGTAACTACGTTTGAGCCACTTGCGTCCCTAGTGTCCTCAGCATCGTGGACCTTCTCAAGGCTATGTCCCTGGCCACGTGTTTCCACTTGAAAAATGATCCGAAAAATTGGAACATCTGCTCTAGCGTCAGGCCTCAAGTTTCTGGCATTATTTTGTAGAAGAGAAACCATGAGATACATGACACCACCACGAAGAAGAAGGTAGCCTTGCCATGGATGATCGCCCCGTCTAGTGATAAGAATGCCCATGATGTAATTTCATTCATCAATTGGTTTGCAATGAAGGCGATTGCGCATTCATTGGCTCGCAACCTGAGCGAGAATAGCTCAAAGTTGTAGACTGAGGTGATTGGTCCCATTCCCACCGAGTAGTTGGTCACATAGACGAACAATGATGCGATGCACCAGTGTTTGATGTGGCCTTGGTCGAGTTAATTTAAGGTCATTTCAAGAGAGACTAGGGACTCGATCATCCAGCCCAGGCGCCACAGTAGCATCTGCCGTTGTCCAACCTTGTTAACAAGGAAGCTAGCAACTAAGGTGAATATTGCCTTTACAAATTCGAGTGCGGTGGTCGTTAAGAGCTTGTCATCCAAGAACTTGACACCAATCATCTCGAAAATACGAGGGCTGTAAAGAAAGTTTGTATCAAAGCCACAGACTTGCCGAGTCACTTATATCAAAATTGCACAAACAAGCATGTGGCTGATAGATTGAGTAGGGTAAAAGAGATCCCACCACACACCTAGGGTCGGCTCATGCGCTACGTTGCTGACAGCCTCCTCGATTTTGGCAAGCAAATGAGCTCCGAGTTTGAGATCTTAGTAAGGACGCCCTGTGCATCGTACATGCGTCCCTGCATGATGAGCCATTGAGGGGATTCTGGTGTAATGCGGACCGCGATTTCAAGAAGGATCAAGCAAATTGCTCCCACAAAGCACATGATAAGCCACCCGCTAAATGGAAGCTGATGAACACCTAAACTGCCAATACATGTTCAAATGAATATATGCAATCACCTCTCTAATTTTAATTTTTCCAGTAAAGTAAATTATGAAAAAGATAAAAATCAATGACATACTAAAAAAATGGAAAAAATGCTATAAATTAGGGAAAAAATGTGAGTACCTTAGGAAGGGAGGTGAATAAGCCATGAAAGACGGCAAAAGTGATCTCTGAAATGTAGATGGGGTGACTATAAGGGCGTAGCCAGTCTTGACTTGAGCGATGAAGCAGCCAAACAGGAGGAAGGCATTGTTGGAATTGATGCCCATGACATAGGGCCTAATGAAGAAGAAGAACCCCACAAAACTGATCACACTACGGCGGCCAAACCAGTCTGATGTCAACCACGCCATCATCAATCCAAAAGCCGAAAATAAGAAGAGGTACCATATCGCGGTCTCAACATGCTTATTGCTTGTCTTCTGCTCCTTCATTATGGACGCGATTGTCTCGCTCATTGCTCCATTTTCTAGCAAAACATAGATCTGTCACTTTCATTGATAATAAAGCTAGACAAAAAGAAAAGGGCAATAGCTTAACAGTTTTTGGTTTGCAACAAAAGACTAATTCATCGTAACCACGGGGTGACACAGGACTAACCAAAACCAAGTATTGGAGACGTGATGGAGGCCATGAGGGCACATTTTAGAATGTATTTATTTGGGTGCGACATCGAATTGTCCTCAGTCTGCTCCACCTGGAGGACGTTGTGGTCACTAAGATTGGCAGTGGCTATCTCCTGTTGTACGTCGTTGACACTAATATTAATAGATGTGCCTCCAAGCAAACAATTGGCCCTTATTTTGGTCAATTAGTGGTGTACCTAATATCTAAAAACATATAATGCTACTGAAAATGTAGTATTTAATGTCATCACAAGCTTATTTGATTAATGTCAAAATAATGAATACACAATATTGGATGCACATAATTACCTCTTGATAATCTCCTAGGATACTTGAGCTTTGATCATGTGAGTGTTAGATTTATGAGTACATATACTTTTTCAAAAAATATATTTGTATACAACATTGTTTTGGTTGCTAAATTACTGATATTCGACAATAGGATCATAGGCATTAATTAGTGAAGAAAGTATATTAGTCTACTACCACAAATTTGGTCGGGCAAAGAATATTACAGCACATCTTAGATTTGCAAAGTAGATTGACTAGGGGTTGGAAGTTTTTAGCATAACACACCAATTTATAAGATACTTTCCGCATCTGTTCGACTTAATTAAAAATCTACCTTTCCCCCTCCATTAATTGAGAAAAAGAACAAAGAAGAGAAATGAATGAAATATTAATTACAAAGTCACAAAACATAGGATTGACATTATTTTATTGTAGAGAAACTATGTATGTATCAAACAAACCATACATGCTACTTCACACCACCAAACCATGCCTGTTACTTGTCTAGCCACTTGATTGATAAACTATGCGTATCAAACAATTACATTGTTGTATATGTTTTCTTACAGAACTACCAAATGTGCAAGCAATAACTTTAACAAAAACTAGCCTCAATCTTTTAGAAAAAAAAAGGAAAAAGAATGCAATCATCAATCTATCGAACGTGATCAAAACAGGATTCGAAATAATAGTTGACAAAGGTCTTACCATGAGGGGTCAGCTTGCTGTGAAAATAAAAGTTGAATAATATTCCATACCTCACCGCTTCACTCCTCTTGTGTGATTGTTGGACGTCGAAGCAGTGATGACAGTGGAGAGCGATGGTCAGTGCATAGAACACCCAATTTAGAACTTTCATTTTACAATCTATTCTCTCTGAAGTAAGGCCCCCGTGCAGGTGAGTCTTTTGGATAACTCTTTATAACAGAGTGATTGGGATTAGATTTTATCTAATTTTAAATTTCATATTCAAATTATTTTAAGTTATCTAATCCCAACACTTTCTCTTTGTTCATAAAACCTTTATACTCTCTCTGAGAGGGAAAAGATTCAACCTTTTCAGATCATAGAAAAAATCTCTCGCTAGCTTTGTCGATCATAAGGTCTATCTCCACCAGGTTTATTGAGAAGAAGAAACCTGCTTTGATCGTATTTATGATACGAAAATCTAAATAATATTATTTAAATAATATACCGCTCGACCAATCCAGCAGCCACCAGCCCCACCGAACCGTACACCGCCCCCAGCCTATATGTTTGCCTTTCCACCACCTCAATCAGCCACGCCGTTCAGCCCAGCACCACTCGACCAGCTCAAACAAACCGAACCCTCCCTTTGGCTATGACTTGCAAGGCTGTTTTTAGTCTCGTTCGGGCCTCTGTTGGTAACACCATAGTTACGGGATCTCACTGCCTTCGTGCCGCTGTCTCCGTGAACCCATCGCCTCGCTAATCCAGTGAGTTAACACCTTAATCTTGGATTATGAAGTTAATTACACTTAAGGGGTTAGTTTAGTCTTAATTAAGGATTAGTAGTTATTTTTGTTGGTGTAACTAAGTTAGTTAGGTGGTTAGTTTGGTTAGGTTAACTACCCTAGGTTAGTTAGTTAACCATGGTTAGTTTAATTAACCATGGTTAGTTTAATTAAATTAGATTTATTTAATTTAATTGTTATTTATTTAATAAATTATATTTATCGTAAATTGTGCCAGGATAGTCGATTAATGAAATTTTAGGATTGGTAGGCTACTTTCAGCAACATTTTTTTTTTTTTAATACTTTGGACACATTTCTGCTAAATGTAGTGAACATTTTAAGCTCAATCCGCTAGGTATATGGGGTAAGAGAAAAAACAGAACAAAGCTTATCTATCCGTAGGCAGAATAAAAAGATTCATTATCCAAATGCATAACAAGACGCCTTGTCGATATTGTTATAAGATGCTTGCGTATATAGACAATACATAAGCCTCTTTGAAAAGTGAACACATTTGCCATTTTGAAATTATGGGAAAATGAAATCACCCATTTCAATGGGAAGATATGGGTATGTCAAAGGTTTTTCATGATGTGTATGTGTCCCTGCTCTTTACACGACCCTCACACCCAGCACAATCCATAATCATCATGAACATAATCTCTTTTAAAGAGTATTAGCCTAGCAAACATTTATTTTTACCTAACACCCTTATCTTATAATTACTCTTGCAATTGCATTTGAGCCACTTGCATTCCCAGCGTCCTCAGCGGCGTGGACCTTCTCAAGGTTATGCCCCTAGCCATGTGCTTCCACTTGAAAAATGATCCGAAAAATTGGATCATCTGCTCTAAGTGTCAGGTCTCAAGTTTCCGGCATTATTTTGTAGAAGAGAAACCATGAGATGCATGACACCGCCGCGAAGAAGAAGGTAGCTTTGTCGTGGATGATCGCCTCTTCCAGTGGTAAGAATGCCCATGGTGTAATTCCACTCATCAGTTGGTTTGTAATGAAGGCGATTGCGTATCCTTTGACTTGCAACCTGAGTGGGAATAGCTCAGAGTTGTAGACTGAGGTGATTTGTCCCATTCCCACTGAGTGCTGGCCACATAGATGAACAATGATGCGATACACCAGTGTTTGGTGTGGTCTCGGTCGATGTAATTTAAGGTCATTTCAAGAGAGACTAAGGATCCAATCATCTATCCCAGGCTCCACAGTAGCATCCATCGTTGTCCAACCTTGTCAACAAGGAAGCTGGCAACTAGGGTGAATATTGCCTTTACAAATTCGAGTGCAATGGTCGTTAAGAGCTTGTCATCCAAGAGCTTGACACCAATCATCTCGAAAATACGAGGGCTGTAAAGAAAGATTGTATCAAAGCCACAAGCTTCCCAAGCCACTTGTATCAAAATGGCGCAACAAGCATGTGACAGACGGATCGAGTTGGGTTAAAGAGATCTTACCACATGCTTAGGGTCGGCCCATGCGTCACATTGCTGATAGCCTCCTCGATTTTGGCAAGCAAATAAGCTCCGAGTTCGAGATCCTAGCGAGGACGCCATGCGCATCGTACATGCATCCTTGCATGACGAGCCACCGAGGGGATTTTGGCATGACGCGGACCGCGATTTCGAGAAGGATCAAACAAATTGCTTCTAGAAAGCACATGATAAGCCACCCGTTAAATGGAAGCTGTTGAACACTTAAACCGACAAAACATGTTCAAATGAATATATGCAATCACCTCTCTAATTCTAATTTTTCCAGTAAAGTAAATTATGAAAAAGATAAAAATCAATAACATACTAAAAAAATGGAAAAAGTACTATAAATTAGGGAAAAAAATGTGAGTACCTCAGGAAGGGAGGTGAACAAGCCATGAAAGATGGCAGGAGCGATCTCTGCAATGTAGATGGGGGTGACCATATGGGCATAGCCAGTCCCGACTTGAGCGAAGAAGCGGCTAAATAGGACGAAGGCATCGTTGGAATTGATGCCCATGACATAGGGCCTAATGAAGAAGAAGAACCCCACAAAACCGATCACACGACGGTGGCCAAACCAATTAGATGTCAACCCCGCCATCACCGATCCAAAAGCCGAAAATAAGAAGAGGTACCATATCACGGTCTTAGCATTCGTTGTGGACACTAGGATCAGCAGTGGCTGTCTCCTGTTGTATGTCATTGACACTAAAATTAGTAGATGTGCCTCCTAGCAAACAATTGGCCCTTATTTTGGTCAATTGGTGGCATATATAATATCTAAAAATATGGGTGTGTTTGGTTCAGCATTTTGAAAATCCATTGGCAAAATGCAATGCAGTTTAGCCTAAAAGACTTTAGGCAAATGCAAAGACCATTTGGTAAATTATGCTTTGAAAAACAACTTTGAAAGAAATACCGTTTGATAGAAAACACATTTGAAAAGCTCTTTGAGTAATCAATATTAAATTTTTTAATTTTGTTTTTTAAAATAAAAAATAATGTATGCAATTTTTTAAATATAAATTTGACGATAATACTAAAAAAATCAAATATATAAAGACCAAACCCTTTATTGGAATTTTTTAATTTTTATTTTTTGAAAATTGAAAAAAATAATGTATGCAACTTTTTAAATATAAATTTTCACAATAATCCTAAAAAAATCAAATATATATATAATTTTTGAAAGGTTTTTTTTTTTTTTTTTTTTTGGTAAGGGTAATTAAATAAAAGGAACGAGAAAGGACAAGTACAAAAGATCGGGTCCATAACCTACACTCTCAAAGAGCTAAGAGTGGAGGGGAACCGATGTAAAAGAAACAACCGAAAGCCACAAAGGCACTAAGTAAATAATACAACCAAATAGGCCAACGGCAAACAACCGCCCTACCAACAATGGCTAAGAACGGAGTACCAGAAGAAACAGGAAAGGCGGAGACTACAAGATCAGCAAGCAAGGAAGACCGCTGGATCGAAACCCCATGACCTTTGAAGTCTATCGTTTCTCGGAGAAGGGTGGACATTGGTGAAGGAATTGGCCTTGTCCCTAACCACCTTAAGGAGGTGATTTTTGAGAGCAGGAAACGCCACTAACTCACCACGGAAGATAATTGCATTCCTCTTCTTCCAAATCAAATGACACAAGGCTCCAAAAGAGAACCGAACAATCCTGTGATAGAAATCCTTTCCCATAAGGAACTTCATAGCCCAGGCGATCATATCTTTCCAGCATCTATTCCTCCAAGGAATGTTACACCTGGCAGCCCAAAAACAGGCCAGAGGAGCCAGGATACGACACTCGAAGAATAGATGATCAACAGAGTCAGGAACATCACTGCAATAGGCACAAACATTAAAATCTATTCTGCCGTAAGATAGAAGCAGCATCTGTGTGGGAATGCGATTCCTCGATATAAGCCACAAAATGAATTGATACCGAGGGGCTAGTGCATTGTCCTAAACCAGAAAGGCCCACTTGACAGGAGTTCTTTTAACTCTGATGGATTCCCAGGCCGAGGCAACCGAGAAGGAACCGGATGACTCGCAACACCAAATAAACCTGTCCTGCAACGAAGATAAGGATGGAAGAGTAATTGCCCATCTCTCTAAGAAATTTATGAGCGTGTCTCCCAGCGGGGAAAACAGGTCGGCCACACTTGCATAATCAGGGAGGTGTACGCTTTCCCTGAATGAAAGAGGAACAAATCCATCTAAAGGGCCACAAGGAAGCCAGGAATCATGCCAAAGAGAGACAGAGACACCATTGCCTATCACCCACCTGAAGGATGAACGAAAATAGGGTCTAAGCTGAAGAATTTTCTTCCACGACCAGGAAGAAGTCCTAGGCTGAGAGGAGATCCAGAAATTCCTTTTCTTTAGGAAAATTGAATGCACCCAACGGCACCACAAGGATTCTTTGTCCGAGAATAGGATCCAGATGAATTTTACCATGGAGGCTCTATTATTGTCCCTGAGATTCCGAATACCAAGACCCCCTTCAGCTTTCGGAAGACATACTTCGTCCCAAGCAAATTTTGCACCACCCCGACCTAGGGATGCACATTTCCATAAGAATTGCCTCATTATCCTCTCGATATCGGCCAAAACCGAAAAAGGAAGAGTGAATACACTCGTCCAAAACGCTTGGATAGAGTGGAGAACCGATCTTATGAGCTGTAGCCTACCTGCAAAAGATAGAAAACGATGTGCCCATGATTGTATTCTAGCGGTAATCCGCTCAGTCAAAGCAACGCAGTCTGCCCTGGTTAATCTGGAAGAGATAATCGGAACACCTAAATAGCGAACCGGAAGCTTCCCCTCCTGAAAGCCAAACGCCCATAAGATTCTGTCTCTAATGGACGTATCACAACCAGCCATGAAAATCTCACTTTTGTTTTTATTGAGAACTAAACCACTCCAAGAGGAGAAAATATCGAGCCCTCTTTTCAATATAATGACCGAATGCCAATCAGCTTGACAATAAAGAAAAACATCATCGGCAAAAAACAGATGGGAGAGTTGTACTAGCTTACATCTCCAATAGTACTTAAAGTTTGGATTTGCAGTGCGAGATGTCAAGATCCCCGAAAACACTTCCATTACCAATGTAAAAAGGTAAGGAGACATCGGATCCCCTTGCCTAAGACCCCTCCCCGCCGGGAAAAAGCCATGAAGATCGCCATTGATAGATATAGAATATCTAGGTGTCCGAACACAGGCCATAATTAGATTAATGAAATGGCGAGGAAACCGGAAAGCTTCCAGAGCAAGTTCAAGAAATTCCCAATCAACGGTATCATAAGCCTTGTGGAAGTCGACTTTAATGGCACATTTCGGCAAATACGGTTGAAGATGAAACCCTGCAAATAATTCCTGGGCCAAAAGGATATTGTCTCTAATTCTTCTTCCCTTTACAAACGCATTTTGGGACCGGCTAATCAAATCACCAAGAACCGCTGCTATTCGATTAGCTAGAATTTTCGTGATCACCTTATAAATAGTATTGCAACATGCTATAGGTCTAAAATCAACAACCGCACTAGCATTAGGCACTTTGGGAATAAGAGCTAAGATGGTGGCGTTTACCTCTTTTAGAAGACGGCCATTTATGAAGAAATCATGCACCGACTGCAGCACTGAAGGGTCAACAATATCCCAACTGGATTTATAGAATTCCACCGAAAAACCATCCGGCCCGGGAGCTTTACTCTTAGACAGCGAAAAGAGAGTGTTCTTAATTTCCGAATCCGTAACCGGCACACACAGGGAGCATATTTGATCCTGGGATAGAGGCTGGCGGACAAACCGATTCACCTCATCCAGGGATGGCTTAACCAGTCCCTGCTCCGGAGATAGGAGATTTGAGAAGAACCTGACGAACACTTGAGGAACCAAAACCGGATCAGTAATAATAGAACCCGTAGGGTCTTTAACGGAGAGGATGCGATTAGATAACTGTCTTCTCTTCACCGATTGATGAAAGAATTTGGTATTTTTATCGCCTTCCTTTAACCATTTAATTCTAGACTTTTGACTAAAGAATGATTCCTCTTGGTTCCTAAGCTCAACGAGGACTCGGCGCTGATCACTTTCCGCTTGAATTAGAACAGAGCTTGTCAGGTCGGATTGGAGGTCTAGCTGGGTGCTCCTCAGAGCCTCTCTAGCCTCAGCAACTTTGACTGAGATATCGAAGAAGGCTTCAAGGTTAAGAGACCTAAGCCGAGCTTTCAACATCTTCAACTTCGAGACTAATTGGAACATCGGAACGCCTATCACCGGACTAGTCCAAACCTGCTGAACAATGGCCTTGAAATCAAGGTGGTGAGTCCAGAAATCAAAAAACTTAAAGGGCTTCCCCTTATGAGCCGGCTGCGTAATCCTAACTATCATAGGTGAGTGATCTGATATCCCCGAATTAAGAAACGATGCCTCAGAGTAGGAGAATTGGAGATTCCATTCTCCATTTACAAGGACACGGTCTATTTTCCTCATCTTCCTCGCATCACCCGCTGAGGTAGACCAGGTAAAACGGCATCCAACATACTTGAGATCCATCAGCTCAGCCTGAGCTAAGCACCGAGCAAACTCATCAAAGCAGGAAATCCAGTTGGTAGAACCACCCATACGATCAGAAGGGTCTTTTATTGCGTTAAAATCACCGGCAACCAACCAAGGAGAGTTTTGAAAGATGTTACTGTAATGAATGAGATCCTCCCACAGAGGCCGACGGCGAGGGAATGAGTGTTCCCCATATACAGCCGAGACACAGCAATTCAGACCAGAAAGATTAAACTTCAGAGAACTATGCACAGCTTGATCACTGATAGAGATAGACGAAAAGGAAACGAGATCCGGGTTCCATCCAACCCAGATCCTCCCCCGGGGCGAAAACTCATAGTTAGAAATCCAATTCCAACCTCTAATAAGGGTGGAAGAGACTGAATCAAAAAGATCCTCAGGCACTTTAGTTTCAAAAAGACCAATAAAACACAGTTTATTTACAGCGGCAAACCGCCTGACTTCAGCCCGCCTAAGAGGATTGAGCATGCCTATGATATTCCAAAAACCAATACTCATAAAAAAAACCAGAGCAAGGATCAGTATTACCTCTTCCTAGAGGTCCTCTTTCCTGCAGCAGGCGTAGGAGCCACAGAAGAAGGTTGGGGACCGAAACGCAGTAGCTGGTCCTGAAGTATAGGAGGTTTTCCTTTCGGCACCGGTTTCCCGACCGACTGCACCTCATCCTCACTGGCGTCGTCATGGATACTCGAGTTAGAGATCTCATCAGAGCTTTCTGACAAGGCCAGAGGAACATCAGCTGAAGGGGCGATCGGGGCAGGCAAGTTCGATCTCACACGGACAGGCTCAGAGTTCTCACAGGGGTCCTCCAGATCCATGTCCTTCCGTTTCAGGACTTGGCCCTCATCAGTAGCAGGGAATAAGTCCAAAGAAGCAGCAGCAGTTGCAGCTGCAGCAGCCTGCTTTGCCGCCTTCTTCTTCTGCTTCTTATTTCTTCGCTTAACCTGTTTCCAATCCATATCTCCCGAAACAGATTCAGACTCAGCAAGGGTGGAACAGTTAGCAGGATGGAACGACACTTGTTCCTGAGCGCTGAGTGAGTTTCCTACCGGCGAACTGGACTCTCCAACATGGGTGGACCTGTTACCAGGCTGAGGATCCTCAGCAGCAACAGCAGAAATTTCCCTACCAGAAGCAGATGGAAGAACCACCTCCTTACCTTTTGCCAAATGCGACCCCACTTCATTCACCTGCGCGGTTTCAGCATCCTTGGTACCCACATCCGATTGGATTGGAACAGGTTCTTTATCAGAAACTTTACATTTATGACCGAAGATTCCGCACTTTAAACAGGCCATTGGCTTCCATTCATATTCGACATCCACTACAACCGATTTCCCCATGGTTACCAGCTGAATGGTCTCATAGATGGGTTGTTGAACTGTAATTTCCACGCACACCCGAGCAAAAGTTAGCATCGCCATCTGCTCAGTTTTCTCATCTACATAGAGTGGTTTCCCGAGAGCACTCGCCACCTTTCCAATGGAATGAGCAGACCAGAAGGAGAAGGGTAAGTTTTTCAATCTCACCCAGACCGGAACAGATTGGAGAGAGTCTTTGTTCAACTCAATTCCTGGTTTCCATTGCTGAAGGATTAAAAGGATCCTTGCGACAGTAACTGTACTTCCTTCCAAGATCTTCCTCCTGAAATCCCTATCCGCAATCCGCAATAAGAACAGCCCGCGGCCGTTCGACATAACTTCCAGCAATGCCGGACCCCATGCTTTCCTCAGAGCATCATCCACAACTTTAAAAGGCAGCCTCTTCCCTATGAAGTAACCCACAAGACAATCAAATAACTTGGGGTCCGCAGCTTCCAAATCCATTTCGTCCATCTGAATAACAGGTTCGTTGCTGTCAAATTGCAGATGAGTAAATTCCAGATCGTAACCCTTATTGGCACTACTCGCGACAGAAGCCCACGAGCGAGGAGCAGGCTTAATCGAAGCACCCCTAGAGTGGGGTCGCTTTGATATGGATCTACCCCTACTGCTATTGCGGCCTCTCACAAATCCAGAAGGATGTCGAGGCCCTGCGACGCCACCTAAAGGAATCGGGGCCGTTCGACCTTGAGCATTCACACGTTTTCCAACCACCGCGGGTCTACCAATTTCAGGAGGGAAAGAGGTACGCTTGCTCGGCCCTTCATCACTTGAACGGGCCCGAACTAATTTCGACTCCATGACAGCAGGAACAATCAACAGAACTCAAGGAATTGAAGGAACCCTAACCCATCGCACACCAGGAAGCCCACGGAACAGAGACGTACCAGACTACAAGGCGGAGGGTTTTCAAGAGCTGCGAAGCGTGCCTCTTGTCACGAAAGAAAGGCCCCAACCGTCGGTCACCTTGTGCGGAATCAGCACCAGACGGATCGCAGAAACAGTGCCGGAGTCGCCTGAGAAGAGAGCATCGATTAATTTTTGAAAGGTTAATACCATGAAAAATCCCAAACTGGTACACTTATGACAAATCTACCCCAAACTATTTTTTGACCACCAAAAACCCCAAACTGGTATACCTTTGACAAATTTACCATAAACTGGTACACTTATGACAAATTTACCCTCTGTTAGTTTTAATTAAATTTTCTTGTTAAATTATAAAGTTAAATGACAAGTGATAATTGACCGGTATACTAATTTGGGATTTTACACTCTATTTGTCACAGTTTACAATTTTTGTGATTTTTTTGTGGTATTAATCTAATTTAGCAGATGGTATATTAGTCACAAATTTACCAATTTAGGGTTTTTTGTGGTCGAATAAATTAGTTTGGGGCAAATTTGTCATAAATGTACAAGTTTAGGGTTTTTTTTATAGTTAGTCGAGGTAAATTTGTCACGGGTGTACCAGGTTTGAGGTTTTTCAAGGTATTAACCCTTTAAAAAAAAAAAAAAAAAAAAAAAAAACGCCAAACCCTTCATTAGAATTTTTAAATTTTTAATCTTTTAGAATTGAAAAAAATAATGTATGCAACTTTTTAAATATAAAATTTGACAATAATACTATAAAGATCAAATACATATATATATATTTTTAAAAAAAGAGACAAAATCCTTCGTCAAAATTTTTTAATTTTTAATTTTTAAAATTTGAAAAAATAATGTATGTGACTTTTTAACTATAAATTTGAAAGTAATGCTAAGAAGTCAAATACATATAGATAATTTTTTTTTAAAAAAAAAAAAAGACCAAACCCTTCATCGGAATTTTTTAAGTTTTATTTATTTAAAATTGAAAAAAAAAATAATATATGCAACTTTTTTAATGTAAATTTTGACAATAATGCTAAAAAAATCAAATATATATGCTAAAAAAATCAAATATATAAATATTTTTTAAAAAGACCAAAATATATTTAATGTTTAGCATTTATATATGTATATATGATTTTTGAGCATTATTTTGGCATTTTAAAAAAAATAATAACGAGGGCAAAATCATAAATTTGAAGAATGAGTAAGGATAGTTCTGGAAGAAAAAAATAGGATAGTTTTGGAAAAAAATAAGTTTCAAAGATTTGACAAAATCTTTGAAAGTTCTCAAAAGTTAGTCCCTTATTAGTATTGGGCTTTCAACCTTCCCACGCCGACTTTCACTGAAAAGCCTACTTTAAAATGGTTGCCAAACAGTCTAGCATTTTTCCAAGGAACTTTGGAGGCTGAAAGCCCATTGAAAATGCTGAACCAATGCATCCAAAGTTTTCTTGGGAGCTCAAAGACCTAACCATTAGATCAATTAGTTAACTACATTGAAGTACAATCACTTCATCTTTAGGATTTCTCTGTTCCTAGTTCGCCTATAGACTTTAAATGGATGAATACATGGACACTCGATGTATACTGATTAAGAGAAGATTGTCCATTTTGACTTTGCAAATTATATCCAAAAAAATAAAAAAGAGAGTTTACCATTAGTAGGGTGTTGCAAGCAGTCAAAGATCCCACTCTTCCACTGAACCCCAACGCACGGAACCAGAATCACCGACTGACCTTCTGCTGCAGCTCACTTGACCCGGCTGCTGGAGCAAGTGATGCTACCGCCGGCAGCGGCACGATACTGTCGTCGTGCACCGGAACCAGTGCGTTGTTCCCCGATGGCTGTGGCGCCCGATGATCAGCCTTCTGCGGCGGAAACATGACCGCTGGGCCTGCAGCGGCCGGGTGGCTGTTAATGTGGGCTGTCGGCGCTCCACGTGGCCATGCAGTTGAAGGACCAGGCCCAAACCCAGGCCCGTTTCGGCCCGTTTCTTCTTTGTTGCTATTATTTTCAGGGGCGCTGGGCACGTTCTGGTTGTCCGGGAAGGTTGCCGCAGCCACCGAGGACGCTGGTGGGAAAAACACCGCTTGTGCGGGCTCTATGTCATCTAGGCGGTGCGGCGGCAGCGTCACTGGCCCCAGGTCGACATGGGAAGTGAGAGGAGGAGGAGGAACTGCGGGTTTTGGCGACGGTGGTGGTGAAGTTGAGGTTTTCTCATGGTTGTCATCACTGTTGGCATTGCGGGTTCGCGGCGGGTCGGTTGCGAGAGAATCAGGCGGCAAGGGGTCGGTAGGACCAGTGGCGGGTGGCGGAGAAGTGGGTTCGGCGTCCCATGAGGGTGGGGTTCGGGGTTGGTATTGCATGGGTTCGGTCGCAGCCTTCCCATGATGAATCGCTTGTTCTTGCTACACACAAGAGAGAACTAGTGATTTTGCATGTTCGTGCTTGTGTATATACAGAATTAATTACTTTGGCAATCTCAATGATGTGTAATAAAAATTTTCATTTGAAGTAGAATCTATGAAATATTCTTTGGTAAATTAGATTGATAGCTGCGGTGCGCCGTTTTAATATATATTTTTTTACTTTTTAGACAACTACTATAGTATAATTTCTCATCTACTTGCTGCGTACGTACTCGTCGTCCTTTAAGTCATAAGGTCAGTCCAATGCCAGGTTAAAGCTTGACTTCGAAGTCTACCAAGTGAAACAACATCAATTATTGTCGAAAGCAACCTGACAATTTAAGGGCATTTTTTTTTTTTAATGTTTTCAATGATCAAAGCCAGGCCAAAAAAAAACTCGAATGAATTGATGAATTGAACCGAGAAAGTGACGAACAAACGGTTTTCAAATTAATGGGGTGTCAAGTAAAATTAGTAAAAAGGTCCTAAATTTATTATACAAATGCAAATTTAACCATAAACTCTTGAATTTGATTAATTTAAAACATAACATTTTGACAAATGTCAATATAGTTCTTCTGGCATATTTTGATTGGAAATGGCTGACGTGAACATTAATTATCCTAAGTACCATAATTGATGTTGACATTGACAACTTTATTAATTGTTTTGAATTTTTTAATTGTGGCTAGTGAGGGTCACAATCTTCGTTTAGGCCGCGGGGTTGAGCCCTTGCCCACCCCGTGAGGCCGAGCCCTTGTTGGCCCTCGTACATGGCCACTCACCTTTGTTGGCCATGGCCAAGGCTTGGTAATCAGGAGGTTTTGGTATAAAAAAAAAAAAGAGAGAAATGAAAATGTAAGAAAAATCGACAGAAAGAAAAATTTAAGAAAAAATATAAAAATTATTTATGTCAGCTATATAGGATAAAATTATCTAGAATAACTACATCCACAAATCTTAAAAATATTTAAAATTGAATTGATATAATTAAAAGTTCTAAAATTAAATTAGTCTAACGGTTTTTTTACGGGTGCGAATGGTTTTGCAGATTTCACACGGAAGATGGCGAAGCTTCTGTTTGACTTTGTGTGGAGGCATTTTTGCCATCTCCTTCCACGTGGAGACGTGCTTGCATGATCCGAGTGAAGCGGGGCTAATTGCACAATGACAATTGGATGGTGGGGGGCCCATTCACTTTAGAGATATAAACCTCTAAAAGCCAATCTATTTATTATAGTTTTCTTTTAAGAAAAAAAAGATTTAGTTATCTCTAAAAGCCAATCTATTTATTATAGTTTTCTTTTAAGAAAAAAAAAAGATTTAGTTTTCCAAAAGGTTTTTGTTATGCGACTTATGCCCCCATTGCATTGCTTTCCAAACAAGCTTTTTTTTTCTTTTTAGTACTTCCATTATTTCTAGATGGCATCATGGAAACGAAGTAAACCATTGTATCATTACGAGAACTTGGCTGCTTGATATATCATAATCTAGTTGTCCACACCGAAAAATGACAAGTAAAAGTAAATTATAGTGCATTTGTTGGAAGCGTGTAGGAGTAATTCGATATCTTCACCTTGGGAGATATCCAAAGGAGAGCCTAGAGTTTAAGCTTGGCAATATAGCTAGTTGGATATATTTTTATTCAAAAGATTAAGTTATTGAGTTATGAGTCAACTAAAGTATATTAACTGCTTTATACCATACTAATTTTCTCACGTGTGACTTTTTTTCTAACACAATTTGCATGTGCATTTTAATTATATTCCTCTTATGTTAAGTTTGCTCCTCCTTAAATTCAGGTATTCTTTTGTACCGCTCCTCCTTAAATTTAGGTTTTCCTTTTGTATCAATATATTTCAATGCTCGCCTTCACTCCAGGTCTCAACAATTTACTCCTCATGCATGAGCTCGGTTTTAAGTTTGCTTTCCCACCTCCATTGCAAGTTTCTTTCTCCAGAATGAACCATGGAGGCTGCCAAGCCTAACATGGGGACCACGTTGCTACACCACACCACTCACCTTCACACTCTGGATCTCTTCTGCCAAACTGTTCCATAAAGGCTGCTCGGAAATCATGTTGGTTAGGAGATTCCTTTCTTTGAAATATTCACCACACATCATGACAGATTGGTGGTTTACTAATCTATCATTAACTTTGATACCATTTGTTTAGAGTGAGTAGTAGAAATCCAATATTCACATGGGAAATCACCAAGAGAGAGCCCAAAACTTGATATCCTCAAAATATCCAAATAGACTAATCTTCACTCAGAATTATAAGCTAATGTGTTACAAGTCAATTAGAATATGTTAAATGCAACACATCATACCAATGCTACAATGTCTTTCTTTTTTTCTAACACAACTTACAAGTGCATCTCTATAACATTCAGCTAGCAAAACCAAGGTTTGGTTATCTCAATACAATATGTTCCAAGTTACAATAAAGTGAAGCTCTTGGGGAAAAAAAAACTTCATAGGAGAATAATTTTTTGCAGTAGAAGTTACACCAATATATAATTACTCAGCTTCTTGGTTTTAAGCTTTTCTCAACTTTTTTCTTGACAAAAAGCCCACGGTTCCTTGTTACAAGTATTAATGTAAGATTTACGATAGACCTCATACGTTTTTTTTTTTTTTTTTTGGTCGGAAAAACAGAAACTATATTGAGGAAGAAAAGTAAGTACAACTCGCAGCAATGGCATCATCACAAACAAGATCAAGAAGGTAAGAAGGTGTAAGATTTACGAAAGACCTCATATATTTAAACCCTTGTCTATGTGCAAAAGCTTTGGATAATTACACAAATATCTTCACATCTTATTAAGTCAGCACATGTCACGTCATCATCCATTTTCAAAGAGGAGGTCAAAATGGACAAGAATTACATTTAATTCAAATTACGCAGTGTCATGAGATCTTGGAAACATCTTTGGATCTCAATTGACACATATTAAAGTTACAGATGGTTTTAGGATCTTCTTTTTCTCTCTCCTCCTTAAGGTATCCCTTCATGACTCTCAATTGACATGTACGAGCTATATAATAAAAGACAATTTCGATTCATCAGGAACATAAATTAAAAATGTTAGAAGAACCCTCAGATCACATGAATTTCACATGAAACGAAACGAATTGATACAAAAGATCCAGTTATCTATAGCTTCACACCAAGCAGTTCATGTAGAAGAACGTGTTCAGGGTATATGCGTTCCATAAACAGACATAAACATCACCCGGACGGTCAGATCTAATCCATCATCTGAATATATGGGGATTCTGTAATCATCAAAATTATTCAGGGTCGATGCATACAACGAAAGAAACAAGCTACAGTCATTTTGTTAAATAGTGAAGTATTCATAGACAGAAAAAGGTCAAGAAAGAGCCTGACACAAGCCTCTCTCTCTCTCTCAGATCATCTCATCATCGCCTGGTTCGTGGTAGGAATAATGTCCTTTCCTTGTTGCCCCTGCTCGTGCAGAATACCCGCGATCACGTCTTGGTAACCTGCTCAAACACCACACAAGCAAACACAAGTAATTATCGTTTGATCCTTTTTACGACCAAGAACTCTTTTTTCTTAGTTCATATAGAAAGAGTACTTCTCCTTTTCTTGGTTTTTCGGCCGAAATATGGAAAAATGACACGGTTTCGATACTAGCCTTGAAAAGGGTCTAGCCCGCAGTGCTTAAGCTCCCGGAACTCCTGCCAAAGCGAGCAAAGTGGGCACAGAACGTGAGTGAGTCGGTCGGTGACTAGTGTCTCCGCTATCTGAAATGCATTCCAGAGCCTCCTTCTGTACCGGACTTCAATGTTTCAATGGCATATCACCAGGAACAAGAAGTACAGAAGCGAACCTGTCAAGCAACCTATGCATATGCAGACACGGTGAAGGTCCTGAATGAGAACGCCAAATTTTAAAATGGCCCTACCTATCACGAGAAAAAAGGACACGATGCAGTGATTAGAACAATAGCTATAAAGCGACACAAAACAATAAAAACTTTTTGGTTGCCATTGCATGATTTAAGTAATGGCAAGACGGTAGAAGATGCTGATGTTCTCTAATAACGTGTAGACAAACCGTTCTTCCACAAAAATGTTTTCTAGCTATTTGAAAACACATTCATGTCAATCCAAATAAAAAGCTACCATCACTACGTTTCCTGTATTTCACACACGCACACGTTGTATATACACAATTTTCACTTAATGATAATGACCTACAATTGAACAAGTTAAAATAATTAAATTTATTAATCATTTATTCATTTAACACAACTTGAATTTTTAGATTAGTAGGGAGTGAAAACCGCAAAATCTCATTGATATCTGAATAACATGGAAAGAGAAACAACTTACTGGTGCTGCCATTGTCCTATATCTCAGCAATCTGGCCGAATGTCACGCATGGTGCTACTTTTGTTATTATTGCTGCAAGAAATACATGTAATTGGTTTGTGTGTGTTATTAGACACAAAATAGGAGTTTGGAAAAATATTCCTTGTGCATTCGCAATGTAAATTATTGCGCAACAGTGATGTCCGAATGCTTTATGAATCTAATTGGAATATGCACATAAGCTTTCCTAGGTGAGAGTGTGGACAAAGATTGCCATTACTTTTTCTTGGTATGGGATCCACCTTTGCACATTTTCTTGCCTCTGGTAGTCCCTCTTGCATAGAATGAAAAAGTGAAGTCTTCTTGAGGGCTCAAAGACGGAGAATGCATCTTGAGCTATACTATTTATGAGAAGAATGTTCGTTTTGACTTCCTGATAATTTCCCAAGTGAAACTATTCATCAGAAACATAAAAAAAGACTTTACCATTGGTGGGTTGTTGACAGCAATCAAAGAGCCCACTCCTCCACGGAACTCCAACGAACAAAACCAGAATCCCCGGTGGCCCTTCTGGCTGCAGCCCGGTCGACATGGCCATCTATGCCGCCGCACCTGGTGCGACATTGTTTTGATGCGTTGAAACCCATTGCTTGTTCGCCAATGGCAGTGGCCCCTGATGATCCGCCTTCTGCGGCGGAAACATGACCGCCGGTCCTCCGGCGGCCGCGTGGCCGTTAACATGGGCTCGTGACGCTCCATATGGCCCGGTAGCTGCAGTAACAGGCCCATTTTGGACCATGTATTTTTTGTTGCTGTAATTTTCAAGAGGCACGTAAGGTACAGTCTGGTTGTCCGGGATGGTTTCCGCCGCCGCCAGCGGCACTGGCGGGAATACCACCGTTGCACAGATTCTATGTCATCGAGGTTGTGCGGCGGCAGCGACGATGGCTCCGGGTCGACATGGGAAGTGAGAAGAGGGGGAGGACTTGTGGATCTTGGCGATGGTGGCGGTGAAGTTGAGGTTTTCTCGTGGTAGTCGCTGCTGGCGTTGTGAGTTTGCAGCGGGTCAGCAGGGGGAGAATCCGGCGGTGGGCGGTATGTAGTCATGGTGGCGGGCGCCGGAGAAGTGGGTTCGGCGTCCCACGATGGTGCGGGTTCGAGGTTGGTATTGGATGAGGATGGACGCAGCTTTCCCATGACGTATCGCCTACTCTTGCTACTCACAATAGAGAACTGATGATTTTGCATGCAACGAGGGGTGGCTAATGTTCTTGTCTGTGCTGGTGTTATACAGAACACAACACACACACACATACAGTGCGCGTTTTTATTTTTTATTTTCTAAAAGAAATTGAAGTTAATCAATTTTGGCTCTATCACAGGAAAGGAGGGAACTTGAGAAAGGAAGATGATAAAGATTGAAGATAGCGGAATGTTGCTAACATGAGAGCATCGATTGTAAATGCAAATGCATCGTGTGGGGATGTTCACAAAGAGGTGCATTCACCAGAATTTTATATTTTATTATTTCATGCAGTCATCTGTTCCACGTGAGGCGGTCTAGCCAAAGACAATATCAAACGTCTGCATCAAATTGCTTGTTTGAACTTCTCAAGGTGATGTATGATAATAACATTCCAATGCCAGGTTAAAGCTTGACTACAAAGTCTACCGAATGAGGACAGCATCGATTATTGTCGGGAACAACCTGACAATTGATGGGCATTAGTCTGTTTTTTTAATGTTTTCAATGATCAAGCCTCCGCCAAGGAAATGTTAAAAAAAAGAAGCAGACCAAATTCTCATTTTTATAAAGCGCTTTGGTTAGGTCTGCAGATGTTATTATACTTTTGCTGTCCCTTATATTTGTCATTGATGTTTTTTTTTTTGGTAGAAAATTTGTCATTGATGTTTGTGTTGCTATTGGGTGACAATTTCCTAGAAATAAGAGCATCGTCATCGATGATCGATGCTTGATTAACTGTGAATGGTTGTGTGGTTTTCACACGGAAGATGGTGAAGCTTTTGTTCGACTTTGTGTGGAGGCACCTTTGCCACCTCTTTCTACGCCAACTACTTATAGTCGTGGTCCGGTGAAGCAAGACCGTCCGCCCGGCGACCCCAAGATCCGGCGAGGCCCGCTCGAGCAGGAGAAATATACCTCTAAAGAATACCAATTTATTTAAAGTTTTCTTTGGATAACAATCAGAGATCTAGTTTTCCAAGGAGTTCTTGTCATATGCCCCCGTTGCATTGCCTTTCAAACAAGTACATAGTTTAGTGGTGTTTCCATTATTTCTAGATGGCCTCCAAAAGTCATGGAAATCATAGTAAGCCATACCATGATTAAAGATTTCAGCTCCTTGGTACAACCTAATTAAGTATTAGCCGAAGTTGAACTCTAAGGACAATTAGATTACTTATTTGATCTAATAACGATCGATATATAAGGTTATTGAGTAACATAAAAAGTTAAGTAGGGCTGCACACGCATGTTATTGTTTTGGGGGGGGAAGAGATCTGCTCCCGATTGGTCATAGGTGTCTGTTGAGGGCGGTGGACATTGGCAAAAATTGCTGCAGGTGATGGCATGCCGCTCGGGTGGAGGGAGAGCAAAGGGTTGCCATGTTGATGTGTTAAACACCAATTGAAATCCGCACATGGCTCAATTTTAATGAAAGGTCTACCTAAAATTGAGTAAGCTCAGACCTATCTAACTTTTTGCTACTGATAAAGTGAAATCTAGTTCTAAACCAACCTCACCATCTTCACATGCCAACAAAGCGGCCAAAGCTATCACACTAGGCCAAGTCGTTTCACCAATGGAAACTTTTCCATGAATAATTAAAAATCATGTTAGTTGCAAGTAAATGTAATTTTTTTTAATGTATTCGATAAGCAAAATCAAGATTCAGTAATATCGATGCAATTTATTTTAAATTACCCAGCTTCTGGGTAATTTAAAAAGAACCCAGATGTAAGATTCAGTAATATCGATGCTCATCTTTTTCTTCTTTTTTTGTGAAAAAGAACCCAGATGTAAGATTGCGACAAACCCATATGTCTAAATCCTTATCTATGTTTGGATAATTGCATGGAAGCTACCAAGGGAGGCAATGATATGACTATGAGACAAGAAGAAGAGATAAAACAATGTAAATCCGGCAAACTTATCCGTAAGGTGTCTAGCATGTTGTGTTAAAACTGAGGCTCACCTTGACACATTGCGTCTTATTCATAGCTGTCTCTGTTCGTTCAGTAACTGCATTGAAACCTCCGAAACTTTTCCAAATTGAAGAAAATGTTAGTCACACGTCAGTTGAACGTGACTGATAGTAACGAGAAAAAGAAAAAATCATAGAAAATGAATGTCTGTTGTACATTGATGTTCCGTCACACAAGATGGATGCTGCAAGAAAATCATGATAGGAATAACAACTGTAATAAGTCTATACTCATCCAATGGAATAAGCAAAGGCCTCAGAAAGCGAAAAAGAAGAGTCCTAGCCTGAGCAGTTTGTGAAGTGTGATCGATCATGGGATTAAAGCTGCAAAAAATTTATCGAAAGTAGTCCAGAAACTGGAATCACGCTGCATGGACATTGATACACTGATTGATGTGAGTTGGTCACCCTTGTTAATGTAAACAGTGTTTTCATTCCCAACGTTCATCGGTTTGACGTTATCGCGAGAGTAAAATCACACCAAGTTGATATCGTGAGAGCTTTTCATTTCAGAAAATATAAAGTAGCATCACTTTGCCATTCATCTACAGTTCAAGCAATGCCATGTTGTCAGTCTATTCCCCAGACAAAAACACGCTCTACCTACACTGTCCATGTATCTATGAAACACCAACTTGTTTCTCGCCATTTGGGGTCTTCTCTATCTGTTTTTCTGATTGCTATACTTACTAATGCTTAACTCTCTTTGCTAAACATTGGACATTTGCCATACACAGCGGTAACAAGTCCTTCCGCAGAACAATAGTAGTACACCATAACTGAAGCCTCTGAATGACCTTTGACAACGCGCGGACTTAATGTAATTGACGATCGAATCCAGTCTCCCAACTTCAGATCTGCTACACTGTTGACATGCACGATTAAAATTTCACAATGATTCTCTCTTTGCTGCAGCAATGCACAGGAATTTTGATACCATCACCTGCCAAAGAAAAAATTGACATAGCTAAATCAATGTACCTTAGAGTAATTTGACATGTCAGTATCCAGCATTGAGAAACCAATGGACAGATTATAATTCTACCTCATCAGGATCGGAAGGAATGATCATGGACCTAAACTCAGCACCGACTTGATCCAGTGAGCTTTTGCTTCTTCTGGTGATTGCGGTCAAAATTAATTTTGCCTGGTGAATTCTGAAAGGGATATCTCTTCTCAAATTTTAGGTCGCTCCGCCCGATCATATACTTATTTCCTGCTTCTGGCATGGTGAAATCAGCTGGATTTTTGTTAACTGCACATACTTGAACCTCAGAGTCCTTCTGTGAAGGATGCAGGGTTCCGTTTCTGTCTTGCGTCCCCAATTTGTCCTTCCCTGAACTTTCTGCATTCAAGTGCAGAGGGAAGGCCACATTATTTGGAGCATCTACAAAGTTTCTAAGCCCATCAAGGCTTGGATTCGATCCATGATTTGTGACCAAATTACCACCAGGGAATATGCATTTTTGTGATCTGTAATTGTATGCTTCATTTGATGTGGCTATTTCAGGGCACTTTTTCTTCCCTTTCTTGTGCATCTTCAGTGATTCCTGAGCCGCAACCTCAGTGGCCCCCATGAAATTTCTATCAGGCTGAGATAAAGGAGTGGGCTCATCAATGGTTGGAACTGCAGAAACATGCTCACTGAGGGTACCTTTAGCCCAATAATCAGATGATGGATGCATCTTGTTATAAGGCTGCTTGTATGACTGAAAGTCCAACTTAACAATCTCCTTAGAGTGATACTTATGAGAAAAGGAGGGTCGTTGATGCTGTTCAGGAGTTCCATCCAAATTGACTGTGTGTGTTCCCGCATTCATGAGGCTGAGTAAATGCATCGCCGAAATCGTCTCATTGGAACACAGCGCCATAGATCCTGACAGATTTCGGGGGTCCATCCCGCTCTGTCTATTGTGCTGTGTTTGTTCTGCATTAATGTTGGAAGAATTATTCCTATGCTTGTCAAAGCCAATACCTTTCACTCTCAAATGCCTTGGGCTATGACCCCCCTTAGCATCTAAAACTGGCAGGGTCCTAGAACCATGCACAAACTCATCTGACCTAGTAGGCAAAGCCAGCTTCTTCGGTGGAATGTCATATGAAAAGGGCATGCAATTTGGTGTTGTGGCTGATAGATGTGCCACTCCTCGATTGTGCAGGGGAACAGAATCGCAAACTCCATTAACTGAGACTGAAGATTTGTCAGTACCAGACACGAGGCCCACACCCACCATATGCTTGTTTCGTCTGCAGTAGGGACTGCTAATATGCCCACCGGAACCTGATAAAGAAAATGCAACCCCACCGGATGGCTGCTCTGTGAACTGGAGGATTCCACCAAGCCCAGTAGGTGGGCAACTTTTCTCCATTTGATTCACGTTGGAACAAATCGTATTGGGCAGAGAAGAACCAGCAACGGATGTCTGCTTGGCAGGTATACAATCCTCACGCATGTTGTGCCTGTGATTTCTAGCCTTTTTAGGGTGAGGTTTCTGTTTATGGTTCAATAGTAAACTCCAGTCCCTCTTTCGAAGTCCTTTGGTAATATTTACACTTTGAGAAGCACCTGATCCAATGGTCGTTTCTAGTGGTTGTTCAGCATTTTCAGCATCAGGAAGGAATCTTTCGTACTGATTCTTTGCCATGAGCTCAACAATTTCCATTGGTATGTCATCTAAAGTTCCTTGTTCAGATGATTTCTCAGCTTCGTAATCAAAGTGATGGTTTGTAAATGTGCACTGTGTCTGAGGACAAAAGGTCTTCCTGCTGTTACTTGTCCCTGAGATATCCTACAGAGAATGAAGAACGAACAATCATTTTCATGAGGATGTTACAGAAAGAACTTGCATTATGCCAATCCCAACCTTGAAGATGAACGGGAAAGCAGAAGGACAATTCAAGGTCAACAAATTCCATCACCTTTTGACATAGAAGCCATACACTACTTGTACTGCATGACTTGATATTTGGGAAACGGGAATATTTCCTTGTATGAGCTCAAGCAAGAGCAAAGAGAAAAAGAAATGAATCTGAACACCACCCTTATAATTATTAATCAGTCATGAGGTGGTTAATACAAGTCTAGCCAGTTAGAGAATGTAAGTTGAAGAAAATTTTTCAATATTAGCTTTAGAAAAGATTGAAGGACTCTATGGAAAAGTTGAAGAAAGTTATACTAAACAAAGTATGAGATAAATTTTCATGTATGCAGAAAGAGTGTCAACAACTACTAAATAATTTCCCACCTCCCCACTGAAGGCGTCAATTCCCTCAACTGTAAATGAACAAGAACTCAAAGAAAATTTTATATATTGCAGTAGAGTAAAGCCCGTACCATTCGCGGCATTTGGCAGCAAGTGCTGCTATCAAGATTTAACTGGTTCTTTTGCTTGTCACTAAGAAGAGGCGTCCCATTTGTAGCTTTTTTGCTGTTGTTATCAGTAAGTATTCCCTTTGCAACATCTACTTCACAAGTATAAGTAATATTTGATGCCACATATCTGGAATTTAGATTTCTCCTCACAATGTGGCCCTCTTTAGGAGTTGCCTCATCCTTAGAAGATGAAGAAGCTTGCCCGAACACAACTTTGAGAGGACGATTCCTCTTGACATCAGGCACGACTGAATGGCTGTTGAGAGATTGAGCAAACCCACCTTCTACAGAAGCATCTTCAGCTGGTCGTAAGTGTAAAGCAGGAGGACAAAGGCCAGTTGTTTCAGCATCTGTCCTAGTAATTGGACCTTGTCTTTTTGAGCTATTACTCAAACCAATCAGAGAGAGCTTTTCGTTGTTTGCTTTGTTATTCTTCTTGCACATGCTTGAACTTGTATCTCTGGAGGGTGCTAGGGGAAAATAATTTGGTTCCACCAGTTGGTCAGAAGAAGGAATGGAGTTGAATTTGGTGGTGATGGGTGTATAACGACCCAATTTGAGACATGACTTGTGAGTAGAACTGGCTGGACCTGCTTTGATTTTGTCCTGAACACTTTGGGATACATTTTCTCCGGAGGGTGCTTGGGACAAATCTTCGATCACTAGGTTTCTCTTCATTTTCTTCTCAGGAAACTTCAAACTACCGTACTTAGTCTGATTATTGATAGCAATCCTGGGAACCATCTTAGCATTTGCTCTGTCCTTTGATTCAGGATGCAAAAGCACATTGGCATCTTCGACACCTCCACTGCCATTTAGTGAATCATTGTTTTCCCTACTTGCAGTCATTAGCTCCGTGGCTGTTCCTTCTTCATCTGAAGTTAACTTCCTTTTTCTCTTTTGATCCCGAAATCTACTTTTCACAAGTTCTGTGAAAACTGCCTGACCTTGCACAACAGTGTTTGTCTTATCCAAAGGTTCAGATATTGCATTCCTAAGAGGATAATCTGTTCCAATGTGATCAGTGGTTGAATTTTTGCTTTCTCTCAGTAATTCGGTGATCAGGCGTGTCTTTCTGGTTCTTCTACGAAATAGACCATGACATTTATCCCGATTATGATTGTGAGAACAATCTCTGATCCCTATATCTGCACTTTCAGATAATGAGTCATTGCACTCATCCAATCCCAGGGAGGGATTTCCGCTTTCATGATCTGTGAGATAATGAGGCATCTGATCATCCCAACTAACTGTTCTTGATGTCTCTTCATGGTCCTCAGTCACCTTCCCATACCAATCATCGCCAGAAGCTTGTTTTCCTGGTTGAAGGTTTTCCAAAATATTTCGAGCTTCTTGACTTCCATCTTGCTGACATGAATCAGGAGAGCCATTGCATTTTGTATAGTTGTAAACTATTTCAGAAACCAAAAGAGTCACTATGTCAATAAAAGGTTCAACTTTTAACAACACCAAAATTGATTGTCCTGCAAATTAAATTTATTATCAGTCCTGTCATTTACCTTGGTCATCTTTTACACTTTCATGGTCCTGACATTGATCAACTTCTGGTGCAGCAGCCCTTACTCCAGTAAATTCTACACATTCCAGACTTTTGTTACCTTCAAAGCCATCTTCTTCATGTCCTAGAGGTAGAAAATTTTAGTCCATCTCTTGGAACGAATTATCAGGATCTAGACACAGCAATTACATAAACATACCTCTTCTGAAAGCATCAATTTTGTCGTCTGTTTGGCCATTTTTGTCAGCAACCAATGAAGCACAACAGTCACTCTTAGTTAGGAAAGTAGAAGTATCAGGAATAGCTTCTCTATTCTCAGTAACTTCGAGCTTCAAGGTCTCCTGAAAATCCACTACAGGATTTGATGGTTCAGAGGTGCTCCACATCTGGGAACAAGGGCCATCAAACAGGCATCTTTTACTGCAGCACTTAACAACAGTGCCAGTTTCCTTTCTACCAGCTTCAGTGTTGAGACAATTCAGACACTGCCACGGTCGAGAATTTTGAAGAGGTAGTGGAAGAGGCTTGCAAGCTTGCTCATTTATGGCATTAATGTGACCATCTGATATAAATGGCCAGCAAATCTTCTCGTCTTTTCTTCTCATTTCAGATACATATTCACTGGACAAGCAAAGGCAAAAATTAGTTATGGCAGATAGAAAAATGAGCTTTTATCAGATAAATATACTTATGTATATATGTTTACTGTACTTCCACATTGACAGAATTGACCTTTCAACAGTTATTATGACTTTCCTAGGTGGAACTTCATTGGGAGAAAGTAAATGTCATATATCAATGCAATGGGCAGATAATACAGTGCTTCTATAGGTTATAGAAGAAGAAAGATGAATAGGTCCACATTATTCTTCAAGAGCAAGGACAAGCAACTAAGCTAGCATAAGAGACAGTGAAAACAGTAACTAGCTAACACATGCTGATGGTTTAGTGAAAAAAGAATTAATTGTTAACACATGAAATCTTAATCATTTCGCTGCTGAATGCATCCACAAGCACAATTTCAGAAGGATGTGATATTATGTGATCCAAAAGGAATGAAGAGAATTATCCAATTAGCTACAGCATCTACATAAGTTACAAGTGAGTCTTGGAAGAATGTAAATCTTACCGTATAGAGAAGCGCTCGCACTTTCCATTATAATCTCTATCGATGGCACTGGAAAGATCTATAAATATAGACTCAATTGGGATAAATGATCTCCTCGGTCGAGAGGCATCTAAACTCTTCTCCATCTTAAATAAATTCGCGCCTAAGCATGCAGATATAAGCTTTCTTAGGAAACTAAATAAACGTCATTATATATATGGAAAACGATCCAGAAATAAAATGAACTTATATCACATAACAGAAAAGCATGTATACCGTTTAGACTATATATCGCACAACCTCCCCATTGCTCTTCAAAGGTTAACAAAACTCAAAACCCTAGTTGGCCATTGAACAATAGCTTTAGATAGGTTACAGCATTACCCTTGTAGCCACCAAAAACATTAAAGCATACAAGATCAGCACTCATTTATGTTGCAAATAGATAACCAAAACACCCATAAGACAAATAAAGATTAGGGTTTTGCTTTGGAATGAAAAGCCCAACCCCACAAATAGGAAAGTCATCGACAGTGAATTAAAACTCAAGATCCATGACTGCAACCACAACCTCCAGCTCCAACATCCATAAAAACATCGAAACACATCCGGTAATCAAGAGTATAAATCAACACATGAGATTCGAATTAGGGTTTACTGAATAACCACCAGCAACATAAAAAAGAAGAACTAACCTCACAAAAATCACTCAAACAGCAAAACGGCACATAAAATAATGGGAAAGAGACAAGTTAGATAAGCGATGAAGCAATACCCAGATGCAGAAATTCAAAGTAAAGCTCATATCTGTGCCAAGAAAACAGCGAAGCATTCATTATTCGCCTAAAATTAAGCAACCCCTCAAGCTGATTCAACATGGGTATATCAAGAAAACACAAACCCCCCGGAACAAGTACGAAACAGGAGGAAACATTTCAATTCAGAGAGACCGTAAATCTATCTGGGTACCGAATCGGTGGATGTCGCGTCGAGTTCACACAGACTCCTCACGGCTTCTTGATAAGGTGGTATCGAATGATAGAGAACCCGCAGGCGACGACGGAAACGACAGCTCCCGAGAGAGATCTGAAGCTGGCATCGCAGAATTTGAGTGCGCAAGGTGGAGAAACCCTAGCTTGCAAGGCGAGAGAGGTTCTCGATTCTTGAGGGTGCGGGTGAGGGTGAGGGTGAGCGAGCGAGCGAGAGAGAGAGAGAGAGAGAGAAAAAGAGAGAGAGCTCTTAATGCCTTGTGTTGTATTTTCCTTGAAATGAGGTTGTCGTTGTATTAAAATTTGAAGTAACTCGACTTGACCATAGCAAAGCGTTAGCGGAACAAAAACAAAGCCAAAAAGAAGCAACAGCTAGGCCACATATGAAATACCCATACATATGGATCACACAACAGTGTGCAATATGCTTTTCTTTTCCATTTGAAGCTACTTTTCATATAACTCTAATTACTCAAACTCACTTGCTAAAGTCATAAAAAAAAAAATAACCCCCCTCCAAAAAAAAAAAAAAAAAACAATTTAAACCCATTCTTTTTTCTCTACGTTCAATCATCGCCCTTGGGCTGGCGGTTGTTCTTACCTATAGACGACGTTGCCTCGCATTCTTCAATACCATCGCCACTCGCCGTGTCATCCTCGTCATGCACGTTGCTATCTATCGCGGTCTGTCTCTCCTCGAGCTAAGGTAGCATAGCCCACGTCAGTTGTCGATGGCGTTGTGGGTCTCGGGCAACATTAAATCTAAGGTCACATAACACGTACCTTAAGTATATATTAATTGGTTTCTCTTTATTCGTGTACAACTTTTGAAAAATAATTTGTTCCTCCAAACATCTACATATGTGACAAGGTGTTCTCATGTATGTATCTAAAGGTATCATAGGTTAAGATGTTTCCCAGTTCAAGAGTTGAACCATGTAAAATAGAACTACTTGTGTCCAATTTAAAGTTGTATACGATAATATATATGCGCCACGCATAACCCCCTATCAAGACCAAATTTTTCCTTGAAAGACTATATTATTATCCTCAAATTTGGAATTTATGTGGTGCCTAAGATATGTAGTTAGTTGTCCTTATGTCTAGGGAAGTCTGGTATTTATTGTGGTATATCAATTTGTGTCACAGAAATTGAACAATAACTTGTCAACTTATAACATTATAATGAATACACATTTAAGAAGATAAGTCTCAAGAGATATTATATGTGCGTTGACACAGATTGACGCACGCATTAATGGGATAGGAGATTTGCTTCCCTTGTACCACAGAGGAAACTATTTTTGTTTAGCGGTCGAGTGTTGGGTAACGCATATTGAAGATATAGAGTTGTAAGAATGTATATCCGAGACATAGATTATTGCACACATTTAACAAGGTGCCTTCTTTTATATCCGAGACATAGATTATTGCACACATTTAACAAGGTGCCTTCTTTTCCTAATCATGATATGTTGAAGTTATGGATGTCGGTGATGGTCATCTATTTTTTACGACGTCATGAATTTGATTTACGTTGTGGATGAAGTTTTGAACAGCTCACGCAATGTTACCTAGTTATGATATATCTCGTGTAGAGACACTTCCGAGTTGAAAGCATCTTGGTGGAAGCCCTGGAGACGAAGCCGTCAATCTCGAATCTTTACATCATGAGTGGTGAGGAGTAGTGAGGAGTAATTGTGACTCAAATAAAAAATATAGTAATGGGTTTGGGACTCTTATGATAATGCAAGAGAGGTGGCAAGCACTGATAGCTTCACCTGATACTTTGTTACATTTTAACGGAAGCGTTTTTACCCCCAACTTAGTTTTAAATTTGATTTATTCCACTTTTAAAGTATTCCAAGCAGTCTAGAGCTGCTACAACTTCTTAAAAGCAGAATTTGTTCTTGTAAAAAGTCTCCAGACCACACGGACTTTCCGTAAGGATAAAAGGGTGGGGAAGGGCAACGAGAAGGGCAACGAGGCAGCTATCCTTTCTATGTGTTATCGCAAGACTCTCACGTTCACAAAAAGATCGGTTTAAGCCATAGTTTCTCAATCGGCTAATAGGTGTACGAGCACAAAATCATAGCCCCACCAATGTGCTAGAAATCAAGACGTCTCTCCATATTTGAAAGTAAATGCTTAAGGTGTGAGACAACTTGAGGTTCGCTCACAATATAGCTTGAACTTTTGAATTGTAAGAGATAGTGCGATCCATTTCAAATGGATTTATCACGCTCCATGATTCAATCACGCACATCACTTTAATCGAAGGAAAATTTGTATGGACCATTTAAGTACCTTGAGATAGAAGCATGTTGGAAGAGACCCAATGACATTCGCTCATGAAAATAATTTGGCAAATAACTGCTTTAACTTATGAAATTCATATGAGTTAGAGTTTCGCAAATTTTTTTATACTACCCCAAATTTAATTTTTTACATATTTGTGAAACAAGTATCTTAAAAATTTCCTCCACCTTGAAGAAAATCATACCGTGAATAACTCGAGACGATTCTAACTATTTCTACTCATTTTTGGTGATGATCCAATCTAAAGAATTGGCAAATGTGAAAAATGCTGTAAAACACCTTCTTTACGTGCAATAATTTTCTAGATCTCACGTTTCCTTAACAAAAAGGACTTGAACTTAGAATTAATCTTTGATAAGTTGATGCGCATAGCCTTTTTCAAACGCACATCTAGCCTCGGTATAAATGAATATTCGAGTCCGTATATTAGATAAAATGATATCTCGAAAATATATTACACGGTCCAAAATCATACGAGCATCATGCACGCACTGTCCTGATCGTCATGGGGCGGTTCCCCTTTCGCCACGCGACACGTGTCGAGGCCTGGTTAGTTGGTCGGAAGATGCCTCCGCATGAAAACGGCTCGTGATTGGAGCGTGCGGTGCACGCTCCTCGCGAGAGGGTGGGGGTGGGTTAACCTTAAAAAGAAAAAAGGTTTTTTTTTTTTTTTTTTTTTTTTTGGTTAAAAAAAAAAAAAAAAACGCAAAGGTTTCTTCTGGTTTCTGGCCACTAAAAAAATTGAAGTGGGCGTGTCGCGCTAGCACCCATTTGCCTGTTGCCCACTAAGGAGTTGCTAGGGTTTCTTCGCGTTGCTGGTCACTTCACCAAAAAAAAAAAAAAAAAAAAAAAAAGAGGAAAAATAACAATACAGAAGGAAAACCCAGTAATAAAGAAAAGCTAAAAAAAAAAAAAAAAAAAAAAAAAAAAAAAAAGAGAAAAAAATCACCTAGATAAGGAGGGGGAGCAGCCCCACATTACCGGCGAGGGCCGACAATCCTCATCCGGCCATAGGAGAGGGTGGCAAGCCTGTTTATGGTGGTGCCAAGGGATGGCCACACCATCCCATGAGGGCCTGAAAATCTTGATCGGTGAAGATTGGATGATGCCACATCTTGAAAACATTGGCCCTATCCGGCGCTTCCGCTCTTTATAACTTTGTTTTCTTTCCTTTTGTTTTTCTATTTTCGATTGCTTTTGGCTTTTTAAAAGAGAAAATTTAGCTTTTCATAACAAGGCACTACATCAACACTTTGTTGCTATGCTACAAACATATTACAAGGCTACGGTTAATTTACAAGTAGCTCCGTCATAAAAATTCGCAACGATGGCCACAATTACAAATTGATTGTGTTTTGTCTTAAACATCTAGGATTTTTCATGGAATTTTTCCTTAAGAAAAAGATCTCATTGGTAATAATTAAAAGATTCTCTAGCTTCTTTCGAAAAGAATGATGATGGGGGAGGAATGGTACAAAGAAGCGGGAATTAGTCATAAAAAAAAAAAAAAAATGAGTATCACACTTAGCATCTAGACAGCAGGAAAGTGCCTTATATATCCTACCAAACAAGGTTGTTCGTGTACTGTAATAAATGGATATAGGTTATGGCCCTTTATAGAATCTATGTCGATAGTGTGAGGAATCAATTACACAAGTGGCTTCATCCATCGTAGATTTAGTGATTATAGTCATTCACTCTTTTAAATCAGCAATATGTGCTGGACTAATACATATGTTGCATTTTACATTTGCACGGCTATATCTAAAGTTTAAACTTGGACGTAATTACTGCTATGAATTGAAATCCTATACATTATTTTGACTCGATTAACACTCTTTGGACGGGAAACGTGTCTTCTTTTCTTGAGTTAAAAGCAGATAATACATACGCCCATATGTATGTACATACGTAAATACGTGGGATGACTTCTTCTAAATGAAGAGGATCTCAAGCTAATAACTCAAGCTAATATACCAGACATAGTGCTCTCTAGTTTACTGTGGATTCAAATCTCAAAGAATATTCATTTATGCCCTGGAGTGGAGAGATTTTATACTCCTTTACAAAAGTACCTTTAATCTCATGAGTTGGTATAGAATGAGATAGATAGCTATAATGACAAGATGTCTGTACATGTCATGACATCAATGCTGTTTCTCTATTGATGGTGGATCTAATTAATAATTGATAGTTTGAAATTTGTATCAGATGTGGAAAGCTGGCTACCTGAAATCATCCATGTTGCATGACCTATAGTTTTCTGCTCTTCTGGCCCCCCAAAGATGACGATGCATGTGCTTCCAAATAGGCAATCAATGGCAATTCAATACTACCCCGCATCTACATAAAATATACAATCCTGTAAGTTCATGAGAAACAAATTTATCTCACTTAAAATTGGTGTTATTTAGCTAGGCTTGGCTTATGCGACCATGACCAACTTGAAAATAACAGCTAAGAATTAGGGATTCAATACCCTTCAAATATCCAGCTAATCTTATTGGATGCACCGATCAATTTCCACAGCCAACTCGCTATTGAAAATAGCATTTGTCCCCTTAAACCTGATAGCACACATATCTTATCTCATAGTTTCCTATAAAATCATGAACAAATTATCCACAAGGGACTAACTAATTATCATGTGGATGAATGACTTAAGGTTCAAAAGTTTCTCCTTTGTCTTGATCTAAATCCTTTGCGAAGGGAAAATAATCGGCAATGCAATGTAAATCAGTCAGTGAAATGAAGGAGATGTCATATGTGTATAAACCCTAATAAAAGAGAGGAGCACTTTTCTTTTGCCATCTCGACATTATAATGCAAATCAAGGATTGGTCTCGATTTCAAACTTTCATTGATGAGGTTCATTAAAACCCTTTTATTATATTTCTTAAATGAATCGGAATCTTGCATATCTCTGAGCATTAATTTTTTTTTTCCCTAAAACACATTTATCTTTTCATATTCTTTCCACAGAAGCGCGTGATGTAAGGAAATTATGGATTTATATTGTGTACAGGAGGTGCACAACTCTTCTCTACACGTTTTTCGCCGTTGAGACAAGCGATTAGTCACTTGCTACCTATAAGACTACCCATATCTACGGTGTTAGGTGAAGAATGGGTACAAAAAAAGATTACACAGCCTGGGTACTTAATATATCTATAAAACAATATTGAACGTTGGCCCGATTCATTATAGTGGGGACCATAGGGCCCAATAAGCTGCAAAATATAATCACTACTTACTATAATTGCACATAAAATCAAATAGATATTCAATGACTCGAAAATCTGAAGCTGCTTTTGGGGGATGCCCACCACTAATCACCCCTGTTTATGCCACTACATGCTGAAATCTGAAAAATTGCACTTAGTTTTTTGTTGCCTTGCACTTAAAAGAATTTTAATTTCATACTCTAAATGAAAGATATCTGCAGAAATGACCAGCAAAGGAACTGTTTTTTTTTTTTTTTAATATAAATATTTGGCTACTTTAAAGCAACCATTTCTTTATTAATTACTGTTAAGTGACAAATTTTAGAGGTATTATATTCTTTAAGCACCAAAAAGATAAAATCACATGAATTAAGATTATCGGTTTCGGGATGGATAAGTTCAAATAAGAAATTTATAACCTACCTCATCAGGTCAATTCCTGATTTTTGGAACTGGGAACTCAACCAATTGACTTTGGAATTAACCTAAAACCCTAGTTAGGTCATTAAAGGGCATTTGTTTCTACCTTTGGTGATTTAATTCAAGACCATGTACTTGTTTTTTTTTTTTTTTTTTTTTGGCCCGTTCTACTTATATGACTAGTAAAAATAATTTATCATATGTTAATAAAATATATTAGATGGCTGTTTCGGAGGCGATCCCGAAAAGCATTGCCTTTTTTTATTTATCATCGTCAGACTACATTGACAAAAATCTCGAAATTGATACTGTGCTATGAATATTATTTAATTATGGGAGATATTAATTAACCAACTGAGGTTTTGTCTCAATGCATTACTCACAGGCCAAGATATTCAGTTATAAAAATGATAAATGAATAAATATATAGATAATTCAACCCTCATGGGGAAGGAGAAATAAACATTTTTCTCACACTTGCTTAGGTAAAAGGAAATAGAACTACATATATACCAAGCACAAGAAGGTCCCTTCGCTTCAATCTGAGAATTTAATTAATATCAATTTTCTACATAACTAATGTATTAGCCATGAGACACCCTATTTATCTCCTTCAATAGCTTAAACACTCTATTTCTGGGTTTTCGAATGTAGAATAAATTATCAGCAAATAACAAATTTTAATCCTTAAACAAATAAAGATGATATTATGGTCGAAACACTGACCTTAGGAGACACACCTGCTACCTTGTTAAATGCAGAACCTTACTCGATGTATATGGTAGGATGCTTACGTGCATTTGCAATATTAATTGAGTAGAAGGTCTCGACATCCATGTGATCAAAGGTGAGATATAGAGAGGACCATGAAAGGCATAGCGAAGTTGCGGCAAAGAGGCACGGTACTTCTCTTCGCCCATAGATGAAGAGAGGAACTGAGAGATGAGACATGCTTCTGAAGAGAGAGCCCCCAAACATAATTAAGAGTTACTTGTCCTAGGTCGAGATGGATTCTCTATTTCAAACAATACCCCTTCTCGTACCTCGATATATCTTAACATTGATTTACACATGGGAATGAGGTTGTTGTCGACAATTGAAAGTTGTTGAATTATTGAAGGGAAAGCTGTACAAAGTAGATGACCTTCAAAGCAATTAACCCTAATAGATATGTTATGGTTCGAATGAAGTTGTGGTTTGTAATGTCAAAGCTATATTGCAAGTCTAGAAGTTTTATCAGTTTAACGTTGAAGTAACAAGATTATATATTCTAGTTAAATTCCTTATACTTTAAATAAAGAAATTGATTTAATGGTGCATTGCTCAGATAAAATTAATTATGCTTTCGATTGGCAATAACTTATCGAGGAATGGAATATATTATTAATTTGTTGCTAGTCATTGAGCTTTAATTCTGTGGATTTCATTGTTGGGAAAACCTATCTATATTTGAGTAATACGATACTTATCCTATAAATAAATAAGCTATAGCTTTTTAGAGTATATCCAAAAATTCTCTCTTTCGTTTATATTTTTAAGAGATAATAGTTTTGATATAATAAATAAGCTAATGTTTATTGGTCAAATGTGGACCATGTGGTAAAACTATGTGACATGTCTTATGACATGGCAATCACAGAGGTAAAGGTTAATTCATGTATAGCATCTATATGCTCTTGAGTTTGACATATTTGAGCCTATAGAGATGACCAAAGTGAGTCAATTCTAGTTTTGGGGGCTCTTTTAGCAAGTTTAGTTACACGGGACAGATGAAAAATAGGGGAACCTCTATGACCAGTGACTGTTAGGGGTATCTCTGGTCCACCATTCTTCAAAACTTGAAAGGAGATGGTGGGCCAAGGGATTGTTCACCATAGGTGATGAGGAGGATTAATTCGTGGTCTAAAGCAATCGTAGTGAAGTGAATGATGATGACTTTTGAAAGCTAATGACACCAATTTGGGTTGAAGCTACACCTGTGAATGCCCGGGAATGAATTTGTTGGGGACATTTTGATTAGTTTCATGAACCCACTCGGGAACTGGACTTTCCTAAGTGGGTCCATGAACCAATGTCCTACCTTGGAATTAATCACCCCTATGCAAAACTCATATCAAGTATACTTTGTTTGTTTAGTAGAAATTTGAGCAATTTGGAAAATTTTTTTCTAAAAATGATTGTTTATCTTGCTTAAAATAATTAATCAATGAAAAATATTTTCATTATCAATAATAATTAATGTCTAATCATCTTCATGGTCCATGAAAATATTTTTCGTTAAAAGAGATAATTTTATAAAAAAAATTAAATCATTTATTTTTCGCAAAACAAACGGAATTTTATTGTTGTCATGAAAAGGGACAATAAATATATGGAATATTACTACACATGCAACTCGGAACGCTTAATTAAAGAGACAAAGCAAGGTATGAACAACACGGTGGCGGTTCTTGAAATTCTGAGAGGGGCCAATTGACCCCACCCAAATGCTTTTTCCTTTAATTATCATACACAAGATTTTCGTAATTGGCCCCATTGACCCCACAAAATTTCGATTTCTGACCCCATTAAAAGTAAAATCCAACCAATTTGACCCCAGGTCTCCACTTTCAGAAAGTGTCAAGTACGAGTAATGAGCTTCTGACCCCTTTTTAAATTGTACTCAAGGAAATTTTATGCCATGGAGCTTATGAAACTTGATAATTAACTTGATATCTATAATTTACTCTAATTACGAGTTGCCAAACTAGAAATTGAACTCTTGACCTCGAAACTCAGACGCCAACGCCATTTCTTTCACGGAAAATTCATGATTTGGAGCCTAAAAATAATCATTTATATCAATGAAATAATTAGTCGATAAGAAAAATTCTCATTATCAATGAAAATTTATACATGAATGTTTTTATGAATAATAAAAATATATTTCGTTCATTTATTTTGTATGTGATATAAATACTTATTTTTTTAGAAAAATAATTTTAAAATCATTTATTTATTCACGTTTCTTCTCGCGGTCTACTTTCAGTACTTTTTCTAGGGAACTTTCGTCCCCACCTTCGTCTTGTGGCCTATTCGTACTACTTTTCTGACTTCCCGCCAACTGACCAAAGTGCAGTGTCTGTGTTTTGGGTCCTTTTAGCCTCACATCCAGAGGGACCGTTTTGTTCGACCAAAAGGCCAAAAAAAAAGAAAAAAAGGAAGGGCCCCTTTTACAAATTGATTTACCAAACTTGCCAAATTACACTGAACTCGAACCAAGTCGAGCCAAAAAAATAAAAAATAAAAAGTTAAATTGTAATTAGTGAAGCCAGAAAGTTAAGCTACTAGGATAAGATCACTCTGTAATTTTTTGATCGAGGGATTTCTACTCTTGACTCTTGCTTCTTCTCTCTCTTTTTTTTTTTTTTTTTGCTTAATTGAACTAACGATCATCTTCGCACTTTCGACATCATGCGACGAGCTTTTTAGTAGTGTCGAATTTTGCATTCATAAGTACAAAGGGGACTAACCTGCAGTTGTCATAAGGAGATATGTTTTCCAAGATTAGCGATTGAACGCTAGTAATGTCAAGCATACCTACTTATTAGTCTATTTTAAAGTATAAAATTAGATCCATTCTTTATCTTCAGCTTCCTTGTAAGTTTCCTCTATTTTGCTATCATCATCTCAACCAACACTAGTCAGCAAATCGCTGGCAGACGTTCCCCCAAAAGGTTTAAAATATTTCCATGGTTGGACTAGCATGGTCCATTACAATCTTGGCTCTCTCATAAAATATTATAACCAATAAAAAATTTCTCCTAAAAAAGTAGTTTTTAAAACTCACATGTTGGTTGATTTGGCAATTTATGTGACTTGTCTTCGACATTGAACGTGGGAGAATCATATTGAGTGATTCAGAGTCATCTCGGAAGACTTTATCCCATGTGAAGTAGATCGGATCATTATAAATTATTCCAAAGCATGATCCCCTCCAGCAGATCTGTAGTTTGGGCACAAACAAGCTCGTACCTAATCTAACAAGGGAGACGAAATAAAATCCATAACCTTGCAGGATCTAGTGCCCATTGAGATGGCCCTTGCTAAGTGACTCATTGTTAGAGTTGCCCTTTGAAACGGCCACCATCTCATATGCTCACTCAAATCACTTCTTTTAAGAGATCGATCTATACACAACGGGTCGAGACTTTAAACTACTTGTTTTTTCCCTTTAATTCTTCAAAGTACAAGTAACTACAAAACACTATCTCCATTTCGCCTTTCGTTTCCATCAGATTCTTCTTTTAGCATTCACTCATATACCTTATTCGATTCATGAGTCCGATGGAAGAAAATAATATTTAAGCATAGAAACTTTATCATGAGTAGACACTCTCTACTAAATCAATTGTAGATAATAGCGCCTTTATTGCTGTTAATGTTATATATAGTATACGCCCCAAATTCTTATAAAATGCCATACATTTTATAGTTGTAACATTGAAACTTTGTAACGTGATTACGTGAGTTAATATTGACACCGGAGAAATTATCTAGAGTGGTGTCTGATTTTTCCCTTATTCTCGTTCTTCTTCTCAATTTTTTCTCTTCGTAATGTCCACTTTCCTAACACGCTGCCAAAAAAGTTTTTCAAACATTCTCTCCTTCGCAATCTGCCAATTCGAGTGAAGAAGCAAATCAAATGAAATCGCTGCTCCCGCACCTTCCTCGCCCAGCTCTCTTCTCCCCCGCCATGGGGGCCAGCCCCTCGCACGTGCCGGCCTGCCTGCCCCCGCGCGCTCGCGCTCCCGCTCAACTCCATCCCGCCCCGCACGTGCGAACCCGCCCCCGGGCCCCACCGCCACGTCCTCCTTCTTCCTCCTCGGCCGCCTATAAATACGCCACCGCCGACGCGGCCTCTCCCACTTCGGCGGCCAGGATGGACGGAGGAGCCGCGACCGACGCCGAGAAGCTCCGCTCCGATTTCCTCCAAGTCCTCCGCGGCAGGCGGTCCGACGAAGGTACGCTCGACGCCTCCACGGACGCTGCGCTCCTTCGTCGTTTTCGGCTCGAACTGGTTCCGTGCTTCGTCGGTGAGGATGAATGAGTGAGCTTGTGGCGAGTGACGTTGCTTCCGTTCACGGATGTCGAGGCTCGGAGCTCCGTTTGGATAGCAGTCCGTAGCGCGCCGCGAGCCGTTTTGAGATTCGTGAATGCTTGCCGAATCGGCGTTTTACTTGTTTATGCGAATGCGCGCGCGTCTCGTTTGATCAGGTGTCTAGTTTTTGCGATTGCGAAGTGCGTGTGGATCGGTTTCTGAATTTCGTCTGGAGTGGATCGTCCGGAAGAAGTAATCGTTGGCGATAGTCTTCGGCGAAGGAACCGGAGATCGGAGAGATTGTGTTCTTGGATTCATTCATTCGAGAACAGAATGACTAGAAGCTTGTTAAAGCAGACGTGTAGTTGCGAATGTTTAATCGTCTCTGTTGTGCGTTTCAGTTGAGCTGTCCGTAGAGCCTGCGAAGCCGGTGGAGAATCCTTTGTATCAAGATGCTAATCCGCCTAGTTTCAGTGAGGTACGCGATTTCTACGGGGGACGCGTTAAGATCATTTGCCTTCGTGAGGCTTCTTGCTGTTGGGATTGTTTACATCTGGATGTGGAATTTGTTTAGGCAATGCAGTCTTGTCCCAAGGAAAACATTGAGAATCTCAAGGAGCTGATTAAGGAGGAAAATGTCTACTTAATTACTGAGGTAGTTTATGCCCTAATGTCGTTGCAGCTTCAATAATGTGTCCATTGAAAAATCATTTCCCATTAGTCTTTGATTGTGTTTTATTGCTAATTCAGAAAGGAGAGCAGGGTCGCTTGCCTTTACTTATCATAAGCTTGAAAGAGGACATTGTCCGAAAGAGGCCTGCTGTCGTGTTCCTGCACAGCACACATAAGTGCAAAGAATGGCTACGCCCTTTGCTTGAGGTAGCTGCCTCCTGGCATCAGACCTATGAGAATCTCTGCTTATGACTGAGGAATGAAGCATATGCTTACTCTTGCTCCTTTTTTCTCCAGGCATATGCTTCTCGAGGATACATTGCGGTTGCTGTCGATTCTCGCTATCATGGAGAACGTGCCAGTAGTCTGACCACCTATCGTGAGGTCTGTTTTGCTATTACCATGTCTACTTATTCCTTGTTTTTCTTGATTCTGCATTGCCTGTTCAAAGGGACTTGGTCTTCTGTAAACATTGTTGACAGACTGGTCACAGAAAAATAAAATACACTCAAGTAATTTGGTCGTTAGGTGCCTCAACTATGCACAAATGCTTTCTCTTAACGTCTTCTATTTATAGCTATATGGTTTCCTTTAAGGGGATGATATTTTATTTAGTTTCTTCTTCTATATTAGATAGAAAAATTGTCATGATTATCTGAGAGTATAAAAGATGGTTTGGACTTTATAAAGAAAACCTTTCATTGATATATCTGTCTGGTTATCTTTGTCACAATGCAGGCTCTTGTATCATCATGGAAAAAGGGTGATACTATGCCATTTATATTTGATACAGTAAGTCCTTTTATTGCTGAACTTTAGTACTGCTGCATGTTTGATGATCTCAACAGCCTTATTGTCTAGTTAGTGTATTTCGCATGATTGACTACAGAAATACAGCTTATTTTTAGCTCTGGGTATTGAGGAGATCACTGGAACCCCTGCAGGTATGGGACTTGATCAAACTGGCACATTATCTCACAAAGAGGGAGGATATAGACCCTTCAAGGATAGGGATCACGGGCGAATCACTTGGAGGTTGATTAATTAGAACTTAGACTAGGTCGGATGCCATAAGTGATACTTACCATCATCTATGTATTTGACATTTCACATTGTCATCCAGGAATGCATGCATGGTTTGCTGCTGCTGCTGACAAACGCTATTCTGTAGTTGTCCCTATTATTGGCGTGCAGGTTAAAAGTTCATCTTCTTTAATAGTCAATGTCTTTCCTTTTCTCTATCTTTTGCTAGGTATCAAGTCCAAAATTTTCAGTATTAATATTGACTAATTATGTGCAGGGGTTCCGTTGGGCCATATACAACGATATGTGGCAGGGTAGAGTTGACAGCATAAAACCTGTGTTTGAAGGTAACATCAAGGCTTATATGCTATGATAACAACATCGATAGTACTTTGTTTCCAGTTTCTTAGGAATCTAATCAATTTGAGCCAATTTGTTTGGAAAAGTAGCATATGCTATACCTGTTTATATGGGAACTAGTTCTGCTCTTTTCTGCATGGTCATGGATGCTATATTGCCCCAACCCATAGTTCTAACGGTATTTACTTTTAATAGCTTAACAAGTTCAAATATCCAATCAATTTGAGCCAATTTGTTTGAAAAAGTAGCATATGCTATACCTGTTTATATGGGAACTAGTTCTGCTCTTTTCTGCATGGTCATGGATGCTATCTTGCCCCAACCCATAGTTATGACAGTATTTACTTTTAATAGCTTAACGAGTTCAAATTCCTTTTTTTTTTTTTTTTTTTTTTTGGATTATCTAGATGAAGATTTATTAATTTCAACACTAGAATGCAATCGGTTAGTTGCTTATTTTATCAAACAACTCTTCTATCCCTCCAAAGTACCGCATTGTCAGTACTCTGTATTTGTACTTTTGCTGCTAATTAAAAAGCAAGTAAATAGCCGTTTATGAAGCTACACTGCAGCATATGGGAGTGTGTGTGTTCTTGGCATATACTTTTCCTTAGAATGGCCTATTGAATGAAAATTGTGAAATGAGCATCATCTGCTAGTGCTGTATAGCATCAAGTATTGTCTGAAAATTTTGTTCTCCTGGAATACTTTGGCAAAATATTGTTTTTTTTTTTTTTTTTTGTTGGGGGGGGGGTGAGGCAGTCAGCATCTTTAGCAAAGTCTCAGGAAAAATCTAAGTGCAAACAACTCAATAATGCTTATAGTTTTTCACTTGCAGAGGCACGCATTGATTTGGGAAAGAGCACCATAGACAGAGAAGTGGTGGAGAAGGTTGTTTTTTACTATCTATCCAATTCCGGATCTCAGTTAACTAGTGTATTTCCTATTTGATTGCTTAGAGTTCTGTTCATGCTTTTGTTCCCTAATTTTCTAGAAAGATTTTCCCTCGTTCTAATCATTCCTAATATCAAGCTTTTGGCGAATTGCATTTTGATATGCCATATTAGTAAGCCTACTTATGCATTCAAAGAGCACGCAGCTTCTCATAGTCATATGCTTTCTCAGTTGAACTTCAGATTATACATTTATTTTCCTTCAATATACGTGCGTCTAAACTCCTGCTGGTTTTGTGTTTATGTTCCCGTTAAGCAGGTATGGAATAGGATAGCTCCTGGTCTAGCCTCTGATTTTGATGCCCCCAACACAGTCCCAGCCATTGCTCCACGGCCCCTTCTGATAATTAATGGTAAAGTCATTTCTCACATTGAAGATGACATCTTAATTTTATGCACTTTAGATCTCTAGATGTTGTTAATGACATATAAGCCCTTCAATAGTTAAAACCATGTTTAGATTTGTTCAATGTGCGTGAACATATCTGGTGATAAATTGCCCACTTAGAATCCTTGAAACTTTTCTTTTGTCTCAATGTACATGGAACTCAACTCACTGTTTGTGCATCACAAAGACTAAAGAAATTAACTTGGTACTGAAAGTTTGTAGTCTATAGTTGTTTCCCATCCCACAGCAACTCTGGATTTCTTCTATTTTCCCTATATGTTCATCCTTACGCTGGTCTGCCATAGTTCTTGCACGACAGACATTTATTGTCTTTATAGACCAAGCACTACCAAAATGACATTCAGTTTTGGAAATCTGCTCTGATGTATCTCAATAGTAGATGGATGTCCTTTCCTAGATTTTTTTTGTTCCTTAAAGATGAAGAACTTTTGTCCTTTTGATCTTGTTTTCTGATGTAAAAAATCCAAGCTGTTAATCAGGAGATCTGTCCAGCTGCTTGAGTGGTTGGATATCAGATGCATCGACGGCTTCAGATGCTCTTTGTTATAACTGCAATTCTGCTATCCTGCCATTAACCTGCTAATTCTTGTGAAGGGAATGTTTCGGTAGCACTACTTATTGTCATGCAAATTGAAACTTGAAATGACAATTTCAGGTGCAAATGATCATCGCTGCCCTCTTGCTGGCCTGGAAGTTCCAAAATCAAGAGCGTCTGAGGCTTATGAGAAGGCACACTGTCCAGAGAATTTTAAGGTGACCTGCCCCGTCGCTTTCACAGATTTTATTTGCTGTTCTCTAATTAGAACATCAAAAGCACTCAAGGTGATGAATAAAGAAAGGAAGAAAGGAAGCTTCGCGAGCTCCTGCATTTCTTTAGGGTCAACTGTTCTTTTCCTGACTAGACGCCAATGCTAGTACACGTATGAAAAACTTTCTTATTGGAAGCAGAAGTTTTCAGTCGTCCTGACTTCAAGCAAAGCAAGTGGCCTCTACACGTCACCCCTGCGCTGGCGTTTGAACTTAATTCGGCTCTAGGGATTCACCTACACACCTTTCTTACTTAGTCCACAAAGAGTCCAGCCCTGTGGTTCCCCTCCCATCCGACAGTATCTATGTGGACAGGTCGCGATAGACGTTTCAGCTCAGAAGTGACGGGTGGCAAATTAGTCGCGATAGTTGGTGGTTTAGTCATGATAGGTAGTGGTTAAACCATTCCGCGGGCCAATAGACATTTGGGCAGTGGTTACACCACTGTCCTCTCCGATGGGCTTACTTAAAAGGTGGAGGTTTTTGTCTTAGGATGATTCATTAGGTATGAACAATGTGCCCGGTCAATGTGCCGGATCGTTCAGCAATCTCTGCCCGACAAACATACCTGTCGGGCTTATCGAGGACACATCATTTGCCCAACGGTCAGCCAAATGCTTCATTGCCAGTCGGCACACAGTCGTTGTCAAACACATACTTTCGCGCCCACCACTACACGCACGCATATTCCAACATTGTTACTGTTATGGTTGATTGAAAACCTCACCAATTCTATTGAAAAACTTATCTCTTCTTCCAACACGTGCAGTTAATTGCAGAACCGGGAATCGGACACCAGATGACACCGCTGATGGTCAAAGAGGCCAGTGACTGGTTCGACAGGTTCCTTAAGCAACAGTAACGATCCTCGTTGTTCGTCTTGGCTACCTGTCGCTTTTCATGTATTTCGATCTACTTCAGTGTTGCGTATTTCGGTGCGTGTTTCTCCGGATCCAGCCGTCCTTTGGGTGGATCCCTCCGTGATGTATACGTCGTCGTATTGTGTGTACAGCAGGGAACTTATCTTTCCCCTATCTCACCGATGCTTTAATTCAAATTTCCCAGTTATGACGTCTGAGCATATACCGGTATATTATCTCAAGCATAAAGTTCCGTTGACCACGGCCGCATCTCCATAGATGTGGAGATGCTTCCTCGTTGAAGCATCAATTGATAAACCAATCGCTGCCCCTATATCTTCCATTTGTAAAAAATATTATTGGTAGTTTAAAAAAAAAAAAAAAAACAAATGAATGTAGTATAACTCGCACAAATAAGAGTGTACAACTAAAACCGGTTGGTAACATTTAACCTGCAAATAGGTGATAAATCACCCAAATCAATATTGATAACTTCTTACAGAAGTTAGTAACTCTTAACATATTGAAAATTTTAAATACCTTACGTTTCATTTCCACACAAATGAAAAGTACAAATCACGAATTTGGGATAAGTAAAGATAAGAGCTGAATTTGCTTCTCAAAACTGGTATATTCCGTGCATTTGTTACTTCATCGATACAAAGTTCAATACAGTACTACAAGAGTGCATGTCACCCTATTCTTATAAATTAAATCATTGCGTCTTGAACAGATACAAAATCTTCTACAAAAAAGGGGAAAAAAGAACACTTGCGCATATGAAAATTGGCAACCTTTCCTCTAACACTACCACGCACATCGCCACCCATGCCCAACAGAAATTACAGAAAGAAAACAAAACAAGAAAACAAGACAAAATCATGACGTGTCATACGGGCACGGACGGAACAACAGGTCTACTCAACTTGCTCTTTGAAATTCTAGAACAGAACATGAACATTAGCAGCACAAACGATAAGAGGAAGAGCCTGAAGTATGTCCTAATTTCTTGCATACCAAAATCGATCACCTCCATCTTCTTCCCGTACCTACTGCTCCGGTCCATCAAGTACCCCTCAAGGTACTCATCCATCGATTCCCATGAGCTCGGTCGGGAGTCTTTCATGTGGATTTCGTCTAGGTATCGGGGCCCGTGCTTGAAGATTGTAAAAAATGCAGCTGACCAATCACTGAGAACTCTCTGAAAGTGAATACAAACAGAATTTAAGGCCACTCCTACCTTCATTCATTACCAATCAACCAGGGAGTGTGAAATAAATCCTTATGTTTTATTCGATTTTGTGCTGACAGCAATAGTGAAACAAAATTAAGAACTGGACTTACATTGTAAGTGCTAATATCTGTCGGATTGAACATCTTGAAGCAGTCCTTTGGTGATGCTGCTCCATCTCCATAGATCTGTCGAACAACACTGAGGTCAAGTGATTGTGAAAGCCAGAATATTATAAGTCTGTCTTGGAAAAGGTAAACTGCGCTACAGAATATTATAAGTCTGTCTTGGAAAAGGTAAACTGCGCTCTGCACAAACCTCAAAGGTAAAAGCCATAGGCACCCTGGCAACGTCATACATGTAATCTGTAGCAGTGCCATGCGCAAGATACCTGAACACAACTGCCGGTCAGAACATGCGCAAAAGTAAGCAGAAGTATTAGACGTTTATCTACATCCTTTGTGGAATGGAGAAGTAGTCAACATGTTAGTATTCAGGAGATAAGTTAGTTCCAGTTGCAATCCCTGACCAACTTATATATCAATTGACGCTGGCTTCAAGACCATATAAGTGACTAATATACAGCATAACTTGATCTACTATGTTGAAAGAGTTTGCTCAAGCTGGACGGTAGTAGGTCATCTAGTATAATGGCATCCTGTTAATTATTGGTCCTAGGCTATTAGAACCGAGGGAACTAGTTGTATGCTCCCCAGTAAGGACCAAGTAAATTTGGACTAAACTAGTTTAAGGATAGTAATACTGTGAATTCCATTTAGGAACGGAACTAGGCCCTTTACCCACTTAAGACATCCTTAAGAGCCATCGTCAATTGTGACCAAGCTCTAGTTCAGTCTTGTATCAGTTTCTCGATACCAAACAAAACTGAAGTATTGACTGGCTTCATAATTTGAGAACACAAACTAAACCTAAGTGATCGGTCACTTTCAAAGTGTTGTGGAACAAGCAGGAGAACAATTAGGGGCAGAATATACATTCGAAAAATCTTGATTTCTGCAGCTTCAAGAGTGATCCAATTGGTATAAAACATTAGTGTACTTCCATCATCTACTCAGTCTCACATGCTTGCACACTTCCCAGTCAATGATTAAAAAAGAAAAAGTTCTACCAAACAAGAAGCAAAATAGCAAAAATGTAAGCATAAACAAAAGGTGAGATTGAATGGAGATGAAGATGCATCAAGATACTCAACTTGCATTCTCAACCTAGCAATCAGAAATTAAAGGTATATTTGCTTTGACTTACTCAAGCAAAAAGCAACTTTGTTAATTTCTCACCAATATCTAAAATATTATCTAACTTTAAAATATATGAAAGAATTACATGTGAATTTAGTGTCAAGACTAATACATTGTAAAAGTTTTAGGTGCTTAAAATTTAAGGAAAAAAATGTCAAAGTATGGACACGGCGACATTTGAAAAACCGAGAAGCAAAAAGTTTCACTCCAACAGACTACAAATTTTGACCAAAAAAAAAAGACAGACTACAAATTGACCAACTCAAAGGAGGGAGATGTCATAAGATTATAGAAACCCAGAAGAAGGATCCCTTCAAAACTAAAACACCATTGCTCAGCAAAGGACCTTATTGATTCCACGGTGTCATTGCTTCCCTTTTTCGATTCTGGGTCTCCAGAGGCATCATTTTACTTCAGTCTCTTTAAACAGGGAAATATACCAATTACATAAAATTGATGATTAAAGTAATACAAACCCGACTGATCCTCCACCGGAGCCAATCATGCAACGATTCTGGCAGTGAAGAACATTTAGTTCCTTCAGCAACAAAGTCATCCTAGTAGAAGGCAAGCCCAGAGGAGTCGTATTTTTGTGGTCATAGGGCATAAACAAAGCCTACACAATCAAGAAAAAGATTAAAAAAGACCTTCACACCCAAGAACAACATCACAATGTGCATATAATTTCCACGTAAAAAACAATGTAAAAGTGTTGTTACCCTACATTTTTTACTTTCCCTGAGTAAGAATATCACACGATTCCCCACCATGGATCTAATGATCGAACAATAAAAATTATTGCCAAATTTTCAGCTGAAAGTAAAGTATCTTCAAATGTGGTACTTAGGGAAAAGGCTTCTGTAATTTTCCTTCACAGTGGGGTTAAAAACAAAATCCAGTTAGGGGATCATTGGGGAAGGAATTTGCAAATTAATCGTCCATCAGTACCTTAAATGCCAACATTACTAGTAAAACACCATCGGACCTGGCAAACTAAGACGTCTTACATTAAAAAAAAAAAAAATCCTAAAAGCGGCTATAACTAAGCGCATCACTTACAAATAATCAACGAATGCAGTTCTTGCGCAGAATTCTATCACCACTTTAAATACATTGCCACAATTTAATATTGCAACTACTGCAGTTAACGATACACAAATCCAAAACAATAAAGGCAAAGCCATTAACTATTTAGATAAGCAAAAGTGAGAAAACAAAAGCATTAGCAGAAAATGGATAACACTTACTTCCATTCCTGAATGCACATTGACCCAGATGTGAGGATTGAATGAAGTTGCAAGTTTCCGCATAATTTGAGATTCTGGCTCACTAAAAGGACCAGTTCCTGGATTTTCTTCATATGGATCATAATCCTAAAATCAAAGCAACTTTGAGAATCAGAAGAACATTTCACAAGAGAATAAAGGTTGAATGTGCATTGCAGTTCATATTAAGTGCTAGAATGTCCTGCAGTGAAAATTTACTAAATGTAGCCTCAATGATAAGAAACAACTAGGATAAACAACACAGAAAGGAAAGATATGAAGTTGAGCCATTCCATTGCAGTATATAAATTACACAACCAGATGATGGTATAAGACAAACCTTCTCCTTTTTGCCCCAATCTACGCTCCAATTTCTGTTCAGGTCAACTCCTCTCCCTGTTACGAAATTGAAACGGACGTAAGTTCTTTTTCCTAGAAAAATATGAGTCTGAAGACATCAGAATTATTTTATACCATTTCTCCTTTCACAAAGATCTCCTGCTTCAACAAGTCTACGGCCATTTACGTTCTCCATTGGGACTACCTAGTATGAAATGGAACTTCAAGAATATAAGTTTCACTGCGATTTCTCAAAACAAGAATATGTTCTGCTAACATATACTTTGTAGTTGTTGGTGACATGCATAAAAACGATGAATTTCATGCTACGGATCAATTTAGACACAAAAGAAATAGCTCCAAGGGATATTCTTGGTGCATCTAAATAGAAGATTCTGGGCCGCAAAAGGAAAAGGTTCATTTAGTATAATATGTACAATGATGCTCGATTTGACAAAGAGACAGAAATGAACAGCTGATTCAAACAATTTGAACAATTAAAGATCCATACTTATTTGATGCCTTGTCAGCCACAATTAAATCAAGCAAGAAGTCATGCAAATAAAGAAAACTGCTCCATTTCACAGGCACCTAAAACTGTGCCGGGAGCAGAGATAGCAGCTCCCTGCTTTCTAATAGAAAAACTCGGGACAGAAGTCATGAGAAGTTTACCTTTATGATGAGTTTGTCAAGGAAACTGTTTAGAGAAACTGAATCTACATTTGGTAAAAATTGTTCTTCAGTCAGGATTGACAATATCCTCAAAGCCACTTCAGATGTAATCAGCTCCCTTCCATGCTGTCCAAAACTCTGGAAGACAAGGAATCATCTGTCAAAAACACCAGCAGTTACCAAGCTGAGATCGTCTATCCACTACAAGTCAAGCTGAAAAGTGGAATTAAGAAGGCCATCCTTAGATCTTTGCAGCCCTGCCTAGAAATATATGGCGGAGCCTTAATTATCACAATTGTGACTTGTACATGTCCGCCAGAAAAATTACAGTTGAAGTACGAAACGAATATTGCTAAACAGAATTTAAAGAATGTAGAAACTCTGGAAACTTACAAGAAGAATCCGAAACTTCGACTTGTCATTGATTTCTCTGACATTGCGGCAATAGGTAACAACGGCTAGCTCTGCGCGATAACCTCTATTTCCACTTCTAATATTATTCATCTGTCAATGAGATTAAATTAGCACAAATAAAAAAATAATGAAACAGGAGACCAAGCGAGCCAATGCCTCACTGTAAGTTTATCTGGGTGACGGTGAACCAAAGCCTTTATCTCTTCCATCAGACGAGCGCTGACAAGCAAAATTCAAGGCATGAACTCTCTACAGAAGTCAATGAACGGGAGAGGCAAAGAAAGTTGCAGTACTTTCACAGCTCTACCCGTATGATCAAAAATTTAAAACTTGACGTGCAGCGCCAACAGCATCGGGAGACTAACTAACGAATTGAAATCAAGTTTAAATGCGGCACCCATAAAAGGAGGAAAGTTCCACATTAATTCACGTTTAGATGCGTATAACTGATTGACCTAGTGCACATAAACAACACCAATCAATATGCAATCTCAATGATTACAGTCGACACAAATCTATTGTAAGTACTCATAACAGAGAAATCGCCCGGGACTACTGAACAGATAGCACCACTTAGAACCAAAAAGGAAGCGTTGAATACGGATTCGTCCAAATGACTATCGCCAAACATCCCCAGGAAAATCTAACTGCCACAAACAACTGAAAAAGGGCCCCAGAAAAGGAGGTATTATTCGCGTCTGCAACTCATTTTCGCTCGTAAACTAGCAAAGTAAGCTCACAACGAGCTGATCGGCCAAACCAGAACGAACACGCGTAATCAGCCGAGCGATCTCGGAATCCGACGGAAGAAGGCAGAAATCGAACCGCCATTACCTGGAATGATAGAGATCGAGGTCGATGGGAGTCAAGCGAGACGCGCCGCGATTAGGTTCGCCACGGGCGACGAGCAAGCAAGCCGGAACTAGGATTAGGAGGAGGAGGAAGAGGACGGCGGAGGGCGAGAGAGGAGGAGGGCGGCGGGCCATGCCGGGACCGACGGAGGCCGGATCGCGCTCGACAGGTTCACGTCATTCCTCGCCGCCGCCGCCGCCGCCGCCGCCGCCGCAGTCACCGCCGCCGCCGCCGCCGTCTCGTGGCGAATCCGATCGGTGAGCCGTAACGCGAAGCCGGCGGAGAAACGGGCGAACGTCTTGACCGAAGCTCGAAGATGATGGGAAGAGAGAGAAAGAGAGAGAGAGAGAGAGAGAGAGGAAAGAGAGAGAAAATGTGTGCGGGAGTGGGGGAGCCCGCCGTGATTTGATTATTCCACATTCCGCGGTGACACTGACATGATATTACCGACATTTTGTCATTTTTTTTTTTTTCTTTTTTGGTCGGAGACATTTTATTATTTTGATTTTTCTTATTATTTATTATTTCGCCTTTAGCCAGTGTACTTTATTAAGGATAAGTGGGAAGTTTAAAAATTTCTTATGAAATCGCAATGGAGTAATAAAATCTTTAGAAAACGTAATTAAGTTTTACGATATATCAAATTTGAATGATCACGTTACTCTGTTAATATTGTCCAACTAAACCAATAAAAAATGATGACGTGTTTTTTTTTCCTAGATGGCGATGAAATGTCTGAAACATGAAACGTGAGGCTAAAATAATGTGGTTTTAGTTAAAATCTGACTTTTAAAATAAATTTTATTTTTAACTTAAATTAAATTAAAAAAAAGCAAACTTGGAAGGAAAAAACACACACATATAAACGAGAATGAGAATATAACACACGCAAATACGAGAAGAAGAATGCAAGTGAAGATAGCTCTCGCCTATGATTGGCGAGGGTCAATAGCCCTTTTGGATGAGGGTTTCTCACCTCCCTCCTCTTTATTTTTATTTTTTATTATTTTTTTAAGTTTGCTTTTTAAAATATCAATAAAATTATTTTTCATTCAAATAGAATTTGTATTGAAAATTTGATCAGCACGAAGTGGTTTTTGCCACATCAGCATTATGTATGATAGAAAAATAACAATAAATAAATCACATCAGTATTTCTCATTAATCAAATTAAATGGAATTAATGGAATGACTTACTTACATAAATTCGGAAAGTTTTATAATTTAATTATACTTTTTGAAAATTATAAAACTCAATAAGTTTTAGATTTTTTTAGTACATTTATCCCCTAAGTAAAGCATCATTGTCTGATTTTTATTCTATTTTAAAGTTCTTTTGCGCTTCTTTTTCACCGTCAATTATTTGGTAAATTTCCTCGAGATGATGAGACACGGCAAAGGAAAAGAATAAAATAATAGTCGGGGCACGTGGGGAGAAATGGGGGTACAGTTAATTTGAAAGACAAGGCGAAGGAGCGAATTTCGATGAGGATAACATTAATAAGTGTCAGAAGGCAATTTTTTAAAAACATATTTAGAATTTAATTATCAAAAAGTATGATTAACCAGTCAACATTCGTTCGCAAGACCCATTTATTCAAAAATAAATAGTTTACATTTTAAAATCGTTAAATTTTATGCATCGAAAATTACAATGTTTTTTCTACGATTGCGCGACAACTTTCTCGATGATCACGCAGTAGTCAACGGAATCTTTTTGGACAAAGGGGAGAGATTTGAGAGTAGTTGGACCAAGCACTTTTCCTTTTTTTTTTTTTTTTTTTTAATCTATTAGTTAATTTAATTTAAAGCGGATTGATAATTTCATTTCCCAAAGCATGACTACCAATGCCTCTTTCTGTAGAATCCTTTTTATGCTATAAAACCCCCTCATCTCCTATGTCTATTGCCTTAAAATGGACTCCTCAATAACGATTCAAGTAAAAATGCAAGCTTTACTTGTTCCAATTTCCTCAAGGAACTAGCATTACAGCATACTTAAACTATCAAAATATGCCAATTTGCCAAAAGGAAGAAGAGAAACTTTCTGTCTTACTTTGTAAATGAAATTCAATCCCAGGCACAAGCTCAAGGTTATGCCCAGAAGGAGAAACATAAGATCCAGTTTAAACTCAGAACAGATACAGGCTTGTTCAGCAGAGTTCACTGAATTTGTAAAGAGAATCCATCTTTTGGAGGAGGTCAACACCAAATCTAGCAACTGGCATAATATTGTACAGCAAATGACATACCGACTCTGTTCTCTAGCCCGACTTCAGCTTTCGTTAATTAAGAATTCATCTGCATGAAGAACCATACAGCTTTATCTTCATATGCAAAGTCCTGAGTTATTTTACAAGCACGCGGACAAAGGCATCAATGCATCAAATCGAGCATGTGTAAGTGCTTGGTTTCAGCCTTTCTTCGGCATGGCAGCGAGCCTAGTGTACATACTCGCCATGGATTGGTATCCTCTCACATCACCCGATCGGAGTAGGTTTCCTGCAAACAAAGGCAAGTAAATCATGCTATACGTAACCCTAGCCCCATACTTTCGATATCCTCCACGTGTTGAGCCTTCAACATAATGAGAAATTTATTTAAGTAACAATGAAGATTATATTGACATGACCAAACCATCAAAATCATGCAATATGTAACCCAATCACTACGTTTTACTAGTTTCTTGTGTTGTTCTATAACCTGAGAAGGGCTTGTCTCTTGAACCACATTTATACACTCAGATTCCCTTGCAGTTGCACTCCGTTCTACCCTGCGTTTGGACAATATATCAAGGACACCACCTCAAAAGTTCTAGTTGCCCACACATACACACAACACACTAAATAATGGACTCATTATTTTTTTTTTTTTTTTTTTTGGTAGGTAGAGTCTCAGTACTCTATTCACATCAAAGCATCCATTAAACTGATCTGGAACCACCACTGACAAAGCAAACGCAACACTGGAAGATATCTTGCAATAAGCACATCAACATACAAGCACACAGAAAGTCACAAAAGTGAACAGATGCTCTCAAGGAGCCTACTTCCCATCAAAGATGATTCCAAGAGCTCAGCGGCAACATGAGCAAGAGAGCTGCCTAGAGTGAAATAAAAGGAAACGAGAGGTTTGCCTCACCACACATGGTCGAGCAGAGTGAAGAGTTGTATTAAGGACAGCAGTAGATGAACATGACCAACACAACAGTGGATTCATGCAGAGCAGGCAGTCCTGCCCAGGGGCCCCACATTCTCATCCGAAGGATTTCCTCAGAACAACATGATCTCTTTTCTAATACACTACGACCATTACAAGCAGGACCAGGACATTAGGAAAAAATAACCATCAACTGTTACATTGAACAAGTACAAGCATTTGTTCTTTATTAACATTCTCTATCACTTCATCGTTGAAATTATCTCTTTTATGCCATATAATATATTGGCCCACCAGAAGGCAATCAACAAACCCTGAGAATGCCTGACTGCATGAATGATTAAGATGAATAGCTCTCAAGGTTCTTAACAGATAGAGTTTGAGTTGAAATCGAAGCATCATATAATACCTAATTCATCTAATCCCCAGAATCTCATGCATAATTGACAGGACGACTGAATGTGTTTATGTCAATACTCAATCGGCAAAGACATCCAACTATTATCACTTGTCCCAGCACTATTGTCCTATATATCCGATCCAACAAACTGACCATTGGAAATAAAGATTTGAGATGAAGTATCGTTTGAGATAGGATTACGAAACAAAATGTGGAAAAGGAGGAGCATAAAAGATTCCCACTGAAATCTCATGCTCTCTCTCAATACTTGTCAAACGATTACAAAGGTCTCACCCTTGTTATTTCCAGAAAAGTTCAATCAAAGACACTCTTGCACCTTGTTCTAAAAGCAGCCTTATCAAGAATCCCCGCAAGATGTCAAGGGCGCTCCTCTTTGGCACTGATACAACTAGTCTATGTTAATATCAAGGAGGAAGGAGTATGATTGTTCTCATATGAACTACGCTATAAAGTTTTGCTCTTTTCCTGTAACCATGTGGTATAGAGGGAATTTCATTTTTCTCTTTTTGGCTGAGGAGAGGAAATATTACTCCATAAAGTGCAATGGCTTCTTGTTCTTGTTGTTATGGTATTCACGAGGTGGGAAGGTGGAGGGAACCCCAAATCAAGATTTTTATACCAATAAAGGTGACTCTACCAACTTTTGGCTCTTGGCCCTGACTCTGCATAGTTTAAATGTAAGTAAGACAACATTTAACTAGATATTATTAAGGAAGCAGCATTGCCACGTTTTATCATGAAACAGTGAACATGCAAGCATATGAGTACACTCTCCTTGCAAGAGGTGCAAGCAACAAATATTAAACACCAGGTCACTTAGGTAATAGGCATTACAAAGACTTTAGGTAAGGAAATTTCTGGTTGAGGTTTATGTACTAATGAAAGAATAATGAGTTTTTCGATACAAATGTCATATCTTTTTAAAAAAAAAAACTCATTGATACCTGAATCGCAATTTAGTGGGCTGTCAGGCTCAGGGTGGGCCATGAGAGCTATTATAGCCCTGCAAACAGACTGAAGTGTCCAGGCAGGACTCCATGCATTCTTCAGAATATCAAGGCATATCTCCCCCGTCTGTATAAAGTAAATTAAAATGTCAATCTATTAGTCAAACAAACACTTACAGCATCTCATATTTATGCATCAGGTATCTCTGTTGACTTTCCCAAGCTAGTAGTTATCATAAAATCTATTCATGCAGAGATTCTCTGGAAACAGAATTTGGAAAAAAAAGGATCAAGACTGTTTCCTGACAAAGTGTCAAAGAAGTCTCCAATTCTCAGCTTCTGCACCTCTATCTATTTTTCAAGTGCCAAATAAAACAAAACCCTAAAACTAGCAACTCTTTCAAGTTTCTGATTCTAAACATAATAAGTATTGACAAGAAGAAACATTGATCGCCAAACAACACAGTAAATCAGTTCACCCTTCGACCTATTAGCATGCACTGCAACTAGTTCCAACTAAGTTATCATCAATAAGCATTCCTATACAAAAAAATTATACCTTGAAGTGCACATTGGGGTGAAATATCTTAGTCAGGAAACGAACTTGAGGTGGCTGCAGTGGATACTGCTCAGGTATAGCAAATGCGAGCTGGAAAACACCACCCTCAAAAGGAGTCTCCGATGGTCCCTAATGAAAGAGAGAATCACCATATCTTTTATATGAGCAACAGCACCATTTCCTCGGCAATTACCCCCATCAACCATTCAATCTCACCTTGATAAGAGCAGTCCACTTAAATATGTTCGAGTCATCACAAACCAACTGAATGTCCGGATCAGCTCCCTTCTCTCGCTGCACCTCTTTGTATTCCTTGAACAGCCTCGCCCTCGATGTCTACAAATACAAGCACACGTCGACATTAGGATCCGCAACCAACCTGGGGTCATAAAGAAAAAAGCAGAAACCAATTCCTCCACGTATATTATTGCAGGAGATCAAATCTGCTGCTTCATGAGATAACCAGCATCGCAAAATGACCTACTCAGTACATAATTATGATAACCTAGTGTAAATTTCCCCGTAAGAAAGAAAACTTTTCAAGAATGATCACATTCTGGGTTCATCATTTTGAAAAAAATAGACTTCACTCCCCATCGTGTGTAAACAGCAGAACAAAGAGCCGGTAGCTGTAAGTAATCAGTAATACCTGCATTTCTATATATCCTCCCGAATTAAGTCTGCTACAGGAAATCTGACTTCCACCAAATCAACTGAAAAATTGAACAACAGTGAGCCAATATATCAAAAAACTCAAAGAAAAAAGAAAATCATGCCTCATGCTGTATAACATTTGGGTATATATCTTGCGCATTCTTGCCACTCCCAAATCACTCCCCTCACATATCCGGGCAAATTTCTCAAGAATCAAGCAAGAAAATGTACCGCGAGCACAGACCCACCCATCACCACAATGAGAGTAATCAAAGCCAAACTTTCAAGCATACCCAGCGAACATTTGGGTATATAATTCGTGCATTCTCACCACGCCCAAATCACTCCCCCCTTTATATCCGCGCGAATTACTCAAGAATCAAGCAAGAAGATGTACCGCGAGCACAGACCCGCCTACCACCATAACGAAAGCACTCAAAGCCAATCTTTCAAGCATGCCCAGCGCACATTTGGGTATATAATTCGTGCATTCTCACCACTCCCAAATCACTCCCCTCTCATATCCGGGCAAATTTCTCAAGAATCAAGCACGAAAATGTACCGCGAGCACAGACTCACCTACCACCGCAACGAAAGCAATCAAAGCCAGTCTTTTAAGGATACCCAGATAAAAAATTTGTTGCTTTTGATCAAATATCGATCGAACGATTTCTGGGTATCGAAGAACCGAACCAAGACGAACAATTCGCAGTCAACAAAGAAATCGGAAAGCTCGTGATCGAAGAGAATATACCTCGTCTTCGACAAATTACGATTGAAGTCGAAGGGGCTTCTAGCTCGCGACGAGGAGGAGGACGAGGTCGATGGCGGCAACGCGATTCGCAAGACAATACACGCGAACTCGAATGACGACTAAGAATCAGAAATGGACTCCCATCTGAAGCTTTTGGTCTCGTGTCTGTCTTGAGTTTTTAATCATATGGCTTTTTCCGACCAAAAATAAAAATAAAAATCACATGGCTTTTCTTTTCACACTTAACGTCAGGTTTCATAAATAGTTTTTTTTTTTTTTTGGTCGGTAATTAGTTTTCTTGTTTTCAAAAAGAAAAGGAAACAGTTTTGGATTAATACCATAAAAATTGATTAAGGCGTGCTTGGTAACGCTTTTATTTCCAAGAACAATTTCTAATTAGAAATAATTTTTTTGATTTTGTTAAGACAATTTTAAGTATTTTAAGTCGTTTGTAGAATCGTTCAAAATTTTAATTCCTAAAATAAGCTGCGTTTCTTTATCATATTCAAAATTTATACTCCAAATCATTTTCTTTTAATTTTCAAATAATTTTATTCCTTTTTTTCTCTTTTTTTCTTCTTTTCTTTTTTTTTCCTTTCTTTCTCTTCTTTTTCTTCTTCAAGTTGTCAGTTGCCAGCCTTGGGATTACTAATAACTGGCCAGACGAGAGCTGACAACCTCACCGGAGCGTCAGTGGCTGGGGGAGGCCCGAGCGAGGCCTGCCTCGCCGGTGGCTGGGCTTGCCTCCGGCAAGCTCGCTGGATCTTGCCCCAACCTAGCGAGTCTTCAGTGAGCTCACCGGACCGATTGTTGGTGATCAATGGCAGTGGCCGATGGACAATGGACAGTGGTGGATGGCAACCATAGCAATGGCAGCATATGAGGAAGAAGAAAAAAATAGAAGAACAAGAGAAAAAGAAAAGAAAAAAAAAATAGGTGCTTGATTCTAGAATTGTTCCCGAAAACAAAAATCAATTTTTTTTATTTATTTATTCTTAATTCTACTCTAAATCTATTCTCGGCAACAAATTTGTTTTCAGGAATAAAAATTTTACCAAACGCGATTCTATTCCAAAATTACTCCCAAGAATAAAATAACAAAAACAAACACTGTTTAGCAAGTTGCAAACAGCCCCTTATTATAAATTTATCATAAATTAAATTTTTGATTGCCAAAGACCTTCAACTTCAACTGTTACGTCTGCGACAAATTCATCTTCTATGAGTTTTCGTTTAATTTTATTGTCAAATTAATAAGTTGAATGACATATAATAATTAATAGGTGTATTAGTTTGGGATCTTACCATCCGTTGGTCATAAGGGTGCATCAACTTTTGGTTTTTTGTGATATTAATTTAATTTAATGAAAATTAATGGAGATAAATTTATTGTTGTTGACACCTCAATTTTAATTAGTTTTATTAAGTTTTTAATTTTATCTTTTCGGATAAATAGATAATAAAAAGATAAAACAACAAAAAAATCAATAAAAACAAAAGAAAACAAAAATTGGCGGCCAGGCCCAGCCCCCTCCTTTTCTCTCCCTTTCACGGGCCCAAGCCCAGCCTCCTTCTCCTCCAGCCCGGCCCCCTCTCTCTTCTTCTTCTTCCTTCTTCCCTCTTCTTCTCCTCCACCTCTGCAACTCACGCGCACGAAGGACAAACCTACGGCCGAGGAGTGTAGGCTGACGTCGGCCGGAAGAGATAGATCTCAAGCGCCATCATGAGCTTCCTTCAATGCCGAGCACGCCTTGTTGGAGGAGCTCGGATGGGACGCCGGTTCGGCCGGCGAAGGCCGTTCGGCGTGCGAAGACCGGCGGTCGAAACTCCATCAACCGGCAGCCCCTCGCCTATAAATAGGCTTCTCCCAACGATGGCAAAGGACGGCGAACTCGGAGAGCTTCCCTTGAGAGACTTCAAGGGAGGATCAAAGAGCGAGCACGCGAGAGATCGGGTTGCGGCTCGAACGACCTCCCTCCGAGAGACTTCGGGGGAGGCGGCGGCAAGCGAGCCCGAAGGGGAGAGATCCGAGCGTATGAGAGGGGAATCGAAGATCTGAGAAGCCGAGGACCCGTCGTCGCTGTCGTCCCTCCCGACGCCGTCGATCGCTGCTCCACTGTTGTTGTTCCTCGCCCCGACGCCGTGCTGTGACTGACCTACCAACACCACGCTGGATCGAGAGCCGAGGGGTCACCGTCGGCGATGCTCGGCACGCCGGATCCGTGAGCGGTGGCCGAAAGAGAAGAGAGGGTTACGGATCTACGAAATAGAGGGTGAACGAGAGAAACCGGAAGAGGGAGGTCGGATTCGAGGAGGAAGGAGGTGCCGTCGCTCTGCCCAACGCTGAGTCGAGCGCTTCTGGCCACCCCGACGCCCTCGCTGCACCAGACTACCGCCGTCGCTCCTCACACCGCCACCGCGCCATCGCTCTCCGTATCACCACCGTCGCTGTGTCGCCGCCCTATGACGTCCCGGCCATCCTTCATCGGCGCCGTCAAGAGGTAAGGAGGAGGAGAGCCCCGGGTCGGTCAAGACTGGGGTCGGACGAAAGTCTTCATCGGGTAGGGTTTTGGCTGAAAGCGGGTCGGGCATGGGTCTCGTTCGGGTAGGGTTCCGTCAACTGGGTCCTCGCGTTTGGGTAGGGCCCTTTTTGGAAAATAGGGCTATTTGGGCCAGGCTTGTTTTTTTTTAAAAAAGGGGGAAAGAAAAAGGCAAAAAAATCCGAGTCGGGCCGCGCGTTCGGATCGCCGGCCGGGTCGAACCCAACCCACGGATCCAACCCGGTCGGTTTTTATATTATTTTAATATAAAATAATATTTTATTTAAAAAAACCAAAAAATCAAAAATGTTTTGTTTTCAAGAAAAATATTAAAAAATGTTAAAAAATGTTTTATTTTCCAAAAAAATCGAGAAAAATCGAAAATAATTTATTTTCCAAAAATATTAAAAAATATTAAAAAATATTTTATTTTCCGAAAAATCAAAAAATCAAAAATATTTCATATTTTCCAAAAAATGCCAAAAATCCAAAAAAAGTCAAAATTTCATGAAAAAGCCAAAAAGACTTGTATTTTTCCAAAAATACCAAAAAAAAGGTCAAAAAAAAAAATCCCTTTCATGTCCAAAAAAAATAGAAAAAGACCCAAAAAATGTTTTCCTCCCAAAAATGCATGGAAAACCCCTCGGACATCCAAAATGCATGGAAAATCCCGCGAACATCCAAAAAACCTCAGGGTTTAAACAAGATTAGGTACCGAAAGGGCATTAGTGATTAACTAGTGTAATCAAGTCCCCGATCCTCATTTCTCTCGGTTGCGCAGAGTGAGTATTTTCCCGATACTTCACTTGGGTTTCTAATCAACCCACCCCAAATCGATTAGTGGCGACTCCATTTTAAAAATTGATTTCTGATTAAAAACTCGAACCATTAAGTCGTGAATTGGTGGACTTGGGAGAGTCGGGCATAACTAATTTCAGCCGAGCCATTAGCCTCCTTAGGCGCTCGTGCCGACCGCGGGCGCCAGAAAAAAAAAAAAAAGAGGTCGCGACGACTTGGCGACTCCATTTGGGGACTTGAAGACTTAGGCCATTTTTGTCTTGTTTAAATTCTTTACTAACTTAGGTTTTTTTCTTTATGCAGGTCAAAAGCTTAGAAATTTATTTTAATTTTGTTTAAAATATATTGTTTTGTGATTATAAATTATTGTGCATGCTTTACTGTTTTAGCACTACACATGGCACACACAACCCGGTCGCCGGACCTGGGCCGCCATAGGATTTCTAGGATGGTGTTAAGAAAGATACGACCTCGAACGCGAGACTGCGATGTAGAGGTTGCCTTTCTTTTCCCGAATTTCTTAGCCGAGGTTAAGGGGGTATCTTTGCTAATGCGAGACTGCGATGGGCGGATACCTTTTTAATTTCATCAAGCCTTCTGAGTTAGAAATCGAGCCGCACGTCCCATGCGCATATCTTTGTGCTTGCCATTTTTCTTTAAAAGCATAGTGATTTCTTTACTTTTACTCAGTCTTTTTATTTGGCCCATGGCAATGTAGGATAAACTTTTCAAATTCCAGTTTATGTGCGATGGGGAAAGACGATATCCAGTTCATTCCTGCTCCCAAGGCGGAGCTCTTCAGATGGTGAGGTCAATTAGATCGGTTGCCCGGGGAGCGTGTGAAGGCCAAAATCGGTCATCTCCTATCGTTGATCCAAATCACTGTTCGTCCTGAAGTCATACAAGCCATGGCACATTTTTGGTGCCCGAAGACAATCACTTTTATATTCGGTAGGTTTGAGCTAACCCCAACCCTGGAAGAATACAGCATCATCACTGGAATGCCTCTTGAGAAAAAGCTTGTCAAGCCATCGATAGGCGCCCTCCCATGGCGCGGGTTAGCACGACTTTTAGGACCGAAATCCATGTCATGAGACAAATTCTTGAAGACAACCATAATACCGCCCACTAGAATTTATGAATGTCTGTTTCCAAAATCGCCTATGACCCGAGAAAAGTGAGATTTTTCTCCCGGCCTTTTCGGGCTCATCATCTTCCCCCATCAAAGAAATGCCATAACTCCCAAGATGGCATGGATAGTTGATCGATCTTAAGAGGGGGAATTATGTCAACATGATTTTAATGAAACATTCTTGTCTTTTAATCGTTTTAAAGACAACTCGGAGAAAATCATGCGAGCCTCTCCTGAAATTTTACAAGTCTGGTTCTTTTCTCACCTAAGCGAATTTCGAGGCTTCATGCGATTGCCTGAAACAAACGCTTTTGAAAATCCATTACAAAAATTTATGGTTTTAGGACCGTACATTCCCAATCAAAGCTGTTTAAATTGGGTAAGCTTCCTAAGAAACCCGGCTCCGAGGCATTCCAATGGTGTGTCTTTGGTTGGTTCCATGAAAAGAGGGCCCGCTTTGCTTACATGCGCACCCGCCCAATTCCATTGCTCGGTCTCACCGGCGCCATTCCCTACTACCCGTATCGGGTAGCACGACAATATGGAGCCCTTCAGGAGATCCCACCGCCTTTCAAGATGATGGTCCCTCCAGTTCTTTTCAACACAAGCCGTGACTATGAATTCGAAATTTCTACCGCTGAGGAAACCTGGGACAAGTGTCATCGCAAAAGGATTGTGATACCTGAAGGGCTTGAGGGAGAAGAAAAAGCCCACCACGCCTCCATGTCCTACATCCACAACCATTGTATCCCGACAAGATGGAAGCCATTAGTCCCTCACTCAATCAGCGAGAGCAGCTAGCACGAGCAAGCAGAGCTCATGGAGAGAGATTTGAGAATGGACTGGATACACACCTCAGAGCCGGTCCAAGAAAGCAAGCATCTACGCAAGCGCAAGACTCCCCATCGCATATAAATTTGCAATCATGTGTCCCGTAGTATTAATAGTGTGAAAGTCTTGTCCCATTGTTTAGGGATTTTTTTTTTAATATCTAGTATTTTATTCTGTCATTTCAATTTCAAGTTCTAGATGTCAGAAGTCTGCGGTCTATGAAATCCTTTTTTGATGAATAAAAAAGCAGTTAGACCATTGCCATGGGTCAATTTTTGTTTACTTTCATACTCATTCATTGTTTCCGCAAACGGCAGGTAATTATGAATCGCCGGCCACCAATAGCTCGTGAATGGCCTCATGCACTAGGGCCCGATCGGAATGATGTACAAAACCGCCTCATTAACATTGAAGACGGCGTAGGACAAATGTCCATTGTCCTTCAACAACTCTCAAGACAAATGGAACCCACTCAAGTCGAACCCAACTCTGTAGTTGCCCTAAGCACCGTCATGGCACCTGCAAATTTGCTAGAAAATAGCCAGTACCATAGACAGTTTGAAAGAATCATGAAAAAGTTAAGCCAGCTGCAGGGGCGGAATCCCATAGACCCTTCCAATTATGCCGGCATTAAAATCCCTGAAGAGCTCAAAGCACCTGAATGCGAAAGGCATGCTGATACCTCACGCCCAGAGACCTACTTGCAGGCCTACCTGGTCCGAAGGATGATTCAATCGTACCAAACAAACTTGACTGGCCCTACCTTGCGATGGTACATTGTCAGGAAAATTAGCCCCCTTAAAACCTGGAGGGAACTAATTCGTGTTTTTCACCAAGAGTATGATATTGACATCACCCCTGACATCACCTTGCCCTACGAAGAGCCGATGATCGCGAGCACGAGGAGCCATTAGTCGATAAGATAGGAGAGGAGCATGTCAATGAAGCCTTGCATGATAAATGGGCAGCTAAGCAAAGCATCTTGTTTCTTGGAAGATTTCCCACTAAGAAAGGCAAGGAGCCTTTGTACGAGATCATAGACTCAGAGCCTGTTCAAGAGCGGGGCACAACTGGACAACTCCCCAAGCTTACTCCAAGAGCTAGGGTCCAAAGAATACCAACCCCTATCAACCTAGAAAGTGAATTAGAGAGCGACACTCTAATATCTCCCACTTCCCTGGATAGGATCGAGCTGGCAAAACGAAGGGCCTTACTCAAAAGGTCTGGACCGGGAGGCAAGAAAAGAAAACCCAAGCAGATAGATTCAGCATCTACCGACGAGCCATCGCACCAAAGCTTTGAACATTCCCAAGAATACAACTTTGAGGGCCACCATCCTCTAGAGTACAATCCTGAAGACTTCCCGGCCCTAGAATACAATCCCAAAGACTTCCAGCGTTATTTCAACAATGAAACTGACGATTCATCGTATAACTGTTTCCTACTCTCATCCGGAGATGAAGGCCCGTCAGAAGAAGAAGCATACGTCTTTATCCGCTATGATCCTAACGAAGTACTAAGCTCATCCTCTGACCATGAGGATAGCTTCAATGCTTCATCCTCATTCGGGAATCCTGACCAAGAAGAAAGCAACGGAGTAGTCTCGGCAGAATCCAACTTCCCTGAAACAGAAAAATTCGCCACTACAACGAATATGCAGTGGGAAAACCAGCGGCCTAACCAGGATACATCAAGCCCATCTTACGCTCATAGGATCATGAACCCCGGAGAGATGTGGATACCGATCTCCGTAAGTATAACGGCACAACTTGTCCCGTGGCCCACTTACGTACCTCCATGTTGAAATGAGTCGACTATGACCCGATGTCATTCACAACTCAAGCCTTCCAAGAAAGTCTCACGGTGCATTACAATGGTTCGTCAGCAAATATTTATCTCCTAAAGGATTGGAATGAGCTGACCTCCACATTCTTGCATCAGTACCAAAACCAGATTGGAACTGAATTGCCTTGTGAAAGTTTAGCTCACTTCATAAGAAGACCAATGGAGGATTTCCAAGCATACGCAGGGAGGTGGAGAGCTTTCATGATGCAAACCCGCTCTCAGCTGGCTGAAGAGGAATTAATAAAGCGAGTTCATAGAAGCTTTGTCCCGCAAGCACCGCCGTTGGCCGCATGGGTTACACTTCCGTAGCTTCAACGAGGTAGTCATCGCATGCGAATACTTCGAGTCACGAAGGCGAGGAATTCAAGCACGCTTAGCTTCAAGACCAGCACTATCAAAGCACTCCTTTGCACGGGGTTTTCATGAGTTTTACTTGTTTTTATGTTTCTTATTTTGTCTAGTGTGCTACTGTTGTATTTTCCATTCCAAGTACTCTATTGTACAGTTATAATATTTTAAGAGCATGAGGCGGTACTCCAAACTTGCCCAGTGATGTTATCCAACCATGAAAAGAAAATATCATCCAAGGAGAACACCGAGGGTGGGCTTCCTCATGCTTTTTCTCCCCCAAAGACGTATTTTGAAAATAAAAAAAAAATATATTTCATCACCCAAAAGCTTTTGATAAATTTAATCATGTTTGTCTTTCTGACTCATTCACTTCATGTCTCAGAAGATCATTCCCATTCCCTTTGACTTAGTGTGACAGGGGACATTTGAAGCAAGCGCATCGGGTGAACTCGCCAAATTCGGAGACACCCCGCCAAGAAAACAGGGCAAATAAAAAGAATCATCCTACACCAAAAGAGGGTAAGTCTTATTCTCTCGAATATAATTTGGAAATGATGTCCTCTTTCTTCTATTTACGAGGATACAAAAGATGAAACGTAATAGGTACAGGCATAGAGTTGAGATCGAAGCATCCATGACATGCCTCACTCCCCGCCCTTGACTCCATCCCGAGCCAAAGGACTATCTTGTTGCACGACACGCCCAAACAGCTAGATGTTACAATTCCAGCTTTGACAAGCCAAGAAGCACAGAAAATGAATTTCTCCTCTCGAATTGGCTACTGTCAACAGGGAGAAAATCTAGTCAGTTGAGGCAGTCTCTAACCCCTTATCTCAAATTGTGACTTAGGGCCTAGAAATCTCACTTCGTACTCCAGACACATGTTCTTCCAAGGAGTAGTTGCCATCACAAGGCTTGAGATTTTGATCTCGATTCCATAGAAGCTTGAGGTACATGACTTTGCTCAATGCTTGCTAATGGTCATATAGTCAAAGATAGAAGAAAATTCCACGGAAGGAAGGCGTTGAAGATGAATCAACGACCATCAATCATGCATACGGGGCCACAAATGAGAAGGGCTAATCGAAGGAAGCATTGAAGCGTGTCAAGATAAAAGGGCCAACATCGACATTCAAATATCCCTATGAGTCAACAAATACAAACTTTGGAAAAGAGTAATTTGGTATCGTTTCCAATACTCCCACTATCTGAACCCGCTTTTGACGTATTTTCCCTATTTGACAGGGAGTATCACAACTCGAGACCAAACTCAATGGTTAGGTTTGGCAAATCAATATTGGCCAAGCTAGTACGTGGAAATGACCCACATCAAATTACCTGGCTTCGTGTAAAAAGACATGTCATCTAGGAGCCAATTCAGAGAATAATTGACCTAACGAAGCAAGGGACATAGGACTTCGTGTCCCCTCTCACTTCAGGTTTACCCCCAATCAGCCGCAAACCAGTGAAGGGTAAAATTGTATCGCTTCCAGTTATTCGACTCTGGAAAGAGTTCATGGCTAACACATTCCCTCTTGTTTGTTGCAGGATCACCTGACTGTCAAAAGTAAGAATAATGAATCAATGAGAAGCATGTCTTGTTTAAGATTACGATTGTCAAAAACAAAGATAACAAATCAATGAGAGGCATGACAAACTCTCCTAAACGAAATGGCGTCCTGAGTAATCGCCAAAGCAAATGACAGAAAATCTTCAGGCCTCAACTTACATTTGATTTTGGCCAGACTAATTGATCTACTTGTGCATCTTCTCTTCTACGGGGGCAAAAGCAGAGATGCCCGATCAAATTCTTAATCCTTGGCTGATCATTCACGTGTCATATCCCTAATCAATAGGGACAACCATCGACACCCCTTTGTGAATAACTCTTTTGATGTTCAAAATTTAACAATACTGTTCTATTGACCCTTAAAGCTACCAAGAAGGTCTTTTTGAGCCAAAACCATTCACTTGTTTTGAAAAATTCAAACTCCATCATATTCGAAATGTTGCATGTCGTTTCCAGATGAATTCTGCATGATGATTTTGCCTGTCTAGGTCCCTGATTCCACCGAGGATTATTAGAATAGACAACTAAGTGAAGAATACAAGATTAATTGAGCATCTTTGGATGAGGCGCATCGAATGATGAAAGGCAAGCCATATCCTACACACAGTCCCCCATCTATACACTTGTAAGATGAGTGCAGAAGATTCCATGATTGCAGGGTAAAGAGTTCTCTCGCGAATGATACGATAACCAAAACAGTGAGAGGCATTCCATCGCTCACTTGAGCCCCATACACTGGAGAAGCATCTCTCATACCCCCGTCAAGAACCACCCCACATTGGGGCAGATCGGAGACAAAGCAAAGCATCACAAGGTGAGAAGAGAGATATGAATTCTCTTGCTTGCACTTGCATCAATCTTTGAGTGTCTTTATTGCATATGAACACTCGCGTTAATTTAAGTGCCCTAGAGTCATGAAGAGCAATTCTTTCTTTACGCACTTGTATCCATTGTACAACCCAAGTGAGCCTCGTAATTTTACCCTCACATTGAGACAAAGCGAAGTTATTGCCATAGCACGAGTGCCGGTTGAAGATGAAGACTCAAGAGTCTAATAACGGTGCTTCGATTAAACTTGCCTAGGCCAGTTCCTCCGACAACAAGAATGAAAAGCATGGCATAAAAAAGCGGTGTACTGGTAAAAGCAAGGTCAATGCCCATGAATGAAGAACTGGGATAAAAAATAGGGGCATGAAAAAGCAGTGTGCCTGGTAAAAGCAAGGCCAATGCCCCCCAGTCAAAAATACAGCCAAGAAAAAGTTGATGTTGTGGTCCGTAGAACCTCCATCTGACAAGAAAGATTAGTGACAAATGCCAAGGCAATCACCAACTCTCACCCTCTTACATGTGAGCCAAGACTACGTTACATTCCCATTGTAAAAATCTCTTCAGACTAGGGGCACTTCAATTAACGTAGGATTTCATGTGTCAATAAGCATCGCTCGAAGAAGTACGAGCAAGATTACTCTATCTCTTTTCGCAGGACTCTTGACTTGCAAACTAGGAGATGATCGTGCGGCACTTCGTTCATAAGCCTTGACCTCGACGGTCCCATTTGATGAGCTATTGACCAAGTCTTCATCACAATTTCAACAAAGACCTCTCACATTGGTAAAGTCGTACCACTTGCGAGAATACTCAGACCCCTGCTGACATGATGACAGTGAGATAGTGTGATCCTTATAAATCCTGCATCAATGGTCAGGATAGCCTTTTCCATGAGAGTGAGCGGAAAGTCCTTTCAGACTGAAAGTCCCTCATCTGGCATGCTCAAGACATTTACATTCTAAATGAAGGTTGTCTTTCAAAATCTTCCCCAGTGGAAAGCAGATGATGCAAAACTGACAAAATTATCATGCATGAATCTCATTTGAACTCATGAATTTACAGCACATACAATCATGTGTGCATATTGTGCAAATAGCAAACATATTCTCAAAAATCAGAGATATTGCTAGGTAAGCATATCCTTATCCCCATTTGTCTTAAGGTACCTACTGCTGTCTAGGTACTCTCTTATTGACACTCAACCTATTTGAGTCATCCTTTGAGTTTGGGAACCTACTGTTGTCTAGGTATCCCCATTGTTTTTTAGTACCGGCCATCGTTCGGATACTCCCTTTTCCTGACACTCGACCTATTTGAGTCGTCCCTAGAGTATTGATACTTATGACTGACCAAGTATCCCCTTTATCATTGAATAACTGCTGCTGTCTAGGTATCCCTCTTGTCTTTGAGTACCGGCCACTGCTCGGATACTCCCTTTTCCTAACACTCGACCGGTTCGAGTTGTCCCCAGAGTATTAATACTTGTGACTGACCAAGTATCTCTTGGAGTACCTACTGCTGTCTAGGTATCCCCATATCGTCAAATACTCACCGTTGTCTAGGTACTTCCTTTTCATGACACTCAACTTGCTCGAGTTGTCCCCAAATAATAACAGTTGTTCAAGCATTCCACTGCTTTGTGTGCCTGCGCCTACCTAGGTATGCTTTCTTACACTTGGACTGAGTGGTCCCATGTTGTATCATTAAATACTCGTGTTTATCAAAGTATTCCAGTACTTTGTACACTTGTGGCTATCCAGGTGTTCCACCCCTTTTAAATGCCTGCGGCCATCCAGGTAAGCCTCATACCACATTCAAGTTTATAATACCAGGAGGTGAGAGACCTTCACGAATATCTCAGGTATGTCCTCGATATTCCCACTACCAAAAGGTGAGAGACCTTCATGAATATCTCAGGTACGCCCTCGATATTACCATTTACCAGGAGGTGAGAGACCTTCACGAATATCTCAGGTACACCCTCGATATTCCCAACTACCAGGAGGTGAGAGACCTTCACGAATATCTCAGGTACGTCCTCGATATTCCCAACTACCAGGAGGTGAGAGACCTTCACGAATATACGGGGCACGCCCTCGATATTCCCATTACCAGGAGGTGAGAGACCTTCATGAATATCCAAGGTACGTCCTCGATATTCCCATTTACCAGGAGGTGAGAGACCTTCACGAATATACGGGGCACACCCTCGATATTCCCATTACCAGGAGGTGAGAGACCTTCACGAATATCCTAGGTACGTCCTCGATATTCCCATTACCAGGAGGTGAGAGACCTTCACGAATATACGGGGCACGGCCTCGATATTCCCATTACCAGGAGGTGAGAGACCTTCATGAATATCCAAGGTACGCCCTCGATATTCCCATTACCAGGAGGTGAGAAACCTTCACGAATATCCTAGGTACGTCCTCGATATTCCAACTACCAGGAGGTGAGAAACCTTCATGAATATACAAGACCTATCATCAATATTCCCACATACCGGGAGGTGAGAGACCTTCACAAATATCTCAGGTACGCCTTGATTCTTCCTTCAGAGTCTTGTACCTGTGATCGTCCAGGTACCCCTTCGATACTTGTGATCATCCAAGTATCCCCAAAGAGTTTGTACCTGTGATCGTCCAGGTACCCCTTCGATACTTGTGATTATCCAAGTATCCCCAAAGAGTTTGTACCTGTGATCGTCCAGGTACCCTTTCGATACTTGTGATCATCCAGGTATCCCCAAAGAGTTTGTACCTGTGATCGTCCAGGTACCCCTTCGATACTTGTGATCATCCAAGTATCCTCCAAGAGTTTGTACTTGTGATCATCCAAGTACTATCTCCCAACAAACAGATGCCCTGAGAAAGGTCGGCGCATCTCCCGTCAAGGCGACCGAAGAAAGGTTCGGGTCCTAGACAAATCATGGATTGTTTTAACAGGCGACCGAAGAATGGTTCGGGTCCTGGAGAAGCAATTTCCCGTCACGGCGACCGAAGAATGGTTCGCGTCCGAGACAAACCACTGATTACTCCAACAGGCGACCGAAGAATGGTTCGGGTCCTGGAAGAGCAGTCTCCCGTCAAGGCGACCGAAGAAAGGTTCGGGTCTTAGACAAACCATTAATTGTTTTAATAGGCGACCGAATAATGGTTCGGGTCTTGGAGGAGCAGTTCCCCGTCAAGGCGACCGAAGAAAGGTTCGGGTCCTAGACAAATCATTGATTGTTTTAACAGGCGACCGAAGAATGGTTCGAGCCCTGGAAAAGCAACCTCCTCATATCACCAGGTAAGATGACGCTTGATACTTGCCAAAACTCGGGGTTCGCACCCTATCTCACTCACTCCCGGTAAGTAACTACAGGTATCTTCTTATCTATCTTAGTATATGTAAAGTTATATTGCTCTTTTCCTGCATAGAATAATAGGTCCCAAATAAAATATATCTATTGCGCATGCATGGATAAAATTGAGGCATTAGTCTGTCTTTGAATGCAACCTCTGAGAGCTCACCTTCAAAGAGGGGCAGCTGTTGACACCTCCATTTTAATTAGTTTTATTAAGTTTTTAATTTTGTCTTTTCGGATAAATAGATAATAAAAAGATAAAACAACAAAAAAATCAATAAAAACAAAAGAAAACAAAAATTGGCGGCCGTGCCCGGCCCCCCTCCTTTTCTCTCCCTTTCACGGGCCCAAGCCCGGCCTCCTTCTCCTCCGGCCCGGCCCCCTCTCTCTTCTTCTTCTTCCTTCTTCCCTCTTCTTCTCCTCCACCTCTCGCAACTCACGCGCACGAAGGACAAACCTACGGCCGAGGAGTGTAGGCTGACGTCGGCCGGAAGAGATAGATCTCAAGCGCCATCATGAGCTTCCTTCAATGCCGAGCACGCCTTGTTGGAGGAGCTCGGATGGGACGCCGGTTCGGCCGGCGAAGGCCGTTCGGCGTGCGAAGACCGGCGGTCGAAACTCCATCAACCGGCAGCCCCCTCGCCTATAAATAGGCTTCTCCCAACGATGGCAAAGGACGGCGAACTCGGAGAGCTTCCCTTGAGAGACTTCAAGGGAGGATCAAAGAGCGAGCACGCGAGAGATCGGGTCGCGAAGCTCGAACGACCTCCCTCCGAGAGACTTCGGGGGAGGCCGGCGGCAAGCGAGCCCGAAGGGGGGAGAGATCCGAGCGTATGAGAGGGGAATCGAAGATCTGAGAAGCCGAGGACCCGTCGTCGCTGTCGTCCCTCCCGACGCCGTCGATTGCTGCTCCACTGTTGCTGTTCCTCGCCCCGACGTCGTGCTGTGACTGACCTACCAACACCACGCTGGATCTGAGAGCTGAGGGGTCACCGTCGCTGATGCTCGGCACGCCAGATCCGTGAGCAGCTGAAGCCGAAAGAGAAGAGAGGGTTCTGGATCTACGAAATAGAGGGCTGAACGAGAGAAACCAGAAGAGGGGAGGTCGGATTCGAGGAGGAAGGAGGTGCCGTCGCTCTGCCCAACGCTGAGTCGAGCGCTTCTGGCCACCCCGACGCCCTCGCTGCACTAGACTACCGCCGTCGCTCCTCACACCGCCACCGCGCCATCGCTCTCCGTATCACCACCGTCGCTGTGTCGCCGCCCTATGACGTCCCGGCCATCCTTCATCGGCGCTGTCAAGAGGTAAGGAGGAGGAGAGCCCCGAAATCGGGTCAGCACTGGGTCGGACGAAAGTCTTCATCGGGTAGGGTTTTGGCTGAAAGCGGGTCGGGCATGGGTCTCGTTCGGGTAGGGTTCCAGTCAACCTGGGTCCTCGCGTTTGGGCCGGGCCCTTTTTGGAAAATAGGGCTATTTGGGCCAGGCTTGTTTTTTTAAAAAAAAAGGGGGAAAGAAAAAAGGCAAAAAAATCCGAGTCGGGCCCGCGCGTTCGGATCGCCGGCCCGGGTCGAACCCAACCCACGGATCCGACCGGGTCGGCTTTTTATATTATTTTAATATAAAATAATATTTTATTTCAAAAAAACCAAAAATCAAAAATGTTTTGTTTTCAAGAAAAATATTAAAAAATGTTAAAAAATGTTTTATTTTCCAAAAAAATCGAGAAAAATCGAAAATAATTTATTTTCCAAAAATATTAAAAAATATTAAAAAATATTTTATTTTCCGAAAAATCAAAAAATCAAAAAAATTTCATATTTTCCAAAAAATGCCAAAAATCCAAAAAAAGTCAAAATTTCATGAAAAAGCCAAAAAGACTTGTATTTTTCCAAAAATACCAAAAAAAAGGTCAAAAAAAAATCCCTTTCATGTCCAAAAAAATAGAAAAAGACCCAAAAATGTTTTCCTCCCAAAAATGCATGGAAAACCCCGGACATCCAAAATGCATGGAAAATCCCGCGAACATCCAAAAACCTCGGGGTTTAAACAAGATTAGGTACCGAAAGGGCATTAGTGATTAACTAGTGTAATCAAGTCCCCGATCCTAATTTTCTCTGGTTGCGCAGAGTGAGTATTTCTCCCGATACTTCACTTGGGTTTCTAATCAACCCACCCCAAATCGATTAGTGGCGACTCCATTTTAAAAATTGATTTACAGATTAAAAACTCGAACCATTAAGTCGTGAATTGGTGGACTTGGGAGAGTCTGGGCATAACTAATTTCAGCCGAGCCATTAGCCTCCTTAGGCGCTCGTGCCCGACCGCGGGCGCCGAAAAAAGAGGTCGCGACAATTGTCACCGTATCGTTTAGGATTTTTAGTAATCAAAAAATTTATTTAGAATAAATTTGTCATAAATATATCAATTTAGATTTTTTCATAATATTAATTTTTTTTTTTTTGCATTGGTATACAATTCTTATTAGTATGGATAAATTATATTACTCCAAAGACAAAAACAAAACCAACATAATCCTTTATTCTTGAGATGACTACTAATGTAAAACTCAAGAAGGGGCTGAATTTTAAAAGAATTATAACATCTCATAGAAGGGAGAAAAATAGCTTTTGCAAAAGAAACATAGTTATATAGATACAGTAATTTATATATATGGATAATAAAAAAGGTAAAGAGATGGATGATGTTGTAAGATAGATTTAAAGTGTTCCGGCCTTCCACTTACAGACACAACCATCTCTTACAACACTATAATCCCCTCTCTTCCAAAATTACAAGAAATACAGCCTTCGCAGAGAATCGCAATGGAAAAAAAAAAGATAGTTTTGCATACGTGAAAGCTATACTTCAGTAATTTCAAACATGTTTTTTCGGACAACCATCTTTTTTTTTTTTTTTTTTTTTCGGAAAACTTCAGTAATTTCAACTGAAAAGAAAAATATCTATACTTCAGTAATTTCCCACTCATTAAGAAAATTACCCCAGAAGGATTATTTAAAAAAAAAATATCATTTTGGTTAGACATAACTTTTTCATTGCTATTTAGCAAACACAAATAATATATGAAGAGACCGAAGCGTGAGAATATATTAAATTGACTTATCAAACATGTATTCTTACATGAAATTTTGATACCAGACGTGCTTTTGTAAGAGTAGGAACAAAAGCTGCTGTTTTCACTTATTTAATTTCAGCTATGGTCATGAACCAGGGCCATGGACGTCGTGACCTCCTTTGATTCATTCCGGTGTAGATCTGTGATCACGTGAGGCCAGCGAACTCCATAGCCACGGTCGTGGGAGGTCGGCTCTGTCGATCACGAAGCCATTTTTTGGCATCGCCCGGGGCCTGAAAAAGTAATCCTGGATCCAGACCGAACCACACCCGCATTTGGGATGAATGGAGGCCAATGTCCTGCTTGAAGACCGTGGAACGCCACTGCTACCGCTGCCAAAAGCACTGGTCTGGCACCGGCCCACCACCGGCATCCTTGTCCTGCACAGGCGGGCATGTTACTTCGATTTTCATTTCGGCACGATCTACGCAAGGCGAGGAGGGGAGTATGTTGGGCTGGAATGCCTCCATTCCTAGCTGTATGTCCTATCATTCTGAGGGGTTATGGTAATCTCACTAGTACCAGCTCAGGCTTTCCTTAAAAAATTAGCTATGCAGCTCGACTCGAGCACTCCACTGGCAAAATCCTTCCATTCAAAGCCATCTCAGCATCCTCATCATCAACTTGCTCCAAGTTTAACATGATCCCCCCGAGAAGATCGTCTAGCAGAGATGCTTGGGATGTTAAAGGGAACCTCTGCAGCCATCCTGTAATGAGAAGAAGCAAAGCAAACGGGTCGGCAGAGAATCAACTCTGAAATATTGAGGAACTGTCAATACAGGCAAATGGTTGTCGTAATTTCTAGCTTGTAGAAACTCAGTAAAAATCCCTTGATCTTGATCGCGTAGACGTGCTCACGTGGTTTGTAATGAAATTTGGGTTTTTCACATTTTCCTTTTGAAGGATTAGAAATTTAGAGTTGAGATGATTAAGAAAAAAAGGAAGAAAAATCATCAATCAGTATAGAGTACGGAATTGAAAATGATTAATGCAAATCATTTGAGCCAAATATTTTAGCGAACTGGAGTTCATTGAAATCTGTTTCTTAATTTGGCACAAGAGTCCACCGTGCACCAGAAATGGTATTCAACTGAAAAAGCGAAATTCCTAACAAAAGTCAAGAAGCAGCGGTCTAATTCAGTAACCATTCATGATAAACTTCGACTGGAGATGTGTGGATGCTATTAAGTCCTAGGATTGAAGGATTATGTCCTTAGGTTCCGAACTGGTAGCAAAAGTTGCAGGCTGTTCGGTACAATCTTGTTTGTCTAAACAACATTCAGTTGCTGGTACCGTGTTACTGCATTTTCTTGTCAAAACATGATTGCTTCTTGACAACTTCTCAGTTCCATAAGGAGATGTCTGAATTTTAAACATTTTGAAGCGATTTTTTCGCTAGATATTGTTCTTTTCATTGTTCACATCCAAGACGGCTCGGTTTTGGTTTGCTGCTTTTATCAGTTTATCAGGTGACTCTCCTGTCCTGGTGCATTGCTTGGGGTTTAATTCATCAAAGCTTGAGCTTCATACTTAATGAATGACTGAACATGTTATTGTTACTTCTCAGTTATTTTGTCAGATCAATGACAGGTTTGGGAGCTTATGGGATGCTACTTGATCGATGACTTTTTTGATCTTCGACTCAAGAAAATTTCCTTCTTCCGTGACTCTGCTGTGTTTGACACATTCTCTTGATGAAAACTTCTGTTGCTATGGGACACTGATCTCCTCTCATCATAAGAGTTGTTTCTAATGGTTCATCTATTACGAATGTATGTCATGCGTCGGAGTTGATGCTTATGCATATATGCTGAGGTTACTCACTGAAACATAGTTGTCTGGATTTTGAGGCTTAGACGCTGGGTACAAATAAATTCAGCTGATTCTCGAATGACGTCGGCTGCAAGCTGTATGACATAATCTTGAAGAAATCCGAGACATGATAATGTCATAGTCTAATCATATTGCAGAATGATTGGAAAACTAGGAATTAACTAATGCAACATCACGATATCAAAGCTTGCGAATCAAGATGTAGAATTCTAATGGATGAATATTTGAACGAGACACGTACCAGCATATGACATCATATCGGTTCCCAACTTATCTTGCGATCATGTAGGGCGAAATTGAATTGAACAGGCAATCTTGTTATGTCAGTTCCACGAATGTCCAAGATCTTCAAATTCTTCAAATTTTGCAAGCCATGAGGTAATTCCGCAATTCTTGTAGATTGTAAATCCAACTTAGTTAATGATGTCAACCTCCTGATCGAATTAGGTAAGTGTCTCAACAAGTAGCATCCTTGTAATAACAGGGGTTGTAGAGACACAAGAAAGCCGAAGGATTCGAATAACTGTTTAATCCCTAAATAAGATAGGTTCAAATGAGTCAACGCTTCAAGAGAGTCCATGGATTCTGGTAATTCTTCAATCCTTGTATGAGATAGGTCCAATCGAGTTAATAACGTAAGGGAGCTCAAGGATTCTGGGAATTCTCTAATCCCTGAATGAGATAGGTCCAATTGAGTTAACGAGACAAGAGAGTTCAAGGATTTTGGCAACTTTTTAATCCCCAAATAAGATAAGTTCAGATGAGTCAATGCTTTAAGAGAGTCCATGGCTTCTGGTAATTCTTCGATCCCTAAATGAGATAGGCCTAGTTGACATAATGACTGAAGGGAGCTTATGGATTTTGGAAATCCTCTAATCCTTGAATGAGATATGTCCAATTGAGTTAACAAGTCAAGGAGCATCAAGGATTTTGGTAACTTTTTAATCCCTATATAAGATAGGTTCAAATGAGTCAACTTTTTAAGGGAGCCCATGGATTCTGGTAATTCTTCAATCCCTGTATGAGATAGGTCTAGTAGAGTTAATGACTTAAGGGAGCCCAAGGATTTTGGAAATTCTCTAATCCCTGAATGAGATAGGTCCAACCAAGTTAACAAGTGAAGGGAATCCAAGGATTTTGGTAATTCTTCAATCCATGAATAAGATAGGTTCAACCAAGTTAATGACTTAGAAAAGACCATGGATTTAGGTAATTCTTCAATCCCGGAATGAGATAGGTCCAGTTGAGTTAACGACTCAAGGGAGTTTATAGATTCTGAAAATTGAGCGAGTTCTTCACAATACGAGGCAAAAAGAGTCTTTAGGTTCCTCAGACCACCTATCGACATCGGAATCTCTCGTATAGCAGTGTCTTTTATGAAAAGCTCCCTTAATACTTTCATTCTACCTACTCCTGCAGGTAACTCCTTTAATCTCCCACAACCTGAGGCATTTAAAGTCTCCAACTTCATCAAGCCATATCCAGACATCGGAATCTCTCGTATAGCAGTGCCATTTATAAGAAGCTTCCTCAATTGTTCCATTCTACCTACTTCTGCAGGTAACTCCTCCAATCTCCCACAACACGAGGCATTTAGAGTCTCCAACTTCATCAAACCATTTGCCAATATTGGAATCTCTTGTATAGCAGTGTCATTTATGAGAAGCTCCTTCAATTCTTTCAATCTATTGACTTCATTGGGTAGCTCCTCCACTCTCCTACAACCATTGACATTCAAGGAGATGAGGAATTTGAGTCCCCGATAGAAGGATCAATCTTTTCCAGATTCTCACATTTTTCAAGAATCAAAATCTCCAAGCTTTTGAAAGCAGATAAATTAGGAGTCCTTTTTAAAAGTGAATAACTCGAGAGATTGAGAACTTTGAGCTTCTTTGCCATCTGAAAAAAGAAAAAGAAAAAGGATACCTCTAAGATTATGCGACACCTGATTTTTCACCATCCTTGTCTTTTTAATTTATAAAAATAACATATAAATGTTTCGTAGCTCGGTTTGCATGCTGTCATTGGTACGATGTTCCGCTACTTCACGTTTGCTTTATTTAAATGTTTTTTTGAGTAGGAGTGTTTTTTGAACATACCCATTGCATAAAGAATGTTAGTAATTCACAAGTGCTAACTATATTTTCTTCTTGCACTATGCCATACCTTCCAATTTGACTGAAATATATATCAACTGAGTAGCACTCACAAAAATAACACATAGTTCGCCCTCACAGTACTATAAAATAAAGCAATGCATGTATTTTGAATTAGTGGGGCCAACTTTTGTTTCTAAAATAATTATCCTATCTATGATAATTCAAATAGTATTTTGTGCAAAAGCATTGTGTTTGTGTGAACGTAACCAAACGATAACTAAGTTGTTGTGACTTTTCATTTCTCATGTAAGAAGATTGACATAGAAATATAACAAAAATCGCCATAGAGACATACTTTTACAAGGGTAAAAGTTATCTTAGAAGCCATAAACCATTTAGACTAAAAAAAATCAGGATATGCACATATACTGTAACTATATTCTTAACAGATTAGTTGAAAAAGTACATCTAATGTTAAGCATGATTGGTTGTTAAGACACTGCTAGTTTAAGATTTTAAGGGGCAGAAGTTTCTGGTGTATTTAGGTGCCTATAAATTCCTCTTATATTTAAAGGAAAATCCTGAATCTGCAAAAGGATATTAAACTTCGACTGTATCCTAAAGTATAGAAAAGGAAGAAACAGTTTAAATTGGAAACTTTCTGGATCGAACATGCAGAATATCAGGAAGTTATCAAGCAAGCCTAGGAAGATAATTCAACTCAACAATCTCTATTTGCAGAGAAGTTAGGGAGGACATCGAAAGAATTAACGAAGTGGAGCAAAGAAAAGTTTGCAAATGCTTATATACAGATCAAAGAGCTTAATCAAGCTTTACAAACAATCACGAATCAAAAAAATCAGCACACAAGCAGACAGAAAGTGCAGCATATTATCAGCCAAATAGCCACATTGAGAAGATAGGAAGAACAATTCTAGGGAATGAGGTCACGCATCAAATGGCTACATTGGGGAGACCAGAATACCAGATTTTTTCATGCCACGACAGTCCAAAGGAGACAAAAAAATCAAATTACAATGATGCAATTAGAAGATAATAGCTGGTGCAGAGAACCAACAATGATACATCAACATATTAAAGCTTTCTATGAGAACCTGTATAGCTCTGATGGTCCCCGACACTACCAACCGATCCTAGATCAATGCCCATCACCAATAACGAGAGAGGATCAATGAAGAGCGGTGGCAATACCTCTATGGGAAGAAATCAAGGAAGCAGTTTTCCGGTTGGGAGCTCTCAAGGCTCCAGGCCCAGATGGCTTTAATGGAGTTTTCTATCAACAATCATGGGAAACTATAAAGACTGACCTGCTGAAGCTTGTACATGAGTTTTTCGAGACTAGTGTTCTTGACCACAGGCTTAACCAGACACATATCGTGTTGATCCCAAAAGTCAAAAGCCCTGAAACAATCAGTCAATACAGACCCATTAGCCTGTGTAACTTCAGCTATAAAGTTATCTAAAAAATATTAGCAAACAGACTCAAGAAGTGGCTGCCACTTATCATTGAACCAGAGCAGGGAGCTTTCGTCTCGGGGAGGCAAATCCAGGACAATATCTTCATAGTCCAGGAAGTTCTGCATCAGCTGCGCATAACCAAAAAGAAGACAAAACATCAGGCCATTGTGAAGCTTGATATGCAGAAAGCATACGATCGAATAGAATGGGATTTTGTGAGAGATCTAATGCTGCATATGGGATTTGATGTAAAATGGGTCTCCCTAATTATGCAATGCATAACAACAGTCTCTTTTAGTTTAAAGATCAATGGAGAACCAACCTCTTTCTTCCATCCTTCGAGGGGCCTCAGACAAGGTGATCCACTCTCACCCTATATCTTCATCCTCATATCCAATGTCTTAACCTGGATGATGAAGAAAGCATTAGCAGAAGGCACACTCAAAGGCATACAGGTAAATAAACATTGCCCTAAACTATCACATTTGATGTTTGCCGATGATGTTATATGTTTTCTAGATGGAACCATTATAGAATGCCAGAACCTTCACCTCATACTAAACCAATACTGCTATGCAACGGGACAAGCAATTAATTTGAATAAATCAGGGGTTTATTTCAGTGGGCACTGTCCAGAAGTCTTGAAACACAATTTGGCTACGGAATTGAGAGTCCCTATTCTGCAGAAAACAGGAAAATACCTGGGTATACCTACTGAGTGGGGCCAATCCAAAAAAGAGATGTTTTCGTGGATCCTGGCCAGAGTAAACTCAAAGTTAGCAGGATGGAAAGAAAAAATGCTTACAAAGGCAGGCAAGGAAGTGCTAATAAAAAGTGTCGTACAATCCCTACCTACCTATGCCATGTCCATATTCAAGCTGCCCGTATCGATCTGTCGAGCTATAGAACAACGTATTGCGTCTTTTTGGTGGCAGAATGGTGATGCTAAAAGAGGCCTGCATTGGAAAAGTGGGAAATGTTAAAAACTCGAAAAGATGCAGGGGGCATGGGGTTTAAGGATCTGATTACCTTTAATCGAGCCATGTTAGGCAAACAGGCCTGGCGATTAGCTTCCTCCCCTCTAGCCCTATGGAGCAGAGTGTTGAAAGGGATTTATTTTCCCAATGGAGATATATGGAATGCTTCTAAGGGATGTCGACCATCATGGGGCTGGCAAAGTCTAATGCTTGGCCGAGACACTATAAAGAACAATATGAAATGGTCAGTAGGGGATGGGACATCTATTCGCATAAGAGAAGACAGGTGGCTGTCACAAGGAGTAATTGGTGGGGCAGCAAACCAAACTGAGCCTAAATTTGTGTCTGAACTGATCAATCCAGAATCCAGTGAATGGAACCAACAACTTATCTACCAACTTTATGAAGAAAAGGTTGCAAACGAGATCATAGCCACTCCCCTAACCCAGCAACCAAAGAAAGACACGCTTATATGGACAGGGAACAGATCAGGACAATATTCGGTCAAGAGCGGCTATAACGAAGCAAGAAAATCCACCAGCAATACAAATCAGAACCGACCCTCCTGCTCTTTCCAACCACCACGTACCTTATGGACACAAATTTGGAGTCTGGATGTGCCTCCAAAGATTCGCTCATTCCTCTGGAGCCTCTGCCAGAACGCCCTCCCGACGAAGGAAAACCTATTTATAAGGAAAATCGTTAGTGACCCCCGATGCCCGATCTGCTGTTCGAGTATAGAAACTACAGAGCATTTGATGTTCTTTTGCAAGTGGACAAAGAAAGTCTGGCAAGACCCGATTTTTGAAACGATCAGGCCAAATAATAGCATCAAACGCACGGATCAGTGGATTATAAGTGCTTTTCGAAGAGACTAGAACTCACCCGAGCGAGAACTAACTAGTCTGGTTCTGTGAAACATCTGGAAGGCGAGAAACAACAGGATCTTTCGTGCGAAGGAACCCCGACCAGCAGATCTCGCGCTTACAAAGACACGGGAACAACAGTACTCGTTCAGCAAGGGCACATCAAACAGAAGTGAGCGATCTCTCAATCGAAGCAAACTTGGTCAGTGGAGGCCTCCGGAAGGGCAAAACCTGAAGCTGAATGTGGACGCATCGTGGCGACCCGGCGATTTTCTCTGCTCTGTCACCGGTGTGGTACGCGACGCGGCTGGAAGGGTTGTCGAAGGTTTTGCGGCCACAGCTAGGGTTTCCTCGGCAAGTGAAGCGGAAACTCAGGCACTCTTACACGGGATTTCGTATATGCACGAACTCAAGTCCAAACACGTGCGGGACTTTGGAAGTCGAACAGGAAGGTGTTTCATTGAAAGTGATTGTTATGCGGCGGTAGAAATGGTTATGGGCCGGGCCGATCCTCCATGGGATCTAAAAGAAATCGTCCAGAGATGCACGAATGGGCTTCAGCAGGACAACAATATTATGGTGATTTATAGTCCACGCCAAACGAACGCAGCGGCGGATTGGATAGCACGGCATCATCGACTAAACGACCTTCCTCGTAATTGGGTGTTTTCTCCCCCTTCTCCTCTATGGAATATTTTATGTGCAGATCTCTCACCTTCGGTGGTTTGTAAGACTCCTATTTAATCAAGTAATAGTCACTCCTATTTTGACCCAAAAAAAAAAAAAAAGAAAAGAAAGGAGAATTTGTGCAATTGACTATTGGATAACACGTGATTATTCATAAGAGATATGCCTTCTTTATATCTTACCTTGATTTCACGCCATCCTCCCCAATCCTCCGAAATCTCACTCCTTGACAGATTGAGCACAACTAATTTCTTCGGATTAAAGTTGACTACTGCAAAATTTGAGGGACAACACTCCCAATGAAGCCATCTAAGTTCACTAAGCAAGCTCTTGAAATCTCTGATGAAATTTGCACCACAAACTTTAAGGAACCTCAGATTCGTCAGCCCTCCAAAGTTTTCGCTTGTGTAGCTTCTTTCGGGGTCATATTTGTCGAGACAAATGGCCTGAATCATATTAGTGCCCTGCGAATAAGAAATATTATAAATGATAAGTTTAAATGATGAGATGAGGCCAATTATATATGAGAAAAGACATACTAATTTCAATTGGTTGTCATACTATCATGGCGTAGGCTTCTCAATTCAACATTGAGAAATGACAGATTGTGGTTGCATATTATTCATCTCATCTATGTAAAAATGTGAAGCTCAAAGAGGTGTTTCCTGACTTTTTCTCTTCCAATTATGCCCTTCACAATTTCCACCTTTTGAATTCCCAAAAATTGCCTCCTTTCAAAATTACAATAAAATGTCTCTCTTCGTGCACACGCTACTTCTAATATATCCATCAAAACTTGTTTCCTTTATACGTGAAACAACAAAACTCTACCTTCATATCCTTTATGTGTAAAACAACATGACTCTTACAACCCAAATACATCCATCGGACTTACCACTAAAACAGGTATCAAAACTAGAATGTGCTAATTGTTGAATCCCCCCACGCCCATTCTCTTTTTCTGCTGTACCTTTTTGCAATTTCAATGGCAAAATAAAAACTGGAATGTCATCCCAAAAGGTACCCACATTTGAAATTCCTTTTTTATCATTTTTTTTTTCTATGAGCGTTTTTCTTTGTACATGGAAGCAAAATCAATCATAGAGTATATGTGATAAAATGATTTTCACTCCTTATTTTAATACTATAGATGTTTGACGTTCTCTTTTCATTGTCACGTTGATTTTGTTAAGTTGAGATAGTAGTCATCTAAATGTTTGATCAATTTGCCCATGGATTAATGAGATCTTGCTCACGAAAAAATTGGGAAAAGTGCCAAAAAAGTCATAAACCTTTTGCTTTTGTGCCGATTTAGTCTTAAACATTTTTACGTTGTGCCAATTCAATCATTTTTGGCCAATTTTGGTCAGATTTTGTTGACTGGATGCCAGCTAGTTGGAGTGGCTTGATCAGTATTGACATGGACAACTTTTAATAATATTTTAATATTTTAGAATTTTAATATTTTTTTCTTTTTTTCTTTTTTCTTTTTTCTTCCCTCTTCTTCCTCCAGTCGGTCCCCGGACCTCGGCGACCGGCCAGAGGCGACGGCTGGCGAGGTTGAGGTCGACCTCGCCGGCCACCTCACCGTGGCCGCCCTCGAGGCCGAGGCGGTGAGGCTCGCCCTTGCCGGATTTGGCGAGGGTCGAGCCTCGCCCAACGGATCGCCGCCGCGGGGAAACCGGGCGAAAATCCAAGGCCGGAGCCATGCGACCGAGAACACCCCCGAGCTCTCATAAAACCCTAGAGACGACAACGACAAGCGGAGGGAGGAAATTTCTAGGGTGAGATTGGGATTGGGGAACGGAGCGGGGAGAGCTGGCCTCGCACCGAGCTGGCATTGCTTGCCCTCGCCAGCCATGGGCGAGGCTTGACCCTCGCTAGATCCGGCGTGGGCGAGCCTCGCCGCCTAGCGCGAGGCCGCCCTCGTGGCCACCGGCTAGGTGGCCGATGAGGTCGACCTCGACCTCGTCGGTTGTCGCCCGGTCGGTCACCGAGGTCGGACGACCGACCGGAGGAAGAAAAGGGAAGAAAAAAAGAAAATTTAAAAAATTAAAAAATTAAAAAATTAAAAAAAAAATTAAAAAATTAAAAAAATTAAAAAAAATTAAAAAATATTAAAAGTTGTTTACGTCGGCGCCGATTAGGCCACGTCAATCGACCGGCGTCTAGTCAACAAAATCCGGCCAAAATTGGCCGGAAAAGACTGAATTGGCACAACGTAAAAAGATTTAGGACTCAATGGGTACAAAAAAAAAAATGTTTAGGACTAAATCGGTACAAAGATAAAAGGTTTAGGATTTTTTTGGCACTTTTCCCCAGAAAAATTGGATGTGAAATTTGATTAAATTGAATACTTAAGGAATAAGTCTTTCGCATTCTTCTTTGTTGTAACCAAATATTTTAGGAGCTCAAATTTGTGTTTTGTTTTACGTGATGAATTGCACATTGAGCACAAATCGTGAGGATCATAATATGGAAATTCTTTGGATGTTTGAATTTTAACTTCAAGCTTTTATTCTTTCAGATGAGACCGTGCTTAATTTTGCCTCAGAAGTTTCATGTATCTTTACTGTATTTTTTTTTTCAATAACTTCATAGATACCTTTTTTCTAGTTCTAATCAATGTTGTATTCGTTGATTACATTTTCATTTGCGCAAAAATCTGCTCGCTGAAAAGCATCAGTAGCATGTTATTCAACAATCTTGCTACTTCATTATATTATTTTGCTGCTTCAGTAGCACATGCTTGCTTGATGCTTGAACAAATCATCCATATGTTATGATTGCTTTTCGTTGTGTACTTTTTACCTTTTAGCATAATTAATCATCACAAAAGATTCAAAATTTTGATCCGTTGCTTTTTCACCAATGAATATTGCTTCATAAATATATGGGACAAAGAGCTATCCCTAATTGTGCATTTGATAATCGTAGAATATAAAGATCTTATTAAATATTATTATGAGAATACATGGTTTTAAAACTTATGTGATGATCATTTAAAAAAAATAGAAACGACATTATTTCTGATCCTAAAATTAGATGATTGAACTAAAAAGAAATATGGAAATATTATGCTAGTATTACTTCGATGTAAACATATTGTTATGTTTTTTTAGTTTTATTACTAATTATCATTCTTTTATAAATTTCTAAAAAAATTGTAAATGTAAGGATATTTTATCATTAGAATATAAACTTCAACAAAGTAATATTAACATAATATTCCATATTACTCTTTAGTTCAATCATCCAATTTTAGGATTAGAAATAATGCTGTTTCTGAGTTTAGGTCATTCCTCAAACCATTTGATCTCCACATTAAATGTGTATATTACTTACTTACTTACTTTTTTTTTAAGTGATGAATTCTCTCTATACATTTCTTCTTCTTTATATCGCATGGGAAGAATGATTAAATTCTCTATTTTTCAAGTGTTGTAGATTGTAGAAGTCTTGTGTTATGCACAAGATTTAAGAAATACTTCGCGTTTTCTACTGTAATGTAATATCTCGTAATTTCGAGGATTAATTATAATATAAATATGTGATTAACTTAATTTGATAAGTCAAAGAAGAAAGAACGCATGGATCATAAAAAGAATATGAGATGGTGAGTTGCATGAGTATGTTTCATGACATATTTGCTTAGTCACCAACTATTTCATCAATCATTTGAAGTGTGTTAGGTTTCTCTACAAGTGGTCTATCAAATATTCTGTTTTTGTAATTTTGTTGTTATGACAATACTATACGGTATATATATATCAATCATCAATAACTAACAAATTGCTCCTCAATCATGTCCCATAATCAGGCAAGAACAACAATCAATTTTTCCCTGTAGAAGCAGCAAGTTTTGGGACTCGAGATTGGCAACGATTTTTGTCACAAACAATAAAGAGAAGATGGACTCTTGTTCAACGTCTAAGACAAGTAGAGAAAACTCTTACCTTGTTCTTGTCAAGCACATGTTGGGCTTCCTCACAAATCCATAACCTACTGCGCTGCTAAAGCTCCTTTTGATGTTCAAGACGAACAATTTCCCTTGCAAACCACCGGCCGTGGTGGCTCAGCTGGATAAGAGCTTCAGTGATCCTTCCCCAAAGGTGAGAGGTTCAAACCCCAGCGGAGGCATTGGTGTATTAAGTGGGATGTCGGGGTGGTGGGTCCTCCGCTAGCGTCCCCCCGGGTTTACCTCACCGGCTACCGGCTGTACGGGGGTTCCCGGGTCATCAAAAAAAAAAAAAAAAACAATTTCCCTTGCAAATCTCTCTGTTCATCACGCATTATTAGCTTGCCGTCTTCGTCAATTTCAATTAGGGACATATCTTTTAATACTTCAATCCCCTTCTTTGGATAAAAACCACAGGAATCCCACATATAAGTTGGATATTGTTTAGATGATCCAATAAAAAAACACGCAATATCCAAAAATATCTGTTGCTGCTCAAAATCTAAAGTTTCGTATTTTTTATCCAGCAGCTCCTGCATGTCGTAATTGTACACATCGTCCTTTAATATCTCAAATGTATCTTTCCATAATTCTTCTCTCTTTTGGCAGAAGGCTAAACCTATATGTTCAAGAAAAATACGAGGCACACCTCCTAGAAGACAGCTCAGATGATGACTCAGTATGCAACTACAATGCCCGCGACGGATGAGACCGTTGAGTCCGTACGATTTCACTGTAGCAAAATCACTGTTCACTTTTACTGTAGCACTAGGCTAGGGAATGTACTGTTCACAGTACAATTACTGTTCATAGTGTGCAAATAATTCCCTCCTGGAAATTTCCGGTGCCCCTGTTTGTACCCGGACCCATGAGCTTGGTCCTTGTTTGTTGCTTTCTGACCTCTTTTTGCCTATATAAGGCTTGGAGGGTGTAATGTGTGAGGCAGAGTCCCCTGAAGTAAAGTGTGTTTTGTGAAAAAACTCTCCATGGCTTTCTAAACTCCTCTTCTTCTCTAGCCTAGTATGATCCTTCGAGAAATGCAACTTGGGTAGGTTAGAAACGTTTTCATCCTGGCATCTCTGAGTGTCTCTAGGCTCTGAACTAAAGGGCTGAGTGGTTTTCTGCTAACAGGCTGTCCCTGAAGGGTTTGAACAGGAGTTGTTCGCCCAATGTGGGATTACATACTTGCAGGAAACTACTCTCCTTCCCTGGTTCTAAGTCTAGGTCTATGAAAATGTTTAATATTGTCTTTTTATTAATTTAAGTTTAAAGACATTTTTGTATAGTCAAGTAACTAAAGTGAATATGCATCAAAACTCCATTGATCACATTGAAAAAATTAAGAATTAAAGAATGATATTGCACGTTGGATTAAAGTTCAAGAATCACATTAAACAAATTAAAAGTTCAAGGACCATATTACATATTGAATCAATGTGACCCCTGAACTTCAGCCTAATGTATAATATGTTCCCTAGAACTTTTAATTTATTATATATAGTCTTTGAACTTTTAGTATATATTCAATATAGTCCTTGAACTTGACAAAAATGTTCAATATTGTCCTTTTGTTAATGGCCTTGGATAACATTAAACATTTTTATAAAGTTCAAGGATCATAATAAACATGTACTGAAAATTCATGGACCACATTGTACATTAGCCTAAACTCAAGAACCATTTATGTCATTATCCTATAACATACACTTATCCCTACCTAGTGAGAGCTTTAGAGCATTATCTTGGTGAAGCAACTAGGACTTCCTCACTCGTAGAGCCAAATTCCATCATAACTATTCAAATCACCATTCTTGCTCTAGTTGTGATTTGATAGATCATAATTGATTAAATTTATGAGGAAATTAGCTAATCGGTCATAAACTTATTATACACAATCTTAAATCTTCACTCGAAAGTCCAATGTAATCCTTTCGATCAATTTTCCTCGGAAATTACTAACATAATGGTCCAATTATTACCAACCGTCCTATGTTCACACTGCCATTTCATAGATTTTTTAGCAAAAATTGATTGGATAAACTATAATAGAATTTCACATAAAGGTTTAAGGACTCAATTGGTAAAATATAAAAATTTAGGAGAGTATTGATATCTGTACAATAGATTTAGGACTAATTGGACAATTTTCCCTTAAATTTGTGCTAAACTCTCAACTCATATGCAATTCAAACATAGAGTAGGCTACCATCAAAGAAGCCTTTAATGATTGGTACTACTCGCATCTCTTTCAAAGCTTTTGATTGGTTTGCACAAATTGATCTCTTTGTAAGAGGATCGGCCAACATCGACTTGATGGGCATCTACTGAACTACAACTTTTACCTTCCTTCACTATTTTCCCAGTATGGTGATACTTCATATGGCTATGTAAATTGTTGCCTTATTGTCACGATAAACCTTTATAGGATGCAAAGGAGTATGCAGAAAAGAGAGTATTTCTTAATAATCACTCAGCCCAAATAATTTCTTCTATTAAAGTTTTGCATTAATTTGTCAAATACTTTCCAATGAGATGCACCAAAATTAGAAGTAAATCAACTTAATTTTCCTACCGCATGTGCAATATCAGGTCCTGTAGCATTTCTAGCATACATAAGACATCAAGTTATCTTAGCATATTGTTCTTAATCAGTTGATTTATCATTAAATTAACTCAACAGGACCCAAAGGCACACCACTTGTTTCGATTAGGAAAGCCTAATCTACTAAGCACTTTTTCCTTAAAATGTGATTGAGTCAAAGACATTTTATTTATTACATATTCTGATTGGCGATAAAAAGCAAAGGCCCAGTTCTGCTTGACCTTAATTCCCAAAATCACATCCACAGGACCAATCTTTTGAACTCTAAAAGATTTTTTTATGCAAGATGCAGTCTTCTCAACAATTTCCCAATTCGATCCAAAGAAAAGGTAAATCATCAATATAAAGTGATAGAAAACGATAGGAAAAATGGAGAGTGTTTTTGGGAGAAATTGTAATATGTATTTTTCTGTATATTCATGTATAGGAGCACTGTTCTATTTATGTTACAAGAAAAAAACAGGAAATAGAATATACAATTGTACTATGATTACGTTCCCACTTTACCAAGCTAATCACAGATTAATTAAATCAATTAATTGGCAATTTAATCGATATGGAATCGATATTGCCATCAAATTTCCAACACTCCCCCTCAAGCTGGTGGCCTATATATGTCAAGGACACCTAGTTTGCTCAAAAGGTACGTATGTTGTCTATGACATAATGGCTTGATAAAGATATTTGTAGGCTGCTCTACAGTTCCAATTCCAATTCCAATTCCTCTTGCTGTGATGATCCCTTCTCGAATTTTGTCATGTGGGGTGACCGCCTGCGAACCTTGCATTGGTTGTGGGTACTGAGTGCCCATCACTTGACTGTTTCCACTGACTGAGCTTCCCAAGGGGGTGGTGGTAGCAAATCACTAGTTTAAGCACCTGTGAAACACCGCAAAACTGTAAGCTCAACAGTTTGTGAGATTGTTTGTTAGGAGTTCAGGTATGTCCACAAAGAAGAGGTCCGACTCTCGCCAAAAAGGATTTAAGACTCATAGCATCTCAGTAATCTGGAAAAGGATATCGAGCATGCCCCTTGTATGTGCCAAATAAGGTTGTACAGTACAAGTCGACAGACAAAATACACATAGAAAGTGATGTTGGGTACTGATGAAGAAGCAGAAGAGCACCATAGACAGGAGGAGGCTGTTGCTGCTGCGCAATATGGCCGTTCCAAACAGGAATGGAGCTTTGAGAGTAAGGTGATTGATCATGTTGGTTCGATCCCATCTGCTGCTGTTGGAATTGAGGAGTAGAAATAGTCACTCTTGGTACTGATAGTATGGGCCGGTTGTTATTGTCCGAAAACACAAAAAGAATAAGCGCATTCTGCTGTGACTGAGATGCAATTGACTGTGGTTGTCCAACAGGCACAAGTGCTAGTGAAGTCTCTGCCTTTGGAGAGCTGTAGTCTTCTCTACTGAGAAGGTCCATTTAGGATCGAGTTTAGATGGAGCAGCAGTACTGTTAGAGGAGGGAGTGGGAAGCAGCAACTGATTTAATGTAGACCCTGTACCAGCACTTGATGTTGATCTGCAGAAAATCCAAATTATCATTGCTCAATTGGCCAGAAACTATGTGCTCAATAGTTAAAAATTATAATCAAGATCATCACCGATCCTCTTATAGTTAATTACTGGTACTTTTAGGTAATTTACACATATGTACATGATTTTCAGTTTTACTTTCTCCTGGGTGTTTGCTGAATTTGTAACTTACTTTGTATGTTATTATTAGGCCCCGTTTGGTTCAGTATTCCCAAGAGACTTTCAGCCTCGAAAGCCCATTGGGAAAAACTTTAGGTGTTTGGTTCAGCATTATGTGGTCCTTGGCCAAATGTTGGTATTTGAAATGCTGAAAGCTCAAAGCAGATGGGGGACCTATTTGGGTTTTCAGCATTTCGGAAATGCAAGTCCACCTCTATTGTTCATCCATTGACTTCTTTTTTTTTTTTTTTTTTTTTATTAAACCGATCATCTTCCCCACACCCCCAACCACTGTTAATCGACAACGGAGTTTCATCGGATTTTATTTTTATTTTTTAAAAAAATAATAAAAACCCTTTGCAAATGTTGGGTTCATCTTTTTTTTTTTTTTGTCATTTTTATCTTTTGACAATCAATAGCCTAACTTTTTATCAATACACTAGAATGACCATTAATTAACGAAGATGATTAATACTACAATAATTAAAAAAAATTATTCAAAGTTGAAAACAAATCTAAAAGAACTCTAGGCCAAAAGTTGAGCCGTTGACACCTAAATTTTGACGGTCCGGTCATTTATTTATTGCATAGAAAATTATGGGGTAATTTTATCCTTGAAAAAAATATTAATTACATGGCATATAGACTTAGGTACAGTTATTTTTAATTTGCATTTACGGTGGGCCGGTGACAAATGGGTTCAAATTGATGGTTCAGAACTTTAATTTAAGGAGTTGGGCTAAGCCCACAAATGGAGTAAATCGGCCCAAGCCCGTATCCTTGGGGAGATTTTACGGATTTAATTTTGTGAGATTTCAATTCAAAAATAAATATTGCGTTCGGAAAAGTAAAGATTATGTTTGGAAAAGAAAATATTCCATACGGGAAAGAAATCTTCATAGATGTTGATTTGAAAAGGAAATCGAAACCCTAATCCTTGGCCTATAAAAAACGTTATCCGCATAGGGTTTTAGGAGGCCACACATTGAAAGATATGGCCATTGAGAGATACCGGGAGGGAGTGGAGAAAAGCTCTGACGGTTTTGTCAAAAACCAGATCGCAGAGAGGGAATCCTGTTCGCTTTACAAAAGGGAGAGGTCGACAGAGCGCTGGTGAGGTTTCGTTCAAGGAGAGAGCATAATCCATTTCATCTAGTCCACGTTTTCAAGGAGTCATCACAAAAGGAGTCCCACATGCGGCCGCACCATCAAAAATACGCAGATCACTTCATCACATCATCAGTGCATCTCGTCATCATCCTTGGCCACCTTACAAGCGATCTTAGCGATTTATTTCAAGGAGTACGCCCAACGCTCCACTTGTAAGGACCCGGGCCCAGTGATATTATCTGCTTTGGACCTAAGCCATTATAAACTGGCCCTGGACTCCCCCCAAAGTGATGTGGGACAAGAGGGAGAGGACCTCTTCCTTGCGCACGTCCGGGGACTGAGGCACGGGCGCACCACCATCCCTCCTCCCCGCGCACTGCTGCTCAGGCCGTCACACTCTCCCCCTTAGCAAAACAGTGTCCTCGTTGTGGCGTGTCGCCTGTCGGGAGACGGCTCGGACTCGGGCCCATTGTGTGATATTGTCCGCTTTGGACACTGAGTCCTCACGGCTTTAAAACGTGTCACACAGATTAAGGGCCCAAGCCATTATAAACTGGCCATGAACTCCCCCCTAAGCGACGTGGGACAAGAAGGAGAGGACCCCTTCCTTGCACATGTTCGGGAACCGAGGCGCAGGCACACCACCATCCCTCCTTCCTGCGCACCACCACTCGGGCCGTCACACCACTGACCCGGTGACACTACTCAGCAAGCATCGACAATTCCTCTTTACCCTTGCAACAACAAATCGTGGACCGAGCTGCACCTCTAGCTCCCTGCAACATGGCGATGCTGTCCTAATATCTACCCACCGAGTCATGTGATGCCGGCTAGCATCCTATGGCCAGCGACCCCCGCATCAATCACGCTTGCATTTTTCCTTTGCAGGTTCTTGGCGACATCGGCGAGTCAGGATTCTTCTGGTTGGCAACTGGAGTCTTCCCACGCATACTACACACGAGAGGATTAGAGAGATAGAGAGGGAAGGTCTCAACCGACCCTTGGCGGGGACCTTGCCGAACACTACTCGAGACTTGACGTGGGTCACCTTCCCAACAACGTTGCTGCTGATCCATCACAACGAGCTGCTCTTCATACGGTGCCGATCACTCACCTGCTGCCCGGCGACACGTCTTGGTCCGCTGATCTACTCGCTACCGTTTGTGCCGCTGCCGAGGCTCGTTAATACTCGACCAGTTCTGAATCCACTGCTGGTCGAGTTTGCTTTGCTTTCCTCTTCATTGGATCCAACGAAGTCAACAGAATTCGTTGGGTCCAATTTGGATTATTTGCAGATTTCTTTAATTTTGTTGAGAAGTACAAAGTTCCTGCAGCTGGAATCCATCGACGGTGGACGTCCATCATCATTATTCATCGACCCACTACCGATCTACCACCCGTTGATTGTGGTTCACAAGTTGCCAAATTTGAAAGCTGACATTTGAATTAGAGCCCATTGTGACGATCCTCCGCTGAATGCAGCACGGTCTTCCAGTCCCAAGCATCAGCTAACGAGTATCCAGCATCCTCGGCGAGTCTCCCTGAAGGTTACGGGTTCCTGTCGGAGTTGCCATTGTCCCGTGGTTTGTGGTCCTATCCAGCCACCATCCAACGCGTTCTAACTTGGAAGCATTATCCACGTGATATTGTGAATCAAGTGAGAATTTTGATTAATTCGTTATTGTTGCCCAATCCGTAGAATTGTGATGTTGTTTGAATATTTGATCAATATTGCCATATCCAAGAGGTTTCTTAATCCCTCATAAATTAGGAAATTTTCTTAATTTCGCAACGTGTATATGATTGATGGTCCGATTTCACGCTCGAGATACGATTCGTGATTTTATTTAAAAATTGACCAATCCGATCTCATGGGCGAGATACGATTCGTCAATTTATTTCCAAAATTAAATGGACATAGATGATATCTTGCTTAATTTGTTGCTGTTCTCGATGCCTTTATTTGATTGCTCCCATAAAGGAAAAACCCAAAAAATATTTGAGTTAGGTTAAATGCATGTTAGGATATTATTGGTTTTAAGGTTATGTTGCATGTTTAGGATAGGAAATTTATTTCGAATTTCTTAAATAAAAAGACCTAAAACATTAATTTTTAGGATATCATATTTTCTTCTCATTAATTTAATTTGCACGTTTAATTATTTGACAATTTTAATTTCGAATTTCGTAATAAAAAAAGAAAAAGAATTAGAATTAGGGCATCCTTTGCACGTCATTGCATATTAAGATAGATTGCATGCTTATTAAGAAAAAAAAAAAATCACGTGCACATCATATAGCATTAGGTTCATGAAATGCACATCATTTAGTGATTATTGCTAGATTCATTTGATTAGAAATTGTCTGTCGTTAGAATTATGTCATTTGGTTAATTTAAATTGCACATTTAATCATTGCATTTCTTTAGAAATTACTTTACTCATGTCATATAGTTTAAGTCATATTGCCATGCCATATCATTACATGTTAGATTAATAACATTGCATATAGATTAGATTATCATTAACTAAAGTGAAAACAAAAATTGAGTAATTGCGTGTTAATTAGAAATCATATCTAGGACTGTTGATGTGAATTTTAATATAACAACGCAGATGCTTTCGTTGCTATGAGGTAAGTCTTGCAATTTATTACTTTTCTTTGGTGTTAAATTAGTGGTTTGCGCACCCGCATGATAACCTCACATGTTAGGGAGATAAATTAAAATTAATTCAAGCTGCTTGCCAAACATTTTTTCAAAATAAAAGAGAAATGTACCGAAAAGGCGTTAGAGAAATCTAGCGTAACCAAGTCCCCGAATTCATAAATCTCCGGTTCGTAGGAGTAAAGTAAAACTGCATGTTAAGAATGTGAACATAAGTCGCGCATTGGCATGGCCTTGGGAGAGCCCGAGTTAAGTCTAGGCTTAACAATCAATTAGTCAAACTTTAGGTGGTTCACACCCGAAAAATTTGGTCGTTGAACTTTGCATCTAATTTATAATCAAATTCTTTTAATATAATTTTTAAATAAATTTACTAATATATATCTTTTACATTATTCTCAATTAAAAGGTTATATAGTCATTGTTTCTTTTTTTGCAATTTTAAAAATACTAAAACTAAAAAACTTAATTTAGTCACATTAAAGGGCTTTTCATATATATGTTTATCAATCAGTTTTGCATTTCCTTAAAGCACTTTTTAGTTATAGTTTACAAAACAGTTTAGTATTTTGGAAAACCCCTTTACCTCAAAAGTATTTGCATTCTCCCAAGGTTATTTCCCCAAAGCCGAACCAAATGGGTCCTTTAGTCTATCAATGATATAACATGTCAACTATCGACAAGTGATTATATAGTATCACATCCACAAGAACAAGTATAATATTCATATTAATTTTCATAGATAGCTAAAAATATAACAAAATTCAATTATTAAATACAATATTTTTACAAAGTCTATAATTTAAATGGTCTTAGTCTACCATGTAACTCTTTTCCATTAGAATAGAATTTGTGTGAAATCGTGATAACTTCATTTTACATTCTATTATAGTAAATCTGAATTCTTTCATGTACTTTTAAGGAAGATGACGATGTATACTCATGCTTATCAAATAAATTTCTTTCTGTATAACACCAACAGAACCGATCTTTGTGGAAATATCAAATAATCAGTGGAGAGAGACTACAGGTGTTTAACCCAAAAAAATGGCTGCTCCCTTGTCAATCTAAACTAGTCTTTTAAGAAAGATCCCTAGCCATCCTATGAGAAAATTGGGAAACATAGAAACACTTGGAACTTAAGAACTGAATGCATAACATTGGACAGCAATCTCCCAAAGTTTAATCAGCCTTATTAGACACAAAGTTTCAACAGCAAATAGTCGAGATCTTAGATCAATTTAAACCACAAGAGAAGTGTTTTGAGTGCAGCATGCTTCATCTAATGAGCACATGTATAAGATGCATTGGTACATTCCTCCCTTCCTCTCCTTTCTTCTTCTCTCAAGACCTAACTCACATCAATAGTACTACTTAGGATCTGCCTGGTAAAGCTGTGGGCCTATGTCTGCATTGTAGCACACATGGTGTTGTGCTGTGAAGCATTGTAACTTGTATGTTTGGTAATATATCCTTTACAGCTGCAACACCTCAAATTTGGGCAAGGCAGTTTTCTCGAAACTGTTATAACTGCTGCAATTTTGAGGGTACTGCAGCTGTAAAGAATTTATTTAACACCTCATAAAAGCTGCTAACACACTTTTTTCACAGCCAAATCTGTGGTGAAAAAGTCGCACCGGACAAGCTCTTAACAACTGGAGGATCAAAAGATAGATGATAAACTTCTGCTATGTTTGTTTCATGGAAAATGAGTGATTTAGAAAACATTTTCATTAAAACAATAGCTTGTATTTCTTAAAATAATAAGTCAACAGAAAATATTCTCATTATTTACAACAATTTATATCTAAGCATTTTTGTGGACGATGAAAATATTTTTCATTAGTTTATTTTTGTAAGGGATATAAACGATCATTTTCCATGAAACAAACGGAGCCTAAATGTATAATAATCCACTGAGTTTTACTAAAAAGCAAAAATTTAGCAAAAAATATCCAGATCAACATATGATAAGAATAGCACTGCTCAGTTCACAGACTTCAGCTGGACTTCATATTTTGCCACGTGACAATTATTTGGGGTTTTATATTGCAATCGTGACTAATGAACCAGTTACCTTTCATCACGCTTCTTGCTGTTATCTCCAATATCAAATAGAGGACCTTTGACATCCGTCGTGGTGCCAGAAGGTTGCGACGGGTTTTTCTCAGCCTGAACTGAAGTTCCAGAAGCAATGACTTCATGCTTGGCAAGTACACACCGCAACTCATCATTCAAAGCTAATTTTTGACGTAGGAGTGCTTCATCCCTGGATTACAAGATCAAGTTGGAACCAATAAGCCATCCCTTATTATGAAATTTTGCGCTGCAACTCATCATTCAAAGCTAATCCTTAACGTAGAAGTGATTCACCCCTGGATTACAAGATCAAGTTGGAACTAATAAGCCATCCCTTCTTATGAAATTTTGCATGTGCATTTCTGATTACTACTAGAAAGGAGTTTTACATCTATGAGTTATGGAATTACCCTGGAGAGAGAGAGCGAGAGAGAGAGAGAGAGCGAGAGAGAGAGAGAGAGCTGGGGTCATAAACTCACTTCAACGAGCACGACATAAAGAAAATAATGCTAACTAAGAACCTCCTTCAAGTTTGGCGACCCCCTAGGGAATTTTTCTTCCAAATTTCATTCAAATTCAGGAAGATCCACTGTTGTTAGTTTCTGCAATTGTGCTTTATTTATAATTCTCATTGTCTTAGCTACACCAAAATTCTTCTTTCACTGGTTGTGAACGATTCCTGTCAGATGAGTGAGAGCTTCTTTTCTTTAATCTTTTATTTCCTCCCATGAGTAATCGGACAAGATATCTCACAGTTAGCCTTTCACAAGCTTGGTACTAATGCAACCGTTGGCACATGTGTTACCATACCCTAAAAAGCTACAAGGTAGTGGATGAAAATAGGAAACCACACAGAAATCTGCACTCGTGCTTATAAATTAGATGCAACTGCAAGTTATTAGTTAGACGAAAGTAACTTCTTCTTCTTTTTTTCTTCTTGTATCAGATCCATAAACCTCTTCAATTCGTAGCATACATGACTTCCTCCATCTCAGTAATTAAAAACATCCCAGCTGCAATACAAAAAGTATGAGACACAATCTTCTTCATACCTCATGAAATATCTCTTAATTCTTGACCCTTCATCTAGCAACATGCTATATGTCCATTTATGCTACTAAAATGGACAAGTTGCACCGCAAAGATAGCAATCAGATGAAATATCAATGGAAGCAACAGGGCAAGGCATATGAATACACTGATTTTAGCTAAACTAACCTAGGTCATTAAGAATCAGAAATCAGTCAAGCAATTGTCCACTATAGTGTTCTTTTCATCAGATAAGACAAAACATATTCTCACAATTTAGATGAAATACAGAACAATTTATTATAAAACAAAGATAAAACTATTGAACATCACATAATACAGAGACAACAACCAAGTAGTGGGCACACACATAAAATAGTCCAGTGCAAACCAGATGAAAAGCATCTTTTATCTTGAGGAAGAGTGAAAGAGTTCACAGTGTCTCTGTCACGCCCTGAACCCCTAGCGTGTGCCCATCCCTCTTTGATCAATAATATTTTGCAACTTTCTAGGACGAGTTGCCGACCTTTTCTTTTTATTGTACATGTGGAAGCGAAAATAAATTCCTTGACAGTAATCATCTCGGGATAGAAAAGAAGGACAATAGATTCACAAACAAACATGCTTTAATATATACATTGAGTCATGTACAAAAGTCTATGGCCAAAAGACTGCAAAAGACTAGCCTTCCGAAAAAAAGCGGCCCTAACTGACCTACACTTTCGATCACCTCCTCTCAGCTCCAAGTCCTTCACTTGACGACCCTGAAAATTTAAACCCACGATGGGGTAAGATATAAATCTCAGCGAGTTCGCACGCTAAACCTCGATTAGGAGGGAAATACGCTCAGAAATGTCCTAATCACACAATCACACAATCAATGAGACTTACCTCGTCTCAGATTCACCCTGCAAGTCAGTACAATTTATATCACAAACAACGAGAGCATGAGCATCAAATAAGCTCCAACAATTGGAACGCCACACTTAATTAAGCATACGTTCCTAGTTTTGATCTCGGCATATAGCACGGCCTACTCTCTGTTCGGTGGTCTTCTGGCATTGTCAGGTATCGTCTCACCCCATTGAGCACGGCACGTCTCTTTATCAGACGGCTTTCCCGAATGAGCATAGAGTCCAGAATCTACTGCAACCGGCTTCCTGTTGTCCAGGGGTATCCTAAATAGGGATAACGTCTAGCTTAACAGTCTTGGATGATTTTCTCTTAACCATCACACGAGCACTCAAATATGGCACAGGACACCGTGCATTGTACTCAAATGCTTCAATTAAAATGGTGAACCTGGCATTTTTCTTCGTATTAGAAATTCACATGAAATTACTCGTGTGTGGAAACACGGTCAACTTGAGAAAAATTGATATTCTTCCTTTTGAAATCCCACTATTTCAAATAGTACTAAAAACTATTTTTGGTGCCAAAACTTGACATCGAGATTTTCTGAATAAATATCGGAAATTCACAATTTTTGGAATTAAATACCAAAGATTCAATCAACAATCAATTTGCATAATTTAACACTCAATTGCAGAATTTAACCACACCATTGCAATCAACACGAAATTCCGATTACCAACTATCCCAGCCTAATTTCCGAAAAAATAATTAATAATTAACTAATTTTGAAAATTAATTAATTAATTCAATTTAATTTCTAAAAATACTAACCTAGGCCAAAATTATTAAATTAAATACCAATACGGACTTGGAAAATTCCCAAACCCTTTTAGATAAACAGTACAATTTATTTAGGCTTTAGCTTAACCATGCTAACCATCTAACATGCTCAATTAAATAATTAAATTTCTAACTTGATTTAACTAACCACCTAATTCCTAATTAAATAAATCTAAACACCATTTAAACGTCATTAGCCTACTAAGAAGAGTTTAGTGCAAAAACTCACCGGTTAATTGCGAAAATCGGTTCACCGCAATGACGGTGCGGCAGCGGCCAAAATCCAAATTTTCGGCGGTGTCAGCAGACTTGGACCGGGCCTAAAACGGGCTCAACAAATCTCAGTCCAATATGAGATTTGCTTTGAATTCGACTAGGCGGCTGACTTCACGGGCTTGGGCCTCAAAATCGCGGGCTTCTGATTCTGCTGGGCTTCTAAAAGGCGTGGGCTTGCTGCTGGGCCAAGACTTGGGCTGTTGGACTTATTTAATGGGTTGAGTAATTGCTTCACTGGGCTGGACTGCTGCAAATTTTCGTGGGCTTTCAATGGCCCAACTGCTGGGCTCACTTAGGCTGAGATGGACCGAAATCTGGGCTGGATTGCCGAGCTTCGCTAGACATTTGCGAGCTGCTGGAGAAGACCACGTAGGATGGAGCAACTTCGCTGGGTCTTCAAGCTGCTTTGTTGATGGCTGAAATCGAGGACGCGAAATCGGATGAACCCGAAGCAATAAGATGGAGCAGATAGCTTCGGTGGGAAAATGAAGATGCGTGGACATGGAGAGATGGACGGTCGTGGCAACGAAAGGAAGGTGGAGACGCTGGCAGCTGCTTCGGACGGATGGCTTCTGCTTCGGTCAACAATCCGGTTGGAGAATTCGCTGGGTCTGACCAAGCAAAACCAAGACCGAAGGATGGAAGTGGCTTCGCTGGATTATTCGGTGAAGATGGGGTCAACAAACCACCTTTGCTGGATGCTGGTGTTGACTCCTTGAGTGGGGTTGTTCGGTGCAAGAGATGGGCAGGCGTCGGTGGTTTTGAAGGGGGAAAGGAAAGATAAACGAAGGAAAATGAAAGTGAAACAAAACTGAAGGAACTGTTCGCATATTCAAGGAAAGAGAGAGAGAGAGAGAGAGATTTAGGCGGTGAGATTGGGATGCAGCTGGCAAGGCTTGCCGAAGGAGGGGGAGGATAGCGATGGGAGCCAGCTGGTTGTCTTCAACCAGGATTGGAACAAGGCTTAAAAGTCCACAAATAATATCCCTTGCATTAACTTCATGTCCCCTAATACTTTCCCACTTATAATTTCTCTAAATTAACCAATTTTGAAGCCCAAAATTGCTCCCTCTCATAAAGCTTCGAATTTCCATTTCTTTGTCTTTAATTTCTTCACTCAATTTTCCAAATTGAGGTCTAATTTCGGTAAAGAAAAATCCCGAACAATTTTCTATAAATCTCCGACACTCACAAGCTGAGTTTAGAAGTCCCAATTTCCATCAATTTAGCCCATTTGAATCTTCGCTAATTTTCCGCAACGTCCAAACCAATTTTTCATAAAAATCTTGGAATCTCTGAAAATTTTTTGGAGGATGAGTCGACATTCCTCAAATAGCTTGTGACACTACAGAACTTTCAATTTCTGAAATCGGGTTCAAATTCGCGATTAATTTCAATCCGGCGCGCTTTTAACATAACCTAGCCCACCGGGTAGTTTTTAGGAATTTTTAATGTAATTAACCCGTGATCGAATTATCTCGAGTCATAATGTACATCTTCGATACATTGACAACTCTCGATTGTCATGAAAATGTTAAGATTTCAAATACGGACACAAGGTACCCAAAACGATAGAAAATCAATTAGTGCCAATCAATGAGAATTTTGCAATTAGGTGGAATCACCCACATTTTGATCACTTATCTCAGTCGAATCGAGCTATCTCTGATCTCTGATCGATTTTAATTGTGCTGTAATGACCCTTGCAATTTAGCATGGTCGAATAGTCGATTCCTAGTCGAATTCTCAAGTTTTTTGCGTTAAAATTCCTTAATTGTTTTCCCAGATAGTCCAGTTATTTCATGAGTGATTAGCTCAGAGAATAGTACTATTGACGTATCGACGAAAGGCCCGATTTATTTAATCGAAAACGAAATTTGAAATTTTAGGTTGTCACAGTCTCACACCAACATCTCGAATGTTCCACCGTGTCTAAAGTGCTTATGCTGGAGCTAGTCTTATAAGCAAAGAATACATAGATAAAGGTTTCCTCTTCACCAACAAAAAAAACGACAACCATTAAAATGTCCCATCTATGGACATGGTAGCAAGAGAATTTAAAGACAAAACAGGAAAGCTGGAGAAGATGATAAGCATCAAAATACATTCAGGAAAAAGGGCATATGAGCCTTACGATATTGAATTTACAAGGTGCGGCACTGCTCTACCAAGTCAACAATGACCTCCTGCCTAGGCCCCAGTAGATTTTAAAAAAAAAAAAAGTTCCTAGCCAATAAGAGAACAATTGTAAGTGCAAAAGAAACACCACTGGATGCTTTCGAAATGAATGTAAAAACTAAAAAAAAAAGGAAAAAAAAAGTCAACTTCAACCTTACATTATTTCAATAAGATATCAGTTCCCACAAATTCAACTGCTTGACGCATAAAAATACATCCTTAATTATGTATCACAAACTGAAAAATATACCTCCTTGTTCCCAGGATCTATGGCATTCAGCATTTCCGCAAGCACATCCACGATCCCCCGTGCATTCTGTATTCCTGTCAAGCTACACGAGAACTTTAAGTTATACCTGAAGAACTAAATTATTCCTGTCAAGCACATCCACGATCCCCCGTGCAAGGTGCTGCAAAAATGTCCTTTAACAGGATATACTAAATTATCCCATTTGCCTAGGGCTACAATCCTTTAACCATCAGAGTACTAAAAAAGTACGTAAAATAATAATCAAAGTGTTCCTCTCAGCAAAATCATACAGACTGTCTAAGGATCACAAAGATAGGACCTATATAATACATACAAGCTAGAAGACAATATTGAGCTTGTTTGAATTCACTTGAAAGAAAAAATTTCAGGTGCATCACGTTGACAAAAGTCAAATTGAGTAAGCCACAGAATTAAAGAAAATAAAAAAGTACTCAACAAAAGTCTTACTAAACAGTCTTACAAAGAACAGATTTGCCCTTTAGAAGTTAAGATGAATGTTAAGTTCCACACAGTACCATAATACAAGCAGCAGCTTTAAAATTCTTTTGACATAAATCAGCAAGAAATGAAAATTCTTGAAAGACAAGAGAAAAGGTGTCAGCATTTCTATGTATAAATGCACCTCAATGTGGGAAACTCAGACTCAGCAGAAGATTCAGATGGCTCCAGCCGGAAATCAGCATTGTGGATATTTTGCGGATATGATGAAAGAGGATGTGTCTGTGGAGGTGTAAAACAGGTGCAGTACCCTCCACTCTCTGAGGGAACGCTGCTCCTGCTCGCTGTATGAAAATGAGTGGATTTAATGAATAATAACTATAATAACATGACAACCAACACCAGAAAAAGGTAAATAGCATAGTACTGTCAAGACCTAAATACATCATCCAAAGCACAAATAAAACAAGTCTGTTCCCAAGAGCAGGAAAAATAAATACCAGCAACTCCTGGTAGGCAGCATAATATTGAGGATGTCTAGCCCTTGGTCCTCCAAAAGCTTCTTGCCAAGTATCTATCAAGATCAGTATCTTCTCTTTGACATGGATATCAGGCTGAAGAATCAGGAATACCATGAAGTTTCAGTAAAACCGGTACCTTTCAACATCCAAATGCATTAAAATTTCTTACCTTCTTCTTCACTATTTTCACCATCCAAATGCATATGAACAATGTCTTTATAATTGTCTCCAATAACTAATAAGACTAAAAAACCCAACTGATCTGCATTAGACAAAGATCCAACAAGCATTTAATCCAGGAAAAAAGAATTCATAATGGACCTAGAGCAGAGTTCCTATCCGTACAATTTGCAAATCAATTCAGATACTTCATAAAATGAACAAACTTTTCCAAAGAGAACAAAGTGAAGGTATGCAAGTGCAATTCTCAATCAATACAATAGAATAACATAAATTTCTCCCCTTTCTAAAATCTCCTTCTTGTAACTGAGCGGAAACATATTGCACAAAGCGAACAAGGTTGCCACATCGCCTATACACTCAATGACAAGATTTCATATGATATATCAACAAAAAAAAAAAAAACACACTAAAATACGAAACTTCTACAGCAGGTAAATCAGATTATAGACTGTGCTTTTAGAACAAAATAAGTTGTTCCACAATATGTAAAACCTCTCATGCATCTTCACTTTAGTGAACCAAACATGGGACACAGAATTAACACAAAAAAAAAAAAAAAATTCCCAAATTATTACAAGCATATTCTCGTACTCTGGACCTTTTTTAAGTATCCAAAACTATTAGACTGCTTCAGGTGGCTCGTGATTCTTGTTTGACTGGCTTCTGCTTCTCATATCTACTGTTTCTAAGCTCGACAGAACATGGATCCTCAAATACACCAAGAAACTCAATGAGTAACTACTTCCTGATATAAGCATCCCAAGGCATTGAACCTCGAAATCGCAAAAGACACACCCACGTAGAACCTTTTGTTATATCTCTACATTCACTAAAAACTTGTGAGCAGCATTTAAATATCAAATTGAACTGTAATATCCCATAATTTGCTCTTTGTGAGAAGTTCAGTTTTTTATAGCCATAATCATTGAACATGAGCAAATATCCCTCTAATCTCTTCTTAAATAACCATTTATCCACTTTCTTCACCATTCTTTCATCTTTTTAATAGCTGATAACCACTTACTCAATCCTATTTCCTTCTATCCCTTCTTGCACTTACATATGTTTGTGCCCTTATACTGGCTTTAATTAAATGTATCTATTTCACCGCTGCCAAACTTTTTCTCAGAGCCAAAGAGCGACCAACACCTTATGACTACTATATTGCTTCAAAATCCGCAACAATAACACGAGCGTATTCGCAATGAAAAGATGGATGAGGCACTTTTCCAGAAACTGTTATGACTGCTGCAGCTTTGAAGGTTCTGCAGCTGTGAAGAATTTGCCGAACACCTCATAAAAGTTGCGACACACTTTTTCACAGCTGTATCTACTGAGAAAAAGCTACACCAAACAAAGTAAAAACATAGATGATGAACTCCTTTAGATATGCCCCAAGTAGGCACCACTATCCTGAATAAATAACTACAAAATCTATACCAAACAGCTAAAATTAGCAAACAATATGCAGGTCAACTTATCATGAGAGTAGCAATGTGACAGTTCACAGGATTTAGCTGAACTTCATATCTCGCTCATAACAAGTATTTGGGGTTTATATATAGGAATCATGACTTATGAACCAGTTACCTCTCTTTAGGCTCTCTGCTGTTATCTCTAAAGTCAAGTAGAGGACCTTTGACAGTTGGTGTGGAGCCAGAAGATTTTGGCCAGGTTTTCTCTAACTGAACTGAAGCTCCAGAAACAATGACTTCATGCTTGGAAAGTACATGCTGCAAGTAAAAAAAAAAAAAAATTACATGCTGCGAGTCATCATTCAGAACTTCAAGCTAATCCTTGACCTAGAAGTGATTCATCCCTGGACTACAAGATCAAGTTGGGAGTAATAAGCCATCCTTCCTCCTTATGAAATTTAACGTGTGCTTATCTTATGAGTGCTAGAAAGAAGTTCCACATCTATGAACTATAAAGTTATCTTAGAGAGAGAGAGAGAGAGAGAGAGAGAGAGAGAGAGAGAGAGAGAGCAGGGATTACAAACTTGCTTCAACTGAATCCAGCATAATTCGATCAAAAAAAAAGAATCCAGCATGAAGCAAGCAATGTTAACTAAGAACCTCTGTTGAGTTTGGCAACCCCAGGGAAATTCATTCAAATACAGGAAGTCCATCATTGTTACTCTCTGCAACTGGGATTTATTCATTGTTCTCATCTTCTTAGCTGCACCAAAATTCATGTTTGTACCAGTTGTAAACAATCCCTGTCAGATGAGGCAAGAACTTCTTTTTCTTTTATTCTTTATTAACTGCCATGAGTGATCAGATCAGATATCTTGCAGTTAGCCTTTTACAAGCTCAGAACTCATGCAACCGTTGGCACCTATATGCTCATGTGACTATACCCTAAAAGCTCAAGTAACTGGTTAGATGAAAGTAACTTTCTTTTCCGTATTGGGTTCATAAACCCATTAAATTTCTAGCAAACTGAATTCCTCCTAATCAGCAATCAAAAGCAACCAAATACAGCTCCAACAGCAGCAGGTACAACACACTAAACTTCTCCATACACCTCATGAAATATCTCTTAAATCTCGACCCTTCATCTAGAAACACGCTGTATATGTCCACTTATGATGCTAGGCAAGACTAAAACAAATGGACGAGTTGCACACAAAGATAGCAATAAGATGAAATATCAAGGGAAGCAACAGGGCAAGGCATGCGAATGCGCTTGATTTTAGCTAAACCGATCTAGGTCACTAGGAATCAGAATTCAGTCAAACAATTTTCTATATATCCGCACAAGCGAGATGGAATTACAGAATGATTCATAATAGAAGGGAGATATAGCTGTTAAATCAACCACAGAAAACAGAGGCAACAGAAAAAGTGACTAGCATGCGGGTGCGCATATAATAGTCCAGTGCATACCAGATGGAGAGCGTCCATCTTGAGGAAGAGTTCCACAGTTTCTCACACCAGCAACATGAATCTGCCACTGCGTCCGGTAGTGCTTATGCTGGAACTAATCTCATGAGCGAAGAAAACGTATCTAAAGGTTTCATCTTCGCCAACAAGCTCACTCACCATCAACGCCAACAAGCTCGTACGTAGATTCACCTCCCTCTCAACATCGCTCGCGCGGCTTCATCTCACCTGCCCGCATCGACGACGACGAGACCCCGTCGTGAACGAGCGAGCAGCGGAACAGAGCTGCCTAGCTTCCCACCCTCCCACTCTGCGACGCTGTCCCAAAGTTCGCCCAGATCAACACCCACATCATCAAATCCGGCCTCGGGAACAATAGGTTCGTCCAAACAGTTCGATTAATCTTTGTTTCGAGTCGAGTTCTGACATTTTGGAGACCCGGAGTGTTTTTGATAGCTTATTTGCTAAGGATGTGATTTCTTGGACTTCAACACGATGTCGTGGTTCGCAAGGTGGGGGTAATGTGAGGATTCTGGGGAGTAGGATTGAGCCTGATTGTTTTACTTCATCCGCGTTCATCAAGGCATGCTCGGAGCGCCGTAAAGTGACGTTAGGTTGGTGCTTTCATGGGGTTGTCTTTAGGTATGGGATCGACTCGGATCGGCCTTATTTCCAGTACCCTGATTGACATGCACGGTAGGTATTGTTGTTTGAGTGAAGCACGCAGGGTGTTTCATGAGTCGCTCGAACCAGATGTTATTTGTGGGACTTCTGTTATATCGACGCATCTGAAGAGTGGTTTGTATGAGGAAGCACTGGCGTTCTTCTATTTCATGCAAATGAACCATTTGAAGCCAGATACTGTTCAAAAAAAAAAAAAAAGCCATATAACTTCACATTTGGAAGCGTATGGACCGCTTGTGGCAATTTTGGGAGGCCGAAACGGGGCGAACCAGTACCCTCCAAGGTCATCACTTTTAGTCTTGGTGAGCATGTTGTCGTTGAAAGCAGCCTTGCGGACATGCATGGAAAGTGTGGGTCACTCGATGAAGCTCGACGTGCTTTCGAATAGGATGATCGACAAGAATTCTGTTTCTCTATCTGCATTGCTTGGAGCGCACTGTCGAAGTGCAAATTTCGAGACAGTAATTCAGTTTTCCCGTCGAATCGGTAGTGCTGATCCCTATGATTTTGGAACAATTAATTCGTGCTTGTGCAGGTTTGGCAGCTGTGACGCGAGTAAAGGAGGTCCACTGCCAGTACGTAAGGAGAGTTAGTCGGAGAGATGTTATCAGAGAATCACCCTTGGTTGATTTATACGCAAAATGTGCGTGTATTGATTTTTCCAATAGAATATTTGTGAGGATTGTCGCTCTGCTGCCAAGTTAGTCTCCAGAATTTATAACCAAGGAATAGTTGGGAAGGACAGGGATAGATTTCTCCATTTCAAAGATGGCCTGTGCTCATGTGGAGACTTTCGGTGATATATCCCTGCAAAGTGAGACTCATATGAAGTGAAACGTCATTTTTCATTGCTTGGCGTCTCATGTATTAGCTCCACTCAAATGTTTCACTTGTAGATAGAGAATGTCAGTATGCAAAGTGCGAATGTTGTTCCCTCAGAGTTTCTCAGCCAGAAATCTGAAGTAGTGATCATAGCGTCAATTGTACCCCAATCCCTATAATTGAGAACGGAGTTTCAACAAGTATCTCTGTGCAATTTGTGGAATGAGAAAAAGGGGATGGCCGCCTGGTTTCTCTCATCTCCACCACTGTCCAAGCCATGCGACCAGACGCCACAGCCTTGGTGATGGTCATGATCCTATTGCAAAGGAATCTAGCAGCTCTTTTTGATTCAAACCCATTAGTTGTTGCTGGGGCATCGATGTCTCACACTCATCTCATTTAGAGGATTCCGACTCCGATCAATGAGCTAAGTCAGGCATCACTCTTCTCTGTTTGATCACTTGTATTTCACTTTGTTATCTCACTTTGTATCTCACTTTTGTGGACTCATGTTTCCGTCCATTACTGTTTCCTGTCCAGATTAAGTTCATGGCTAACCTTCTCAGCCGTTGGCCTGGAGTGGCGCCATTGCTGAGTTAAGTTGAAGAGATAAAGAACTTGTCTAGCTCTCTCTTTGGCCCTCGGAAAGTGCATGGCTTCGTCTTGCAACTTAGGAAAGCCTTCAAAATTGTGTAAAGATCCGGATGAATCCGTGTGAGTACTTCTAGGAAAAGTACCTAAAAAGTTATAAACCTATGGCATTGGTACTAATTTAGTCTTGAACATTTTGATTGTATCAATTTAGTCTTAATCATTTTTCACATTGATACCAATTCAGTTCATTCGGTCAAATTTGGATGATCAACACTGACATTGCCAACCGGCCGACAAACGCTAATGTGGCAATTTTAAAATAATTTTTATTATTTTTTTCCTTTTTTTTTTTTTCCTTATTCCTCTTCTTCCTCTTGGCCTTCTTCTCCAATGGCTCGCCGGCCAGTAGGCGGGGCTTGGCGGCCCTCATCGGGCACTGCAAGGAATCCAAGGAGGAAGAAGAGAAAAAAAAGAAAAAGAAAAAATTATTAAAAATCATTAAACTGGAAAAATAAAAATTTATATATTAAAAATTGTCATGTCAACGTTGGCCAAATAGCAAGCGTCTATGTCAATGCTAGCCAGCCAGCCAGAATTGATTGGATGGATTGAATTAGTACTAACATGAAAAAGTTTATGACTTAATTGGTCCAATTAAAATGTTTAAGACTGAATTGATATCATACCATAGATTTTTGACTTTTTTGGTACTTTTCCTGAGTACTTCATATCTTTATCACTAATCTCATTATTATAGTTGCGACTTCAGGTTTTCTCTTGTTGAATTCTTAGTGTGGGGAAGGGGACATTTCCCAACAATGATGGTGTATTGTGAGCAACAAAGAGTTGATCATCCTGAGGTGGTGTTTGATGTGCAATAATTAAAACTCGATACTTGGGTTATGATGAAGGAGCAGGAGAAGGAGGAGGAGGAGAAGAAGAAGAAGAAGAAGAAGAAGAAGAAGAAGCAGAAGGAGAAGGAGGAGAACGGGTAGGAGGAGGAGGAGGAGGAGGAGGAGGAGGAGAATAACATATCAAAAAGATAAAAAGAATACCTAAATTGCATTTAGGTGTTCATTGCTTAACACGGTTTGGATTGGATTATGGGTTTGCACGTGTTTAGTATCGAATAAGAAGGAGGAGGAGGAGGAGTATCGAAGAAGAATAAGAAGCAGAAGGAGGAGGAGGAGGAGAGAATAACATATCAAAAAGATAAAAAGAATACCTAAATTGCATTTAGGTGTTCATTGCTTAACACGGTTTGGATTGGATTATGGGTTTGCACGTGTTTAGTATCGAATAACGGGTGAACTGGCTCTCCAAGAGATCGTTCGACCGCCCCCCTCAAATATTGAATCATGATTGATTCAGGTTTGATGGTAGAATCACGGTTGGTTCGAGTCTGTTTGTGAACCATGGTTGGTTTGGGTATGATGAGGAGTGGTTGAAATACTTCGAGGTGTCCTGAGGCGGTCTTGAGCAGGTCCAGTGGAATTGGGTCGTGTTTAGGTCTTACTAGGCTGGAATTTGTGTCTAATTAGTATTTTCATATTGATTAGTGCATTTGATGTCATCTACATGTTAAAATATATTTGATCGGCATGGTCATTCCTATCTAGTATGATTTCTATCTTACATGCTTGTTTTTCAAATGTGTTTCAGTGTGTTGTGCTTTGTCAATGCATGTTTGCCATGTCTAATGGCAGGTTAAGTGTCAAGTAATGTTAGGTCTTGGTAATAAATGAAAAATGATAAACAATAATAAATTGAAAAGACCATAATGACACCAAATAAATTTTATGATCTTTGAAAAAAAAAAAAAGATTGTGATCTTAGGGTTATTGTATGCATGTTTAGTGATATTTCATTTTAGGATCGCATCTAATTAGTAAGCATAAAAAAATGAAGTCGCATTTCGATAATGAATAGGATGGTAGAGTTGGATTTAGATGTTGTCTTAGTATGGCTTCATTAGTTTATTCTAGGATGAAAGGATCGCTTGGATAGAATTACATGCATGATTAAATTAGGGTTTAGTTCACGGGGTCATGCCCTATTTAATAAAATGGCAATGTATATTATTTGCCCAACACCGTATCATTTCCGCAGCTCATTATTATGTCGTTTTTATCATGTTTGGATTGTCGTGTTAAGGTGTTATGTGAATGTTGAATGTTCCTGTGCAAATTCGCAATGCATGGTCATTTTTAGATGGAGGTGCTCAAGGGGAAAAAGAGAGAAAGAGAGCGCAAAATTGCATGTTCAAAATATTTTCAAAATAAAGAGAAAATGTATGAAATTTAGCATTACCAATTCCCTGTTTCTCGAATCTTTGGTTCTTGGAAGCAAAATAATTTCACTTAGCTTCTAACGGGCCTCAAATAGGTTAGTCACGACTCTTAAAGAAAGAATAAATTTTCGTGACTAATTGAGGCAATCGACATTACAATTGGTAGGGTTTGGGAGAGTTCAAGTCAAGTGCAAGTGTTACCTTGCTAGAGGAATCATACATGCTACTCAGTAATTTATGTGCTCGTCTTGAGGCAACATTTCTAGAACACGATTGGCCAATCACCCCTGAGAGGGCCATGACAATGAGCATACGACGTCACATTCATTCCTACCCCATCCCGTGATCCATTCAGGCAAAATCAAAGAACTGACCAATTTCACTCCATCAAAAGAGAGGTGTGATGATTTTGACTTTTTCTTCATCTGTCAACAATCAGCATGGGCTTTGTTTATTCTCAACCTCAATTTCACTCACCAGCCACTCATAAAATATTATACTCAGTTGAAGCAACAGAGCTAGTGCCTCACTAACAGTACATACACAGCATTCACAACATTTATTTCCCACCTAAGTTTGCACTCAAAAACCACGTCTTCGACAAAGAAAAGAAAGCAACATAGATCTTAGGGACAATCTAGGCCTGAAATTATGACACAAGCCCAGCCAACACAACTGTTAGAATATCTAATGTTTAAATATTGTAGGAGTCGAGATGGCACCTGGAAGTTCTGTTATGTGAGTTCCACGAATGTCCAAGATCCTTAAATTCTGCAGTTTCTCAATACTTTGAGGTAATTCTGCAATCATTGTAGATTTTAAGTCCAGTTCAGTCAATGATGTCAACTCTCCGATCGAGTGAGGGATCTTTCTCAACGAGTCGCATCCTCGTAATAACAAGCGTTGCAGAGACACTAAGGAGCCAATAGAGACTGGAAGTTGAGCAAGTTTACAACATTTCCTTAGGTCAATGAGAGACAAAGATGTTAGATGCCCTATGGAGCTGTGTATGTGGGCCAATGCACAATTAGAGACATTAAGAGTCTCAAGCTTCTTCAAAGAACCAATGGATTCAGGTAATTCTTCAATTCCTGCATAAGATAAGTCCAGCCGAGTCAATGACGTAAGGGAGCCAATGGACTTTGGAAATTCTACAATCCCTGAATGAGATAGGTCCAACTGAGTTAATGACACAAGGGAGCTCATGGAATGTGGTAATTCTTCAATATATGAATAAGATAGGTCCAATTGAGTTAACAACACAAGGGAGCTCATCGATTCAGGTAACTCTTCAATCTCTGAATGGGATAGGTCTAGTTGAGTTAATGACTTAAGGGAGCCTATAGATTCTGAAAGTTGAGCAAGTCTTGGACACCAGGAGGCACATAGAGTCTTCAATTTCATCAAATCACCTTCCGATACTGGAATCTCTCGTATAGCGGTTTCACTCAAGAGAAGATCTCTCAATGTTGTCATTTTACTTACTGCTATCGGCAACTCCTTTAGTCTCCCACATCTCTTGACATTCAAGGAGATGAGGTTGATGTCCCCGATCGAATCATGAATCATTTCCAGATTCTCACACTCTTCAAGAATCAAAATGTCCAAGCTTTTGAAAGTAGACAAGTTGGGAGTGCTTCTTAAAGAAAGACAACCGGTGAGGTTGAGAACTTTGAGCTGGGTTGCCATCTAAAAAAGAGAGAGAGCAAGGATACCCCAGTGAGAATTTCCACTACTCCTTGTTTTCCGTAGACTTGTTAAAATTCCTCAAAAATATTCATGTTCCACTACTCCCTTTTATGTATAAATGTTTCATAGTTCGGTTCCCATGCTACCATTGCTATGATATTCCGCTACTTCACGTTTGTTCTATTTAAATGTTCCTTCGGTTGTAGGGTCAGGCTATCTCACCAACATATAATTTTTTTAAGCATATCTAATGCAAAAAGAATGTTAGGATATACAAGTGGAACTATACTTTCTTATTGCATTAGGCATGTCTTACAATTTGGCTAATATAAATATTAACCCGATAGCACTCACAAAATCATGTGATCACGCTCACAATAACTATTATAAAGCAATGCATTAGGTTTGAAGTAGTAGTGTTAACTTTAGTTTCTGAAATTGTTGATTCTATCTATGACCATTCAAATGGTATTTCACGTAAATAGCAGCTCGAGTGTTTGTTGAACATAATTAAACAATACCAAAATAATTGTAAGTTTTTATTTCTCATGAAAGATGATTGATATACCATAACAAGAAAAATACGTACTTTTATATGGGAGAAATTAACTTAGAAGCAATAAACCATTTAGATCTTTAAAAAATCAAGATAGGCAAATATATTGTAATCATATTTTTAATTGATGTTAATTAATATATTTTTAAAAATTCGGTATATCTAATGTTAAGCATGACTAGTGATTAAGATATTATCAACTTAAGATATCAAGGGACAAAAGCTTCTGGAATATCTAGGCACCTATAAATTTCTCAAACATTTAGAGGAAAATACTTAATTTTGAGGAAGGATATTAAACCTTTCCAAAAAAAAGAAGGGACAACTTGGGGCAATTGTGACTTTCAACAACATGTAGCGATATGCTTTCTTTACATCTTACCTTGAGTGGATTCCATCCTTCCCAATCCTCTGAAATCTCACTCCATGACAGATTGAGCACGACTAATGCTTTCATATGGAAATTGATAGCTGTGAAGTTTGAGGGACAACGCTCCCACTGAAGCCATCTTAATTGTGGAAGCATGTTCTGAAAATCTCCGATGAAATTGACACCACACACATGAAGGAATCTCAAGTTGGTCAATTCTTTAAATTGTTCACCTGTGTAGCTTCTTCGACGGTCAAATTTATCAAGACGGATGGCCTTAATCTCACTAGTGCCCTGCAATTGGGAAACATTGTAAACCATAAGTTTTGAGTGATGAGATGAGGCCAACTATATATAAGAACAGATGTAATAATTTCAATTTATTGTCATACTATTATGACTGTGAAATGACAATTGCATATCATTTATTTAATCCATGTAAAAAAAAAAAATGCGAAGCTCAAGAGGTGTTGCCGGAATTTTCTTCTTCCAATTATCCCCATAGCAATTTGCATCTTTTGAATTCCAAAAATTGCATCCTTTCAAAATTATGATACTATGTTGCTTTTCATTCACACACCACTTCAAATAACATGTAAAGCAACACGACTCTTACGATCAAACACATCTATCAATGTTGCCATCAAAACACGTGTACTGAAACTAAAAATCCCAATTGTAGAATCCGCCTGGCCCCTTCTCTTTCTCTGGTGTCCCTTGTTTGCAATTCTCAATAGCAAAATGAAAACAATAATATCATCTCAAAAAGTGCGCACGTGCTTTACATTTCTTTCTTATCATATTTTTCTTCGATGAGTGTCTTACATTGTACATGGAAGAAAATTGGATCACAGATCAAATGTTATATAAATGATTTTGTACCCATTTTTTTTATTAATGCAGATGTTTGATGTTCTCTTTTCATTGTCGTGTTGACTTTATTACGGTGAAATAGCAGTCATCTCAATGTTTGATCAATTTACCAATAGATTAATGACATCTTGTTTACAGAAAGATTCCACAAGAATATTGTTATCGGACCCTTAAGGAACCAAGTCTTTTACATTCTTCTTTTGTTGTAACCAAATATTTTAGGAAGTCAAATCGTAATTTGTTTAGATGATTAATTGCACATTGAGCACAAATAATGAGAGTCATAATGTGGAATTTTTTGGAGGTATGAATTTTCCTTCAAACTTTTATTCTTTCAAATGGCACTTCTAATTTTTTCTTGAAAAGTTTCTTGTAGATTTATTGTGTTTTTTTCAATAACTTCATAGATATCCTTTTTTGTTTTAAGCAATGTTCTATTCGGCTGATTACTTTTTCATTTGTGCAAAAATCTCTTCCGCTGAAAAGCATCGGTAGCATGGTTTTCAGTAATCTTTTCACTACGTTATAATTTTCATCTCAATGTTTTGATATAGTGTTTTTCAATCAAAGATACTCCTAACATTTACACATGCTCGTTTGATGCTTGAACAAATCATCTGTATGTTATATTTGCTTTTAGTTGCTTATAATTTTAATTTATATGCGAATAATGAAAATTAACCATCACAAAAATTCAAAACCATATTTATTTACATGACAACAAAAGTTAAAAGTATAAAAATGAGCCATTGCTTTGAATTTACCCGCTTTTTATTGATATTACGCCTATTTAACAAAATTTGATCTGTCAAACCCCTCCTTCCCCATAAACATTCTTCCTTCGTAAAATTTATGTTATGATTGATAGCATTTGGATCAATAAAAAAGTTTATTTTTACACAAGGTTTAACTATTACAAAGTGATAAGAGGTATTTCTAATTGTCAATTAATCATATCAGAATTTAATGATGTTATCAACTGTTATTATGTGAATACATGGTTGACAGTTGTAAAACTTATGGGATGATCATTTTTTTGAAATAAATTTATAATTGACATTATTTTCTCCTAAATTGGAAATATATAATGTTAATATTAATTCGGTGTAAGCTTATGGTTGTGGATTTGCTTTTTAGTTTTCTTACTAATTACATTCTCTATAAGTTTCTAAAAAAAGTTGTAAATGTAAGGTTATTTTGATCACCAACATGTGAACTCTGATGATTCTATCTAAAAAAAGTCATGTCTATATTATTGAAATATTTAAAATTGAGGTTTAATAAATATCATGTTAAAACTTATAGTTTTGATAATTCTTTGATTTAAAAATTATATTTCCTAAATTGGAAATATCATGTACGTTTGTTAATATATGTTTTGTTGAAAATAAATAGTTCTCAAATTAAATTATAATAGTATTTTCGAAAACATATCATACAAATAATGTTGTTGATATATCTATAAATTCACTGCTAAAAATTCTTGTGTGCACTTATTGTGGAATTCGTGACTTGGGTATTAATATTCAGATATATATGTATATATGACTATCGCAATAACCAATCTTCCACGAAATTTTTGTAAATAGTACTTTTGTGGAAATTTTCATTATCCATCTACGACAAATTCATTCAATTTTGTGGTCTTCATTCTTGACCATCCACTATTTCTTTTATGTTGAAAATAGGATCTTCAAAATAATTGAATGTTATTCACTTCATCAAAAAAGTAAATTCGTTTTAAATAACATGGATACATAGAGCTTTTATCTATAAACTTGTTTATGAACACCTCTATTCAAGATAGTGCTTTAAAATACGCATCACTTCACATTTTTAATGATAAGTTGTACTCCATTTATTTTTTAGGGTTAATACTCTGAAAAAATCTCAAATTGGTTCACGTGTAACAAATTTACTCCAAACTAATTTTTTGACCATGAAAATCCCCAAACCGGTACGCATGTGACAAATGTATCCCAAATGACCACAAAAAACTCCAAATTGATACATTTATGACAAATTTACCCTAAATTGATTTATTTAACTGTCAAAAATCCCAAAATGATACATTTGTGATAAATATGCTCTCCATTAAATTGGATTAATGCTACAAAAAACCACAAAAATTATACAATTGTGACATACAAAGAATAAAATCTCAAATTGGTACATTTGACAATTGTCATTAAACTTATCAATTTGATAATAAAATTTAACGAAAACTAATAGAGGGTAAATTTGTCACAGATGTACCAGTTTATGGTAAATTTGTTAAAGATGTATCAGTTTTGGATTTTTTGTTGTCAAAAAATTAATTCATAGTAAATTTATCACATGTGTATTGATTTGGGATTTTTCATGGTATTAACCCTATTTTTTATACGGTTCATTTGTTATGCTACTTCTGATTCTCTTCTTTCTCAAATTTGAGACAAAAGTAATCCATGGGTTAGGGCCATTTGCCTTATTATTCCATGAAAAGACACTTCTCTTTGAAAAATTGCATATAATATATAGTTCATAATTCATATTTTGATGATGATGCCTCCATTGGAAGTAATATGATTGGACTCGACACTTCTCTTTACATTTTGGGTGGCATAGTTTCTAAATGACCTTTTTTTTTTACATATATTATGTTCGGTTTCTTTCATTGTTCTTCGTGATATCAGTTAATATTGTTTGCTAGCTTTTTATTTATTTATTTATTATCAGACACTTCTTTTTGAAAAAATAAGTTTGAATGAACACATTTCTTCGTACTTTTAATAGTACTCTAGAAGGTGGTTGTTTTTGAAATAATGTGTTCTTTATTTTATTTGCAAGTCCTCTTCTTTCTCCAATTAAACACATTGCATGACCACATTAAATTTTGACAGACTCAACTTCACGTGTACAGAAAACTCTCCTATATAGAAATTCCTTCTTTTGCTAAAGATGAAATACATATAATAAATCCTTTGAGCTATGTCATTACTCATAACTCGACAATTTGCTGGCTACCTGAAGAAAAGGAGAAAAGCCTCTATTCACATTCAACACGTATGTAATCTTTACTTGTAAAATTAGATTTTTTTCTCATTTTGCATCCACCATGAATGAGCTTCCCAATTTTTTTCTTAAAATTGATTGACCTTGCACTATGCGTCCCCTTCGACACATTGTTTTTAAATTTATTACTATTCCTTAATTACTTTTATTTCTCTTTCCAATTCTTTATTTCTCTTTCTTAAAAAAACGTACTTCTTTATGCAATTTGCTTTTAATTCTTGGCGACAACTTTTTTATATAACGTCTTCTTCTTTATATTGCACGGAAGAGTGTTTAGATTCTCTATTGTTCAATTGTCGTAGATCATCATAGTAGCAGAAGTCTTGTGCTATGCACAAGATTTATGATTTACTTTGCATTTTATACTGTAATGTAATATCTTGTAATTATCTAGGATTACTTAGAATGTAGATACGTGATTAACTCCCATGCTCACGCCAAATTTGGATGAGTTACATAGACATGGATCAGAATAATAGAGCATTCCACTCTTTTATGATGGAGTTCCCGAGAAGTTGAGTCTGAATATCACAAGCGTGGCGGTTTAGATTATTAGTGTAAATAGTCGATCACCTCTCTAGTTTTTGCAGATTGGTAAAATTTGAAAAGAATACAGAAGATCGAGACTTTGAAACTAGAGTCTGCAGTAGAAGCTAAAATCTTTTGTGTAAAAGATCTATATAAAATATTTATGGCTGCATTAGTCCAGTTTGTTGTAACATTTAAACTTTTTTCTTTAACGTGTTATTATAATCCAAAGATCTTACCACATAGCACATGCTATATAGTTGTACACATATACGATTATATATAACACGTTTAGATTATTACAACACGCTTGGTCGCAATAATGGCTATCATAATATATTACAATATTTACTCGCAAGCTAGGCTGTAAATACTATCACCCCAAGCTTAATAGCTATTGTTGCCAGGTTGTAATAGCTATTTCCAAAATATCCATGTCTTTTTCAACCCATTCACTCTATCCATGATGATTTATTGTGTCACAAAGTATATAATATACTCATCAACATAATTTAGTTGCTCCCTATTAGTTACTGTGATCTAAATTTAATCATAACTTAATATTTTGCTATTCATAATATAATGATACATTAATTGCTAATTATATTAATTAATGCTCAATTGTGACATAACTATGATGTCAACCATACTGTTAATTATGTTATAAGTAGTATTTTTGTATAACTATCGTGTCAATCATACTATTTATTGCATATTATATAATTAAATTTAAATCATAATCATAGATTAATTATTAAATGAAATTAAAAATTGTAATATCTTGATAATGCATATGGTGTATTACACTCACGATTGACGATTAAGTTGCTTAATTTTTATTTTAATCATAAATATATTATTAAAATGTAGATGAATATTTGACATTATAAATTATATATCTAATAATTTATATTTCATAATAAGGTCGAGAATCGTGATTGACTTTTAAATTGATAATTATAATGTTCCCTCTAATTCTAATATTAGGCGTATTTTGGTAATTCCAATGCTATTTCCCTCTTATTACATGGGTCGTTTATGAAACCAGTGTAAGAACTATTATATTACTTAAACCAAATAGTGGATAGCCGGCAAAAGAACACCACAAGTACTAAAACTTGACATGAATGCCAAAACTTCCAAGAGATGCATTTGAGTGCCACTTTTAAAAAAAAAAAAAAAAAAAATTGAAACTTAAGTGTCAATTCCGGCGAAGGTAGCTGAAAATCCAATGTGGCATTATTTTAAGAATAAATGTGATCCGCGTGGCTTGTCGAAGTCGTCTACTCAACAATCAATGTGCAATATGATATTGTTTTGCCCCCAAATTTGATTTTTAATATAAATATTTAAAAAAAAAAAGAAGGTGGGCGAGAGGTAGCATTCAGCGAGGGCCTCAACAACCCTCACCACCACCGCCTTACCATCATCGGAAAGGGTCCACAATGGTGGGACAAGGGTTGACTGGGCCCCAACTAGTGATCGGCGACCCTAGCCAACTGTAGGCAAGAGCCTGCAGGCTTTCGCCCAGATCTAGGGCAAAGGTTACGGCTCTTGGCCCCTCTAGGTGAGGGCCAACGACCCTTGTCGAATTTAGGGAAGGGCCGCGATCCCTTGCCAATGGTCAGCCAGGGTCACTGGCCACTAGCCAGGGCCTAGTGACCCCAGCCAACCCTCGTCCCATTGTTGCTAGCCCTTTTCGGCAGTGATGGGGTGACAGTGGTGAGGGCTATGGAGTCCCTTGTTGAATGCTGTCTTCCGGCCCCCTCCCCCCCAAAAAAAAAAAAAAAAAAAACCTTTTTAACTTAATTTAATTAATATTTATATTAAAAATCAAATTGGGGGCAAAACAACGTCGTTTTGGGTTTATCTAGCCACGTTAGTGCTATGTAAATAATTTTTTTAAAAAGAATTGCTAGTAAAAAATCTCATCGGAAAAAGCCACGTCAATAGTTTAGTCGGAAATTCTCGCCATTGGATGTTAAGTATTCATTTCTTCTACGATTTTGATATTTAAATATATCTTTTGGAAGTTTAGGCATTTCAGTGTCCACCTGTGCCAAGTTTTGGCAAGGGGAGTGTCCGAAACTCGTGGATAGCTATTGCAACTTTATTATATTAAAAGTAACAGCTATTACATTACAACCTTATTCCAATATTGTAACTAAACGGATTGTTAGTATAAGTCATTGACCACCTCTCTAGCTTTTGCAAATTTATTGATATTAAGAAGAATAGGGAATATTGATACTTTGAGACTAGAGTGCATTGCAAAAGTTAAAAAGTATTTTGAGTGTTAAAAATCTATGTAAAATATTCATGGCTCTATTAGTCCCGTTTATTTAAAACTTTCAATTTTTTTCTTGTTTTAATCCACATATCTTACCCCATAGCATGTGCCATTCAACTGTACACTTATATTAAGTTTTAGTTACATATTAAATTTTATAGCAATGGACAATTTTCAGATTTATTATTTAATATGTGCAATTGGCTCATATTTGACAAATAAATAATGTTAAAATCATATTTTCCAAATAGTATTATCAAGAGATCAATATCATATTGGACTCATATTTCACAAATAAATATTATTAAAGAATCAATAAAAATGATATCCATCATCACAATATATATATATATATATATATATATATATATATATATATATATATATATATATATATATATATATATATATATATATAACATGCTTTCATAATAAATGAAAATAATAAAACTATCCATCATAGAAGGAAAAAAGTATATGCTTAGAGGATTTTATCACACGACTACATATATTTCAATAATGGGTATAACGAAAGGTATAATAAGTTATGCTTCTTATAATTGAAAGGTTGTATGGATACTCATTATGAGAAATTATTTTGTTGTTTTGTTGTAAATAGATGATATTATCAAATCGATTTAAAGAATTGGGTAATATGATATCGCATATTCAACAAATGATGCTATAAATATTAACTAAATGTTTGCTAAATAAGATGCTCACTAAGAGTTGAACATGGAAAAGTAATTTTTATAACATGATCGCTTGTATTCAACAAATAGATGCCACCGGGGGGTTAATAGAAAAATTATCACTGGCATGAAAAGTCTATAGAATGAAAATAAAATATCTTTAGAGGGTTATATTATATGGTTGCACATAAATCATAATTATCATGGCCCACGACAATTTATATATGTTAGGTTTTCTCTAACAGTGCTCTATCAAATATTAAGTTTTTGTAGTTTTGTTTTTGTGTTCAACTTACCAAAAGGAGAGTGTTCTCGTCACAATATTCCCCGGGAAAAAAGATGTGACTTACATTCACTAATCAATAAAAATTGAGAAAACTCTTACCTTGTTGCTATCAAGCACCTTTACGGCTTCCTCATGATTCCACAATCTGCTACGCTTTTGAGGCTCCTCTGCATTTTCTAGATGAACAATTTCCCTTCCAAGATCTCTCAATTCATCATGCATCATTAGCTTCTCGTCTTTGTCAATTTTAATTAGGGACATATGACTCAATACTTCAATCTCCTTCCTCAGGAAAACACCACAAGAATCCCACATATAAGTCAAACTTTGTGTACACGATCCAATGAAAAAACATGCAATATCCAAGAAAATATCACGCTTCTTATCATCTAATGCTTCGTAACTTATCCTCAACGTCTTTTGCAGATCAAAAACTTCCTCTAATTTCTTGAATGTATCATACCATACTTTTCTACCTTTTCCATGTAAAAATGAGCCCATAACTTCAAGAGCTAAGGGAAGGTTCATAGTTACTGATATGATATTACGAGAGATAATTTGATAATCACTGTGAGGATATTCCCTTTGAAATGCATGTCTATTAAATAAAAGCAATGATTGATCTGAAGACAACTTTTTGAGTTCATACTTGTCCACCCTATCATCGAGAATGCTCTTGTTTCTAGTTGTGATGATGACTATACTTCCTGCTTTAAACCAACTAATGTCTCCAGCCAAAGCATTCAAATGAGTATTACAATCCACATCATCAAGAAGAATGAGGATTTTCTTATGTATAAATCGAGATTTGATGACATCAATGCCGTTGTTGATAGTGGAAACATCAACTGAACTTTTTAGTATATCATCAATGAGTTGCTTTTGTAGGCATTCGATACCTTTGTCTCCAGATGTTTCTCGAATATTTGCCACGAAACTACGATGTTTGAAATGACTAGAGAGTTTGTTGTATAGGACTTTTGCAAGAGTTGTCTTACCAATGCCACTTGTTCCACAAATTCCTATAATCCTTGTATCATTAAATTTAGCATCAATCAAGCTCCTAATATGTTCCACATGATCATCAATTCCCACCAACTCTTTGGGAACGATTAGCCGAATTTCATCAAACTCGCTCATAACTTTTTCGACAACACTTTTAACCAATGCCGCTTCATCCCTGTCAAATAACAATGCATTTCAGCATACGAAAGCATTATGTATATTCTTTTTCAAGAAAGATCTATTTATGAGAAATTAAACAATGTTTCGGCAAAGAATAATGTACCCATCGTAAAATTCCTCCGACACCCATCCTTGCAAAGAACTTAATTCGTACAACGCTTCTTTCGATTCTCTTAAGTCCCTTTCGTCGAGATGCTTCTGACTTCCCTCGAAATTCATTCCAAAGTGCCCTGTAAGATTTCGCACATCTAAGGGACGCACTTTGTAAAATATGGGCAACACCATTTGCCCTTTACTTCTCTTGCACTTCAACATCAGAGCCACCTCACGAAGGCACCATTTGAAGATACTATAACTCTCCGAGAAAATTGGGATCGAGATCTTAGACTGCATAAGACTGTTAGTAACCACAAAACCAAACTCCTCACCAACACGGATATTTTCATTTCTAAACACGTTAATTCCTTCATTGACAAGGCTATTATATAGATAATCGGCAAAGCTTTGAGTGTCATACTTTGCAAAGCTCAAGAACACTTGGTAGCCATTTACTCTTGGCTTTCTATTAGTAATCTGTTCCACACGATCATCAATTCCCACTAACTCTTTCGGAACAGTTAACGGAAAAGATTCACATAACTGGTTCGTAACTTCTTCGACGATGGTTTCAATTAATGCTCCTCCGTACCTGTCAAATAACAATGAATTCAGTAAAGGATGGCAATATTTATATTCTTTTTCAAGAAAGATCTACCTGATGAGAAATTAAATAATATTTTGGTGAAGAAGTACCTAGTTTGATCACATTCCCATCCTTTTAAATAACTGACTTCCTTGAGTGCTATTATACATTCCTGAAATTCCATTTCGTCCATACGTTCTCGATTCACACGGAAAGCCTCTCCAAAAGCCCCATTAAGATGTCGCACTTCCAGGGGATGCACTTTATAAAATATGGGCAACACTCTTTGCCCTCTACTTCTTTTACACTTAAATATGTGAACCAGCTCACGAAGGCACCATTTGCTCGAGGCATAATTCTCCGAGATAATCAGGATAAATATCTTAGACTGCGTAAGAATGTTGAGAATCTCTGAATCAAGCTCCTCACCCACACGAAGCTCACCATTTTTTCTGAACACGTTAATTCCTGCACGGACTAGGCTACTATCGAGATAATTGGTAAAACCATGGCCAGTGTCTGACCTCATAAAGCTCAAGAACACCTCGTAGTCATTTCCTTTTAGCTTTTCGGTTCCAGTTTCATGATCACCTAGATGTGGAGAGGTCGATGAGGAAGACGCCCCGTGGACCGAATCTTCCAAATGAGTGGGTTCTTTTCTTTCCATTTCGAGAGGAGTATACTAATACAAAGGCAGTAAAAGAGATTGATGGAGCAGAGACTCAAAAGAAAGCAGGGAACAGAGAACAGAAATATATAATTCTACATCATACAACTCATCAGAACTCAATTTGGAGCTACGTTGTAATAAAAATAAAAACTCTCGTACAAGTCATTAGGAGAAAATGGAGCAATCAAAGCAGGAAACAGAGGAGAAGACAAGAGAAGAGAAGACAAGAGTAAGGAGTCATCGATTACCTGAGGAATGCTCAAGAACACTTCACAGTCTTTCTCTTTCAGCTGTTCTTCTCTGCCTTTGTAATCTTTTACTTGCTGTTGGTCGACGACGACGCTCAAGAATTCGGATCTCCTGGATGAGTGGGTTATTAAAAGAGACTGATGGAGAACGGCCCCAAACAGAAAGCAGGAAACATAGAAGAGATATAAAATCCCAGATCATACAACTCATCAGAACTCAAATCGGAGCTACGTTCAAACAAAAAACTCTCATTCAAGTCATCATAAGAAAATGGAGCAACCTAAGCAAGAAACAGAGAACAGAAGAGAAGAGGAGAAGAGCAAGGAGTCATCGATTACCTGAGGAGTGCTCGAGAACACTACGCAGTCATTCCCTTGCTGCTGTTCGTCTCCGCCTTCATAATTTCCTCCATGAGGGAGGGTCGACGAGGAAGACGCTTCGGAATTCGGATCTTCTGAATGAGTGAGTTCTTTTCTTTTCCAATCTGTTTGGAAATTTAAGTTGAGAGGGCAATGACGGGAAAAGAAAAGAAAGGACTGGAGCGAAAGGAAGAGGAGGGAAATTTCATTTTCCGTCTTCTTGATTGGATGTACATCTTGTAAGTGATTGACCAAAAAGATCTTTTTATTCTACTTTGAAATAGGAGATTGATCGAGCACAGCCTTAGAAGAAAGCCAGAACTGACAGTCCCAGATCTGCGAATTGCATAATTGTCTCTCAGAACTCGATTCAGAGCAACATGAATGTAAACAAAAATACAAGAACTCTCACACTTTAATCAGAAGAAAATGGAGTAATCAAAGCAGGAAAACAGAGAAGAGAAGAGGAGCAAGGAGTAATAGACTGAGGAATTCTCAAACAACACTGTCTAGCCACTGCTGTTTTCCAACGATTCTCGGCCTTCGCGTTTTATTACCAACCACGACACTCTGTACTAATAAAAAAGTAGAGAGAAATATCCGTAGCAGTACGCGGAAGGTGCGTGATACCTATGCAGCTGCTTTTTGACTTAGACTTGCTTTTTCCATTGAAAAAAATATAGGAAAGAAAATCAACGAGAAATACTGATGCTGCTAGTTGGTCACCATTTTCTCCTAGATTTTTCGTGGGATTAACCCTAAAATCAAATACATTTTAGAAAAAAAAAATATGATACGGAATTTTTCACTTAATTAGGGGTAACTTTTTTTCCAACGGTTCTCTTAGTAATTGTTCCATCTACATAATCATCTACATGTGGAGAGGTCCATGAGAAAGACATCCCCTATCGATCTTCTAAATGAATTGGTTCTTTACTTTTTATCTCGAGAAGATTGTACTAATACTAAGGCAGTAAAAGAGATTGATATTCATTAAATAGGAATTTGTTTATAATTGTCCGTAGGACATTTTGTTGATATGGAGATAAGTAATAGCTAATCCTTTCAATTGCGGTACATAAGATGCGTTTCTACATAAGGAAAGAAAGATGCCGCTTGAGGATGCCTTGATGCGAAGCGTGCATACAGACAGCGTACGTGGATGCTCCAAGAGGGTAATCATATTCTCCACCAACTAATTTAATATAAATTAGATTGGGGTAAAGCCTATTCTCTTTTTGCAGGATGCCTGTGTAGGGTCAACGTCCGATCCAACTTATTATATCACGAGGGCCTCTTACTAGCGCACGTCGACGCTTAATGATGATGGCATGTGTATTGGCAGAGAGTTGTGAAAAAGAAACTTATTTTATCATAAAATCAGACGACGATTACCACTCATACTTAGAGTCACCCCCTGTTATAGCTGTTTAAGATCGATTGAAGATTAGACGCCGACATTTTACCAAAGAGTGGAATTGAGTGAGACTCTGTATCCCAATTCAAAGAAAGCTACGCGAATATCAAGATCTTTTATATGTCAACAATGGAAGTATCTATAGTATATGAATATTGGATAAACGAGACAATTGGCAATCAATTCCTGGTAATTATAGAAGGCTTCGTGTGTCCTTGTCTTGAGCAAGTTGGATGATAATGACCATCTTACTTGCACAACCGACATCCAATTGAGTTGCACCTGTGTGTTAAATCCATCTCATATTGTAAATGAGATGATGCTGGTGAATTCATCATTTTCCTTTCCACATACGCACAAGGCATTGTTATAACTAACCCCTACCGAGTAGGTGGAATCGTGGGTTTACACTTGCAACACATCTCAATGCCATCTCATCTCCGCACAAATCTTGAGCAATCCGAACTTTGTGACTGACATCCGCCATAAAATGTAGACCATGAAATCCATAGCAAGTGCTTTTGTGCAATGATGTGAATTTCATAGTTAGGCTACATCGTAGCCCTAACAAAAGAAAATTAGAACATAGTAAAAAAAGAAATAAAAATATAAATCAAACCTAGAATTTGAATTAAAGAATAAGAATTATGTCACAACTTTTATCTTTTCTTCAAAATACTTGAAAAACTCTATGAACAATGAAGAACGATTTAACAAAAACCTAGTTGCTCTCTAAGGCTCTCAATTCTCCTATTTATGGATATATCCAAGATCCTTATCTTCAAGTAATTGCGCATAAAATTAGAGAGTAAATCAGAGGATCTTTGATTTGATATTTATCTTCCACTGCTTTTTAACCTGAATTCCAGATTTTTGTCATTCCTTTCCTTATCTTCTCCATATCTTATTATTCTATATATACAAGAAAAATTCGAATAATCAGAAGGAAATCCAAATATTTTCTCAAAGATATTATATTATTTATTACTTAAAATAAGTAAAATAATTCTATTTTTATGGAGTTATCATGCAGCTCTGTAAATGAACCCTATCAATATTGACCTCCTCTACTTTTTCTCCCAACGACGCGACCTGTTTTTATTGAGAGAAAACCAGTGGTTCTTTGATTGAGACTTGAGATCCAGGAGGACTTCCACTTGACTTGCTTTTTTCTAATTTTAACACGAAAGGCAAAAGTTAAAACTACTGAGCCGTACTCACATGCTCCTCGTGCTTCTCGATATGAGTCACTGACAGGTTTACGCCTGCTCGGATGTAGTGCTTACATGGTGCTTTTATTAAAAATTTCAGATCCAGCACGACTACTCACATGCTTCCCGTGCCTCTCGACATGAGCAACTAACAAGTCCACACATGCTCGGATGGTGCTTTTATTGAAATTTCAGATCCAGCACGACTACTCACATGCTCCTCGTGCTCACATGGTGCTTTTATCGAAATTTCAGATCCAGCACGACTATACACATGCTCGTGCTCACATGGTGCTTTTATTGAAATTTCGGATCCAGCACATCCATCACGACTACCCACATGCTCCTGATGCTCACATGGTGCTTTTATCACAAACAATAAAGGAAAGATGAACTCCCGTTCAGCATCTAAGACAAGTAGCGAAAACTCTTACCTTGTTGTTGTCAAGCACTTGTTGGGCTTCCTCACAAATCCATAACCTACTGCGCTGCTGAAGCTCCTTTTGATGTTCTAGACGAACAATTTCCCTTGCAAAATCTCTCACTTGATCACGCATTATTATTAGCTTGTCGTATTTGTCAGTTTCAATTAAGGGCATACCTTTTAATACTTCAATCCCCTTCTTTGGTAGAAAACCACAAGATTCCCACATATAAATCGGATATTGTTTACATGATCCAATAAAAAAACATGCAATATCCAAAATTATCTGTTGCTGCTCATAATCTAAAGTTTCATAAGTTATATCCAGCAGCTCCTACATGTCGTTATTGCACACATCGTCCTTTAATTTCATTAATGTATATTTCCGTACTTCTTCTATTCTTTGGCGGAAGGATGAACCTATAAGGTCAAGAATTAGGGGAATCCTCTTTATATTATCTATGATAACCTCAGATGTAAACTTATCAGCCTCGGGAGGAGAATCCTTTCCAAATAGATGTCTACTAAATAAGGTCAATGCTTGATTATGAGTCAACTCGTTGAGTTCGAGCTTGGGGTTTGCATTAGCCTCATCAAGAATACTCATGTTTCTAGTAGTTATTATGATTATACTCCCTGCTTTTAACCAACTACCGTCTCCGACCAGGGCATCCAAGTGAATATTATCATCCATATCATCAAGAATAATGAGGACTTTCTTACTTGTAAATTGAGACGTAATGATGTTGATTCCCTCATCGACATTAGACAATGTATGTGGACTTCTTAGTATATTGCAAATGAGCTCATCTTGTAAGTACTCAATACCCATGCGTAATGATACTTCTTGAATATTTTGTACAAAGCTAAGATGTTCGAAATCACTAGAGAGATTGTTCCACAGGACCTTAGCAAGAGTTGTCTTACCACTCCCACGCACTCCATGGATTCCAATAATTTTTGTATCATTATATTTAGGATCTATTGAGCTCATAATATATTTCACATGATCATCAATTCCAACCAACTCTGTGGGAAGCTTGAAAGTTGTTCTCAACAAGCTCACAACTCGTGCGACAACTAGTTCAACCAATGCTCCTTTCTTCCTGTCAAATAACACTGAATTTCAGCTATAGGAGGGCAATATCTAAATTATTTTTCAAGAAAGATCTATTCATGAGAAATTAAATAATGTTTCGGTGAAAAATAATGTACCCATAGGCAAATTTCTCTGTTTCCCATCCTCTCAAGGAACCGACTTCGGCGAGCGCTTTTTTCCATTCCCGTAGTTCCATTTCGTCCACCCGACCTTCATATATAGAGAATTCTCTTATAGATCTCTCTTCAACAAGTTGCACTTCCGGGGGTCCCACTCCATCAAATATGGGCAACACTATTTGCCCGCTGCTTCTCTTGCATTTCAGCATGTGAACAATCGCGAAGGCCCAATTCGCACAAAGCGAAGCCCGACCCGAAAACCGGGATCGAGATCTTAGACTGTGGAAAACTGTCGGGAATCCCAATACGTTGCCTACGGAAGAACGTTTTTATTCCTGCATTGCCGAGGCCATCATGGAGACCGTCGACGAGCTCCGAGTACATCCTCCAATCTATAAAGCTCAAGAACACGTCGTGATCGTTTCCTTCTGGTTTTTGCGTTCCGCCTCCAGAGTTAGCTCTATGCGGAGAGGTCGATGAGGTAGACGCCCCGTGTATTGGATCTTCTGAAGGAGTGGGTTCTTTTCTTTCCATCTCGAGAGAATTGTCCTAATACAATCAATAATGGAGATTGACGGAGCAGAGCCTAAAAAAAAAAGCACGGGGAGCATGTGAGTAATCCGAACTTTGTGACTGACATCTGCCATAAAATGTGGACCATGAAATCCATAGCAAGTGCTTTTGTGCAATATGTGAATTTCATAGTTAGGCTACATCGTAGCCCTAATAAAAGAAAATTAAAACATAGTAAAAAAAGAAATATAAATATAAATCATACCCAGTATCTTGAATCAAAGAACAATAATTCTGTTTTTTCTCTTCAAAATACTTGAAAAACTCTGAAAACAATGAAAAACGATCTAACAAAAACCTACCTGCTCTCTAAGGCTCTTAATATTCACCTATTTATATGATATATCCAAGATCTTTATTGCCAAGCAATTGCGCATAAAATTAGAGAGTAAATCAGAGGATCTTTGATTTGATATTTATCTTCCACTGTTTTTTAATTTGAATTTCTGATTTTTGTCATTCATTTTCTTATCTTCTTCATATCTTATTATTCTACATATACAAAAAAAAAAATTCGAATTCGAATAATCAGAAGGAAATCCAAATATTTTCTCATAGATATTATATTATTTATTACCTAAAATAAGTAAAATAATTTTATTTTTATGGAGTTATCATGGAGCTCTGTAAATGAAACCTATCAATATTGACCTCCTCTACTTTTGCTCCCAACGACGCGACCTATTTTTATTGAGAGAAAACCAGGGGTTCTTTGATTGAGACTTGAGATCCAGCAGGACTTCGACTTGACTTGCTTTTTTCTAATTTTAACACGAAAGGTGAAAAATAAAACTACTGAGCCGTACTCACATGCTCCTCGTGCTTCTCGATATGAGTCACTGACAGGTTTACAGTGCTTACATGGTGCTTTTATTAAAAATTTCAGATCCAGCACGACTACTCACATGCTCCCCGTGCCTCTCGACATGAGCAACTAACAAGTCCACACATGCTCGGATGCAGTGCTCACATGGTGCTTTTATTGAAACTTCGGATCCAGCACGACTATACACATGCTCCTCGTGCTCACATGGTGCTTTTATTAATTTCGGATCCAGCACGAGTTGACTTTAGGAAAGAGAACTGACGACCAATGCTCATCCTCTCGTGCTGGAACACCAACCCCCGAGCAGGCAACGCTCTCTTCTCTCTACTGCGCGCCTGCTTGAGCAATGTCCGACTGAGTTCTTGCCATCCACTGGTCCAAGACCCATCATACGAATCGGAACCGCTGGATGCATGCAGCACGGAAAGGGCAATTATTGCCCGCCTAATTCTCGCAACACTTATGGGGGAGGTGCGTGACATCCAGCACACTTGACTGCTTAACCAGGGGTGACGAATATAGGGAGGTGGTGCAAAAAAACTTGGGAATTTACAACTCAGCTTCAAAAGAATTTAGTCGGGAAGTTGCAAGACGTACAATATGCTCTCTTCAAATGGAGCAAGAAGAAATTTGCGAATGAACAAAGGAAAATCAACTTGTTGAAATAAGAATTGGAGTGGCTTACAAAAAATACTACAGGACTCTTTGACAAAGTGAGATTCAGAAAATTGCGAGAAGATAATTGATGATTTATGGAAGCGGGAAGAAGTGTATGGGGGGTTACGTTCTAGAATCAATTTCTTGAGGTGGGGAGATAAAAATATAAAATATTTCCATGTGACTACTATTCGAATGAGACAGAGAAATAGGATTTCTATATTGCAAAATTCAGAAAAGATATCGTTGTTTGAGCAGAATCAATTGAAAGAACATGCTGTACTTTTCTTCCGAGAGTTATATTAGTCATATGGCCACTGAAACTCCTCATTAGTCCTGGATCAAGTACCTAAAGTAGTAACAGAAGATATGAACTGTAAACTATCGACTGAAGTAACCTTAGAAGAAGTAGCAGAAGCAACTTTCCAGCTCGGCCCAACAAAAGCAATAGGGCCCAATGGCCTTGGTGGTTTATTTTATCAGTAGCTCTGGGAAGATATTAAATGAGACATTCTAAAGGAGATGAGGAACTTCCTAAACATTGGATCCCTTCCACCAGTTTTGAACAAAATACATATCTCCTTTATCTCGAAACTTACGAACCTAGAGAGATTAGATCAGTACCATCCAATTAGTTTATGCAATTTCAATTATAAGATCATCTCAAAAGTGTTGGCCAATAGACTCAAACCACTCTTACCATAACTTATTGCACATAACAAAGCGCTTTCGTCGGCGGGAGGCATATTCATGATAACATCTTTATTGTCCAAGAGATGTCGCATCAAATCGGAATCATAAAAAGAAAAAAGAAACTTCGAGCTGTTCTGAAATTAGATATGAAGAAAGCCTATGATCGAGTTGAATAGGATTTCGTGGAGGCATGCCTACTTAAGATTGGTTTTGATGAGAAATAGGTGGGATGCATTATGCAATGTGTCACTACGGTCTCATTCAGTAAGTTTAATGGAGAGCCTCTACAATTTTTCAAATCTTCAAGAGGAATCAGACAAGGGGACCCCTTATCCCCCTACCTTTTTTATTTTTGTGGCAAATGTGTTGTCTTCATTAATGAAGATAGCTGTGAATAATGGTAGCATTACAGGCGTTAGACTGAACAGATGGTGTCCCACCCTTTCTCATTCATTCTTTGTAGATGATTCGATATTTTTCTTAAATGGTACAATTCTAGAGTGTTAGAATTTGATAGTGATTCTGAACCAATACTACCTAGCATGTAGATAGGACATAAGTTTAAACAAATCGGGGATCTTCTTCAGTAGGGGCCCTCAGTCTTTGAAAGAAAATATGGCAAAGAAATTGAGGAGTTCTGATTATCAACAAAACCCGCAAATATCTCAAAATTCCTTCAGATTGGGGAGTGTAAGAGAAACAAATGTTTGCATGGATTCTTGGAAGAATTAGCTTAAAATCGGAAGGTTAGAAGAAAAAGCTTATATTCAAAGCTTGAAAAGAAGTGCTGCTTAAAATGGTGGCTCAAATTATCATAATATGCAATGTCAGTATTTAAAATCTCAGGTTCTATTTGTAAGGCTATTGAATAGAAGATTGCCTTGTTCTGGTGGAAAACCAATGATGCCAAAGCCGGAATTCATAAAAGAGATGGGATATCTTGAAGACAAGAAAAGATAAGGGTGGAATGGGTTTTAGCAACATATTCTCCTTTAATAAAGCAATATTAGAAAAACAAGCTTGGCGGTTGTGTCAAACCCAACTTCTCTTTGGAGCATCTTGTTTAAAGGACTTTATTAACCTCATACAAATTTTTGGCATTCAAAAAAGGGTCAACGTCCCTCTTGGGGTTGGCAAAGTTTGTACCTAGGCAAAAATTCTATATCACCTCAAGTTATGTCGGCAGTAGGGGATGGATCTCAAATAAAAATTAGGGAAGATAAATGGCTGAAAAGGGATATTATAAGAGGTCCCGCGAATAGATACGAACCTTACTTCGTTTCTGAACTCGTTATTAAAGAGGAAAGCAGATGGGACAAACTAGTCTTAACAGAACATTTTTAAGATCAATTAGTCAAAGAGATCATTGCTATCCCAATTAAACCTCAAATAGAAAAAGATAATCTTGTGGGGATTGATTCTGAAGCAGGCAAGTATACAATTAAAAATGGATACAACTTTATCCAGGAGAAAATAGAGAAATGCAACGAAAACCAAGCCTCAACTTCCTTTCAACCTCTGCCCACCCTCTGGATAGATATTTGGAAATTGCACTCTTCACCTAAGATCAGAATTTTCATGTTTATGCTAGAATGCTCTCCCAACTAACGATAATTTATTTCGAAAGAAAAATCATACTTGATCCCCTATGCTTCTTATGCAACCAAAATAGGGAAACCGTCCAGCATATGTTCCTGCTTTGCTCTTGGACAAAAGAAATATGGTCCAACCCTGCATTGAACATCAATATCTCAAGTCAGGGACTAAATCGGATTGAAGATTGGTTCTACAAATTGAAACAAAAGGTGAGTAACTCCCTAGATCTACAACTGGTGGCCGCAACTTTATGGCACATATGGAAGGTATGCAACCAAGCTGTCTTCAAGAACAAAACACCATATGCAAAAAACCCTCCTTGATTCGGTTAAGGTAGGACTCACAAGCTTCAACAAATGGAACCCAAGGTTGAGCAAATCTGGAAATAGAGTAGCGGAAGAATCACGAACCTAAACTGATTGCCGGACAGAGTTTACAAGATCAACATAGATGGAGCATACGAACCTGGATCGATGGAGAGCTTGGTCGACTGCGTCTGTCGTAAGTCAGTCGGGAGGATTTTGGGTGGAGCGGCTAGGTCGGTGATGGCGTCCTCTCCCTTGATGGGTGAAGCCCTAGCTTTGTTGAAAGCCCTCAACCACTTCTATTCTAAAAGGCACGAAGTCATTGTACTTGAGTTAGACAACTTAAAATTAGTCAAAGCCTTAAATAGTTCAAAACAGTTGAGTCGGGCAGCTCACATGGTTGTCTTGAAGTGCAAAGACAAGTTAAGGTCTTTCTCAAGTATCCAAATTGTGCATTGTTTTAGAGAGGCCAACTATATAGTGGAATGAGTTGTCAAAACCTACAAGAAAAATTTCTTATCTCTAAATTGGGCTTTGTCCCCTCCCCAAGCACTTTGGGAGCTCTTATGTAATGATGTCCATTTAACGGGCCTATCATCTTTGCTAAGTGAATGAAATATTTCCGTTTTTGACAAAAAAAAAAAAAGAAGAGAGAGAAGACCTAGGGGTACTAGGACTGGCCATCTATTAAGATGACATGGCTGTGAGGCTACACCAAGGCATTTCACCCGCCTCTTCTCACCCCAGGCATTATGTTTGCCTACCTGGTGATAGTTAGGGCCGAAACCCTAACGTAGTGTCTATCTTCACCATTGAAGGACGCCCTAATCCCCTATCTAGAGAGAGAATACAAGGGTGACTTTGCGGGATTTCTCATCCTAAGATGAATCTCTCGCTTATTTTTTCCCCTTGAGCCTTTTAAGGACTTATTTAAGTCCAAGTCTATCTTTGTTTTCTTGATAGAGAGTCATAGAAAGGGCAATTGTTGTACACCTAATTTTCGCAACATTTGCGGGGGGAGGTGAGGGACATCCAACACACTTGACTTGACTTGCTTTTTTTATGAACTAAAATAAAATAAAAAAGAAAGAAAAGAAAACTAAGGATTGTTACTCGTAAGAGTTGTCTGTTGTTAGTGATTGAACACTACACTGTCATCACTTTTTCAATTACATTGTTATATACTATTGCATCATATCCAAATTGTTTTTGTTTTGTTTCCTAAGTAAAATCTAATTTATTAGCATCTTTTTTTATGTACCGGCACAAATTAGAAATGGTAAACAAAAGAGACATGGCGGTATGATGGACACGGCAGTTCAGGAGGATGACAATTTATTGGTTATTGTTTCGTTATGGAAGAAATAAACAAGCATATACATATACCTAAAATTATGTAGCAAAGATAAAACAAACTAAATTTAGCAAATGATATGATATGCAATTTCTACACATACTAGAGTGCATTTCTTTTTCCTAACGATTATTTTAATAATTGGTGAGCATTGCTTGCTGATTAAATTTCTCCCTGAAAAAAATTGAATTTAAGGTTTGATCAGGGCTGAAAACAGTTAATTAGTCATTTTTCTTTATTACCACATTATATCTTTAATGGGGGTTGTTGGCGGTGGGGTTGCTGTATTAGTTACCCATAAAGTGGCTGGCTAATTATTGTTGTGCCCTTGGATCACAAAAAATTACCATTACATCTTAGCAAAATCTTTAGTTTTTATTTTTATATCAAGTGGATTTAGTGTAACTTTTCTCTGTTGATGGTTTGATTGATTTCGCACTTTAATGTCAAATTAAATGGATATTTTATTTAACTTCTATAAGCTACATTAACTTAATTTTCTTAGACACTCTTCAATTCCGTGTCTCCATTTTTTTCTTTTTTGAAGTGGGAATAATGCTACATAAACTATAGTTAAGTCGCACATAAAATAGGATTTATTTTTCGCCTTTTATGAATTTTAATTTTATTTTAATCTTTCCATTAAGTGAATTGACATTTCAAGAGCAATTTTGCCGATTGAAAATTATGTTATACTAACTAGATAAAAAATTTAAGAGAAATTTCTATATAAATTTTAAGATTCAATTGCACTTTTTGTAAGTTTTGGGATTTATTTGCAATTTCGTGACAAGTTTTAAGACTTTCAATGTATTTATTTCAAAAAAATTTATACCAAACATGTTTTTAAGAAATTAGAAATATGGAAATCAAAAACAGTTTTTGTTTTCGATGAACTGAAAATGTTTTCTCAAAACCAAATGGGCCTCGTCTCCGGCCGATGGATGGATTTTCACGGAGAGAGCGACCTTCGTTGGTTAAATCCGATGGGGATCTGCACTCACCTCCATGGCCGTGGGTTCAAATGAATATTTTTAGTGTCCCCAAGAATTAGATGCCTTACTTTTTGGCCATAAAGTTGTTTCTGAATTAGCAATCTTTTTAAAATTGAAATAATAATACAAATATTCCATGAACTTTACTCCAATGTACATTTTTGTCTATGAACTTTTAATTTATTTAATATAGTCCGCGAATTTTTAATTCGTTCGATGTGGTTTCTAGACTTTTGGTACATGTATGAAAATATCTAATGTTCTCTTTTCATTAATTTAAGTTTAGAGATAATATTGAACATTTTTGTATAGTCTAGTAACTAAATTGAACATGTATGAAAAGTCCATGAACCATGCTAAATAAATTAAGTATTAAAACATGGCGTTATACATTGAGTTAAAGTTTAAGGATCACATTAAATAAATTAAAAGTTCTATGATCACATTCATATCAGGTCAAAGTACATAGACCATTTGTATCATTTTCCCTTTAAAATTCATTTTTCTCGTCTCAGCAATTTGTCCTTTTCTTCTATGTATGTTGACGCTGTGAGCAAAGCTTTTTAAGGCAGCGCATTATAGATCATAGGGGAAATGACACAAATGGTTTAAGAACTTTGGCCAATGTGCAATGTGATCTTTAAATTTTTAATTTATTTAATGTAATCCATGAACTTTAATCTAATATGCAATGTGTTTCTTAAACTTTTAAATTTATTAAATATAGTTTCTAAACTTTTTTTACATGTTTAATATTTATGAAAATGTTCAACATTATCTTTTCATTAATGAACCATGGACAACATTGAACATTTTTATGAAATTCAAAGACTATATTGAACATGTACCAAAAGTTTATAGACCACATTGCAAATTAAGCTAAAGTCAAGAAGCATTTATGTCATTATCCCTAGATTATACGCTTATCCTAGTCCAGTGAGAGCTTTAGAGCATTATCTCGGCGAAGCAACCATGGCTTCCACACTCATAAAGGCTAGTTCCATCTTAAGCATTCGAACCATCATTTTTGGTGCTATGGGTTCATTAAGAACAATTAAGTTCAATCTCACTTTCTGGCAAAATATTGTTAGCCCCACCATTTCCATAGTAAAATCTGCACCGGAAATGTAACCGTTAACACTTTCATAGATCACAATTGGTTAAATTTCCGGAAAATTACCTGTACATATTATATAGACAAGAGTTTTATTATAAATTGTCTAATTTTGCCAATTTAATCCTAAATCTTTGCTCAGGATTCTAATGTAGTTATTTCAGTTAATTTTGACGATCTAGTTATTGCCGGCTGTCCACATTCACACCACCATTTCAGAGATTTTCCAGTGAAAATTGACCATAAGGACTATATTAGAATTTTGTGTGAAGGTTTAAGGACTCAATTGGTAAAATGAAAAAAAAAATTAGGAGTCAATTGATATTTGCACCATATATTTATGACTAATTTGACAATTTCCACTTAAATTTCTATTGAACTCTCTACTCGTATGTAATACATGTTGGATATTTCAATAATATTTTGATATATTTACAATAATAGCTTCAATAAAAGTTATAACTGCATTGAAGACCATCATTATTTTTAATGGTCACATAACGATTTCTTAACGGTCATATAACGGCTTTTCAATCGTTTTGTAACATTTAATTTATTTCTCAAATAAATCATTTATTATTTTACAACGGCTCTTTTAACGGCTCTATTTTGGCTGTATATAAAATCTCATAAGACAATCTTAAAAAATACACCGAATGAAATAGAGAATATTTTTTCTTTAGAAAATCTTTCCTTTCCTTTTCCTTGCTGGGTTATACACAACGTTGTTTCTATTTCTTCTAATATTCAGTGTGGAATATAGAAGAAGGTCTGTTATATCTTAGGAGGATAGCCGTTAGAAGCCTATCGTACCGAGTTTCACACTATGAGGGGCGAAATTATCCTTAAGGACAGTGCTCACGCTTGCATGCCTCAGACAAATTTATTTATTCTCATTAGCTTTTTCCTACAATCTTAAGGATAAATCCCATGGAGCATCAAGTTGATACTGCTGCTAATGCCTCAATCTCCGCCAGTCCAATTGCACTACCACCACTACCACATATGTACTATACCAAACCATTCCCCGACATATCGAAGATCAAAGTTTTTAATGTCAACAATTTCAGAAGGTGGCAAGAAAGGGTTTTCTCTATCCTAGATGTGCACGGCGTGGCTTTTGCACTTACGGAGGCTGAACCAACTGATAACAAGCTTCAAGATCAATGGATATATGCTAATAAGGTATGTAGGCACACAATTATTAGTACTCTTTCTAATGAATTGTTTGATGTCTACTGTTCGTACAAGAAAATGAAACAAATATGGGACTCCATGACTGCAAAGTACACTGCCGAAGATGTGGGCAGACAAAAATTTGTAATTGCAAATTATTATCGATGGGAAATGTCCGATGATAAGGAGATCAAGACACAAATCAATGAATATCACAAGCTAGTGGAGGATTTGAAGGTAGAAAATATCAATTTACAAGAAGAATTTATTGCGAGCCTGCTGATTGAAAAGTTGCCTGAATCTTGGAATAACTACAAGCAACAACTCAAGCACAAGGACGAGCAATTGTCACTAGTCGATCTGATCGTGCATATTATCATTGAGGATACAACTCGCAAGGAGATCAAAGCTGCCAAAGCTAAGGAAATTGCTATCAAGACAAATTTCAACATCACCAAAACATGTATTATAACAAAAAACCTTATTACAAACCCAAGGTTGCTCACCCCACCTTCAAAAAGAAAGGCACTTGCTTTGTTTGTGGAAAACCAGGTCATCATGTAGCGCAATGCAGAAAAAAGAATAATGGTAAATGACAATCCTACTAAACCAAAAGTCAATTTGGTTAAAGCAGATGACTCTAATGAGATAATTGTTACGGTTATTTCCCAAGCCAACATTGTGGCCAATGTGAAAAGAGTGGGTGGTAGACTCAGGTGCTACCAGGCATATTTGTGCAAACAAAAATGCCTTTTCCTCCTACACGCTAGTAGGGGAAGGAGAAGAAATTATTTATCTTGGTGATTAAAGAATAGCTCGAGTTTTTGGGAAAAGAAAAGTTCTTCTCAAGCTTACATTTGGCAAGACTTTGGCCGTGAATAATGTATTGTATGTCCCCAATATAAAGGTAAACCTGGTCTCAATAGCGCTTTTAGGAAAGGTTGGGGTGAATGTGTCATTTGAATATGATAAGATTGTAATGACAAAAAATAACGTCTTTGTGAGAAAGGGTTATTGTAATGAAGGACTTTTTGTTCTTAATGTTTCCAATGTTATCAATGAAAATGCTACTACTTTCACTTACTTGGCTGAATCTGTTGATTTATGGCATGGTAGATTAGGTCATGTTAGTATTTCTTATAATAAGAAAATGCAAAAACAATGTTTAATTTCTGGAATTAAAAACCCATCTTTTAATAAATGTATAATATGTGCAGAAACAAAATTAACAAAAAAGCATTGTATTTCCGTAAATAGAGAATTTGATTTGTTGAGTTTAATTCATACTGATCTAGGAGATTTAAAACAAACTATGACTAGAGGAGATAAAAAATATTATGTGACCTTCATTGATGATTATTCTAGATTTACTAAAATTTATTTGCTTAGGCATAAAGATGAAGCTTTTGATATGTTTCTTTTGTATAAAGCTGAGGTAGAAAACCAATTGAATAAAAGGGTAAAAAGAATTAGATTGGATAGAAGTGGGGAATATGTATTGCTTAACGAAATTTGTGAAAAAGGAAGGAATAATCCATGAAACTTCGCCTCCTTATTCCTTTGAATCTAATGGCATAGCTGAAAGGAAAAATAGGACTTTGAAAGAGATGATGAATTCTATGCTTGTTAGTTCTAATGCTCCAAATAATTTATGGGGTGAAGCTATTTTATCTGCATGTCACATCCAAAATAGAATACTTCACAAGAAAACAGGTAAAACACCCTATGAATTTTGGAAATGTTATCGTCCTAATTTAAAATATTTGAAAGTGTGGGGGTGTCTTGCTAAGGTTATGCTTCATAATTCTAAGAAAAGGAAAATAGGCTCTAAATCATTTGATTGCATGTTTATTGGTTATGCTGAACATAGTGCTGCATATAAATTTCTTGTATTAAAAAGTGACGTGCTTAATAATAATACTATAGTTGAGATAAAAAATGCAGAATTTTTTGAGTATATTTTTCCATTAAGTGTTGATACTATTTCTTCTGCACCTCTTCATAAAAATGTTTTCGAGAATTCAAATGATGAGATGAGAAGGAGCAAAAGAATAAGGGAAGAAACTTCTTTTGGGAATGATTTTTATACTTATCTTATTGATAATGATCTTTTGACTTATTCTGAAGCAATATCTTCCTCATAAAGCAATTTTTGGAAAGAAGCTATAAAAATCGAGATTGATTCTATCTTACAAAATCAAACTTGGAAATTAGTTGATTTACCACCCAGTGCAAAACTGATCAGTTGTAAATGGATTTTTAAAAGAAGATATAATCCTGATGGTTCTATTGATAAATATAAAGCAAGATTAGTTGCAAAATGTTTTACTCAAAAACAAAATGTTGATTATTTTGACACGTTTGCTCCGGTTACAAAAATTTCATCAATTTGTATTCTAATTGCTTTGGCTTCTATTTACAAACTTAATGTTCACAAAATGGATGTTAAAACAGCTTTTTTAAATGGTGATTTAGAAGAGGAAATTTACATGGTGCAACTTAAGGGCTGTATTTTTCTTGGTCAAGAAAACAAAGTTTGTAAACTTGTTAAATCCTTATATGGCTTAAAGCAAGCACCAAAGCAATGGTTTGAGAAATTTGATGATGTTCTAGTTAATAATGGTTTTTTCTCTATTGGAGTAGATAAATGTGTATACACAAAAACTGTTGATGGTGAATCTATAATTATTAACTTATATGTTGATGACATGCTTATTTTTGGTACGTGTATTGATGTGGTGAATGAAACAAAATGTTTTTTGACTTCCAAATTCGATATAAGGACATGGGGGAAGCTAATATTATTTTGGGTGTTAGAATCATAAGAAATGATTACTCTAGCGCATTATGTGGAGAGGCTACTTAAAAAATATGATCACTTTGATATCAAACCTGTGAATACTCCTTATGATTCTAATATCAAATTAGTGAAAAATAAAGGAGATGGAGTGGCACAGTCTAAGTATGCTCAAATTATTGGGAGTTTGATGCATTTGATGAATTATACTCGACCTAATATAGTTTATGCTGTATGTAGACTGAGCAGATATACACAAAATCTCAATGATAATCATTGGACCGCTTTGAGCAGATTAATGAAATATTTGAGAAGAACCATGAATTATGGTATTTTATATAGTGGATTTCCCGCTGTATTAGAAGGATACAATGATGCTAATCGGATTTCGGATTTAGATGAGACAAAATCCACTAGTCGATATGCGTTTATCCTTGGTGGAGGTGCTATAACTTGGAAGTCAGCAAAACAAACAATATTTGCTAAATTCACCATGGAGTCAGAGTTTGTGGCTCTAGAATTGGCTGGCAATGAGGCTAGTCGACAAGCAGAGATGTTCAGAAAATCTTATAAGAGAATACTGGTAAGAAAGATGTTGACTTTAAGATTTATGAGGATGGAAAGTTCGGGTTCCATGAGTGATTGAGTGCACTTAACAGTGTAGCACTCAGGGAAAAGATCTTGTCGGAAGTTTACTATAGTATTGCAGTTTTGACCAGATGGTGCAAGTAAATCAGAATCGGCATCAGCTAGATTAGTAAACTGATATGAAGATAGATACCGTTGAGCAGGTTGCGAGTGTTAGAGGTGTCAGTAAGTGGAAGCTCAGTAATGCGAACCGGGAGAATTTTTACCATCACTTGAGAGTCCCAAGTGGGAATGGAAATATATCACAATGGAACATTGTGATAGGCTTGCTAAGAATTCAGGGGATTACTGATACCATTTGAGAATAGTGGTTGATCGATAGATGGAGTTGGTCCACTTTGGTACAGTACGAATAGATCTTGTTTTGAGTATGTAACATCCAGATTTCGGGCTTTGATTTCGATTAGATAAATTAGGCATTTCATCGATGCGATTACAGTGTTTTTCTCTGAGTTGGCCACTCATGAGATAACTAGACTAGCTGGGTGAGTTATTAAGGATCTTAAGGCAAATAGACTTGAGAATTCGACCATGGATCGACTTCTCGACCGTGCTCATCTTTAGAGATCATTGCGGCACAGTATAAAATCGATTTGAAATCAGAGATAGATCGGTTCGACTGAGATGAATGACCGATCGTGGGTGACTCCACTAAATTGGAAAATTCTCATCGACCGGTACTAATTTGATGTTTCTATCGTTTTGGTACCCTGTGTCCGTATTTGAACCTTTGAGATTTTCACGACAATCGAGAGTCGCCAATGTGTCGAGTGGATTCATTGTGGTTCGAAGAAAATCGACCACGGGTCATTTGTCCTAAAAAGCTCTAAACACTACCCGGTAGCCTAGGTCACACTAAAAGCGTGTCGGAGTGAAATTAACCGCCAATCTAAATTCGATTTCAGAAATTGAATATTCTATCCTGTCACAGAGTGGATATACCGAAGTGTGTGTGCATCAGATAATTCGCCGGCATGGAGTGCCGGGGATGAATTATATTTCTAATCTAGATTAGAGATTATAAATTTGGCAAAGTTTTCAGAGGGTTCTTTCTTAAGCAATGTATAGCAGAGGGTACAGAATTTCAGTGATGAAAAGAAAATGAAGAAAGATTACGAGGCCGTAGTCGGCTCGTGTCGGTATTTGCAGTTGTCAGATTAGTGTCAGAGTAAAGATTGCTCAGAACTGTTAGAAATTTTGAATCGTTGAGGTTCGAAGGTTATTAAGGAGTCGAGAAAAAGAGATCAGATGTGGATGACAGGGTGTCTTATGTGAGAAGCTCAGTTCAGTCATTGGTTCAGAAAGAGCAGAGTTTGTGTACCGAGATGGTCTCTTTGGTCAAAGTGGTTTAGCAACACCATGGTATTGAAGGAGCGGTATTGAAGGAGCGACTTGGGAGACTGAAGAATCGATGAGACAATTGTACCTTCGCCTTTTTGATCAAAGTGTAATGGTTTAAATTTCGAGGACGAAATTTTTATAAGAGGGGAAGAGTTGTGACATCCTGAAATTCGACCCCGTTTGCGATAAAGTGAAATGGGCATTTCGTCGACGTATTTACGGTCCTTTTTTTCTGAGCTGATCACTCACGAGTTAACTAACCTATTGAGTGAAGCCGTTAAGGGATGTATCTGCAGTAAAATCCCTAAAAGCTACTCAATTTGTTGGATTGGACTAAAATCACGTCTGATCGATTTTTAACCACGAAATTGAACTCGATTTCGGGAATCGAATTTTAAGCGCGTTATAATTCCTTTTTAGGACCTTGTCTCATCGTTCGTCAATTTATTGACGAGTCCGAAATTTCAATAAAGAAATTATCGGAGGAAGAATTGAAGACCAAAAGAAAATAGAAAGGGAAAGAGAAAAGAAGAATAGGAATAATGAATAATGTTATTATTTAAATTCTTTTCTCTCTCTCCTTTTTCTCTCTCTCTCTCTTTTCTCTCTCTTCTCTCCCCTCCCCCTCGTGCGATTCCCCCTCCCCACGCCAACTCTCTCTTTCTTTTTCTCCCTTTGACCATTCAAACCCCTTTTTCTTTTTCTCTCTCTTCTCTCTCTTCTTCCCCACCCCTCATGACCGAAACCCCCTTTCTCTCTTTCTCGTTCGTGAAAAACCAGCAAGCGGAAGAAGAAGAGCAGCTCGCCGAAGCTCATCGCCGCCGCACCGGAGCCGGACCACCACCCGCGCGACGCCCGCCCGCGCACGCCGCCCGTTCCGCCGACCGTCCCTCGCGCCCAGGCGTCCTCCTCCGCGCGATCCAGCCGCTGCCCAACCTCTGTTCAGCCCCCGTCCGGCCACCTCCGGCCACCGTGGGCCACCGCTCGGCCTCGCCAAGCCACCACCCGCTCTCCCAACCTCTTGCCGCCCCCAACCCTCTCTCTTTCTTGCTGTTTTGCGGCCGAACCAGCAAACCCGCGAGTGGGTTTCCAGCCGGTTCGTGGGCCGTTTTGGGCCGTTTCCGGGCCCCAAACCCGAGCCGTGCTTTGGGAAGAATCGTTCCTCGCGTCGCCGCCGTCGGATTGATCCGATTTGTGCGCGATTTGGTGAGTAATCTCACTAATCTCGGATTAGTTAGCTAATTATCCTTTAGGTTGGTTTAGTTTTAATTAATTATGTTTAGGTTGTTAGATTAGAATAAATTAACAATTATTAGTCAATTGTGATGTGATTTAGATAAATTGATTGTGCAATTAACAAGTAGACGTGGTCTACTATTTATTGGAAGCATCTCAGGAATTTTCCGACCCCTAATCGGGCTTCAATTTGGCTATTCGGGCCTAAGTGAGATTTTTTGGGCATTTAAATATTAATTTTCGGAATTAAATTAAATAATTATTTATTTTCCGAAAATTCAAGGGAGATTGTCCGGAACCGGAATATTATGCTGATGACTGTGGTGAAGTCCGTTTATTTAATCAGGCTTTATTTTGAGCTAAATTGAATTTTTAATATTAATTATTTAATTTTCGAAATTAATTAATTATTTATTTATTTCCTGAAAATCCAACTGGGATGGCCTGTGACCGGAAAATTATGCTGATGACCCTGGTGAAGTCCGTTTATTTAATTGGACCTTATTTTGAGCTAAACGGAATTTTTAATATTTAATAATTAATTTTCGAAATTAATTAATTAATTATTTATTTATTTTTCGGAAATTAAGTTTGAGATGGCCGACGACCGAAATCTCGTGCTGATCGTCGTGGCGCAATCCGTTTATTTAATTAAGTTTTAAATTGTACTGAATTGATTTAATTGTGGATAATTACTTTAGAAATTGGATGAATCATCATGAAAGGCACGGGGCTTGATGATTAGATATATCACCTCGGAGAATGCACGTGGGCTCGCTGATTCAAAATAGCATTTTAAAAGGACACGTGGGCTCGGTAATTTGATGCATTACCTCGGAGAATGCACGTGGTCCCAATGAAGTACATTTGGCATCTAAAAGGACACGTGGGCTCGGTAATTTGATGCATTACCTCGGAGAATGCACGTGGTCCCAATGAGTACATTTGGCATCTAAAAGGACACGTGGGCTCGGTAATTTGATGCATTACCTCGGAGAATGCACGTGGTCCCAATGAGTACATTTGGCATCTTGAAGAGACACGTGGGCTCGGTGACTTGATGCATCGCCTCGGAGAATGCACGTGGGCTCGCTGATTCAAAATAGCATTTTAAAGGGCACGTGGGCTCGGAAAATTAATGCATTACCTCGGAGAATGCACGTGGCTCGGTAATTGGTTTTATCAATTGAGACTGTATAGTAATAGCTTGAATGACCGGGAAATGGTCAGGCCGATATGTAATCGACTAGGTCGATTGATCATTGATTTGATTTGATGTCGTGGATTGATTGACCGATTAGAAATGACCGTGAGTGGTTTTGTTGGCATTTAATCGACTAGGTCGATTTGATCGATGCTTCGATTCGTGATATGATTGCTTGGGTGCCTATTATGAATTGTACTGACTTGCAGGTGGGATATGAGGTCAAGGTACGTCTTCTGCCCTATGCGTGTATAGGCAGCCTATAGTATAATGGTTTACTAATCGGGCTTAGTGGGGTAGAACTCGCTGAGACGTAGTCTCATCCCAGTTTGGGGAAAAACATTTCAGGACCCCGCTGAGGAGCTGAGGAGGAGTCTAAGAAGGAGAACTCGGAGGTGAAACTTAAATAGAAGGATTTTTGGAAGAAGAAGATAATCCCGAGAGGAGCCATAAGTATGGCCTGGATGGGCCAAGAGTCTATCTTCTTTTGAGAATTTCTTTTGAAGTGAATAGTTATGAATTGGTTTGTGTTTTGTATAAAAGTTTGGTTATAAATTTCAATATGAAAAATATAGCCCTGCTTTTCTATCCCATCGTTTTATTGTCTGAGGATTTTAACTGCTTCCGCATGTGCTTAATAAATGAAAGGGTCAACGATACATTGTCCTGGGATATCGCATTATAAAATCGACCAAGAGAGAAGGATGTGTGCGTGCCCGAGGATCGGGGCGTGACAAATGGGATTTAAGCCAATTGAGGAAAAACAATAGTGATGGTAACCCAACTTATGTGATTGACGATCCCATGAATTAAGTTCATATGGGTAGTAACAAGTTACTTGTTGTTCTAGTGATGCACTATTCAAAATTATTGTCCATCCTAAGATGAGAATAGTGCAAAACTGCAAGAAAAAAAGAGGTCGAGCTAAACTCTTAATGAAATTCCATAGCCATTATTGGTAGTGTATTAAGCTGCAGAATACACTTGATGGAATCACCTATATAAGTGTGGAGTATGGCCATTCCTATGAGAATTTTTGGCGAAAATCTCTAAAGCACTTATGAATAAATCAAGCACGCTCATGGGCTATTAACGCAAAACCGCATTGAACAACAAAGTTTGTGGGAGTGCAATGTGATTGATGAAAATTATAATTCACAAAAGAAATTTTTGGTTCATAGAAGTTTCAAACTTCACCAATAATTTCGTGAATTATATTTCATTTTTTCTAGGGCTGGTTCATAGCCTAACAAGCATCAGTTCCGATGCATTACACTCCAATAATCTAGCATCATATTAATTTTTTATTTATTTTCAAAATCTTTTGAAATATGGGGGGGATTGTTGGATATTTCAATAATATTTTGAAATATTTACAATAATAGCTTCGATAAAAGTTATGACCGTATCGAAGACTATCATTATTTTTAACGGTCACATAATGGTTTCTTAATAGTCATATAACGGCTTTGCAATCGTTTTGTAACATAATTTATTTCTCAAATAAATCCTTCATTATTTTACAACGACTCTTTTAATGACTCTATTTTGGCTGTATATAAAATCTCATAAGACAATCTTAAAAAATACACCGAATGAAACAGAGAATATTTTTTCTTTAGAAAATCTTTCCTTTCCTTTTTCTTGCTGGGTTATACACAACGTTATTCCTATTCCTTCTAATATTCAGTGCGGAATATAGAAGAAGGTTTGTTGTATCTTGGAGGATAGCCGTTAGAAACTTATCGCACCGAGTTTCGCACTCCGAGGGGCAGAATTATTCTTAAGGACAGTGTTCAAACTTATCGCACCGAGTTTCGCACTCCGAGGGGCAGAATTATTCTTAAGGACAGTGTTCACGCTTGCACGCCTCAGACAAAATTTATTTATTCTCATAAGCTTTTTCCTACAATACAAACATAGAATAGGCTACAACTAGTGAATGCTTAAATGATTGGTGCTAGTCGCATCTCCTTCAAAGCTTTTTACTGGTTTGCACAAATTGATCTCTTTGTAAGAGGATCAGCTAACATCGACTCGATTGGCTTGTACTCAACTACAACTTTTACCTTCCTTCACCATTTTCACAATTCGGTGATACTCCATAGGAGTAAGGTTACTCTTGTCGGAAGTCTTATTGTCCTTGGCTGGGTAATTCGTTGCCTTTTTGTCACAATAAATCGTTATAGGACGCAAAGGAGTATGCAGAAAAGAGAGTATTTCTTAATAATCACTCAGCCCAAATAATTTCTTCTTTTAAAGTTTGGCATTAGCTTGTCAATTACCTTCCAATGAGATGCACCAAAATTAGAAGTAAATCAACTCAATTTCCTACCGCATGTGCAACATCAGGTCTTATAGCATTCGTAGCATACATAAGACATCAAGTTATCTTAGCATATTGTTCTTGATCAATTGAATCATCATTATATTTCACCAACTCAATAGGACCAAAGGCACATCACTTGATTCACAATCAGAAAAACCTAATCTGTTAAGCCCTTTTTTTCCCCATAAATGAACTTAATTCCCAAAATCACATGCACGGGACCAACATTTTGAACTCTTAAACAATTTTTAATGTAAGATGTAGTCTCCTCAACAATTTCCGAATTCGATCCAGAAAAAAATAAATCATCAACACAAAGAGTAATAACAATACAACCATTATCTGTGACTTTCGCACAATTTGCAGCTTTAAAACTGAAATTTTAATTTCTCCCTTGAACTTTTTATACTATTGTCTAGGTGCTTGTTTAAGTCCCAACAAAAATTTATCCAATTTACAAACTTTATCTTCTTGACCGATTTCTATGTAGCCCCTTTAAATTATCAATATAAATTTCTCCATCTAAATCGCCATTTAGAGAGGTAGTTTTAACATCCATTTGGTGAATTACTAAATTACTTTAGAACCTAAAGCCATCATCATTCTAATTGTTGTAAGCTTTGTTACCGGAGAATAAAAATCAAAGTAATCAAGTCCTCCTTTTTCACGATACCTTTTAGCCGCCAACCCTGCCTTATGTATAGTTCCAGAGCTAGGAGGAAGATTAGTTGATGAATCTGTATTATTTTGCTTGATAGATTTTATCTCATCATTCATTGCCATTTTCCACATGTCCGCATCCGGTCTAGACTTGTTTTTCTTCAATTGAAAAAGATTCTTTAGAAAGAGACGGATATTGTTCAATTATAACTTGTGCCGTTAAAAAATTCAGCGTCAATTGCTTCAAGAATACTACTAGTACTGAAACCACCCCCCCAAAGAAAAAGAAGAAGAAGAAGAAGAAGATCCTTTCACCTTTCACGTTGGATTGATTGTTGACCCTCCACATACTGGTCCCTTCAAGCATGTTGTCAGGCTTCTAGTTCCACAAAACTAATCACCTTCTACTAGTCCATCCAAGCCTTAAAGAACCTCTAGGACTTGTTCACCATCTAGCCTTAGATACTCTTTACGTCTTTTATCTTATTCACCTTCTATGGAAGCAGAGCGCTACTAATCTTTAGACGTACCTGTTCTACACCCCATCTGCATATTCGTTTGTGGATTGACAAGTTGATTCTACATAATCAATATGCATATTAGTAGTTTATGATTATTTTGTCATTTTCAAAACTTCATAAGGGAATTTCTCACAAATCTGGAGGGATATATATTTCTTTTTATAATTAGAAAAATAATGTTGATTGTTCTTACAGTTTCTTTCTTAGCCACAAAACTGATAATTAGGTTTCAGAGCCTTTGAAATTTGTGCGCAATTTCAATGACAATTGCATCTCATTATATCCATGATGATCCCGTTCATACAACGCAATAAGAGATGAGTTTTTGAAAATTGTCTTTTAGTAATTGGTATTTACTTACATCCATTAAATAGTAAAGTTATTATTATTATTTTTTATTGAAAATCGACTAATTTGGCAATGTTATCAATATGCTACTTTTGTTAGCTCTGGCTAATCTATTTTGACTGTATAAGTTACTAGTGAAAGTTATCATGGAACAATAAAATAAATAAAGGTTTAAGGAGCATTTAAACATTAAAAATGTTGCTCGCTAAAAATGGTAAATATGGATAATGTGGCATAACAAAAAATAAGTTTTAAAAAAACATCTTAATATATTAAAAGCCAGATTTATTTTTTTCTATAAACGAAGGTGAAAATACTCGAATCCTAGCAGCACTCCATGTGCCGTTTGAATATGTTTATCTTTGTTTTTCAATTATAAACAAGAAAATCATTTAACTGATTTTAAGAAAATCATTCGACTTACTTTTGTTTATTTAAATGTATCTTAATTAAAAGCAACCTTTCATCGCCTGATAATATACCTTTATTTAACGTCATTCTTGTTAAAAGATGGGTTGTCGCCATGCATATTTGGGCACTTACGTACTTGAAATTTGGCTGAACCATCGGATTGAAGAACTTCAAGATTCTAATCGTTAAATTCTCCTTCGTGGATAAAGAATGTCACTTCTCACCTTCGCGCCCCAGCACATGTGAACCATAGAGCATGCGAGCCTCACGTGAGACTCATCAAATCCGATGGTTCGCATCGTTGGGCGCATGCGAGGATTTCCCTTGAAGCATCGCTGTTGCCGGAGCATCTTTAGTTACTTTAACGTCTTCACTCCATTTACGCAATGCTCTCATCCAAACACTCTCAGGATCTTCGTACCCTTGAATCGTTATATATCCGAAAGGAGATAAAACCTATTCCACCATGGAGGTCCACAGTTTCTGCTTTTCTTCCCTTGGAGTTGATTCGTACGGGAACAGAGAATGAACCTAGGCGTCACAGCAAAAACGAGAAGAAAAGGGCACCTCTGCAATGAAGTCAAGTCTCTGCTCCGAATCATGGAAGAAGCACCGTGAAGTCTATCTAGCCACAACAATGAAAGTTTGAAGGCTCATTGATGGAAAACAACACCAATGTTTCCTTTTAGGGCAATTAAAAAGCAAAAAAAAAAAAAAGTAGACAACAACCCCAGGAGAAGTCAGGTATCGTAAACTTTTGCCGAGAATGCCGAATCAATAAAACATAAAAGCTAGGAATAACCGAGGGAGCTTCACTTTCGGTGAAAACATTCTAAAAAAATTACAGCGAAAATACCAAACATAGGATAATACGCACATCACCAGAAGCCAAGCAATTTATATTTCAAAAAATGAGATCGGAACAGCAGGACAGGGTTTCCCTACTGAAGAAGAGTTCCCCTAATGTACACCACTGTACAAACTCACTTATGCAGACTTCACCCCGACAAGTACATATGAAGATAAGAGAGCCCATTGCAACGAGGGCATGCTTAAAATCAAAAGCCAATCATCCTGCTAGATCGAAAATCCAAGTATCATTCTGACACATTCTTCTCTCAGCACACCCAAATTCTCATAAAAATCTGCTGTAGCACCGACTCTAATTGTGAGATTCTATAAGAATAATATCAACTTAATGACGTGCACTTATTAATGGTTCCGCCCCAATAAGAGATAGAAGGTCAAGCAGATTTCCTTTTCTTTCCCTTTACAAAGAATGTACATGATTGGGTCGCTCCGGACTTATGGATGGTGCTATGGCTGCCGTTACTGAGTTGATCTTCTTTGATCCCTAGCATTTGCCATGGTGTGTTTGCCGGTTGTTTCAGCTAGGGTTGTTGTGTTTGTTCTGGTTCTTTTACATCAGCTCCCTTTCCACTCATTCTGCTTTTGCACTATGAGTGAAAGATTTTGGCGCAGATTTTTTGTATAACTAGCTCTCCCTTAATATATTCTTACCATTACCCAAAAAAAAAAAAAAGAATGTACATGATCTCAATGCCAAACAAGTAGTGCCAATACACGGCCACAAACAGAAGAAACCACCAAATATGTATAATAGAAAATCAAAAGAAATCAGCTTAACAAGCAAAACATGGTTGGCAAATATTACTGCTACATGCTACCAGCTCTGCCTGGAGTAGATTTTGCAGACGATTTCACTTTAGCCATATCAACGAGATCTCCGAATAGCTTGTCCTCCGGCTTCAAAGGCTTCATGGGCGGCACATATGATGAAGTGGACACCTGGTATGAAGAGTTCCTTAAGCTACTGTCATCTCTAACCGATAGCCCGTACATCCGCTGGTCAAGGTACTGAGCACCTTGTTGGCCATAGCCGTAGGCTGCCACCTGGCTGCCATACATTTACTGGGGATATAAATAAGCCATCTGACCTACTTGCATTGGCTGAGGAACCATCCCCATATAAGGTCCTTGGATGGGCTGAGGTGGTAAGTCCTACCATTTGGTTTGTCGGAACAACCTGACTATTCAGCAATGGCATGTGGCCACCTGCGACTGGTTGCAAGTACATGCCCATCGTTTGCTCATTCCCCATTGGATAAGGTGCCTGGAGATGCAATCCACTCAGTGCAGGTTGTGCATGCAGGACGACCACCTGTGAACCTTGCATTGGTTGGGGGTACTGAGTGCCCATCACCTGACTGTTTTCCACTGACTGAGCTTCCCAAGGGGGTGGTGGTAGCGAATCACTAGTTTGAGCACCTGCGAAACGCCACAAAACTGTAGGCTCACAGATTGTAAGATTGTTTGTTAGGAGTTCAGCTATGTCCACAAAGAAGAGGTCAACTCTCACCAAAAGGACAAAGTCTCATAGCAACTCAGTAATCTGGAATACATGCCAAATAAGGTTGTACACCACAAGCCAACCGACAAAATACGCATCACTAAGAAAGTAATGTCAGGTACTGATGAAGAAGCAGAAGTGCACCATAGACAGGAGAGGGAGGCTGTTGCTGCTGCGCAATATGGTCATTCCAAACAGGAACAGAGCTTTGAGAATAAGGTGATTGATCATGCTCGTCTGATCCCGTGTTTGGCATGTTGCCATTAGCATAAACCCCAAGTTGTGGAGCTTGCAGATTCTGCTACTGTTGGAATAGAGGAGTAGAAGGATTGCTTTGTGTAGTTGGATAGCCACTCTGGGTATCGATAGTATTGGGCTTGTTGTTACTGTCTGAAAACACATCGAAAAGAACAAGTGCATTCTGCTGTGACTGAGATGCAGTTGACTGTGGGTGTCCAACAGGCACTAGTGCTAGTGAAGTCTCTGCCTTAGGAGAGCTGTAGTCCTCTCCACTGAGAAGGTCCGTTTTTGGATCAAGTTTAGCTGGACCCTGTACCGGCACTTGATGTTGATCTGCAGAAAATCCCACTTCTTATATCTCAATTGGCCAGAAACTGGTGCTCAATAGTTATAAATTTAAATCAAGATCATCACCGATCCTCTAATAGTAAATTACTGGTACTTTTAGGTAAAATGCACATATCTACATGATTTTCAGTTTTACTTCCCTCTCCTGGGTGTTTGCTGAACTTGAAACTTATTTTGAATCTTATTATTAGTCTATTAATGATATAACATGCCAATTATCAATAAGTGATTATATAGTATCACATCCACAAGAACAAGTATAATATTCATATTAACTTTCATAAGATAGCACAAAAATATAACAAAATTCAATTATTAAATATAATATTTTTACAAAGTCTGTTATTTAAATGGTCTTATTCTACCACGTAAATCTTTTCCATTAGAATAGAATTTGTGTGAAGTCGTGATAACTTCATTTTACATTCTATTATATTAAATCCGAATTCTTATGTATACTCATGCTTATCCTGTATCGAATAAATTTCTTTCTGTATAACACTAACAGAACCGATCTTTGTGTAAATCTCAAGTAATAAGTGGAGAGAGACAGCAGGTGTTTAACCCAAAAAAATGGCTGCTCTCTTGTCAATCTAGACTAGCTTTTTAAGTATGATCCCTAGCGATCCCATGAGCAAATTGGGAGACAGAAACACTCGGAACTCAAGAACCGAATGCACAATGTTGGACAGCAATCTCCCAAAGTTTAATCAGCCTTTTAGACACAAAGTTTCCACAGCAAATATTTGAGATCTTAGATCAATTTAAGCCACAAGATAAATGTTTAGTGCAGCATGCTTCAATCATTTTGTACTTGCATATATATAATGAGCACATGTACAAGATGCATTGGTACATTTCTCCCTTTCTTCTTCTCTCAAGACCTAAATCACATCAATAGTACTACTAAGGATCTGCCTGGTAAAGCTGTGGGCCTGTGTTTGCATCGTAGCACACGTGGTGGTTGTGCTGTGAAGCACTGTAACTTCTATGTTTGGAATATATCCTTTACAGTTGCAACACCTGGGCAAGGCAGTTTTCTCAAAACTGTTATAACTGCTGCAATTTTGAGGGCGCTGGAGCAGTAAGGAATTTGACAAACAGCTCATAAAAGCTGCAGACTCGCCTTTTTCACAGCCAAATCTGCTGTGAAAAAGTTGCACCAGACAAGGTCTTGACAACTGAAGGATCAAAAGATAGATGATAAATTTCCACTACATTTGTTTTGAGGAAAATACATGATTTGGAAAAGATTTTCATCAATGGCTTGTTTTGCTTAAAATAATTAGTCAACAGAAAATGTTCTCATTGTCGACGACAATTTGTGTCTAAACATTTTCGTGGACGATGAAAATATTTTTCGTTTGTTCCTTTCTGTAAGCAATATAAACGGTCATTTTCAGCAAAAATTTTCCAAACCAGTCATTTTTCATGAAACAAACGGAGCCTCAATGTATAAATATCCACCAAGTTTTACCAAACAGCAGAAAATTAGCGAAAAATATCCATATCGACTTATCATAAGAGTAGCACTGCTCAGTTCACAGACTTCAGCTGAACTTCATAATTTGCCGCAGAACAAGTATTTGGGGTTTATATATTGCAATCATGACTAATGAACCAGTTACCTTTCATCAGGCTTTGTGCTGTTATCTACAATATCAAGTAGAGGACCTTTGACATCCGTCATGGTGCCAGAAGGTCCCGGCGGGGTTTTCTCAGCCTGAACTGAACTTCCAGAAGCAATGACTTCATGCTTGGCAAGTACACACTGAAGGTCATCATTCAAAGCTAATCCTTGACGTAGAAGTGATTCATCCCTGGATTACAAGATCAAATTGGAACTAATAAGCCATCCCTTATTATGAGATTTAGCATGTGCATTTCTAATGACTACTAGAAAGAAGTTCCAAACCTATGAGTTATGGAATTACCCTGGAGAGAGAGAGAGAGAGGTGGGGATATAAACTCACTTCAACCGAACCCGACATAAAGAAAATAATGTTAACTAAGAACCTCCTTCAAGTTTGGCAAACCCCAAGGGAATTTTTCTTTTAAATTTCATTCAAATTCAGGAAGATCAACTGTTGATAGTCTCTACACTTGTGCTTTATTTATAATTCTGTTGGAATGTATTAGGAAATCTTCTAAAATTTCTCCCTGATTATATTACGTGATTATATTACGTGATATTATGTGATTTGATTTTATTTTGTTAGCTGTAAATTAGATATTGATAGAGATTAGAGGCTACTTAGGATCTTTACCTAAATAGGTTTCTTACCTAATTTAGGTTCTCTATTCATGTATTTATACTCATTGTAATCACTCTATGAGAAATAAGAAAACAGATTCTTTTCTTCATGGTATCGGAGCTCAAAGGTCCTTTATCTTTTCACCTCGAGTAATTTTTTTTTTTTTATCGTTCGATCACTATGTTGGACGAATCATCAACCACCCAGTCTAACCCCCCATCACTTCTCACAAAGTCCACCGAACCTCATCCCATTCAGATCACTTCCATAAAGCTGAATGGTGATAATTTTTTACGGTGGTCTCAATCCGTTCGAATGTATATACAGGGTAGAGGAAAAATTGGCTATCTGACTGGAGATAACGCAGAACCAGCGACAGATGATCCCACTTGGGCTGTCTGGGCTGCAAAGAATTCAGCAATTATGACATGGTTGACCAACTCCATGGAAGAAGATATTGGTGCAAATTATCTGGGCTATTATACCGCAAAGGAACTCTGGGATGCGGTGTGTGAGATGTATTCAGATTTGAGTAATCAATCTCAAATCTACGAGTTAACCTTGAAGCTGGGGAAGATGCGACAAGGAGAAGAAACTGTCATGAAATACTTTCACTCTTTGAAATGTTTGTGGCAGGAGTTGGATGTATTCAATGATCATGAGTGGACGTGTATTGAAGATGGTAATCGATAAAGGAAAATTGTAGAAGCAAAACGTATTTACACTTTTCTAGCAAGGCTTAGAGATGAGTTTGATGAGGTACGCGGCAAAATACTTGGGAAGCAACCTCTTCCACCTATTGGAGATGAGAGGTCTTCTCAGAGGTTCGGAGAGAAGAAAGTAGACGGGGAATAATGTTGGGCAAGTCAGCTACAGGCGCAAAGGATGGATCATCATAAGGTTCAGCATTGACTATATTCGAAGACAAGAAGGGCCATGTTCCTGCAACAATAGTCTCTGAGGCAAATGTAAGCAAGATCCCCATTAACTTGCGAAGATCAGATGGGAAACCTCGTATTTGGTGTGATTTCTGCAACAAACCCCGTCATACACGGGAGACCTGTTGGAGGATTCATGGCCGTCCAGCTTCTACAGCTAGTGAGGCAAGGAGACCAACTTCATTCAGCCGTGATAATAAGTCTTCTCAATGTATGCCTCCTACAACTAATGAGGCCACCGCATTCCCTTTCAGCAAAAAACAACTAAACCATCTTCTAAAGCTACTTCAGGCTGGGTCCGTATCAAGTAATCCTACTGCTTCAATTGCCCACCAAGATAGAAATCTAAATGCTCTCTCTTGTTGTTCACAATCTGTACCTTGGATCATTGATTTAGGGGCATCTGATCATATGACTAATATTCCATATTTGTTCAAATCCTATATTCCTTGTCTAGGCAACCAAAAAATTTCGGATTGCCGATGGGAGTTTTTCATCTATTGCAGGCAAAGGATCAGTTTCACTTTCTGATTCTACTAAACTTCATAATGTACTGCATGTTCCTAAGTTAGCCTGTAGTCTCTTATCTATCAATAAACTTTCCAAAGAGTCTAACTGTCGTGTTGTCTTTTTTGCTTCCCATTGTGAGTTTCAGGATCATATCTCGGGAAAGACGATTGGCAATGCTAGGATGAGGGATGGTCTCTACTATTTTGAAGAGTTTGTCTCTGATAAAAAAACTTAGGCATATGGAACTTTCAGTTCTTCCCCTGTTCAAGAACAAATAATGGTTTGGCACCATAAATTAGGCCATCCTAGCTTTGGATATTTTAAACATTTGTTTTCTTATTTGTTCAAAGATGTGAATGTTTCTTCACTACATTGTGACAATTGTCTTTTTTCTAGAAGTCATCGTACTCATTATAATCCAAAACAGTATCGTGCATCATCCCCTTTTTACTTAATCCATAGTGATGTTTGGAATCCTTCACCCATGCCAACAAAAACCGGAAAACGATGGTTTGTTACCTTTATAGATGATCATACCCGTTTATATTGGACATGCTTGATGAGCGCCAAGTCTGAAATTGAGTCATTGTTCAAAATTTTTTATCAAATGGTTATGACTCAATTCCGTACTACTATTAGTATTCTTCATACTAATAATGGTACTAAATGTTATAACCAGTTTTTGGGGAGTTTTTTGACAGAAAAAGGCATCCTTCACCAGTCAACTCACCGAACTACACCCCAACATAATGGCATTACTGAACGCAAAAATCGCCATCTCCTTGAAGTATCGTGTGCCCTCTGGTTTTCAATGCATGTACCTAAATACTTATGGGGGGGAAGCTGTGCTAACAACATCTTATCTAATTAACAGGTTGCCTACTCGGGTATTAAACTACACTACTCCCTTAAATTGTTTCAAAAAAGTGTACCCCACAACCTTATTTTTTCTGATATTCCTATAAGGGTGTTTGGTTGCACCACATTTGTCCATCTCCCAATTCAGTGTTGATCCAAATTAGATCATCGGGTTGAAAAGTGAGTGTTTATAGGGTATGCACCTAATCAAAGAGGTTACAAGTGTTACAATCCACATACCGGTAAAACTCATATTATTATGAATGTAACCTTTATTGAGTCACAACAGTTTTTTTTTAACAAATCTCTTCAGGGGGAGAATGGCGAAGTTAGTGAAGAGATTAAGTCTCCTGTCCTTCCTACTCCTTTGTTTGAATCTTCGAAAACACCTATGCTGAATCTTGATGTGTCAAGGATAGGGGGAGAAAAAGTTCAAGATCACAATGTGATCAACAAGCTGGAGCTTCAGGTTTATACTAGAAGAACAACTCTTCAAAATGTTGTAGATCATAACTTTATCTTGGAGGCTCATCCGTCTGCAGCCTCGAGAGATGATCTCTTGCCTTCGTCATTAGGTGATCCTAGTAGTACTCATTTTCCCTCCATTCCTATCTTAAATTCTGATGCTAATGCTTCTAATCTTGATATGCCTATAGCTTTTAGAAAAGGAGTTAGATCATGTACTCAACATCCTATATCAAAACATGTGTCATTCTAAAAGTTGTCTCATCATCATAGAGCATTTGTGTCAAATCTGTCTCACATATCTATTCCTAGAAATATCCATGAAGCTTTGAAGGATCCAAAGTGGAAGATGGCAGTTGAGAATGAAATACTTGCACTTAAGAAGAATGGCACATGGGAATTGGTTGATGCATTAGAAGGAAAAAAGATTGTTGACTGTAAATGGGTATTTACTGTAAAATGTAAACCTAATGGGAGTGTTGAGTGATATAAAGCAAGGCTGGTGACAAAGGGGTTCACTCAGACTTATGGAGTGGACTATCAGAAGACTTTTGCCCCAGTTGCCAAGATAAATTCTATTCGGATTTTACTATCTTTGGCTGCTGCATTTGATTGGCCCTTACATCAGTTAGACGTGAAGAATGCATTCTTGAATGGTGACTTAGAGGAGGAAGTGTTTATGAGTTTACCACCGGGTTTTGCAGAAACTGAAGGCAAAGTTTGCAGATTAAAAAAGCCGCTGTATGGACTTAAACAATCTCCAAGAGCATGGTTTAAACGGTTTGGGAAGGTGGTTAAAAGGTTTGGCTATCTGATGTGGACATCGAGCCATATCGAGGAGGAGGTGCTAGGGACCCATTGTCTATTCCTACTGGTTCGATTACTCGAGCGCAGGCTAAGCAATTTAGGCAAGCTGTTGGCATCATGGTTCGTGATCTTTGGCGTGGAGATAACCTTGGATCAAATCTTGAAGAATCTTGAAAATCTTGGCGCAATTTAATTATCTAGTCATCAAATATTTGACCAAATCAATATATATATCTTCTTGTTTAGGAATATTCTAGAATATGACGCATTAGATTTTTAGGGTTTGTATGGCGGCTAGAAAACCTTTATAAAGCATTTGCCAAATTTCTTTGGGGACGGATATATTTTATTTTTGAGGAAAAAGTTGAGAGATTCTCTTCTACTGTTCTTTTGAGGACTTGACCTAACCAGGGTTCCCTTGTGACAGTCGATTCGGCTTATCGAGCGAGATAGCGAATTCTTTTGCTCATAGCATCTATAATGTTGGTTGGTTGACACGCATTCGTCAACAAGTCACGTTCATACCAAGGTTGCCAATCACAAATTTGATTGGAGGTCGAGGTTTGCAATTCGCACCATCTGAGCCTTCATAGAATGATCCTTCCGCAACAATTCACATCATTTGGTATCAGAGCCTACTTCTACAAGGTCTATTTATCTTTAATTTTCTATTGATATTAAGCAATTTGAGATTTATTGAGTTAGGGTTTTGATTCTAGCTAATTTAGGGATCTGATTGCTTTTATGCTTCCATACGTAGTTGTTTGCTGTTAGTTTTAAATTTTCTTTTCTAGCATCTTAAATTGTATCTGCGTTCATCAAAAAAAAAGAGAAAACAAAAGTGCGCAAGAGAAAAAAAAACAGATTCGGCAAAAAAAATTAGCCGAACAAAAAAAAAATCAAGAAGGCAACTCGTTTGTTAGTAGACCGAATTGAAACAAAATCAGTAGTAATTTGTGTTTCAATTGGAATTTTAAAAGTTGTACTTGTTCGTTTGAAATTGTTACTTGCTGAAATAAAATCAATAATGATCTAATCTTGTTTGATTAGTTTGATTGATTGTCGTAAGGGGGTTGAGAGACTGGTTTTGAGTCCAATAAAGAGCTTGTGAAAAGAGAATACAAGAGAGAAAATGCAAGAGTGTGTAAACTTAATTGATGGTGAAAAAAGCCTAGACTTGAGTTAAACACGAGGGGAGTGACAAACACCTTGAGAGAAACACGTGAGGGAGCGATTGGTGAGGATTTTTGTGACTAACGTTTACTTGCAGGTCTAAAATATGTCGTGCGAAAAAAACATGAATCAAATGGAGGTTGACTCAATACGAAGGGATGAAGCACTCGTGGAAAGCATCCTGCAATTGAGAACCGTAGTGAAGGAGTTTAGTGGTCGAATGATGGGGAATGGTGACCGAGAGCTACCACGGGGAAGGTCGCAACATCAGCGAGACGCCTCTAGAACACAACCTAGAAGGCAGCGGCATTATGATGATGATGAGGCCGACATGGAGGATGATCGAGATGTTCGATTTGGAAGGTGGAATGGAGCCCGAGAGCTTAGACACCGAGAAAATAATGAACTTGGCAATATCAAGATGAAGATTCCTTCTTTCCAAGGGAAGAATGATTTCGATGCGTATCTAGAATGGGAAAAACGCATAGAGATGATATTTGATTGCCAACGATACTCCGAGCTCAAAAAGGTAAAAATTGCAGTTGTTGAATTTACTGATTATGCTATAATTTGGTGGGATCAACTTGTGACTAGTAGGAGGCGCAATGGTGAAAGACCAATAAAGACGTGAAATGAGATGAAAGCGGTGATGATGAGGCATTTTGTACCAAGTCAGTACCATTGAGATTTGTTTCAAAAGTTACAAAATCTCACACAAGACAATAAGAGTGTGAAAGAGTATCACAAGGAGATGGAGATTGCCGTAATCCGTGCTAATGTGGTGGAGGATCGTGATGCCACAATGTCAAGATTTTTGAGTGGTTTGAGCCAACACATAGCAAGGGTGGTGGAGCTACAACACTATGTTGAATTAGAGGAACTAGTGGACAAAGCTATCAAAGTTGAGCGGCAATTGAAGTTGACCGAAATCACAAGAGTGAAGGAGGTTCAAATCAGAATTAGAGATCCAATTAGAAAAAAGATGAGAAGCCAAATTGGAGAGGAAACAACACCAAAACCGAAACCTCAAAGGAGAAGAAGAGGGCCGATAAAGTTGGAACGAATCCAGCTTCAGATAAAACCAAAAACCCTAACACTAAAACTTGTGAGATTAAATATTTTAAGTGTTTGGGCAGTGGTCATATGGCGAATCAATGCCCTAATAGGAGGGTGATGATCATGGTTGGACATGGTGTTATTGAGTCCGAAAGTGAAACGGAAGAAAAGGATGATGAAATGCCACAATTGGAGGATTGTAATGATAGAGAAGTGTCTATAAAATGAGACTTATTGGTGGTTAGACGTTCTCTGAGCGTGCAAGTAAAGGAGAAGGAGCATCACCAACAAGGAGATAACTTGTTTTATACAAGATATGTGGTGAATGGTAAGATCTGTAGTATGATAATTGATGAAGGTAGTTGTATGAATGTGGCAAGTTGTACCATGATGAATAAATTGGGTTTGAAAACGATAAAGCACCCTAAGCCTTATAAGCTTCAATGATTAAATGATAGTGGTGAGGTGAAAGTATCGAAGCAAGTTCAAATTCCATTTGAGATAGGGAGATACAAGGACGAGGTAGAGTGTGATGTTGTACCTATGCAAGCGGGTCATATCTTACTTGGAAGATCATGACAATATGATCTAAAGGTATATCAAAATGGGTATACTAATCGTTATTTATTGGTGATGAATCAAAAGACTTATACCTTGATACCAATGACACATACTGAGGTGTATCAAGATCAGTTAAAGTTACAACGATAAGCCGAGAGAGAGAGAGAGAGAAAATGTAAGAAATCTGAGCGCTTGCGTGGTGTGTCTGAGATGTAAGGAAAAGAAAAGACTGAAAGAAGAATTATGGTAAAAACCGAGGGAAAAGAAGAGAGGAAAGAAAATAGACAAAAGAATTTTTATGCAAAATCGAGTGAGGTGAGGAGAGTTTTAGTTCTAGATCGATCGATACTTGTGCTTTTGTACAAGGAGGTTTTGTTTTCTACTAACAATCTTGATCCAAGTTTGCCTAGTCCTATTATGTCTTTATTGCAGGAATTTAAAGATGTCTTTCCTGATGAACTTCCTGGAGGGATACCACCGATTCGATGCATAGAACATCAAATTGACTTGATTCTTGGTGCATCATTACCTAATCAATTCGCATATTGGAGCAATCCCGAGGAGACAAAGAAACTTCAGCGGCAAGTTAGCGAATTATTGGAACGGGGGTATGTGAGAGAGAGTCTTAACCCATGCGTTGTCCCTGTTTTGTTGGTGCCAAAGAAGGATGGAACTTGGCAAATGTGTATCGATTGTCGAGCAATCAATAATATTATGGTAAAGTATCGACATCCTATTCCTAAGTTAGATGGCATGTTGGATGAGTTGCATGGTTCTTGCATTTTCATTAAGATCAATTTGAAAAGTGGCTATTATCAAATTAGGATGAAAAAAGGCGATGAATGGAAAACTACATTTAAGACCAAGTATGGATTACATGAGTGTTTAGTTATGTCATTTGGATTAACTAATGCACCAAGCACGTTTATGCAACTTATGAATCATGTTTTGCGTGCTTTTATTGGTCGATTTATGGTTGTCTATTTCAATGACATCTTGATATATAGCCGAAGCCCTGATGACCATATTGAGCATATGCGAGCTGTCTTGCAGGTTTTAAGGGCCGCGCAATTATACGCTAATATAAAGAAATACTCTTTTGTTACTAATAAATTAGTATTTCTAGGATTTGTCATTAGTGCTGATGGTATACAGGTTGATGAAGAAAAGGTCAAAGTAATTCGGGAATGGTCAACGCCTAAGGCCATAGGAGAAGTGCATAGCTTTCATGGATTGGTGAGTTTTTATCGGCGATTTGTAAGAAATTTCAGCACCATTGCCGCACCTTTAACTGAAGTTATCTTTCACGTGGGGAGAAGAGCAAGAGGAAGCATTTAATCTGCTAAAAGATAAGTTGACTAATGTTCCTTTGTTATCTTTGCCAAATTTCAGTGCTACTTTTGAGATAGAGTGCGATGCTTCTAATACAGGAATTGAAGCCATGTTGATGCAAGGAGGGCGTCCCATAGCTTATTTCAGTGAAAAATTGAGTGGAGCAACATTGAATTATCCTACCTATGATAATGAAATGTATGCTTTAGTGCGAGCTTCAGAGACTTGACAACATTATTTATGGCCAAAGGAGTTTGTGATCCACACCGACCATGAGACCTTGAAGTACTTGAAAGGGCAGCAAAAGTTGAATAAAAAACATGCCAAATGGATGGAGTTCATCGAGACTTTTCCATATGTGATCAAGTACAAGAAAGGTAAGGAGAATGTGGTAGCCGATGCACCTTCTCGAAGGTTTGTGATCCTAATTACTTTAGAAGCAAAGTGTTTAGGTTTTAAGCATATCAAGGACTTATATACTGATGATGATGACTTTGGGAGAGTATTTGAAGCATGTGAACATATTGCATTTGTTAAATTTTATAGGCGTGAATGTTATCTTTTCCGTGAAAACAAACTATGTTTGCCTAAGTGTTCTCTGCGTGAATTGTTGGTGCGAGAAGCGCATAGTGGTGGTTTAATGTGACATTTTGGTATTAATAAGACTTACGAAGTGCTGCATAAATATTTTTATTGGCTACATATGAAGAGAGATGTCACATGTGTCTGTGAGAGATGCATTACTTGTAAGCAATCGAAGTCTACAACTAAACCGCATGGCTTGTATACACCATTACCTATTCCAACATATCCTTGGACTGATATTTCTATGGATTTTGTGTTAGGATTGCCTAGATTTAAGTATGATAGAGATTCTATTTATATGGTTGTTGATCGGTTTTCAAAGATAACTCATTTTATACCTTATCATAAAACTGATGATGTATTTCATATTGCTGATTTGTTCTTTATGGAGGTTGTATGTTTGCATGGCATGCCTAGATCGATTGTTTTAGATCGAGATTCTAAATTTCTTAGCTACTTTTGGAAAACATTGTGGAAAAAACTAGGAACATGATTGTTATTTTCTAGTACTTGTCATCCACAAACCGATGGTCAAACCGAGGTAGTTAATAGAACTTTAGAGGTATTGTTGCATGCTATTATTAAAAAGAATATAAAATCTTGAAAAGATTGTCTGCCACATGTTGAATTTGCATATAATAGGAGCATGCATTCTGCTACTAAATTTACACCATTTAAGATTGTCTATGGTTTTAATCCGTTAACTCCGTTAGATTTAACCCCTTTACTTGTTAATGAGCGTGTGGATTTAGATGGAGCAAAGAAAATTGAATTTGTCAAGGCGTTGCATAAGAAGACGCGCGCAAATATTGAGCGCAAGACTGAGCAATATGTAAGACAAGCCAACAAAGGGCACAAGGAAATGGTGTTTGAACCCGGCGATTGGGTTTGGATTCATATGCGCAAAGAGCAATTTCCTGTGCAGCGACATTCTAAGTTATTACCGTGAGGGGATGGACCATTCATGGTGTTGAAAAGAGTTAACAATAATGCCTACAAGCTTGATCTTCCAGGTAAGTATGACGTTAGTGCTACATTTAATATTTCTAACTTGACTCTTTTCGATGCCAGTGATGATTTGAGGGCAAATCCTTTGCACGGGGGAGGAAATGATGTGGACATTGAGCCATATCGAGGAGGAGGTGCTAGGGATCCATTGTCTATTCCTACTGGTTCGATTACTCGAGCGCGGGCCAAGCAATTTAGGCAAGCTGTTGGTGTCATGGTTCGTGATTTTTGGCATGGAGATGACCTTGGATCAAATCTTGAAGAATCCTGAAAATCTTGGCGCAATTTAATTGTCTGGTCACCAAATATTTGACCAAGTCAATATATATATATCTTCTTGTTTAGAAATATTCTAGAATATGATGCATTAGATTTTTAGGGTTTGTGTGGCAGCTAGAAAGCCTATATAAAGAATTTGTCAAATTTCTTTGGGGACGGATATATTTTATTTTTGAGGAAAAAGTTGAGAGATTCTCTTCTACTGTTCTTTTGAGGACTTGACCCAATCAAGGTTCCCTTGTGACGATCGATTCGGCTTATCGAGCGAGATGGCGAATTCTTTCGCTCGTGGCGTCTATAACGTTGGTTGGTTGACACGTGTTTGTCAACAGGTTACGTTCATACCGAGGTTGTCAATCACAGGTTTGATTGGAGGTCGATATTTGCAATTCGCACCATCTGGGCCTTCGTAGAACGATTCTTCCACAACGATTCACATCACTATCACCAAAGTCAAGGAGATCACATTCTATAAACACTCAAAGGAAGGTAAGCGTGCAATTCTAATCGTCTATGTTGATGATATAATATTGACTGGTGATGACAAAGTTGAGTTGGAAAGTTTGCGAGGGAAGCTGGTTGAGGAGTTTGAGGTTAAGGATTCGGGTGTCTTGAAATATTTTCTTGGAATAGAATTTGCCAGATCTAAGAAGGGCATTTTTATAAACTAACGCAAATATGTTATTGATCTGCTCAAAGAGATAGGTCATTAGGATGTAAAGCGGCAGAGAGCCCCGTGAAACTAAATATGAAGCTTGAACTTGCCAAGGCTGAAGAAGTGATAGACCGAGAAAGGTATCAAAGGCTTGTTGGTTGACTTATTTATTTATCTCATACTCGACCTGATATATCGTTTGTTGTAAGTATGGTGAGCCAGCTCATGCACTCACCAAGGCCAAGGCATTTTGAAGCAGTATATAGAATTCTATGCTACTTGAAGGGAAATCCTGGTAAGGATCTAATGTTTGAAAAACATGGACATCTGGAAATTGAAGTGTTCACTGATGCAGATTGGGCTGGAAGCAATATAAATGGGAGATCTACTCCAGGCTACTGCATGTTTGTTGGTGGTAATATAGTCACTTGGAAGAGTAAAAAGCAGAGTGTGGTGGCAAGAAGCAGCGCTAAAGCTGAATTTCGGTAAGTAGCACATGGTGTATGCGAAGTTATGTGGATTAAAGGTATCTTGGATGAACTACAGATTCCAAGTTCCATACCAATGAAAGTATATTGCGACAATAAGGCAGCAATCGCAATTGCTCATAATCTCGTGATACATGAACGGACAAAGCATGTGGAAGTTGATAAACACTTCGTCAAAGAAAAACTTGATAGTGGACTAATTTGTATGCCGTATATAGAGGTGTTAAATGGGTTGTGCAACCCATCTATGGACCCATTTAAGCATAAATGGGTCGTTAATGGGCTGGCCTCATTTCTTAAGACACCCTGATGGGTTCTAAAAATAAAAGAACTAAAATAAATGGGTCTTAAATGGGTACCCATTTAAGACCCATTTACAAACCCATTAAAGTCGAAGATGGGTTCATCGATTAACCCACGTCCTGCTCTCTACGCCCGACTACCGCTTTTCTTTCTTTCCCCATTTTTTTCTTTACGCTCGCGGAGACGAGCGAGGAAGGACGCTTGTACAAGTAGAGACAAAGTTGTAGCAGCTGCGGCGGCGATTGTCAAGTGAGAATTTTGGTCGGGGAGGCGACCAGCAGAGAGGACGGGGGCGTCGTCCTCGAGGAGAAGGAATCGTTGGTTGGTTGCTCTTTAAAGGAATCGCTGGTCGTCGTCGTCATCGTCGCGTCAGTGCAATCTTCCGATGATCTCGGGGCTTGACGGGGTCGAAGGAGGTGAGATCAGGGTTCATCCCGTTTTCGTGTATGGAATGAACCTGGTTTTCTATTTCCACTGTCACCATCTCGATAGGGGCTCTTGGTGTTTTGGGTGTCGTATCTCCGTTAAGTCGTTGCCCGCATCTCGCGAGTGCTCTTTGGTTGTTTAGTTTGAGTCGCTCTTTCCCAAGGATCTTGGCTTGGAGCTGGCCAGAGCCGCGGTTCACCTCGGGTCGCCCTCTAGTCGTCGTCTCCGAGCCGAGTAGGGACTTCCTCGTTGAACGGTCACCCACACGAGCCCCTTCAGCTCTGCCTTGTTCCGTTTAAAGGACAAGCCGGGCTTAATTTCTCCGGTTCTTGAGGGTTCCATGTCCAGGCGAGTTGACTTCTTCGGTGTCACAGGTCTAGATCGAGTTCGGCCTTAGAATGGTCAGTAACTTCTCCTCAACGCAGTGCACTCTGTGTGTTTGCAGAAATGTCTAAATGAAGCTCTGTTATTGTCTTGGGAAGGTCTCCTGATTTTAAATCATTTTGATGACCATTTCATTTTAAATCGCAATATCCGTCGTCGTGATCGGTGATCGACCAAAGAAGAAGAAGAAGAAGAAGAAAAAATAAAAAGGACAAAGAAAAATTATATTTAAAAAACAATAATAATAATAATAATAATAATAATAATAATAATAATAATAATAATAATAATAATTTATTTTTAAAAAAGAAATAATTAAAATTCGATTTTTAAAAATAATTATTTTAAAAATTATAAAAATTGTCCATTAAATTTGGTTTGTATAAAATTATTTTAATAATACCATTTTTTAAATATATATATATATATATATATATATATATATATATATTTATAATAAATTAAGTTTAGTTAAATGGGTTGGGTATGGGTTGGGTCGGGTATGGGTCAAAATTTTTGCATTGTAATAAACGGGTCATAAATGGGTTCATGGGTCGATTTGGGTCGGACCATTTATGACCCGACCCGACCCACCCGTTTAACAGGTATAGCCGTATATTTCAAGTGATGATCAGGCTGCTGACATTCTGACCAAGGGATTGGATAAAAGGCAATTCGTTTGTCTAGTGAACAAGTTGTCTATGGAAGACATCTTCAAGCCAACTTGAGGAGGAGTGTTAGAATGTATTAGGAAATCTTCTAGAATTTCTCCCTGATTATATTACGTGATTATATTACATGATATTATGTGATTTGATTTTATTTTGTTAGCTGTAAATTAGATATTGATAGAGATTAAAGGCTACTTAGGATCTTTACCTAAATAAGTTTCTTACCTAATTTAAGTTCTCTGTTAATGTATTTATACTCATTGTAATCACTCTATGAGAAATAAGAAAACAGATTCTTTTCTTCAAATTCTCATCTTCTTAGCTGCACCAAAATTCATTCTTTCACTGCCTGTGAACAATTCTTGTCAGATGAGTGAGAGCTTCTTTTATTTAATCTTTTATTTCCTCCCATGAGTAATCAGACAAGATATCTCACAGTTAGCCGTTCATAAGCTTGGTTTAATGCAACCGTTGGCACATGTATCCTCATGTTATTATACCCTAAAAAACTGCAAGGTAGTGGATGAAAATAGGAAACCACACAGAAATCATCTGCACTTGTGCTTATAAATTAGATGCAAGTGCAAGTTATTAGTTAGACGAAAGTAACTTTTCTTTTTTCTGTATCGGATCCATAAACCTCTTAAATTTGTAGCATACATGACTTCCTCCATATCAGTAATTAAAAACACCCCGGCTCCAATGCAACAGGAATGACACACAATCTTCTCCATTCCTCACGAAATATCTCTTAATTCTTGACCCTTCATCTAGCAACATGCTATACGTCCATTTATGCTACTAAAATGGACAGTTTGCACCACAAAGATAGCAATCAGATGAATTATCAAAGGAAGCAACAGGACAAGGCATATGAATACACTGATTTTAGCTAAACTAATTAAGGTCATTAAGAATCAGAAATCAGTCAAGCAATTGTCTATTATAGTGTTCACCAGATAAGACAAAAGTTGATATCCACACAAGTTAGATAAAATACAAAACAATTTATTATAAAACAGAGATATAGCTATTGAACTTCACATAATACAGAGACAGCAACCAAGTAATTAGTGGGCACATAAAATAGTCCAGTGCAAACCAGATGAAAAGCAGTTTTTATCTTGAGGAAGAGTGAAAGAGTTCGCACTGTCTCACGCCAACATCATGAATCTGCCACTGCATCTATAGTGCTTATGCTGGAACTAGTCTTTTAAGCAAAGAAAACATATATAAAGGTTTCCTCTTCACCAAACGAAGAAAAAGGACAACCACTAACATGTCCCACCTATGGACATGGTAGCAAGAGTATTTAAACACCAAAAAGGAAAGCTGAAGAAGATGACAAGCATCAAAATACATTCAGCAAAAAGGGCATCTGAGCCTTACGATGTTGAATTTACAAGGTGCACCACTCTCTGCTTGCAGGTGGAGCACTGCTCTACCAAGTCAACAATCATCTACTGCCTAAGCCCCTGCAAATATTTCTTTTAATTAAAAAAAAAGAAAAAAAAAAGCCAATAAGAGAACAATTGTAACTGCAAAAGAAACACCACCGGATGGTTTCCAAATGAATGGAAAAACTTTAAAAAAAAGGTGAACTTCAACCTTATATTATTTCGATAAGATACTATCAGCTCCCACTAATTCAACTGCTTGATGCATAAAAATACATCCTCAATTAAGCATCACAAATTGAAAAATATACCTCCTTGTTTCCAGCATCTATGGCATTCAGCATTTCCGCAAGCACATCCATGATCCCCCGTGCATTCTGTATTTCTGTCAAGCTACACAAGAACATTAAGTTATGCCTCAAGAACCTCAAAGTAAATTAAAGAAGCAAGGTGCTGCAAAATTGTCCTTTAACAGGATACTAAATTATCCCATTTGCCTAGGGCTACAATCCTTTAATCATCAGTGTACCAAAAAAGTACGTAAAACAATAATCAAAGTGTTCATTTCAGCAAAATCATACAGACTGTCTAAGGATCACAAAGATAGGACCTCTGTGATACATACGAGCTAGAAGGCAATAGTGAGCTTGTTTGAATTCGCTTGAAAAAAATTAATTATTATTTACATATTTTGAAAAAAAAAATTCAGGTGCCTCGCGTTAACAAAAGTCAAATTGAGTAAGCCACAGGATTAAAGAAAATAAAAAGTACTCAACAAAAGTCTTACCAAACAAACTCTGTCTTTCGAAGAACAGATTTTGCCGCTTAGAAGTAAAGACAAATGTTAAGTTCCACACAGTACTATAATACAAACAGCAGGTTTCAAATTCTTTTGACCTAAATCTGTAAGAAATAAAATTTTTTGAAAGACAAGAGAAAAGGTATCAGTATTTCTACATATAAATGCACCTCAATGTGGGAAACTCGGACTCAGCAGAAGACTCAGATGGCTCTGGCCGGAAATCAGCATTGCGGATATTTTGCGGATATGATGAAAGAGGTTCTGTCTGTAAAGGTGTAAAAACCAGCGCAGGAGCCTCCTCCCTCTGAGGGAACACTGCTCCTGCTCACTGTATGAAAATGAGTGGACTTAGTGATTAATAACTAAAAAAACATAACGACCAATACCAGAAGAAGGTAAATGGTATGGTACTGTCAAGACCTAAAAACATCATCCAAATCACAAATAAAATAAGTCTTTTCTTAAGAGAAGGAAAAATAAATACCAGCAACCCCTGGTAGGCAGCACGGTATTGAGGATACTAGCCCTCGGTCCTCCAAAAGCTTCTCACCAAGTATCTATCAAGATCAGTATCTTCTCTTTGACATGGATATCAGGCTGAACAATCAGGAATACCATGAAGTTTTACCCAACAGGTACCTTTCAGCATCCAAATGCATTAAAATTTCTTACCTTCTTCTTCATTATTTTCACCATCTCATGAAGAACATCTCTCTCAGCTACATGCATTTGAACAATGTCTCCACAATTCCTTATAATTGTCTCCGATAACAAATAAGACAAAAAAAATCCAACTGATCTGCATTAGACAAAGATCCAACAAGCATTTAATCCAGGAAAAAAGAATTTGTAAGGACCTAGAGCAGAGTTCCTATCCATACAATATGCAAATCAATTCAGATACTCCATCAAATGAACAAACTTTTCCAAAGAAAAAAAGTGTAGGCATGCAAATGCAATTCTCAGTCAATACAACAGAATAACGTAAATTGCTCCCCTTTCTAAAATCTCCTTCCTGTGACTGAACGGAAACATATTGCACAAAGCAAACAAGGTTACCACATCGCCTATACACTCAAATGACAAGATTTCATAGGATCAAGAAAACACTAAGATATAAAACTTCCACAGCAGGTATATCAGATTATAGATGGTGCTTTTAGAACAAAATAAGTTCATCCACAACATTTAAAACCTCTAATGCATCTTCACTTTAGTGAACCAAACAAGACACAGAATTAGCATAATAGAAAATTTCCTAAATTATTACAAGCATATTCTTGTACTCTGGACCTTTTTCAGCATTCAAAACTATTAAGACTGCTTCAGGTGGCTCATGATTCTTGTTTGACTGGCTTCTGCTTCTCATATCTACTGTTTCTAGGCCACAACAGAACATGGATCTTCAAATACACTCTAAGGAACTCTTTGAGTAACTATTACCTGATATAAGTATCCCAAGGCATTGAACCTCGAAATCGCAAAAGACACACCCACATAGAACCTTTTGTTATATCTCTCCATTCACTAAAAACCTGTGAGCAGCTTTTAAATATTAAATTGAACTGTAATATCCCATAATTTGCTCTTTGTGAGAAGTTCAGTTTTTTTATAGTCATAAGGTCGCCATAATTGTTGAACATGAGCAAATATCCCTCTTATCCCTTCTTAAATAACCATTTATCCACTTTCTTCATCATTCTTTCATCTCCTTAATAGCTGATAACCACTTACTAGATCCTTTTTCCTTCTATCCCTTCTCGCACTTACATATGTTTGTGCCCTTATACTGGTATTAATTAAATGTATCTATTTCACCACTACCAAACATTTCCTCAGAGCCAAAGTGGGACCAACACCCTACGATTACTACATTGCTTCAAAAACTGCAACAATAACACAAGTGCATTCGCAATGAAAAGCTGGGTGAGGCACTGTTCCAGAAACTGTTATGACTGCTGCAGCTTCAAGGGTGCTGCAGCTGTGAAGAATTTGCCAAACAGCCCATAAAAGTTGAGACACACTTTTTGACAGCTGCATCTACTGTGAAAAGGCTACACCAAACAAAGTAGAAACATAGATGATGAACTCCTTTAACCATGCCCCAAGAAGACACCGCTATCCTGAATAAATAACTATGAAATCTATACCAAACAGCTGAAAATTAGCAAACAATATGCAGGTCAACTTATAATGAGAGTAGCAATGTGACAGTTAACAGGACTTAGCTGAACTTCATATCTTGCTACATAACAAGTATTTGGGGTTTATATATAGGAATCATGACTTATGAACCAGTTACCTCTCATTAGGCTCTTTGCTGTTATCTCAAAAATCAAATAAAGGACCTTTGACATTTGGTGTGGAGCCAGAAGATTTTGGCCAAGTTTTCTCTAACTGAACTGAAGTTCCAGAAGTAATGACTTCGTGCTTGGAAAGTACATGCTGCAAGTAAAAAACAAAAGTACATGCCGCGAGTCATCATTCAGAACTTCAAGCTACTCCTTAACCTAGAAGTGATGCATCCCTGGACTACAAGATCAAGTTGGGAGTAATAAGCCATCCTTCTTATGAAATTTAAGGTATTTAAGGTGTGCTTATCTCACGAGTGCTAGAAAGAAGTCCCACATCTATAGCTATAAAGTTATCCGACACAGAGAGAGAGAAAGAGAGAGAGAGAGAGAGAGAGAGAGAGAGAGAGAGAGAGAGAGAGAGGGAGTACAAACTTGCTTCAACCGAATCCAGCATAAAGCAAGCAATGTTAACTAAGAACCTCCGTTGAGTTTGGCAACCCCAGGGAAATTCATTCAAATACAGGAAGTCCATCATTGTTACTCTCTGTGACTGGGATTTATTCATTGTTCTCATCTTCTTAGCTGCACCAACATTCATGTTTGTACCAGTTGTAAACAATCCCTGTCAGATAAGCGAGAACTTTTTCTTTTATTCTTTATTATCTGCATGAGTGATCAGATCAGATATCTTGCAGTTAGCCTTTTACAAGCTCAGAACTCATGCAATCGGTGGCACCTATATGCTCATGTGACTATACCGTAAAAGCTCAAGTAATTCGTTAGATGAAAGTAACTTTCTTTTCCGTATTGGGTTCATAAACCCATTAAATTTCTAGCAAACACGAATTCCTCCTAATCAGCAATCAAAAGCAACCAAATACAGCTGCAACAGCAGCAGGTATGACACAAAAAACTTCTCCACTTATGATGCCAGGTAAGACTAAAACAAATGGACAAGTTGCACACAAAGATAGCAATAAGATGAAATATCAAAGGAAGCAACAGGGCAAGGCAGGTGAATGCGCTTGATTTTAGCTAAACCGATCTAGGTCACGAGGAATCAGAATTCAGTTGAACAATTTTCTATATATCCACACAAGCGAGATGGAATTACAGAATGATTCATAATAAAAGGGAGATATAGCTGTTAAATCGACCACAGAAAACAGAGGCAACAGGGAAGTGATTAGCATGCGCGCGCACATATAATAGTCCAGTGCATACCAGATGGAGAGCATCCATTTTGAGGAAGAGTTCCACAGTTTCTCACACCAGCAACATGAATCTGCTACTGTGTCCGGTAGTGCTTGTGCTGGAACTAATCTCATGAGCCAAGAAAACGTATCTAAAGGTTTCATCTTTTACTCACATGACAGCCTCTCTCTCATTCTCGCCGCCATTCTTGCACTCTCTCTCTCGGGAACTGAATGGAGATCCCTTCTCCCCTCTCTTCTTCTTCATCATCTGCTTCTTCTTCTTCTTCTTCGTCGGCGGTTCCTGTCTTCTTGGTTCTTGGTCTTCTCACTTCCCTTTTTCTCTTGACGAAGCTGCGATAAGGTCGAGCCAGCGATGATGGAGCCAGATGCGGCGCCGCGTGCGGCCGATCATCTTTGACCGAACACCCCGTCGTAGGGGCACAGAGAGAGAGAGAGAGAGAGAGAGAGAGAGAGAGAGGACGGTGACTGCAGTCCGTGCTCGGCGACCGATTCTTGCGAGAAAGGACTTCGACGAACAACGGAACTCGGAAGAATTCATTCCGAGTCCAACCCGGTTCTTCAAATGCAATCCTCACTCACCATCAACGCCAACAAGCTCGTACGTAGATGCACCACCCTCTCAACATCGCAGATTCATGTTGCTGGTGTGAATTGCCTCTCTCCTACCAAGTTCATCCCCAAAATTTATAACCGAGGAATAGTTGGGGAGGATGGGTATAGATTTCTCCATTTCAAAGATGGCCTGTGCGTGTAAATTGTATCCCTCACCTCTGTCGATTCATTCCAATGGAGATCTACGATCACATGAGGCCGGTGAACTCCATAGCAACGGCCATGGGAGGTCGGCTCCATTGACACGAAGCCATTTTTTGGCATCGCTTGGGACATGAAGAAGCAATCCAAAATCCAGACCAAACCGCACCCGCAATTGGGATGAATGGAGGCCGATGCCCTGCTTGAAGACCGTGGAACGCCACTGCTGCTGCCGCCAAAAGCATTGGTCCGGCATTGGCCCACCACCAGTATCCTCATCCTGTGCGGGCGGGCATGCTACTTCGATTTTCATTTCGGCATGATCTATGCAAGGCGAGGATGGGAGTATGTTGGGCTGGAATGCCTCCCTTCCCAACTGTATATCCTATGAATTTGAGGGGTTATGGTAATCTCACCAGTACCAGCCCAGGCTTTCCTTAAAACATAAGCTACGCGGCTCGACTCGAGCACTCATCGTACCAAACCCTTCCATTCAAAGCCATCTCAGCATCCTCATCATCAACTTGCTCCAAGACCCAAATGACCCCCCAGAAGAACGTCTAGCATAGATGCTTGGGATGTTAAAGGGAACCTCTGCAGCCATCCTGTAATGAGGAAAAAAAAAAAAAGCAAACGGGTCGGCAGAGAATCATCTCCGAAATATCAGGGAACTGTGTTGGGAAAATATGACGAACGATTGTTAATTTTCAGGGGACTCTCCTGTCCTGAGCTCCATGCTGTATTTGACACATTCTCTTGATCGAAACTTCTGTTGCTACTATTTCCGGCCTCCCAGAAATCTCATTTTTTCACAGGTAATCGTGCGAATTATCCATGGAATACGCGAAGAGCATACACAGGATTTGTGTGATGCGACACTGATCTCGCCTCATCATAAGAGTCGTTTCTAATGGTTCATCTATCGCGAATGTATTTCACATGTCGGAGTCGATTTTTGTGCACAGATACTGAGGTTACACACTGAAACATAGCTGTCTGGATTTTGAGGTTTAGACGCTGGGTACAAACAAATTCAGCCGATTCTCGAATGAATTCAGCCGAAAATGATCTTCGAGTCTCAATTCTTCTCTTTGCTTTGAAAACTCGCAATGCCCCTATTCCATTTATTTAGTCTAGCCAGAAAATCATAAGCTCACACGTAGTTTTACATGAGAGACCTGACCTAGAGGCGATTCAAAAAGTAAGCAGTATGACATAATCTTCAAGTGATTTGAGACAGTGATGTGTTCTAAGTCAATCATACCGAAGAATCATTCAAAAACTATGAATCAACTAATACAACATCACGATATCGAAGCTTGCAAATCTAGATCGTAGAGTAACATAACATGATCTGAATTGATCAGACATATGACATCACATTTGTTCCCAACATATCTCGAGGTTAGGTAGGGCAAAACTGAATCAATCAAGCAATCTTGTTACGTTAGTTCCACGAATGTCCCAAGATCTTTAAATTCTTCATATTCCGCATTTCAGGGGGTAACTCCACAATTCTTGTAGATTGCAAATCCAACTTAGTCAATGATGTCAACCTTTCGATTGAATCAGGTAAGTGTCTTAACAAGTAGCATCCTCGTAATAACAGGTGTTGTAGAGACACGAGGTCTTCCATGGATTGGGGTAACCGTTTAATCCCTAAATAAGATAAGTTCAAATGAGTTAACTCTTTAAGGGAGTTCATGGATTCTGGTAATTCTTCAATCCCTGTATGAGATAGGTCCAAATGAGTTAACCACTTCATGTGGCCCTCGAAATTTGGAAATTCTCTAATCCCTGAATGAGATAGGTTCAATTGAGTTAAATAGACAAGGGATTTGAAGGATCTTGGTAATTTTTCAACCCATGAATAAGATAGGTCCAATTGAGTTAAAGACCTAAGATTGACAATGCCTTCTGGAAATTCTTCAATCCCAGAATGAGATAGATCTAGCTTAGTTAATAACCAAAGGGACCTAGAAGGTATTGGAAGTTGAGCAAGTTCTTCACAATATGAGGCACACATAGTCTTTAGCTCTCGAAAACCATGTCTCCCTATTGGAATCTTTCGTATAGCAGTGTCATTTATAAGAAGCTCCCTCAATTTTTCCAGTCCTTCTACTCCAGTCGGAAGCTCCTCTAGACTCCTACAACCTGAGACATTTAGAGTATGTAGCTCCCTCAAACCCCATTTCGACATCGGAATCTCTCGTATAGCAGTGTCATTTATGAGAAGTTCCCTCAATTTTTCCATTCTACCTACTCCTGCAGGTAGTTCCTCCAATCTCCCACAACACGAGGCATTTAGAGTCTCCAGTTTCATCAAACCATCTCCCGACATCGAAATTTCTCGTATAGCAGTGTCATTTATGAGAAGCTCCTTCAATTCTTCCAATCTACCAACTCCAATGGGTAGCTTCTCCAGTCTCCTACAACCACTGATATTCAAGGAGACGAGGGATTTGCTATCCTCGATAGAAGGATGAATCTCTTCCAAATTCTCACATTTTTCAAGAATCAAAATCTCCAAGCTTTTGAAAGCAAACAAGTCAAGAGTTCTTGAAAATGGACAACTCGAAAGGTTGAGGACTTTGACATTTGTTGCTGTCTGAAAGAAAGAGAGGTTACCTTTAAGATTAAACACTGTAACGCCTGATTTTTCACTATCCTTGTTTTTTTTTTAATTTATAAAAAAAAATATAAATATTTCGTAACTCAATTCACATGCTGTAATTGCCATGATTCTCCGTCACTTCACATTTGTTTTGTTTAATTATTTCTGTAGTAGTGTTTTTTTTAACATACCCATTGCATAAAGAATGTTAGTAAGTAATACACAAGTGATAACTATATTTTCTTATTGCATTAGGCATACCTTCCAATTTGACTAAAATAAATATCAACTGGTTAGTCCTCACAAAAATAACACATGGTTCGCCCTTCACAGAACTATAATAAAGCAATGCACTTATTTTGAAGTAGTGCGGTCAACTTTTGTTTCTAAAATAATTATCCTGACTATGATAATTCAAATAGTAATTCGTGCAAAAGCAGTTGCGTTTATGTGAACGTAACCAAATGATGACTAGGTAGTCGTAACTTTTCATTTCTCATGTAAGAAGATTGACATAGAATATAACAAGAATTGCCATAGAGACATACTTTTACAAGGGGAGAATTTATCTTAGAAGCCATAAACCATTTAGATTAAAAATATTAGGACATGCAAAAATACTGTAACTATATTTTTAATAGATTAGTTGAAAAAGTATGCCTAATGTTACGCATGATTGGTTGTTAGGATACTATTAGTTTAAGATATTAAGGGGCCAAAGTTTCTGGTATATTTAGGTGCCTATAAAATCCTCTTATATTTAAAGGAAAATCCTGAATCTAAGGAAGGATATTAATCTTTTCCGAAAGAAAGAAAGGAGAATTCGTGCAATGGACCCTTGAATAACACGTTGTTATTCATAGAGATATGCCGTCTTTATATCTTACCCTGATTGGACCCCATCCTCCCCAATCCTCTGAAATCTCACTCCCTGACAGATTGAGCACAACTAATTGCTTCGGATGAAAGTTGGCCGCTACAAAATTCGAGGGACAACGCTCCCAATGAAGCCATCTAAGTTCACTAAGCATGTTCTTGAAATCTCCAGTGAAATTTGCACCACATACTTTAAGGAACCTCAAATTAGTCAGTTCTTTAAAGTTTTCACTTGTGTAGCTTTTTTTGGAGTCATATTCATCGAGACAGATGGCTTGAATCATATTAGTGCCCTATGAATAAGAAATATTGTGGAGCATGAGTTTTAAATGACGAGATGGAGCCAACTATACGTGAGAAAAGACATACTAATTTCAATTTATTGTGATACTATTGTAGTGTGGGCTTCTCACTCAACATTGTGAAATGATAGATTGTGGGTGCATATTATTTATCTAATCTATGTAAAAATGTGAAGCTCAAAGAGGTGTTTCCTGACTTTTCCTCCCCCAATTATACGCCTCGCAATTTCCACCTTTTGAATTCCCAAAAATTGCATCCTTTCAAAATAACAATAAAATGTCTCCCTTCGTGCACACGCTACTTCTAATATATCCACCAAAACTTGTTTCCCTTATATGTGAAACAACAAAACTCTATTTGCATATCCTTTAGATGTAAAACAACATGACTCTTACAACCCAAATACATCTATCAAACTTACCATTAAAACAGGTATCAAAATTAGAATATGCTAATTGTTGAATCCCCTCACGCCCATTCTCTTTTTCTGCTGTACCTTTTTGCAATTCTCAATAGCAAAATAACTAGAATGTCATCCCAGAAGGTACCCACGTTTGAGATTCCTTCTTTATCATGTTTTTCTTCCATGAGTATTTTTCTTTGTACATGGAAGCTAAATCGATCATAGATTATTTGTGATAAAATGATTTTCACTCCACATTTTAATACTATAGATGTTTGATGTTCTCTCTTCATTGCCACGTTGATTTTGTTAAGGTGAGATAGTAGTCATCTAAATGTTTGATCATTTGCCCATAGATTAATGAGATCTTGCTTACAGAAAAATTGGATGTGAAATTTGATTAAATTGAATACCTAAGGAACTTGAGTCTTTCGCATTCTTCTTTGCTTTAACCAAATATTTTAGGAGCTCAAATTTGTGTTTTGTTTTAGGTGATGAATTGCACATTGAGCACAAATCGTGAGGATCATAGTATGGAAATTCTCTGGATGTTTGAATTTTAACTTCAAGCTTTTATTCTTTTAGATGAGACCATACTTAATTTTGCCTCAGAAGTTTCATGTATCTTTACTTTATTTTTATTTTTATTTTTGGATAATTTCATAGATACCTTTTTTTCTAGTTCTAATAAATGTTGTATTCGTTGATTACATTTTCATTTGAGCAAAAATCTGCTCGCTGAGAAGCATCAGTAGTATGTTATTCAACAATCTAGGTACTTCATTATATTATTTTGCATCTCAACATTTATATTCAATTTTTTTTTTAACTAAAGATACTCATGACATTTGCACATGCTTGCTTGATGCTTGAACAAATCATCCATATGATATGATTGCTTTTAGTTGTGTACTTTTTACCTTTTAGCATAATTAATCATCACAAAAGATTCAAAATCATATTTAGTTACATGACAACAAAAGTTAAACTTAAAAGTATTGGAATGACTCGTTGGCTTGAATTTACCCACTTTTTACAGATATATCGCATATTAATCTCATTAAAGAAAATTTTGATCTGTTGCTTTTTCACCAATGAATATTGCTTCATAAATATATGGGACGAAAAGCTATCCCTAATTGTGCATTTGATAATAGTAAAATATAAAGATGTTATTAACTATTATTATGTGAATACATGGTTTTAAAACTTATGTGATGATCATTTAAAAAAAAATTAGAAATGACATTATTTCTGATCCTAAAATTGGATGATTGAACTAATAAGAAATATGGAAATATTATGTTAATATTACTTCAATGTAAACATATTGTTATGCTTTTTTTTTTTAGTTTTATTACTAATTATCATTCTTTTATAAATTTCTAAAAAATTGTAAATGTAAGGATATTTTATCATTAGAATATAAACTTCAACAAAGTAATATTAACATAATATTTCCATATTACTTTTTAGTTCAATCATCCAATTTTAGGATTAGAAATAATGTTGTTTCTGATTTTAGGTCATTCCTCAAGCCATTTGATCTCCACATTAAATGTGTATATTACTTAATTTTTTTTTATTTTTTATTTTTTTAATAGTGATGACTTCTCTCTATACATTTTTTCTTCTTTATATCGCATGGGAAGAATGATTAGATTCTCTATTAGTGTTGTAGATTGTAGAGGTCTTGTGTTACGCACAAGATTTAAGAAATACTTCGCGTTTTTTACTGTAATGTAATATCTCGTAATTTCGAGGCTTAATTATAATATAAATATGTTATTAACTTAATTTGATAAGTCGAAGAAGAAAGAACGCATGGTGAGTTGCATGAGTATGTTTCATGGCATATTTGCTTAGTCACCAACTATTTCATCAGTCATTTTACGTGCGTCAGGTTTCTCTAAAAATGGTCTGTCAAATATTCTGTTTTTGTAATTTTGTTGTTGTAACAATACAATAAGGAAACAATATATATCAATCATCAATGACTAACAAATTGGTCCTCAATTATGTCCCATAATCAAGCAAGAACAACAACCAATTTTTGCTAGTAGAAGTGGCAAGTTTTGGGGACTTGAGATTGACAATGATTTGTATCACAAACAATAAAGAGAAGATGGACTCCTGTTCTGCATCTAAGACAAGTAGAGAAAACTCTTACCTTGTTGTTGTCAAGCACATGCAAGGCTTGCTCATAAATCCATAATCGACTGCGCAACTGAAACTCCTCTTGATGTTCTAGATAAACAATTTCCCTTCCAAAATCTCTCGACTGATCATCCATTATTAGCTTGTCGTCTTTGTCAATTCCAATTAGGGAACTATCTATCAATGCTTCAATCCCCCTCTTTGGTAAAAAACCACAGGAATCCCACATATAAGTCGGAATTTGTTTGGATGATCCAATGAAAAAACATGCAATATCCAAAAATATCTGTTGTTGCTCATGATCTAAACTTTCGTAAGTTATATGCAGCAGGTCTTGCAGGTTATTGTTATACACATCATCCTTTAATTTCTTAAATGTATCTTTCCATAGTTCTTCTCTCTTTTGGCGGAAGGCTGAACCTATATGTTCAACAATTAGGGGAATCCTCTTTATACTAGATACGACATCCCAGGATAGAGACTTATAAGCCTCGGGAGGAGAATCCTTTCCAAATAAATGTCTACTAAATAAGGTCAAAGCTTGATACCGAGTCAACTCGTTGAGTTTGTACTTGGGGTTTGCATTGGCCTTATCAAGAATACTCATGTTTCTTGTAGTTATTATGATTATACTCCCAGCTTTTAAACAACTACCATCTCCGACCAAGGCATTTAAGTGAATATCATCATCCATGTCATCAAGAATAACGAGGACTTTCTTACTTGAAAATTGAGATTTAGTAATGCCGATTCCCTCGTCGACATTAGACACTGTATGTGGACTTCTTAGTATATCGCAAATGAGCTGGTCTTGTAAGTACTCAATACCCATGCGTAGTGATACTTCTCGAATATTTTGTACAAAGCTAAGATGTTCAAAATCACCAGAGAGATTGTTCCACAGGACCTTAGCAAGAGTTGTCTTACTGTTCCCACGCACTCCCTGGATTCCGATAATTCTTGTATCATTATATTTAGGATCTATTGAGCTCATAATATATTTCACATGATCATCAATTCCAACCAACTCTGTGGGATGCTTGAAAGTTGTTTTCAACAAACTCACAACTCGTGCGACAACTAGTTCAACCAATGCTCCTTTCTTCCTGTCAAATAACACTGAATTTCAGCTATAGGAGGGCAATATCTAAATTATGTTTCAAGAAAGATCTATTCATGAGAAATTAAATAATGTTTCGGTGACAAATGATGTACCCATAGGCAAATTTCTCTGCTTCCCATCCTCTCAAGGAACCGACTTCGGCGAGCGCTTTTCTCCATTCCCCTAGTTCCATTTCGTCCACCCGACCTTCAAGTCTAAAGAATTCTTCTATAGATTCCCCTTCAAGAAGTTGCACTTCCAAGGGTCCCACTTCATCAAATATGGGCAACACTATTTGCCCGCTGCTTCTCTTGCATTTCCACATGTGAACAAGCTCACGAAGGCCCGATTTGTCGTTAACAAATCCCCGCTCGAAAATTGGGATCGAGATCTTAGACTGCGGAAGACTGTCGGGAATCCACTCATCCGCATAGTCCTTACTGCAGAACGTGTCAATTCCTGCAATGACGAGGCCATGACGGAGATCATCGAATAGCGTGCTCCACATCGAGCATACCGAGCTCAAGGACACGTCGTGATCGTTTGCTTTTGGTTTTTTCGTTCCGCCTCCAGAGTCGCCTCTAGGCGGAGAGGTCGATGAGGTAGACGCCCTGTGTATCGGATCTTCTGAAGGAGTGGGTTCTTTTCTGTCCATCTCGAGAGAATCCTCCTAATACAAAGGCAGTAATGGAGATTGACGGAGCAGAGCCTCAAAAGAAAGCAGGAAACAGAGAAGATGAATATGGATATCCGAGATCCGGGAACTGCAGAAATGTCTCTCGTTACTGAATTCGGATCTACGATCAAACCTAAATAAAAACTCTCGTTCAACTCGTCAGAAGAAAATAGAGCAGTCGAAACAGTAAACGGAGAAGAGCAAGGACCCACAGGTTACCTGAGGAGTGCTCAGCTACACACTCCGCCCCACTGCTGTGATCTCCACGGATTCTCAGCCTTCCATTTTATATCTTCAACACAAGACTCTCCACTAATTTAAAAAAAAAAAAAAAAAAAAAGATAATAATTTTTTCCGCAGCATTATACGGTAGGTGCCTGGCACGTGCTTTGGATAGAAATTTGAGATCCAGCACCCTTCTTCTTTTTGTTTTTTTGTCGACAGCACACTTGACCTGACTTGCTTTGTTCTGTTAATACAAAAAAATACATATAGGAAAGAAAACCAAATAGCAATACGGATGCTCCTACTGGCTAATCATATTCTCCACCGACTAATTTAATGGAAATTCGATTGGGGGTAAAGCTTACTCTCTTTTTGTAGGATGCATGCGTAGGACAAGGTCGGATCCGACTTATTGTATCACGAGGATCTCTTACTCACGCAGGTCAGCGCCTAATGATGATGGCATATGTATTAGTAAAGAGTTATGGAAAAAAGAAACTTATTTTATCCAAAAAAAAAAAGACAACGACTACCACACTTACGCTTAGAGTCACCACTCGTTACAACGGTTTAGGATCTATTGAAAATAAGACATAGACAATTTACTAAAAATGTAATTGAGTGAGATTCTATATCCCAATTCGAAAAGAGCTACAAGAATATTAGGATCTTTAATATATCAACAATGGCGGAAGTATCTATAGTATATGAATATTGGATAATCGAGGCAATTAACAATCGATTCATAGTAATTATAGAAGGTTTCGTATGTCCTTGTCTTTGGCAAGTTGGGCAATAATGACCATCTTATTTGCACAACCAACATCTAATTAAGTTGCCGCAATATGATAAATTCATCTCATATCGTAAACAAGATAGATTCTGGTTAACCCATCGTTTTCCTTTCCCTAGATTCACAAGGCATTATTATAGTTGGCCCCTTCCGAGTGGGTAGAATCATCGGTTCATACTTGGCAACACATTTTAATGTCATCCCATCTCCGTGCAAACCTTAAACGATCCGAACTTTGTGATTGACGTCCCGACATAAAATTTAGACCATGAAATCCATATCAAGTGCTTCGTGCGCTCTGTAAATGAACCTTATGAATATTGACCTCCTCTACTTTTGCTCCCAACGAGGCGACCTGTTTTTATTGAGAGAGAACCAGGGGTTCTTTGATTGAGACTTGAGGTCCAGCACCAGCAGGGCTTCAACTTGACTTGCTTTTTCTAATTTTAACACGAGAGGTCAAAAAGAAAACTACTGAGCCGTACTCACATGCTCCTCGTGCTTCTCGACACAGAGTCACTGACAAGTCCACCCCTGCTCGGATGCAGTGCTCAAATGGTGCTTTTATTGAAATCTCAAATCCAACACGACCATTAATAAAAAAAAAGTAAAAAAGAGAATTAGAGCGCGTTTGGTAACGATTCTGTTTTCGGGAGTAGATTCTAATTAATTCTGTTCTCAATAACAGATTTTAAACATTTTAAGCCGTTTGGTAATTATCTAAAAAAATTTATTTTGAAATAGAATTTACGTTTAGCACGCGTCTTTCATTGATTCTGTTTCAAATCAATTTCTTTTAATTTTTAAATAATTTTTATATCTTTTTCCTTTTTTTTTCTTTTTTCTCATATTCTTCTTCTTCTTCTTTAGGCCGATCGCTAGACCAGCAACCGGCCAAACAAGGGTTGGCGATCTCATTGGAGCGTCGCTGGACCTCATCGGCCGAGCCTCACCAGCAGCTGGGCGAGGCCTACCTGGCCATCGGTAGGGCTGGGCGAGGTTCACCTGGCCACCGGCAAGGCTTGCCCAGCCTCACCGAGACTCGACCTTGCCGGATCTAGCGAGGCTAAGCCTCGCCGATGACCAAACAAGCCTCGCCGGTCCAGGTGAGGCCCACTTGGCCATCGGCGAGGTTGGGTGAGTCTCACTGATGGCTGCGCTTGCCTCCGACGAGCTCGCTGGACTGGTTGCCGACGACCGGCAGGAAGTGGTGGACAGTGGCGAACGGCAATAGAGGAGGGGAAAGAAGGGTTCCACCTTTTTTATTCTTTTTTTTTTTTGTTCCTAGAACAAAAATCAATTTTTTTATTATTATTAATTCTACTCCAAATCTATTTTCGAGAACAAATATGTTCCCGGAAACAAAATTTTTACCAAACGTAATTATGTTCCAAAACTACTTTCGGGAACAAAAAATCAAAATCGGGTTCTGTTTGGCACATTGCCAAACAGCCCCTAAGTGTGTAAAAAAATTAGGAGTAATTTCTACACAAATTAAGACATTATTGCACTTTTTGTAAGTTTTAAAATTTAACTGTACTTCCGTGACAAGTTTTAAGACTTTCAATACACTTATCTCAAAAAATTTCATACCATACGTGTTTTTGTGAAAATAGAAATATGGAAATCGGAAACAATTTTTGTTTTCGATGACCTGAAAATGTTTTCTCAAAACTAAATGGGCCTCGTCTCCAACCAATGGAAGGATTTTCAGAGAGAGAGAGAGAGAGAGAGAGAGCCGCAGCCATGGAAGTCGCGACCTCTGTTGGTTAACTCCAATGGAGGTCTACAGTCACACAAGGCCACAACCTCCATGGCTATGGGTTCAAATGAATATTTTTAGTGTCCCCAAAGAGTTAGATGCCTTGCTTTTTAATCATAAAGTTGTTTTTGAATTAGTAATCTTTTTAAAATTAGAATAACACAAATGTTCCATGAATTTTACTCCAATATATAATGTGGTTCCTAAACTTTTAATTTATGTCATATTTTCCACGAGTTTTTTTTTTATTTTTTTATTTTTTCATTGTGATTTCTAAATTTTTGGTATATGTTCAATTTAATCCTTAAACTATATGAAAATTTTCAATATTGTCTTTTTATTAATTTAAGTTTAAAGACATTTTTGTATAGTCAAGTAACTAAATTGAATATGTATCAAAAGTCCATTGATCACATTGAAAAAATTAAGAATTAAAGAATGATATTGCACGTTGGATTAAAGTTCAAGGATCACATTAAACAAATTAAAAGTTCAATGATCATATTACATATTAAATCAATGTGACCCCTGAACTTCAGCCTAATGTATAATATGTTCCCTAGAACATTTAATTTATTATATATAGTCTTTGAACTTTTAGTCTGTATTCAATGTAGTCATTGAATTTGACAAAAATGTTCAATATTGTCCTTTTGTTAATGGCCTTGGATAACATTAAACATTTTTATAAAGTTCAAGGATCATAATGAACATGTATCGAAAATTCATGGACCACATTGTACATTAGCCTAAACTCAAGAACCATTTATGTCATTATCCTATAACATACACTTATCCCCACCTAGTGAGAGCTTTAGATCATTATCTTGGTGAAGCAACCATGACTTCCTCACTCGTAGAGCCAGATTCCATCATAACTATTCAAATCACCATTTTTGCTTCAGTTGTGATTTGATAGATCATAATTGATTAAATTTATGAGGAAATTAGCTAATCAGTCATAAACCTATTATACACAATCTTAAATCTTCACTCGAAAGTCCAATGTAGTCCTTTCGGTCAATTTTCCTCGGAAATTACTGACATAACGGTCCAATTATTACCAACCGTCCTACGTTCACACTACCATTTCATAGATTTTTTAGCAAAAATTGATTGGATAAACTATAATAGAATTTCACATAAAGGTTTAAGGATTGAATTGGTAAAATATAAAAATTTAGGAGAGTATTGATATCCGTACAATAGATTTAGGACTAATTGGACAATTTTCCCTTAAATTTCCGCTAAACTCTCAACTCATATGCAATTCAAACATAGAGTAGGCTACCATCAAAGAAGCCTTTAATGATTGGTACTACTCGCATCTCTTTCAAAGCTTTTGATTGGTTTGCACAAATTGATCTCTTTGTAAGAGGATCGACCAACATCGACTTGATGGGCATCTACTGAACTACAACTTTTACCTTCCTTCACTATTTTCCCAGTATGGTGATACTTCATATGGCTATGTAAATCGTTGCCTTATTGTCACGATAAACCTTTATAGGATGCAAGGGAGTATGCAGAAAATAGAGTACTTCTTAATAATCACTCAGCCCAAATAATTTCTTCTATTAAAGTTTTGCATTAATTTGTCAAATACTTTCCAATGAGATGCACCGAAATTAGAAGTAAATCAACTTAATTTTCCTACCGCATGTGCAATATCAGGTCCTGTAGCATTCCTAGCATACATAAGACATCAAGTTATCTTAGCATATCGTTCTTAATCAGTTGATTTATCATTAAATTAACTCAACAGGACCCAAAGGCACACCACTTGTTTCGATTAGGAAAGCCTAATCTACTAAGCACTTTTTCCTTAAAATGTGATTGAGTCAAAGACATTTTATTTATTATATATTCTGATTGGCGATAAAAAGCAAAGGCCCAGTTCTGCTTGACCTTAATTCCCAAAATCACATCCACAGGACCAAGCTTTTGAACTCTAAAAGATTTTTTTATGCAAGATGCAGTCTTCTCAACAATTTCCCAATTCGATCCAAAAAAAGGTAAATCATCAACATAAAGTGATAGAAAACGATAGGAAAAATGGAGTGTTTTTGGGAGAAATTGTAATATGTATTTTTCCGTATATTCATGTACAGGAGCACTAGAACGAAAAACAGGAAATAGAATATACACGATTGTACTATGATTACGTTCCCACTTGACCAAGCTAATCACAGATTAACTAAATCAATTAATTGGCAATTTAATCAATATGGAATTGATATTTGCCATCATATTTCCAACACTCCCCTTCAAGCCAGTGGCCTATATATGTCAAGGACATCTAGCTTGCTCAAAAGGTATGTAGGTTGTCTTTGACATAATGGCTTGGTAATGATATCTGTAGGCTGCTCTACAGTTCCAATTCCAGTTCCAATTCCTCTTGCTATGATGATCCCTTCTCGAATTTTGTCAAGTGGGGTGACCGCCTGCGAACCTTGCATTGGTTGCGGGTACTGAGTGCCCATCACTTGACTGTTTCCATTGACTGAGCTTCCCAAGGGGGTGGTGGTAGCGAATCACTAGTTTAAGCACCTGCGAAACACCGCAAAACTGTAAGCTCAACAATTTGTGAGATTGTTTGTTAGGAGTTCAGGTATGTCCACAAAGAGGAGGTCCAACTCTCGCCAAAAAGGATTTAAGACTCATAGCATCTCAGTAATCTGGAAAAGGATATCGAGCATGCCCCTTGTATGTGCCAAATAAGGTTGTACAGTACAAGTCGACAGACAAAATACACATAGAAAGTGATGTTGGGTACTGAAGAAGAAGCAGAAGAGCACCATAGACAGGAGGGAGGCTGTTGCTGCTGCGCAATATGGCCATTCCAAACAGGAATAGAGCTTTGAGAGTAAGGTGATTGATCATGCTGGTTCGATCCCATATTTGGCATGTTGCCATTAGCATAAGTGGAGCTTGCAGAGTCTGCTGCTGTTGGAATTGAGGAGTAGAAATAGTCACTCTTGGTATTGATAGTATGGGCCGGTTGTTACCGTCCGAAAACACAAAAAGAATAAGCGCATTCTGCTGTTACTGAGATGCAATTGACTGTGGTTGTCCAACAGGCACAAGTGCTAGTGAAGTCTCTGCCTTTGGAGAGCTGTAGTCTTCTCCACTGAGAAGGTCCATTTAAGATCGAGTTTAGATGGAGCAGCAGTACTGTTAGAGGAGGGAGTGGGAAGCAGCAACTGATTTAATACAGACCCTGTACCAGCACTTGATGTTGATCTGCAGAAAATCCCAATTATTATTGCTCAATTGGCCAGAAACTATGTGCTCAATAGTTAAAATTACAATCAAGATCATCACCGATCCTCTTATAGTTAATTACTGGTACTTCTAGGTAAAATACACATATGTACATGATTTTCAGTTTTACTTTCTCCTGGGTGTTTGCTGAACTTGTAACTTACTTTGTATGTTATTATTAGTCCATCAATGATATAACATGTCAACTATCGATAAGTGATTATATAGTGTCACATCCACAAGAACAAGTATAATATTCATATTAATTTTCATAGATAGCTAAAAAATATAACAAAATTCAATTATTAAATACAATATTTTTACGAAGTCTGTCATTTAAATGGTCTTAGTCTACCATGTAACTCTTTTCCATTAGAATAGAATTTGTGTGAAATCGTGATAACTTCATTTTACATTCTATTATAGTAAATCTGAATTCTTTCATGTACTTTTAAGGAAGATGACGATGTATGCTCATGCTTATCCTGTATCAAATAAATTTCTTTCTGTATAACACCAACAGAACTGATCTTTGTGTAAATATCAAATAATCAGTGGAGAGAGACTACAGGTGTTTAACCCAAAAAAATGGCTGCTCCCTTGTCAATCTAAACTAGCCTTTTAAGAAAGATCCCTAGCCATCCTATGAGAAAATTGGGAAACATAGAAACACTTGGAACTTAAGAACTGAATGCATAACATTGGACAGCAATCTCCCAAAGTTTAATCAGCCTTATTAGACACAAAGTTTCAACAGCAAATAGTTGAGATCTTAGATCAATTTAAACCACAAGAGAAGTGTTTTGAGTGCAGCATGCTTCATATAATGAGCACATGTATAAGATGCATTGGTACATTCCTCCCTTCCTCTCCTTTCTTCTTCTCTCAAGACCTAACTCACATCAATAGTACTACTTAGGATCTGCCTGGTAAAGCTGTGGGCCTGTGTCTGCATTGTAGCACACACGCTGTTGTGCCATGAAGCATTGTAACTTGTATGTTTGGTAATATATCCTTTACAGCTGCAACACCTCAAATTTGGGCAAGGCAGTTTTCTCGAAACTGTTATAACTGCTGCAATTTTGAGGGTACTGCAGCTGTAAATAATTTACTAAACACCTCATAAAAGCTGCTAACACACTTTTTTCACAGCCAAATCTGTGGTGAAAAAGTCACACCAGACAAGCTCTTAACAACTGGAGGATCAAAAGATAGATGATAAACTTCTGCTATGTTTTTTTCATGGAAAATGAGTGATTTAGAAAACATTTTCATTAAAACAATAGCTTGTATTTCTTAAAATAATAAGTCAACAGAAAATATTCTCATTATTGACAACAATTAATATCTAAACATTTTTGTGGACGATGAAAATATTTTTCATTCATTTATTTTTGTAAGGGATATAAACGGTCATTTTCCACGAAACAAACGGAGCCTAAATGTATAATAATCCACCGAGTTTTACTAAACAGCAAAAATTTAGCAAAAAATATCCAGATCAACATATGATAAGAATAGCACTGCTCAGTTCACAGACTTCAGCTGGACTTCATATTTTGCCACGTGACAATTATTTGGGGTTTTATATTGCAATCGTGACTAATGAACCAGTTACCTTTCATCACGCTTCTTGCTGTTATCTCCAATATCAAGTAGAGGACCTTTGACATCCGTCATGGTGCCAGAAGGTTGCGACGGGTTTTTCTCAGCCTGAACTGAAGTTCCAGAAGCAATGACTTCATGCTTGGCAAGTACACACCGCAACTCATCATTCAAAGCTAATTTTTGACGTAGGAGTGCTTCATCCCTGGATTACAAGATCAAGTTGGAACCAATAAGCCATCCCTTATTATGAAATTTTGCGCTGCAACTCATCATTCAAAGCTAATCCTTGACGTAGAAGTGATTCACCCCTGGATTACAAGATCAAGTTGGAAATAATAAGCCATCCCTTCTTATGAAATTTTGCATGTGCATTTCTGATTACTACTAGAAAGGAGTTTTACATCTATGTGTTATGGAATTACCCAGGAGAGAGAGAGAGAGAGAGAGAGAGAGAGAGAGAGAGAGAGAGAGAGAGAGAGCTGGGGTCATAAACTCACTTCAACGAGCACGACATAAAGAAAATAATGCTAACTAAGAACCTCCTTCAAGTTTGGCGACCCCCTAGGGAATTTTTCTTCCAAATTTCATTCAAATTCAGGAAGATCCACTGTTGTTAGTTTCTGCAATTGTGCTTTATTTATAATTCTCATCGTCTTAGCTACACCAAAATTCTTCTTTCACTGGTTGTGAACGATTCCTGTCAGATGAGTGAGAGCTTCTTTTCTTTAATCTTTTATTTCCTCCCATGAGTAATCGGACAAGATATCTCACAGTTAGCCTTTCACAAGCTTGGTACTAATGCAACCGTTGGCACATGTGTTACCATACCCTAAAAAACTACAAGGTAGTGGATGAAAATAGGAAACCACACAGAAATCTGCACTTGTGCTTATAAATTAGATGCAAGTGCAAGTTATTAGTTAGACGAAAGTAACTTCTTCTTCTTCTTCTTCTTCTTCTTCTTCTTCTTTTCTTCTTGTATCAGATCCATAAACCTCTTCAATTCGTAGCATACATGACTTCCTCCATCTCAGTAATTAAAAACATCCCAGCTGCAATGCAAAAAGTATGACACACAATCTTCTTCGTACCTCATGAAATATCTCTTAATTCTTGACCTTCATCTAGCAACATGCTATATGTCCATTTATGCTACTAAAATGGACAAGTTGCAGTGCAAAGATAGCAATCAGATGAAATATCAATGGAAGCAACAGGGCAAGGCATATGAATACACTGATTTTAGCTAAACTAACCTAGGTCATTAAGATTCAGAAATCAGTCAAGCAATTGTCCAGTAGATGAGACAAAACTTGATATCCTCACAATGTAGATGAAATACAGAACAATTTATTATAAAACAGAGATAAAACTATTGAACATCACATAATACAGAGACAGCAACCAAGTAAGTAGTGGGCACACATGTAAAATAGTCCAGTGCAAACCAGATGAAAAGCATTTTTTATCTTGAGGAAGAGTGAAAGAGTTCACAGTGTCTCACACCAACATCTTGAATGTTCCACCGTGTCTAAAGTGCTTATGCTGGAGCTAGTCTTATAAGCAAAGAATACATAGGTAAAGGTTTCCTCTTCACCAACAAAAAAACGACAACCATTAAAATGTCCCATCTATGGACATGGTAGCAAGAGAATTTAAAGACAAAACAGGAAAGCTGGAGAAGATGATAAGCCTTACGATATTGAATTTACAAGGTGCGGCACTGCTCTACCAAGTCAACAATGACCTCCTGCCTAGGCCCCAGCAGATTTTTTTTTTAAAAAAAGTTCCTAGCCAATAAGAGAACAATTGTAAGTGCAAAAGAAACACCACTGGATGCTTTCCAAATGAATGTAAAAACTAAAAACAAAGGAAAAAACTTCAACCTTACATTATTTCAATAAGATAATATCAGTTCCCACAAATTCAACTGCTTGATGAATAAAAATGCATCCTTAATTATGTATCACAAATTGAAAAATATACCTCCTTGTTCCCAGGATCTATGGCATTCAGCATTTCCGCAAGCACATCCATGATCCCCCGTGCATTCTGTATTCCTGTCAAGCTACACAAGAACATTAAGTTATGCCTGAAGAACTTCAAAGTATATGAAAGGAGCAAGGTGCTGCAAAAATGTCCTTTAACAGGATATACTAAATTATCCCATTTGCGTAGGGCTACAATCCTTTAACCATCAGTGTACTAAAAAAGTACGTAAAATAATAATCAAAGTGTTCCTCTCAGCAAAATCATACAGACTGTCTAAGGATCACAAAGATAGGACCTCTATAATACATACAAGCTAGAAGACAATAGTGAGCTTGTTTGAATTCACTTGAAAGAAATAATTAGTATATGCACATTACATGTCAATATTTGCATATTTTGAAAAGAAAAGATTTCAGGTGCATCACGTTGACAAAAGTCAAATTGAGTAAGCCACAGAATTAAAGAAAATAAAAAAGTACTCAACAAAAGTCTTATTCTTACAAAGAACAGATTTGCCCTTTAGAAGTAAAGATGAATGTTAAGTTCCACACAGTACCATAATACAAGCAGCAGCTTTAAAATTCTTTTGACATAAATCAGCAAGAAATGAAAATTCTTGAAAGACAAGAGAAAAGGTGTCAGCATTTCTATGTATAAATGCACCTCAATGTGGGAAACTCAGACTCAGCAGAAGATTCAGATGGCTCCAGCCGGAAATCAGCATTGTGGATATTTTGCGGATATGATGAAAGAGGATGTGTCTGTGGAGGTGTAAAACAGGTGCAGTACCCTCCACTCTCTGAGGGAACACTGCTCCTGCTCGCTGTATGAAAATGAGTGGATTTAATGAATAATAACTATAATAACGTAACAACCAACACCAGAAAAAAGGAAATAGTATAGTACTGTCAAGACCTAAATACATCATCCAAAGCACAAATAAAACAAGTCTGTTCCCAAGAGCAGGAAAAATAAATACCAGCAACTCCTGGTAGGCAGCATAATATTGAGGATGTCTAGCCCTTGGTCCTCCAAAAGCTTCTTGCCAAGTATCTATCAAGATCAGTATCTTCTCTTTGACATGGATATTGGGCTGAAGAATCAGGAATACCATGAAGTTTCAGTAAAATAGGTACCTTTCAACATCCAAATGCATTAAAATTTATTACCTTCTTCTTCACTATTTTCACCATCCAAATGCATATGAACAATGTCTCCACAATTCTTTAGAATTGTCTCCAATAACTAATAAAACTAAAAAACCCAACCGATCTGCATTAGACAAAGATCCGACAAGCATTTAATCCAGGAAAAAAGAATTCATAATGGACCTAGAGCAGAGTTCCTATCCATACAATTTGCAAATCAATTCAGATACTTCATAAAATGAACAAACTTTTCCAAAGAGAACAAAGTGAAGGTATGCAAGTGCAATTCTCAATCAATACAATAGAATAACATAAATTTCTCCCCTTTCTAAAATCTCCTTCCTGTAACTGAGCGGAAACATATTGCACAAAGCGAACAAGGTTGCCACATCGCCTATACACTCAATGACAAGATTTCATATTAATATATCAAAAAAAAAAAAAAAAAAAAAACACTAAAATATGAAACTTCTACAGCAGGTAAATCAGATTATAGACTGTGCTTTTAGAACAAAATAAGTTGTTCCACAATATGTAAAACCTCTCATGCATCTTCACTTTAGTGAACCAAACATGGGACACAGAATTAAAAAAAAAAAAAAATTTCCCAAATTATTACAAGCATATTCTCGTACTCTGGACCTTTTTTAAGTATTCAAAACTATTAGACTGCTTCAGGTGGCTCGTGATTCTTGTTTGACTGGCTTCTGCTTCTCATATCTACTGTTTCTAAGCTACAACAGAACATGGATCTTCAAATACACTCTAAGAAACTCAATGAGTAACTACTTCCTGATATAAGCATCCCAAGGCATTGAACCTCGAAATCGCAAAAGACACACCCATGTAGAACCTTTTGTTATATCTCTACATTCACTAAAAACTTGTGAGCTGCATTTAAATATCAAATTGAACTGTAATATCCTTTAATTTGCTCTTTGTGAGAAGTTCAGTTTTTTATAGCCATAATCATTGAACATGAGCAAATATCCCTCTAATCTCTTCTTAAATAACCATTTATCCACTTTCTTCACCATTCTTTCATCTTTTTAATAGCTGATAACCACTTACTCAATCCTTTTTCCTTCTATCCCTTCTTGCACTTGCATATGTTTGTGCCCTTATACTGGTATTAATTAAATGTATCTATTTCACCGCTGCCAAACTTTTTCTCAGAGCCAAAGAGGGACCAACACCTTATGACTACTATATTGCTTCAAAATCCGCAACAATAACACGAGCGTATTCGCAATGAAAAGATGGATGAGGCACTTTTCCAGAAACTGTTATGACTGCTGCAGCTTTGAGGTGCTGCAGCTGTGAAGAATTTGCCAAACACCTCATAAAAGTTGCGACACACTTTTTCACAGCTGTATCTACTGAGAAAAAGCTACACCAAACAAAGTAAATGTTAAGAGTAATATGCAAAGTACTGGTGCTGTCAAAAACAGAAGAAGAGAAGCTACTGGAGAACCAGTAAGTGCTGTCGAGAACAGAGGAAGGAAAGAAGGCAACAACAAAGATTGTAGCACGTGTAGCATGTTTACATTGAGGAATCAGTATTCAGTTTTAAGCTTGTACAGTCAAACTTTCTGTTTTGCTTTCTGTTAGTTAGTTGTTTCATTCAGTTGATCAGTTTTCAGCTGATATAAAACTGATCTGAAGAGAGCAAATGATGTGATTGAGTTCTTTGATGTAAACTAGCCTCTCATTGAATAAATGATCATCGACTCTGTTTCTCTTCCATCTCTCTCTCTCTCTGTTCATAAAATTCTTCAGTAAAAACATAGATGATGAACTCCTTTAGATATGCCCCAAGTAGGCACCACTATCCTGAATAAATAACTACAAAATCTATACCAAACAGCTAAAATTAGCAAACAATATGCAGGTCAACTTATCATGAGAGTAGCAATGTGACGATTCACAGGATTTAGCTGAACTTCATATCTCGCTCATAACAAGTATTTGGGGTTTATATATAGGAATCGTGACTTATGAACAAGTTACCTCTCATTAGGCTCTCTGCTGTTATCTCTAAAGTCAAGTAGAGGACCTTTGACATTTGGTGTGGAGCCAGAAGATTTTGGCCAGGTTTTCTCTAACTGAACTGAAGCTCCAGAAACAATGACTTCATGCTTGGAAAGTACATGCTGCAAGTAAAAAATAAAAAATAAAATTACATGCTGCGAGTCATCATTCAGAACTTCAAGCTAATCCTTGACCTAGAAGTGATTCATCCCTGGACTACAAGATCAAGTTGGGAGTAATAAGCCATCCTTCCTTCTTATGAAATTTAACATGTGCTTATCGTATGAGTGCTAGAAAGAAGTTCCACATCTATGAACTATAAAGTTATCCGTGAGAGAGAGAGAGAGAGAGAGAGAGAGAGAGAGAGAGAGAGCAGGGATTACAAACTTGCTTCAACTGAATCCAGCATAATTCGATCAAAAAGAAAAAAGAAAAAAGAATCCAGTATGAAGCAAGCAATGTTAACTAAGAACCTCTGTTGAGTTTGGCAACCCCAGGGAAATTCATTCAAATACAGGAAGTCCATCATTGTTACTCTCTGCAACTGGGATTTATTCATTGTTCTCATCTTCTTAGCTGCACCAAAATTCATATTTGTACCAGTTGTAAACAATCCCTGTCAGATGAGGCAAGAACTTCTTTTTCTTTTATTCTTTATTAACTGCCATGAGTGATCAGATCAGATATCTTGCAGTTAGCCTTTTACAAGCTCAGAACTCATGCAATCGTTGGCACCTATATGCTCATGTGACTATACCGTAAAAGCTCAAGTAATTCATTAGATGAAAGTAACTTTCTTTTCTGTATTGGGTTCATAAACCCATTAAATTTCTAGCAAACACGAATTCCTCCTAATCAGCAATCAAAATCAACCAAATACAGCTCCAACAGCAGCAGGTACAACACACTAAACTTCTCCATACACCTCATGAAATATCTCTTAAATCTCGACCCTTCATCTAGAAACACGCTGTATATGTCCACTTATGATGCTAGGCGAGACTAAAACAAATGGACGAGTTGCACACAAAGATAGCAATAAGATGAAATATCAAAGGAAGCAACAGGGCGAGGCATGCGTATGTGCTTGATTTTAGCTAAACCGATCTAGGTCATTAGGAATCAGAATTCAGCCGAACAATTTTCTATAAATCCACTCAAGCGAGATGGAATTACAGAATGATTCATAATAAAAGGGAGATATAGCTGTTAAATCGACCACAGAACACAGAGGCAACAAAGAATTGATTAGCATGCGTGCGCCCAAACCAGATGTGAAGATACCATTTTGAGGAAGAGTTCCACAGTTTCTCACACCAGCAACATGAATCTGCCACTGTGTCCGGTAGTGCTTATGCTGGAACTAATCTCATGAGCGAAGAAAACGTATCTAAAGGTTTCATCTTTAGTCACATTCCCGATCAACACATAGCAACCTCTCTCTCTCTCTCTCTCTCTCTTGGAAGCTGAATGGAGACCCCTTCTCCCCTCTCTTCTTCTTCATCAGGCTCAAGGCTTCTTCTTCTTCTTCGTCGTCTGTGGTTTGTGTTTTCTTGGTTCTTGGTCTTCTCACTCCCCTTTTTCTCTCGACGAAGCCCCGACACGGTCGAGCCAGCGATGATGGAGCCAGATGTGGCGCCGCGTGCGGCCGATCATCTTTGACCGAACACCCCGTCGTAGGGGCAGAGAGAGAGAGAGAGAGAGAGAGAGAGAGAGAGAGAGAGAGAGGGGACGGAGACTGCAGTCCGGGCTCGGCGACCGATTCTTGCGAGAGCGGACTTCGACGAACAACGGAACTCGGAAGAATTCATTCCGTGCCCAACCCAGTTCTTCAAATGCAATCCTCACTCACCATCGACGCCAACAAGCCCGTACGTAGATTCACCTCCCTCTCAACATCGCTCGCGGCTTCATCTCACCTGCCCGCATCGACGACGACGAGTCCCCGTCGTGAACGAGCGAGCGGCGGAACAGAGCTGCCTAGCTTCCCACCCTCCCACTCTGCGACGCTGTCCCAAAATCCGGCCTCAGGAACAATAGGTTCGTCCAAACCGTTCGACTACTCTTTATTTGCTAAGGATGTGATTTCTTGGACTTCAGCACGATGTCGTGGCTCGCAAGGTGGGGGTAATGTGAGGATTGTGGGGAGTAGGATTGAGCCTGATTGTTTTACTTCATCCGCGTTCATCAAGGCGTGCTCGGAGCGCCGTAAAGTGACGTTAGGTTGGTGCTTTCATGGGGTTGTCTTTAGGTATGGGATCGACTCCGATCGGCCTTATTTCCAGTACCATGATTGACATGCACGGTAGGTGTTGTTTCTTGAGTGAAGCACGCAGGGTGTTTCATGAGTTGCTCGAACCAGATGTTATTTGTTGGACTTCTGTTATATCGACGCATATGAAGAGTGGTTTGTAGGAGGAAGCACTGGCGTTCTTCTATTTCATGCAAATGAATCATTTGAAGCCAGATAACTTCACATCTGGAAGCGTATGGACCGCTTGTGGCAGTTTAGGGAGGCCGAAGCGGGGCAAACCAGTGCCCCCCAAGGTCATCACTTTTAGTCTTGGTGAGCATGTTGTCGTTGAAAGCAGCCTTGCGGACATGCACGGAAAGTGTGGGTCGCTTGATGAAGCTCGACGTGCTTTCGAATAGGATGATCAATAATAATTCTGTTTCTCTATCTGCATTGCCTGGAGGGTACTGCCGAAGTGCAGATTTCGAGACAGTAATTCAGTTTTCCCGTCGAATCGGTAGTGCTGATCCCTATGATTTTGGGACAATTTATTCGTGCTTGTGCAGGTTTGGCAGCTGTGACGCGAGTGAAGGAGGTCCACTGCCAGTACGTAAGGAGAGTTAGTCGGAGAGATGTTATCAGAGAATCACTCTTGGTTGATTTATACGCTAAATGTGCGTGTATTGATTTTTCCAATAGAATATTTGTGAGGATTGTCGCTCTGCTGCCAAGTTTGTCTCCAAAATTTATATAACCAAGAAATAGTTGTGAGGGACAGGAGTAGATTTCTCCATTTCAAAGATGGCCTGTGCTCATATGGAGACTTTTGGTGGTATATCCCTGCAACGCGAGACTCATATGAAGTGGAAAGCTACTTTTCATTGCTTGAAATATAATGTATTAGCTCCACTCAAATTTTGCACTTGTAGACAGAGAATGTCGTATACAAAGTGCAAATGTTCTTCAGTCGAGTTTCTCAGCCAGAAATATGAAGCAGTGATCATAGCGTCAATGATACTCCAACCCATATATCTGAGAACGGAGTTTCAACAAGGATCCTCGTGAGATTTGTGGAATGAGAAAAAGGGGATGGCGGCCTGGTTTCTCATCTCCACTGGTGTCCAAGCCGTGCGACCAGACGCCACAGCCTTGGTGTGGTCATGATCCTGTTGCCGTGGAATCTAGCAGCTCTTTTTGGTTCAAACCCATTAGTTGTCACCGTTACATCGATGTCGCACACTTATCTCGTTTAGAGGATTCCGACTCCGATCATTGAGCTAAGTCAAGCATCACTCTTCTCTGTTCGATCACTTGGACTTCATTTTTTATCTCATTTTCGTGTGCTCATGTTTCCGTCCGTTACTGTTTCTAGTCCAGATTAAGTTCGACGGTTAACCTTCTGTCGTGGGCAGGAGTTGCGCCATTGCCGAGTCAAATTGAAGAGAAAGAGAGCTTGTCCAAGTCTCTCCCCGACCATCAGAAAGTGCATGGCTTTGTCTTGCAACTTAGGAAAGCCTTCGGGATTGTGTAAAGAGCTGGATTCGATGACTTTATGCGAGTACTTTTTGTTTTTGTCACTGTTGACATCCAAAATACCCCTGCTATTACGTGCTAATCACAAGGGATAAAAACCTTCTAAATCATCCTCGTTGACACGCGTGGGCTGTGATTCAAATCAGCCTAGCCCATGGTAGTCATGGAAATGAAGAATGGCCAAGGATTTCAGGAGCCTTTGGGCTAGATTTAAATGGACCTACAAGAAGAGATACATGATTTGATGATAAAGCAGTTGATTGTCACATGTCCAAGCCAAGAGACGCCATTGAAGACATAGCATTTAGATGGAATTGATGGCGAAATTTGGGCGAGAACGGTTGATGCTTAAAAGGACACCGAAATCAAAAGGAGCAGTTAATACTTGCTAAACAAGTCATGAGAATATTGTTGAATAGGTCAGAAAGCAACAAGATATGGATAAGACGATTCAGCAAAGAACGTGAAGCGACTTTTAAGGAGAAAGTAACCGACCACTTATAGTTATCAAATTGGCCTATAAATACCACAGGCAATCCAACAAGGAGCCCTCGAACAACACACAAAATTCCTTTATCTTATCCTTTAGTTATCTTAGCTTAGTTTAGTTTAGCTGTAGCTTCGGATTCCCGTTTTAGATTCAATTCCAACGAGTATCTATATCATGGGTAGTGTTGTCAATTAGATTTATGTGTTGTCCTACTGTCCAATGTCGTCAATTAGATTCCGACGTCGTGTCCTCATATCCATCTAGGAGCAGCGTCTACTACGTATTGTTACCATCGTCCAACGTTGTCAATTAGATTTTGACGTTATGTCCTCATATTCATCTAAAAGTAGTGTTTGCTAAGTGTTGTTATCACTGTTTAGCATAGTCGATTAGATTCCAACATTGTGTCCTCATATCCATCTAGGAGCAATGTCTATCAAGTATTGTTTGCATCATCTAGCGTCGTTGATTAGGTTCTAATGTTGTGTCCTTGAACTCAATTGAAAGCACTGCTTTCTAGGTGCTTTTGTTAATATCTAGTGTTGTTGAATCAACTTCGACGTTGTACAAACCGCTTTAATTTTAATGGACTTTCATTAGTATGTTACAGTGAGTTTGGAGCAAATTGTTGATTGGATTTCGACATTGATTGTTATTGATTTTGATCTCGTATTAAGCGACTTTATAAGAGTCAGAACTATATAATATATATCTCTGTTAGCATTTGATCCTCTATGTCCAATACTAGCACAGAACCTAAGTTTTCTCTAATAAAAATCAAAATATAACATTTGATGAAAGATATTTCGTTTTGAGATCCAAAACTGGCAAAACATCTTTTTGACATGCCTAGTGAGACCACAGTGTTTGTAACATCCTCGATTACAGGCCATAAGAATAAGGTATAAGGGTCGATCATGGGAATCAATGACATAAACCTTGGAGAGACCAAGGCATGGCGTGTTCGACCATGGACTCGGTCCACCTGACCGAGATTCTATTAGGGCAAATAATCAAGACTAACCACAAAGTTTATTTTAAGACATCTAATGGACCAATTCTAATTGAAAATGGTCATGGACAAGTTTAAGAAGGCTACCCACTTAGTCGCCCTCATTTGGTTAAAGTTTAGTCGGAGAGATGTTATCAGAGAATCACCCTTGGTTGATTTATACGCAAAATGTGCGTGTATTGATTTTTCCAATAGAATATTTGTGAGGATTGTCGCTCTGCTGCCAAGTTTGTCTCCAAAAATTATAACCGAGAAATAGTTGTGAGGGACAGGAATAGATTTCTCCATTTCAAAGATGGCCTGTGCTCATATGGAGACTTTTGGTGATTCATCCCTGCAACGTGAGACCCATATGAAGTGAAACATCATATTTTATTGCTTGGCATCTAATGTTTCGCTTGTAGAGAGAGATTTTCGTATGCAAAGTGCAAATGTTCTTCACTCAGAGTTCTCAGCCAAAAATCTGAAGTAGTGATCATAGCGTCAATGATACTCCAACCAATATAATTGAGAACGCAGTTTCCACAAGGATCCTTGTGAGGTTTGTGGAATGAGAAATAGGGGATGGCAGCCTGTTTTCTCATCTCCACTGGTGTCCAAGCCGTGCGACCAGACGCCACAGCCCTGGTGATGGTCATGATCCAGTTGCCAAGGAATCTAGCAGCTCTTTTTGGTTCAAACCCATTAGTTGCAGCCATCACATGGACGTCTCACTCATCTCTTTTTGAGGAATCCGACTCCAGTCAATAAGCTAAGTCAAGCGTCACTCCTCTATTCGGTCCCTTGTTATTTCACTTTGCATCTCATTTTTGTGAACTTATGTTTCCGTCCGTTACTGTTTCTTGTCCTGATTAAGTTCGCGGCTAACCTTCTCAGCCGCTGGCCCGGAGTTGGGCCTATTGCCGAGTGAAGTCGAAGAGATGGAGAGCTTGTCCAAGTCTCTCCCTGACCTCAGAAATTGCATGGCTTTGTCTTGCAACTCAGGAAAGCTTTCGGAATTGTATATAGATTTGGATTTGATGACTCTATGGGAGTACCCTCTTGTAAATATAACTTATCTCGTTATAATAGTCGCTACTTGGGGTTTTCTCTTGTTGAATTTGTGGTGACGGGAAGGGGAAATATACCAAAAAAGTCATAAATTTACTGTATTAGTATCAATTTAGTCCTAAATCTTTTCATATTGCTATCAATTCAGTCCATTTGGCTAATTTAGGCCATGTTATAGTAAGTAAAATCATACAAAAAGAAAAAGGGGTACAAAATAATCATATCGGATGTGTTAGATGAACGTCAAGTGGTCGATATTATTCCCCTAGGGCCAAAATTTCTTGTTTCCAAGGGTGAATCTATCAAACTTGATCAACTATTAACAAGTAATGCTAACGTGGGTGGATATGGTCAAGGGGATGCGGAAATAGTACTTCAAGATCCATTGTGTGTCCAATATTTATGTTATTGTTAGATAAGAGTACAAAAAAAAAAAAAAAATTGGGATTGCTAAATCACAGATGAGATAAATATATAAAAAGTAATGGAGCCATAATAGTATTTTTTAATTGCTCCACAAGGAAGGATGCTAATTGGATCTTTTGTGGATCTGAATAGAATAAATCATATATCTATATTTTTTCTCAGGTGAGCATCAACGGTCTTACGTGGCACTGCCAAAGTTGACGTGGACATTTTTTTTATGTACTTTTTTTTTAAAAGAATCTCTTCTTTCTTTTTCTTTCCCTTCTTTTCACCGATGGCCAGCACATGCCCTGGCAGGTGAGGGCTGGCTTCGCCTGAGTGAGTGTTGCCTAGGCAAGGGTCAGCCAAGCGCAAGGCTCAGGTTTTGTTTTTGTTTTGTTTACCGTGTTAATTACTACTACAGCTGCTTCATCTTCTTTGTTCATTTATTGTTGTTGTTGGTGCTACTTCATCTTCTGGTACGGTTGCTGCTTTGTCTTCGAGATTTGGCCGAGGGCAAGCTCAACGACGCCAACCCTTGCCCAGTTGACATCGACAAGGTCCAATCTCGCCAGATTTGGCGAGGTTGGCCTCACCAATGCTCGCCCTCACATAGGTGAGGCTAACCAAGGCCAATGGCGACAAGGGTGACCCTCGCTTAGGTGAGGCCGGCCCTCGCTGACTAGGGCCTATGCCATCCACTGGTAGAAAGAAGGGATAGAAAAAAAAAAAAAAAGAGAAAAAGAAAGGAAAAAAGAGAAAAAAAGTAAAAAAAAAATTATTAAAAATGTCAACATCAACGCTGACCATGCCATGAAAGATCATCGATGTCCACCTCAGTAATTTCTAGCCTAAATTGGTCAAATAGACCAAATCGGTACCAAAGTGAAAATGTTTAAACTAAATTGGTTCAATTAAAAGATTTATGACTCAATTGGTACCACTGCAATATGTTTTAGACGTTTTTTTTATTCTTTTCCTTGTTGGGAGGAGACACTTGCTTGCGTCTTCCTTCAAAACTTACGTAGGTGATGATGGTGTATTGTGAGCAACAAAGAGTCGATCATGCTGAGATGGTATTTGATGTGCAATAATTAAAGGGTTGATACTATGAAAAACTTCAAACTAATACAACTGTGATAAATTTATTTCAAACTAATTTTTATTATGAATGTTGTACTTTAGCTGGTACGTCCATGATGGGGTGCGAACGGAACGCACCGTTTCGTCTTGATGCGTTACGATGGAAAGGCACAAATGGAGGGGTACAAAGGGAGACGTATAAAAGCCTCCCGAACGCAACCGTTGGACCGGTTGGCAATTCATTCGCACCAAATTTCCTCTCCATTTCCATCAAAGAAGAAAAAGGAATTCCATTTCACTTTTACAAGAACAATCGGCATTTACGCCGTGGAAATCGAGTATTTTCCTTGTGATTGCATCCAAACTAACGTGAGGAAGTATTGTTCGTGATTTATTCGCAATTCAACGTTCTTTCCGGGGCTATTTGCTGTTTGCGCATCGAAATCGGGTAAGTCGTCTTCCGCCAACTCGAATTCCAACATTAGTATCAAAGCTCGATCGTGATTTCTGCTTTGTTTTTCATCGAGTTTTCTCATTTACCATTTGATATTGAGATCAAGAGATTGTATACTACACTGTTTGGATCTCTGATAGTCGGAATTGTCATATGAAAAACTCGAAATTGAACTGGAGCAAAGAACGAGTTCGGGGTCGCGTGATCCGTGAGGTTTTGGCCGTTTTTCGAAATGATTTTTTGGTCAAAATTAATTTTTGAATATACAGGGTGAAAGAGCTCGTCGAGACGAGTCCGGTGATGGGTCGAGCGCCACCGGGAGACGTCGGACGCGCCCACACGCGTGGCCAGAAGCCGCTGCGCGTGGGCGCCACGCGCCTGAAGCGCTGGCACAGCCAGCACGTGCGCCACACGTGCCGGTCGGCGAACTGGCGTGTGCGCGACACGCGCCAGCCGACGAACCGGCACGTGGTGACGTCACTGTGACGTCACCCAACGATCGGGAACCGCTGGGATGACGTCATCGCCGGCGACAGTTGGCCGGCCGGCGACCCGACCCGATCGACGACTCGACCCGACCATTGACCCGACCCGACCCGACTCGTCCCGATTGTTGACCGGTCAACTAGTCTGGCGGTCAAACCGGTCGGACCAGCCAAGAGCCATTTGGCTCGCTAGCGCGTGCACCACAAGCACCGCGCACTCAGGCGGCGCGTGGGGGCGCGTGCGAGCTCCGATTGGAGCGTGGTCGGTGGCGTTTGGTTCATATGAGTGTCCTCTACACAGTGGTATAATTATTTTATACTTTTGAATTTTATAAATGTATGAAAATGCGTAGAAAACCTTATGTACGCGTATTTTTTGGGGTTTAATGCAGCTTATTCATTTGTAACTTGTATTTTCTTGTGATTAGGGAAATACAGTAGCTAGCTTGTGTGCAAATGATGTTATATATGTTGTGTAAAGCTTGGTTCAATGATATGATATATATATTTTAATATACTTGCAATTTTCTAGTTGCTAGAAAATTAGAACAATGGTAGGAAATCCATTACATGTTGAATTGCAATTTTAATTATAGTTGAAGCATGATTATTGTTTATACGTTGGTTATTATCATGCAATATTTTTTGTGTTAAGGAAAAATGTAGAAATTACATAAAGTTTCGTAGTGGGAGTTCGTAGGTTGGTAGAATTGAAAGGAGTTCTCACTTAGAACTTAAAATTTGTGCAAATTAAACTAATTAATGATAATAGAACAATTGTACATAGAAGTTGATTGGGAACATAGTGAATTTTTGCCTCTGTATCTTTTGTTGAATTATCATTAATTTAGTTTGCATTTGCTGCAAATTAAATATGTGTGTTACTATGTATAGTGTGATAGTATTGATTCTGCATTTATTATATCAATGTGTTATAACTATTGATTATGGCTTCAACATCCAAGACCATTGTGACTGATCTCAATAAGGGTGAGAAGCTGAACGGTGACAATTATGATATTTGGCACCGAAAGGTTCAGTACATCCTTGAGGAGCAAGAGGTTTTGGAAACTCTCAACCATATCATGGATGAATCTGAGTATGGAACTTCAGCTCAACACAAGAGAGATCTGGAAGCTTATCAAGCTTGGAAAAAGAAAAATAGCATTGCTCGCATCATGTTACTGAGCTGTATGCAAGATAATCTCATGTGTGAGTTTGAGAGTTATGACAAAGCTCAAGCTACGTGAGTTGCCTTGAAAGATAAGTTTGGGGGTACATCTGCCACTAAGCTGAGGAGACTCACCATCAAGTTTGACACATTCCAAAAGCGCCCAAATGTAACGATAAGGCAGCATCTTCGGGAGATGTCAAACATGATTCGTGAGCTGAAGTCGGCAGGTTACTCCCTTACTGATGAACAGCAAGTTCAGGCTGTTATAAGGTCTCTTTCTGATAATTGGGAGCATATAAATATCAATATGATGCATAATGAGAACATCGTCACTTTTGATGATATTGCGCGTCATTTAGAATTAGAGGGTGAGCGCTTAGAGGCTGCAAGATCCTCTACCCATGCTTATGTTGCTGAATTGAGTTCGCGCAAGGCTTCGGGTTTTAAGCGCAAGAGGAATCTTTAGTTCAACAACAAAGGGAAGATGACTGATTAGGGACCCAAGAGGACTAAGACCTTCCGACGCAAGAAGCGTGGTGGGAAGAAGGACAAGGCCAAGATGGAGTGCCACAATTGTGGCAAGATGGGTCACTTTGTTCGTGAATGCACTGAGCCGAAAAAGGTACCCTATTACTCAATTACTTTGAGTAATGTTTTTGTTTCTAGTACTGTAATGCTTGCTAAATCTCATCTTATGTGGACTGTAGACTCAAGAGCAACAGATCATGTAGCTAGAGACCGAGAAGCATTTGTGGAGTATCGTCGGATATCGCCTGGAAGAAGATGGATATATGTTGGGAATAACTCAAGAGTTGAAGTGAAGGGAATCAGCACATGTAAATTAATCTTACGTGGTGGTCAAAACCTATTCCTGCATGATGTCCTTTATACTCCAGATATTCGATGAAACTTAGTCTATGTAGTTGTTCTTCTTAGCTTAGGTTATGTATTGAATTTCCATGGTGATTGTATTGACATTTTGTATGGAACAGTTTATTATGGTTCAGGTCATGTATCGAATGGTTTTATGGTGTTAGACATTGACTATGATCAGTACAATGTTAATGTTGATGATTGTTTTTTCTTTAATTGCGTCTTCTAATAACGTTGAGATTGATGCAAGTACTTGGCATGCTAGATTAGGTCACATTGGATTGCAAATAATGCAAAGATTAGTTAGAGAAGGCATTTTAGGGTCACTCACTAATGTTAGTCTATCCATATGTGAACGTTGTCTAGCAGGAAAAACAACTAGAAAAACATTCGGTAAAGGGATTAGAGCTGAATTTCCATTGCATCTCATACATTCTGACATTTGTGGTCTTTTGAATGTGAGGGCGAGGTATGGAGCCTCATATTTTATCACTTTCATAGATGACTTCACACGTTTCGGTTATGTCTTTTTGATCTCCCATAAGTCAGAAGCATTGGACTGCTTTAGACGATATATAGCGATGGTAGAGAATAAGTTGAACAAATCAATAAAAGCATTGAGAACCGATCGTGGACGTGAGTATCTATCGGAGCAATTCAATATTGTTTGTGATGAAAATTGAATTGTACGACAATTGACTATTCCTAGTACTCCACAACAAAATGGGGTAGCTGAGAGAAGGAATAGAACTCTATTGGAAATGGTTAGGTCTATGATGGTGCAAGCAAATCTACCTATCTCCTATTGGGGAGATGCGTTATTGATTGTTGCCTATATACTTAACCGTGTGCCCTCAAAATCGGTCACCTCAACCCCTTATGAATTATGGACTGGTAGGAAACCAGACTTGAGTAGTCTACGTCAATGGGGATGTGCAGTTTATGTTCATGATTCTTCCCATAAACATGGAAAATTAGGTCATAGAGGGAAGAAATGTATCTTTATAAGATATTTCGAACACTCCAAAGGGTACGTGTTCATAGGTGAACAAGCTGATGGAAGTGTGACCGAAATGGAGTCACGACATGTCATGTTCTTGGATAACGATTTTCCTAATACAGGTGAGATTGATAAGGACTTCCAATTATATGAGATGGAAGATCCTGATAACACACCCATTGATGTTGTAGAGGGAAATGAAGATTTACATTAACACACAAGACTTAGTGGGAGTGTTGCATCACCTGATGAATTGAATTCAAGAGAAATTCAATTGCGTAAAAGTAATCGTAAAAGTATTCCCCATCGTCGTTTTGAGATTGAAGGTAAAGCATTTATGATTGCTCAAAAGGACGATGCCGAGCCTACGACTGTTCAAGAGGCTCTCTCATCCTCTAATAAGGAAAAATGAAGAAAAGTTTTGGAAGATGAAATGAAGTCAATGAGGGCAAACCATGTCTGGGACTTGGTTGATCTACCACCCAATCGTAAGGCCATTGGAAACAAATGAGTCTTCAAGATTAAGCATAGGGCAGATGGATCCATTGAGAAGTATAAGGCTCGCCTTGTGGCAAAAGGTTATACTCAACAAGAGGGTATAGACTATGAGGAAACGTTTTCACCAGTTGTAAGGTTTGCCTCAATACGCCTTATTCTAGCCATCGTTGCATATTTGGACCTTGAATTACATCAGATGGATGTGAAAACGGCATTTCTCAATGGAGAACTAGATGATGAAATCTATATGAAACAACCAATACGTTTCATAGCTAAAGGTCAAGAGCATAAAGTTTGCAAACTTTATCGCTCAATATATGGCATTAAGCAATTATCTAGACAGTGATATCTTCGTTTTCATCGAGCAATAATAACTTTTGGTTTCATGATAATCAAAGAAGATCACTGTGTATATGTCAAGCGGTCCAAAGATAAATTTGTGATTTTATCACTTTATGTGGACGATATTCTATTGGCTGGAAATGACAAGGTTTTGGTTATCACCATAAAAGAATGGTTATCCTCCAATTTTGAGATGAAGGACATGAGAGAAGCTACATATATATTAAAAGTTAAGATCGAAAGAGATAGATCAAGCAAACTCCTTATTTTATCACAAGAGTTTTATATTATGAAGATTCTTGAGCGTTTCAATATGCAGCATTGTAATCCCATTGATACCCCTGTCATGCAAGGTGAAGGCCTAAGTACTGAGTTGTGTCCTAAGACTCCAGAAGAAATTAAAGTGATGGAAACTGTTCCTTACGCTAGTGCGGTCGGAAGTTTGATGTATACTATGATGTGTACTCGACCCGACATATGTTATGCCGTGGGATTAGTGAGCCAATATCAATCAAATCCTAGTCAAGCACACTAGAAAGCAGTGAAGAGGATCCTGAGATACTTGAAGGGCACTATGAACTATCGACTTTGTTACCAAGGGAATGATTTACGCCTATTGGGTTATTCAGATGCCGATTGGGGTGGAGACCTGGATGAGCGTAAATCGACTTCTGGATATGCGTTCTTGCTCAATGGAGGTGCGATTTCTTGGAATAGCAAGAAACAGACATGCATGGCCTTGTCTACGATGGAGGCATAATTTATTGCATGTTCTTCCGCAGTGCAAGAAGTAGTATGGCTAAAACGTTTCTTGGAAAATTTAGCCACTGTCACTGAAGTTCCAAGACCGGTGATAGTTTATTACGATAGTCAAGCATCCATTGCCTATGTGAAAGATCCCAAGTATCATGGAAGGACAAAACACATTAACATAAAAAATAATTTCATCAAAGATATTATAGCGCAGAAAGAAGTGATACTGCAATACATTTCAACCAATAGAATGGTTGCTGATCCATTTACGAAGGCTATTCCTAGAGACATATTATTGACCCATAGGATGTCACTAGGATTGCGTAGAATGTGATATTTGTTATTGTAGAGGGTGATTGGTTTATGTATTTGTGGACAGATGTATTGTACTTGTTTGTTTATTAGTGATTTGATGTTTTATCAAAGTACAAATCCACTATGAGACTAGCACAAACACACATATATTATTGAAAAGTATGTCAGTAGGTAATGATTGGCTCACTCACACGAGCAATCGCCTCAAGTGCTATAGTGAGCACATTGAGATGAGACGTTATGTACAAATAAATGCTGAAGAGCAAGTTTGGTACATAAAATATGTCGCCTTGATTGGAGTCAAGATGAGGTCTGTGATTGGTTTATAACAAGACTGAACATGATAGTCCCACAATCATGTATGCCTGTAAGATGTCATATGCGAGTACCTAATTGGGCGCTATAGAAAGCAAGCTGATATAGCACTCGGGCTAAACATGAGTACGTGAGAAGCACGTGACTATGTTTAGGCTAAGATCTGTATGGTGGATATATTTGATGATTGACATACGCTCTTATAGAAAGAGTAATCCACTATAGCATGTAATTCATACTACATGTGCATTGTATGACCAATAAGGGAAGATGAGTAAAATTATCCCTATTTACTCATCGTGTGAGCCCTCGAGGTAATTTGTATTTTACCTCAATTTTGTTCCCTATGTTACTTCTGACTATGTTCTCAAAGTGAAAGATCAATGTTGCTACTTTAGCATGTTACGGGCGGTCATGAATAGATATGGCCTATGGGACGTGTCTAGAAAAGCAGTTGTTCTGAAATTGAGAGAGACTTGAGTGCGAAGGAAGACTATTGTTATTTTACATCTATCACATATATTTACTGGTCGACCAATTATATCGACCTATGTGGTTGCGGATGTAATTGTAAATACATGGTGTTTTAAGAATAGTCAAGTATAGCCTTTAAGGGATATGTATACTTGGACTGATGTAACAAAATATGTCTGGGGCACTGTGAGACATCGATTGTTTATTTCTTTTCGGGGTTGTAGCCATTATGTTATCCCTAACAGGTGCATAATTTGAGCTTCCAAGTGCAGGTGTACTCACTGGTCGCACGGCTTATTTGCCAGTATGAATTGTTTTGTAAAGTTGATGAATGTTGAATGCCTTATATTCTTGAAAGAGCGCTATCAAATTTATCATGTCCGAGTGGAAGATGTTATACTTTAGCTAGTACGTCCATGATGGGGTGCGAACCAAACGCACCGTTTCGTCTTGATGCGTTACGATGGAAAGGCACAAATGGAGGGGTACGAAGGGAGACGTATAAAAGCCTCCCGAATGCAACCGTTGGACCGGTTGGCAATTCATTCGCACCAAATTTCCTCTCCATTTCCATCAAAGAAGAAAAATGAATTCCATTTCACTTTTGCAAGAACAATCGGCATTTACGCCGTGGAAATCGGGTGTTTTCCTTGTGATTGCATCCAGACTAACGTGAGGAAGTATTGTTCGTGATTTATTCGCAATTCAACGTTCGTTCCGGGGCTATTTGCTGTTTACGCATCGGAATCAGGTAAGTCGTCTTCCGCCGACTCGAATTCCAACAATAAAAAATCTCAAACTGGTACACATATAACAAATTTATCATAAACTAATTATTCGACTATAAAAAACCTCAAACCGGTATATTTGGAACAAATTTACCCTCTATTAGTTTCCATTAAATTTGATGAATACTCCAAAAAACCAAGAATCGGTATACCCATGATAAACAGAGGATAAAACTCCAAATTGGTACACCAACCAAAGACCACATGTCATCAAATTCAATAATTTGACCGTAAAAATTAATGAAAATTAACGGAGAGTAAATTCATTACAAGTAAACTAGTTTGAGTTTTTTATGGTTAAAAAATTAATTTGGGATAAATTTATCACATGTATATCATTTTGAAATTTTTCATGGTACCATCATTGAAAAGATGAAAAGATACCTAAATTGCATTTAGGTGTTCCTTGCATTACACATTTGGATTAGATTATAAATTAGCGCGTGTTTAGTGTCGTATAGCAAGTGAACTGGTCCTCCAGGAGACCGTTTGGCCCAGCCCCCTCAAATATTGAATCATGGTTGATTCATGTAGAATCACGATTGGTTGAGTATGATCGGTGAACCATGGTTGGTTCAGGTATGATGAGGAGCGATTGAAACCCTTGGAGGTGTTCCGAGGTGGTCTTGAGCGGTTCCGGTGGACTGGGGTCGTGCTTATAAGGTCTTATTAGGTTGGAATTGGTGTCTAATTAGTATTGTCATCTACATGTTAAAATGTATTCGATTGGCGTGGTCATTCCCATTTAGTATGTGTGATTTCTATCTTACATGCTCGTTTTTATAATGTGTTTCAGTGTGTTGTGCTTAGTTAATGGATGTCTGGCATGTCTTAGGGTAGTTTAAGTAGTGTTAGGTCTTGGTTTTAAATGAAAAATGATAAACAATAATAAAATTTAAAGACTAAGCATGGATACTAAATAAAGGCTGTGATCTTAGGGATATTGTATGTATCTTTAGTGATATTTAGTATCCATCTAATTAGTAAACATAAAAAAAATAAGGTCACATTCTGATAACAAATAGCATGTTAGGGTTGGATTTAGTTTGTTATCTTATGCTCTATTTGGTTCACAGAAAATAGATATTTAAAAAAAAAATTAAATTTGTATCGCTTGAAATAATTAATAAATGAAAAATATTTTTTTTATATTAATAATAATTTATATCTAAATATTTCCATACATAATGAAAAAAAAATATTTCGTTCTTTTATTTTTTGTAGGTGATGTAATTGATTATTTTAAGGAAAATGTTTTCTAAATTATTCACTTTTCGTTAAACAAACCCACCCTTAGTATTTGGAAAAAAAAAAAACCACCTCTAGTATGGCATCTTTAGTTTATTACAGGACGAAAGCATCACTTGGATAGAACTGCATATGATTAGATTAAGGTTTAGCTCACAGGGTCATGTCCTAGGATTTAATAACATGGCGGTGTATATTATTTGCTCGACACCGTATCAGTTCCGCAGCTCATTATTATGTCCGTTTTTATCTTGTTTGGATTATCCTATTTTATGAATGTGGAACTTTCCTGTGTAAAGTCACAGTACATGGTCATTTAGGGGTGCGTGATAAAAATTATTTACATTCGGAAATGATTTTTTTACATTCGCACAAATTTCAATGTAAAACTTGTTTGATAACGCTTATCAAATTTTCATTTACGGAATAGATTTCATTCCGAAATAGAAAATGGAGGAGAAATCGAAGTAGAAATTTTCTACTTGATTTCTCCGTAAATCAATTTCGATTTCTCCCAACCCTAATTTCACTCTTTTCTCCCTTGTACGCCTCTTCTCTGCCCAAAATAAAAATAAATATATTTATTTAAAATAAAAATAAATTTATTAAAATAAATAAATTATTTTTATTTATCATTTTATTTTTAGTTTACTAAAAATAAATTTATTAAATTTATTTATGATAAATAAATAAATATTTTTATTAAAAGTAAAATTATTTTTTATTTGCCTTGAGTGTTTTGCCAAATAAAATTATTTTTATTTTTTATTTTTATTCATTTTAAAATAAATTTATTTGTAAAATAAAATAAAATAGAATAAATAAAATAAATTTATTTAATTTATTTAAAATAATTTATTTATGATAAAAATAATAAATTTTTATTTGCCTCGAGTGTTTTGCCAAATAATTTTTTTTTATTTTTATTCATTTTAAAATAAATTTATTCGTAAAATAAAATAAAATAGAATAAATAAAATAAATTTATTATATTTATTTAAAATAATTTATTTATGATAAATAAAAATAAATTATTTTTATTTGCCTTGAGTGTTTTGCCAAATAAAATTATTTTTATTTTTTATTTTTATTCATTTTAAAATAAATTTATTCGTAAAATAAAATAAAATAGAATAAATAAAATAAATTTATTTTTATATTTTAATTTTAAAATAAAATGATATTTTTATTTTATTTTTTATGATTTATTTTATTTTATTTTATTTTATTCATTATTTTTTTGTTACTAAATCATTTTTATTTTTATTTTTTATATTAAAAAGGTCGTCTGTCGTCGCCGCCGCCGCCGTCCATAAGGAAGAAATTTTGTGTCGTTATCAAACGAATTTCTATTTTTAGAGTAGAAATTTTGTGTCGTTATCAAACGGTTATTTTTTCGCTTAAACTCTTCAGAAATAGAAATAGAAAAATCTATTTATGTTTCTAAACTATTTAGAACAGAATGGTTGTCGCGCGCGCCTAGATGGATGTCTAGGAATAAAAGAAAATGAATAAGATGGCATTTTGAAAACATTTTCTAAATAAAGAATAAATGCATCAAGTTTGGCTTAAGCAATTCCCCGTTCTCTGAATCTTTGCTTCTTGAAAGTGATACAACCTCTCGCATTTCATTCAGCTTCTAACCGGGTTCAAATAGGTTAGTAGCAATATCAAAAGAAAGAACAAAATTTTAGTAACTAATTGAGCCAATCGATATCGTGATTGATAGAGTTTCGATTCCAAGACATGTCGAGCGCCACCTTGCCAGAGTATCCGTACTTCCCCACCTGGTAATCCATCCGCTTGTCTCAAGGCAACATTTCTAAAACGCGCTTGGCTGACTGCCCTCGAGCGTGTCGTGACAATGAGCATATAAGATCACATTCATTTTGACCCCATCCATTCAGGCAAAATCAAAGAATTGACCAATTTCACTCCATCAAAAAAGAGATGTGAATGTATGATATTGACTTTCCCTTCATCTGTGATCCGTTAGTACGGGCTTTGTTTAAATTCAATCTCAATTTCATTCACCAACCACTCAGTTGAAGCAACAGAGCCAATGTCTCTCTAACAGTACATACACAGCGTTCGCAACATATATTTCCCAACTAAATTTGCACTTGAAAACCACATGTTCAACAAAGAAGAGAAAGCACAGAAATCTTACGGGCGACCTAGACGTGAGCCAACATACCTATGGGAACATTCAACGTTTACGTATTCCACGAGCCGACATGCCACTTGGAAATTTTGCGTCAGTTTTACGAATGTCCAAGACCCTCAAATTCTGCAGGTCCTTAATGCTTTGAGGTAATTCCGTGATTGCTGTAGATTTTAAGTCCAGCTTAATTAAAGATGTCAACCTTCCAATCGCGTCAGGGATCTCTCTCAACGAGCAGCATCCCCGTAGTAACAAGTGTTGTAAAGACGTTAGGGAGCCTATGGAGTCTGGAAGTTGAGCAAGTTTATGGCATTTCCTTAGGTCAAGGAGAGACAATGATGCTAGATAACCTATGGAGCTATGTATGTGGGTCAATCCACAATTAGAGACATTAAGAGTCTCTAGCTTCTTCAAAGAACCAATAGATTTAGGTAATTCTTCAATCCCTGTATCAGATAGGTCCAGCTGAGTCAAAGACTCAAGGGAGCCCATGGACTCTAGAAATTTTCCAATCCCCGAATGAGATAGGTCCAAATGAGTTAACAACACAAGGGAGCCTATGGAATGTGGTAATTCTTCAATATATGAATAGGATAGGTCTAGGTGAGTTAACGACACAAGGGAGCCTATGGATTCAGGTAGTTTTTCAATCTCTGAATGAGATAGGTCTAGTTGAGTTAACGATGAAAGGTAGCCCATGGATTCCGGAATTTGAGAAAGTTGTGGACACCACAAGGCACATAAAGTCTCCAGCTTCATCAAACCACCTCCCAATATCGGAATCTCTCGTATATCAGTTTCATTTACGAGAAGCTCCTTCAATTCTTTTAATCCACCTATTGCCTCTGGTAGCTCCTTCAATCTTTCACATTGCTTGACATTCAAGAAGAGGAGGGTCTCGATGTCCCCAATAGAAGGATGAATCTCTTCTAAATTCTCACATTCTTCGAGAACCAAAATCTCCAAACTTCTGAAAGAGGACAAGTCAGGAATCCTTCTCAAAGATTGACAACCTGTGAGATTGAGAACTTTGAGCTCAATTGCCATCTGAAAGAAAGAGAGGATACTCGATGAGATTGGACCGATGCAACATGTAATTTTTCATTACTCCTTGCATATTTAGACTTTTTTAAATTCCTCGAAAATAACCACGCTCCACTAATTCTTTTATTAAGACTTTTAAAAAAAATGTGTTTCTCGGTTCCCATGCCATCACTGCTACGTTGCTCAACTACTTCACATTTGTTTTATTTAAATGGCACTTACGTAGTAGTGTTTGGCTACGTCACCAACATGTAAATGTTCTTTGAGCATATCTATTGCAAAAAGGATGTTGGGGATATACAAGCGCTAACCATATTTTCGTATTGCATTAGGCATATCTTCCAATTTGGCTAAAGTATATATGAACTGGTCAGCACTCACAAAATAACATATAATTCGCACTCACAAGAACTATTGCCAAGCAATGAACTTATCTTTGCAGTAGTAGTGTTGACTTTTGTTTCTAGAATCACTGATTCGATCTATGACCATTCAGATAGTATATCAGGCAAAAAGCAGTTAAGAGTATTTGCGTCAACGTAACCAAATGATGCCTAATTGATTGTAATTTTTCATTTCTCAAGAAAGAAGATTGATATAACACGAATAGCCAAAAAGACGTCCTTTTATGTGGGGAGCTAACTTAGAAGCCATAAACCATTTAAATTTTTTTTTTAAAAAAAAATCAATATGAAAACATATATTGTAATAATATTTTAATAGAAGTTACTTAATATAGTTAAAGCAGTTTTTTTTTTTTTTAAAGTACGTCTAATGTTAACCACTAGGGTTTGCACCCTTCCAACATGGAATGAGGAGGTGGGGGATTCGAATCCCCACATTCTCAGGAGGGGTTGGGGTGGAGACGAATTAATTAATTTCGGGTGTGGGTTTCGACTCCCACGCCCTATAAGGAGACAGGATAAAAGTTTGAGAGTGAGAATTAGAATAGGATTAGAATAGGACCGACAAAAAAAAAGTACGTCTAATGTTAAGCATGACCGGTTCCTAAGATTATCTAATTTAAAATATTAAGTGGTAATAGCTTTTGTTAAATTTAGTTGCCTATAAATTCCTCTTATATTAGAGCAAACCCCTTAATTTGAGGGAAGATATTAAATATTTCCCAAAGAAAGAAAGGAGAATTTGGTGTAATTGGATCTTTGACAACACGTGATTATTCACAAGAGATATGCCTTCTCTACATCTTACCTGGAGTGGACCCCATCCTCCCCAGTCCTCTGAAATTTCACTCCACAATAGATTGAGCACGACTAATTTCTTCGGATGAAAGTTGGTCGCTGCGAAATCCAAGGGACAATTCTCCCACTGAAGCCATCTTAATTGTGGAAGCAAGTTCGAGAAATCTCCGATGAAATTCAAACCACACATGTGAAGAAATCTCAAGTTGGTCAATTCTTTGAATTGTTCACATGTATAGCTTCTTTTGCAGCCACATTTGTCAAGACAAAGAGCCTCAATCTTATTAGTGCCCTGTATTAAGGAACCAATGTTGACCGTAAATTTTGAATGATGAGATGAAACCATCTTTATATAAGCAAAGATGTACTAATTTCAATTTGACAAAGAATTAACGTTAAATCATATTTTACAAATAATAATAACGAAAGATAAATATCATCGTGGACTTATATTTGATAGATAAAAGATCAATTCCATCATCACAACCAAATTATATAACATGCTTCAGAAATAAACTAATATAATAAAATTACCCATCATAGAAAGAAAAAAGTAATATATGGGTACATGTATTTCAATAATTAGTATAACGAGGTGTAAAATAACGGATTGCTATAATGATTGAAACGTTGTAAAAATACTTTTTCGTAAGTAAAAGATAGTAACATGTCGATAAAAAAAAATCATGTGATATGATGGCACATATTTAGCAAATGATGATATAAATGTTAATTAAATCTTTGCTAAATAAGATGCTCACTAAAATTTCAAAGATGTAAAAATAATTATTATAACATGACAGCCCATTTAAAAAATAAATGTTATCAAGGGATTAATAATAAAACATTCATTGTTGCAAAAAAAAAAAATTATTAACAAATTCCTAGAAAAAACTATTTACTATTTATGAAAAGTCTATGAAAGAAAGTAATATATGTTTAGAAGGTTATATCACACGGTTGTGCATATATCGCAAATAAATATAGAAGCCGCATAAGCAAATTGAGGACGAAGGACTCTGATTGTACAAACTATGAAAGATAAAGTCCTACATTGAGCTAAACAATAGATAGGGGACTAAATCTATTCTTAAGCAAGCTTAAAAATACAGGAACTGGGAGAGCTATTAACAACTCGTAAGAAGTCAATACATAGTAAAAGGGAAAACAAAATAAAATACCTCACAAGAAATCGAAAGAAGAATCCACACATCGGCCATTTGCATCAAATAGATATCGAGAAAAGCATGGCCTTCAACAACTTACAGATATCAGGTTTCTCTGAAAGTGGTCGGTCAAACATTATGTTGTAGTAGTTTTATTGTTGCATTGATGTTACCAATATATATATCCTTAATAATGCCCTAAAATCGGGCAAGGACATCTATTAATCGAACCAGCTCTTTTGTTGGTAGAAGCGGAAAATTTTGCGGACTCGGGATTGAGAATAATTTTTATCTCAGACAAGAAAGAAAAGATAGGCTTACATTCACTAACTAAGACAACTAGAGAAAGCTCGTACCAGGTTTTTGTCAAACACATCTGCAGGATCCTTGTAACTCCATAATCTGCTACGTTCTTGAGGCTTATTTGGATTTTCTAAGCGAACAATTTCTCTTCCAAAATCTCTCAATTGATCATGCATCATTATCTTGCCATCTTTCTCAATCTTAATCAATGACATACGCCTCAGTGCTTTAATCACAACCCTTGGATAAAAATCACAAGCCTCCCACATATAAGTTGGACTTTGCATAGATGATCCAATGTAAAAACATGCAATATCCAAAAATATCTTTTGCTCCCTATCATCTAATGCTTCATGAATTATCCTCAATGTCTTTTGCACTTTCTGATCAGACACTTCTTGACCAATCACTTTCTTTAATTCCGTGAATGTATTCTCCCATACTCTTTTGCTCTTTTCACGTAAAAACGATCCTATGACTTCAAGAGTTAAGGGAAGGCTCCCGGTAGTAGATACAATATCACGAGAGATAATTTCATAGCCTCTACGAGGATAATCCATTTGAAATGCATGCCTGTAAAATAAAGTCAATGATTGATTAAAAGACAATGGTTTGAGGTCAAACGAAGAACCCGCTTGGTCAGCCCCAAGGGAAAATCTATCTTTTCTAGACGTGATGATGATTATACTTCCTCTTTTAAACCAAATATGTTGGTTATTGCATCCCCACAAAGCCTTCCATTGAGTATCGTCATCCATATCATCAAGAAGAACAAGGATTCTAAATCGAGGTATGATGACCTTGATTTTCTCATTAACAGTAGACACATCACATGGACTTCTTATTATATCTTCAATGAGTTGCTTTTGTATGCATTCGATACCCTTGTGCAAAGATCTCTCTCGAATATTTTTCACAAAGCTTCGATGTTTGAAATGAATAGAGAGCTTGTTGTATAGGACCCTTGCAAGAGTTGTCTTACCGACGCCTTCCATTCCAAAAATCTTGATAAGCCACCTTGTATTGTAATTACTTTCAATATAATCCATACGTTCCAAATCCTTATCTTTTATAACCAACTCAATCGGAGAAATTGCTATGTTCATGGCAATGCTCATAACTTCATCTAAAACAGCTTTAGCCAAATCTCCATCCCTGTCAAATAACACTGAATTTCAGCTATAAGAGGGCAATATTTAAATTATTTTTCAAGAAAGATCTATTTATGAGAAATTATATAGGACAGTGCTATCTCCACTCCATTTTAGCTAAGACACACATTTCTTCAATGAAATGACTGAAATGCCCTCCCCTAATTTCTCTTCAATTTATCGTTTGTTTTTCTTTTTAATCGGGTTAACCAATAAACCTATCTTTATTCCAATAATCTCTTTTATTAGTTTCACAATACAAATTATTCATTACACCCAACAAGATATCATCTTATCCCGCATCTTGTTATCACTTTGTCTGAAGAAGGTTGTTAATTTTAATTTATTGTCTCATATTTTTAATCATAAAAACTACATGGAAGATTATGAGTTTCTCTTTATGACGGTTAGAAGCACACAATTAATTGAAATTTTTTTATCAAATAGGTTGAGCTATATTTTAGATTTGAAAATTAAAATTTAATTTAATATCTACCTCATCTTCATCAAAAAATGGAAAAGGAAAATTGATCAAATTATGGAAAAGGTTAATCTGTTAGAAGCTTGATCAAATGTTGAACATATTTATGTTTAGATCATTTCTAAATATTAAAAAAAGATAAGAACAAAAAGAAAAAAAGAAAAGAAAAAAGAAAGGAACTTCTCATTGTTCTACTCCTACTATGAGGAAATTAATTAATATCGATTGTAAATTCAATTCCATAACAAGTGGATCAAAACTTAAAATATGCTTAGAACTTTCCTTTGAAATAATCTGATGTGAATCTGAAAATGAAGAATATGCAACAAGATTTTCAACTCCCATCTTGCAATTAAAAGCTGAAAAAGGCACAAAACAACCGATGTATAATTTTAGAAACCTACAAACTTATTCTAAAAAAACACCCACAGAGTCAAGATGGGCTAGATAAATAGATTGGATTTTAATTTTCAACTTTGAAATAAAGTTTCGCTCAAAATATTTGATAAAAAATAATGTATTAATTGTGTATTTATAATCTGTCAAAGCCGTCATAAATAGGAACTTATAATCTTCTATCCAGCTTTTATGATTAAAAATATGATAGCAAAAATTAAAATTAACAACTAAGTAATGTGATAATAAGACGCATGATAAGATGATATCTTGTTGCATATAGATAGACATTTATATTATGAAATTGATGGGGGTGATATTAAAAGTAAAGACAGTTTTGTTGGTTAGCCTAATAGAAGAAGAACCAATAAATTGAAGAGAGAGAGAGAAGGAATGTTTCAGTTAAAATGGAAGTGGAAATAGTACCTCCCTATTTTATCATTATGTTATGAGATCAACAATTCTTGCGCAAAAAAATTCAAAAGCTTGATCAAATGTTGAATATACTTTACAAGTCATTTTCGCATCTATTTTGCCGATCAATTTCATGAACTAACAAAAACGGTAGATTCTACTCAGTTAAGTGATGGAGCCAGGAACCTGATGTTGATACTTTATTATTGCATCTAAAGAAAGAATCACCACGTAAGAATCCTATATACATATAACACCGCATTTAATTTTGCAAGTTCATTTTTTCTGAATGTGTGTCTTGTTTAAGGACACTAAAAATTAATCACCGCATTATTTTTTTCACTTAAACAAGAAGAATTAATTTTCATCAAGTGTCTTGAGATATACGTGTGTGCGCACGCGATGATCCCATGAGATTTTTATTCAGTGATTTACTTTTCATGATCATATGGGTTCTCACATGTCTATATTTATGGAAATTTGTCTTAATGAGTATGAGGCAACGATATTTATCTTTTGGATGGGTCAGGCGCCAACAACAATTTATCCAATGAAAAAGGGCACCAATCGAAACGGTACTCGAATAGGATGGACTTAAGACTCGATAAAAATTCAAGTTCACCCCCAAAACTTCAGGAACATGATTAATCACAAACAGAAAAAATCACCAAAAATATCATAAACCTATTACACATTTGTCAATTCAGTAATAACTATTTTAATTGTGCTAATTGAGTCCTAAACATTTTTATATTTTATCAATTGAGTCCATCCGGCCAATTTTGACCGAAAATTAGTAATGTGAATGCCAGCAATCTTGAATGGTACAATCGAAACACGGATTAATTTTATTAATTTTGAAATATATTTTCAATTTATTCATATTTCTAGAAATTTATTCTTTTTCTTATATTTTCTTTCTTTCTTTCTTTCTTTCTTTCTTTCTTTCTTTTCTTCCTCTGTTGATCACCAGGCCTTAGCAATGGCCGCGACCGATTAGGGTCGCCCTTGCCAACCTTAGGCAAGGTCACCCTCGCTGACATCTGGCGAGGCCGGCAAGGCTGTGCTTTGCCAAACAAAAAGGAATAGGTCGAGGAAATCTCTCGCATTGACACATGGCTTTCATAGGAGGATGAGAGCTATGAGCTAGAGAGTAATTTTGAGGTGCAGATGTGGCTTACGACGAGGGTAGGCCTCGTTGGCCTTGGAGTCGCCCCTCGCCGGATCCTAGCAAGGGTGACCCTCGCCAGTCTTAGCCCATGGTCAGTCGTCGGCCATCATCGAGGCCTGGCAATCGGTAAAGGAAGAAAAGAAAAATAAAAGAAGAAAGCAAAAATAAATAATAATTCAAAAAAATATTTAAAAATTAATAAAATTTGTCCCGTTTGTGCCAACCATGCCATGTAGGACGGTCGGCATCCATGTCAGCGATTTTTGGTCAAAATTGGTTAAACATACTCAATTAGCAAAACATTAATAGGTTTAGGACCCAATCAATACAATAAAAAATGTTTAAGACTGAATTAACAAAAGTGCAATAGATTTAGAATTTTTTTCGATAATTTTCCCTTATAGACATGAACATATAGAGGAAGAGAAATGTTTGGTCTTTAAATCAAATAGAAGAATTTTAATATAAATGTGCAATGAGTTACAACAATATTAGATTTACTTATTTCTTTCAACATGGAAAGAACTTTATAAATGCCGCTGCATTCAGTTGGTAATCAATTTTTCTGGCAAACACCAGGAATCTTAATACGTGCATGGATCGATTAGTGTAAAAAAATGAGGCAAGGTCAAAAACGAAATCATAATAATTCTATTATGTTAAAAAAAAATCGATATCTCATGATATAAAAAATAAAATTAAAAAGATATTGATACTCTTTATAATTCAATTTGGGGAAATTGGAAATGATTTTTTATTTGATATACCTCGATTGTAAAAAATAATTTTTCACATTCACAGCTAGATGGTTACCCTGAATAATCCTGTAGATCGAATGCTCTAATGCCGCGAATTCTTCTAAGAGCCTGCTGCCACTTCTCTACATCCTCGAAGCTGAACTTCTCTTTTTGATCCTCCATCGTTTGCTCCAACTCCAGAATTTTATCTCTGTACAATGGGGTTTCGAGCATCACATCATTAGGTGTCACACCATAAAAGATGGGCAATATCATCTTCTTATTCCCATCTTCTCTAGATTTGGAGATGTTCTCCATCATCCTTGCAAGCTCGTGGAGGCACCAGTGACTTGAAGCATAGTTTAAGGAGAAGATGGGTATGTAGCACCTACAGTCATCAATCACTTGCAAAAAGTTTCCACTTAATCTGTTTACCAGTTGAAGCTCTTCCTCACCAGTGAAAACCGAAATCCCGACATCAACCAAAGCATGGTAGAGAGTGTTGGTGAATCCACGACGAGTATCAAGCTCAAAACTCAAGAACACCTGGTACTCACCTCCTAATGGATTGTTGATGCTGATTCTTTTCTCTGATATTGCCATACAAGCTCACTTCGCACTTAGCAAGGTCACCTCCCTCCCTCCCTCCCTCCCCAATAGGCACTGTTGAAATACTTTTTCATCTAACACATTGCACTGGTTGTAGGCAATTTCGCAAGAAGCCGAAGATGTTTTGCGAATCTCAATACGAGTCGGTGATTTAATATGAAGTCACGATGAAGACTTTTTAAGACTTATCAGAGGACCGTTTAAATAATATTAATTTGGGAAAAGTACCAAAATAGTCCTAAACATTTTGCATTTGTCTTCAATTCGGTCCTAAACTTTTTAATTAACCATTTTAGTCCTAAACCTTTTTTTATATTAGTACCAATTAGTCCATCCCAAATTTAAGCCGGAGAAATTGCTGATGTGGCCAAGTGGTCTTATTTTGGCGCCACGTGGACAAATTTTATAATTTTTTTATATTTTTTTCAGATTTTTAAATTATTTTTTCCTTTTTTTCTATTTTCTTTTTTTTTTTTCTCCTTATCCCTTGGCCGGCGAGGTCGCCGGCCGGCCAACCATTGCTGGCCACAGGCTGGTTGAGGCAAGGGCCACTATGCCCTCGCCGGCCACAAGCGAGGGCATCGGCCCCCGCCCAGATCTAGGCGAGGGTCGAAACCCTCGGCCGTTGGTTGGCGAGGGCACAGTGGCCCTCACCCAGATCCAGGCGAGGACGCGGCGGCCCTCGCCCTGACCAGCCTGTGGCCAGCGATGGTCGGCCAGCCAACGACCTCGCTGGCCAAGGGGTAAGGAGAAAAGAAAAAGAAAAGAGAAAAAAAAAAGGAAAAAATAATTTAAAAAATCTGCAAAAAATTATTTAAAAAATTATAAAATTTGTCACACGACACCACATAAGATGCTGGTAGGTGGTCAAATGAATTTCCGCATAAATTAGCCTAGGATGGATCGAATTGCACCAATGTAAAAAGATTTAGGATTAAATTGGTCAAATTAAAAGTTTATGATCGAATTGGTACCAATACAAAAGATTTATGACTATTTTGTTACTTTTCCGGTGTACCTTTTCACACGCCCAATTTCTTTCGAGTTTCTTGTCCGTGCTTGTCACATGGCTCTGGCTATGTAGACCACATCTGTAGATCCACTATTGAACTTTTGAATAAATTAAATATGATTTTCTAGCAAAATACTCCTAAAGAATCACCTCACATGATAACACATGAGAATCTAGATAACTAGAAAAATCTCCTTTGCAAAAATTGGATTTGCTTCATTCTCGCAAAAAAAAAAATGCTCCACCGGAGCGCTCCCCCAGCATATATTTACTATTCACCATGGAGTATTTGTTTTCATTTCTTCGCCTTAATGACTTGATTTATATTATCACTAATTATATTTAACCACATATATTTTTCTCAAAAATGTACCTTTGTGTTAAAAAGCAAAAAATTGCGCAAATTTTTTGGAACCCTTATTTCCTTATTGATAACTATTAAGAGGTGAGCACAGAGCAGTCGATGCAGTTTGAATGTCAAACCAAACCAAACTATATAAGTACAATTTGACGAAAAATGAAATGAATCAAATCGTATCATAGTCAAGAATTAACCAACCCAAACCATTTTTTGGGGATTGATTCGGTTTAGTTGTTGTTTCTTCTTTCATCTTTTACTCTTTATCTATTGTAATTTCATGAAAAAAAAAAAAATCAATTTCTATACTCACAACAAGTCATAAGTTCACACAAAATAAAAATAAAAACCTATTTCAATGGGCTACTTCATATAAAATTGTGGAATTAATTGACAAAAAGAATAATTTATATAATACGATTTCGCAATTTGATTTGGTTTCCAAAAAGTTAAAACCAACCAAACCACAGAAAGTCGAGATATGATTTGAGCAAATTAAAATCGACTTAGCTGACCAAAAGATTCTTAAGAGTTTTGGAGTATTCGGATTTAATATAGAGATCATAGGATTGGTCCAGACATCAACAACAAAACTAATACATAGTTTCCAACTTAGAGAGAAATGGCTTTGTTAGAAAACTTTTGAAACATTTGCTTCCGAGTTGTGAACAGGACATGCTATGGCGACCAGTCGAGGATTATTATAAGAAAGTTCTTGCTGAGAGCACCAGTTAGCCAACCCACACCTTATAAGAAGTGGATTTATTTTTTTGGTAAAGAATAAGGAGTGGATTTATTGATTGTGCATAATATGCAAAAAAAAAAAAAAGAAAAAGAAAAGTGTTTTGAAAATGAGAAATTTTACATGTGGATGTCTAAGTTAACCAGTAAAGGCATGGATGTCTAACTTAACCAGTAAAGGCAGTCCTCGATAAAATCCTTATTAGAAAAATGTTACACTGTAAATATTTGAATTTGATCCCATTTGCCATAAAAAAAAGCAAATATGCAACTTCGGAGCAGGTGCAACTTTCAATTTATAGTCAATAAGTTAATGCTTTAAAAATAATAAGGTGGAGATCCATTAGAAAAATGGATTACAGCAACACATATAGCTTTACCTTTTTTTTTGGTCGAATACAGCTGTACGTTTTCCTCTTGTTCTTTTTTTTTTTGGTCGGAAAACAGCTGTTCCTTTTCGGACGCCCAATTCTTTTCGAGTTTCTTCTTCATGCGTGTCACAGGGATCTGGCTATATAGACACCATCTGGTCTAAGTGCACTTTTGTACTTTCGGATTACAGGTAATTTGATTCTCAAACATTTAGATCTTTATGATTGTTCTATAGCTATATTTACAGTTTGACATAATTAAAATCCCAGCGCAATATTGTAAAATTAACAATATACTTATATAACTACATAATAATAACAAAATATTCCTAACAAACTACCTCTCAAGATAACACATGGGACTAAGCATTAAATTTGCTGCATTATCTACAAGGATGCTCTAACTAAGCATTGAATCATTTTTTTTTGGCTAAACGGGCCACTTCTTTCCATTCGGGAGCTGCAAGTAGCTTCAAAGAGGTTTTCTCCTCAAAATTTGTTCCATTGTCCTTTATAAAGTCATGCAAGCTAATTATGAAATTCTAATGATATTTGATATTAATGACGGGCAAATGAATTCCTTTAATTAGCCAAAAAGAACAAGAGATTGTTAGATGACTTAAGTAATTTTCCACTTATTAAGATGATCATCAATAAAGGATTACTCAAAAGATCTAATTTCGGTTGGTGAGATGAATCTATCATTGCTCTTTTTATGAAAAAACACAAATAGTATATAAAGAAACTCCAAATCCATATTCGCAACGACCCCACAGCAAGAATAGAGTTCTTCCATTTGAGTTATATCCCTCGAGCCAAGTGGAGCATGCTTGAAAAAGTCTAATGCTTCTTCTATTCTTTTCTTTTCTTTTCCTAGGTTCAATTGAGCCATCCCCAACTTGAACAAAGAGATCTCGCCTATTAGGTAAATCATTGCATGTACAATCTAACCAATTAGGAGAGAATCAATAGATTCCTGTTTAGGAGGCTCATAGTATAGAAATTTGATAAATTGTGATATGTTATGTAAAACACACCAAATGCATTCTTGGTTCCAATTCCAACAAAACAAATTTCATATCGAACGTGTGAAAATAAAAATAAAAAATGGAAACCAAAAGTAATTTTTTGTTTTCTCTCAAACCAAATGGGTCATAAGTAAACTTGACTCTAGTTATTTTCAATAAAAAAATTTCGCTTGAAATTTTTTCATCTTGAATAATAATTCATGAAGATATACTTTTCATCTATGGTCGTGGTGGACGGGCTCTTCTCTAGCCGATGGATTGATTTTCAGAGAACGAGAGAGCCACAGCCATGGAGGTCGCAACCTCCATTGGAGATCTGCAGTCCCACGAGGCCACGACCCCCATGACCGTGGCTTCAAATGACATTTTTAACGTCTCTTCCAATCAGATGCCTTACTTTTCTTTTCTTTTTTGCCATAATGTGATTTCTGAATCAGCTATATTTAAAATATATTTTCCTGGTCTCTACAATTTTTCCTTTTCCTTTTTTTCCTAAAAAAAAAGGTATATCGATGTCGTGGATAAAGTTTATGTAATGGAATCTTTAACTGTTCAAAATCAATATATCAAATTTGAAGTCATTGTTATCAACCTTTTTTGCTAATCACCTAGAAGTCACACTTTAAAAGGTGTAGAATATGTTCATACTTTTCAGTATGATATTCAGTACTCAATTCTGGAATGCAGTTACCCTTTTAGATAAAAGTTTACAACTATGCTGAAGAAATTCTGGTCATCAGCGACAGCGAGGATTCTCATCATCACCTCACATGTCCTTTACTTTTTTTTTTCTCTTTTTCTTTTTTTTGGCCTGGACCTAACATGTCCTTTGTTTTGGTGTCTACGAATCAAACAACTTTGCAAAAGGTGATTAGTTCGGCATCTTCACGATGGTAAAGTCCACTTTTGACATATAATACAAGTCCGCAAAAGATGCCAAACGGTGCCCCCATAGATGGCCCACCCATGTGTCGGGGGATTCGAGGAAAGAGATGAAATTTCCTGACGAAGACCGTGATTTCCCCGATAAGACTCGTGACCCAATGCAGTCGTCTCCGATAGAAATCTGCTTCTCTGGAAACAATGTTCGGACTCTAATGGCACGATAAGTAAAACAATCTAGTCTCGAAAATAATTTTTTATCACAAATAATTTTTTTCTGATTTTATTTTTTTAAAGAATTTCTAAGTAAAAGAACACGTTTAATAATCATACAAAGTTTCCATTCCAAAAATGGAAATGTGTTTGGTAGGATTTGTAAATTTTTTTATTTCTTTTAATTATTTACTATTTTTCTTATTTTTTTCTTTTTATTTTTTATTTTCCTTTCCTCTTCTTCTTCCTTCTTCTTTAAGGCCAGTCGTTGACCATGGCGGTGGCCGATGACAGCTAGGCGAGGTACGGCAAGCCTGGCCACCAATGAGGCTCAGCCTTACCTAGATTTGGGGAGGCTAAGCCTTGCGGTGGCCAGGCGAGCCTCACCCAACCGAGGGAGCCTTGCCTTGGCTGGGTAAAGTTAGCCTCACCAAGATCTGGCGAGGCCGAGCCTTACGGTGGCTAGGTGAGCCTCACCCAGCCATCAATGAGGCTTGGCCTCGCCTGGCTAGGGGAGGTCAACCTCACTCGAATTTAGCAAGGTTGAGCTCGTCCCGCCACTAATGAGACTTGGGCCAACGAGTCTCGCCATAGCTTGGTGTCACTGAGGGCAAGCGACGCTTCAGTGAGGTCACCGGCCAAAAGGAAGAAGAAGAAAAGATAAGATAAAAGAAAAAAAATTAGACTTGATTCTAAGAATTATTTTCTAGAACAAGAAGTAATTTTTTTCTATTTCTTGATTCTGTTCCAAATCTATTTTTGGAAACAAAAGATTTACTAAACGAATTTCTATTATTTTTTTTGTTCCTGGGAGTGTTACCAGACAAGCCCTAATCTTCCCCGCATAGTTTCTGTTTTAAAGAGATAGCCAAATATAGAGAAAGCATGAAGGGGATGAGCAAGAGAAGAACAAACAGAGGCTAGAGTAGCCTTAATGGCTATCTCTTAGTTTAATGGTCGTTAATGTCATGATATACAACCTTAGGATGGGTCGTAGTAATTAAGTATCAAAACATCACAAAGCAAAGTGACGTTATGATATATTATCATAATCAAGTGTAAAAATGGTGTAAAACAGAAGTATGCACCTAAAAATTTTCCAAAGATTAATGGAACGAACATTGATGTAAGTTCGACAATAAATGGAGCCAAGGAGGAGGCGGACGCATGATTTCCGTTGCATTACAGAGAAAATGACTTTGCTTTTTTTGACTCACCCATTTTGATTACTAAATATCAGTGTTAATCCTGCCTTTTAAGAAAAAAATAGTAATAAATGAGAGCGCCTTACGCTTCTTGTGGACCTCCCATGGATTGTGCTCCCGGGTGGGTTAGAAATTGGAATCTAAAAGAAAACCAAATAAATTTGTACCTCTCTTATAAACAATTTTTTTTTTTTTTACCCATGAAAAGTATAATAGAATGTGATGGAGGTTAAATATATTTTAGCCTAATGCTAATTACCTCTACCATGGGTTTGATCCCTTAAAGTTGGCTCAGATAGTTGGGGAGTCAAATATTATTTTGAGAACTGGAATCACATGTTCAAATCTCATCAATACTGTTCTGAATCAAGGTCACTTGCACAGGTATATACTTGAACATAATTGGATCACCTGCACAAGTATCATCGAATTTGAAGTCTTTGTTATCAACATTTTTTTTTTTTTTGAAAATCACCTAGAAATGGCACTTTAAAAGGTGTAGAATCTGTTCTCACTTTTCAGTAAGATATTCAGTACTCAATTCTAGAAGGCAGTTGCATTTTTCAATAAAAGTTTACAATTGTGTTGAAAAAATTCTGGTCGTCAGTGACAGCGAGGATCCTCACCACCACCTAACATGTCCTTTGTTTTGGTGTCGACGAATAAAACAATTTTGCAAAAGGTGATTAGTTCGGCATCTTTATGACGGGAAAGTCCACTTTTGATAGATACAAGTCCACAAAAGATGCCAAATAGTGCCCACATAGATGCCCCACCGATGTGTTAGGGGATTCGAGGAAAGGGATGAAATTTCCTGACGAAGACAGTGATTTTTCCGATAAGACTCGTGACCTAATGCAGTCCTCTCAATAGAAATCCGGTCTCTGGGATACAATGCTCATGCGCTAATCTTCATCGCTTAGTCTGCCGACCTTGCAAATGATGAAGAGGATTCAAGCCTTGAAGTGAAAGCCAATATAGAGAAAGCATGAAGGGGATGAAAAGGGGAAGAAGGAAGAGATGATAGCGTAAACTTAATGGTTATCTCTTAGTTTTGTAGAAGATGGCCATGGATAAATAGATAAAAGAGACGACACAGACGACGATGGACAAAATTGTTCAATGATAACCTTTGAATTCTTATGTTATAAAATTGTTAAATGTTGAGGATTACCATCATGAAAAATTATAAGTTGTTACATTTGTGATATATTTACCCTAAACTAATTATTTAGATCACAAAAAAGCATAAGTTGATAAACATATAACAAATTTACCCCCACACAAAAGTGAGAAACAAAAAAAAAAAAAATTCATCATTCACTCTCACCACCGCTTGCCGCCTGCCTGCCACCCGTGACACACAAGACACCTGCCCCACCCCAAAAAATAGAAATTTAATTCTATTATCAAATAAATTTTTATTTCGAAATAGAAATTTTGAATCGTTATCAAACAAGTTTCTGAACGTATTTTTTTACTCATAAACTCATTTAGAGAATAAGAATTGAAAAATCAATTTTTAGCTAGAAATTGATTTTTATTCTAGAAATTTTGTCGTGTGTCATAAATCAAATATTTTTAATCATAGAAACTAGAGGTCATATGTTCAAATATCATCAAAACTGCTCTGAGTTGAAGCCACCAATACAAGTAAAAACCCAAACTTAACGAGTCGTGGGACTTACAGAGTGTTTCTTGAGTTTTCAAGTAGTTAGGCCTTTACACTAATGCATACAAGTTATAAAAATGCCACGCACAAAAAAAAAAACAAAAAAAACAAAAAACCCGTAGCTACAAGACAGTTTGGCCCTGATCGAGTTTCCATTTTTAATAAGACGCGAGATGGGATGCTTTGGAGCACAAATCCATCATTTATTGAAGCAATCTCCGTGTTAACCGAAGTCCTCTAGCTTTTTGGAAGGTTGAATCATTTTTTTAAGCTAAACGAGTCAATTCTTTCCAATCGGGAGCTGCAAGAAGCTTCCAAGAGGTTTCCTCCTCCAAATTTGTTCCATTGTATTTTACAAAGTCATGCGAGATAATTATGAAATGCTAATGATATTTAATATTAATGACGGGCAAACGAATTCCTTTAAATAGCCAAAAAGAACAAGATATTGTTAGATGACTTAAAGTAATATTCCACTAATTAAAATGATCATCAAGAAAAGATTACTTAAAAGATTTAATTTCAATTGGTGAGATAAATTTATCATTGCTTTCTTGAAAAAAAAAAAACAACACGAGTAGTATATGAAGAAACTCCAAACTCATTTGCAACGACCCATTATAAGAGCAGAGTTCGACCAATTGAGCTATATCCCTGGAGCCAAGTGGAGCATGGATGAAGAAGTCAAATGCTTATTCTATTATTTTCTTTTCTTTTCCTTGGTGCAGTTGACCCATCGCGAATTTGAACAAAGAGATCTCACCCGTTAAGTAATCGTTGTACCTACGATCCGACCAATTGGGAAAAAAATCAATTGATTCCTTTTCAAGAGGCTCATAGTATAGAAATTTGATAAATTGTGATATGTTATGTAAAATACACCAATCCCTTTCTTAGTTCCATTTCATTAAAAAAAAAAAAGATATTTCTACCAAACGTGTTTTTGTGAAAATAAAAAAAAAATGGAAACCTAAAACAATTTTTGTTTTCAATGACCTAAAAATGTTTTCTCAAACCAAATGGATCGTGAGTGTTATTTTCTAATGAAATCTTTTTCCCTTCATAATGGAGCCGCAGCCATGGAAGTCGTAACCTCCGTTGGAGATCTGCAGTCCAAATGAAATATTTTTAATTTCTCTTGCAATCAGATGCCTTACTTTTTTTCTTTTTCTTTTTCTTTTTGCTATAATGTGATTTATGAATCAGCTATATTTTTAAAATATATTTTCCTAGTCTCCGCAATTTTTTCTTTTCTTTTTTCTTTCCTTAAAAAAAGGTACGTTGACGTCATGGATAAAGTTTATCTAATGGAATATTTAATTGTTCAAAGTCAATATATTGAATATGAAGTCCTTGTTATCAACATTTTTTTGCTAATCACCTAGAAATCGCACTTTAAAGGGCGTAGAATCTATTCATACTTTTCAGTATGATGTTCGGTACTCAATTCTAGATTGCAGTTGCACTTTTCAATAAAAGTTTACAATTGTGTTGAAAAAATTCTGATCATCAGCGACAGGGAGGACCCTCACCACCACCTAACAATTAACATGTCCTTTGTTTTGGTGTCTACGAATCAAACAACTTTGCAAAAGGTGATTAGTTCGGCATCTTTATGATGGGAAGGTCCACTTTTGATAGATACAAGTCCACAAAAGATGCCAAACAGTGCCCACATAGATGACCCACCCATGTGTTAGGGGATTCGAGGAAAGGGATGAAATTTCCTGACGAAGACAGTGATTTCCCCGATAAGACTCGTGACCTAATGCAGTCCTCTCCAATAGAAATCCGGTCTCTGGGACACAGTGCTCATGCGCTCATCTTCCTCGCTTAGTCTGCCGACCTTGCAAATGATGAACGGGATTCAAGCCTCGAAGTGAAAGCCAATATAGAGAAAGCATGAAGAGGATGAGGAGGGGAAGAATGAATAGATGATAAAGTAAAGTTAATGGTTATCTCTTAGTTTTGTAGAAGATGGCCATGGATAAATAGATAAAAGAGACCACGCAGATGCTAATGGACACAATTTTTGGATGATAGCCTTTGAATTCTTATGTTATGAAATTGTTAAATGTTGAAGGATTACCATCACGAAAAATTATAAGTTGTTACATTTGTGATATATTTATCATAAACTAATTATTTGGATCACAATAAAATTATAAGTTGATAAACGTTTACCACAAACTTATATTTGAATCACCTAAGACCCAAAACTAGTACACGAATGATACATTTACTCTCTATTAACTTCTGTCAATTTTTACTATGAAACTGTTAAAATACATGACAATAACTCTCTCTCTCTCTCTCTCTCTCTCAATTAGCCCTAATTTGAAAACAAATAGGACTCATTCTATTTCTCTTCCTTAAAGCACCCTCTCTCTCTCTCTCTCTCTCTCTCTCTCTCTCTCTCTCTCTCTCTCTCTCTCTCTCTCTCTCTCAATTAGCCCTAATTTGAAAACAAATAGGACTCATTCTATTTCTCTTCCTTAAAGCACCCTTATCTTTCTTTGACTTCCCCTTCATCGCCACTATTCCACTATTCTTGAACAACTTTTTGTGATTATGCATCAAAACTCGTTAGAGCTCACTTTTATCTTTGATAACGTTCTCGTCTTTGATTTTTTTTTCCTCCGCTTGTTATCACCGAATTAAGATGTTTGATGGCTTCAATTGGAAGTGGTTCGAAGAGAAGCACGTCATCTTCCAACTCTATCAACGAAATTCATCATAAGACAATCTAGGGTTTTTCGTGCTTTGAGAGAGAAAGAGAATAAGCTTTATTTGTTTTCAAATTAGAGCTAACTAAAGAAACAAAGCGATTTATGGATTTTCACGCGAACTTACCACGTCAACTGTGTTATTACCATATGTCATTCAATTCAGTAATTTCACGATAAAATTTGATAAAAACTAATAGTAAATGTGTCATACCTGTACTAGTTTGAAGTGACCAAAAAAATTGTTTCTAGTAAATTTATCACAATATCAATTTAGGATTTTTCATGATGTTAACTCAATTTTAAAAAGCAACAAACTAACCAATGGATAAGAACTAAAAAGACAAGATAAGTATTACACAATTTAAAACTCTCGATAACAAAATAAATTAAACTAACCAATAATCATTTTAGAAAATAAGACATTCCCCCACTTTGTTCTGAGGAAGAATAATTCCAAGGAAAATATTAAGTATCGATACAAGACTGAACCATAAGTAGATATTCTCGAACCTATGGCGAAACAAAGTGTAACAGTTGAGAGGAGGAACCTGGATCTTAATCTGCAAATTTGATTTCGCTTACGTTGCACAAGACTTGTAGGTTCTTTTTAAGGCACTGCGTTATGAATCACGCATTTATCCTAGCCTAGCGAGAGCTTAAGAGCATTACCACGGCTCATCGGAAGCGACCATGACTTCCACACTCATAAAGGCGAATCCCATCAGAAGCGTGCGCAACCACCATTTTCGCTCCACTTGTGCGATGGATACGTTACGAACAGTTAAGTTCAATCTTACTTAATGGCGATCTCTTCGTTACAAACAATTTATTTTCCGGCTAATGACATGGCACTATAATACTCCGATTCCATAGAAGACAATGCAATGCATGTGGACTTCGTTTTAGAATTTCTCGAAGTCCAACTCGCGTCCGAATAATGCCCAAATGAAGGAGAAGAACCACCGGAAAAGAATGCATGATGCATCGTATGTCATAAATATCCCATTGATCTATCAAATTTCTAATGAAATGCACCGAGATTAGAAGTTACTCTGCTCAATTTCCTACTGTGTATGCAATATCGGGTCTTGTAGTATTCCATAGCATACATAAGACATCCTGTGATCCTAGAATATTGTTCTTGATCAATTGTCTATCGTTATTTTTCACTAACTCAATAGGAACCTAAGAGACATAACTTGGTCCACATTTGGGAAAACCAAATTTATTAAGCACTAATGTGATTGATTCAAAAATATTTTATTATATTTTCTAATGACCTTGATTCCCAAAATCGCATTCACAGTTTTGAACTCTAAAACAATTTTTAATGGAAGATGCAGTCTCCTCAACAATTTTCCAAATTCGATCAAAAAATAAGTAAATCATCAACATAAAGAGTAAGAACAATAGAACCGTTATTTGCGACTTTTTGAAAAAAACACAATTTTTCAGCTTTATTACTTTTAAAGCCAAATTTTTAAACTTGAACTTTTAAGACTAATTGTCTTGGTATTTGTTTAAGCTCATATAGAGATTTATTCAATTTAAAGTTCATGAGACACATTAATGCCAAAAGTTCTAAAAGGTATACTTAAATGTCATTTTTTTTTTTTAAATTACGACAGTTCATTGCTATTACAGCAAAAATAGCCAGAAATCCAACGTGGCATTATTTTAAAAATAAATTGGTTTATGTGGCTCGTTGGATTTGTCTACTCAGCAATGAATGTGCAAAACGATGTTGTTTCGCCCCAAAATCGGGCCCTCATTGATTTGCTATCGCTTCTCCCTTTTTGTAAAATTTTATTTTTTAAAAATTAATTTAATTAATATTTATACTAAATGTTAAATTTGGGGGCTTGTAACACCACGTGGGCATTTTTAAAAAAATTGCCACATGGATAATTTTTTTTCAAAAATTACCACCTCAGTAAATAAAGTTGTCGGAAAATGCCAAGTTAGCACTCTAGCCGGAATTTCTCACCGTTGACATTTAAGTGTTTCATTCTTCTCTAATTTTGGCACTTAAATGCACTTTTTAAAACTTTTGATACTTATCTCATATGCCAAGTTTTGGCACTTCTTGTGTCTGCACCCCCACAAACTTTATCTTCTTGACCAATTTCTACAAAACCTTCTGGTTGATCAATATAAATCTCTTCATCTATATCGCCATTAAGGAAGGCAGTTCTAATGTCCATTTGATGAATTACCAAATTATGTATAGAAGCTAAGCCATCGCTATTGTATTGTCACCAGAATTAAACATCGAAGTTATCAAGTCCTGTTTTACTATACCTTGTAGCCACTAATCCTCCCTTACGTATGGTACAATCTGGTTTTCATTTTTTTTTTTTAAAAAAAACCCATGTAGATCCTATAGTTCTAGTGTTAGGAGGAACATTAGCTGATGACATGTATTATTTTGCATAATAGCTTTTATCTCAACATCCATTCCCATTTTCCGCGTATGTAGATCCGGTCTAGACTTAGCATCATCAGAACTCTTTGGATCATCCACTAAATCAATAACATAAGTAAAGAAAAGTCCAGAGACTTTTCCCTTCTTCTTCTTCTGTTACTCTGTCCAAGTAATTGTTTCTCTTTATTTGGAAAAGAGGCTTTAAAATGAGAAGGATCTTGTTCAATTCTAACTTGCTTTCCTTTATCTTAAGAAACAATTTCTTTTCCTAATTTCTTTTTTTATTTCGAGAGACTTAGTATCTTTTATTGTTAAACGCTAAAAAATTCAGCGTCAGTTGCTTCAAAAGTAGTATTAGCATTGAGACTTGAAAATATATATGCTTTACTATCAAATGCATAATCCATAGAAAAAAAAAGGTCTTTTTTCCGCTTCACGTTGAATTCACTGTTCACCCTCTACATACTGGTCCCTCCAGGCATGTTATCGTCTTCTAGTTCCACAAAACTGTTCACGTTCTACTAGTCCATCCAAGCCTTAAGGAACCTCACAACTTTTTCACCTATCTAGCCTTAGATACTCGTCACATCTAGTATCTTATTCACCTTCTATGGAAGCAGAGCACTATGTACTTGTTCCATACTCCATTGGCATATTCGTCTGTGCATTAACAAGCTAATTCTACACAACCAATATGCATATTAGTAGCATTTGATTATATTGTCATTTTCAAAACTTCATAAAGGAAGCCCTCACAGGTCTGGAAGTAGATCATTATTATAATTGTTATTTTTTGCTTTTCATAATCAGAAAAATGACATTGATTGTTCTTACAGTTTCTTTCTTAGCCACAAAACTGATAATTAGGTTTCAGAGCCTTTGAAATTTTTGTGCAATTTCAATGACAATTGCATCTCATTATATTCATGATGATCCCTTTCATATCATGTGATAAGAGGTGTCTTTTTGAAAATTGTCTTTTAGTAATTGGTATTTGCTTAAATCTATTAAATAGTAACGTTATTTTTATTTATTGAAAATCGAGTAATTTGGCGATGTTATCAATATGCTACTTTTGATAGCTCTAGCTAATTGATATCTATTTTATCTGTATAAGTTACTACTGAAAGTTATCATGGAACAATAAAATAAATAAAGGTTTAAGGAGCATTTAAACATATAAAATGTTGCTCACTGAAAATGGTGTTAAATATATATGGATAATGTGGAATAACAAAAAAAAACTCCAAAAACCGTTTTAACAAATTAAAAGCGAGATTTGTTTTTTTATAAACGAAGGTAAAAATACTTGAATCCAAGCCGCACTCCGTGTGCCGCTTGAATATGTTTATCTTTGTTTTTCAATTATAAACAAGAAAATCATTTAACTTATTTTAAGAAAAACATTCAACTTATTTTTAGTTATTTATATGTTTCTTAATTACAAGCAACCTTTAACAGCGCCTGATGATATATCTTTATTTAACATCATTTTCGTTAAACGATGGGTTGTCACCATGCATGTTTGGGCACTTATGTACTTGAAATTGGTCAAACCATTGGATTAAAGAACGACGATATTCTAATCGTTAATTTCTTCTTCGCGGGTGAAGTATGTCGTTCCCCATCTCCGTGGGCACTTCCCAAAGCAGCTCAACCACACAGGCCGTTTTTGCAAATTATACCTTATGCACTCCATGGCTCTTGTGAATCATAGAGCATGCGAGTCTCATGCGAGACTCATCAGCTCCGATGCTTTATATCATCGGGCGCTTATGAAATGAAGCATCGCTGTTGCTAGAGCATCTTTAGGTACTTTAATATCTTCACTCCACATACACAATGTTAATTTCATCTCATATCGTAAATAAGATGACTCTGATCAACTTATCATTTTCCTTTTCACGGTAGCACGAGACATTATTATAGCTGGCCACTCCCAAGTGGGTGGAATCGTAGGTTTATACTTGGCAACATATGTTAATGCCATTCCATCTTTGCGCAAACCTTGAACAATCCGAACTTAGTGATTGACATCCTGATAAAATGTAGACCATGAAGTCCATATCAAGTGCTTTGTGCAACTCTGTAAATGAACCTTATGAATATTGACCCCCTCTTCTTTTGCTCCCTCCGAGGCGACCTGTTTTTATTGAGAGAAAACCAGGGGTTCTTCGATTGAGACTCGAGATCCGACTTCGACTGGGACTAGCTTTTTTCTAATTTTACCACGAAAGGTGAAAAAGAAAAACTACTCAGCCGTGCTCACATGCTCCTCGTGCTTCTCGACATGAGTCACTGACAAGTCCACACCTGCTCAGATGCGGAGCTCACCTGGTGATTTTATTGAAATCTCAATTCAGCACGTCTTGTCTTGACTTGACTTGACTTGCCTTTTTTATTAATAAAAAAGTAGGAAAGAGAACTAACGACCCAATGCTCATCCTCACGTGCCGGAATACCAACCCCCAAGCAGACGACACTCTCTCCCCTCTCTACTGCGCGCCTGCTTAAACAACTTGCCATCCACCGGTCCAAGAGCCTTCGTGCTAATTGGAACCGCAGGAAAGGGCAATTATTGGACGGAAAGGGAAATTATTGCAGGCTGCACGGAAAGGGAATTATTGCACGACGCTCGGAAAGGGAAATTATTGCAGGGACATTATTGCACGCTGCACGGAAAGGGATTGCACGATGCTCGGAAAGGGAAATTATTGCAGGGAAATTATTGCAAGCTGCATGGGGAAATTATTGCAAGCGCTGCACAGAGAGGGAATTTTATTGCAGGGAAATTATTGCACGAATGCTCGGAAAGGGAAATTATTGCACGCCTAATTTTCACAACATTTATTGGGGAAGGTGCGATAAATGGGGGTGCCGGGACTGGCAGTCTGCACGCCTAATTAAGATGACTTGGCCGTAAGACCGCGCCAGGCCAGCAGTAGGCAGTTCATCTGTCCCTACGCCAAAGGCTACAATACTTACTTATTCGGCAATAACCTAAGCTGAAACCCTAACGTAATATCGCTGAAAAGCCCCTAATCCCCTATCTAGAGAGCAAATTCAGGGATAATATTATAGGATCTCTCACTCCAGGCAAATTTCTTACCTATTTCTTCTCCCTAAATCTTTTAAGGACCTACTTAAATCCAAATTTATCTTTATGTTCCCTACATAGAGGATCACGAAAAGGGCAATTATTGTACACCTAATTTCACAACATTTATGAGGGAGTTGCGGGACATGCAGCACACTTGACTTGACTTGCTTTTTCTATCAACTAAAAAGAAAAATAAAAAAATTAACGATCATTACTCGTTAGAGTTGTTTGTCATTAGTGATTGGATACTACAATGTCATCACTTTGTTCAATTACATTGTTATATAATATTGCATCATAACCAAATTGTTTTTGTTTGTTTCCTAAGTAGAATCTATTTTATTAATATCTTTTTTTATGTACCTCCACATATTAGAAATGGTCAACAAAAGAGACATGACGGTATGATGGACACAGTAGTTCAGGAGGATGACAGTTCATTGGTTAGTGTTTTGTTATGGAAGAAATAAACAAGCATATACATATAACAAAGATTATATAGCAAAGATAAAACAAATTTAATTTAGAAAATGATATGATATGTAATTTCTACACATACTAGAGTGCATTTCTTTTTCCTAACGATTATTTTAATAATTGGTGAGCATGCTTGCTGATTAAATTTCTCCCTAAAAATATTGAATCTAAGGTTTGATTGGGGCTGAAAACAGTTTATTAGTCACTTTTCTTTATTTACCACATTATATCGTAAGTGGGGGTTCTTGATGGTAGGTTGCTGTACTAGTTACCCATAAAGTAGCTGGTTAATTATTGTTGTGCCCTTGGATTACAAAAAATTACCATTACATCTTAGCAAAAGCTTTAGTTTTTATTTTTATATTAAGTGGATTTAGTTTAACTTTTCTATGTGGTAGTTTGATTGATTTCTCAGTTCACTCTAATGCCAAATTATATGGATATTTTATTTAACTTCCATAAGGTACATTAATTTAATTTTCTTAGAGATTCTTCAATTCCGTGTCTCCAATTTTTCTTTTTTGAAGTGGGAATAATGCTTCATAAACTATAGCTAAGTCACTCATAAAAGAGGATTTATTTTTCCCCTTCTATGACTTTTAATTTTATTGTAATCTTTCCATTAAATGAATTGACATTTTAACAGCAATTTTGCTGAATGAAAATTATGTTATACTAAGTGGATAAAAAATTTAAGAGCAATTTCTACACAAATTTTAAGACTTTATTATACTTTCTGTAAGTTTTAAGATTCAATTATACTTTCGTGATAAGTTTTGAGACTTTCAGTACACTTATCCCAAAAATTTTGATACTAGACGTATTTTTGCGAACATAAAAATATGGAAATTGGAAATAGTTTCCCTGTCTCCAACCGATGGATGGATTTTCAGAGAGAGAGAGAGAGAGAGAGAGAGAGAGAGAGAGAGAGAGAGAGAGAGAGAGAGAGAGAGAGAGAGAGAGAGAGAGAGAGAGAGAGTCGCAGTCATGGAGGTCGCAACCTATGTTGGTTAACTCCGTTGGAGATCTACAGTCACACAAGGCCACAACCTTCATGGTCGCGGGTTCAAATGAATATTTTTAGTGTCCCCAAGAATTAGTAAGTAATGTTGCTTCTGAATTAGCAATCTCTTTAAAATTGGAATAATAACACAAATATTCCATGAACTTTACTTCAATTTGCAATGTGGTCCATGAACTTTTAATTCATTTAATATAGTCCATGAATTTTTAATTTGTTCAATGTGATCTCTAGACTTTTTTTACATGTTCAATATAATTCTTAAATTATATGAAAATATTCAATGTTGTCTTTTTATCAATTTAAGTTCAAAGAAACATTTTTATATAGTCCATTGACTAAATTGAACATGTACCAAAAGTTTATGGACCACATTGAAAAAAAATTAAAAATTCAAATATAACATTGGACATTGGATTAATGTTTTAAGGATCATATTAAATAAATTAAAATGTGATTGAGTCAAAAACATCTTACTTATTATATTTTCTGATTGGCGATGAAAAGCAAAAGGCCCAGTTTTGACTTGACCTTAATTTCTAAAATCACATCCACAATACCAATATTTTGAACTCTAAAACAATTATATGTGTAAGATGCAGTCTTCTCAACAATTTCCGAATTTGATCCAAAAATAAGTAAATCATTAATATAAAGAGTAATAACAACACAACCATTATTTGTGACTTTTGCGAAAGCACAATTCGCAGCTTTACTGGCTTTAAAACCAAAATATTCAATTTCTCCATTAAACTTTTTATACTATTGTCTAGGTACTTGTTTGAATCCACACAAAAATTTATTCAATTTACAAACTTTATCTTCTTGACCAATTTCTATATAGCCCCTATGGATATAAATTTCTCCATCTAAATCACTATTTAGAGAGGTAGTTTTAACGTCCATTCGATGAATTACCAAATTACTTTTGAACCTAAAGCCATCATTTTTCTAATTGTTGTAAGCCTTGTTACCGGAGAATAAACATCAAAGTAGTCAAGTCCTCCTTTTTCACAATACCTTTTAGCCACCAATCCTGCCTTACATATAGTTCTATTGTTAGGAGGAAGATTAGTTGATGACCCTGTATTATTTCGCTTGATAGATTTTATCTCATCATCCATTGCCATTTTCCATATGTGTGCATCCAGTCTAGACTTGTTTTTCTTTGATTGAAGAAGATTCTTTAGAAAGATAAGGATATTGTTCAATTATAACTTGTTTTCCTTTATCTAAAGAGAAACTTTATTTTCCTAATATTTTGTCTATTTCGAGATACTAAGTATCTGTTATTGTTAAAAGTTCAAAAATTCAGCGTCAATTGCTTCAAAAACAGGATTAGTACCGAGATTAGAAAATCTATATGCTTTACTATTTAATGCATAACCCCCTTAAAAAAAAAAAAGGTCTTTTCACCCTTCACGTTGAATTGACTGTTGACCTTCTACATGCTACTTCCTCCAAGCATGTTGTCGGGCTTCTAGTTCCACAAAACTAATCACCTTCTACTAGTCCATCCAAGCCTTAAAGAACCTCTACGACTTGTTCACCCATCTAGCCTCAGATACTCTTCATGTCATATATCTTATTCACCTTTTATGAAGGTAGAGCAGTACTAACCTTTAGACGTACGTATCTGTTCCACACTCCATCTACATAGTCATTTGCGCATCGATAAGTTGATTTTATATAATCAATACGCATATTAATCGTCTATGATTATTTTATCATTTTCAAAACTTCATAAGGGAATTTCTCACAAATCTAGAATGATATATATATATATATATATTATTTATTTACTTTTCATAAACAGAAAAATGATATTGATTGTTCTTACAGTTTATTTCTTAGCCACAAAACTGATAATTAGGTTTCAGATTGAAACTTTTGTGCAATTTTAATGACAATTGCATCTCATTATATCCATGATGATCCCATTCATATCATGTGATAAGAGGTGAGTTTTTAAAAATTATCTTTTAGTAATTGGTATTTGCTTACCTCTATTAAATAGTAACGCTATTATTATTATTTTAATTGAAAATCGAGTAATTTGGCAATGTTATCAATATGCTACTTTTGTTAGCTCTAGCTAATTGACATCTATTAACTGTATGAGTTACGAGTGGACGTTATCATGGAACAATAAAATAAATAAAGGTTTAAGGAGCATTTAAACAATGAAAATGTTGCTCCCTAGAAATGGTGTTAAATAAATATGGATAATGTGGCATAAAAGAATCTAAAAAAACTTTTTAATAAATTAAAAGCGAGATTTTTTTTTTTTTTTAATAAACGGAGGTAAAAATACTTGAATCCTAGCAGCACTCTATGTGCCGTTTGAATATGTTTATTTTATTTTTTCAATCATAAACAAGAAAATCATTTAACTTATTTTAAGAAAATCATTCAACTTATTTTTAGTTTTAAATGTTTCTTAATTAAAAACAGCTTGTAATCGCACCTGGTAATATATCTTTATTTAACATCATTTTCATTAAACGATGGGTTGTCACCATGCATATCTGGGCACTTGCGTACTTGAAATTTGGCTACACCACTGGATTGAAAAAAAGTCGAGATTCTAATCGTTAGTTTCTCCTTCACGGGTAGAGCATGTCGTTTCTCATCTTTGCATCATGGGCCGTGTTTGCGTCACACACCCGATGCAGCCCCAGCACACGTGAACCATAGGGCTAGGGCATGCGAGCCTCATGCGAGACTCACCGAATCTGATGCTTTGCCATTATCGGGCGCAGGCGACAACTTCCCTTGAAGCATCTTTAGGTACTTTAATGTCTTCACTCCGTTTACGCAATGGTCTCATCCAAACGCTCTCACGATCTTCGTACCCGTGAATCGTTATGAAGTCATTCTCCTCGCACCTGGTCGTGAAAACAAAAACGAGAAGAAAAGGGCACCTCTGCAATGAAGTCAGTCTCTGCTCTGATCATGGGAGAATCACCCCTCCTCTTGAAGTGAATGTCATGGGGCCAATCTAGGAGGTCTATCTAGCAACAATGACGAAAGTTTGAAGCATCATTGATGGAAAACGACACCACTGTTTCTTTTTAGGGCAATCAAAAATAAAATAAAATAGACAGCCACCCCAGGAAAGCTCTTGTACCGTAAACTTTGCTGAGAATTGCTAAATCCAAGATTACATAAAATCTAAGAAAAACGACGGAGCTTAACTTTCGGCCAAAACATTCTACAGATATAGCAACGATACCGAGTATAGCATAACATGAACAGCACTAAAAGCCAAGCAATTTACATTTCACAAAAATGAGATCAGAACAGCAAGACATAGTTTCCCCTACTGAAGAAGAGTTCCTCTAATGTACACACACCTATACAAACTCACTCATCCAATCTTCATTGACAAGTACATCTTCTGGAGATAAGAGAGCCCATTGCGATGACGGTATGCTCAAAATCAAAATCCAATAATCATGCTAGATTGAAAATCCTGGTATCATTCTGACAAATTCTTCTCTCAGCACACTCTAATTCTCATAAAAATCTGCTGTAGCACCAACTCTAACTACGAAATTCTATAAGAATTATATCAACTTAATGACGTGCACTTATTAACCGTTCTGCCCTGATAAGAGATAAAAGGTTGAGGAGATTTCCTTTTCTTTCCCTTTACAAAGAATGTACATGATCTCAAAAAAGCAGTGCCAATACACGGCCACAAACAGAAGAAACTGCCAAATATGTATAATAGAAAAATTTGAAATAAGAAAATCAAAAGAAATCAGCTTAACAAGCAAAACATGGTTCGCAAATACTACTGCTACATTCTACCAGCTCTGCCTGGAGTAGATTTTGCAGACGATTTCACTTTAGCCATATCAATGAGATCTCCGAATAGCTTGTCCTCTGGCTTCGAAGGCTTCATGGGCGGCACGTACGATGAAGTGGACACCTGGTACGAAGAGTTCCTTAGGCTACTGTCATCTCTAACCAACAGCCCATACATCCGCTGGTCAAGGTACTGAGCACCTTGTTGGCCATAGCCATAGGCTGCCACCTGGCTGCCATACATTTGCTGGGGATATAAATAAGCCATCTGACCTACTTGCATTGGCAGAGGAACCATCCCCATATAAGGACCTCCTTGGATGGGCTGAGGTGGTAAGTCCTACCATTTGGTTTATTGGAACAACCTGGCTATTCAGCAATGGCATGTGGCCACCTGCAACTGGTTGCAAGTACATGTCCATCGCTTGCTCATTCCCCATTGGATAAGGTGCCTGGAGATGCAATCCACTCAGTGCAGGTTGTGCATGCAGGACGACCACCTGTGAAACTTGCATTGGTTGGGGGTACTGACTGCCCATCACCCGACTGTTTTCCACTGACTGAGCTTCCCGAGGGGGTGGTGGTAGCGAATCACTAGTTTGAGCACCTGCGAAACACCACAAAACTGTAGGCTCAACAGATTGTAAGATTGTTTGTTAGGAGTTCAGCTATGTCCACAAAGAAGAGGTCAACGCTCGCCAAAAGGACTTAAGTCTCATAGCAACTCAGTAATCTGGAAAAGAATACCAAGCATGCCCCTAGTACATGCCAAATAAGGTTGTACAGTACAAGCCAACCGAAAAAATACGCATCACTAAGAAAGTAATGTCAGGTACTGATGAAGAAGCAGAAGTGCACCATAGACAGGAGAGGGAGGCCGTTGCTGCTGCGCAATATGGCCATTCCAAACAGGAACGGAGCTTTGAGAATAAGGTGATTGATCATGCTCGTTCGATCCCATGTTTGGCATGTTGCCATTAGCATAAACCCCAAGTTGTGGAGCTTGCAGATTCTGCTGCTGTTGGAATTGAGGAGTAGAAGGATTGCTTTGTGTAGTTGGATAGCCACTCTGGGTATTGATAGTATTGGGCTTGTTGTTACTGTATGAAAACACATCGAAAAGAACAAGTGCATTCTGCTGTGACTGAGATGCAGTTGACTGTGGGTGTCCAACAGGCACTAGTGCTAGTGAAGTCTCTGCCTTAGGAGAGCTGTAGTCCTCTCCACTGAGAAGGTCCGTTTTTGGATCAAGTTTAGCTGGACCCTGTACCGGCACTTGATGATGATCTGCAGAAAATCCCACTTCTTATAGCTCAATTGGCCAGAAACTGGTGTTCAATAGTTAAAAATTTAAATCAAGATCATCACCGATCCTCTAATAGTAAATTACTGGTACTTTTAGGTAAAATGCACATATGTACATGATTTTCAGTTTTACTTCCCTCTCCTGGGTGTTTGCTGAACTTGGAACTTATTTTGCATCTTATTATTAGTCTATTAAGGATATAACATGCCAATTATCAATAGGTGATTATATAGTATCACATCCACAAGAACAAGTATAATATTCATATTAACTTTCATAAGATAGCACAAAAATATAACAAAATTCAATTATTAAATATAATATTTTTACAAAGTCTGTAATTTAAATGGTCTTATTCTACCACGTAAATCTTTTCCGTTAGAATAGAATTTGTGTGAAGTTGTGATAACTTCATTTTACATTCCATTATAGTAAATCCAAATTCTTATGTATACTCATGCTTATCCTGTATCAAATAAATTTCTTGCTGTATAACACTAACAGAACCGATCTTTGTGTAAATCTCAAGTAATAAGTGGAGAGAGACAGCAGGTGTTTAACCCAAAAAAATGGCTGCTCTCTTGTCAATCTAGACTAGCTTTTTAAGTATGATCCCTAGCGATCCTATGAGCAAATTGGGAGACATAGAAACGCTTGGAATTCAAGAACCGAATGCACAATGTTGGACAGCAATCTCCCAAAGTTTAATCAGCCTTTTAGACACAAAGTTTCAACAGCAAATATTTGAGATCTTAGATCAATTTAAGCCACAAGATAAATGTTTAGTGCAGCATGCTTCAATCATTTTGTACTTGCATGTATATAATGAGCACATGTACAAGATGCATTGGTACATTTCTCCCTTTCTCTCCTTTCTTCTTCTCTCAAGACCTAAATCACATCAATAGTACTACTAAGGATCTGCCTGGTAAAGCTGTGGGCCTGTGTCTGCATTGTAGCACATGTGGTGGTTGTGCTGTGAAGCACTGTAACTTCTATGTTTGGAATATATCCTTTACAGCTGCAACACCTCAAAAATGGGCAAGGCAGTTTTCTCGAAACTGTTATAACTGCTGCAATTTTGAGGGCACTGCAGCAGTAAAGAATTTGACAAACAGCTCATAAAAGCTGCAGACACACCTTTTTCACAGCCAAATCTGCTGTGAAAAAGTTGCACCAGACAAGGTCTTGACAACCGGAGGATCAAAAGACAGATGATAAATTTCCACTACGTTTGTTTTGCGGAAAATACATGATTTGGAAAACATTTTCATCAATAGCTTGTTTTGCTTAAAATAATTAGTCAACAGAAAATGTTCTCATTGTCGACAACAATTTGTGTCTAAACATTTTCGTGGATGATGAAAATATTTTTCGTTCGTTCCTTTCTATAAGCAATATAAATGGTCATTTTCAGCAAAAATTTTCCAAACCAGTCATTTTTCTTGAAACAAACGGAGCCTCAATGTATAAATATCCACCAAGTTTTACCAAACAGCAGAAAATTAGCAAAAAATGTCCATATCAAATTATCATAAGAGTAGCACTGCTCAGTTCACAGACTTCAGCTGAACGTCATAATTTGCCACAGAACAAGTATTTGGGGTTTATATATTGCAATCATGACTAATGAACCAGTTACCTTTCATCAGGCTTTGTGCTGTTATCCACAATATCAAGTAGAGGACCTTTGACATCTGTCATGGTGCCAGAAGGTCCCGGCGGGGTTTTCTCAGCCTGAACTGAACTTCCAGAAGCAATGACTTCATGCTTGGCAAGTACACGCCGCAAGTCATCATTCAAAGCTAATCCTTGACGTAGAAGTGATTCATCCCTGGATTACAAGATCAAATTGGAACTAATAAGCCATCCCTTCTTATGAGATTTAGCATGTGCATTTCTAATGACTACTAGGAAGAAGTTCCACACCTATGAGTTATGGAATTACCCTAGAGAGAGAGAGAGAGAGAGAGAGGTGGGGATATAAATTCACTTCAACCGAACCCGACATAAAGAAAATAATGTTAACTAAAGAACCTCCTTCAAGTTTGGCAACCCCCAAGGGAATTTTTCTTTTAAATTTCATTCAAATTCAGGAAGATCAACTGTTGATAGTCTCTGCAATTGTGCTTTGTTTATAATTCTCATCTTCTTAGCTGCACCAAAATTCATTCTTTCACTGGCTGTGAACAATTCCTGTCAGATGAGTGAGAGCTTCTTTTATTTAATCTTTTATTTCCTCCCATGAGTGATCAGACAAGATATCTCACAGTTAGCCTTTCAAGGAGCCTAATTCCCATCAAAGATGATTCCAAGAGCTCAGCGGCAACATGAGCAAGAGAGCTGCCTAGAGAGAAATAAAAGGAAACGAGAGGTTTGCCTCACCACACATGGTCGAGCAGAGTGAAGAGTTGTATTAAGGACAGCAGTAGAAGAACATGACCGACACAACAGTGGATTCATGCAGAGCAGGCAGTCCTGCCCAGGGGCCCCACATTCTCATCTGAAGGATTACCTCAGGAAAACATGATCTCTCTTCTAATACACTACGACCATTACAGGCAGGACCAGGACATTAGGAAAAAATAACCATCAACTGTTACATTGAACAAGTACAAGCATTTGTTCTTTATTACCATTCTCTATCACTTCATTGTTGAAATTATCTCTATATTGGCCCACCAGAAGGCAATCAACAAACCCCGAGAATGCTTGACTGCATGAATGATTAAGATGAATAGCTCTCAAGGTTCTTAACAGATAGAGTTTGAGTTGAAATCGAAGCATCATATCATACCTAATTCATCTAATCCCCAGAATCTCATGCGTAATTGACAGAACGACAGAATGTGTTTATGTGAATACTCAATCGAGGCAAAGACATCCAGCTATTATCACTTGTCGCAGCACTACTGTCCTCTATATCCGATCCAACAAACTGACCATTGGAAATAAAGATTTGAGATGAAGTATCGTTTGAGATAGGATTAGGAAACAAAATGTGGAAAAGGAGCATGAAAGATTCCCACTGAAATCTCACGCTCTCTCTCAATACTTCTCAAACAATTACAAAGGTCTTACCCTTGTTATTTCCAGAAAAGTTCAATCAAAGACACTCTTGCACCTTGTTCTAAAAGCAGCCCATCAAGAATCCCCGCAAGATGTCAAGGGCACTCCTCTTTGGCACTGATACAACTAGTCTATGTCAATATCAAGGAGGATGGAGTATGATTGTTCTCATATGAACTACGCTATAAAGTTTTGCTCTTTTCCTGTAACCAGGTGGTATAGAGGGAATTTCATTTTTCTCTTTTTGGCTGAGGGGAGGAAATATTACTCCATAAAGTGCAATGGCTTCTTGTTCTTGTTGTGGTATTCACAAGGTGGGAAGGTGGAGGAAACCCCGGATCAAGATTTTTATACCAAGAAAGGTGACTCTACCAACTTTTGGCTCTTGGCCCTGACTCTGCATAGTTTAAATGTAAGTGAGACAACATTCAACTAGATATTATTAAGGAAGCAACACTGCCACATTTTATCACGACACAGTGAACATGCAAGCATACGGGTATGCACTCCTTGCAAGAGGTGCAAACAACAAATATTAAACACCAGGCCACTTAGATAATAGGCGTTACAAAGACTTTAGGTAAGGAAATTTCTGGTTGAGGTTTATGTACTAATGAAAGAATAATGAGTTTTTAGATACAGATTTTATATCTTTTTTTAAAAAAAAACTCATTGATACCTGAATCGCAATTTAGTGGGCTGTCAGGCTCAGGGTGGGCCATGAGAGCTATTATAGCCCTGCAAACAGACTGAAGTGTCCAGGCAGGACTCCATGCATTCTTCAGAATATCAAGGCATATCTCCCCTGTCAGTATAAAGTAAATTAAAATGTCAATCTATTAGTCAAACAAACACTTACAGCATCTCATACTTATGCATCAGGTATCTCTGTTGATTTTCCCAAGCTAGTAGTTATCAGAAAATCTATTCATGCAGAGATTCTCTGGAAACAGAATTTGGAAAAATACAGGTCAAGATTGTTTCCTGACAAAGTGTCAAAGAAGTCTCCAATTCTCAGCTTCTGCACCTCTATCTATTTTTTAAGTGCCAGATAAATCAAAACCCTAAAACTAGCAACTCTTTCAAGTTTCTGATTCTGAACATAATAGATATTGATGAGAAGAAACACTGATCGCCAAACAACACAGTAAATCAGTTCACCCTTTGACCTATTCGCATGCACTGCAACTAGTTCCAACTAAGTTATCATCAATAAGCATTCCTATACAAAAAAATTATACCTTGAAGTGCACATCGGGGTGAAATATCTTAGTCAGGAAACAAACTTGAGGTGGCTGCAGTGGATACTGCTCAGGTATAGCAAATGCGAGCTGGAAAACACCACCCTCAAAAGGAGTCTCCAATGGTCCCTAATGAAAGAGAGAATCACCATATCTTTTATATGAGCAACAGCACCATTTCCTTGACAATTACCCCCATCAGCCATTCAATCTCACCTTGATAAGAGCAGTCCACTTAAATATGTTTGAGTCATTGCAAACCAACTGAATGTCCGGATCAGCTCCCTTCTCTTGCTGCACCTCTTTGTATTCCTTGAACGGCCTTGCCCTCGATGTCTACAAATACAAGCACACGTCAACATTAGGATCCACAACCAACCTGGGGTCATAAAGAAAAAAGCAGAAAGCAATTCCTCCATGTATATAATTGCAGGAGATCAAATCTGCTGCTTCATGAGATAACCGGCATTGCAAAATGACTTACTCAGTACATAAATATGATAACCTAGTATAAATTTCGCCATAAGAAATTTTTTTTTTTCAAGAATGATCACATTCTGGGTGCATAATTTTGAAAACAATAGACTTCACTGCCCATCGTGTGTAAACAGCGGAACAAAGAGCCGGTAGCCGTAAGTAATCAGTAATACCTGCATTTCAATATATCCTCCCGAATTAAGTCTGCTACAGGAAATCTGATTTCCACCAAATTCAACTGAAAAATTGAACAACAGTGAACCAATATATCAAAAAGCTCAAAGAAAAAAGAAAATCATGCCTTATGCTGTCTAACATTTGGGTATATATCTTGCGCATTCTCGCCATTCCCAAATCACTTCCCTCTCATATCTGGGCAAATTACTCAAGAATCAAGCACGAAACTGTACCGCGAGCACAGACCCGCCTACCACCATAACGAAAGCACTCAAAGCCAATCTTTCAAGCATACCCAGCGAACATTTGGGTATATAATTCGTGCATTCTCACCACTCCTAAATCACTCCCCTCTCATATCCGGGCAAATTTCTCAAGAATCAAGCACGAAAATGTACCGCGAGCACAGACTCACCTACCACCGCAACGAAAGCAATCAAAGCCAATCTTTTAAGCATACCTAGATGACAAATTTGTTGCTTTTGATCAAATATCGATCGAACGATTTCTGGGTATCGAAGAACCGAACCAAGAACGAACAATTTGCAGTCAACAAAGAAATCGGAAAGCTCGTGATCGAAGAGAATATACCTCGTCTTCGACAAATTACGATTGAAGTCGAAGGGGCTTCTAGCTCGGGACGAGGTCGATGGTGGCAAAGCGATTCCGCAAGACAATACACGCGAACTCGAATGACGACTAAGAATCAGAAATGGACTCCCATCTGAAGATTTTGGTCTCGCGTCCTTCTTGAGTTTTTTAATCTTATGGCTTTTTCCGACCAAAAATAAAAATAAAAATCACATGGCTTTTTCTTTTCACACTTAACGTCAGGTTTCATAAATAGTTTTTTTTTTTTTTTTTTTTTGGTCGGTAATTAGTTTTCTTGTTTTCAAAAAGAAAAGGAAACAGTTTTGGATTAATACCATCAAAATTGATACACTTATTATAAATTTATCCAAAATTAAATTTTTGATTGCCAAAGACCTTCAACTATTACATCTGTGACAAATTCATCTTCTATGAGTTTTCATTAAATTTTATTGTTAAATTAATAAGTTAAATGACATATAACAATTGATTGGTGTATTAATCACCCGTGGTGGCGGCGTAGTGGTTGGACGCTGATTCCTTTCGCGAGAGGTTTAGAGTTCGAATCCCTGCGTCGTCTGCCTTGTTGGAAAGGAACCCATGACTTATCCGGAGACCAAGGGTGGTGGTGACTCTAAAAAAAAAAAAAAAAAACAATTGATTGGTGTATTAGTGTGGGGTCTTATTCTCTATTTGTTATACAGGCGTACCAATTTTTAGTTTTTTGTGATATTAATTTAATTTAATGGAATCACCGGCCGTGGTAGCTTTGTTGGGTAGGCTCCAGACTTTCAAACGGGAGATCCAGAGTTCGAAGCCCGGAGGCTGGCAGGCCATCTAGTGTCTTAAGTGTGACGTCAGGGTGGTGGGTCTTCCGCTAGCATCACCCTGAGTTTACCTCGCCGACTGCTAGCTGTACGGAGGTTCTCGGGTCATAAAAAAAAAATTTAATTTAATGAAAATTAATGGAGGAGAAATTTATTGTCATTGTACCAATTTAGGATTTTTAATAAAAAAAAATTATTTAGAATAAATTTGTCATAAATATTTCAATTTAGAGTTTTTTTGTAGTATTAATCTTTTTTTTTTTTTTTTTTTTGTATCGGTATACAATTCTTATTAGGATGGATAAAATAGATTACTCCAACGACAAAAACAAAACCAACATAATCCTCTATTCTTGAGATGACTACTAATGTAAAACTCAAGAAGGGGCTGAATTTTTTAAAAGAATTATGACATCTCATAAAAGGGAGAAAATTAGCTTTTGCAAAAGAAACATAGTTATATAGATGCAGCAGTTTATATATATATATATGTGGATAATAAAAAAGGTAAAGAGATGGATGATATTGTAAGATAAATTTATAGTGTTCCGGCCTTCCACTTACAGACACAACCATCTCTTACAACACTGGAGTCCCCCCACTTGCGAAATTACAAGAAATACAGCCTTCACAGGACAATTAAAAAAAAAAAAGAAGAAGATTTTTTGCATTAGTGAAAGCCATACTTCAGTAATTTCCCACATTTTTCTTGGAAAACTATCTATTCGTTTTTGGAAAACTTCAGTAATTTCAACTGAAACAAATATCTATACTTCAGTAATTTCCCATTCATTAAGATGATTATCCTAAAAGGATTATTTAATCGCTTTTTAATAAACACGAATAGTATATAAAGAGACCAAGGTGTAAGAATATATAAAAATGACATATCAAACGTGTGTTCTTACATTAAATTTTCATACCGGACCTGTTTTTGTAAGAATAGGAATGAAAGCTGTTGTTTCCGCTCAATTAATTTCAGCTATGGTCATGAACCAGGGCCATGGACGTCGCAACCTGCGTTGATTCACTCGACGGAGATCTGCGATCACATGAGGTTGGCGAACTTCATAGTCATGGCCGTGGGAGGTCTGCTCCGTCGATTCACGAAGCCATTTTTTGGCATTGCCTGGGGCCTGAAGAAGCAATCCGCAATCCAGATTGAACCGCACCCGCAATTGGAATGAACGGAGGCCGATATATCGTAGAGCACCACCGCTGCCAAAAGCATTGGTCCAGCATCGGCCCACCACCAGCGTCCTAGTCCTGCGTGGGCAGGCATGTTACTTCAATTTTCATTTTGGCACGATCTATGCTGAGGCGAGGATGGGAGTATGTTTGGGCTGGAATGCCTCCATTCCTTATGTCCTATGAATTTGAGGGGTTATGGGAATCTCACCGATACCAGCCCAGGCATTCCTTAGAACATTAGCTATGCAGCTTGACTCGAGCATTCCTCCTCCGACAAAATCCTTCCATTCAAAACCATCTCAGCATCCTTATCATCAACTTGCTCCAAGTCCAATTTGATCCCCCCAGGAGATCATCTGGCAGAAATATTAGAGGTGTTAAAATGGGTCTTAGACCCGTATATGATCCATTTAAATCATAAATGGATCATATATGAGTCACTTGTTTTTTGACAAAAAGTAGTTAAATGGGTTTAATAATTAAAGACTTTGATAGATGGTTTTTAAGTGGGTCTCAAATGAGTTGGATTTAGAATCCATTTTCACCCAAAACCTCACAATCTCTCTCTTCTCTCTTTAACTTTACAAAAATATTTTCTTTATAAAAACCGAAATTATAATTATTTTTTTTATTTTGATTTTTTTTTTTTTTCTTTCACTTTTTTTATTTTTTTCTTTCTTCTTCCTTCGGTTCTTGGCACGGCGATGGCCGGCAACCGACTCGGCGAGCCTCAAGCTCACCGGCGTCGGGCGAGCTCGAGCTCGCCCCTTGCTAGATCTGGCAAGGCGGAGGCCTCACCGATTTGGCGAGACTCGAGCTCGCCGGATCTGGTGAGGCGAAGGCCTCGCCGATGTTCGGCGAGGCTTGAGTCTTGTTGATCGGCGGACTCGAGCTCGTCGGCGTCGGTGAGCTAGGCGAGCTCCAAGCTCACCTGTGGCTAGCCACCGACCGTTGTCGTGGCCAACACCGACCAAAGAAGAAGAAGAAGAAAAAGAAAAAGGAAAAAGAAAAATTATATTTAAAAAATAAAAATAATTAAAATTCGATTTTTAAAATAATTATTTTAAAAATTATAAAAATTGTTCATTAAATTTGTGTTATATAAAACTATTTTAAAGAATAAATGAGTCGTCATAAACGGGTTAAATAGGTCGATTTGGGTTAGACCATTTATGATCCGACCCAAATCCAGCCTGACCCACCTGTTTAATGGGTCTATTATCTATGTATGTCTTCCTGAAAAGAAATTGGATCTCATTTTTTGGAGCATAAACGCTAGAAAGCTCACGTATGAAGATAATAAAAAAAGGGTCTTCGTAATTTCTAGCTTACAGAAGCTCGGTTAGTAAATATCTCTCGATTTTAATCGCGTAAATGTACTTATGTGGTTTATAATGAAATTCTTCTGGTTTTCGCACGTTCTCATTGAAGGATTAGAAATTTAGAGTTGAGGTGATAAAAGAATGATTGATCAGTATAGAATGGGGAATTGAAAATGACTGATGTAAATCCTTGGAGCCAAATATTTCAGCACGTTCTCTTTGAAGGATTGGAAATTTAGAGTTGAGATGATAAAAAAATGATTGATCAGCATAGAATGCGGCATTGAAAATGATTGATGTATAAATCCTTCAAGCCAAATATTTCAGCGAATTCGAGTCCATTGAATTCTGTTTCTTATTTTGGCGCAAGAGTACCGTGTGCACCATTTCTGGTATTCAACTGAAAAAAAAAAAAAAAAAAAAGAATTCCTACCGAAAGCCAAGAAGCAGCAATCTAATTCGGTAACCATTCATGACGAACTTCGTTTGACCGGAGATGTGTGGATCTTATTAAGTCCTAGGATTAAAGGATTATATCCTTAGGTTCTGAACTAGTACCAAAAGTTGCAAGCCTTCAGTACAATCTTGTATGTTGATACAACATTCGGTTTCTGACACAGTATTACTGCATTTTCTTGTCAAAATGTAATTGCTTCTTAAGAACTTCTTTGTTCCTTACGATGATTTTTTTTTTTTTTTTTGCTGAACATAGTTCTTTTCATTGTTCACATCCGAAACCGCTCGGTTTCGGTTTGCTGCTTTTATCAGTTTTTGTAGGGACTCACCTGTCCTGATGCATTGCTTGTGGTATAATTTGTCAAAACTTCATACTTAATGGATAACTGATGTTGGCCCGAAAATTAGCTCATTGGGCCTAGAAAAGAGGAACGCCCATTAAGCCCAAGTCGTGTGAAGAATAGCGGGTTACAGGAGATACCGAGGATTTGGAATTAGTAATTGCTCCGGCTCAAAGCGATAAAAATGAAGACAACTTCGAGAGTTTGGTGCCCATGACACTATGGATAAGGTGATGCAAAGTCTCCAGAAGTGATTTGAAATTGAAGATAATAACTGTTGAAGAACAATTACTTGTGAGATTAGCTATAAATAGCCAAAGATACACAATTGTAAAGGACCCTTTTCCTAACAATCAAATGAACACAAGAACATTTATCTTTTGGCTATCTTGTTATTGCACGTTTACATTTTATCGCACATTTTATCTCCTGTTTATTTTTTGCTTTATTGTCTATAGAGTAAGACTAATTGCTTCCTTTCCGAAATGACACAAAACCCGGTTTACATAAAAAGGCCCAAAATTTGCCTCTTCGGTAAAATATATTTGTCAAGGAAGTTGTTTTCCTGCGAATATTTTTTTGGCACGTCCGGTGGGACCATCATGGTCCATTCCTAGGAGGTGTCTTTGGCAAGAATAAGGAACAAGGAGAGTGGCACTGCCATTGGCGAGGACAATCAGTCCCTGCAACGTGTGGGAGAAAGGCCTGCTTGTTTAGAAAATTCCAATCAGGAGGCAAACCCAGTTGATGATGTCAATTTGAGCTTGAATTTTGGTGATATTCCCCGGAACTTTACCAAGGATTAGAGGAGGGATTTGACCCAAATTCAACACTAATGGCCACCATGAGGAGGATGTATGAAGAACACAATGATTTGACTAACCATATGGCTAATCATTTGTATGAGATAGTTACCCCTCTATTCACCAACTTGGTAACCAAACTTGTTTTAAGGTTGTTGACATTTGATTTTTAGTTGACGCATCGATAAAGAAAAAAACTCGAGGTTAGGGTTTTCGATTGCAACAAAGCTTGTTTTTTGAACAAAAAAGTGTCGTTTTCATTTCTTTCTTCTGTCTTGTCATTGTTAAGCAATTTTCTATTCATTTTTTTAATTAAAAACTAGAAAAGTCAAATGGTTGATTTTTGAGTTAACTTTTTGGTCAATCCTTTCATCAAAAGTCAACTTTGATAAAAAAATTGAGTTTTTCACATAAAAAGATCCTTTTTAGTCAAGTTAGTAGTACTACAAGGACGCTACTAGAAACATTGGCGTAAATAAGTCTCTGTTCCTAGAAATCTCTAGTTGCGTAGGCATTAAGACAACATTACTGTGACTTGATTGGTTTCTAGCCAACCTCAATAGGCTAGTGGCGACTCCTAGAAATACATAGGTTGTTAAGAACTAAAATACAAAATCTAATGTCGTGTGAGGAATGGGTTTGGGAGAGTTCGCACCTAATCCAGGGTCATTGGCCTGCCTCTTTAGGTGTATATCCCTAAACCTCTTCATTTTCCCCCAAACGGCAAAAGAGAGGTCGCAACAATGACATGGACACTCGACAACAGGCGACCATGCTAGGTGGCATGGCTAGCACTGACGTGGATAATTTTTGCATTTTTTTAATAAAAAATTTCCATTTGTTTACCTTTCGTTTCTTTATCCTTTTCTTTCTCTTTGGCCTGTGGTCAGGCAAAGGTCGAGCTCTTGTTCGATCTGATGAGGGCAGCCTTAGCCCAAGCCACAAGCAAGCCTTCTCTAGATCCACCGTGGGCCACAGCACCCTCATCGACCCTCGCTTGTGGCTGGTTGTTAGCCATGGCTGATTATCGGCCACAAGACAAAGAGAAAGAAAAAGGAAAAAAAAAAAAAAAAAACAAAGACAGGAAGAAAATTGCAAAATTTGTCCACGTTAGCATTGGCCATGCCATATAGGATAGCCGGTGGTCGGTCGACATTCACATTAGCGATTTTCAACCAAAATTGGTCGAAATGACTAAATGGGCAAGCAGTCAAAATATTTAAAATTAAATAAACAAATCATCATAATGTTTAGGACTAAATCAGCACAACTAAAAGGTTTAAAACTATATCAATAAGTTCTTAAAAAATTAAGGATTAAATTAGCACAATTGAATTGTTTAGAGCTAAATAAGCCGTTGTACAATAGATCTAGGACTTTCTGGACAATTTTCTGTTTATGAGATATGCTTCCTCCTGAGCTCCTTCGTTTTATCCAATGTTTCGATACATTGCTTTCCTTCACGAGTTCTTTGACACTTTAGATTTCCCACCAAATCAAAGCATGCCTTTCTAAGCTTGATGGCCACAAGCTTCACCTTTCGATTCTCCACCATATTCTCATAATCAAAAACTTGCTCGATTTTGTCAAGCCAATCTACGAAGTCTTCTGATGCATAGTGCTTTGGAAGTTTGAAATGTCTACTTTAACATCCAAATCATTAGAATCACGATTCCAACACCAGTGATGCAAAGGAGCCACTTCACAAGTTGCATAAAAAAATAAACATCATGGAAGGTGTTAATCTCCTCTTCTTGGTCAGGGTAGGGATCGTCAGGCCTTAACAATCAAGATTGCTCCAATTCTTGTTGGAGATGTTGCACTTGCCTTCTCAAATCGGCTGGACCAGCCAGATTTAGGCTCTGTTACCAACTGATACAATTTTACTATTGCCCAAGGAAAGACTTCAGATAATGTCGATTTTCTTCTGATAGATTTAGATTATCGAAGTAATTCGACTTGCCCATGTAGGCATCATGCGTCAATTTGTCAATGTTGAAAAAATTTATTGTGGCCAAATTCCTACTGGAAATTTGACAAGGGTACTTAGCTTATTAGTTGGCAAAGAACCCGTTTGAAAAGTTTGTAGATGCTCATGATGGAGAGCGTCAAAGCCCTCATTAATAAGTTATTGAGTTTGGATGCACATTATCTCTCAATGCATCGTCCAATTACGTTGGTGGCTGGGATTTTCAATTAGTCTCTCCAAAGAATTCTAAAGATTTGTAGAGAGACATTGCTAAAGATAATTATACCTTACTGTAAGTTAACTGATGAAATTTACGAACTAGTGTGCCTTTTTCATTGATAATTGCTGCCCGACGACTGAGAGTTAAGGTGCATTATTAAGTTCTGGAATTGTTCAAATATAGAGTTAAACAAGAAGCTCTTTCTTCATGAAAAGAGAGGTTAGGTCTTCTCCTTTCGCTATCAACTTTCAATTTTTGCTTTAATCAACGCCCCCAAAGAAAAAATTTGCTATGCGTAGAAGTAACATCCCCAATGTACCATACTATAAAAATCGATTGGGAAAGGAGAAGACCAAGACTTTTTGTTTCCCACGGGATTATTTGGAAAGTAAGAGCAGCTCTTTTGTGACAATTGTGCACCAGTCTCTGGCCCACAATGGCCTGTTTTGTTCGGATGAGCAGCGACGAAAGATTGAAGAAATATATGTCAAATAAATCGTGCATTTGGAAAATTCAAACGCGCACCGCACCGCACAAAGACTTCGTCACACAAGGATTTGTAGTGGAATCGTCTCATGAAAGTCTCCAGGACCCGCCGTTGCTAACTCCACAGCTTAAAATGAGCTAATAACTACAATCACTGGACCAGAAAAAGGAAAAGAAAAATTAAATTCTTGATGATGATAATTCTCCACAAATGCTTATCAACCACAATCGGGAAAATTATCCAAAAAGTCTTCAACCTATTGCACTTTTACCAATTCAGTCATAAATATTTCAATTTTGTTAATTCAATCATAAATCTTTTCACTTCTTATCAATTCAATCTATCCGGCCAATTTTGGTTGGAAATTGCTAACGTGGATGGCGGTCGACGTGGCACTTTTTAAATCATATTTTAATAATATTTTGAATTTTTATGATTTTTTTTTTTAACTTTCTTTTGCTTTTTTTTTTTTTTTTTTTTTTTGGGTTCGGATTTGGCCGGCCTTGGCCATAGGTGAGGGCCAGCATCAGTCATAGGCGAGGGTCAATGACCCTCACTAGCCATAGGCAAGGGCCAGTCGACCCTCGCCAACTTTGGGCGAGGGCGTTGTGCCTTTCGGGAGCTTTGGGCGAGGGTTGCAACGCCCTCGCCAGTGAAGGTGAGGGCATGCCAGGCAAAGGCCTCGAGCGAGGTCATCGCCCTCGCTAGATCTAGCTAGGCCAAGGCCCTAAGTGAGGTCACCCCCCTTGCTTGGAGCCAGCGAGGGTTGCCAAGCCCTCGCCTTGCTAGATTTGGTGAGGACATCACAGGCCTCACTATTTCTAGGCGAGGGCTTGTGCGCCCTCGCCCAAAGTTGGTGAGGGTTGGTTGGCTCTCGCTCGCTGGCCCTCGCTTGTGGCAGGCGAGGGTTGGCCGACAACCTTGCCGACTAGATCCAAAACCAAAAAAAAAGTAAAAAAAACCATAAAAAATATTTAAAAATATTATTTAAAAAGTGCCATGTTAGCGCCGGTTGTCCATGTCAGCAATTTCTAGCCAAAATTGGTTGAATGGACTCGATTGGCAAGAAGTGAAAAGGTTTAGGATTGAATTTGCAAAATGTGAAAATGTTTATGACTCAATTGGCAAAATTGAAAAGTTTAGGACTAAATTGACAAAAGTGCAATAGGTTTAGAACTATTTGGATAATTTTCCTTTCACAATCCATATTAGTTGCAAATGTTAGCCTAGAAAAGGAAAAAAATATCCACATGCGACATATCTTTTCTTAGTTTAAAAGTACATAACGGAATCTTATTTCAGCATCTTATTTTTGTAACACAACAATTAAAAAAGTTGATATTTTACCTCTTTGAAGCTAGTTGATTAATTATTTTGAAGCTACCAGTTACTCCTTTTTAGAATGCATATATACAGTCTAGAAACAGGAAAATACAAATTTTCAAATTATAAAATCCATCCACCTTGAAACACATTTCATGCAGACAATCCCCAGCTCAAACCACTCTGCTCTTATTGATTTTTCTTCTTTGTCATTCTCTTGTTTTGGGGTTGTGATCTCTCCCCCACTGCATACGCTTGCCGTTGATTTGCTAGACTTCTCGAGTCTTGGCAATGTAATGAAAGCACCATCTATCAATGACGCAGTCAAAGTTGGCAGGCAATGACAAATTCTGATGTGACCTATTGTGCTACATAAGAAATCGTCGAGGAAACCGACCCCATAGACTTGGCATTTACCTGGAACTTTAGTTCGACCATAAGAAATTTTTGAAAATCAATTTTAGACTCCCTAAGTCCTTTTAGTTATGAATGATTAGATCTCGGACCATATTTGTGGTTTTACTTTGAATTGGAAAATGTAATTTGATTTGAGGATTATGTTTTGTATTGTGTAGATTTGGACACTGCAGATTTCGTTCTTCTGCTATATATAGGTTGGTTAGTTTTTGTTCTTTTCAGATTTCAAATCGAAACGGAACCAACTTGAATCAATAGTTTTTTGCTAGGGTAGGTTGACCGGTTTGGGCTAGGTTAATTTGTTGATGGACAGTCACATATGTTATATCTAATTGACGTTCTGCCACAAAGCCCTTATGACAGTGTGTTAAAAGATATTACTCATTAATTCTATATATTCTAGAACTAATTTGTCGAAAGGAAACATTATCTATTTATGTGTGGTATAATCGTTAGAGTACAAGGTAAGCTCTCCAATCAGCAACACAATACTGCCATCCGATTTGCCATCAGATAATTTGAATGAAGAACGTATGCTTTTGCTTAGATAGGCGCCTTGCATAGGGGTAATTTCTTTGTATACATAGCAATGCAACTATATGCAACTATCCGATCGTAATTTCTTTGGGCGAGGGCGTGGGCAAGGGGGAGCGTTGGCCGTCCAGGTGTGGCCAAGTGAGGCCCCCTCGCCAGATCTGACGAGGTCGACCATCTCCTAGGCCAGGGTGGCCTCACTGCACCTCGCCTAAGTAAGGGTTGGCCACGTCGAGGCTTGCTTGGGTGAGGGTGAGGCTTGGTGAGCCCCATGTGGGTGATGGTGAGGCCCAACTAGCCTCGCCCTTACTTGTGCGATGGTTGGTCGCTAGATCTGGTGAGGGGGCCTCGCTTGGACGGTCGGCGCTTGCCCTCGCTCAAGGGCAGCCCAGCGAGGCTGACCATTGCTTGTGGTCGGTGAGGCCGACCAAGGCCAGCCCTCGCCGACCATGGCTATGGTCGGTGGCTAGCAATGGCCACTGGCAAAAAGAAAAAGCAAAGAAGAGGGAGGTCGAAAAAAGAAAAAGAAAAAAGGATTTTAAAAATTCAAAAAATTCAAAAAACAATAAAATATTATTAAAAGTGTCCATGCCAGCATCGGTCGTGCTACGTAAGATGACTGGCGTTCACGTTGGCAATTTTCAGTTTAAATTGGCCGGATGGACTAAATTGGTATGAATATGAAAATATTTAGAATTAAATTGATCCAATTAAAAGGTTTAGAGCTGAATTTGTATCAAGAGAATAGTGTTAAGACTTTTTTTTGGTACTTTTTCCAGTTTAAGTCACATTTACACTAAGGTCCAATATGAGACACTATTTTGCTCCTAATTCGATTAGCCTAGTTTCTTCAAAATGACTTTTGGCAATAATGATTGCGTTTTTCTTTGTTACCACGATGGCAGCAAGATGGTGTTTTCCTCAAAATTATGGAAATGCAACAAAAGATTTACAACACGGATACCAGATTGAAGGAAAAATAAATTCCTTGGAATGATAATTCTCCACAAATACATATCACCACAGTCCATATTTTTAATTAGAAATCCTAGGCCAACAACCAAGATAAAAAATAAAAAAAACAAACCTACGTTCAACGTATCTTATCTTAATGTAAAAGTGTATAATGAAATGTTATCTAAAAATCTTATTTTTCGTTGCACGGCATTGGCAAGCGTTTAGTTTTTACCTCTTTAAAACTAGTTGATTAATCACTCTGAAAATATGCGTTAATTCTTTTCCAGAATGCAATAGGAATTTCACACCTAGTAGTGTGAACCCCATCACCAATCGCCAGCTCAAAGCAGTTTGCTCTTCATGATTTTTCTTCTTCGGCATTCTTCTATTTTAGAGTTATGACTAGGGGTAAGCAAAAGGAGCCACTTAAATGGAACTAGATCGGTCAGTTTTGGATGGTTCCTGGGGGCACCGATCTAGTTCTCAATTCTATAAAATTGAAACCAGTGAATTTCAGTATGATTCTTAGTTTCAGGTGTGGAATTGCCCACTTGGGTTAGACCAATTTTTTTAATTTTTTTAATTTCCTTTAATTTGTTTAAAAAAAAAAACCCTAATCTATCTCACATTTCAGACTTCACTCACGCATGCAGACAAGCACGAGTCGCATGACTCCTATTTCACTCATGCATGTGAGTAAGATGACAAGAACAAATCAAAACATAAACAATAGTTGCTTATTCTAACCAAATTTTGCCACAAATTGGAAAAAAATTATGTGAAACCTACAATGCTACACGTAATTCATTGATTGTAGAAACGTCTTGGTTATCAAGAACATCTTCAATTCGTCTTGAACATTAATGACAAATAATAATAAATAAAAAAATCTGAACATGCCACCGGTTCCATGATCCACCTAGGAACTGAACTAGATTGGTCGGTTCGGTTTTAGGGGCAGTGGTTCGATTCATGGTTTTAGAATCCTTTTGGTCCAATTCTCGATTTGGGGGGGAACCAAATCATCCGAGAACCGATCACTTCTAGCTGTGATCTCCCATTGCATACGCTTAGTACTTGCTTAACTTTTCAAGTCTTGGTGCAATAAGCATCCTGTCTCATTTATACTCTCTATCAATAATGCACCCAAAGTTGGTGGGCAATAACTCTGGACGAGATATGTTGTTGCACATGAGAAATTGCCAAGGAAACCGACCGCCTTGACTTAGCCTTTTCCCAAAATTATAAAAATTATATACTATAGCGATTTCTGGTCAAATTTGACTGGGTGATGTATTTAATTCGCTTCTGCATGTGCTTAATTGAAAGATAAAAAGAATGGGTCGGCAACGCGTCCTAGGACGTTGCAAATTTTTAATCAACCACCGGGAGATGTGCATGCACTCGGAGTTCAAAGTGTGACATTAACAATCAAGATTGCTCCAATTCTTGTTGGAGATGTTGCACTTGCCTTCTCAAATCGGCTGGACCAGCCAGATTTAGGCTCTATTACCAACTGATACAATTTTACTATTGCCCAAGGAAAGACTTCAGATAATGTCGATTTTCTTACTGATAGATTTAGATTATCGAAGTAATTCGACTTGCCCATGTAGGCATCATGCGTCAATTTGTCAGTGTTGAAAAAATTTATTGTGGCCAAATTCCTACTGGAAATTTGACAAGGGTACTTAGCTTATTAGTTGGCAAAGAACCCGTTTGAAAAGTTTGTAGATGCTCATGATGGAGAGCGTCAAAGCCCTCATTAATAAGTTATTGAGTTTGGATGCACATTATCTCTCAATGCATCGTCCAATTACGTTGGTGGCTGGGATTTTCAATTAGTCTCTCCAAAGAATTCTAAAGATTTGTAGAGAGACATTGCTAAAGATAATTATACCTTACTATAAGTTAACTGATGAAATTTACGAACTAGTGTGCCTTTTTCATTGATAATTGCTGCCCGACGACTGAGAGTTAAGGTGCATTATTAAGTTTTGGAATTGTTCAAATATAGAGTTAAACAAGAAGCTCTTTCTTCATGAAAGAGAGAGGTTAGGTCTTCTCCTTTCGCTATCAACTTTCAATTTTTGCTTTAATCAACGCCCCCAAAGAAAAAATTTGCTATGCGTAGAAGTAACATCCCCAGTGTACCATACTATAAAAATCGATTGGGAAAGGAGAAGACCCAGACTTTTTGTTTCCCACGGGATTATTTGGAAAGTAAGAGCAGCTCTTCTGTGACAATTGTGCACCAGTCTCTGGCCCACAATGGCCTGTTTTGTTCGGATGAGCAGCGACGAAAGATTGAAGAAATATATGTCAAATAAATCGTGCATTTGGAAAATTCAAACGCGCACCGCACCGCACAAAGACTTCGTCACACAAGGATTTGTAGTGGAATCGTCTCATGAAAGTCTCCAGGACCTGCCGTTGTTAACTCCACAGCTTAAAATGAGCTAATAACTACAATCACTGGACCAGAAAAAGGAAAAGAAAAATTAAATTCTTGATGATGATAATTCTCCACAAATGCTTATCAACCACAATCGGGAAAATTATCCAAAAGGTTATCAACCTATTGCACTTTTACCAATTCGAGTCATAAATATTTCAATTTTGTTAATTCAATCATAAATCTTTTCACTTCTTATCAATTCAATCTATCCGGCCAATTTTGGTTGGAAATTGCTAACGTGGATGGCCGGTGCTGACGTGGCACTTTTTAAATCATATTTTAATAATATTTTGAATTTTTATGATTTTTCTTTTTTAACTTTCTTTTGCTTTTTTTTATTTTTTTTTGGGGTTCGGATTTGGCCGGCCTTGGCCATAGGTGAGGGCCAGCATCAATCATAGGCGAGGGTCAATGACCCTCACTAGCCATAGGCAAGGGCCAGTCGACCCTCGCCAACTTTGGGCGAGGGTCGTGACGCCCTCGCCAGCGAAGGTGAGGGCATGCTAGGCAAAGGCCTCAAGCGAGGTCATCGCCCTCGCTAGATCTAACTAGGCAAAGGCCTTGAGCGAGGTCACTCCCCTTGCTTGGAGCCAGCAAGGGTCACCAAGCCCTTGCCTTGCTAGATTTGGTGAGGGCGTCTCAAGCCTCGTTATTTCTAGGCGAGGGCTTGTGCACCCTCGCCCAGAGCTGGTGAGGGTTGGTTGGTTCTCGCTCGTTGGCCCTTGCTTGTGGCTGGCGAGGGTTGGCCGACAACCTTTGCCAACTAGATTCAAAACCAAAAATAATAATAATAATAATAATAATAATAATAATAATAATAATAATAATAATAAAACCATAAAAAAATATCAAAAAATATTATTTAAAAAGTGCCACGTTAGCACCGTCGTCCACGTCGGTAATTTCTAGCCAAAATTGGTTGATTGGACTCAATTGGCAATAAGTGAAAAAGGTTTAGGATTGAATTGGCAAAATGTGAAAATGTTTATGACTCAATTGGCAAAATTGAAAAGTTTAGGACTAAATTGGTTTAGGACTATTTGGACAATGTTCCCTTCGCAATCCATATTAGTTGGAAATGTTAGCCTAGAAAAAGGAAAAAAAATATCCACATGTGACGTATCTTTTCTTAGTTTAAAAGTACATAACGGAATCTTATTTCAACATCTTAATTTTGTAACACAACAATTAAAAAAGTTGATATTTTACCTATTTGAAGCTAGTTGATTAATTATTTTGAAGCTACCAGTTACTCCGTTTTAGAATGCATATATACAGTCTAGAAACAGGAAAATACAAATTTTCAGATTATAAAATCCATCCAACTTGAAACACGTTTCATGCAGACAATCCCCAGCTCAAACCACTATGCTCTTGTTGATTTTTCTTCTTTCTCATTCTCTTGTTTTGGGGTTGTGATTTCTCCCCCACTACATACGCTTACCGTTGATTTGCTAGACTTCTCAAGTCTTGGCTAGACTTCTCAAGTCTTGGCAATGTAATGAAAGCACTCCGAATCTATCAATGACGCAGTCAAAGTTGGCGGGTAGTAACAAATTCTGATGTGACCTATTGTTCTACATAAGAAATTGTCGAGGAAACCGACCCCATTGACTTGGCGTTTACTTGGAACTTTAATTCGACCATCAGAAATTTCTGAAAATCAATTTTAATTCCCAAAGTCCCAAATCAATTTCCCAAAAATTATAAAAATTATATACTATAGCGATTTCTGGTCAAATTTGATCAAAAAAATTAAATCGGTAAACTTTCAAAAGGTTTGAGTTTTAATTAGCACAATTGAAGAATTTATGACTGAATTTGTACAAGTATAATAGGTTTATAATTTTTTTGTTGATAATTTTGTAATATAAAACCTCTTAAGCTTTCCTTGAGGGCAATGAGTCCTTTAACGAATTTTAGCGTTGTGATCTCCCATTGCATACGCTTCATACTTGCTTGACTTTTCAAGTCTTGGCAGGATAATGAAAACACCCTGATGAGACAGACTCGCGTACATGAGAAATTGCCAAGAAAACTGATGGCATTGACTTAGGATTTACTTGAAACTTTATAGGCGAATTTGAGAAAATTCTCAAAATCAATTTTGGACTCTTGAAGTCCTTTTACTTAGCAAATCATATCTAAACACCGCAAATTTCGTTCTCATTCATCTTCTATATTTGGGTTGTTTGGTGCTGTTTTGATTTTCAAATTCAAATTCGAACCGACCCAAATCAACAGTTTCTTGCTTTATCTAACTAATCTTTAGTACTTACCATTGATGTACCTAATTTTTTTTTAATTGTACATAGCATAAATTGAAATATTACTCTGCGCATAAAGATTTAAATACGATGTTGATATATTTGTACAAATATTTAAGGAGTTCATACATTAGAGATGTGCATGCAATAGTTTATGAGCACCACCCATCGAAACTAATTCTGAGATTGAAAAGAAAAAAATATCTATATAATCACGACTTTTATTATTTGCAAGTCAGTTTGGAAATTCCTACGAATGATTGCGACGCCACAACGTGAATCACGACAGGCTTGTCAAGGCTTCTTTAGTGAAGAGCCATAGAGAGTGGGCAAAGCCGTATGATTGATTAGTAATGATGTAATCCCCGCGAAGACAAATTCAATATAGCGGGGACTATGAATAATGCATATACTACTTAGCTTTCTAGAAGCTCCATCATCGCTTATAAAGGTTGTCATCGGGCTATGAAGCTCATCATCTCGTTGCAAAATATCATCTCATTTCAGGAAGAATATGGGTGGATCCATGCTGCTCCATAGACTTCCCTTGAGAGTTGTGCTGCTGTTGTGCTCATTGGTGGCTCTATTCTCAGTAGTTACTGCGGATGTAGTCCAAACAACAAAGCCCGGATGCGCGAACAGATGTGGCAACCTCACCTTCGCGTACCCATTCGGGATGAATGATGCCGGCGACGACTGCTACTTCAAAGAAGAATCAGAGTCTTTCCTCATCTTTTGCAACGACTCGACTGATCCTCCCACTCCTCGTATGTACAGTAAAGATTCTAATTTCCGAGTACTCGATATATCTATGGAGAGTCACGAGATTAGTGTAACAGTGTTTGTAGCCAAAGATTGTTATAATTCGTCTGGCACATCCTTGTACAATAATGATCCTTACTTCTCTCTTCCCATATTCCCCATATCTTCTGCCAAGAACAAATTTATCGCCGTGGGATGCGACACGTACGCGACCTTCAGCGGAAGCACGTATGTGACGGGGTGCTTGTCCTCATGCCACAGCGTCTTGGACGTGATTAATGGGTCGTGCTCGGGCATCGGTTGCTGCGAGACTGGCATTCCTCGAGACGCCTACCGATACAACATCTCTGTCACTAGCTACAACAATCATCTCGGCATCTCTGAATTCAATCCGTGCGGATACGCTTTCGTTGCCCAAGACGGCTTCTTTAACTTCTCTACGGACAATCTGCGCGAGCCGCCATTTGATATGGTCCCTCTAGTTGTCGATTGGTTAATTCCAAATCAAACATGCGATGATGCAAAGAAGAATCCAACGACCTACATGTGCCAAGAGAACTCCAATTGTACAGATGCTGAGAATGGAAATGGCTACCAGTGCCACTGCTTGAAGGGTTTTCAAGGGAGCCCCTATCTCCAAAATGGTTGTCAAGGTACCTTTTCCCGTCTTTTCATTAGACCCACCTCACATCCGAACGAGTGCTCCTGTATAGAATGATCATTATTTCCATAAGGGCGACCATGTTAAATGGATCCAATTGCATAAAAAACCCAGAGAAAGAATTCTTAGAAACTTCAAGTCAGAGGACCAAATTTTGACTGGATGAATGGTACATGTTTCAAACGATTCTCCTAGTAATCACGTAACATTTATAATCTTAAAAATCATAACAATCTAGGCTGTTAAACAAAATCATATTTTTTTTCCTTTCAGATGCACAAATTTTCATTGCTTGAAATTTAATATGACCTATGAAGTGCTTAGTAATAATCTGTAAATTTTCACAGCTATCATTCCAGATATAGTAGACATTCTTCTCTCTTAAGTTTAATCTGTACAATTGTTTTACAAACTGAATCAGTCGAGTGCAATTGAGTTTATAAACAGATGGTCCATACCGAACCCTCAATATGAATCGGTAAAGTTAGCTTGTAAATCAATTTCATCTACCGATGTTAATACATCCAGCATTATTCTGTATTTATAGACAATTACTTTTGAATTTTTTTCTATGTAATCTGTTATTCTAATTAGTAATGGCACAATTTTGTTGGATAATTCTTAAATATTCTATTCTAAACGAAGATCAAATGCTTGGTTACGCTTAGGCTCTTGAGATAATGACCTATCACTTAAAAAGTGTGGTGAGGTATCACGATCTCAGGAAAAGCAAATTAACTTGATATGTACTCTCATATTGAAAGTGTTGCCAAATCATGGAATTCTATTTACTTTTTCAACTTTCTTCCAATTGAAATGGTGTCGGATTGCTTATTCCATTTGGAATATATTCCTCCAGATATCGATGAATGTGTGATTTTACAACCCTGCGTCGGAATATGTACGAACTTGCCGGGAACGTATAATTGTTCATGTCCGAAGGGATCCCGAGGAGATGGAAAAAAAGATGGCAACGGTTGTACTCCTACAAAGAGGTTTCGCTCAATGGACATTGTGCTAGTCAGTAAGTTGTACACATTGCTCAAACTTTTTCATCATATAAAAGCTTCTTTTATCTTGTAATTTATTCACATTCTTTAAATGTTGTTATTATGCCATTGTTCCATCTTTTGCTATTAGTTATTGAGGTTTTTCGGATGTAAATCTTTCTCTTTAAATTAATTGTGTCCGTGAATTAAATTGATATTATATACATGTGTCATCATCTCAAGTTATTCAATTCGATATTAACAAAATCAACCACTTGCTCTTCTGTTGTTGAAAAAGAATCAAGCACGTTTTATCCACTTGATGCATTGAATCAAGGTTACTCTCAGCATAATTATCAAGCACGTTCCTGTCATCATAAGTTACTCTCAGCATAATTATATGTTTAGGTTTATTTTGCTATTATCAAGGTTTTTCTTAATGAAAAAGCTTCAAGTTGATGGAGAAGAAAAAGAAAATAGGACAGAGAAGTAAATTAACACTAGATTGTTTGAGTAATGAAAAAGAAAGAGTCAAGCAAATTTCGATTCTGTTTTTTTTTCTTTTCTTGGTTGTGAGAACATATGTAGTGTGATGGACAACTAATTTGTTTGTTCACCGAATATAATGTCTTTTACTAGGCGTAAGCATAAGCTTCCTGCTAGTTCTTTTGGGCGTTTCCTGGTTATATTGGGGGCTTCGAGAAAGAAAAATCAGCAGACGGAGAGAGAAGTTCTTCCTAGAAAATGGGGGCCGCCTTATGTTGCAGAAAATTCTTTCTGAGCACGAAGGCTCCATTGAATCGGCGAGAATATTCACCGATGAAGAGCTCAAGAAGGCCACGGACCACTACCATGAAAGCCGAATCCTAGGCCAGGGAGGCCAGGGAACTGTGTACCGAGGGATCTTAGCAGACAACACGGTCGTCGCCATCAAGAAGGCCAAGATTTTGGACCGAAGTCAGGTTGAAGAATTCATCAACGAGCTGATCATCCTCTCCCAAATTAATCACCGCAATGTGGTTAAGCTAATCGGTTGTTGCTTCGAGACGGAGGTCCCATTATTAGTCTACGAGTTTGTGACCAATGGCACCCTTTCTGACCACATACACAAGTGCGGCCACGAGTCCACATTATCCTGGAGGGCTCGTCTGCGCATTGCAGGGGAGACAGCAGGTGCGCTTTCGTACTTGCACTCCGATGCATCCGCTCAGATTTTGCACAGAGACATAAAGAGCACAAACATATTGTTGGATGAAAACTACACCGCAAAGGTCGCTGATTTTGGAGCCTCCAGGCTAGTCCCCCTCGACGGCACACAGCTGACCACGCTGGTTCAAGGCACGCTTGGGTACTTGGACCCCGAGTACCTCTGCTCTAGCCAGTTGACTGAGAAGAGTGATGTCTATAGCTTCGGGGTCGTGTTGGCTGAGTTGCTGACTGGACTGAGGGCCTTGTCCTTCGAGCGGGCCGAGAATGAGAGGAACTTGTCCTTGTATTTTGCTTCTGCAATAAAGGGCGAGAGGCTGTTCAAAATCATCGACCCGATGGTGCTGAACGAGGGGAACCCGGAAGAGATTACAGAAGTTGCAATGCTGGCAAACCAATGCCTGACAGTGAAAGGCGAAGATCGGCCAACCATGAAGGAAGTGGCAATGGAATTGGAGGGACTGATGAGGGTGATGGACAGGCATCCTTGGTTGAATCGGAGCGGTGACCTTGAAGAAGCTGAGCATTTGCTTGGTGAGAGATCAAGCGAATGTGATGGCATCCTCAGAAGCAATGCATCAGGAAATGATGATAGCATACGTAACCAAGTGTCCTTCGAAATTGAAAGTGGAAGATGAGACGTCATGGCAATGTTGGTCCTTGTACTATTATTCTTTTTTTTTTGGTGTGTATTTCCTCGTCTTCTTTTTTGTCTGTTTAGTTGCTTGGTCTATGTGCTTAAAGTTCAGATGCTACGTCCAAATGGAGTAACTCGCCTTATTTGTGTAACATAACATTCGGACGATATTTGAAAAATAAAAAAGGTCAAAAACATTCTTGAGCTTTTCTCTCATTCAGCGAGCTAGGAATTGGCCAACTTCTTATTGCCTCCATCTTTCTAAGATCTACTCTAACACCATCGTTGGAGACAACATAGCACCGGGCTCCTTGTGCAAAAGTGACACTTCTTCAGGTTGGCATACAAACGTTGTTCCCGTAGCACTTGAAGAATTTGATACTCCAAAAGCTCCACTTGCGCCTTGCTATGCTATAAATCACGATGTCATCACAGTATACACGACAAACTAGCCAATGAAAGGTTTAAAACCATGATTCATAAGATGCATAAAAGTACTAAAAGTATTAGAAACGTCAAAAGGGCATCACCATGCATTTAAGAAGACCATTCTTATTTTTGAAAGCTGCCATCCTTTAATCTCCTACTTTCATCAGGATTTGACAATAGCTGCTCCGAAGATTGATCTTGGAAAAACACACAAGCTCCTTGAAGTTGATCAAGCAAATACCAAGGCAAGGAAAAGGAAAAAACTTTATGGTTATGTTGTTCACCGATCTATTATCAATGCACATTTGCCAAGAACCATTTTTCTTTGGAACTGGAGGTGCCGGGACAACAAAAGGACTCGAGCTTTCTTGTATTGCTCCCTTGGCCAAGAGTTTATCAACTTGCCTTTGAAGTTCTTTATGCTTCTCAGAGCTCAATCGATCGAACAGAAGCACCAAGCACAAAATCGATATGATGTTGAATCTCTCTCAAAGGAGGAAGGTTGGATGGAATTTCAATGGCATGACTTCACAGAAATCCTCAAGCCACGGCTGCAAAATGGTTGGGATCTCCTCTTTTGCTTCATTTTCTTCCACTATAACAAAAGCGTAAGCCTCACAAGCATCCTCCGATGCTTAGGAAAACTTAGACTTGGAAAGAAGATTTGTTTCTTTCCCATGAGGAGGCTTGGGAACTCTCTCCGTCTTGCAAGGGCCCAATGTAATCTTGACGCGGTCTTTGACAAAGGGATAGGTGTTATACATCACACATAATCTCATCTTTGTATCTTTTGCCAATAGAGAATGAAATCAAGCACCGGTTATTTACTTTTATCTCACTCCCTTTCTTGAGTCAAGAATGCTTGTAAAGATGTGGATGATCCCCCGCCTTGAGATGCAACTTGTCTCCCATGGTGGTCGACGCAACGTTCTCACAACATCCACTATCAATTGTGACATCACGTACTTTAAAATGAGAAGTGCAGTCTTGTATGGAGTATGTTGTTGCAAAGCCAATCATCATCCTCGAGATGAGCAGCATGCAAGCTCCTTTAAATGACAAGAGCTTCTCCTTGATCTCTGTAAACGATTTCTTTGCGGCTCCTTGAATCTTCTCGGAGCAAAGGGTTGTGCTGCGAAGGGTTGTGTTGAATCTTCTTGGAGCAAAGGGTTGTGTTGCGACTCTCCCTGTTGCTCATCTCGCACAAGAGAAATGATCTTTCTATTAGGACACTCGAGGCGATGCGACCAAATCCATGACATTCAAACAGAGTCTTGATTTATTGTTAGCTTCGTTTGGCTAATTGGTTTTAGATGCTCCTCCTTTGTTCAACAGCTTCCTTCGATCCCGACAAAGGTTTTAAAGTTGAACTCCCAAGATTAGAGGATCCCTCTTTGGTTGATGGCTCCTGAATCAAACTCTCTTTTCTCCTTGAGTTGCTTTTGCACCTTCATTGATAATTTGAAGCCCTAATTAAAAGTCCAATAAGGTTGTAATTGGACAACATCGGCAATTTTCAAACGAAAACCCCTAAAATACCAGCTATAGTTTGCTCCTCCTGCCTCCACCACATCGCATATGAAATGCTCAAATTTGGTGGTGTCTTCTTCTCCGGACAACTCCTCTTGCTTCGTATTGTGGAATTTATCGAAGGCATCTTGCTGATAAGTTTCTGGGAAATGCTACTTTTTTAGCACCTTCATTTTATCCAATGTTACGATTCACCGCTTTCCTTCAGGAGTTCTTCGACACGTTAGATTTTCCCACCAAATCGAAGCATGCATTTCATACATCTTGGACACAAGCTTCACCGCAATATTCTTATGATTGAAAATTTGCTTGATTTTGTCGAGCCAATCAACGAAGTCTTCCGAAGCAAAAAATATTCAATATGAAGCTCACTAAGGCAAGTCTTCTGTGGACAACTCCTGTTGCTTCTTTTATCTAAGTGAATCGAATGCTGGGAAATGAAGAGAATATTTTCTCGAGAAATGTTTTCTGTGAAACAAATGGAGCACTAAATAAAGTAAATTAAGGTGTATGATACACGTGTAGTGCCTGGTTTCTTCAAAATTACTTTTGGTAATAATGATTGCGTTTTTCTTTGTTAACACGAGGTAGCAAGATGATGTTTTCCTCAAAATTGTGGAAGGAAAAATAAATTCCTTGGAATTATAATTCTCGGGAGAATTACCAAAAAAGTCATAAACCTATTATAATTGTGCCAATTCAGTCCTAAACTTTTTTTTTTGGCCAATTTAGTCATAAACCTTTTATAATTATGCCAATTCAGTCCATCCAGCCAAAATTGGCTGGCCGGCATTAATGTGAACGCCGGTAGGGGACAACCGGCTGGCAAACGCTGACGTGGCAATTTAAAAAAAATAATATTTTTTTCGAATTTTTTAATTTTTTTGAATATTTTTTAATTCTTTTTTTCACACCTTCTCTTTCCTTTGGCTGGCTGGCCAGAGGCGAGGGCCAGTGAGGTTAGCCTCGCTGGCCACTGGCGAGGCTCGCCCCCACCGGCCGGAAGCGAGGGCCGTCGAGGTCAACCTTGCCGACCGCTAGCGAGGGCGAGGCCCCACCAGATCTGGCGAGGTCAGCCTCGTCGGCCGCTGGCGAGGGCGAGGCCCCACCAAATCCGACGAGCTCGGCCCTCACCAAGGCTAGGGCAGAGGTGAGGAGGCGGTCGACCGGGCGAGGAGAGGGAATCAGGGGGAGGCGAAGCCGAGCTGAGGAGACGACCGGACGCCCGATCTGAGGGCCGATCCGAGGGACATCGAAGCTCGCTGCATCACTCGGTTGCAAGCGGACGCCGCCATTGACGCCAAGGTTCGGCTGACGGAATCTAAGAGCTTCGCGGCGGTCGGAATCAAGCCGAGCCGTTCGTTCTGGTGGGGCGAATCGGGGGAATTCGGCGGAGGGACTCGTCTTCTTCGTCACGGCACGCGAGGGCATCCGGTCGTCTCCTCGCCTCGGCTCGCCTCCCCACGATTCCCTCTCCTCGCCCGGTTGACCGCCTCCCCTGCTCCGCCGCTTCTTCTCTTCCAGGTCTCTCTCTCCCCTCCCCGTCTCCGCCCCAACCTTGGCGAGGGCCAAGCTTGCCGGATCCGGCGAGGCGACCTCACCGGATCCGGGGCGGGGCCTCGCCCTCGCCGGCCGGCCGGCAAGGTTGACCTCGCGGCCCCGCCTCCGGCCGATGGGGGAGCCTCGCCGATGGCCAGCGAGGCTCCGGTCGGCCAAAGGAAAGAGAAGATGTGAAAAAAATATATATATTTTAAAAATATATATATATTTTAAAATATTTTAAAAATTAAAAAATTCGAAAAAAAAAATTAATTTTTTTTTTTAAAATTGCCACATCAAGTGTCGTCGGCCGGCTATCCCCGCCGGCATCCACGTCAAGCACCGGCCAGCCAATTTTGGCCGGATGAATTGAATTGGCATAATTATAAAAGGTTTAGGACTAAATTGGCCAAAAAAAAAGTTTATGACTGAATTGGCACAATTGCAATAGGTTTAGGACTTTTTTGGTAATTTTCCTGACAATTCTCCATAAATACGTATCGACCACAATCCATATTTTTAATTAGAAATTTTAGGCCAACAACCAAGATACGAAATAAAAAAACAAACCTATGTTTGACGTATCTTGTCTTAATGTAAAAGTATATAATGAAATCTTATCTAAAAATCTTATTTTTTGTAGCAAGACAATGGAAAATGTTTATTTTTTACCTCTTGGAAACTAGTTGATTAATCACTCTGAAGATACGCATTATTCTTTTCCAGAATGCAACAGAAATTTCTTACCTAGGAATATAAACCCCATCACCAATCGCCAGCTCAAAGTAATCTGCTCTTAATGATTTTTCTTCTTTGGCATCCTTCTACTTTAGAGTTGTGATTAGGGTTGAGCAAAAGGAACCGCTTGGACAGGACCGGATCGGCCGGTTTTGGGTGGTTCCCAGGGACACTGGTCCGGTTCTCAATATTATAAAATAGGAACCAATGAATTTGATCCGATTCTAGTTTCAGGTTTTGGAACCGGCCACTCGGGCTGGACCGATTTTTTTAAAAAATTTTATTTCCTTATAATTGGTAAAAAAAAAAAAAAACCTTAATCTATCTCACATTTCAGACTTCACTCACGCACGCAGACACACACGAGTTGCATGACTCCCATTTCACTCATGCATGCGAGTAAGTAGACAAGAACAAATGAAAACACAACAACAGTTGCTCATTCTAACCAGATTTTGCCACAAATTGGAAAAAAAAAATTATGTGAAACCTACAATGTTACACGTAATTCGGTAATAACATCTTCAATTCTTTCTTGAACATTTATGACAAATAAAATAAAATAAAAATCTGAACATGCCACTAGTTTCATGACCCACCCGAGAACTAAACTAGATCGGTCAATTCGATTCTAGGGGCATTGGTTCGGTTCCTGATTTTAGAAACAAGGAATTGATCCTTTTGATCCAATTCTCGATTTTGAGATGGGAACTGAACCACCCGGGAACCAATCACTTCTAGTTGTGATCTCCCATTGCATACACTTAGTACTTGCTTGACTTTTCAAATCTTGGTAGAATAAGGACCTTGTCTCATTTATACTCTCTATCAATGATGCACCCAAAGTTTGTGGGCAAAAACTCTAAACGAGACATATTGTCGTACATGAAAAATTGCCAAGGAAACGGCCGCCTTCACTTAGCCTTTTCCCAAAAATTAGAAAAATTATATATGGTAGCGATTTTGAGTCAAATTTGATCAGAAAAATTAAATTGGTAAATAAGGTGTTGTTCAAGGAATGTATAGGGCATGGAATTCGAATTTCCTTTAAGAAGATCCAAATTAATTTTTGGAAAAGAGTCAAATTTGGAAAAGTCCTAATGGGGCTCTAAGAGTTCCTCGATCATTTGCTTTTAAACAATTAAGAGACATGAAAGTTTCGGCAAGCATCATGTGTGTAAAGCACCTAAAAGCGCAAACTTGATTGATAATGTGAGTGATTAAAGGATCCATTATTCTTCGGGTGTGTGGGAACACCACAAAGTCGAAGAATATGAGAAGGAAAATGCGAGGAATTTGGTTTCCAGATTTAGGCTTTAGGCTAATAAGGTGTTGTTCAAGGAATCTATAGGGCATGGAATTCGAATTTCCTTTAAGAATGGCCTTTATTTTGTTGGTAGGGATATTGGTGAATTGACTTAGGAGAGAGATTGGATCTTGACTAATAGGAGGAGTAATGAAACCTAAGGAAGCTTTACCTAACCCAATGGCTTTCCAAAACTCCTCAATTGTAAGGGTTAATTCATATCGATTAAACATGAAGGTGGAGGTCATGGGATTCCAAAAATGAGCCAATGCCTTCACCATTGCAATATGAGGTTCGACCTTTAGCAAGGTCGGGAGGAAACCTATACGCTTTTCCATGTAATCTTGATGTCTTGGGTTGAGATTCTTCCATATAGTCTTGAGATTGCTCAACACCAGGACGACGTCCAATTCAAGCTTACCCATCTAAACCTAAACCTAAAAGGGCATTCATGATTAAAACATATCATCTTTGAAATATAAAGCATGTGATTAAAGCATGGAAATAAATAATATAACAACGATAAGAAAGGAATGATGTCTTATTCACCAAACACATGGCAATCACAAATCACATGTCGCATGAAACTGTGAGGTTTCAACGCCTAAAGTGAGGGTACTAAAGGCTCAAGGTCTTCATCCCAAATGATAAAAATAGTTTGCCCATTGCTACTATTGTCGGTTAGTGCTATTTTTATTGGTTGGGATGAGTGAGTTTATGTAAGTAATGGATTACCATGAGTATTCACTCACGGGTTCCACCCATAAACCCTCATAAAGTCCTAAATTGGGCGATAGGGATTTAGACCGCAGTTGTGTGTGGTGTCGTGCTAAAACTCGTAAATATATGTTTAAATTTTAATCATCCAGCACTTCAATATAATCCAGCATACACGCATACATCCTTTCACCACCTACAAGACAAAGGGTTTACACTCCCCCCTTATAACTCCCACATAGAAGATCATTTAACACGTGGTTAGTGACTTACCTCATTTTCCATGTGACTTTGGCATGCAGGGATCCTACATAAGACACGTTAATTAGACACAACAATCATTTTTAAATGGTTTCAAGTACTCTATCTCGTAACTAGTCTCTAGTGGAGTCGCCAAGCCTATTGCAACCCAATCTCACCGCCAATCCTCCAATGAGGAGAGAAAGGGGAAAGGTCGAGTTTAGGGATACTTGACCATGAAAGTTCCTTCACGGTTCTCAACCACATGAATGTCATTACCTCACCCCCCTGAATGAAACTCGTATGAGTTCACTTAATCGTCATCGTGAGTTCTCCCAAGCTCGTATCCCGCGTGATAACAGAGTGTCGCGATCCTACCTTGACATCACGATATGTCCCAATCGATGGTTTCAAGGACAAAAGGAATCTAGATGTAAAGGTGAGTTTAAGGCTATTTTTAACAACTGTGATAGCCCTCTCAAGATGTACATCCACCAAAGATGGCATCACTTTATCTTTATTGGCTTCACCATCTCAAGTATGCTAAATCACAATTGTGAACCTTTTCTTGTGGTTTATACCTCTCACGAAAAAGTGATTTATATGGTCTAGTTGTTTAAGACAACATAGAAATAAGATGGGAGTCCCCACTAGCCTCGTTTTTGGGAGTCGGCTAGAAAACCCAATCGAGGGTCGGGAGTGTTCATTCGATTCTTACGCAACTAGATATCTAGGTTTGGGGACTTGGGTTATGCTAATATTTTTATTAGCACCCTTTTGATACCTAATAATATGTTATGTTTACCTAAGGTGTCCATGCGTTTCTTCTTTATTTTTTCAGGATTGTTTATCCTAAACTAGGCGATCATGCGTGATTGGGCATTTACATGCTATTCTATTTCTAGAAAATGTGAAAAGAAAGGAATCAATTGAATTGAAATTGCGAGACAGGGAGTAAACAACCAAGGAAAGCAGTTAATCTATTATGTTGTCCTAAGAAAGAGAAATAGAACTAAAGGACAAGAAAGAAAAAACCCCAAAACTCGTCGGGCTTTTATACAAATAACAGGAATCTGAGACAAATGTCGAGGAAAAATAGTACAAAAGCATGGTCGGATTTATATCAACCTTTCACCATCTTCATGTCGCCTCTATCTTCAGGATCCTAATCTAATATCTAGTCTAAGGATTGTAACTAGGCACATACAATAGAAAGAAACAAGCATACACGTCAAAACAACTAAAAGCACAACATCATGCCAAAGTCAATCAATCGAAGGAAGTTTAATTCACAAATCAGATTTGAGCCTCGGGTAGGCCTTTGTAGTTCATGCCTAGGTCTCTCTAAGACAACTACTCAATTCATTTTATGACTTACTGTCACGCCCTAAACCCCGAGCATGCGTACATCCCTCGGCAGTCGACTAAAAACGCGATATTCCAGGACGCGTCACCAACCCATTCTTTCTTTTTCTTTCGATTAAGCACATGCAGAAGCGAATTAAATAAACCACAACCAACAACAAACATAGAGATAGTCAACACTAGGAACAATTTTCCCAAAAACAATTATTTCCTTTTCAACTGATTAACCCTAGGAAGTTTAATACTTACAAGCCTTTCTATAGCCACTTCTTATCAACACTCTCAAAAAAATAAAAAATAAAAATAAACCTTCAGGGATTAGGGCCACCCTAAACTTCACTAACGGCAAGGCCAGCCAATAGGTGTTGCATCTCGCACCCACCACATCCACACTCAGCAGATCTCCACGCTACGGCCGTGAAAAATGTTAATTACTACAAGGTGAGATAAATCTCAATGAGTCAAAACCCTAAACCCCGATTAGGATGCAAATTCACCTCGAAGGCGGTCCTAAGCACACACCATACAAAACTCATCTCGCCTCAGCGCATACTTGCATGTTAGCTTATCACATATGCTAATATCAGTGCAGCAAGCATAATTTAATAATCGGAACATCTCAATTCATTCACATGGGTCTCGATTATAAGGCCAAACCGTTATGACACGTCCCATACCGTGCCACACAATTTTGTCCCATAATCAAACACGGCTATCACAACCATTTAGGCGTGTTTAAGTTATTACGACCTATCGGCTACGGCCAACTCGAAAGTCAGCGGTCATCTGGCATAATCGGGCGTCATCCCGCCCCCTCAAGCACGTCATCATCCAGAATTCCCACCTAGATGGCATTCCATACAGGAGCATCATTCCTAAATCCATCCGCGAACGGCAATGTCTAGCATCCTCCACCTAGACGGCATTCCACACAAGAGCATCATCCTACGTATTCATACGCATCAAGATGGGTTCCACTTAATGACCATGCAAGCACGTCATCAATCAACCCATTTCTTATCTTTCTCTTTAGCCAAGAATCACAAAAATCCCTTTTGCAAATAACAAGTTGGCAATTCTTTTTTTTTTTTTTGTTCAAAACTTTTGGAAATAAATTCGTACACAGTCACATACTCACAATCAATCCGTCAAACTTTGCACACTTCTACTATAAAACCTCATTGTTTTATTGAGCACATAAAATTTGGCGTCCAAACCCGACACCTTATTTATTTTCTATTTTCTTTCCCAACCACTCCTTTTTGGAACTAAATTGGGTAATCCCTTTTTTTTTTGTTCAAAACCTTTGGAAATAAATTCGTAGGTGTTCACGTACTCAAAATTAATCCGCCAAACTTTGCATACACCTAGTTTAAAACCTCATTATTTTATAGAGCAAATAATTTTTGGTGTCCAACCCGACATCTCACTATTTTTCTAATTAAAAGCCCATAAGGTCATCTTTTACATTACCAATAAACACTCACAATAGTACAAACATTCATATATTATCATGCATAAGTTCTAAGCATACCAAAAGTCAACCACATTACCAAATATGCATTTTGCAACAAGCACTACACCAATGTCGCGACCTACCCCTTGAGGGGGGGGGGGAATAGGTTTAGAGGTATTGCCTAAAGGATGGGCTTATGGCTCTTGATTAGGCACGAGCTGTCTTAAGCCCATACCCTGCGTGACATTGAGATATTTTTTAGGAATTTTGCACAAAAGGAGTCGCCACTAGCCTATTGGGGTCGGTTAGAAACCAAGTAAGACATGAGAGTATGCCTCACTTCCTACGTAACTGGAGAATCTAGAATCGGGGACTTGATTACACTAATTAACCAATTAGTGTCCTTTCGGTACCTAATCTTGTTCATTTTAACAAAATGATTTTTGGCAAGCAGTTTGGATTGATTTTATACATATCCACTAACATGTGAGGTGATCATGCGGGTGTGCAATCATTAAAATGATAACCATAGCTATCAATATCTTAATTGCTGTAAAATTAGATATGCAAACTAAACATACGATATAATCAATATACAAGAAAATAAAGGCCTAATTACACTAAAAAGGCAATACACGGCAACTCCTAACCAAACCCTATTTTCAAAAAAAATAAATTAAATTTTTATTTAAAAAAATAAAAAAAAATTGAATTTTTTTTTTGGGCAAACCAGGTCATGTTCGATTCTGACATGACTCGGGTTCAACCCAAGCAGGTCGGGTCGGGCCTACCCGACCAGGCCTGCCCGACCAGGCCTGCTTGAGGGCGGATCGGGCTTGGGCCCAATCACGAGGGCCCAACCCTTTTTTTGTAAAAAGGACTCACTCGCAGTCCCACGGCCTAAGTTGATTCCGAGCAGTGGGCCTGCGAGGCGAGAGAGGCCGAGTGGGCCAAGTTACAGCTCGGCCCGCGGCCCCCTAGTCAGTGACTGCTCAGTCGCGACCAAGGGGTTGTGACGGCGTGGCGCCTGCGGAGGCTCTTCGAGGAAGGTAGTGGCGCTGGTCGGGGCTCCGCCAAAAGTGGTAGGGCGCCAATCGGGGCTCTACTAACCCGCAACCCCCCCATTTGGCAGCTGTCCGGTTGCGATGAGGGAGAGGGCAGAGGCGAGGGGCGCCAGCAATCTCCGATTGGGGTCACGACGATGCCACCTCGGTTCGAAGGGACACGATCTAGCTTCCGGGCAAACAACGTCGGCCTTCCTGTGGCTAAAAAACCTAGCTGGGCTCTACATAAAGGAGACGAGGAGGTCGAGCTCAGTCAGGCATTTCACCGAACAGTTAATAGACGCCACTAAATTCAAAGGTTTCTAGTTCAATCGAGCTTTCATCAGGCTTTAGGGGTCTTCGGACATGATGTATAAGGAACACATGAGCAAAATGTAAAAGCGACAAGGACTGGAGCTTGCACAAGTTGGTCGGCCACAAGCTCCGGCTCAACGTTTTCCACAGATGGAACAATAGGGTTCAGGGGACCTACCTCGTCCGGGGAAGAGCTGCAGCGAACAACGGCGAGCGGACGAGCCTCCGACAACGGCTAGCTGCTCCCTCGAGCTTCCTTCCTCCTCTGGTTCACTCTCATCCCCGCTCTCTCTTTTTTCTTCATATCTCCCCCTTGTTCTTCTTTTCTTTCACTTTTTCCACTCCTTCGGCTCGTGCGCGTGGCCTCAGCTGACCAACCAATGGCCTCTGCCAGCCGGCTCTAACCTAAGGATTGCCACGCTCGCCTGCACCCACGAGATGATGCTGTCCCTTGCTGCCCTAGCGGCCCTGCTTTTAGCTTCAGTAGTTCCTCGTGCAGACAATGGCTAAGGGAGAAGACAGAAGCGCGGGCTGGGCCGAAAGGAAGAAGGGGGCTGGGCCGCACGAGGGGAAGAAAGAAAAAGGAAAAAAAGAGGGGCCGGGCCCAGGCCCATGCGGGAGAAAGAAGAGGAAGAGGGGCGGGCCGGGCCAAGGCAAGATTCGGCCCAACCCAACCCCCGCGGCCTTTTTTTTTAAATATATATATATTTTCAATTCAATTTTGTTTTATATGCTTGAAAATATAAATTAGGTGTCAATAGTTGTCCATCTTTAAATATAGCCTTGAAGAGGTTGTATTCAATGACAGAAGACACCTAAATTATTTTGATGTAGAGAGACACTAGGTGCATAGACATGTATCAGGTCGACGGAAAGGACTCATAAATATGGAAGCGTGTCTTGTCAATCAGAGGAAGAAAGACCCCCAGCTACAGAAGCATGCTGTGTCATAAGAAAAAAGAAAAATCTCGGGCTACAGAAGCATGCCGTATCATAAAAAATAAAAATAAAAAAACCCCGGGCTATAAAAGCACACCGTGTCATAAGAAAAAAGAGAGACCCCGAGCTACAAAAGCACGCCGTGTCATAAGAAGAAGAAGAGACTCCAGATGCAGAAGCACACCGTGTCATAAAAAGAAGGAAAGACCCTGGGCTATAAAAGCACGACGTGTCATAAGAAGAAGACCCCGGGCTACAAAAGCACGCCGTGTCATAAGAAGAAAGAAGACCCCAGGTTACAGAAGCACACCATGTTATAAGAAGAAAGAGAGACCTCAGGTTACAGAAGGACGCTGTGTCATAATAGGAAGAAGAGACCCCAGGCTACAGAAGCACGCCGTGTCATAAGAGGAAAGAAGAGACCCTGGGCTACAGAAGCACGCCGTGTCATAAGAGGAAAGAAGAGACCCCGGGCTACAGAAGCACACCATGTCATAAGAGGAAAGAAAAGACCCGGGGCTACAAAAGCACGCCGTGTCATAAGAGGAAAGAAAAGACCCCGGGCTACAGAAACACGCCGTGTCATAAGAAGAAAGATAAGACCCAGGGTTACAGAAGCACGCCATGTCATAAGAGGAAAGAAGAGACCCCGGGCTACAGAAACATGCCGTGTCATAAGAGGAAAGAATAGACCCCGGGCTACAAAAGCACGCCATGTCATAAGAAGAAGAGACTCCGGGCTACAGAAGTACGCCGTGTCATAAGAAGACAAAGAGACCCTGGGCTACAGAAGCACGCCATGTTCGAGCTATAGAAGCATGCCATGTCATAAGAAGAAGGAAGACCCCAAGCTACAAAAGCACGCCGTGTCATAAGAAGAAGAAGAGACCTCGGGCTACAGAAGCACGCCATATCATAAGAAAAAGAAGAGACCCCGAGTTACAAAAGCACGTCGTTTCATAAGAAGAAAGAGAGAAATGAAGTCTCACCATGTAACAACGGGTTTTGAATGGGTTAGAAATGCATGATTTGAGGAAAACCAATGAACCTTTGTAGATGACATGGTTTAAGGTTGACCATAAACCTTTGGAGATGAGATATTTTAAGACTGATCATGAACCTTTGGAGATGACATGATTTAAGGCTGACCATGAACCTTTGGAGATGACATGGTTTAAGGTTGACCATGAACCTTTGGTTTTTGGGGAAGCATCCGCTCACCCCTTGAAAACTACAAGGCTTCACTGAGGAATCCTATCAAACTCAACTTGAGCAAACGTCATTAGAGACGTCATCAAGAGACGTATTAACAATATTGCAACATTAATTAAACAAGCTAATCAAGCTAAGTCCGATTACTTTAGAAAATCATTCGATGTCAATCAGCATCATGTGGCACAAAATTATCATCTTGCTCGGGGATATATCATTAATCATCAAATTCTCTATGAGTCAAATTCTCATTAGAATGGCTACAACTCATGAAAAAGGCTCACTAAGCATGCCAAATTAGAGCTTCTTAGTCAAAAAATGTTTCTCACACACTCTCAATAAAATGGCTACTTAATCCCGTCTATTCGCGTGAGAAGTAACTGATTGCCGAGGGTATCTCACATAACCCATATCAAAGGCTTTCAGAAACATTCGCAATGAGCACAATTTGATCGATCAAAAAGGTTTTTTGAAAGGACCGCAATATAGGCTCAGTTTGGACTTACACAAATGAATCATTGCTTTGAGGCCAATAAAGGAACATTTGTCGCTATTTTCATCAGGTTTACAAGTCGAGAACTTGGAAGATATGACAAGATAGAATAACCTCCACTTCTTCAAGCAATAGCATCTTCGTGGTATTCTCATTTTCACTCAAACCATCCCAATCAGAAGAGACTTCGGAAGAGGGTTGTAATGTTGGCTTGGGAGAGGCTCAAAAAGCTTAAAATTTTCAAGAGTGCTTTTAAGAGTTAGTGATCATCATGGCATCATGACCAAGTCACTCAATCTTTCGAAATCACTTGGCTTTTGAAATATAGCGCATCTCGAAAGTCCCTTGACTAATCCTTTTCTGCATAGGAGCTTTGCTCATTTTTCTAATTTCCTTTACACTTGCGATGTTTTTTTTACGCAAGCACTTGGACTTTGATAATTTTTTCACATAAGATGCAGCATTTTGGCTATTTTTCTTGACGAGCATTGGCATTGCTTCTATCAGGCACACTACTTTTTCATGCCCCCTAGTTTGTTGAATTTTTTGCTCTTTGAACTTTTGGAGCTTTTATGACTTTCAAGATGATTTTCATATTTTCTCGTAACTGTCAATTGTATTTAGTCAATTTTTTTGCTTTGCCCCAGTGAAGGGAGATGATCACCACTCAGGGTTCAAAAATGAATAATCAGACCTAAATTGATTAAAGCAATGGGTATCAGTGTTTGGGTAGATAAGGAAATGCTCTTCTTCACCTTGGGATAAGTCAAGATCTAATGAGAATTCCTCTGAAGCCATCACTAGAAGATTGATGCAAGTGAAAGTAATAGAATCTTTCTCAATCTTTCGCTCTACAACACGACCGTAACCTTTTTTATGTTGCCCTAATATAGGGTTGTTCTCGACAAGGATACTTTGCAGGATTATTTTTATTTAGCCCGAAAGGATAGCAAGAGATTAGTACAATACTTGGGATTGAAGAAGAAAACGCCTTTATCATTTTGATCCTTGTGCTCAGTGCGAATGAACTCTTCGTCCTAAGAGAATGTCGCTTTTCACTCAACTCTTAAAAGTGTTTGGAGGACGTGTTTGGAAATGGCTTACCTTTCTTTATCCTAAGCACTTCTTGTTTAGCATGGTTAACATTTCACCTTTTTGCCCGAATAAAAACATTTTTACAAACCCTTTTTCTCGAGGGTCACCAACATGAAGCACACATAGTGACACTGGAAACAGGTCATGCGAATGATGCCATGCAATTTTTTTTTTGGAGTTTTTTTTTTTTGTTAAAGATATCAAGAACTCATCCTCATATCCTCGGATCTCCTCGTTCTTGCAAAACAGTTCAACTTTGGAGCATGTGGAGGCCCAGGCCTCAGCGACCATCATAGGACTAGTTTGATGTGCTTCTACATGTCCTTAATAAAACATGTGTCTATTTTATTGAATGAGAAAAGATAAGGCCATATTTTAACACACATGACCCTCAACCAACGGCTCAAAATCGGGGTTGACCATCGTTCACGCTACAAACGGCATAGACAAAAAAGAAATAACAGCAAGATCCCACGCAGGGAATTGGACATAAGATAAAAGACTAAGCTGAATGAGAACCGCCCTACTCTGGAGGGACAGCTACGACTTTGGAGGACTTGACTTCCTCGCACGTCAAGATGGTGCATATGACGTCATCCTCAAAAATTGAATTCACTCCCTCTGCATGATTTGGTTAGGGCTATGTTGCACATTAAGTCGAGCTTCCTTGAAAGTTAAGATGCCCTTATCTAGCAACTGTTGGACTTTGTATTTTAGCACATAGCAATTATCCACGTCATGTCCCCTTTCTCCCATGTGATAGTCGCAGGTCTTGGTCACATTGAACTCGGCGAACTTCGCGAGGTTGTCCCTAGGTACCTCATTCGCAATCATCCTCTTTTCGAGGAGCATGGGCAATAGCTTCGACAACGGGCATGGTAACAAGGAAAATTGCCTTCGAATGGGTCTCTTGCCCTTGTCATATGCCCGAGATGAGCTCCATTGGGCCATTATAGGCTTATACGTGGGTGTTGAAGGTGGCCTAAAGAGAAACAACTCTTGCACCAGCGCTACTTCGACTGCAGTTTCCTTATCTCTCTTCACCGGGAATTTCTTAGCGCTTTCGGTAGATATCTTCCCCTCGTGATTGCCCACTCGACTCCTTCACCCACATCTACCAGTTGTGAAAACATCTGGCAACTTGAGAACACTAACCCTTGGAAGTATTCAGAGGGCAATGTCTTGATGAATAGTTGCTTCATCTCCCTCTCATTCAAGGTTGGCTTCACTTGTGAGGCCATAGTCCTCCACCTTTATGCGAAGGCATTAAATGACTCATTCCTTTTCTTTTCTACATAGGACAATTCTTCTCTCGTGGGGGCGAGCTCAGTGTTGAACTTGTATTGCTACAAGAATTCATTGGCCAAGTCCTCCCAACTGGTGAATTCTTCGATGTCTAGTGCGATGAATCACGTTAAGTCAATGCCTTCCAAGCTATCTTGGAACGTGTGAATGAGGAATGGCACGTTGTCAACGTAACGAGCCATTTTCCTCAGGTAGTACCTAATGTGGGTTGTGGGGCATCCAGTTCCGTCATACTTCCTTGTAAACTCAGGCTCTTGGAAAGTCTCGGGGAAGTTCATCTTGGTATATGAGAACAGCTTATCAGCTCCTTTTAGCTCGTAACTTTGCAAGGCGCACAATCGTTCCTCCATTTTTGCCAAGTGTTTTTCACTTTCCTCATTTAGGCAGGGTGTTGGGTCTTCCTTCGAAGGAGAATCCAAATTGACGATAATTGGTGTGACAGAAGGAGCTTCTCCAGCAATTTCCTTTCTAAAGAGATCAGAGACATGTGTGCCCCCCGTCGACAGGGGAGCGTGTCCTAACGTCGTATGAGTGGATGTTCCAATAATGACTACAGCAGGGGGTTCCTTAAGCTTCTGGCTTATTTCAAGCATCATTGCAGTGAATTGGGCTAGTTGGTCCTCCATTTTGGCCATGCACACATTGGTGTCCTCGTTCTCCATTCTGACTTTCGTGCACGTGCGAATCGGGGATCTCCACTTGGCCGTGTCGACAATTAGCAAAAGACAATTGATCGGCTAGTACCTAGAGCAATGGTAGATAATCATATATAAGTACAAGTAATAATCAGGAGGTTGGCCCATGACAAAGATCTAATCGTACCAATTTGTTCATTTCATTGAAAGCCAGGTTGCCACATAATGCAAGAAAAAAATGAGAGAAAACCCCTAAAAAAAGAAGCTACTACAAAGCCGGAAAGACGCTCTCTTAACTCCCAATTTTCAACATTGAAACTCGAGACAAACTCCTTAATATTGCAACACATGTGAGTATGGTCCCGCTACAAATCGTAGACTCAATCTAACTAATGAGGACAACTTCCACTCGTGGCAGCTTCACTAACTCGGGTTAACTTCAAAGCACGCTCATCGGCCTCCTCGAGCTCCCTTTTGAGACGCTTGATCTCGGCTCGATGGGTGATCTTCAATGGCACTTCAGGAATCTTCAGGCGTAGGCTCTCAAAACTTTTCTCATGTCTTCTCCCTTAACTTTAAGGAACTCAGATAAAGCCAATGCATGCTCAGTTCCTATAGGTGGGCTAACTAACTCAGACACTAAGGGCTTTCCAATGGAAACACTATATTCTTCCAAGGTTAGAGTGAGTTCGTGATCACCGAGTATGAACGTGCAAGTTTCTGGGCACCAAACATATGCTAACGCTTGCACGACACCGGAATGAGTTTCTATCTCCAATAAATGAAGTAAAGGTCCAACATATGATCGCACCCAATCACGGCCAGTTGGATCCAATCTATCCCAACACGCACGAAGCTCGGCTTTTAGGATGGAGATGATGCAAAGGTTGGGTACCCCCATCGTATGATCAACCTAATTTATCGTGGACCGACCAAAAGGAAAGCGAATAAGTAAATTGCAAAGAAAAGAATTAAAAAAAAAAAAAAAACTTACCCTGCTCATTGAGCAACGATGTCAAGGCCATAGACATACACATGAACAATGGTTCGTTTCTACTCTAGACGGTCTAAAATGGAGCCATTGAATCACAGGACTGAACCAACAAGCTCGCCGCTAGGTCGTGTTACCCATGACTCCGGCTTTGTCAAAGAACCGATTTGTGTCACATGCTCGCAGACCAGGGTGGGGCCCTCTAACATCGAGAAAGAAATTTCAGGGTTCAGATGGGCGACTCATATTACATGCTTGTAGTCGGAGTGGTATCCACCTCAACACCATCCTGTGTGATTCTATACGGCCCAGATCCGGCGGCAGGTTGTGCGTGCTAAGGTGTAGTGCAATGCAAATGATATATGCACAATAACAATTTATAGGCAAATAACACTTCGTACATAAAAATAAACCATACATTCCTACACCTCCCTGCAAGACAAAAGTAAGCAAACGCTTCCCCTTATACCTCTTATTCTACAAAAACATTTAACACCTTTAATGTTAGGGGCGTACTTAGAATCCTCACTGCTAAACAAAAATATTTTTGAACAAGATTAATTTTGGCCTAAGTCCTCTAAGGTTTAAAACCAAATCCCCAGTGGAGTCGCCAAGTTGTCGCGACCTACACCTCAGGGGGGGGAATAGGTTTAGGGGTATTGCCTAAAGGATGGGCTTATGGCCCTTGATTAGGCACGGGCTCTCCTAAACCCATACCCCGCATGACATTGGAATACTTTATAGGAGACGCGCGGACCCCTGGAGTGCCATAACTTTGGCCAAAGGGACACTTAAGTGCCATAACTTACGAAATGTACACTTAAGTGCCACTTTCAAGAAAAACGGATCACTTGAGTGCCAATCCGGCGAGAATCCGGCCAAAATGTCGACGTGGCACTTTTCCAAATGGGCCCGAGCTCAAAACGACACCGTTTTGCACGGCGACGTGGCCAAAACGGCGTCGTTTTTGGCCGATATGGCAAAAAAATAAAATAAAATAATTAATTAAATTAAATTTAGTTAAAATATTTAAAAATAATAATTTTAAATTAAATTTAGTTGAAATATTAAAAAATTAATAATTTAAATTAAAAATTAAAAATTAAAAAAAAAAAAAAAAAAAGGAAAGGGGGAAGCGGCCCGAGGGATTCCCTCGGCCACCTCCGCCGCCGCCCCCGCCGCCGTTGTCGGGAAGGGCGGCGACGGCGGCGGGGGAGGGTCGGCCGGGGTCGTCGGGCCCCGGCCGGGGCCGGTGACCCCGGCCGACCGGCAAGCCGAGGGCTCGCGAGCCCTCGCCCGGATCCGACGAGGGTCGCAACCCTCGCCCGATCCGACGAGGGTCGGCGGCCCTCGCCCGGCCGGGCCAAGGGCCGCCGACCCTCGCCCGGATCCGGCGAGGGTCGCGGCCCTCGCCCGATCCGGCGAGGGTCGGCGGCCCTTGCCCGGCCGGGCCAAGGGCCGCCGCCCGCCGGGGTCGCCGGATCTAGGCGAGGGCTCGCGGGGTCGCCGAATGCGGGTGAGGGCCACGAGCCCCCGCCACAGATCCGGCGAGGGCTCGCGAGCCCCGCCGCCGCCGGCCGGCCGTGGTCGCCGACCCCCGGCCAAGGCCCGGCGACCCCGGCCGACCCTCCCCGCCGTCGCCGCCCTTCCCGAAGCAGGTGGCGGGCGGGGCAGAGGTGGCCGAGGGAATCCCTCGGCCGCTTCCCCCTTTCCTTTTCTTTTTTTTTTAAAAAAAAAAAATTAATTTTTAATTATTAATTTTTTAATATTTCAACTAAATTTAATTTAAAATTATTATTTTTAAATATTTTAACTAAATTTAATTTTAAAATTAATTTAATTAATTTTTTAATTTTTTTTTACCACGTCGCCCAAAACGACGCCGTTTTGGCCACGTCGCATGCAAAACGGCGTCGTTTTGAGCTCGCCGGAAAAGTGCCACGTCGACATTTTGGCCGGATTCTCGCCGGATTGGCACTCAAGTGATCCGTTTTTCTTGAAAGTGGCACTTAAGTGTACCTTTCGTAAGTTATGGCACTTAAGTGTCCCTTTGGCCAAAGTTATGGCACTTTCAAGCGTTCTTTTACCCTTTTTAGGAATTTTGCACAAAAGGAGTCGTCACTAGCCTATTGGGGTCGGCTAGAAACCAAGTAAGGCATGAGAGTGTGCCTCACTTCCTACATAATCAGAGAATCTAGAATCGAGGACTTGATTACACTAATTGACCAATTAGTGCATTTTCAGTATCTAATCTTGTTCATTTTATAAAATGATTTTTGGCAAGCAATTTAGATTGATTTTATACCTATCCACTAACATGTGAAGTGATTATGCGGGTGCACAATCATTAAAATAACAATCGTAGCTATCAAAATCCTAATTGCAGTAAAATTAAATACATGCAATTAAACATAATTAGATATGCAAACAAAACATACGATATAATTAATATACGAGAAAATAAATGCCTAATTACACTAAAAAGGCAATACACAACAATTCCTAACCAAACCCTACAATTTTTTGGATTTTCGAAATTTTTTTTTAAAATTTTAAATTTTAAATTTTTTAAATTTTTTAAAAAATAATTTTTTTGGGCGAACCAAGTCATGTCCGATTCCGACCCGACCCGGGTTCAGCCCGAGCAGGTCAGGTCGAGCCCGCCCGACCAGGCCTGCTTGAGGGCGGACCAACCTTGGGCCCAATTAGGGGGGCCCAACCCTTTTTTTTGTAAAGAGGACTCACCCGCAGACCCACGGCCCAGGTTGATTCTAGGCAGTGCTTGCGGGGCGAGAGAGGTCGAGCGAGCCAGGTCGCAAACCTGGCCTAGCTTGACCCGTGGCCCCCTGGTTAGTGACTGCTCAGTTGCAGCCAAGGGGTTGCAACGACGTTTCGCCCGCGGAGGCTCTTTGAGGAAGGTAGTGGTGCCAGTCGGGGCTCCGCCGGAAGCGGCAGGGCGCTGATCGAGGGTTCTACTAACCCACAACCGCCCCCCCTCCTGCGTTCGGCGGCTGTTTCAGCTGCGACGAGGGAGAGGGCAGAGGCAAGGGGCACCGGCGATCTCCAGTTGGGGTCACGACGGCGCCACCTCGATTCGGAGGGACATGGTTTGGCTTTCGAGCAAACAACGACGGCCTTTCGGTGGCTAAAAAACCTAGCTACGCTCTACACAGAGGAGCTAGGGAGGCCGAGCTCAGTCGGGCATTTCATCGAACAATTAATAGACACTACTAAATTCAAAGGTTTCTGGCTCAATCGAGCTTTTATCAGGCTTTAGGGGTCTTCGGACATGATGTATAAGGAACACCGGAGCAAAATGTAAAAGTGACAAGGACCAGAACTTGCGCAAGTTGGTCGGCCGCGAGCTCCGACCCGGCGTTTTCCAGAGATGGAACAACAGGTTTAGGGGACCTACCTCGTCCGAGGAAGAGCTGCGGCGGACAACGGTGGGCGGATGAACCTCCAGCAATGGCTAGCTGCTCCCTCGAGCTTCCTTCCTCCCTCTGATTCGCTCTCACCCCCGCTCTCTCTTTTTTCTCCGACTTCTTGTTCTTCTTTTCTTTCACTTTTTTCGCTCCTTCGGCTCGCGCGCATGACCTCAGCCGACCAACCAGCGGCCTTTGCCAGCCAACTCTAACTTGAGAATTGCCACACTCTCCTGCACCCGCGAGATGATATTGTCCCCTGCTACCTTGGCGGCCTTGCTTTCGGCTTCGCCAATTCCTCGTGCAGACGACAATCGAGGGTGAAGACAGAAGCACGGGCCAGGCTGAAAGGAAGAAGGAGGCTAGGCCGCACAAGAGAAAAAAAAAGGGGGCTTGGGCCTAGGCCCATGCGGGAGAAAGAAGAGGAAGAGGGGCAGGCCGGGCCAAGGCAGGATCCGGCCCAACCCAACCCCCGTGGCCTTTTTTTTTAAATATATATATTTTTTCAATCAATTTTCTCAATTCGAAATTTTTTTATGTTCTTGAAAATATAAATTAGGTGTCAACGACCAAGAAAAACAACAAAATCACAACCGACCCTAACCGGCAAAAACCGAGCCACTCGTGCGCCTTCAAGTTTAATTCTAGAAACATAATCAAAAAAACTTAAAAAATTCTTAAATTTGAATATATTCTAAAGGACACTTAAATGAACATTTTTTATGTAAACACCTTGGCCTAGATCGTTCTAGAATGAGAGTAGTACATCTCTCAAATCGTTACAAAAACTATGCCCGTGTCCAGAAATTATGTTCTCCAAAATCAGTTTGATTCGAGCTCCAAAACTTGTCCGTTTGATCTAAAATTTGAGTATATTAAACTATAATATGTGAAAAACAACTTTTGTGAAGAAACTCTTTCAAAAATTGTACCCTAAAAGTTGATAAGAATCTATTAAACACCAAAATGTCACTGTTTCTAGCAAAATCCGAGATTCTATTTTGCAAATAACAAAGCTGAAATCTCATTCTTTTAAATCCCTAAATATATGTCATAAATGAAGATTTAAAAAAAAAAAAATTCAAGAATGAAGCAATCTCAAAATCGTAGCATATTTTACCCCCACAAAAATGGCAAACGGCGAGCATCCAGCAAACTGATCTGAGGGAAATCTACTAAATTAGACTAAACCACCCTCATTAGTGCTAATCTAACCAATTAGGTTAACAATAATCCATCTTAAGGCTAATTTAACTTAACACTAGTCTAATCAAGCTAATTAACACTAATCTAATCTTCTAAGCGCAATTAATAATCTAATAAGGGATTAGGGAATTAACTCACCAGATTTCGATGGCGGTGGGCTCACGGTGACGGCGGCACAACGGTGGTGAAGAATCAAGCTTACCGCGTCTCCAACGGAGCTTAACCAGCGAAGGAAACGACATAACAAGCTCATGGCTAAGGGCACGGTTCTATGGAGGGCTGACTTGTGGAGCTGCGGCCGCTGGACGGTCAAGGGTGAGCTGAACTGAAGTCGAGGTTGCTGGTGGGGGGTGCAGCTGCTGGTAGCGTGTGGTGGGGTGGGCATACGAAGCTGTTGGCGGAGATGGGCGGAGTTGCTGGTGGGTTTAACGATGAAACTGGTGTTAGGGTGGTGTTGGCACTGCTGGTTGTTGGAGATGGGAGGCTGGCGGTTGTTGAAGTTGGTGGGGAGTTGGCGTGAGATGGGCAGCTGTAGGGTTGGGATGATGGGTGAAGAGATGGTGGAGGGAAGAAAGGGCGCAGAACCAGGGGAAAGGAAAATTACGTGAGGAGAAGGGGAAGAAGAAGAAGGCAACGACAAAAGCAGGGGGATCGGCTGAAAGGAGAAGTGTTCGCATGAAGATATAGAAGAAATTGGAGAGAGAAGAGAGGGGGAAAGAAAGTTCAATTGATAGCCAATTAGGAACTAAGAGAAATATTCAAGTACTCATGACATTTGGCCCGAAAGTCTTCATTTCAACTTTGTCAAATGTCCATCCAATGAAAATTTAGCTTCAATTCCACCCATTTAATCCATTTTGGCAGCAAAATAACACACTTAAAGAGCCCATCCGAATTTCATTTTCATTTTCCAATTTGTCCGAAATTCGATTTTCTGCAAAAATCCCAAACCAAATTCAATTTCTCTAAAAGATGAGACAATGTCCTAGAAATGAATCGTGACACGCTCGAATGTCCGATTCCCGAAACTAAATTCAATTTCGTGGTTAAAATTGATTGGACGCGATTTTAATACAACCTAACATATTAGGTAGCTCTTAGGGATTTTAGCGCATTTGACCTGTGGTCGATAATTTTCGATCCACGTTTGTGCATCTTCAACTCATAGACAACCCTCGGTTGTCGTAAAAATGGCAAGATTTCAATTACGTGTCCCAAGTGCACTATCGATAGAAAATCGGATCAGTGCCGTTCAACGCTAGTTTTGCAATCATGCGGAATCACCCGCAATTCAATTACATGTTTCCGTTGAATCGACATATCTCCGATCACTAATCGATTATAACGGTATCATATTAACCCTTGTCGATTTTTATGGTCAAGCGATCGATTTTCGATCGAGTTCTCTAGTCTACCGCGTTTATATCTCTTAACGGCTTCACCTAATAGATTAATTAACTCATGAGTGACCAACTCATAGTAAAATGACCATAGGCGCGTCGACGAAATGCCCATTTCATATTATCGAGACGGAGTCGAAATTTAGGATGTCACACTTACAGCCATTATTGATCAATCGTGTTCTCGTATGGCCAATAATACTTATAAGTCCCTAACAAAGCGTTCTATATCATTCCCAAGATCTACCCTCGGTATCTTGCATTGGCCCTAACATACATCTAGAAGTCACATGCATGAATTTGAATTAAATATGCATGCAGGTCTTTTGGACCTTATTTCTCAACCAATCAAACAAGAAATTGAATCGTCGACGGGTCACTTATTACCAAGGGCATGCACCAATCACGAACACAAGCGTTTCTAATGAATGGTGTGATTATATGCATGAGGGTACCCGTGATATTTCAAAGACATTTTTTTGAAATCATCCACAAAATTTTTGAGACAAGGTGATGTCTCGGCTATGGAAGGCATTTAATTGCCAAGGTTAGCTCAGGGCTCGCATAAATGCACTCACAAGCATCGTAGACATTTTGAATATAGTCCAAACCATGACTTTCACAATCGTCAAATCAAGATTTAAAGAAATTTAAAAAAAAAAAAATCGAACTAAGGAATATCTAGGTTATGGAACACATTCATTGCCAAGGTTAGCCCAGAACTTGTATAAATGCATTCACAAGCATCACAGACATTTTGAATATGGTCCAAATAATGACTCTTTCTTAACCCAAATCAAGCTTCGGAAAGGAGTTTCTAAAAAGTTGCTTTTTGAAACATCATATGTACCAAAGTATTTTGAAATGTGATTTGGATAATTGATCCCTTGGAAACCATTCGACAACAAATGTCAAAGGATTTAAAGTGACTTTCATGAAGAGGGCATGGCCTAAATTCATGCACAAACTAAACTAAGTACTCTAGCTAAACAATTACAACCAAATTCATGTCAGAAAATTTTGGACCAAGCAAATCAGCAAAATTGGGCGATACCCATCAACAATCTAGCTATGGAAAAATTTCCTAATATGCATGACATAATAATGAACAACTTTATGAAGAAAGTTTTCTTAAATGAGCTAAGCATGATTTTATAAAAATTAGACAAGTGACAATACATTAGAGACTTATTAAGACAGCAGGACATCATATCATTGCAACTAGGATTTGTCCTATCAAAAGAGGTCTAAAAATCATGAGATTTTCACATGACATAGTCAAGGTGATGAAAAAAAAATTTTGTTAAGGGACCAAATCAAGAATCCTCATCGAAGAAATGATACAAAAATGACAAAGGTCTGTCCAAATAGGGGTAAAAACAGGGATCCGAATTTTGACCCTAGGTCCAGATTCGAGTCAAGTTTGAGAAAAATAGAAAAGGAAACTAACGACAAGCAAATCGCATGAAATTAGTGGCAGTGGAAACGTCAATGAGTGCCTTACAACTTCCTAGAAGGGCTCGGGTCCAAACTAGGTCAATTTGGTGCTCTAAAACCGAGATTTCTAAAAATGAACATATCAGTAATTAAAAATCAGAACACAAACAAGCATTATTAGACTTCAAAGTCATTCAAGTAATGCACAAATTGTAGGAATTTCACAAACTACAAAGGGATTTGGTGAGGCAAAAGATTCGGGTAAATATCTAAACCTAAGTCAATATGCTAAGATGTCATACAATCTAATGACGATACAAGATGGGTCAAGACTCATAATGACAAGCTTGAGCGTTTTTAAGTATAACATTTGCTTTTACGACACAAATTTAACATGATAAATGAGACTATAACTTAAACATGTACACAAACTTTGTAACATGCGGTGCAAATGTCAAGAAGGCATCATTGCAAGATTTGGCTTCTAAAAGACCAAATGGGCATGGCAAAGTACATACATGGTAATGTCTAGTTTCAGCATCAACACTACAGAATGAGTATGATTTCGGACCTCTAAAGACATGCAAAAATTCTACGAAAGGTCCTACATGCAGATCATGCAATGAGGAATACATTTTGTCAAGAGTCTGAAGCCTAAATGAGATCATGCAAGTCACGACAAAAATAGCAAAACAGACATGAGTCTTTGACATCCCTAATTGCAGCAACACCCCTACTCCTTTCTAGATGCAATTGATGATCTAAATGACATAGAAACTTCACAAATCATGCATCAATTGGGCACATACAACATGTAGTTCATGTCCAATGAATATTCTAAGACCAATTAAACTCATTTATAGACTCAATTTTACCAAAGTGTAATTCGGAAGTGCAGGGCAGACTAACATATGCTCGGTTTTAAGCAAAAGCATGTTGTCAGGCTTCTAGTTCCACAAAACTAATCACCTTCTACTAGTCCATCCAAGCTTTAAGGAACCACGCAACTTGTTCACCCATCTAGCCTTAGATACTCTTCACGTCTTATGTCTTATTCACCTTCCATCGAAGTAGAGCACTACTAACCTTTAGAAGTACCTGTTCCACACTCCATCTACATATTAATTTGTGTGCCGACAAGTTGATTCCCGATTCCACATAATCAATACACACACACACACACACATATATATATATTTGCTTTGCATAATCAGAAAAATAATGTTGATTGTTCTTACAGTTTCTTTCCTAGCCACAAAACTGATAATTAGGTTTCGGAGCCTTTGAAACTTTTGTGCAATTTCAATGACAATTGCATGTCATTATATCCACCATGATCCCCTTCATATCATGTGATAGGAGGTGAGTTTTTGAAAATTGTCTTTTAGTAATTGGTATTTGCTTACATCTATTAAAAAGTAAGTGTTATTAATTTTTATTGAAGATAAGTGTTATTATTTTTTATTGAAAATCGAGTAATTTGGCAATGTTATCAATATGCTACTTTTGTTAGGTCTAGCTAATTGAAATCTATTTTAACTGTATAAGTTATGAGTGAAAGTTATCATGGAACAATAAAATATATAAAGGTTTAAGGAGCGTTTAAACATTGAAAATGTTGCTCCCTAGAAATGGTGTTAAATAAATATGGATAATGTGGCATAAAAAAATCTAAAAAAACATTTTAATAAATTAGAAGATTTTTTTTTAATAAACGAAGGTAAAATTACTTGAATCCTAGCAGCACTCTACGTGCCGTTTGAATATGTTTATTATTGTTTTTCAATTATAAACAAGAAAATCATATAACTTATTTTAAGAAGATCATTCAACTTATTTTTAGTTTTAAATGTTTCTTAATTAAACACAACCTTTCATCACCACCTTCCAGAAAATCATTAGATATGAATATGTTAGATACATGTGACTCAATTGGTGAAACTTGTGCTTGCGCCTGATTATAAATCTTTATTTAATGTCCTTTTCATTAAACAAGGGGTTGTCACCATGCATATTTGGGCACTTGCGTACTTAAAATTTGGCTAACCTGTTGGATTAAAAAAACGTCAAGATGCTAATCGTTAATATCTCCTTCACGGTCTGACCGAAAAATATATATCTCCTTCACGGGTAAAGTATTTCGTTTCTCGTCTTCGCATCACGGGCCATTTTTGCATCATACACCCGATGCACCCCCAGCACATATGAACCATAGAGTATGCGAGCCTCATGCAAGACTCATCGAATCCGATGCTTTGCGTTATCGGGCGCATGCGAGAATTTCCCTGGAAGAATCGCCGTTGCCGGAGCATCTTTAGGTACTTTAACGTCTTCACTCCGTTTACGCAATGGTCTCATCCAAACGCTCTCAGGATCTTCGTACCCGTGAATAGCTATTAAGTCATTCTCCTCGTACCTGGTCGTGAAAGCAAAAACGAGAAGAAAGGGTCACCTCTGCAATGAAGTCAGTCCCTGCTCTGATCATGGGAGAATCAACCCTCATCTTGAAGTGAATGTCATGGGGTCAATCTAGGAGGTCTATCAAGCGACAATTATGAAAGTCTGAAGCATCGTTGATGGAAAACAACACCACTGTTTCTTTTTAGGGCAATTAAAGAAATAAAATAGACAGCCACCCCACGAAAGCTCTTGTACCGTAAACTTTGCTGGGAATTGCTAAATCCGAGATTACATAAAATCTAAGAAAAATGACGGAGCTTAACTTTCGGCCAAAACATTCTACAAATATAGCGATGATACCAAGTATAGCATAATATGAACACCACCAAAAGCCAAGCAATTTACATTTTCACGAAAATGAGATCAGAACAGCAAGACATAGTTTCCCCTACTGAAGAAGAGTTCCTCTAATGTACACACACCTATACAAACTCACTCATCCAATCTTCACTAACAAGTACATCTTCTGGAAATAAAAGAGCCCATTGCGATGACAGTATGCTCAAAATTAAAAGCCAATAATCATGCTAGATTGAAAATCCTAGTATCATTCTGACAAATTCTTCTCTCAGCACACTCTAATTCTCATAAAAATCTGCTGTAGCACCAACTCTAACTACGAAATTCTATAAGAATTATATCAACTTAATGACGTGCACTTATTAACGGTTCTGCCCCGATAAAAGATAAAAAGGTCGAGGAGATTTCCTTTTCTTTCCCTTTACAAAGAATGTACATGATCTCAATGCCAAACAAGCAGTGCCAATACACGGCCACAAACAGAAGAAACTGCCAATATGTATAATAGAAAAATTTGAAATAAGAAAACCAAAATAAATCAGCTCAACAAGCAAAACGTGGTTGGCAAATACTAATGCTACATGCTACCAGCTCTGCCTGGAGTAGATTTTGCAGACGATTTCACTTTAGCCATATCAACAAGATCTCCGAATAGCTTGTCCTCTGGCTTTGAAGGCCTCATGGGCGTCACATACGATGAAGTGGACACCTGGTATGAAGAGTTCCTTAAGCTGCTGTCATCTCTAACCGATAGCCCATACATCCGCTGGTCAAGGTACTGAGCACCTTGTTGGCCATAGCCATAGGCTGCGACCTGGCTGCCATACATTTGCTGGGGATACATATAAGCCATCTGACCTACTTGCATCGTCTGAGGAACCATCCCCATATAAGGACCTCCTTGGATGGGCTGAGGTGGTAGTCCTACCATTTGGTTTGTCGGACCGACCTGGTTATTCAGTAATGGCATGTGGCCACCTGCAGCTGGTTGCATGTACATGCCCATTGCTTGCTCATTTCCCATTGGATAAGATGCCTGGGGATGCAATCCACTCGGTGCAGGCTGTGCATGTGGGATGACCACCTGCGACCCTTGCATTGGTTGGGGGTACTGAGTGCCCATCACTTGACTGTTTTCCACTGACTGAGCTTCCCAAGGGGGTGGTGGTAGCGAATCACTAGTTTGAGCACCTGCGAAACACCCACAAAACTGTAAGCTCAACAGGCTGTAAGATTGTTAGGAGTTCAGGTATGTCCACAAAGAAGAGGTCCAACCCTCGCCAAAAGGAGTTAAGACTCATAGCATGTCAGTAATCTGTAAAAGGATACCAAGCATGCCCCTAGTATGTAACAAATAAGGTTGTACAGTACAAGCCGACAGACAAAATAAGGCATCATTAAGAAAGTAAGCTCAGGTACTGATGAAGAAGCAGAAAAGCACCATAGACAGGAGAGGGAGGCTGTTGCTGCTGCACAGTATGGCCATTCCAAACAGGAACAGAGTTTTGAGAATAAGGTAATTGATCATGCTGGTTCGATCCCATGTTTGGCATGTTGCCATTAGCATAAACTCCAAGTTGTGGAGCTTGCAGATTCTGCTGCTGCTGGAATTGAGGAGAAGGATTGCTTTGTGTAGTTGAATAGCCACTCTGGGTATTGATGGTATTGGGCTGGTTGTTACTATCCGAAAACACATCAAAAAGAACAAGCGCATTCTGCTGCGACTGAGATGCAGTTGACTGTGGTTGTCCAACAGACACAAGTGCTAGTGAAGTATCTGCCTTTGGAGAGCTGTAGTCCTCTCCACTGAGAAGGTCCATTTTTGGATCGAGTTTAGCTGGAGCAGCAGTGCCATTAGAGGAGGAGGGAGCGGGAAGCAGCAACTGATTTAACGTAGACCCTGTACCAGCACTTGATGTTGATCTGCAGAAAATTCCACTTCTTATTGCTCAATTGGCCAGAAACTTGTGCTCAATAGTTAAAAATTTAAATCAAGATCATCACCGATCCTCTAATAGTAAATTACTGGTACTTTTAGGTAAAATACACATGTACATGATTTTCAGTTTTACTTTCCTCTCCTGGGTGTTTGCTGAATGTGAAGCTTATTTTGTATCTTATTATTAGTCTATTAATGATATAACATGTCAATTATCAATAAGTGATTATATAGTATCACATCCACAAGAACAAGTATAATATTCATATTAATTTTCATAAGATAGAAAAAATAATAATAAATAACAAAATTCAATTATTAAATACAATATTTTACAACGTCTGTAAATTAAATGGTCTTACTCAACCACGTAACTCTTTTCCATTAGAATAGAATTTGTGTGAAGTCGTGATAACTTCATTTTATATTCTATTATAGTAAATCCGAATTCTTTCATGTACTTTTCAAATTTGGGTAAGGCAGTTTTCTCAAAACAGTTAAAACTGCTGTAATTTTGAGGGTACTGCAGCTGAAGAATTTGCCAAACAGCTCATAAAAGCTGCAAACACACTTTTTTCACCGTCAAATCTGCTGTGAAAAAGTTGCACCAGACAAGCTCTTAACAACTGCAGGATCAAACGATAGATGGAAAACTTCTGCTATGTTTGCTTCGTGGAAAATGCCTCATTTGGAAAACATTTTCATTAAAACAATAGCTTGTATTGCTTAAAATAATTAGTCGACAGAAAATGTTCTCATTGTCAACAACAATTTATGTCTAAATATTTTCATGGACTATGAAAATATTTTTCGTTCATTCATTTTTATGAACAATATAAACGGTCATTTTCCACGAAACAAACAGAGCCTATATTCATTTTTATGAACAATATAAACGGTCATTTTCCACGAAACAAACAGAGCCTAAATGTATAAATATCCACCAAGTTTTACCAAACAGCAGAAAATTAGTGAAAATTATCCAGATCAACTTATCATAAGAGTAGCACTGCCCAGTTCACAGACTTCAGCTGAACTTCATATTTTCCACATAACAAGTATTTGGGGTTTATATATTGCAATCATGACTAATGAACCAGTTACCTTTCATCAGGCTTTTTGCTGTTCTCTCCAATATCAAGTAGAGGACCTTTGACATCTGTCGTGGAGCGAGAAGGTTCCAGTGGGGTTTTCTCAGCCTGAACTGAAGTTCCAGAAGCAATTACTTCATGCTTGGCAAGTACACGCTGCAAGTCATCATTCAAAGCTAATCCTTGACTTAGAAGTGATTCATCCCTGGATTACAAGATCAAGTTGGAACTAATAAGCCATCCCTTCTTATGAAATTTAGCATGTGCATTTCTAATGACTACTAGAAAGAAGTTCCACATCTATGAGTTATGGAATTACCCTGGAGAGAGAGAGAGCTGGGGATATAAACTCACCTCAACCAACCCCGACATAAAGAAAATAACGTTAACTAAGAACTTCTTTCTAGTTTGGCAGCCCCCCTAGGGAATTTTTCTTTTAAATTTCACTCAAATTCAGGAAGGTCAACTGTTGTTAGTTAATGCAATTGTACTTTATTTATAATTCTCATCTTCTTAGCTGCACCAATTCATTCTTTTACTGGTTGTGAACAATTCCTGTCAGATAAGTGAGAGTTTATTTTCTTTGATCTTTATTTCCTCCCCTGAGTATTCAGACAAGATATCTCACAGTTAGCCTTTCACAAGCTTGGTACTAACGCAACTGTTGGCACATCTATCCTCACCTTACTATACCCTATAAAACTACAAGTTAGTGGATGAAAATAAGAAACCACACAGAAATCATCTGCACTTGTGCTTATAAATTAGATGCAAGTGCAAGTTATTAGTTAGATGAAAGTAACTTCTTCTTTTCTTTTCTTTTCTTTTCTTTTTCCCTTTCTGTATCAGATCCATAAACCCCTTAAATTTGTAGCATACATGACTTCCTCCATATAAGTAATTATAAATACCCCAGCTCCAATGCAACAAGTACGACACACGATCTTCTCCATACCTAACAAAATAACTCTAAATTCTTGACCCTTCATCTAGCAACATGCTATATGTCCATTAAGCTACTGAAATGGACAAGTTGCACCACAAAGATAGCAATCAGATGAAATATCAAAGAAAGCAACAGGGCAATACGAACACACTGATTTTAGCTAAACTAACCTAGGTCATTAAGAATAAGAAATCAGTCAAGCAATTGTCTACTATAGTGTCTTTTTCACCAGATAAAACAAAACTTCATATCCACATGAGTTAGATGAAATACAGAACAATTTATTAAAAAACGGAGTTAAAACTATTGAACATCACATAATACAGAGGCAGCAACCAAGTAATGGGCACATACGTAAAATAGTCCAGTGCAAACCATATGAAAAGCATTTTTATCTTGAGGAAGAGTGAAAGAGTTCACTCTGTCTCACGCCAACATCATGAATCTGCCACTGCGTCTATAGTGCTCATGCTGGAACTAGTCTTATAAGCAAAGAAAATGTATATAAAGGTTTCCTCTTCACCAACAAAAAAGAAAAAATGACAACCGCTAAATTGACCCACCTATGGACATGGTAGCAAGAGTATTTAAACACAAAAAAGGAAAGCTGGAGAAGATGATAAGCATCAAAATACATTCATGAAAAAGGGCATATGAGCCTTACGATGTTGAATTTACAAGGTGCACCACTCTCTGTTTGTAGGTACGGCACTGGTCTACCAAGTCAACAATGACCTCCTGCCTAAGCCCCTGCAGATAAAAAAATTTAAAAAGAAAAAAGAAAAAAAAAAAGGCCAATAAGAGAACAACTGTAACTGCAATAGAAACACCACGGGATGGTTTCCAAATGAATGGAAAAACTTTTTTAAAAAAAAAGAGTGAACTTCAACCTTACATTATTTCAATAAGATACTATCAGTCCCCACTAATTCAACTGCTTGATGCATAAAAATACATCCTAAATTAAGCATCACAAATTGAAAAATATACCTCCTTATTCCCAGGATCTATGGCATTCAGCATTTCCGCAAGCACATCCATGATGCCCCGTGCATTCTGTATTTCTGTCAAGCTACACAAGAACATTAAGTTATGCCTCAAGAACCTCAAAGTATATGAAAGAAGCAAGGTGTTGCAAAAATGTCCTCTAACAGGATAAACTAAATTATCCCATATGCCTAGGGCTACAATCCTTTAATCATCAGTGTACTAAAAGAGTACGTAAAACAATAATCAAAGTGTTCCTTTCAACAATACAGACTGTCTAAGGATCACAAAGATGGGACCTCTATGATACATACAAGCTAGAGGACATTAGTGAGTTTGTTTGAATTCGCTTGAAAAAGAAAAATTATTATATGCAAATTACGTGTCAATATTTGCATATTTTGAAAAAATTCAGGTGCATCACGTTAACAAAAGTCAAATTGAGTAAGCCACAGAATTAAAGAAAATAAAAAGTACCCAACAAAAGTCTTACCAAACAAACTCTTGTCTTACAAAGAACAGATTTGCCACTTACAAGTAAAGACGAAGGTTAAGTTCCACACAGTAATGAAATACAGGCAGCAGGTTTAAAATTCTTTTGACATAAATCTGTAAGAAATGAAAATTTTTGAAAGACAAGAGAAAAGGTATCAGCATTTCTACGTATAAATGCACCTTAATGTGGGGAATTCAGACTCAGCAGAAGACTCAGATGGCTCCGGCCGGAAATCAGCATTGCGGATATTTTGCGGGTATGCTGAAAGCGGTTGTGTCTGTAGAGGTGTAAAAACCGGTGCAGAACCCTCTGCTCTCTGAGGGAACACTGCTCCTGCTCGCTGTATGAAAATGAGTGGACTTAGTGAATAATAACTAAAATAACATAACAACCAACAACTGTAAAAGGTAAATGGTATAGTACTGTCAAGACCTAAATAAATCATCCAAATCACAAATAAAACAGGTCTGTTCCCAAGAGCAGGAAAAATAAATACCAGCAACTCCTGGTAGGCAGCATAGTATTGAGGATATCTAGCCCTTGGTCCTCCAAAAGCTTCTTGCCAAGTATCTATCAAGATCAGTATCTTCTCTTTGACATGAATATCGGGCTGAAGAATCAGGAATACCATGAAGTTTCAGCCACCAGGTACCTTTCAGCATCCAAATGCATTAAAATTTCTTACCTTCTTCTTCACTATTTTCACCATCTCATGAAGAACATCTCTCTCAGCTACATGCATATGGACAATGTCTCCACAATTCTTTATAATTGTCTCCAATAACTATAAGACAAAAAAACCCAACTGATCTGCATTAGACAAAGATATAACAAGCATTTAATCCAGGAAAAAAGAATTCGTAATGGACCTAGGCAGAGTTCTTATCCATACAATATGCAAGTCAATTCAACTTCATAAAATGAACAAACTTTTCCAAAGAAAAGAAGGTGAAGGTATGAAAATGCAATTCTCAGTCAATACAACAGAATAACGTAAACTGCTCCCCTTACTAACATCTCCTTCCTGTAACTGAATAGAAACATATTGCACAAAGCAAACAAGGTTACCACATCGCCTATACACTCAATGACAAGATTTCATAGTATAAAAAAAAAACACTAATATATGAAAATTCTACGGCAGATATATCAGATTATAGACAGTGCTTTTAGAACAAAATAAGTTCATCCACAATATTTAAAACCTCTAAAGAATCTTCACTTCAGTGAACCAAACATGGGACACAGAATTAGCATGAAAAAAAAATTCCCAAATTATTACAAGCATATTCTCATACTCTGGACCTTTTTCAGTATTTAAAACTATTAGACTGCTTCAGGTGGCTCATGATTCTTGTTTGACTGGCTTCTGCCTCTCATATCTACTGTTTCTAAGCTACAACAGAACATGGATCTTCAAATATACTCTAAGAAACTCGATGAGTAACTATTTCCTGATATAAGCATCACGAGGCATTGAACCTCGAAATCGCAAAAGACATACCCACATAGAACCTTTTGTTATATCTCTACATTCACTAAAAACTTGTGAGCCGCTTTTTAATATCAAATTGAACTGTAATCCCATAATTTGCTCCTTGTGAGAAGTTCAGTTTTTAATAGTCATAAGGTCACCACAATCGTTGAACATGAGCAAATATCCCACTGATCTCCTCTTAAATAACCACTTATCCACTTTTTTCAACATTCTTTCATCTCCTTAATAGTTGATAATATCCCTTCTTGCACTTACATACATTTGTGCCCTTATACTTGTATTAGTTAAATGTATCTATTTCACCACTACCAAACATTTCGTCAGAGCCAAAATGGGGCCAACACCTTATGACTACTATATTGCTTCAAAAACCGCAACGATAACACAAGCGCATTCGCAATGAAAACAGAAGTCCATTGTGCTTGCAAAAGTAAACCAAAATTTGCAAAACCTACCGTTAAAGCGAGGAGTTGAACCTTAGGATTCTTGCTTCCAAGGCGCTTCTTTATGCCTTTAACTACATCCTTAGCTTGCCTGCAACCAGTGAACTCGTGCAGTCAACAAGGACTGAGTAAAGATTTTTCGAACAAGGGAAGCTTGTTAAAATTTCAATACTGAGGAAAAGAAGTCAGGCAGAAAGTCTCTGTATAGACTTAATCTATGTCAATTACTGAGTTTAACAGAACCAAACAGAAAGAAAGCAAATAATACATATTAGGGGTAGGGGAAGTTAAAATTTGGAGGATATTGCAACCAAGAGTGCAAACATAATTAAACTTCAAATCTGGCCCTATAAGTCCTTAAGCTATGGGTGGGTGACCCTAGGAGAAGGTAAAGGGAAGGAAAAGGGTAATAGTTTCCCTTCTTTCCCTTCTTTCCCTTCTCACAAGAATTTAACAATTTTCAAAATTTTCTATCCAAATATTCATTCTCCCCAATTTCCCAAACAGAGCCGTAATGTTTAGCAAAAGTAAGAGGTGTTGAAATACTTAAGACTTCGAATGATAACAAGGTTCTCGGAACCCTCGTAATTAAGAAAAATTCAAAAATCAATATTAGATGAGAAGCTTCTCAACTCAAAGAGTTTGAACCGGACCCCCATCCCCAACCCAAAGGAAACCCCGAAAGATAAAACTCAAAGCACGCTGCAATGGTTAATATCAGAACCTTGGCTAATAATTTTGAAGAGGAAAGCCCAATCCGTAGTTCAATTTATTTATCACCAGCTACAGTTTTATCACTATGCCATAAAATATTCATCTACATTTTGCTTTCTTACCATTTATTGTTTTCACCTTCTAGATGAAAAGAAAAATTCCAAGCAAATTCACTAGACTGCTTAATCAATTCAAAATTAAACCATCCCATCACAATCACATTTGACCTTTATGATTTTGACACTTATTATATAAAGCACAAGTCCGTATGATTTATGACGTCAACATCTTCCTAGTTTCATAAACATTAACCCTGACAATGATCGATTAAGTTTGAATAGCAATGACTCGGGAAAATCCAATGTCTCAAAATCCCATAAACTTTCCCATGAATAGCCTAAACCTCTGTGGCTTGAGCAATCTTAGTTTCTTCACAAAGTAGCTAGATACAAGTGGCCAGGTCTTAGAAAGGGACCAAAACAGGTCCAATCAAAAGTAGTAAAGGGCTTTATTTGAGAACTTGTAACCAGGCCTTGTAGAGTGGAACAATGGAAACTTGGAGTCATTGTGGATGTCTGTTGCAGAAGCAATCAGAAAATGTTACGAACTCCTCATTACATGTCAATTAGGTATGCAACTCATCATGATTAATAATCTTTGGTTTCCCTGATAATAACAGCAAGCTTTTAATGGTTCCTCGCACCGAGATTCACATAAAAATCCAGGGAAGCCCCACAAAGACAGTTTTCCAGCTTTCTGGCCGGTAGGAAGAGTAAAGCATCCTAAACAACCTTTTCCTCTCCATCAAACCCACTGGGCTAAATCGAATCGATTTTCTCGTCCATTCAACTGAGACTTTGGGTTGAGACATAAAAATAAGTCACTTTCACTAAATCTAACGTTCACGAACTTTATAATTCCTTTTACACAAACTCCTCTCGAAAACCAAATAACTATTGTCCAACCTCTTGACCATCCGAAACTACTTCCACAGCTACTCGATCAAATAAGCAAAAAACAACTACGAAGAACCGATCGCTTCCGAGCTCTTCCAATGCGATCCCCACGCGAAATTGATCTCACTCCATCCATCCAACTAAGACACCCAAGCATGGAGATTCAAATATTCCGTACCGGCACAATAAACACCCCCAACTACAGGCAAAATCCTTTCCGCACTAACTTTTCCCGACAACCAAAATAACTATTTGATCGAATTCCTGCTCCGGCGGAATTCGATCGAACACAGCAGAAAAGAGCAGCAGCACCAGAGAATCCTCCGGCAACAACACGACGACGGCGAGACTAGTCGCGCAGCGGGGGTCTTACCCGGGGTCGTGATTGAGGATGTCGCAGATCTCAATGTTCATCGCCCAATCCGGCCCGATGAGCATGTCGGTCGTGGCCCGCTCCACCATAGAGTTCACCATCGCGGCGGCAACAGCGGCGGCAACAGCAATGGCCCAATCGAACCCGCCCGATCGGCGACGGCGACCGATCCCCAAGCTCGTCAGGAAAAAAATTTAAAAATTTAAAAAATAGAAAAACTCAAAAGCAAAACGAACTCCGGCGGATCGCGGCCCAATACGGCGACCCTCCGCCTCTATCCGAGCAACCTCCGGGCAGAATCGCCGCCGTCGTCTTCAACCTTTCTCTCTCGCTCGCTCGCTCGGTCTCTGCGTCGCCCCGTGAGATCGCGAGCTTTTCTTTACCTTCCGTTGAGGAATGATTTTTTCCTTTTCTTTTTTTGTTCTTCTTCTTTTTCTGCTCCCCCACCCCCTCTTTTTTTTTTTTTCCTTTTTTGGTTTTCGAACTGCTCCACCTCGGTACAGCGTTCAAATGAGGGGGGCGAATGCCGCACCGCCACGTGTCCCGGCGCGGTCCCTGTGCAGGGGTTTACTCTGTCGAGGGCGGTTGATTCGGCCGACTCTTTGCATCGGACGGTCGGTGCGTTCCCGACGTAGCTTTTTTATTCGTTTTTATTTCTTCTTTTTTTGCGTTGCGGATCGCCTAAGCGGGCATGGGTGCTGCGCAAAGCGACAGGGTTCGCGTGGTCTCGCGGCGTAGTTAATTATGCGGGTTTCTTGTCTTTTTTTTTTGCTTAAAGCTAGGAAAATATGCGCGGATATGCAAAGGAATCGGCAATTAAAAAAATAGTAATTATTGCTTTCATCGCCGAATATTTGAATAGTTTAATTATGAAAAAAACTAAAGTTAATATTATGAAAAACTTCAAATTAATATAATTATGATAAATTTACCTCAAATTAATCATAAATTGGTATATATATGATAAATTTGTCATTGAGTTTTCATTAAAATCTGAGTTAAATAAAATGTAACAATTGATAGGTTTATTAGTTTGGAATTTCACATTTCATTTCTCATGAGTATATAAATTTATGATTTTCTATAATATTAATCTATCTTAAAGAAAATCAATGAAAAATGAATTTATCGTAGATATATTTTTGTAACATTAACTCAAGGTACGATCTATGGTGACTACACGATAGAAACCAATTGTGCTACGTGTGCATTAGAGCTGCGCGTGCACTGCAGGCGCACGAAAAATTGAATAATTATGTAATTGTCTCGAATGGGGGAAAGATGATTTGTTTTTTTAGCAGAGGAAATGAGCCAGAGTGGATTATTCGGATAGCTGACGTCACCGTTCTAGTGGAGCAAGTGAATATTGAGCTGTGGATAGAAATTTTTGATATATTTTTCTTAGGATTTTATGGAGGGTAGTTTTGGAAGGGGAAAAATGAGCCAATTGAATGTTTTACCTTAATATATAGAAGATAGAAAGACATGTTTGGGAACTTGAAATTTTTTATTATATAGAAAAGGAATCAAATTTAAATGAGTAAAATATAAAAATAGAATTATTACTATCATAGTTATTCACTGTGATTCTTTGGAAATAGAAAATGCGATTGCAATCCCTTAAAAGCATGGTCTTCTCCTTACTTTATATGCCAATTCAAGACTATAGATAAATTGCTGTCAAAATCAATTGAAATGTGTGTGGATAATTATGGCATACTGCTAGTAAGAAGAAATTATTATATTGAAGAGAGACTTGAGGGATTTGTTAATTAACTGATTCAAGAAACTTTGCAGTTTTCTTAATGTAATAACCGTTTTAATATCATCTGTAATGATTGTATTAGAAATTAAATATATTTAGCTAGTGCACTAGGACATCTCGAGAACATGGTTGTGGAAATTATTGATATCTTTTAGCATCCTCAATATTGGAAAAAATAAGATGACTTTGTCAATTTTTTTCATTTCATAGGCAAAGTAAATTCATATTTTATAGTCCATTCGTTTTGCATGATATGGTATTTTCGGAAAATATTTTCCAAGAAAGCTATTTTTAAGAAATAATTATATTTTTGTGGTCCAATTGAAATTTGAAAATGAATTTGAAAATATTTTTCTCTATTCGGTAAGGAAAATATTTTCCTTCATACACCCCTTTTTAATATTTTTATTATATTTTTAAAAAATCAAATTTTCAGTTATTTTTAATTCTTTTCCTTTTCTTTTCTTTTTATTCTTCTTCTTCATTGGCCGGTCATCGGCCACCGCCTCAAGCTGATGAGACTCCAACACGCTTATGGCTAGTCACCAACTAGCCAAGGCCAATGAAGAAGAAGAAAATGAAGGAAAAAAAAAAAAAAAAAAAAAATATAATATAAAATGAAAATTAGTTTGGTGAAAGAAAGTAAGATGGAAGGAGTTATGAAAAATGTTTTCCACTTTTAAAAAATAAAAAATATTTTCCTTATTTTTGAAGGTGGTATTTAGAAAACATTTTTCATTACTAGTTCATTTTCCATAAAATGAATGTTGGAAAATTCAAAAAAATGTTTTTCAAGAAGTTATTTTCCATAAAATAAAAGCCTACAAAATATATCAATTTAATATAATATTAAAAGGGAATATTTTCTTACCGTAAAAGGGTATATTGTTTAATGTCTTTATATGCAATTTTTTGGTAAATAACACAAATAGTCATTTAGATTTTTTGCTCAATATGTAATATGATTTATGAATTTTTAATTTGTTCAATATAACCTATGAACTCTTTCTTGATATGCAATGTCGTCTTTAAACTTTTTGAGTATATGTTTAATTTAGTACCCAAATTAAAGTCGTCATTGATCTTGAATTAATAGAATGATAACTTTAAATACTTTTATATAATTCAAATATTACATTGGACATGATTCAAAAGTCAGACGATCATATTAAATAAATTAAAAATTTATAAATTATATTATATTATATTATGCAAAATTTTAAGCTATTCTATTAGATAATTCATAAACGTATTGACTTTGAGAAACGGGATAGTTTAAGGACCTATCCAGGTCCTTAAAGCTATTCTATTAGATAATTTGAAAATTCATCAATTATCTGTGCCGTTATCCACTAATTTTAAATTCGGACGGTCGGACGTCGACCTCCTGGGGACATCCGCGGTACTTGCTGGAAAAAGGCGTCACTGTTTCTGCTGCGGCCCACTCTCTTTCTGGGCGAAAAATGGAGCCGGAGAACGACCCCGACCGACGCGAAGAGACGTCCACGGCTCGGCATTGCCGGGTCGGCGAGTCCGCCTTCGCTCGCGTGCCTCGAGCTCCCGAGATCCCAATTTACGCGGTACGCGACCCAATTCGCCTCGCTTCGCTCCACTCGTGGCTTGTTTCGGGAGACATTGGGTTCTCGAGCTCTCGTAGCCATCGCAATGTGGCTAAACATGAGATGCACGCCAGCTGTTTGTTATATTGGCTGCTCACTTGATGTGGAACTTCACTGTGAAAGAAACGGATGGGAACGAGGACCTGTCTACTTCTTTCTCTAGCTGTCCCAAAGTTTCGCTGGCCTTCGTCAATGGGTTACCAATTTCTCGGGATTGCTCGAATTGTGTCGGGAACTGGAAAATCACTAGTAAGTTTGGTGTTAGGTGTGAAACGGAGGATGTGAACGTAACAAAATCCAATCGATATGCTATCCAAGTGTAGGAATTTGCGTAAGTTACTGTCAATTGTTGTAAAAGCTTAAGTGATAAAATGAAGCTTAAGTGATAAAATGAAGGCTTTGTATTGCTTGGTTTAATATTTAAATTTTCAAATGTTGCTCCTCACCAGTAGACTAAACTTTGATCCAAGACTAAAACACGAAGACATATAGCAAGAGAGGCAAATAGGGGTCCTGTAGGATTTGCGTTCAGACCTTCTACTCTGATTGAACATAAAAATTTGTGGACCTATGCCAGTTTCTAAAAGTTTAAATTGATAGATGGAGGCGAGGTTTAATATCTAGATATTTTAAGATCAGGTGAGGTCTAGCTTGGTTGAAAATCTAGAAAGTTGCGTTGTATAAATGTCCATGAATGAGTGAACTTCAATGAGTGGGACGTGGCTGTAAATGAGAACTACTTGTTCATGGTCACTTTTTTGAGCGTCATTTGATGGGTATAATTCTTTGTCCAAAACTGTCAAAATGACACTTGGAGCTCTTAAACCCAACAAGCACCAGCTTCATGCAGGTCTAGAAATCAACCACATCAAATAGATCTTTTCTTTGTTTGGTCGAAGATTGATGAGCATCTGAAACACAGTTATAGGATGAATATGCGTGACGTTACTGCGAGAGGCAGTATCAAGATTCAGTCCCCCAACATGTGCTCTCATACTAACTAGATATTTGTCCAATTAAGAGAAACACCCGGATTTAGCATTCATCATGTTTCTTAATATCATTTTACTTTATCTACTTTCTGGCCATTGTAGTTTTTTGTTGTGTTGAAGCTGACTTTACTGCATATTGCTACTATTTTCAATTTATGGAAGAACTTTGCTGTTGCTTTGATAAAATAGGTGATGATTGCATGCAGTAAAGATCCCAGCCCAGTGAAGCTGAACCTGGGTATGGGTGTTTACAGGACAGAGGTGAGTCTTTCTTGCGTCATGTTAATGTTTCACATATAAGTGTGGTGTGAAAAAGTATCAATATTCTGTCGGTTGTTGATGAATCTGTGGTCATAAAATTGTTATTAGGGCTTTTCTCAATGGGAAAATTTGAGGGTTTGCTTAAAATTTTAGTCATTTGGATGTCCTCATGACAAGCTACCATTAATGCCATTCAGTGCTTTTGTGACTGCAATAGATTAAATGCTGTTCATAATGGATTTTGGTTTCTTGTTGTCTGTATAATTGGCAAAACAGGATGGCAAACCTCTTCTTCTAAATGTGGTTAGAAAAGCAGAAGAGCTCCTTTTTAGTGACAAGTAAGGTGCAATTTCTTTATCTTTCATGATCCAATGGTGTGGAAGTGAACGACTATTTGCACATCTTTCAGGTCCGCTAATAAAGAATACTTGCCAATTACTGGACTGACAGAATTTAGGGAACTGAGTGCTAAGCTAATATTTGGTACAGACAGGTATGAAGGTTTGATTCTGCTATGGGTTCCTTAATATTGTTTCCAGTTGCAAGATATCAATGCAAAATAAATTTTTTATCAAGAATATGGTGTTGCGATTCTTATATAATTGTATTAGCTTATGGCAGTAGACTGACTTATTACAATATCAATTCTCAGAAAATTGCATCTTACCCTATTTCAATGTGGGATCGAGCACTTAGCCCCCTGGATTTATTGCATTGATTATTAACTGTTATTTTACAACAGTTGTTACATCCTGTGAGGTTTACATCTGTACGTTCGTTTGAAATGATTTTTGGGCTCTAAAGTGGAAAGTGACTTATTAGAATTTAGAAGCACGCAATGCTATATGGTAGCCATATCGTTCACACAGATTCTGAGAGAGAGAGAGGGAGGGAGGGAGGGAGGGTGTTCATGAAAAGACGTTCATCTCAGCTGTTGGATTGCTTGGCCATAATAAAGGGAATGTTTAGTTCTAACAGACATGTCAAATACATGCAAGAGATGGAAAATGGACACAGGTGATGATTGTCTCAAATGAAAGTTGAGCTTAGGAAAGCCCCATGGGTTTTCTGAGTGGTTAATCCATGTCCACATTGCTGTGTCTTCCATCTAGAGTAACCTTGTCATGCCGACCGCCCTGCAAGTGGAGTGTCACCTCTGATGCATGTGGACAGGGGGGTTCTGCATGCATCTGTGGTAATTGGTCCAGTCAGAAATTTTGGATACCTTGCGTTACTAAAAAGACCAAAGAGGGGGGTGGTGAGGGAGCAAGGTAGAGAGAGAGTCTTGAGCCTGGAAGAGTGCTCCATTTAGTAAGGGTGCAAAGTCTGCACTACCCTCCATACATCAAGGATATAAAATGCATTCCACCCCATAATTTCGCCGTTTTGAATCTGTGTTGAGGGACAAGATGGGCATGCTTACCTATAATGACATGCGTTATGACAGCCCTGCAATTAAAGAAAATAGAGTGACCACCGTGCAATGTTTGTCTGGGACTGGCTCATTGAGGATTGGTGCTGATTTCTTAGCAAAATATTATTACCAGGTAAATGTCGGTTTCTCCAAAATCATCATCTTCACTTTGCTCTAATGATGATTGGACCTTGTTGTATGTCAAATATCTGATTTGTTTTGCAGTCCACAGTATATCTTCCCGAGCCAACATACGGTAACCATCCAAACTTCTTCATAGCAGCTGGGCTTTGCTTGAGGACTTACCGCTATTATGATCCAGTGACAAAAGGGCTAGACTTCCAAGGTTTTTGATCTTTTCCACTTACAACCTCTGCTTCTTGTTATAATCCATACCTCTCATTCTTTTTTGCAGGCGCAAATTTCCATATAATTTATTGCCGCCTTTTAGTGCAGGAATTTCTTTTAAGTTAATTAGACATGATACAAAGTTATGCTTCAACAAGCACATAAGTTCAATCATAACATAGACAACCCTACTTGTCCTCTAGGCCATTGATGTATCTCTTTAATTTTGCTTTTGCGTTCAACACCTGGAGTAGATGATAGAAAGTTATGCTTCAGCAAGCACATAACTTCAATCACAACATGGACAACCCAGCTTGTCCTCTAAGAAATTGATGTTTCTCTTTTATTTTGCTTTTGTTTTCAACACCTGGAGTAGATAGAAAGTCATGCTTTCAGCGAGCACATAACTTCAATCACAACATGGACAACCCTGCTTGTCCTCTAGAAAATTGATGTTTCTCTTTAGTTTTGCTTTTGTTTTCAACACCTGGAGCTGATGTTTGTTTACTTCACTTGTGTCATCTAACAGGTATCTTGGAAGACCTTGCTTCTGCCCCATTGGGAGCTGTTGTGCTACTCCATGCTTGTGCACATAATCCGACTGGTGTTGATCCAACAGTTGAGCAGTGGGAGGAGATCAAACAGATTATCAGATCAAGAGGGTTGCTTCCATTCTTTGATTGTGCTTATCAGGTTGGTGGTTCCATCATATTAATCTAGGAGGGTTTAGTCAGATTCGGTTAATCTCTTTAGTAGTTCAGACCTATATGCACCTTAGATTACTGCAACATATTAACTATGGTCACTGATTTCACTTTCTGCTTTTGTTTGCCAGTAGATATTTAATTATAGTAAAGTGATGCTGTTATTCTTGAAGCTGTTTGATAAGTGGAAGGAGTGACCATTTAATGTTTGTCTATTTGTTAAGGGTTTTGTAAGTGGAAGCCTAGAAGATGATGCGCAAGCTGTGAGAAAGTTTGTTGCTGATGGTGGCGAATGCCTTGTTGTCCAGTCCTACTCAAAGAACATGGGACTCTATGGAGAACGAGTTGGTGCACTCAGTGTAGTAAGTTAATCAAATTAGAATCCTAGAAATAGATGCCTGTAAATGTGGGAACTGCCTCCTATAATTTACATCCTCTTTTGTAGAGCAGTGGAATGGCTTTCATGCTTTTCTTGTTATTTTGTCATACCCCTTATTCATGTTGTGCAGGTTTGCAAGACTGCAGATGTGGCAACCCGAATTGAGAGTCAGTTGAAGCTTCTCATTCGACCCATGTATTCAAATCCTCCAATTCATGGCGCTGCCATTGCAGCTGCCATCTTAAAAGACAGGTATAAAGTAACTCAACTTGTGCAAAGGTTATTTGTTTCACTTTATTTGGAAAAATAAATCAGCAACAAGACTGTATAACTAATACCTTAAGCAGTGGAATGTGCTTTCTCAGGAGGCGCTTTTATAACTCAGGAAAATTCTAGATTTATAGATCAGTGCCAATAAATTTACTTTGAATGGGTTTTATAGCTTTAATTCTTCACCTCGCTTTCTGGTCCAATTTTAAAAAAGTTTAATTAAGGTAAAAGTTTGTTGATTGGAGAAAATTAGTTAAGATGGCCCTCAAAAAATTCTTGCTGGTCAAACACATTTGAAGTTTGAAGAGGAGAAAAGGAGTAAATACTGCTCAAGTGTCTATATTACTCATATAGTCATATGTGCAGGAATTTGTTCAATGAATGGAAACTTGAGGTGGAGACAATGACTAAACGGCTCACATGCATGCGGGAGCAATTATTTGATGCTTTACATGAAAAAGGTAGACATAAATCTGTGTGGGCACGCACGCACTTACCTGGTATTCTTTGTGTTGTTCTAAAACTAGAGAGCTGGTGGGAATGCCGGTATATTAGATTAACCAGCTTCATGTTGGAGTCCCACTTTGACCTCATCATACGAGTGGCATATGCCACTTGCAATGCAATCCTTACTTTGGCAATACTTCTTGGGATATGATTACTTGTAGTTTGGCAGTATTCTAAACTTAGTTTTATGGAGGTTAATTGCATTCAATATTTCTGTTTCGTATACTCAAATGTTCAAGCACACATCTCCTTGCTGACAGGGACCCCTGGTGACTGGACGCATATCCTCAAGCACGTCGGCTTGTTTACATTCTCAGGGTTGAAAGAGGAGCAAATTGCTTTCATGACAAGGGAATTCCATGTCTATATGTCATCTGATGGGTGAGAGTATCTCTTCTACTTATAAACATAAATGACCATCATGTACAAGATCTCATCAAAGATCTTTGGCTTTAATCAGGAATACTTCAGGCATTAGGTCTGTGGCGATTGACATAGAGGTTTCCGTTTTCATGAACGTGCTATATTTTTAATAATGGAAGCTTGAATGAGGAACGTTTAGCAAAATCTTGAATCAGGGATGTTTAGCAAACTTCTTCACTATGAAGATTTCTTTTCCTTTTTAATTTTCTTAGCTCCTATGTTTCCTCCTAACAGCAAGGTTTAGCTGACAAACCAAAACAAAAGAAATCAATCGGTCAGAAAAAGAAAAGTTTTGCTTTTGGAATTGTGTCAATATCTCCGATCTCACATCAAGTCTTGTGCAGGAGGATCAACATGGCGGGACTGAGCGCCAATACAGTCCCTCACCTTGCAAACGCAATACATGCTGCTGTTACTCAGATACAATGACTAGTCCGCAACAATGGCCTTCCTGGTTAGACTACCCTACTTATCCATCGAACGAGAAACTCGAGCTTTCGATGTAAATGCCTCAAGGGACACATCGAGAGATGTTTAATGGTTGTTTGGTACTTATATTCAGAGGTCGTGTCGATTCTCACAAGTATATAGTGTTGCAATCTGATCTCCCATGAATTCGACAAGCATGTAGGAGCTGGAAGAACAGTACTCTTAGCATTACACCATCTAGAACCAACATGATGGTTTCCTCTTCAGGTAATGAAGATGCTGTGATAGTCAGTTATAAGCCTAGAGAAAGGGGCTGATGTTATTGGCACCAATGATTATTTCCACTGTGGGGAACTGTGGAATCATGCTCAATAGTGTTCTATTTTGTTTGCACTTTACCTAATGAACTTTTTGCCTTTTTCAAAGTTGAAATTATATAAAATTCTAAAGAGGAAGTGTGAAAGTTTCTAGATGACTATTAAAAAACTCAAAAGTGAAAGGGAAGGAAAAGCAAAAATTGGACCACAAATTGACTAAGCAGCCCTCTTTGAAGACTTTTACCTGCTTTGACTGCTTGGGCCCATCCGTCTTTTCTTGATGCCCAGCGGATAATGCCCTTTTCCCTTACACGGATCCGAAAGGCCACATTGGACTCGCTTTGCTTCCCAAAAGGTAATCTTAACTACATGAAGCATTCCCAAATGTGGATTAATCTTCCGCGGTTTCAACCCAAATCAATCATTATTGCGAATTAACATAATTTTGATACCATTATCTTATATAATAATGGTTGATGCTACAATATTTCAATATACCTTAACTGTGCAAGGTGAACTAGGGAACTCATTCGGAGCCTCCTATGCTCATAAGAGTCATCATTGAAATATTCTTTTGTAAGCGAATCTCAATTATTCTTTTGTAAGTGAATCTCAACGATGGGTTTTGGTTCTAGATGTATTTATAAAACCAATCGGGTTTATTAAATTTATGTTTAGAACGGTAAGAATTGTTATTCGAAACTTAATACATTATTTTTTGTTTTTATCTTTCCTTCCGATAGAATTCCATTTTCAGGAGAAGGGATCATAGCCGGTGAGGAGCAACCCATTAACGAGTCGTGGTACACATGCTAAACCGAATCCAATAATTACATTTTACGTGGATAATTTTGCGAAATTCAAAGTGAATTTTTTTGGAAAGAGTCCGGAGAAGGAATTTTTTTTTTTCTTTTTTGGTCGGAGGAGAAGGAAGTTACCCGGGGGCAGTTTCGCCCCACCACCAGGATGGCGTGCGCTTCACCTTCTCCAAATCCCTTTCCGACACGTGTCCCTCCCCTCCATTTAGTCAACGTCTGGCCATTTCTCGTCTCGCTCCCCCCAAAAACACAGGGAAGAAAAGTCTCGTTTGATCACTCCCTCTCTCTCTCTCTCTCTCTCTCTCTCTATATCTTCAGCTGCCTGCCGGCGGTTCCCCATCTCCGATCGACGGCTCCCGCTCCAGCTCCGCCGCGATGAACCCGCCCGCCGCCGAAGAAGCCCACCCCGCCCCGCCGGAGCCCTCCGGCGCCGCCGCCTCCGCCTCCGCCGGAGGATCCGTCCCCGTCCCCGTCGGCGACGGGGACCCCCGCGTCCCGCTCCTGAACCTCGCCACCGTCAGCGTGAAGATGGACTCGGTGCAGCAGTTCCTATCGCAGTCCCTCCGCAGCAACGCCCTACTGAGCAAGGACCAGATGGGCATGGTGTCCGCGGAGATCGCGTCGGCGATCCACCAGGTCGTAGTCAACGGGGCCGCCCTGCTGGCCTGCTTCCAGAACCCCAGCCCCGATCCCGAGCCGTGGCGCGCGGATCCGAAGCTGCTGCCGCCGGCGCCGGTGGCCGTGAACCCCGTGGACCCGGCGGTTGCGAGGCCGCCGGAGGTCGAATTGAAGGACGAGAAGGACGAGCTCGACGCCGATTGCGAGATCGTGGAGCTCGACGCGGTCGAGCTACTCGCCGAGCACGTCCACTTCTGCGACATTTGCGGGAAGGGGTTCAAGCGGGACGCGAACCTGAGGATGCACATGCGCGCGCACGGCAATCAGTTCAAGACGCCCGAGGCGCTGGCGAAGCCCGAGAGGTGCGTGGACGCCCCTCGGAAGACCCGGTTCTCTTGCCCCTTCGATGGGTGTAACCGGAACAAAGGGCACAAGAAGTTCCGGCCCCTGAAATCCGTGATCTGCGTGAAGAATCACTTCAAGAGGAGCCATTGCCCGAAGATGTACTCCTGCAACAGGTGTAACAAGAAGAGCTTCTCGGTGCTGGCCGACTTGAAGAGCCACTTGAAGCACTGTGGGGAGTCTAAGTGGAAGTGTTCCTGTGGGACCAGCTTCTCCAGGAAGGATAAGTTGTTTGGACACATGGCTCTGTTTGAGGGGCACATGCCTGCGGTCGCGGTTGATGATGAGGAGAAGGCGTCTGGGTTTGTTGCTATGGAGGAGGATGATGAAGATGAGGATGCCAAGATTGAGGACGAGGAATTGGCGTCGAATTCAGTCGACAGTGGTTTCTTCGATGGGTTGCTTGATGGGTTTGGATCGCTTGATAACTTCTCTTTTCAAGATGTCTTGAATGGGGTGGGCAATGGTATGCAGGAGTTTCCCAGGGTTTGACATTTATTCGGTGGATGAATTTATGTTTGGTGACGTACTTGCTTTGTTGTACACTTTATGTTCCTGTATTAATGTTGAAAATGATTTTGTGTTTATTGGCGTTATTGTTATTGATCATTGTAGCATCTATACTTCCTGGTCGTTTCTCCATGTGCAATAAAGTTTTCATCTTTACTTAGCACGCCCTTTAGAACTTGTGTTGATTGATTTAAGCAGGATACCATCATTTTACTGGAATAATTAGAAGTGCCTTCATGAAATGAGCAAGCGCGCAAGTCCATTCCAAAGCAATCTCTTTGTTTGCGCTTAATCTGATCCATGACTATTAATTGAGGTGTTCCTCTTGATCTGCAGTTGCTGATGTGCCTGGAGCTCCCACTATTCCGATTTATGTGTTATACAACTAGCTTTGCCTTGTCGCTTGACTGAGACATTGGGCAATCCAACTTGAGTAGCTGTCTGCAATTGTTAGGAATTTCTTCTCCTGTAATAGTAGTGGCTGTGCATATTAAGCAAGCAAGCTCTTAGCTGTTGTTTGATCTGGAATCTCACCGTGAATTAGACAATCGGAATGTGACTATGTCCTCTCTCTAAGCCACCTGAAAGTTTTATCATTTTTCAGCCTGTAGCCATCATTTGTCAAGCAACAATTTGCACAGATTACTCATATAGTTGGAATTAATCTGCTATATTAAGCACATTCCTTAGTACTCCCTTTACGTATAAGTTGCATCTTACTTGTGAAATTTGGTTAATTTGTGGGTCAAGTTGGGCTTGGGCGTGCTCTTGTAGAATAACAAGTCTGAAGTTTGGCTTTTGCTAGTCTTGTTCCTCAGAAGCTTTTCCCCAGCTTGCTCATTATTTGAAAAACAAGATCCTTTGTGTGTCAAAGTTTGGGCTTGGGTGGACCTGCCAAGCTGGCTAGAGCTGTAAAACTTTTTGAATGATAAATAAGATTTCAATGAGAAGGTACCAAGGGTGTGCCGGTACTGATACTGCTTCTTCCCAGTACAAGATGGTTTCAAACCAAGCAGATCTGGGTCTGATAGGTATAGTTATTTTCCTAATGTAGCGATTGGACCTCAGGGATCCTAACTTATGATCAGGTCGAGAACTTAACCACATCAAATGGGAGAACTGAACCCTGTAATAGGAGAAATATTAGTGGAACAACTATAAGTGGAAGTATTACGATTCAATCCCCTAATAGTGCCCTCCTACTAATTAGCAGTTTGTCCAATCAAAAGACGGACATGCTTTGTGTATTCAGCATGCTTCTTAAGATCTTTTTAGTTAAATGAGTTTCTGGCTGTTATGGTCTTTTATGTGTTGAGACCAATTTTAGTGGGTATTGCTACTATTTGCATTGCAGCTCATGGGTAGACAACTCTTGGTGTTGCTTTGATGAAATAGGCGATGGTTGCATACAGTAAGTATCCCAGCCTAGGGAAGCTTATCTTGGATGGGTGTTTAAAGGATTTGAATTTTCCTTGTAGCATGTAAATCTCTTAAAATTGAGTACGCAGTGAAAAATTGTTAATCTTCTGTTGCCTTTTTTCATACAGATAAGTGCAGCAGTTTGAATCTTCTATACGATTGTTTGCAGGCATCAATTATGCTTATATGTGCAGGTAATTGTTCTATGAATCAACAATTGAGATGAAGACAATGATTAACCTTCTCATAACATGCGGAAGCAATTGTTTGATGCTTACACAGAAGAGCCTCCCTCCCTTCCCTCCCTCCCTCTCACTCTCACTCTCTGTACCCCCCCCAATTACATACGTGAACATGTTATAGTTTTATAGTTCTGAAGTTACTTAGAAGGTGGGACTGCAGGCATTTTGGTTCTAGCAGCCTAAGCTTCTGAATACTCAGCAAAATTCCTGCCGAAGTCCTATCTTGGACCTCATTCTTGGTAATCTCTTCTAAGGTGATCATTACATTTAGCGGTACTTGTTAGGACACGGTTCCTTGCAGCTTGTGGGTGCATTAGCTTCTTTAAGGTTGATTGCATCTCTCCTTTTAAGCACCTGTCTTTGCTGCCGATAGATACCCCTGGCGACTGCTGTATCATCTATAAAGCATGTTGCCAGGTTTACATTGTCAGGGTTGAATAAGCAGCAAATTGCTTTCCGGGCAAGTGGCTTCCATGTTTGTCTGTCATCTGATGGGTAAGAGGATCTCTTCTATTTCTCTTACAGATGTCGAATGGAGTTTGTTGTGCTCAAGCTTGTCACTGGAACTTTGGCATTAATTGGGTAAACCCTTCACGCATTATGTTAAGGTTTATATATAAATGTTCACCATGAGGTTTTATTATCTGCTGTTGTTTAATATTCTCGCAGAAGCTCGAATTGGGAACGTTCAGCACATTACGCAGGTGCTTTATATTTCAAGCTTCCTGTTTACTTTCTCGAGAAATGTTCAGACTGTTTGGTGCTTAAGTTTGGAGGCAACATCGCCCTCTTGAAATGTATGAAGAAAGTGACCACGATGCTTTGTTTTGTTTTCAGTTCTTGTTGCTTCAATACGCCACGAGTTCTTCTCGTGAGCAAAGATATGTTTGCAAGCTTTTTACTGAAGTTGTCTAAAGATAATTTGTAGTTGTCCATCCTCGTAGGCGGGTCGGGTCATTCGACGAGCAGGAGATAGGTGAGCTATACCGATAGGATCGTTCACTTTATTTGTAACCGAGCCTCTTTGGTCGTGGAAGATATCGATCTCTATTTTCCTGTTCATGAACTCTCTGTAACAGCGGGACTACGCAGAAGGTGGAGTGAAGAGTAGAGCGTTCGGATTTGGTCCACAAGATGACTTGACATGTTAGTATGAAAATTATCCTGATTAGTCATAAATCTAATTATATGAGTATCATTCATTCTTAAATTTTCCAAATTTGATAATGTAGTCCTAAACCTTCGTATAAAATTCTAATGTTGTCCTTGTCGGTTGCTATTGACGTGACAATTTATAAGTTGTGCATGTCAGCGTGCCATGTAGGATGGCTCATGATGATTAGATATGTCTGCAAATTTCGGTAGCAATTGGATGGGAGTACTATATTAAAATTTTGTGCAAAACCTTAAAACTGTATTGATAAAATTGAAATATGTAGAACTGTTGATTAGGTAATTATTCCTAACTCTAATATTTATAAAATACTGAGTTTGTTGTCTGGATTTATAGTTAGAATAGAACTGGATAAGGTGTATTATGAAATTCAAGATTTCACTGTATTACATACGTTATTTGATGATCCATAATAAATAAATAAAAAATCAAATATTTTTATATCCTTTCATGTCTATTATTTGCTATGATATCAATGTAAATAAACCTCAAAATGAACAAATTGTAATTGCAAGAAACTCACGTGATTCACTGTTAAAGAAACTACAAATGCATAAATGAAATCTTCCATTAATCAACTCATGGTCAAACAATCTTTTAAACAATGAAGAGTTTATTGAAAAGTTCTAGAGCCACTCGTTCGATTATGACAAAAATATAAACAAGCTACATCAATAAATTCAGTAAGAGAGAAAATATGATCAACCAATAGCAATACTAAAAAGTTTTGCCATTTTCGTTAAACCTCACGGTGAATCACAAAGTTATGAAGAATGAATTTTGACTCTCTCACTGCTCTTGTGGACTTTTGACAAAAATTACGAAGGAATTGTAAAACTTCAACATGAATTAGAGATACAAAGGAGAATGAGACAAAAATGGCATTTTTTTTCCCTCAAAAATCTCATTATCACTCATTCTTTCAAAATTAGAAAGCTCATATCCAATTTTGGATTTATTTATTTAAAATCTGAATTGTTCTACTTCACCTTTATTTATTGAATTATTTTAATTATTTTGCCATTTATTTTTTTATTTATTTTTTATTCCATTTCATCATTCCTTAGAAAAATTTATTAAATAATAAACTAGACGAACATACCTAAAATATGTGATAAATATTGATACTAAATATATATGTATACATATACATAATAAATATTATAGAGTAGGAAGAAATCCAAATATATAAATAAATTAGGAACAAATAAAAATGAAAATATTTTTTGTTTTAAATTTAATTTTTATATTAAAATTCAAATATTATGTGTATTTGATTATTATATTTAATTAAAAAATTTGTTATTCGAGAAAGTTAACCTCTATTTTACGAATATAGGAAATCGTATTCACTCATCTCCTCATGGGAGACTATATCTCCTTATATTATTATCTGGTCTTTGAGATGAACCAAGATAAAGTAATTTAAAGGGAAACTGGAACTTCTTTAAGGGAAACCTCGAATTGCTACAACAGAGCTACGGGCACGCATATCAAATATATCACATGTACCGCGTTATCGGATCATCAAAAGTTGAGACCTAAGAAAAGGAATAAACAATTGATAAGAACTTGTACAGAAAGCCGAAAAAGTCGAACGAGCATAAAATAGTCGGATCGAAAAGGTCGCAAAAAAATAGAAAAATCACAAGGCCAGTATCATCACGGTCATCGAATGCATGGAAACCCACGAGAGAATCCATACAATCGATGCTTATGATGGTGTTGATCTATGTAAACCGAGCCTATACAATAATCTATTGAACGGTACGGCACAACATTTGTAGTTTGCCAAATGCACATTAAGCCATCACTTAATGTCAATATTTTGATTTGTGTTTGAGTAATCCTCGGTAATTTGGCACAAATCACAAGGATTGATACTTAAATTTTGGCAACCTAATCGTTCATTCATTACATAAAAAATTATAGTTTAATTTCTTAACCCCTAAACAAAAATGTTAAAATTAAATTACATAACATATAATTTTAAAAGCATTTATTATATAGTTTATATTAATTGCATTTGCATCCAATTGGTGGATGGATGGGTTTGAATTGATGATTTTGAACCTTAATTTAGTACGTTGGACTAAGCTCATGATAAGAGATAATTTGACCAAGTCCGTCATTTCTTTAATGGCCATAAATATACTGGCCAAATTTGGAAAAGTTGGTCAAAGTTTTGGAGCAACAAAGGTTTATATTGTGTTTATGACCTATAATTCTTGAAGATATTTGTATATGCCAAGCTACTTGACAGGCAAATCGGCAAGGGACAATTCTGTCGATTGTGGGGAGGACGCGAAAAGAAGAAAGGCTTTAATGTGGGTGAGAAAGAAATCTTGGCTGAGCTGGTGGATCCAAAGTGGACGAAAGGGAAAGAAGTTCATTGTTTAAAAGAGGGAAAGTCAGAAGAGAGGAATCAACTACACCTCTGACCTGTGTTCTCTTGAGGTAAGAAATAATATACTTTGCTTTAAAATAGGAAAGAGGATCTCGTCTCTTTCCTGGAGGTCTCCAGCTGCCCTAGATATAAAAAGCATGACTTATTACGAGAAGTGGGGTCCGAAAATTCTTTCTCAAAGCACAATAGAGAGGCACGCAATAGAGGCACATTGAAAACATGTGAGAGAGAGAGAGAGGAGAGCGAGAGGGAGCTCTTGGTCACGCCTTGGCCAAGACATCTCGTTGCCGTGCTGCCCTTTGTTGCATTGTCATTGCCGCCGTTTGCTGCCTTGCCGAGCTCGACGACAGCAGACGATCCACTGCCCTCGTTGCTGCTTGCTGCTCCCGCGCGTGACGGCACCAGTGACGACGGGCCGTTCCACTCCTCCCAGCTGCTGCCTCACCTGAAGCTGGCAACGAAACTGCTGATCCGATAACAAAACCACAGCCAAGTCGAGTTTCACCGAACAATCCCAATTACATGTAGCCGCGCCAGAGGTCTTTGGGTTTTGTGTCCGCTGGGAGGTTGTTAGTAAAACGAAAAAAAAAGGGAAGAATTCTCTTTTGTGAACAGGTATGATCCCTGAGTGAGGTGGTGAAGAAATCCTGAAGGAGCACACTTGGATCATCCACAAGCAAGAATAAACTGCGTGGCGGAATCCTGACGTGACGATTTGCTGGTCTTCTCGAGCGCTCACTAGCTGTAACACTCCCAATTGAGTCGTGCCCCGCGCCGCGATGAGCATCACTGCTGCCGTTGATGACCAGCCGTGAGTCACCCACCGTCTGCCACCACTAGCCGCCTCTCACTCCTCACCATCTCGTTGAGGAGGTGGCGGTTGCAATCCCGGTCTGGTCGCGCTTGGTTCAAATTTGGAAAGAGTATCTCAAATTAAGTAAGGTGCTTTAATATATTCCGCATATTTTACTGCCTTATTTGGGTGATTCAGTACATTCCGATATATTCTGTTAGATATTAAATCCAAAGATACCTCTTAAGTTAGGAACAGCCATTTGTTTTTTAACTACGAGATACGATGCTCGAGTTACAAAAAATCTTTTATCCTATCCATAACTATTTAGATACGATCACCCCAAATTTGAACAAATAAACCTTTCATCAATATTCATACCATTTGGATACAATCATCGGTTTATTTAGTCTCCTTATTGAGATAGATAACGTAAGATTGTGGATTACATTATTTAATTAACTATCTATCCATGGTTTGATTTCTTTCCTTTAAAAAGAAAACCCAAAAAAATATCTTTGAATTAGATTGGATTATTGCAAGAATATTGCTTCTTTCTTTTAAGCTATATTGCATGTTTAGATTAGGTTATTTATTTATTTCAAATTTTCAAAATAAAAAATACCAAAAAAATTAGATATTAGATTTCCTTTTCCTTAATTAAAATTGCACATTTAATTATTGGGTGATTTTAATTTCGAATTTAATTAAAAAAAAGAAAATTATAAAAAATCATGAATGTGTTACGTAAAACACCCCTTGCACATTATTTAGTCATTACATGTTTAGAATAGTTGAAACATGTGACATAGTAGGATAGTTGCATTGATAATTGTTCATCAGGTCACGTAATTAATATCGCATGACATATAATTTGCATATTAGGTTGCACGTTGCATGTCATGTTAGTATAGATGCATTTTTGTACATCATTGCATTGCATGTAAATTAGGTTTTATTAAATAAGAGAATCCTAAAAAATTGAGTGACTATGTGCTAATTAGAAATTATATCGAGAGTTATTGACATGAATTTTAAGCTAATATTGCAGATATTTTCATTATTATGAGGTAAGTCTTGTAATTTATTTATTGTTTTATTGGGTGTTAAACTGGTGGATTGCGCGCACCCACATAGTCATCTTATTTAGGGAGTAATAAAATGAACTTAAGCTATCTGATAAATATTTTTTTGATGAAAGGAATGATACGGAACGGACATTAGAAAAATCTAATGTAATCAAGTCCATGTACTCAAAATTTCTAGTTTATAGGAGTAAAATAATTCTCTCATATATAGTAGAGTTGCCAAGCTGTCGCGACCTAATCTTGAGTGCAAGTTCTTCCAAGTCTATATCAATTCGCAATTTAGATTCAAGTTTTTAACATGTAAATGAATTTTATCTAAGAATCACCATTAATCAGTTTATGTTAGGGAAATTAGATAACCGAAGAATTATTTTACTTCTACGAATCAAAGAACTTGGATATGGAAACTTAGTTATACTAAATTTCTCTAATGTCTATTCATTACCGTTCTTTTCATGAAAAAATGTTTATCAGGTAGCTTGAATTCATTTTATTATCGCTAACATGTGAGATGACCCTACAGCTACGCAATCCACTAATTTAACACTCAATAAAATAATAAATAAAATACATGACTTACCTCATAGCATCGAAAGTATCTGTAATGTTAGTTTAGAATTTACATCAATAGCCTTAGATATAATTTCTAATTAGCATGCAGTCATTCAATCTTTTAGGATTTTCTCTTATTTAATGAAACCTATGCAATGCAATGTAATAACGTACAAATATGTATTTATACTAACATAACACGCAACATCTAACCTAATATGCAAACTATATATCGTGCGATGTTACTTACATGACCTAATCTAATGATGAGCAAATATTAATGCAACTATCCTAATATGTCACACATTTCAATGATCTTAAACATGTAATGACTAAATGACATGCAAGGGATGACCTAATTTTACGTGACACATGCATGATATTTTTTATATTATATTTTCTTTTTTTATTAAAATTCGAAATTAAAATTACTCAATAATTAAACATTCAATTTTAATTAAAGAAAAGGAAATCTAACATCCTAAAGCAATGGTTTTGGTATTTTTATTTTGAAAATTCGGAATAAATAAATAACCTAATCTAAACATGTAATCTAGCCTAAAACAAGCAATATTCTAGCAAGAATCAAATCTAGTTCAAAAATATTTTTTTTGGGGTTTTTTTTTTAAAGAAAAGCAATCAAATAATGGATAGATATTTAATTAAATAATGTAATTCACAATCTTATGTTATCTATCACAATAAGGACACAAAATAAACCGACGATTGTATCCAAAGGGTTATGGATATTGATGGAAGATTTATTTGTTCAAATTTGGAAACAGGTAAAACAATGATCACATCCATATGGTTATAGATAAGATAAAAGATTTTTCGTACCCCAGGCATCGTATTTTGTAGTTAGAGATCGGATGGCCATCCAAGTACATTGTTAAGTTAGAAATTAGGAGAGTTTCCTAATTCGAAGGGGTATCTTAGGATTTTGTGAATAAATATCTAATATACTAACATCTTAATATACTAACATCTAACATAATATATTAGAGAATTGCAGAATATATCGAATCACTCAAATAAGACAATAGAATATTGCAAATATACTAAAGATGTGCATCTTAATTCACTTTCCGAATTTGAATCAAACGCGATCAAACCGGGATTACAACCTGCTCCTCAACGTGAGAGCAGCAGCGTGAACAGGGCAGCAGCGAATGTCGTGGGTCACGGATGGCACGACAAAGTGATGGCAGCAGGTGGCAGCTCGAGTCATGGTGGCACGCCCGATAGATAGCCAGGACCTACGATCTTGTGGTGAGAGGTCCTCGATAATGGCCTACTCGACGATAGGGGCTCCCTTGTGGCTGTTTGAGGTCTCTGCAAGACGCTGGTCATGGCTTGATTTGTCGATATGGAGTAAGCTCAGACTGGCATCATCTCAGAAAAGCAAAGTAGGAGGCGTGGGGACAAGTATCAAGGTTGCTTTGTAGCTTGATCACTGGGTCACCAGCGCGCACATTAGCCTGCAAAACGGATTGGAAAAACGGAGCGGCGAGCGACGAATTGTTGCGGTGGAATCACTACTGGACGCTCAAAGACTTGCTGAAAATATTAAGGATGCGCTTGATTTGACTGAGATCTCGCTTGATCAGTGCAGTTGGTGAAACGGGAGTTGTGAGAGTTGGCTTTCAACGAGTTGCGAGACTTTTCCTCTTGTTGCTTCTACGGACTTCCCTACTTGTTGTCGCTTGATTTTTTTTTAAATCACAGCCACCACTTCCTCTCTTTTCTCCGTGAGTATCTCCCGTCAACTAGTATTTTGTGGTTGGCTGAATATGTGCATTGAACTCACGGCCATGCTCTCTCTTCGACTAAGCTTTTGCCTTGTGGCCGTGAATCTCTCTCTCTTCTCACGTGCGTGTTCTGTGCGATGCGAATTTTAATCGCGACCTCTAACTTGTGAGGCATAACATCTTATATATAGTGCAAAACCTAGGTTAACTTCAATATTATGGGCTTCATTTAGGCCTTTCGAGTGGAATTAAGCTCAAGACCTATTTTAATTAATTCCCATGCGTTTGAATTAGATCGAATTAAATTCACTTTGGCCCATCTTCCTATGTAATTTTAAGCCACCATAACCCCCTAGTGCTAGCCAAATTTTGGCTTCTCTTGCAGGCTCAACTTATCAAATTTCAAGCTCAAACTGTCCACTGCCGGTCCAATGCAATTAATGGAATATAAACTAAATAACAAACACTTCTAAAATTATATGCTATGCAATTTAATTCTAATATTTTTTAAGGGGTTAAAAATTAATTCGTAATTTTTTTGTAATAAATGAATGATTGGATCGTCAAAATTTATGTATCAATAACGAGTCACATCCCGGTGCTTTCTTCTCAATTATGGAATATTTCGAATGAACTAAATGATGTGTCAAGTGGCTGTCGGCTGGTCCCCAAGAAAAGCAGATAATGAGAAACTAATCGTCCAACTTCAGATTAGTGGGATTGCGGTTTGTCACAGATTGTTTTGTTGTCCAGTTTTGCGCGCCACACGAGAAATAAAGCGATCTATGAAATTAAAGTTAAAAATGACCCACTATTGACTGTTTTTAACACTTTTGGTGCATAACTTAGTGAATTTTTCTGTATGTTTATTTTGTCGAAAATGAGTAATTTGAAAATTACTTTTTAAAACTAATTACTTATGTTGCTTAAAAATAAATGAACGGAGACTATTTTCATTGGTTGCGATAATATTTGAATATAAACATTGATAACAAAAATATTATTCATTAACTAATTATTTTAAGAGATTGTGTTTAGAAAAATGTTTTCCTAATTATTCATTCTTCATGAAATAGATAAATCTTTCTACCTTATATCGACCGTGAACTTGTTGCAAAGAACATGGCTCATCTCAGCTGGCTCACCATTTCACGGTTTATATTTACTCTTGACCGAATTATTTTTAAAAAATGAAATAGAAATTTATGAGCAATACCCTTTATATAACAGTTTATGATTTTTTGTTTGTGTACGTATTTAGTTGAAAACGGACGTCGGTGTGATATAAATACAGGTTTAAATAGTTATATAATCGACTTTTACCTATAAGGTGTTGGCTTAGCTGACTTTTACTCATAAGGTGATGGTTTGGATACCTAGAGAATTTGTTGCTAGTCTTGTGACCTTGGGTTCAAGCGTTGTCGGAAGCTCTCCTTTAAAAATAAAACCCCAAATGACTAGACCAATATAAAGAAGAGAGCCCTTAAGATTGTCCGGAAGAAATGGACTAGTCGAGATACAGGAAAATTAATTGGGACATCACCTGACTGTTATGCCAAGAAAATAAACAATGTGCAATCAATTGTGCAGGGAGACCACGATCCTTCACCTGCTGCATAATCAAAGAGGCTGGTGTCACGGCCCGAAAGAAGGCCGATTCAAGAGGTTCCCAAGGGGCGATCGCGACTCACCCGTGGACCTCCTGCTCTCACTCGGTGGACCTCCTGCTCTCACTCGGATTCCCATCAAGGCTTCTCCCAAATTTTTCCAAGGGGCGGGCGTAACCGTCAATACGCCAAGTTCTAGAAGTCTCTTCCGTTTTTTTATGTCGGTAGACGGTAGTTGACATTATGTCGGTAGTTGAGACGGTGCGATCTCGCTCGCCAGATGAAAAGTAGATCAACGAATGTAATCCGAGGCCCTCAACTATAAAAATGGTGTCCTCCCTCATTTGTAATCATCCAATCCATTTCAGAAATATCAAAGCTTCTTTTCTTCCAGAACTCCTCTCTCTAAACCTTCTCTTTCTACGGGTATACAAGCGAGTGAGCGTTCGATCGAGCAAGGCTTGGCTAGGGTGATCCAAAGTTGCCCGAGTCGCCGCGCGGTCACGATCCCAATCAATCAGCCCGTGACACTAGCATGCACATACGGGTCAACTTTGTATGAAAAAAGTCAACGTGATAACAGATGTGATGATCACTATTATAATCTTCAGGATGTGTTTATTTTGCAGAAAATGAATTATTCAAAAATATTTTTTTAAATGATCGTTTTAATCTGTTGTAAATATGAATATAAAAAAAATTTCATAACCCATCAAAATATCAAGAAAATGACTACAATGAATTCAACAACTAGCAGGAGAGGGGGAAGACCATGCTTTGTGAGAATCACAGTAGATCTCCAACCATGTGGACGTTTTTCTCAGCTACAAGAAACCTTCTTCGGCCGATGCCTAGGAAGTTTTCCAGAAGTCATTGGCCGATGCCCTAGGGTTTTCAAGAAACCTCCGGTCCTTCTCTCTCAAGCCATTTTGAAAGTCAGCTGATCAGTCTTATGCCGATCACCGTATTCACAGGGAGTTTGACGGCCAATTGACATTGTTGTAGACGTATAATTTTTCACTGCGTGACCCACGGTGCGTGGTGCCGAGCAGTGCTATGGATGCAATGCTTTATCCACAAGACGCTTCTCCGACTTTCGCAAGTAATTATTAGGGCAAATGCCATCACATCGACAAAGTTCCTATTAAAATATGTCTCAAGTTTGAGCCAAATGCGAAATTACAAATATTCTGAAATTGGATATATTGCGGAGTTCGAATCGAGCAAAGAAGATTCGAAGATCAACTTCCCAAAGTTTGAATCCACGTTGAATTTGGCCACAAAGTTCAACTTTCACTTGAATTTGGATTTTGCTTAAAATATACAGAGATATGTTTTGAATAAAATTGGGCAAGATAGGAAACAAAATCTTATGAGAAGTTGGCAAAAGAATAAGGGTTTCACTTATATATATAGACTTGTGGCCGTTGATGGAAAGAGGGTTGATCATGAAGAATTGGTCTGAAGCGCCATCTCGTAGTCGAGTACTTGGGAGGAATTTTCTTTGTCCTCTTTGTGAATTACATCCAAGGAAGTTTAGTGTTGAAGCCGATTAAATATTGTAGTAAGATTTGCGTATAATTCCTTCGTGAGATTAAGAGATTATTTCTTGAGGAATTTTGGGGCTAAACATTGCATGCATTATTGGGTATAATTGGGGCTTGGGAAACACCGAGAAAGTATTTGAGTGACTTGAGTGTGTAATCTTTTTGTATCGCTTGATTTATAGTGAAATTCATTGCTGCTCTCCCCGTGGACGTAGGTCTTTACGACCGAACCACGTAAATCCAGTGTCCGATTTATTTTCTTCTTTTATCTATATTATTGTTCGATTGCTCGCCTTTTCGCAACAGTTCCAATGCGCTGCGATGTCTTTATTTAGCTCCAATTTGTCATAAGGAAAGTATTTACTCGATGTATATTTTTTATATTTCATTTCAATTAATCAATGATATATAATTACTTTTACTATTGTGGCGAGTATCGTGATATTTCATTATTCTTCAAGCTTATCATAATTGAGATTCTCTTCGACAAAGGCTAGAGTTTGAGACAAATTTGTAAAACTAATATGAGTTTATCAAGTTTATGTTTACGACAAGAATTGTCGTTCCAAACTCAATTCACTATCTTTTTCACTTTCTACCATTCGATTGGAGTTATTTTCAGGAGATTGGATCATCATTAGTTGAGAAGCTAGCACTAAAGAGTGTGATACATATTCAAAATGGAATCGAATCGATGTAAATTTCAAGTGAGGCTCGCTCTACCCAATTTAGTAGATATAACAAATTTAACAAATTATTCTCCTCAGACAAGTTCACACGTTGGAGAAATTATTGGTTGCTCATGGTTCACCACGTTTGAAGTTAGCCCAACCAATAGAACCTCCTTTTCGGGAACGGTGTGTTTGTTTGTTTTTCTTCTTCTTCTTTTTCGGTCTGAATTTGTATTTCTTTTGAAGAAGTGGTTTCTGACCATGAGGAGATGCATCAGTCGACAATTTTCATAACGATCGCCGCTTCAACGACGTCGTTTCTCCTTTTCGGCCGAAACGTCCACTTCAGCGTCGTTTTCTTAGTGGTTGGGCTCGATGGCAGTGACTGGGCGAAAAAATATTGCTTACGCCCGGCGCTCCTTGTCAGTTAAAGTTATCTCTATTCACTGATCGCTACGTGTTTGTCAAGAGTGTGATCACCTGCTTAGCGACCGCTGCCATGCTCGTTCGGTGCATTCACCACCAATCATCCCTTCTCGTTCGACGCCGCCAATCCATGTTGTCGATGCCGAACCCGGCAGTTCCAACCTTCCGTGGGACAACCGAGAGAATTCCTCGCCCACCTTCAACTCACGATCAGAGCCTCGCAGAGCACGACCCTCTCGCAGAGCTCCTCAGGATTGAGATCGACGGAGTAGTCGACAGTTGCGCTTATTAGCCGGAGGCCGCGACAGCGATGGCGCACCATTTGAGGGAGGCAGGAGGGTATGAGGGTGAAAACAAGGAAGAGAAAGAGATGGGTGCGAAGGTGGAGGTTTAACAAGCGAGTCATTTGGAGTTAAGGCCTTGAACTTCCTGGGAGAAATGAGGAGGGTCGAAGCCAAAGCTCTGATAGGAATGTCTCATTTATTACTGGGCCGATGTGGTGTGACTTATAAATCAGGTACATTATATTCAACCTTTAATCATGTTGGTATCGCTGAGGAGCGCATAGGAACAATGGTACTATTGGGATATTACATGGAAATGGCAGAACCTTGCAATTTACATCAATGCAAAATCACCAGAGAAATAAACGAGAAAAATAAGAACACCAGAAATTTATGTGGTTTGTCCGAGTATCGGTACCTATGTTCACGGGGAGAGCCAGCAACAAATAAATAATCCACTATAATCGGAGTATCAGAGTTTACAATCGCTCAAGTATTTCCCACATCTAGATTTAACTCCAAACCCAAAGTGTTTATAAATAACAACCCACTTAGGTATAAACTCACGGCATAAAATTACCGCGCATTCAAGCTTGAACGAAATGCTCTACGTACGTCAAACAAGAACAGCATCTTCACGTATGTATCCTCTTCGTAGGGCTTCTGCAAGCGGTGCGGATGTGCGGCTCCTTTCTTCGTAGGTATTCGGCGTGCGACTTTTCGGAAGAGAAGAAAGACCTGCAAAAATTCTGTTACTTATTTTATACATGTGTGTGGGTGCCCTAGGTCAAACTTTTGACCTTGGGCCCCACCTTTATTTTCGTTCATGTGCAGAGTTCAAATCCAAAAGGAATTCGGTAGCGCAAGGAAGGAACAGGAGACCTGGGCTCACTTTAGTTTTATACGCGTGCACCTTCACGCTCCTTATTCGTGCCAAAATTTGATTCCCTTTTTTCTAGCGAAAACTCGAGACATGATTTAACAATTATCCACATTGGCTCGATGTTTGAAGCCAAGGTATAGTGCTCATCATCCATGCTGCTCTCCCAACGTCCCGACGGGCGCTCACTCTCCACAGACGCCAATAGAGCTCAAGCAAAGCTTGAGTTTCGTCAAAGGAACAGACTTAGTCATTATGTTTGCCGGGTTATCTGCTGTAGCAATAACAATACTCTTAGCTAAGACATCTTGGATGAAATGGTACCTGATGTTGATATGCTTCGTTCCCTCGTGATAAACTGGGTTATATGTCAAATATATCGCACATTGGTTATCACAGCGTATATCCACACTTTTTTGTTCTAACCCAAAGTCCGAGAGCAAACTTTGTAACCATATCGCATCTTTCGCTACAAAGGTTAGTGCCATGTACTTTGCCTCAGTCGAAGACAAGGTAATGTGATCCTGTAAGGACGCTTTCCAACTAACTGCACCACCTGCTAGTATAAACACGTACCCTGCTAAAGATCTGCGATCATCCAAGTTACCGGCGTGATCTGAATCAACAAAACTAGTGGTCTCATTGCCATTGCTGTCCCTCTAATATACTATACCCACGCCTGTTGTTCTCTTCAAATATCTGAGGATTCACTTCACAGCTTTCCAATGAGCTTTACCAAGACGCTTCATATAGTGACTAACCACACTCACAGCTTGTGAAATATCAGGCCTAGTGCACACCATAGTATATATAATACTACCCACGGCACTAGAATAAGGAATACGGGACATATGCTCCTCCTCCTCCTCAGTCTACGGTGATAATTTTTCTGAAAGTTTAAAGTGCTTCGCTAAAGGTGTACTTATAGATTTCGCTGACTGCATATTAAAACGTGCCACAATCTTCTCAATGTATTTCTTTTGAGATAGACGTAAAACTCCTGCAACCCTGTCACACAAAATCTCCATACCCAAAATTTTCTTTGCAACACCTAAATCTTTTATCTCAAATTCAGCATTTAACTACCTCTTCAGCACATCAATATCAGACATATTTTTAGCTGCTATCAGCATATCATCAACATATAAGAGTAGATAAATCAAAAAACCATCATCCAATCTCCTATAGTAAACGCAGCTATCTATCTGACTTTTCGAATAGTTTTGACTAGCCATGAAAGCATAAAACGTTTATACCACTGTCTAGGAGACTATTTCAGACCATACAAAGATTTCTTTAACAAGCAAACATGATTTTCCTTACCCAGAATAGCAAATCCCTCTGGTTGCCTCATGTAAATCTGCTCCTCCAACTCACCGTGAAGAAACGCAGTTTTCACATTTAGTTTCTCTAACTCGAGATCCTGCGAAGCAACTAAAGCAAGTAAAACACGAATAGAAGTATGTCTTACCACAGAAAAGAACACCTCATTGTAGTCAATGCCCTCATGCTGTGTATATCCCTTCGCCACAAGTCTCGCCTTATACCTCACTGCCTCGACACCGGGAATACCCTCTTTCCGTTTAAAGACCCATTTATTTTCGACAATCTTTTGGCTCTTGGGTACTTTGACCAGCTCCCATCTCTGATTTCGATGGAGTGATTTCATCTCTTCACTCATAGCCCTTAGCCATTGCGACGACTCCGGACTAGCCATCGCCTCAGAGTAAGACGAAGGCTCATCTGTCTCCACCTCATCACCTACAATTAATGCATAAGCAATATCTGTATAACCATAACATACCGGTGATTTAATTTACCTTATTTATCTATTTGTGGCTATAGTCTACTACGGCTTTACTGGTTGTTCACTATCACCGACTTCAGAAACTACAGTTTTATCTGCAGTCTCAACTTTAGTTACCTTCGATGTCTCCGGAGTCTCCACCTGAAGCTCCACCTCACTAATGACACTATGATTTATCTTCTCCGCTGGTTGTGTCTCAAAACTCCTTTGTTGAAGCATTTCAATCTCGTCAAAGATTACATCTCTACTGATTAGAAAACCGGGTGATCTGGGATCAGTGCACTACAGCCGGTAGCCTTTCACCCCATGTGCATAACCCAGAAATATGCACTTCTTCGCCCTCGGCTCAAGCTTACCATCACTCGCATGAGCATAAGCAGGACATCCGAATATTTGTAATTCAGAATAATCAACAAATTTCCCTGACCATACTTCCTCAGAAGTCTTCCACTCGATAGCAGATGATGGAGATCGATTAACCAGGTAACATGACATGTTCACTACTTTGGCCCGAAATTCCTTACCAAGTCTTGCATGAGAAAGCATGCATCGAGCTCGCTCAAGCAAAGTTCTGTTCTTCTGTTCTGCCACGCCATTTTGCTGTGGTGTCCCAGGTACTGTGCGATGCCTTACAATACCTTCTTTCTCGCAAAACTCGGTAAAATCTTTACCACAGAATTCCATGCCATTATCGGTTCTTAGGCACTTAATTTGCTTATCTGACTGCTTCTCAATCAAAGTCTTAAATTTCTTGAACCGATCAAACACTTCATATTTGTGCTTTAGAAAGTATACACATACCTTCCTCGAATAATCATAGATAAAAGTCAGCATATATTGGACACCTCCTTTAGAAGGAACTAAAGACGGACCCCAGACATTTGAAAGAATATATTCAACTGGTCGTTTGGTCAAATGAATAGCTGTAGTAAACTTAACTCGATGCTGCTTCCCATAGATGCAGTGCTCACATAAGTCCAGCTTCCTTGTTTTCTGACCACTCAACAACCCTCTTTCACTCAGCATTGTCATACTTGCCCCACTCATTTGTCCCAAATGCATATGCCATAATTGAGTCAAATTAGAGTTTGACTCATCTGATAAAACTGCAGCGGTTCCGGTCACGTTCTCTCCCAGTAGATGATAGAGAGTATTCACTTTCTTCCCTTTCATCACTATCATAGCACCTCAAGAGATCTTCAGTACTCCACCTTCAGCAGTGTACCTACACCCGATGTCATGAAGTGTCCCCAGAGAAATAAGGTTCTTCTTGAGCTCCGGTACATGCCTCACATTTGTCTATGTGTGCACCACCCCATCGTGCATCCGAATTCAAATTGTCCTTATCCCTACAGCTTTACAGACTGCATTATTCCCCAAAAGAACCCTACCACCATCTACAGCTTGGTAAGTAGTAAACTAGTTTTTATGAGGCGTCATGTGATAAGAACACCCCGAATCTAGCACCCATTTGTCTCCTGACGAAGTAGCAGTCACACATAAGATAACTTCTGCATCATTAGTGCTCCCCTCAGCAACGTTTGTCACACTACTTGTAGCATTTTGCTTATCAACCTTATTTCTTCACTTTGGACAATCTCTCCTGATGTGTCTCTCCTCATGACACTCAAAGCACTTCACGTGTCCCTTGGACTTTCTATTGCGTGATTTCGATCTGTTTTTACCTCTGCTGCTACTAGGCTCTCGATATCATTCTCTACCCCGAATCGTCAGTGCATGCGCTGCTCCTTTTGCCAGACCGTCATCTCGCAACTTTCTCTGCCACTCCTTAGAGAATAAGGCGAACTTTACCTCCTCTGAGGTAATAGTAGTACACCCCTCAACAGTAAATCAGTAAAGTGCTCCCATGACTCTGGTAAAGAGGCTAACAACATCATGCCATGTTTTTCATCATCAAGTATCTTACCGACGTTCTTCAGATCCAACATAAGTTTATTAAATTCATCTAGGTGGGTTCTGATAGACGTACCTTCAGTATATCTAAATGGAAACATCTTCTTCAGCATATACAAGCGATTGTTCAAACCTTTCTTCACATAGAGTGCTTGAAGTTTTGCTCATAATGCTGCGGCATCATCCTCCTCAATAACCTCTAGTAAGACCTCATCCGACAAATTTAACAGGATTATGCTCTTTGCTTTTTCCATAAGCTCTACCCTCTCTAAAGTTTTCATTATAATCGGCAACTCATCTTCACCATCTAGTGCCTTGGTCAAACCTTGTGTTGTTAATAAAGCCCGCATCTTGATGCTCCATAACACAAAGTTATTTCTCTCATCAAACTTCTCAATCTCAGATTTCCTCTCAGACATAATTGCAATAACAAAATTTCCAGATAATAATCAGACAAGCAAAAGCCCCAAATCACAATCAAGAAATCCAACCTCAAGCTTTGATACCAATTGTTGGGATATTACGCGGAAACGATAGGATCTTGCAATTTACGTCAATGCGAAATCACCGGAAAAATAAACGAGAAAAATAAAAACACCAGAAATTTACATGGTTCGGTCCGAGTATCGGTACCTACTTTTATGGGGAGAGCTAGCAGCAAATAATCCACTATAATCGAAGTATCAGAGTTTACAATCGCTCAAGTGTTTTCCGCACCTAAATTTAACCAAAAACCCAAAGTGCTTATAAATAACAACTCGCTTGGGTATAACTCACAGCACAAAATTACTGCGTATTCAAGCTCGAACGAAATGCTCTACGTACGTCAAACAAGATCAGCATCTTCACGTACGTATCCTCTTCGTAGGGCTTCTGCAAGCGGCACGGACGTGTGGCTCCTTTCTTCGTTGGTATTCGGCGTGCGACTTTCCAGAAGAGAAGAAAGACCTGCAAAAATTCTGTTACTTATTTTATACGTGTGTGTGGGTGTCCTACGTCAAACTTTTGACCTTAGGCCCCACCTTTATTTCCGTTCATGTGCAGAGCTCAAATCCAAAAGGAATTCGGCAGCGCGAGGAAGGAACAGGAGACCTGGGCCCACTTTAGTTTTATACGCGTGCACCTTCACGCTCCTTATTCGTGCCAAAATTTGATTTCCTTTTTTCTAGTGAAAACTCGAGACATAATCTAACAGGTACAGATGGGGGCTTGGTTCACATGATCTATTGACTTGTCTATATGGATTAGATGCACGATACCGATTCTGTTCCTCTCACCATCGAATACAAATAATTTCATATTCGGGCTGCGCAATTTGTCTTGACTTGAACTTGCATGTTATATGATTCATGAGGTTATTTATTTGGTGTTTTATTTTTATTTTTTTGATAAGGAATTTGGTGTTTTATTGATTCAGGGTTTCACTACTTAGACAAGTGTTATTCCTGCAAAAGAGATTGCACTTGGCAATTACGTCACGAGCAACAAGAACTTCCCTTGAAACTGCCCGATGGAGTGTTTTTTTATTTTTTCAACGGTTTTGACTTGAAAGAATAGATTAAAATACTCTACTTTTGTCTTCTTTCTGCTTCCCATGAACACTTGGAATGGGGAAATTTGTAAAGTCAAGTCCTGATTCAGATTTTATTTTAGTCATCTCACAAATGTGCGTATTGAACACTTTTGATCAGATAATAAGAAAATTTAATAATCAAAGGTCATACAAGGAGGATGAGATCGATTGAATAAAGCTGGACTGAGAAAACTTGTGGGTCAACAAATACCAAAACGCAAACGTTGTTTGGCCGGTTCAAAGAAGACATAAGCGCGGTAAAGCCGGTCTTAAATCTTGATTACTTCTGTTAGAGTTGAAACCTTCTCTTGCTCTAACGTGATATATAACAGCGTCAACGCGAGATTAAACCTCCATACAAGAAAATATAAAATCATATGTCTAATTATGACTACATTAGTAAAAGAAGTTCACCTCTATGGTATCGCACTTTTGACCGCTAACATCCAGCTCATTCCCGTCTTAGCTGCACGTATCAAGAGTGATCCGCATTCCAGGTAACCTAGCAATGGACTTCAAGGGTTTTAAAAACAGCGACCGGAAAATCAAATCTTGAATCTACTGCCGTGAAATTTACGGACTGGAGACTTGGTCCTAGACAGATAAATGAATTTACATCTTGTTGATTTACACAAATGGTCTTAAACTTTTGACATGTACATGGAGCGATAGCTTGTGTACGAAATGAATACCGATTCCCTCTTAGTCCAAAAATTATATACATGTTGATGTCCTAACAATTAGCACTTCGTGGAAATTATCATCTAATAGATTGAGAAATTGACAATTAATTTTGTAATGATACTTTATGATTGTAATTTTGTACCAATTTTTATTGAAATTTTGAAATTTGGACATACTGAAATTTGTCTTGTGCAAACAACCGTGCACGATGCGTCATTCTCGGACGTTGTGGACGTAATACTACGAATGAGACATTAGCTGTTCTACGACCGACCAATTCAATTTTTTTTATGTCGTCTTATTCTTCTTCTTCTCCAGCTGTGGCAGTCAAAAATCAAAATTCCGTGTCCAACAATCTAATCAGAAGAATCGAAGAAATACATAAAACTATAAGCTGGTGTTTGCATATAAATACGAGAGGTAACTCCCACAAGACGAGGCGGCCTTCGTCATACTTTTTGTTAAGACAAGTGACAAATTGTACCAAGATCCAAAAGAGCAGATAAAAAGTGAGGAATATAGCTAAAAGATGAAGAAGCTCTTGAGAGTTGGTGTGATTTTGCTGTTCTTGGTGGGAACCTTAGTGTACCCAAATGAGTCGTGCAGGGTTCTAATTAAGGGCAAAGAGGAAAGCGTCCTTGTTCTCCAAACCCTGCAAAAGGCTCCAGAGCGGCCTCCTGGAAATCCTAAGAGCCACACCCCAGGCAGCCCTGGATTTGCTGCAGACGCCACCAACAGTCGGGCCTTTGCCAGTCGAGCCATGGCCCCTCCACGTGTGGTTAATCCGGTCACATTCCAAAGTCATGGCCAAGAGGAAAGCGTCCTTGTTCTCCAAACCCTGCAAAAGGCTCCAAAGCACCCTCCTGGGAATCCTAAGGGCTACACTCCAGGCAGCCCTAGACTTGTTGCAGACGCCACCAACACTAGGGCCTTCGCTGTGCAAAAGGCTCCAGAGCGCCCTCCCGGGAATCCTAAGGGCCACACTCCAGGCAGCCCTAAACCTACTGCAGACACCACCAACACTAGGGCCTTTGCCGTGCAAAAGGCTCTAGAGCGCCCTCCCGGGAATCCTGAGGCCTACACTCCAGGCAACCCCAAACTTGTTGCAGACGCCACCAACACTAGAGCCTTCGCCGTGCAAAATGCTCCAAATCGCCCTCCCGGGAATCATGAGGCCTACACTCCAGGCATCCCTAGACCTGCTGTAGACACCACCAACACTAGGGCCTTCGCCGTGCAAAAGGTTCCATATCACTCTCCCGGGAATCCTAGGGCCTACACTCCAGGCAGCACTAGACCTGCTGCAGACACCACCAACACTAGGGCCTTCGCCGTGCAAAAGGCTCCAGATCGCTCTCCTGGGAATCCTGGGGGCTACACTCCAGGCAACCCTAGACCTACTACAGACACCACCAACACTAGGGCCTTAGCCGTGCAAAAGGCTCCAGAGCGCCCTCCCGGGAATCCTAAGGCCCACACTCCAGGTAGCCCTAGACCTCCTACAGAAGCCACCAACACTAGGGCCTTTGCTGTGCAAAAGGCTCCAGAGCGCCCTCCCGGGAATCCTAAGGCCCACACTCCAGGTAGCCCTAGACCTCCTGCAGAAGCCACCAACACTAGGGCCTTCGCCGTGCAAAAGGCTCCAGAGCGCCCTCCCGGGAATCCTAAGGCCCACACTCCAGGTAGCCCTAGACCTCCTGCAGAAGCCACCAACACTAGGGCCTTCGCCATGCAAAAGGCTCCAGAGCGCCCTCCCGGGAATCCTGTGGGCTACACTCCAGGCAGCCCTGGACTTGCTACAGACACTACCAACACCAGGGCCTTTGCCGGTCGAGCCATGGCCCCTCCACGTGTGGTTAATCTAGCCACATTCCAAAGTCATGGCAAACAGGAAAGTGTCCTTGTTCTCCAAACCCTGCAAAAGGCTCTAGAGCACCCTCCTGGGAATCCTGAGGGCTACACTCCAGGCGGCCCTAGACTTGCTGCAGACACCACTGACGCTAAGGCCTTTGCCAGTCGAGCCATGGCCCCTCCGCGTGCGGTTAATCCGGTCACGTTCCAAAGTCATGGCGCAATTGCCAATTGCAAATAATCGGAGCACACCAAAGGACACTTATAAATGGGAATGTACGTGTGGTGGAAATAAAATTCCTAGAGGGCAATAAGTAGCTGCAAGTATAGAGGCTCACAGAAACCGATAATATAGTCATTTTGCACGAATAAATTGTATAAGAGTTTTGATGGTTAAATTCCATCTATTGCATGGAGTTTGTATCTTGGTGAAACATGTTTTGCTCATTTAATCGTCTAAGTCTTGTAGATCTCTTAGCAATTTTCTTATACATCGACGTTCTATCAACAAATTGGGAAGCATCCAACCGATAGTTTTCCAATATTGACGCCTAAATGTGCATGAAAATTACTAGTGACGTATGAATACTACTAGTAAATGACGAGTTACAAATTTAAGTTGTTACTTTGCAATATTAAAATACCAAGAGTATTAAAGTTTAATTCGCTATTCATAAAAATTACTAATTACATGTGAGTATCAAGAGTAAATGAAAATTATTAGCCACATAAAACGTTACAAGGAGTAATGCAAGTTACTTTGATGTATACGATAATCACTAATGACATATGAATATCACATATATATGAAAGTTACTGACCAAACAGTATTTGATACTTTCCTGTATTAAAGGTTATTAAAAAAATGAAATTTTCTTCCGTTTAAAAGGTAGTCACTAATTATAAATCGTACTACTAGTAAGCGAAAAGATGTAAACACAAAGTTTTTTTTTTTTTTAATATTAAAAATTACTGAACACATTGAGAAGCAGTGGTCACTTAAAAGATTAAAGTATCTTTCATATACGACGATTTAGCGAAAGAATAAAAAATTTATATGACAACTACTATCGACATTGAGGTTGGTTATCTTTATGGCGTTCTTATTTAGAGAACGTAAGGCACAAAGACAAGAAAACTATACGTGCCCCCAAAAAGAGAGAGATATAATCATCTAACCTTTAATCATGTTGGTATCGCTGAGGAGAGCATAGGAACAATGTACAGATGGGCGCTTGGTTCACATGATCTATTGACTTGTCTATATGGATTAGATGCACAATACCGATTCCATTCCTCTCACCATCGAATGCAAATAATTTCATATTCGGATTGGCAATTTGTCTTGACTTGAACTTGCATGTTATATGAATCATGAGGTTATTTATTTGGTGTTTTATTGATTCAGGGTTTCACTACTTAGATGGGTGTTATTCCCGCAAAAGAGATTGCACTTGGCAATTACGTCAAGAGCAACAAGAACTTCCCTTGAAACTGCCCGATAGAGTGATTTTCATTTTTTCAACTGTTTTGACTTAAAAGAATAGATTAAAATACTCTACTTTTGTCTTCTTTCTGCTTCCCATGAACACCTGGAATGGGGAAATTTGTAAAGTCAAGTCCCGATTCAGATTTCACTTTGGTCATCTCACAAATGTGCGTATTGAACACTTTTGGTCAAATAAGAAGAAAATTTAATAATCAAAGGTTATACAAGGAGGATGAGATCGATTGAATAAAGCTGGACTGGGAAAACTTGGGAAGACATGATTTTATATTTTCTTGTATGGAGGTTTAATCTCGCGTTGACGCTGTTATATATCACGTTAGAGCAAGAGAAGGTTTCAACTCTAACAGAAGTAATCAAGATTTAAGACCGGCTTTACCGCGCTTATGTCTTCGTTGAACCGGCCAAACAACGTTTGCGTTTTGGTATTTGTTGACCCACGAGTTTTCCCAGTCCAGCTTTATTCAATCGATCTCATCCTCCTTGTATGACCTTTGATTATTAAATTTTCTTCTTATCTGATCAAAAGTGTTCAATACGCACATTTGTGAGATGACTAAAATAAAATCTGAATCGGGACTTGACTTTACAAATTTCCCCATTCCAAGTGTTCATGGGAAGCAGAAAGAAGACAAAAGTAGAGTATTTTAATCTATTCTTTCAAGTCAAAACCGTTGAAAAAATAAAAATCACTCCATGGGGCAGTTTCAAGGGCAGTTCTTGTTGCTCATGACATAATTGCCAAGTGCAATCTCTTTTGCGGGAATAACACCCATCTAAGTAGTGAAACCCTGAATTAATAAAACACCAAATTCCTTACCAAATAAAATAAAATAAAACACCAAATAAATAACCTCATGAATCATATAACATGCAAGTTCAAGTCAAGACATTGCGTGGCCCGAATATGAAATTATTTACAACGATCGCTTCTCTTCTCCGGTTCTTCGAAGCTTCGAAGCTCCGACTGACGCTCGCATTTCTTCGTAGACCAATCTACCTCCCATGGCCAATTCAGATCTTTGATCATGTCGCTCGTGCTCCCGAAGGTCCTATACTCGGTCCCCGGTGACCTGCATGTGCTTCTAGGTCTCTTTACAAGGAAGGACGTCGTGAATGATTCAAATGCGGATCTTCTTGATGCTGTCTGCTGCGAGCTAATGATGTTACTTGGCCTGTAAGCTGGAAAACTGTTAGCAAACATCTTCATTCCGATGTGGTTAAATGAGCGAGAGATCTCCTCTTTCTTTGGTGACCCGTTAGCAGCATTTGCTTTATCTTTGATGATCTAATTGGGAGATTAACTAGCGTTTGCCGATCACTAGACTGACAGAATTTAGAACATTTGCTTGGCATATTACCATACAAAGATAGGTACGGCTGTTCGACTCATTTATACGATAGTTTGCAGGATTAAATACTGCTCGAGCATCTATTATATTCATCTTTCTTTGCCGCTGATAGGCACCCCTGGCGAGTGGCTTCCGCCGGTAAGAGGAGCTCTTATATATCTCTTATAGACGTCAAAAAGAGTTTGTTGTGTAAGAGTTTTTCTAATGTGGATTACATTAATTGATATTATAATTTACTGTTTTTAGGGCCACCGTAAAACATGGCTGGTCTAAGGTGAGATAGAAGGTTTCTTAATTAATCTAATATGGGGCTGGCTAGTGTGGGCTGAGTTGAGCCTAGCCCGTAATGAGGGGGCCTGGCTGGAAACTCTATAAATAATACTCAAGTCTCTCCTCTAACCCTAATTCTCACATATATTCTCACCTAAGCAGTGTTTACCTAACGCTAAACGTGAGGGGACCGTCTTATTGAGCCAGTGATACGAAGGGCAATAAAAGAGAAGGATTTGCGCATGGAACATTGTGTTTCCACTTCCATTTCAAAAACGATGGATCCCAAAACAGGTGCGTTAATCTTTATACTCAATTATGCATATTCTTGTTCTAGTTATGGAGATCTTGGGGTTGCGCAATTTGCATCCAACATGTGGTATCAGAGTCTCCATAACCCTAGAACATGAACGCAAAGGATTTTGCCATAATTTGATATTTTCGAAATTTTTTGTAAAATAAAAATATAATTAAATTATATATTCGGACTGGGCTTAGTGAGACGAGCAAAACCGTGGGCGGCGTGTCGCCGGGGGAGGCCCCACGCGCCCCCATGCGTGGCCACGCGCCGCCTGGGCATCGAGCACACGCCCCACGCGCACGGTCACGCGCCCTCATGCGCGGGGTGCGGCTCGCGCGTGCAAAGCACACTGGTGCTAACGTCACAATGATGTCAGCGACCCAAGTTCAACCCAACCCGATTCACGGCCGACCCGACCCAACCCGATTCGGAGACCCGACCCGACCCGACTCATTGACCAACCCGACCTGGTCAACTGTTGACTGAACCGGTCAACCGGTCAGACCGGGCGACAGAATCGAACGATCGAGCCAGGAATCGGTCGGACTGCGATCGGTCGGATCGGATTTGACCATTCTCTTTGCCATGCGCATGTGCTCCACGTGCCGCGCACTCAGGCGGCGTGTGCGGGCGCGTGGAGTCTCTGTTCGGCGTGTGGTTGGTGGCGTTGGATTCGTATTGCTATGTTCTATCTTGTGGTGTATTTATTTTACATATTTGATGATTTTATAGATACGAAAATACATACAAAACCCTAAATACGTGTATTTTTAGTGTATTTTTGCGTATTTTTCTTGTATTTTTTTGTGTTTTTGGAAATACATGTGTTGGGTTACTAGTATGTTATCATATAAATATTATAAAAGTGTGATTTATTAATAAAAATTAAATTTTATTATATTTTATTAATGAATAAGATAGTGTAATTAGCATGGCATGTGATTTGAGTGATATGATGCCCCTATCATTAAAGTTAAAATCACATGTATATGGTGTAGGCGAGATGTAAAGATTATATCCCTAGTATGAGAGAGTTTCAAGGATTCAATTGAGTTGTGATCGCCAAAGTGGCACACTTGATTGGGTTTGAGAAATTTCGATATCGTATGTTGATTGGGATATCTCATGGTCTAATGCATAGTCATACTCCCAAATGAGGTGATTGTGTATTAGTTCATGGAGGAATACATGATGGTGTGGTAGAGGAGTGACCAATCATAATGGTTCATATGCCCAAAGGTGATTAATTCACGAAAATTGGAATATATTCCCATAACCGCTATCATGTGGGGAGTGCACAATTGCATGTCATGTATTCTGCCCAAATGTGATTATGTGATTTTGCATGGAACTCTCTGAATGTGTATTTATACGTCAAGTTACACAATGCTCACATGACACTAATTATATATATTGCTTGTCTTTCAGTCACCTTTTCTGTAAATGATAACTCTATCACTATTGAGGTTCTTGCTGATTCAAACTTTAAGAAATGGAGAGAAGATTTTCTGTTTGTTATGGAGATGGCAGATGTTCATATGGCTCTTACTGTTAATCGGCCGGCAGATCTTACTGCCGAGAGTACAGAAGCTCAGAAAGCTCATTTTACTGCCTGAAAAAAGAGCAATAAAATTTGCTTACTGTCGATGAAGCGTTCCATTCAAAAACACTTGAAAAGTGGTTTGCCTGCAGACTGCACTACTAGGCAGATAATGGAAGTCTTGATGGTTAGAAAGCGTGTCTCACCTAATGCTGAGATAGGAACACATTTGCAAACACTATTTACTATGAAGTATGATGGTTCTTGTAGAATTAGAGATTATGTTCTGAGGATAGTAGATTTGCAGACAAAGTTTGAGACTCTCAATGTTGTTATTCACACTGCTTGCATTGTGCATCAAGTTCTAAATAATCTTCCTCCTGATTTTGGGATTATCAAGACCAATTATAGTTCCCAAGATGAAACCTGGTCAGTTAATGACCTAATTGCAAGGCTGGTGGCAGAGGAAGAAAAATTGAAGAAAGATAAAGGGCACATTGCGCTTTATGCTTCTAATTCTAGCAGTGATAAGGGTAAGAATGTGAAAAATTATACTCATAAGGGCAATTCTAAAATTGCTGGACCTTCCAACAATAAAGGAAATTCTGAAGGTGTTGAACCTTTTAACAGTTTGAGTCCCAAGAAAGTATTCACCAAGAAGAATGGTGTTTATTGCTACTTTTGTAGGGAGAGAGGACATGTAAAGAAACGCTGCAACAAGTTTAAGGCTTGGTTGTCTAAGAAAACCAAGAGTGAGCCTAAATGTAATGATTCTTTGGTATTTGTTTATGAATCCAATCTATCTGAAGTCCCGACCAATTCGTGGTGGCTAGATAATGGTACAACTAATCATGTTGCATTTATCATACAGGGGTTCATAAACCGAAGGACGCCAAATCAGAATGAATCAAAACTCACTATTGGAAATAGCGTTGGAATTGACGTCGAGTTCGTGGGAAATGTTATTTTGATTTTAGATTCTGGTTTTCGGATTATGTTAAGAAACACTTTTTACATACCTTCTTTTAGGCGGAATTTAGTTTATGTGTCTTGTTTGGACATGTGTGGATACACTTTTGAAATAAAGAGTAATACTATTTCCATGTTTTATTATTCAAATAAGATTGGGTGTTGCAATTTATCCAATGGATTATATCGATTGAGTTTATCTCCCAACGACATGTACGTTGCTTATTCAGCTGAAAAAGTTGTTTCCAAAAGGCCTCTACCTAAGGAACAGTCTTATGCATTGTGGCATAAACGTCTTGGCCACATCTCTAAAGAAAGAGTAGAAAGGCTTATAAAGGCTGATATCTTGCCTACTCTTAAAGGTGATCAAGAAACTTGCATAGAATGTTGCAAATGTAAGATGACTAAGATAAAAAAGAAATCCGATGTACGAAGTTCAGACTTGTTGGAGGTTATTCACACTGATATTAGTGGACCATACATGGCTACTTTGTGCAGAAATTTTTATTTCATTACATTTATTGACGACTATTCCCGATATAGATACTTATACTTGATTAAAGAAAAGTCTAAGTCTCTTGACAAATTCAAGATTTTTCGGACTGAAGTGGAGAAACAGTTGGGAAAAGTTATAAAGATTGTCAGATCTGATCGTGGTGGTGAATATTTTGGTAGGCACGATGATGTTAGACAACTTAAAGGGCTGTTTACTAAATACTTAGAGGATTCTAGGATAATAGGTCAGTTTACTATACTTGGAAGTCCTAAACAAAATGGTGTAGCTGAAAGGCGCAATCGTACTCTTATGGACATAATGAGAAGTATGATTAGTATGACCAATTTGATGTAGCTAGTATAAGCACCTAGAGGGGGTGAATAAGTGTATAAACTATTTTTCGGGATACCACAGAAATACTAAGCAAATGATAAAATGGAAATACGCTTTTGCTTAATCAAAATGAGTTACGATTAAAGTAAAGTAAAAAGAAGGGAAGAGAAGATTAAACACAAGGTTTATAGTGGTTCGGCTTATCCTAAGCCTACGTCCACTCTTCCGCACTAACAGCCAATCGGCTAGATTCCACTATGAACAAAAGAGATGATACAGCACAGTCCTTCCTTAATTCCACAATGTAGATATTCTATCACATTTCCTCAAGGTTTCTCACAAGTATAAACTCTCTTTTGAGTACAAGTTTTTTGCTCAAATGAATTGACTAAACAACAAGAGGCTTCAGACTTTGGAATTCTTCTATCGCGCACTTCCTTGAACAGCTTTAGAACGTCTTCTTTTTATATTCCTTTATGCCATCATACCCGTTGGCACTTTCCAAAGGAATTCCTCCAATCTACCCGTTAGACGGAATCAATTAAGAAGATTATTCGAACTATTAAGGGAATATGTCGATAGCCCATCAATCCTGTTCGCCCATACAATCAGGATCTCGGTTTCCATAAGTAGAACCTTCCACGAATATTTCGCCAATCAACGGATCCTTGACCATCGAATCAATCTCGATCAATTCAAAGGGATTCCGATAAGTCATATCCAGCCAAGAGATCTTCTCCAGTCGATAAGGTCATATCCTTAATAAAACATCCAGTTCTGGATACCCTTTCTTTAACGGATTAGAAACTGTCAATAAGGATAGACTTTGAATCTTGAGTCTGGCTATCCGGAGGTCTTCAGACTTTAAACAGCAGAGTCTACAAGCCTTCAGACCAGACTGATGGAAACGATTTTGTCAGCTTCAGAACACTTCAAGAAGATTTCTCCAACACAATTTACCTAATTTTCTGTGGGGTGAAGCTTTGAAAACAACTCTTTATATTCTAAATCGTGTTCCTACTAAAGCGGTTCCATTGACTTCTTTTGAGTTGTGGACTTGACGTAAACCTAGCTTGGATCATCTTAAAGTTTAAGGATATCTAGCAGAAGTGAAGTTATATAATCAAACATTGAGTAAACTAGATTCCAAAACTAGTCGGTGTTACTTTGTGTCTTACACAAATCATTTAAAGGGGTATCGGTTTTATTATTCTAATGGAGGTACAAGAATTGTGAAATCTCAAACTACAAAGTTTCTGGAATTTGATGTAGTTGAAAGGATAGCTGCTCACATATTATTGAAGATGATAGTATGGTAGGGATTACTAGATACTTGTCTCATCCTATCAAACAACTATAGAGCTTCCTACGCCATAAACTGAGCCTACTGTGGCTTAGGATCCTATTGTTGAGACAGTTCCTGATAAAATTCCTCAAACCCCTCAAATTCAAAATGAGGTTAAAGAAGCTCCACTCAGAAGATCAACTAGGGAAAGACGTTCAACTATACCACCAAATTATGTTGTCTACCTAGAAGGGCATGATTATGATATTGATTGTGTTGTTGATTCGGTCACTTATATGGATGTCATCTCATGTCCTCAATCAGATTTGTGACTAGATGTGATGAAAGATGAGATGTAATCTATCAAATATAATGGTGTTTTGGAGCTTATTAAATTGCCTGAAGGTTGTAAACCTATTGATTGCAAATGGGTATTCGAGACTAAAAGGGATACCAAAGGAAAGATCGAAAAGTTTAAAGCCAAACTTGTAGCTAAGGGTTTCACTCAAAGAAAATGAATAGATTATGAAGCAACATTTTCTCCAGTTTCTTCTAAAGATTCCTTTAGAGTGATCTTGGCATTGGTAGCTCATTTCGATATGGAGTTACATCAAATGGATGTTAAGACTGTTTTTCTAAATTGGGACCTTAATGAGTAGGTTTATATGGTGCAGTCTGAAGGTTTTGCAGCAGATGACTCAGCTAAGCCTGTTTGTAGATTGAAAAAGTCTATTTATGACCTAAAGCAAGCTTCTAGATAGTGGTATTTGAAGTTTCATAGCGTTGTTACTTCATTCAGATTTATTAAGAACAAAGTAGATTGGTATATATACACTAAGGTCAGTGAGAGGAAATATATTTTTCTCATACTTTATGTAGATGATATCTTGCTTGCTAGTAGTGATATTGGTTTACTGCATGAGACAAAGCGGATGTTATCGAAAAATTTTGACATGAAAGACCTTAGTGAGGCGTTTTTTGTTCTTGGCATTGAGATACATAGGGATCATTCACGCCGTTCATTGGATTTGTCTCAGAGGGCACATATTAATCGCATTTTCGAAAGATTGCAAACCAGGAATTGCTCATGTTGTTAAGGATGATAAATTGAGTCTTTCATAATGCCCTAATTCAAATTTTGAGAAAGCTCAAATGAAGGATGTACCTTATGCTAGTGTGCTTAGAAGTATCATGTATGCTCAAGTTTGCATTAGACCAGATATTACTTTTGCGACAAGACTTCTAGGCAAATATCAGTCAAATCCAAGACGCGATCACTGAGTTGCTGCCAAGAAGGCTTAAAGAGAACAATGGATTATATGCTGATTTATAGACATGTTCCAGACTTGCAACTAGCAGGCTATTCAGATGCAGATTTTGCTGGTTGTTAAGATGATAAGAAGTCAACTACGTTTTACCAAAAAAAAAAAAAAAAAAAAAGAAGTCAACTACATGATACATATTTATGTTGGCGGGAGGTGCAGTATCATGGAAGAGCAAAAAATAGAAATCCATATATTCTTCTACCATGCAAGCGGAATTTATAGCATGTTTTTCAGCTGTTACTCAAGTTATTTGGCTCTGGAACCTCATTAGGAAGTTATCTGTTTTTGATTTTGTGGATAGACCCATACAGTTATATTGTGACAATAACTCTATAGTGTTATTTATTAATAACATCAGAAGTCTCAAGGGGTCTAAACACATGAAGGTAAAGTTTTTAACCATAAAGGAATTAGTGTAGAATGGTGATGTTGCAGTAAATTATATTCTTACAGATGATATGGTTGCAAATCCATTAACTAAAGGCCTACACCCATGTGTTTTTTATCGACATGTCATTAGCATGGGCCTAGGAGCATCTTGGGATGTTGTTTTTTAGTAGGAGCTGTGTTTTATTTTTCTTTGAATAAAGTTTACATCTGTTTTGTTACAATTTAGCAACACTTTGATATATATATAGTTAAAAGTCTCAAGGTATTGCTTAAAGCTTGAGTGAAGGCTAGGGACATCCGGGCATCCGATTATTAGCTTTGTGCATATGACTTGTGATACATAAAAAAATGTTAACCGTAAAGACAAGACATATGTGGGTTCACTTAAACCATAAAGCATTCTCTAGTGGCACAAGTTTTTTTGTGTCACCTAAGGTAAGAGAATGATGACTAACAAATGAGATCTCTCTATGAGAGATGTTATCCATTTGTCACACTACTATATTGAATTTATATTAATAAAGTTGAGAGCACTTATGACCATGGAAGGCTCTGTGTGTATACATGCAGTTATCGTCATAATTCGGTATTTGAGACTTTATGGGATATGATTGACTATTAAGAATTATCTCTTGACCAATGTGCACACATATGGTACGATTTCAATTAATATAGTCAAAGTGGGAGAATGTAAGAGTTTTTCTAATGTGGACTACATTAATTGATATTATAATTTACTGTTTTTACGGCTACCGTAAAACAAGACTGGTCTAAAGTGAGATAGAAGGTTTCTTAATTAGTCTAATATGGGGCTGACTAGTGTGTGCCGAGTTGAGCTTGGCCCGTAATGAGGGGGCCTGGCTGGAAACTCTATAAATAGTGCTCAAGTCTCTCCTCTAACCCTAATTCTCACATATATCCTCACCTAAGGAGCGTTTACCTAACGTTAAACGTGAGGGGCCGCCTCATTGAGCTAGTGATATGGAGGGCAATAGAGGAGAAAAACGTGCACGTGGAACATTGTGTTTCCGCTTCCGCTTCAAGAATGATAGATCCAAAACATATGCGTTAATCTTTCTATTCAATTATGCATGTTCTTGTTCCAGTTATGGAGATTTTGGGGTCGCGTAATTTGCATCCAACATGTTGTGCTCAAGCTCTTGCAACTAGAGCTTTGGCTTTAATAAGAGAAAATCCTTTCATGCATTATGATAAGGTTTATGCATGTTTACCTGGAGTTTATTTTGTATTTAGTCGTTAAAAATTATTGCAGAAGCTTGAATTGGGGATGTTCACTAACAAAGTACTGGACTTCTAAATCTCCTTTACAGCAACAAATTTTCACCATCCCCACATACCGAATCGCGGGCATCAATCATGTGACTATCAGTGACTCGACTGTCGTGCCGTGTCAAATTGTGTTAAAAACAACTAGGTCGGGTAGCGATTTCAGCACGAAGATGGTGAAGAGAGCACCAAGCCGATTACGAATTCCAGTTCTACACACTGAGAATGGCAGACCAGCGACCGGTAAAGCCGCCGGAGAAGCTCGTCCCTACAATTCACACAATAAATCACGAAACTTCCAATTACTTTCTCTCGAACCCCCGCGCGCGTGCCGGAAAAAAGCGAAACCACACTCGATATCGTAAACGTTGCGAAAACTGACATTCATTCGAATCGTAAACGGATCGAAGAGCGAACGAATTACAGCGAACCCTAAACACCCCCGTGGCCCCCAACGCCGGAAGAGACGGTTACCTTGGACGAAGCCTTGGACAGCTTTTTCTTCAGCGAAGCGGAGGAAGACGGAGGCTTCTTCCCCATTGCCGAGGAGCGATCGCGACCTGCAACGATAAAAGAAATGTGAAGCGGTGTTTGGTGCTTAATTATGTTACCCCTAGCAACTCGTAATTTTAACATGTAGTAAGTAACTTGGAACAAAAAAAAAACAAGCATCCACTTCTCTACTATTAGTAAACTCTTAACTTATATAAAATTACACATTTGACCGTCTTAATGAATTTTCTTAATATGGCCACGAATTTCGATAAAAAGAAATCAAGAGTTTTTGTGAGTAATAACGGATTCACGTGACTCCATGCTAAAAGCATCCATCAATAGTTACATTAGTATTCATACATTTGTAGTAACTGTCCTATATACTATGTCACAAAATATATCTACGGAGAATTTTTTTTTTTTTTTTACCGAGATTTTGAATTTTCAAGTGATATAAGTGAACATGGATTGATTTTCCACCCAGCTCGCACGAACGGTTTCAGTTCATTCTCCAAACGCCTCGCGAGCGTGACCACCTCGACAGAGAAAGTTTAAATTGAAATTTTGCCCGCCATTGTTCAGCACACTACTCAGATGCTATGTATACTCGCAGAAGAGAGATTGTTAAGCGGTGTTTGGTGCTTAATTATGCAGGAGGCATCGCTTTGTCAAAACGAATCAAGAAAATGACTGCAATGAATTTAACAACCAGCAGGAGAGGGGGAAGACGATGCTTGTGAGAATCTCAGTAGATCTCCAACCATGTGGACGTTTTCTCAGCTACATGCAACCTTCTTCGGCCGATGCCTAGGAAGTTTTCGAGAAGTCATTGGCCGATGCCCTAGGGTTTTCAAGAAACCTCCGGTCCTTCTCTCTCAAGCCATTCTGAAAGTCAGCTGATCAGTCTTACGCCGATCACTGTATTCACAGGGAGTTCGACGGCCAATTGACGTTGTCGTAGACGTATAATTTTTCACTGCGTGACGGGAGGTGCGTGGTGCCGAGCAGTGCTATGGATGCAATGCTTTATTCATAGGACGCTTCTCCGACTTTTGTAATTAATTATTAGGGCGAATGCAGTCACCTCGACAAAATTCCAATGCGCTGCGACGTCTTTGTTTAGCTCCAACTTCTCATGAGGAAAATATTTACTCAATGTATGTTTTTTATATTTCATTTCAACTTATCAATGATATATAATTATTTTTAATATAGTGGTGAGTGTCGAGATATTTCATTATTCTTTAAGCTTACAAGTCAAGGCGTCGAGATGGTTTTGAACATCCCATTCTTATGACCCATAATTTAGATTCTCTTCGACAAGAGCTAGAGTTTGAGACAAATTTATAAAACTAATATGAGTTTATCAAGTTTACGATTACAACAAGAACTGTTGTTCCAAACTCAGTTCACTATCTTTTTCATTTCCTACCATTCGATTAAAGTTATTTTCAAGAGATCATATCGTCACCGATCAAGGAGCTAGCGATAAGAAGTACGACCAATACTTAAAACGGAATCAAATCGGGTCATAGCATTAAGTGGGTCATTTGTGGATTTCACTCGAGCCTTGATTTATCCAATTTAGTAGATATAATAAATTATTCTCCTCACACAAGTTCACACGTCGGAGAAATTATTGGTTGCTCTCGGATCACCACGTTTGAAGTTAGCCCAACCAATAGAACCTCCTTTTCAGGAACGGTGTGTCTGAATTTGTTTTTCTTTTTCTTCTTTTTCGGTCTGAATTTGTATTTCTTTTGAAGAAGTGGTTTCTGACCATGAGGAGATACATCAGTCGACAATTTTCATCATGATCGCCGCTTCACCGACATGGTTTATCCTTTTCGGCCGAAACGTCCACTTCAGCGTCGTTTTCTTAGTGGTTGGGCTCGATGGCAATGACTGGGCGAAAAAATATTGCTTACGCCCGGCCCTCCTCGTCAGTCAAAGTTATCTCCATTCACTGGTCGCTACGTGTTCGTCAAGAGTGCGATCACCTGCTTGGCGACCGCCGCCAGGCTCATTCGGTGCATCCACCACCAATCATCCATTCTCGTTCGACGCCGCCAATCCATGTTGTCGATGCCGAACCCGGCAGTTCCAACCTTCCGTGGGACAACCGAGAGAATTCCTCGCCCACCTTCAACTCACGATCAGAGCCTCGCAGAGCACGACCCTCTCGCAGAGCTCCTCAGGATTGAGATCGACGGAGTAGTCGACGGTTGCGCTTATCAGCCGGAGGCCGCGACAGCGAGGCGCACCATTCAAGGGAGGCGGGAGGGTATGAGGGTGAAAACAAGGAAGAGAAAGAGATGGGTGCGAAGGTGGAGGTTTAACAAGCGAATCATTTGGATTGAAGGTCTTGAACTTCCTGTGAGAAATGAGGAGGGTCGAAGCCAAAGCTCTGATAGGAATGTCTCTGTGAATAGAAGTCGAAAGTGTTGCTTACAAAATGAAGCAAAGAGAGAATGTTGTTTTGAGCTTGCTTTTGGTTGGATCGGCTATGGCGATTTCATCGAGTCAATCAAGATCAAATTGAGGAGTGTCTATGGAAATGAGCAGGTAAATGAGTTTAAGGGCTCTATGAAAGATATGAAATGAGGGTTCTATTGGATACGTGGCGATCAATAGTTGGAGGAACATCATCTGACATGGAGGGCCAGGCCTATACAATATTTTCTCACGAGGGAGCACCAATAATTTGGTCAGCCTATATCTCATCTTTCTTATGGCCGATACCTTTTGCCATGTTGGACATTTGACAATAAAGTTTACATGACAATCTTTTATTGGTTGGGCTACGTGACGATCAATAACAATGTCGCCACAAGATGGCCTAAATCTCACTTTCCCGTCACATGAGACTTATGACAACATATTGTCATGTGACAGTTTTTTATTGGTTAGGCTAAAAGATGGAGAGGTTAGGACCATCAATTAGGTTGGTCCGGTGGAAAATAGTCCAATCCAAATTAATCGATTTAATTCACCTAACCACCTGTGGGCCATACAAATTCATTGATCTATATCCAACTCATATATACATAATACATCAATATTTAAACTACCCTATGAAAACCTACACCCACCTACTTAACCAATCTTAAACTCTTCATGTTTATATCCAACTCATATATATATAATACATCAATATTTAAACCATCCTATGAAAACCTACACCCACCTACTTAACCAATCTTAAACTCTTCATGTTTATAGTTAATTTGGATAAATATTGCATGTCTAAATTAAAAATAAATTATCATGATAAAAAAAGAAAGTAAATAAAGTCAAAAAGTCAAAGAAGATCTGTAGATTGAAATACTATAATGAACTAGGAAAGCGTGCATGTGTTGCGATGACGCAAGCCGTGACCGCATGCTTTATTGATTCAAGCCAATTCAATCCCCTTTTTTGGTCGCCAAGTCCAATTTATCACTAAAATATTCAATAAGTGGAAGATGCATAACTTGTTAAGTGGACGAACATGACATCATCAAAATTATATAAACATGGTCTCATAAGATGAACTTTTCATTAAAAAAAATGGGTCGAAGCTTATCTAAATTCTATCACTTTCAATTTATTAAGGTTCATGATTGTCATAATTGAGCTTGGAAAGCCACACACGGTTCACTTTATGGCACTCCACATCACTTTATCTAAAAGTTGACTGTTGGACTTGAATGATTAAACTTAAAAAAAAAAGTATGAGGCTTAGTAGGCAAAAAAATCAATCTTTGGGCCTAATAAATCAAACTAAAATGCTATGCAAGAAATTATTCAACAGAATCAACATTTTCAAATTTTTTAGCAAAGAATCATTGAAGGAAATCATTAGACCTGCCAACCATTTGTGAATATTGAGGGCAACAATCAACGGACAAACCGTGAAAGAGGAAGGAGAGTTACAAAAAAGTCATGGCAATTCATTGAGTCATGAAGAGAGAGAGAGAGAATGCAAAGATAATCTTAAGAGTGCGTCAAGTTTAGGTAACCTCCAAACCCATTTAATACTTATATTTATTGGAGCTGTCATTCTGAATCTCATTTATTAAATATCACCAACTAGAAATGTCAAAATAGGTGACAGATCATTTTTTTATCTCTTTATTTGATGGTCTGAATTGTTTTACGAATTAGTTATATTCTAGAAATGTGTTTAGACTAATAAAACTCGTGATATGGCCTTTTTATGGGATCAAAACTCTCTATGATTTTCTCTATGCTCTCTTTGGTTCTCATTTGATCTCGTTGGCTCGTTCACTCCATTGCTTTCTTTCTATTGTAAAAGTGTGTTTACAATATGAGTCGGGTTAAATATGTATAAATTTATATCATATAAAAATGAATTGGATAGGTCGATGTGGATTTAATCATTTGCAATTCGAGCCTGACGCAGCTGTAAAGAAATGGAATTACGACCTACCTTGGAAGTTCCGAAGAGGCGGCGCCGCTCGTTTTGCCATGTCAGTTTTTAGTCAACGTTCGGCCAGACCTCGTCTCGTCTCGTCTCGATCCCCTAAACACGAGAAAAAAAAAAAGTTTCTTTCTCTCTCTCTCGCCAACTTTTCCGGCACTCGCCGTCTCCGATCGCGGCGATGAACCACCCTATCTCCGGCGCCGACCGCCCCTTCCCGCCGGGACCCGCCGCCGCGGCCGGCAATGCCGCCGCCGCAGCCGAAGACCCCCGCGTCCCGCCGCTCTTGAGCCTCGCCGCCGTCCGCCTGAGGCTGGACTCGGTGCGGCGGCTCCTGGCGCAGTCCCTCTGCAGCAACACCCTCCTGAGCAAGGACCAGATGGACATGGTCTCCGCGGAGATCGCGTCGGCGATCCACCGGATCGTCGTCGACGGCGCCGCCCTGTTCAGCTCCTCCCGCGGCTCCGCCTCCGATCCCGAGCCGGAGCGCTCGTACCCGAAGCTGCCGGAGCTGCCGGTTCGGAGCCCCGTGGACCCGCCGGCGGCGAAGCCGCCGGAGGTCGAGGTGAAAGCCGAGACGGACGAGGTCGAGCTCGAGCCCGAGCTCGAGTCCGATTGCGAGATCGTGGAGCTCAACGCGGCCAAACTCCTCGCCGAGCACGCCCACTTCTGCGACGTCTGCGGGAAGGGGTTCAAGCGGGACGCGAACCTGAGGATGCACATGCGCGCGCACGGCAACCAGTTCAAGACGCCGGAGGCGCTGGCGAAGCCGGAGAGGTGCGCCGACGCCCCCCGGAAGACCCGGTTCTCCTGCCCCTTCGAGGGGTGCAGTCGGAACAAAGGGAGCAACAAGTTCCGGCCCCTGAAATCGGTGATCTGCGTGAAGAATCACTTCAAGAGGAGCCACTGCCCGAAGATGTTCGCGTGCAACAGGTGCAACAAGAAGAGCTTCTCGGTGCTGGCAGACTTGAAGAGCCACTCGAAGCACTGCGGGCAGTCTAGGTGGAGGTGTTCCTGCGGGACCACCTTCTCTAGGAAGGATAAGTTGTTCGGGCACATGGCTCTGTTCGACGGTCACATGCCCGCGGTCGCCGGAGATCATGAGGAGAAGGCGTCGGCGTCTGGGGTTGTTGCTATGGAGGATGATGGAGATGAAAATGCCAAGGTGGAGGAGGAGCAATTGGCTGCGAATTCAGTTGATGGTGGTTTCTTCGAGGGGTTGCTTGATGGGTTTGGACCGCTTGATGGCTACACCATTCAAGATCTCTTGAATGGGATGGGCAATGGTATGCAGGGGTTTCCTGGGGTTCAACATTAATCCGGTGGATGCATTTATATTTCGTGGATTGTTGTATACGATGTTTCTGTAATAATATCGTAGGACGATTCTGTCTGCGGTTGTGTTTGTTATCGTTACTAATGTTGATCATCGTAGCATTTGTGCTTACCTGGTCGTTTCTTGATTTGCAATAAAGTTCCCATCTTTACTTAGCACACCATTCTAGAACCTGTGTTGATTGATTTAAGCTGGACACCATCATTTTACTGGAGTAATTAGAAGTGCCTTACACAACGGAATTTTCTGGTGTTGATTCAAGTGAGCAGGCGGACAAATCCACTCCAAAAGAATCTCTTTGTGCACGCTGTCTTATTCTCACGCATGACTATTGATTGAGGTGTTCATTTTGATCTGCATTTGCTGAAATGCCTGGAGCTTCCTTATCCCTGTTTATGTGTCATATGACTAGATTTGCCTCGCTTGTTGCTTGACCAAGACATTGGGTAATCAAACTTGAGTAGCTATCTGCAATTGCTAGCAATTTTTTCTCCTGTAATGGTGGTGTCTATGCATATTCTGTGAGCAAGCTGTTCATTAAATTAGCTGTTGTTTGATCTGGGATCTCACCATGAATGAGACAATCAGAACATGATTATGTCCTTTCTCTAGCTGTCTGAAAGTTTTACCGTTTGTCAGCATTGGGCTATCATTTGTCAAGCAACAATTTTGCTCAGATTACTTGTACTTTTGGAAATCAGTCTGATGTATATATCAAGCACATTACTTGGTACTCCCTTTACATGTAAGTTGCATCTTACATGTGGAACGTGCTCAATGTGTAGGTCAAGTCAGGCTAGGCAGTGCTCTTGTAGAATGACAAGTCCGATATTTGGCTCTGCTAACCTTGGTCCTCCGGAGCCTTTCCCAAGCTTGCTCATTGCTTGAAAACAAGAAATTTATGTATCAAAGTTCAGGCTTGGGGGGACCTGTTGAGCTGGTTAGAGCGGCAGTTTTTTTGGATGGTACATAAGATTTGACCAAGAAGGTACCAAGGGGGTACTGGTACCACCCCTATACTAGTCGGCTTCAAAAAAGTGACCTCCCATAAGCAAGATAATAGAAAAAATTCTGCTGCTTGATTAATTTTAAATTGCACTGTGCCTAGGCGTCTTTCACAAAGTAGCGATTGGACCTCAGAGATCCTAACCCATGATTAGGTCTAGCACTTAACCACATCAAATTAATAATTGAAGAACCGAAACCCAGTAATAGGAGAAATGTTGGTGGAACAACTAGAAGTGGGAATATTAGGATTTGATCTCCTGACTAGTGCCTTCCTACAAATTAGCCGTTTGTCCAATCATAAGATTCACATGCATTGTGTATTCAGCATGCTTCTTAAGATGTTCTTTTAGGTAAACTGTTTTCTGGCCATTATGGTCTTTTATGTGTTGAGACCGAATTTGGCAGGCTACTATTTGCAACTCATGGATTGACTCTTGGTGTTGCATTTTAACAAATTTAAGTTTAGTTACTTGTATGTCCTCATAACAAGCTATAATTGATGCTATATAATTGTTTTGTGGCTGCTATAAATTAAGACTGATGCATAATGGCTTTCAATGTCATTTTACCATCTAAGCTGGAAACATGAAAAAAAAAAAAGGGTGGCAAACCTCTTCTTGAAGAGTGTTTAAATGACTGGAAGATCTCCTCTTTAGTGACCTGTAAGCTGCATTTGCTTGATCATTGATGATCTAATTGTTCGGAAGTCAACTACTGTTTGCTGATCACTGGACTGACGGAATTTACAGTATATGCTTAGCCAATTTTTGTACAGATAAGTACAGCAGTTCATATGCAGAAGCAATTGTTCGATGCTTTACATGAAAGAGGTTTATAACAATCTCTCTCTCTCTCTTTCTACGTATGTACATAAATGTGGTATTGTTGAATAGTTCTGAAATTACTTAGTAGGTGGGACTGCAGAAATTTTTGCTCTAGCAGCCTAAGCTGCTGAATACTCAGCAGGTTCCTGCTGAAGTCCGAATTCGGACCTCGTTCTTTAGATGTCGTCTGGCAATCACTTCTAACACGATCATTACCTTTGGCTATACATGTCAGGACACAGTTCCTTGCAGCTTGTGGTTGCGTTGGTTTTAAGGTTTGGTTGCATAGTAGATTTTTGTATCCATGAGATACTTTTTCCATGTACTTGAACTTTTCAAGCACACCTTTCTTTGCTGTCGATGGGTATCCCTGGTGACTACCGTCACATCATCTATGGAGCATGTTGTCAGGTTCACGTTCTAAGGGTTGAAGAACGAGAAGCAAATTGCTGTCAGGGCGAGTGGATTCCATGTTTATCTGTCGTCTGATGGGTAAGAAAATCTCTTCTATTTCTATTATAGATAAGGAACGGAGTCTGTTGTGCTCAAGCTCTTGTCACTGCAACTCTGGCAAAACACTTCATGCAATATGTTAAGGTTTACAAATGTTTACTGGGAGGTTTCATTAGTTGTAGTCGTTTAAACATTCTCACAGAAGTTTCCTGTTTACTTTCTTGAGAAACGGTCGACTGCAATCGGTGTTCAAACTCAGAGGCGATATCGCTCTATTGAAAGGGATGAAGAAAATGACTGCAATGATTCAACAACCAGCAGGAGAGGCGAAGACAATGCTCGTGGGAAATACAGTAGGTCTCCAGCCAACCTTGTTCTTACTTTTTTATTTACGCCACAAGTTCCTGCTCTTGAGCAAAGATAAGCTCGGAATCTTCTGTCCATTAGCAGCTTGCAAACCATATCACACGTCAACAAGCAAATAAACTGAGTCCATTCAGGAAATCTGAAAAATTACATAAAACCAATTCATGTAGATCAATACTGTCATAAGAAATTGAATGTTTTGACCTCACAGTAGAACCCACACAGCAAATGGTTGTGATGGTATCAATATATAAAGATCGAGTTTGTGTAATAATTTCTCCCCTTTGGAATTTGCCAAATGTACATTTGTATATCACTTAAGATTCATGTTTTGATTAGTGTTTGTAGTTCAGTGAAAATTAGGGTTCATAATCTCGTGCTTTCTGCAGTGGAAAAATTCAATTTGATCTCAACAATCACTTCACTTTTAACATAGAACATGCCTCACCATCTAATGGTTTAATGGAAGATTCAAGCTACTCATGCATACACACACTCAATGACCCTTAAGGAAAACCTAATGTAGGGATGATTTGTAGTGAGATGTTGCCAACTTTCAGTCTCTTTAGTGTGAAAATCGTTGGTATTCACAGGTAGTAAGAAAGAAAAATATTCACTCCCAACAAGGGGTGAGGCTTACGGGTATCGACAAGTAAAAATAAATAACATAATACCACTACTATGTGGCCCACAAGTGGATTATCAAGGATAGCCCTCATTGATGGAAGCACCCCTTGGCTACCATTTAGAGGTGAGCCGGTCCAGGTTTTTTATAGGTTTCATATAAAACCTGGAACCTACCATCGTTCCTCATTTTTTGAAATCTGAAATCTATCTAAGAAAATCGAACTTAGAACTTGGAATCTACCCTATCACAGGTTTTAAGGTCGGTTCTAGGTCAACAGTTTTTTTTTCTCATTTTTAGTTAAACAAAACGAAAATGAACGCAATAATAATAAACAAGCTTGTCATTCATCAAAGAGAATACAAAATGATCAAAACTATCAAAAAAAAAATGAATTCTTGGCAAGGAATTCAACTAAATAGAAGTAGGGATGAATGAATCTAAATTACGTACACACTAAATAGAAGTAGGGATGAATGAATCTAAATTACGTACAAGTTTCACCTGAAACTTGAAAACTATCCATTGGAACAAATTACTCATTTTTTTGAAACTTAAAACCTATCTTACATATCCTAGAATTTGGAACCTATCTTATCATAGGTTTCAAGATCTATCCGGGTCCCACTTATCTTATTATATGAACGATTACAATTAACTAATCATTACTTATATTTAGATGCTTGAAAGATATGAATATTAATAAAATAAAAATCTTAGTCATAAAATAGAAACTCGGACTAGTACTTTCATATTATACACTCATCATCGAACATGGAATATCGGAATATCGCACGAAAACATGAATCAAGAAAAATATTAAAACGTGTTCCAAATTGTAGGTTACGAGTTTTGGATTCTAGATTTCAGGTTTCTCCAACTACGAATCTTGAACTTACCCGTTGAAATGTTTTCCTTATTTTTTGAAACCCGGAATCTACTTGCATACTTTGGAACCTAGAATCTACAGGTTCTCACTGATTTAATTCTCAGGTTCCAGGTTCTACCCTGGTCACCCCTACTACTATCTACGACCACGGAGCTAGCGAGGTGGTCCAAGGCCCCCTAATTTCGTCGCGAAGCTCTAGCTACCCATGCAAATCCCACGTGCTCGAGTTGCGATCTCTGCGTCGCACGTACCGTGGAGAAACCGCGACATCACTCGCGAGTCGCCGCATCGCCGTCCATTCTTGTTAGAGGAATGAATCGGAGGGCTGTTGGATTAGGCTTTCATTCATTTCGATCTCTAGCTAACCCATGTCATGTGATCACACGTGCTCGAGCTGCGATCCTCTACCTCGCACATCTGAAGATACCCATTCGTATCTGCCACCTCCAAAGAGAGAATAAACGATGGGGAGTTGATTACGCAGGAAGACCACGCGCGTCCGCTCGCCGCATAAGCGAAGCAGCGGACGAGTACGTGTACATACACGTCAACTGTATATATATATATTCACACACAGATAATACGGTACCAAAAAAAAAAAAAAAAAAAAAAAAAAAAAAAGGATGACGGTCTCGATGTGATTTATCTAATTAAATAATCGCGGACAGCTGTATATTTAGCATTATTTTTTAAAAACATTTAGCATTATTATTTTTTGGGTCTTTTTGTCTAAATATTCGTTAGATTAAAAATACAATCAAAAACTCCAAATAGATACACATACGACGAATTTACTCCAAATTAATTTTTTAACTATAAAAAATCTCAAATCAGTACACTTGTAACAAATTAATTATCTGTTAATTTCAATTAACTTTTGCCGTCAAAACGTATCAATATTAGGTTTTATTCTCCGTTTGTCACATTCTTATTAATTTAAAATATTTTGTATTATGAATCTAATTTTAACAAAAATTCAATGAAAGGTTAATTTTTGCAAAAAGATTAGTATGAAAAAGTAAATTTATCACCACCCCTCGCGGTGACTAAAAACTGACAAGATTTACATGAAGCCTCACCGTAACGGAGGGTTCAAACCCGTAGGATGCATGGGATCTTTAAAAGCGCGACGTCGGGTGGTGGGTCCTCCGCTAGCGTCCGCGTTTACCCGTCGGTTCTTGGGCTGTCAGACGGGATTCCTAAGCATAAAAAAAAAAAAAAAAGAAAAAATAAATTTATCACAAATGTATTAATGTGAATTTTTTTATTATAAAAATTTTATTTAAAATAACTTGACACAAATATATCAATTTAGATTTTTCTTAGTATTAATTTTTTTTTGTTTCAAAATTTAACGTTAGTGTCCTTTTTTTGTCGTTTCAGACGGAATGGAGGCAATGCCATCGAACGAATAAAAAGGTAAGCAGAAAACAGAGGGAAGGAACCCACAGATTTACCGCGACCCACCGTCACCGTCGCCCGTCACCGTCGCTATTTATATCCATTTCGCCACCACCGTCGCCTTCCTGCACAACGGTCGATCGCTTTTCCGGCCGACGAAACTTCGCGCACGCGGGACCGATCTTCTTCTTCGCCGCTGCTGCTCCTCCTCTCCATGGCCGATTCCGTCTTCAATCACGTCGTCCGCGCTCCCGAAGATCCTATCCTCGGGGTAAATCTCACTCTCTCTCTCTCTGTGTCCCGCGTGATCTTCGTGTGTTTTTCGAGGGACGCCGGACGAGGAAAAGCGACGTCGCGTGCGGTCGCGATGATGCCGGCGGTTTTGATCTCCATTTCGCGATGCGTCCGGTCGGCTGCGGATCGCCTTTATGTGTCGAGGAGACTTTGGCGGTATCGAGTTCGGTCGCGATGTTCGGCTGCGGCTTTTGGAGTGCCTTTTTCATCTCCGGCGATGTAGTTCTTGATAGTACGGTTTAAGGATCGAGAAGTCGTGCGAAATGTTTGATTTTGGGAGGTGTCGAGGTGTGCGATCGCCGCTCGTCGCGAGCTGCGTAAGATGCTTGATTGATTGCTAAGACTCGTTCGCGCCGCTGTTAGTTTTTTTTTTTAATCTAATGAGCGAGTCGAATGCGCTGAGACGCTGCTTGCTTTGATTTCTTAATCTTTGGAGTTCCTCCGTGTTGATCGTTTCTTTTCTACACTTGTTTTGTCTCATGCGTCTTGACTGCGAAATCCTTGGCCTATTGTGCTTGAACAGGTGACTGTCGCGTATAACAAAGATACTAGCCCAAACAAGCTGAATTTGGGAGTCGGCGCCTACCGTACGGAGGTAAACTATCTTCCATCTATGTCAATATGATGTATCTTGTTGGACTTAAGACATTCGCAGGTGCAAATTAGATACCCAGTGTATGTGTTCCATGGGTATGGATGTTTTTCCCCACTTCTTTCTCCGTTCAACATCATATGAGGAAAATTTTCTGCCAATAATTTGCTTCTCTAGAGTGCAAGGTCATAGATTTTATTGATTCGAGCAATTATGATACAGCTCATTTACTTCAAACGGTCTGCTCGATGATTGTTGCTAGCTAGTAGCTTTCCATAATTATATAATGTCTGCCAGAATTCTTAAAGATGGGCAAAATGAAGGAAGTATGCTGAAAGCAGTAGCTTATCTGAATGCTTCTTTCAGAAATGTTGTGTGGGCAGAATTGATATATAATTGAAAAATAGTAGATAATATTTATAATTTGACCAAAAGTCAGTGGTGGCGATTGTCGGCAGTCCCTGCTAGAGTGTGCTCAGGTTCATGCACAGCAATGGATAGGTTTTGCTTCAGCATGATATGGGATAAATACAAATTGCTGCTTGGTGATTTATGCTCTTTTGCTGGTGACTCAGTGGGCATTAACAGCCAATAAGCAGTGAATCCTGATAGGCGCTACCTTTTGATATATGTTAGTTTGGATTGTCATCTCAAAACCAATCTTCTAAGGTTTCTGATAAAAAGATGGGTCTTTTTTTCTTTTTATGAGTAAAAAGAGGGATCTTTGTGCTTGTTACTCAGCTGCATAAGTGACTCATGAGCTTTTGTTCCAGATTTATTAAAGTTGCAAAAGTGGTGAAATGTTTACCTGATCTCAGGGTTGACTTAGTGCCCAGCAAGTTGTTCTTCTTAATAAGAAAATTAAATTGTTGGAAGACTGCATAATTTCTATCCTGATGCAACTTTTAGCTGTCTATTTATGTGAATGACAGGAAGGAAAACCTCTCGTCCTTAGTGTAGTCAGACAGGCAGAGCAGTCTCTTGTTAATGATCCGTGAGTTGTCTGCTTTTATATTTTCTGTTTGTAATGGAGTTTAGGCCTATCACTGTGATTTGTTGATTGTAAATTCGTTAATTCAGATCACGTGTGAAGGAGTATCTTCCAATTATTGGATTGGCAGAGTTCAATAAATTGAGTGCAAAGCTCATCTGTGGTGCCGACAGGTAGAAAAGTTCACTTAGCATCATATGTTCGACGTAATTCGATCATTTGACTAAATTCTCATCTTAGTTTTACTTCCTTTGGGGGTTGCATCTTTTATGCTGTTGAACAGCCCTGCTATTCAGGAGAACAGGGTCACCACTGTGCAGTGTTTGTCAGGCACGGGATCACTGAGAGTTGGTGGTGAGTTTTTGGCAAGGCATTACCATGAGGTATAGCACTATTTATTTATCCATTTATTCATTTTTCACGGAATCAAAATAACTAGATTATACACTTACTAAAGATTCGTCTGTTAAAAACATTTGCTTGGTTTTTGTGCAGCGCACAATATACATTCCCCAACCGACCTGGGGGAACCACCCGAAAGTTTTTACTCTTGCTGGATTATCTGTAAAATACTATCGATATTATGATCCTGCAACACGTGGACTGGATTTCCAAGGTGAGTGGACTTTTTAGCTAGCCTATTACTAAGCTCTCTCAGTATATTCATATATAATTGCAGGCAGATATGCACATTTGATTGTTTTGTTGATTTCATGGATAGATTTCTTTTTCTAGAGTATAACAATCTAGTCTCTAATGTGTTGTAGGCCTGCTAGAAGATCTTGGGTCTGCCCCATCTGGGGCAGTTGTCCTCCTACATGCCTGCGCTCATAACCCAACTGGTGTTGACCCAACTGTTGAACAATGGGAGCAGATAAGGCAGTTGATGAGATCAAAACAGTTGTTACCTTTCTTTGACAGTGCCTATCAGGTGGGTTCTCTAACAGATTAATATACTTAGGATGGATACTTCGTTTTGTATGAAACAACTGAAGAAATTCTTATCTTGGTTTAAAATTCTCTCTTGAAACCCTAGGGTTTTGCCAGTGGAAGTCTTGATGCTGATGCACAATCTGTTCGTATGTTTGTGGCTGATGGTGGTGAGTGCCTGGTAGCACAAAGCTATGCGAAAAACATGGGGCTCTATGGAGAGCGTGTTGGAGCCCTAAGCATTGTATGATCTATCCTGTCCTTTTTCAACTGTTGAAAACTGACACAAAACCATGTTTCATTTCCAGTAGATAATCTATTTGAAAGTTTGCTTGCTTGAATTTCACTTTCTAATTTCACTTTCTAATATAGCTTACACTTTTGTAAGTGAAAAATGACAGAATGACTGATTTAATTTTCATGTCTATATTTGAGTTGAATATTGACTGCTGGTCCTGATGTTTGACCTCCCATTTTAATCTATAGGTATGCAAAACATCTGATGTTGCTGGCAAGGTCGAGAGTCAACTGAAACTTGTAATTCGGCCTATGTATTCTAATCCTCCTCTTCATGGAGCCTCTATTGTTGCCACAATCCTCAGGGACAAGTAAGGAGTTGATTTTTGTGCTGACACTACAAGTGCCCTGCCACAACTTGTATTTCAAATATTCTTTATATACTCAAAAGAAGTTGACCAATTTACTTCTCTTACCACTGATTTCTCTTTATTTTTCTTTCTACTCTGGTGGCTTGTACTAAAATACAGTTCCTCGAGTGTCAGTCCTTTTTTTTTTCTTTTTTTGGTGGGAACTAGAAATATGGTTTCAGTCAAATATGTCTACCTCATATTTGCAGGGACATGTACAATGAATGGACTATTGAATTGAAGGCAATGGCTGACCGCATTATAAGCATGCGTCATCAACTTTTTGAAGCCTTGAAGGCCAGAGGTGGGTGCTTTTTTGGAGTTTGATGTCTGCCGAATTGAACTTGCTCAGCTATGTCGATGTACTGTTGTTTAGCTTAATACTCTTAGCTGTTTGGTTATGTCAGTCGTCGCTTCTGTGTGTTGTGCACTGCAGTTCTTCAATGAATCTAAATTAATTGAGTCAGCAAAACCTGTGATTTCTCCCTCCTTGTCTATCCCTTCCTCCTGAATGTGCACAATATGTCATGCATTTTGGCAGCCAAGCGAGACAGCATCTCATGAATTCCAGTGGGGCAAATGTCTCCACTAAGGTCTGACTTTTCTTTTACTATCATATACTTTTTTGGGTGGGTTCACTTCGCATCTCTTTGCCCAATTTAACTCAAAACTCACTCATACTATAACTATTACTTGCTGCTTTTGTTTGCAAGAGGAATAATTTACTGATGCAATCAGATTATTCGACTTACCAAAGGTGTTGATTTTTCCAACTACATCTTTGTTTTATAGGTTTATGGAATCTTCATAGTAAAATGCTTATATTTCGCAAGTTTACTCTTAGGGATATTATCTTATCATTTCATTGCATCTAATGCCAGTATCCCTGATCGATGCTCCTGCATTTACAAATATAGCTTCTCATATATTTTGTTGATGAAGCTGTAGTAGGCCTAAAATTGCCTGGTTTACCTCGGACTCTTTAAGAGTGAGCTGGTTGGATGAAAAAAATGTTGTACGCTGACTCTAACCAACACGGGGGAAATAATTTAGAATTAGTATCTGTAGTTCCTAATTAGATATCTGAACCATTTTAAATATGTTTGAGCCTGCCTGAGTCGGGTATACTTATGACATTGATTGCATTTCACCATTTTTTATTTTTTATTTTTGGCATTTCTGCACTCTACAAGGCTCAAAGGTTACTGTTTTTCACAGGCACTCCTGGTGACTGGAGTCACATAATCAAGCAGATTGGCATGTTTACTTTCACCGGACTGAACTCGGAGCAAGTTGCATTTATGAGGCAAGAATATCATATCTATATGACATCTGACGGGTAATGTATTCTATACCCTGTTGGTTGGTTTCTCTTATACTCGACTATTCCTTCCGTTCGCAGTGCGCCATAGTTGCTTTACCAGTATGCCATCATGATTCCATACTTTTATCTTGTCTGGCACCTCCCCATTATATGAGCATTCTCATGCTTTGTTTTTTTTTTTTCCTAGCAGTATGCCCTTTTCCACATGTGCTTCCTCTGAAGTTTCTTTGGTTATAACCACTGATTAACATTTAAACTACACTCTTCAACGTGAAACCCAACACTAGAACACGATTAGTGTGCGCAAAGTCGAAAGGAAATCCATTTTTTTCTCATAGTTTTTTTTCTTATACTAAACGTGCAGGAGAATCAGCATGGCAGGTCTGAGCTCGAGGACAGTTCCTCATCTGGCAGATGCCATCCATGCGGCTGTTACCCGTGCTTCCTAAATGCTGACAAGCATGATTGTTGTAACCATGCACGTCCTTGACCGGGACGTGATTAGTTCATTGCAATTTTGCTAAACTCTTGCTTGTATCGGGTTTGAATAATCTGGCCCTGACGACGAGTCAGGCATTTGAAACGTCCTCTTTTGAGCTGAGAACCGGAATTTAAAGACGTGTTATTGGCAGAATATTAAGAATTCCCCGTCAATTTGAGGAAAGACTAAATGAGATGTGATGCCAAGTTGTTGGGTTGTGCATTCATTTTCTTTTCTGTCACGGTAAGTTCCAAGAGGAGACATCCAAATTTGCGGCGATCAAGGGCTTCCTACTCGCAGGAAGGGCAAAGCCTGGAGTAGGATTTTCTCGTCCCTTGCAAGTTTACTTGCCTTTTGCTAGTACCGGTAGAGGTGGTAGATAGGTGGGTCAAGTTAGGTTGGGTTTGAGCAGGTTATAAATAATAGGTTCAATTCAAGTTCACTCATTTAACTCGTATAAATCAATTTATTTTCTATATAATATAAAAGACCGTTGGCCAACCCAACTCCGGACTAATCCACTCATTTTTTAAAAAAATTATAGCAACCTAAGCATTTAACAAATTGAAATTATATAAAAAATAAAGGAAAAACATCTAGACAAACTTTGCGCGACTCCGTCCCTCCTTCTGCGCCAGCACCCTCCTGATTCGTCGCAGCTGCCTGGCCACCGGGTACACAAAGCTCTCCTCCCGATGAATCCCCATTTCTCACCTCCGTCCTCCGCAGCCCCCGGCTAAGGCCCCGGCTTGAACAATCAACACTCCGTCCTCCACGGACCTCGGCCTCGTTGTTCTGATTTTTGGCCATTAAAGAGACCCTCGATTTCAAATCATGAACAACCTAAGCAACAGGCATACATTGCTCGATCAAAAAGACTTTGAAACCTCGAAGCACGAAGCGCTAGCTAACACAGTGCCGTGATAGTACTCATATCCGTTGTCTTATTCGAATCAAAATAGGCTGCTCCTTCAACGCCTACTTCCGGCTCTCCTTCGCCCACGTCCAGCCCCCGCCCTTCTAATATCACCAAGCTTCTCCCGCTTTGTTGAGGACCTCCGCAAGAACCAGTCGCTCCTCGAGCACAAAGCTCGTACGAGACACGTTGTCCCTCATCCTCGTACTTAGGGGCATGATCTAATCCAAAAGCGCCCATTGTCAATTCAAAAAAGTGGATCAAAAAACTCGAAACGCCAAGCAAGAGGTTGAGGCACGAAGGAGGCATCGAAAACTAGGCGGGAGGAAGAGAAGACGACGACTAGTTAGGAGAGAGCAAAGAGAGAGAGAGAAGAAAGTCTGCACCTTAGACTCTTTGGTAACTTAACAATTTCTATTATTTTGTTATCGGGAGAAAATTTGGAACAAAAATTTGTTCAGTAAAATTTTTGTTTCCGTGAACAAATTTCTATTTTTTTGTTCCATAAGTAGATTTGGAATGAATTCGAGAAATAAAAAAATTAATTTTTTGTTTCTAAAACAATTCTAAAATCAAGCCAACTTATTTTCTCTCTCTTTTTTTTTTCTTTCTTTTTTTCTTTTTTTCTTTAACTACTATCGCTGCCACCATTGCCATCCACCACGCAGGTCCCCAGTGACCGGTTGGGCGAGATTCGCGAGCTTGTCAAAGGCTCACCAAGCCAAGGCAAGCTCGCCAATGGCCAGGCGAACCTCGCCCAAGCCTCTCCTGACCACAAGTGAGCCTCCCCCAACTACCGACAAGCCTTGCCCAACTGTCGACGACAACGCTCTACGCTCTGATGAGATTGCCAGCCCTCATCCCAAGGCCGGCAACCAACAGACCTTGAAAGAGAAGAAAAGAAAAGAAAGAAAAAAAAAGTAATAAAATTATTAAAAATTCTTACAAAAAAATAAAATTATTTAAAAATTATATAAAAATTATATAAAAAATATTTGTATTAAATTTTGATAAAATACCAAATGCAATTTTATTCCAAGAATTAAAATTTTGGACAGTTATACCAAACAGCTTAAAATACTTAAAAATTATTCCCAGAAATAGAATAAAAAAAATTATAGAAGTATTATCAAACGTGCTAATGGGTTGAAAATGGATTATAAACTAAACTTGTTTGGACTCATTCATTTTAGACCTTAAATTTTAATGTCCATAAAAAGTAAGTTCTTCAAATTTGAAATGACCATATTAACCCAATTCAAAAGAAAAATAGATCATGTATGAATTTAACACCTATTGAGATTAAGAAACATCAAATTCATCTACTTTTTAGTCTGTTAAAACAAAACAAAGCAACTCTGTTTTCAGATGTTCAACTAGAGCTTTGTCCTTAGACGAACTCAACAAATGACCTGGCATGACTTCCACAATTGGATTCATTGAGGATGCAGTCCATTACATCTCAATGATAACATTTCAAGCATTGGCAATTTCCGTAGATGTACTGCATAGGAGTTTGGCATTCTTGCCATTTATAGATTGACCAACTGACCAGAGGCAAGCCGTAAGCAAAGTGACCTGACTATGACTCAGCGCCGCAAGCCCAGAGAGGCGAAGAAGTGGTTTTACTGAGGAGCAAATTGGGCAATTCAAAGACCGTAAAGCTCCAACTACCACCAAGATAGATACCGAGAAGGATAATTAAAAGCTCAAAAACTCTGATTCCTTCAGTAAAAGAGTACAATAGATACAGACATTCTCGTACAGTGCTCGGCCAGAGTAACTTCACAGCAAAAGAAGACAGATTGCCGGGAGGATCCAAGCAATTCTACAAAACCGGTCCAAAATTGTTTTATAAGTTTGGTCCTTCGACTTCCATTAGCCTAACTTTTGAGATTTGTTTGCACGGTTAAAGCCGGAGTCATTCCCTCTCGAGCGAGCATGCTTCCCACCTCTAAAATGTCTTCCTCCTCTGAGAGGAAAAAAGTTCTATCATTACAAGAGAAAGAGAGAGAGAGAGAGAGAGAGAGAGAGAGAGAGAGAGAGATAACTGCGCCAGGTGCATACTAACCTTCCTCGTCCACCCCTAGCATCCCGAAATTTGTCCTGGCTACCACGAAGTAGGGCCCAGTACTCCTTTTCCACCTCACCTGCAAGAATGAGATTAGCAGATCGTACAAACATTGTGCAACAATTTGCAAATTATTGCATTTTCACCCACATATGTGAAAGTTTCACATCAGAAAAAGCTTAAGATCTAATGCTGATGAAAAGAATTGAGACCTAACAGACTATCGAAAAATTTGCATCTGCTCAGGCAATAACATCATCTGAAGAATTTACCAAAAATTGGAAAAGAGATCAATTGTGCAGATTTAAACAACTCAAAGATAAGTATCAATTAAAAACTTTACATCTAACCACAAGACAAAGATACCATCTCATCATGATGAGGTGTTGGCAAAGGGAATTAAGAAAAGGCTTTTAATCAAAGAGCATATCCAAGTCTATTTTACAGGTTATTACACATAACAAAGACTCGCCAACTTCACAGTTCCTATCACTGAAACTATTAGTATTATACTTCCATAGGGCTATACCTTCAGTCTTGAAATTGCAGAGGAAACTTGAAATAGACTCTAACAAACATTTGTATCAAAAGGAAACTAGATGAAAACTCAATATGGTAAGTGGCCACAAATTTTTCCATGAGAATACCGTCATCAATGGAATGAAACAAGCAGCACTAAGAAAAACGAAAGTCACTATCTACCTGTAACAGGTTCCAACGTGGCAATGTAGTTTTTAACTAAAAGACCCCCTTCTTCAGCAAGAACTGCCGCAGCGCGAGCTTTTTGAGCTCCTTCAGGTTCTTCAAACCGTATGTGACCTGAAGTATCTCCCATCTTGAAGTCAACATACTTCAGAAACACAGAACCATCACAAGTAGTTAGATAAACAGAATAAGATTACTACATCACTCAACAAAAGAAATTCTCCGGTTCAAGGAGCCACTAATTAGATGACCAAAGCATTATCAGGCTACCGGCCTTTGCATTTAAAGAAAGTAAAGGAAGGATGTCTCCAGCTTTAAAGGTAACTGAAAAGTACACGCAATAATTTCCTCTTATTAATCACAACTAGATAAGCAAATCAGCGCATCTCCACAAACCAGAAAGAACTAGAGAAATGAGCGAAGTACCTTAACAGTGCCAAACCTCCCAAAGACACTCTTCAGATCCTCACGCATCACCACATCCATGTCCTTTTTAAAGGAGGTGGAAGATCTCTCCTTCTCTCCATCCTTATGTGAGGCACCTTCAGCAGACTGCTCTCCATTGTCACGCTCCTTTTTGCTACTCTCTAGACCATTATTTTCACCTTCTGTTGTATCTTTCTGCAGCCCGGCATCATCATCGACATGTTCTGATGCCGTCTGATCAGCTTCAGCATTGACATTCTCTGAAGAATCTTTAGACCCGTCAACATTTGACCCATCTATGTTATCACTTGCTGCTGGCTCATGAGTGTCATTTTCCCCAGCAGAACCTTCTTCTCCAATGCGCTTCAATGTGAATGCAACAAGTAAGCCTTTTGGGTAGCTGCAACCATAAGAGAGTGGATGTCATCATGCTCAATATATCTGAAGAACGTAGGAAATAGAAAACACAAACGTAACCTCTGCAGTCAAGAGGCAATGTCTTACTTCTGCTGTGGATCTGAATCATTCTTGTTGTTTGAACTCATGGGAGGAGCATTCTCAAAATCTTCCATCATTTTTGCTCTTTCAGCATCAAAATCCTTCCTGAAGGGCATGGAGGCATTAGCCATACATACAACAACATGACCTCATCCACAAACCCAGCACTATCAATTCAACAGATCCTTCAACACCACAAGACATGGGAAAAGGTGCTAACAGCTACAGAAGGGGATTTGCCATTCAAATTGAACATTACGGTACAACAGCCAGCTCTAGACCCTTAACTGTATCAAGCTAATGTCTCTTCTAGCAACTACAGTTTACTAACACAGTTTACCAAATGTGGATAGTCTCTCTTTTCCAGCAACTGGATTGACAAAAGATATGGAGACATGGTTAGGGTGCGGGATGCCAGAATCTAGTCACTCCTCAAATCTTAGGACTATGATTTTCCAACACCAAGCACAAGTAAACTGGCGAAAAGCTTAAGAAATTTTCCAGCGAAATATGTAAACTACAACGATAGCATGAATACTCATCACATTTGCCCAACTTCCCAATGTTAATAGTAATTAGTCACTCATAAAAAGATCTCCTGACTATGATAATCTAACACCAAACAAGTAAAGTCCTGATCTTACAAAAATCCTCTCCAAGCGAAGTATCTAAATCACAATGTTAGCACAACCATCCATCTCGCTAGCACAAATTTATTTGAGTGCAAAGAGAATGACAGTGCGATGTATCTTTTCACGAAGTGCCCAAAATAGTGCAACGATATATAAGGAAACTTCAAAGTTTCAAAACTAATTGAAGCTTTTTAAAACCCATAAGTTGGCTTCTTAAATAAGAAACAGACTGCAAATGGCACAGGTCAATTCCTCACACCACCAATTACAAACCACTTCATGCTTAGGCCACCCACTTGGGTCTTATCGGGTTCATGAAATTGTGAATTTTTCATGGCTCGGGATACCAATTTAAAGTGGGCTTCCTCATCATTGAATATAATAGGAGCTTTTACACTCTAGCTGAAAATCAAGTCAAACAGCACATCGAGCTCTACAGATTTATCACAACGATCAACCCTTGGGTAGTTTTTCTGAAATATTTATCAAGACATCACAAAAAGAAAAAAAAAAGTTCCACAGATGGTAAACTTACAGTGAACTAAGCACTTGCATTTCATTACTTGGTCCATCATAGACCATTCTCGTAATTATAGATATATAAAGTCACTAGAGCTTATGCTACACAATCCAATAGCATGGAAGGTAAACAAAGATCACTAAAGTAAATTCCCTCTGAGACACAGACAGAAAAAACTTACTTTGGTTTTAGCTCTAATTCAACTCCTGCATAAGCCAGACTCTCATTCAAAACCCTATCAGCATCTTCCTGGGTTGAGAATTCAACCAAAGCTGTGCCACAAAATACCCTTTTGTCTGCAACATGGCGAGGTAACCTCACACTATTAACCTGAAATAAAGGGACTCAGAACCATGTCCACATTCACAAATTTAAAAAAAGAAGGGCACTATACAAGACCCTAAAGAAAAAGGAAAAGGTAAACCCAATCGAATGCATCATAACTTATTTCTTCAAGCTCTAAATTCTACTTTGCCCTATATCTCACTATGTCTCAAAATATGGAAGACCTCAAACAGAACTAGTCAGGTTGGAACATCAATTAACTACATAGGCATAATAGTCACTTGGTAATCATCCAGCACATGCATAAAAGCAGATTTTGCAAAAATTCAGAAGGTCAAGTGCTTTGCGAAGACCCGGAAGCCAAACTCTCACTGTAGTCAAAAGCGCACAAGGTGCACACCGAAGCGCAGAACCAAGGTAGGTTGATGATTTTTCACCTCTGTGATGTCTAGGCAAGGGCCTTCGACAAGCCAGATGCTTTTCTTGCCTAAGCCATCAGGTGCACAAGGCGCCAGGTGCTCACCTAATGCAAATCATGGGTTATGGAAACCCTAGGGAGTCTTTCTTTTTAATGACATTTATCCTTCTGTTTCAAAAACACAGACGGAAAAGAGACCCAAAAAACTAAAGTTATAGAATTACGTAATACTTACACCTAGAAGAAATTTGTGTTTGACTTTGTTTTCTTCTAAGTTTTATGAGATTATGATAGGGTTAGTTTTTCCTCCATCCCTACAGCTAAGTGCAGAGTTTTTTTGCACAACATTTATTTACACTTTTGATATTGTTCAAAACCTATATATATATAATTTATTCTTGTGTAAGATTAGATGCTAAAAATTTTTGCCCAATTGCACCTTGCTTTGCTTGGGCGTGCACTTCTTTTTGGCCTCGCCTTAGCATTTTAGGTTGCCAGCACCTTAATTGTGCTTTTCGCCTTAGACTACACTGACTCTGTAAGATAATCCAAAATTTTACGTCCCAAATGGTTTAACCGTCCAAACCAACAGACTTGACCAAGCCAAACTTCCCAATTATAACCAGAGAAGGGCATAAGCTGCTCAAGTTATTTTTTAACATTATTGACTATAGCAGCTTTCCACGTGCTCAGGCAAAAGATAGGATAAGCATGCTGCTCTAGCATTATCTGTGTGTCCTAGAACCTTGCTCTTTCAACCACTCCAAACAGAAAGGAGAACCAGATAACCACCGAAAATAATCAAACAAGATCATGGAAACGCTCCTTATTCAACCAACAGAAATGAATAGATCTGGTAGAATGAGTACTACATAAAACTCGGGAATGTGAATGTGGGAACCATGCCAAGGGATGAAAAATGCTAACTCCCAAAAGAGATGCAAACAGAGAAGTAGGAAGGCTGTATTCACCTTGGCAAGTTGAGTGAAAAAGGATTCCACATTTTCCTGCTTTACATTATACTCTAGTGGTGATGCGGCAATGGTTCTTGTATCTACTTGCTCGATCACCTCTTCAGCTTTCAATTCAGTGGTCCTACCAACTCTCATCCCTGAGAGATTAAGAAAACATAAATGGCAGAGCATGTGCAATACCCTAGCATCACAAAAAGATTCTATGCAATCCTACGCTTACAAAGGTCATTCTTTCCCTATCCAGAAAGTAATTTTAAATGCATCCAAAGAAAATCATATAGCTTCATATATCCTCATTAGTCAGCATGTAGGATCACAAGCAAACCTTCTATACCCCTCCCAACATCAACATGTACACTCAAGCTACTAAAACCTAGGGAAAGATATTCCAAAACTGATCGCAGCACCATCTCATTAACAATCTTACACACTAAAAAGACCCCACCACCCAAAAAAAAAATTATAATCAAAGGGTTAAAATGTAATGAAAAAGGGAGTATCCACAAAGAGAAACTCACCATCTTCGGAAATTTTAAGGAACTCAGACTTCCGAAGGACATCGGCCACCGCCTTCACCGTTTCCTCCGGTATGTCTTCAGGCTTCAGGTTCTCCAACCCGAGATGGCCTCTCATCCGCGTGAACGAGCAAATCAACGCTAAACTGACCACTGCAGCACAGTTAAGCTCAACACCACAGACCAGCAGAGAACTCCCAACTCATCGAAACGACCAAACTCGCAGGCGCCAAAAAAGGAAAGGAAAAGAAAAAAGAAAAAGAAAAAAACGACGCGAACACGCGACCGGAGAATGCCATAAGCGGAGGAGGATACTCCCGTCTTCGCTCTCGCCCATCGTCTTCTTGAGAAAGTTGTCCCGCGGCAGATTGCTGTCGCTGAAATAGAACTCCACCTGCGCGTTACAGGCAGATTTTCAGTAAGCGCTTTAGGCGAAGCGAAGCGAATCGAATCGCCTTTTCGAAACCGAAAAAGGCGGAATCGAGGAGCCCGTGCGAAGCGAACCTGGCGATGGACTTTCTTGGCTACTTCTTCGTCCAGCGACTGCGACGCCATTGATTTCTTCTCCTTCGTTCGGTTCTTCTCGGCTGCGTGATCGGAGGAGGAACGGAGAGAAGCTCGTCGCCGGTGGGGTTTTGCAGGCTCTTGAGAAATGGAGGTGATTTTTATTAGGGTTTTAGGGAGCGGCTGGAGAAGATAGAGGGGGGCTTTCGGACCGGGTTCACTTCCGAGCCGAGCGTAGAGCCGGTTCGGTTCTCCGTATTCCGGTTCGCTTTGGGATTTTTTTCTCTTTTTCTTTTGGGAAAACGAGAAAATAAAAGGAAAATGCAATGTCGCCCTTTTAGAGACATCTGTGGAAAGTTAAAAATATACTGTTCATTGTACCCAAAAATACAAATATCTTTATTGACTTTGTCCGAACAAATTTATATTTTCATGAAAGCTAAATTAAACTTCAAATATCAATGTTGCTACTTAATTCGAGATCTTCAGTATTAAATAAAAAGCTGATTTTCAAATGAAAAATCTTAAGTTACGTTTGGTCATCCGGATTTCTAATCGAAATAAAATTAGATAAGATAGGATATGAAATCCTAAGAATTTTTATATCCAATCAATTGTTTGGTGGATCGCAGTATTAAAATCAGATATATTCTCATCATATCATATACATTTTTTTTAATATAAACAACATATTATTATAAATGAACATAAATGTTCATAAACGGAGATGGTGAAAATCTCCCGTAACTTTATTCCTTAATTTATTTTTATTTTATTTTTCCTCTTTTTATGTTATTTTCTTTATTATTTTTTTCACATTTCATCATTCTTTAATAAAATTTTATCAAATAGTATATTGTACTAATATACCTAAAATAAAAAAATACCTAAAATATATAATAAATATAAATATTTAATTTATAGATTGAATGTTTATTATAAGATAGAATTAAAGTCGTATATATAAATTGAAATAAGATTAATTAAAAATAAATTTTTATTTTTTATTTTAAATTTCTTAAATTAGAATTCAAATATTATTTATATTCAAATATTATTTCAATTTTGTTAATTTAATAAGTTTTTATTCGAGAAAAATAACTTTGCATTATGGACATTAAAAATCCTATACATATTTATCACACCTTCTCTATGGGATAATTTTATCTTGCCTATATCCTCCTTATATTCGACGTTATCCTGTCATGAGCGAGCACCAAACGTAGAATAGGATAAATCATATTCTATCCCGAATTTTATCCCGACTATTAAACGCAGCCTTACAATTTTAAGATATTCATGTTAAAGTAACTACAAATTAGATATATAACAATTATCGCATGTTTGAATATACTTTAGATCTTTGCTTAATCGAAATTTTGTTGGGGGGCATTGACTTCTTTTACCTTGAAACATTTGATACTTTTGCAGCATATAAATCTTAAACACATGTATTCACATAAACACATATATTCACATGCTTCATTATTTTAAGATTTTGGTGGAGAAGTAAAAATTGCTTTTAACAGCCCTTAGCTATTTGACGATTCAAATCCTATGGTCGTTCCAAAAGTAAAATGGCTTGAGGCTGGGAAGGTGTCCGGCCCAAATTTTGAAGTGAACTGGGTTCACCCAAACCATTAAATCTTTTCGAACTCTTCACGTTCCAAATTTAATTTTTCTTGCCGTTTGGAAAAACTTATACAACGCATTGGATTTGATACTCGAACACAATCAAAAGTCCGATTAGAATCGAGCTTTCCTTCCATTCTACATATTGCATATTTTTAATGTGATATAAACAGTAAAATGGTACGATGATGTCACATATCCAATCAAATGTCGTATACAAAAAATAATGACAAAATCGGATGGCTAGTTAGGGGATAAAATAGCTTTGAAGTTTGATAGGCATAAAGCAAAGTGGGACTCTGAGCTGCGAATGCGCACAATTCACTCTTAAAATGATAGATTTTTTTTTTTTTTTTTTTTTTTTTTTTTTTTTTGGAGCTGCATTTGGAAGGGGAAGAAGGAAGCTTGCCACAGAAACAACAATACTGAACATGCGTTGCTTCTGATTCGGGGGCAAAGATGATACAGTGGGAAAGTGAAGATTAACTTAGAACCAAGTATCACCCCTTTCATTCAGGTTCACTTGACCCTAAGCTTCACTGAAGTATATATGTTTTTTTTCATGGAAGATGTATACAGAACACAACGAGCACGAAATAGGTTATTGCGAGCTTCTATCATCGAGGATGATCGGATCGATTCAAAATATGTATTCGGGGTCTGGAAGATTACTAGGAAGACGGACGATAGTTAAGCTTTCAAAAGTCGAAGAAAGAGCAGAAAAGGTTTTCTAGATCGATAGTGAGACGGAATCAGCAGATTCTGCATGATCTGCAAAACTTCATGTATCGACCTATTGTCGGAGTTGAATACATGGCAACCAATATTGAGAGCTAGTCACCAGAGCAGTCTAATGCAGGCCAAACAAATACCATTAAGAAGGCAAGAAATTACTGCAGACCATGAAATACAACGCCACAAGCCAAACATTGCAATAGACAGCTACACGAACCACTAAGCAGAGAAACAAACCGATGCAAACCAACACATAACGGATTCTGCGGTGTACTGACAGTAAGAAAGAAAAACGTATGTAACCAAGAAAAACACTGCCGCAAACCCAAAAACGAACACCAAACTAGTATGGCCAACTCTAGAAACAGCACTAACGTGACAACCAATAAAATCAAATAACAGGGGGCAGAAGGTGCCTGCAAATTGCAAGCTTGTAACACCTACAGCTGATATAAGCAGTTTAAGGGCTAAAAGCGAATATGAAAAAGTTAGGATTCAACAAAGACTCTTTTCCATACAACTCGCAGGACGACACAGCACAAGATGATGTCTCATCAAGTTCTACAACTTAAATATTCAATCCACAAAAGATCGACAAAGTTGTATCTGTTAGAATCTCCATAGGACACATCTCATAAAATCACTTAAGCCTTTCTGAATCCAAACACTTCCTCTCTGTGCCGAGTGCACCCAGCATTTTACTATCATCCACAGTAGCTAGTTCCATATGGTAGGGAAATGAATGGTTAAAGGATGGAGATCATTCATCTTTGAGGAAAGACTCCTTCTGGCCTAGGATCATAGCTGAATGACTAAATTCCCTTGTTGAGAGCAAACAACAGCTGACCACAATGCAGTAAAACATTCTCACATGAAGTCGTCCTCCAGTTCCTGTAAAGACTTGCTTGCAGAGGCAACTTGCTTATTAGATGTCATATTTTCAGCAACCATCAAACCCTTGTAGCTCCTTAGTTCTGCCTGCCTTTCTTTTTCCATCCTATCCATTTCCTCCCGCCGTTTCTGAAAAAATATTATACTCCATGATATAGAGCTATCCAAGAAGGCAAAGAAAATTTTATCCAAGTTACATGAACACATTTCAAAAAACAAGAAGTTACAGTACCAATAAAACCACTAGCACCCCTTTTAACCCACCTTTCACAAAATCAATGAACTTGTGAAACCCTTAAAATAACATACAATGTGGACTATGACAAAGGCTATAAAGCCACTAAATCCCAAGCATGACAGATACTGTGCAACAATCAGAGAAGAATGCCAAATTTCTTTGCTTTTCCGCCAAATAAAAAATATTATACAAAGTTCAACAAATTATGAAGCTACATAAGAATCTGCATGTCAACATTTATATGGTGTGAAGGTTTCAGGTATTTCAGGTTAACAAAAAGTTTAAAGTGCATCTATTGCAAGTTTTAGATAAAGCAAAAGGTAGAAGTGAAACTCTATCCAAACACGCCCTAATGAAACGAGCATTGCAAAAAGAACAAGCTTCTGAAGACAGGAGCGTTCACTGGAAACTTTCCTGCTTTTATCACAGATTCCTTTGACATTGAGAAGGAAAATATAGAATAATATCAAAACCTGAAAGGCTCTCTACCCATACGCAAGACCAAATATCTATCCCATATGCCAAACTCATGTAAGATCAAAACAAAGACTGCTGTAGTTTATTCACTACCCAACATGAGGTAAGCTGCTAAAATAAGGATTTCCAAAGCAGTCCATGGGGAGAACCACTATTAAAGTCTCTTCCTACCACAGTTCCCTATGTTGCAAGTATATCATACTGAAAGAGCATCAACCTAAATGCAGCTTCAATTTAACCCCAAAGAAACGTTCCTTCTTCAAGCTTCAAAATCAAAAGTTTCTATGACAACTGATCAATCTGGAGAAACTTACAGTGGCACATCAGCTTTGAGGGACAGATGTTACATCAATATACAATGATGACTGAGCTAAAAATAGCAGTGCAGGAAACAGAAGAAAAAGTCTTTATTCAAAAACAGAAAGGATTTACTTTATCTCTTAGCTGTAGCTTTCTTTCCGCTCTTTCAGCTGCATTGACTGCCTCACGCTCAGCTGCAATCATAACCGACATATCAAATAAGCAAAATCTGAGCCAAAATGTTTATTTCTATGGCTGACAAGAAGCTAGGGTTGAATACCCAATAAAAAGGAAAATTTTTACCATATAAAATATAGTACTCTATGGGGAAGAGTGATTAAACCTATACGTTGACCATAGAGATTTGACCAATCTAGATGTATTACTGAACAGATACTCCCAGAAATCATAAAGTAAGTGACAAACATAAATTACCTTTTAAGTCAGGTTTCCTTTCCACTTTTGTCCGATTCAGTCTATTGACAACGTCATTAAGCCGTTTCTCAACTCTCACAGTGCGAACCTGATAGATTGTTAAAAAGAAACAATCTTTTAGAATCAAATATGAACTCAGTTCAGAAAGAAAAAATAGCAAGTTCAACAAACAATAGTTTCAACAAGAAGTATACACAAACATGTGGGTACAGCAAAAAAGAAAAAAAGTAAAAAGACTTGCCATTTTTGAACTGTGGAAACCAACTTGACCAACATCCATGGATGCTGTTTTCTTCAGATTTGCCCAAGGAGTATAAACGACATCGACGTTGTTCACCTTGTTGCCTATGGATACAATTGACATGGGAACAGTAAGAAAAATTACAGAACGATCAGGAACAGTTCAAGATGTTTAACAGACAAGCAAAATTCACTAACTCCAAGCAGGCCATAAATCTCAGATAAAACAGTCTGTCCTTTAGTCTCTGATAGCTATATGTAAAAAAATGCTTTGAGAACAATACAGAAAATGATAGTGGTGTTGGTACAGTGACAAAAACTGCAGGACATTTACCTTGGATAGAATTTGCTTTGACAAGCTGAGCGCAGTCCTCCAGCACACCTTCACTAATATCATCAATTGTCTGACCTTTGTGCATTCTCAGATATACATGAGCAGAGGACATTTTGTCAACATGGAACCTGCAAAAGACAAATTCATATGAAGAAAGTTTCACCTGGTGTTACCTTGATAAGAAAAGAAGAATCAGTTAGCTTCCTCTAAATTCATGGCAATCACTAGCTCAAACCACCCCATAAAAAAGTCAATAAATCTTCGAAAGACTCTCAGTGTTAGACTAGACAGAAAAACAGAAACAGTGCAGAGATCTCACTTCAGAATGAGTCATTAGCCAGGTAGTCACAAAAGACCAGACACATAATGCATTTCCTTGAAAGTCATAGATTCAGCTAAAAGTACAACACATGTGAATAAAATGCCTTTCAATAACGTGCTTCGATGCTAGCAAAAGAAAGGGAAAAGGGAAGACTACTCAATAGACTAGAAATTCTCAGCATAATTCTTACTACATACACAGATTAAAATAGAGTTGCTAAAGAAAACAGCAATCTTCTTGTCATTCAGATAGTTTGGCAAACAAAATGCAACACCCTCTCTGCTGCAAGAACCTATCTTCTGATGCATAAAGGAGGAAATTGAAGAAGAGACATAATTTTTAATTCTTCAGCAGCATAATTGTCAACTGCTTACTCAGTAATCAAAAGATGCAGTGAACAGAGAAAGCTTTAAAAAGCCAAAGATGGGGAAAGGAAACACAATAGCAAGTACACAAGCAGCCTTAAATTGAAACAAACAGTGACAAGCTTTGACATTTCATAAGATACAGTTTCCATTCAAGCCAACACAAGAGTGGCAATATGAAATGCCAAAACAAGTTTTAATCCTACCTATATCACCCTACTCATAATGCAAAAGGAGAACGTATTGTTACCTGCTTTTCCAAATTGACCAAGATTCCACTCCATTTCTTTTTCTTTCTTTTTAAAGTATCATGCTTTCAGCCTCTCTCTCTCATCCAATTCAATCCCTTATCCAAAATGACCAAGATTCCACTCCATCTCTAAATCTTTTCCTTAACTATCATGCTTTCACCCTCTCTCTTTAATCTGATTCAATCCATTTTCCAAATTGACCAAGATTCCGCTCCAAGAACTCTTTTTTTTTTTTTTTAAGTATCAGCCTCTCTTTGATCTCATTACATCCATTTTCGTAATTGACCAAGATTCCACTCCAAGAACTTTTTTTTCAAGCATCAGCCTCTCTCTAATCCAATTCAATCCATTTTCCAGGCGACGAACAGATAGTCCTCCACCGATCGCGACAAATCGCAGCACTACAATGCCGATACCAGCGGGACCACGACCGCCAATCCCGAACCCCCTAAAAAAAATCCAAACTTTCGCCGCCCCAAGCCTTAATTTCACGAAATGCGATCCGAATTCGAGCGCCCCCGACGATCACCGATCGACGTACAAAGGACGAAGCGGAGAGGAGACAAGGGAGGGGGGGAGGGAGGGGAGAATCGTAGTTACCAGATGTCCTCGGGGAAGCCGTACTTGATGAGCTCCTCGTTCTCGTACTTGTCGAGGCCCATGAAGATGGTGTAGTCCCCCGCCTCCGGACGGGCCTTGAAGTAGAACACCATCGTCCTCCGATCGCCTAGGGTTTTCTGCGGAGGAGGAGGCGGGTAGAGAGAGAAGAGAGAGCGGGGTAGAGAGAGAAAGTCAGCAGGTTAGCGTAGGAAGGAAGGCGGAGGTGGGAGTCGCTGGAGAATCTGACCACTCCCTCCTGGCTCCTACCTCTCTTTCTCTTGTTTTCTTCGCTTCGAACTTCCCCACTTTCTTTTGAGGAAATTGCAATTCCGCCCCTGTTCTTATTTCTATTTTGCAAATCGGTCCTCTAATTGATCTTTTCTTTTCGATTGCATCCACCAACTTTTCGTTTTAAAAGAACAAGTGTCTTGGGTCTTTTTTCTTTTTTTTTAATTTAACATACTCTAACTTTCAACTTATTCTCATATTTTTACTTTGCATTTTTGCAGAGCATGAAAATCGAACTCCACACCTAAAATTAAACATCCCAACTGCTAGCCCTCCGAAAAGATAGAGAATCAAACTTGTCTTAGGGATTGTATAATAACTCAATTAGTTACGCCTAATGAGATTAAGCTTGTTTAATGGCTCATATAGAATTGACTTAAATCTTTTGAATAAGTCAAAAATCCACCTAATCTAGCAAGTAAAGGAGGAGTTACTTAATTCAGTCGGTGGAAAAGTAATTGATGGGGGCCCCTCTAATGTTGCGTGAGGAGTGCAAGGGGGATGGTTTCAAGAAAGGAAATTAGAGACGGCAGTCAAAATCCTCGCATCTTTTGCTCCACTCCAGCTATGCAAATAGTAGATCATCCTCTGGCAAACCAACCTTCGTAAACAAAAGAATGTAAAGTCTCCGTTCCGCCTCCAGAATTATATCATTCTTAACAGCCCGAGACAATCCAAGCCAGCCAGCCAGCCTTTTTCGATCATTGTCCGATACAGCAGCTGGATCCCCCCACCTTTCCAATGTGCTGATTCAGCCGAATAAGGCTCTTCAAAAGAGGGTACCGGTTCCGAGCGGAACAGGTTTTCATTCATTCATTCATAAGGGTTTCTCTTTCGACCGTAACGTGGAGAGATAAGGAGACGGTGGTCTTCTTTTACTTTAACCTCATCGGATCAAAACATTACTCTATGGTGACTCTGTCCCTCTTTCTTACGATAGAGTTCATTCCGTCCCTTGACACCATTATCAAGTTAGAGTTCATATCAATAAAACCTACTAATAGTGGTCTTTTTCCTATGTTTGATAAGAGATTAAATAGTATTAAGCTATTGATTTTAATTGTCATCGAATAATTTGTAAATTCTATCAATGGTTCAAGTTCAATTCTTAAGTTTCAGCACTTGATTTTCATTTTTATTAAACAAGCTCTTACTTATACATTTATTGCGATTTTAAATTATTTTAATGTTCCGTATTCATAAATCGGAAAAATGTTCAGCATTAATAAAATCCTATGAAAATTGGTAAAGCCCTAAATAATCTTTGGTGAAAAAACATGATTAGCAAATTGCATGTCTAGTATATTGGTAGGAAGTTACCAAATCTCCTTAGAAATCACCATCTCTTTTAGTAAACTACTCATTTTTAAATGTGTGGCATGCCAACCTTTTAAATTTGCCAAATCTTATATGATATTACCAATTTTAATTTTTGAGTTATTTATCATTGTTTCTCCAATAAAATTATCGACTACCGATTACAGATTCTTATTTGAAGAAAAGCCAAATATTTGAAATCAATCAAATGAACATAATGAGCGGCCCAAATAAGAGTTGCTAACATAAAGCCAGTCAATGGCCTCATCAAGAGTAAAAGTTGGTAGGTTATTTCACACTATAGTTCATAAGTTATTAAGTCGATAATTTGAAAATGACCTAGTCAACATTGATATGTGGCTCAAAGAAGAGTTGTATCCTAAATCTACTTGGTAATTTTATTAGTCGGTAAGTGACTCAAATAAAATTGATACAAAGACTTCAATAAAAGTTGTTAAGTCATTCGAAAGTTATTGATTCGGAATTAATGACATAAGTATCAACAAATGGCTCAAATAAGAGTCGGTGATTTCATTGGAAAAAAGGTCAGTAACTCCCTTAAGTTAAGGATAATAATTTCCTATAAAAATCAGTAATTCAAAACTTTGCTAAATAACATAAGTAAAAGTTGACAAGTCACTACAGTTATTAGTAATTTCTAAACGATCAAGTAGTTGTTAGTAATTTATACACAATAACTAGTAACTTATTAACAAGTTTACATCATAAGGAATTTATCGGATTTTATTTTTCTGGGTAGTGTTATTTCCAGCCCCAATATAACTATATCTACTCCCTTTTACACTAAAAAGACAAAATTACCTTCAATCTTTCAATTGCAGGTTAAAGTAATGGCCCCATTCCTTTTTTTCTATTTTTCCTTTTCTAAGGATAGTTACCATGATTAAGTATTTCAGATATATACATCTAAAAAGTCCCTTCTTCATCATTGATCTTATAACAATTTATTTATTCATTTGTTTCTCTTATCTCAAAAGCTCACTTTCTTGGTGAAACTTTTATTAATTACAATAGTCTAAAATATATATAAAGTCTCTTCATTTGCTATTTTAAAGAATTTATCTCTTTTCCTTATTATATTAACGAGATACTTTTATGAATGTAAGATGTTAAAGGAATATGGGACTACAGTACAAACATTGTGCACAATGACGTTTTTTTATATTTTTTCATAAATAGTTCGTAGATAATATTAATTTATGTTAATCCAAAAATATTGATATTTCACTTAAATTTAAAAAAAAAAATTACTTTATGCAATGTTTTGATGTAATTAAATATCCTCTGCTTAACAATTTATCTATAAATTTAATCAACAACGTAACTAGATTTCTTAGAAATTTCTCTTTTGGACAAAGCAAATTCTTATGGAAGTAATATCAAACAATTTAAAAAAAAAAAATAGTACCTTAATATACACGGAAACTCTACAATAAACAATTACTAATAAGTGAAACTTACATAAATATAGAAATACTAGAAAAAAGGAAAGTAAATAACTTGGGGACCAACGATATAAATTGCAATTGAATGATAGAGGACAATTTTGTCTTTTTAGTAAAAATTGGGTGGATTTAGTCATATAGGGGTGCAAATAGCACCGCCCTTTTCTTTTTGCTAATAATATTTGGAAATTATCATTTAATTTGTTGTAATGAAATAATAGTAATGGGTACCCTCGAATCTTTCATTAAAAGAGGTAAAGGACTACCGAAGTTTTCCTTCCAAGCATCTCAATTCTAATATATAGAGAAGAGAAATCCTGCATGTGTTCAGAAGCTGATCTCAAAATGAAACAATTCATACTTCCTAGCTTAGCAAATACCATACACACACAAACACATATTTCCCAGAAAATGCAAGCCAGACTATTCGCCGAAGTTGCACAGGTTGTCGAATCCCATGTATTCATGGCGCTCGATCTTTCCGATCATGTTGGATAATCCGACCCCGCCTATCAAGAAGCGCAGAAAACCACAGAAATAGCGAGCATCGAATCAATGTCTTTGATCTCTCAGAACGACGGCGAGAGAGGATGAGAGAACGAATTGCGGAGTATTAAGATTGATGCTCACCTAGCAAGATGGCACTGACGAATATCGTGAAGGACAGGATGAAGATGATTATCGACGCCCTTCCGGTTATGATTATCAGCTTCCTCACGATGTGTTGCCCAACAAAGGCAGCAGCAGTTGACACGAGAATGAAGTACAAGGCTGCGAGATAGCATCAGATAGTATCTGAATCAGGATCAATGACATCGCATGTTATCACATCAAAGTTGAGTTGATGAGTAGGTTGAGCTTTTTTCGAGCTGAGCAGCTCGTTAAACTGCTCCCTCGGATATTAAGGGTAAGCCCCATGAGGGGGGCTTACAGCCGATCCGGGCAGGATTGCCGTGCCTGAGCCGGGCCCCTCCGACCTTAAACTAAGAGAGGTATTGGGGTGCTATCAACCCAAGAAAAATATATGAGATAGCCGACACAATGAAAGGCCATTCGAGCTTAGCAGCTCGTTAATCTACTCCCTCGGAAATGAAGGGTAAGCCCCATGGGGGGGCTTATAGCCGATCTGGGCAGGGTTGTCGTGTCTGAGCTGGGCCCCTCTGACCTTAAACTAAGGGGGTATTGGAGTGCTATCCACCCAAGAAAAATATATGAGATAGTCGACACGGTGAAAGGCCGTCGGACCTGAGCAGGTCCTTGAAAGGCTCATGGAGGAAACAAGCAAGAGAACCGCCCCGAGGTGAGAGACCCCGCGCTGTCCTCCTATTAAAGATAGACATGGAATTATGAGATCTCACGGTAGTGAAGGTAGATACCACGTTAAGACTTCAGTTCTGACTACTACCAACCAGGTAGGCAGGTATAATAGCCTCCCGCACCTAGAATTAGTGCAGGTGGGTTAAATGCCCACAATTGGGTTACGGCACTGTCCTCAACCACAGGTTGATTCAGATAGTATCTGAATCAGGATCAATGACACCACATGTTATCACATCAAAGTTGAGTTGTTGAGTAGGTTGAGCTTTTCGGCGATTGCTTCGACAGTTTCGGAAAATGGTCATTTAACAGTGCCCATCCGCAGTCAGGGGAGTTATCAGAAGCGTGAACATACCGTAGGGAACCGGAAAACGTTTCAGCAGATAGTACTCGACCACAGACATGGACGAGGAGTAGGTCATTCCGAACGTGGCAGTGGCGCTCGAGACCTGCACAACCGCGCAAAGATTAGCCAACAGTTCATAGTAGTTATGTTTCTCCTTCCGTCTAGAAATTAAAGCGGTGCCCGGCTAGTAAAAACTGTTCCCATGCTGAAAAATCTAAACCAGATTTCTTCATCAGATTCATTATACTTGACAAAACCACCCAAACGCCGTGCTTTTCTCGACTTTCTGTTCGATGTTTCGCAAAATTCTTTAAGAAGTCGTCGAAAGAACTTGGAGGAAGTTCACAAGGTTCTTTAACAATCTCAGAGGTTCCGAACGTTTTACCTCAGGAGGGATGCCGAGCTCCAGAAATAGAGGACCCATGACAAATCCTCCACCGATTCCTAGTAGTCCGCCAATTATTCCGGCCAAAACGCCACAGCCGCAATATGCCAAGAGCTCGCGCACTTGCCACTTCTTACCCTTTTCTCCCTTCGATGCAATCACTCTCCATCCCTTGTACAAGCTGATCGCCTCGTATGCAAACACGCCAATCGAAACCGGCACCTGCAAGTTCATGGATTTTTAGTCTAAACCAGATTGAAAATGTCTCCATGAGCATTTAATTTGGAGTACAAAAGAACCGGCATTTTGCCATTATTTACTTTCGGCTTTTGCATTAGAAACACTTTATTTCATATTCCACCAAACTTTACAGCAAATGGTTGCAATTTGCAACCACAAACTCTTCATTTTGTCATCACATTCGCATCATGAACCGTTATTGCGGCACATCTTTATTAAGCGGGTCAAACGTATCTGATTAGTGATCAGAAAGTTGGAGTACTACAAACAAAAATCCTATAAATCAGGTTGTAAAGTACCACTGTTTATTCTTTTGCTAGAAGTGCAACAATGCCGGAATGGAGAGCTAAAGAAGTTCTTCTTGTTCCTATGAAAACAGAAATGACCAAATGTACCTGTAAAAAGTTCAAAACCCAGTATGCTGTTGAACAGGTTGCTGTTTGGTTCTGTCAAATTATAATCCAGATTTCAGCACTTGCCCCACCATACTCAAGAACAAACCGGTCTTCTGTGAGGCTAATATACTTGCCAAGAGAAGATGTGATGAGCATAAGATTTACCATGGAAATTTGCAGAATGAGATACGCGACCCAAACAAAAGTAATAAGCGCAACCTCCTTCCAGTGAATGTTCTCAAGTAGCGAGACCTACCAAAATCACCAGAACACAAGAAAGATCGAAGTTCAGATAATTAACATAGTATACGTACTGATTTCAAACGGCCAAGGCTTTGCAAAACCTGCGTCTTCTTGGTGCTGCTCGCCGCTTGGGGAAGAAGCCTTTGTTCCAGTTGGGCATTGCTATCGTCTTCAGCTAAATCAAATAAAAAGGAAAATGATTGGAGATGATGGTTATCTTATTGAATTGAACATAGTAAAAGGGAATGATTAGTGAACTCACCACTCGACTCCAAACGTTTAGCTGCCTCCTAGAGAATCAGCATAGAATTTGAAAATAATGAGGCCATGGTTAATAATACATACACCCTATGAAGCAATTCTCTGTAAAATGTCCTAATGCATTGTCGCAGCACTAGCAATTTTGATTCCAGGAAAAACTACCTCTTTCAAAAGGGTTTCCCTCCTCCAGGTTTCTAAGGCTTTGAAGAATGCTTTGGTTGAGGTGCCTGAGGACAAATCGAGGGGCATCATTTGGATCGAACATGGAAGAACAGATTGAAACATAAAGAACGCTAAGTAATGTAAACAGTTACCCAACGACAAGAGAATGATCAAGATCGTAACCATCCAGTCGGCAAATATGAGGTTGAATACAACACCTATGCTAATGCCGAGCATAAGCATCGGCTGGATGAGCAACACTAGATCATAGTCAATTAGAGGAACGTCGAGGGTAGGATGCCTCAGCTTGAGGTTGTACACAACAGTCGAGATCGCCGCGCCCATGATCATGCCTGACAGAAACAACAATGCCAAACAGAAGTTCAAGTTCAAATTGACACTGCTCAGGTATACCGATCCAAAGCCAAGTTCAAGCTAAAGAAGTAAACCGTTAGAATGAAAATAGTAACTCTAGTACCCATCAACTTGTATCAAGTTCGACTTCATGCGAAGACGGACATGGACTTGGAATTCATAATTTGTTTCCTTCACCATTTTTTGCCCCAAGTTCTACTTTGGTTTCCGACTCTTGTGCAGATTCTATCCAAGTAAATTAGCATAATCACTCAGTCCTGACTACTTACACTTTGATATGGCGGTTGATGATTTAGGGTCGAACCCGATAACCAAGCTCAGCATGGGAACAAAGATGCCGCCACCGCCAACGCCACCAACACTCCCGAAAGCCGCTCCAAAGATTCCAATCACGGTACCGACGACAATCCGCCACCCAAAACTCATCTCCTGCAGTGGAAAGAATGCAAGTACAGCTACTTCCCTTTGCAAATATATTATTTGAATAAACGTAAATTGAACCGAAGAGTCGATTTCATGAGCAAAGTTTCTATGTGGCCTCTAAGAAAAGTTTATGTTCATGTATAGCGACGCTTCAATCCACGGGTGAACAGTAGAATTACCGGCCAGACATGCTGATAACTAGATTGATTCAGCTTCCATAAGTAATCCACTGCTCGGAGAAAGTAATTGCTCTCCGGTTTTTCCATTCCACCGAGTCCCACAGACTCAAATCGGAGGCTTCTATCGGCTGAAACAAACACCATGGCCACTAGAACTTGGAACAGTACCATCAGCACTAAGCGAAAAGATTCCGACCGGGTGCGAAACAAAGGCATTGCAGTTTCTTTATCTGCTAAAGGAGGCAAATGTCAAAGGTGAGGCAGAGAACAGGATCTCCTCAAAGTGAAGGGTGGGGGGAAGCCGGAGACACTATGAACGGGGCGAGAGCGATAGGCAAATGTCAAAGGTGAGGCAGAAACCGAAGGAGAATCATTTTTCCTGAAGGAGTTACCCACCCTCCCTACTACGTTTTAATGATACGACAAGGGATAAGCTAAAAGGCTATCTTGGCTTTCCAAGAACGTGATTCACGGTACGGCCCTGGGAGCCCACCTGCTCCATTGGAGTGGGAACCGAAACGAAAGGACCAAAGTTGATCTTTCCATTCATTAGCAAGGGGACAAACGCATGATATAAGCTTTTTTTGGCGGGGAGCGATTCACACAAGGTGAAAAAGCTTTTAAAGCAAACCCCCCCAAAAAGCAAAAGAGGAGTCGTGCTTGACTGGAGATGATGCCGTGTTGAATTCATCGTCAGGATTCTGAAAAGAGTAGGCGTGATGTCGCTGCCTATCAGTCGTGACTAGACAGCAAGAACTTCATGCACAGACAAGTGAGAATTCAGGTGTAGGGCAGCACTTGGAGGAGCTTTGCAAGGCTGTCATATTCAATTTCGACTGAAGGGGTTCGAGTTCGGGACAAGGACGAGTTTGGCTACATCTCAGATTTCGCTTCTGCGCGTTCTCGGTATCGTAGGTGATTTTGTATTCTACTATTTCGTTGGATAAAAGTATTGTATTTTCTTCCCATTCAATTGAAGGCTGGATGAAGATACAGGGACCTGTAAGGCTCATTGCTTCCTTTTGGCGAACAGGGATATGGTCTTCTACGGTTGATCAAATTCTGATAAACCGAGTGGCTCGCCAGAATAGCGCAATCCAACAAATTTTACAAATTTCAGGCCAAACAACAATCTTCATTTCCGTACCAAGCGTATAATCAGGAGAACAGAAAAAGGAACGAGAGTAGCTTTTTTTTTTTTTTTTTTTTTTAACTCGATAACCAAACTCAAAAGGGAAAGCTTTTGCGGAGATCAAACGCAATCTTCACATGCATTAGTCATTTCAAGTTCATCTTTTCATTGATTCTCTGAAGCACAAAGAAATTGATTCTCTGATTCGTAAAGAATCTTCTTACAAAAGATGACAAAAGTTGTATGAATCAAATCGATACATGGCAATAAAATTCAAGTAGATCAAAAGTTAAAACGACTCTAATGTTTGATTTGGGTCGAGAAAATGCTCTAGTCTGCAAAGCCCAGAAGTGGCACCAAGCAAGAGGCACATTTAAGTTCCCCGCAGAACGCTCTGTGCCCAGTACACAGACCAGGGACGAGAAAATGCTGGCAAAACAAATCAGACACTACGCATCATACTTGCAAAGGTTTTCGAATCCCATGTATTCATGCCGATGAATCTTTCCTATCATGTTGGATATGCCAACTCCACCTGGCAAAACAAAAAACATATTTAAATTCCAAGGACAGTCTCGACAAAGAAATTGGAAGACAACAAGATACCAATTGGCGATTTGAGTAGATTTTGAGTCTAAGGAAGAGCACAGATTACAAAAGAGGTACAGGTACTCACCTAGCGAGATGGCACTGACGAAAATTGTAAAGGCTAAGATGAAGATAATAAGGGACGCCCTTCCGAGTACAATAATAAGCCTTCGCACAATATGTTGTCCTACCAGAGCAGCAAATGTAGCGACCATGACAAAATAGAGTGCTGCATGACAGAGGGTAACGATTAATGCACAGAATCTTTTCTGCGTTTTTCAAATATTTGTAAATTAGTTTTGGGAAGAGTTTACAAGACCGTTGACTACTGAGATATTTCAGCAGGTTATAAAGATCTTATCTTAATCCCATGGTGCAGGAACTTACCGTAAGGGACGGGAAAACGTTTTAGAAGATAGTATTCCACAACGGACATGGACGAGGAAAAGGTCATTGCAAAGGTCGCTGTGGCACTGGAGACCTGCAGAAAAGTAACAGAAGCAAAAGGCATGAGAAGTGACAGAAGGAAAGGTCGCTGTGGTACTGTTGTCTCTGTTTTTACTACAAATCAGGTTGTCCTTAACCCCCAAAGCAAACACAGAAAGGAAATTTGATATTCCAAGTATTTTTCAGTTTTGCAGCATCCCCAGATATCACTCAATCAAGGCATGCTTGCATTTGGCTTGTTGCAAAGACTGTGAACGGTTTAGTATATGGCAGTCCATCACAGGCACCTCTAGACCAGAAACATGTTGCTAGTCTGTACTAAAGCTTCTTAATCAATTTTTAATTCAGCCTGCATAGTACTTAAAACAAATTCCTACATGAATTTTGGCAGGACAATCCAAGTTATACTTTTGCATGCCATTCTAGGCCAGCAATATCAAAACAGTGGTTAAGACTTAAGAGTAGTATGCTAGAATCTAAGTTACATCATCTGCTATCAAGCTAGGACAAAAGAGAGGTCAGTGAACAAACAGTGACGTGTTGGAATGATACAATAGTTATAACTTGATCCAAAAAAAGAAAAAAAAAAGGAAAAAAAGAAAAGAAAAGACTCACCTCAGGAGGAACTCCCAGTTCCAAAAATAGTGGCCCCATTATAAATCCTCCACCTAGTCCAAGTAGTCCTCCTACTACTCCAGCCAGGACACCGCAAGCACAATAAAGGGCCAATTGGCTCACCTTCAAACCAGTGCCATAATCTCCCTTGGAGGCGATTACTCTCCTTCCCTTGTATAAGCTAACTGCCTCGTAAAGAGATACTCCAACAGAAACTGGAACCTGCATAGGTTGGGTAATGCTTCAGAATTAGTTACAACTTATAGGAACCAGTTATTTCCAGAACATGATCAGATAAAAAGTCAGGGGCCAACCATGTTCATGACTTATATCTACCTATCTATTGAAATTCAATTATCAAAACGTCAAAATTAGAGAAACAAACTTGTCTTAACGAACCTGTAACAGGTTGAGTACCCAGTATCCAATAGAACAAGTAGTTGTCTGAGTCTGTCACCAAGAATTCAATAATTGGTATTTGTTAGCCCCCATATCAATGCAGACAGAAATTTTCAGATTCAAAAAGTCTCAAGAGTTACTTAAAGCAAGAACAAAACCTTGGCAATCTGCAGGACAAGAAATGCAGCCCAAACAAAGACAAGAAGTCCGAGTTCCTTCCAGCAAACGTTCTCAAGGACTGTGTACTGCATCAGCACACCAGATTAGATACTTAAAAAAAACTGTTGTGTTGATTATAAGGTCAGCAAAGTCACCTCTGTCTTTTTCATGCCTTGGTGTGGGCTATTGCCTGGACCACCAGGAAGAGGCTTGTATTCCACTTCTGTGCCACCATTTCCTGAAGAACATGAAATGTTGATATGAAACCATCAAACACATAGATTCCAGAGAGAATATGTAAAACAAGCAATCTAAAAGAAATGCTCAGACTCACCAACAGAATTTAGTTTCTTCGCAGCTTCCTGTTGTCAGAAGCAATTACAGTTAAGGAGGTTAGCATGGAGTTTGGAAGCATTAAAATGGCTATCAAGCTCACAAGTGCAAATAATTATGAAGATTCATTTAATGGCAGGAAACTTGAAACAATTTTTCAATCCTTCTACTGGAATGGTCTTACTCATAGAAAACTGTTTCGCCTCCATTGCTATTTGCATATTAAGAATGATCATCTTTTAGCACAACCAGGTATTATCTTGGGTCGGACAGTTCAAATGCTTTGCATAAAAAAATGCGCATTACAAAACCAAATACTGAACCAAATACCTTTTTCATTAACGTTTCCTTTTTCCATGTCTCGACCCCTTTTAAGAATGCCTTGGTGGAAGTACCTGCAAAGCGCAAATAATTAACCAATGTTACTTCTTTGTGGAAAAGCTTAGTTCTAACCAAAATTTTGTCTTCGACGATACTTTACCCATGAAGAGAACAATTAATAAAACTGTAACCATCCAGTCAGCAAATATCACATTGAAGGCAACTCCTAAACTGATTCCAAGCATAAGCATTGGTTGGATGAGCAGCGCCAGGTCATAGTCAATTATAGGCATATCTATTGTAGGATGCCGGAGTTTGAGATTATAGTAAACAGTTGATCCCGCAGCACCCATGATCATACCTGGCAAATGAGCAAGTAGCATATCAGAGTCTCCCCATTGCATGAAAATACCAGACAAATTATACTAACGGCCAGTTCTTTTATGAAAGGCAGCTAATTCAAGAAATCAATTGCCGGACAAAATTGTCTCCGTAAAGGAAAAAAATGTCATATACTTCAAATTATCAAATCCCAGCAGATCAATTTTTTGCAATGAAACAGAATGATAATCAACTGAAGTACCCCAAAAAAAAAACAAAAGATTTTGACGAAGGACACTTTGAAATCCTTTAGCTAAACAAATGAAACGTCAACACCATATTCAAGTTAAACACGAAACTTCAATCTACAGTAAATTCTCAGCGAGAGATTGACCCTTGCGTTTCGAAATCCTATAAGTAAGAACGCATACTACCCTCCTTTCTTACATTTCGAAATAGCAGTAGCCGACTTGGGATCAAAGCCTACGATCAGAGTGAGCATGGGAACAAAGATGCCACCGCCGCCCACGCCGCCTACGCTTCCGAAGGACGCGCCGAGGAAACCAACGATGGAACCGACAACAATTTGCCAACCGAGCTCCAACTCCTGCAGAGCACAACCCATCATTCCAATCCGTCCCTAATCCACTACAAAGAAGAGCAAAAACGCACGACACACACGGCTAGATTGATCTGCCCGACGACGAAGCGAAAGCGCCGAACATCCCAGCGCTTCCGTGTTCCGACGAGGCCGACATTGTCACGTTTCGAACGAAGAAACCGATCTCTACGCGTTCAATCGGCATGAAAAAAAGACAAGACAACCGCGACGACAAACCGTAAGCTCAAACCGAGATTCCGAAAATCCGAAATTTACCGGCCAGACGTGCTGGTAACCTCCTCCATCAGACTGCCACAGGAAATTCGCCGCTCTGGAGAGGAATCCCGGAACGGGCGGTCCATCGACGACGCCGGAAGAAGGCGCGTCCTTCAGCTTCAAGCCCCGTTCGGCGGAGGCGAGCAGAAGAGCGAACGCGAGGTTGACGAAGATCACGGCCACGGATCTCCCGCCTCTCCATTGCGCTCCTCCAAACACAGCCATCCCAAACTACCTCCCTCGTCTCTCCCTCCCTCCCTGCCTCGAGCAAGTGCTACGAAATCTCCGAACCAAAAGCACTCCACTCCGACAGCTCCTCGAAACCGGCAGCTTCCTCGGAGACAGGACGGCGTCCGCTACGCGACGACGACGAGGAAAAAGCTGTCGGCTTCCGGTACGGACCGCGCGAAGCTGTCCGAGAACTTTCGGGCCGCTCCGGGCAATCCGGTACGAGGGGAGGGCGCGGGTGGTGATGGCGCGCGGTAGGTGGCGGCGGCGGCGGCGGCGGCGGCGGCGGTGGCGGTCGCCGTGGTGGTGGCCGGCGGCGGCTCGTCGTCCGCGAGGGATCGGCTTCGGGAAAAGCGAGAGCGCGAGAGAGAAGCGGCGCCGGAAGGCACGGACGGACGGAGAAGACTTTGGAAGGAAGGAAAAGCGAGAGAGAAAGGGAGAAAACTTTGGCCGAAATTTATGGGGATGTAAGAGATGAGATATTCAGCGGGACTATATTTAAGAACTTCAGCAGCGATCTCTTCTCCCTCTCCCTCGAATTTAAAATGAGAAATGATTGGAAGACCATATTTGATTCAATATATTAATTTTTAAATTTTAAATAATAAATAATTATGAATTATTGTGAAATCCAGAGTATTCACTGTACACATATTGTCCGCTTTATATACTAAATCACTCACTGGTTTTTTTCTTACAAGAATTTCATACTATCCAAAACGTGTATATACAATTAGAGGAAAAGTTCTTTATAAGTTTCCAAGGAATTTGTAATTGGTAAGAATCTGTTATTTCTACGGTAACTCGAGAATTGTTATGTTAGTAAAATCTATTGAGAAGTGATTTTGCTTTTCATCTCTCAAAAGGTAAGTAAATCGTGGATTTCTTCCTTTTTCCTATTTTTGGTGATGATTTTCTTCCTTGCTTCGAACTTTAATTTGCGGGATTTTGTTTACAAGTTACTGAGTTGTCATAATTTTATTCTTTTTTGTCCATTTTTATCCTTTTAAACTGTCGTGTTTTTATTCTTTCTCTCCAAAAACCATTCCTGTGAGCTTGACGAAGGTCGTCTGATATTCCACAAGATAAATCTCGACGAGTCTTATCCAAAAATCGGCATGACCAATTGGAAATATACGCATGCCACCCATTGTTGATGTATTGGAATAGGGTTCGTCGTGATGAATGATAAACATCTCGATATAATTTGATTTTTTTTTAATTTGCTTATGACGTGTTTGGACTTGTTGGATTAAGCAATTTTGAATGCTTCTTCTGTTAATGCGGCATGTTGATTTGCATTTAGAATAATGCCCATGACATGTAAGCGCAAGTCGAAATATTTATATAAGAATTCGTATCTTAAATATTATATATTACGTACCCATTTAATCACGTGTTATGTTTCGATATCAATGTTTCAACACGATTGATAAACATTTTGTGTTGAGATTAAATCTAAATTTGACATGGTTCAAATCAATAAATTAAGTGCAGGGATGTAATTGAGCAGACGTAATGATAAGTCATAAATTATACGAATTATTTCATCCACGTCAATTAATTCCATCTATGATTTCAAGGAAGGACCACATTGAATCGTTCTTTGAAAATTTACGGACAATTGGAAAAAGAAAACATATTAACATTATCATGCAAAAAATTCTGGAACTATTGTTCACGTGCTCTTTTACACTTCTGGGTAATTGGTAAAATGTCAATCTCAAAATGTTATGGACGGTGACCGGTGGATCTTTATTTTGGACACCGAAGACACGAGTCAATTTCGATAGACGATATTAATTTCCCTTTCTCTGCCCCCTTTTGTTTTTTTTTCTTTTTTCTTTTGTGTCGTGATTTGTCTTGTTTTCCTCGTCCTACTCTCTTGCGTTGATTCGAAACCACATCATTTTTTTTTCCTAATTTTCCTGTCTTGGATTTGTGATGTGGGGCAGGTAACAAATGGACTTAATTTATACGGTCTGCATAATTTTTTTGTGCAAGTTAGTATTATCTTCAGATGGAGAAGTTAATCTTCTTCTTCTTTTTCTCTATGAAAACAGATACGTACGTTTGAAATCCCAAAAATTCCTCTAGACCGAAAAAGAAGTCCTAAAGATTCATGGCAAAAAAAAAAAAAAAAAAGAATTTTAGCAAATTTTCGAAAAAAATCGAGGAAGCTTTGAAGGCAAAATTAACACGTGTTAATCGATTTCTCAATCTAAGATTTTTGTGATTCGGGATTCTTTTGCAATATTAAAATTAGCTCGGGATAAATATGGTGTCAGGTGTATTAATTCAGAATTTTATGCAACGTAAAAATTAATTTAGGATAAATATAGTACAGATATATTGATTCAAGGTTCCATTTTTTATTAGCCAGAAAATATTGTGTTAAGTTTGCTTGTTTCATAAAAAATAAATGATTTTATTGATAATTTCTTAAAACCGATCACATATATCATTTGAAATAATTGATTAATGAAAAAATGCATCATCAGTAATAATTAATATCTAAATATGTCCATGAACAATTAAAATTATTTATTTTTATAAGCAATATAAATAATTACTCTCAATAAATTATTTTTTCACTAATCAAATAAAGTTTTGAAATGCGACCAAAAGTGGAAAAAGAAAAGTTTTGAAATGTCTCCATCATGGAGGTGGCTTTAGAATTCTCAGGTCAACAATGAACTGCTGAATTAATGGGAATCACGCTGTCCGTCCGCATATCAATAAATGAGAAGGCGTCCCACGTTTCAATTCCCGCACGTGCCGCCGGCGCCGATGCCGCTTCCACGTGGGTCGAGTGGAAAGCGTTGATTAAGAGGGTGTTTGTTTGTATTTTTTTTTTTGTTTATAAACAAAAATCCTGTTTTTTTGTTCCGAAGAAAAAAAACAGAAATGCGTTTACTTATGTTTTTATTTCAAATCTATTTTTATATTTCCGTAAACGAATTTAGAACGAAAAAAGAAATAAAAAAACTTATTTATTGTTTAAAATACTTTCAAGAAACAAATTTTTCTCTCTTCTATTTTTCTTTTCTTTCTTTCTTCTTCTTTTCTTTTTTTTTTCGGCGGTCGCCGGCCTCGGCCATGGCCGGTGACCACCGTGGGGCGGCGACCTCGCCGGAGTATCGCTAGCCCCTAGCGAGGCTCGGCCTCATCGAATCTAAGCAAGCTCTAAGGCGAGGCCAAGCCTCGCGTCGGCCAGCGACGCTTAACCTCGCCTTGGCTAGGCGAGCTTGCTAGGCCATCGCCTGGTAGTGGCCAAGCAAGGCCGAGCCTTGCCGGAGGCCAGCGAGCCTCGCCGTGGCTGGGCGAGGCCATTGGCCCTCGTCGGTACGGTCGTCACCATGGCCGAGGCCGGTGACCAACCACAAGGAAGAAAAAGAAAAATAACATAAAAATATTTTAAAAATTAAAAGAAACAAAAAATGAACACAAAATTACCAAATATGTTTGATTTTTTTTTATTACGGGAACAAATTTACCAAACATATTATTATGGTCAAAAATTGTTTCCTGGAACATAAATAGCTTTTTCTATTTCTGTTCCCTAAAACAATTTTTGAACAGAAATGTTACCAAACGCACCTAAGCCCTCTCTAGACTAACGAAACTGAGGCATGTGTCTATTTCTCTTCTTTGTCTCGATTAATATTATTCTCAATGGTAATTACACAAATGATCTCAAAACTTTAACTCGATATATAATGTGATTCTTACAATTTTAATTTATTCAATATAACTCTTGAATTTTAGCTTAATATTCAACATGATTCTCAAAAATTTTTATTTGTTTGGTATGCTCAGTGCACAATATAATGAAAAATATTTAATATAATCCAAGATCTTCAATTAACTAAATGATAATGTTGAATATTTTTTATATTAAATTTAAATATATACCAAAAGTTCACGAATCATGATGAATAAATTAAAAGTTTCAGGACCATATAATGTTAAGCTAAAGTTCAAGTGTTGCAGTAAACAAATTAAAAGTTCAAGAACTATATTACATATTGAACTAAAATTTACGGATCATTAATATTATTATCACTTTGATCGTAATCTCATTCAAATGCAGGCAATTGGGAAGCGTTTGTATATATATGATTCACACGAGGTATTAGGTTACGCCAAAATTGAATAACCCAATGCTAGCGATTCATAAGCTTGACATGAGGTTAACCCATATTGTGACCCCATGAAAAATTGACAATCTTATTATAACCGGCCTGATGGCCTCGGAATTTTTTTTTTTTTTTTTTTTTTTTTTTGTGGGTTGGCTTAGGTGTCGCGATCACTTGAAACCCGAGCCCTGGTTCATTCCCCCCCACGCCATATTGCACAAAACGAAGGACGAAAACGAAGGAAAGGGGGGGGCCCCAAAATTGGCAGGGTATGGAGTGCCTGAAAAGCGAAATTCATGTTCGCCACTTCAAAATGCTCCCCGACGATCAGAGAAAAATCGGTCGTGGTCCACGAAGCATTTGAACCACATCAATTGTGAATTTCACTTCGAGTTTGGCAACCAAATGTTGCGACCCGAACCCTATGCTGCATGATTTAGTACACGGCTGCAATCTAGGGGCCTAAATTTTAAGAGTCCGGGGGTTCGGGAGCAAATGTTCTATAAATAAAATATACATGCTGAACTCGATTTAGACCATCAAATCTAATGATATCCACATGAGATGCATCACTTTTAACGTGTCGGATTCAGTTACCCACGTATTGTTAGTTAATTAGGATTAATATCATGAAAAACTTTAAATTTGTGTCATTTACTTTAAACTAACTCCCAAATTAGTATACCCATAAAATTTTATCTTCCATTAATTTATCTTGAATTTTAATGTCAAATTACCGAGTTAGAAAACATGTGGTAGTTAACGAGTGTATCGGTTTCGGAATTCTATACTCGTTATTAATTTGTGATTTTTCGTTATATTAATTTAATTTGATCGAAACTAATGAATAGTAAATTTATCACAAATTATATAAATTTAAGGTTTTTAATGATAAAAATTAATTTACGATAAATTTATAGTAAAATGTATTAGTTAAAAGTTTTTCTTTGTATTGACTCTTATTTAAATAATAATTTATTGAAGACATGAGCAAAAGGACAAGGGCGCACTTCAGAATGGAGAAAAAGGAAAATGATAAGCCCACGGCCTTATGCGAGTAGAAGAGGCAAGTGGGGCCGACGCGACCCGCCGAGGGCACGTGGGACCCCACGTGACGGCGCAGAGCAATGTCGTGTCTTGCGATGACGATTAATGACGCGATGACGACTAAGACAGACAGCTACCTACGCATTAAGATAGGAAGATGCTGACTTGGCAGGCTGATCGTGAGGATGGGAGTCGGATTTTTGGAATCCTATGCATTAATTGTTTTCAAATCTCTTGTCGTTTTCTTAATCACGTCTCTCTCCCTATATATATATATCATGTGGTTGTTGGATGTACTAATTGAAAATGAGAAAGTCCTGATGGCAAAGAAAAAAATAATCTAACCTACCAATGAGTAAATTTTACCAAATATGTATTTATTTTGTTGAAAATAAACGATGAGGAAAATATTGCTCTAATAATAATTATTTATATCGCTTGAATCTAAAAATGGGAAAAAAAGTATTTTCCAAAATTTTCCCCCTAAAAGATATGAGAAAACGGTGGATGGAAGGTGGCCAAGCACTCGTGGCCAGGGAAAAGAGTGAGTCGAGATTTCTGAAAAAGGGTGAATGGGGTTTCGGTTAGCATAGTGCTTTCGAAAGAGGTGCAAGCAATACTCGGTCTCGATGATTATTAGATATTAGTAACACATAGACAAAAAGGAAGAGATTATCGTTAATTATTGAGATAATAACAAAAATTAGTGATTGACAAAGAGCCGGTGAGAAAATCGCGGGTCAAAAATCCCATGATAACGATGAGAATTGCATGTGTGGGTGGCGGGCGATGAACATATATTCTTGGTCCCCCACCTATTTGCATCTCCACCAACCTCAATATGCAATCGACGAAATTGTTTTTTTTAATTCAATCAGCTTAACATGCTTAGCCTAAATAAATAAATAAATCATTTTAAACATGCCTAACAAACTGTTATTTCCCCTCGAGAATCGACGTGGAATGCAGCTCGAGATGGGCATGATTTTCATAATATATAACATTTTTTTATGCCAAGTGAGAAAAAAGTATTTTTAAAAATTTTACTCGTAAAAAATATGAGAAAAGGGTGGTGGAAGGTGGCCAAGCACTCTTGGCCAAGGAAAAAAGTGAGTTGAGATTTCTGAAAAAGGAATAAAAAAAGGGGTGAATGGGGTTTCGGTTAGTATAGTGCTTTCGAAATTGGTGTAAGCAGTGTTCGGTCTGAATGATTATTAGATTTTAGTACCGCATAAACAGAAATGAAGAGATTATCATTAATTATTGAGATAATAACAAAAGAGCCGGTGAGAAAATCGCGGGTCAAAAATCCCACGATAACGATGCGAATTGCATGTGTGGACAGAGATTCTTGGTCCCCGGGTATCTACATCTCCACGAACCTCCATATGCAACGGACGAAATCATTATTATTATTTTTTAAATTTAATCAGCTTAACATGCTTAGCATAAATAAATAAATAAATAAATAAATCATTTTAAACATGCCTAACAAACTATTTTTTCCCCTTTTTCTTAACTTAACCAAAAAAAAACTATTTTTTCCCCTCGAGAATCGACGCGGAATGCGGCTCGAGATGGGCATGATTTTTATAATATATAACATTTTTTTTATGCCAAGTGAGAATAAAAAAACGAGTAATTAAAGTCGCTATTCGAATTCAACGATGGTGGCTGCCTGCCTGATCCAGACAGTTTTGATTCTTAAAAGGTCGGCTTGTACTAATTTGTCGCACTGCTAATTAATGTGGTGCTCTCGTCAATGTTCTTTTAGACTCATAAATTTAAAAAATATTTTTCTTTAAATAGTCTTTTTTTGTTTTACCAAACTTATATTTAGATATAAATCATTATCGATAATAAAAAAAATATTAATAAATTATTTAAAGTGATATAAACGATCATGTTTAGGAAAACATTTTTTAATTTATTCATCAATATACATTTTTTAGAAAATATTTTTTAGGAAAATGAACTTATTTTCTAGTGCTCGGCTGAAACTTGAAAAATATTCAGAAATAATTTCCTGTTATTTAGTAAGGAAAATATGATAAGAAATATTATAAAAAAAAATCATATTTTCTAATTTTTATTTTTATTTTTATGTATTCTTTTCTTTTCTTTTACCTTTTTGACGGTCGATTTCATTAACCAAGGATTTGAGTCTGAGCATTAAGGACCTGTGCATGGCTTTTGTGGCCTAGAGCCTAAGTGTCAAGACAAGAGCTTGAGTGCCAAGGATCTCAACATGGCTTTTACAGACTCAAGCTTGAGTTGGGATGTTTCAATTCCTGATCTAGTCCAATCCCACTAAGACTAGGAATCAAGAAATGGACCAAAAGGACCAGTTCCCAATTTTTGGGATTAAGAATTAAACCGATTAGTCTGGTCTAATCTCATATAATTGATCACTTAGCAAAAAAAAATAAAAAATTAAAAATTATTAGTCATTACTATTTTAGGGTTTATTGTTATTTTTTAAGAAATTAAAAAATATATTTTTTAAAAAGAGCCAATCAAATTTATCAATCCAATTTGGTCCAATTCCTTTCGAAACCGGGAATCAATCACAAATTTTTATGAAACTAAGAACCGGACCAATGCTTTCGAGAATCAAACCACATCGACCGATCTGGTCCAGTCCAAGCGATTCCTAGTTTTGGCAATTCCAACATGCTCAACCCTAAGCTTGGGTGTCAAAGCATCAAGTATGGACACCAAGGATACGAGGGCCATGCCCGAGCACTAGGGTCCCCTCAACCTCGATGGACTCGGGCCCAAGTTTGGTCTTGAATGCTAAGAATCAATGACAGAGTTTTCATGCTCAAGTGTAAAATTTCGGATTGAATCATCCATATCTAGTTATAAAAAAAATAAATTTAAATTTTTTATGAAAAATTTAAATTTTGTATAGAAAAAAACAATACGCACATGCTTTTAAATGACTCATTTTATTAAGCGAATTAACTACCGGAAAATGAGGAAAATTCTTTTTTACAAGAAACAACCAAACTTTAATGTACTTTTTCTCCCAAAGAGTTGTTGCGACAAGCCATCTCTTTTTTATCATGCAGGATCTGCTTTAGTGAATTATTAAATATTCTTTCGTTTCGCTTAGCCCTTTTCAGATGGCAACTCTTTGCGATGGTTGAAAGAAAGATGGTTATCAGACCAATAAAGTAGATAAAGATGTGGATAAGGGTAAAGATATATTGAAATAATATATTTTTTGAAAATTTTCAATTAATTTAAGCATTGAAAAAATATTTTGATTAGAGAAAAATTTGTGAATTTAGCTTATTAATTTATGAGAAATGCTTATATAACCGTCATTAATATACTTTGAGATAATAATTTATTTTGGATCAAAAAAATAAAATAAATAAATAATTAGAAATTATTATAAGGTCTGCCTTTTCAAGGATTTATAATTCACATGCTATTATTCTAACAGTAATTTAAAGACCGTTATGCGAACTAAGCCTTTAAGTTATTATTTGACGATTATAATCAAAGGGAAAAATACAAGAAACCATATTTAATTTTTATTTTCCCCATCAAAATACGTTTCTCGCATTTTCCCTTTTATATATTAGCTACACATGATTTGCGAAATTTCTCAACTACTCCCACCCAAAAATAAAAATAAAAATTGCACGCGCCTGAATGGTCTACAGAAATTGAGCCATTAGAATACATCTCCCCTTATATATCACGTCAGATGCGTTTCCAAGTAAATGAAAGTGGAATCTAATTGAAAACTTTCCAAATGACTAGAAAAATCTATATAATCAGAGGCGATCTATTGGGAATTAATTACGTGTGCTTAAATTATCCTATACCGTGGATACATTTTTCAATAAAAAAAGACTCTAAATCATTTTTGGATGTTAATTGACACAAGATCCTCGAAAATTCTATAAGATGTGGCTCGATTTCCATATAACATGGTTGTCATAGTGATCCTCGACTACATATGTAGAAATTTCGTGTGATCCACAACCAATTATGCTATCATAGGTCACGAATATGGCTTTGCAAAGAGTTTTTTTTTTTTTTTTCGACATTGCATTCTTTGTTTGCTTTCTCTTTGCTTTATAGGTGAGTTTAAGTTTCGTAAGCATTGATCGAGTAATCTATCATGTTTAAGTTGGACCATGCTACCCAAAACCTGGAAAGACACGGTGATGAATAAGATGTAAGAGAATTCGATTGCAAATATTAATTTACAACCTTGATTATCTAGGCAAATCGTATGAGAGTGTGTCCTGAATTCATTCGAACAAATTACCAAAACGCAATGAGACGGTTTTATTGTGCCATTTTAGTATCTTGTTAGGACTAATAGCCGTTAGTCCTATCAGAATAGAAACACTGCACAATCAAATCATCTTGTCATGTTTTGGACACGTGCTACAGGTATTTTTCAAATCACCGACCCTTCCATAAAATTTGCCCAAAGATTGAAGGCTGTGAAGGTAACTTTTGCATTTGAATTCTAAAATTCTTTCTTCTTGTTCATCATCGGGTCATCTCTGTTTTTTCCCCCCCCTCACATCAATTGCCCGGTGAAAGCTTATGAAACTCAAGCTTACCTGTAAAGCAAAGAGAACCCAGGCAAAGAACGCTTCTGAATAAACAAACTCTTCTGGAAGCCATATTCGTGACCACCTCTTGTCAATTTTCTTCAGGATGCAATATAATATAATATGATGGTGTAATTGGCTGTGAAAGACTACAGGAAATTTACATATATATGCAGGCAATTTGAGCACCACTACTGAACCATGTCCATAATAGTATATTTGCAGATTTCGTGTGAATCAACATCCATAATCATTAGGCTCGTTTTATGCAACATGTATCCACAACATAAGATAGTTTAAGCACATGTAATTAATTCTCAATAATTTTGGTAAAATTACTAAAAAAAATCTCGCACCAATTATATTTGTGCCAATTCATTAATAAACCTTTTAATTTGGCCAACCTAGTCCTAAACATTTTGATGATTTTTTAATTTAGTCATAAATCTTTTAACTGTACTAATTAAGTCCTAAACATTTTGACAATTTGCTAATTTAATCCTAATTTTTTTGAATAATTTGTCAATTTAATTCATTCGGCTAATTTTGATTGGAAATGACCAACATAACAATTCATTTAGTGCCAATCATGTTAGGTGGCACGGCTAGCATGCGAGACTGCCAAGTGGTAGAGGGAAAAAAAGGAAAAAAGACGAGAGAAACGAATGAAAAAAAAAAAAGGAAAGGAAAAAAATTACAATTTCTTTTTTTAAATATTGTAAAAATCATCCACTTCGACATTAATCGTGGCACCTAAAACAATTGGCGCCGATTAAATAGCCATGTTGGTGATTTTCAACTAAAATTAGCTAAATGAACTAAATTAATAAATTGTCAAAAGATTTAAGATTAAATTGATAATATGATAAAAGATTTATGACTTAATTAGCATAATTGAAATGCTGAAAACTGAATTACTACAGATGCAAGTTTATGATTGAATTGATACAAATATAATTAATTTATACATGCTTTGGTAAATTTTCCCCCAATAAATTGCACGAGCACATGCAAGGACGCTAGGGTGTCGTGATCTAGGATTCATCCAAGTTAAGCATATATCCTATCTCGTTGGCAGATGGATCGATTTATGGTACCGATGGAGCCGATTGCCTCGAGTGTTTTCCCCCATTGATGGCTAGGCTCATCTTGGTTTTTCCTCTTCCCTCCCATCATCCTCTTGGCGCGGAGGGTTTTTGCTATTGTCGAATTGAGGGTTGTCTTCGTCTTCAACGGCTTTCGGTCTTTTGCGTTTTCTCGGCCATCGAGGTTGGGACGAGGCGATGCTTCTTGGGAATTTCGCAGGTCAACAATGGCCGCCGCTCAGTTCCGCTGTTTCGAAGAGTCCAAGGTCAACAGTCATTATTAATTAGCTTTGTCCGCATTTCAATCAATGAGGCGTTGGAGTTCAGTTTCCGCACGTGACGCCGACTTCGATGCCGCTCCCGCGTGGGTCAGGAAGGAGGGATGATCAATCCCACGAGACAATGAATCGAAACACGTTCGTATTTTGAGTTCATAATATCAAAAATCTTAAATTAATATATTTATAATAAATTTATTTTCATCAATTTTTATTTAATTTTACCATCAAATTATTGGATAAGTTGACACCTGACACTTAATAGAAGAAAAAAATTAATAAAGAGTGAATTTATTACAAATATATCAATTTAAAGTTTTTAATGATAAAAAAATTATTTTTGTTAAAACTTATTACGGATATACTAATTTGAGATTTTTATAAACAAATTATTTTTTAATAAATTTATCGAAAATATATCAATTTGAGATTTTTCGTGATAGTAATTCATATTATTTTATTTTTTGGGGTTTGAAATTTTGATATTGAAGAATCACGATTGTAGCCTCAATGAGATGCCAACAGTTGGAAAGCCTTTTTATAATTCACCCGAGATACCAGGAATGTCGCAATTAAATAACTCAATGTGAGCGGTTCAGAAGCTTGTCACGACATTAATCCAGATCACGATCCTACGAAATGTGGACGATCCTCTTATCACCAGCCCAATGGCCTCGACTCATTTTATTTTATTTTCCCCTTTTGGTCGGCTTCGGGGTCGTGATCACTCAACGGCTAAACTGTCGTCCGCCCCCGACACCATTAATGCACAAAACAAAGGATAAAAAGGGAGGAGGAGGTCCCCAAATTGGCAGGGCATGGAGCGCCTGGAAAAGCGGAATTCGTGTTGATCCTTTCAAAATGATCACGATGATCGCAGAAAAGTCGCCCGGGGTCCACTCCACGAAGCATTCGAACCACATAAATTGTGAAATTTATTATTCACCTTAACGTCCGTGACGAAATGTTCCAATCCGAACCCCTACAATCTACGGGTCTAAATTTTACTAGTCCGGGACTCGGAAGCAAATATTCTATAAAGCAAGTATACATGCTAAACTCAATTGGGACCATCGGATCTTATAATATCCACGTGAGACGAGCCCTTGTTAATATGTCGGATTATGTTATTAACGTGTTGTAAATATATACAATGGGAATGACTTTGAAGACGAGCAAAAGGACAAGACTACCTCTTCCGAACTACTTAGAGTGTCAAAATTTAGCACTGTGACACTTAAGTGGTAAAAGTTAAAAAATGTATATTCAAATGTCAAAATTGGAACAAAATGGATCAATTAATCATCAATGGCGAGAAAATACAACCAAAATGCTGATGTAACGTTTTTCTAGCTAGACAAGTGTAAAAATAAAGTCATTTTGCATGATGACATGACTAAATAAGCTCAAAACGACATCATTTTGCATACTAGCATGGCTAGATAAATCAAAACGACATTGTTCTAATATAAAAATTTGTTGAAATATAATACGTGAAAACGGATTTAACAATTTATGTAAACGTGAAATCATCAAAAAAATAAATAATAAATAATAAGGACACAAGATATTTATGTGACTCGATTCGAGTATTGGTACCTATGTTCACGAAAAGAGTCAATAATAACAAATAATCCACTATAATCGGATAATCAAAATTTACAATTACTCATATGTTTGAGTATTTTTCACACCTAAATTTAATCTCAAATCTAAAGTATTTACAAATACGCTCGTAGGGCTCCTTTTTCTTTTGACGTGCGGCGCTCATTAACCTTTTTGGTGGCTCTCTTGAAAGAAAGAACACGCTCTGCTTTTTATGTGTGTCCAAGGTAAAAAATTTGACTTAAGCTTACCAACTTTTAACTTCAACATGAACTAGGCTTCTTCACCGGGTAAAAGTGAAACCCTCACTTTTTCTTTTATTTTATATCATTTCATCTTTTATCTTGTAGTGACGGGTCAACTTTTTTTTTTTAAGTCCAAAACAAAGTCCAATGAGAAGAAAAAACTTCTTCATCCGACTTGTAATCGCTTGGAGAAATCTTTCTAAACAAATTCGATTTAATCAATTGTTATCCGAATTCAAACTCGAAAAATTAATTTAACAATATTAATTAAATTAAATTTTTAAAAAATTATTTAAAAAAATGAAGAAGATGAAATTTGTAGAACGTGAGGGCTCAGCCCTCGCCCCCACCTCTTCATCATCACTAGGAAGGGCCGACGATAGTGGGGGAATTGACAGCCGGGGTTACCGAGCCCTAGCTAACCGGTTGTGAGGGTTGACAAGCCCTTGGGTCATAGCTCTCCCCTAAATTCGGTGAGTGTTGTTGGCTTTCGGCTAGCTAGGCTAAGGGTCGTCGCCCGCTGGGCCCTTCACCCCAGATCTAGGGGTTTACGGGCCCTCGCCGTCGTCGAGCAGGGTTGCCAGCCCCTAACCCTTCTTGACAAGGATGGGGAAGAGGCAACAAGGGCTTGGCTCCCTCGCCTTCTACAATCTTCATATCCTCCTTTTTAAAAAATAATAATTTAATTTAATTTAATTAATATTTATATTATAATTAAAAAAGATAAAATGATGTCGTTTTTTTTTTTTTTCTTTATGACTCAGTGCTCTGACGAGTCACGAGCGCGAATTATATTATTAAAAAATTATCACATAAGATTTCTGATTAGGGTCGTCAGAATTAGTATTCAAGTATCTTAATTTTTTGTTTAAAAGTAATATATATTCGTAACTTTTGATATTTAAATATTATTTAAGTTTTGATATTTACGTTGTTTTGTCGGGAAAGAAAATAAGACAAGTTGATAAGCTCTCGTTCTTACGCGGGCAGAAGAATTGCGTGGAAGGTGGGACTGGACCGCGAGCCGCCAGGACACGTGAGGGCCCACGTGCTAGGACAGAGAGCAAATTGTCGTGATAAGTGATGATGATTAATGATTGTATTTCCCACGACACTGGCAAAAACAGCTTGCCTATGGATTAAAAATAGGAAGATGCTGCTGACTCGGCGGGCTGATTGGTTGGGGATGAGCGTCGGTTTTTTGGGAATCCTACGCATGAATAGTTTTCAACTCTCTTGTCGTTTTGTTAATCAAATCTCTCTCTTCATCATTTAATTCATGAAAAAGTTATTGTAATAATTTGTTGTGTTTTCTTTTTCTAAATTCACTAGAAAATGAATTAGTCCCATGTGCGGCCTATATAGATCTAATTCTGGATTAATAGCAGGACACCAAGGTATCCTTATCAGTTAGAAATGATTTAGAGAGCTTTGTCATGATGAATTCGGAGTGGGGCTTGTTAAGAAAGGTCGAATCTAATGTATCCACAACATTTTTCAGGTGGGATTGGTATCAACCCATGTTTTCCTTGACATGTGGCGAAACACCATCGGCCGATATCCCCTCTTACCTCCCCCTCTCTATAAATAGCGACGCACCACAATACCTTACCTTGGAAGAGTTATAGTGAAAATTTATCTACCAACAAAAAATCATGCATTTACGTTAGTCCATTCATCAATATTACTCGTGTATGAGCCTTTCCCTTTCTTGCCAAAGGAAACAAGTGTTAATCTCAGGTAAGCCAGTCAAACGGGTAAGTTCGATCGAGTTTGGATCGAGTTATAAATAATTGAGCATAAATTGACTCATTTAACTCGTTTTGACCTATTTGTTGGCAATGCAAATTTCTCGAGTCATACCCAATCCCAATGACACCGACTCGTCTCGGATTCATTTTTAGCATTATTTTCTCTCTCTATATTGTTGCCTTTGAAGAATGATGACTTCATGAAGCAGGAGTTAGTGAGGGAGCTTAGGGGTTAGTTGCACAGGGGCATGAAGGTGGGTAGTGAAAGTCCAGCTTGAGCCATCCATAAATCATGAAATGGATTCGAATTTTGGATTTGGGTTAAATATAAATTGGTTCTTTATACACTATATACCCATTCTCAATTGTTGTCTCCCACTCCATCTATGGACACTCTCACCACCCTCCGCGACTTTACCATGCGCGGCCACCTCGACAATTGTCTAACCAATTTAACCTAATTCTTTCGATATACCCACGCCAACAAACCATCACCACATCACCACATCATCAATCTGATCAAAGAAAACGAAAAAGCACACTTGATCATGCAAGCCAAAAGAACGAAGATGTTACGTCGGCCAAAACAGAGAGGGGGGAAAAATATACATTTTGAATGACTCGATCATGCAAGTAATAATCGTCACGTACAAACAAAGTACGAGCAATTCCAAGATTGGAGATTAGGACAACGATTCATCCATCAATCTCCAAAGAATTGTCAAACGCCCACGTTTGCATATCGTCAGCAGCAAATGAATTCAAGAGGACCTCGATCGAAATTGAGGATCAGCTACATTGTGTGAATTGCAATATTAATCAAATTGTTGAGAATGGAATCGATTGAATTGGGCATGAATAATTGATAGCTTTTTAGTTTTTTTTTTTTTTTGATCAGAAAACGATACTGATTCGCATTCAAGGAGGACGAAAGTTACAACTTAGAGATAGGGCATCAATACAAAGTAAAGTCACTAACTGAGCAGGAGGAAATTTGGGCCAAGAAGGAGAGATAGAGTTGCGAGCGTGGGCCTTAGCGGCCCAATCGGCTGCTGCATTTGCTTCTCTTCGGCAGTGACGAATCCGCAAGTGAGGAAAGGAAAGACGCAACAGAGAGACGTCGGCGACAAAAGCACGAATCTCCCATGGTGAAGCGCGACGATCGTTGATCGCTTCAACGAGGGTCAGACAATCGGACTCAACAATGAGGTGCGTTTCTTTCTTTCCCTGTTCTAGCAGATAAGTGAGGGTGAAAATTAGGGCTTGAACTTCACATTGCAGGGGGGAAGACGCCCGAACAGTACGGCTGAATCCATCGATCAAAATACCAGCGGGATTCCTAAGGACACACGCGATTGCACCCGAGGTGGAATTAGGGGTAAAAGCCCCATCAATGTTTGCCTTGAAACTGCCTTGATCCGGTGGAGTCCAAAGTTGATTAGGGTTGAGCAGAGGAGATTTGGGAACAGCCACTCGCTGCAAAGAGTGTCTGTACAGCGTTTCTTCTGCGAGGGCCACATCTACAAGCTGAGCGGGAGCTGTCTGTTGCCGGCGAAAAGTGAAATGATTGCGTGCCTTCCATATATGCCAGAGGATGAAGGCGATGATCTCTTTGGAAGGTAAACCGGATCGATTTGCAAAAACTTCCTGTAGCCACTCTTCTATTCGATTTCTGTTATAGACTGCATGATGAAGCTGGATTCTGTGATGAGACCAGATTTTTGATGTCCATGGGCAAAATAACATAATGTGTTCAGTGGTTTCCGGGGTTTGCATAGAACATAGCTGACAGATAGGGTCCGATAAAATGTGTCGTCGATAGAGATTAGCCTTAGTAGGGAGAGCATTATGACACAATGACCAGATAAAAACTTTAATCCTGGGGGGGGTCTTGAGATTCCAGATATTTCGCCAGAGACAAGGTGATGGCTGATAAGAGGATGATGGTATATTTAAGATTGGAGAGTGAGTTGATTGTCTGAGGATGTGGTAGGCAGATTTAACGGAATACTGACCTGTTTGTGTGCCTGTCCAGATAAGATGATCAGCTGAAGGAGCTTGACTTAATGGAATATTACGAATCTCCTCAACAATGTGATGGTCAAAGTGTCGATGAAGAAGAGGGATGTTCCAAACCTGATGCTGAGGGACTATGAAGCCAGCAACCAGATTGGATTCTGCATGAGGAGCTGGTCCGCCAATGATTCCAGAGGTAAGCCATCTGTCCTCTCGAATATTGATGTTTTGGCCATCACCAACAGACCACTGTAGCTTAGAAATAATGGCATCTCGACCGATAAGTAAGCTCTTCCATCCCCAAGAGGAATTGGTCTTGTTTGTTGCATGCCAGAAAGTGGTAGAATGATAATATAGGCCTTTGAATAGTCTAGCCCATAGTGAGGATGGGTTTTGAAAAAGTCTCCATGCTTGTTTCCCTAAGAGGGCTTTGTTTAAGATTAATAGATCACGAAAGCCAAGGCCGCCGTCTACCTTTCTCTGTTTTAGAACATCCCATGCTCTCCAATGAATACCGTTTGACGTGCTGCTTGTTTGCCACCAAAACTTAGCAATTTTCTGCTCAATAGATTTGCATATAGAAACATGAAGTTTAAAGATAGACATTGCATATTGCGGGAGAGCCTGTACTACTGTCTTTAACAAGATTTCTTTTCCTCCTTTGGAAATAAAATGCTCTTTCCATCCTTCAAGTTTGGCACTAACACGACCTAAGACCCAGGCAAACATATCCTTTTTAGACGCACCCCAGTCAGATGGAATGCCCAAATACTTGCCCATCTTAGATATAACAGGAACTCTTAACTCAGCAGCAAGGTTTTGTTGTAAAATGAGAGGACAAGCCTTACCACAGAATAAACCAGATTTGTTTCTGTTAATAGCTTGGCCCGTAGCAAGACAATATTGATTTAAAATACTGGCTAGATTCTGGCTTTCTATGGTAGTTCCATTCAAAAAGAAGATTGCATCGTCGGCGAAAAATAAATGGGAAAGGGTAGGGCAGTACCTATTCAGCTTGATTCCTTTAAGAGTGCCAGATTGAACAGCTTGATGTATGAGAGTAGATAAGAGGTTGGCTACAAGAATGAATAAATATGGAGATAGTGGATCTCCCTGTCTAAGACCTCGTGTAGGCTGAAAATATTCCAAGGGTTCACCATTAAATTTAACACTGAAAGTGGTGGTGGTGACACATTGCATCACCCATCGAACCCATTGAACGTGGAAGCCCAGTTTCTTGAGATAGTCCTCTAAAAAATCCCACTCAACTCGATCGTAAGCTTTCTGCATGTCTAGTTTTAACACCGCCTGAAAATGTTTCTTTCTTTTGCTGATTTTTAAATGATGCAAGACCTCCTGTACAACCATAATGGTATCTTGAATCTGTCTACCTGTGACATAAGCACTCTGTTCTGTTGAGATTAGTTCTGGAAGAAACTGCTTTAAACGGTTGGCCAACACCTTAGAAATGATTTTGTATATAAAATTGCATAAACCAATTGGGCGATACTGTTCTAACCTTTCCGGATGAGGAATCTTGGGGATGAGAGCAATGAGAGTTCTATTAACAGTAGAGGGCATAACTCCTGAACTGAAAAAGGTGTTGACTGAAAGATAGATATCCTCTTGAATAATATCCCAATGATTGTGAAAGAATAATCCATTGAAACCATCCGGACCAGGGGCTTTATTGGCTCCAAGTTGGAAAGCAGCTTGCGTAACTTCCTCCCTGGTTACAATTGCAGTTAAACTGGTGTTCATATCTGCTGTGATGACCTGAGGGCATTGGGCAATAATGGGCGCATAATCTCTAAAGCCGGTTGAAAGATAGAGTTGTTTGAAATATGTATGCGTTAGGCACTTAAGCTGAGTTGGATCACGAATCCAGCCAAGGTGCTCGTCGTTTAACATGCTGATGCGATTTCTTTGCCTGCGTTGGATTGTGGTTGCGTGAAAGAATTTTGTATTCTTGTCACCCTCTCTTAGCCATTGAACCCTCGAACGCATTGCCCAATATGTTTCCTCTCTCTGCCATATTCTGTGAATGTCGTCTTGTAGGCTAGATACAAGTGCCTTGTCATAGGTATAACCTGGTTGGTTAATGTGATTTTGAATCGCCGCTTTGTAATGAGATAGACTTGCTTTGGTTGTTCTTTGAAACGGGATTTGCTCCACTTGGCAAGAGCAAATGAAGTGCGTTGAAGCTTGCTGGTCAAGGATTGAGGCCGCGTGGTTGGTGAAGCCCATGCATTGCTAATGATCGATTTGCAGTCTTCTTCTTGAAGCCAGAAAGCTTCAAAAAAGAAAGTTTTCCTCCTTTTAGAAGAGGTCGGTTCGGTGAGTAAGAGCGAGAGGGGCGTGATCGGAGGCCAAAGTGGGAAAGCAAAAACTTCTGCAGCCGGGTAAGATAATCGCCATTCAATTGTACACAGAGCCCTGTCTAGTCTTTCTTTAATGGCTTCATCACCATCTCTTTTATTCACCCATGTGTAAAAGCAACCCTTACTTTCAATGTCCATAAACATGCAATCATTCACAAACTCTCGAAAGGAAGTTAATCTGTATGACTCCATAATCTTTTTCCCCTGCTTTTCCCAGTGATAAAGGATGTCATTATAGTCTCCTATGCACACCCATGGAAAGGAACTTGAAGTCCGAATCTGTTTGATATCTGCCCAGACTTGCTGTCGATGATGGTAAATCGAAGGCGCATGAAGACAGGTAAGTCTCATAGTTTTAGCAGTTTGATTCTTGGTACAAATTGTGTCGATGAAGTTGCAAGTAGAATGTTCAACTGTTAAAGTCACCTCCTGGTCATTCCAAAAGAGTACTAAACCTCCAGCCAAACCTATAGGGTTAATGACAAAAGAACTTGAGAACTTCAGCTGACGCTTAAGATTCTGAATCAGCATTGCTTGATTTTTCGTCTCCATCAAAAAAATGATATTAGGCCTTTCGCTGGCCACTAGGGCCTTTAATGCTTGAATTGTCAGGGGATTGCCCAGCCCCTGACAATTCCAACTTAGGATCCTCATTTGTCATGTGGTGGCTTTTTTAGGCAAGCCACCTCGGCCCATGTTCCAACCCCTTCAGTGGAAAAGATGGGGGTATCCAGGAGAGTTGAGTCATCGAGAACGACAGTTGCATTAGAAGAAGTCCCATAAGGAGTATATCGTTTGGTTTTTTTTCAGTGGGCTTGATTTAGAGATTGACCTTGGAGTCTTGATTTTCTTGCATAAGGAGTGATTCTCTGTTTCATTGTATGGTAACAGCAGCTGGTTGCACATTGGAGATTTTTGTTTTAGGTCAGCAGAAGGAGAAGGCTGCTGCATAGTTGTTGAAAGTTCTGCTTTCTTTGCCCCTGTTTCTGAATGCTGATTAAGAAGCTGAGGGGCTGGAAGGAGTAAAGGAGCTGGTTGCGGTTGAGTTTCTGGTACGATTTCTTCAACATCTTCTTGATTCGAATATTGCCGATAAAACGCAGACCAAAATGGACTATGTTGATTGACCTCTGCCCTCAACCATTTACCATAAGACAAGTGATCAATGCCTTCAAGTTTTGCTGTATCATAAGGGATGTCATTACAGTACATGGCATAATGGCCAAGAAGACCACATGAGTAACAATAATGAGATAGGCGTTCATATCTGAAGTCAAGCCATATGTGTTTCCCATCCACTCTGATAAGTTTGCCAGATTGTAGGGGTTCGTTTAGATTAAGTTCAACTTTAACCCGCACTGATCTGACTGAGGAACTGTCATGGCCTTCAATTCGCACCTCCTGAACCTTACCAAGTTGTTTGACAGCTTTTATAATCATAGTTTCAGTGCAGCGTTCCAGAGGAAGCCCATAAATTTGCACCCAAAACTCACAAGTGGTGAAGTCATAGCAATGCAAAGGAGTATTGGGCAACCAGGGCTTTAGAATAATCAGATGATGGCCAAACAACCAATGGCCGTTATCTAGAATGCGCTGCTTTTCCCCTTCAGTATTGAATTTAAAGATATAGAATCCTTCTTCACGTTGAGAGATTTCAACGTGGTCATTGCGCCAGACTCTTCTTAAAGTGTTCTGAAAAGCAGGAAAATTAATAGTCGGATTGGACAGAATTTTACCGATTAATGTGAGTTTGCATTCTTGCAGTTTCTCTGTCGGTACTTCATCTTCCCAGATGTCCGCACCTTGTTCAGGCCAGAGTCGTCCAAGTCGTTGGCAGAGAGCAGCAACTCTAGCATCATCTTGGTGAGGAGGGTCGGCCATGGAAATTATGAAGGATAGAGGAGTTGCGGCGACATGCAAATACTGATAAAGAAAACAGTGGATGCGATGACAGTGAAAAAGTGAAATTGAGCTGAAATGCACTCTGAAAGATGCGATGAGGAACAGATAGTGCATGCATGTGAGGGATTCAAACAGAAAGATGAAGGTAGAGCTTGGGAGGATGGAAATACAGATACGGCGAGAGAAAGTGAAAGTGAGCGGGCTATAATTGCATGAAGAACATGAGGAAAGAGACGGATGACAGAACATGGATTATGAAGGGGAAATCGGAGTAAAGAGAGATGCGAGGGGGTGAGATGCATTGTAAGAAGAGGAGAATTGCCATTACGAAGACAAAGGAAGAGATTCTGTGTAATTAGGGTTGAAAGGAGATGGAAGAGACTACCATGGCGGTAGAACAGACTCGACAAAACGAGAGAGAACTCCACGATTCCTTCCTGCTAGAAGCTACCTTTAGCTTTTAGCTTTTTAGTTGTGCATGTGATGAGGAAGATGACTACAGTGAGAAAGGATGTGAAGTCTTTGCGTGTCTAATCATAAGTGGGTTGACCACTTGTTTTCAAATGGGTATGATCGATTCTAGCTGGATTTCAATATTCTAAATCCATTTTCAGTCAGCTCTTCAAATGTCCTCAACAGCGATATTATGAAAGAATATTAAAAAGCCAGGAAAAGTTTTTTAATGCTTGACGTGCCTTTGGGAGGATTTTGAGAATTGACTTTACGTTTTCACAAAGTTTTCTGATTATTTTCTTGTAAAGGAGCTTCGTAAAACATGAAAAAAAAAAAAAACATTGCCTCGGAATGGTAAGTAACTGTAACCAATAGAGAAAAAGCGACTCCTTTAAAAAGAACGAAAAAAATTAGATGGTCCAATGTGGAAAATGTTCAATTTCATCATGCATCCTCTGACTCCGCCATCTTCCCAAATAGAGCAAAGTGATGATCTAAACCCTAGCTCTCCATTATTCACCAAAATCAAGATAAATAAATAAATAAATAAAACAAAAAAACAAGAAAAACAAAACCACCTTTCTAGCTTTCTTCTTTACCGCTCTGCCAACCATGACTCTCTCGCGTTACGATTCCTACCAATCCCATCGCCCTTTTCATCAACCCCTGGTTTATCACTCTCTCTTTTCAAATTCTTGTTCTTCATCGCGTGACAACACGACTTTGCCTTGTCTTCTCCTACATCGCCATTGCTACTGCTCGAGCCTGAGCCTGAGCCCGAGCCCGAGCTCTAGCAACAGGCACCGCCCTCGACAAGCCTTGAAGAGCCTCCCTTCCGATCTCTCCTGAGAGAGGTCCGCGGCCCTTGACCCTTGGCAAGCTTTACTAGAGGCCGATGAGCCAGATTTGAAGCAAGGAGAACAACGTTCGAGAAACGATAAACAATTTCGGGAGCAAGGGCAAGATATAATAGCATTAGCCTCTCCATGATTAAATTTTACTAACTATAAAATGCTATGGTGAAATCATGTTTATTGAATCTTTTGTTACTTGTACATTTATTAAACAACACCGTATTGATGAAAGTCTAAAATGGCAGAAAAGGTATCAATAAAAATGAAATGGCTAATTAGCATCAATTTAATATGTATCAAGTGATAGGTTATGGTAGTTATGTAGTGGAACCTACTCACTTGATCAACAATAATGAAGGAACGCAACCTATTTTGATTTATCAATAAGATCATAAATCACTCAACTAGTGCATATTAATGGGAAAATTTAATTTCTATAATCCTAAGATTTATTGTAGAAAATTTGGTAACCATAGAGACACCTAAAGCTAGTTTATATGATATTATTGAAACTTTTTTTAGAAAATATATAAAGTATAAGAAAAAGGGTGGACGGAAGGTGGGGCAAGCACTTTTGGCCAAAAAAAAAGAAGTGTGTCGAGATTTCTGGAAAAGAAAAAGAAAAGGGGAGAAAGGTAGGTCTTTTCTTTTTCTTTTTTTTTTTGGTCAGCGAGAAGAAAGGTAGGTCATTGATGATTACCTGCCGAAAATAGGCCCGTGGTGGCACAAATTAAATATGCTTTTCAATCGGTGATTCACACCCGAAACGAAGGTCCGATAAACCGGTCGAGATTTGCCGCCAAACTGCTCCTCATGATCATCGATTAAGGTTTCAATTAATACGGTGCTTTTGAAATTGGTTTAGTGATATCCCGTCTCAATGATTATTAAAAAGCGATAACGATGTAAATGATCTCTAAATGTTGGTCTGATGTGCGATGTCGTTCTTAAACTTTTAATTTGTTCAACATGATACTTAAATCTTAACCCAATATGCAATATAGTTCTAAACTTTTAGTTTATTTAGTGTGATTCATAAAGTTTCGACACATATTCAATTTAGTCCACATCTATTCAGTGTTTTCTTTCCATTAATTCAACTTCAGGAATAACACTAGACATTTTTATATAATTCGATGACTAAATTGAATAAGTACCAATAAGTACTATAAATTTATGGATCACATTAAACGGATTAAAATTTTAGGGAATACTTTGCACGTCGGACTAAAGTTTATTGATCATATTGAATATACTAAAAATTCATAGATCACATTATATATCCGGTCAAAATTTAGAAACCATATGCACCATTTTCTTTATTATATATTACAGCATGGACGGAAAGGAAGAGATTATCGTCAATAATTGAGACAATAACAATGTGGTCGAGAGAGCCCGTGAGAAAATCGTTGGTCAAATCCCAGGATAAAGGTGTGAATCGAACCTACTTGCTCGTTCCATCGATGCAAATGGCATGTGTGGTCGGCCGGTGAGGAACCAAGATTCTTGGTCCCCACGCTGATCCGCCGGTCCACATGCAAAAGACATCTTTCATTTCAGTGTTCTTTCTTTTCATTAATTAATCAATTCTGGACCAATAAGTAACCTAATCTCACCTAACAAAACTCTGTATTATCTCAAGGATCGACGTGTAATCTAATGCAGCTTGAGATCAGCATCATTTTTATAATATTGATTTTTTTAATGATTTTTTTAATGCCATGTGGGAACTAAAAAAAATGAGTAATTAAGGTTGCCATTGGATTCAATGATGATGGGCGGCCTGCCCGCAGATCCAGACAGCTATGATTCTTAAAAGGGTTGGCTTACATTAATCAAAGGGGATTAGGGTTTGTCTTATTGCTAATGATTGTTCTTTAATGTGCTCTTCTTCTTCTTTTTAATTTTTTTTTTCCCAAGAGTAGTTGCATCAAACCATCTCTTTTTATATCACGCGGGATCTACTTTAGGGAATTTATTGAATATTCTCAATTTTTTTTGTAGCCCTTTCGAGATGGCAGCTCTCCTGTGGCCAATAATTGAAAGAAAGTGGGCTCAAATGTGTTGGACCAATGAAGCAGATAGAGATAAGGACAGGATAAATTGAAATAACATTTTTCTGATATTTTCCAATTAATTTAAGAACCGAGATATATTTTGGAAGAAAATTAGATAAGAGAAATTCACCAATTTCAGCTTGTTAATTTATTCTTATACGATTATATATAATTATATAAATTAAAGGGAACATTACAAAACTTAATAATTAAATAAGCTGACGGCATCGATCACGAGATGTTTTAGAAATAGACAATTTTTGTGTAGTTCCGACATATGCTAAATAAATTTGTGGATTAGACTTCCAAGGTTTCTAGATCTTGAAAAGCCAGTGAAATTAACCACGTGCGCTTTTATTTATGTCACCTAATTTTGATGTCATCACACCACTTAAAAAAGGACACGTGGTGAATTCTCGCTAGGCTTCCACCTCATCGATGTGTTTTGCTATATAAACGGCCCTAATTGGCGAACGAGCATCGACAAGCTGTGGGCCACTCGAGTGCTGTTGTGATGGGCCAGGCCCATGATCATCTGTGGCCCATGATCATATATCATTTCGCTTAGAACCAGCGAAATGAGTGCCCGAGAGAATATATAGTCATTTGATTTCACGATTGCAAACCCAAGAGTGTCTTTTCTCATTTTGGTGTATTCTTGATATTCAAAATTATAGAATATCATTTAAGTTGTGTTTATTCTAACACCATTTATTTAATGGAAAATAAATAATTGGAAAAATATTTTCCTAAAAACGATTGCTTTAATCTCTTAGAAAAATTAATAGCTGAAAAATAATATCACATCTATGAAAACATTTAGATATAAATTATTGTCAATAATGAATTTTTTTTTTACTAACCACGTGGACTTATTAAGTTTCGTGGGTTTCGCGAAAAATGAATGTTTTTAAAAGATTTTCCTAAAAATGATCACTCGCATCTCTTAAAATAATTAACCAATGCAAAATGTATCTTCTTAGATAATTAAAAAAAAAATTTCAGTCATTTTTATAGGCGATATGAGCAATTATTTAAAAAAAAAATTCTCGATTATGAATTTTTCACGAAACAAGAGCTTTAGAGGACTGTGATTTGCATATTGAACCAGCCGGATCACAAGCAAGGAGGCCCGAAGAGGTCGATCGGGTCGGCCCGATTTTTCTTGATGGGTGGGCTACGAAGTAATGGAGGCCCCCAAGGAATCTCAATGTGGCACAATCCAAAATGATTTCGCTTCTTCCATTTTTTTTTTTTTTTGGGTCAATGCATTTTATTTTGTATGTTCTTATCCAAAATACTTCTCTTGTTTTGTTGTATCGGTAGGGTGTTTGGCACGTTTTGAGCACTCGGTTAATTCCAACAAAGTTTAATTTCGATAATTCTCCAATGGCACGCACAATCCTTACTTTTGAAGTGACATCAAGAGAACACACGATCATGATAATTTGGACTCACGCACTAAGCAAGAAAGACGAACATGCTTATCACTCGGGCAAATTCCTAAAACACTTGGAATGAATCAATACTCAATAAAAATCATATCCCAAATGGCTGCTAATCGATAAGTTAAAAAGAGAGAGCTGGTTACAAAAGCCGGTAGAAAGAACCATGACCCACTTTGACATGCGTTGTGGGGGTGAATTGCATTTTACCCTCTCCAAATTGTGATATTTATTATGGATTACCCCAGACTTTTTTCTTTTTCCTTTTTTTACAATGTGCCCCGTAAAATCTCGAAAACATTCATTTTTTCATTTTTTGCAGTCCCTCCCATAAAATTATCGAAATAAAGTTGTACCATCATTCCTAGCGCTGGCTCCGACCATCGTTCGCCCAGAGCTCTAAAGCCTCGGGACGTTTTTTTGGCCAAATTGAAAAAGTTCGGGGCCAAAATTCCGAATAACAGTCAAAATCCGGGGCGAGAACGTAAATTACTCCAGCAGCGCGGGGCGCGTGCAAAAAAAAAAAAAAACCGCGACTCGCTCTTTCTTCCTTGTCTCTCCTCTGTCCCGTCGCCGAAACGACGGCGATGGCGAAGCTCCAGCTCCGGTTTCAGCTTCGGCAGCAACGTTCGCCGGCGCTCGCGCCGCCGGCTCCGTGCCGAGCTCCCACTCCGGGGCTTCGCCTCCGGCCTCTCTCGAGCTCTTCCGCCGCCTTCCCCGCCGCCCCCGCCGCCGCCCGTCCCGAGAGGCTCCGCGTCGTCCTCCTCCGTCCGCTCTCCGATCCCCGCCGCCGGCCGCCGTGTCGAATGAGCGGCTCGGGTAATCTCGACCTTCCTTCGGCCTTGAAATTTGCGCGGGAATGGTGGGTTCGGGTTGGAGTCGCGTTCTGTGCGGACTTCCCGCGAGCCGCTGGCGTGCCTGCTGTTGCATTGCGGCCGTTCGACTAAATTTTTGTTTTCTTTTGTCTGCTGATGCTTCTGTAATGAACTTTTGATGTGGAGCGAACTTGTGGAATTGGAAGGGAGGCGTATGGAATGAACCTAATCATGTGTTTCTTAGATTTGATACCGCAGCTTGAGCTCGAGAAGCCGGAGCAGAGGCCGGTGAAGCACGCGAATGGGATTTTCTGGATTATACTCTTGAACCTTGGAATTTATGTAGCGGACCACTTGTTTCAGGTACTAAAATAATCATGTTATCTCGTTTGCGAAGTAGAATGGTGCCGGCTTTGATTCCAACTTGTTTAATGTTGCTGCCGATTGTGAATCCTCGTCGTCGAGCGGTGAGTCAAAAAGGGGTGGAGTTTGTGATGTTGTGTCTGCAAATTACACGTTAGGGAAGTGCTTTAAGCCTCGGGGCAATTGCGGTGGCTCTGAAAGAGAGAACTAGCAAGTTCTCGGAAGCTGAAGTAGGTCTATCAGAAGCTAATCTTGGATATTGCGAAAGCATCTTAGGCCTTAGGGACACTTCTCTGGTCTCAGCATTCAGTATGTTTACGGAAATGTAATCCTAAATTATAAGATAAAAGGTTGTCTGCCTGTGTATCAGAGCTTAAGTTGTTCTGTGGTTGCACAAGATGAAGTCTCTAGAGCTCGGAAGTCTAACACATGAATCAGATAAGGATGTTGGAACTTTAGGGAGGGGATCCTATTCAGGTGTTGCGTGTCCTGTTTGGTTGTACCATAAGAAATATTGATGCGGGGTCTCAATTGATATTGGTGCTCACCTTTCGGGTTTAAGAGGACTCTATTCCATTCCTTATCAGCACGTTACATGGGGTGCAGGCAGACTGATAAACTGATTTCTGTATCCTATCTTTGCTTTTTTAGGTCTGGGGAATCAAAGGTCTCTACTTGTACCACAATTGGCCTGCTTGGTACCAGTTTGTGACTGCAACATTCTGCCATGCCAATTGGTGAGGCTATCATGACAAGTTCCACTTACAGTAGTCGCCTTCTGAATTCGTAAGTCTGATCATCGTGCCTCCTATCTACCTCAGGAACCATCTCTCAAGCAACCTCTTCTTCTTGTACATATTTGGTAAGGTCTTAACTTCCATATTGGGATGGATTCCTGGCTTGGATTCATGCTGAAATATGACTACTCTTTATCTGTGGTTAGGTAAACTTGTTGAGGAAGAGGAAGGAAATTTCGCTTTATGGTTTTCCTACATTCTAACTGGGGCTGGAGCAAACCTTGTCTCATGGCTTCTTTTACCAAGAAATTCAGTTTCTGTTGGAGCCTCAGGTGCTGTTTTTGGATTATTTGCCATTAGTGTGCTTGTGAAGGTGAGCCATAGCATCATGAGCTGATCAGCAATTTATCCCTTGTGGAAATTTTTAACCCTCAATTTTTTTGATTGAAGATGTCATGGGACTGGAGGAAGATCCTTGAAGTGCTCATATTGGGCCAGTTTGTTATAAAGAGGGTAAGCATTCATTCTTCCAGTCATATTTTGAGCACTCGAGAAGACTGGTAAGTTGAATAAGAGTTTCTTGTGTAATTTCAGTCCATGTTTATGCTATCCCCGTGTCCTTGATAGGTGATGGAAGCAGCTCAAGCTTCGGCAGGGTTTTCAGCCTCTCTGCATGGAAATTATGCCTTACAGAGTATTAATCACATAGCGCATCTCTCTGGCGCACTTATTGGCGTGCTTCTAGTATGGCTTCTTAGCAGAGTTCCTTCGGAATCTCCTAACCAGGATAAGTCGACTCTCCAGAGGAAAATGGATGGAAATTAAATATTCAAATGTGATCATACATGTAAAAGTTCCCCTTCTTGTAATTGTCTGATTGTCTCAAACTAGAACAGTCCTCATTCATACCTTCGATTCCTTTTACTTGCTAGTAAAATGTTCACGATGAACGGATCTTCACGAAGTGGCTGTCTACAGACTGTCACCCTTTTGAAGGTTCATTTTCATTTGTTTTGACATCTGTTGTGTATTATGTCAGTATTTTCTCCTGAAGCACCGAAATGCACACCTCCCATTTCCATTTCTATATCCGTCGCGTTTCCTTGTAAATTACTCTTAGGCTGAAGCACCCATAGAGAAGAACACTTGCTAACATGATATTTTTGGGTAGGTTTGGTTGACCAAATTACTGATGCACAAGTGACGATTATGCCGTGTGGCTCGGGTGCATGGCCAATAGAACAGATTGAGCTGCAAAAGGCATCTGGAAGCCAAGGATAACGAAGAGCATTCATATTCAGAAGAAAGTTCTGGGCTTTCTAGTATCAAAGCAAACTATATAGGAGAGCAATGCAGCTGATATAAGACTGTTCAGTCGACTATACGAGCGCACCGCTCTTAATTTCGCCAAAGGATAGACCTAATGCGATACTAACATGTTGAGAGAGTTGAGGGCTACTGTTTGCACTGACCGACTGGCAATCGTTATGTGCTAGGTCTACTAATTCCTCCAAAGTCATAATTTCGACTAATACTAGGTCCACTAAAACTGTTTCCATAAAATGGATATTAAGACCGGTTTACCTATCCTTACCATTGCAAATTTCATCATTCTGGCAACTTCTTGCGGAACAAAAGACAAAATCGCACGTATGCGATAATCCCAAGTAAAGCCATAAAGAATACTCGTGACATGTCACGTGCAATTGTACTTTTGAAGAAAAACAAATTACAGAACAAAATGCCAAAAGTAAGGAAAACAATGAGCGAGACGCGACAACTTCTGCTTATGACCTCTTACATCTGACTTCTTAAAGATTTCAATGCTAAATCTAAACCAAATGGCGGTGGCCCACTAAAAGTACCAAGAGAATGTACTGAAATTTGCCTCAATTATATAACAATGGTCATATCATCCTCTACAGGAAATGGAAAAACAAGGCCCCTCTCGCAAGAACCTTCGCAATGTTTCTCAATTGAACAAATGAAGCTGATTATCCGTTTTTCATTGATTATGAAACATTTCAGATATGATTGGGGAAGTTTATAGCCAATTTGCACCCCTGATAAGGCATCGCAAGAAGCACTCTACAGTAGTACGCGATGATACCGCTCATCTGCAGCCCAAGGGGAAAGGTACAGCATCATTCACTATTCGCCCTTCTTCTCGTGCAATTTGTTACTAAGACTTCCTCCTCTCTTTTATTTTTCACCCTTCCCCAACAACGATGGCAATTGAACAGAGCATAACTCCCTCAGAAGCAAAATATTGGATACATGGCAGACCAAGTTCATTGTACACCAAATTTGGACAAGGCCGACTGGAATAGAGTCGAGAAGGTCTGAGACATACTCTGGTCATCAGCTTTGATCTTTACTTGTGCTTTAGCTGATGATGTATTGACAATGCATTCCACCAGAAAATTTGAAGATTCTTCCGCTTTCTGAGCAAAGAAGAAAAACTTAAAATTAGGGGATTGACCACCTGATGCAATGCAGTGGATGGAATGGCCTTGCATGTGCCGAAGAAGGGCTTGGGGTGTGATCAATGCCGCAATTCCTTGTGGGCTTACTGAAAATTCCTGCCGCAGGTGATGATATGTCTATTAGAAATAAGAATCATAAAATAGCACTACCTACTTCTCAATTAAAGAAAAACAAACTGATAAATGTAATACTGTTGTGTGCCAGCTACCCCGGTACACTAGACTCACTGATGCACATACAGAAGGTTTCTTAGCGATGACTGTTATTTACTCAGTGCTGGTAAATGAATTGCAAACTAACTATATCATTAACAAAAAAATGTCAAAAAAGGTTCTGGGTACTTGATGAGTTGCAACATTGATAGCAAATGTTAATCCTGGCATACAAGATTACTTGACTAGATTATCACGTTAAACATGAAAGCTGACGACAAAGAATTGAGAACATCAATCAATAAAGCATCAAAAACCTGAGTTAAGGATATTGGTAGCTGCCGCCACTTCTGCTGAAAAGTTCCTGGATCTAGCACAGCCTTTGGATTAAGGCTCAGAGAAGGAGGTGAAGGGGCAGGTGCAGGAGTGACAGATAAACCAAGACCAAGTAAATCATCAATGGCCAAACTAGCAGCTGGCACATGACCTGATAGACCGGATGTTAAATTTACTAGATCTGATTGGATCTGTGACGCAGGAACAGATGCAGGTGCGTCATATAGAGGAGCACTATATGCAGAACCGTTGCTGCTCAGAGCTCTGCCATCTTCCTTCTCAGTCTCAGAGGTACTCAAAAGCAGATCCTTGTCATTTGCATCAACTTGGTGCGCAGGAACTACAGTATCTGCAGCATCTGCTCCAATGGATAAGTTACCAAGCTCATCTGAGAACTCAAATGGGCCACGATGCTCCTTATCCGTAAACATGTAAGACGGCTGCAAGCAATTAGAAAGGAGTTAATTTGACTCCCCACAGTAAATCCTAGTATAACAGGTCAAAGTTTGAAAGGATTCAACACCAATATAACTTAGACAATCAGATTCAAGAGAGAAACTTTTGATAAGAAAAGATTAACAGATAAGGAACCAGTATGAACAGAAAACTTCCTCATGAGAAAATACTTTGAACTCCCCCAGAACTTGGCGGGTACATGTAAAAATCTATTTTAGGGTAATCTGAGATTCACAATGAAAACAGATTGCTTCTTTCTGCATAGATCCAGACAATCTAAATGCAAAATAGATAAACACAAGTGACATTATGCCGGATTAAGCAAAAATAGATTGGATGGCCAGTAAATGAATTCGCTTAGCAGAATGTTTTGAATGTATGGAGACAGGAGAGTGAACTGGAAATGAAGCCAAAAGTCTAGAAAAATCATTTTTACAGCTGAAGGCTTCATTAAAGACTAGTTCATTTCACAATAAAGATTGGCCCTACATCTTTTCTCTCAACAGGCTGTAACTCCAAAAGGAAGAGAAAGCAAAGTGTCTGCTCATCCAGGAATAAAAGAAATTTATACATTTCGCTCAGAATATAAAACGAATTAAGGCGAAATTTGATCAAAACAGGTCAGGCAGACAGTTCCAGCTCTGTGCTAGGCGCATATAATGGGAAAAGAGAATTGGAAGGAAAATGCAGAAATATCAGCAAATAATAGGTATCTTATACATTTGACATAACTGTACCGGAGGGAGGCAATAAAGTAGAAGTTCCCTAGAAGATAGAACACTAGTTACCTTCTGGTACACAACAGATAGACTGTTGAACTCATCAAATATCCTATCTTTGATTTCACTGCTTTGAGTATCAGCGAAAACCGAAACAGCTTGCTTGGGAGGGTTCACGACACGTTCTGCTACAGTTACATTGTATTGCAATAGCCTGTAGTAGAACAAGGCTCTGTCATGAACATCCTGCAATGGGAGATTGACAACAATTAGCAGGTCAAGATTTCATCGTCAAGCATACTATGTCAACGCACAACTAACAATTCTCACCTGGTGAAAATCAGCAAGTCCTGCAGCTAATGCATCTCCAAGGGCCTTCTGAGTCTCTGGTGGCCTTTTGAAGAAGCATTTCATCACAGCTGTTAAGAGATGTAAACGGACCTGAGGAAATAAATGGCCCCAAAGGTTACCAAATGATATAGCTAAGAATATTAGTTTTAGATAATTGAACTTCGTCTGCAGAACCACAAAGTCAACTTTGTCTGTAGAACCACAACTGATTTGTGAGAATAATGCTCCTAGGAGACAGCATAAGCCCAAATGCATATATATGAGAGTTCTGTTACTACTCTGATGTTCTGCGACACTTTTCTTTTCAGAAACATCAAATTTTCAAAGCAAATTGATCTCTTTGTTCCTTCCTTGATGTAGGTACATTGAGAGTTTCAACTCCATATTTCCACTTCCCAAACCATTAGAAAGGAAAGCAAAAAGAGAAAAAACATTAGACAGCTTGTTCAAACTAGTGCACACTTAACAAGCAACAGACATATCTAGAATACACCAAATGCGAGAGACGATGTCTTGAAACCTGGTTAGTACACTGTTATATGAAGTCAGCAACCAATAGGTATACCATGAAAGTTAGAACACTTCCAAGTATAAGAGAAGATACGAATTTGCTAATCGAGAAAGATAAATGATGATGATGAATCTACAATGCTTTTTCATGAGTGATCATAATAGCAAGAGGCTTGAAATTCCGACAGCATACAAGATGAGGTACATATTGAATTAGAAAATGCAAACTCAGATAGTTAACAATTGCAAATTGCCGCTACGATATATGTTTTCAATTCCTCCAAAAGAGAATAGACATTCATTGAACCATCATGCAAAACCTAATCCATCAAGGGTGAGGAGATCCTTTGCCCTCTTACCTTGAGGTCACATCATTGTAAGCCCAACAAGCCACAAGGAATGCTGTGGGCCATATAAACTAGCAGAGAACGAGACAATAATAGTGCAGTAAACCAGCGTCATATTACCTCAGAGGAGTGCTCATCTTCCCAATTTTCAATCAGGCTTTCCAATATATAAGGAGCATCATGCATATCCTGTGAATATTCCCCCAACATCCATATAAGAGCTGCCTTTGCCTTTGGCTCTTGGACATTTTTGGAACTGATATTTCCAACAACAGCAATACAGTCTTGGCTCCATTGAGGATATTTCCTTAGCAAATCTTTTACAAGAACCTGCACCACAATTGGACTCGGATCAATAAGGCCAATCTCACAGCCATAGCATGGAGAAATTCTGATGAACAACTACCAGAGTCTCTGCCGTCACATAGTCCTTCTCCATTTCTAGAAACTGAAGAAGCCTATCCACAATGGCATTAACATCATACTGCTGAAGCGCAATCTTTCCAACAGCACGAATTGACTCCCTTGCCATAGGAATGTCAACATTCGCAGCATATTCACATAGCTCCGTCACTGAGATTGATTCAATAACACCAAGAATCAGTAACAATCAAAAGATAAAATGATATGATGTGCATATATACTGACAAATTTTCCCTCCTCCAATACTCCGAGGTGGCTCAGAGTGAGTCAACGTTGTGTTTACTCACCAATTTCATAAGTGTTGCTCTCATTTGCAACCGCTGTCAGCATCTCGAGCTTCAATTTCTTCACGTAAAATGGCTCATTGTATTGGCAGTAAAAGTGTTTGTAGTCCAAGGAAAATAAAATTGGTGCACGCATCACTAAGAGATGCAGATGGCTCAAAACCGCGTAAGATTGCTCTGGACTGCCAGAGCTCACAAGCGTCAGCAAAGGGGCTTTAATACGTTCATAGACCTAATGAAGCCAAAAATAAAACCACGTTCAGGGCTAGGAACTGCAAATTGCTGAGCAAATAAATGATAGCCATGCAACCAACTTACAAAATATTCATCTCAAACATAAAAAAATATAACATGCACTTCCGTAGTGTACATATATAAAGCCTCCAGACATATCAAATACATCAAAATAGATTGGAGTTAGAAATAGAAAATGAATAAATCAAATTGGGATCCTGCCCACTAGCTTGAGAGCCATATATGCTATTTCGTCTATCTTCTTGGTAACTATATTATGTCTAGTCAGCACCTCTTTATTAGAAACTGATTTTAGTTTGTCATGAATGATGCGTTCACAAACATGACCAAAATCCAAGCAGGCTAGCACATCCAATATGTCATTTGGGCAACTCAATCTTTCAAGAACTAATGAGTCAGAGTTGCTCTTCAATTCTGGAAGTTTTCAATAGGCAATGACAGCAAAATAACTGCTAGTACAGTACCATATTTCCACATTTAACAAAGTTGCGATAGGCACCTGCTGATGAACGTCATTCATGGACAAGGTCAACTGTAGAAAAACCTTGATGGTGGCCAATACAACAGCACCATTAGCATGTTGAAGTCTATCTTCGAGGAGATTCATGATGTCAAATATCTCATTGTTATCTGACGGTACATACTTAGCAACTAACTCCAACACGAGAGATTGGGCCCACTCACTGAATACCTTAATCCTGCATGCAACCAAACATTTACATTCTACTTATCTGCAATCCCACACTGTGTAGAGAATAATATCGCTCTAATGAAGTGAGCCAATTGCTCAAGGAGCGAAAGCATCATAATGCATCCTAACAGCATAATCCAGGCACAAGTTATCCTCTTAGAGAAAACATCGACGCAAAACAACACGGCTATACAACAAGTTGCGACACATTAGTCATTGCGGGTATACAGATGCCAAATATGCCAATACTGAAAGCTTGCATTTCTGATCCCATAGAGAGTTTTCCATCCCAAAAATCCATATAACCAGGAACAAATTTACACTTGTCAGAAAAGGCCTGATAAAGCAGATCAGGCAATTCTATCAACGGCCCACTAGCAGTCATATGCTATTTTTATTATATTAAAAAAAAAAAGGACAAAAATTGGGGGCTTATTTAAGCAATCATCATTTGAACTTACTTCTATGTTAACCAAGTTAATACTTATAAGTGGCATGCATCCTCTCATATTAGTTTCTGACAACATCAGAGGTACATCATCTCACGCTGATATTCACAGATACCAACTAAAGCAGGTTTATAGACAACCAAAACAGCTGGCCAGACCTCAGGCTACTGTCATCAGAGTACAAATTTCAATCAATTCTAGCTACAAAAGGAATTTGTACAAGAGTTAAAACATATGGCACTTGCAGATACCGATTCAAAAAGTAATAGATGAGTGGCTTGCTAAGTAAAGCTTCTCTCTCCCTCGATGCTTCCTCAGAGTTGCTTGCCTCCAAGGTCCATATCTCTTGCAATGCTGCCAAACAATTTGCAATGACCTAATAAGACAACAGTGTTAATCTCCTTCTGCAAGAGAATGGGAAAATACAACATATGTAGGTAAAAGGAGGCCTTTGAGCTAAGATTGGGGAGACATGATCCCACCTGGGTGTCAGGATCATTTAGCATCAAACGCTTAAGCATTGCTGGAAAGTCCGCATCAATACATGTCACAGCTGATATATGATACAGTTTCAGAATCCCAATCACTGCCACCGTTCTCACATAACTGTTACTATCCCTTAAACCTGAACCCAATGGGCCAACCAAGTACTCCACCAAGTTTGCAACTCTCAATGAGCACAAGCTTCGCAGTGCAAGCCCACGAATCATTGGATCCTCATCCTTGCAGTCCCTCTGAAGAAAATTAATAGTTAAAAGTGCGAGATCTGGATTGCCCTTGGCATAGTTCCCAACATAGAGATAACACATTTTCTTCAGGACTATATCTGAAGTTGCGGAGCACATGACCATTTCACCGAAGACAGATGAGACATCAATTCCTACAGTCATGTAGGATATCACTTTCTTGAACAAATCACGCTTGGAGTCATCGACACCAGGAGCTCGGCTGCCAGCAAGCTGCCGGAGTTGTGATTTTAGATCCGAAACTTCACCTTTTCTGCCAGCATTTGGATTTACAGTTAGAAAAAGAAGTCCTCAAATCCCAAATACTTGTTGAAACAAAACCATCCTCAACATGACCATTAAATAATGCCAAAACCCAATAAAACTTCCTTCTTGTCAAGTGACTAAAATACTTATTTAGGGGCTGTGTTCGAGAGGGTTAAATTATTAAGTCGAAACTGATAGCTAAAGCAAAAAAACCAATCACGCCAAACAAGCCATTAGATTTTCTTTTTCACCTTTACTCACCGAACAGACCATTTGGGACTACTAAATCCTCCCATTCATAGAAAGTGAAACATCAGAGCAGATGGAATTACCAAGATAGGAAAAATTTCACTCGCTAACTGGGCAATTCTCTTCTAGAGCTCCAGAAACTAACAGAAACATGAAACGTACCACAATCATCCAGATTATGGTCATGCATATCAAAACCAGGAGTTCTAAGCATGTTCTTCCATCTCCATGCAAGAAACGCAATGCCAAGTAAATGTATATACATCAGAACAATCAGAGAAGAGGGCTCGATGACGAAGGCAATCGCGAGCGATAACAAGTGGAACACTGAGCTAAGATTGCCAACTAGATTTTCTCGATCAACTCCAGGAAAACACATCATGCCGGGCCAGTATCGTTCCTAGGCATCTTCCGCTACAGCGATGAAGAACGCGACGTCGAATTGCACTAAGGACGACCGAAACCGCGACAATCACTCGAGATCGCAGCGGAGGCACTACGAAGCCGAAGCGATTTCCTCTTCCGAGAAGCCGAATCGAGCGCGGGACCGGGGCGAGGATCGGACCGGGGGAAGGACTCACCCGGAAGGTTGCGACGGCGACGGAGACCGCTGGGCCTGACCCGGCGGAGCCATGGCGGCGCCCGGACGCGGCGATTACGAGCTCCGACGGGGCGCCGGCGACGGAGATCCGGCGATCGAAGAGAGAGAGGGAGAGAGATCTACGACGGGCGAGCTCGAAGCGAGGAGGTCGAAGAAGAAGGGGCAGATGGATGACGGAATTCCTCCGTCGCGACGCCCCGTCCGTCACTGGCTTTTTCCTTGAACACGCTACGCTGAGATCGCGCTTCGCCGCCGTGCCGTTTTGGAAGGGAGGGGGGGCCTCTTCGCTAGGGGAGGCTGACTGGGAGGTGAAACGACCCGCCGTTTCGGAGTTGAGCTTCGGGGCGACAATTGGAAGTATAAACAAATTCATCCGAAACTAATTTTTTAACAACGAAAAATTCAAAATTAATACATTGACATAAATTTATCCTCCATTAATTCATGTTAAATTAGATTGATACCATAAAAACCTACAAATTGATACACGTGTAACCAATAGAGAATAAAACTACAAATTGATAGCTCGTTAACGTGTCATTCAACTTAACAATTTAACGATAAAATTTAATAGAGATTACTGTGGAATAAAATTATCATAAATGTATCGATTTTAAATTTTTTTGTAATATCATCCTAAGTTGAAACAATATCTCGTGCCCTTTGAGTTTTGATATTGTTGCACGGTAGCCTCTGAAAATTGAGAATCGCGAATTATCCTTGAACAATTGCCAAACTTCGGTTTGTTGTTGCAGCAGCCGGTAAATGGGTAATATGCGGGCGTGAACACGACTGGCCCCGTAAAAAATGGTAATTCATGAGGGTAATAATCTGTAAATTTTCAAAGTTGGGATGTTACTGTGCAATAATACAGAGTTCAGGTGGGTAATTCTAAACTTCTAGAAGTTTTTTTTTTTGGTGAAGGTAATAATAGTATTAAGGGAAACGTACAAAAGATCGGGTCCAAAACCTACACTCTTGCAAAGAAGCAAAAGTGGAGGGGATCCGATGTAAGAACCTCAAGGCAACAAGCCCACCAGGAAGAACCCACACAACAAATCGAATGACCCGCCCTTAGGCAGGACCACCGACCCTCACACTCTCTAACAAGGAAGGAGCGGAGATGTAATCAGCTCTATACACAACCTAAGGAGGATCCGGAGAGCTCGCGAAGATCACGGGGTCAAAGCCCCACCCTCTTTGAAGCCTTTTGTTCCTCGGAGAGGGGGCAACATCCTTGAAGGTCAGGGCTTTGTCCCTAACCGCCATCAGCAAATGGTTTTTTAGAGCGGCTACCGCGCACGATTCACCCCTGAAGATGATTGCATTCCTTTTCTTCCATATGAGGTGGCACAAAGCACCAAAGGAGAACCGTGCAATCTTGTGATAGAAGTCATTTCCAGAGAGGAACTTCATGGCCCGGGAAGCACTTCCTTCCAAAGACCTATTCCTCCGGGGAGGTTACACTGGCGGCCCAAAAGAAGGCCGGTGAAGCGGAGGTGCGACACGCAAAGAACGGGTGGTCTATTGAATCGGGACCTCGCCGCAAAAAATACACACAAGTAAAGTCAATACGTCCATGGGATAGAAGCATGTCCCGAGTGGGAAGCCGATTCCGACTATGAGCCATAAGATGAACTGGAAACGAGGGGCAACAAAGCATTGTCCCAAATGAGAGGAGCCCAGTGACCCGAGGTTTCTTCAATCGATAGAGTCCCATGCGGATGCAAGCGAAAAAGAACCGACGGATGACCGCACCATATAAATCATCGCCGCCATCGAGTCAAAGACGGAACAAAGCCAATACCCCATCTCGCCAAAGCAACTCCCCGAAAAAAGAGACCCATCGGGGTAAAAAGATCATTTGCCACCGCATGATCGGGAATGAGGAGCCTTTCCCGAAGGAAGGAGGCACGAACCCATCCAAAGGGCCACAAGACAACCAAAGTAGTCATGCCATAAAGAAATAGCCAAGCCATTTCCAATGTTCCACCGAAAGGAAGTCCAGGAAATACCTTCTAAGTTGGAGAATTTTCTTCCACGACCAAGAACAAGTCTTCGGTTGGGAAGCGATCCGAAATTCCTCTTGGCTAAAAAGATAGAGTGGATCCACCGACACCACGGCGATTCCCTATCGAAAAGAGAATCCATATAAACTTAACCATCGAAGCCTTGTTGCAGTCTCTCGGGTTCCGAATGCCAAGACCTCCTTCCGCTTTAGGGTGACACACATCCTCCCACGCGACCTTAGCTCCCCCTCTCGTCCGGGCCGTGCCTTTCCACGAAATTGTCGCATAATTCGTTCAATGTTTGAAAGAACCGAGGCGGGGAGAGTAAAGACACTCGTCCGTAAAGATTGGATCGAATGAAGAATGCAGGCCCGAATAAGCCGCAACCTCCCCGCAAATGACAAAAATCGATGCGCCCAAGATTGGATCCTAGCCGTAATGCGATCGTCAACGCAATGCGTCCGCTCTATTCGGCCCGGAAGAGATAATTGGAACCCCCGGATACCGAACAGGGAAGCTTCCCCTCCCGAAATCCAAACGCCGAAAAGATTACGTTCCGAATGCGGGCGTCACCTCCAGAGATGAAAGTCGACTCTTACCGTTGTTGGGGACGAGACCGCTCCACGAAGAGAAGGTGTCAAGTCCTCTCTTAAGCATAGAGACCGAAGGCCGTCCGCCCGACGGAAGAGGAATACGTCATCGGCGAAAAACAAGTGAGAGAGCTGGACGGGCTTACATCTCCAATAATACTTGAATTGCCGATTAGCCGTGCGAGACGCCAAGATGCCCGAGAACACTTCCATTACTAGTGTGAACAGTAAGGGGACATAGGATCCCCTTGCCTCGAGGCCTCGCCCTCCCGGAAAGAACCCGTGAAGATCACCGTTAATGGATATGGAGAATCTTGGTGTCCGAACACATGTCATGACTAGCTCAACAAAAGCAAAGCAGGGAATTGAAAAGCCACAAGGACAGATTCTAAAAAATCCCAATCAATAGAGTCATAGGCCTTATGAAAATCAACTTTCACCGCACACTTGGGTAGATGTGGTTGAAGGTGGAACCCTGCAAACAATTCTTGGGCTAGGAGGATATTATCTCTAATCCTCCTACCTTTGACGAACGCATTTTGAGATTGACTAATAATATCATTCAAAACCAACGCTATCCAGGTTAGCCAAAATTTTCGTAATCACTTTATAAATAGTGTTACAACATGCAATCGGTCTCGTAATCGAGACAGCGCTAGCATTTGGGACTTTAGGGACTAGAGCAATGATTGTAGCGTTTACCTCTTTTAAGAGCAGAGGCCGGATTGGAAGAAATCATGGACAGCCAGAAGACCGAAGGTCCAACAATCTCCCAATTGGATTTGAAGAATTCCTTTGAAAAACCATCCGGTCCCAGGGCTTTACCTTTGGCAAGGGAGAATAAGGTGGATTTGATTACCTCATCCGAAACCGGCTCGCTCGGGATACGAATCGGGTCAAGGTCCGGCGGACGGCGGATGACACGCTTGACCTCCTCAATAGATGGCTTGAATAAGGTCTCATGAGGGGATAGCGAGAGAAGAGAAGAACCTAACGAACACCGAGGTACCACCGGATCGGTTATTATCCTCTCCGAGGGGTCTCGACGAGAGAGAATCCTATTAGCCACTGTCTCCTTTTCACGGAGTGATGGAAGAACTTAGAATTCGTATCCCCTTCTTTTAGCCATCGATTCTCGATTTCGTCTATAAAATGATTCTTCATGGTCTCTTAGTTCAATAAAAGCCCGGCGACAACTCGTCTCCCTATAGGTAAGATCCAAGTTTGTCGGGTTATCCCGAATATCGATTGAATGGCACTCAAGGCCCGCCTTGCCTCCGCCGTTTTTAGAGAGATCTCCGAGAAGGCTTCTGGTTTAAGAGCTTTAGACGAGCCTTCAACATCTTAAGCTTAGAGACTAACTTATACATGGGCACACCAGTTACCAAAGTACTCCAGACATCCTGCACTAAGGATTTGAAATCCGGGTGCTTCTCCCAAAATTCAAAGAATTTGAATGGCTTACTCTTACGGGGAGGATGAAGAACTCTAACCACCATTGGCGTGTGATCGAGATTCCCGGGCCGAGGAACGCCGCCTCGAGAAGGAAAAATCATCGTTCCACTTATTATTGACGAGAACTCGGTCTATCTTCCTCATCTTTCTAGCAACACCGGCCGATGTAGTCCGGGTATACCGAAGGCCAACAAATCTTAGGTCCGTCGGCTCCGTCTCGTGCCAAACATTGAGCGAATTCATCGAAGTAAGGGATCCATGTGGTAGTACTTCCAACCCGGTCCGACGGATCTTTGATTGCATTGAAATCGCCGGCAACCACCCACGGAACATCTTGAAAGATCTCATTGTAGTCTTTGGAGATTATTCCACGAGAGGCCGCCGACGGACAAAGGAATGCTCCCCATACACGTAGAAATATAGCGACTTACACCGAAGGTATCCACTTAAGAGAGCCATGCACAACTTGGTCACTGACCAAAATGGGGTTAAACTCAACAAAATCCGGGTTCCACCCAACCCAAATTCTCCCACGAGGAGCACAGTCATAATTAGCAAGCCAGCTCCAACCTCTAATGAAGGTGGAGGAAATAGAATCAAAACGCTCCTCCGGGACTTTGGTCTCAACCAAACCAATGAAACACAGCTTATTAACAGTAGCGAAGCGCCTAATCTCGGCACGTCTAATAGGATCGCGAGATGCCTCTAATATTCCGTAACCCAAAAACATCAAAAAAACTTGAGAACGAGCATACTTACCTCCTCTTGGAGGTCTTGGAGCCCGCCGCGGGCCCTTCGGAACCACCGGAAGGGGGAATCATCCAATAGGTTAAGGAGCTGTTCTTGGAGATTAGTAGCCAAATTTCGGGCCGGTTTTCCCTTAAAGGTTTGCCAACTGGCTTGGGAATCATCTTCACTCGATTCTTCATGAAGGGTGGAGTTACGGATCTCGTCTAAGCCGTCATCCTCGGCCATCGCGAGTCTAGATTAGGATCTTCTTTCGCGAGGGAGAAAAGGCCGGACGAAGTCTTATCCACAACCATCCGCCTGTCCCGAGCTAATGCGGCCGCTTCCCTCGCCGCTTGCTTCTTCTTTTTCTTTTTATTCTTCCGCTTTACCCGGTTCCACCCCAACCGAGAGTCATTCGCGGGTTCGGACGGAACAGAACGCTAGGATACATATCGGGAGTGTCGGATGGTCTTGGAGGGACCGCCCGGGGAGCACTCGATTCTCCCACAAACAGGGTTATGTTCGTGTTACCATCGGCGAAGGCCCTGCAGGAAGCCAATCCAGGTTGGTGGTCGGAGGGGTTATCAACATCTTTCCCAGTTGGAGTAGGCACAGTTTTGCCCCTTTACCTTTGGTGAAATGAAAACGGCTTCGTGGATTCGGCGGTCGGTGGCCTTAGCATGAGCGGGCGCCTCTGCGAAATACCGGCACGATTTTCTTTGCAACTATGGCCAAAGATACCGCATTTGAGACAAGCAAGCGGCTTCCATTCGAACTCCACTTCGACCACATCCGTTTTCCCGTCCGTGATCAAGTCAATGGTCTCGCAAGAAGTTTTGCACCGTGATTTCCACACATACCCGAGCAAATGACAGCATGGACATTTGTTCCGTTCTCTTGTCCACATAGAGTGGCCTTCCAATAGCACTAGCAACCTTGCCAATTGGTCGAGCGGACCAATAAGCAAAAGGGAGATTTCTCGGTAGTACCCATACCGGCACGGTCATGTGAATGTCTTTTTAAGCTCAACACCCGGTTGCCATTCTTTTGCAATATGAAAGGAATTCTTGCCACCGTGATAGGGCCGCCTTCCGAGGATTCTTCTCCCGAATTCTTTATCGCAATACGCGAAGATACACTCCTCTCCCATTTGAAAGGACTTCCAAGTAACATTGTACCCCAGGCCCTTCTCGGGGCTTCTTCGACTACTTTGAACGGTAACTTCCTACCGATAAAATAACCAACCAAGCGAGTCATACGGTTTGGGATGTTTGCCGCAAATCCGACTCATCCATATGTATCACGGGCTTGTTATTCACAATTTGCGGAGCAAGATATAATCGAGGTCGTAACCTTTATTTGCCGCACTAGCAACCGCGGCCCATGAACGGGCTTCCGGCTTCCTCGAGACACCCCTTGATTTAGGTCTCTTGGACTTTGATCTCTCTCGTTATTCGGGCGGCCTCTACCGGACGCAATAGGGGATCTAGATTTCAAACGGCCAACGAGAGGAAGAGGGGATATTCCGGTTACTGCGAGTCACTTAGGAGGGGCAACCGGCGAGGGTCGCTCAATCCTAGGGGAGGAGGGAGACCAAATACTAACCCCCTTCTCATGCGCACGGTTCGAACCGAATCGTTCTCCATTGCGGCCGAAGTTCACACACCGTAACCGAAAACCCTAATCCATCGATCTCAAAAGAAATCGTCGGAAGGAGACGTACCGGGCGGATCTTCAAAGGGGTTTAGAGAGCAAGAAGAGGCGCCTCTTGTCGCCGAAAATCGGCCCAAACGGACGGCCAAAACGGCCGGAATCAGCACCTCCAGAGTCGCTCGAAACAGTGCAGAGTCGGGAGCTTTGAGAGCAACCGATGAACAGTACGAAACCCTTTTTCTAGAAGTTTAGAGCTTATTAGGCGACTGCACGAAAAGTTGGAGGGATTTAGACGTAAGCTCGAGCTTTTAACGAGTAAATCTCTTATCGAAGGAGTTTGGGCATTGATCTAATTAGGCATTTGCGCAAATTCATCCAGTGAAATTATACTCAGAAGAAGCACTTTATCATATTCCACCCCACAAAATCTTGATAATGTACCCATAGGAAAGTGCTCTAATTTATGGCTATAAGTACGTTAGCTTTCCTTCCTAAGAATTATCAGGGAATTTGAAGGAAATTTACCATCCAAAAAAGTGTACATGTGTGTTAAATTAGAAAAATGTCTATATATGCTAAGGTGCATTTGTTTCACTAATAAATTACAATAAAGAAATGCATTTTGTAGGGAAAATGAAAAAAAAAATGGTAATTGAACTTTGTTTCTATGTGTAATGTGGTCCATAAACTTTTAATTTATTTGATGTGATTTTTGAACTTAAGCTCAATATAAATATGGTCTCAAGACTTTTAATTTTTTCAATGAGATTTTTGAAATTTTAATACATGTTCAATTTAGCGCTTACATTATATAAAGATATTTAATTTTGTCCTGAACTTGAACTAATGGAATGACAATATTGAACATTATATGCACCAAAAGCTTAAAGACAATATTAAACAAACTTAAAGTTTATGGATCATATTATACATTGAGCAAAGTTTAAGGACCAAATTGCATGTCATATCAAAGTTCAATAATCATTTGTGCCATTATCCCTATTTTATATGGATATTATTTTCAAGGAAAATGATTAATTTTCATTTATTTTGTGGTTTAGGAAAAGTGGTTTCTTTTTGCAAGGAGGATAGAATGTTTTCCCCAAATTCAAACTTTTTATTTTCTATCCACGAAAAGTACTTTTTGTAGTTAAATTAATTTTCCCCATCCAAATATTGAAAATCGGAAACAAATTTTTGAAAACAACTTTCCTTCAAATAAATGAACCCTACAATGACAATTTCACGATAAAGAACAAAAAAAATTGTTTGCAAATATTATTTTCAATGAATATTGTTAGTTTTTATTTGTTTGGTGGTTTAAAGAAAATGGCTTTCCCTTTTTTTCTCTAGTTTAATTTTACTGTTTTCGGTCAATAGAAAATGTTTTTCCTTTTCAGTACATTAATTGGTCTTCGATCATTCAGATGCGGGAAATAAATGCATTCTCCCCCCAAAAAATTCAAAAAAGAACGAATGCAAGTTTAGTAGAGCACGGATCCTCCATTGCTAACGAATGAAATTTGACTTTGACATTAAAAATTCTTGAAACTTAATGTTGTGTCTGGATTGCTGTTAATTGCTTGATTAAATAAGAAGATGCTTGTGGTTTTTCTAGGCAATGTCACCACGTGTAATATATAACATGAAAGGTCAAACATTTTCTTATCTTCCATGCCAAACAAAACGTCTCAATGAAAATGTCAAACATTTTTCTTAAAATGTTTTTGGACAAATGTAAGTAAAGTTTGACAAATCTTTTTGGGAGAGTTCTCCAAAAATGTAATTACATTTTCAAAACCCTCCAAAGGCCTTTCGACCAATGGGGTGTTACCAAAGCTTTTCTCATTTCTTATCTAATTCTCATTTAATATTTGATTAATATCACGAAGAATCTCAAATTGGCACACCTATAATAAATTTACTTTAAATTAATTTTTTAACCATTAAAAATCCCAAATTGACATATTTGCGATAATTTTATTTTAAATTAGTTTTTGTTAAACTAAATTAATACTACTAAAAAACACAAATTAATATACTTATGACAAATAGAGGGCAAAACGTGTTATCAAGCTCAATAATTTGATGATAAAATTTAACGAAAATCAACGGACATTAAATTTATCGTGAATGTATTGATTTTGGGTTTTTTGTGATATTGATCCTTTAATAATTCAAAATTCCCGTTTTATCCCTTATTTCCTGTTGCTAACTGCTAAAACATTGAGCCGATATTTAACCCTTAGCCCGAGGCCCACTTTAAACTAGATCCGTCAAATGGGTGGATCGGGTCAAAAATGGGTCGACCCATATTCGACTCATTTGACTCGTTTTGACCCATATTTATGTAGTGCAAATAAAGTGACTAATACCCAACTCGATCCGTATTGTTAAAACCTATTAATATTCTAAAAAAATCCACTTCCACTATATGCTAATTTGATTAAAACTTCAAATTAAAGTAAAAATAGTAAATAAAATAAAAAAAAAGAAGTAAAAAAAAAAAACCTATAAATTGAAATATTTATAAAGAATTAGACTATGCACATGCTTTTCTTATTTGAAGTGAGTATACCATTGATCTAAAAATTATAACATGAAATTTTTGTAACTAAACCTAAAAAAGCTCATTTTTATGATTTTTTTATATAAAAAAAGTAATGCTAAAATATTTTTATGCAATACAAATTTTTTAACAATTTTTATACAATACAAATTTAATGGAAAATTTTGAATTTTTATTTTTTAAACATAATTTATAATAATTTATAAATTTATAAATATAATTTTTAATAATTATTTTTCTTTTTTTCTTTTCCATTTTCTTCTTCTTTGGCTGACTGCCAACCATGATGATGGTTGACGACTGATCATAGGTGAGATTGAGCCTCACTTGATCTGGCAAGGTCGAGGCTCCGTTGGCGTTAGGCGAGGCTTGATCTCTCCGATTTGGCGAGGCCGAGGCCTCGCCCGACGCTAGCGAGCTTGAGCCTCGCTTGAGCCTCGCTTGGCCTATCGCTTGCCTTTGGCTAAGGAAGGAAGAAAAAAAAGAAAAAAAAAAAAATTGAAATATGAAAAATAATTATAATTTCGAATTTTTTATAAAAAAAACATTTTATAAAGTTAAAGAAAGCTATAGATTCAAAGTGGGTTTCCTAATAATCCATTTAGACCAATTTATTTTTGTGCTTTACTTTTTTAAATCCATTTTTGACTCATATTTAACTTTCATTCGACCTATATATATAACCTATTTAACTAAAAATTGGTCATAATATGGATTTATGACCCGTTTTATCAGCTCTACTTTCAATGCCGCCAGAAGAATCCGAAATCTTCATATATAAAAAAGGGCTGCCAGACGACGGAGAAGAGGCAGTGCTTCACCGGTCCGACGCTCTATTGGCGAGTTGCTCTTCCTTCGTCTTGCTTATCCCTCCTCCTCTCCGGTCTCCTCTTCCTTTTCCTTCTAAGGGCCCGTCCTCACCCTCTTGATATGCCGATAAAGGACTACATCTTATTTGACCACGTCAATACAATAGCTTCCAAAAATAAAAAAAGATTCGAATGGTCCGGCAACTGCTACCTGTCGACGAGGAAGGCCTGGAAATCAACTCGAGAGGTTCGAACCCGGTCCAAATCGGGGCCTTCCGGTTCGGTTGCGGTCCGGAACTAGTGGGGGAGAAAGGGAGAAGGAGAAAAACGCTAACTGCCAACACGTGCAACGGTTGCCCGGGCCCTCCCGATTGGCGTCACGTGCGAGGGAGTGAGGGAGGGAGGGAGGGAAGCGAGCAGCAGCAGCAGCAGCGGCAGCACCATCACCCCCTTCCCCCTCCCTTCCCCCTCCCTTCCGCAACAGAAAATATAGAGAGAGAAAGTGGACATCTTCTTCCCCCACCCCACCCCCCCCAATCCCGACACCGCAAACCCTAGGGCCCGCCCGCCCGAGGAATCTGGTGACCGTCTCTCTCCCTCGCTCCTCCTCGCCGTCTCTTCGACAGGTTCGACCTCCTCGTCTCTCTCTCTCTCTCTCCGGCACCGGTGCTCTTGCATTGCGCGCCGTGCTTTGCCCCGTCTCGCGAGCAGGGTCGATTCGTCGCTTGGTTCTTGAGAGCCCGCCCTTCGACGGCCAATTGAGATCTGAATTGATGTCGTTTCGGTCTAGGTGTTGCGATTTGGTGATTGGTATCTATATATATATATATATATATATATATATATATATATATATATTTATATTTTGTTCCTTCTCGTCTTCGCTCTGTTGAAGCCTTGAAGATTTGCTTTAGCGTCTGTCTGGTGCCGGAGGATTGAGTGAGCCGATAGTTCTTCCGCTTTTGAGTCAGCTTTTCGAAGGAACTGGGGAGGATTATCTTGGTCCGCCCATTTCTGTCGCGTACGAGGGTGCTTTTTATTCAATCCCGGGGATGGATTCTCGTTACTCAGCATTTGCCTCCCAGGGATATTGTTAATGGAAGAGGAAAGGACGACCGGTGAGATTAGGGTCCGTTTCATTAGAAAAGAAAAAAAAAAAAAAAGAATGATTTGGAAAACATTCCCTAAAGACGAGTAGTTATATTACTTAAGATAATTAGTCAACAAAAAGCTGTTTTCATTATCGACAATAATTGATGCCTAAATATTTTTGTGAATGATGGATTAAAAAAATTGAAAGTTTAGATATCATATTATACATTGACCAAAGTTTAAGGATCACATTATTATTTTCTGGGGACAATGATTAATTTTCATTTATTTTGTGGATTGGGAAAAGTGGTTTCTTTTTGCAAGGAGGGTAGAATGTTTTCCCAAATTTGAACTTTTTATTTTCTGTCCATGAAAAGTACTTTTCATAGTTGAATTAGTTTTCCCCATCCAAATATCGAAAAATCGGAAACAAATTTTTGAAAACAACTTTCATTCAAATAAATGAACCCTATAATGACAATTTCACGATAAAGAACAAAAAAAAATTGATTGTGAAAATTATTTTCAATGAATATTGTTAGTTTTTATTTGTTTGACAGTTTAAAGAAAATGGCTTTCCCTTTTTCCTCTAATTAATTTTGCTGTTTATCAATGGAAAAGGTTTTTCTTTTTCAATATATTGATTGGTCTTCCATCATTCAGATGAGGGATAATGCATTCTCCCCCCCAAAAAATACAAAAAGAATGAATGCAGGTTTAGTAGAGCACGGATCCTCCATTGCTAACAAATGAAATTTGACTTCCACATTAAAAATTCTTGAAACTTAATATTGTGTCTGGATCGTTCGTCAAATGCTTGATTAAATAAGAAGATGCTTGTGGTTTTTCTAGGCAATGTCATCGCGTGTAATATGTAACATGAAAGATCATACATTTTCTTATTTTTCATGCCGAACAAAATGTCTCATAATAAATTGATATGAAAAGGTCAAACATTTTTCTTAAAAAGTTTTTGGACAAATGTAAGTAAAGTTTGACAAATCTTTTTGGGAGAGTTTTCCAAAAATGTAATTACATTTTCAAAACCCTCCAAAGGCCTCTCAACCAATGAGGTGTTACTAAAGCTTTTCTTATTTCGTAACTAATTCTCATTCAATATTTGATTAATATCACGAAAAATTTCAAATTAATACACATATAATAAATTTATTCTAAATTAATTTTTTAACCATTAAAAATCCCAAATTGACATATTTGTGATAATTTTATTCTAAATTAGTTTTCGTTAAATTAAATTAATACTATGAAAAAATACAAATTAGTATACTTATGACAAATTGAGGGTAAAATGTGTTATCAAGCTCAATAATTTGACGATAAAATTTAACAAAAATTAACGGACAGTAAATTTATTATAAGTGTATCGGTTTTGAATTTTTTATGGTATTAATTCCTTAATAATTTTAAATTCCCGTTTTATCCCTTACTTCCCGTTGCTAACTGCTAAAATATTCGGCCGACATTTCACCCCAGCCCGAGGCCCACTCTCAACGCCGCTAAAAAATAATAATAATAAAAAAAAAGAAAACGCCGCTAGAAGCATCCGATATCTTCATATAAAAAAAGGGCCGCCCCCCAAAAATTAGGGCGCCGGAATTCGGGAGTAACACCGCCCGGAAAAATCTCTTCTTCCTCTCCTCCGAAGACTCGGAGCTGTTCCGCGACGGAGGGACGGCGGAGGGACGACGGAGAAGAGGCGGAGCTCCGCCGGTCCGACGCTCTACTGGCGAGTCGCTCCTCCTTCGTCTTGCTTGCCCCTCCTCCTCTCTTTCTGGTCTCCCATTTTTCTTTTTTCTTTTTTCTTTTTTTTTCCCGAACGTGATGTACAGTGGGAACTGCTCGTGCTCTTCGATTCTCTTCGTTCCTCGTTCGTTTTTTCTTTTTCGTGCTGGTTCGTGTCAATCCAACTCCCTATTGAGCAGATTAGACGATTGGCGGCTGCTTCTTTGGCCTCGGACTGGCGCGGGTGTTTGGCGAAGTCCCCTGTCGCGAGTGTTTGATCGGCGGTTTTGATCGTGGGGACGAGTGGGTGTTGTGGAATTTGTGGAAGTGGCGGTCGGTTTGTTAGTTAATTAACTGGGGTACGCAATGTCGCGCGCGCCCCGCCGAGGCTCGGGACTATGTAATGTTTGTTGTGTGTTGTCTGTTCTTATGCCGTATTAGAATTGGGTTTTCTTTCTTGCCCTAATGTCATGTTCGGTGGGAATTGTTCATTTTTTCTTTTCGTGCCGCTTTGTGTTCATCCAACTCCCTTTTGAGTAAGAAGATTGGCTGTTGCTTTGACCTCGGACCGGTGAGGGTGTTTTGCGAACTCCCCTGTTGCGGGTGTTTGATCGGTGGGTTTTGATTGTGGGACAAGTGGGCGTTGTGGAATTTGTCGAAGCAGTGGTCGGGCTCTATAATGCTTGTTGTGTTAGTCCTCATGTCTAGTTGCACCGTCGTCTGTTCTTCTGCTGTATTGGAATCGGGTTTTCTTGCTTTTAGCATCCACGTTTTTCTGAGTCCCGGAAAATGGGCACAGTGCTGCTGCTTTCATTCATGTTCTTGTGGTCCATGTGGTCAGGTGGGAAAAGGTCTATTAGGAGAGGATGGTGGACACAAGCGATATTGGTTTCAAGTGGGGTAAAAAGAGAGGAGTTGGCGTAAAGAACCGAGAGATCAAGTATTATGAATCCTTCCATTTTGATGGCGTCGAGTACAATCTTTATGACGATGTTTACCTATATAAGGAAGGTGAGCCCGAGCCCTACATTGGGAAGCTCGTAAGGATCTGGGAAACCCCAAATAAGACTAGGAGAGTGAAGGTACTGTGGTTTTTCCGTCCCTGTGAGATTGTCAAATACCTAGGAACTGAACAGCCGCTTGAGAATGAATTATTCCTGGCATCTGGTGAAGGTGTAGGTCTTGCAAATGATAATCCTCTGGTAAGTACTTGTTTTACATTATGATTGCAAATGCTGTCTTATACTTGATCAAAGTTGCTGTTTTGAAGTTTTCTACATGCTTGAGATCATTGCTGCGGCATGATTCTGTAGTTCTTCTTACATTATAATATCTAAGGATGTCAATGATCTTATCTATCTCATATGCCATTGATCAGCGACATAGATTCTATTGATAATGGCAAGGAGACATCTTATGGAGTGAACTTTTTTTTTGTGTTAATGTCTCTGTTAAGTTGAACTTCCAATTATTTAATGACACTGCTGTTTGTTTGTCTGATTGCCATATGAACGTCGAAAAGCAACTTGGAACAGCAGAATTCAGTCATTTTTTGTGCTTCCCATTACTTTGAGATCCTATAGTGTGATCGTCTATGTCAGGGCATCCAAATACTATTCAAGCGCATCATTGTACTTGAGTTTTTTAAAAAGTTAGCAATAATCCCACGAAATTGACATGGTATTAGGTAAGATTGTTTAAATTTCTGGAGGTTTCTCATTCACTACTCCATTAGGGGGAGCATTTTACTTGTTCTTGATGCTAAATTTCCATCTTTTCCACTACTTCACTCCAGTACATCTTCAAAAGTTGGACAAACCTTATAATTTTACTAAGAATAAAAGAAAAAAATTGAGCAAAAGCTTTGAATTCCCAATCTTGGGAATATTAATGCGATAAACATTAATCGAAGTATTAGCCAACAATTTTCTGCCCAGAGCCCCACCATTACTAGAGACCAAGGCTACTGAGCTTTTGACTCGTATGAATTTATTAATTTTTTTAACCATTGTATCATGCAACACTCATCATGTTTTCCAGTGCGGATTGAATTGATCCTGTTTGATACACTTATCAAAATAAGAAGAAAGAAAGAAATAACGAATTGAGCCTACTGAGTTTTGATGATTCTTTCATCATCTTTTATTTGAATGTTGGCCCTTTCTGATCTAGTGTTGTCACTATATTTTTTGGTTGAAGTTTTCTCCTCTATTAAAAGTATTTTGGTTTATAATCTAAGGTGCCGTCCTTTTGATTGTGGAAAAAATCTCGAGATTAGTATCTATACATCACATTCATCACTATTCATGTGGGCATGAAGTAGATGCAGAAACTTTTTATGCCTTTGACTCCCTAAGTAATAAATAATAAACAACTGAATAGATTAAGCCTGTTCTTTGGCAAAATAGTAAAGGTTTTAATCTAGCTCGCCGTGCTTCTGTAATTGCAACTTATAAGTTCAATCTTCCAATCAAGTTTGAGTTGCATGTAGAGGGATCTCTAAGGATATTTTTGCGAGTCTACCTTAATAAGGATTGGATGATTGACTGAAGTTGCTGCCCTAAATTTGTTCTGACTGGATGTGGTGAATTATTAGATGATCATTAAACTTATCAATTCCTGTCTGTTCTATGAGCTTTTACAGGAGACACAGAGGCAGCATTAGCCATTAGTTTGCTTGAAGTTAAAATTTAGCTGCTAACTAACAAATGTACTGTTATAGGAAGCAATTGCTGGAAAATGCCACATCATCTGCACTTCAAAGGACACAAGGAATCTGCAACCTTCACCTGAAGAGCTTCAAAAAGCTGACTTTGTGTTTTCGCGTACATTTGATGTCGTGCGATTGAAAATAATGGATAAGATAGATGAAAAAATTGCTGGCACTGAAGGTATGTATTTTGCTTTTATATTCTAACATTGGATAATTTCTGTTTTTATTATTATTATTTTTTATTATTTGATAAGAGAGAAAAGGAGCTTTCTCTAGGTGGTTCTGATACCTAGGGTTTATGGAAATTTCATTCTTAGTCATCACATGTAGGATGTTACTGTCACCTACGTTTGATCCACCTTGATATAGAGCATAGCCAAAATGGCTTTTGTGTTTGACTTATGGAGGAACTAAACATCTGTTAAGCTTACATAGATCCCAACAGAATTTTATGGAACCAGAATCTCAAAGTGGGCCAATATCTTCAAAGGCACATATAGCGCTTGCTTAGGTGATGAGGCAAGGCGGGGCATTGAGATTCTACCTTTGTAAATTTTGAATGAGGCCTGTTTAATGGCACACACTTTTGGGGCTTTTGTTGTTAGGTGCTGTTCACATCTTTGCTCACTCGATGGAAAGGTGAAGAAGTAAAGAGCCCCGAACATAAAACAAAAACCCTTTTGTCCCTCTATCTGGAGTAGATAAATGCAATATGGGCCCCAATGGTGTAATTTTATTCAGTAAAATAATGGTAAACCTGTGAAGGCTGCCTCTTTTAGGAAAAAAAAAATGACAAACAAACACATAAGGGTTTATTTGATTAAATTGAAATTTTAAGTACTGAAATGTTCGGTGAGTGCTAAAAAGCATGAGTCAAGTTTGTTTGGTATTCATTTAATATTAAATTAAGTAGGGGATTTTATAAAATTGTTTTATAAAATTGTTTGAAAAGTTCAGTGAGTACTACTTTTTTATATTGCATAATAAACTTGCTCTAATTAGAAGTCCAATACAAATTTCCATTTGAGGATTTTTTTCAGTCTGCTCTATTCACATTTATGGTTGTATCCTTGAATCTATAATGACACTGCCTTGAAACTTTTGAGATAGGTACAACCATCTAAAGCAATGGAACATAAAAAAGGGATAAAAGATTAATAACCTCCAATTGTCATTGCCAACTTCATGAATATAGATGTAAATTGAAGTGTATGTGCACTGTTTATGCTTTGATAGTGCTTGGTCTTATTAAGTGGGGATATATTTTTAGATATCATTATTACTCGGATTAGTTGTTTCTCAAATCATCACGTCCCACTCTAGCATCTTTGATTGGATTGGGTTCTCTTAACATGACCATAACAATGCGCTTATGTGGAGCTTAACCCATGGTCTGGAAATGCTATTCCTTCTCCATGGACAATGCAAGTTGAAGGCTGCTCAATTCTGTCCAGGGGAGCAACGCAACACTATGTGACTCCTACGGTGACTAAAACAATGTTAATAGACGAACATAATGGGTGTGAGAAACCAACATACATGTGGAATTAAAGGCATTTATCCAAAATGTGAGAATAGATGTATTTTAGTTAACAAGTGACTGTTCTTTATCTCAGAGTAAAGTTATAATTTTTGGGAATTCTAGTAAAACTTAAAAATCCGCTAAAAGACAAATGGTCGCTAAAGCCAAGTCATAACTCATTGTGTTCTTCTCTTTAATTAAGTAGGTTTGTTCCTACTTAAGCTTGCAAGTGCTCTCTTATTGAGATCATTATATAGTGTGCTGTTTATAGAGCACACTGAACATCATTTAGTGATGAAACTTTTAATTTCTAGTATGTAATAACAGGATTATTGGACAAAATGATAGAGGAGTACTTTTGTGTGTTAAAACATTTGAATATATATCATTTGATCAAACGTTTTTAATCATCGCAGTTAAGAACATCTTTAATAGGAGTCCCAATCGCAATGGTGTTGAAAAGGTTATCTGTCCCGACAAAGAGGATGAAGACCCTCACAATAATGCATTGCTAAGTGAGGCAATAGTTAAACCATCGGACGATCACAATAGGCCATTGAAGAAACGAAAATTGGATGCTTCAGAGATATTCTTGGGGAATGAGCTCAAGAATGATGAAGGCAAGTCAACTGATGCTGTCAGGCATCAGACTCCACTACAAAGTGGAAGTGCATGTGAGAATAAATTCAGAAATAAAAATCTCAATGAATCTCCAAGAGGAGAGAGAGGCCCCTTTTTGAAGCCAGAGGAGAAATTGATGGAACTCTCTCGTGGGAAGTTGGATGAAGTGTCCTATCATCAATCTCCTCAAAAGGATGACAAAAACAACTACGAAGCATTGCAAGCTCCTTTGCCAATTGATGTTGTAAGTTCGCAGTTGGATATTTGTCGATTGAGTATATATTGTTTGTTTATGCTTCAACAGATATACGTTTGCGGCCTAATTTGTCAAGGAGTGCTGTTATTGCATTTAAGAAACTTGCATTCCGTCTAAGAGATCCTCCAAATTCAAGTAAGATCATCAGTCAGTTGGAACTCATTGGCAAGATTATGGAGCGGGTGAAGCTTGTTTAGAATATGAAGGGTGCATTTGTTTCACTGAACATTTCATGATAAAGGAAAATTATTTCCATGGAAATCATTTTCAAGGACAATGATTAGTTTTCATCTATTTGGTGGTATGGAAAGTGAATTTCTTCTTGTCACGAGGGAAAGTCGTTTTCCCCCAACCTAAGCTTCTTGTTCTAAGTTCATGGAAAACTTTTTTCGTAGATCAATCAGTTTCCGTCATCCAAACATCGCAAAGTCGGAAAACAATTTATGGAATCAGTTTTCCTTCAAACAAGTGGACCGTAAATTGCAGATTGAATTTGACTCAAACATAAGAAATCCATGTTGGGTCAAATATAAATGGTTGAGCTGCATGCAAAGGAGTTTTGTCTTCCAATGGCTTGGAGCTTGTGAATTCTAAGTTGTTTGGAATTGTACCTATGAAATCTATCAAGCTAATATCTTGATGCCACCCTTGGGTGTAAGTTAGATTTGTACGAGATATAATGACATGAGAGGGGTTGTTAATATTTGAACCATTGGTGTGATAATTTGATGCCATGAGAATTAATCGTTTTTTCCAAGAGGTTAAGTTGTCAATCAAGTAACAGAGGAGCGTATATCAAGCTTTGATCCTAATAGGGCCATTGGTAAGGCCTTTTGATTCAAGTGGTACTCATGTTTTGTTCTGCCAGTCTAATCTAATACTTAGGCAATTGTGTAATGTTTTGAGATCTGCTATTGAGATACTAGTATAAGATGCAACCGGATCTATTATTGAGATAAAAGTATAAGATGCAACCATGGATCCAAGTGAAGGATGGAGTAAGCAGTTTGTTGAGATCATCACGTGGTTATAATTCATTTTGTAGGTGTGAATCATAGATAACACAATAAACTAATCAAACAAATATTCAATCATATGATTCCCTAGGATTGAGTTGGACACCTATGATCGTGATTGTTGGCATTAATTGTTGTTGTGGGGCTTGGTTGCCACCAATGGTTTTGGTTGCCATGGAAATCCTTTTTGAGGTGTCACTTAGATGAGCTTAATAGGGTTAATGTCACGAAAAATCTCAAATTGGTACACTCGCAACAAATTTATTTAAATTGATTTTTTGATCACCAAAAACCCCAAGCTAGTACACTTTTGACAAATTTACCCAAAACCAGTTCCCTTATGACCTATTTATTCTCTATTAGTTTCTGTTAAATTTTATCGTTAAATTGCTCAGCTGGATGACACGTGACAGTTGAACGGCGTACTAATTTGAGATTTTACTCTTCGTTTGTCATTGTTATACTAGTTTTGTAGTTTTTATGGTATTGATCTAATTTAACGGAGGATATATTGTTATAAATATATCAATTTTGGGTTTATGGCGATAAAAAAAAAAGTAGATTGAGGTAAATTTGTCACAAGTATATTTAGTGTCTTTTGCAAGTATTTGGGATAAATTTGTCACAAATGTACTGGTTTAGGGTTTTTGGTGGTAAAAAAAAGTTTTTGGCAAATTTGTCATAAGTGTACCAATTTGGAGTTTTTTATGATATTATCCTTAAATAATAAACCACGCATTCATCTAATAACTTAAGTTTTTAGAACAGTTTACAGTAATTCCACAAAATCTCACAAGTATAGTTGATCGTGGCTTCACAAAAATTCTTTAGTTTGATACTTGTGACTCTTAAGAATCATTTTAAGGTTATGGTAGACTTTGAGAGGAATTTTGTGAGAATTTAATTGGTCATATGTTTTCTTGTTCCAACTCTTCAATTGTAGGCATTCATGTCATGTTTTCTTTTCCTTGTAGTCTCTCAACTAACGTCAATTTTCACTTTATAAATACTCTTACATGTTCAAACTTTTTGATAGGGGTATCATTTGTTTTTTCAAATCTCTTTTTAGGTCATTTGGGTTTTGAATTTTTTCTTGTTTAGGCTTTTTGGGTTGTGATAGAGATTTAGAGTAATGGCATAAAAGAATTTATATAGCTATCCCTGCTCCGAGGGACAAGGTTCAGTTTGTTGTTGGTGTTGCTAGTGGTGGTGGCGGCATTTCGGGTTTGTCTTCAGAGGTTGCGCAACAGCATGATATTTGTTTCACTATACATTCACATTTGTTACTTCATATTATCTTTAGTTTTGTGGCTAATATAAGTTTTCTGAGATATCTATTTTTCAGTTATTCTACAACATTACTAACGTTTTGATTTACAATTCATATCTCAATTGAACACCATAGGAAGTCACACTTGGGCCATGCCCTTGTGGAATTACTAAGCTCCTTGTTTGGATGTGGCTGTGCATTTACTTGCCTTGGGACCTATGGCACATTGTGGATATCGATTACTTGTATAACTTTTGTTCTCTATGATGGAGACTTTGTGGTCGTGTTGGACTAAGGTGATTAGATTGATAATGGGAAGGCATGAGGAAAGTCTTGTGCCTGATCTAATCACTCAAATTATCTTTAGTTTTGGTTGGGACGGGTCAATTATAGAGCAAAAAAATTCTTAGCGTATGCATATGACGTGGCGTGCTGGACTTTGAAGCAACTTAGCTTATCATTTGATTTAGTTCAATTTTGCTGAGAAGAATTCGATGATCAAACCGGGCTGGAAAGCAGACTTCATCTCTCAAGGATGGACGACAATGTAGATTTAACTTCCTATCCGCTTGTGGGATCTAGGGTTGAGTTGGGGGTTTTACCATGGCTATTTTTTGACGATCCTTACCCCCTTTATTAGTGTATGACTACTACTTTTCAAGCATGGGAACAAATAATATGGTGCAGCTAATGACCTATCTATGTAATTCAAGAACCTGAGCTGGCCCCTTTCATTGGTGGGGAGATAGTACCATTGTTGCCTTTTTCCCTCTGTTATATTAGACTACAGTCAATAGGAATTTCCTACACATCCCATTCTGAAAGGAAGAATCTGAAAAAAAAAAAAAAAAAAATTCTTTATACAAGATTGGGATATTGGATTGATTCATGAGAGAATGGTCCCTTGATATAACTCACTCTTTGGTATGCTGTGTTCAACCTACCATGGTCACTGCAAGCACGTTTTGTACTTTGTACAACCGGGAGGTCTAAATAGGAGAAGTTTTGGAAAAAGAAAGTTCCCTAAGAGAGTGTCTACGGTGGGATTCAAGATGATAGTCTGATCAAAGAGGAAGTTTAGTATTCCCATCATCTCACCCAAACAAAGGTGGATTGTTTTTATTCAAGTCGAACCAAACTTAACCAAAGTGAAGCTCTAGCATCTTAGCTTGGTTTTGGATTTTAATGATGAAATAAATCGTTCAAATGCAGATTGAATAAAACCAAATGGAAGTAATTGGTTTGACTTGAATGATTACTCCTTTCGGTTTAGTTTGATATTGGTTTGTAGTTTTTGATAACAATTGATGGGTATATATTTTGCTATGAAAATCCCTCAAATTGGATAGTGAACACCATTAAAGGAATTTTTTGTTTTAAAAAATAAAATAAAATCAATGAACACCCTTATTGGAAGATTGCTACATGATTGTAAAGTTTGCTGCATATATTTAGGAGTCGAGGGTTTATTATTTTATAGTTATGTATCTTGTACATATGTTAGTATGTATGTACATAAGTGAAAGAGCACTAGGGGCTGCATTCCATTTATTACCTAGAAGCTAGAAAATATGTCTGACAAATTTAAAAAAAAAGACATTGTCTAGAGGGCTGCCTCTTTAATGCCAAAATAAAGGTGGGAGGCCAAACCTTTGCAGCAGTTATAGAACTTTCCTCATTTTCAGTAGCCTGCCTATTAGAAACTTAAGGTTATATCATGTTTCTATGGATGCTAAGAAAGATACTATATGAGTATCAGACTTTGAGCTTCAGCTCATTGAATAGAGAGCGGATGGTGCTGTTTGCAGTATTTTAGGTTGCATGATTATTTGAAGATTAATGGATTGGCTCGGTGGTCCTCCCCTTAATGTGGTGTTTGGTTCAATTTTTCTCTTTTTGCTGATGAGAAAAGCTTAAAAGAGTTGTAAATTGATATCACCAACCAAGGGAAAAATGGGATAATTTAAGGTGAGAAGAATGGTGACCATAAAATGGATGAGTTCACTTGAAAAGAGAAGAAACAAAATTAGTATGGTTAAAATGGACCAGATTAGTAGTTTGGAATTTGCTATGGGTTTCTAATGATGCGTAATCTCTATTTTTACAATGATCTCTTACATTTTTAGTCGTCATTAATTATTTCTTTCTTGGATTTTTCAATGTGTTTCTTTGGGGAACCTAATTTACCTTTAGTTCAAAATATTATAATTGGTGCAATATGATTAATTACCATTCATTTGTTATATGTTCCCTGGATCGAGTTTTTGATGTTTGCTTTTGGCTTTTTGGACAGGACAAGAACACATGGTTCAAGGAGCCTGTAAGTACTTTCGTCCCTGTTGTCTATTGGTCTTTATTTCTCTGTATTATCCCATTTTTTGCTAGGTAAAGAGAATTTCAGGCTGAGGCGCCAAACTATAGAAGTGTTCGAAGTCAAAAGAGAGCTTATCAAGACCGAGCATTTACATCTAAGATTAAAACCCCTATATGCCAATATTGTGGAAGTTACAATTTTTAGTAAATGCTTGGACCAAGGACTCCTTTCCTTCAAAGGGCTCCCTTGATCCGTTCTTTCCAACCAGCCAAATAACAGAAAGATGATAATTGACTTTGATATAGCATAATGTTATTTGTAGTGCTAAAAGAGAAGCAAATATGAAGTTGAGTTTGATTTAGCATGCGAGTATCTTGTTGCCAAGAGACTAAAGCTTCCAAGTGGCCCAAACTCTCTTTCTTTTCTTTTGGAATGGCCTGGGGATGTAATTTACATGTCAGAATAATTTTGTTATATTCTGTTTTCAGCCTTTTGAAGAAAGAATGCAGACTGCATGTGAGCAAGGAACACTTGTTCTGCTTCGAAATTTGGATCCAACTTATGTCTCGACTGAAGTTGAGGTAATCCCCAATAATGCAAACTTGGAAAATCTTTTGTTGAGTTTGGTTCAAGCAGCTAGTCACAACCCCTGTCATCAGAGAAGCTTGTCTGGCTGGCTAAGCATTTGGCATTGTTTAATATTCTAAGATCTCTTGCTAGTAACGCAAAATAACTATGAAGATCTTGTTCCGCTTTTGCTTGAGCTCGAGACAGTAAACTGGCACAAATTTGTACAGTTCTGAATGCTGTTACAAATAAGAAAATAAGGCACTTCTGAACTAGTTTTCTATGTTTGAATTGTCGAGAATTTCCATCTCTTTGCCAAGAGGGAGCTCAAAATTAAATCAGTTTGTTGTTCTGTTACCTTACGTAGCTAAATACTGGTATGAGGTCTCTTGCATATAAGATATTCCCGAACATGCATGTGGTATTGGCATTTGGTGAGGTTGGGATCTTTCATAGTGAATGCATGAGGTTGCATTGATCTTTTAAGTTTGATTGGGCCTTATTTGATATCGTTTCTTTTTGCTTAAGTCACCACGTTAGCAGATGCTTCTCAAGTCACTATGTACTTTAAGGTTCTTTCCCATGGTTTACTCTTGTTTCCAAGGCATGTAGTCTAGCTAGTGGAACCATTTTTCAGGGAGTACTATCCATTGGGGACTTCCCATTCTCTTAAAAGTTGTGTCAAAGCCCTTTGGCCAAGCGATTTCTTTGACTGGATTATTCCCACTGCAGTTCGTCACTACAATAGTGTATAACTTACAGGATATAATTCAGCAAGGCTTGAAGGAGAAATGCTCAGCAAAGATGCTTCCACAGACTACAACTTCTAGCCCTCACTCTGGTAAGAAAAGCACAGAAATACCTGATTTTGTTGTATCAATTTTCAGTTGCAATATTGCAGTTAGTTAATGATTCGCCACTCTGAGATGTAGTTGTAATGTGTGAGGACTGGTATTTTTCCATCACCCTGACATAGGGCATTTCGGGATTGACTTTTACTTTTCCTTTTTTGCTTAATCAAGATCTTGCACCTCAATTTATTTTAATCTGGAACACCTGAAACTTTCATGATATTTAAAAGTTGACACTTATGATTCACATATAACTTGTTAATAATTTTTAAATGTAGGTAATATTTAAATTTTAGCGGGAAAGCAAAAAGTTACGTTTTGCTTTCAATTAATTGTGAACAAGCATGGCTTTAATAATACTAAGTTGCTATGCTTGGATGATAAAGGATCCTCATACATGAGGAAATTCCACAATATCATGGTTGTTGCTGAAACAGCCGTGTTGGAAAAAGGCTGGATTACACAGCTGCAAGTTGTTTTATGGTTTTACCTATTTGCCTTTCTGTGGCCTATTTTTATTTTATATTAGTCATCATGCATCTAGCTGAGTTGGGTTATTGGGAAGCAGAATGTTTGACGGGCTGTGGAGTGGTGTGTTTGGATCTTAACTTTTGTTATGTCGGACCACTCTGATAGAAAAATCTATTCCAAATTGAATTTAAGATCAGCTTAACTCAGATTAATGGTACATATCTCATTTTCTCTCTCTCTCTCTCTCTTCCCTGCACCCACGCACTCACACGTTTCTCCCTGGTTGGCCTCTCTTTCATCCTCCACTTAGCTCTGTTAGCTTCCTTTTGTTTTTTTCTTTTTTCCTTGCCTTCAATTTTCAGGCATCATTCTCTTTTAATGTGTCCACCGTCTTACTGTTGCTTCTGCTGTACCCTACCCTTCTAATAATAAAATATTTGTGTACATCTTCTGGTTTATTGTCATCAAGATACCTTTAAGGGAGAGCTAGTTTTCTGGGCTGAGAGTGAAGGGAGGTTATATGTATGGGTTGCCTTTATTGAGCAAATAGACCGGGGCACATCACTGTGGAGGGCCAATTCTGAATTTTTTTTTTTAAAGGACTGAAGAATTTCAGTCGAAGATCATTGTTCACAGGTGTATTTGGGTTGGTGGTGGAGTTGCAAGGTGGAGTACCATGGTTTGTGCTGGCATGAAAATCAAAATTGCTGCTTTTGTTGTTGAAAGATACAGGCATGAACAAGTAGTAATTTTGATGGATGTGAGTTGTAGTAATTTTGCGGGACGGGGTAGTTACTTCATGAGAAGATTTGGTCATTTCAAAGGCCAATAACAAGTTCAATAACACAAGGATTGTGTGGGTTGGGCTGATAACACAGGATGCAGAAGTTTGGACTGCTTACATCATCATTTTCTGGCAGGTGCATAATCAGGGATTTTTTTTTAAGCTCTCCCCAGTTTCATTTGGACTTTGCCATAGATCTGCGCAGTAATTATGGAGGTGAACATGTTCTAGATTTAGTTTAGTGCTTTTGGCAATGTCTGGAGACACATATCTTATCTTGAACTTTCTCCTGAGAATAGCCAACTTTAGTAATCATGGTCACGCTTTAGATAGTTGTTCATTAGGCGATTTGATGGATCTTGCTTTGGGTGAATTATAAATGGGGGAGTCCCAGTCATCTGTCTTTTGAGAGGGGGGCTTGAGCTTCAAATTACTTGTTGGATCCAAGTCGAAGATTGTTGGGGATGATGGATGTATTTATTATTCCTCTGTTAGGAAGGAGGATGGGGAAGACCTTTTCTCCATGTTGGTATTTTCCCTGTTTCTCATAGTTGAGAATCTTTGGATGGCGTGGGTAGGATTGATCCACAGAAGATTCTCGGGAGGAAGTGCTACTGCATATCATCTTCTTTCCTGATGAGTGTAGTGATTTCCAGGTGAATAGGCATGAATCTCGAAGAATCTATTTTGGATTTTCCATCTTCAAAGTTAGTGACATTGCCAATCTCCTTTGCTCGACTTTATTGAACTTGTTTGAAAGTGTAACCACAAAAGGGTCAACCGCTTTGTTGGATTCTTTTCTTCATTTATTGACTAAGTGGTCTTCCAACTGTGATGACTTGAAACTTGAATGGATCTAAGGCAATAGGTCTCCTTATATCAGCACTTGCAAATGACACTGAGGTTTGTAAATTATACTGTAGAAAACAGCACGAGTTATTCTTGCATGATAGCAATGGCACTATGGTGCAGAACATTCTGGCAGTTACTTAATGCTCTCTCCTAGCTCTTGGTAACTGAAAAAAGGAAATGTAGAATCTGTTTTCTACAACTTTGTCCTTTGACTATCTTACTTTTGGTTTGATGTTGGAATAGTTGTGGTAGTCCCAAAGTGGGAGCATGCCTTACAGGTCTCTTATAAGGAGGTATCATAGATAGATATCCCTTATTCTGCTGTATAGATGCTAGCTTTTCACAACATCTTACTTTTTGACAAGATCATTTGTTTTTTAATTAATAATATCAGTTTCATGAGGATGATTGCTTTTTGTCAGGTCTAGATTTGTAGCACTCTTGGTACAAATAGTTACGCAACCATATTACTCAAAAAGAAGTGTTTAATTTGGCTCAATCAATTCATACTATATCAATTTGAACCGAGGCTTTGGTTTGATGACCCCTTGTTTAGGGCTTAGTTTGAGGTGTATAGCGATTTTCTTTCAAATTTTTTTTTTTTTTTTGAATTCGTACATTTAATTGAGACAAATGAGGTGAGAACATCCTTTCCATTTAAACTTTATGTCGATGTAGTTGTGCTTTACAATTATCCATTAGGTCATTGCTGTTTTTTACTTTTGGATTGTAAATTTTGCAAATTTCTTCTGTTAACGGATGCTTCATGCGCATGCTTGCTTACTTTTGACGATGTGAATTGGGAGATAGGTCAAGCTTTTGTGATATTCAAAACTAAGGAAGCAGCAAAGACAGCCATCAAAAAATTAGAGACTGGATGCTTGGTGCTACCTGATGGAAGGTATGTATGAAGATGGTCCTTTTAATTTGGTTGTCTCCTTTTTTCCCCCCTTTTTACCATTTTACAAATTTAATTTTTAAAGGTGCCAAACCGTGTGAAAGGACATAATGTTAATTTTGGTAATGCTACGAACACCAAACTTCTACTAATACATCCATAGTAAATAACATGGCTGCCAATGTTACATGTACCATGTCATTTAGTGTGTGTCGAGTTAGCAAGGAGAATAAGGAGTAGAAAATGGAAACAAAATGCTAATTGGTCAACAATAATTGAAGGAAAATGATGTTTCCTTTTCTACTATTCCTACTTCCTGAGATTCTAGATTGGAAAATCCTTGCTGCCATTGAGTGCAATAACACTTCAAAGCCTCCATTACTTATTTACAAATCTAGCACAAGAAGTAAAGCAGGAGAGATTCATCTCATTGTTTTTTTCTAATATTTTTCCAGCTTTGTTACTTCTGGTGCTTCCTAGGGTACATAATCTCAAATGGAGAGAGGTTAATGCAAAATGTTAGGAAATTCAACTAAGTGGAGCACTATATCCACTAACTAAAATATTTTAGGACTAATTTCCTGTGAGGGCTTTCTTTTCTTTTTTCTTCCTCTGATTTGAAGGTTATGAGCGATGTTGTGTAGCCTAAAAATTAGGCTTTGGCAAAATTCCTTAGAAAACTTTAATGTTTACTTTACTCATTTAATTAGCAGAACTCATCATCGTTGCACTTGATTAACTATGTCCTTAGTTATTAATATTTGAGAAAATTTCAACTAGTCCTCTAAAGTGGGACTGTTTTCTCAGAAAAGTCCCCAAAGTGGATCTTGTCTCAATAAAGCCCCTGAAATGGTCTCAATCAGCCCTTCAGCTCACTGGTCGACCAATTTTTTGCCGGCTGACGAGCATTTGTGTCTCACATGGCACCTTGCAAGCCATTGCCAAGGGCATTTTCGTCCAGAGGCATTTTCTTTTTTTGGTTTTTTTCTCTTTCTTTCTTCTTTCTCTCTGTCGTTTTCCTTTTTCCTTTAATCCAATCTATGAAGTGTCTTCATCTTCCTAACCACGCATCCTCCTCACGCCTCCCATCTTCTTAGCTCTACATCACCTCAATCTCTGTCTTCAACACCTTCATCAGCCTCCCCCCACTAGAGAGCCTGTGAGCTTCGCATCCTTGCGCAGGCTCTCATGGGACTCAGCAACGAGAAGCTGGATTGATTTGGGGAGGACATCATCCATCAACGCCTCTCACTTTATCAATCTCCTTCAAAGTTCCCCCTCTCTTTCCCCGACTGCCGACCTTGCCTTCAACCCCATTGACCTCATCCAGCATCGCTGTTGATAACAATTCCAGCACCTTTAGATTGAGGTTGATCCGAGCCCTAGATTCATGATCTACTGGGGCTCAGGTTGAGCATGAGCGAACTGAGACCTGATGCTTATGCATGATTTGAGCTCCAGATCTCGGGCTCATGGTCTTGCTGTCTAGTTGTCAACAATGATCACAGCGGCAGGTGGAAAGAGAGATGGACATGGAGAGGGGCAGAAGTAGTGTGCACGGGGGAAGGGGGGGTGACAATGGGGCATAGTAGGGATGGCAACAATGGACAATGAGGAGGCGTATGGCGAGGCAATCCTATGACGATAGTGGCAGTTGGCGACAAGAAGATTTGATGTCCTTGGCAAGCTCTGGTTAGTTATTTGTTGTGGATTTGGGGGTGGGAAATGTAGTTCTTCTTGCAAGTGATTTCACTTCGACCATATGGACAAAGAACTCAAGCAGTTGAGGGTGGTCGCTTTTCCTCTTTTGAGCTCCTGCTTGGCAGTGCTTCAAAGTGTACTTTGCTGATTGAGGGTTGAAGGTGGCCAGCCTTGCCCTTGGGGTCCTGTTGTGGTTTTTAAAGCCGAAGCCACTATGCACCATCATCTCAATAGCATGTAGGGCTTTCTTGAGGTTGCCGAGATGGCAAAGGCAGGCAATCAGCGTGTCAAAGGTGCTCTTGCGGGGGATGCAGTGGTTGAGGCAGGATAGGGCATGGAGGAAATCGTTGAGGGTGGAGAGGGAGGTCTTGGCATGAGGTTGTGGAAGGAAGAATAAACAGAGAAAAAAAGAAAAAAAGAAAAGAAAAAATATGATAAAAAAACAATCCTGGTTGAAAATGCCTTTGGCCTTCGGCTGGAAAGTGCCACAAGATTCGCATGTGCTCATTGGCCAGGGAAGAATTGGTGGGCCGGTGAGCTGGGTTTTGGGGGGTAATTTTTACCAAGTCACCCACTTTTAATGGGCTTCTTTGAGACAAAGTTTAGTTTGGATACTCTTTTGAGAAAACAATGACTGCACTTCATGGGACCATTTGAAATTTTACCTTAATAAGGAGAGAAATGGACTTGATGCTCTTTAATTCAACTTGTTGGAATTTCCATATATGGAGAACATGTCTTAAAGCAATCATTGACCAATAAATTCGTGATGTACTTCCCATGCAAAAGTTTAGGTTGACTAGCACTAAGTGAGTGTATGGAAATGATGGTGCTGTTCTAACTAATAAACTGTTCATTGTATATGTTTAAGGTCATTCTTAATGTCTACAACTTGTTGAAAAAGTGTCATTGTGCGTCAATTGTCTTGCAACTTAGCACTGGCAAATATGCTAGAACGGGAAACATGTTTTTGCTCTAATAGGTTTTTCCTTCTATCTTTTGCTTCCTTTGTCTACTCTTTGTTGTTAATTATGGCAGCTTGGGATGGGACTAAAATTTTGCTGAAAATGTTGGAAAAAGGAGTTTGTGCACTAATATATGCCATAAAGCTGTCGAGCCATTTCAGATGAGATGCAATGGAACTCAAATTTAGTTACTTTGATATTATTGGCTCCTTTAGGTCCATAATCTTCCCCGCTGGTCTATTCCCGTTAATTGCTTCTATGAACATTGTAGCTAAATCTTCCGTACATGGTTTGACATTACACATACTAAATTAGATGGTTGTACATAGGCTGCCTGTCACATAAAATTTATCTTTCAATAAATGATTGGTCCTTGTAGGGGTACTCTGCGTTAATGTTAGCTCCAACTATATCTTCGGTGAATTGAGTGGTTGGGGCAATATGGAATTAGTAGTGTCTGGCATAACTTAAGTTCATGGAAATTTCCAGGGGGGACTTGAAAATGCAGATTACTTGCTTGGCCAATGTAGGTCTTGATCAGGTTGTCTTTTTTCATTTACCCATTTACTTTGGAAGACCAGTCGACAAATGTACCTCTTTACAGGTTTATCTTGAAGTGCTTTCTTAGCTATTTTACTCATCAACAAGGGGCAAAAGTGTGACAGAAGCTGCTTTGGACCTTTTGCTGCAAGAATATGCTTTTGTGTATTTTCGATGTTAATAATGCTCTCTCTCTCTCTCTCTCTCTCTCTCTCTCTCTGCTTTTGAAAACTTTGCCAGACCTCTTGTCGGCCGTGTTGAGACTCCTTGCTCTCCTGGGAAGCAGTCAGCATTAACTGGCCATCTTGTAATTAGTAATCCAAAGCAGCCACAGACTCGGGGGACGGTATGTTCTCTTTCCTCCACTTCTCTCTCCCCCTTCATTATCAAGCTCCTGACTGGGCACAGTTGGACCTTTTTCTTATATTTGTGGCTCTTTCACTTTCTTTCAAGCAGAAGGAAGCTGTATCTACTTCGCATTGTTCACAGCCTAACACCATAGTATATGATATGGCAATGGAGTGGTGTTTGCTACAACAAAAATCAGATTTTGTTTTGGATAAGTTATATAAGGTTTGTATTTTCCAGCTTTCAGGATGAGATGATTTCTCACCCTAGTATTTCTGAGGGTAACTGTTTTTTTGTGTATCCTACTGATCATGTGTTATACTATGCTGATGCTTCTTAATTTTGTTTCCCTTTGTTATAGCTACAAGGGGTGGAATTGAAAAAAGTCAAGGCCCTTTTAAAGTCCAAGTGATGTATAGTGCCATTCGGCCACTGAATAGGCAATTAGTGCTTCAACAAAAGCAAAGGTTTATATTTAGACTACATTTTATCCTCAATTGTTGCTTTACATGTGAAATTTTATTCAGTAGCATGGTCTTTTTGCACTTAAATTTAAAAGGACTGTTTCTACTGAACAACGTGCCTCTTGTTCTTGGTTCTAGACGTATGGGTTCGTGTCCCACTGTCTGTTTGCACCAATTGTCTTATTCGCAGAAAACTTATCCAGACCAATGTATGTAAGATACAATTTGCTCAAGCAAGAAAGCTGCTTATTATCTTACCCTCTATTTCAATTCTGCTTGCTAGAGCTTTTACTTTGAGGCTCCTCTTTAGCTCTAAAGTGACCTGGAAGTGCCACGCCACCCCTTTCAAAAATCTAGTCAAACTTTCTTGGCTTTGAGAAACTATAAGTTATCGGTATTTACTATTTAAGTACAAAAGAACTTTACTTTAACGTGATGTTCTATGTTATTTACCAGCATGGTTTTGCATGATTGGAATGCCCTTTATGCTCAAACTTTAATTGATTTGCTCTTTTGTATTTGTGCAGAGGAGAAGCAGAGGAGATTTTTTGGCATTTCTGCTCCACTATTTAGGCAGATTTTGGTAAGAGGCAAATGTAAAAATGCGCTTGGCTATCTGGTTGTAGGGATGCTGGGGAATTTTGACCGGTAACTTAGGTAATTTTCCAATCATCTGGAAACAACCGCTGGCTCTGGGCTTTTAGAAACCAAACCTTTCGCTTCTCCTCCTATAACGTAGATGTGTATATACTTAGTCTACTCTTCCTGGTTCTTTTTTGGGCTGGTTTTAACTGTTCTTCTCCATCTGAGGCGTTTTTGTGATGTTGATTTTTGGAGTCCCTCAAAAAGTCATTCCTTGAAGGGATTGGTGGCAATTAAGGCTTCAACAAAAATAGACGTCAGCTAAATTCTGGAGTTACTACGTGTTGCGTTGCGTGATGAGAAAATTCACTTGCGTGACATGTTTATGCTGTAGATTGATGAAAGCTCCTTCACACGGTGCTTTCTGAATTGGGGAGGAGAATAGCGCAAGTTCGTGTGGCATTTACTTAAATATCACAACTTTTTCTTTTGCGCTTATTTAAGTATTACATCATAGTAAAATTATCACTTGAGCGTCATTGCCGGCAGGGCATCCAATGTGAATTTTTAATTTTTAATTTCTTTTTGAATTTTTATTTTTGATTTTGTTTTTGTTTTTATTTTCCTATTTTTTAGGGCCGGGGTGATAGACACCAGCAACCTTTGCCTAGATTGGATGAGGCCGTGATGGCTGCCCAAATTCGACAAGGGCCTTTGCGTCCTCACCTACAGTTGGTGAGGCTACATTGGCTGCGTTTGGGACTAGCTTTCCCAAGTATCTTTGGGTGTCCAAAGCCCATTGGAGCAAATATGGGGTGTTTGGGAACATTTTTGAAACCAGCCTTCAAGAACTGCTGGCCTTCCAAAGGCTGAAAGCCCAAGGCAGGTTAAGGGCTGCCTTGAAGCTGCCTTGGGCTTCTAGCATTCTCAGCATGTTGGCTAATGGTGTAATTAAAATATTTTCTTCCCAAAATGTCTTCTTTGATTTTTCAATTTTTGAGTTTTGCCTTCATTATTCATCTTCTTCTCCATAAGCAATTGTTGGCGACCGTCACACCCGCCGCACTGCGACCTCCACGCGGAGGTCGTCGGGGCTGCGCGACCCATTTGGTGGTAGATTTGGTCGCAACCAGATGCGGTTGCCGTAAAGGTTGCGATCAACCCATCTAGTTTTAGCGACTAGATGTGATCGCTGGCGACCATCGCGCCTGTCGCATCGCGACCTCCATGCGGAGGTCGCAGCCTCAAGTTCACATGACCCATTTGGTTGCAAATCTGGTTGCCACCAAATGTGATCGCTGACAACTATCGCGCTTGCTGAACAACAACCTTCACACGGAGGTCACCGAGACCCTTATCGAAGGCTCGCGCGACGACTAGATCTGCAACTAGATGGGTTGCAAGAAGGTCACGACCTTGGATTTGGTCGCCATGACCCTCTGGCAAGGGTTGCAGCGAGGATTTCCTGACGCACTGTGACCTCTGCCAAGGTTGCGCTATGACCCTCCGACAAGGGTCGCAATGATTAGATTTGATCGTTGTGACGCTTGTCGGACCGCCTACCTCTGTAGGACCGCCTGCATCGAACTGCCCGCCCTTCGCCAAATCGCCTGCTCCTCGTTGGCAACTACTTGTTCTTGGTCGGCTAATTTTTTTTTTAATGAATAATAGAAGACTTTTGCAAATATAATTTTTCAAAACACCATTTTACTCAAAATACATTTTTTTTTTTATGATCCAGAAAAACCCGTAAGCCGACAGCCGGCGGGCAAATTGTGGGGCCCATGAAGGAACCCACCACCCTCTGAAGCGGGTAAGTCCATTGCGATGTGCTGGAATTCGAACTTCTCCCCTTCGTGAGGGGGAGAAAGCCCGAAGTCAGCAACGCTACTCATTGCGGTGGTATTTTACTCAAAATACTTCACAATAGACATTTACTATATAATTTATTAAATACAATTTACATTTTGGAAAATACCTTTAACTTAATGGCCTTTGCATTTCCCCAAAAGCCTTTCCAAACACACCTATTGTCCTTACCCTAAGTGAAGGCTACATTGTCCTTACCCAAGGCCTTAAGTGAAAAAGGAGAAAAAATAGAAAAGAAAAATAAAAAATTTAAATTTTAAAAATAAAAACAAAATAATATTGAAAATTTGTTTATGTTAGCACCGATGAGATGGAGTAAGACAATCGACGTCTAAGTGAGTAATAAAAAAGTTTTGACACTCAAAAGAATGCTATACAAAAGTTATGATATTTGCATTATTATTATTACCTTGTATAAATTGGCTCAATTTCAAGTGTTGTGATTTTAAACCTATAATGCGGTAATTAAGAATGTCAATGGTTTGATTCGGATTGGGTTTTCAGGAGATTTGAACTAAACCAAACGGTAGAATAAGTGTTTGAACCAAATTGAATGGAATATAACTCAAACTAAAAATTTCATTCGGTTTGGATTTCAATTTCGAGATTACATTCTTTTTATTCTTTTATTTTTATTTTGCGAGCAAGCCATTTTCCTCCATACCACTTGAGCACCTACCGTGCAGACGTAATGTGCCTCATCACCTCTAGTAATCATCTCATCTCGTCACTAGAGGTGAAGGGCCTAATGATGGTTGGTGACTTGTTTGGTGATGGACTTGGAGCCTTCATAAATCTTTTAATAGTACTTTAATTTATAGCCAATTCAATTCTTCTAGCTAATTTTGACTGAATATTACTGACTTGATTGCCAATCGATTTGCTAACATGATTAGGCACTAATGTGAATATTTTTTTAGTAATATCTTAATGATTTTTCAAATTTTATATGTATATTTTTTATTTCATTGTTTTTTTTTCCTTCCTTCTTCCTCCCATTGGTTGCTGGTGTTCAACGATCGACTAGAGGCAAGGCTTGGTGAGGTTGGCCTCACCAATCACTGGCAAGGCTTGAGTCCTCGCTAGAGGCTATGTAGTCATGGTCAAGGCATGACCTCATCGGCTGGCCATTGCCTTTAGGTAGTCACCTAGGTCTAACAATTGATTGGAGGAAAAAAAAAAGGGAAGGAAATTTTTTTTAAAAATATATATTTAAAATATTCACATTAGTGTCAATTATGTTACATAAGTCTTAGGAAAAGTGTTAAAAAGGTTCTAAACATTTTGCATTTGCGACAATTTAATCATAATTCTTTTTTTGGTGCTAATTTAGCTATAAACTTTTTTAAGTTGTGCCAATTCAATCATTTCTGGCCAATTTTGGCCGGATTTTTTTATTGATTGGAGGCCAATCAACTGACATAGCCTAATTGGTGCTAATGTGGATAACTTTTGATAATATTTTTATTTTTTTGATTTTGATTTTGATTTTTTCCTTCTTCTTTCTCTGGTCAACGAGGTCGATCTCTCACTAGTGGCCACAAGGGCCGCCTCAAGCAAGGTTGGCGAGGCTCGCCCTCGTGGATCTGGCGAGGTTGAGCCTCGTCGGCCATGGGCAAGGCTCGGCGAGGCCACCCTCGAGGCTTGGGCGGCGAGGGCGAGCCTTGTCGGCCCGACGCAAGGCCGCCCTCAAGGCTTGGGCAACGAGAGTCGAGCCTCGCCCTCGCAAGATTTGTGCGCGAGGCCGCCCTTAAGGCTTGGGTGATGAGGGTCAAGCCTCGCCCATGGCCAATGAGGCTCGACCTTGCCAGCCGGACACGAGGTCACCCTTGTGGCCACCGGCAAGGTGGCTAGCGAGATTGACCTCGTAGGCGATTGCCTCGGCCAATCGCCGACAACTAATTGGAGGAAGGAGAATGAGAAGGAAAAAAAAAGAATTTTTTTTTAAAAAAATTAAAAATAAAATATTATTAAAGGTTATTCACATTAGTCAATCGGCGTTCAGTTAGCAAAATCATTTGACTGGAAATGATTAAATTGACACAACATAAAAAGATTTATAATAAATCGGTACAAATACAAAAGCCCCATAAGTCTCCAAGTTAAAATTAGCATAAATGATTCAATTAATTTTATGTTAAAAAGTTTAGGATTAAACTAACATTGATATAATTGGGTAAGGACTTTTTTAACAACTTTTTTAACAATTTTTATATAGAAAAAAATGTACCCATCACAAACCTAGTAATGTATTTGAACAATTCAAACTTGACTATATCTCATATTTTGAAAACTCGCTTTCGATGAATTTCCACCTCATGAGTTAAAGAAATTTTAAGCGCAAATTGCCAATCAAATCAAACATCTATATTGATATATGAGTAACATACCAATGTGTTGCATTTTCACGATTTGTTGATGTAATCATTCGAGAATGAATTTGCATTCTCGCATTACACTCGAGATATATAGGCAAAGTGTGTGAACCCGTTTCATGCAAAATTTCTGATTTTTTCTCACTTTTGCTCTACGACTTTCCCTCCGAAATTTGGAAATAAATAATACCATGTTAGTTATTGTAGATAAATTATGGATAAACTATATAAAACTCTTCAGATGTCATTTAAGTTTCAAGAAATAAAAGGGAAAAACTTATGGAAAATTTTAGTAAATATACAATTATTTTTAAGGATATCAATTTTCTTTTTTTGCAGTTAAAATGAATTTATCATAAGAGTTAAATTCAGTTTAAGATAAAATTTATGTACTTGCTAAAACATATATATAATCCTTTCCAAGGCAGTCACCACCATCACCGGCATATCCCTCGCTCGCGTCAGCACCTTCGTCTTCCTCAGAAGCGGACCGGCCAAAAAACCCTAATTTCATCTTCCCGTTCGCGAGCGAGCGCGCGCGTTTTCCCCCCAATCCCTATCGATTCGCGTTGCACATACGCGAGCGCCGGCCGGCGATCCTCGGACACGCGCCGTCGCGGTCGCGGTTGCGGAAGATCGGCGGTGGTGTGTATAAATCCATGGAGAAGGAGCGCGTGAGGAAACGGCCTCGGCTCACCTGGGACGTCCCGCCGGCGGTATCGGAGGTCCGTCGAGGGAAGGGGGGTTGGCGTGCGGTTTTGCTTGGGGGGGAGAGCTAGGGTTTCTGAATCGGGGGACTGGGTTTGTCTCGAGGTTTTGATGGGATTTTTTTTTTTTTTTTTGTGTAGGCGAGGGACCAGTCTGGTTTGGCGGGTAATCAGCTGGCGGAGCGGCGCCCGTCGCCTCCGAAGAGGGACGACGACCGCGAGGGGCATTACGTGTACAGCCTCGGCGAGAACCTCACTCCGAGATGTACGTTTTCCGTGATCCGATGTCTGTCGTGTTGCGCTTGCCGTTTTTCCGTGATCGTGATTCGTTCCTCTGGTTTTATGTCTGCTTCCTCTCTTTTTGGAGCTTTGATTCGAGGAGTTTGTTCCTCTGCACGTTCAACAAAGCATGTTTTTTCTTTTTTTTGGGTATGTCTTGGTTTTGCTTGCGAAGTGGTTGTAATCTGCGTCTTTCATCGTTCTGTCATCCCGGTCTTTTTCGTTGTCTCGGCAAAACCACTTGTTTTGATGGGTGATTATGTATTGGATGGTTATGTTAGTCGAATGGGTCCATTTGCTCGGTTCCACAACGCTAGCTCAACTTAATTTTTTTGGCCCTTTTGGGTATTGTGAAATGAGGTCTCGGTGTCTGGTCTGTTGTCTTTCAAGGCCCTCACTTTGTTGATTTTGTGATTTGTGCTGTCATGTCTACTTATATATTCGATTTGGCTAAGTTCTGGATTTTGTTATTTTTGGGATTGCTCTTCTTCATTACATAAAAAAATTGGGCGCCCTTGAAAGGAAATTTGATATATTTGCCGTGGGCCTTCTTAGATTTGATTGGCATGTTGTGTCATGACTACAGATCTATCTGTGATTCGAGCAACCTTTTCAAATTATGTCTCGAATTTTATTTTATCCTACGGACGTCTGGTGTACTTTTACTGAATCTGGAGTTAAGTCTTGTATTTGGTGGCATTGTCTCTTAGTGGGTTAGTCCTAATTTCACATGCAATTTTAATGTGCAACAGATAAAATACTCAGCAAGATGGGTGAAGGTTAGCCTGTCAAGAGCTCCTGCTGTCCTCAAGATATTTGTTATTGAGATTCTGCTTGCATCATTCAACATTGTGCTAGTGCTGTAGGCACATTTGGGCGTGTCTTGGAATGTTGGGATCGCCAAACACGAGAATATGTGGCTGTTAAGGTTGTCCGAAGTATAAGGAAGTATCGCGATGCAGCAATGGTTGAAGTGGATATACTTCAACTCATTGCCAAGAATGATAGGGGCAGCTCTCGGTATTATTTATGTGGTTTTGGCTTCTTGAATTGCTGGATCAGATAATATGGTCTAATTATGTGCATCTTCATTGCTCTGGACAGCTGTGTTCAAATTCGGAATTGGTTTGATTACCGCGATCACATATGCATAGTGAGTAATCCGACTAACTTCTGTTGTTTTTATAGCTAATTTTGTTCTTGCGTCATGAAATCTCTCTTGAAACACTCTTTTTAACGTCCAGGCTGTGTTCTCATTCTTATGTTTAATCACAATCATAACTGAAGTTGGTGATTTTTGTGTCCATGTGCTGGTATCAAACTTGGGCATCTGGTTGAACCTGCCATTCTCGTGTGCTAGTAGTTTATCAATAACCATATTCATTCAATTGGAAACTAAACAGAAACCCTTTTGTTGGATGCATTTGAATGGTGTTATCAGGTGTTTGAGAAGCTTGGACCAAGCTTATATGATATTCTAAAGAGAAATAGATATCATCCATTTCCTGTGGATCTTGTTCGAGAATTTGGACGTCAGCTTTTGGAATCTGTAGCATGTCTGTGGATTATTCTTGGCTTTTGTTTTAGTTTCTCGTTCCAGTATTGTTCTCATAAATATTCCTCCGAGCCTCTTGCTTCACCTGGTTGCTTCCCCAGGTTTATGCTTTCTAACTGCTGCTATATGTGACATATCGTCTCTGCTTTATTGCTTTGAGCAGATATGCACGATTTGCGCTTAATTCACACTGACTTGAAGCCCGAAAATATCCTTCTTGAATCTTCTGAATCTGTTAAGATTCCTGATTTTAAGGTACACGATCTCTTACAAATTGGAAATTGTGTCTTAATTAGGATAATTCTGTTTTATTAAAATTGTTGGATCATACAGAGGACGACCTCAGGTGCAATGCAGTATCGGTGCTTGCCCAAGTCTAGTGCCATTAAGGTGATTGATTTTGGTAGTACTGCGTATGAGAATCAAAATCATAGCTCCATCGTTTCTACGAGGCATTACCGAGCACCAGAGGTTATCCTAGGTAACTGGCCATCCACACATCGAAACCTTTTGAACATTAGCACATAAAAGTGTGCTTCCCCTGCTGTACTTGATTACTTTTGACAGTTTGTGTTCTGTTTAAGTAAAGATTTTCATTTGATGTTGGTCTAGAAACTCTTAAATCCGTTGTGTAAAAATATCTGATGTTGGTATAGAAACTCTTAAACTCATTCCTGTTGATTTCTTAATGGAAGGATATAATGTAGTAGTGATTGTTGTAACTGAGGAAATTTACAAAACTGTGACTATTGGGTTCCATCTAAGAGCTCTGGTTGCGAGTGTCCTCGATGTTGGTGTTTGGGAAGTCACCAGTTTGAGGGATATAATGCTGTGGTTCATTGGTGAATTGCAAGTCGTCTTTCTTTTCCCAATCATATTAAATATTCAATTTATTGATGTTTTTTTATCTGTTGGTGTGTTGCCTGATTGAATGGATGATGGAGTTATATGATTGAAAGAATGGATTCTATTGAGTGATCTAGGGGGTTACTAATTTTTCCATTCTTATTATATATGGCCTTGGACTTTTTCCAAGTACCTGTATGCTAGCATCTGGAAAGTTGTCGCCTTGAATTGTGATGGGAAGCTCTATAAAACTGATATACAGTGGAAAGAAAGTTAAGATTAGCTTGACTTACATAGTGTAAGAACTGGCTATAGGATGGACATAGTTCTCTCTACATGACATTCGCCACTGTGCAGCCCAAAGCCTACTTGATTAGTATTAGGTCAGTTTAATCAGTACAATGATTGTTGATGTTTCTTTGAGTTTGTGGAGTTATTGGTTAGGTTCACATTTCAACTCTGAGTTTTTGTTTGGTGTGTGTTTAAAGTAGTGAATCGACGAGGTCTTTTTTATGCCTGAGCAGTTGGTGCTTAGTTGTATTTGCGGGTCAGGATTCTGCTTGTATGTTTGTGGTTATCAAATAAAATTGACTGTTTCAGCTGCCATTATGGTTTGTCAACATTTTAAGACTCACTTCTATTCCTTTCCTTTTTTTCTTTATCTTTTTTTTGGGTGTCTTTTACAGGTTTAGGATGGAGTTATCCTTGTGATTTATGGAGTGTCGGATGCATACTTATTGAACTATGCACGGTTAGTCTTGTTGTTCCAATTGTAGCTCAGATATCAAATCTGGTGGAGGAAGTCCTTTAAATTGGACCTGTGTTCTCAGGGGGAAGCTTTATTTCAAACCCATGAAAATCTTGAGCATTTGGCAATGATGGAGAGGGTGTTGGGACCTCTACCGGAGCATATGATTAGAGGAGCCAAGTAAGTTCCTTATAACCTGTAATCCTTGTAGTTTTATTTGGTTCAATTATTCCTTGGTAGACGTGTCTTTAAATGTCAAATTTTCCACTGCTAAGAATGAGTTTGTGTAACGAGAGATGTTTCTCAATGTTTATCCTGTATTTAAATTAAAAAATTCCTTTTATTTATGTTGGCAGTAGGGGAGCTGAAATGTATTTTAGACGAGGATCACGTTTAAATTGGCCTGAAGGCGCAGTTTCAAGGGAGAGTATTAGAGCTGTGAAAAAACTCGATTCTTTACAGGTTTGCTTTTGTCCATTCTCCTTGGAGTTGTGGAAATTGATTCATTGACTTCCGCTGATGGAAATTTTGCATGGTTTTGCTAATTTCATTTATTGTACCGTGGCAGAACCTTGTAGCTCAAAATGCGGACTCCTCAAGATCTTCTCTCACCGATTTGTTGCGAGGTTTATTGAAGTACAATCCATCAGAACGGCTCACTGCTCAAGAAGCCCTAAAGCACCCCTTTTTCAAGGATATGGTCTGAGGTGTGTCGCCGCCGGTGTTCTACACTAAAGCTGCTCAGACTAAGGAGTTTTCTCTGTGCATCTTGTGAAAACTGGTTGGTCTGGAGCGGAAAAGGAACCCAAGAGGCGGTTGCCCTGGCTTTGTAACATGTGCCTCTTTTTCTATGGCTAAGGCCTAAAAGAAAACTCCCTCTTTTCTAATGGGAAAAGGTTGTGCTGTGGAAGCATAGAATTTTGATCAGGAAGTCATGTTAAAGGCCGTCAGGAAGATACCATGACTAACTCTAACCCACGGAGTCAATTTAACTGAAACCCTCATGTGAAGCGTAGTTGCTGCTTATTGAAAGTACATTATAGTCAAGCCCGGTCCTGAATTATACTCAAGACTCGTTCGACCTCGGGGCAGAGTGACGAGTCGAGATTGAGTGGAATGGTATCGGTCACAGGTAGGACGAAAGTATAATATGTCATAAACGAGTTTAGATGGAATGACAGTCGAAGATCTCTTATTATTTTGAGGTATATGAAAATTTTCTCAGGTTGGACTTGAGCAGTCAGAGGACTATCATAACGTAGAATGCGACGTCTAACATAAAACCCAACATTACTAAGTTGCATACGGCAAAGTCACAGTGTAGTGGCATCTTGGCGTGTCTTAAATTGGACACACTTAGGATTCTAAGTAACTTTTACTTGTGAAGATATTACTGGGATGAAACAAAGTTTGCTAATTCGATGTATAAAGTGGTCTCTCGTCCTGTTATGAGATGACGCCTTGCGCATGGCCTATCATATACAACTTAACAAAAGTTATACTTAGAATGCAAAGTAAGTATTTTCTCACATAAGCAAGGTTATTTTTAAGCTCAAATCAACTAATTTTGTGGTGCTGCTTGTGCCGTGTCTTGATGTCTACTAACTTTCAAGAAAAGTATAAAAAAAAATTCTAAATTTTTTGTATTGTGTTAGGCCAGTTGAAATTGAATTAGTACCAATGTGAAAAATTTAAGATTAAATTGATCTTATTAAAATGTTTATGATTGAATTTGTATAAATATGATAACTTTTATGATACTTTCCCCACAAACCTTCAAACTCATGACATGGGGTTCCAAGAACTTTTTCCCAAAGCTAATAAGATAAGGGAAAGTGGGTGATTTGCGCAATGCCTAGTTTTGATAATTTGTAAATTGACAGTGGGAAACCTTCTTTCACTATGTCAATAAAGATAAATTAATTATAGCTCTGAACAAGATGCGTAAAATTCTTGCCCGACGATTTTTATCGAAAAGGGAAAAAGGAACGACCAATTCAATGGTGGGCACACATGCATTTAAGGAAGTCATGATATCAGTAAATGACATTGATAATCTTCTCGGCCAGAGGAGAAAGACGTTGCATTGCGTCAGGCTCAAATTACTAAAAAACGCAAGAAGGAAAACGTTGTGGCAGAAAATTGTCAGAAGTGGGATTTGAACCCACGCCCTCTTTCGAGGACCAGAACTTGAGTCTGGCGCCTTAGACCACTCGGCCATCCTGACTGGAGCGAAAGAATTGTCCCATAAAATTAATTAATTTGTTTCATTTAAGTTAATATCCTCAATAAAAGAGATTAAGGAAAGGTGATTTCAATCAAAGAGGCCCCGTAGACATAAGCCGATATTCATAGGACAACTTTCAAGCATAAAAGAGGATTCCTACCTTCCTCATGGAAATTTTAGCCTTTCAATTTTTCCTAAAGCGCTCGTTTGCGCACACGTAATTACACGAGTAATAGACAACTGGTAATATGATTTTGATTAGAGCAAGCAATCTGTTGTGGGAATTTCGAAAAAGGGTCAAAAATGTTTGAGCTCCACAAATGAAGGCTAGGTAGCTGAGTTCGAGGTCAACTTTATAGTTCTTGATATATTCCACCAAAGATAGCGGCTTAACACCCAGGACTGGGAATCACGAGCTCAATTAGATCCTAGATACCTTATTAGGGCTCAACAAAATTCAAGTATTAACAAGCTCCCACTCAACTGCATCTTGATATTAAAATAGAAAAACCATGAACTACATAAATTATGATGAATTCGAATGGCATATAGGCTGAACTTGAATAATTTTCATTTGCACTAAGGCGAGCTTCGAAGGAGGCAGCTTACCTGAAGAGCAAGAAAAACAACTTGCTGCAAAAGCAGCCTATTTTACATCGCTGCTTGGAAGTTCTACTGCTATCCAACATCCACGACATCACATTATGGTTTACATAAGAGGATAAAAGAGAAAAGATACGGTATCCTACCATCACTCATTTGAATGTTGTTTGAAAAGGACGGTTGAATTCAATGTGATATTGCATATATCGATTACCAAGCAAGAGCCCAATCTTCTCTCGGAATTTTCCCCCCAGAGCCACATGGCAGCACGCAACGAACTAAATTATGCAAACCATATTACAATAGGCAAATAACCACTCCTGACTCCATCAGCAGTAATATCATGAACAGTTACTTTCCTTTTGCAGAATTAAGAAAAGATGTCCTAAATCATTGTCCTGTCCTGGTAAGAGGGTGGTCAGGGTTGAGGGAACTTTCTCAATCGTAGTAGAAAGCATCCACAGAAAATTCTGCAAAAACTGACCTCCTCTGCCTGGAGATAATATGTGCAAAAAGGCGCATCCTGTCATCCATGTACAATGAGACAATTTCCCTGCTAGATCGCAAAATTCAAGGAAACTAATGGGCCTTGCACGTAACCTGACTCGCCTAATTGTTACATTTCGGAAGTGTCATCCTCGCTGTCACTAACCACAGCAGAGTCCAAAATGATCTTGCTGTTGGCGTTCCCTAATGGGTTTTCATCATCTGAATCTGGTATAATAGCCGAGTCTAGGGCAGAGTTTCTAGTGGGTCTTTGACTCAGCAACTTCTTCATGTGCAACGTCCCCATTTCCTCAACTGCATGAGCAGCAGCTCCAGCTAACCTTTTGCTCCAGCGCGATCCAGCCACTCTATGAGCAACATGAATTTGCCTCTTTGGATGATTAATATTAGAAGGAGAATCGATTGTGCTACCAAGGCAGTCCTCATCCGAGTTTTTTGACCTACTGCTATCATCATCAATGTTTTTTCCATCATATTCCTCATCCGTGTTGTCATTTCTAGCTCCTTCAAGCCTGTTAATCTGAGTCTCAGAAACATCATAGATATTGATTCTATCGATCCCTTCGTGTGAATGTGTATCCTCATTGTGGCTATCATCCTCTTTACTAAGCTCACGATGCTTGTACTGTTTCCTTTGATCTTCAGCAGTCGACCTACTGAACAACAGATTATGTAAATAGCTGGTGCGAGAATCTGTACATTTCTTATTTGGCATCAGCTCTATGAGACTGAGAATGCACATCAGCTTTGCATGAATGAAATGCATAACGCATGCAAATGAGAAAAAAACATGCTTTGTCAGAAAATAAGAGTAGACTGCCCTATGGTTCCACTTTTCAAAAAGTAGCTCACTTCCAACTCCTATAGCAGTTTTAGCAACCAACGATCTGGCAGAAATACAACTTTTTTTAGTGCAGCAACATGACAGAGCATTTCTTGTCGTATCATTCCTCGACTGGCATAGCCTCTATCATTGTTCTCACTGCTTTTCTTGTCGAAAGCTTAAAGGTTCTGAGACATTCAATGCAGACTACTATGCAAAAAGTAGATATGTCATGCCCAGAATGGTCTTTTGCATTTATACTTCAAAAAACTAACATACTGGCTCTAGAATATCCAGGCCGCAAGCCCCTACAGTCTACACTTGTGAAGAGCACTACTTAGCGGTGACACAACATGATCGTAAGGGAAAGATACTAATGGTACCAAGATCTACAGAAACTATGATGTTCAGCTGCTAAGCCAGTAAAAAACCCAAATCTAGAGATTCCCTGGCGACACCTGACTTTAGAAGGAGAGAGTAAGTTGTATTCCATAAAGTATCAAAAGCAATTCAGAGAACAAGATCTTACTGTGTGACTTGTATAGCCTCATTAATGGCCCGATCATACTCCTCTGCACATGGAGAAAGTTGGTTTAAACTTCAAAAGCCAAATGACACCAAAAGTTCTGCCCAAACAATAGCAAGCTAACAGGTTGTAATTGAAAATCCATCATACCGAATGTGTAACTTATAGGCCGACGATTCCGGCAGGATCGAGGACGAGCAACTGCATAGGAACTCTTAAAATTATCTAGGAGCATCTTTTGTTTTTCTTTCCGCTTGACAGCTCTTTCTTTGCTCTGTTTCAAAGCTAACTGATTCAGGTTTATATGATGAGAAAAAGTAAATGTAGACAAGGGAGATAAAGTAAACATGAAACTTGGAGATCGAGTTCTTTCCAACATAAATAGTCATAGTAACAAAAACAGGGCTGCATTTACATGAAGACCTTAGTAACACTTGCCTTCTTTATTTTCTGTAGGACAGGTATTATATCAGATTGTATGATTCTACTGACGGCAACTTCCGCTACGCCTTTGCTTGATGCAAGTGCTTCCTGTCATTGTTAGCATGAAATGGGTGATTCGTAGAAGCTTAAACTCCCCAAAAACTAGAAAATCCAGAAACTACTATCACTTCCTTACCACAACTTGAGAAAACTCATCAAGATTAGTGGCAAGTGTTTCCCACCGAAACATTCTGGATGGTAGAGGTACACAGCGTTCATCCCTGTTGGTACCCTTCAACTTGGGAATACATACAGCCTTGTATAGCCTGTACCCACCAGTTGCATTTCCATCGTACCTACGTGACCATCAGAGGAAACATCGCCATTTGTCAAACCACACATAATTAGGTCCAAAGAACACTCTTAGTTAGCAGTACCAGTAAGAAGTTCCATTTCCATGACTAGCAAGCTTTTCTTTGCGAAAACACGATATGTGAGTTCCATCTTTAAGGGCGTTGTTTATGTAAGACACTGCATCGTCTTGCTGCATGACATTAAAGTTCAGTAATGAGTTAGTAAAGCTGATAGAGAAGAAGACACTCAGAAAACTCATCTACAAAGTACAAAATTTTGTTAGGTTCAGAAAATCTATTTGATATTAAGTGTTTAAAATTCAGAGTCACAGAGCAAAAAGCTTTAGATATTTCAATAAAATTTCCATACAAGAGCATACGAAGATCATCAGATGTATACGGAGCGAAAGGGAGAGAAAAAACATTACAATGGCTCGGAGTTCACATAGAGCTTTCAGTAAAAGTAATCGACCAACCGGATCAAGGTCTTTGTACTGAGATATTTCCTTCCTGATACAAGCACATAAGGCCACTTAAGCCTATATGTTTGAGTTTCAAGGGAAATTAAAGCAATCAAATAGATGGCCCGTGGAAAATTACCCATTAGCCAGCGTTAATGGGATATTCCCCTCAGCAACCTGAAATTTGGTCAGTCTCTCGTGGTCATCTACTCATTCAGGTACTACATGGGAGAACCAAATGCAGAGAACTAAAGAATTAAAAATTAACTTACCCACTGCCACCATGGGTCCAGTTTCTTACAGAGTACAGTCACCCATGCATCAGAACCATCCAATGCTTTGCTAATAGGCCGAATTCCCTGCTTAGAGTGAATGTTATGCTAATTAACTAGCACCAAATACTGAATAGAGTCCAACCCATAGAAGGATGAAAGAGATAGTTGGCAAGTTAAGATATAGACAAGGCAAGCTAGTTGCTTTATTCTACTCATTAAAATGAAAAAAAAAAAAAAATGCCATGCATTTATTCAGATTACATTGACATCAAATAAGCCACGGTATTGACGAATCTTCTGGGCAAACTAGATAACAAGCTCTTGCTGACATTCCCATGACAATCACAACTATAACCTGCTCTTGGGAAAACTGTGAGTAGACCATACCTCCAAAAGAAGTTCCAGCCAGCACCAAAATAATCTAAGATTAGCTTAAAGAACGACATTCACAGGTGCGAGTTAAATATTCGACAGACTTTTATCTGAATAACAAGAGTCCAGAGAAAGCAAATTCGCTGCGCATATTTGCAGAAAATGCAGGTCAAATTTTCCTGCAGAAGTTACTAGATTTCTTTTAGTTAGCCTGTAAAACTTCTTTTCAAGCGGATGCCAGCATCCAAGATTCCCACCAAATATTAGCCTTAAGCTCGTTTTGAAAATTGTTTCCCTCTTAAAAGTTAGGCTTTTCATGTCTAGTTTGACCCCGAAAGTAAAAAATTCTAGTTTCTCCTCTAAAGTAGCGATCATTTCTGAGGAAATATATCGCACCATCCAGATAGGAAATCCCAAGCATGTGTTGATAAATGTAACAGAGCAACTGGAGGCAACAGACTGAGTACAGACAAAACCATTTCCTAGCCGAGACGACAAGCTGAATAATCGTAGAAGCTACCAACGTAAGCGCAGGTTCATGACTGTGTAAGAACCTTCAAGAGCCTGATGTGTAGCTGCGCGATGGAAGAGTTCGACCTGATCAGACCTCCTTCAATCTCCTCGGCAGACAACTTGAGATCATTCCCGATCACAGGCTCGAAAACCTGCAGGCAACGCAAACGATCATCATCGAATCGACGGCGAACTTCAAAAGCATTCCGTTTCCGCTCCTCGTTCCGGAACCAGGAGCGATCAAAGCGAGACGCGAAAAATCAACGAGAGCGATCGGAGCGCGAGACGGCCTACGCTTAAGAAGTTGAGAACGGAGGCGAGCTCCCACCGCTCCCGCAGCTCCCGGAGGACCTCCGGGCCTACTACTTCTCCGCCGCCGGCGTCGTCCAGGATCGACAGCGGCGTCTCCCCCTCGCGACCGTCGGCCTCCGTTCCGCCGCCGCCGCCGCTGGCCGGAACCCGGCGTGGTCGAGGCATGGCGACTCTCGCCGGAGCAAGAAGGCCGGAGCGAAAACACCGCCGCGACGCGGAGGAGAGAGAGAGAGAGAGGCGATGAAAATTACTTCTGAGCACGACGGTTCGCGTCCGAGAGAATGGAGGTAAAATCATTTCGGTTTCCCGCCTAAAAGCATTAACCACGGTTAATCCATTTTCACCACGGTTAATGCTGAGTACACCATAAACACGGACATGAGTTAACTAAAAAAAATCTTGGCTGGTTCGTCCAAATTTAAATCTTAAGAGTCAAAACAATGATAATGTGCATATTTATGAGTCGATAATTGTAAGTAGTGAAGGTTAGAGATGTTTCGAATTTAAAAAGAAAGAAAGAAGAAGTAAAAAGTGTGTGCGCAATAAGATTTCAAGTAAATGAAAATGTAAAAGTCAATTTAATTAAGTAATTTTTTAAAGCAAACTCTACTATAAAGTGATTTTCCGACAACTTCATTATAATGTTGAGTAGAAATTTGGTCTTATTATATCCTATCAACATTTATAAATTTTAAATATTGAATTAGTAATAAAACATAGCCTTACATTGTTTTAGATAAACATACGGGCTTCGAAATTTTATCCAAGCCCACTCAACAGGTCTAAAAAATCCAGTCGAAGCCATCCATCTTATGGGTGTTGCCAGGGATTGTCAATACATTTATCAGGTCTACTATAAAATAGATGATCAAAATTCGCGAGTCGCCTAATGTGTGTTGGTGATTATGTAAAAATCAAGGTTGTAATCGAACTTACTGAAAATGATATATGGAAGTTTTTCCTTTTCCCAGCAAATTTGGATCAGATTTTTTTATCTTCGATGTGCTTGGGACAATGCTTTCATTCTCAAGTGGACGGTCGATTCATTATCGTCCCGCTTTGAATGACCCCGACCACGCCCAAATCTACACTTGCGAAAATTTATGAGCCCATTTATACATTACTGTAACTTCACTAGCACTTGGTTTAAAAAACAGGAAATAATGTGCTCAATATAACAAGCACGCGAAATAATCGAAGTAAATAACCAATTCTTTGACATTGTAAAAGAAATTATCAACCACGAATATGAGTACAAGCTTCGTAAAATAAAGGTCCGTATCTGGTTAAAGTCGTTGAAATGGGAATCAAAATGATGTGGAGTTTGAGCAGCTTTGAAATTTTTCAGGAGAGAGAGACAATCGACGTTCCTCAAAGCCGACACTTTCACACGTTGTTTTTCTGTGCAGCCTTTGCATCATTCCGAGCGCATCCAATTCTCAAGGCATTATTTTTGTTATTAACTACAAGAAGGCGTCATGGGCCAAAGGTTTTTAAGTGAAAATAGGACTGAAAAGGTGACTAGACCGATCGGAAATAACTCTGAATTTCGCAGGGTCTAAAGTTTTTGGGGTGCTCTGGAATATTCTCAAGGGCATGGTGGAGAATGTTCACTCTGCTCTAAAAATTCTTATGCTCAGCGGGGTATATGATAGATAAGGCGATTGCATCTTGACCGTACGATAAGGGAAAAAAATCTATGGTGATGATTTGATGGGTTATGCTTATGTACAGGGGTCATCTCACAAGTCCAATTCAAAAAGAGTACTATAACATTTTTGCCCAATGCTACCATTAAATAAGGAGAAAATATATGTTGGTGATTTGAGGGGTCATGCATACATATATACATTTATACGTTGGTTGGTCATTATTCTATTCGTAATATCCCATAAATACTAACGCGAGGAGAGTCAAGAGCATTCCCTGCATGACATTTATCTCTCTTTTATTTATCACTAAGTAAGTCTAGGAGAGTATCCTTTTTTAGACGGAGCCGATCTCCGTTACTTGTGGAGCCAACGGTTTGGATTTGAGAGAGAAAAATTGATTGGGCTTCTAGTCTAAAATTTACTAACCATGGTTAATTCACTTTTACCGCGAGTAATATTGACTTTGCTTATCGTGATATCGAGACACGACAATGAAATGAAGCTTATAAATTGACATTTTTAAATAATATTTTCATTTTCTTATAATTTTTTTTTTGAGTTTTCTTTCTTTTATGTTTTTTACATTTTTTTTTTTTTTTATTTTTTTTTAACTTTTGGACATGAGGTCTAGCAAGGGCCGTTGGCAAGGGTCGAACGAGGAGAATAAAGGAAGACCAAAATAAAAGGAAATAAAAGAGAGGTTTCGCAAACCAACGAGATGGGTAGCTTTGCCCCCTGTTTATCCCATTCTCCTAAATAGAGTTTTATCTTATCATATCAAACGCTTCCTCTTTTTCTTCTTCTCCGTCTTTCTCCGCATGTGCCTTAGAGCGATTTGATCAAAGCTAGGGATTCGATTGTGAGTATGTTGCGAGTTTATGAGTAATGTTGCGACCTCTCTCTCGCCTAGAGCTAGTGAGGGCCGTGATGCCCTTGCCCATTGCCGGCGAGGGTCAATCAGCGGCCTTTGCTAGCCACATGCAAAAAAAAGAGGTGAGCAACACAAAAAAAGAAGGAAAAATAAAAAAACTACAAAATATATTAAAGTATTAACATCAGCGTTGCCCGAACCACGTATGATGATAAGCGTACATATTAATAATTTATGCCCAAAATATGTCAGATGGACTTAACCAATACAAATGCAGATATGTTTAGAATTAAATTTGTTAAATTAAAATGTTTAGAACCAAATTAGTACTAACGTGATAAGATTTTCTTTTTGGTATTTTTCCCTTGATAATATGTAGGGAGGAATTCAGAAAAAAGACATTGAGGGGCTGACAATAAATAAAAAGTCTTGCTTGTTTTCCTAAATTTAAGAATAAACTTAAAGTATTTTTTTTCGTTAATAATTACATGCTGAAATTTACAAGTATTTTGAGTCAATAAAGTTAAAGGGTATGTGTTGAAAGATTTTGGCTGATAAAAAAGAAAAAGAAAAAGTGAAGTCAATTAAACACGCTATATATATTTTTGAAAAATATAAAGTAAAATTTCCAACCTAATCATAAAATTAGGTTGAAAAATATGAAAAATATATTTTTTGAGTTAGATGGACGATGAGAAATGTGATAGCAAGTAATTTATAGAATTTTATTGGACGCATTTCTCTTCAATGCATCATAGTTTTCAGTTGACATATTGTAATCTGATATAATAAAAAGGGCAAAAGCCATGAAAAATCCTGAACTTTGCCAAAAGTAACACATTTACCCAAAACTTTTTTTTGTAACGTGAAAAACTCCAAACTTTTCAAACCGTGACACATTTACCCCCACCAAAGGCATTTTTATCTTTTATTCTGTTTTTTTCTTTTTCTTTTTGTCTTCTTCTTCCCTCCACCGGCCATGGCGGAGCCAGCGGAGGGAAGCTAGCATTCGGCGAGGGTCGCCCTCATCAGCGTCGGGGGAGGGCGGCCCTCGCCGGTGTCGAGCAATGGCCTCCCTCGCCCAATCTAGCGAGGGCCGCCCGACATTGGCACCCTCGCTCGACGCAGGCGAGGGCCTCCCTCGCCAGCGACGGGCGAGGATGGTCCTCGCCAGATCTGGCGAAGGCAGGGACACCCTCGCTCGACTCGGGCGAGGATGGTCCTCGCCAGATCTGGCGAAGGCAGGGACATCCTCGCTCGACGCAGGCGAGGATGGTCCTCGCCAGATCCGGCGAAGGTAGGGACACCCTCACCCGACGCAAGCGAGGTCGCCCTTGCGGCGTCGGGCGAGGGCGTGGACACCCTTGCTCGACGCAAGCGAGGTTGGCCCTCGCCAACGTCGGGCGAGGATGGCCCTCGCCAGATCCTCGCCCGATGTTGGCGAGGGCACTCCTTGCCTGATGCCGGCTTCCCTCCGCTAGCGAAAAAAAAAAAAAAAAAAAAAAAAAATTAAAAATGAAAAGACCAAAATGCCCCATAATTTCGGGGTAAATGTGTCACATAACAAAAGTTTAGGGTTTTTGTGTCACACAAAAAAAAAAGTTTGAGGTAAATGTATCACGGTTGGTAAAATTCAGGGTTTTTCACGTCACAAAAAAAGTTTGAGGTAAATACGTCACTTCAAGAAAAGTTCGGGGTTTTTGTGGGTTTTTCCCTATAATAAATATACGTGGGTGTCTTGGTATATTTATCATGTGATAAGATTGTTAATATAATACAATGATAAGAGATTACACTCGCAAACTTATGATCTTGTATAATTCCCCCAAAAAATAAAATAAAAATAGAGATAAGGTGGGCCTATCCACTCCAATTCTTAAAATTCCTAATTTTTATGAGGGAAGAGGGCAAAACTATGAATTCCAACTTAAAGAGTATTTTGGGCCTACCCGCTCCAATTATATAAGGGCTTCACAATTTTCCTGGGAAGGGGCTGAGGCCCACGGGCCTTTTGTGGGCCCGATCTGGACGATCCGGATTAACATTGAATGGATACGATTTAATATGTTTTCATATTTATTTTAATGAAAAGTAATTTATATATATTTTTTAAATGTTCCGACAATAGATTATTATTATGAGGTTTATATTACACTTGGCTTGGCCCCATCCAAACATGTCAATATATTTAAGATTTGGATAATATTAAGGCAATACATTAGGCATCATAGCAATATATCGGATTACAATACCAAATCAAGCCAAATCTACCTTAAGATATTTCTTAGAAATATTTCCAATAGCAGGTCAAGCCAAATTCAATCAACCTAAGCATCAAAAGACAGTGAGATATGATATGGATAAAATTTGGCCAATGCCTATGTTGGTTGGGACATAAAAATAATAAACCGTCTTCTCTCTACGTGTGTCGATCCATAGGCTGCAAATCCATTGAATTTTATTTCTTTGCAAATTTGTCATCCCAACTCGAGCTCATTCCAACTCTAAAACATAGCTGGCTACTGCTCAAGTTTGCGACAACCATTTGAGTATTAGTGAGCTCTAATAAAGATCTTGCGATCCCTCAAAGCTTAAGGCAACCACAAAGCTCTTTACTAGAGCTCCCTGCCTCTCGAGCTTGCTATGGCCACTAAACGAAAAGGTTCACTCGACAAAAAAGAAAAATTTGAGCAAGCTCGAGTATTCAATAGTAATCGAATTCAATATGCTTTTTCAATTTTTTGCAGCTGCATTTGCATCTACGCGCATGGCACTGTTCATGTTGTTGGATTTGGCTGGATTTTAATGAAAATTTGTAGGACAAAAATAACTTGATTTTAACCCATCGGTGGACAGCTAAGTTAGTTGGGCTTTGAGCATTTCATCGTAGAGGTCTCAAGTTGAAATTCCGCAACTATTAACACGTCTTAAGTTGGGATCATGGTGGCGGGGTCCTGTGCTAACTCCTCCTGAGATATTGATGCTTGGTCTGAGGTGCGTCGTGTTATATACGGGCTATGGGTTGCCGATTAGCGTAAGCGAAAGGCGAGCCTGACAGATCCTCTATTACAAAACAAAAAAAAATTGATTTTATAAATTAAATTTTAATATTTAGAGAACAACGGATATATAGAGAGCTGTAGAAGTTTTAAAAAATAATAAAAAAAAGATAAAAAAACAAACCAGCGCACTGCATTGCAGTTTCTCCGAGTACCGGAATTTTGTCGGGGAGGGGGGTCATCATCATCTCCTTCGAACCCACTCCGAAATCCTTTTCTCGCCTCCAGGATTCTCGAGAAAATTTCGACCCCCTCGGCTCCCCGATATTTTCTCTCACTTTCTCGCTCGCTTTCTCTCTCTCCCCGCGAATCGAACGCTTCTCTTCTCTCGCCGCCCCTCCGGAAATCGAAATCGACCTCGCCGTCGATCGCCATGCTCGCTCCGCCTCCGGCCTTCCTCGCCGCCGCGGATCGCCGGACCGTCGATTGAGCATATCGCGCCGGATTCACCGCCCCCGGTTCTTCCCGATGGAGAAGGTGGACAAGGAGACGGGGCTCCTCCTGCGCGTGGCCGCGAACCACCTCCACCTCGCCCAGTTCGAGCCGCTCCGGGCGATCCTCCTGACGCTGCGGGCGAAGGACCCGGACCTCGCGCTCGACGTCCTGCAGACGATCGTGAGCCGCGCCGGGCGGGTGGAGCACGTGCTGTGGTCGCAGTCGTGCCCGAACCCTTCGCTCCTCGCCTACATGTGCGCGCTCGAGCTCCTGCGGTACGAGAGGCCGCTGACCGCGTGGAGCTTCGACCCCGAGGCCCTGCGGCTGCGCGTCGAGTTCCTGTTGTACGTGCAGAGCCTGAGCGACGGGGTCGCGGCGAAGATCCGGATGGACGTGGACGGCCGAGGTGGTGGGGGGAGTGAGGGTGGTGATGATAGCACGTGGAGCGAGAGCAGAGATGAGGATCTCGGGGACGTAGATAGGAGATTGAATGATTGTGGTAGGGTTTTGGGTGTGTTGTTGGAGTTAGGCGTAAGGAGGTTGAAGGCGGATGTTATGGAAAGCGAGGGTGTCGATAATGGTGGCGCAGAAGGCAGCGTGAGTGCTGGCACGTCCTCAATTGATGAAGAGGAGTTATCATGTTTGGGAGCCATAGTTCCAGAATATGCGGAAATTTTCGATGCGTTGTGTTTGAACATACAGAGGCAACGGCAAGGTTGGGTGGTTGATGAATCTGGCTTAGCACTGATGGTGCATAGGCACGGGAAGACTCGGGTGGGTTTGTTGTTGGAGGAGGAAGATGTTAAGATTATGGGTTTGATGCAGAAGAGCATTCAGTTAGCTCATTTAAATGCAATGAAGGAGTGTGTCAGTGATGGGAATGAGGAAGGTGCAATTGATCATGTTCGTTTTCTTCACCTTGACCATGGGGTAGATGAAACGGAGTTCCGGTATGTACTCTTTTTCTTCCAGGAAGTTTAGGTGTTACCTTAGAGGTGGACACTATTTAATCGGTACCATACAAATTCTATGTTGACAGTTGGAGATTTATGCGTTTATTAAAGTTTCGTTAGCTAGCTGTAATTATCTGCTCTACCCCTTGTCTTAACTAATGTCCAGGTGATGTGCAATTCATCTCCAGATTGGGTGAAGTTGCTGTTAGTTGGTGTATTAGTTTGATAATGTCCAGATAGCCATATCTTGTCTGGTTCTGCTTTAATGGTTTGTTGGACCAGGAGTTAGAAATACTCTCCTTTGGTTCTTCCTCTTGTAGGGACGAAAAATCATGTCGGGTATGTAGATGAAGCATGTCTGACCATGTCTGTTGGGACAGGAACTGTTTGGATGCTCCCTGGATGCTCGTTGATGAAAATATCACCATTCATATCTTTTCACGTTCTAAATGAAAATCTTTGTGAACAACAGGCCTTCTAATTGGAGTCTGCTGTAAAGATCCTAATATATGCCAGGTTCTATATAGCATCCCATTGTTAAAGAGACTGAGATATTTAGATTAGGCCCTTTTTGTGAAGGTAGTAGTTTAGTCTCTTGCATTTCACCATATCTCATTTAAGGTGCCCCTTCATTGTAGAGTACCATCTGATCCTAAAGCTTTTTAATACACTACTTACATCATAGCACCTAGATAATGGTAGGACCAACTTTCTCCTAGAAACACCCAGTTTCAACTCTGTATTGTTATATTGTTGGTACCAATATCATTGCTACTAAATGTGCTTATTGAACAGCCTCATCTCTATTGCGGTTATCTATAATAAGGTTCAAAGTAAACCCCCATGATCGAGTCATTGAAAACTTGAACAATTTTTTCTTGTTGTTATTGAGCTTTATCTTGTGCAGGGGTGACCTCGAATGTCACACAAGATTCTGACGTGCAATTTTTGCTATTCCTTATTCCTCATATTGAGTTGGCAATATCTTCATAATTCTTGACCTTAAATAGATTAGATGTGCAGTGAAGCTGATCACTATTCCTAGATCCTAGTCCTTGCTGCTAGTTTTTCTCGTCCCATATATATATTTTTAACATCTGAAAATTATTTTGTACCCCTTTGGTTGTTGGTTTTGCTTAGTATTGGTTCCTCCTTAATACCCCTTTTGTTAGATTCCTATTTTCAATTTTATTTTTCTTGGTAACGGCGTTAAGTAAAAGGAGTATCTTTTACAACTCTGTCCTGTATAGATTGTCACATCATTAATACAATTTTTGTTTCTCATAGACAAAGTGAAACTGAATAAGAGCTGGAGAAAGAGCTCCCGTGGAAAATGCTTTCCGTATCCAAAGAATTGGACAAAGAATTGTTTGAAGTAAACCAAATTAGGTGTATATTTCTCCTTATTTGGTTTTGAAATTTTCGCACTTGACACTTCATATTTCGGCACCATTTTCTAGGTAGGATGTAAGACTTGGGAAAAGTTCCTTTCTTTGTAGTAGCAGCAGCAGCAACGACACTGATGACAAGCCTCATCCCACCGAGTGGGGTCAGCTACAGGAATTCCATTCTGCATTTGGTGTTTGATTTTTTAACCTCGGTCAAAGGTTGTTTGGGGCATTTACATATGCTGGTGGGTGATAGAGTGGAGGAGGCTTGGTTGATGTATGGATTTAGTAGGGAGTAGAATATTTTGCTGCCGTTTGGTGATTTAAGCACAGTATTTAGTTAGACTTCTTTTGCTGTAACTTTTATAATTTATTATTTACTGCCGAGAGTTGAACACTTTGTGATCAGTTTTCGGGTTGGTATCATCTGGGGCATATATTCAGCTTTACTTATAAAGCCATTATTTCTGTTTAATGTGACCCTGTTTTGCGGAGTTTGGATTGGGGGCTTATAAGCATTTTTTGGCCCTAACACTGTCAGATTATGACTGGTAACACTGGAAAAAGTTTCAGTTTATCTAACAGAACATGTTTAGTGGGATCCCTTCTTTCCAGATATTTTTGATAATAAAAAATAGCTTTTGATTTTTGGAGAACAATCGGGCTTCCTCATTTCCAGATATTTGAAAATTAGAAAAAAGCTTTGGAGATTTGGAAAACATAAAATGCTCTGGTTTTATATGCCAACTGAAATGGAAAATATCAATGTTGTGAGAATTATTCTGGATTTCTTCATTTCCAACAAAAAGTGGAACTGGAAGTTTGAGGGATTCTGAAACATGATAAATTGAAATTAATATACTTAAAAATCGTTTCAAGAAAAGGGAAATTGATAACTGAAAACAGATTTCAGACAGTTTTGGGTAAAATTGACACTGGGAAGACTTCTCTACATCTTAACGCACACTCAAATTTTCTGTTGTCTTTTAGTCGAAAGTCATATTTTGGAAATATTTTTGACGATTACCCTTAACTGAGGAAAAGGAGCTTTAGTTTTACTAACTGTACAATTTCCGAACTTCTGCATGTTTCTTTTCTTCTTTTACCTTTTCAATGACTAATCTTCTTTCAATTCTTCTTAATGCACTCAAACTTCTAATGTCTTGATAGTGTGGTATTACAAGATCTCCTCAAGATGCTTTTGTCAAGAAAGGGAGGATCTTTTGACTCTTGGCTTGCTATGCGGGAAAAGTTGCTTTCCTTATATGCAAAAGCCCTTGCAGCAGACTGCCCGCATCTTGTACAAATGATTCAGGTGCTATTCTTTTCTCTTGGTGATGAATTTGGTTGCCTTGGGCGACGGGACATTTGGAGTTGAAAACCATGGGGTTTATCTTAACTGGATTTGTTGATTGAGAAGCTTGAATTTGATTTAATTATAAGCTGATGGTTGGATGAAATTAAAAGCATTGGGCTTGAAACTCTATAAATTGTCCCCTGGTAAATTGTTGGCAATAGGATCTTGGGCATATGCAACTTTCTCTGTTCAGGGTTATGCTTAGGATGGGTCGTAAGTGGGTGTTTCTGGGACAGTGAATCTCAGTTCTGTGGGCTAATTACTTGATTGCCGTGTTTGACTGTCAGATAAAGCTGGTGAATTGTGTCTACTTAATCAGATCTAGTTTGAACTGGCCTGATGGCAGAATTTGATTCAGTTCCAGGCCATGATGATTTGATTGAATTAGCCAATTTGATATTTTGGACATTCATCCTAGCGTTATCTTGCTTTATTATGCCAGTTAGATTGTAAGATGTCTTTCTAGTGAAAGAAAGTTAATAGGTTGTTTGTTGATGCAGGTTATTCAGGATGAGTTGCTTTCTGAAGACATTGAGAAGTACAGAGCACTTGACAAGCAAATCCCGCTACCCCTTGATTGTTTTGAAAAATATATGGAGGAATCTGCACCAGACATGGACACAAATGCTAAGTCCTCACAATTGAGAACGACTGTTAGTGCTTGCATGCGAGATATGTACCACTATGCGCGAGTTTGTAGGTTACATGTACTTGAGCGTGTCATGGATACAACTATATCTTTGGTGAAGAAACAACAGCTTGAAGAAGCTAGCAATGTATGTGTCCAGTCTTTTCTTTAGCTGAATACGTGAGTACTGAATTGAATAGCTAATCTCTGTCATATTTACTTGTGAGTTGGTTATACTTGTAGCCTGCAGCTATGACGCTTATGTGGTGTTAAATCGTGTTCGCTTAGTCTTATTTACATATGTCACAGGTTCTTTTACTGTTTCCCGGGCTTCAACCACTAGTAGCTGCGATTGGTTGGGATCTCTTGCCTGGTAATACGTCAGCCCGTAGAAAATTGATGCAGTTGCTGTGGACAAGTAAATCACGAGTGATCCGTCTGGAAGAATCAACTCTTTATGGGAGTCAATCGGATGAGGTACTCTTATTTATCGTTTATCTTTCTTTATTTATTTTTTCAAACATGTATATCTGTGTCCTCATATCAAATGCGTATTTGTATGTCTTTGCATTTTGGCAGGTATCTTGCGTGGAAAATCTTTGCGATTCATTATGTTATCAGCTTGATCTTGCTTCCTTTGTTGCTTGTGTGAATTCTGGTCGTACATGGAACTCAAAGTCCTCATTACTGTTGTTTGGAAAAGAAGATACTACATCTATGTCTGAAAATGCTGATTTGGACCCCTTTGTCGAGAACTTTGTATTGGAGAGGCTTTCTGCTCAAAGTCCTCTGCGGGTAAGACCATCTCTTGGAGCCTAGGCACCAGATCTCTTAACCGTATTGCAGTTTCCATATTCGATGAGTGGTCTATGGAGTTTAGATTGTAGTGTACCAATTATTTTTCCTTTCATTATTTACTATATTCTGCAACTTTGATTTTTAGCATATGAAAAAGAAGTTGCTGATCTTATGGACATGCCCGAGTAAACAAATGCATTCTGAATGGGTTGATATGATGGTCATCAGTCTGCTCTTGTTTTTTTTTTTTTTTTTTTTGCAGGCCTTTCTAGAATTTAGGATTCATATGATAGTGCATGTGCTATTGTGCGCTTATATGTTTGTCTTAAATGCTGTTTTTGCTAATTTAGGCACAATATTTTCTGGACAGGTCCTGTTCGATGTGGTTCCTGGTATCAAATTTCAAGATGCTATTGAATTGATAAGTATGCAACCCATTGCTTCTACTACTGCTGCCTGGAAGAGGTATATGCTTACGCTTCTTTAAATCAAGATTTTACAATAATTTAATTTTAAATCCTCATCGTTGTTCTTAGACTTTCAGCATCGGCGATGTAGAAACTGATGGAAAGACTATTTGTGAACATAAAACCTTAGCATCAGTTGGCTGATTAGCACTCGCGTGAATGAATCTTTCGTTGGTTTGCATGCAAGCACATTGTTAGCATTGCTGCTAAATGCTGAAGTGGGTTCCCCTTCTTTTGGCCTATATAAGTTTCAGTTAATACTTATTTTACTAGTATGGTTCCTTAGACACTTCGAACAACTATTGAACTTAAATCTGTCTTGGTTCTCACAAATGATGTTCCATTTCTGTGTGGTAAAAGAATCTCTCTTTTAGGTTTTTGTGTTGAAGAATGGTCTAACTGCAGCTCATTATATACATTGCTGCCAATTCTTGCTTCTTGTGAGATTTTTTGGGGTCGTTTTAAGACCTTTTGTGCGATCAGTGGGTTTGTTATGTTAGAATGTAACATGTCTGTAAAGTGGGCTCTGTATTGATATCTTCAGTTAGATGAATTCTGGCGTGGTCCATTGGATCATTGGTGTCTTTTTATAATTTTTGCCTCTATTTGACAGCAAAGTGTACTCCCTCCGTATTGTGTGGTTTTTCTGTTTTCAATGTGGTTTAGAGTATTCTATTCAACTTGACTTGCTATTTGCAGTTTTTTCCTGTACCTAATACCATGCAAAACTTATTGATTAAAGCAAACTGTGAGGGGAACTTGTTTGTTCTTGTTGCTATATCAACTGCCATCTGCAAATTTATGAATAGTCACTAGCTTGTGAGTTCACGGTTCCATCCTGAGATGCATAGTAACTGTTTGTAGGATGCAAGATATTGAGCTTATGCACATGAGATATGCTTTGGAATCCACTGTTCTTGCTCTTGGAGCGATGGAAAAGACTGTGCATAATGAAGGAGAAGATCATGGACAAGTGGCACTTCATCATCTAAAAGACTTGCGTAATCACTTGGAGGCGATCAAATATGTTCCACGCAAGGTCATCTGATCCTCTTTTTCTTTTCCCTCTTTCGATATCCTTTCTCCTCATTTTATCCTGACGATCTTCTGGTATGTGTGAATCTAAAACCTTCTTTTAGTTATTTGTGCCTTGTCATTGCTTTCAAGCATATATTTTGAATCTCTGTTTTTTGTTCACCACTTCTACCAAACATCTAAGTTTCTATTTGACGTCAAAGTAAACTCCTGTGGGGCCATATGTCATTATAAAAGTATGTGGAGTGTGCTCTTGAGAATGGATTTTCTTGTTTAGGTGGGTTTGGGGGATGTGTCAGATATGATTTGTTGTTGTTAGAAGGATTCAGCACAAATAGTTTCTTTAGTGACCGAGATATGTATCTCTCTCTCTCTCTCTCTCTCTCACACACACACCCCCCCTCTTCAAATATCAATTGCACAACGTGCTGATTATGTATATCTTCTCTGATGATTCTTTTTGATTCTTGTTCCTCATATAAGCTGGTGTTCCACTTTCCTCAGGTAGGAAGAATAGATTGAAAACTAGATAAAAATGGTTACATAGAAAGATCCTTTGCTGGTGCTTGGGAACTAATTTTCTAGGGAAGTTACTTGTGTCAAAAGAAGCAGATTGTGGAGACAAAGCTTGTTTGAAATTAGATCACTGTTGGCTCTGCATGCTATCTCTTTAGGGGGAACTAATTAGTGCACTATTCATAGTGCGATTCGTTTTTAAATCTTTTAATTAATCAATGAAGTACTAAAACTTTTTAGAATGGCGCAATTGAGGGATTCCAACTGGTTCAGCCAGATTTGTCTCCGGAAGTCCGACGATTTTTCAACTGAAAATATCCTACTGGCTAACAAGATGTGGGGAATGCAAAATATCCATATCTATTTCACTTAAACATTGCCGATTCTAGTTACTAACCAATTTAGTTTGAACCATATATTATAAATTGAATTGCAAAAACTTTTCATGATTGTTACACACTTTCCCTAATGATGAGGAAATGAAACGTGGTAATCATCTCAATTAAGTTTTAGTTATCTCCTGACAGCAAATAGGACAATTTTGGAGAGAAATATGATTTTTCAAACACGATTTCCTGCCAAACCTCTTGGAATTCCACATTGCATCTTTAGGAAATTTTCTGGAGTTAACTATCCAATTGAAAAGAATTAGGACTAAGTTGCATTTCCTACTCAGTTTTTTGATTGCTCTATCTAGTGTTCTAGCTTTAAGAAAGTTCAGTGTATTTGACTTCTATGATTCTGTTTCTCACCTGTTGCACAGTACTGGCTGAAGATGTGCTTTTATTATTTAATAAGGCGGGGGGTGATAATTGTGGTAGTATCAAGCTTGTAAATGGGATGGCGGTGATATTTAACGTCTCCATGAATTTTTTCAATGCTTCTTCACGGATTTGTATAGCTTCTTATCATTGACATTGGTCATTTAATTTGTTTGTAACCCTTACGCAATATTAAAATTTTTTAATGCAGATACTTATGATAAATGTGATTATCTCTCTTTTACACATGGATAATCTCTCTCTCAATTTGACACATTGTGTGTCACCAAAAGGCTATCATGGATCGCCTGATTCATGTGCTGGGGAGCATACTGACTTTACTGCTGTTGAAGGGGCAAATGAGACTGTTATATCATTCACTGGATTTCTGCTTGATATATTACGTCGAAATCTACCATCATCTTTATCTGAGCAAGAACATCTTATGAGTGACGGGTTAAGTACTGAAGGAAAACAGGCCTTGGAGTGGAGGATCACTATGTCTAAGCATTTCATTGAAGATTGGGAATGGCGATTGTCTATTTTGCAGCAGCTTCTACCACTCTATGAACGCCAGTGGAGTTGGAAGGAGGCACTGACTGTGTTACGTGCAGCCCCATCCAAGCTACTCAACCTGTGAGTCTGTGTTTAACTTTGTTTAGAAGCATTTAAGCAGACTGGCTCTCATTTATGTTCAGGTGAATGGCCGCTAACATATAGTGATTACGAAGGTTACTGTCAACAGGAATCGTCCCTATATTTTTGTATCAATATTGAGCTATTTGAGTCAGTTCCAAGAAGACTGAAGCAATCTAAAATTCAGTGAACAAGCCAATTTTTTTTTTTTTTGCCTTAACTGTGACATAGAAGAGGTGTTGTGTTGGCCATTTGCTTCTAGTGTTTGGTACCGGGAAGAGAGATTTGTGAACATGCACGTACATAAGACATAACACTACATGTCCTTGTCTGAAAATGAGATGAAGTCTGGTAAGAAGGCCATAGTATTGCTTAAATTTAATGAGACATCTTTAGGGGCCCCTAGATAACATCTACATCCATTCCAGCCAATCTTGGCCTGGCATTTGGTGTGAACTTTTTTTTCTTTAGAAATTGAAATGTGGTAATTGGCTTGGGCTTGGGGAGCATCTTAAAATTTTCTTGGGTTTGACATGGACTTAACTCGCTTCTCAAATATGAAGGTGCTTGTGATTACAGATGTACTATCTAGATGCTGTAGAAGCTTGATTGTGAAGCTGGGCGATAGGGGAAAACTTGAAATATGTGCCTTTTACTTTATGCAAGGAATCTAGACTACTGCCTGATAACATAAAGTTCTACAAAAGTATTGTCTTTGTTTTCCACCATCGGTATATGTTTCGTTTCTCTCCCTCTCTCTCTCTCTCTTGTTTTTTATTTTTTTGGAGGGGGGTGGTGTTGTTTAGATTTAGATCTATCTTCTGGTGTTAATTTCCCTTGGTTATCTTTAAGAACTTTTTAAAACTGAGTCAGAGTAACAACACTGCCCTATGTTTGTTTGGTTGTCTTATTGGTGAGAAAGGTAATCCGCCTTAGCATACTAAACATAGTTAAATGTCTCAACATGTCTGGTTTCTATTAGAAATTTCCTGGTTGTAATTTCTTTAAGAAAGTATTATTCTCTTGGGGTTTGATTATTTCGATTTACTTTTATGCAGCTGCATGCAGCGGGCTAAGTATGACCTAGGAGAAGAAGCAGTTCATCGATTTTCATTGTCTGCTGAAGATAAAGCTACCTTGGAATTGTCAGAATGGGTGGATACTGCATTCAAAAGAGCATCTGTACGGTCCACATTGGTCACTTTATCAATTGTTGATACTATTTTTTTTTTTTTTTTTTAGGGGTTGGTTATAAATGGACACATATAGGGACAGAGTAACTTTCTTGCACGAGGCATGTTATTATGTTCTTTTTTTGGTCAAATCCATCACATAGAATTGCTGTGGGGTTTCTATCCACTCATTATAGAGATTGGTAGAAAGGCATAACGACAGACAAGAGGGTGGTCTGGATGGATTGGGTAAAGCATATGACAAGGTTCCAAGACAACTTTGGAGATTCAATAGAAGAAAGGAGCATGAATTGCTTAAGCACAAGCTCTGAAGGATGTGTTTTATGGAACCATCATTTTCATCGTCCATAGGGTCAAAAAATGGTCAAACTGTAAATCCTTAATGTTTTACTTTAGTAATGGATGAGCTCGTTAAGAATATCCCAGATGATGTTCCTTTATGGGTGCTTGCTGATGATGTAGTGCTGCGAGATTGGTTGAAGTACATGGGGAGCTTGAAATATGGAGGGAGTGTTCGGACTAAAAGTTTCCTTTTAAACTGGTGGGATATGGTGCACATGGGGTGTCAGTTAAGGTTCAGGCTGGATGGAATGACAGGATGATGGAAAGTGCAGAAAGTGAAGGCCCAAAGAGTGAAGGTTTTCAATAGCTGACTTGATGCGAAATGGACGGAGAAATAGATGGATTATCTTACCCATTGATATAAATAGACTGGATGTAATGGAAAAATGCTGACCTTATTTATAGACTGTGAAACCACCCATGTGGAAAATTCTAGAGATTTGGCAATAAACCCTGAGATGCTTAATGGTAGGAACAATTAGGCAGTCAAACACCAACACTTTCACAAAATGAGTGTATTGGAGATGTGGATGCTTAGTTGGGTGGGTGAACCCTTGAGAAATAATAGGATTATTAATGTATGCATTCAGGAAAGGATAGGGGTCATTGAAATTGATATGAGATGGGAGAAGCTCGTTTATGGTTTAGTTTGGGCACGTAGGCTTCTGGGTGTGCCATTGAGAAGATGCTAGTATATGATGGGGTTGCAAATTGAAAGGGATAGGGAATCGTGTGAAAGAATGTGGAGTAAAGACTTAAGAGTACCTAAACCTTATGGAAGACTTGATATGGAATGAAACGTGTAGATATAGAAGAATTGTATAGTGGATGCAAACTTAGTTGTATAAGAAAAAATTGAATAACTTAGAGTGTCTACATTTACGCAGAGTTAGAGGAGACACTTTAATTTTTACTTTTAAGGTGTTAATTTATTTATTAAACCTTGTTTAACAGCAATGTTGGTGATTGGTGATGATGTGTCAGTGAATTGGAAGTTGCTTATGAAAGACTGGCATTTCAAAGATTGATTGTCCACAGAGACTATCCTGTTCAGCTAAGGGTTACCAACCAAGCCAAGTATATAAAATAGTTCCATAGAGCGAGTGTGCTGCAGTTCTGGCGAAGGTAGATTACTGTAGGAGACTTCTACAAAATTCTTTCCTTGTATTTGGGAATATTATGAACGTCCTTAGGGTAAGGAAGTTCAGAAAACAAATTTGTCTGCAGGAAAAGTTTGCTTTTGGCATTTGCTGATTTTCACTATACTGGCCATCTTTTGGGCATACTTGAACCCGTAGGGTGACAAGTTTACCCTTGGAGTTCTATTTTCCATTTGTAAGATACAATTATATGATTGAAGCACAATGCCGCCATCTGTTAGAAATGTCTAGTGATCAGCGGCGCTCGTTTTTATAAGGCTCTTTGGCTTCTGCCATATTTCCGCTATATAGACCTTCTGTATGAGTCATTTCTGCTTTGACTTTCCCAAGCAACTTGCTTGCCTCGTCCATTTCCTTTCAGTGGTGTCATTTAATCTTGTGAATTTTTCGATGAAGTTGAATGTGCTGAAAAACAACATGTTGGAGTATAATATCAGTCCATTTTACCCCACTTTATTTGTATAAATTGGCACTAAAGCAGGTTTGTGGTTTGGTATGCCTGAGTACTATACTTTTGTTGCCTCTACTCGAAAGGCTATTGATTCTAAAACGAACAATCCATGTGGTACAATTACCTTAAGTTCCTATTCCAAATAATGTTTTTTTTCCCTAGATTGTTTTGGTGGTGTCCATTTCTGATTGAAATTTGTTCTTCTTAGGTAGAAGATGCTGTTTCTCGTGCCGCTGATGGAACATCCTCTGTTCAAGATCTTGATTTTACGTCGTTACGTTCCCAGTTAGGTCCTCTGGCTATAGTAAGTATGAGAAGGACTGATTTTATTTCAGTGGTCATGTCATTCAGAAAATCCTAATAATGGCAACAATGTGCAAAGAATGTTTTATGGCATTGTGCCTGACATTTCTCATATGCTAACAGATTCTTTTATGCATCGACATGGCTGCAACATCTGCAAAATCTGCAAATTTGTGCCTAGAGCTTTTGGATCGGGTAAATTTTGAAGCTCAAATTTGATATATTGACCAAAAATGTGTCTGTTTATACCGATTGATTATGTTCATGCCCCTTTGAGATTTTTAATGTTCGAGGAAGAGCTGGTACGATTAATAAATAAAGGCTGTACTTTTTGCTTGGACTCTTGATGTCATTATTTGAAGATTTGTTGAGTGACATATATCTAATCTAGAGGATGCAGGTGGAGGTTTATGCTTTTACAAATTCAATTGTTCTTGGTCCTACTTGTGTTAGATCATGTCGAATGCCAACTTTTCTCACTGTTGCTTCAAGGGAATGTAACAGGGCTGTGAATTTGCTTACTGGCCAGTATCAGAGTTCTTGCATGCAGTGCCGTAATAGTGTTTGCCAGGTCTATTATCAAGTGACCACAGCATATGCAGGCCCCAACCAGGTTTTTCTACCTTGTTTCAGGCTCAAGTTATGCTGTCTGAGATATATCCAGGAAAGTCTCCAAAAGTTGGCCCTACCTACTGGGACCAGATTCATGAAGCGGGAGTAATATCTGTGTCAAGGCATGTGCTCAAGCGTCTCCATGAATTCTTGGAACAGGTCAGGTTTGAATTTGTTGAGTTGCAAGTAGACAAAATGTTAGAAGCAATGTTAATTAGCATATCTTCAGAAGTGACCAAACCATGTAAAATGCGAGAGTACATGTAGTTATAGTTTTTACCTTCTCTAGTTATTAGATTATATAAGGGATATGTTAACAAGTGCCTCAAGGGCACTTCTTAAGCAACCCATTCATTGGCCTCGTGTTATGCACATCATTGCCTTGAAAATCGGATTATCCGAAATAAAGTATACTCAACGAGTGTCCTAGGGGCACTTGTTAACATGGCCCTAATATATACATATGTGTATGTACATATATATATTGCTGGTTAATTTCTTATGTTAAAATTTTAGGTGAAGGTTTGCACGATGTAGTTCTAAATCTGTGGAGGCCCAATTCCCTACATGATCCCTCAATATACCATTGTGTGAAAAAGTAATTTTGCTTTGAAAGATTGAACTGTACTGTTTACTATTAGAGAAGTTAAATGATGCTAATTATTGGCTACGTGATAAGAAGTTCCATTAAAAAGGTTTTCTGGGAAAAGGCATTCTTGTAACTCATATTTCCTCAATTGTAAGCATTGTGGGGAGACTGGATCTCTGGAAAGGGGGTGAAGTGTTGCCATAGATGTACTCCCAAGAAAAGGAACCAAATCATTGCATAATCCTTATGATAAGAAAATTGGAACTGGGGTACAAACTTGTGGGTATCAATTGCAAACAGGATAGTATCTATGGCAAATCTCTGGGCTTGGATGGGGTTACTCTCCACTTATTTTTCGAAGGTAAAGAAAAAGTGGACAGCAAGGGGTGCAAAACCACATAAAAACAGAGTCTAAAGAACCAAAAAAAGCTCATGCTAAAGAGAAAGGCATAGGCAATGTCAATCAAGGCATTTACATTGGCAAGTAATTTCCCTACACTTGTGGGATTTTGGGCCAATTTTCAATTATTACAGAAACAGAATACTCCTCTTCTTCAAAGGCTCTCTTGTTCCTCTCTTTCCAAATCAATGAAAACAGCTGAGAGAAATTGTGGAAATCCTTCTCTTCTTGCTGCTTGTCAATTGAATGCAGCCCATAATTTTTCCTCAATAGATTCTGCTATAACTCTGCCTGGTTCATGCGTGATTAGCTGGATAAATCGTTCTCCTTGAAGGACCATGAACGAGAAGATGCCTCATAATTCTGACTTTTTCGGATAGAATAGGAAGAATCAATTGACTAGCACCTTGCCTCTTTTATACTGATTAACTAAGGCGAGAATCCATCGCAAGATTACTTCTAACACAAGAAAAAGAGACTGTAGATATTACTTGTGACATAGAAAAGTACTCTTGTTGGTATTCTTGACTTTTCAAATATCTTGTCAAGAAAATACTGTTACCAGTATGGACTTTCTTGTTGACAGCCTCTAGGTTGACTTCCGCATAAAAGAAGTTCTTTCTTCCAATTCCAAAACAAGACACCCTTGGAGGTGGGAACAATCTTCAAAATCATATAATAAAGGTTAACGATTAGCAAAGCTTCACACTCCCAATCTTGAGCATGCCCCAAGATATCAATCCCTAAAGTGATTCTTCCATCATTGAAACAACATCTCAAGAAATCAGTCCCCTGCAAAAAGATTTGGAAAGTGTTATTTTAATGCTTCTTTTCCAGACCAATTGTTCAGCTTAACATAGATGTAAATTCCATTGCTCACTCTCACATTTGATTAAAAGAAACTCACACCAATCCTCCTCAAGATGATGGTGCCATGTGTTTATCCCCTGCTTTTTGAACCCATCTTGTTTTTCTCAAGGACAAAATTTGCAACTTTCAAGGACAAAAAGATTGATCATTTTTGATGGTGGTGATCATTTTTTATGTGTATCCCTGTGGCCATTTGCCAAAAGGAGACTTATTAAGTAACAAAGGCTTCACTCAGTAAAATCCCCAATCCCCACCCCACCCCCAAAAAAAAAAAAAAAGAAAAAAAAAAGAAAACCCCCTGCACATGTACAGAACAAAAGATTGCTTGATTGCTTTCCAATCCACCAAATGAAATTACGTGTTACATCTGTATCACCCCACGAAAATGACTCTGAATGAGATGACTCCTGACCGAGAATAAGGAATCTGAGAGATGTGAAATAAATTGGAATTCAAGGGTTGCGGTTCATAATAGGTTTGTCTTCTCCTTTTGAAAGGGGAGGTCTATTACAAGTTGTCAACTTGTTCCCAGGTTCCTTGACAATTGGCTTCCAACTTCGCTAATTCATGAAGCTAGCACCTAAAGGGAGTCCTAAGTTAGTGTTTGGGAATAAAACTTACACCACAAAACTTAGGATGATGAAGTATCCTTCAGTCCTTCCCCTAGTGAAATCATTTGCTCAAATTGATCTTGAGCCTGGCAACTGCGTTAGTACATGGGATAATACTTTACTAGTATAGTAACTATTGAACATTTGGATGGGGTTATGAATCAAGTAGCTGTTGAAGATGGAAATATCCTTTTCTTTTCAAAAAGGGTGGATGTGGTTGCTGATGCTTAGGTTTTCATTCTGTGGATCTTCATTGTTGGGGCAGTTGCTTGTAGACTTGTTAATAGTAGAAATTGTAGACAATTGCTATGAATGTGGTTTGCATCTGATCTCTCCTGCTGCCTTTCTATTACTGTAGAGTATAAGCGAGCAACGAAATATAGTTGTCCAGCAGTCATAAATTTGGGGGAAGTTCATTGGTTTTGCAGATGCTGAGACTCTTGAGAGTTTTTTACTGTGTTTCCTGTATGCTCGAGAGATACTAATTCTATCTGAATTTCACGAATTTCCATTTTCTGGTACCCCTTATTTTTCCAGACCAAGGCCTTCTACACTTGTCAGGGCGTGTTCTGTTTGGACATTGCTTATTTTACTCTTGTCACTGTGTGATTCTGTTGATTGAAGTCTTGAATCTATATGGGATCTGCCTGCTTCTTCCATTGTTATTACTGGGGGAGCTTCAGAACAAACATGTTTGATGATGTTTTCTTAAGCCAACTATGAGAAATGGATTTTAGGACGCAATTAAACAAATCCTAGTTTCGTTTAGCTCTTGCAAAGTTGGTGGCCATCGTTTTCACATTTTGCATTGTGCATCCCTGTTTTATATCTCCAATTAACATCCTCATTTTTGGAATTAAGTAATAGCTATAACATGATTTCTACCTGTACGATTCTGATTGACCTTTTGGTTGCATAATTTTTGTTTCACACCAGGATAATCCTCCTGCTATTCGGGCAATTCTGTCCAGGGAAATCGTCATCTCATCATCTAAGGATTCTCACCGACAAGGGCAGAGGGAGCGTACTCTTGGTTTGTTACATCAGATGATTCAAGATGCTTACAGGGGCAAGCGACAGTTTCTAAGTGGTACATTTTCTTTATATGCTGGGAGTTTGCCGTCATCTTTTTCGTGAACTATGACTTTTTTATTCTTTTTTCTACGTTTAGGCAAGCTATATAACCTGGCAAGAGCCATTGCTGATGAAGAAAAGGAGGCCAATTCCAGCAGAGAGGGAGCTGTATCTGCTGATCGTAAAAGTCTTTCACACCTAAATAAGGATGGAGTTCTTGGCCTTGGGTTAAAAACTGTCAAAGAGACATCGCTGAATTCAATGACCACAGAAAAGAATTTGCAGGCTAACAATTATGATTTGAAAGACACTGGAAAGAGAATATATGGCCCTTTAACTTCCAAGCCAACGACATATCTTTCGCAGTTCATACTACACATTGCTGCAATTGGTGACATAGTTGATGGGACGGACACAACTCATGATTTCAACTTTTTCTCTATCGTCTATGAATGGCCTAAAGATGTATGTCTTAGTTTTTTATTTTATTTTTTTCAAAGTATGGGAATCTATGATTTTGTTCGTCTCTGTGTTCTCATTCAGGAAAATACAGTATCTAATTGCTTTTTACAGTTGGCATTCATTCTGATTACATGTGATAGCTTCTGGTTCATAATGCATGTATTGTCTGTGGTTTCTTGAAGTTCCTGAAAATTCAAACTGAGAATATGGTGCGGTTCTCCTGTGAAAAGATTTTGTATGGTATGGAATATCATTTTGGAACCCTGAGAAAGTCTTTGTTGTGGCACACTGCACGGGTGGGAATCCCCAAAGTTTGTTAAGATCACATTTATTGAACGTTGGAGATATATGTACATATTTTATCATCTGAAACCTGCTTCTCTCGCATTAAATTTGTGAATTAATTTACTTCCCTGGCACTGAATGTGCAAGCTGAAGTCGGGTTGTGTGCATACATATCTCTAGAAACTCTAGAGTTTAAGCCTTCCATAAAAAAATAAAACATTTCTGTCTTCTTTTTTGTCTTTATCTCATCTTGGGTAAATTATGCTTTAGTAGTCTTAATATGTGAAAGGAGCCACCTGTCTATTTTATTCCGGCTAGGAGTTTGTTTTAGTCTTGCTAATTTCAAGTATCAGGTGTGAGGTGATCATCTCAGAGAAGTGTTACTACTGAACTTGCTTAAGTAAAGTGATGGCGACTATTCTAGGTGGTAGGTTTCCACATCATGAAAACAATCTTAATATAGTACTCGATGAAGACTCATGTGTTTCAGCTATTGTGGAAAGTCAAATTTACTCATTTGCTGGAAGTTTAGTCATGAGTCGTTTTCTTTATTTTCGATTTCTTCGTCTGATGATTAATAGTGACTATTGAATTATGGCTTTGCTTCATGTAATTCCATAAAAATCTGGGCAAGATATGGACTTCATTGATAAGTTAAACTTCACAATCACAAAGTATATATCTGTTTCCCTGCAGCTTTTGACTCGTCTGGTGTTTGACCGCGGAAACACCGATGCAGCGGCAAAAGTGGCGGAGATAATGCGTGCTGATTTTGTCCATGAAGTAATTTCTGCCTGCGTGCCTCCAGTTTATCCACCACGTTCTGGCCGTGGATGGGCATGCATTCCTGTTTTTACTATGTTCTCTAGGAGTCACTTGGAGAAAATTCTCACTCCCTCTTCTAGAGAAGCTAAGGGCAACTCCTTTAATTGTTCCCCCGGAGCACCTGGCTTGCCACTATTCTCTCTTCAGTTGGATATCATAAAACATCTGGCAAAAGTTTCTCCCGTAAGGGCTGTAGTAGCATGTTTATTTGGGAGCAGTATCTTATACAATGGCAGCGACTCGTCTATTTCCAGTTCCTTCAACAATGGTTTGCTGCAGTCATCTGACGCAGATCGTTTGTTCTATGAATTTGCTCTTGATCAATCTGAAAGGTAATGCAGTCATTGGTATCTTATTTGTTTTCTGATTTCCATTGTTAACTATATTTTGATGATGTATAGATTTCCAACCTTAAACCGTTGGATTCAGATGCAAACCAACCTTCATCGAGTTTCAGAGTTTGCTGTGACATCTGAGCGAACAGCTGATGATGGCAAAGTTAGGTTTGAGCAGAGAGCTGCTATAAAACGAGCCCGTGAGCATGACAGTGACACGGAGTCTGAACTTGATGAAAGTGGTGGTGGAAGTAGAATCCCTATCGATCTGACAGATGTCAATCATCAAAGCGGGGGACCTGCAGAAACCTGTGATGACTCTCTAAAGTCTGATCGTACCGACTCTGACATGGCGGTGCATCTTTCATTTGACTGGGAGAATGAAGAACCTTATGAGAAAGCTGTTGAGAGGTAGTTTCTCCTTTTTCACTTCTTTTAAGTGCATTCCTAGCTTGGTTATAGTTGTCCTTTATGGACTTATGCGTCTTCTTTATTGGTCAAAATTCACTTCTATAAAATTGAATGATTTATAGCAAGATTTAGTTAGCTAGACTTTTTACTGGAGATGATTACATCAAGTAAGCTTAATCTTACTGAGTAGTGTCAGCATACTCTGAAATGATTCAGTAGAAAAAAAATTGGGTCAAATTAATTACACTACACTATATGCATTCATAGCCTTTGTGCTATGATAGTATTCTGCAGATGTATCATGGTTTATGTGACATTAATCCAACTATGAAATGATGCTTTTGTGCTGAAATACACAATAATTGTGGTTTCTCAGTTTCCTTGCCTTGTCCATTTAGCTTTACCATTGAATTCGCTTATTATATATGTAATAATGGTGCTGCCCAGTACCTCTATCAGTATAATACTTGCACTTTCAGGTCTGGTATATGGAAGCACTTGATTTTCAATAAAACATCCCTTCTCCTACACGATTTTTGAACTTACGGAATACTTTTCTTTTAGAGTAAATTGTTTACACGTATAAATACATGCTTTTAACATATTTCATATATTTTCATTAGTCAATTAATTGGGTGACATGTTAATTATTGTAACTATACAAAAAGTTATCAATGCATGTGACTAAACAGAATATCTGAAATATTGTGAGATGGCGCAGAGTAGTAACAAATACAATTATAAGTTTTTGTTAAAGATTTTATTTTAAAAAAATCAATTTTTATATACAAGTTCTTGTCAATGATAATATGATTGGTGTAACCTCATGATGGCACGGCGCCATTTCTTTCACATAGTCTTAAGGAAGATTATATAAACCTGTCCGTATCTCACACAAAGTGTATAATCATTAACAGAGCTTAACACCACAGAGTGGAGACCTTGGTCTTGGGCAAAAAATACATCTTATATAAAGTGTCAATTTGAGTTTCGCTGATATTTGGAGAGAGAGCCTTCATAAGGATTCATAGTCTGGACGGTGTTTATGATCTTCCCCTTTTGTATATTCAAATAACATAACTTAGCTTCTTTTCTGTTGCAAATCAAACTGCAATAGTGTTGGATTGTCGATTCAAATTAAGTTTGGCTGGTTGGTTTTATAGTAGACTTGATTGGATGAGGCAATCAAGATAGTCAAATATATAGGGCAAGGCATGTGCAAGTCATCTGCAAATTTTGTGTTTTGTAGGATTGTTTTTCTTTTAAAGGTCAAAACATCACGTAGGGTTGTTAATTTCACTTTATATCTCAATAAAATTATTGAGTTGAAGTGAATTGTCTTCCCTATTTTAAATGTGGTAGCAGACATAAATTGGGGTGGTCTGTTATTAGTAACTGGAGTTTTATTTAATGGTGCTCTAGTGGTATAAAATGCTGCAGGGATCATTACAAAATTTCCTACATGGAATCAATCTTCATATTACGTATGTTGCGCTGATAGCGATCTATTGCATCTTCAAACATGTCTCATTGATGAGTTTGTAATTTATAACAGAACTGGAAAGGCAGCCTTGCTGTGCACATTGTTTCTCTTCTAATATGTTTCTCTCCTAATATGTTTCTCTCCTTTTGTCTTCAAAGATTTAAGACATCATACTTGTCTTTTCAACTTTTACTTTCTCTGTGTTTCCTTAATTCTGGATACAATGAAATTGTGAAACTTGTGATTAATTGTCTACAAGTCTGATTAGTTAACTGCATTATCCAATCTTGTTGGTTAAATATCTTGTGTCAGTTCTAGAGTTTTCAAGATTCAAATTGCTATTCCCTTATTTTTTATTATTTTTTTCCTATTCTCAGAAACAAATCATGATCTGTCTTTTACAAATCTTGTAAAAGCAATATATTTTTTTTTTTTATTTCTGACATTATTATTGTGTGTTTGTCCTATCTTTTGCCATATGGGATGCCAGCTGTAGCGGCACATCTATTAATGAATGACTGCAACAATGTCATAAAGGAGAAACATATCACATGACCTGACTACAAAATATGATGTGAGGGTGATGTTATAAAACATCACATGTAGCCTTTAAAAAGAAACAGGCTTAGATGCTGACATCTGGGTTTTTTTTTATCCTTTGCTTTCAATAACTCCCTCATGTAGGTTATGTCACTTTTAGGATAGAATTTTGACATTTTAATTGGGTCTTTATTTTGCTCTATTTATACGTATCATTACAAATATTAATTGATTGGTGGCATGCCTTTTAGCTTTATATCAAGAAGTATGAACATATTTGCTTGATGATAATTTTAGATGGATTTATGATATTTTTAGGGTTAAGTCCATATCTAATTATCTAACTTGCAGCATTGTTGCAATTAAGTCAAACTTTTAATTGGTGCAATTGAGTCCTTTAATTTGTCTGATTCGTTTAACCAAATCCTTTAGTCGTTTGCACAGTTAATTATGTGTAAATGTGGAAAAAGAGATACATTTAAAAATTCTTAATAAATCAGCTTAGTAAAACATAAGAAAAAGAAAACGAAAAGCAAGAAATAGAAGACAATGTGCAGTGGAGACCTACAGCTGTCGTCACCAATGATGCTGGAGACTTGTGGCGGTGCTACCACTCCATCTCCTTCACCACTAGCTGGACCTACCAGCATAGCCAATGCCTCCACGGAGATAAACATTGACAAGATGGGTGCGATGGTGATGATGGATAATGGACAATCTTCTGATTGAGAGGACCTCCGATCCTGAATTCCACATTTTTTTCTCCAATTGAGAGTCGAGGACCCAGCCTTGAGTATATAGCACCAAGAAGGAGGTTCAAACTAATATGTGGTGGCGAATATGTTTGCCAAGCCTGATGAGCTCAAAAGGATACTCTGTGGTGTTGGCTTTACATGGCATGCAATTGGAGGAGTTGATTAAGCTGGATTATGTAAACTAAATGTTGCTGGCATTTGCTCGAATTGATGAAGTTATGGTGAATCACGTGAAAATTTTCAGCGATTGCTCAATGTTTTATGCAACGTCATGATGTTCTAGCATTCTAGGCAAACTGTAGTGTCTGTGGACGATAGAGGTTGACTTTGGTGGTGGCAGCACTAGGATGCGTTACTAGTGTTAATGGTAGAGATGGCGATGCCTGCCTGGCGGCATTATCACAATCTCTCCCTTTCTCCCTTTGCCTTCCCTCTTGCATTATTTCTTTTTCTTGTTTTGCTATTTTTTTTTCTTTATTAAAAATCTTAGATAATACCATGTCAGCTGCCATGTTAACATGATTAAATGTGTTGGCAAAAGGGCTTGATGTACTACTCATAAAAGTTAGAGGATTCAATTGCACCAATTAAAAGCTTGAGGACTTAATTGCTGAAACAGTGCAAGTTACAGTGCTAAATGTGGCCTCATCTCTATAATCCAATTTTGTATTGCACTTAGTATGTGATTCTACTTATGATTTCATCACGGGTTACTTTTGAATCTCACTGATCTTCTTCTACAGATTAATTGATGAAGGAAAACTAATGGATGCTCTTGCTCTATCCGATCGTTTTCTATGTAATGGTGCCTCAGACCGCTTACTTCAGTTATTAATTGAGCGTGGTGATGAAAATCATTCAATATCTGGTCAAGCACAAAGTTATGGTGGCCACAGCATCTGGAGTAACAGTTGGCAGTATTGCTTGCGGTTGAAGGATAAACAACTGGCAGCTAAACTTGCTCTTAAGTATGTTTAGGGCCAATAAGACTTTTAATGTAGATGAGCTGATTGATAATGTTGAGTTCTCGATATTTCAAAAATAGCCGTACATAGTCATTGCCAATTTTCCTTATTTGTTCATTCGCGTTTGAATATTTTCTATCAGGTATATGCACGGATGGGAACTCGATGCCGCCTTGGACGTTCTCACCATGTGCAGCTGCCATCTGCCACATAGCGACCCAGTCAGAAATGAGGTGGAATTAGATTTACTTAGTTCTATCTTCTCTATAGGCGGAACTTGTTTTATTTTCACTTAAGAATTTGTTTTCATGATTCTTCATCAGCACTCTTTTCAGCCTCGAGTTCTTCTTGCGTAACAAGTTTGTTTTGATTCAGATTTTGCAAATGAGACAAGCTTTGCAGAAATGCAGTCATATATTAAGTGCTGACGATCACTATAGCAGCTGGCAACAGGTCATTTGTCCTAAACTGATTCAGTCAGATTGTTTAAGAGTAATCAAAGTGAATCATTGCTTGATTAATAATTGTAGTTGTTTAGATGCTTAGACTTTCAGATTACTCTGGTTAGGTTGAAGCTGCATGTAAAGCAGATCCGGAGGGCTTGGCTCTTAGATTGGCTGAAAAGGGGGCTGTTTCTGCTGCTTTAAAAGTGGCTGAGAGTGCTGGTTTATCGGTAAATATGCGGAGAGAGCTACAGGCTCAACAACTTGTGAAACTTCTAACAGCAGATCCTCTGAATGGTGGGGGTCCAGCGGAAGCCTCACGATTTCTTTCCTCCCTACGTGACTCTGAAGATGCTTTACCAGTGGCAATGGGTGCCATGCAGTTGTTACCCAACTTGCGGTCCAAGCAGCTTCTGGTAATCGCTCTTGTTTCTTTCTTGCTTGTATGTTTTACAATTCCATGTTGTCACTTGGGTACTAATTTTGTTTGTTGATATTATGGAGGTTCACTTCTTCCTGAAGCGGAGAGATGGGAAATTGTCAGATGTCGAGGTCTCCAGGCTTAACTCTTGGGCCTTAGGTCTCCGTGTTCTTGCTGCCCTGCCACTGCCATGGCAGCAAAGATGTTCTTCTCTGCACGAGCACCCTCATCTTATTCTTGAGGTTCTCCTTATGAGGAAGCAGCTGCAATCTGCGTCTCTGGTATTTTACTTCTCAAGAAGATGATTTTCAGATGATACTTATTTATAGTCTGCATCGCAAATAAAAAGCCTAATCTTAGGGGGTGAAAATCCTTATCTAGCATTGAGAGAGTTTATCATGGATGAATGTGACTGGTGATTATTAGATTATTTTTACCTCCCTGTATCTGATGATTGAATCATGTTTTTACAGATTCTTAAAGAATTTTCTTCCTTGAGAGACAATTCTATGGTTGTCACATATGCTGCTAAAGCTATTGTGGTCAGCATAAGCTCTCCTTCCAGGGAACCTCGTGTGTCAGTTTCTGGAACTAGGTCAAAACCAAAAACAAGAGCAGGTGCTTCGACGAGGTCATCTTTTTCGAATAGTTTGAGCAACTTGCAGAAAGAGGCCCGACGAGCTTTTTCTTGGGGTCCTCGAAATGCGGGAGAAAAGAATGCTTCGAAAGATGTTCAACGGAAGAGAAAGAGTTCAGGATTATCACCATCTGAAAGAGTTGCTTGGGAGGCAATGGCAGGTATTCAGGAAGATTCATTGACTTCTCTTTCTGCTGAGGGGCAAGACCGACTTCCACCTGTTTCCATAGTTGATGAATGGATGTTAACTGGGGATCCAAGTAAGGATGAAGCTGTCAGATCATCCCATCGGTATGAAAGTGCCCCTGATGTTATTCTCTTCAAGGTAAGTGTCTTCGATAGATCACTTGATGAGTTTGTGGATCCAGGGGGCTTTTTTCATTATTGAAATTGCTGAAAGCCTTAGTAAAATAGGCCTCATTTTGCCATTGCCAAAAAGCTGAAAATAAGGAATCTGGAAAATCTGGGTTGAGGTAGGAGCGTCTCATATGCATCCAGAGTGCCTGTTAAGTGAGCTTGAAAATAGATCAATCAATCTATCCATGTTAGTAAAGTTCAGGTTTTGAGGAGTCAAATCTTATGGGACCATTGCCAACTAATCTAGAAACTTATGCTGCTAAATAAAGGCGTGATTTAATATTTTTAGATGTTCTAAGACTCATGTAAATTGGCCTAGCAAGGGAGAAAAATGTGTTTGAGGGTTTTTATTTCTCCACGTGCACAGAAATTCTTCGTCAGATTTTGACTTAATAGCTGCTTCGACCATGAGCGTCCACAGAAAAGCCACAGTAAGTGGGTGTTTCTAATTTGAAATTTGACCTTGAGGAAAACTATTTTCCATCCTCTAGCTTCTCTGATGATAAGTTCCTTCTCTTGGTACACCAATTCTTGAGTTTCATTAGGATCCACAGCTACCACATGCATGTCTTAAACCAAAAGATAAGATGGATGTCACATGTTGTGGACTCGTCTTGTTGAATAGACATCTTGACTAATCCTGTAGAATAGCAACATTATCCATAGATGTGGCTAAGAGAGAGAATAGAGTATACTGGTGGTTTTCTTTCTGTGATTCTTCTATAGTGCATTGACTGTTTGGTTTCGTAATACATTTGAAATTGTTTAATTATGCACTTTTGCTTAGCTGTGTTGAAATTATCAAGATCTTCTATACTTTGAATAGATGCTTGTTGCGAACATATAGTGTGCTAAAGGTGGTAAACAGATCGTGTGATATCACTTTCTCGCATCTTTCTTCTTAACGGAAAATTTGGATCTAATGTTTTAGGCATTGCTTTCATTGTGTTCGGATGAGATTGTGTCTGCCAAAAGTGCTCTTGAATTGTGCGTCAATCAGATGAAAAATGTGTTAAGCTGCCAACAGTTGCCTGAGAGTTCATCCATGGAGACAATTGGACGGGCATATCATGCGACAGACACATTTGTGCAGGTTTGCTCTTTGCTTAGTGAGGGAAAGAAGTATTTAAAATAGAGGAAAAAGTTCTATATCTTTCATTAAATTATGTTAATCTGAGAAATCTTATACTAAGGCACTTCAATGTAAGGTCAAGGTGCTAGCTCTCTCAGCTGGCAGTCCTTTGTTGGTCATACCATTTTTGGGGGCTAGTGCTTCTTTCATCATGAATTGGTTCAGGGAGCATGACTACTGATCACTGTTGTATAATCCCTTAATTGGACAAAATGGCACAACTTTGTGTGAAGTTGTAGTACTATAATTGAAAGCACATCTTATCCAGGTTGAACTAATGTAATAACCGTTTCTTATAAGCAGGGATTATTCTATGCTAAATCTCTTCTTAGAAAGCTGGCTGGGGCTAGTGAGTTGTCTGGCAATCCTGAGAGAAATAAGGATGCAGATGACACATCATCAGATGCTGGTAGCTTGAGTGTAGGCAGTCAGTCTACAGATGAGCCCTCTGAACTTCTTCTGCAGACGGATAAATGGCTTGGACGTGCCGAACTGCTTCAGAGTCTCCTAGGATCTGGGATTGCTGCTTCCCTTGACGATATTGCTGACAAGGAGTCATCTGATCGTCTTCGAGACAGGTTAATTGCAGATGAACGGTATAGTATGGCTGTCTACACTTGTAAGAAGTGCAAGGTAATTTCTGTTTCTGCAACATAGTCACGTGTTGTGCTGTTTAGACTAGTTCAATGGTTAAATATGTCTCCTCTTGCAGATAGACGTCTTTCCTGTATGGAATGCTTGGGGACATGCTTTAATTCGAACAGAACACTATGATCAGGCTCGAGTGAAGTTTAAGTATGTTTTCCTTTTGAAAAAATAGTTTTGCGTGAATATAATAATTTACACATGTTTATTAGTTCTGATATGCATCTTTCTCGCTCTCTCTCCAGGCAAGCACTTCAGTTGTATAAGGGTGATACTACACCTGTCATTTTGGAGATCATTAATACCATTGAAGGAGGTCCGCCTGTTGATGTGTCAGCAGTCCGTTCAATGTAAGATGTGTAATTGACTAGAAGTGTGTCACATGTGTTGAATGCTGATCTTCTGAGGATACTTGTCAGTACATTGACCAATCCAGTCGCTTTGCTTTTGTTTGCTTCCCTTGCCATTCCTTATTTCACCTTCTTCCTTACGGTGTCCTCTTCTATCCTTTCTTTGGCAATTATTCTTTCTCTGCTATCCCTTTCTGGTGGAGCCAACAAGTGAATTAGAGGTTGAGCTGACATATGTGGAAGTTGGAAGCCTTTCTGGGCTTGATTTTCAATAGGTTCAAGCCCCCGGTTCTGATGAAGATGGCTATTCTTTTCATTCCTTACTTTTCTTTTGCTTAGTAGTGTGTTTTCTTTCCTGGTGGTGATTTGAAGGGGTAACCTGCTCTCTAATTAGGCAAGCGGCACTTTTTCAATTTCATGAGTAGTAGATAAGGGAACTGTAGCGAGAGCAAGTCCTTAGATATACAGCTTTTAGGTAGTCTGGAGGTCCTCCTGAAACTTGTGGGCATGCTAGGAGAAATCTTTTATGCTGCCTGGGTGGGGTGAGTTGGTTGGCTTCTTCTGGAGGCTTCGGACAGCTTTCCGTGTGAAAAAGGGAGGGAGGAAGCACGAGAGATCCTCATGGCAGACTTCTTTATGGAGGTCGAAGGTGGTTTTAGAGATTTAGTTTTCTGTAAAAGAGCTGAGGTGTTGAACTTGTAGAAAATCTTTTTGGTGCTGAAAACTTGGTCCACATAGGGAAAGGCTTCTCAGTCTGCCTTGGAGAGGTCAACTGGTGAGGTTTAGGAGATTAAGTGCTTCTCCTTGGTGGCAAACTTTCCTTATGTCTATTGGTTGAGTTTTGGCCAAGGTAGGGATGGCTGTCTTACCCTCCCAAAACGAAGACTTGAATTGCTTGGCTAAAATGTGGCAGCTAGACCTGCCATCCATGAGTTTTGGGGTGGAGGGGCAAATTTTTCTGGCTCACATGTGGAGCAGGGATGGATGAGGCTGTTTTTGTCCCTAAACCTCCCTGCTATTTTTTACTCCTGAAGACCTAGTTTCTTTATTTTATTTTGGCATTTTCGGCAACATATGTATCTTTTATTTTCCATATCTTGCTACTAAATTTGTGATGAAGACCTTCTGAAATAAATTATCACACTTTATTCTTCTCCCTTAACCATTTTACTTTTGTGCTAGTACCTAATTTAGTTAGTTTTGCATATTTTCTATAAATTGGTACCTTTGGCTTTGAGATTTCTAGGCTTCGATATTAATTGGGGCGAGGGTATCTGCATGCCCCATGGGGTTGGGGCGGGGTGGAGAAATTTGCCCAGTGTGGGGTGTGGGGTGGGGATGGGGCACCTCTAATGACATCCCTGCCCATTGCTATTCCGAGGCCAAGAGAGGTTGGTTAATGACAAGATATCTGTATGTACCGTTGGAGAATATGCAGAGGGTTTAAATGCTTTCCTGCAGAATATAAGTTAATATCTTGGATCTTGATCCTAAACTATCCAAACAACCTAGGGTCATGTGGTTCTTGAGCATGGCCTAGTTTTAAGTGAGGACTGGTTGTGGGTGTTTGGAATTGTTACTCATCAGAACCGTGCCCTGATTCAGCCCTTTTGCAAGTTATCTTGTGGTTCTGTTGGGTGTTAATCTGAACATGGCTCTTTTGCAGATGAATTTTTAAGTCTGGCTATGAGTGTAGGAGAGTTGTGGATTCTGAGATTAGACTGGGTCAATGATTGATCGTTTGATTTATCTTCCTTGCAAATTAAGTATGGGCTCAAGAGTTCTGGTGACTTTTAATGCAAGAAGTGGATTGTTTAGATACAAAATGGCAGTGTCGTATCATAATGAGAATGGCTCCTTTGTTGTGGTCAGCAAAGGAATGGGTTTATTCTCTGAAGGACGTGAAGGTAAATGATTTTTATTCTTGAAGGCTGGCAAAGGAAAGAGGTAAGGAATGCACTTGAACTTGAAAGCTTGCCTTTTCTGTCAGCAGCAGGACCACTCAATGTTAACATCGAAGAGAGGAAAGAACTGGTCTTAAATAGGTCTATCCTGTTCAAAATTTTTTAGTAGCTAGAAGAAATCTAGTCTGTATAGGCATATTGAACTAAGAAGATATAAGAGGGGTGGCGATGAATGAACTTGGTTCTGACAAGAGTTGGAGTGGGACAGTTTCATGATCACACTGAGAAGAGTATTTAGTTGAAATTTTAGGGGTTTAGAATTCCTTCAGTTGTGCCTTTTCCCTTGGGTGTTTATGGGGTTTGGACACGTGGAATGGCCTTTGTATCTTCCAACTAAATGGTGAAATTGTAAGATGGAAGTACGGTCAGTAGGTTATAAGGAGCAGGGGAAGATTTATAACATGTGGAATGAGACAATGATAAAGATCTTGTTATGTAATAGAACACAAAAAATATGAAGGATTTATGTTTTGAAGCCACATGGTGGGATAAGGTTGAGTTACCTGCATTTCTTTTGGAAAATGTGCTGTCATACTTTGCAGGATATGTTTCAGATTTTGGTGACGGAGTTTTCTCATCAGTAAGTCTGGAAAGTTGTGAGCACCTGTTTTGTGGGCGGATCATTTGGTTTAATATAGGACTGACTCTGTGCCAGCAGGATTTCACTAAGTTTCTCTTCTTCCTTTCTTAGATTATTTGGAGGGAGTGCTTGGTGTAGCTCCAGGATCCTGCCCTTAAATTCTTGTTTGGGAGTAAGAGAAATGTAGAGATCGTAACCTATTCAAACATGGACAGGATGCCTCTTGCTTTTGTCCTTTTCAATTTGTGGTGGATGTTTTAGGGATTTGAGTGCATGTCCTTTTAAGGGTTTAAATTTCCTCCTTATTGTTAAGATGAAAATTTATTGTTAGTGAGAACTGTTTAAGTACATGCTATACATTATGAACTGTTTAAGTACATCCTAACTGTTTAAGTACATGCTATCCAAATTTATTGAATAGGTTATGAACATATATTTCTTGCATTGTCTTTGGATAAAGTTTATCAAGGAAGTGAACTTTCCAGCTCATCTTGTGTTTTGCTTCTATTTAGACATGTTTAGCACAATAAATGTGCTTTGTACTCTTAAACTCTGTTCATGTTTATGTTATGATTCCCTTTCCACATTACAAAATTGAGGTTACTTCACATGCTTGCTGAGACAGGTTGTGAATGATGGATTTCTAATTGCAGGTATGACCATTTGGCTAAAAGTGCTCCAGCTATATTAGATGATTCACTTTCTGCTGATTCCTATCTTAATGTCCTATACATGCCATCTACATTCCCACGTTCAGAGATGTCTAGACGTTCATCAAACTCTGCAAATGACTCTGATTTCCTGGATTTGGAAGAGGGACCCCGAAGCAATCTAGATAGTACTCGGTATCTTGAATGTGTCAATTATCTACAGGAGGTAAACTAATCTTTGGCACATATGATCTGTATCTGGAATGCTTTAATTATTCATAGGATTTGGCGTGATATTGACTTTGCTTTCTCTTAGTTCGCACCCTATGCGGGCTTTCTTAATGCATGTTGTCTGATTATTATTTGCTTGCAGAACTCATGTATAGATGTATATGGAAGATTTATTGGTGCAACTTCCCCTCATCTGTAGATTCTAGCAGAATATTTCTAATTGATGCTTTTTTTGTGGGATACTTGGCTCTGGGTATATTTTGTATGTGGAAAATTGTCTTGACACCTATTGGTTGGGGCATTTGCAAAGTGGCTATGTCAATTTGGCAATTTAGCTCTTTTGCTTGTCATATTTGTGGAAATAGCCCTGCTGTTGATCTTCATTTGAGATCTTTAATGAAGTCATCTAGATAGTAACTTCATCGTATGGCTTGTCAAACAACACTAGAAATCGCTAAAGTGAAGATGAACAGAAGGTTCAACTTCAAATATTAAAAGTACAAAGTGTGTATGGACATGTTATCTTCCTTAAAGCTGTCATTAATTTTCTGGTTCATCCTTGCTTTCTTCCTTCCACTGAGAGTTCATGACTCTATGTATATTTTTTTGAAGTGCAGTATGCTCCGCAGCATTCGCTTAATTTTATATTTAGGCATGGCCATTTCAGGGACGGGTGTATGTTATTCTTTCCACTGGTTGATGTTCCTACACCCGCTCAACCTTCAGGCCATGGTGTTGTTATTTCATCTCCACCTCCACAAAGGCCAGATCCTCTGGCAACTGATTATGGGACAATTGATGATTTGTGTGACTACTGCATTGGCTATGGTGCCATGCCTGTTTTGGAAGAAGTAATTTCATTGAGACTCTCATCAAGTTCAAAAGATGTGGTCAATCATACAGAAGCAGCCCTTGCTCGAATCTGCCTTTATTGTGAAACTCATAAGCATTTCAATTACTTAAACAAGTTTCAGGTATAATTTACTCCTTGTGTAGTGAATTCTTTGGACTTTGGTGCATGCTTGCGAGAATATAGTCCTTTTTAGATGGTCAAGCAAATAGAGTGGCAATTTCATGTTATGCTGTCTATTTCATTAGTGGCAGTCAGCTTATTTTGAAAGTTCTTTATGTTTTTATTTATGATTTAGTAGCACAATATTGTGAGCGTTAGGAACCCCCATGACCCCAAAAACAAAAATGTAAATGTTAAGACCTCAATTTTTTTTTTTTTTTTTTACTTACAGGCAGTTGGATTAACCATATGTCTTTTTAGCATACTGTTAACTTGTGGAACCAAAGGGTAACCATTAATTGGAAAAATGTTACTCCTTTTGATCCAGACTTCAACATGACATTCGTGTTATTGGTGGTAATTAATATAAACGAGATTTCTAGGTGTGATTATTGCTGTTTATTATAAATTTTTTGTAACTTTAGAGGAGATAATCATCACTTTTGTCCTGTCGGTTGAGAAACTGTGTTTTTACTTCGACAATAAGATTTACCTTTGCTCTTACATAAAGTTTTTCAATTCCACCAAGTATTTTTGTGAATATAACATAAAATATGTCTGCTTTAAATTGATTTTTTACATTGTGAGGCTACCTTTGTGTCAGTGATGATTATATTTATTGCCCTTTGTCCCCACTCCCAGCCCACATGCCATTTGGGCTAATTTGCTGTGGTTAGGTTTGTCTTTTTGGCTCCAAACACTTCTTGGGGTTGTAATTAAGGTTCGCTTCACGAGTTAATTTCACTTCTCTCTGTGATTCAGGTTATCAAGAAGGACCACGTCGCAGCTGGGCTTTGCTGTATTCAACTATTCATGAATTCTGCCACGCAGGAAGAAGCCATCAAACATTTGGAGCATGCTAAGGTATTTTCTAGTATCTAAAGTGTGTTTGCTTTGTTTCACTGATAACTCTGGGCCTTTGTGCTTAGTGTATCACTTGTAAAAGATAAATGCTAAGGGATTATCTCATACTAGTTCCAGTACATTTGATTGTCATTTGGGGCTATCAATTTCTTCATCAAATGTGAGAATTCTGCTGCTGTGGAGAAATAAACTCAAAAGAATATTGAAGTAGAGAAGATGGGGCTAACATGAAAGACAATCTTAACCTATGAGCAATTTAACAAATTGTAAAATTCTGACAGGTGTGGGTGTGTTGGACGTCCTGGTATACAAAGTAAGCGAGATAAATAATCATTTAGCAAAATGTACATACAATTCTATTGATGTTCAATGATGATGTCAATACGTTCTCCTTTTGTATGTTCAAATTGTCTGCCAGACAACAGCTATTGAGGCTGTACATGAGGAAAAAATGTTGCTGACATTGTTTTTCTCTGATTTGGCAGGAAAAGATGAGTAAGCTTTGTAATGTAAATAGAGTGGTTATGTAGCTTAAACTTGGTTGGCGATTGGTGTTCTTACTAGTTTGAATGAATTGTAGACTTACTAGAAAGATATCTTTCTTATGAGTAATCTTGACCTGCAATTCATTTATGATGTAATTTCCTTCGACATGTAGATGCATTTTGATGAAGGTCTTTCAGCGCGACATAAAGGTGGAGATTCTACTAAAGTTGTCACAAAGGGCCTGAGAGGAAAAAGTGCTTCCGAAAAGCTCACTGAAGAAGGACTTGTCAAATTTGCTGCCCGTGTGGCAATACAAGTAAATAATTATATTTGCTTTCTAGTGGTCTCTTTTCTCTGCTCCTCAAAAGCATCTGTACTGGCAATATGATTACCTATTTGAAATGGTTTTCCATCGACACATTGAAATGCTCTGCAAGAAAATAGGATTCTCAGCTGGAAAGTTCTTGAATGACAGAGAATGTGCTGTTGCAAATGACCATTATTTCTGTGTGAAATCATAGTTGAAGCTCGATGTCTACTTACAAGTTGATTAGTTCTTTGAATCTGGGTCTGTGCAATGTACTTTAGAAACCTTTTCCTCTGTGCTTGTATATGTGCTCTCTTTTTCTGCCACATGCGCTTAAAAGGGAATGGATAACTCTTTTAGAGATAATTAGCACCTGAGAACTGAAAAGAAATATTCAATAACTTTTCCTTAGTATTTATCAGACTATATAACGTACATAATTTGATGTTAAAAGAGCCTTCCAGTTTGAAGTTTCGATCTTTTTGGCAATTTAGTAGTCGATCAACTGACATCTTTGCTGTGGATTAATAATCTCCCAGATGGATGTTGTCAAATCATTCAATGACTCAGATGGGCCCCAATGGAAGCATTCTCTTTTTGGGAACCCAAATGACCCTGACACGTTCAGGTTTGTTCCTTCTTCAGATGAAAGTGCTCAAACCAAAATCTAAACATACTGTCCTTTGAAGAAAATATGTTTTCTCTTATGGAAGTTGGGAACTTTCTTTTTTGTCTGGTTTGGAGCTTTGGATAAGTCCACATTCATACTCATGGATGTATTACATTTTATCAAGAGAGGTGTTGTTGGAAAAGTCATAAAGCTGCTTTCTCTCCAAAGTTGTCTGAACTTGAATGACATTTCTTTGCCTAACATGTTAGTCCATATAATTATATAGCTGTGAAAGCTGAATATGCAACGGCAATCCTTAGACCTTGCCTGCATTTAATTAAGACTCTCGTAATGATAAGTAAAATGTCGCATATTTTAGACTTAACTTTCCTGATTACTTCTAGGGTTAATATTCTGAAAAACTCCAACTGGTATACCTGTGAGAAATTTATCCTAAATTATTTTTTTGACCACCAAAAATCCCAAATTGGTATACCTTAAACAAATTTACTTCAAACTGGTACACTTGTGACAAATTTTCCCTCTGTTAGTTTTCGTTAAAATGTTACTATAAAATTATTAAGTTAAATAATATGTGACAGTTGACTGGTATACCAATTTAAATTTATCCCAAACTATTTTTTTGACACCAAAAATTCAAAACTGGTATACCTTTGATAAATTTACCTCAAACTGGTACACTTGTGACAAATTTACCCTCTATTAGTTTTCGTTAAATTTTACTATAAAATTATTAAGTTAAATAATATGTGATAGTTGACTGGTATATCAATTTGGGATTTTGCACTCCGTTTGTCACAGTTCACAATTCTTGTGATTTTTTTGTGGTATTAATCCAATTTAGCGGAGGGTATATTTGTCACAAATTTACTAGTTTTGGGTTTTTTGTGGTCTAACAAATTAGTTTGGGTAAATTTGTCATAAATGTATTAGTTTATGGTTTTTTATGGTCAGTTGGGGTAAATTTATCACAGGTGTATCGGTTTGGGGTTTTTCATGGTAAAAAAAAAAGTTTGTGGTAAATTTGTCACAAGTGTACCAGTTTGGGGTTTTTTAGGGTATTAACCCTTACTTCTAATATGTTGGTTTTGACTTTTAAATAGTACTTATCCTAATTTTTGCATATTCTGTTTGTATATATTGAAAGTTTTCTGGTGTTTTGTGATAAGTAAAAGTCTAATTGTGAGTATCACAAAATTTAGAAAAAGTAAAGCTTAAAACCACTCCATTCAAACCAATGAGAAATAGTTACTATGAGGCTTTGTTGTCATTTGGAAAGTGAAACATATCGATATGTCTTGAAAGAGAGAGACTTTATGTGATGTTGTTCTCTCTTTATGAATTGCAGGAGAAGGTGTGAGATTGCAGAGACTCTTGCTGAGAGGAACTTCGATTTGGCTTTTCAAGTGATATATGAATTTAACCTCCCTGGTAACTAAAAATGACTTCTTTTGGCACGAGCTGTCTATATATTCAACTGTACTTTAGTTGTGTTGCTGAGCTAATACTAATATATCATACAGCCGTGGATATTTATGCTGCGGTAGCTGCATCACTTGCGGAAAGGAAAAAAGGAGGCCAGTTGACAGAGTTTTTCCGAAATATCAAAGGCACTATTGTTTATGACGACTGGGATCAGGTGATATAATGTCCATCAAAAACATGATAGCATGGCACTTAGCTGGTTTAAGTTTCCAAAGCAGTTCACATAAGATGCTAGGGAAACATTCATCAGATGCAGCTATTAGGGCATAACAATGATTAATACTAGTGCTGACATTGTTAAACTTGTTAGGAGAAAGTCAATGTTGAGGTTCAAACACTTTAAGCTTCTCCTTTTTCTTTCTCAAGCTATTTGAAATTCCCACTTGATTTTTGGGGATTTACCTGTTATGTTTACTAGAAATATGCAATTAACGTGGTACTGCTGACCTGGGTGTTGAAGGTCAACAATACCATTGCAAATCCTTTGGGTGATTTGCTCAAGTTTTATGTGTCAATTTACAATTTTTTGCAATGTTTTCTTCTCTTGTATTCTGCAAAATCTTGTTAGAAGATGAGTACCAAAGCCTTTTCTATGTCATCTTCATCTCAATAAACATTATCTTTGGAACATTTTGTAGGTGTTAGGAGCTGCCATAAACGTATATGCCAATAAGCACAAAGAACGTCCTGACCGTTTGATAGACATGTTAACCAGCAGCCACAGGTATGATTTAGTTTGTCTTACCATGGACTTTATCATGGATCTCTTATGTGTTTATGGAAGACAGAGAAATCATGGCAATTTTTGTGAATAATACACTTCATTATTCCTAGTAGGTGTAGGTTTCTTGTCCCAATGTCGTAAATATCGTGTCCTTTAATTGCTTTTTCCTCTAGGAGAATTATCTGGTAATTCAAAAAGCAAAGTTGAGTTAACCATTCTACTGGGAATAGAAGGATGTTTGGCAATAATTGGAAGGCTACTCATATAATGGATAGAAATCTCTTCCAATGAAGATGTGAGAGAAGATGTTAACTGATCATGCAAGTGGGGACGCATGAATTGTTGCATTTTGTTAGGATCCAATGTCTGTTCTTCAGCATGTTAGGTAAAAATTAGCCTTTTAGTGGGGCTGGGTTGAATTATTGTTAAAATGTGGCGTATCCACGTTGGGCATTATTTTGGCTTATTAGTTGCTTCGATTTGATGATATAGCTGATGCAGTTATCATTTCTTTATCTTTTTGAGGGTTTTGACAATAGTCCAAATTTAATGATTTTGCTAACAGAAAGGTGCTGGCTTGCGTGATCTGTGGTCGCCTCAAAAGTGCATTCCAAATTGCTTCACGGAGTGGAAGTGTTGCTGACGTGCAATATGTAGCACATCAGGTTATTTCCCTTCTCGATTTAGGTTAAAAGTTTCCAAGAATTTATACCTGTATCCTTGTCAAACTTACAAAACCAAAACCACACTAGAAAGTTACCTTTCTAACCGATAGGCCTAGTTTTTTCTCATTTCTAGTTGTTTGTTCTTTTAACCTTGAAAATGTTAAAGACGTTTTTTATGGTAGTATTGCATGGCTGAAAAATAGTAACATGATGGTGATTCATGGGTTATAGTACACTGGACATTCTGGGCTTTGATCATCTTCTGATTGCCATGTTGAAACTTGTGAAAAGGATCCTGGCAGTCTTTCCTGATGCATTGGTAATGATAGGGAAGAGGATCTCTCCTTACAATTGATCCTATCTAGAAATGCAATGCTCTTCAGAGGACTTGTAGGGAGCTGACACATATTCTATTCCTTGGCTGACTCATGTCCCACTTCAAATTTCTGTTCCTTTCCCTTTTTTTCCTTCTTTGACAGATGTAACATACTCATCATATTTTCAATGCATTTATTTAAAAAAAAATTAATTTGTTCTTTAGTTTAATATGGACCTTCCTAATTTGTGTACAACCTTTATGGACTTTTGACCATATTGTCCTTTTTCTTAATTATCCACTCTATATTGGAAAAAAATTAATTTCCTTGAAAGTTTAAGATTGATTATTTCTTAATCTTAAATGATTTTTATATATATCCTGTTAGTGTATGTCAAAGAAATACATCTATGATTCCATTTCCTTTTTCCAGCTATTATCATTTTTTTAGAATCAAAGTAACATTCTGGGAAATCTGTTGATCATCTCTTTTTTCATTGTGAATTTGCTTTCAAGCTTTGGAATCATATCCTAGTCTAAGGTGGCATTGATGATGCCAAGTCATGCCATCCATCTTTTTAGCTGTTGGAATGTTAACAATAGAAGGCTCAATTTCTAAGAAGTCTTAAGAGTGCTGTACCACTTTGTTTCACATGGTGCATTGCGAAGGAATGCAACAGACGATCGTTTGAGGGTTTTGGAATCCTCTGTTGCTTCTGTCTTGAATTCTTTTATTTGGCTTTGGACATCTTGCTTTAACTTCTTGTAGTCTTGTGATGTTGTTTTCCATTTTTTCCTTTTACGTTGATGATGTATTTGAATTTTTTATTCTAATAAAATCCTTTATTATCTGTAAAAAAAAAAAAATCACGGATATATTAAAAAATAGCACAAATAAGAAGCGTGCATCATTTATTTTACTTCTTCCATATTGCTGCAGAATATCACAGAAGCCCAAATGTAATTAACTAATACTGACCCTAGAGATAACTTTTGTAATAACCAACCCTATTTAGGAGGAGTTTTTAAAATTTCCTACATTTGAGAATCCTTGTAATCGATATTGCATTACCAAAGTTCAAGAAATTAACAGAGAAGATTTGATAGACTAATTGACAAAATTAAAAGTGATTCAATGAATACCTTTAAACTCAATGAAACTTCTGCAATCTAGATATTGGTGCCTACATAATAATTTTCCCCTTATCCCAATCAGATGAAGGACAATGATTACCAAAATCAGTAGAAGAACTTGAAACTATCATTTCGCAAAGTAAGAATGATCACTTTATTGTTAAGAGTAGCAATTCAATCTTCACAGTTTAAAAAACAAGGGAAGGAGAGCTTCTGAGTCAATGGTTATTTTTGCTTCTCGTATTGTTTTTCGCTTTATTGAGTTAAACTGATATAAGTTCAAAAAAAATGAGATGAAAGGTATCTAATGAAATCAATAAGTGACACTGGAAGAGCTCTTGTTACATATCATTTTATTGGCTGGTAAAAGATCATGATATAAATGATCTTCAAAATGTGGGGGGAAAAAAGAAGGATGATGAATAGCAATTAAAACTGGTACGAGAATACATGCATGCTGATTTTGTGCTCCTTACAAAATTGTTAATTGCATTCTTTGAAAGACATAGTTCAGTCTAGATCTTCCTATGCAGAGCACAGGTTTTCTTACTCATGTCCAAGCATTTTGTTACTAATCACTGATCCATGTGTTGCATCTCAATCTTCCTTGTCATTCCTTTTTCTATGAGAAAGGAGGTTTTGACGTAGAGGCACAGATACATGAATCCCCTTTTGTCCATGTTTCAAAGTGAATTCACTTTCTTCACTGACCTTGATTTCATAACTTACAATTGGTACAAATGCCAGCAATTCAATGTTATCACTTACCAACAGTTGCCGTTGCTTGATGCTGTGCCTGCTGGTATTGTTGATGAATTTGTGAGAGAGCCAGTTATTCTTTTGGATCCTGAAATGCTATGCCGACTCTTTTCTGCAGGCATTACATGCAAATGCTCTCCCCGTGCTTGATATGTGCAAGCAATGGCTAGCCCAATATATGTAACTTCTAGCTCATGCAGATGAGGGTTTAATCCAGTTGCTTTTGCCTAACGCTTGCACATCTGACGGGCTTGCAACTCTGTGAAGAGCATTTCAGAATATTAGGGCCATTATGCTCATCAGAGTACTGATATTCATTTGAAAGCATGCTATTACTTTTGTTTCAAGTCTGATGCGATGATTTGAGGAACCATCCGAGTTTTTTCAGGTAAAGAAAACTTGTGATGGACAACCATTTTATTGGGAGGCCTGCCATGGGCAAAGCATCTGTACGTGGGACCTATGGAGCTTTACTTATGCTTCAGCATTGGGAATGTCCGAGCAGAGTCAAATTTTTGCGGGAAAATGTAATTAGACAGAAAGACATTATGGGGAGCTTTGCAACTTTTGGGCTCAGTGAAAGCTGTATTGCTCGTGCGACTTGATGATCAAACATTATATATATACAGTAGCTGCTTTTATATTGAAATAATCCCAGTGCCAAATATAGTGACGGTGTTTGGCTACATGGTGGGCTTGTCTGAAAAAGAGATGATGCCAGTGGTGTGGAAATATGATTTTGTACAGATGGCCTTTTCAAACAAGTCGGCCTCCTGAACCTGTTTGTGTCACTGCAGTGTTTGGTTTTTGTATTTGTTTATGGGTCGAAATTGCGGTGTATGGTTTGATCGCTCGACTTGTTTTCCTTGAAAAAACGTGCATGAGACATAATAAGAATGCGGCTGCTTTATTTGAAGAAATAAAGCTTGTTTTGATCTCCTCACTTGCATTGTGTTGCGAAACGGGTTACATTGTTGCGGATAATCATACAGCCCAATTCTTGGGATATCCCTTGGTTGCTCCATTTTGGAGACTAAATTGAGTTTCCATGGAGGCAGAAGTGATTACGTTATGTATGTTTGTCGGTTTGGATTAACTTTCGGTGTCTTTCCTGATTGATTCGCAAAGAATTGCGACAATATGATCTAGGGTATAGGGGCATGAAGCTGGAGGAATGCGGCAGGCAGATCCTGGTTTACCGTCATCGTTCGGCATACGCTGGATTTCTTTGTTGTTTGTTTCCCGTTACGAGTGAAAAGGTAGCAAGGAACAACTTGACTTATCGGGGACACAGCTGGTAGGCGAAGTCCTCCGTATGCATTGCTTGTGATTGATGCTATTTTGCAGGGCAGCCAAAAGATGTGAAAACTAAGAAGACAACGGATACTTCTCCGAGGAAGGCATTGACTTCAGAAGTCCTCTGATCGCGGCCAAGCATGGAAGACTCGATCTTTAAAGATTTCTTCGGCAGAGAACGAATGAGAGCTTTACCCCCATTTGAAGGCAATATCTTGAGCTAGTATAAGTAGGACTATGATAATTTGAGGTTTGGCGGTTCAAATAATTCACCCGCGAACTCTAAAAGGTTTCACTGCAAAGGGGAAATCTCTCCATGGCAAGAAAACGATAATGGTGGGGTTGGGGAAGACAAGGAGACATATCGATTGTTGGTAGTTTGTTTGTAAAACAAACTAAAAGGTGTTTTAACCCACATCGAAAAGATATAAATGTGGACGTGAATGAAATTTTGCACTAATCAACGTCTATTATTTTTTTATTTATTAAAATTCGGGTTTATATTTATAAAATATTAACCATAGTATCTTATTAGAACAATATGACTATTCACTAAGGAATTATGATTATCTTTTATTAATTTAATTCTGAATTTCAATTTTTTGGTTGTGATTATTTCAAAAATCATATCTGTTCAAACATAACTTTTTAATCTTTGAAAAATTGTGTTTGTTTGGATATATAATCTTGTCTTTTACTGTTAATTACAAAATTTGTAAGTTCAATACTAATCTTCTTCTCCAAAATGTTCAATACTAGAATTGACATATGGTATTTTCAATTGAGATTTTATTGTATCCTAAAGGATTTTTGTTAGCAACCATTAACAACACGATGAGATAAATAATTCTTTAAAGCAAGTATTATCTTGCTTCAAAGTATGACTTTATTGATCTTCCTGATTGATTGTAATTTCTCAATAGTTTTAAGGAATTATTTTTTGCAAGAATGGAGTAGAATCGATCAAAGTTCAAGTTTTGCCAGTGCAGTTCTGCTTGAATTAGTCTGTAAAAGCATGCTCTTCTCTAGTTCTCAAAATAGGAGTAATCGATTTTTGGTCTGGTCCGATTCTAAGGTACAACTAGGAATCGGGTAGGGAGGACCGATTCCTGATTTTAAGAACCAAGTATCATGTTTGGTTCTAGGATCAGGAATTGGACCGGACCGTCATTTTTTGTTTGGTCCAATGAAACCAGCCACTTTTTTTTTTCCCACTAAAGTGTGGCTATGTACAATGAGAGAGAGTGACAAATCTAAAGATATTAATGGAAGCAACAGTAGCGAAAAGTTATTGTGCCACCGTACCATTGGATGAGATAATATATAGTTCATATTTTACTTTTTCTTGAACAAATAAAAAAAAATGTATTTGTAGTCGTCCCGTCCGGTTCCTTTTAGAATCGGGAACTCTGGACACCGGTTCTCAAGAATCGGATCAACACTCCCAAGAATTGAATTGACACTCCCAAGAACCGGTCTAGGTGGTTCCTAATTTGGGTAGTTCATTTTGCACAGCCCTACTCACAGTCGGCCATTGAAACGCTATTGATCCATCATCACCTGCCATTGATAGAGAACCGAGGTAGAGGCCATCGGTGGCTTTTTTTTGGTCGGAAACATAACTTAATATTAAGAGGAGAAAATGTTACAACCCTGAGAAAGGGCGTCATTACACAGCAAATTAAACGGGGAGGGGGTGGGAGAGAAGCCCGGTTGGAGCCCAATAGCCCGCGGCCCCGAGTTTTAGCGACCCGGTCGGCCGTAGGTAAGTTGGATTCACGCTGCAAAGTGGAGAAATTGCAGATTAGGGCATCGACGAAACAAAGCAATGGCTTCATCAATAAGCGATCGACTTTCAGGGGGTGAACGTTGGCGAAGATTGACAGCCTCAACAAGCTCCAAGCAGTCCGACTCAAGGATGAGGTGAGTAGTATCCATACCCTGCTCTAACAGAGATTTCAGAGCGAATAAGAGAGCATGCGTCTTTGTTTGGAAGGGGGATGAGGTGTCGACAATTAGGGATCTACCAGCGATTAAGGAGCCATGATGATCTCGACAAAGATAGGCGATCGATCCCTTGAGGGGGCCAGATGGATAGGCCCCATCCATATTAACTTTGATGAATCCAGGAGCAGGGGGAATCCAGCGTGTATGAGGATTCGGAATGGGTATGCATGGATTGAGAGGTCCCGGTGCTGCAGATAGATACAATCGGGCTGATGTAAGTGCTGAATCAACAATATGCTGAGGGCTCCATCGCTTGCGCTGAAAAACATAGAGGTTGCGCGCCTTCCACAGTTGCCAGAGAGTGGCAGCAATCATCTCCAGTCGAGGTAAATAAGCTGAACTCTAAAATAGATCAGCCAACCATGCATCCATTCGGTTTGTACAATATGCAGAAACTGAGATGTTAAGTGCAGGGTGAGCCCAAACCTGTTGAGATGTAGTGCAAGCAAGGAATAAGTGCTCCAGAGACTCTGGGACTCGAGATGTACAGAGGGGACATGTTGGATCTTCAATGACATGTCTTTTGAACAGGTTTTCCTTTGTAGGTAACACATTGTGACAAATTGACCAAATAAAGATACGAATTTTTGGAGCTGTATTAATTTTCCATATTTTTTGCCAAAAACCAGGAGGGATGGTGAAGGATGAAGAGGCCCTGTTAGTGCTTGGTGTGTTCTCTGCCTGTCTGATATGGTAATAGCCACTTTTAACTGAATATTGGCCGTTTTGTGTGCCATTCCATAGAAATTCGTCTGGCTTAGAATCTGACTGAAGTGGAATAGCCGCAATTTCTTGCACCGTCTGTGTATCAAAACATAAGGCAAGTCTTGGGACATCCCAACTGTGCTGTGAGGAAGATATAAAACCATCAACTATCTCAGGTTCATAGTTAGGTGCTGGTCCCGTAATGATCCCTGTTTTCAACCATCTATCTTGTCTGATCTGAATTGATTTCCCATTACCAACTTGCCACCTCATATGATCTTTGATGGACTCTCTGCCTAGGAGGATACTTTGCTAGCCCCAGGAAGGACACTGTCCCTTATCAGCATGCCAGAAATCCGTGGAATGGTAATATAGGCCCTTAAAAAGAGAAGTCCACAGAGAAGGGGAGTGTTGCGAAAGTCGCCACGCCTGTTTGCCCAAAAGGGCTTTGTTAAAGGTAAGTAAGTCTCTGAAACCCATACCACCGCTCTGTTTGGAGTCTTTCAAAACATCCCAGCTTTTCCAATGTATCCCCGATTTTGTTCTGCTGTTCTGCCACCAGAAAGTTGCCATCCGCTGTTCAATAGCTTTACAAATAGAGATAGGTAATTTAAATATGGACATGGCATACTGGGGAAGGGCTTGCACCACTGTCTTCAATAGAATTTCCTTACCCCCTTTGGAAATAAGGTTTTCCTTCCATCCTGCTAACTTAGCATTTACTCGAGCCAGAATCCATGAAAACATGTTTTTTTTTGGAACCTCCCCAATCGGACGGAATCCCTAAATATTTCCTAGTTTTCTGCACTAAAGGAACTCTCAATTCCAGAGACAGATTTTCTTGTAAGCTTAGGGGGCAGTTTTTGCTAAGAAAAAGCCCTGACTTATTTCTGTTTATTGCTTGACCAGAGGCTAGACAGTATTGCTGGAGAATATTGGATAGGTTTTGACATTCAGATAGTTTGCCATCAAGAAAGAAGATGGCGTCATCAGCAAATAGAAGGTGAGATAGAGTGGGACACCATCTGTTTAGTTTAATACCAGTAAGGTTTCCCATTGCTACTGCTTGATTAATTAAAGTAGAAAGAAGATTAGCAAGCAGGATAAATAGGTAAGGAGAGAGTGGGTCACCTTGGCGGAGACCTCGAGATGGCTGAAAGTAAGGGAGAGATTCGCCATTGAGTTTGATACTAATAGAAACGGTGGTAACACACTGCATGATCCATTGTATCCATTTGGGATCAAACCCTAGGTGATTTAGATACTCAGCAAGAAAATCCCACTCAACCCGATCATATGCCTTAAGCATATCCAGCTTTAAGATCCCTTGAAACTTTTTCTTTCTCTTCCTTATTCTCAGCTGATGTAAGACCTCTTGCACTATCAAAATACTGTCTTGTATTTGTCTGCGCCAGCGATGAAAGCATTCTGTTCTTGGGAAATGAGGTTAGGGAGCCATCGTTTGAGTCGGTTAGCCAAAATTTTTGAGATGATTTTATAAAGAAAGTTGCATAGACTGATGGGTCTATATTGATCTAATCTCTTTGGTTGAGTAACTTTAGGGAGTAGAATGATACTGGTTTTGTTTAAACCTGGTAGTAGCAGTCCAGTGGAGAAAAAAGCTTTCACAGTATTGACTAAATCATCCTCCAAGATATCCCAAAGAACGATGATAGAATGCAGGACCATTGAAGCCATCGGGTCCGGGGGCCTTTGTAGCTCTGAGTTGAAAAGCAGCTTGTTTTATTTCTTCCATGGTGACCTCGGCTGTTAGATGAAGGTTCATTTCGGCAGTAACTGATCGGGGGCATTGTGATAGAATAGGGCGAAAGTTTCTGGGACCAACTGATGTGTATAGGTCTTGGAAGAAGTTCATCGTCATAATTTTTAAACGAGAAGGTTCACGAATCCAGAGATTATTGACGTCTTGGAGCATGCTGATATGATTTCTTTGCCGTCTCTAAATTGTAGTGGCGTGAAAAAACCTGGTATTTTTATCTCCCCAATGCAGCCAATGAACCTGTGAGCGCATAGCCCAGTATTGCTCCTCTTGTTGCCATACTTGATGAATCTCAGCTTTCATTTGATTAATCAGTTGTTTATCAGAATAGCCCTCTTGTTGGTTGATTTGATCCTGAAGTTTCTGTTTCAACAGGTTAATACGAAGCTGGCCATTGTTGAAAGTATGACGGCTCCATCGTTGAAGTGCTGTGGTAGTTATCAGAAGCTTACGGGAGATAGAGGCATTACCTAGAGAGAGAGATGTCCAGGCTTCAGCGATGACTTGAAGACATTCAGAATGATTGGCCCAGTAGACCTCAAAGGTAAATGCCTTTCGTTGTCTCGTGGCAGGAGGCTGGAGTGATAACAGCAGCGGACTATGATCAGAGCCTATGGGAGGTAAGGCAAAAACTTCAGAAATAGGGAATTTTAACCTCCGAGTCCATATTACACAGAGCCCTATCAAGCTTTTCCTTTACCAAATCCTCTCCTTCCCTGTTATTCACCCAGGTATAGGCACACCCTTTGCTAGCAATCTCCAAGAGTGAGCAACTGTCAACGAAGTCTCGGAATGATCGCATTCTATAAGAGTGAGTGACCTCTTACCCTCCTTCTCCCAAAGTGGTTTAGGATCTCATTGAAATCGCCTATGCATAGCCACGGCATAATATTTGATCTGCTGATCGCTTTAATAATTGTCCATAATTGTTGTCTGTGATGGAAGGAAGTAGGCGCATGGATACAAGTGAGTCTCATAGAGGTGCTATTGTGACTGAAGGAACAAATCAAGTCGATAAAGTTTGCTGAGGAGTTCTCAACAGAAACAGAGAGAGGATCATTCCAAAAAACAGCCAAACCTCCAGCTAAACCTGAGGGGCTTACCAAAAAACTATGCTGGTAATGCAATCTCCTTTGCACTCTATCAAGAACAGAGTCTTGGTTTTTAGATTCCATCAAAAAAATGAGATGCCGATCATGGACCACCAGGTCCTTTAAAGTTTGAACTGTCAGGGGGTTGCCCAGCCCCTGGCAGTTCCAACTAAGGATCTTCATTTCTCCTGTGGTGACTTTTTAGATTGGTGGAACTTTGTAGCGTATTGTGGCGGGAACATTGATATAACTCACGCACAAAATGGTGTAGCATCACTGGTGGGGTGAAGGATATTATGCAAGCTGAGGACAAGGATAACTGTGTCTTGGAGGAAGCAATCAATGAAGGAAAATCTTATGGGCATCAGCCGATACCCACCAAAAAAAAAAAAAAAAAAAAAAAAAAAAACCAGATGTGTATACGGAGGAGGAGACTTGGAATTCTTTGGCAAAGGATTCGATTATCTCTTAGTGATAACAAGCCTGGTGACGCTACTAAATCCAAAGAAGGCTCAAGCGAAGAAAAATCGGAAAGGACCATGACTGCCTGCGCGTTGATCTGTTCCATGTGGGCGTGATGTTCGGCGACGAGCACGTACGTGAGGTCCACGTGCTGCACTATGAACTTGGTTGAGCAAGGGTTCCGAGTGGTCGGAATAGAAACCTTCTCAAAATGGGAGAGAGAAGCTTCTAAATCTGGATTAGATTAAAAGAGAAATACTCCCCAAACGGAAGGAAAATAAGGAAAAGAAAACAGAGAACTGAATCAAATAAAAAAGGAACGGAGAGGGAGAGATCTAGTTCAAACCCTTCCCTCCACAGAGGTTAAGGAAGAAAGTTGTGTGGAGATGAGAAGATTAGGCTGTCGGCTAGAGTTGCCCCAAAAGGTTTTTCGTCTTGGTGTGTGCACATTTCGTATGAAATCTAGATGGTTTAACAATTTGGATGCATCATATGTACGTGCAACTAGTACACTAAATAATGGCTTCTATTGGTGGAAAAATGATCATTCATTGTCACGAATCCGAGAAGAAAAGAAAATATAGAATATGTGTAATGAGGAAAATGGTGTATACTTCATTGATTTCTAGATGTGTTACAATGATGTATATATTGTACGGTAAGAATTGAATGAAAAAGTAAATAAATTCTTCTAATCTTTCTAGTCCTAAAATAAATTTCTAGTCCTAAAATAAACACATCTTCTATCAATTACAATCAATCCAAATCCTCAATCAAATCATATCTTCTTTCAACACTCCTCCTCAAGCTGGTGGTTTGTATATGTCCAAGACGCCTAGCTTGTTTAGAAGATATGTATGCTGTCTTTGACAAAGGGGTTTGGTGAAGATATCTCGCAGCTGTTCGGTAGTCCTGATTCCTCTGGTTTCGATGATCCCTTCTTTGATCTTCTCCCGAGTAAAATGGCAATCAACTTCTATATGCTTTGTCCTTTCATGTAACACAGGATTTGCTGCAAGTTTGAGTGCCGAATCATTATCACAGAAAAGTAATGTCGGTCCTCTAACTTGTACTCCAAGATCCAGAAGTAAGCCTCGGAGCCACACTATCTCACAGACGGTTTTTGCCATAGATCGATATTCAGCTTCTGCAGATGACAATGATACAGTGGATTGTTTCTTTGTCTTCCAGGAAAGCAATGACTCCCCAAATTTGATGCAAAAACCAGTAATAGATCTCCTACTCATGGGACATGTAGCATAGTCCGCATCACAATAGGCTGTCATCTCCATGTTGCACTTTTTGGAAAGAAGTATCCCTAATCCTGGACATCTCTTCGATATTTCACTACTTTCAAGGCTGCATTCATGTGTGACTCGCTTTGACCGTGCATAAATTGATCGAGAGTCTCAGTACAAAGCATAGCAAATGTCTGGCCTGGTCATAGTGAGGTAGATAAATTTCCCAACAAGTCTTTGATAGCTCGTCGGGTCCTTCAATAATGGATCATCAGAGGAGGATGTCCCAATATCATAATCAATGCTTGTCAACTTGGCATTTCGCTCAACGGGAATAATTGCCGGTTTGCAACCCGATAATCCCGCTTCGATATAATCTCCATCACAAATTTTCGCCGACTAAGGGAAATCCCTAGATCAGAACGGGCTATCTCTATTCCAAGAAAATACTTAGGTGGTCCTAAGTCTTTGATATGAAAAGACAAATGTAGATGGTCTTTAAGCTTCTTCACAGCAAAATTATCATTTCCCATAATGAGTATGTCGTCAACATAAATCATCAAGTATATGACTGACGTACCTTTTGCCCAAGTGAACAAAGCATAATCATGTTTGGACTGTATGAATCCAGCTCCCGTTAGTGCGGTAGTAAATTTGGCGTACCATTGTCGAGATGCCTGTTTCAATCCGTAAAGAGATTTGCGGAGACGACATACCTTCAACTCCCCCGTCTCCGTAATCCTTGTGGAAGATCCATGTAAATCTCTTCTTCTAGATCGCCATGAAGAAAAGCATTGTGGACATCCATTTGATGTAGAGTCCGATTGCGAAAAGCAAAGAATCGATAAGAAAGATCGAACCGTGACATCCTTGGCTACCGGAGAAAATGTCTCATGGTAATCAAAACCTTCTCGCTGGGTGAAACCCTTGGCCACTAATCGGGCCTTGTATCTTTCCACAGAGCCATCTGCTCTATATTTGATCTTATAAACCCATTTACATCCAATGGGTTTGCGATCAGTCGGTAAAGTCACAACATCCCAAGTATGGTTCTCAATCGGGCTTTAAGTTTCGCCTCCATTGCTTTTTTTTTTGCCAACGTTCATCATCTACGGCCTCATTATAACTAGAAGGCTCTCTTTCCTCAGAAACTCGACTAATGCAACATAAATGGTCTGACGACAAGCGGTCGAAAGATACATATGAGGATAAAGGATAGCGAGTACCTGATGAAAGTGATGAGGAGCAGACATAATCTTTAGTCCAGGCTGGTGGACGAAGGTTCCGGCCAGATCTTCGTGGTGGTTCATCCTGCACCTTCAAAGGTAATTCCTCAACACTTGGAGATTCTTCGTGAATTGTCTCCCGGGATTCCTGTTCCATAGTTTGTTGCTCAACAGAATTATCATGAGAAGAATCATCAACGGGGAAGGCAAGAGGCGTATCTACTATCGATCTCTTGGAGAAGGAGTAATAAAGTATGATTCTCCAGTAGATAGATCTTCTTCTGACAGGAATCGCTGATTATTTCTTGCGTCATCTGCAGGTGTATAAGTTGTATCCCGGAAAGGAAAAATGTGTTCATGAAAAACCACATCCCTGCTGATAAAGAAATCCCCGGTAGACTGTTCATAAACTCGATAACCCTTTTTTAAACTAGGGTACCCCATGAAGATGCATTGTCGAGCACGAGGAGACATTTTATCCCGAGGACCTACCGTAGCCGCATAACATAAGCAGCCAAAGACTCGAGATGGCTCGAGATCCGGTTTTCTTCCATACAATAGTTCAAATGGAGTCTTTCCTTCTAGAATGCGAGATGGCATACGATTTATTAGATATGCCGCAAAGTAATCACACAATCTCCCCAAAATTGTTCTGGTATAGATGCCTGGAACTTAAGAGCACGTGCCACCTCTAAGAGATGACGATGCTTTCGTTCAACTACCCCATTCTGTTGTGGAGTATAGGTGCAGGTACTTTCATGCAAAATACCATTTGAAGTGAGAAAGGAAGCACAATCACCATTGAAGAATTCCCTACCATTATCAGTGCGGATGCGACGAATTGATTTTCCGAACCGAGTTTTGGACAAGGAAAAAAAAGATTTTCAGGTGAGAAAGAACCCGACCTTTTGATTGTATGAGGAAGACCCAAGTGGCACGTGAGAAATCGTCTACGATTGTAAGAAAAATCTCGAACCATCATGATTTATTGTGTGATATGGCCCCCATACATCGGCATGGATCAAAGAAAAATTTCATCCATTCGAGTTTTACTATTTTGAAAGGGTGAACGAGCTTGTTTCGCCAATGGACAAATTGGACATTGAGGACAAGGGAAATATGCAAAGTGTGACCCAATCTTTGATGATGAAGAAAATTTCTTTCATTGGCAACAATGTTACACAATGGTTTATTGAATGCAACGAGAGGATAATTTAAAATTGCCGGAATATCATTCCAAAAATAAAGCCCTTGATAGATTCTACCCAAGCCCATCGGTTTGCCGTCGAAAGGGCCTGAAATAGACATTTATCGAGTCAAAAGAGACATGACAAGAATTTTCTTCACAAGCTCGAGAGACTGATATGAGATTAAAGTGGAAAGTAGGGACATAAAGGACATTTTTGAGGGTGATGAGTGAACTAAGATTTACGGTGCCAGTCATTCCAACATATGTGGTATTTCCATTTGGAAGTTGGACTGATATTGGAAATGATAGCCTTTTGACACTAGAAAATAATTTCAGATTGCAGACAATGTGATCACTAGCTCCTGTATCTATAATCCATGCATCCCTTGAAATTGAGTTTGTCAGGCAATAAGAAATACCTGTGAAACTGCCTGCCTTGTCAGAATGGTCCAATTTTTTAAGAGCTTCCATCAACTCCTGATATTCCCCATGGGTGATTGGCTTGTCTGCTGATTTACCCATTACCTGAAAGACAGTTGAAAACTTTCCCTTTTCTTTTTCACCTGGCTTACCATGTAATTTCCAGCAATTTTCAATTGTGTGGTGCGGGCGCTTACAGTATTCACAATACATCTTACCCTTTCCTTTGTTGTTTTTTGCAAATGAGGAAGGGCACAAAGCATGGGGCTGTCCCCGCATATGGGCTCTCGGATGATGTTCCGAATGGCGCTTGTGGGCCTTCGGGCCCAGAAAAAAAATATTCCGCGTGGGCCTTCGAATCCGTGGAAACCCGCTGCACGTGGACCGTTGGATTCATTGGTCGTGCCACTTTGTGAGTCGTCGGATCCAACCGCTCCAAAGATCGATCGTGAGCCGTCCGATCGATCGGTAAAATCTTGGCCATCCATCGTTCGTATATAAGGTCTAGGGTTTTCGTGAAACCCTAGATTAGATCGGCGATTTTCTCTCCCTCCAGTGGGTCTCTGTAGCGGGCGAGAGGAAACCCTCGCCGCCAGAGCCACCCTATCGCCTTCCTTGCCGAGATCTGCTACTCTCTCGTTGGCTTTCCCCGGATCGTGAGCTGGTAGATACGGCCAAGGCTTGGCATCGGCTCCATGGTTAAGATCTGCGATCTAAACGAAAGGTAAGAGTCGTTTAATATGAGGAGAAATCGAATGGCTTTCTCCCCGTCTCTCATTTTTTTGTACTGTTGCAAAATTTGCTCCGGCCAGTCAAATTTTTCTTCGGCCGCTTCCGATTCGTTCCACATATTTGAAAGTTTGTTGAAAACTGCAGCAACAGTCATGTTTCCTTGCTTTAAATCCGAGATTTGTTGCGTCAAAGAAAAAATTTTAACTTGATCCATTTTTCCATACATCTCCTTGATGTTTTCCCACATTTGCTTCGAGTCCTCCGTTGGAGGAAGACCAAGAAGCGACTTCGGAAGCGATGTCTTGTTTCCGATCCACGTTCTGACTAGCTGATTACATTTTTTCCAAAGTCGCGCTAGTCGTTCGTCGGACGGAATCGGAACCGTTCCATCGATAAAACCCTCCTTATCCTTCGTTACCAGAGCGCGCCGGAACTCGCGCGACCACCTCGAGTAATTATCGGGTCCAGTTAGTTGCTGGGCAACAAGTTTTAAATCTGGTCCATCGGCATTGGTTGTGAAAAGGGGGTCGCCGGGTTCCGGCCGGTTGCTGGCAGCGTAGATCTGGTATGGGAGATACCCTGGTGGCGGATTCGGGTAAGGATTTCCCCCAAAACCCGACCCCCCAGGTCCGGTTGAATGACCCGCATTAGAAAAAAACGAACCCGGGTAGGGATTTGGTCCCATACCCGGTTCGGCTGATCCGCCCGTCTGCTGTGAACTGGTGTTTGTGCCTGCCCCACCACTGGTTGGTAGGCCTCCATCAGGTTGTGCACCATTTTGAAATCCCGGCAATGATGCATTTGGGCCCGTCCCATAATACCAAGGATTTGGTATCCATTGGTAAGGTTGGCCCGAATAGGGTTGCCCCAAATTAGCCTGAGCCGAGAAATGTATCCATTGTGCTTGTTGAGTGTGGATCCGAATCATTCGATGGCTCCCGGATCTCGCGAGGTTTGTGGCGTTGTCTCTCCCGCGGGCTGATCACCGACTCCCGAGGTAAGATCTTGTGGGTTTGTCATGGTGACAATTTTTTCTAAGAGATCTGCAACAACACTGTTTTGCAGGTTAATTTAAACACAGAAGTGAAGACTGGTCGAGGGATCTCTTCCCGGATGCTGTTCTGTTCTGCGAGAAATGCAGCAACGAGAAACGAGAGAGGATGGAAGCTGTTCGTTCGCAAGGATTCAGCAACAGAAAAACGAGAGAAGTAACAGAGGCTGATTTTAATGCGGAAGCTTATCTCAGGATCAAGAGGCGCTCTGATACCATGTCACGAATCCGAGAAGAAAAGAAAATATAGAATATGTGTAATGAGGAAAATGGTGTATACTTCATTGATTTCTAGATGTGTTACAATGATGTATATATTGTACAGAAGAATTGAATGAAAAAGTAAATAAATTCTTCTAATCTTTCTAGTCCTAAAATAAATTTCTAGTCCTAAAATAAACACATCTTCTATCAATTACAATCAATCCAAATCCTCAATCAAATCATATCTTCTTTCAACATTCATGAACTATTTGGGCTGAATATATCGCAAGTACCAATTTTAATCAGGATAAAATTCAAACAATTCTAAATTTCACAAAAGACATGATATGGCGAATGGACAAACTTCATTCTATCAACCATGTTCCTCCTAATTGCGTAAGTGAAAAAGTAAACCTATGCTTGTGCGAACTTTCACTCTCGTTTCAGAATAAAAGCCCCATAGTTTCTATGCAAACAACTCTATTTCAAATAATATCTGCATCGTTTTTTTTTGACTTTATTCATTATTAATATATTTTACAATGAGTTCGAAGTAAACTAGACATGTTTATACCATTGTGGTTAAAGTGGGTGACCCCATTTTCACTCGATGATTTGGTGAAAAACGCAGTCCGATTAAAGAACCTTTTAGAGACACCAAACATTGCGTGCTTTACCATATTTAGAAATCTTCCATTAATAAAAAAAATTACCAATCGGCGGACAGATTCTCCTATCCAAAACTTAAATTACAGGTTTATGCCAACTCCTAACAAAAACAGATCATTTTCCTCCCCGTTACTTAATCCTCTGTTACCAGGGACGTAGCAAATAGATCGCAATCTAATTAACTTTTTCTTTTCATGTGATGATTACTAAACGCGTAAGTCATATATGTTGATAAAACCTCCTAATAGATTTCGAAGTTGACAAAATCTTTCTTAATTTATCTTGAATTTGATAGTTGCATGGAAGTATCTTCTTACAGGAGCTACCCATGAAGAGAAGTTTATTCCGATTCAAACTATTGCTATTTGAATATCACGACCATGAAGAGAAGTCCATATTTTGACGTTATTCAAACTCTATCTAATGCTGTTTAAATATCATGGCTGAAATTAATTACATCTTGGATAGCATCTCAATAACAACATGGATGTTGGCAAAGCTTGTATGTGAAGATCTTCAAAATCGTGAAATATTTTCAGAGTCTACTAAAGCCTGACAACATTAGAATTTGAGATCTACATGGACATATATATTCAGATGCATGCCTCATTGACTACAATGACACAGCTAATGATTTGGCCAGGATCTCCAATATAGAAAGTAATGATGAATCTTGAATCTTAATGATAGCTTTGTAATGAAATTTTTATGCAAGACATCCAAATTGATTGACAATCATTATAAAGACAAGTTGCTTTCCTTAATTGAAGAACTCTACTCATGGAATATGAAAATTCGCTAGTATGGACGACCAAATTAACGAGGATTCATTATCTCCCAAGGGCTACTCAATTTTCCTTGCCCATTTCGTCCAACGGGTTAATTGGGGAATGATCCTCGAAGACTGTCTAATGGGTAAATTGGAAGTGGAGAAGTATAAGAGGAGACCAAGGTGCCAAAGAGCTAAGAGAGATCCAAAATAAAAATTTCCAAAGTTCTAGAAAGTTTTAGACTTACTTGTCTTTTATGAGTTATAAACTATAAATCCTTGAGAGGCATTGAGAAATTGACTGTGTGATATTGTGAGGTCAATTACTAACTTTTGTAATCTCTTATTGATTGACTAATGAAATCAAATCAATAGGTTGTCAGTGTGAGGGGAGTGGACATAGATTTATTCTAAGGCGAACCACTATAAATTTTATGTGTAATTTTTAATCTTTCAACACCTTTTAGTTATTTTTATAGAATTTTGTACATTGTTGAATATCATCATATCACCGTCAATATTCAAACTCTAACTTTTGCACACTAGTGAATATTGACGTTTAGACTTAGATTTCACTTGCTTGATAATATTTAATTTGATTGTTTTTACTTTCGCATTAAATTATCAATAATTTTGGAAATCACCTACTCATTACCTTTAGTGATACTGCTAGCTCCAATAATATATACATTAGAATATAGACCATATCTAAAAGTAGGCTAATGTGCCGGGGCCTAAAACATTAAAATAGTGAATTGCTGATTATATTTTACAATTTAATTCCCCCACAGTTGGAATTTTTTAGAACTTTGGGTTAAGGGAGCTTTTATTATAAAAGAAACACAGTAATGATTAATTAGTGTGATGTCATTTACTTTTTGTCAGGTAGATGAGTGGCAGCTCCAGACTACTGAATTATTTTATATAAAAAAAACAAAATTCAATGTGAGTGCAAAGAGCGGTAGCTGTTCACTCTGCAGCCTCCCATCTTTTTCAATGGTCTAATCACATTTCTCATTCTTCAATCAGTGAATCCTCAGGCATAGACAAGGAGATGGAGTAAATTCCCGTGTGCTTCTTATCGATATACATATATACATCCATGTATGGTGATATTGACTTTGACTTTCATGCAATTGGGCTATAATTGCTTGATTTCTTTCTTTCTATCCTCTCCATCTATTTGGAATACAGTGCACTTTCTTTTGTTACAAGTTGGGTCTTCTTACCGATCTGAGATCATGTTAATATAAGGATAATTAACTCAATTCATCACTTGATACATCATGACGATGCTCGGAATATAAATCTAATTATGTATCTGCATTAATCTCAACCTTTGGATGAGTACACCCCACTCGGTCACATGGTGGGCATGTAGGTTTTGAATACGATACGTCACCTTTCTTGAGCACAAGATCTCAGTGGTTTGGCACTTAAAAAAAAAAAAATTCTTGGTTTTAAATACCAACGAATAATCATTAGAATAAATCTAGCTCTCCGATTCATTCAAAGGCAGATAATCCGTTCTAAGACTTGTGGGTGTATACTATATACTTTCTTTTAGCTTGATGTCAAGTGATTGTATTAGCCATTAGGAAGGATCGAAATTGAGGCCCCACATCTTTCGAGGTATACAATTCTAGTCGTTTCGCCATGTGCCCTTGATTAATTAATTCAGGAGCGATTGATTAACTTCGTCCCGTTGGCTCAATCAACGTGTGTCGTCCAAGCTCCTTTGTTGGATTCGTATAAACTACTTCCTTATAGTACGATCACAAATTGTTACGCCGAATGAGTATCAACTCCCATGTTTCTCGATTTGGCCAGGACTTCAATCCCATCGCTATTTCATTCGATTTAATTTCCATTAATTCATTCTATACGGCTTGTAAATTCCCTTGTCCTTAGACCCGTTAAATGGGGGGTTGGGTCGGGTCATAAATGGTCCGATCAAAATCGACCCATTTAACCCGTTTATGACCCATTTATTGCAGTGCAAATTTTTTGACTCATACTCGACCCGACCTATACTCGACTTATACCCGACTCATTTAACTAAACTAAAAAAAGCTTATATATGTATATATTAAAATTGGTATTGCAAAAATAGTTTTATGTGACACAAATTTAATCAACAATTTTTATAGTTTTTAAAATAATTATTTTAAAAAATCTAATTTAATTTTTAAAACTTTAAAAATTAATTATTTTTATTTTTAAGAATATAATTTTTAATTTTCTTTTCTTTTTTCTTTTTTTTTTGTTCTTCTTCTTTTGGCCGGCCGCCGGCCACGACGACAGCCGGCGATTGGCCACAGGTGAGCCTCAAGCTTGCCCGACGCCAACAAGCTCGAGGCTTGCCAAATCGGCGAGGCTCGAGCTCGCCCCTCGTTGGATTTGGTAAAACTTGCTAATGTGGGTGAGGCTCGAGCCTCGTCGGACATCGGCGAGCTCGAGCTCGCCCTTCGCTAGATTTGGCAAGGCTCGAGCCTCGTCGGATGTCGACGAGCTCGAGTCTCGCTAGATCAGCGAGGCTTGAGTCTCGCCGGATGTCGGTGAGCTCGAGCTTGCCCCAATGGTTGTTGGCCATCGCCGTGCCGGCCACCGGAAGGAGGAAGAAAAAAGAAAAAAAAAAAAAGGAAAGAAAAAGAAAAGAAAATTAAAATTAAAATAATTATAATTTCGATTTTATAAAAAAAATATTTTTGTAAAGTTAAAGAAGGAAGAGAGAGATTTTAAGATTTTGGTTGAAAATGGATTTTAAATCCAACCCATCTAAGACCCACTTAAGACTCATGTATCTTAATCCTTTAATTGTTAAACCCATTAATTAGTTTCTTAAAAAAATAAGTGACCCATTTATGACCAATTTATGATTTAAATAGGTTATAGACCCATTTTGCCACATCTATTTATCCATCATATTTATATACATACAATCTATGTATGGTCATATTGACTTTGACTTTCATGCAATTGGGCTATAATTGCTTAATTACTTTCTTTCTATCCTTCTCTCCATCTATTTGGAATCCAGTGCTATTTCTTTTATTAACATTTTGGGTCTTCTTACCTTTTCCAGATAACGTCAGTGTAAGAAAAACTCAATTCACCACTTGTTATGTAATGATGTTCGAACTATATATCTAGTTATGTATCCGAATGGATCTCGACCTTTAGATAAGTACACCCTACTTAAGCTTAGGCTGCGTTACCTGTTGCATCAATCAAATGTTATCTACTTTCGAGAGGCTGCAGCAAATTTTAGCAATAGAAGCCTGACTAGCTACAATGGGAGTATGTTCATCTATGCGTTGTGCTATTCTATTATATTTTTATTTAGTTAATTCCGCTTATCAGTGACCACTTTTTTAATATGAAAGGGAGAGATGGGGGGTTTGAATCCCCACCTTCTCAGGGAGTTGGGGTGGTGATGATTTAGTTTTAGGAGTGGATTTTGACTCCTACGCCCTATAAGGAGACATGATAAAAGTTTGAGAGTGAGTATAGTAGGAATGGAATAGGACCGACAAAAAAAAAAAAATTTCCGCTTATCTAACGTTTCTAAATATAGAAAAAACTTGAGAGAAGTTAATGCCAAATAAAAAAAATGTAATATCCTTCAATGTCAAAATTTGTAGAAAGAAAAAATGTAATGTAATTACATCGACCATAATATCATTGCACCAAAAAGCACTATTTTAGTATTTTATAGTATGAAAAACTACAATGATGTAGAATGAAGAATGAGTACTTTATGATCCATATTTCCGGCAGTTTATGCCAATTAAGAAAAGGTAAATACAATAAAAAAAATTTAATCATGCTCACCGTGATATAAATATATCAATTTTTTTTTTTGGTGTCGGAAAAAACCCTAAACTTATCTACTGTGTCATTAATAACCAAACTTTTTTTTTGTGTCATGGAAAAACCCAAACTTATACATATGCGACATATATACTCTCTATTACAAAAAAGTTCAGGGTTTTTTAATGACGCAAAAAAGTCTAGAATATTTATATCCCAATAGGCAATTTTGGGGTTTTTAGTGACACAAATATAAAGTTTGGAATATTTATTCTAATTGAAATAGTTTAAGATTTTTGGTGGCATGAACCATTAAAGAAAACGCCATTCATTATGCTTTCCAGAACATATAATCCCACCTGTTTTATTGCCTGATCTACCTCTTGGAATTAAACACCTAAGCACATTTAGTTAGTTTTTACTCACCAATTTAAATTTGCTTTTTGGTTCAATAAAAAAAAAGTTGCGCTCGCAAGGACTAAGAAATTCTTAGAGGAGCTTGTTTCCTTTCTCATGAATTGATCTTGCTCAGTCGCATCGTGGGCGTGCACGCATTGTGTCACACCCCGAACCCCGAGTGTGTGCCCATCCCTATCTGGTCGATAAAATTTTGCGATTTCCCAGGACGAGACCCTTTTTTTTTTTATTGCATATGTGGAAGCGAATAATAACTCTTTTGACAGTAATCATCTCGGGATAAAAAAGCAGGACATCAATTCATAAAAGCACACTTTTATAAACAACGAGATTCAAGTACAAAACGAGTCTAGTCGAAAACCTACAAAAATGTTGACTCTCAAAAGAGGTTGTCCTACGACATACTAATAAGACAAATCCGCCGATCCTCCATACTCCTCCTTAGACTTTGGGGCCTTGGTCTTCCACGACCACTTTCTAAAGACCTGAAAATGGTTATTTAATAACCAGTGAGACAACGTCTCAGCAAGTCCACGCTCTAAATTCCGATTAGAAGGGAAATATGCCCAGAGGCGTCTTAACCACACAATCACGCATTTAGTATAGAGGATTTACCTTGCCTTAGTTCCACCCTGCAAGTTAGTACAATTTATATCACAGACAGCCATACCGTTATGAGCAATAATTAAGCTCCAACAATTGGAATGCCACACTCAATTCTCAAATTAGCACAGGGGTCCTGATTATATGGCTAAATTGTTATGACACGTCCCATTCTATGTCACACAATTTTGTCCCATAATCCGGTGTAAATATTTCACTCAATACATGTTCCAATTGATAATTACACCCACTCTAGGGTACGGCCTACTCGAAGTTCGGTGGTTTACTGGCGTAGGTAGGCATCATCTCACCCCATTGAGTATGGTTACGTCTCTCAAAGACGACTTTTGCGAAAGAATATAGGTCCAGTCTCTACTACGACCCAAATCCCAATAAATGGGTATCCCATAAAGGGTAACGTCCATCCAACACAGTTCGGGGACGGGTTCTCTTAACCAGCACACGACCAATCAGTCTTGGCCTAGGATACCGTTCATTATACTCAAATGCCTCAATTAAAATAATGATCATGGCCTATTTTCTTCGTATTAAAAGCACCTGGTGAAAATAGTCGTGTGTAGATATACAGTCAGATTGGACCTAGAAAATTCATAACATTCTTTTCAAAATCCCACTGGTTTATATAGTATATAAAATCATTTTCGGTGTTTAAAACCCGACACCTAGGATTTTTTGAATAAATATCAAAATTTACAATTTTTGGAATAATTGACCAAATTTCCAATTAGCACTCAAATTTTCACAATTTAACACTAGATTGCAAAAATTAACCACATCATTGCAATTAGTATGAAATTCCGGTCACTGGCTACGTGGGCCTAATTTCCAGAAAATATTTAATAATCAAATTAATTACACTTAAATAAATCTAAACACCCCTTAAACGTCATTAGCCTACTAAGAAGAGTTTAGTGCATAAACTCACCAGGTTAGCGAATACACCGGTTCATGATGACAACGACGCGATGGCTACTGAAACTCGGACCTACGGTGGTGCAGGAGGTTGGTGGCTCGAGTGGTGTGAGTGGTCGACAAAGCACGGGCGGAACGGTGCTAAAACCTTAGGTGGAAATCGCTGAAAGTTTGCTGTCGAGGAAAATGGAGCGGCCAAGCGTGATAGGGAAGAAGACCGCACCTTCTGCCTTCTTCGTGGGTTTCGCCCGTTTTCCACTTTGTTGAATTTCATTGTCAACGTTTTAGGTGTGCGGTGGCCGTCCAAGCCGAAGGCAGGTGGAGGGATATCGTGGCCATCGTTCGGTTCTCCATCGCCAGCGCAAGAAGAGGTTGATGCGAGGCTTCTGCTGGACAATCCTCTTGGCGCAGCTGTCCCACCGAAAGGAGCCAAGTCTTGTGAGAGGCGCATGCCAGCTCGTCCTTCTCCATGCAGCGGTCGTGGCAGCAGGGAATGAAGACACCCCACGTTGCGGTGTCTTCACGTGACGAGTTCCTCTCTTCACCCGTGCCACTTGCACGAGTTCACGCACACACGTGGCTGCAAGGCTTCCCCAAGACCTCGCTCAGCTGGCCATCGAGGGAAGAAGAAACGTGGCTTTCATGTGCGGTCCTTGGATGCGAGAATGGGGCAGCATGGAGTCAACCTTGCATGCATGCAGGACGTGGCTGCTCCTTCGGTCAAGTATTTTTCTCTTGGTTGACCGGTTGAAGGGAGGGAAGACGTGGCTGTGGCGCGGCCACTTCTCGGTCAATTGTTCCTCTTTAATTGACCATCAAATGGACGTGGCTGCATGGCCATATAAGTCGATGGTCCTCGTGTCTTCATGCAGGAGAATAGATGGACGTGGCTTTGTTTAGTTGACTCTTGAGCCAACTAAATGAAATCACGCTGGCAGCAATTAGAGAGGACAACACCGATGTGCACGTCTTCATCTCTGCAAGAAGAAAGTGCTGCGGACGTACGCATGGCCGCTGCTTGCTACGGGTCTTCGGCTCGGTTGATTTGCGAGGCCGCTCGGGATTAACGTGTCTTCATAGCCGATCGCGTTAAGCGAGAAAATTAGATAAGGAGCTATCACGAGAACGTGACGAAACGTGATGTTTTGTTACGACGAAACGGCATCCACAAGTGGTGCCAACGACGTAGTTCGATGACATACTTGTCGACCCATCTCGGATAGTTACATATTCGAGGTCCAGCTGGATCAGCTGGATGTCACACATTGAATACGAGGCCTCGCCTTTCTTGAGCATAAGATGTCAGTAGTTCAACACCCAATCAAGTCCTTGGTTTTAAATAGCAACGGACAAGCAGAACTGTGGACGCTATGGTTGGGACTTACCATCGCAAAACAACGATATTTTCTTAAGCTCATCATTGAGATGGACTCTAAAATTATTGCAAAACTTGTTAACCAAGAGAGAATAGTGATAACACTGGATTAACACTTCTTAAAGATATCAGGAAACTTTTAAGCTCTCATTTTGAATTTAAAATTCGTCACATTTTTCTTCAAGGCAATTGGCCTACTGAAACACTTGTCAATATTGGCATAGTGAAGCGTTTAGATACTACGTTTTACTTGCAGCCTTCTAGAGAATCAGCTCATGCTTTGTTTAGTGATAAAGTTAGGATCGTAGATTTTAGATGTTAACTTTTCTTAGTTTTGTACCTTATATTTAACCACAACCCCCCCCCAAAAAAAAAAAAACAGTAACAAACATTCATTAGAATAAATCTAGCCCTTCGATTCATTCAAAGACAGGTCTTCCGAGTTTAAGACTAGTGGGTGTGTACTATATACTTTCTTGTAGCTTGATGGTCAAGTTGCTGTATTAGCCATAAATTATGATAGAAATTGAGGCCTCATATCTTTCGAGGTACAAGATTCTAGTCGTTTTGCCATGGGCCCTTGGTTAGTAAATTCGGGCGCGATTGGCTAACTCCACCTCTTTGGCTCAATCAAGGTTTATCATCCAAGCTCCTTTATCGGATTCACATAGAACTGCTTCTTTATAGTATGATCACAAATTATTATGCCAAGTAATTATCAACTCAAAACCTCACGTTTCTCGATTTGGCCAAGACTTCAATTCCATAGCTGTTGCATTAGATTTAATTTCTATTGATTCATTCTCTACACTTCGAAATCCTAAAAGTATTTTTTCCTTTTTCTTAAATCTTATGAAAAATATCAATAATTGTTTGGACTTTTTTTATTTAATGTGTGCTCATTTCTATCATTTGAGAAAATAAATGATCTTATCTCAAATGAAAACAAATATGCGGTGTCCATTTAATATGGTCATTAATTATAAAGACTAATCTTTTGACATTTGGCCCCTATAAAGTATGACATTAATCAACAACTTAAAAGGAAAAAAACATTAAAAAAAAAGTCTCGCAAGAAGCTTTTACTTTGCATAAAAATGAAGTATTATAAGTTGCAAGTACAACACACATTTCGAAAGTACTCAATTAAAGTGTTCTCATGGTCACTTTACAAAATAAAAGAAAAGCGAATAGTACTCGAGAACTATTTGTCCGGGATGCAAGTGTTGAATTTGGAGTAAGAAAGTCCCACTACATTTAAAGAAAGTCAATCGAATAAGCCAGGGACGCGCTATAGCAAATAATGAAAAAAGAAGAAGAAGAAGATTAAGCAAGCAAGGAAGACAGCACGAGATTCGTGAGGCAATTTTTCATCACAAGCATTGGATCAAAAAGCAGTGAAAATAATAATCAGAGTTCAGGACCATAATTAAACAAGTTCAGCCCTTAGAACTGAGGCGGTTTCATAGCTAAGGCAAGAAAAGTTAAGGATTACTATAACATTAAAGTTTGTAAGGTTAATGCTAAAGTAACAACAATCCCTTTTATAACATTGAAAAATGTTAAAAAAGTATTCCAGGTATTCATCAAATCTTATTAAATATCTTTTGAAAATCTAAAATCTTTCACTTAAAGTAACTTTTCTGCGGCATGTTTTTTCGATTTCAAGTCTTTCTTGAAAAATACGATTATGAACATTGATTTTTTTTCCCCGGCCAAATTATGCTCATTGACGCAATGGTTTTTTCGTTTAATACAAACAGTATGAGGCAGAAAGAATTGTGGGAACACCTAATGGCGTTGATCATAGCTGATGAGCAATCCTATCCATGAAGTTGAAAGTGGGCATTATTTAGTCTCTCTTTAAGCAGCGCAGTGAAATAAAATGAAGTGCATCGTTGGGACCAAAAGTGGCAGGACCGCCTATTAATTACATGTCTTAATTGAGGATAACAATTCTCTATAAATTTAAAAATTCTTGGACAAAATTTCTGCATAATAACACAAATTTGTTGTTTAAATGGTTTTTTTTTTTTTTGGTCAGAAAACAACGCTTAAATTAAGATCACAGCGAAGCAGGTACATTAAGGTCAGAATACAGAAGATCTTGCAAAAAAGGAGGGGGCTGAAGAACCCAAGTCGGAGGGAGTAAGAAGGCCCGATGGGCCTTCGCCACTCTATCCGCAAAAGCGTTTGCTGCTCTAGGGCAGTGAACTAGAAGGAAAGTAGGGCACCGTTTGAGCAACGCGCAAATATCTTCGAGGAGAGAGGTCGATTGTCCATGGTCGTCGGGCGGGGTCTCGAACGGCTTCCACAAGGAGTAAACGGTCGGATTCCACCACGATCTTGTCCGTCGTCGTCCTCTCCGAATCAGAAAATGCGGAGCGAGATTTAGGGCGATCGCCTCGGCTTGCGGGGGCGAGAGGAGGCGCGAGCGGACTCGCACCAAGCCATCGATCAATCGGCCGATGAATCTCTACGAGACACAAGCCACGAGGCGTCGGGGCCGGATGGGTGGTAAGCCGCATCAATGTTGACTTTTAAAACATCTTTGTCCGGTGGATTCCATCTCGTGATTGAAGATGCCCTGTTTTGAACCGGATCGCGACACCGGAGTATTAAAAATACACACTGGATCGGGCTTACGTTATCGCCACCGCACAACTCGGTTGGCCTTCGGCTCCTGTTTACGGAAAATAAAAGCATTACGGGCTTTCCATATGTGCCAAAGGACAGAAGTGATTGTTTCAAGAGTCGGTAAGTTGCCTTTCTTTGTCAATAAATTGAAGTAGCCAGATTTCTATGCGATGCACAGCCATGATAGGGCTTGTTATAGCTAATTACGGATGGTTCCAAACATCACGTGTCCATGGGCAGAACAAAAATAGGTGTTCTGGGGTCTCGGGTACTTGATTAGCACATATACAGCAAGCCGGGGTTGTCAAGATATGTCGTTTGTAGAGATTTTCTCTTGTCGCCAAAGCATTATTACAGAGAGACCAGAGAAATGACCGAGTTTAGGCATAGTGTGTTGCTTCAGATTGCATTCCATAATCGGCGGGGTGGCTGAAAAGATGAAGAGGCACGGTTAGTGATAATACTTTTTTGCCGAGCTCTAAGCTGGTTGTAGCAGAGTTCTTCACCGTAAAATTCCATTTTGTGTTCCTCTCCGAGATAAGTTTATCTTGGGTGCATTGAGGTCGAACAGGAATAGATAGAATTTCATCAACCTGTTTGACTATCAAAATGCTGATTCAAAAGTGATATATCCCAAGAGTTAGAATCTAGTAATATAAATCCCGCAACCATTTTCGGTTCATCCCTAGGAGCGGGGCCTCCAATAATACCACTAGGTAACCAATGATCCTCACGAATCTTTATATGTGTACCATTTCCAACAGACCATAAAACCTTATCCGCAATAGATTCTCGGCCTAGTAATAAGCTTTGCCAAACCCAAGAGGGCCTAGCACCTTTAGAGGCATGCCAAAAATCATGAGATGGAAAATAAAGACCTTTTAATAGTCTACTTTTGTATAATGAAGTAGGATCTTGAGCTAGGCGCCAAGCTTGTTTACCCGAAGTGCTCGTTAAAAACCATAAGATCACGGAAACCTAATCCCCCTTCATCTTTTCTACTCTTAATGCAAGCCCAGTTCTTCCAATGGATGCCTTTCTTGCTGAATCAGTTGCCACCAGAATTTAGCTATTTTCTGTTCTATGACTTTACAAATAGCATCGGGGATTTTGAAAATCGACATTGCATAATGAGGAATTGCTTGCACAACGGTTTTAATAAGAACCTCCTTGCCTCCTTTTGAAATAAGTTTTTCTTTCCAACCTTCAAGTTTTGAATGCACTCGACCCAAAAGCCAAGAAAACATCTCCCGTTTAGATTTGCCCCAATCTGAGGGTAAACCGAGATATCTACCAATTTTGTTTTGTAAAGGAACTCTAAGTACTCCAGCAAGATTTTCTTTCAAGCTGTTGGGGCAATCTGGGCTACAGAATAAACCTGATTTGTTTCGGTTAATGGCCTGTCCCGTAGCTAGGCAATACTCATTAATTATAGCAGCTAAGTTCTGACATTCAATAAGCTTCGCATCAAGAAAAAAGATGGCATCATCTGCAAAAAATAAATGGGAGAGAGTAGGACACCACCGGTTAAGTTTAATACCTTTAAGGCTGCCAATGTCCACTGCATTATTGATAAGTGTCGTTAAAGCATTAGTCATCGGGATGAAGAGGTATGGTGATAAAGGATCGCCTTGTGTCGAGACCTCTCGTAGGATGGAAAAAGGGTAGAGATTCACCATTAAATTTGATACTATAAGAAACCGTAGAAACACATTGAAATATCCAGTGCACCCATTTCGTATGAAATCCCAGCTTTAGGAGATAATCTCTAAGAAAATTTCATTCGACACGGTCATAAGCCTTCTGCATATCTAGCTTAAGCACAGCATGAAAATTCTTTTTCCATCTTCTGATTTTGATCTGATGTAAAACCTCTTGAACCACAATTATATTGTCCCGAATTTGCCGACCTTCAACAAAAGCAACTGTTCGGTGCTATCAACGTGGCAGCCCGGGGTTTAAGACGGTTAGCAAGAATCTTAGAAATTATCTTATAAATAAAGTTGCAGAGGCTGATAGGACGAAACTGGTCCAATCTTTCTGGATGAGGAATCTTAGGAATTAAGGAAATAGAGGTGCGATTGTATTCCGATAATAAAATCCCTGTTTGAAAAAATTGTTTCACAGCTGAGATTATATCATCTTGCAGGATATCCCAATGGGCACGATAGAATTGACCATTCAATCCGTCGGGACCGGGTGCTTTGGTCTCTCCTAATTGGAATACCGCGTCCGGACCTCCTCACGAGGTAATTGCAGCTACTAGACTATCATTTATTTACGGCGTCACAACTTGTTTACATAGATTGAGTGTCGGGCCATAATCTCTATACCTATGAGAAGAATATAGCTGCTGAAAATAGTTAAAAGCCATCTCTTTCGAATAGTAGGGTCCCATATCCAATTTTGCTGATCATCCCGAAGCATTCTAATCTTGTTTTGTTGTCGTCTTTGAACCGTAGTGGCATGAAAAAATTTGGTGTTCTGTCCCCCCATTTAAGCCAATTGACTCGAGATCGCATTGCCCAAAATTTTTCCTCCGTTGCCATAAGTCGTATATTTTTGCTTTCGGTGTCCGATATCACTTCGGTATTAGAGTGCGAAAAGGTTTGATTAGTAAGTGACTCGAAGCTGATGTTTGATAATATGAATCTGAGTGCGCGCATTCCTGAATTTGGAACGACTCCATTTAGATAATGCAACAGAAACAGAGTCCAGTTTTTGGGGGAGTGTCACCTCTCCTAGCTGAGAAGATGCCCATGAAGCAGAAATGACTTCTCGGCACTCCATATCCTGAAGCCAAAAGGCCTCAAAGTAGAAAGATTTCTGCCTTTTACAGTCTGAAAGTGCTTCGGTGGATAAGAGAAGGGGGCTGTGGTCTCGATCCGTGGCCGGGAAGAGCGAGAACCGGCAAGAGGGTAAGCTAATCTCCAATCCTTTGTGCATAGCATTCTGTCTAACCGTTCCTTAACAAGATCATCCCCATGTCTATTATTTGTCCATGTAAAAGCACAGCCCTTGCTACCGAGATCTATAAAATAACAGTCATTGAGTAGATTGCGAAAAGAAAGCATTCTATGAGATTCAGCAGGACGTTTTCCAACTTTCTCCCATGGATAGAGCACTTCATTGTAATCCCCGTACATAGCCAAGGAAGGGTATTAAAGTTACTTATTTGTCGTAAAGCTGTCCCGTGCCGCCGAAGAGGAAAACTCCTTGGAGCATGTAAACGGGTAAGGCGCATGATGATGCGAGAATCCAGTCAAGTACAAATAGAGTCCAACATCGAAGATTGATAAGCTACTTTCAAAGAAACTTTATCGGTCCAAAAAAGGGCTAAACCTCCTGCCAATCCTACTGGATTTTGAATGTAACTTGCTGAAAATTTGAGTTTTCGTCGAAGATCCATGAGTTTCTGAGTCTGATTTTTGGTTTCCATCAAAAATAAAATATCGGGCTTCTCTGGGTCACTAAGACCCTTAACGCTTGAACCGTCGGGGTTGCCCAACCCCTGACAGTTCCAACTTATAAGTCTCATTGTTCACCTGGTGGCTTTTTAGGGCCAGCCACCAGGGCCCAACATGCAGAAGTATCTGCCTCAGTAATAGGAGTGTCTTGTAGATCTGATTCATCCAAATGTTCCTGAAACTGAAGCCGAATTTCATAAGGAAGATGTCTTTTGGCCTTCTTAAGAGGCCCCGATCTTGCATTAAGACGAGAATGTTTGATCTTCTTTTTAACCGAGAGGAGCCAGCGGCGAGTTATCAACCAATATAAGATCTTTGGTCCCGATTTTGCAGCTCGATTAACTTGTCTTGATGTTGTGATAGTAGGATCATCTAGTGAGGCGTCCATAGTTTGTTTACCTTTGTTTTTTTGTACCGTAATGTCGGGTGCAGCATGTCCCAGTCCGGAACAGGGAATAATCTCCGAGAGAAGGTTGAGGGGTCTCGGGAATAATCTCTTCATCATAAAAGGTGCGCCAGAAGGGGCTATGTGTTCTTGCCTCTGCTCTTAACCAAGAGCCATATAAAAAACTGGTATCATCTAATTTATTTTCATCACATGGGAAAGTTTGACAATTTGTTGCATAGTGACCCAGTATACCGCAGGAATAGCAATAGTGAGCTAAACGTTCATATCGAAAGTCCAACCAGAGATTCTTGCCTTCAATTTTAAGTAGAAGCCCCGTTTTCAGCGGACGTTGAAGGTCCAATTCCACCCTTGCCCTCCATGTTCGAAGTGGTAATCCATCTCTCGCTCTCTATGTTCACTTCTATAACCTTTCCAATATGACTGCAGCCCGACGAATTAAAGTATCTCGTACAACGCTCTAAAGGCAAGCCGACAACATGGACCCAGAAGTCACAAGTGTTAAAGTCATAGCAATACAACGGCGTGTTAGCTATCCAAGGCTTTAAAATAAACAGATGATTTGCAAACAGCCAAGGTCCGTTGTCTAAAACTCTCTGTCTGACATCATTAGATTTGAACTTTATAATGTACAAGCCAGAGTCGCCTTGTGCAAATTCCACTAAATCGGTGCGCCAAGCCTTTTTCATAACAGTTTGGAGAGCTTGAAAATTGACAGAGGGGTTATTGAGAAGCTTACCCACCAGGGTTAACTTACATTCTGCAATTTTTTCACTAGGTGCAGCCTCATCCCATATCTCAATTTGCTGTTCGGACCACAAGCGACCCATGCGATTGCATAAAGCGCAAGCGGGCTTCATCGCTACGGTGGAGTGGTCCATTTCGAGTAAGAGGTGGAGCAATGAGATAAACCTCAACAATACCCGAAACAGAGAAATGAAAAACGCCCGAGCCCCGTGAGAGTTCTCGACCAGCTTGAAGGCGATTCAATGGAATTTCGAGGGAAAATTCAAGGAAAAGTGGGCCGATCGTGACATGCAAATGGAGGAGGGGTGTGGGTAAAGGACGGATGTAGTAGAGAATGAAGGGGTGGAGTGGATTAGAAGGGATGCGGAAGGTACAGGTAGAAATGGTGACTTCACAAACTCTCGGTGTAATAAAACCAGTTAGAAAAAAACCTGAGGAAGAAAACTACCAAGGCGGTAGATACACTCTACATTTCGTAGAGAGAAAACAGCAAACTCACCTTACATTTCTTGAAACGAAGACGTTGTTTAAATGGTTTGTTTCGGGTGGTCTTTGTTTACTTCTTGAATAACTTGCACATGAAAATGCTAACTAATATATCCCCAACATGATTATATCTTTTGCGACCTTACCTCGATTGCACCACCTAGAGTTTGGTTAATATATTAGTAAATCCAAACTTAACTTGGACTTTCCAAAATTCATATTAATTCACGATTTAGATTCAAGTTCTTAATATACAAATGATTTTTAATAAAGAGTCGTCACTAATTAGTTTATGAGATTAGAAATCCAAGTAAAGATGCTCGAGATTATATAATCGAGGGACATATTGCAAATTTTGAATGAGGAAAGCATGCATTATGACCCAAATGTTGATGAAAAAAGAGATTTTTATTATTATCGGCAGCATTACAAGAAATGCTTTTCTTCAAAAAATCTAAATCTCCTAGAGAATTAATCAAGAAATATAACCCTTATGTGACTTTATCTAAGCCCATCGGTTTGTCAGTTGTATGGTCTTGAAACAAACAACTTTTGAAATTGAATATGACATGACAAGAATTATCTACATAGACTTTTGAGATAGAAAGAAGATTGAATTCAAAGTTAGAAATGCATAGGACATTTTTTATGATGAAATTTGGACTGAGATGGATAGTGCCGATTTTAGTAACATAGATCACATTCCTATTAGGAAGATGTATGGACATGGAAGATTGTGGTCCTTTGTCAACATGGGAAAATAAATGCTCATTTTAAATTATGTGTTCTTTGGCATCCAAATCAATTATCCATACATCAATTGAAATTGAATTTGCCTTGTAAAGAAATGTACCTAAGAAACTTGCATTCTAGGAGTGAGTGGTTCCAGGTTCTTTATAGGTTCCAAGTGGAACCTAGAACTTACCTATTGAAATTTTGAACATAGAATCTATCTTGTCACAAATTTCAAGGTCGATTCCAGGTTCTAACACACACACACGCACGCACGCATGCACACACGCACGCACACGCGCGCGCGCGCACTTTTAGCACTTTGTAACCCATGCCATATGAGCCTTACAAAGAAAACCCATGAGTAACGTAAAGCAAAACAAGGATGCAACAATATGATTTGCAATTATTGGAAAATCTGAAGCCAAAATCAATACTTCCACTCATTTTAAAATTCAAATATGAGATCGTCGACATCAAACAAAAAAATCGAGATAACCAAAAAGGGTTACAAAGTGCTAAAAGTATGAAGTTGAGAAATCAAAATTACACACACACACACACACATACTTTTAGCACTTTGTAACCCTTTTTGGTTATCTCGATTTTTTATTTTTTTTATGCCATATGAGCCTTTAGACAAAGAACCCATGAGTAACGTAAAGCAAAACAAGGATGCAACAATATGATTTGCAATTATCGGAAAATCTGAAGCCAAAATCAACACTTCCACTCATTTTAAAATTCAAATATGAGATCGTCGACATCAAACAAAAAAATTGAGATAACCAAAAAGGGTTACAAAGTGCCAAAAGTATGAAGTTGAGAAATCAAAATTACAGATATTTAATTTCACTCATCATCCTCCTCGTCGTTGTCTTCTCTAAGAGTTGAGGGCATTCGGGCACTCTATCAACTTCTGTTTCCTTTCCTCATAGGTTAGCTTCTTCAAGTTAAACCTATTCAAAGATTGAAAAGGAAGTGTTATGTGGCTAGTCAGAAAAACAAACAAAAGATCCATTCAAATATCCAATTGGCACTCATGAACAATTGGCAAAATCATAGATAACACGACCTTAGCTGCTCCTTCAACATTGGACAAAAATAAAAATAAAGAAAACCAAAGTATTAAGACAATCTATATTTATTTGCTGGTAAACTAAAATAAGTATTAGAAAGCCTTACCACATATGTTTATTCTGCTTTAATTGGTAAACTCTATTTATGGATAATATTCTCCTCATTAAAATAATCCATATCTAATAAAAAAAGAGATTAAATAAAATATTCACACATTAGATATGTAAAAGGAATTAGAATGAATAAAGATATAAACATCACTTACCTGACTCAAATTTTTCTGCATTCTTGATGCACTCTTCAACTTTAATTGGTACATGAAAGGCTCTCAACCAATTTTAAGCGCAAATTAAAGCTTCAACTACTTTGAGAGTTAAAGAATTTTGAAAGGCTTTAAGCACATGACCCGATGTACTAAAAGTTGACTTTGAAGCAATATTGAGCTATTAAAGAAATGATCTTATATTTTGGGCCACTATTTTTCCACCACACAAAAAGGTCAAGATAAAAAATATTTTCATTTTTTTTTTCTTGAAGATACTAATTAAAATTGGATTTGTTGTCGTCGCACTTTTGCTGGTTCGAGTGCATAAGCATTTTTGCTAAGCTTGTGCGTCATATTCCTTTATACCTTCATTAGCATTTACATCGGCATTGGAACCACCACTACTTGCATTCAAACTATAGTTATCAAAATTTCGATAACTAGAAACAAGAGAAGATTGCTCATAAAATTCATACAAATATTTCAATGAGTCATTCACCTTATAATGCATCTTATTAATTTTCGATTTATCATCATAAATTTGTCAATACAAGAAATTCACATAATTCAACTTAGCTCTAGGATCTAACACAACTGCAATCAACACCATCATATTCACTTTATCTAAATTATCATAATATTTGTCAAATTTTTCTTTCATTTTCATACTCATAGCTTGAAGCTTAGGATTTGCAGTATCCTTCGCATTTTTCAAATATCTATGCGAAAGAGCTATCATTTTAAAATAATCATTTGAAGTAACATATGAGATTCTCGACATTCGATTGGTGGTATCATAAAATATTTTTAGAAATTATGAAAGAATAATAACATTTTCCCAAATATCATCTTTAGGAAGATTATAATTAAGCTTACTTGCAAAAGATAAATTATCTTCTTCCATCATTTTAAAAGATTTTCAGAACTTTATAGCGGTGTCTAATATCAGGTAAGTGGAGTTCCATCTAGTGGCAACATCAAGAATAATCGAACCCTTGTAAGTAATCATTTTACTCTCAATGCAAAATTGAAATGCTTTGACTATTGTGGGAGAACTCTCATATATCTAACTACATTTCGGATACATGCAATAAAGTCACGTATTGTAATCAAGCTATTTCTCACAATTCAATTTAATATATGAGCCATATACTTCATGTGCAAAACACTACCATATAATATTAATAATATTTTTTTGGAAAGTTTTTTCTTCAAATAATTAACCGTAATATCGTTCAAACTAGCATTGTCCATGGTGATTATGGACACTTTTTTTCTTTTCTTATTCTTCATTTGTAGATGTTTTTCTCCACTATTTTCCCAATCTCATTAATCCTGTGACTTTGCATCACCATAAAATTGATGATTCGTTTGTTCAACCTCCAATTTTCATTAATAAAAGTGAGATACAAATAATTTAGTTTTTGAATGGAACTTCATGTATCTATCGTGAGTACGATCTTAGAATTAATTTTTTCAAAATAAGTCTTCAAACAAGTTCTTTCACAAAAATACAGCTTTATGCAATCTTTAGCTACTGTAAAACATGATAAATGTTTGAAGAGCGGTTGTGACTTACTGAAAAATTCACGAAATCTAACATGCTCAACCAAGGAAAAAATGTTGTTCATCTCACTAGACCGAATTTTAAAAAGTTTTTTAATCAAACGACCATGTTGATAAGACACTACCAATATTAGAATCTCCCCTTGCCTTGCCAGCCATGTCTACATTATATGATGCAAAGAATCTTTGCCTTTTATCTACATGGTGAGGAAACTTCTTGTTTGTGGTCAAGCGCTTTCTCATTGCATAAGTATCGTTAGAAACATGGTATTTACATACAAAGCTACAATGATGCACTATACTTGATAAATTTATCCATCTTTATCATTAATTATCGCATAATGATTTTATTATTTAGATGTATATTTCTTATTACGAGAAGGAAGACGAGAATCAAGTACCTTGTTTGTGGCACTCATAGTAGATGATGGCTCTTCTTCATTTTCATCGTTAGATAATTCCAATTCCATGATGGAGTCATCTCTTCACATCCCTGCATCTCTATTGACAAGTTACTTTAATACATTAATTTCACACATACACAACAATAATAGAATATAATTAGAATTTTTTTAAAAAGGAGATCAAAATTTTATAAAAAAAGATAGGCAAACAATTGAATTATCAACCACATAAATGCTTGAGGGCCGAGTTAGCTAAACTTCCTTAAGTCAATAAACAAGGAACGAGAAGGACTAAGATGAACAAAAAGACGAAAAGTTATAAGGTTTACATTTTCTTCAAGAGCTACCCATTAACACAAATAGACAAGCTCCCTCAACTATTCCATATGCATCAGGACATGAATATTACCATGTCCAGTGGAATACATTGTTAGGATAACAAAGCAAAGCTAATGTTGAGAAGCTAGGTAGCATGGACACGGCGACACGGATATGCGACACGACACGACATGACACGCGACACATCATTTCTAAAAAAGTAGAGAATTTCGACACGTTCCGACATGTTAAATATTAAATAAATATTTTTATATATACATGATTAATTATTATGTTTAAATTAATTTATTCAAATTCATAAATAAATAAATAATAAAAAAAGCCTATAATAAATCTATACTAATAACATGTATTAATAAAGTTATTCAACGTACGCAAAGGCTCTCGAGCCGTTTCTCTCATTGTCTTGAAAAGAAAGGCTCTCGAGCCGTTTCTCTCATTGTCTTGAAAAGAAAGAGAGAACTTTTACAGATTTTGCCATAAAAAATAAAGTTATTTAATATTTAATATTTCTTTTTAGGGTTAAATGGTCCCATCCATTTATTTCCCCCACCCCACCCACTGCCTGCACACGTCTCTTCCCAAAGTCACACTACACTGCACGAGGCTTTCTTTTTATCCCCAAGAAGCTGTCGACACATCCTGTCTCTCCTTGCTCTTCTTCCAAAAATTGAAAACCCTCGCAATCGGCGATCGCTTTCTTTCTCCTCTCCCTTGCTCGGTCTCCACCTCTCTCACCGCTGCCTCGCCTCCGTTCCCCCCTTTGCCGTCGTAGCCTTGCATCCAGCCCTCCATCGTGACCTTTCCGTTTTCCATCTCGGTGTTGCAGTTGGCGGTCGCAGCCAACCAAGACGATCGAGAAGGCTTCTCATTGTTGCAGTCAGCGGTTGGAGCCCTCCCTCATCGTCGCTCGCGGCGTCGCCTTAGCTCCCTTACCCTTGCCTTCACCCTCCATCACTTTCTTCCCTTCGCACCTGCAGATCCGCCCACAAACCTCTAGACACGCTTCGACGTGCGTGTCAGAAAGAGTTGACCACGTGTCGGAAACTCCTACACGTGTTGATCGCGTGTCCGAGCGTGTTGGAAACATGTCAAGGTGTCCGACACGACATGGAGGCCTTTTGAACATGTCCGTGCTACCTAGTTGAGAAGTTGGAGGAAACACAAAAAATACAATATTGTCTTTCCTTTTGCTTGCAAGCTTTGTGTGAATTTTTGCATAGCATTTGGGATATATAATAAGATGCAATTCATACAATCTTGGGACAAATCACCTAAATCGCCCAATGGAAGGACGTAGCAATCGATGCAGTATCATATGTTGTATACTTTTAGCCAGATTTAGAGGGGGATGCATATCGTTATGTACCCATTTTGGCATTAATCCTCCTACTCGGAAAATCCACAAAGAAGGCAAGGCTAACGACCAAATCTAACTTTCTTGCTTGGAAATTGTAATTGCTAGTATCAACTATCTGGAGGTTCACTCAAGTCTTTCTTACAATTCCTTACAGTGCTATCTGCCTCCTAACTTCCGCCCTTTATTGGACCACCACCCCTCCTTGATTATTACTCCGCAGCGATGCATAACACATAAAATGGACCATAACAGTAAAGCTCAGTCAAGCATCATAATAAATTAGTGTTCTTCCAGATCCTTACTTCATTTCCTCACCAGTATTCACATTTACCATGAGAACAATGCACGTGATAAAATAACATGGAGGCACTATCGAACAAGACTCAAAATTAGAAAAGGAAACGCATGTTGAACAGCGGTGACCAAAAATGTATTTTGATGTTAAAGAGAGATCATCATCAGATGTGCTTCATAGCTACACGTTCAAGCGACTCAAAATCGGAAGAAATATGTACGGCCTTGCTGCAAACATTTTGTTAAACATGTGATAGACATCAAATGAAAGGAAACACGGACATGAACACGACTCGAAACTGGATCAAAGCTCAACACGACTCAACGGGGAATGTTCAACGTCAATGAAGGACAGCATAAGTGAACCCGAAATGCATGCCTCGGCTCAGTAGTTCATGCAAAAACATGAGAGAATAGGGCAAAAGCAAGGCATAAAAGGGGGGTCGATGGAGGGTCCCCACTCGACTTGGCAATGGCGAATGGAGGGCAAGCTCGATAGATTGGACCACGTCTAGTCACCTTGCACAACTCTGAGCCGAGATCCTTGGAAAAATGGCTCATCCAGCAAAAAATCAAAAGAAGAAAAGGAACGTAACCTATCGAAGTGTTGGCTTGGGGAGTGGGAGTTGCGGGCATAAGAGCACAGCCGAGAGTCGTCGAACGAGGGTCAAGCATGGCTAGACTGCCGGAGGGCTCCTTGCTCTCAAACTCTCTCGCTTGGCTGCTCTTATGGTCTCTCCTCCTTTGAATCTCTCTAGAAACTGATGAACCCCATGAAGAAGCTCTTCGTTCTCTTCCTCTCCAGTTCTCCCTCTCTGCTAGCTCTTTTTTGGCTAGAACCCGGTTGAACTCTCTTTTTTTTGTCAAGATGAACGAGAAAGGGGAAAAAGGAGGAAACGAAGCTAAATTGGGGTTTGAGATGTTTTGGGTTTTGGAGTCCTGGTTCTTAGATTTTGGTTCCGGTCCCCATTCTGAATTCCGGTTCCGATTTTGGTTTCAGTTCCCATTGAAACTAGGAACCAAACCAGGAACTGCCGATTCCTAAGAAAAGGGAAGGAAGAACCTACCCGTCGGTATATAGAATAGGGAACTAAACCGGATCGTTGGTCTGGTTCTACCTTAGATCACACTCACCTTTATTGCATTATTGTTGCTGGTCCTCAATTGACTCAGAATTTTTATAATATTTTGGTATTGGTCTTGAGTAATTATTTGACATGCCCCATCGTTTCTTTGTGTAGAAACTTGCTAAGCATTTGGTTTCTCATGTAGTTTCTGACATGTATCAATAGTGTGGTGTGGGCACTTGCAATATTCACAATTTTATTTTAGAGTTAAAATTTTTTCCATTAACCTTCCTTGGTGATGTGGCACTTTATGGACTGTTGGATGCCTTATTAGCTGGCGCGATGTGGTTTGATGAGAGGTATTAGATTCTATTGGGGCAAACAATACAACTTAGAGGGGGTGAATAGGTTGTTCAAGAACTATGAAAACATTTGCGGAAGAAAACGAATTCAATTTCAAACATCGACAAAAACAAATTGCAGAAATTAGGTGCGTGTACTGCTATTTAATACATGGTGATGATGAATGGGTAATGTAAATAGTGAAGAGATAGAATATATTGCAAGTACAAATATATAGTGGTTCAAATTTATCCCCAAGCCTAATCCACTCCCAACACTAACAGCCATAACAAGGCTATAATCCACTAATAATCTTCAAGATATGTTACTATAAGCAAGTACTGCCTTTCTAGAAGATCACACTACCAAGACTAACTTACTGCCATCATTCTTGTACCCATAGCTCCAGGTCATGTTCAAATTTCATATCTTTCATGCATTGTTTAGGCTGCTTATCAAGTCAATCATCATGCATCATTTTCTAGCTTGCTTATGACTGATTTGCATGCTTTTGTGATTGTCACTATTCGATCAACTCGACATCTTTTAGAAAGTCTTAGGATACGTCTTAACCTTTCCAATGACACCAATTTTGCATTATTTGCGTGTAATTTGATTTGTTTTATATTTTTGTCAAATTTACCTAGAAATCTGTTTCTAGTGAAATGTGGAATGCTTGCTCTACTTTTGTTGAGTCATATCTATTTTTATTTTTGTATGAATTTTTCGATGGGGATTCTGAGGTCAAGTCCCTAACGAAGTTTGTTCATCTTTCTCTTGTTTATATTGTGATAAAATTTCAGATCTTTTAGACTTCATTTACTAGGACAAATCATTATTGATATATCCTGATACCTTGCTTTGTGTTCTTGAATTTTTATAAATTCTTACGTAGCTCATCTTGGGAAAGTCTTTTCATGAAAGGGCACTAATAGAAATGCTAACATAACCAAGTCCCTGAAGCCTAGAATCTCCAATTGCGTAAATATCGAAGGACCACTCCTGATTCTCGATTGGTTTTTCTACCTGACCCCCAAAAACGAGGCTAGTAACGACTCATAACTTTTATCTAGATTGTCTTAAACAACTCGTAGATAATAAATGAATCTGTCGTGAGGGGTATTGGTCTTGATAAGATTCACCATAATTTAGCATACTCGATGTGGAAATCTCCTAAAGGATGAAGTAATGACATATTTATAGATGAGAGTACGATTGAGAGGGCTAACGGTACCTGTGAATTTGATATTCACATCCGATCTCCTTTTCAAGGTGTATCGTTTGTGTGGATGTGAATCGTGACAACTTCCACTATCATGCGACGTACGTTCTTGAGAGAGCTCACGGCATTGATCGAGTGAATGCACATGGTCAATCTTGAAAGATGAAGTGATGACATCTTTTGGGACACGTAGCGTGAGAGATCTCCTATGGTCAAGTACCCCCAAACTTAACCTCTTTCTCCCACTGCCAAGGGATGCGAGGGGTTGGGTCGCGACACCTAGAAAAGTCTTCAGTCATCGGATAGCAAGTAGGGGTGAGCACGGTTCTCGGGTAGAACCGGGAACCGGAGAACCGCACCATAGGGTCCGGTTCGGTTCCCGGTTCTAAAGGAACCGGTTTTGGTTCCCGGTTCTGGTTCCGGTTCTCATAGGAACCGGAACGGGAACCGGTCAGAAACTAAAAAAAAAAAAAAACCTTAGCCTTTCACTTCCCCCAATGTGATTTTCCCCCCCCCTTTCGTCGATTCTCCCCTTTCCCCTTTCTTTCTCTCTCTCTCTTTCTTTCTTTTCTCCCCTTTTTCCTCCTCACGTCACTTCTTCCCCCCCAACTTTTTTCTTTTTTCTCTCTCTCTCTCTCTTCTCTTTCCCCCTCTCTCGGCCGAAACCCCCCCTTCTTCTTCTTCTTCTTCTTCTTCTTCTTCTTCTTCCTTCCTCTTGCTGGCTACTACTTCACCCACCACCACACCGCCGCCCCACGCCCTACTCACCATCACCTCTTGGCCACCGAACCACCACCACCCACCGCTCGTCCGATGAGTCGTTTCGCCGCTGAGCGTGACGAGCTGTCGCGCCGTCCGTGCCGCCCCTCGACGCCTCTCGGCCCCTCGACGCTCGCTCGACCCCCTCGACGCCCTTGACGCTCGCTCGACACCTCTCGGCCCCTCGACGCCCCCTCAACACCGCACGGCCCCCTCAACGCTGCCTGACGTCCCTTGATGCCGCTTGCCACCCTCGACACCGAAGAAACTCGCCTACTCCAACTTCAATCACAGGTCTAATCTCTTGTTGTTTCTGCTCTTAACTGTTAGATCTAATCTAACATTTTAGCTGCTTTATTTGGTCGATTTCTGAGATGTGAGTGTCATGCTTGTGTGCCATGATCCAAGTACATACATACTGAGGGAAGGAAATTTTTGAGGGTTGTCTCGTAGGTTCTTCCGTATCCCAAAATAAGACCAAGATGGCTGTTCTGGGATCTTCATCTTGCTGTTCAGTGGCTATTGTTGGGGCTGTTCTTGTTCTGGTTTTGAATGGGGCTGATTTCCTCTAGAAATATTAATTTTTTGGTGCCTAGTTTGCAAAATTTGGTAAATGTAGCTGATGTTTATTCCGTTTACTTACAGTGCAACACTAAATACTATTATGAGGTTGGAATTGGACACACGGTCCGACAGTTCTAGTTCATTACTCCTCCAGAGGTTGGCCCTGATTTTCGTATACTTTTGGTCTCATAGGTAAAGTAAATCATATTGTCATGCATAGATAGTCAATGACTCAGAGTAGCTTCAAAAGCTCATTCCTGTGTATGTACTATGAGTCTTTGTAGAATCATTTAGTTTTGATAATCATTTTCATCAGTAAGTCGCAGCAAATTTAGTTATGTTGGTAATTTACATGCATCCATGGTTCTACTTCTTTCTATGCTCAGCATGCTGATGACCATTGCAGGGGATCTTGGTCAGACTTTTGATTCAAACCGAAGCATAATCCGAGAAAGGACAGACTCTATTGTATGTTGGACATACCTTGAAGGTTGCATCTTAGAGTTTGGCCTGACTTCTCTGATCCGCACTCCTACAGTGCCTCCTAGAACTAGAAGTGCAGGTTATCAGGCTCCCGAAGTCATGAAAACTCGGAAACCCACACAAAAATTAGACATCTACAGTTTTGGAGTACTGCTCCTTGAAGGATTGTCAAGGTGTCGGACCCCGTTATGGTGAGTTCAAGCTATTTTTATGTGTTAATCATTGATTTGAAGGATAAGCTCATAAAAAGAGTGATGATTAACAGGTATGAGATTGTTTATTATTGTTGCGCTCATTTTCGTTTTTTTAAACTAAAAATGAAAAAAAAGAAGAAGAAAAAAGAACATGTTGGAACTTGGAATCGACCCCGGAACCTGTGACAGGGCAGGTTCCAGGTTCTTGGTTCTGACCGGTAGGTTCCAGGTTCCAAAAAATGAGGAACCTGTACCTGAGGATAGGTTCCAGGTTCCATGCAGAACCGAACCGGAACCAAAAACCGCTCACCCCTAATAGCAAGACCTTTCTCTTCGATCCCCAGATGAGGCTTAAAAATTGGAACTTTGACACAGATACTCATCCCGTTGAGGCAGCTAAGTCGCTGCCAAAGAATTACGCATTCCCTCATTACCCGCTTGAAATCTCCCCTTTGCGATACTAGCTCCGATGTTGTTTTTGAGATTGGAGTAGACCCCCAAGATACCAAACCCTTTGGGAAAACCGGATCGTGTTCTCTGAACCTTTGAGCTTTTGCTTCAGCTACAGGAAGATTCTGGAAGAGGGAAAAGATATCTACATGTACAAGTTCGATAATTGTACTGCTATGCATTGCGAGCTTTATTTATATAATGTGTATAAATTTCCAGAAAAATGGACATCTTTTGGTATTTTTAAAGCATGCGTAAAGTTTGAGTGATTTTCGGGAAAACGCCCTGAAATTCCAAGATTTTCTCAAAATAGAACAACTTTATTTTGAAAATTTGAGACAGTTCAAAAGCCCTTTTATACAAAATTTCTAAATTTTAAAAATGTTCATTGTGGTCTGATTTAGTAGCCTGTAAAATTTGAGGTCCTGATTGCAAGATAGAGAGGTCCTTGTGTGCAATAAATCGAACGATGTCTGTTTGGCCTTCGAAACTATTTTTCAACTGAGTCTTGGGTGGAAGGGAAAATTGGTTGGTTTTTAGCAGAAGTTCAAAACATAAAAGCTGTGGAGGACACAATTTCCTAACTGCCTGTGAATTTTGGTGCGCTTTTGAGTGTGTTTGATAATTTTTCTCGCATTTTTTGAATTCACGGATCAAACCAGGTCAAATTTGTATCACTAAGTCTTTTTGCATAAATTTAGATTTTTCGGGTTAGAACTAGTCCGAGTAGTCTTCAAGAATTTTTGAGCGGACACTCTAAGCTTTCTAACCATGCATGAACCTTTGTGATTGGACTTCGTTTGATGGGTCAATCCCATTAAAACCGATTTTGTCCGGTTTGGCAGTTAAAGGGACCCTTTAATGGTTCACTCACTCTTGTTTGATTGAGAATCAAGGTTGATGGACCTAAATATATATGTTTACTTTGATGTCTATGCATGTGATTTTTAGATGTATGGATAGGTGTGATGCATGGCCTGATGGGTAGCCACTTGGGATTTATTAGATCCAAATTTAGGGATTAATTGATCTTGACCATCCTTATGTGAATGCAAATGGTGGCCAGTTGTCATTAACCATTAATTAATCAATCCTAGTCAATAGTGAGTTTGGATAATCGAAATGCATGAAAGCAAATGCCAATCTCGAGGCCAAGTCATTGTTTGTTGAATGAACGGTCTTCCTTTACCTCAATTGTTTGCTTGCATATTATTTGTTTCGATTAAATGGAGGATTAGACATGTAATCGACATCCATGAGATGATCTGTGGAGGTGGTGGCTCAAACTCTTGAAGAAGGTAGTTTAAGACCGAGGTCCAATCCAGTCACGTTTTATAATACCGAACATGTCTCGGGTTTTCAATCGGTTTTATAATAATTGCCCGACAAGTTGCAAGTTTTCTTTTACTGCACTTAGAATAGCTTGTTCTTTCCTTACATTGATTTTTTATTATCACAGTGTCTTTCTTTACGTTGTGGGTTTCATTTATTGAAGTTAAGATTAGAAATAGCTTGGATTTTAAACGAACCCACCTACAAGCATGTCGCATGATCGCTTAGTGAATTTGGACCTCTTTACCATGAAAATGATTAATACAAATGCATGGTCACTTAGGTAACATCTCAACAAGTTTGGTACTGAAATGACATTAATAGAGACATTAGTGTAACCTAAGTTGCTAAATCCAATAATCTCTAGTTCCGTGGAAATCAAGAAGAACCTCCCACTTTTCTATTGGGTATTTAGCCAATCCCTAAAAATGAGGCTAGTGGTGACTCATAGATGATATTCAAGGTGTCTAAAAGAACTCTAAAATCAAACTCTTGTCACACGAGATATGGGCTTGGAAGAGCCCATGTTTATGATTGATAACCCGTTTGCAGTGTTAGCAAATGATGGTCCATCTGAGATTGTCGTTTGTAGGAACCATTCGGGCTGTCTCATAAGCAATTTCCTCCAAACCCCCAATGCCTGAGGGACTGAAACCCCGTGCCATAGATGAGGGTTGCGACATCAGTAGCTCTGCTAATTTTGGCAAATCGACTAGGTCATACATATACTGAACTGTGAGTTCTCTTATATCTTTTACGATATCTAAGATTCTCATGAGAGTTAGGATCCAATGGCTGAAAATTGACATGCTTATTCCGGATGATTTTCAGCGTGATAACAAACAAGAAGACCGGTCGCTTTAATTTTGACTGCCAAGAATCATGCAAGCGGATCACTAGATTACTCTTGGATCTCTGGTACAACCTAATGGGAATCAATATGATGTTTATATGTAACCCAAGTAACGGAAATTGTCCATTTAGGGAAATGATAGGCTCTTTCGGGTTCCTCGTTTAGTTTTCTTGTCTTAATAGATCATATGATGTTGCCAGTTATAAGAAAATCAAAAGGCGTAATTTAATTATATTGGGGTGATGCAAACGTGAATGTACTGAGTATATTTGTCTTTTTACCAGATGTCCCTGGATTCGGACATTGGTGGCTTCAATTGGCGAATGCCGACATAGGATATTGGCCCAAAGAAATATCTACTTTTTCAAGCACAAGTGCGGATTGGGGTCACTTGGGGCAAAGAGAGTCAACATGGAACCTGATGGTAATCATACGACATCGCAAATTGTAGCGGCCACTTTCCTTTTGAAGGATTTGGGAAATCGTTCAATGTCTTCCACCTTCAATATGTCGATGCCAATTTGATGAACAAGGATGCAGACAATGCTGTAAAGATGGCGACAAACCCTGAGTACTATGATTTGCAGATCATGGGTAAGACTCCCCAATACGGGGTCAATGTCTTTAATGGTGATCCTGGGTTTTCAACTCAGTGTTCGAAGAAGTAAATAGTGGCTAAGCCATAGAAAAGACTGAAAGAGCTAGTACGTGCACTTAGAGTGGGGTGAATAGGCGTGCAAACACTTTTGCAAAATACAGTATAAAACTTTACTTTTAATCTGAGTCTGGTTGACAATAGATTTTGTAGAGAATATCAGACTCTAACAATTAAATAGAGTTACGAGCAAAATAAAAGAATTCAGGGAAGAGAATAAGAACACAAGGTTTATAGTGGTTCGGCTTAATCCAAGCCTACGTCCACTCTCCCGCACTGATAGTCCACCGGTTGGATTTCACTATGAATCAAAAGAGTTGTTATAGTATTATATCCTTGATTCCATAGTGTAGAGACTCTGCTACACTTCCTCAAAGCCTCACAAATGTCTAAACTCTTTTTTGAGTACAAATTTTCGCTCAAAATTGAATCAGCAAAGAACAATGAGTTTGAGACTTTGAAATTTATCTATCAAGCACACCCTCGAGTAATTGGAGCGTCTTCCTTATATATTCCTCCATGCCTTCATATCCGTTAACACCTTCCAAAGGAGTTCTTCCAATCTACCCGTTGGACAGAATCAATTATGGAGATCTCGAGTTACTTAAGGAATGTGATGATAGCCCATCAATTCTGCTCGCCTATACAATTAGGATCTAGGTTTCCATAAGTAGAACCTTCCAAGTATACTTTGCCAATCAACGGATCGAAATTATTCGTATTGATTTCGAAACGAATAATAGATCTTGAGATGCTATCTCCAACTGTGAGAACTTCTTTAGCCGCTCGAATCAAATCCTTAAACAAATACTTAATTCTGGATAAGTCTTCTTCGACGGTCTAGAAACTGTCAATGATGGCAGACTTTAAATCTTGAGTCTGGCGGTCTGGCGGTCTTCAGACTTTGATGAAAGATTCTGCAAGTCTTCAGACTAGACTAAAGGAAATGTTTTGTTAGTTTCAAAACGGATAAGGAAGTTTTCTCGAACAATCTCCCCCTTTTTGATGGTGACAAAAATTTTCTGTAGATTTGGATACTTTTGACCTGCAAGACAATACTCAAGCAAACAAGGATATCTCATAAAAGATAAATGGATTAAGATAAATATAGTATTGAATCTGCATCCACAGGAAATGAGTTAATCTTGTAAAAACAACTATCTTTGCCATGAATACCAACAACGCTTAAGATACTATAACATTAAACGATCAAACAGTCAAACCAAAAAACACAGTCATCCAAACCAGTCACAACCAAACAAAAACAAGAATTAAAGTCAAATCCAAAAGTCAAATCAAATCAAATTTGCACCAACTTCTCCCCATTTTTGTCAGCATTAAAAAGGTAGAGATGAGAAAAAGATTTGGATGAAATTAAGATTGTTTTGGAACGCGAACAAGTTGAAAATCTCCCATCGACTTGACAGTCTCCTCCTGCTTTCTCAGATCCTCCTTCAATTGTGCTATTTCCTCACCCTTGGTAGTTATTTGAACTTGAAGATTGAGGGCCTGAACTTGATTGTGCAATGAAACTGAAGAGGCTTGATTAGCATTCTGCATATTCCGAAATTCGCATCCCAAGGCATAAATCTGACCTCGCATCTCCATAAGAATATCAAGCAATCTTCTAAAGTTTGCTGAGTTGTCAGTTTGAGTGCTTGCTTCAACATGATCAGTTTGTGGAGTATTGGCAGATGATGGCATTTCAACATGAGCACCCATACTCGGAGATGAAACCTCATGACTTTCTTCAAGAAATTGAGAGGCATATACATCTTCTGGATCGGTAGGAGAACGACTAACATCATCACTAGTAAAAGTAAGTGAATGAATACTTTTTTTCTCAGTAGCTCCCCCTGTTTTATTGCTTTCAAGTGGAGATAAGTACTCTTTATGCTCTGTCTCTTCTTCAGTGACATGATGACCTTCTTCTCCTTTTTGCTCTTCTTCTGCAGTTCTTTCGTCCTCTGCATCTTTCCTCATCGTTTCCCTCTCTTCACTTCTCTACTCTGTTTTTTCTCTGTCTTGGTCCTCTCTATCCTTTATCTCTGGAACAAAACGCTGTAAGTTCCTTAAGGCAAGAGCAGAAATGGTGATATCTTCCTCATCTTCTTCATCTTGTAAGACGAGTGCTCTCCTTTTCTTAGATGGAGCTATCATAGGCTCCTTGCCTTTCCCTTTTGCAGCCATAGAGTCTTGACAAGAGTCTTCTCCTTAAATCTCTCTAAAGTCTTGTTCAGTTCCTTCAGATGCATCTTTGAAACCATCTTCAGTCCCACCACCATTTGATCACAGGTTTGAAAACACAGAATTTTGGGAGGTTGAATTTTAAAATGTTTGAGTAACTGAGTAACAAGTGCTAAGTAAGGAAGTTGATCCTTGTCCTTCACCATTGACCTATACATGTGAAACATGATAGTGTGTGGCAGAGAGAACTTTTTACCGGCATGATAGCATACATCAGCTTCGCTTATGAATTGGAGACGTCAGTCTTTGATGTGGATTTGGGTCTAAGACAGTTAATTACAATATTGCGAAGCAAGATATTTGAGGCACTCATCCTCAAATACGAAATTCGGCCTTCTGCCATTCCATCTCGAACAAGCTCCACAGTCACATGACTAATAGACACTAATTGAGACTCTGATGGTCAGTGAAGATTTGGAATCTTTCTCTGCATAGATAATGCCTCCAAATCTTCAGGGCAAAGATGATCGTTGCAAGTTCTAAGTCATGTGTCGGATAATTCAACTCGTGAGGTCTCAACTGATGAGACGCATATGCAACAACCCTACCATGCTGCATCAATATGCAACCCAATCCTTTAAATGTCGCATCACTGTAGATCTCAAACTCTCCTGGACCAGATGGAATAGTAAGCACATGTGCGGTAGTTAGCTTTTGCTTAAGCTCTTGAAAACTACTCTCGCACTAATCTGACCACACAAACTTTTCTTCCTTCTTCAACAGTCTTGTCATCGGCGATGCTAACACTGAAAGCCCTTCTACAAACCGTCTGTAATACCCTGCTAAGCCCAGAAAACTTCTGATCTCTGTCACCGTAGTCGATCTCAGCCAGTTGATCACTGCTTCAATCTTGACTGGGTCCACTGAGATTCCTTCTCCGGAGATGACGTGACCTAGGAAAGCCACACAAGTTAGCCAAAACTCGCACTTACTGAACTTGGCGTACAACTCGTGATCTCTCAAAGTCTGAAGCACTATCCTTAAGTGCCTTTCATGATCCTCAGTACTCCTTGAGTATACTAGGATGTCGTCAATGAAAATGATTACGAATTGATCTAAGTACTCTCTGAACACCCGATTCATCAAATCCATGAAAGCAGCTGGGGCGTTTATCAACCCAAACGACAATACAGTAAACTCATAATAGCCGTATCGAGTGTGAAACGCCGACTTCGGTATGTCTTCCTTCTTGATCCTTAGCTGATAATACCCTATCCTCAAGTTAATCTTAGAAAATATCGACGCTCCCTGAAGCTAATCAAACAAGTCATTGATCCTCGGCAATGGATACTTGTTCTTGATCGTCACCTGATTGAGTTAACGATAGTCGATGCACAAGCGCAATGAACCATCATTCTTCTTCACAAACAGAACTGGTGCTTCCCAAGGTGATACACTAGGACGAATAAATCCTTTATCCAACAACTCTTGCATCTACACCTTCAATTCCTTAAGTTCTGACAAGGCCATCCGGTAAGGAGCTTTAGAGATTGGCTCGGCCCTGGGGCTAACTCAATCACAAACTCTATCTCTCTCTCTGGCGGCAAACCTGGTAATTCTTTCGGGAACATGTTCGGGAACTCTTGCACCACTGTGATGTCTTCTATCTTCAACTCCTCCACTGTCATGTCCACGACAGTCGTCAGGTAACCTTGGCAACCCTTGCCTAGCAAGCGAATTGCCTCGAGCGATGATATTAAGGAGACCGAGGGTCCTCCTCGACTCCCAATAAATTTGAAACTCTCACCCCCTAACGGGTTAAACTGAATCGTCTTGCGATAACAGTCCATCTTAGCTCATTGCTTGGTGAGCTAGTCCATGCCAATTATCACATCAAAATCATACATGGCTAGGACTATCAAGTCTATCCTCTCCTCTCGCTCATCAATCACTAACTTACAACCAAGACAACCCACTGTAGCTAACACCTTATCCTTCAATGGCGTAGATATGCTAATCATAGACTCCAACAACTTAGGAATTAATTCTACCAACTTAACATATCTTTCAACTATAAATGAATGAGAAGCTCCAGGATTAAATAAAGTATAAGCAGATTGGTCGTTTAGTAAGACCATACTTGTGATCACATTAGGCGCATCCTCTGCCTATCCTCTAGTGATTGCATACATCCTTCCTTGAGCTGGAGGTCAGTTCAATCCACCGTACGGCATGATCTGCGGCGCAACTCCTCTGTTTTGACCCAACGGTGGCAGTGGCGGTAATTGACGCTGTCCCATCTGATTTCTAGGACAGTTCCTAACTATATGACCCTGCTGGCTACACTCATAACAGGCGCCCGCCCGAGGAGGACACGAGGCTGTACCATGTCGTCTTTCGCGTAGACGACACACACCATTTGGTCTTAGCGTTGGCTTTTCTATCCCACCCTTTATGTTGAGTGGAACATGATACCTTCCTCCAGACATCGGTCTCTTCCCAAACCGATTACCTTCTTTGGTCGAATTAAACCGCGACCTAGATGCGGCAGCTCTCTCATTCTGGTCTTTCTCAATCAGCTGGGCTCGTTTATAAAGGTCCTTATACTCCTTCAGATCTAATGGTACCTACAAGCTCCTCACATCTGGTCGGAGCCTATCTCTAAACCTTCGAGCTTGATCTGACGGTCTCTGGACTAACTCAGGGGCATACTGCGACAGTTTAGCGAACTTCGCTTCATACTGGTCAACAGTCATTGTACCTTGGCGAAGGTGCTGAAACTCTACCATTTTTACCTCTCCAGCGCAATCAGAAAGGTACTTCTCATTGAAGACCTCAAGAAAGGCATTCCATTCTGGAACTACACCTTTAGGGAACACTATCCCTTTAGTAGTCTTCCACCATGTACCTGCGATCCCTTTCAACTAATAGGCTGTCAGAACAACCTTCTCTGCTTTGGTGCACATCAGCAACTCAAAGGCATTCTCTAACTCCTGAATCCATAGTGCTGCAGCTTCAGGATCTTCCGCTCCCATGAACGTCAGCGGATTCAATCTCAGAAAATGCTCTACCAATTTATGCCTAGGCCTCCTAGCGGCCACGTTCTCAGGTGGAATTTCAACAGGTTCCACTTCAGGTTTGACGACCGGTACAGCGGCAGCAAGTGCGGCGGCAGGGGCGGCAATAGCAGCATTGGCGGCATTAGTGGCAGCGGTGGCTGAAGCGGCGGCCTGCTGGTCTAACCTATCACCCATCAACTCAAGCATCTACATGATTCTAACAAACCTTGGATCCTCAGGGGCTACTGCATCGTTTGGAGGCGATGTTGCACCACTCGCACTGGCCTAAGCCTGTGCTCTTCCCAGGGCACCTCGGGCACTGACCCTCATTAGCGACCCACCCCGAAACACGGGGCCTACTACTCTCTTCCTAGCAGCTCTCGGCACTCGGTCATTCATGCTACAGACTCAATATAGACGCATGTTTGCAAATTCCAATACCACATTAGAATATGAGTGACCTCAACAACAAGTTAACAAATAACTATCAACCACTTGCATTAGTATAATAAAAGCCTTTCCTACCAACTATCCCATGACTTTCACGCACCTTATCACTCCATACATGAACCATGCTTTGATACCACTTAAACAGGGTTGTCATGCCCCGAACCCCGAGACATGTGAACAACCCACCATGGCCATGCAAATGCAACATTCTCAGGTAGTGTCGTCGACTCCATTAATTTATTTATTGCGTAAGCGGAACGTATTATAAAACCCCTGACCAAAAACACACGGGATATGATAGCAGGAAAAACCAATTCAAAAACAAACCAACATACTTTCATATATACTCGCACCGGAGTTTACATACACCAACAGAATCAAAGACTATATGCACCAAAAATGGGTCAGACTTTATGTGCATAAAAAAGGGTCAGCCTGCACAAAAGGAATCGATCCACCAAAAAGAAGGAATAGTCTTATAGCTACTAGTTGGACTTGTTCGTCGATCCAGCCTCTGACTAATCAACCTTCGGAGATGACGGGTCATCCACCCCGCCATCGGGAGCATCAGCTACGCCCTCACCTAGAATGGCCTCCAACACAGCAGGTGAAATATCAAAACTATCTAAAGGACCGATCCTGAAACCATTGGGTCCAAAGTAGAACCACGCCCTGAATCTATGAGGCACCCTGAGAAGCTTGGCCTCCTGGACCCAGACCGTGGTCCTAATCAACTCATAGATCCAATGACTTCCAGGATCAGGAAAACTATGCACCAGCTTAATGATATGCACCGGGATACTGTATTGCTCCGGGAGTTTCGCCATCTACGGTCCTGAAATATTTCCCACAACGGGGTGAGACATTGTCTCAGCAAGTTCACCCCTCCTAACCTCTATTAGAAAGAAAATATAGCCAATAGTGGCATAGCCACACAGCACAGAAGACTCATCTCGTCTTATTTCTTTCTTGTAGGTTAGTATAGTTCGTATCACTCAATCACAAGTAATAATAAGAGCTTAAACCATTGGAACACTATCAATTTCACATAATTCACAATCACAACAAGCGTTCCAATTATTATTCACTGCCACACAAGGGCATAGTCTACTTGCAGTTCGGCTATCTACTGATATATAGCCAGGCATTGCTTCCCCATCTTGGAGTGCGGCTTCGTCACTCCATCGACGGCGTTCCCGAAGGAGCATAGGTCCAGTTGGCCTAGCCTCTATTGCGACTCGAGCGTCGTCTCTATGTTGATGGCATTTCTAAAGGAATAAAGGTCCAGTTGGCCTAACCACTACTGCAACCGAGTCTTTCAACCAGCACACGACAATTCAATATCAACCCTGGACACTTTACATTTCATTCAATGCTCCCATTAAAATAATAATCCATATTTTTCACAATTAACATTCAATTTGCATTATCCAATCATCAATTTCAAAATCTGAGCATGCAGCAACGATCGGCAGAAAATTCTAAGGAAATAAGGTCAGAAATAATTTTTTTCGATTTTTTTAATAAATAATAATATTTTAATAATTTTCGTAATATAATATATTATTATATAATCCAATAATTTCGAAATATTTATTTAAATCAGAAATAAATTCCTTTAAGTCACATCAAGGCTTATATTAAAATAAACCTACTTAGCTTTAAACTAAACACACTTTAACTTAATTAAACACCTTAATCTAATCCACAACTAAATAAACTAATCTAACCACCTATTCTCAATCAACATAAGCTAAACACACTTCTTAAGGCATAATTAACCCTCTAATCAAGATTTAGTGAGCTAAACTCACCGGAATCGCTTTCCGATGAGTCTCCGGCGAAGAGCATGACGAGGCCAATGACAAATCTACATGGAGCAACACCAAATGAGGACCGAAAGGCGCCCAAAATAGGCCTTGAAGAACTGGATCTTGTTGGAACTTCCAGCTCTTGACCTCGGCTGGAAGGGGCTGCATGGCGGCTGGCTTGCAGGCGAAACCGGTGAAGACGGGCGGCGACAGCTCAGGCGGTGACTAGCGGTGGCTCCGGTAGGCTTGTTCGACGACGAGCTGCTGCTAGTGACCTGGAGCAGCGACGAACAGCGGTGCTGGTGCGCGAACAAAGGCAGAGTGGAGCGGCGGGCTAGCTGATGAGCAGGCGCACGGGTGACGCGCGCGAACGACGGCACTGGCGACGAATGGCGAGTGGCAAAGGACGCGGACGAAGGGTGGCGTCGGGCTGGTTGCAACCGGTCGGATTCTCTCCCTCTCTCAAATTTTGAATTCCAAGGAGTTAGAGGTTGAAGATGATGTTGATGGGTGCCTTTTTAAGATTCAATCTCCACCCTCCACTTGTCAAGCTCCCATCACTTGGCCCCAACCACCATGACATAAGGTGATGTCATCTTCCATTATCTCCAACCTCCCACAACCTTATTCCAATGGGTGCGATTCCTTTTTTTGCCGTGGCATGAAATCTTGTACAATAAATTCTTCAATTTTAATCAATTCTCTTCCAATTGAGTCCAATTAAAATTCATAAATTAATCTAATGTTCCTAATAAGATTTGTGACATAATAGGACTTCCAATTTCTGAATTCGCTTTTAATTTCACAATTAATTTCACTCTGGCACGATATTAGCGCGCCCTAACCTACTGGGTAGCTTTTAAAAATTTTCATGCATTTGACTTGTGGTTAATTATTTTCAAGCCACAATATATATCTGTGGACACCTAAATTTTGGCTACCCGTTTTGTAATTTGTCGCATTAAGAAATTAGGGGTTAATTTAATTCCTAAAAAAAATATATTAATTGCATAGCATTTAGTTATAGATGCATTTATTTATTTTTTTATTATTTGCATTTCTTGGACCGGTGATGGATAGGTCATTTTGGGTTTTAAATTAGCAGGTGGGCTAGACCCACGAAAGGAGCAAATTAGCCCAAGCCTCGTTGCTTTTTCAATTAATTAATTATCTTATGAAAAATTAAGATTTGATGCGATATTACGGTGATTTTTGACATTTTAAAAATATTGCAATCTTATCTTTAGTCTTTTGGTGATAAAATCATTGGGGAATATTAAGGAAGATAAGAAATAATCTAAAATATTTTGTTGCGGATAGAGATTTCGAAGGATAATCTTCAATGGTCGAGCGAGTCAGCTTGGAAGATTTTAACAGATGATTTCAATGGTCGAGTGAGTCAGCATACACGATAATCTCGAAGCATGATCTTCAGCGATTGAGTTGTTAGGCAAATCTTCGTAGATAGAGTAGACTAAGTTTTCTCTCTATAAATAGGGGTGGTCTTCTCTTCGTCCGGGGGAGGGCTTCTTTGAAAAAAATTCAGAAAAAGTGAGAAAGAGTACGAAGGAAGAGGGAGAGTGACGTGAGAGAGGGATAGAATAAAAAAAAAACAAATCAAAAGGTGAAAAGAGAGAGAAAAGTGAAGAGAACTATTGCTTTCGTAGAGAAAGAGTCGACAAAAGAAAAGAAACAGAGAAGAAGCGGAAAGGCAAAAAAAAAAAGGGGTGGGGGTTGATTTGACCCTTACTATTCATCATCTTCCCAAAATCTTTTGCCCCTTTGCACTTCCGTCCGCGAACTTTCTCGCCACACCAGCGCCATCGCAGCAACAAACCCGTTCGTCGCTGCGGTCGCCGCGCCTCCTCACCACCGCGAGCCCGGCGCCCGAGATCCTCCGCCGTCCGTCGTCGTAGGAGCCCACGCCGTGATCTACCTCGTTCGCTCCCCCCGAAGCGCACCACGATCGCCCATCGCAAATCCGGTGATCCGACGTCCCTTGCTCGCTGGTCCCCGCTCGTCGCCCAACTCGACGACCCGTGAAGCTCCGCCGTGCGGCACCACCGCCGCGGTCGAACCACCTCGCCGGTCTCCGCCGCTCAAGATTCGCCCGCGACGCTACGCCGCCCCTGTTTGGCGCGCGATCAGCTCAACCCGGCGCCCGCCGCGTCCCCTCGGCGCTTCCTCCCGCTCGCTCGTTGTTGCCCGAGCCGCCGGCCGTCGAAACCCTCGCCGATTTCGCCTTGACCCGTCGCAACGCTCCCGAAGTCTCCACCCGCTGCGTTTGCCATAGCAATTGCCTGTCCGCTTTGCTTCGCCCCCTGCCCAAGCCGAGTTGAGTTATCGCCGCCTAGCCGCACCAAAGCAACTCACCTCGCCGGAACCTCGAACGCCGGCGACCCAAACCCAATTCGCTGCCCGTCCATTTTCTTTAGGTTGTTTATTTTTCTTATTTTATGTTATTTACTTTATTTTTAAGCTTTGCTAATATTGTTTAAGTTTGAATGTTGTGAGATAATCTTTATGGATATTCTAGGCATCATCCACAAGGGTTATCCCTAAACTTATTGTAATTATTAATTTGACCCGTAAGATATCGGGTTATTTTTTTAGTTACTTTAATTTTTGGGGTTTGTTGATAGTTTTTAAATACTGAATCAATGTGATTATTAATTTGATCCGTAAGAATTCGGATCAGATTTTTAGTTATTTTGACCTCTTTGTTGTGATAATTAGGGTCGGGATAATCGTTAATTTGACTCGTGAGACAACGGGTTATTTTTTCGATTACTTTGATCCTTTATTTGATTGCATATCTTGATAGTTTAGATTTGATTTTTAGTTGGTAATCGCATTATTTTAAAAAGCCACCAAAAAATCTAAAAAATATTTGAATTAGGATTCAGTTTGTTTTAGAATATTTTTTTGGCATATCTAGGATAGGGATTTTATTCCGAATTTAGAAAATATAAAAAAAACAAAAAATGCATTCATTTAGGATTTTAGTTGCATGTTTAATTACGTGACAATTTTAAATTTTGAATTTTAAATGAAAAAATAAAAGATAAAAAATATCATGCATATGTCATGTAGAAATTAAGGGCATGCTCTGCACGTCATTGCATATTAAATAAATTGCATTTTAGATTTAGATAATGTCTTAGTTTAAATTATGATTCGATATGACTTAATCCCTAATTTAAATTAGATAGAATCTTAATCTAGCTAGATCATTTCAAATTTCATAAAATTTGTCTTAGGATAAATTAGTTGCAATTTATAGGATAGATTGCATTTTTAAAATAAAAAATGTCATTTGCATGTCATGTAAAATTAGGTCCATGAAATGCACGTCATTTTAGTGATTATTGTTAGGTTCATTTTTAATGGAAATTGCCGTCATTAGATTAGGCCATTTAATAAATGTCGCGTGACATATAACTCGCATATTAAATTGCAATGTTGCATATCATTTTAGTTGAAATAATTTTGTACGTCATTGCATTGCATTGCACGTCATTAGAATTAAGTCATTTTGGTTAATTTAAATTGCATATAACAATTGCTTGTTCATTAAAAGATCATAAAATTTTCTATTCATATGGTTTAGGACATGTTGCCATGCCATATCATTTCATAGATTAAAAGCATCACATTGCATGTCATTAAGATTAGGTCATTTAGATTGCATTTAATTATTGCATTTCTTCATGTCATATAGCTTAGGTCATGCTGCCATGTCATGTTAGATTATTAACATGCATCGCATGATTTTCATTAAGAAAAGCGAAAACAAAAATAAATAAATTGCGTGTTAATTAGAAATCATATCTAAGATAGTTAATGTGAATTCTGATTTGATAATGCAAATGCTTTCGTTACTTCGAAATATGTTTTGCATTATTTAATTGCTTTCTTGAGTGTTAAATTGGTGGTATGCGCACATGTATGATCACCTCACATGTTAGGAAGTTAAATTAAAATCAATTCAATTGCCAACATTTTTTTAAAAAAATGAAATAGAAAAGGTCGCACTAGAATAATCTAGTGTAACCAAGTCCCCGAACTCATAAATCTCTGGTTCGTAGAGGTAAAGTAAATCTCCCGTTACTTTACTTGGGTTTCTAATCGACCCACCAAAAATAGATTAGTGGCGACTCCTGATTGAAAATCATTTTGCATGTTAAAAAATCAAACCTAAGTCGCGAATTGGTATGGGCTTGGGAGAGCTCGAGCTAAGCTTAAAGACTTAGTAATCCATTAACCTAGTTTTAGGTAGTCCAAACCCCGAAAAATTGGGTCGCGACAATATCTTTGACACATTGGCGACTCTCAATTATTGTGGTAATCTCAAGGTTTCAAATACAGATACAGGGTACCCAAATGACAGAAAGGCCGGTCCAATGCCGATCGACAAGAATTGTGCGATCTGGTAGAATCACCCACACCTGATCACATGCCTCTGTTTAGTCGACCTATCTTTGGTCTCTAATCGATTCTTTTAATGGTGTCGTAATGACCCTTGCAGATTAGCTCGGTCGAAAGGTTGCTTCCTGATCAAATTCTCAAGTCTAATGCATTAGAATCTCTTAACGGCTTCACTTGATATACTAATTTTCACATGAGTGGCCGACTCAAGGAAAGGAACTATATGCGTGCCAACAAAATGCCCGTCTCAATTCATTGAAAATAGTATTAGAAAATCGGGATATCACAAATCAATTGTAGATTAATAGATAATCGTACCTTTTCGAGTTTTTATCCGAAAGATAACTTTCTAAAACTGAAATGACTTACAATCGTGATCCTTGATCTTTTGAATCTGATCATTTTTAGACTTTTATCTCTGAGTCTAAACTTCTCCAGACTCTAAGATATTAAGTTTGGATTGAATAGACTTAAATTGACTTTTCTTTAGTGTCTTTGTAAAAATGTCTGCTAGCTGATTCTTCGAGTCAATGAATTGAATCAAGACTTCTCCATTTTGAACATGGTCTCTAATAAAGTGATGTCGAATCTCTATATGCTTTGCTCTTGAATGAAGAATTGGATTCTTGGTGAGATTAATCGTGCTGGTGTTGTCACATTTAATCTCAGTGCATGAGTTTTCGATTCCAAAGTCTCTTAGCTATTGTTTTATCCATAAGATTTGAGAACAACAACTTCCAAGAGTCACATAATCTGCTTCTGCTGTTGAGAGAGCTACAATACTTTGCTTCCTCAAGAACCAAGATACTGTCATGTTTCCAAGCAATTGACAAGTGCCCAAGGTGCTCTTTCTATCAACTCTGTATCCTGTTAGATTTGCGTCTGAGTATCCAAGGAGAGTAAAGTCTCATTCTTTGGGATACCATAGACCTAACTTAGAGGTTGTAGCAACGTATTTGATGATGCGTTTTGTAGCACTTAGATGAGATTCTTTGAGATCAAATTAAAATCTGGCACAAATGCAAACACTAAACAAAATGTCAGGTCTAGAGGCAGTAAGATAAAGAAGTGAACCAATGATACTCCTGTATAACTTTTGGTCAACTTTCTTTCTCCTTCATCTTTGTCTAGCTTCGAAGAACTTGATATTGGTATATCAGTCTTTTTGCAGTTCTCCAAACCGAATTTTTTGACAAGTTCTTTAGCATATTTTTCTTGGTGAATGAAAATTCCTTCATTCAATTGTTTCACTTGTAATCTGAGAAAGAATGATAGTTCACCAATCATGCTCATCTCGAATTCATCCTGCATAGACTTAGAGAATTTCTTGCACAGATTTTCATTAGGTGATCCAAAAATAATATCAACATAGATTTGAACAAGTATAAAGTTTTTATTTTCTCTTCTACTTTACAAAGCCCTTTTGTATTAAAAATTACTTAACCTGTCATACCAAGTTTGAGGTGCTTGCTTTAAACCATATAGCGTATTTTTCAGTCTGAAAATAGAGTCCAGTTTCCTTGGGTTTTCAAAACCGGGAGGTTGTTCCATATAGACTTCCTCTTGGATAAATCCATTCAGAAATGCACTTTTGACGTTTATTTGGAATAACATAAAATTCTTATAACAAGCAAAAGCAAGTAATAATCTAATTGCTTCTAACCTTGCTAGTGGTGTGTAAGTCTCATCATAGTTTATCTCTTCTTCTTGCGTATATCCTTTGGCCACGAGTCTTGATTTGTTCCTTATAACTTTTCATCTTTCGTCCATCTTGTTCTTGAAAATCCATTTTGCTCCAATAACAGATTTACCTTTTGGTTTAGGAGTTAATTCCCAAATATCATTAACACTGAACTGCCTGAGTTCTTTTTGCATAGCTTCAATCTAGCTTTCATTAGTTAAAGTTTCTTCTATACTTTTAGGTTCTATTTTAGAAATAAGAGCCATAGTGCTAGACTCTTCATGTCTTTTGGATCTTGTGTGAATTCCTTCATCAATGTCACCAATAATGAGTTCTTTGGGATGACTAGACTTGTGCTTCCAGTTGTTGGTTGGTCTGACAGTCTGCTGATCTTTTTCTTTATTTGATTCTTCAAAATTTGTTTGTTGTTGACCTTTTGAAGTTTGAGTTGCTTCTGGTGAATTAGACTTTGTAGAGTCTAGAACAGATTCAGATTCTTCAGGTTAAGTCTGAATCGATCGATTTTGTATAGGGTCTTGAAATTTGACGTTCATCGATTCTTCAATAGATTAAGTCTTCTTGTTGTATACTCTGTAAGCTTTGCTGGTGGTTGAATATCCAAGGAAGATTCATTCGTCTGATTTTTCTTTAGATTTACCACTTTGATCATTTGCATTTTTTAATATAAAACATTTGCAACCAAACACATGAAAATAAGAAACAATCGGCTTATTTCCTTTGAACAACTCATAGGAAGTTTTCTCCAGAATAGGTCTTAAGAAGACTTTGTTAATAATATAATATGTTGTAGAGATTGCTTTAGCCCAAAAACGAGAATAAATGTTGCTTTTAATTAGAAGTGTTCTAGCCATTTTTTGCAACGATCTATTCTTCCTTTCCACAACTCCATTCTGTTCTGGAGTGTATGGAGATGAAAACATATGTTGAAAACCAGATTCATCACAGAATTTAGCAAAGTCTTGATTTTCAAACTCACCTCCATGGTCTGTCCGTATACTTGAAATAACATATCCTTTCTCATTATGTACTTTTTTTTTAGCAAACTTTAAAAAATAAGAAAATGTTTCAAACTTGCAAGAAAGTATACCTAAGTAAATTGTGAATAATCATCCACTATTACTAGACAATATTTCTTTCACCAATGCTTTGAGTTCTAGTTAGTCCAAAGATATCCATATGCAGAAACTGCAACACACGATTAGTGGAAACTCGATTTATTGGTTTGAAAGAACTTCTAACCTGTTTTCCCAACACACATGGTGTATATAATTCAGATTTTTGGTATGTCGGGTTGGGTGGTCTATGAATAAGCTTCTTTGAAGAAATCTTGGCAATTTGCTTCATGTTGATATGACCAAGTTTTCGATGCCAAATATTAGCTTCATCTTGAATTGAAATTAGATATTGAGATTTTTCTGGTTTGATATCCAAAAGATAGATGTTCCCATGTCTTCGCCTAGTGAAAGTTTGAGAGAAGTCTTTACTGGTTCCCGAACATATTCCTTCTTAAAAATTGATTTTGAACCCTGTGTCGCACAGTTGACTGATACTCAGCAAGTTGTAATTGAGTCCTTCTACTAAGGAGACGTTGTTGATTGTGAGACTTCCAATCTTTACTGTTCCGCATCCGACAATTTTTCCTTTGCTATTTCCACCAAAAGAAACTTTTCCACCTTTAACTTGCATAAGTTTTATGAAACAATTTGAATCTCCTGTCGTATGTCTTAAGTATCCACTATCCACTACCCAAGTACCATTTGATCTTTTCTTGATAGTGACCTGCATTTAAAAAAGAAACTCAATCTTTCTTTGGTACCCACATTTTCTTGGGTCCAATGGAGTTAGTACAATAAACAGTCTTTGCCCAATCTTTCTTAATAAGTTTCCAAACAATGGGACATTCTTTCTCAAAGTGTTCTGAGCTGTTGCACTTAGAATATTTAAGAACACTACGGCCAACGGGTTTTACAAAGACTTTCTGAAAATAATTTCTATAGAAGACTTTTGTAAGTCTTTGTTTGATTCTTTCATTTACTTTTGGAAAATCAATTAGAGGAATGGTTTCAGAAGTCATTCCCAAGCTTGATTTGTTAAAGTAAGGTCTTTGTGCTGAAAGAATCTTTTCCAGTTTCTCAGATCCTATAGAAAACCTTTTTGAAATACTTGAAATATCATTTTTCAAAAGTGCATTTTCTTTCAAAGTAATAAAATTTTTATCTAAATTTTCGAACTTTTCTTTCCAAACAATCTCTTGTTGCTTTAGTGTAGAATTTTCTCTTTTTTAGCTCGGAAATCCTCTTGAGAGAGGTTTTGAGACTAAGACACAATTCATCGATATATTTAAAGACTTTAGTAGGAATTTTTAAATTACTTACCTCGATTTTACTGTTTGAATCTGAGTCTATATCTGTTTCAGAGTCTGAATCTGATTCTAATTTTGCCATTAAGCAGATATTAACATAATCATCATCACTCTCTTCGCATTCGGTATCACTCCAAGTTTCTGCTTTGAGTGCCTTTCTGTATTTCTTAGCTTTTCCTTTCTTTTTCTTCAGTAAGGGACAGTTGGGTCTGATGTGTCTATTTTTCTTGCATTCAAAACAAATGACATATTTATTGGATTCATCGTCCTCAGCTGATTTATTTTGAAACTTTTGAGAGCTTTGTTTTTTCCAATTGAATCTTCTTCCCTTTTTGTTCAGTTTTCTGAACCTTCTTATCATGAGAGCAAGCTTTTTATCGTTCATATCATCTTCAAAATCTGTAATATCAGAATCATCATTAGATTTTAAAGCAATAGATTTTTTACCTTTAGGATTTTCATCTTCATTGATTTGTTCCACTTCATAAAACTGAAGAGTGCCAACCAATTCGTCAATAGAGAGTGGCATAATCATTTGTGTTTTTCTTATTGAGGTCTTTACGTGATTCCAATCTTTGGAAAGTCCACGCAGCAGTTTGTTAACCTTCATGGGTCTTGAGATAGGTTGACCTTGATACTCAAGACCATTTATGATTTCTATAAAACGACTAAACATGTCAGTGATAGATTCTCTTGGCTTCATCTTGAAGGCTTCATATTGACCGAGCAGAATATTAATTATTGTTTCTTTCACTCGATCGATTCCTTCATAGGTGATGTGCAGCATATCCCAGACTTCTTTAGCTGTTTCACAAGAAGATATTCTGTTATATTCAGTAGGAGATAATGCACAATATAATGAATAAATTACTTTTGCATCAAGAGCTAGTCTCTTGGTTACCTTTTCTTGAGTCATCTCGCTAGCCTCTGCAACTTCTTTTCCTCGCTCTTAGATTGTTGTAGCTTTAGAAATGATTCATTTGTCTACCACATCCCATTCCAAAGGATCTTTTGATTTTAGGAATGTCTTCATCTTGTTTTTCCATACTAGCCATGGAGCCAACATATTAGCCATGGATCTTTAACTCTGAAGTAAACACACCTCAATTTAAATGAGTACACAGACTCTAATACCAATTGAAAGAGCTAGTATGTGCACCTAGAGAGAGTGAATAGGTGTGCAAACATTTTTGCAAAATACAGTATAAAACTTTACTTTTAACCTTAGTCTGGTTGACAATAGACTTTGTAAAGAATATCAGATTCTAACATTTAAATAGAGTTGCAAGCAAAATAAAAGAGTTTAGGGAAGAGAATAAGAACACAAAATTTATAGTGGTTCAGCTTAATCCAAGCCTACGTCTACTCTCCCGCACTGACAGTCCACTGGCTGAATTTCACTATGAATCAAAAGAGTCGTTACAGCATCACGTCCTTGATTCCATAGTGTAGAGACTCTACTACACTTCCTCAAAGCCTCACAAATGTCTAAACTCTCTTTTGAGTACAATTTTTCGCTCAACAATTGAATCAGCAAAGAACAAGAAGCTTCAGATTTTGGAATTTATCTATCAAGCACACCTTCAAATAACTGGAGTGTCTTCTTTATATACTCCTCCATACCTTCATATCCGTTGATATCTTCCAAAGGAGTTCTTCCAATCTACCCATTGGATAGAATCAATTAGGGAGATCTTGAGTTACTTAAGGAATGTGATGATAGCCCATCAATCATGCTCGCCCATACAATCAGGATCTAGGTTTCCATAAGTAGAACCTTCCAAGTATACTTCGCCAATCAACGGATCCAAATTATTCGTATTGATTTCTAAACGAATAATAGATCTTGAGATGCTATCTCCAACCGTGAGAACTTCTTTAGCCGCTCGAATCAAATCCTTAAACAAATACTCAATTATGAATAAGTCTTCTTCAACGGTCTAGAAACTGTCAATGAGGGCAGACTTTAAATCTTAAGTCTGGCAGTCTGGTGGTCTTCAGACTTTGACGAAAGATTCTGCAAGTCTTCAGACTAGACTGAAGGAAATGTTTTGTCAGCTTCAAAACAGATAATGAAGTTTTCTCCAACAAAGACCTCCCTGGGCCATACATGATGTCCATATAGTTTTGAAATGGTGTCCGGAAGTTACTATCTTTTATTGTTTTTGGAAGTACAATCACATTGCTTTTATATGCATTATCGATTTACGATCAGTTGATGAGCTAGCATTAACAGGAAATCAGTTGTGTTGTGAGTTTCCACCAGAGCCCCGAGAAGTTCATGTCTTAGCACATCTCCCTTAAGAGATGGCATATTATGTCCAGAACGTTAATTTCTTCCGTGTTTCAATATTAGAGGGGAGTAGATTCTCAACAGAAGCTTTGCAGTTTTGGCTATTTTTTGTTGCATCTTCGTGTATTGTTAACGTGTTTTTTTTTTTCTTTTTTGGATATTGGAGTTTCATTACCATTTTCGAAGAAGGAAGGAATTGAGAGTTCTTGCCCTTTGCCACTGAGGCAATTTCACTCATTACCAAATATATATTATAATGTATATATTATATATATATATATATATATATATATATATATATATATTTATGTATAGATACTTGCCATCAATGCGACATTTTGATTGCCACTCCAAAATGAGAATCTTTTAGACGTACAAAAATTGATTGTTTTTTTTTTTCATATGTGGAAATAGAAGGATAAATCCTGGATTACCAAATCTTGAACATTTCCTTTCATGTGCAAAAGCCAAATCCATACTTGCCAAAAGAAGATTCATTTTCTTCCCTCCAATTACCAAATTTTGAGCATTTCCTTTCATGTGCAAAAGCCAAATCCATACTTGCCTAAAGAAGATTCATTTTCTTCCCTCCAATTACCAAATCTTGAGCATTTCCTTTCATGTGCAAAAGCCAAATCCATACTTGCCGAAAGAAGATTCATTTTCTTCCCTCCAATTACCAAATCTTGAACATTTCCTTTCATGTGCAAAAGCCAAATCCATACTTGCCGAAAGAAGATTCATTTTCTTCCCTCCAATTACCAAATCTTGAACATTACCTTTCATGTGCAAAAGCCAAATCCATACTTGCCGAAAGAAGATTCATTTTCTTCCATCTAATTACCAAATCTTGAACATTTCCTTTCATGTGCAAAAGCTAAATCCATACTTGCCGAAAGAAGATTTATTTTCTTCCCTCCAATTACCAAATCTTGAACATTTCCTTTCACGTACAAAATCCTAGTCCATACTTGCTGAAAGAAGATTCATTTTCATCCTTTCAATTACCAAATCTTGAAAAAAAAATTTCCTTGTGGAAATGATATTCCATGGCAGGCTGTTAATGATGATTTTTTTTTGTCAGTCCTACTCTATTCCTACTTTACACTCACTCTCAGACTTTTACCCTGCCTCTTGCAGGGCGTGGGAGTCGAAACCCACTCCTGAAACTTACGCGTCCCCACCCCATCCCCTCCTGAGAAGGTGAGGATTTGAACCCCTCACCTCCCCCTTCCATGTTGGAAGGGTGGCCACTAGGGCGAATCCCAGTGGTTCTGTTAATGATGATTACCGAGATTTAGATTTGAGGTCTACCAAGGGGATGTGATTTATGTGTATATAAGGAAGAACATTGTCTTGTCTCATTTTCAAAAACACTCTATTCTACAATGGCAATCGTAAGTCCACGAATGCACCTTTCCAAATGGTTGGTTTTGATGATAAGTATTATCAATATGATAAGCAATGGGCGTGCTCAAGCGAGAATCCCTGTATCAAACAAAGTTACAGGTTTCGAGAAGCCTAAAGGAACAGTAAAAACCATTGAGGTCATTCCTAAACTCTACCCGTTGCTATTTCAACATTTTTTTTTTTTGTAAAAGAACCTTTCAAGTGTCATAACTTGGCACAAAGGGACACTTAAGTATTATAACTTATAAAAGGTACACTTAAGTGCCACATTTGAAGAAAAACGGATAACTTAAGTGCCACTCCAGCCAAAATCGGGCCAAAATGCTGACGTGGCATTTTTCCGGCGAAGCGAGTGCAAAATGACGCCGTTTTGCATGCTAACATGTCCAAATAATGCAAAAAGGGCTTTGGGATAACGTGGTAAAAAAATATAAAAATAAATTAAATTGAGTTAAAATATGAAAAAAATAATTTTAAAATTAAATTTAGTTAAAATATGAAAAAAATAATAATTTTAAAATTAAAGAAAATTAAAAAAAATAAAAGGGGGCGGTGGGCGAGGGTCGGCGACCGGGGGAGGATTGTCGGGAATGGTCGGCGACGGAAGGGGGAGTGTTGACCGGCTCGCCACCGGTCGACCGGGGTTGCCGGCCCCGGCCGTGGCCCGACGACCCCGGCCGACCCCCTTTTTTATTTAATTTTTTATTTAATATTATTTTTTTTGTAATTTTTTTTGTAATTTTATAATTTTTTATAATTTTAAAATTATTATTTTTAATATCTTAAATAAAATTAATTTTAAAATTATTAATTTTAATATCTTAAATAAATTTAATTTAAAATTATTTTTTAATATTTTAAATAAATTTAATTTAAAATTATTTTTTAATATTTTAAATAAATTTAATTTAAAATTTATTATTTTTTAATATTTTAACTAAATTTAATTTTAAATTTATTATTTTTTCATATTTTAACTAAATTTAATTTTAAATTTATTATTTTTCATAATTTAACTAAATTTAATTTTAAAATTTATTATTTTTTAACCACGCGCCCAAAACAACGCTATTTTTGCATTATTTGGCCATGTCAGCATGTAAAACGGCATCGTTTCGCACTCGCTTTGCCGAAAAAATGCCACGTATGCAATTTGGCTGGATTTTGGCCGGATTGACAATCAAGTGATCCATTTTGCTCCGATTTTAGCATTTAAGTGTACCTTTCATAAGTTATGACACTTAAGTGTCAATTTCTGCCAAGTTATAACACTCTAGGGGTCTGCATGCCCCTTTTTTTTTTTTTTTTTTCTTTTAATTATGTTCCCTTTGCTAAAATAATTTATGAGAACTTACCGCAGAGTCATGAAACTGGTGAAGTGATCGATTGTGTTGACATTTACAAGCAACCCGCTTTTGATCATCCGCTTCGCAAGAATCACACCATACAGGTTTTTGTTCCCTCACTTGCACCGGTATTCTGTCCAGTGCTGCTCTTGCGAAATTTGTAGTTAACAGTAGAAAGGGCAGCGATGACGGTATGAGTACCTTGATGATGAGGGCCATCATAGAGCAATTCTAGGAGAAAGATATTTCGATATTAGAGGTTGTCTAAGAAATTCAGGTTGTTCTAAGTCGGAAGAATTGTCATCCGACCTTATATATGTTCGCCCACCTTATTTGATAATCGCTGAAGCTGGCACGTTTATGAATAGACGAACCCAAGCTCCAATCGGAAAGCGAATGAAGCGGGATATGTGAGAGGTGCAGTCCGTCAAGTTTGGTGGAAATACGGTAAATGCCCTAAAGGAACGGTCCCCATCAGAAGAGTGCAAAATGGTACCACTCGTCACGTTAAACGGTGGACTTCACGCCTGAAGCGGCTCAATTTGAGCGAGAATGAATCCAATGGTGATGGTGGTGAACATAGAGTATGTGCAAATACATCACGATATCAATTATTGTGGCGTTAATTTTCAGTTGAGTTTTCGTTTATGTGCTGATCCTTAAAGTTCACTTCCTTAAGAGTTTGTTGTATATTGGTCAGTACGCCACAGTAACTATGAGGGGCGGCAAGTACTTGGGAGCTCGAGCATACCTTAATGTGTGGAAACCTGAAGTAGTGGACGATGAATTCAGTTTGGCTCAACTTTGGGTCACAGCAGGCCCTCGTAAGGAAGTGAACACTGTGGAGGCCGGATGGATGGTAAGAACTAAGAATGATTGAATCCAAAGATTTTAGCATAAATGGCATTCTAAATGTGTAGATTTAGAAGTTGAGAATTTGTTTTTTTATTTTAGGTTAACAGACAACGAAGTGATAGCGGGCTCCCAGAGCTTTTCGTATTCTATACGGTGAGTTCATAACTCTTCCGACAGCTTACGATTCACCGAAGCTTTCATAAACATATTAAACATTGACATGCTTTTCTTGGGTGGACTTTAGGGTAATGGCTATAAGACAGGCTGCTACAATACAGAATGCCGTGGATTCGTACAAACATCTGACCAATTTGCTTTGGGTGCTGCGCTTGAAGGAGTTTCCACCTATTATGGATCTCAACATGAATTATTAATAGCCTTGATTAAGGTAATGGAACAATCTTCTAGGTAAATATACACGGGATACTTTCGAGCCTTCTGTCTTATAACAAAAATATTTCAGAATCCGGATACTGGATCGTGGTGGCTGCAAATTGAGGACATGAATATAGGATATTGGCACAATGATGTCTTCACTCATCTAAATGGCTATGCCGATCGAATTGCCTTTGGCGGAGAGGTATCCAGGAGACAAAGGGGTGCTACACCTACGTCAACGCAAATGGGGAGCGGCCATCTCCCTTCTGAAGGCTTCGCAAAGGCGGCCTATTTCCGCAGCATTAAATTCTACGACGACGGATTAAATATAAGAGACCCGAAGGATTTCAAGAAGTTTGTGGACAAACCCGAATGCTATGACCTCAACATGGCCTACAACAACATATATCACGTTCATTTCTATTATGGGGGCCCCGGACTTTCAGCTCAGTGTGCAAGTTATTGATCATATGATAATATGCTTTTTTTTTTTAATTATTAAATAAGGCTGTATCAAATGTTTTGCAGTGAGTACACCAATGCTTTTGAAGGAAGCACTGCTCGGTGGTTCGATGTACTTAATTTACTTAAAGTCACTTATGAACCGGTAATCATTTTGAAAAGAGAGTATATTGGTCATAATCACGCTTTTCAATTACAGCTCCTTCTTTTGAATAAAGTACCTGAAACGGTTGGAATGAATGGAGCAAACAATCACAGCTCAGTAGTATTTCTCTTTTAAACAGATCGAATATTCACTATGCATACTTATAAAACCATACTATAAACTCAATAATCCCAAATCCGATAGAAAATATAAGCACAACTTTAGATATAAGTTATCTCCTTTCAATAGATGTTCATACTAATACGATCAAAATGAACAGTGAAATACGCGTTCACATGAAAGGTAAAATACTTAAATACTCATTATTCTCAAATTTATTTCATATATGTACAGTAACCAGAGCGGGTAATATCTTTCCCCAAAACTTTATACATATTAGAAAAACTCAGTTAAAGCAACAACATCAAATCATATGTTAATGAACTATACCTTTGATCAATTTCATATCGGATATCAATGGTCTATAATATCAACAAATTTACTTGAAGAGTTATGCAAATCGACTCTTATTTACAGCATAAAAACCTTCAACTACTCATGTTCTTACTAACACGTTGAGTGAGATCATTGATCACTTTATTTCAAAATTTGTTCATCTTGCATCACGGGACAATTAACTCCTAATACACCCAAGACGGGATTCATAAGGTCGTCATATTAAAATGATCATTGTGCACTTACAATCGCAACACTAAGATAAAGATCAACTTCTTTGAATTCCAGCCTCAGTTGTCTCCGAAGGCAAGTTGTCTCTAGCATGTGGTTTCCAAACTAGAACTTATCTTTAATCCACAAATCTTAATAAACGATTTATCACTTAAAGGATCATCACTTAATATTGAAGGCCCATAACTTCCTCGATAACCAGGATAAGAACTTATCTATTTTTCATCAAATTCAAGGAATCTCCGATTCTCAAACATAAAGGTTCATCACTTGCCACTTCTGATTTAAGCACTTGCATTACATCATAATTTCAAACAATAATACAACTGAAATTGACCATGCCTAGTAGTTCCACGAAGCTCTTTAACCTCTTCTTTGTTCCAGGTAGATGAAGGTTCTAGTTTCGACAGATGGACAAGGGCTTCCCTATATTGGACCATGAGTTCTTTAATATTTTCAAAACTTATAACTTGCAAGATTCAGGACCCAAACTTGGCATGTCTATTTTGGATAGCTTATAGGTTGATGACCATGAAGACACCGGTTGTTACAATCTTGAATGTCCTGGGTTCGTGCAAATCAATTGTAACCTGCCCAATGCCCCAGCACGTAGGCTCGAGTTCACAAAAGCTGAGCGCGGGATCCAGGTACTCGAGCTTGGATCCCAACACCCAAGCCTGGGTCCACGAAGATTGTGCCCCAGTCCATTGAGGTTGGGCCAAGGGCCCAAGTGCCCACACTGAAGTCCATCAAAGACTAGGCCCTAGATCTCAGTGTCCATGCCCTAAACCCTAGTGCCTTGGTTGAGGTCCATCAATGTCGGATATGGGATTCTAGTGTCCATACCTGGATCCCCGGCTATCCATACACAAGTTACCAACGCTCGAATAGTGTATGTCTATTTAGAAAAATAAAATTAGATATTCAATACCCAAACGATGAAAAATATTTTCTAGTTCATTATTAAGTTTCAGTCAAACACAAGAAATGGAGCCAAAATCTCTCTCTTGGAAGACTGAACTACTAGATTTACTGCCTTAATTAAGAAAGCATACATGCCATTTGTCCACGCCATCAGAAGTTCTTCTCTAGTCCGGCCAGATATGCTTTCATATACGAGTTTTCAATTTTATTACTTTTCCGTATGTTAATAAAAGACAATATTTATGTTCAATCAATGCAATGAATACAGACGAATAATACAATGGGTTCTGATGAAAATATTATTGTGTTGACGTTGTTTCATTGCGTCTTCGGAAAGTAAAAGCTTCTGATTATTTACTCGAAATTTTTCTATTTAAAATTGATTTCTTTTGCTATGCATTGGACAAAAAAGAGAAGATTTTGTCAAGCAATAGAAGGCCGAAGAGATGAATTCATTCGACCAAAAAGAGATTGATGAATTCTATCTTTTTTATTATCACAGATGGGTTGTAGGACATAAACGCCCATATTCCTGGAGTCAACCTATGCTATATTGCACGCATAGACGAAATGAACGATGGAATAAATGTGTGTGAGAGAGAGAGAGAGAGAGAGAGAGAGAGAGAGAGAGAGAGGAGTGCAGTACAAGTGTTCTCACAAGCACACGAGAGCTTGAGAAGAACACGTTTTTAGCTGCATTTGGATCTCCTTGTTCATCTTCTTCTTCTCCTTAACATTATCATCTCTGGAGAAGTTCGTGTAGGAATGAAAAAAGAAAAAAATAGAATGCCCAGGTGAGTTCTTTTGTTTTTCACTCTCTTTGCTCTTCCCTTTTGTCTAACAGATTATGCTATAAATCTTCTTGGAATGTCCAGATGAACGATCGAAGGTCCTTATTAGGGTGCACGAGGTGTGGAGTTTCTGGTGTTCTTGTCCATGAAAGCGCTTGTTTCCCTTTCTTCACTAAATTCATCCTGGTTAATGTGGTAACTGCATTTCATTTGCGAACCTCATAGCTATAAGGAAAATGACTAAGAAGGCGCAAGTTTATTCTAGATTATAACTTTTTTGGGTTTGATCTTTTCTACCGTCAAAGCCATGTGCTATTTCTGGGAATTATGGCGAGAAAATATTTTATGTTGGTTGAAACTTTTGACCATATTTCGATGTGCTTTCCTAATAAAATGATCGTTTTCATCTATCTGTAGTGTAGTTTCGAATGTCTCACTTCTTCAACCCCTTCACAGTTATGTAGATATTATTGCCCTTCACATGTAGGAAAGAGGGCCAGGTTAGTGTTGCAAGATCACCAGATGGGTCAAAGAGCAGTTGCTAATCCTGATCGCGAGCTCAATTTGAATTCTAAAAGTGATGCGTTGTTCAATATCCCTGGCCGTTTTGAGTGTTTGGCCCCTAAGAAACTATCGAACTCTGACTCAGCCAATAGTCCCTATCGCTTCTCTTGATTTCTAGGCATTCTCAACTCTGACCAAACCTAACAAGTCCCCTAGATCACCTCATCGTAAAGAAATTTGGGCTTGTGACAAAGTAGGCTTAAGCATTGTAGATTCTCTTCAGGATCGTGCTAGAGCATTGCCTGGAAAAGTTATCAAGTCATTGAATAGCAAGACCATTCTTTTCGGTCCCCAGATGAGGCTTAGAAATTTGAATTTTGAAGCACATGCTCGTCCAATTGAGGCAGCTAAGTCACCGCCGAGACTTATGGGCTCCTTCATACCGGTTCAACATCTCCCCTCTCGTGATAATTAAAATGATTGAAATTGAGAAGTGATAGAGCTCATAGGTGAAGTGCTCTATATGCATACATGTGACTCGACACTATTTTGCAACGAATTACAAGTGGAAGGTAGTAAGGAACAACTTGATTATCTGTGATAGAGCTCGTTAAAAGCTGATCCATTTTTGGAAAGTCCTAGAAACTGTTGGGGAAATTTGATTGTTGAAGAAGATGGAGAAGTAGTAATAGACTCTTGATACTTTAATATGTGATGCTGATCATTGTCCTTGAGGTATTATTTACTCCCACTATTGTTGCTGACAACAGAACAAATATACCTCCTGGACATACACCAAAGCCGCAAAGAAACGAATTTAGCAATTACTAGAATTTCTCTTGGAATTTCTCCTTAAATGTGTCAAGATTACGTGTATGAAAAGAAATGAAGAGAGAGTTTTGAAAAAGAAGCATTTATGAACGATTGTGCTTATTATAAATAATATGTGACTTGATGTCTATTTAAAAAAAAAAAATTGATCTACACATCTCTTGGAATTAAGTACCATATCTCCAAATATCACCACTCTTCATTTCAAGAATAATTTCTTCATAACTACCGATAACTTCCCTTTGGGACGAAATGTCACCTCTTTCCATTATTAAGAGTCACGTCTTCTTTGATTAAGAGTCACGTATTCTTTGATTAGTCATGTATTCTATTAAGCAAGAGACACCTCTTTTATAATAATAAACTAGTTTAACAATCTTCCTCTTAGTTTGTTATCTACATTAATTTACGTAAATTCAAACACACAAGAATATATTTGTTAAGATTTGAACCTTCAATTAGTGCAAATAATTCCATTAACAAAATAAGTGGTAAAAAAACTTCGAACTATGATTCCACTTATTAATCAAATTATCATGCATATGAATTTATGCACATTTGATTAGAAATTTCCTATGCCTAAGCACTTCTATGGCCTTGTGCTCCTCTTGCAATCATGACCATTTACAAAAGTTCATTAGACTTTTGTTAGAAGTTATGCTCATATAGGTGATGTTCCTAAGTTTGTTACTTTAGCATTGCCTTGTTAAAACCTTGAACTTCATTAAGATTGTTTTCTTACACTCATCCTCCTAACTTTCCATGAGTACTAACCTTGAGCCCCGGTACTCGATCACCGTCAAGGTACAATAGCTTGTTGTTACCCATTTAACTTTAATAATTTCGTTAGAAATTATAAAGTAGGGTTTCCACTATACTTGACTATTATTAACTGGCCTAAGACCCATTCCTTGTAGTACTACTTCTTAAAGCTCTCGAGTCTCTTAGTGAATGGATAAGCCAAGTTATCATTTACCCAAACATAAATTACTAAAATAAATTCATCGGTAATTATTTATCTGATATACTCATGTTGCAAAGAGTTCCTATTGTATATTTTATTATTTTCCTTAAACATAGTTACCTCGCTATCACAATGTAAAGAAATAGTTAGTTGTGGCCACAACTGTATATCCAATAAAAAAATTTGTGGCTATTCAGCTTCTTTATCAACTGCCGATAGTGGTATAAATTCATATTCTATCGCTGAATGCGCTATATATCTTTGCTTCTTTGATGCCCAAGAGACTGCACCATTTACAAGTTTGAAAATCCATCCAGATGTTAACCTTTTATCAATCGTGCTAGTTATCCCACTAACATTTAAATATCCTTTTAGTACCGTAGGTTATCTTTCATAAAATAGACCATAAATGCATTGTTTTCTTTAAATAACCGAGAATCTACTTAAAGCCTTCCAATGCACAATACTAGGATTACTAGTAAATCTGGATAATTTACACACAAAAAACGTTGTTCCATAGACACCTCATCTTCTAATTTACTATTTAGAAAAGCCATTTTAATATCCATTTGATGCACATGCAATTCATAAATTGATGCTAAAGCTAATAGAACTCTGATTGATGTAATTCGAGCAATCGGTGCATATATATGAAAGTAGTCAATTCTTTTTTTCTACTTATAACCCTTTGTCACTAACCTTGCTTTAAAGGTTCGTAGCATACCACTAGGATTATACTTTCTTTTGAATACCCATTTGCATCCGATTGGATTTGATTTAGGAGGCAAGTCAACTGATGTACATGTATTTTTAGTAGCAATGGAATCCATTTCAACATTAATTGCTTCTTTCCAAATTATGCATCTCTAGATGCCATTGCCTTACTAAACGTCCTTGAATTTTCATCCAAGTAAAAGAACATGGGTGATTTATTCACAACCTTTTCTCTATCTCCTTCTACTAGAAGAGTTACAAAATCGGAACCAAAATCTTTCATTTTCTTCACTCTATGACTTCTCCTTGGTTCGCTTGGAGAATCAAAAAAGTTTTCTTTTAATTGACAAAGTATTGGTTGCGTCAATTTTTATTTGTGAATATGCTGAGGCATCACTTTAATCTTTAAGAAACTTGTGTTCAAGAAATTCAACATCTCTTGATTCCACAATAACATTCGATTTAACACTTACTAAGCGATAAGTTTTAGAATTTCCAGCATATCCAACAAACACACTTTTTAATGCCCTTGGTCCTAATTTGGTTCGCTTAGGATTATGAATTCTATAGTACACAAGGCATCCCTACACTTTAAAGTATTGGATACTCGGTTCCCTTCCTTTCATCTATTCGTACGGAGATATCTTAACTTTCCTTGAAGAAATTTTGTTGTGAATATGACGTACAGTAAGAAGTGCTTCTTCCCAAAAAATTATTAGCAATTTTGCTTGTAAGATCATTGAATTAACCATATCTACCGAAATTTGATTATTTCTTTCTACCAATCCATTTTGTTGTGGTGTATAAGGCACACTTACTTGATGCACAATACCATTTTCCTAACAAAATGCAAAAAAATCTAATGAGAATATTCTCCTCCACGATCACTTCTCAGAACTTTGATTTTTGCATCATTTTGATTTTCAACTTCAGCCTTACCTATCTTGAACATATCAAAAAGCTTGATCCTTTGATCTCACTAGGTAAACATGAATATATCTAGAGTAATCATTAATAAATGTAATAAAATAATGATTTACACCTCTAGTCAATACACCATTTAATTCACAAATATTAGAATGCACCGGTTTAAGTACTTTACTTGTAAACATATTTCACAATCATTCTTATCTAAATTGTCACATGATATCATATCAATTTTATTCATTAATTTCAAAGTACTATATCCAACACGTGATAATCTATTATGCCACAAGGAAGATGACTCGAGCATATAAATAGAGATGATATTCTCATTAATACTTAACTTAAACATTCCGTTACATGAGTACCCTTTCCCAACAAGTATCCCGTACTTAGATGGCATAAGCTTATCAACTTGTAAGATAACCTTCATTCCATTCTTGCACAACAAATTTGTTGATACAAGATTCTTATGAATATCAGGAATATATATTGAAGTCAATTTCTTGGGTTATCTAAATTCTTGATATTCCATTCTTGCACAACTTGTAAGATAACTTAGATGGCCCATTAATCGAAGTCAATTTCTTTCCAAAAGTGAATTGCAATTCAATTGTGCCTGTCCTAAAACAATTGCAATATTGTGACTTCCCATCAACACTTGTTGTTCTTTTTTCCATAGGTATATAAGATTTGAATTGCTTCTCATCATTGCAGATATCACAGTTATACTGGAATCAAACCACCAATCCTTTAAATAATTCATAGTTGCTATGTTTAATTCAGTCACCATCCCAATTTGCAATTGAGAGACCAAAGCTACTAATCCGTTGATGTTTTGCTCCACAATATTTGTTGTTGTGTCAACCTTTTGCTTTTTCCTGTAGTGACACTCCTTCTTGTAGTGCCCTTTTTTACCACATTAAAAGTAGGACTTGTCCTTCTTGAAGGTGTTGTTGTTGCCATGCTTGTTGATGGTGTTGGTGTCAACAAATTTTCTCTTGTTCCCTTTGTATTTTCTTTATCTCTACTCATGTTGTCATTCTCAACAAAATGCACTTTATTTGCAACTCCTTTCACATAATTAGCCTCACGTTCTTGAGAACCTTCCTCAATTCGAGTATGTTTTATCAAATTATTTACGGTCAGGTTCTTGATTGTATAAATAAATTTCTTTCAATAATCATTCTAAGTTGAAGGCAATTTTGAAATAATTGCAGCAGCAACTTGAAGATGGTTAGAAACTCCAATCATAAGGTCTTTAAGTTTGGCAACATATATTTGCAATTCCTCCACTTGCTTAGAGATGTAATTTCCATTAACCATGATAAATTCAAAATATTTTAGAGCAATAAATCTAGCAGTTCCTTGTTTGTCGGTATTGTATTTGGTTTCTCAATCTATCAATACCTTGTTCATATAAAAAAAATATTGAGAATCCTTCCTTGGCACCTCCTTTCCTCATCCTTGCGCCTTTTCCTTATAGCTTTGATATCATCAGAGTCATCATCTTTTGGATTAGGGATAGCGGGTAAGTTGGGGTCAAGGGTGTAGAAGTACATAATTCAGACAGAAGAAGAATCATATTATCCTTCCAATGGATGAAATTAGTTTCCTCATAAGGATGGATTCACAATCTGTCACGATTGTGAGCACTTGATACAATTGATGTCTCCATCTTTATAACAATTATACCTTAAGATTGTTGGGGAAATTTGATTGTTAAAGAAGATGGAGAAGTAGTAATAGATCCTTGATGCTTTGATGCTTGATGATGATTACTGTCCTTAAAGTATTATTTGCCCTCACTATTGTTGTTGTTGAGTTTAGAATAAATATACCTCTATGATATACGCTAAAGTTGCAGAGAAACGAGTTCAACAATTACTTGAATCTCTCTTGGAATTTCTCCTTGAATATGTTAAACTGCGTGTATGAAAAGAGAAGAAGAGAGAGTTCTGAAGAGGAAGCATTTATGAATAGCCATGGCTATTATAAATAATATGTGAATTGGTGTCTATTCAAAGAAAATCGATCAACATATCTTTTGGGAATAGGTACCTTATTCCCAACCATCGCCACTCTTCATTTCAAGAATGACTTCTTTGTAACCACTGATAACTTCCTTTTGATCAAGAGTCATGTATTCTCTTAAACAAAAGACACCTTACCACTTTTATAATAACAAACTATTTCAACACCTAGAATTAACCAGCATGCTTATGCAATATCCAACAAGCTTGTAGGGGAAGTCCTCCATATGCAATGCTTGTGATTGACACTATTTTGCAAAAAAGCGAAAAGGAAGATGTGAGGATTGAGAAGACGATGAAGACTCGACAAGAAAGGCATTGATTTCAAGAGCCCTTCGATTTAAGCTAAATAAAGAAGACTTGAGGTTTTAAGATTTCTTCAGTAGAGAACTAATGAGAGCTTTACCCATAATAGGAAAGGCATTGTATCGAGCTAGTAGAGGTAAAACTATAACGATTTCCGGTTCAGTGATTCAAATAATTCACATGCTAACTCTAACATAATTTATTAGTTTTTGAATTTTCCTTTTTTTTTTCTTTGCTTTTTATGTATTTTTCTTCTCTACCAGTGCGAGTCACTGACAACCTCATCAGCCGTGCAAGCCTTAGAAGACTAGGCAAGGGTTGCCTCCCCCCAGCTGGTGGGGCCGAGAAGGCGAGTGAGGGCCGTTGTGCCCTAGCTGATCGCACCCTAGCTGACCACACCCTCACCCTAGGCCTTTGTAGCTAGTGGCGCGATGAAGGCCTTGGGTGAGGCCATTGCAACCTCGCCAACAAAGAAAAAAATACAGAAAAATAAAAAAATAAAAAATAAAAAATGAAAATATTATTAAAAATATCCACGACAAAGCCATCCACATTAGTAATTTCGGCCAAAATTAGTCGATGGACTCATTTGGCAAAATGTAAAAAAATTTTAGGACGCAATTAAAAAGATTAAAATATTTAAGACTGAATTAAGAAAATTATAATATATCTAGACTTTTTGGACAATTTTTCCTAATTTGTCTCGAACCCAAAGAAGGTTTTGAACATAGAAAAGCTCTGAAAGGTCTTTCCTTTAGTGTGTGCACTTTTGGCGTGAAATCTGGATGGTTTAACATCTTAGACGCATCATATATGTACATACAACCATTACACTAAAAAATGTCTCATGCTAAAGATCATTTATCGACTATTTGGACAGAATATACGAAAAGTATCGATTTTAGTCAGGAGAAAATTCATACAACTGTAAATTTCACTGAAGACATGATATTGCAAATGGACAAACATCATTCTATCAACCATGTTCCTCCCTAATTGTATAAGTGAAAGCAGCCCTACACTTGTGCGAACTTTCGCCCTCTCATTTCGGAATAAAAGCGCAATTATTTTCATTTGAACGACTCTCCTTCTCAAATAATATCTATATCACGTGTCTTGACTTCATTTGCTTGTAATGCGTTTTACAATGAGTTCATAGTAAATTAGACAAGTTTATACCATTGTGTTTAAATCGTGCAAGCCCCATTTTCACTGAATTATTTTGTGAAAAACCCAATCTGATCATAGAACCTTGCAGAGACACCTAACAGCATGTGCTTTGCCATATTAAGAAATCTTCAATTAATTTTAAGAAGAAAAGGACAAATCGGCGGACAGATTCTCCTACCCTAAACCTAAGATAAGGTTTTATGCCAAGTCCAAAAACAAACAGATCATTTTCCTCCTCTTTACTCAATCCTCTGCTTCCTGCAACCCTAACAATTATATTGCAATCTAATTAACTAATTTATTCATGTGATGATTACTAAGTGCTTAAGTCATATATACATTAGCATATAGACCATATCTTAGACTAGGACAATGTGCCGGTGCCTAGCGCATTAAAATAGTGAATTGTCGATTATTTTTGCAATTTAATTCCCCCTACGGTTGGAATTTTTCGGTACTTGTGGTGGGGGTTAAAAAGCTTTATTATAAAGAAACAGAGCAGAAGTATTTTTGTAATTCGATAATAAAATGAATTGAAATTGAGGTTAATGATTAATTAGTATGATGTCATTCACTTTTTGTCAGGTAGATAAGTGGCAACGTCAGATCGCTAAATTATTTTATATATGGAAGGAAAAAAAGAGGAAGCCAAAGTCCAATGTGAGTGCAAGGGTAAATTTGTTGTTCACTCTTCACACCCCCCCATCTTTTCAGTGGCCCCATCTCATTTCTAAATTCTTCATTCAGTGAACACTCATAAATAGACAAATGGATGGAATAAATTCTTCTGTCCTCTAATCATATATAATATATAAATATATATGTATGTGTATGTGTATACGTATTTATGGCAATATTGACTTTCACTATTATGCAGTTGGGCTATAATTGCTTGATTTCTTTCTTTCTTTTTTTTTTTCCATCCATTTGGAATCTAGTGCTCTTTGTTTTATTTACATTTGGGTCTCCTTACCTTTTCTAGATCATGTTAATATAAGGATAATTAATTCAATTTACCACTTAAGATACCATGACATTCAGAATATAAATCTAACTATGTATCCTAAGGAATCTCAACTAATTACATCCTTTTTAAGTTTAGATTGCATCAAATGATGCGTCAATCAAATGGTTTTGCTTTCAAGAAGCTTCACAAATTCTAGTACCAGAAGCTCACTAGTTATTATGGGAGTATTCCCATCTGTGAGTTGTGCTATTCCATTCTATTTTATTATTTTTTTTATTTAGCTACTTTTGCTGATCTAAAGTTTCCAAATATAGAAAATACTCAAGAGAAGTTAATGCCAAATCACACACAAAAAATGTAATTATCTTCAATGTCAGTATTTGTAAAAAATGAAAAACATAATGTAATTACATCTATAAATTATCACAGCACCAAAAGCACTAAACCTAGTAAAGAATGAGTACTGTTTTTTTGGGGCTTGAAAAAGAATGAGTACTTCACAATATTTATTTTAGAGTTTAAATTTTTTCCATTAACCTTCCTTGGTGATGTGGCACTTTATGGACTGTTGGATGCCTTATTAGCTGGTGCGATGTGGTCTGATGAGAGCTATTAGATTCTATTGGGGCTAACAATACAACTTAGAGGGGGTGAATAGGTTGTTCAAGAACTATGAAAACATTTGCGGAAGAAAACGAATTCAATTTCAAACATCGACAAAAGCAAATTGCAGAAATTAGGTGCGTGTACTGCTATTTAATACATGGTGATGATGAATGTGTAATGTAAATAGTGAAGAGATAGAATATATTACAAGTACAAATATATAGTGGTTCAAATTTATCCCCAAGCCACTCCCAACACTAACAGCCATAACAAGGCTAGAATCCACTAATAATCTTCAAGATATGTTACTATAAGCAAGTACTGCCTTTCTAGTAGATCACACTACCAAGACTAACTTACTGCCATCATTCTTGTACCCATAGCTCCAGGTCATGTTCAAATTTCATATTTTTCATGCATTGTTTAGGCGGCTTATCAAGTCAATCATCATGCATCATTTTCTAGCTTGCTTATGACTGATTTGCACGCTTTTGTGATTGTCACTATTCGATCAACTTGACATCTTTTAGAAAGTCTTAGGATACGTCTTAACCTTTCCAATGACGCCAATTTTGCATTATTTGCGTGTCATTTGACTTGTTTTATATTTTTGTCAAATTTGCCTAGAAATTTGTTTCTAGTGAAATGTAGAATGCTTGCTCTACTTTTGTTGAGTCATATCTATTTTTATTTTTGTATGAATTTTTCGATGGGGATTCTGAGGTCAAGTCCCTAACAAAGTTTGTTCATCTTTCTCTTGTTTATATTGTGATAAAATTTCAGATCTTTTAGACTTCATTTACTAGGACAAATCATTATTGATATATCCTGATACCTTGCTTTGTGTTCTTGAATTTTTATAAATTCTTGCATAGCTCATCTTAGGAAAGTCTTTTCATGAAAGGGCACTAATAGAAATGTTAACATAACCAAGTCCCTGAAGCCTAGAATGTCCAGTTGCGTAAATATCGAAGGACCACTCCTGATTCTCGATTGGTTTTTCTACCTAACCCCAAAAAACGAGGCTAGTAACGACTCTTCACTTTTATCTAGATTGTCTTAAACAACTCATAGATAATAAATGAATCTGTCGTGAGGGGTATTGGTCTTGATAAGATTCACCATAATTTAGCATACTCAATGTGGAAATCTCCTAAAAGATGAAGTAATGACATATTTATAGATGAGACTACTATTGAGAGGGCTAACGGTACTTGTAAATTCGATATTCACATCCGATCTCCTTTTCAAGGTGTATCGTTCGTGTGGATGTGAATCATGACAACTTCCACTATCATGCAACATACGTTCTTGAGAGAGCTCACGACATTGATCGAGCGAATGCACATGGTCAATCTTGAAAGATGAAGTGATGACGTCTTTTGGGACAAGTAGCGTGAGAGATCTCCTATGGTCAAGTACCCCCAAACTTAACCTCTTTCTCCCCCTACCAAGGGATGCGAGGGGTTGGGTCGCGACACCTGGAAAAGTCTTCAGTCATCGGATAGCAAGACCTTTCTCTCCGATCCCCAGATGAGGCTTAAAAATCGGAATTTTGACACAGATACTCGTCCCGTTGAGGCAGCTAAGTCGCTGCCAAAGAATTACGCATTCCCTCATACTCGCTTGAAATCTCCCCTTTGTGATACTAGCTCCGATGTTGTTTTTGAGATTGGAGGAGACCCCCAAGATACCGAACCCTTTGGGAAAACCGGATCGTGTTCTCTGAACCTTTGAGCTTCTGCTTCAGCTACAGGAAGATTCTGGAAGAGGGAAAAGATATCTACATGTACAGGTTCGATAATTGTACTGCTATGCATTGCAAGCTTTATTTATATAATGTGTATAAATTTCTAGAAAAATGGACATCTTTTGATTTTTTAAAGCATGCGTAAAGTTTGAGTGATTTTCTGGAAAACGCCTTGAAATTCCAAGATTTTCTAGAAAACGCTCCATAATTCCATGTTCAAAATAGAACAACTTTATTTTGAAAATTTGAGACAGTTCAAAAGTCCTTTTATACAAAATCTCTAAATTTTAAAAATGTTCATTGTGGTCTGATTTAGTAGCCTGTAAAATTTGAGGTCCTGATTGCAAGATTGAGAGGTCCTTGTGTGCAATAAATCGAACGAAGTCTGTTTGGCCTTCGAAACTGTTTTTCAACTGAGTCTTGGCTGGAAGGGAAAATCAGTTGGTTTTTAGCAGAAGTTCAAAACATAAAAGCTGTGGAAGACACAATTTCCTAACTGCCTGTGAATTTTGGTGCGCTTTTGAGTGTGTTTGATATTTTTCTCGCATTTTTTGAATTCACGGATCAAACCGGGTCAAATTTGAATCACTAAGTCTTTTTGCATAAATTAAGATTTTTCGGGTTAGAACCAGTCCGAGTAGTCTTCAAGAATTTTTGAGTGGACACTCTAAGCTTTCTAACCATGTGTGAACCTTTGTGATTGGACTTCGTTTGATGGGTCAATCCCATTAAAACCGATTTCGTCCGGTTTGGCAGTTAAAGGGACCCTTTAATGGTTCACTCACTCTTGTTTGATTGAGAATCAAGGTCGATGGACCTAAATATATATGTTTACTTTGATGTCTATGCATGTGATTTTTAGATGTATGGATAGGTGTGATGCATGGCTGATGGGTAGCCGCTTGGGATTGATTAGATCTGAATTTAGGGATTAATTGATCTTGACCATCCTTATGTGAATGCAAATGGTGGCCAGTTGTCATTAACCATTAATTAACCAATCCTAGTCAATAGTGGGTTTGGATAATCGAAATGCATGAAAGCAAAGGCCAATCTCGAGGCCAAGTCATTGTTTGTTATATGAATGGTCTTCCTTTACCTTGATTGTTTGCTTGCATATTATTTGTTTCGATTAAATGGAGGATTAGACATGTAATCGACATCCATGAGATGATCTGTGGAGGTGGTGGCTCAAACTCTTGAAGATGGTGGTTTAAGACCGATGTCCAATCCAGTCACGTTTTATAATACCGAACATGTCTCGGGTTTTCAATCGGTTTTATAATAATTGCTCGACGAGTTGCAAGTTTTCTTTTACTGCACTTAGAATAGCTTGTTCTTTCCTTACATTGATTTTTTATTATACAGTGTCTTTCTTTAAGTTGTGGGTTTCATTTATTGAAGTTAAGATTAGAAATAGGCCGGATTTTAAACGAACCCACCTACAAGCATGTCGCATGATCGCTTAGTGAATTTGGACCTCTTTACCATGAAAATGATTAATACAAATGCATGGTCATCTGGTGAGGAGCTTCAGTTCCTTAAGTTCTGACAAGGCCATCTGGTAAGGAGCTTTAGAGATTGGCTCGGTCCCAGGGGCTAACTCAATCACAAACTCTATCTCTCTCTCTGGCGGCAAACCGGGTAATTCTTTCGGGAACACGTCTGGGAACTCTTGCACCACTGCGATGTCTTTTATCTTCAACTCCTCCACTGTCTTGTCCACGACAGTCACCAGGTAACCTTGGCAACCCTTGCCCAACAAGCGAGTTGCCTCGAGCGATGGGATTAAGGAAACCGAGGGTCCTCCTCGACTCCCAATAAATTCGAAACTCTCATCACCTAATGGGTTAAACTGAATCGCCTTGCGATAATAGTCCATCTTAGCTTGTTGCTTGATGAGTCAGTCCATACCAATTATCACATCAAAATCATATATGGCTAGGATTATCAAGTCTATCCTCCCCTCTCGCTCACCAATCACTAACTTGCAATCAAGACAAACCACTGTAGCTAACATCTTATCCTTCAATGGCGTAGATATGCTAATCACAGACTCAAACAACTTAGGAATTAATTCTACCAACTTAACATATCTTTCAACTATAAATGAATGAGAAGCTCCATGATCAAATAAAGCATTAGTAGGTTGGTCAATTAGTAAGACCATACCTGTGATCACATTAGGCGCATCCTCCGCCTGTCCTCTAGTGATTGCATACATCCTTCCCTAAGCTGGAGGTCGGTTCAATCCACCGTAATGCATGATCTGCGGCGCAACTCCTTTGTTCTGACCCAACAGTGGCGGTGGCGGCAACTGACGCTGTCCCATCTGATTTCTTGGGCAATTCCTGGCTATATGACCCTGCTGGCCACACTCATAACAGGCGCCTGTCCTAGGAGGACATGGGGCTGTACCATGTTGTCTTCCACATAAACGACACACACCATTCGGTCTTAGCGCTGGCTTTCCTATCCCACCCTTCTTGTTGAGTGGAATAGGATACCTTCCTCTAGACATCGGTTTCTTCTCAAACCGATTACCTTCTCTGTTTGAATTAAAAAGCGACCCAGATGCGGCAGCTCTCTCATTCTGGTCTTTCTCAATCAGCTGGGCCCATTTATAAAGGTCCTCGTACTCTTTTATATCTAATGGTACCAACAAGCTTCTCACATCCGGTCGGAGCCCATCTCTAAACGTTTGAGTTCGATCTGACGGTCTCTAGACTAACTCAGGGGCATACTGCGACAGTTCAACGAACTTCACTTCATACTGGTCGACTATCATTGTACCTTGGCGAAGGCGCTGAAACTCTGCCATCTTTACCTCTCTTGCGCAATCAAAAAAGTACTTCTCATTGAATACCTCAAGAAAGGTATTCCACTTTGAAACTACACCTTCAGGGAACACTATCCCTTTAGTAGTCTTTCACCATGTACCTGCGATCATTTTTAACTGATAGGCTGCCAGAACAACCTTCTCTGCTTTGGTGCACATCAGCAACTCAAAGGCATTCTTTAACTCCTGAATCCATAGTGCTGCAGCTTTGGGATCTCCCGCTCCCATGAACGTCAGTGGATTCAATCTCAGAAAATGCTCTACCAACTTATGCCTAGGCCTCCCAGCGGCCACGTTCTTAGGTGGAATTTCAATAGGTTCCACTTCAAGTTCAACGACCGGTACAGCGGCAGCAGGTGCGACGGCAGGGGCGACGACATTGGCGGCATTGGTGGCAACAGCGGTAGCGGTGACTAAAGCGGTGGCTTGCTGGTTTAATCTGTCACCCATCAACTCAAGCATCTGCATGATTCCAACAAACCTTGGATTCTCAGGGGCTACTGCATCGTCTGGAGGCGATGCTGCACCACTCGCACTAGCCTCAGCCTGCGCTCTTCCCAGGGCACCTCGGGCATCGACCCTCATCGGCGACCCACCCTAAAACACGGGGCCTACTGCTCTCTTCCTAGTAGCTCTCGGCACTCGGTCACTCATGCTACATGCACAATATAGACGCATGTTTGCAAATTCCAATACCACATTAGAATCTGAGTGACCTCACCAACAAGTTAACAAACAGCTATCAACCACTTGCATTAGTATAATAAAAGCATTTCCTACCAACTATCCCATGATTCCCACGCATCTTATCACTCCATACATGAACCATGTTCTGATACCACTTAAACAGGGTTGTCATGCCCCAAACCCCAAGACACGTGAACAACCCACCATGGCCATGTAAATGCGACATTCCTAGGTAGTGTCACTGACCCCATTAATTTATTTATTACACAAGCAGAACGTATTATAAAACCCTTGACCAAAAACACACGGGATAGGACAGCAGGAAAAACCAATTCAAAAACAAACCAACATACTTTCATATATACTCCAGAGTTTACATACACCAACAAGATCATAGACTATATGCACAAAAAATGGGTCAGAGTTTATGTGCATCAAAAAGGGTTAGCCTGCACAAAAGGGATTGATCCACCAAAAAGAAGGAACAGTCTTATAGCTACTAGTTGGACTCGTTCGTCAATCCAGCCTCTGACTGATCAACCTCCGGAGACGACGAGTCATCCACCCTACCATCGGGAGCGTTAGCTATGCCCTCACCTATAATGGCCTCCAACACAGCAGGTGGAATATCAAAACTATCCGAAGGACTGATCCTGAAACCATTGGGTCCAAAGTGGAACCACGCCCTGAATCTATGAGGCACCCTGAGAAGCTTGGCCTCTTGGACCTAGACCGTGGTCCTAATCAACTCATAGATCCAATGACTTCCAGGATCAGGAAAACTATGCACTCGCTCAATGATATGCATCTGGATACCATATCGCTCCGGGGGTTCAGTCATCTATTGTCTTGAAATATTTTTCCCACAACGGGGTGAGACATTGTCTTAGCAAGTTCACCCCTCCTAAACCCCTATTAGAAAGAAAATACGGCCAAGAGTGACCTAGCCACACAGCACAGAAGACTTACCTCATCTTATTTCCTTTCTATAGGTTAGTACAGTTCATATCACTCAATCACAGGTAATAATAAGAGCTTAAACCACCGGAACACAATCAATTTCACATAATTCACAATTACAACACAATGGCATAGCCTACTCGCAGTTCGGCTATCTACTAACATATAGCCAGGCATTGCCTCCCTACCTTGGAGCACGGCTTCGTCACTATGTCGACAACGTTCCTGAATGAGCATAAATCCAATTGGCCTAGCCTCTACTGCGACCCGAGCCTCGTCACTATGTTGACAGCATTTCTAAAGGAATAAAGGTCCAGTTGGCCTAGCCACTACTGCAACCGAGTCTTTCAACCAGCACACGACAATTCAATACCGACCCTCGAATACTTTGCATTTCACTCAATGCTCCCATTAAAATAATAATCATTATTTTTCACAATCAACATTCAATTTGCATTATCTAATCATCAATTTCAAAATCTAAGCACACAGCAGCAATCGGCACAAAATTCGAGGAAATAAGGTCGAAATAAATTTTTTTGATTTTGTTTATAAATAATAATATTTTAATAATTTTTGTAATATAATATATTATTATATAATCCAATAATTTCGAAACATTTATTTAAGTCTGAAATAAATTCTTTTAAGTCACATCAAGGCTTATATTAAAATAAACCTACTTAGCTTTAAATTAAACACACTTTAACTTAATTAAACACCTTAATCTAATCCACAATTAAATAAACTAATCTAACCACTTAATTTCAATCAACCTAAGCTAAACACACTTAAGGCATCATTAACTCTCTAATCAAGATTTAGTGAGTTAAACTCACCGGAATTGCTTTTCGATGAGTCTCTGGCGAAGAGCATGACGAGGCCGACAACAAATCTACACGGAGCAACACCAAATGAGGATTGAAAGGCGCCCAAAATAGACCTTGAAGAACCGGATCTTGCTGGAACTTCCAGCTACTGACCTCGGCTGGAAAGGGCTGCATGGCGGCTGGCTCGCGGGTGGAATCGGCGAAGACGGGCGGCGATAGCTCGGGCGGTGACTGGCGGTGGCTTCGGAAGCCCTGTTCGACGACGAGTTGTTGTTGGCGACCTGGAGCAGCGACGAACGGTGGTGCTGGCGTGCGAACAAAGGGGGAGTGGAGTGGTGGGCTGGCTGAAGAGCAAGTGCGCGGGTGACGTGCGCAAACGGCAGCGACGACGACGGCACTGGCAACGAACGGCAAGCGGCGAAGGACACGGACGAAGGGCGGTGTCGAGCTGGTTGCAACCGGTTGGATTCTCTCCCTCTCTCTCAAATTTTGAATTCCAAGGAGCTAGAGGTTGAAGATGATGTTAATGGGTGCCTTTTTGAGATTCAATCTCCACCCTCCACTTGTCAAGCTCCCATCACTTGGTCCCAACCACCATGACATAAAGTGATGTCATCTTCCACTATCTCCAATCTCCCACAACCTTATTCCAATTGGTGCAATTTCTTTTTCCGCCGTGGCATGAAATCTTGTATAATAAATTCTTCAATTCCAATCAATTCTCTTCCAATTGAGTCCAATTAAAATTCATAAATTAATCCAATGTTCCTAATAAGATTTGTGACATAATAGGACTTCCAATTTCTAAATTCGCTTTCAATTTTACAGTTAATTTCACTCTAGCACGATATTAACGCACCATAACCTACCGAGTAGCTTTTAGAAATTTTCATGCATTTGACCTGTGGTTGATTATTTTCAAGCCACAATATACATCTTTGATACATTGGCGACTCTCGGTTGTCGTAGTAATCTCAAGGTTTCAAATACGGACACAGGGTACCAAAACGACAGAAAGGCCAGTCTAGTGCCAATCGACAAGAATTGTGCGATCTAGTGGAATCACCCACACCTGATCACATGCCTTTGTCGAGTCGACCTATCTCCGGTCTCTAACTGATTCTTTTAATTATGCCGTAATGACCCTTGTAGATTTAGTTCGGTCGAAAGGTCGCTTCCTGATCAAATTCTTGAGTTTGATGCATTAGAATCTCTTAATGACTTCACCTGATGACTAGTTTTCACATGAGTAGCCGACTCAAGGAAATGAATTATATGCGTGTCAACGAAATACCCGTCTCAATTCATTGAAAATAGAATTGGAAAATCGGGATGTCACAAATCAATTGCAGATTAATAGACAATCGTACCTTTTCGAGTTTTTATCCAAAAGATAACTTTCTAAAATTGAAATAACTTACAGTCGTGATCTTTGATCTTCTGAGTGTGATCATCTTTAGGCTTTTATCCTTAAGTCTAAACTTCTTCAGACTCTAAGATATTAAGTTTGGATCGAATATACTCAAATTGACTTTTTTCTAGTGGCTTTGTAAAAATGTCTGCCAGCTAATTCTTTGAGTCAATGAATTGAATCAAGACTTCTCCATTTTGAACATGGTCTATAATAAAGTGATGTCGAATCTCTATATGCTTTGCTCTTGAATGAAGAATTAGATTCTTGGTGAGATTAATTGCGCTGGTGTTGTCACATTTAATCTCAGTGCATGAGTCTTTGATTCCAAAGTCTTTTAGCTATTGTTTTATCCATAAGATTTGAGAACAATAACTTCCAAGAGCCACAAATTCCGCTTCTGCTGTTGAGAGAGCTACAATATTTTGCTTCCTCGAGAACCAAGATACTGTCATGTTTCTAAGCAATTGACAAGTACCCGAGGTGCTCTTTCTATCAACTTTGTATCCTGCTAGATCTGCGTCTGAGTATCCAAGAAGAGTAAAGTCTCATTCTTTAGGATACCATAGACCTAACTTAGAGGTTGTAGCAAGTATTTGATGATGCGTTTTGCAGCACTTAGATGAGATTCTTTGGGATCAAATTGAAATCTGGCATAAACGCAACCACTAAACAAAATATTAGGTCTAGAGGCAGTAAGATAAAGAAGTGAACCAATGATACTCCTGTATAGCTTCTGGTCAACTTTCTTTCCTCCTTCATCTTTGTCCAGCTTCGAAGAACTTGACATTGGTGTATTAGTCTTTTTGTAGTTCTCTAAACCGAATTTTTTGACAAGTTCTTTAGCATATTTTTCTTGGTGAATGAAAATTCACTCATTCAATTGTTTCACTTGTAATCCGAGAAAGAATGATAGTTCACCCATCATGCTCATCTCGAATTCATTCTGCATAGATTTAGAGAATTTCTTGCACAGATTTTCATTAGGTGATCTAAAAATAATATCATCAACATAGATTTGAACAAGTAAAAAGTTTTTATTTTCTCTTTTAATAAACAGAGTAGTGTTTACTTTACCTTTAACAAAGTCATTTTGGATTAAAAACTTACTTAACATGTCATACCAAGCTCGAGGTGCTTGCTTTAAATCATATAGCGTCTTTTTTAGTCTGAAAATAGAGTTTGGTTTCCTTGGGTCTTGAAAACCGGGAGGTTGTTCCACATAGACTTCCTCTTAGATAAATCCATTCAAAAATGCACTTTACATGTCCATTTGGAATAACTTGAAATTCTTATAACAAGCAAAAGCAAATAATAATCTAATTGCTTCTAACCTTGCTATTGGTACGTAAGTCTCATCATAGTTTATCCTTCTTCTTGCGTATATCCTTTGGCCACGAGTCTTACTTTGTTCCTTATAACTTTTCCTTTTTCATCCATCTTGTTCTTGAAAACCCATTTTGCTCCGATAACATATTTACCTTTTGGTTTATGAGTTTATTCACAAACATCATTAACACTAAACTGCATGAGTTCTTCTTGCATAGCTTCAATCCAGCTTTCATCAGTTAAAGCTTCTTCTATACTTTTAGGTTCTCTTTTAGAAATAAGAGCCACAGCGCTAGACTCTTCATGCCTTTTGGATCTTGTACGAATTCATTCATCAATGTCACCAATAATGAGTTCTTTGGGATGACTAGACCTGTGCTTCCAGTTGTTGGTTGATCTGACAGTTTGCTGATCTTTTTCTTCATTTGATTCTTCAAAATTTGTTTGTTGTTGACCTTCTGAAGTTTGAGCTGCTTTTGGTGAATTAGACTTTGTAGAGTTTGGAGCAGATTCAGATTCTTCAGGTTGAGTTTGAATCGATTGATTTTATATAGGGTCTTGAAATTTGACGTTCATCGATTCTTCAACAGATTGAGTCTTCTTGTTGTATACTCTGTAAGTTTTGCTGGTGATTGAATATCCAAGGAAGATTCATTCGTCTGATTTTTCTTCAAATTTACCAATTTGATCATTTGCATTTTTCAATATAAAACATTTGCAACCAAACACATGAAAGTAGGAAACAATTGGCTTCTTTCCTTTGAACAACTCATAGGGATTTTTTTTTCCAAAATAGGTCTTAAGAAGACTCTGTTAATAATGTAAAGTGATGTAGAGACCGCTTCAGCCCAAAAATGAGAAGAAATGTTGCTTTCAATTAAAAGTGTTATAGCCATTTCTTGCAACGATCTATTCTTCTTTTCCACAACTCCATTTTGTTTTGGAGTATATGGAAAGGAAAACATATGTTGAAAACCAGATTCATCACAGAATTTAGCAAAGTCTTAATTGTCAAACTCACTTCCATGGTCTGTCCGTATACTCGAAATAACATACCCTTTCTCATTTTGTATTTTCTTAGCAAACTTTAAAAGATAACAGAAGGTTTCAGATTTACTTGCAAGAAAGTATACCTAAGTAAATCGTGAATAATCATCCACTATTATTAGGCAATATTTCTTTCCACTAATGTTTTGAATTTTAGTTGGTCCAAAGAGATCCATATGCAGAAGTTGCAGCACACGATTAGTGGAAACTCGATTTATTGGTTTGAAAGAACTTCTAACTTGTTTTCCCAACACACATGGTGTGCATAATTCAGATTTTTGGTATGTCAAGTTGGGTAGTCCATGAACAAGCTTCTTTGAAGGAATCTTGGCAATTTGCTTCATGTTGATATGGCCAAGTTTTCGATGCTAAATATTAGCTTCATCTTGAATTGAAATGAGACATTAAGATTTTTTTGGTTTGATATTCAAAAGATAGATGTTCCTATGTCTTCGCCTAGTGAAAGTCTGAGAGAAGTCTTTACTGGTTCCTGAACATATTCCTTCTTGAAAATTGATTTTGAACCCTGTGTCGCACAGTTGACTGATACTCAGCAAGTTGTAATTGAGTCATTCTACTAAGGAGACTTTGTTGATTGTGAGACTTCTAATCTTTACTGTTCTGCATCTGACAATTCTTCCTTTGCTATTTCCACAAAAAGAAACTTTTCCACCATTAACTTGCATAAGCTTTATGAAACAACTTGAATCTCCTGTCATATGTCTTAAGCATCCACTATCCTAGTACCATTTGGTCTTAACAATTTCTTTTCCTCTTTCTAAGACTAATGCAGCTGTAGGAGTAATTCCTCTTTCTACAACCTCCCATTCCAGAGGATCCTTTGATCGTAGGAAGGCTTTCATCTTGTTTTTCCAGATGTTGTAATCCTTTCCATCAAAGTAGGGTGGTCTGGTATTGCTCGCCCTTCCACCAGCCCTGGTGCTAGCATACTAGCCATGGATCTTTTACTCTGAAGTAAAACACTTCAAATAAAGTGAGTACACGAGCTCTGATACCAATTGATATAGCTAGATTAAGTACCTAGAGGGGGGTGAATAGGTATATGCGAGATTTTTCTCGATAATTGCTAAATACTAGACAATTAATAGATATGAGGCAAGCAATAATCAAAGTAAGACTGAGAGAAGAGAGAATTGAACAAGCGGTTTATAGTGGTTCGGCTTATTTGAAGCCTACGTCCACTCTTCTGCACTGACAACCTATTGGCTGGATTCCACTATGAACAAAGAGATGTTACAGCGATGTTCTCCCTTGAATTCTCGGTGTAGATGATCTTCCACACTCGCTCAAGGTATCACTAAGTATAGACACTCTGTGTGTGTACAATTTCGCCCAGAATGAATCGACTAATAATTAAGGTGCTTCAGACTCTGGAATTTTTCTATCGATCATGCACCAAAGCAGCTAGAACGACTTCCTTTTATACTCCTTTATGTCATCATACCCGTTGGCACTTTCCAAAGGAATTCCTCTAATCTACCCGTTGGACGGAATCAATCAAGGAGATCATTCGAGCTATTAAAGGAACTTGACGATAGTCCATCAATCCTGTTCGCCCATGCAATCAGGATCTTGGTTTCCAAGAATAGAACCTTCCAAGAATACTTCGTCGATCATCGGATCTTCAAACGATCTTGATAACGAATGAATGAATCCGTTATAATTTTCCAGCCAAGAGATCTTCTCCAGAGGATAAGAATAAATCTTCAACCAAATACTTCGGCTCTGGATTTCCTTCGTCACTGGATTAGAAGAACTTTCAATGAGAATAGTCTTGAGTCTTGAGTCTTGAGTGCCGAGTCCGGTGATCTTGAAAGTCTTCGACGCTAAATGAAGTCTTGCAAATATCCGGACTGGGCGATAGAAACGTTTTGTCAGCTTCAAAATATTCTGGATAGATTTCTCCAACAATCTCCCCCTTTTTGATGGTGATAAAACTTTCCTGTAGATTTGAACAACTTTGACCTACAAAATTTTACTCAAGCAATATGGCTATCTCATAAAGATTAATAAAATTAACAACCGGACTCGCATCCACGTAAAATCGGTTAGTCTTTCATGAGTAAGACCATATAGCAATACTTGATATAAGTGCAAATAGTCGAGCATCAAAATCCACATCTAAATCAGCCAAATTTAAGTCCACACCCAAGTCATACTCAAAAACAAAAACATTCAAACAAAAACAAATTTAAAGTCAAAGATTGAATTCAGAGTTGAGTTTCAAATTGCAATTCTCCCCCTTTTTGTCATCATTAAAAAGGTGAGAAGAGTCAATTCTGCTTGGGAATGCGCACGATCTGGAAATCTCCCATCGACTGAACGATGCCTTTCAGCCTCTTCAAGTCTTCCCGTAAATGAGCTACCTCTTCTCCTTTGGTATTGGCTTGAATTTGAAGAGCTAGATCTTTCATTTGATCTGCTAGGGAATCAGAAGATGCTTGTCCAAAGATTCTTCGGGACTTGAATTTCGCAGTCCGAGCATATATTTGACCACGCATTTCCGTAAGAACATCAAGGATACGATGAAAATCTGCTGTATTGTCCGTCTCGTGTGCTTGCATGTGCTTTCTCGATGGAGTGCCGACGAGACGATGGAGCTTCGGTGACATCGAGCAAACTGTGCGACGTATCATGTCCTTCTTCGGGCATTTGAGAAGCCTGAAAATCTTCGGGATTTTTGTTGAGCGACTCACACCTTCATTGTGAATCGCTTCTCGGTGTAGTCCTTTCTTGCTCTCCATCTCCCCCTGTCTCTAGGACCTCGATTGGGGAAGAGTGATGGTCATACTCTTCAGCGCCTTCATTCCCTTCCTCTCCTTCTTTTTCTTTCATTGCTTCCTCTTCTTCTCCTTCCTCAATCTCTTTCTCTTTCTCGTGATGCTCCTTTGCTTCTCTGTTCTTCTCTTGTCCCTCTTTTTCTCTCTGTTCTGTTGATTCTGGTACAGAACGTCCGGTTCTTTTCAGTGCAGGAATCGAGAGATCTTCCTCTTCATCTTCATCCTCCAAGATAAGAGTTCTTCTCTTTTTGATTGGAGCACTCATGGGCTCCTTCCCTTTCTTCTTTGAAGCAGAAGATGCTGGAGTCTTCACTTTGAATTTCTCCATTGCCTTGCTAAGCTCTTTCAGACGTATTTTTATCAGCATTTTCAGACCTACCACCATTTTGTCGCATGGTCGAACACAAAGAGTGTGTGGAGGCTCAATGTTCAAGTGTCTGAAGATCTTGGTCACAAGACCTGCGTAAGGCAATTGGCCCTTGTCCTTCACCATTGCTCGTACATGTGAAAGAGAATGGTGTGAGGGAGAGAGAACTTCCTTCCTGAGTTGATCGTGTACATCAATTTTGCTTCAGAGTTAGACACGTCAGTCTTTGATGTAGACTTTGGCCTGAGACAATTGATCACAATTTTGTGAAGCACGATGTTGATGGCACTCATCCTCGAGTAGGTAATTCTCTTCTCTGTATCCCTGTCTTTGACAAGCTCCAGTGTAGTACGAGCAACCGAAACTTTGATTGGTTGATAACGTCCTCGTTCAACTCCAACTATGTCTGCTAGCATGTCCACATCTACCACGTAGACTTGGTCTCGAACACTGAATGATATTCTATTCGCATCTAAAAGCCGAGATTCGAATAGAAGTATGCTTGTTAATTGAGCATAACCGTCCGTTGTGTCGGAGCGCAGAATTTCTCAAGTTGAAGTAAATTGAACTTCTCTCTTAAGTTCACGTTGATGGCATCCAAGAAGTCGAAATCGACACTCCTAGGGTTTATCACCCCTCTTTTCAACAAACAAATACTGATTCTCCCGATCCTTCGATTTGAACAAATCCATCCGATTTCCCTTCACCTTTGCTTTGCCACACCCAATCTAGGTTGGAATTCAAGAAACATTCTGTCATCATCGTTCCCTTGCCGATTTCGTCCGGTACACGAGGATCACTTGGAATGTTCGCAAGTGCTTCCTCCGCCTTTCCTTTCGGAGCAACTCCCAAATCCTCCATTTTCCGCAGAAAAATATACTCATTCCCATAGTTCTTATCTTTAAGAAATTCATCTACGATATTCAGCGGAGTCCCAATGCTTTTCAACGAACGATAGAGCTTATAAATAAAAGCGGGTTTTTGGACTCTTACAGGGTCGGCGTCCTCAATTATTTCTTCCTCCAGTTGATGACCCACACCTTGTGGGGTAGATGGTGAAGATTGACGTGGAGGAGAGTGAATCGGGTTCTGTCGCTGACTCGGTAAATCTTCCTCCTCGGTGAGATCAAAATGGGTAGGCCCTCTTTCCATTCTCTGTGGTCCCCTGTGCGCGATTCTTGATAACTTTCTTGAAGAAGACATCTTTCTTTGTCGATGAAAGATTCCTTCACTCACTTTCCCAAGAAAAGTTGACTACTTTCTCGAATATGAACACGAAGTGGAGACAGGATTGGGAGGAGAATGCTTTTCTAGAGTTTTGGAGTTTAATCGAGAAGAAAAAAAAACTGTATATATATAACTAATCGGCACAAGGAAAGTGAACAAGTCGTATCTTTTGAAATTGATAACGCCAATTTTAAGTTAATCTTTTTGAAAAGACACGATTCCATTTATCACGGAAATTATAAATTAACTGAACTAATAATCATATCTTTTCGAGATTGAATATAGCAACTTACAGTTGATAGCCATGAATGTCTGAGTCTGAGGGATGGATAGTCTCTAGACTTTAACTTCCTCAAGCTTCAAAATGTTGAGTCTGGTACGGATAAAATCGAATTGATTTTTCTCCAAAGGCTTGGTGAATATATCCGCTAGTTGGCTTTTGAATCAATAAACCGAATCGAGATTTCTCCATTTTGAACATGATCTCGATGAAATGATGTCGAATCTCTATATGCTTCGCTCTTGAGTGAAGAATTGGATTTTTGGTGAGATTGATTGCGCTGGTGTTGTCACATCTGATCTCTATGCTTGAGTCTTCTATTCCAAAGTCTTGTAGCTGTTGTTTTATCCATAGAATTTGTGAACAGCAACTTCTAAGAGCTACATATTCTGCTTCTGTTGTTGAGAGAGCCACAGTGCTTTGCTTTCTTGAAAACCAAGACACTGTCTTGCTTCCAAGCAACTGGCAAGTTCCCGAAGTGCTCTTTCTATCGACTCTGCAACCGGCCAGATCTGCTCGAATATCCCGAGGAAGACTAAAGTCCGCCTTCTTAGGATACCAAAGACCGAAGCTCGAAGATGAAGCAACGTATTTAATAATACGTTTCGCAAAGACGAGATGAGATTCTCTTGGATCTCGATTGAAACCTAGCACATATGCAAACACTCAACAAAATGTCGTCTAGAAGCAGTAAGATAGAGAAGTGAATCAATGATGCTCCTGTACAGCTTTTGATCAACTTTCTTTCCTTCTTCATCTTTATTTACCTTCATCGAACTTGACATCGGTATGTCGGTCTTTTTGTACTTTTCTAGTCCAAACCTTTTGACAAGATCATTAGCATATTTTTCTTGATAAATAAAAGTTCCTTCCTTCAATTGTTTTATTTGAAGTCCAAGAAAGAATGTTAACTCTCCCATCATACTCATTTCAAACTCATCCTGCATAGACTTAGAAAATTTCTTGCACATAATTTCATTAGAGGATCCAAATATAATATCATCCACATATATTTGAACAAGTAAAAAGCTTTTGTTTTCCTTTTTGATAAATAAAGTAGTATCTACTTTACCTTTGACAAAATTATTCTTTATTAAGAACTTACTTAGCCTGTCGTACCACGCTCGAGGTGCTTGCTTTAAACCATACAAGGCCTTTTTTAGTCTAAAGACGGAGTCTGGCTTCTTTGGGTCTTCAAACCCTGGTGGTTGTTCCACATAAACTTCCTCATGGATAAATCCATTTAGGAAGGCACTTTTGACGTTCATTTGGAATAACCTGAAATTTTTGTAACAAGCAAACGCAAGTAATAATCGAATAGCTTCTAACCTTGCTACTGGAGCGTAGGTCTCATCATAGTCTATTCCTTCTTCTTGCGTATATCCCTTCGCCACGAGTCTTGCTTTGTTTCGTACGACTTTTCCTTTCTCATTCATCTTGTTCCTGAACACCCATTTGGCTCCAATAACAGTTTTACCTCTTGGTTTAGATGTCAATTCCCAGACATCATTAATGTTGAACTGTCTGAGCTCTTCTTGCATAGCTTCAATCCAGCTTTCATCAAATAAAGCCTCTTCTATGTTCTTTGGTTCAATTCAGAGATGAGAGTCACAGCACTAGACTCTTCATGCCTTTTTGATCTTGTGCCAATTCCTTCATTAATGTCGCCAATGATAAGATCTTTAGGATGGCTGGATTTATGCTTCCAGTTACTGGTTGTTTTGTCAGGTTGATGATCTCTTTCTTTATTTGAATTTTCACGATCATCTTGATGCTGGTCTTCCAGAGTCTGAGATGCTTCTTGAGTTGTAGGCTTTGGAGGGTCTGGAGCAGGTTCGGATTCTTCATGATGAGTCTGACTGGATTCGTCTAACATAGAGTCTTGAAATTTGACATTCATTGACTCCTCCTGGATCGACTCTTCTTGTTGTAGACTCGTAGGCTTTGCTTGATGAAGAATATCCAAGGAAGATGCCTTCATCTGATCTTTCTTCAAACTTACCAATTTGATCTTTAGCATTTTTCAATATAAAGCATTTGCAACCGAACACATGAAAGTATGAAACAATAGGCTTCTTACCTTTGAATAACTCATAAGGGGTTTTTTCAAGAGAAGGTCTTAAAAAGACTCTATTGATTATATAGCATCTTTGTTGAAACGACTTCAGCCCAAAATCGTGAAGAAATCTTACTTTCAATTAAAAGAGTTCTAGTCATTTCTTGAAGAGATCTATTCTTCCTTTCCACAACTCCATTTTGCTGAGGAGAACACATGCTTAAATCCAGATTCATCACAAAGTTTTGTAAAATCTTGATTTTCGAATTCACCTCCATGATCTGTTCTTATTCTTGAGATAACACATCCTTTTTCATTTTGAACCTTTTTAGCAAATTTTTCAAAATACGAAAAGGATTCAGACTTACTTGCAAGGAAATATACCCAAGTAAAGCGGGAGTAGTCGTCCACAATTACTAGGCAATATTTCTTACCTCCAATACTCTGAGTTCTGGTTGGTCCGAAGAGATCCATATGCAACAACTGCAAAGTACATGATTAGTAGAGACATGATTTATTGGTTTAAATGAATTTCTTACCTGTTTTCCCAGAATACATGGAGTGCATGGATTAGACTTTCGGTATTGTAATTTGGGAAGACCTCGAACAAGCCGCTTTGATGAAATTTTGGCTAATCGCTTCATGTTGACATGACCAAGCTTTCGTGCCATAAGCTTGCTTCGTCTTGTATTGAGATTAGGCATTGCGATTCATCCGGTTTCACATCCGGAAGATAGATATTTCCATGTTTTCGACCCATGAAAGATCGAGTAGAGTCTTTACCGGTTCCGTAACATGTTCCTTCTTGAAAGAAGATCTTAAAACCAAAGTGTCGCACAATTGGCTAATGCTGAGAAGATTGTAATTGAGTCCTTCCACTAAGGAAACATTACTTATTGTGAGATTTCCAATTTTCACAGTTCCAAATCCCACAATACTTCCTTTGATGTTCCCTCCAAATGAAACTTTTCCACCATTTACTTGCACAAGCTTTATGAAGCAATTTGAGTCTCCTGTCATGTGTCTTGAACATCCACTATCAAGATACCACTTTACCTTTTTCTTGACGGAGACCTGCATTTAAAAGAAAATCTCAAGTTTTCTTTGGTACCCAAATTTTCTTGGGTCCTTTAGTGTTAGTAGAAAAAAACGGTATCAGCCCATACTTTCTTAATAGGTTTCCAAATCATAGGACACTCTTTTTCAAAGTGATCCGAACTTTTGCACTTTGAACACCTGAGGGCATTTCGACCTACAGACTTTACAAAAACTTTCTTAAAATGATTTTTGTAAGCCTCTCTCGGGGGTCTTTTCTTAATTCTTTCTTTTACGTTAGGAAAATCAATCAAGGGAATAGTTTCTGCTGTCATGCCTAGACCTGACTTATTGAAGTAAGGTCTTTGAGCCGAAAGAATTTTTTCAAGCTTTTCGCACCCTATAGAAAATTTCTTTGAAATATTCGATAAGTCGTTTTTAAAAGAGAATTTTCTTTCAAAAGATTTTCTTTATTTTCTTTAAGAGAAGAGACATTTAAGTCTAAACTTTTAACCCTTTCTTCTAAAACGATTTCCTTTTGTTTTAGAGCTGAGTTTTTCCTTTTAAGTTCGGAAATTCTTTTGAGAGAAGTCTTAAGACTAAAACATAATTCATCAATGTATTTAGAGACTTTGACAGAATTTTAAAATCACTTACCTCTAATTCACTGTCGAGTCCGATCCGAGTTTGAGTCTCGAGTCCGAATGTGCCATCGACATAGATTGGCATATTCATTATCACTTTCTTCACACTCGTATCACCAGGTTTCGGCTTTGAGAGCTTTTCGAAACTTTTCAGCTTTTCCTCTTTTCTTCTTGAAGAGGACAATTGGGTCTAATGTGTCCCTTTTTCTTACATTCGAAGCAAACTACATCTTTGTTTGGTTCCTCATCATCAACAGACTTAGTCTGCTGTCTTTGAAAACTTTGTTTCTTTGAGTTGAACCTTCTTCCTTTTCTATTCAGTTTTCTGAATCTTCTTATCATGAGAGCAAGCTCCTCATCATCCATGTCATCTTTAGAATCTGTATCATTAGAATCATCAATTGATTTTAATGCAATGGATTTCTTACCTTTTGGATCTTCGTCTTCATTGATTCGTTCCACTTCATAAGACTGAAGAGTTGCAATCAGCTCGTCGACAGATAGTGGCATAATTCTTTGCGTCTTTCTGATTGAAGTCTTTATATGATTCCAATCCTTGGAGAGTCCACGCAGTAGCTTGTTTACCTTCATGGGATTAGAAATTTTCTGTCCTTGATTCTCAAGACCATTGACAATATCTGTAAAACGGCTAAACATGTCAGTTATTGATTCTCCTGGTTTCATTTTGAAGGCTTCATATTGACCGAGGAGAATGTTAATTCTGGTCTCCTTCACTTGATCTGTTCCTTCATAAGTGATGTGCAATCTATCCCAAACTTCTTTTGCTGTAACACAAGAAGATATTTTGTTATATTCAGTAGGTGACAAAGCACAGTATAAAGAGTAAATTGCTTTTGCATCGAGTGCTTGTCTCTTGATAATCTCTTCCTGAGTCATTCCGCTGGTCTCAACAGTTTCTTTTCCTCTTTCTGAGACTGATGCAGTTGTAGGAGTAATTCCTCTTTCTACAACGTCCCATTCCAGAGGATCCTTTGATCGTAGGAAGGCTTTCATCTTGTTTTTCCAGATGTTGTAATCCTTTCCATCAAAGTAGGGTGGTCTGGTATTGCTCTGCCCTTCCACCAGCCCTGGTGCTAGCATACTAGCCATGGATCTTTTACTCTGAATTAAAACACTTCAAATAAAGTGAGTACACGAGCTCTGATACCAATTGATATAGCTAGATTAAGTATCTAGAGGGGGGTGAATAGGTATATGCGAGATTTTTCTCGATAATTGTTCAATACTAGACAATTAATAGATATGAGACAAACAATAATCAAAGTAAGGCGAGAGAAGAGAGAATTGAACAAGCGGTTTATAGTGGTTCGGCTTATTTGAAGCCTACGTCCACTCTTTCGCACCGATGACCCTATTAGCTGGATTCCACTATGAACAAAGAGATGTTACAGCGATGTTCTCCCTTGAATTCTCGGTGTAGATGATCTCCCACACTCGCTTAAGGTATCACTAAGTATAGAAACTCTGTGTGTGTACAATTCGCTCAGAATGAATCGACTAATAATCAAGGTGCTTCAGACTCTAGAATTTTTCTATCGATCATGCACTAAAGCAGCTAGAACGACTTCCTTTTATACTCCTTTATGCCATCATATCCGTTGGCACTTTCCAAAGGAATTCCTCCAATCTACCCATTGGACGGAATCAATCAAGGAGATCATTCGAGCTATTAAAGGAACTTGACGATAGCCCATCAATCCCGTTCGCCCATACAATCAAGATCTTGGTTTCCAAGAATAGAACCTTCCAAGAATACTTCGTCGATCATCGGATCTTCAAACGATCTTGATAACAAATGAATGAATCCGTTATAATTTTCCAGCCAAGAGATCTTCTCCAGAGGATAAGAATAAATCTTTAACCAAATACTTCGGCTCTGGATTTCCTTCGTCACTAGATTAGAAGAACTGTCAATGAGAATAGTCTTGAGTCTTGAGTCTTGAGTGCTGAGTCTGGTGATCTTGAAAGTCTTCAGACGCTAAACAGAAGTCTTGCAAATATCCAGACTAGACTGATAGAAACGTTTTGTCAGCTTCAAAATATTCTGGATAGATTTCTCCAACACAATATACGGTATTTGTCCAATTCTTCTTAATAGGTTTCCAAACCATGGGACATTCTTTCTCAAAGTATTCTGAGTTGTTGCATTTAGAACATTTAAGAGCACTACGGCCAACAGGTTTTACAAAGACTTTTTGAAAATGATTTCTATAGAAGGCTTTTGTAGGTCTTTGTTTAATTTTTTCCTTTATTTTTGGAAAATCAATTGGAGGAATGATTTTAGAAGTCTTTCCCAAGCTTGATTTGTTAAAATAAGGTCTTTGTGCTGAAAGAATCTTTTCCAATTTCTCAGATCCTATAGAAAACCTTTTTGAAATACTTGAAATATCATTTTTCAAAAGTGTATTTTCTTTTGAAAGAGAGTTTGCATTTTCTTTCAAAGTAATAAAATTTTTATCTAAATTTTTGAACTTTTCTTTCCAAACAATTTCTTGTTGCTTTAGTGTAGAATTTTCCATTTTTAGCTCGGAAATCCTCTTGAGAGAGGTTTTGAGACTAAGACACAGTTCATCAATATATTTAGAGACTTTAGTAGGAATTTTTAAATTACTTACCTCGATTTCACCGTCCGAGTCCGAGTCCGAGTCCAGACTGTCTCTCGAGTCCGATCCGAATCAGACTCGTCTCGAGTCCGATCGAATCGATTCGATTTTGCCATTAAGCAGATATTAGCACAATCATCATCACTCTCTTTGCATTCGGTATCACTCCAAGTTTCTGCTTTGAGTACCTTTCTGTATTTCTTAGCTTTTCCTTTCTTTTTCTTCAGCAAGGGACAGTTGGGTCTGATGTGTCACTTTTTCTTACATTCAAAACAAATCACATGTTTATTGGATTCATCATCCTCAGCTGATTTATTTTGAAACTTTTGAGAGCTTTGTTTCTTCCAATTGAATCTTCTTCCCTTTTTGTTCAATTTTCTGAACCTTCTTATCATGAGAGCAAGCTCTTCATCATCCATATCGTTTTCAGAATCTGTAATATCATAATCATTATTAAATTTTAAAGCAATAGATTTTTTTCCTTTGGGATCTTCATCTTCATTGATTTGTTTCACTTCATAAGACTGAAGAGTGCCAATCAATTCATCAACGGAGAGTGGCATGATCCTTTGTGTTTCTCTTATTGAGGTTTTTACGTGATTCCAATTTTTGGAAAGTCCACGCAGCAGTTTGTTAACCTTCATGGGTCCTGAGATAGCTTGATCTTGATACTCAAGACCATTTACGATTTCTGTAAAACGACTAAATATGTCAATGATAGATTCTTTTGGCTTCATCTTGAAGGCTTCATATTGACCGAGCAGAATATTAATTCTTGTTTCTTTCACTCGATCGGTTCCTTCATAGGTGATGTGCAGCCTATCCCAGACTTCTTTAGCTGTTTCACAAGAAGATATTCTGTTATATTCAGTAGGAGATAATGCACAATATAAGGAATAAATTGCTTTTGCATCAAGAGCTAGTCTCTTGGTTATCTTTTCTTGAGTCATCTTGCTAGCTTCTGCAACTTCTTTTCCCCGTTCTGAGACTGTTGTAGCTTTAGGAATGATTCATTTGTCTACCACATCCCATTCCAGATGATCTTTTGATCTTAGGAATGCCTTCATCTTGTTGTTTCATATACTGTATTCATTTCCATCAAAGTAAGGCGGCCTAGTGTTACTTTGCCTTTCAACCAAACCTGGAGCCAACATACTAGTCATGGATCTTTAACTCTAAAGTAAACACACCTCAATTTAAATGAGTACATAGGCTCTGATACCAATTGAAAGAACTAGTACGTGCACCTAGAGAGGAGTGAATAGGTGTGCAAACATTTTTGCAAAATACAGTATAAAACTTTACTTTTAACCTGAGTCTGGTTGACAATAGACTTTGTAGAGAATATCAGACTCTAACAATTAAATAGAGTTACGAGCAAAATAAAAGAGTTCAGGGAAGAGAATAAGAATACAAGGTTTATAGTGGTTCGGCTTAATCCAAGCCTACATCCACACTCCCGCACTGACAGCCCACCGGCTGGATTTCACTATGAATCAAAAGAGTTGTTACAGTATCACATCCTTGATTCCACAGTGTAGAGACTCTGCTACACTTCCTCAAGGCCTCACAAGTGTCTAAACTCTCTTTTGAGTACAAATTTTCGTTTAACAATTGAATCAGCAAAGAATAAGGAGTTTCAGACTTTGGAATTTATCTATCAAGCACACCCTTGAATAACTGGAGCGTCTTCCTTATGTAATCCTCCATGCGTTCATATCCGTTGGCACCTTCCAAAAGGAGTTTTTTCAATCTACCCGTTGGACAGAATCAATTAGGGAGATCTCGAGTTATTTAAGGAATGTGATTATAGCCCACCAATCATGCTCGCCCATACAATCAGGATCTAGGTTTCCATAAGTAGAACCTTCCAAGTATACTTCATCAATCAACGGATCCAAATTATTCATATTGATTTCGAAACGAATAATAGATCTTGAGATGTTATTTCTAACCGTGAGAACTTCTTTAACCGCTCGAATCAAATCCTTAAACAAATACTCAATTCTGGATAAGTCTTCTTCGACGGTATAGAAACCGTCAATGAGGGCAAACTTTAAATCTTGACTCTAGCGATCTTCAGACTTTGACAAAAGATTTTGCAAGTCTTCAGACTAGACTGAAGGAAACGTTTTGTCAGCTTTAAAACAGATAAGGAAGTTTTCTCCAATAAAGGCCTCCCTGGGCCATACATTATAACCAAATATTTTTGAAATGGTGTTCGTAAGTTACTATCTTTTATTTTTTTTGGAAGTACAATCACATTGCTTTTATATGCATTATCGGTTTACGATTAGTTGACGGGCTAGCATTAACAGGAAATCAGTTGTGTTGTGAGTTTCCACCAGAGCCCCGAGAAGTTCATGTCTTAGCACATCTCCCTTAAGAGATGGCATATTATGTCTAGAACGTTAATTTCTTCCGTGTTTCAATATTAGAGGGGAGTAGATTCTCAGCAGAAGCTTTGCAACTTTGGCTATTTTTTGTTGCATCTTCATGTATTGTTAACGTGTTTTTTTTTTTGGATATTGGAGTTTCATTACCATTTTCGAAGAAGGAAGGAATTGAGAGTATATGTATATATATATTTTTATATGTATAGATACTTGCCATCAATGCGACTTTTTGATTGCCACTCCAAAATGAGAATCTTTTAGACGTACAAAAATTGATTGGTTTTTTTTTTTTTTTTTTTCATATGTGGAAATAGAAGGATAAATCTTGGAGAACAGCCCAAGTGCCATAACTTGGCACGGGAGGACACTTAAGTGTCATAACTTCGAAAATGTACACTTAAGTGCCAGTTTCGAAGTTAAATGGAACACTTAGGTGTCACTCCGGCGAAAATCCGGTCAAATGGTTAACATGGCAATTTTCCGGCGAGTTTGGTCCAAAACGGGGTCATTTTACACGTTGACGTGGCGAGAAAATACAAAAACGACGCCGTTTCGTGTCTAACGTGTAAATAATAATAATAATATAAAATTTAATTAAATTAAATTTAAACTTAATTTTATTTAAAATATTCTAAAAATTTAAAAACTAAAAATTTAAAAAATTTTTTAAAAAAGGAGGAGGCCAAAGGGGGCGGCCGAGGGCCGAGCCCTTGCCGCCCCGCCTCCCGCCGTGACCGGAAAGGGCGGCAACGGAGGGGGAGGGTCGGCCGGGGTCACCGCCCCCGCCGACGGGCGGCGAGGGCCGCGAGCCCTCGCCGGATCACGGCGAGGGCCCGCGAGTCCTTGCCAGATTTGGGGCAAGGGTCACGACCCTCGCCGCAATCCGGCGAGGGCTCATGGCCCTCGCCGCTGGTCGGCCGGGGCCGGCGACCCGGCCGACCCTCCCCCTCCATCACCGGCCCTTCTTGGCGGTGGCGGGGAGGCGGCAAGGGCCGCCGGGGCCAGCGACCCCGGCCGACCCTCTTCCCTTCGTCGCCGGCCCTTTCGGTGACGGTGGGGAGGTGGCGGCGGCGAGGGCTCGGCCTTCAGCCACCCCCTTCGGCCTCTTTTTAATTTTTAGAATATTTTAAATAAAATTAAGTTTAAATTTAATTTAATTAATTTTTATATTATTATTTACACATCAGACATGAAACGGCGTCGTTTTTACATTTTCTCACCATGTTAGCGTGCAAAATGACGCCATTTTGGACTAAACTCGCCGGAAAATTGCCATGTCAGCCATTTGGCTGGATTTTCGCTAGAGTGGCACCTAAGTGTTCCATTTAACTTCGAAATCGGCACTTAAGTGTACCTTTTCGAAGTTATGGCACTTAAGTGTCTCCCCGTGCCAAGTTATGGCACTCTAAGTGTCCCAAACTTCATTTTCTTCCCTCCAATTACCAAATCTCGAACATTTCCTTTCATGTGCAAAAGCCAAATCCATACTTGCCAAAAGAAGATTCATTTTCTTCCCTCCAATTACCAAATCTTAAACATTTCCTTTCATGTGCAAAAGCCAAATCCATACTTGCCGAAAGAAGATTCATTTTCTTCCCTCCAATTACCAAATCTTGAACATTTCCTTTCACGTGCAAAATCCTAGTCCATACTTGCCGAAAGAAGACTCATTTTCATCCTTTCGATTACCTAATCTTGAAAATTTTCTTCCTTGTGGAAACGGTATTCCACGGCAGGCTGTTAATGATGATTACCGAGATTTAGATTTGAGGTCTACGAAGGGGATGTGATTTATGTGTATATAAGGAAGAACATTGTCTTGTCTCATTTTCAAAAACACTCTGTTCTACAATGGCAATCGTAAGTCCACGAATGCACCTTTCCAAATGGTTGGTTTTGATGATAAGTATTATCAGTATGATAAGCAATGGGCGTGCTCGAGCGAGAATCCCTGTATCAAACAAAGTTACAGGTTTCGAGAAGCCTAAAGGAACAGTAAAAACCATTGAGGTCATTCCTAAACTCTACCCATTGCTATTTCAACTTTTTTTTTCTTTTAATTATGTTCCCTTTGCTAAAATAATTTATGAGAACTTACTGCAGAGTCATGAAAGTGGTGAAGTGATCGATTGTGTTGACATTCACAAGCAACCCGCTTTTGATCATCCGCTTCGCAAGAATCACACCATACAGGTTTTTGTTCCCTCACTTGCCCCGGTATTCTGTCCAGTGCTGCTCTTGCGAAATTTGTAGTTAACAGTAGAAAGGGCAGCGATGACGGTATGAGTACCTTATGAGGGCCATCATAGAGCAATTCTAGGAGAAAGATATTTCTATATTAGAGGTTGTCTAAGAAATTCAGGTTGTTCTAAGTCGGAAGAATTGTCATCCGACCTTATATATGTTCGCCCACCTTATTTGATAATCGCTGAAGCTGGCACGTTTATGAATAGACGAACCCAAGCTCCAATCGGAAAGCGAATGAAGCGGGACATGTGAGAGGTGCAGTCCGTCAAGTTTGGTGGAAATACGGTAAATGCCCTAAAGGAACGGTCCCCATCAGAAGAGTGCAAAATGGTACCACTCGTCACGTTAAACGGTGGACTTCACGCCTGAAGCGGCTCAATTTGAGCGAGAATGAATCCGATGATGAATCCAATGATGATGGTGGTGAACATAGAGTATGTGCAAATACATCACAATATCACTTATTGTGGCGTTAATTTTCAGTTGAGTTTTCGTTTATGTGCTGATCCTTAAAGTTCACTTCCTTAAGAGTTTGTTGTATATTGGTCAGTACGCCATAGCAACTATGAGCGGCGGCAAGTACTTGGGAGCTGAAGCATACATTAATGTGTGGAAACCTGAAGTAGTGGACGATGAATTCAGTTTGGCTCAAATTTGGGTCACAGCAGGCCCTCGTGAGGAACTGAACACTGTGGAGGCCGGATGGATGGTAAGAACTAAGAATGATTGAATCCAAATATTTTAGCATAAATGGCATTCTAAATGTGTAGATTTAGAAGTTGAGAATTTGTTTTTTTATTTTAGGTTAACAGACAACGAAGTGATAGCGGGCTCCCAGAGCTTTTCGTATTCTATACGGTGAGTTCATAACTCTTCTGACAGCTTACGATTCACCAAGCTTTCATAAACATATTAAACATTGACATGCTTTTCTTGGGTGGACTTTAGGGTAATGGCTATGAGACAGGCTGCTACAATACAGATTCAAATTGCCGTGGATTGATACAATTATCTGACCAATTTGCTTTGGGTGCTGCGCTTGAAGGAGTTTCCACCTATTCTGGATCTCAATATGAATTAAAAATAGCCTTGATTAAGGTAATGGAACAATCTTCTAGGTAAATATACACGGGATACTTTCGAGCCTTCTGTCTTATAACAAAAATATTTCAGAATCAGGGTACTGGATCGTGGTGGCTGCAAATTGAGGACATTAGTATAGGATATTGGGAAAATGATGTCTTCACTCATCTAAATGGCTTTGCCGATCGAATTGAATTTGGCGGAGAGGTAGCCAGGAAACAAAAGGGTCCTACACCTACGTCAACGCAAATGGGGAGCGGCCATTTCCCTTCTGAAGGCTTTGGAAAGGCGGCCTATTTCCGCAGTCTTAAATTCTGGGACGACGGATTAAATGTAAGAGACCCGGAGAATCTCATGAAGGCTGTGGATAAAGCCGAATGCTATGATGTCAAACGGGAGTACTTCGACGGCACATATGAAGCTCATTTCTATTATGGGGGCCCCGGACTTTCAGCTCAGTGTGCAAGTTATTGATCATATGATAATATGCTTCTTTTTTTTTTTTTTTAAATTATTAAATAAGGCTCTATCAAATGTTTTGCAGTGAGTACACCAATGCTTTTGAAGGAATCACTGCTCGGTGGTTCGATGTACGTAATTTACTTAAAGTCACTTATGAACCGGTAATCATTTTGAAAAGAGAGTATATTGGTCATAATCACGCTTTTCAATTACAGCTCCTTCTTTTGAATAAAGTACCTGAAACGGTTGGAATGAATGGAGCAAACAATCACAGCTCAGTAGTATATCTCTTTTAAACGGATCGAATATTCACTATGCATACTTATAAAACCATACTATAAACTCAATAATCCCAAATGGGATAGATAATATAAGCACAACTTTAGATATAAGTTATTTCCTTTCAATAGATGTTCATACTAATATGATCAAAATGAACAGTGAAATACGCGTTCACATGACTTAAATACTCATTATTCTCAAATTTATTTCATCTATGTACAGTAACCAGAGCGGGTAATATCTTTCCCCAAAACTTTATACATATTAGAAAAACTCATTTAAAGCAACAACATCAAATCATAAGTTAATGAGCTATACCTTTGATCAATTTCATATCGGATATCAATGGTCTATAATATCAACAAATTTACTTGAAGAGTTATGCAAATCGACTCTTATTTACTGCATAAAAACCTTCAACTACTCATGTTCTTACTAACACGTTGAGTGAGATCATTGATCACTTTATTTCAAAATTTGTTCATCTTGCATCACGGGACAATTAACTCCTAATACACCCAAGACGGGATTCATAAGGTCGTCATATTAAAATGATCATTGTGCACTTACAATCGCAACACTAAGATAAAGATCAACTTCTTTGAATTCCAGCCTCAGTTGTCTCCGAAGGCAAGTTGTCTCTAGCATAAGTGGTTTCCAAACTAGAACTTATCTTTAATCCACAAATCTTAATAAACGATTTATCACTTAAAGGATCATCACTTAATATTGAAGGCCCATAACTTCCTAGATAACCAGGATAAGAACTTATCTATTTTTCATCAAATTCAAGGAATCTCCAATTCTCAAACATAAAGGTTCATCACTTGCCACTTCTGATTTAAGCACTTGCATTACATCATAATTTCAAACAATAATACAACTGAAATTGACCATGCCTAGTAGTTCCACGAAGCTCTTTAACCTCTTCTTTGTTCCAGGTAGATGAAGGTTCTAGTTTCGACAGATGCACAAGGGCTTCCCTATATTGGACCATGAGTTCTTTAATATTTTCAAAACTTATAACTTGCAAGATTCAGGACCCAAACTTGGCATGTCTATTTTGGATAGCTTATAGGTTGATGACCATGAAGACACCGGTTGTTACAATCTTGAATGTCCTGGGTTCGTGCAAATCAATTGTAACCTGCCCAATGCCCCAGCACGTAGGCTCGAGTTCACAAAAGCTGAGCGCGGGGTCCAGGTACTCAAGCTTGGATCCCAACACCCAAGCCCGGGTCCACGAAGATTGTGCCCCGGTCCATTGAGGTTGGGCCAAGGACCCAAGTGCCCCACACTGAAGTCCATCAAAGACTAGGCCCTAGATCTCAATGTCCATGCCCTAAACCCTAGTGCCTTGGTTGAGGTCCATCAATATCGGATCTGGGATTCTAGTGTCCATACCCGGATCCCCGGCTATCCATACACAAGTTACCAACGCTCGAATAGTGCATGTCTATTTAGAAAAATAAAATTAGATATTCAATACCCAAACGATGAAAAATATTTTCTAGTTCATTATTAAGTTTCAGTCAAAACACAAGAAATGGAGCCAAAATCTCTCTCTTGGAAGACTGATCTACTTGATTTACTGCCTTAATTAAGAAAGCAGATATGCCATTTGTCCACGCCATCAGAAGTTCTTCTCTAGTCCGGCCAGATATGCTTTCATATACGAGTTTTCAATTTTATTACTTTTCAGTATGTTAATAAAAGACAATATTTATGTTCAATCAATGCAATGAATACAGACGAATAATACAATGGGTTCTGATGAAAATATTATTGTGTTGACGTTGTTTCATTGCGTCTTCGGAAAGTAAAAGCTTCTGATTATTTACTCGAAATTTTTCTATTTAAAATTGATTTCTTTTGCTATGCATTGGACAAAAAAGAGAAGATTTTGTCAAGCAATAGAAGGCCGAAGAGATGAATTCATTCCACCCAAAAAAGATTGATGAATTCTATCTTTTTTATTATCACAGATGGGTTGTAGGACATAAACGCCCATATTCCTGGAGTCAACCTATGCTATATTGCACGCATAGACGAAATGAACGATGGAATAAATGAGAGAGAGAGAGAGAGAGAGAGAGAGAGAGAGAGAGAGGAGTGCAGTACAAGTGTTCTAACAAGCACACGAGTGAGCTTGAGAAGAACACGTTTTTAGCTGCATTTGGATCTCCTTGTTCATCTTCTTCTTCTTAACATTATCATCTCTGGAGAAGTTCGTGTAGGAATGAAAAAAGAAAAAATAGAATGCCCAGGTGAGTTCTTTTGTTTTTCACTCTCTTTGCTCTTCCCTTTTGTCTAACAGATTATGCTATAAATCTTCTTGGAATGTCCAGATGAACGATCGAAGGTCCTTATTAGGGTGCACGAGGTGTGGAGTTTCTGGTGTTCTTGTCCATGAAAGCGCTTGTTTCCCTTTCTTCACTAAATTCATCCTGGTTAATGTGGTAACTGCATTTCATTTGCGAACCTCATAGCTATAAGGAAAATGACTAAGAAGGCGCAAGTTTATTCTAGATTATAACTTTTTTGGGTTTGATCTTTTCTACCGTCAAAGCCATGTGCTATTTCTGGGAATTATGGCGAGAAAATATTTTATGTTGGTTGAAACTTTTGACCATATTTTCGATGTGCTTTCCTAATAAAATGATCTTTTCATCTATCGTAGCGTAGTTTCGAATGTCTCACTTCTTCAACCCCTTCACAGTTATGTAAATATTATTGCCCTTCACATTTGGGAAAGAGGGCCAGATCAGTGTTGCAAGATCACCAGATGGGTCAAAGAGCAGTTGCTAATCCTGATTGCGAGCTCAATTTGAATTCTAAAAGTGATGCCTTGTTCAATATCCCTGGCCGATTTGAGTGTTTGGCCCCTAAGAAACTATAGAACTCTGACCCAGCCAATAGTCCCTATCGCTTATCTTGATTTCTAGGCATTCTCAACTCTGACCAAACCTAACAAGTCCCCTAGATCACCTCATCGTAAAGAAATTTGGGCTTGTGACAAAGTAGGCTTAAGCATTGTAGATTCTCTTCGGGATCGTGCTAGAGCATTGCCTGGAAAAGTTATCAAGTCATTGAATAGCAAGACCATTCTTTTCGGTCCCCGAGATGAGGCTTAGAAATTTGAATTTTGAAGCACATGCTCGTCCAATTGAGGCGGCTAAGCCCTTTGCGCGAGAGACTTATGGGCTCCTTCATACCGGTTCAACATCTCCCCTCTCGTGATAATTAAAATGATTGAAATTAAGAAGTGATAGAGCTCATAGGTGAAGTGCTCTATATGCATACATGTGACCGACACTATTTTGCAACGAATTACAAGTGGAAGGTAGTAAGGAACAACTTGATTATTTGTGATAGAGCTCGTTAAAAGCTGATCCATTTTTGGAAAGTCCTAGAAACTGTTGGGGAAATTTGATTGTTGAAGAAGATGGAGAAGTAGTAATAGACTCTTGATACTTTAATATGTGATGCTGATCATTGTCCTTGAGGTATTATTTACCCCCACTATTGTTGCTAACGACAGAACAAATATACCTCCTGGACATACACCAAAGTCGCAAAGAAACGAATTTAGCAATTACTTGAATTTCTCTTGGAATTTCTCCTTGAATGTGTCAAGATTACGTGTATGAAAAGAAATGAAGAGAGAGTTTTGAAAAAGAAGCATTTATGAACGATTGTGGTTATTATAATAATATGTGACTTGATGTCTATTTAAAAAAAAAAAACCAATCTACACATCTCTTGGAATTAAGTACCATATCTCCAAATATCACCACTCTTCATTTCAAGAATAATTTCTTCATAACTACCGATAACTTTCCTTTGGGACAAAATGTCGCCTCTTTCCATAATTAAGAGTCACGTCTTCTTTGACTAAGAGTCACATATTCTCTTATTAGTCACGAATTCTCTTAAGCAAGAGACACCTCTTTTATAATAATAAACTAGTTTAACAATCTTCCTCTTAGTTTGTTATCTACATTAATTTACATAAATTCAAACACACAAGAATATATTTGTTAAGATTTGAGCCTTCAATTAGTGCAAATAATTCCATTAACAAAATAATTGGTAAAAAAAACTTGACTATTATTAAGTAGGGTTTCCACTATACTTGACTATTATTAACTGGCCTAAGACCCATTCCCTTTGTAGTACTACTTATTAAACCTTTTCGAGAGTCTCTTAGTGAATGGATAAGCCAAGTTATCATTTACCCAAACATAAATTACTAAAATAAATCCATCAGTAATTATTTATCTGATATTCTCATTAATACTTAACTTAAACATTCCGTTACATGAGTACCATTTACCAACAAGTATCCCATACTTAGATGGCATAAGCTTATCAACTTGTAAGATAACCTTTATTCCATTCTTGCACAACAAATTTGTTGATACAAGATTCTTATGAATATCGGAATGTATGGCCCATTAATCGAAGTCAATTTCTTTCCAAAAGTGAATTGCAATTCAATTGTGCCTGTCCTAAAACAAGTGCAATATTGTGACTTCCCATCAACACTTGTTGTTCTTTTTCCATAGGTGTATAAGATTTGAATTGCTTCTCATCATCGCAGATATCACAGTTATACTGGAATCAAACCACCAATCCTTTGAATAATTCATAGTTGCTATGGTTAATTCAGTCACCATCCCAATTTGCAATTGAGAGACCAAAGCAACTAATTCATTGATGTTTTGCTCCACAATATTTGTTGTAGTGTCAACCTTTTGCTTTTTCCTGTAGTGACACTCCTTCTTGTATTGCCCTTTTTTACCACAGTAAAAGTAGGACTTGTCCTTCTTGAAGGTGTTGTTGTTGCCATGCTTGTTGATGTTCTTGGTGTCAACGAATTTTCTCTTGTTCCCTTTATATTTTCTTTGTCTCTACTCATGTTGTCATTCTCAACAAAATGTACTTTATTTGCAACTCCTTTCACATAATTAGCCTCATGTTCTTGAGAACCTTCCTCAATTCAAGTATGTTTTATCAAATTATTTACGGTCAGGTTCTCGATTGTATAAATAAATTTCTTTCAATAATCATTCTAAGTTGAAGGCAATTTTAAAATAATTGCAGCAACTTGAAGATGGTCAGAAACTCCAATCATAAGGTCATTAAGTTTGGCAACATATATTTGTAATTCCTCCACTTGCTTAGAGATGTAATTTCCATTAACCATGATAAATTTTTTAGAGCAATAAATCTAGCAGTTCCTTGTTTGTCGGTATTGTATTTGGTTTCTCAATCTATCAATACCTTGTTCATATAAAAAAGTATTGAGAATCCTTCCTCGGCACCTCTTTTCCTCATCCTCGCGCCTTTTCCTTATAGCTTTGATATCATCAGAGTCATCATCTTTTGGATTAGGGATAGTGGGTAAGTTGGGGTCGAGGATGTAGAAGTACATAATTCAGATAGAAGAAGAATCATATTATCCTTCCAACGGATGAAATTAGTTTCCTCATAAGGATGGATTCACAATCTGTCATGATTGTGAGCACTTGATACAATTGATGTCTCCATCTTTATAACAATTATACCTTAAGATTGTTGGGGAAATTTGATTGTTAAAGAAGATGGAGAAGTAGTAATAGATCCTTGATGCTTTGATGCTTGATGATGATTACTGTCCTTAAAGTATTATTTGCCCTCACTGTTGTTGTTGCTGAGTTTAGAATAAATATAACTCTATGATATACACTAAAGCTGTAGAGAAACGAGTTCAACAATTACTTGAATCTCTCTTGGAATTTCTCTTTGAATATGTTAAGACTGCGTGTATGAAAAGAGAAGAAGAGAGAGTTCTGAAGAGAAGCATTTGTGAATAGCCGTGGCTATTATAAATAATATGTGAATTGGTGTCTATTCAAAGAAAATCGATCAACATATCTTTTGGGAGTAGGTACCTTATTCCCAACCATCGCCACTCTTCATTTCAAGAATGACTTCTTTGTAACCACTGATAACTTCCTTTTGATCAAGAGTCATGTATTCTCTTAAACAAAAGACACCTTACCACTTTTATAATAACAAACTATTTCAACACCTAGAATTAACCAGCACGCTTATGCAATATCCAACAAGCTTGTAGGGGAAGTCCTCCATATGCAATGCTTGTGATTGACACTATTTTGCAAAAAAGCGAAAAGGAAGATGTGAGGAGTGAGAAGACGATGAAGACTCGACAAGAAAGGCATTGATTTCAGCAACCTTCAATTTAAGCTAAATAAAGAAGACTTGAGGTTTTAAGATTTCTTCAGTAGAGAACTAATGAGAGCTTTACCCATAATAAGAAAGGCATTGTATCAAGCTAGTAGAGGTAAAACTATAACGATTTCCGGTTCAGTGATTCAAATAATTCACATGCTAACTCTAACATAATTTATTAGTTTTTTGAAATTTCCTTTTTTTTTCTTTGCTTTTTATGTATTTTTCTTCTCTGCTAGTGCGAGTCACTGACAACCCTCATTAGCCGTGCAAGCCTTACAAGACTAGGCAAGGGTTGCCTTCCCCCAGCTGGTGGGGCCGAGAAGGCGAGTGAGGGCCTTTGTGCCCTAGCTGATCGCACCCTAGCTGACCACATCCTCACCCTAGGCCTTTGTAGCTAGTGGCGCAATGAAGGCCTTGGGTGAGGCCATTGCAACCTCGCCAACAAAGAAAAAAAATACAGAAAAATAAAAAATAAAAAACAAATAAATGAAAATATTATTAAAAATATCCACGACAAAGCCGTCCACATTAGTAATTTCGGTCAAAATTAGTCAGATGGACTCATTTGGCAAAATGTAAAAAATTTTAGGACGCAATTAAAAAGATTAAAATATTTAAGACTGAATTAACAAAATTACAATATATCTAGACTTTTTGGACAATTTTTCCTAATTTGTCTCGAACCCAAAGAAGGTTTTGAACATAGAAAAGCTTTGGAAGGTCTTTCCTTTAGTGTGTGCACTTTTGGCGTGAAATCTGGATGGTTTAACATCTTAGACGCATCATATATATACATACAACCATTACACTAAAAAACGTCTCATGCTAAAGATCATTTATCGACTATTTGGACAAAATATACGAAAAGTATCGATTTTAGTCAGGAGAAAATTCATACAACTGTAAATTTCACTGAAGACATGATATCGCAAATGGACAAACATCATTCTATCAACCATGTTCCTCCCTAATTGTATAAGTGAAAGCAGCCCTACACTTGTGCGAACTTTTGCCCTCTCATTTTGGAATAAAAGCGCAATTATTTTCATTTGAATGACTCTCCTTCTCATATAATATCTATATCGCGTGTCTTGACTTCATTCACTTGTAATGCGTTTTACAATGAGTTCATAGTAAATTAGACAAGTTTATATGATTGTGTTTAAATCGTGCAAACCCCATTTTCACTGAATTATTTTGTGAAAAACCCAATCTGATCATAGAACCTTGCAGAGACACCTAACAGCATGTGCTTTGCCATATTAAGAAATCTTCAATTAATTTTAAGAAGAAAAGGACAATTGGGCGGACAGATTCTCCTACCCTAAACCTAACATAAGGTTTTATGCCAAGTCCAAAAACAAACAGATCATTTCCCTCCTCTTTACTCAATCCTCTGCTTCCTGCAACCCTAACAATTATATTGCAATCTAATTAACTAATTTATTCATGTGATGATTACTAAGTGCCTAAGTCATATATACATTAGCATATAGACCATATCTTAGACTAGGACAATGTGCTGGTGCCTAGCGCATTAAAATAGTGAATTGTCGATTATTTTTGCAATTTAATTCCCCCTATGGTTGGAATTTTTCGGTACTTGTGGTGGGGTTAAAAAGTACTTGTGGTGGGGGTTAAAAAGCTTTATTATAAAGAAACAGAGCAGAAGTATTTTTGTAATTCGATAATAAAATGAATTGAAATTGGGGTTAATGGTTAATTAGTATGATGTCGTTCACTTTTTGTCAGGTAGATAAGTGGCAACGTCAGACCGCTAAATTATTTTATATATGGAAGGAAAAAAAGAGGAAGCCAAAGTCCAATGTGAGTGCAAGGGTAAATTTGTTGTTCACTCTTCACACCCCCCCATCTTTTCAGTGGCCCCATCTCATTTCTAAATTCTTCATTCAGTGAACACTCATAAATAGACAAATGGATGGAATAAATTCTTCTGTCCTCTAATCATATATAATATATAAATATATATGTACGTGTATGTGTATACGTATTTATGGCAATATTGACTTTCACTATTATGCAGTTGGGCTATAATTGCTTGATTTCTTTCTTTCTTTTTTTCCATACATTTGGAATCTAGTGCTCTTTGTTTTATTTACATTTGGGTCTCCTTACCTTTTCTAGATCATGTTAATATAAGGATAATTAATTCAATTTACCACTTAAGATACCATGACATTCAGAATATAAATCTAACTATGTATCCTAAGGAATCTCAACTAATTACATCATTTTTAAGTTTAGATTGCATCAAATGATGCATCAATCAAATGGTTTTGCTTTCGAGAAGCTGCAAAAATTCTAGTATCAGAAGCTCATTAGTTATTATGGGAGTATTCCCATCTGTGAGTTGTGCTATTCCATTCTATTTTATTTTTTTTATTTAGCTACTTTTGCTGATCTAAAGTTTCCAAATATAGAAAATGCTCAAGAGAAGTTAATGCCAAATCACACACAAAAAATGTAATTATCTTCAATGTCAGTATTTGTAAAAAATGAAAAACGTAATGTAATTACATGTATAAATTATCACAGCACCAAAAGCACTAAACCTAGTAAAGAATGAGTACTGTTTTTTTTTTTGGGCTTGAAAAAGAATGTGTCACACCCCGATCCTCGGGCACGCACATATCCTTCTACTTGGTCGATTTTATTATGCGATATCCCAGGACTAAGTATCGCCGACCCTTTTGTTTATTAAGCACATGCGGAAGCGATTATAAATCCCCGACAAGTAACACAATGGGATAGAAAAGTAAGGCCATATTTTTTTCATATTGAAATCCACAACCAAACCTTTATACATGGCATAACTCGAAGTCTATTCACAAGACTATTCACAACATTCTAGTCTCACACTATTAATATTTAGACAGGATTCACAAAGAAGATGGGATCAAAGTCCTCATCCGGGTCGTACTCGGATCATAATCAGGGTTCTCCTCCAGGTACTCCTCTTCGGTTTCTTTCTCCTAAGGCTTCTCATCAGGGTCCTGAAATGTTGTCCCACAACCGGGATGAGACTAGTTCTCAGCAAGTTCTACCCCACTAAGACTCGATTAGGAAACCAATACGCTAACCAGGCTACCTATACACGCACGGGTCAAAGGACTTACCTTGGCCTCAGATTCCACCTGCATATTAGTACAGTTCAATAGGCACCTAAGCAATTACATCACATATCAATAATTGGATCCATCGACCTAGTCGATTTCATGTCAATTCGACTATTCCCCAGTCGTTTCCCTTATTTAGTCTCCAATCGTACTCACGGCTTCACGAGCATAGACTACCAAATTTCTTGGCAACAGATTACAGTTCAAAGGACATGACCTATCTTTAGGTAGCAAATTACGGCCCAATGGGCGCAACCTTTAATAGGTGGCAGATTACGGCCTTATCAGGCGCGACCCCTATTGGGTGGCAAATTACGGCCTTAACAGGCGCAACCTTTAATAGGTGGCAATTTACGGCCCAACGGGCGCGACCGATTCCAAATTCGGTGGCAAAACTCGGCCTCACTGGCACAGCCATACTCACAACCTTTCACAGTCAAATTCTAATTGAATACGACGATCGATCAATCTTGGGATAAATCCCCACATACTCATCAACTCACTCAATTTTCACACGATATTAATGTATCCAATGGATCTTAGCCAAGAGTATACTCAATTCGCTCTCACAAATTTCTCCACTTAATAGCCCATCAAAGCATTATTGATGCTAAACAATCATACTCGGCCATCCGCAATTCAATTACTAAATCTTAATCAATTTAGGAATAATTCCTCAAATTGCACAATTAATTCAATTTAGCACAACGTAGAGCTCAAATAAATAAACGGATTGCACCACGACAATCAGCATGAAATTTCGGTCGTCGGCTATCCTTGCCTAATTTCCAAAAAATAAATAATTAAATAATTAATTTCGAAAATTAATAAATAAATACTAAAAATCCAATTTAGGCCCGTAATGCCTAATTGAAGCCCACTAAGGGTCGGGAAAAATCCCGAGATGCATTCAATAAATAATAGTACGTCTTTACTTGCTAATGACTAAGTCTAACCACCTAACATGCATCATTAAGTCACTAATTTAATTGTTCTAAACTAATCTAACCACCTAATTGCACTTAATTAAACATAATCAACCCTTAAGCATCATTAGTCTACTAAGCGAGAATTAGTGAGATTACTCACTTGATTAAAAGCGGGGACCGGGACACCGCGACGGCGACACGACGGCGGCCGAAATCCGAACTTTCGGCGGCGTTGACAGACACTCAGGCCGGACCTACAAGCCTCGCAAGCCCACAGAAATTTCTGGGCTTAGACTGGACTTGGGCCTCAGCTTGGGCTGACTTGCTTCGCGGGCTTGGGTTGCAAAATTGGGCTGCTGAAGGTTGAGCCAAAAGCTGAAGATGGGCTGCACTTGTGGACTTGGCTTCAAATGGGCTGAGGTGGGCTTGTTGCTTTGCTGAAGATGGGCCTCAAATGGATCAATCTTGTGGGCTTGTTGGGCTGGTGAAGGAACTTCGCTGGACTGCTGGGTCCGAATTCATGCGGACTCGTGGACGGCTTCTGGGAAGAAAGCCGAAGCAGCGAAGCTGAGGGCGGCCTGGACGCGTGGATGGGGCAAACGTCGCTGGCGTCCAAGGAGCTGAAGATCGATGGAAGGTGCTGGCAACTTCAAGGAATTTGGTGGAGACTTCGAGCAAAAGGAGACAAGCGAAGGTGGGCTCTGCTGGCTGGAGATTGACCGAAAAAAAACAAGAGATGGTGGGGCAAAACCGGTGGAAGATGCTGGATCCGCGTGGGGCTTCGCTGGCCTACGGATAGGAAAGGAGCTGCAGCAAACGGTGGAGACTTCACTCGGTGGGTCTGCTGGATCAGCAAACCGTCTGAAGAGATGCAAGATGGACCGAAGTTTCGGTGGATTGGGATTCGGTGGAATGGCTTCGTGGAGATGGGCAGCTTGCAGGCAGTCAACACTTGGGGCTTCAAGGAGAGTTAGTTGACTGGTGGGGTTCAAAGTGTGGACGTGTGGCAGAGAGAAGAATCCTTGGCGACAAATGATGGTGGAGAGGGGCGATGGCAGCGTGGATTCGAAGGAAACAGGGCGAATGAAAGCAAAAGCCAAAAAAAAGAGAAAATGAAAGAGAAGCCGTGTAGGGGAAGTCGGCTAGCGAAGGAATGAGGGAGGAGGAGAAGCGTGCGCGAGAAGCCAAGGGGAAAGGAGGGGGATGAGTCAACAAACTAAGCCATTACATTGAATGCTTGGTCCCACAAGTGTTCAATATAATCCTCTTTGTCCCCCAAAAGCACCCATGCATATCCCTTGGTCCTTTACTTCTTTTTAGCCAAATAAATCCACCAAATAATCCTATTTTGAGCCAAGAATATTCAGCCCTCCCATAGCTCCGAATTTTACATTTTTGGTCTTTAATTACTTCGACAAAATCCCAATCCGACGTCCAATTTCAATGAAGAAAAAGCCCGTAGAAATTTCTACAAGTGCCCCTCGTCAAAAAGCTCAGCTTGCAAGTCAAAACTCGCTTAAATTCGGCCAGTATGAATTTCCATTAATTTTCGCGACGTCTGAATCGATTTTCCATAAAAATCCCGGAATCTCCGAAAAATCTTCTGAGACTGAATCAACGTTCTTAAAATAGCTCGTGACACCACTGAACTTTCGATTTCTGAAATCGGGTTCGAATTCACGGTTAATTTCCATTCGACACGTTTTTAGCGTGACCTAGACTACCGGGTAGTTTTCAGAACTTTTTAGTGCAAATGACCCGTGGTCGATTTTCTTCGAGCCACAATGAACCCACTCGACACATTGGCAACTTTCGATTGTCGTAGAAATCTCGAGAATTCAAATACGGACACGGGGTACCAAAACGATAGAGAATTCAGTCTAGTGTCGACCGACGAGAATTTTCCAATTTAGTGGTGTCACCCACGATTAGCCACACATCTCTCGTCGACCCGATCTATATCTGATCTCTAATCAATTTACGTCTGTGCCGTAATGATCTCAGCAGATGAACACGGTCGAGCAGCCGTTTCCTAGTCGAATTCTCAAGTCTATTTGCCTTAAAATTCTTAATAGTTTCCCCAGATAGTCTAGTTATCTCTAGAATGATCAGTTCTGAGAACAGCCCTATAGACGCGTCAATAAAATGCCTGATTTATTCAATAGAAAATAAGACTGAAAATCTGGGATGTCACAACTCTTCCCCTATTATAAAAATTTCGTCCTCGAAATTTAAACCTTTACCAATCCTTAAACAAAAAGGTGGGGGTATCGTCATCTCGTCTAGTCTCATTTTTCCTGGTTGTTTCTTCAGTCCCGTGGCGTTGTTAGACCACTTTAAACAAGAGGACTTTCTTGATACGCAGAATCTAATCTTTCTGATCGACAAGCTGAACCGAACTTTTCATGCACGACACTCTGTCGTCCACGCCTAATTTTTCAAGATTTAGCACGCGGGTCATGTTAGACTCATATGTCCTCAACATCGACACATGAAAGACGTCATGCACTTGCGCTAACCTCGGCGGCAATGCCAGACGATACTATAAGATCCCAATTCTTTTCAGAATCTCAAAGGGACCTACGTACTTCGATTTCATAATTCTCCCCTCCTTGCTGAAGCGCAAGGTATCCCTCATTGGTGACACCTTCAGAAAGGTGTACTCTCCAATTTAGAACTTTTGGGGCCTTCAATGCTCAACAATTCAATTATTCTGGCAGATCTGAGCGGTCCGTACTTTGGTACTAATCACGGCAATTGCAACTACTGACTACTGAACTGACCTCGGCCTGTGATCTTTCTTTCTCTGATCTCATCTCAACAAACTGAAGTTCTGCACACTCTGCTCTGTTTTGCCTCAAAAAAATTATCTGATTGATCTGCTGAAACTGGGAACCTCGGTTCTAGATCCGATATAAGTTCGTCGTTAGTCCTCCATGCAAACGAACAGTCTGACACACATACACTTGGGCATGCCTATTCCAATCAATATCCTTCCATACAGCGATAAAGTGAGCCGACTTCCTTAGTCTGTCGACCACTACCCCAACTGGAGTCATTATTCCTCTCACTCTTTGGTAACTCTATCACAACATTCCATCATGATATACTTCCATTCCCACTCAAAACTCTCGAGTGATTATAAATGTCCCTCGGCTTGCATTACTGAACTTTCACTTACTAGCACATTTGACACTTGCAACCTGTCTGACGATAACTATCTTCATATCGGTCTACCTACCTCACACTGTATGGTCGAATACTACAACTCCCACCATGAGTTCTTGACCAAGTTTCTTCCTCAAGTTTCGTATTGTCTGACACTTATCATCACTTACGATACCTCGACATTCCATCTTCCGAAATCTTAACGTCAACTTTTCACCTACCGGTATCCTCTTGCAGGATTTTCTAAACATTCTGGTTTGTCAAGTGAAGTGTCTTTCCAGGGTGATACAGGACATCTTGATCACCATTCTTCTAAAATTCTAACTCATAACACTGTCTTCAATATAACTTCCTCCAACGGATTAAACTATATCACATTGCAATAACACTTCATTATACAAAAGCACCTCGAGCTAAACCTTTTCATATACAATATCAAAGTTATACATAGGCAAAGGATTCAAGTACGACTATAACTAGTGATTCTTCTTTATATGACTTCATTACAACAACTAAAGTTTTATAAACTTAACCAAAATTCTGCTCCGCCACTCTGATATAATTGTTATGGGAACATTGCCCTTTCTGCTCAGTGCATAACTCGATTCATCTCTGAACTGGCGGTCTATTCAACGGAGCCGTATCTGTGATTACACTAGGCGTAGCTTCGGCTTGACCTTGTGTAATTGCGTACATGGTGCCTTGGACTGGAGGCCTCAACTGTCCTCCCTGCGGCGCATTCTGAGGGGCATACCCTCTGATCTGGCCCATTTGCGGTGGTGATGGCAACTGATGCGGTCTCCCCTGGCTATGTGACCCGGCTGGCCACACCCAAAACAATTACCTGGTCTAGAATGGCATGGGGCAGATTCGTGTTGCCTTCCACATAGGCGACACACACCATTCTGATTAGATCTTGTCTTTCCGATTCCACCCTCCCTGCTGAGCGGAACGTGGAATCTATTTCCAAACATAGGCCTCTTTCCTTGGCGGATGTTGTCTCTATGAGAATTGAACCTTGATCCAGACAAGGCAGCTCTGTCATTCTGATCCTTCTCAATTTTTTGAGCTCTCCGATACAAATCATTGTAAGTCTTCAGATCCAGAAGGACTAAGGCACTCCTCATGTCCGGTCTGAATCCATCTCTGAACCTTCTAGCTCGGTTCACAGGGTTCTCGATTAACTCGGGAGCATATTGCGAAAGTTCAGCGAACTTCGCCTCATATTCATCAACAGTTAGGGAACCCTGGCGAAGACGTTGGAATTCTGCCATCTTCACCTCTCTGGCAGTCTCGGAGAAATATTTGTCATTGAAGGCTTCACGAAAAGTGTTCCACTCTTGAACAGCGCCTTCCGGAAAGATCGTTTCACGGGTGGTCATCCACCAAGTGTCTGCAACTCCCTCCAGCTGGTAAGTTGCTAACATTACCTTCTCAGCCTCGTTGCACATCAGCAGTGCAAACGCCTTCTCAAGCTTCTGAATCCATGAAGAAACAGCTTCGGGATCTCCAGACTCGGTGAACAACGGTGGATTTAGTCTTAGGAAATGCTCCACTAGCTTATGAATTGGTCTTGCAGCGACCACTATCCCTGGTGGACCTTCAACATTCACGGCAGCTAGAGCTACTGCAGGTGCAACTGCAGGTACGGCAGTAGGAGCGGCGGCAGCAACAGCAGCGGTAGCGGCGGCTTCAACAGTAGCGCCTTGCTGGTCTAATCTTGTACCCATTGCTTCCAATACACGCATGATCCCATCAAATCTGGGATCACCAGGGGCTTCTACCCTAGCACCAACAGGAGGTGGTGCTTCGCCACTAGTGCTAGCCATAACTGGCGCTCTACCACGACCTCCTCGGGCACCGACCCTGGTCGGCGTTCTGCCCCGAGTCACTGCCCTACCGGCCCTTTTTGCAGGAGTTCTCGGCTCCTGGTCACTCATGGCTCAGCTTTATCTATTAGAGCCTGCTTCCAATTCCACCAAGAATTAGAAACAGAGTGACCCAAACAACAAGCAATTTTAGCATTCAGCTACTACAGACATGCACCAGCATGAATTTAAAGGCCTTTCTTACTACTATCCCATGACTCATCGCTCCTTATCACTCCAATCTTGAACTTCGCTCTGATACCACAAAAAGGGGATGTCACGCCCCGATCCTCGGGCACGCACATATCCTTCTACTTGGTCGATTTTATTATGCGATATCCCAGGACTAAGTATCGCCGACCCTTTTGTTTATTAAGCACATGCGGAAGCAGTTATAAATCCCCAGACAGTAACACAATGGGATAGAAAAGTAAGGCCATATTTTTTTCATATTGAAATCCACAACCAAACCTTTATACATGGCATAACTCGAAGTCTATTCATAAGACTATTCACAACATTCTAGTCTCACACTATTAATATTTAGATAGGATTCACAAAGAAGATGGGATCATAGTCCTCATCCGGGTCGTACTCGGATCATAATTAGGGTTCTCCTCCAGGTACTCCTCTTTGGTTTCTTTCTCCTTAGGCTTCTCATCAGGGTCCTGAAATGTTGTCCCACAACCGGGATGAGACTACGTCTCAGCAAGTTCTACCCCACTAAGACTCGATTAGGAAACCAATACGCTAACCAGGCTGCCTATACACGCACGGGTCAAAGGACTTACCTTGGCCTCAGATTCCACCTGCATATTAGTACAGTTCAATAGGCACCTAAGCAATTACATCACATATCAATATTTCGATCCATCGACCTAGTCGATTTCATGTCAATTCGACTATTCCCCAGTCGTTTCCCTTATTTAGTCTCCAATCGTACTCACGGCTTCACGAGCATAGACTACCAAATTTCTTGGCAACAGATTACAGTTCAAAGGACATGACCTATCTTTAGGTAGCAAATTACGGCCCAATGGGCGCCACCTTTAATAGGTGGCAGATTACGGCCTTATCAGGCGCGACCCCTATTGGGTGGCAAATTACGGCCTTAACAGGCGCGACCTTTAATAGGTGGCAATTTACGGCCCAACAGGCGCGACCGATTCCAAATTCGGTGGCAAAACTCGGCCCCACTGGCACAGCCATACTCACAACCTTTCACAGTCAAATTCTAATTGAATACTGACACTGATCAATCTTGAGATAAATCCTCATATACTCATCAACTCACTCAATTTTCACACGATATTAATGTATCCAATGGGTCTTAGCCAAGAGTATACTCAATTCGCTCTCACAAATTTCTCCACTTAATAGCCCATCAAAGCATTATTGATGCTAAACAATCATACTCGGTCATCCGCAATTCAATTACTAAATCTTAATCAATTTAGGAATAATTCCTCAAATTGCACAATTAATTCAATTTAGCACAACGTAGAGCTCAAATAAATAAACGGATTGCACCACGACAATCAGCATGAAATTTCGGTCGTCGGCTATCCTTGCCTAATTTCCGAAAAATAAATAATTAAATAATTAATTTCGAAAATTAATAAATAAATACTAAAAATCCAATTTAGGCCCGTAATGCCTAATTGAAGCCCACTAAGGGTCGGGAAAAATCCCGAGATGCATTCAATAAATAATAGTACGTCTTTACTTGCTAATGACTAAATCTAACCACCTAACATGCATCATTAAGTCACTAATTTAATTGTTCTAAACTAATCTAACCACCTAATTGCACTTAATTAAACATAATCAACCCTTAAGCATCATTAGTCTACTAAGCGAGAATTAGTGAGATTACTCACTTGATTAAAAGCGGGGACCGGGACACCGCGACGGCGACACGACGGCGGCCGAAATCCGAACTTTCGGCGGCGTTGACGGACACTCGGGCCGGACCTACAAGCCTCGCAAGCCCACAGAAATTTCGGGCTTAGGATCGGACTTGGGCCTCGGCTTGGGCTGACTTGCTTCGCGGGCTTGGGCTGCAAAATTGGGCTGCTTGAAGGTTGAGCCAAAAGTGAAGATGGGCCGCACTTGTGGACTTGGCTTCAAATGGGCCGAGGTGGGCTTCTGCCGCTTTCTTTGAAGATGGGCCTCAAATGGATCGATCTTGTGGGCTTGTTGGGCTGGTGAAGGAACTTCATTTGGACTACCGGGTCCGAATTCATGCGGACTCGTGTGGACGGCTTCGGGAAGAAAGCCGGCGGCGAAGCCGAGGGCGGCCTCGGACGCGTGGATGGGGCAAACGTCGCCGGCGTCCAAGGAGCGAAGATCGATGGAAGGTGCTGGCAACTTCAAGGAATTTGGTGGAGACTTCGAGCAAAAGGAGACAAGCGAAGGTGGGCTCGCCTGGCGGAGATTGACCGAAAAAAAAACAAGAGATGGTGGGGCAAAACCGGTGGAAGATCGGATCGCGTGGGGCTTCGCCGGCCTACGGATAGGAAAGGAGCTGCAGCAAACGGTGGAGACTTCACTCAGTGGGTCTGCTGGATCAGCAAACCGTCTGAAGAGATGCAAGATGGACCGAAGTTTCGGTGGATTGGGATTCGGTGGAGTGGCTTCGTGGAGATGGGCGGCTTGCAGGCAGTCAACACTTGGGGCTTCAAGGAGAGTTAGTTGACTGGTGGGGTTCAAAGTGTGGACGTGTGGCAGAGAGAAGAATCCTTGGCGACAAATGATGGTGGAGAGGGGCGATGGCAGCGTGGATTCGAAGGAAACAGAACTGAATGAAAGCAAAAGCCAAAAAAAAGAGAAAATGAAAGAGAAGCCGTGTAGGGGAAGTCGGCTAGCGAAGGAATGAGGGAGGAGGAGAAGCGTGCGCGAGAAGCCAAGGGGAAAGGAGGGGGATGAGTCAACAAACTAAGCCATTACATTGAATGCTTGGTCCCACAAGTGTTCAATATAATCCTCTTTGTCCCCCAAAAGCACCCATGCATATCCCTTGGTCCTTTACTTCTTTTTAGCCAAATAAATCCACCAAATAATCCTATTTTGAGCCAAGAATATTCAGCCCTCCCATAGCTCCGAATTTTACATTTTTGGTCTTTAATTACTTCGACAAAATCCCAATCCGACGTCCAATTTCAATGAAGAAAAAGCCCGTAGAAATTTCTACAAGTGCCCCTTGTCAAAAAGCTCAGCTTGCAAGTCAAAACTCGCTTAAATTCGGCCCGTATGAATTTCCATTAATTTTCGCGACGTCTGAATCGATTTTCCGTAAAAATCCCGGAATCTCCGAAAAATCTTCTGAGACTGAATCAACGTTCTTAAAATAGCTCGTGACACCACAGAACTTTAGATTTCTGAAATCGGGTTCGAATTCACGGTTAATTTCCATTCGACGCGTTTTTAGCGTGACCTAGACTACCGGGTAGTTTTCAGAACTTTTTAGTGCAAATGACCCGTGGTCGATTTTCTTCGAGCCACAATGAACCCACTTGACACATTGGTAACTTTCGATTGTCGTAGAAATCTCGAGAATTCAAATACGGACACAGGGTACCAAAACGATAGAGAATTCAGTCTAGTGTCGACCGACGAGAATTTTCCAATTTAGTGGTGTCACCCACGATTAGCCACACATCTCTGTCGACCCGATCTATATTTGATCTCTAATCAATTTACGTCTGTGCCGTAATGATCTCAGCAGATGAACACGGTCGAGCAGCCGTTTCCTAGTCGAATTCTCAAGTCTATTTGCCTTAAAATTCTTAATAGTTTCCCGGATAGTCTAGTTATCTCTAGAATGATCAGTTCTGAGAACAGCCCTATAGACGCGTCAATAAAATGCCCGATTTATTCAATAGAAAATAAGACTGAAAATCTGGGATGTCACAGAATGAGTACTTCACGGCCCACATTTCCAGTGGTTTACGTCAATTAAGAAAACGTAATACATTATACTATTAGTTGTGCTAATCCATTCTATTTTTATATTTAGTTACTTTTGCTGATCTAAAGTTTCCTAAAACACAAAACCCCAGTAGTTCTATAATTCAGTCTACGTCTTCGAATTAAACACCAAAGCACATTTAGTTAGCTTTTACTGAACAAAACAAGTCTTTTTTTTTGCTTCAATCAAAAACCGGTTGCACACGCAAGGACTACGAAATTCATGAGGAACGTACTTGCTAGACCTCGCCTTTCTTGAACATAAGATCTCAACGGTTCAGCACCCAACCAACTCCTTGGTTTTAAATATGAATGGACATTCACCGGAATAAATCTAGCTCTCTAATTCGTTCAAAGGTGGGTTATTTGTGCTAAGAAGAGCAAATGTGGTATTTGGGATAAAAGTGGAACGTCAAATTAGATAATGCTCTTTATGTTCTTGCCGTTGTTGGAGAAATCTTTCCAGAATATTTTGAAGCTGACAAAACGTTTCTATCAGTCTAAGTCTGGATATTCGGAGACCGATAGTTTAAAGTCTGAAGACTTTATGATCTCAAGACTCAAGACTCAAGACTCAAGACTCAAGACTATTCTCACTGATAGTCTTTCTAATCCAGTGACGAAGGAAATCCAGAACCGAGGTATATGGTTGAGGATTTGATCCTATCATCTGGAAAAGATCCCTTGGTTGGATAATCATCTCGGATTCTTTGTTTGTTCTTATCGAGATCGATTGAAGATCCGATGGTCGACGAAGTATTCTTGAAATGTTCTATTCTTGGAAACCAAGATCCTGATTGTATGGGCAAATAGGATTGATGGGCTATCGCCAGGTTCCTTAAATAGCTCGAATGATCTTCGTGATTGATTCCATCCAACGAGTAGATTGGAGGAATTCCTTTGGTAAGTACCAACGGCTATGATGGCATAAAGGAGTATAAAAGGAAGACGTTCTAGTTGTTTTTGAGAGGGTGATCGATAGAAAAATTCCAGAGTCTGAAGAACCTTGATTATTAGTTGATACTGTTTGAGCGAAATTGTATACACAAGAGAGTGTTCATTCTTAGTGATACCTTGAGAGAGTGTGGTGGATCATCTACACCTAGAAGTCAAGGAAGATCATCGCTGTAACATCTCTTTGTTCATAGTGGAATCCAGCCAATAGGCTGTCGATTTAAGAGTGGACGTAGGCTTGAATCAAGCCGAACCACTATAAACCGCGTGTTCAATTCTCTCTTCCCTTTACTCGTCTTACGATTGATTATTAATTGCTGCAAATCCTTCAAACTGTCTAAGTATTGTGTAATTATCAAGAAAAATCTTTTATACCTATTCACCCCCTCTAGGTACTCGTACTAGCTATATCAATTGGTATCAGAGCTCGTGTTCTTACTTTATTTGAAGTGTTTTACTTCAGAATAAAAGATCCATGGCTAGTATGCTAGCACTAGGGCTGGTGGAAGGGCAAAGCAATACCAGACCACCCTACTTTGATGGAAAGGATTACAACATCTGGAAGAACAAGATGAAAGCTTTCCTACGGTCAAAGGATCCTCTGGAATGGGACGTTGTGGAAAGAGGGATCACTCCTACCGCCGCATCGTATCCGAAAGAGGGAAAGAAAGCGTTGAGACCAGCGGAATGTCTCAAGAAGAGATAAACAAGAGACAAGCACTCGATGCAAAAGCAATTTACTCTTTATATTGTGCTTTGTCACCAATCGAATATAACGAGAATATCTTCTTGTGTCACAGCAAAAGAAGTCCGGGATAGATTACATATCACCTATGAAGGGACAGGACCGAGTGAAGGAGACTAGAATTAACATTCTCCTTGGTCAATACGAAGCCTTCAAAATGAAACCAGGAGAATCTATCACCGATATGTTTAGCCGTTTACGAGATATTGTTAATGGTCTTGAGAATCAAGGACAGAAAATTTCTGATCCCATGAAGGTGAACAAGTTGCTGCGTGGACTCTCCAAGGATTGGAATCATATAAAGACTTCAATACGAGAGACGCAAAGAATTATGCCATTATCTCGTAGACAAGCCGATTGGAACTCTTCGGTCTTACGAAGTGGAACGAATTAATGAAGACGAAGATCCAAGAGGTAAGAAATCTATTGCATTAAAATCTAATGATGATTCTGATGATACTGATTCTGAAGAAGATCTAGATGATGAGGAGCTTGCTCTTATGATAAGAAGATTCGAAAGCTGAATAGAAAAGGAAGAAGGTTCAACTCAAAGAAACAAAGTTTTCGAAACAAAGCAAACCAAGTTTGTTGATAATGAGGAACCAAATAAAGATGTAGTCTCCGCTTTGAATGTAAGAAAAAGGGACACATCGACTCCAACCGTCCCTCTTCGAAGAAGAAGAGAGGAAGAGCCGAAAAGTCTCGAAAAGCTCTCAAAGCCGAAACCTAGAGCGATACGGAGTGTGAAGAAAGTGATGAGGAATATGCCAACTCGTGTCGATGGCACAATCGACTCGGACTGGATCTGGATCGATTCGGACGGTGAATTTGAGGTAAGTGATTTTAAAATTCCCTGTCAAAATCTCTAAATACATCGATGAACTATGTTTCGTCTCAAGACTTCTCTCAAAAAAATTTCCGAACTTAAAAAGGAAAATTTAGCTTTAAAACAAAAGGAAAACATTTTAGAAGAAAGAGTGAAAAGTTTAGACTTGAATGTTTCTACTCTTAAAGAGAATGAAGATAAACTTTCAAAAGAAAATGCTTTCTTAAAAACTCGACTTATCAAATATTTCAAAGAAATTTTCAATAGGGTCGAAAAACTTGAGAAAGTTCTTTCGGTTCAAAGACCTTACTTCAATAAGTCTGGTTTAGGTATGACAGCGAAACAATCCCTTTGATTGATTTTCCGAAAGTAAAAGAAAGAATTAAGAAAAGACCGTCGAGAGAAGCTTACAAAAATCATTTCAAGAAAGTTTTTGTAAAGTCTGTAGGTCGAAATGCTCTAAGGTGTTCAAAGTGTAACAGTCAGGATCACTTTGAAAAAGAGTGTCCTATGGTTTGGAAGCCTGTTAAAAAGATATGGCCTAATAATGCTTATCCTACTAACGCCAAAGGACCCAAGAAAATTTGGGTACCAAAGAAAGCTTGAGACTCTCTTTTGAACGCAGGTCTCTGTCAAAAAGAAGGTAAAGTGGTATCTTGACAGTGGATGCTCAAGACACATGACAGGAGACTCAAACTGCTTCATAAAGTTTGTTCAAGTAAATGGTGGAAAAGTTTCATTTGGTGGAAACAGCAAAGGAAGCATTGTGGGATTTGGAACTGTGAATTGGAAATCTCACAATAAGTAATGTCTCTCTAGTGGAAGGACTCAACTACAATCTTCTCAGCATTAGCCAACTGTGTGATACTGGGTTCAAGATCTCCTTTCAAGAAGGCATATGTTCTGGAATTAGTAAAGACTCGACTCAGTCTTTCATGGGTCGAAGGCATGGAAATATCTATCTCCTTGATGTAAGACCAAATGAAACGCAATGCCTAATCTCAATTCAAGATGAAGCGGTTTTATGGCACAGAAAGCTTGGCCATGTCAACAAGAAGCAATTAGCCAAAATCTCATCAAAGAAGCTTGTTCAAGGTCTACCAAAATTGCCATATCGAAAGTCTGATTCATGCACACCATGTATTCTGGGAAAGCAGGTAAGAAATTCATTTAAGCCTATAAATCATGTCTCTACTAATCATGTACTACAATTGCTGCATATGGATCTCTTCGGACCAACAAGAACCCAGAGCATTGGAGGTAAGAAATATTGTCTAGTAATTGTGGACGATTACTCTCGCTTTACCTGGGTATATTTTCTTGCAAGTAAGTCAGAAACCTTTTCGTACTTTGAGAAGTTTGCTAAAAAGGTTCAAAATGAAAAAGGATGTGCTATTTCAAGTATAAGAACAGATCATGGAAGTGAATTTGAAAATCAAGATTTTACAAAGTTTTGTGATAAATCTGGTTTTAATCATGTGTTTTCCTCTCCATATACTCGAGCAAAATGGAGTTGTGGAAAGAAAGAATAGATCTCTTCAAGAAATGGCTAGAACACTTTTAATTGAAAGTAAAATTTCTTCTCGATTTTGGGCTGAAACTGTTTCAACAGCATGCTATATCATCAATAGAGTCTTTCTAAAACCCATTTTAGAGAAAACCCCCTATGAATTGTTCAAAGGTAAGAAGCCTATAGTTTCATACTTTCATGTGTTTGGTTGCAAATGCTTTATTTTGAAAAATGCAAATGATCGAGTTGGTAAGTTTGAAGAAAGATCAGTTGAAGGCATCCTACAACAAGCAAGGCCTACAGAGTCTATAACAAGAAAAGCCAGTCGGTGGATGAATCAATGAATGTCAAATTCCAAGACTCAACGCAAGTTGAATCCAGTCAAACTCAATATGAGGAGTCCGAACCGGCCGGACCTTTCAAGGCTTACAACTCAAGAAGCATCTCAGTCTCTGGAAGTCCAACATCAAGATGCTCATGAAGATCCAAATAAAGAAAGAGATCATCAACCAGGAAAATCAACCAGTAACTGGAAGCATAAATCCAGTCATTCGAAAGATCTCATTATCGGTGAAATCAATGAAGGAATCCGCACCAGATCAAAAAGACGTGAAGAATCTAGTGCTGTGGCTCTAATCTCTGAAATTGAACCAAAAAGCATAGAAGATGCTTTATCGATGAAAGCCTGGATCGAAGCTATGCAAGAAGAACTCAGACAGTTCAACATCAATGATGTCTGGGAATTGACATCTAAACCAAAAGGTAAAACTGTTATTGGAACCAAATGGGTATTCAGGAACAAGATGAACGAGGATGGAAAAGTTGTACGGAACAAAGCAAGACTCGTGGCCAAAGGATATACGCAAGAAGAAGGAATAGACTATGACGAGACTTACGCACCAGTTGCAAGGTTAGAAGCTATTCGTCTATTACTTGCGTTTGCTTGCTATAAAAATTTCAGGTTATTCCAAATGGACGTCAAAAGTGTGTTCCTAAATGGATTCATCCATGAGGAAGTTTATGTGGAACAACCACCGGATTTGAAGACCCAAAGAAGCCGATTCGGTCTTGGGACCGAAAAGGCCTTGTATGGTTTAAAACAAGCACCTCGAGCTTGGTACGACAGACTAAGTAAGTTCCTAATGCAGAATGGTTTTGTCAAAGTCTATGCAGGATGAGTTTGAAATGAGTATGATGGGAGAGTTAACATTCTTTCTTGGACTTCAAGTGAGACAAATGAAGGAAGGAACTTTTATTCATCAAGAAAAGTATGCAAATGATCTTGTCAAAAGGTTTGGATTGGAAAAATGCAAAAAGACCGACATACCAATGTCATGTTCTATAAAGATAGACAAGGATGAAGAAGGGAAGAAAGTAGATCAAAAGCTGTACGGGGAGCATGATCGGTTCACTTCTTTATCTTACGCTTCTAGACTCCGACATTTTGTTGAGTGTTTGCATCTCGTGCTAGGTTTCAATCGGATCCTCGAGAATCACATCTCAGTGCCGTGAAACGTATTATCAAATACATTGCCTCATCTTCAAGCATCGGTCTTTGGTATACAAAGAGTGGAGACTTTAATCTTCTAGGATACTCAGACGCAAATCTGGCCGGTTGCAGAGTCGATAGAAAGAGCACTTCTGGAACTTGTCAACCGTTGAAATAGAACAAGAACTTGGTTCTCAAGAAAACAAAGTACCGTGGCTCTCTCAACGACAGAAGCAGAGTATGTAGCTCTTGGAAGCTGCTATTCGCAAATTCTATAGATAAAACAACAGCTACAAGACTTTGGCATTGAAGACTCATGCACAGAGATCAGATGTGACAACACCAGCGCGATCAATCTCACCAAAAATCCAATCCTTCATTCAAGAGCAAAGCATATTGAGATTCGACATCACTTCATTAGAGATCATATTCAAAATGGAGAAATCTCGATTCAATTTGTTGATTCAAAGAGTCAACTAGCGGATATTTTCACAAAGCCTTTGGAGAAAAATCAATTCGACGCTATCCGTTCAAGACTCAACATTTTGAAGCTTGAAGAAGTTAAAGTCTAGAGACTCACCAATCCTTAGACTCTAATCTCTCGACTCTAAATCCTCGACTCGAGACATTCATGGCTATAGGCGTAAGTTGCTATTTTATCCGGACTCGAAAAGGTACGATTTTTTCGTTCAGTTATAATCTGTGTGAAAATCGAAAACTTGTCTTTTCAAAAGGATTAATTTTGGCAATTATTGATTTTGAAAAGAAGTGTTCCTTGTGTCGATTGAACTTCCCTTTTCAAAAACTGAGTTATATATACAGTTTTTTTTTTTTTCAATCTTCAAAACCCTAAAAGGCAATCTTCTCCCGAACCTCGTTTCTACTTCTTGTTCATCGTCGAGAAAGTGGTCATTTTTCCTTGGGAAAGCAAGCGAAGGAATCTCTCAATCGACAAAGAAGAATGTCTTCTTCGAGGAAATCATCAAGAATAGCAAGCGGGGGGACCACAAAGAATAGAGAAGGGACCGACACACTTCGATCTCACCGAGGAAGAAGACTTACCAAGTCAGCGACAAAGTCCGATTCGCTCTCATCCACGTCATTCAACGCCTCCTACCCCACAAGGTGCAAGTCAACATCTTGAAGAAGAGATAATCGAGGATGCCGACCTAGTAAGAGTCCAAAAACCCTCCTTTATGTATAAGCTTTATCTTGCGTTGAAAAGCACCGGTACACCATTGAACTACATAGACGATTTCCTTAAGGACAAGAACTACGGGAATGAGTATCTTTTTCTGCGGAGAATGGAGGAATTAGGAATTGCTCCGAAAGGAAAAGCAGAGGATGCACTTGCAAATATTCCGAGTGACCCTCGTGTACCAGGACAAAATTTGATTGAAGGGAACAATGATGACAGAATGTTCCTTGAATTTCAACCGAGAATGGGAGTGGCAGCGAAGGTGAAAGGAAATCGGATGGATTTGTTCAAATCCAAGGATCGGAGAATGTGTATTTCGGGATCGTTGAAAAGAGGGGTGATAAACCCTAGAAGTGTCGATTTTGACTTTACGGACGCCATCAACATGAACTTGAGAGAGAAGTTGAATTTGCTTCAACTTGAGAAATTTTGCTCTGACACTACGGACGGGTACGCACATTTGACCGCTTATTTCTATTCAAATCTCAGCTTTTTGGATGCGAATAGAATTTCATTCAGTGTACGAGACAAAGTCTACGTGGTAGATGTGAATATGTTGGCGGACATAGTTGGAGTTGAACGAGGGCGTTATCTACCAATCAAAGTCTCACCTGCTCGTACTACTCTGGATCTTGTCAAAGATAGGGACACAGAGAAGAGAGTTACCTATTCCAGGATGAATGCCATCAACATTGTGCTTCATAAGATTGTAATCAACTGTCTCAGACCGAAGTCTACGTCAAAGACTTCCGTGTCTTATTCTAAAGCAAAGTTGATGTACGCGATTAACTCAGGACGGAAGTTCTCTCTCCCGCACACTATTCTCTTCCATATGTACAGAGCAATGTCAAAAGACAAGGGACAATTGTCTTATCCTGGTCTGGTGACCCAAATTTTTAGACACATGAATATTGAACCGCCTCATACACTTTGTGTTCGACCGTGCGATAAGATGGTGGTAGGCTTGAAGATGTTAATGAAGATGCGTCTACAAGAACTTTCCAAGGCAATGGAGAAATTCAGAGTGAAGTCTCCAGTCCCGTCTCGCTTCAAAGAGAAAAGGAAAAGAGGTCATTGGAGCCCCATCGAAAAGAAGAAAAGGACTCTCATCTTACGGGATGAAGATGAAGAGGATGAAGATCCTACTATCTCGTGCTTTAACAAGAACCGGCACGTTCGTGCCTCAACCAACGTAACTTCGAAGAAACAGAGAGAAGAAGAGGAGCAAGCCAAGATCGAGAGAAGAAGAAGAGCGAGAGAGAGAAGGAGAAAGAAGTGAAGAGGAAAGAGAAGGAGAGAAAGAAAAGTCTCGCAATCGAAACTGAGAAAAGGGAGATCAAGAGCATGATCATCACTCTTCCCCTTTCGATGTCCTAGAGACAGGGGGAGTTGGCGAGCAAGAGCGGTCCACACCTCATGCCGCCGATAGTGAAGGTCCAAGACAATCTCCAGCAGACCTTAAGAAGTTCGGGTTTCTCAATTGCCTCGAAGAAGGGCACGATACGTCGACTCCAAATCCGCAAGATTATACGGAAGCTCCATCGTCCGCATTTACTCCATCCGAGAAAGTTCATGCAAGTACACGGACGGACAACTCGGCAGATTTTCGTCGTATTCTTGATATCCTTATGGAAATGCGGGGACGAGATATATGCTCTAGACTGTGAGATTCAAACCATCAAGAATGCTGGCCAAGCATCTTCGGTTACCCTGGAGGACAAAATGAAAGACCTCGCTCTACAGCTTCAAGCCAATGCAAAAGGAGAGGAGGTAGCATAGCTAAGGGAAGACTTGAAGAGGCTAGAAGGATTAGTCCAGTCTATGGGAGATTTCCAAATTGTTCGCATTCCCAAGCAGACCTGATTCCTTTCTCACCTTTTTCATGATGACAAAAATGGGGAGAACCAATTTGAACCAACAACTTTCAACATTCAACATCTTTTAAACTTTGAATTTGTGGTTATGTTTTTTTTTTTTGGTTATGTTTTTGAGTTTGACTTGAGTGAACTTGGGTGTGTTAACTTGACTGAATTAGCTGTGGATTTAAATGCTTGACTGGGTGCATTCATATCAAGTGTTGTTTTATGGTATTACCCATGAAAGACTAACCAATTTTACGTGGATGCGAGTCCGGTTGTATTATTAATTTTTATGAGTTAGCCATATTGCTTGAGAAATGTTTTTGCAGGTCAAAGTTGTTCAAATCTACAAGGAAGTTTTGTCACCGTCAAAAAGGGGGAGATTGTTGGAGAAATCTTTCCAGAATATTTTGAAGCTGACAAAACGTTTCTATCAGTCTAAGTCTAGATATTCGGAGACCGACAGTTTAAAGTCTGAAGACTTTATGATCTCAAGACTCAAGACTCAAGACTCAAGACTCAAGACTATTCTCACTGACAGTCTTTCTAATCCAGTGACGAAGGAAATCCAGAACCGAGGTATATGGTTGAGGATTTGATCCTATCCTCTGGAAAAGATCCCTTGGTTGGATAATCATCTCGGATTCTTTGTTTGTTCTTATCGAGATCGATTGAAGATCCGATGATCGACGAAGTATTCTTGGAATGTTCTATTCTTGGAAACCAAGATCCTGATTGTATGGGCGAACAGGATTGATGGGCTATCGCTGTGTTCCTTAAATAGCTCGAATGATCTTCGTGATTGATTCCATCCAACGGGTAGATTGGAGGAATTCCTTTGGTAAGTGCCAACGGCTATGATGGCATAAAGGAGTATAAAAGGAAGACGTTCTAGTTGATTTTGAGAGGGTGATCGATAAAAAAATTCCAGAGTCTGAAGAACCTTGATTATTAGTTGATACTGTTTGAGCGAAATTGTATACACAAGAGAGTGTTCATTCTTAGTGATACCTTGAGAGAGTGTGGTGGATCATCTACACCTAGAAGTCAAGGAAGATCATCGCCTGTAACATCTCTTTGTTCATAGTGGAATCCAGCCAATAGGCCGTCGCATGTAAGAGTTGACGTAGGCTTGAATCAAGCCGAACCACTATAAACCGCGTGTTCAATTCTCTCTTCCCTTTACTCAGTCTTACGATTGATTATTAATTGCTGCAAATCCTTCAAACTGTCTAAGTATTGTGTAATTATCAAGAAAAATCTTTTATACCTATTCACCCCCCCTCTAGGTACTCGTACTAGCTATATCAGCCGTGACTATTGAAGATGAGTTATTGTAGTATATAAAAAGTGCAAAGACCATGAAGGGGGCCTAGGATAACTTGGCAGCACTGTTCGCAAGGACCAATGATGCCGGGTTATAACGATTGGAGGATTAGCTCCTCTCAACTTCACAAGAAAATGTGATAGTAAGTCAATACTTTTCCAAAGTTAAATCTATTTATGAAGAAATTTTAAAGTTAGATCCTCAGAACGCCATCTCTGAGACAAGGATGAGAAGAATAATAATTCACAGGTTAAGGCTGGAGTATAATAGTATTGTTACGGCCACCCGTGGATGGGCAAATGAGCCAACGCTGATCGAGTTGGAAAATATATTAGCCAATCAAGAGGCCTTAGATAGATAAATGCCTGAGATCTCAATTAAAGAAGATGAAAGTTCCCTCTTTAGTAATAAGAGAGGGCTTAAGGGCAAGAGTAGATATGATGATGGCACTAAAGATTGCAAACGGAGGGTCGTGGAAATTGGAAGAGGCAACAAGAATGGAGAAGCACTCAGCCAGGAGGAGCTCGTTGAGATCACGATGATAGCAATGATGAAGACAAGAACAACGGAAGATGTAGCAAACGGTGCTACATTTGTGGCAAGGTAGGACATTTTGTTGGAGTTTGTTGGAACAGGCAAGAAGGAGATGTCATCACTTCCTACAAGAAGGAGAGTGAAAGCGAAGAAGAATGAGACTTTCAAGTGCTTGTTGCATTGAAGGATTGAGAAAATTTGGCAACCACTTGTATAGTTGAGTCAAATGATCCAACAATTCCTATCACGTCCTTGAAGAAGAGCAAGCCAAGGGAGACTCAAAGAAGCAACTAATATATGACACTAATAAGGACTCGTGAGAAGGAATTGCAAGAGATGCGGGAGATGATAAAGAAGCTGAGAGTGGAAAATGTGAAGATGGAAAAGATGTTGAAAATGAGAGATAAAATGCTCAAGGAAAAAGAAAGGAGCTAGAGAAGTTCGATGTGAGTTTAAGAAGTTGCGAAGCTTAAGGAAATCAAGCCCACTATGATGTTTCCAATTGGTCAAACTAGGAGAGACAATAAACACATGAAGGAGAAAAAGAAAGGTTTCTTTGAGAAAAGGGGGCCATCTCGATCTTATATCCCATGATGGGAGGATCGATGGAATAAAATCAAGGAGAAGAAATCCTCTGAGAAAAAAGGATCAAGATGTCTCCATTGAAGTGCTTTGTATGGGACTAAATCTGTTGAAGCATGAAATGAAACTCACGAATGAGAGGGTTGATCAAATGAGTTCTAATCTCAAAATTCTTACTAAAGATATGTCGAAGACGAAAGACTGAATTGAGTGAAAAGAAGGAAAATGAGACTAAAGCACAAGCTGAATTGACACTGCAGAAACCCAAGCTTCATGAAACCCGATGGAAAGTCACAACGGGAGAAGCAACTGAAGATAGAACCATAGAGCCATCCACATATGAGAAAGCTTCGCAATGTGCAGAATGGAAGAAGACAGTTGAAGAGTTTGAAAGCAATATTGACATGACTACTATATCTAAATTAAGAGAGAGTTGTCGGTGAAGGGGAGTGTTGGATCAATCACCGCCTCTCTCTAGATTATTCTTCATCTTGACAAGTTCGGCCCTCTCTCTCTCTCTCCCCTTAGAATTTTCTAGTAAATGCTACTAGACTCTAGGTTGTTTGTGGTAGGTAGAGCTTGTGGCTATAAATTGTCCAATATGAAAGATGGAAGCAAAAATCTCCCTCGTGTCAAAAATAATTTGTTGTGAGAGTCGGTGGATGAAGGCTATAAATAGCCTAGCCTCATCCACCTGAGTTCACGCCTCAAATAGAAGGACAGGGGTCTTGTGTAGTAAGTGGTCTTCAAGTGTGGTGTGTAGAGTGTGCTGAGTATGTGTGAGAAGTGAGTGATAGTGGTGTATGTAGCATGTTTAGTGAGTGGCGTGAGTGTGAGAGTCTATCGTGTGCTTAATAAGAGTGGTGTAATAAAATGGTATTGTAATATTAATAAAGTGTTTATTATATTTATTATAGTCACAACTCAACATGTGGTTTGGTATTATTTTTGTTATGAGTAAAGTTATAGCTGTTCTAAAAAGTGTTACTTCTTTAGCTTTAATGAATCAATAACACTAAATGAAAATATTTTGGGAGGTATCTATTTAATATCAATCTTAATAGTAAACACTAATCTTTTGACATGTCGCACCTTTTAAGTATGACATTAATCAATGGTCTTAAAAGGAAGAAAACATTACAAAAAAAATGGTCTAGCAAGAGGCCTTCACTTTGCATACAACTAAAATATTACGGGTTGCAAGTACAATGCATTCTTTTGAATGTACTCGATTAAAGTTTTCTCGTGGTCACTTTACAAAAATAAATAGAAAAGTGAATAATAATTTAGAACGATTTGTCGGTGATGCAAGTGTTGATTTTGGAGGAAAAAAGTTACCCTACGTTAAACGAAAAAAGAAAGGAAGAAAGGGCAATTGATTGAGCTAGATACACTCAATAGCAAATAATTAAATGAACGAATAAACAAATAAAGCAAGAAACACAGCATGTGACTCACGGGGTAATTGTTCATCAGAAGCATCGGGTCAAAAAGCAATGAAAAAAATATTTAGAGTTTGGGACCATAATTAACCATGTTCACCAATTAGAACTTCGGTGATTTCATACCTAAGGCTAGGAAAGTTGAGGGGTATCCTAACATTAAAGTTTGTGTGATTAATGCACATGCGAACAACCCCTTTTATAAAAATTGAAAAATGTTAAAAGAGAAATCCTGGGTATTTGACAATTTGTCGAGTCTTATTAAATATACTTTGAAAACCCCTCAATGAATGTGTTTTTGGTCGATTTCTAAACTCTCTTGAAAATTATGATATCCGCTTTTAATTAGCATTATTAATACCCTGGGGCTGTTAATAAGATGCTAAAATATTTTTGAAAAATCAACTATTTGCTCGACCAAAATATGCTCATGGACACTACTAAATTGATTTTTATGAGGCAGAAAAAAGATTTGTGGGAAGGCGTGATGGCATTGATCGTAGCTGATAAGCAATTCAAGGCATGAGGCTGAAAGTGGCGCTTATTTTCTCTTTTAGCAGTGCATGAAATAAAGCGAAATGCATCATTAAGAGTCAAAGTGGCTAGGACCCACAAACCATTTTTATTGTAGAAATAAATTCTTACTATCAATGGCATTTCTTGAACGACAAAATCTTTTGCAAAATTTTTAATTTCTTTGGGACAACATTTAGCAATTGGCACAAACTTGATGTTTCCCTAGTTTGCTTGTGTTGAAATTTGATTGGTTCTTGAATTACTTATGCATGAAAATGCTAACTATATGTTTCCCAAAATGATATTATGATTACTCGTTATTCAGATCCCCAATATTTTTGTGTGATGTGCTTGCATATATAATTATGCATGACATAAATACAACTAATTCTTTAGAGATCAATTTTCATTATATATATATATATATATATATATATATATATATATATATATATATATATATATTTGTGGCATACGGTCATGTAGATCACTATAGCAATATCATATATTGAAGTGAAAGCTACATTATTGAAATTATGGAGCTAGTCCATTCTCGGATTTGTTGATATAAGCCGATTCTATTACAAATAAGGGACAATGACTTCAACGTTTTTGTCTCATTTAAAAAAAAAAAAAAAAAGAATAACTTATAGAACTCATGCATGGCAGGATCTCACTGCTTCCCTTTCTAATGTTAAAAAATGAAAAGCAAGAAAATAAAGCGTAGAGAATTGTTTGGTGAAAAACTTTACCCATTGGCTTCCCATCCTTTCAAGAAACTGACTTCACTGAGTGCTAGCTTCCATTTCTCTAAAATCGCCCGGTCAGAATGCCTCTCATGCATACGAAATGCGTCTCCAAAACTCCTGATTTGACAATGCACGTGAGTTGGTTCCACTTTGTAAAATATAGGCAACACTAGATGCCCGATGTTACTATTCTGGCACTCCATTATTTGAACCAGTTCATTTAGGCACCAACTGCTCGACCCATAATTTAAGGAGATAATGGGGATCATGATCTTACTATTCTTGATGGCTGCCAAAAGATCTGGCCCAATCTTCTTGCCATGGCGGAGCTCATTATCATCTTTGAAAGCATGAATTCCAGCATCAGCAAGTCTGGTGTAGAGGTGATCAGTGAAGCCTTTTCGAGTATCTAAGCCTCTAAAGCTCAAGAACACCTCATAACGGTTTCCAGTTGCCATGGCCGACGAATTAGATGCACCATTAGTTTCTGTCAGAGACAAACTAGATCCACCAGAATTAGTTTCTGTTGACGCAGTCAACAAATCAGATGCACCAGCAATAGCATCTTCTGCATTTCTTCGCACACTAGTTCTCTTCTTATTGAGAAAATGGAACGCAAGCCCAAAGAGGAGGATCAGGGCCACGAGCCCGGATAAAGAATGCCCAAAAATGAGATGATGCATTTCGTCTTTGCTCTGACCCTACCCTTAATTTTTCCTTTCAGGTCTTATTGAAAAGAAAACCAAACTGCCTCTTAGAAACACAAAATGCCTTGTTGTTGCCCGTTGTCTCTTTATTGGTTGGATTTATATAATTGAACCAGTTGGCAACCGGAACCGCAGCAATAATTCAAACTTGTCAAGCTGCATATAAATTAGTAATTCATTGACTGGGAACAGTAACCACTTGCTTATAGTTGTTGCCTTCTTCTGGTGGAAATCTCAATGCACAGGAGAATCCAAGGCAATACCTGCCTATAAAGAATACAATATGTGAGAAAATTTCGATGCAGAAGAAATGAAAAGAAATAAAACCAAAAAAGAAGACAAGTGATGCTAAAATCAGATAATAACATTCAAGGTTGCATCGTTGATAAGTTGAAAAGTCAGGACATTTTTTAAGAAAATTAAAATCCCATGATACTTAGGGTCTCAATGGTTCTGTTCGGTTTTCCATGATACCTGAACAGAACCATATGAACGTGTGCTTGTATTGACCCAAATGTGACCGGAACCGAATATAAAGGGGTCGGGTTGGGTTTTGGGTTTCCTTTTTCATTTTTTCTTTATTTTCTTTATTTGGGGGGGTTGGGGGGTGCTATTTCAAACATATGCCCCAATTCAAGCATAAAATTCCATTATAATCGACGATAGATCTTTCCAGACAACAGAGGTGAAGTCAAACACATTTTTCTTCAATCACAGACAAAACTACGCATAGTAGTAATACTGATCAACATAAAATTCACTTGTGACAAGATATTCCTGTCAGATTGAAAGCAAATCCACTAGAATGGCTCTCGTGCTCATCCTTTTTCACTGAATTGCCAAAATAGGAATTACAAAAGTATTCTACTTCTTCCAAGACCTCATGCAGCAAACCAACTCCCTCTCTTCCCCATGTCAATCGCATTACTGTTCTTCATGTACATGAAAAATGAATTTGAAAATTACGAAACAACTTTGCGTAAAATCAAATGATGTCACTGTTTAAAGGTTAACATATGCAAAACAACATATATCAGCTTCATGGTGCAAAATCTTCCCATTAGGACAAGCAAACATTAACTAGTTTCTCAGAAACTAAAAACAGAACAGTAAAGTCTAATTTGTAACTCAAATATGTGCGGGATTAGCTAGTGTTCTTATATTTACAAGAGAATTTAAGATCTAAAAGTGCATCCACAAAAAGAATAGCAAATTCAAATGAATCTTCACAAAAAATAGAAGCCAATTTATCAAATTCCACAAACATAACTCGATTAACAGTTAACAGAAAAAGAGGTTGCAGTTCACAACGCTCAACAGCACTTAGGGATATGCCGAGCTAAATCAATTCTTTAGCCAAAGTCTTTACAGATACAAAATTAGAATCGAAATAAAATACAGAACAAAGTTTCGCCCTTATTTTTCAGAAGTTATATGCTCAAACAGACAAAAAAGAATCAAAAGGAGACAAAATCTAAAGGCCTCACTAATCAGCCTAACAGCCAAGGGCCAAATACTAGAGTATAATTAAATTGGCAAAATACAGATAAGTACATTCTGCCAAAGCCTGAGTATCTGCCTTTGTGGAAGTGGTATCAATACAATATTAAAGCAAATCAAACGTCACCAAAAGACAAATATCTTACCAGCTTTATATGCTTCATAAGCCATAGTGGTGTTTGCATTCACATGATAAAATCATTCGTTGATATTGGTAAAGGGAAGTGCATTTATTGGCGATAGGGTGACTTCATCTGAACTTCCCCCTAGAGGTCACCAAACGAACTACCGTCAATTGGCCTTCCTAAGTACATCAATGACTAAGAAATCATTCAGTTTTTTCACCTTATTATGGTATCTCCAAGTTTTCACAAACTTCTCGTCCTAGACTTGTTTATCCTTCACCAGGTCCTTCCAACTCTTTGACATCTTTCCACTAACTATCTTGGGTGCTGTGGATGGTAATAAAGCTTTCCTTATATCATCACAACTGGAAATAGGTAATCTCTGCTTTTATCAAATAATAACAAGAACTATATGATTATGTCAACTTCAAATATAGTAAGAAGTTTGCCTAACAAGCCTGTCATTTTTTTTTCATTTGTCACAACCTTCCCATATATGAACCATCAAAGGAAAACTAATGGATTACTAAACAAATATTTAGTGTAAACTCTCCCAAACCCATACCAATTGCAACTTTGAGATCTTTTTTTTTTTTTTTTTTTTTTTTTTTGGGTTGAACTTTGAGATCTTGATTTAATCAATTAAACATGCAAATCAATTTAATTTAAAGTCACCACTAATTTATTATGGATCAATTGAAAACCCAAGTAAAATGTGAAAATTATTTTACTTTTGCAAACAAGAGATGTCATAAGAATAAAATTTGGTTACGCTAAATAATCTAATCCTTTTTCTGTACATTTTCTTTCAAAAAGATGATGTGCAATCGCTCTTTGATAATTTTGATCCTAAACCACTAATATATGAGACAACAATGAATCGAAATCTAACTTGTCATCAGGATCTCTAACCGCTACTCGTGCTAACGTCCTTTTTACATTAGAAAATAACAGAATGCCCTGAGGAATAGTTCGCTTAAATAGGCTGCTTTAAAGCAACGAAAAGTCACTAAAAAAGTCTTGAAACTGGCTGAATGACAGAAGATGTTCTCCTCATATATTTTTCTCTTGTGAAGTGAATACATATCTTTTCATATTCTTCCTTTTTAAAACTTATGGTGTTCAGAGGCAAAAAGAGTAACTCTCCAATCAAATAATTCTACTGTAAAAAACAACTTGATGCACAAACAAGCCTTGAAATTGGAAATCGAACAATTGAGGGGATCATTAAATGTTACAAAGCACATGAAAGATGTGGATGATACTTCAATTTTGAAAATAGTTATTTTGCTAGCAAATATGAGGTAACAAAGAGGGAAATCTTGAGGATGTAGAAGGAGAGAATTACCAAAAAAGTCCTAAACCTATTGCAATTGTGCCAATTCAGTCCTAATTTTTTTTTTGTCCAATTTAGTCCTAAACCTTTTATAATTATGTCAATTCAGTCCATCCGGCCAAAATTGGCCGGCCGGCGCTGATGTGGACGCCGGCGGAGGACAGCTGGCCGGCGAGGTAATTTTTTAATTCTTTTTTTTTTGGCCTTCTTCTCCTTCCTCTGGCCGGCAAGGTCAGCCTCGCCGGCCACTAGCGAGGGCGAGGGTTGACCTCGCCCAGTGGGCGGCGAGGCTGCCGTCGCCATTGCTGCCCCTGCCGCCTCCCCCGTCCCCCGATCGTCGGCACGATCTCCCCCTCCGAGCTCAAGCGGCCCTCCCAGCCGTGACCGTCACCAAAACCTTGTTCCAGCGCCTTTGGACCAACGAGGACGAGATTGAGCTCCTCCGCGGGTTCCTCGACTACACCACGCAGCGCGGCGGGGCCTCACCCTCGCTAGTGGCCGGCGAGGGCCGAGCTCACCGGATCCGGCGAGGCTCGGCCTCGCCCAAAGAACGGCGAGGCTGCCATTGCCGATCCGGTGAGGCTTGGCCTCGCCCGGCCATGGCGAGGTCGAGCCTTGCCGGATCTCGCGACGGCCGCCTCGCCGTCGCCGGGCGAGGCTCGCCTCCGCGGTGGCCGGCGAGGCGACCTCGCCGGCCCTCACCTCGGGTCGGCGCCGGCCCAGCCGGAGGAGGGAGAAGAAGGCCAAAAAAAAAAAAAAAAAAAAAAAAAAAGAATTAAAAAATTTTAAAAAATATTTAAAAATTCGAAAAAAAATATAAAAATATTTAAAAATATTAAAAAATTACCTCGCCGGCCAACTATCCCCGCCGGCGTCCACGTCAATGCCGGCCGGCCAATTTTGGCCGGATGAACTGAATTGGCACAATTATAAAAAGTTTAGGACTAAATTGGACAAAAAAAAAAGTTTATGACTAAATTGATACAATTGCAATAGGTTTAGGACTTTTTTGGTAATTCTCCCGATGTAGAAGCACCAAATCGAGCTATCATAGCAAAGGAGCGTAATGGCAATAATGAGCTTAAGAAGCTCGCAAAAAATTGATCAATGTAAATTTGCTTTTCTCTTTCTTTTTATAGCGAGATTTTCAATTTGTTTTTGTAGGGAATCATGTTCTCTTGTATCATTTGTCATCTTTTTACCTTTTTGGTCTGCTATCTTTGGTTACTTTACTCAACACAAGTTTTTCTTGCAACCATACATCAACGATTGATTTACCTAAGGTGCCTTACTTTGCAAGTATTAAAAGACATACACAGTGATTTTAAAGTCGATGGCAACATCCAACCAGAGTCGATTAAGCCCTCGAATCCTCCAGTCAAGTCACGCCTTAACAAGTTTGCATTTGCTTGCGCCATCGTGCCCCCATGACCCCCCTTTTGCTCAGTGGACTGACCATAATCGAGCAAAAGGGAGCTCGTGAAGGCCACAACAGAGCAGGCGATGACATACTTCTTCCGACACCACTTTCACTGGATGATGGAAGTCCTCAATCAACTAGGGTTGGACATTTGCCATCAACTTTAAAAAATCACAAATTATGTCTTCCAAGACTTGCAATGTAAATCAATTGACAATCGAGGCATGTCAATCAGCGGTACAGCTGCAAGAGAAGCTCGTGTTCAGTGAAGTAAGAAAAGACAACATCCTAAACTACATGAACTTCGATTTAGGCCTAGCACTGAAGCTCATTATTGAGACCATACCAATGAATTGAGAACTCTACTTCTTTATTATTATTTCATGTTTTTATGTGCAAGAAACTTCTGTCCTTTGTTTGTGAAGAAGCTTCTGGGAACTTCACGGATTGAGAGAAGATTTTCTCTCCGTTCTGGTTTGAGTGCCCTCGGTTAAGTTGCAGCTGAGCCTGAGACCGCCACCGCCAACGGACAGTTGGCAGTAGCCACGGCCTGAGGACATCAGAGAAGGTAAGGAATCAGAAAGCGAGGACATGCAGAGGCAACATCGAAGCACAAGTTCAGATCCATACAATCCTGACGGCATCAAAGTGTGTTTAGGCTAACGTTAGATCCTAAATCGGCATCGTTTATTCTTCTCCGACTTCGGTCAAATAACTCGGGCTCGACCTACCAGAGCAGGGATGCAATAATTACCTCGGAGATGGAGTAGATGATCACGAACAACGGTCGAACGAAGAACTCAAAGTCCCGGAAGCATCTCCGCCGGTGGTGGGCGACCCGGAGGGAAAGAAATCTCGAGCGAGACTACCGTGTCGTGGCGAACAGATAGGTGATGGAGGTCTGCAAAATCTAAAACAAACCAGGATGAGCTTTCTAGGAACTCTTCTTGCTCTGGTGTACAGTGTACACGTTAAAAGTGAAAACTATTCCAATGATGGAATTTCTTTTGCAAGATTATTTATAACTTATCAGATAAAAAGGACTAAAACTTTAGAATTGAAATACGTGGAAGGCAAAGTGAAATCATTAATTTAGGCATTTTTCCATTGATAGGAATATTCACAAAATAATTATTTGAAGATATTTTGGGAAAGAAAACTATTGTAATTACTAAAAAGCGTAGATACTAATTTTTAGCAAGCTAAAGAGTTTCAAATATCAACAATTACTGTAATTTTTTTTTCTCATAACCAGACAAGGCATATCCACAATTGATAAAAAAAATTAGGATTATGGTATTCTTTGCACGTCATTACATATTAAGATATTGACAGATAGGTGATGACGCGGCACGTGACATGGCATTGATGACATGGCACGATGGTATACACAATGACGCAGCATAAGGACGTGGCATGATAATATGGCGTAACGATGATGTAGCTAACAACATGCTCATGATATTTTTGGTTTTTTTTTTTTTTAATTCGTAATATTAAAGTGCCCTAATTTAAACATGCAATTTGAACTAATAAAAAGAATCAAATCCATCCTAAGATGATTTTTTTGGTTTTTTCAAAAAACGGTGGTCGTCCGAATTAAGGGTCTCACTTAACCCACATGCATAATTCTTGGGAATTTCAAATTAAAAAGATTGTGATAATCTGAAATATAATGCATTGTCTCACTGGTTAAATCTTTAGACACAATAGTTATCAACTAATAAGTCAAAGTAATTAAAAAAAGAAAAAAGATCCAAAATCTTTACTGATAAAATTAGTAATTAAATTGACTATTACAAACAATGCATTAACTGGATGATGCATAAAATCTCAAATATTGCAATTAGATAACAAAATCAACCTAAAATTAGCGATTAAAGTTTCAAATCAAATTGGATAAAATCGTCACCTAATTTGGGCGCTCGTAATCTTCATCGGAATCGGACCGGATCACAACTAGGCGGCAAGACATGTCTCGGAAAAGCAAGGAACACCGAAAGACAACATAAGAATTCATGGATAGCAGGAGCTATCACCAACCAGAGGCGAGAGCAAGTCTTCCAGAGGTCCAAGTGGCGGCGTGTAGGAGCAACACCACCGTGAACCTGCAAAACACAGAATTGATTTGGCTCAAGTATGCTTGCTGCCCTCCCCTCTCTCTTTTTCGTATCTTTCTCCTCGGAAGTCCCGGGGTTGGACTCCAACTCGACTGAAGAAAACATGCAACAAGAAAGATCCAGTTGTGGCGGCTAGGCAAGGACGATCTCACACGTCGAGGATCTCAGCGTGATGTGGAGGCTTGCAGCACGTTAGATATCCACCAGGATCACTAGGAATTCGCCAGACGACCTACAAAACACAAAGAAAACAGGGCAAGCTCGAAATGCTGGTGCAGCAGCGTCGCCTCACGGTGGCACGTCTCGGCGTGTGGGTCGTGTTGCTGCTTGACTCTCGGCCACGACGATGGTGGTGCTTGCTCAAGGCGACGCTGTAAGAATTTTCCTAATGTGGACTATATTAATTGATACTATAATTTACCTTTTTTATGGTTATTGTAAAACGGGGTTTGGTCTAAGGTGAGATAGAAGATTTCTTAATTAATCTAATATAGAACTAGCTGGAATAGGCCGAGTTGAGCCTAACCCGTAATGAGGGGGCTTGGTTAGAAATAATATAAATAGTACTTAGGTCTCTACTCTAATTTTAATTCTCACATGTATTTTCACATAAGGAGCGTCAACCAAATGCTAAAGGGTGAGGGGGCTGTCTCATTGAGCTAGTGATACGGAAGGCAATAGAGGAGAAGGACTTGCGCGTAGAACATCGGTTTTCTGCTTCCGCTTCAAGAATGAAAAACAAGTGGGTTAATCTTTCTACTCAATTATGTGTGTTCTTATTCTGGTTATGGAGATCTTGGGATTGCACGTGATTTGCGTCCAACATATGGTATTAGAGCAACCACAATTCTAGAACTCGAACACATAGAATTTTGCCATAATTTGAGATTTTCGAAATTTTTCGTTTAATAAAAATTAAATTAAATTATATATTCAAACTCGGCTCGTCGAGGCAAGCAGATTCATGGGCGGCGCATCTCCAAGGGAAGCTGCACGCACCCCCACGCGCGGCCACGAACCGCCAGGGCGTCGGAGACGTGCCCCATGCGTGACCACGCACCTTCACGTGCTCCCATGTGCGGGGCGAGCCTTGCACGTGTGACGCACGCAGGTGCTGACGTCATGATGACGTCAGTGACCCGAACTCGACTCGTTGACCAACCCGACTCAGTCAACCGGTCGGACTAGACGGTTGGATAGGACGATTGAGTCAGGAACCGGTTGGATCGGTTTTGACCGGCCTTCTTCGCCCGCATGTGAGCTCCACGTGCCACGCACTCAGGCGGCGCGTGCGGGCGTATGGAGGCTCTGATCGGCGCGTGACTAGCGATGTTGGATTTATATGATCATCATCTATGTTATGGTATATTTATTTTACATATTTGATGGTTTTATAGATGTGAAAATACATACAAAACCCTAAATACGCGTATTTTTAGTGTATTTTTGCATATTTTTCTTGTATTTTCTGTGATTTTGGAAATATAGATGTTGGGTTACTGGTATGTTATCACATAAACATTATAAATATGTGATTCATTAATAAAAATTAAACTTTATTATGAACTAAAGCTGGTCTAATAAGGTACAACCATTATGGGATAGTAATTGAACTATGTATTGAGGTGATGAGAAATGATGAAAGTTTATGAAACTTTTGTTGCTCAAGCGTACTCTTTTACACGCATCTTGATGCATTTTTTGTTTCTTTATGATAACCTTTAAATGATTGACGTCTTAAGAACTCGTGACCAAACTAATTATACTACTCAACACATCTGCTGAATGTGAGTAATGCATGTCAGTTAAATTATTAGATGATATTTCTAAACTCATCTAGTCACTGGTTAATGTTTATCAAGTTGAACATTTTTGTTAATAGTTACAATGATAATTTGTTACTTAAAAATTTGCTATTAAATCAGCTGTTGACTTTGGAGACATTGTTTATCTTATGAAACTCATAAGCAATAGTTGATCAGCTGTCATGCTTGTCAATCTGGAGTACCCTGTATTACTATTGATGTTAACTTGTGAGAAATATTCTAGATCGGCATTCTTTTTATGTTATTTTGGTAATATATAATCGGGGTGCATAAGAGATACTTTCTTCTATGTTATGAGAAGTTTCTTGTGTTGCTGTGATCGGTGATATTATTGCAGTTTGTTTTTTAGGTCATTTATATATATGATTTTTTTATTAATGAATAAAGCAGTGTAATTAGCATAATATGTGATTTTAGTGATATACTGCCCCTATCACTAAAATTAAAATTACATGTATATGGTGTATGTGAGAAGTAAAGTTTATATCCCCGATATGAAAGAGTTTCAATGATTCAATTGAGTTGTGACCGCCAAAGTAACACACTTGGTTGGGTTTGAGAAATATCGGTCTCGTATAATGATTGGGATGTTTCCTGGTCTAATGCGCAGTCATACTCCCAAAAAAGGTAATTGTGTATTAGTTCATGGAGGGATACATGATGGATGGCGTGATGGTAGAATGATTGATTCTAGTGGTTCATATGCTCAAAGGTGATAAATTCATGAAAATTAGAATATATTCTCATAACCGCTATCATGTGAGGAGTGTACAACTGCATGTCATGTATTCTGCCCAAATGTGATTATATGATTTTACGTATAGCTCTCTGGATGTATACTTGTACGTCAAATTACACAGTTCTCACATAATGCTAATTATATGTATTGTTTGTTTTTCAATCACATTTTCTGTAATTAATAACTCCACTATTATTGAGGTTTTTACTGCTACAAATTTTAAGTAGTAAACATATAATTTGTTGTTTGGGAAAATAGCAATAGAATTTGTTTACTGTTTATGGAGCATTCCATTAAGAAACATTTGAAAAGTGATTTGCCAACTGACTACATTATTAAAAGATGATAGAAGCTTTAATGGCTTGAAATTATGTATTGTCTAATATAGAAATTAGGACCCATCTGCAAAGATTGTGTTTAAGTTATAATGATATATACGTCTCATATAAGGTTGTAAAGGTTGTCAAGCTTAATAATAGCAATGCGTATTTTGACAAGTATAACAATGTGGAATAGCTTAAAGGATTATTTGCCAAATACTTGGTAAATTCTAAGGTGGTAACTTAATTACTATACCTAAAAATCCTGACAAAAGAATTTGGCCGAAATGCATAATTGCACCATAATAAACGTGGTGATTAGTATGATTAATAAGACTAATTTATCATGTTTTCTGTGAGTTGATATTTTGAAAGTAACACTTTTCACATACAAAACGTGTTTCTTACCAAAATTGTTTTATAAACTTCTTTTGAGTTATGAACTGGACGTAAATTACTCGAATCATATTAAATTTAGAAGTGGTTATCTAATCTTATATTAAATGCATTGCAATTCAAATTTGCTCGGAATTATTTTGTATTTTACCTAAATTGTTCAAATGGATATTGATTTTATGACCCTAATGAAGGTATATAAATTATGAAATCACATACAGTAAAGTTTCTAGAGTTCGATGTAGTTGTAGATGATTGCTACTCTCGGACTATTAAGGATAATAGTACGATGGATATCACCGTGTTTTTGTCTTTACCTATATAGACAATTGTGGAATCTCTTGTACCACAGACTAAACTTGTTAAGGTTCAAAATACTATTCTTAATATAGTTTATGATAAAATTTCTTAGACCTCTCAAGTGCAGAATGAAATTGTTGTAGCTTTACTCAAGAGATTTGTTAGGGAAAAACGATCAGTTATACCATCAGATTACATAATCTTTTTGTGAGAGCATGATTACAACATCTACTACATGATTGATTTGGCGATATATATAGTTTATTATTCTCAATCAAGTATGTGATTAGATGTCATAAAAGATGATAAAATTTTCATTCTGAAAGAGGGATTGATAGTCTATAGTGAAGAAATAATTATTTCTTTCTAGTATCTTTTAAAAATTCTTTTAGAGTGAACGTGGCATTAATAGCTCTTTTGATATGGAGTTATATCAAATAGATACGAAATCTATATAGTGCAATTGGAAGATTTTGCAACACATGTTTTAAGTAAACTTATGTGTAGACTGAAAAGTCTTATTCATAGTCTTAAGTAAGTTTCCAAATAATATTATTAAAGTTTTATAATATTGTTATTTCATTCAATTGGAAACAAAGTAATTCGGTAGATATATATTGTGAGGTCAGTGGGAGGAAATTTATTTTCCCATACTCTTTGTACATGATATTTCATTTATAAGTAGTGACCTTGAGGCATCTCTTGTTTTTTGCACTGAGGTCCGTAAGGATTGTTTTCGCCATATTTTATTAGATTTATCTCAGAAGACATTTGTTGATCGTATTTTGGAAATATTCTATATATATCATTGCAAGCCAGGAATTGCTCCTATTGTTAAGGGTGATGGATCAAATCCATTACGTTATCCTTATTTAAATATTGAGAAAATCTAATTAAATGGTGTACTTTGTGTCAGTATACTTAAATAGTATAATGTATGTTCGAATTTACACTAGACTAAATATTGTATTTACAATGGGACTTCTAAGCAGACATCAATCAAATTTAGAATGCGATCATTGGGTTACTGCCAAGAAGGTTTTAAGGTACTCTAATAAGACAAGAGATTGCATATTGATTTACAAACATGTTCAATTCTTGCAGTTAATAGGGTATTTAGATGTAAACTCTGTTGGTTGTTAGAATGACATGAGATCACTAATAGAATACATATTTACGTTAGCAAGAAATGCGGTAAATAAAATTATATGTCATCTTCTACTATGTAAGTAGAGTTTGTAACATTCTTTTATGATGTTACTTGGGTTATTAGGCTTTGGAACCTCATTAAAGAGTTGGCTATTTTTAACTTTGTGGATTGACCCATAAGATTGTATTAAGATAATAAATTTGTTGTATTTTCATGAACGACAGAGATCTCAAGAGGTCTAAATATATGGCAGTCAAATTCTTTGACTATAAAGAAACGGTAGAGAAATGTGATGTTATAATATAACATATTTCCACAGATGATATGATTGCAGATCCACTAACTAAAGGACTTCGCTCTTTTGTTCTTGATTGACATGTCATTAATATGAGCTTAAGAGCATCATGAGATGTTGTTTAGTGGGAGCTATTTTGGGATTACTCTGATAAAGTTTACATCTGTGTTTGTTACATTTAGTAACGATTTGATATGTATCAACTTTTACATTCAATAAAATATTTTTGAATGTGTTGTTATTATGTTGAATACATATTGATAAAATTTCAAGCTATTGTATAAATCTTGAGTGAAGGTTAGAGGCATCCGGTTATTAACCTTGTATATATGCCTTGTTATATATAAAGAAATATTAACCGTAAGGACAAGGCATATGTGAATTCATTGGAACCATAAAGACATTCTCTAGTGGCACAAGTTTTTCGTGACGCTTAAAGTAAGAGAATGGTGACTGACAAATGGGATCTCTATGAGAGATGTTATCCATTTGCCATACTATCATATTGAATCAATATCAATAAAGTTGAGAGCACTCGTGACCATAAAAGGCTCTGTGTATACATGCAGTTACCGCCATGGTGTTTGAGACTTTATAGGATATGATTGACTATTAAGAATTATCTCTAGATCAATGTGAGCACATATACAATTTCAATTAATATAATCTAAGTGGGAGAATGTAAGAGTTTTTTTAATGTGAACTACATTAATTAATATTGTAATTTACCGTTTTACAGTTATTGTAAAACGATGTTTGGTCTAAGGTGAGATAGAAGGTTTCTTAATTAGTCTAGTAAGGGATTAGCTAGTGTGGGCCGGGTTGAGCTTGGCCCATAATGAGAGGTCCTAGTTGAAAACTCTATAAATAGTACTCAAGTCTCTCCTCTAACCCTAATTATCACATGTATCCTCACATAAAAATGAGCGTTAACCTAACGCTAAAGGGTGAGGGGGCTGTCTTATTAAGCTAATAATACAAAGGGCAATAAAGGAAAATGACTTGTGCGTGGAACATCGGTTTTCTGCTTCTGTTTTAAGAATGATGGATCCCAAAACATATAGGTTAATCTTTCTATTCAATTATATGTGTTATTGTTCTAGTTATGGAGATCTTGGGGTTGCACGCGATTTGCATTCAACAGACGCTTGACAAGGTGGGACGCCGGGGTAACCGTCAATGAAACATGACCATAGTGGTGGTGGAATACATGTGGCCAGCTTGCATGGCGTAGTAGCAAGGCACCAACGTCAGGGTCTCGGACAAGTAGTGACTTCGACTTGGTTGAGATGGTCACCGGAGGCGTGCGACGAACGGGATGCTCACTTGCAAATCCGATGTTTGCGTTGGGTGGTCGACGAAAAACGAGTTGGAGTAAGGGCGAGTCACGGCGAGGTTGTTGGGATAAGCTTGGTGGCAGCTTGTTGTTGTGGCCGCTATAACGTTAAGCCAACATCTAGGAAGCCGGCAATTCGTCTGGTTTGCTGGAACGGTGGCTTTGGTGCTAAGCAGTCGGGCTCGGTGGAGACGTCTTGATGGTGGAGATCTGAGGCATGTCAAGGTCCTAACCAGCATAGGAAAACCTGAAACTTGGGCTCGTTGAGAATGTCACTAGAGATCACTGCATATGCTGGCGGAGCGCCGATGTGTGAAGGAGGACCTCACGGTTGTGCAAGCGCGAGGACCGCGCAATGACGAAAAGAGTGCTGAAGAAGAGGAAGGAAGACGCTTGCTTATTTTCTCTATTCTCCTCTCTCTCTCTCTTAGTACCCTTCTCCATCTCTCTCGAGAAAGCTTTCTCTTTTGCACTCTGGTTCTTGCACAGCTGAATGCCTCTCAGAATCGAGCCAACCTTTTTCTCTCTTAGTTCCCTCTCTTCCTCGAGACCTCTCTTCCCTGAGCTCTCTCTTCCTCTACTCCTTCTAGCTCTTTGCCCTCTCTTTTTTTCTTTCCAACCCCAAAAGAAGAAGACACCAACTCCCCATACAAAGAAGCTGCCTTCTCCTTTTTCAGATCTTCTCTCTATTCTACTGATGACAATTGCCTTTCTCAGACCTGAACCGCACAACATTCTCATTCAAGCGTAGTGCGCAACAACGCCTTTGTTCGTCCTCGCCTTTGTCCTTCTGTCCTTTGTTTGTCGCCCCTCCCTTTTCGTTCCATTTGTTTTCCAGCTAGCGTCCAAGGTGACGGAGGAGAAGGAAGAGAAATGAGCAGGCTAGGCTGAGGAATAAGAAAGATGGGCCACAAGGGGGAAAATTAGAAAAAGAAGAAAAAAGGAGTGGGCTGGGCTAGGAAGGAAGAGGCACTAGGCTGGTCTAGCGTGAAGAAGAAAAGGAGAGAAGAGAATAGAGGGCTGGGCAGGCTCAACTAGGGTTGAGCATGGTTCTCGGGTAGAACCGGGAACCGAAGAACTGCACCAGAGGGTCCGGTTCGGTTCCCAATTCTTAAGGGACCGGTTCCTTTTTTCTGGGAATCGGGAGTTTCGGTTCCGGTTCCGATTCCCATCGAAACCAGTTTGGTAGGAAAAGTTCTTGAGAAACATGGAAAGGGAAGAAAACCTGCAGGAAAAATAATAAAAGAAAAGGGGAGGTCAGCAAAAAGAAGACAGCTGCAAGGAAGTGACATGAGAGTAGAGGGATAAAAAGGAAAAGCGAGTGCTGAGAGAAGCGAGAGAGAGACTGTTCATTTCATCGTGCTTTGCCCCACAGCCGCTCAAGGGCTCTGCTATGCTAGCTGCCGCACGGCGTCGCGCTCCTCCGCGAGCACCGCGTCGCATCTCCGTGCCAAGCTTCATCGCGGGTAGCCTAGCCGCCGGCCACCACCGCTGCTGGTCTGTTGCTTCCCTCTACCGAACCTCCTCACAAGCACCCTTCCACGACACCAAAACCGGTCACCGAGCCACCGCGCTCCTCCGCCTCTACTTTGACGCCCAGCAGCCCTCACCTATGCTGCTCTCCGTCTAAAGTTCCACCCCATTTCCACGTAGCCCTGCTAATGCCACTCCACCAGCAACCTGCGCTCTGCCCGACGCCATAGCAGCTCGCCTTTATCGCCGGGGCCCCTGTCGCAGCACCTCTACACACTGAACGCCGCGTTATTGCCACACCACCACCACAGCTCGACGACCCAACGCCCCTTCTACCCGAGCGTCTCACCGTCTCACCGCACTAGTCTCACCTGCGCTGCCCTCCCTTTTTGTGTTTGTTTTTCCACAGGAATGAAGAAAAAATAAGGTACCAGCTAGTTTTCATATTCTCTCCCTAAATGTTTGCCATGTGATTTTAATGTTAGCAGCAGTAGAGATTTTGAGACCATTCTTTTATAGGCAATTTAATTTTTTGATGGGTCATGACCAATTTGCTTTGCTAGTGCTAGTGCTTGTTACTCCGTAAAATGCTTGAATTTGCATTTTCATTCTATTGTACCCTTTTTTGTATGTGGACAATGTCATCTAGAATCCTAGATACACATACTGTAGAATTTGTTTGGGCTGTTTGGGCTGATGTCAACATCATCCTCTAGGTTAATGGACAATGTTAAAGATTTTGCAACTTTACTGATCTTGATTGGCTGGTACGTAGAAATTAGTCCAAATATTCTTTTTGTTTTGAAAATTTTAATTATATTATATTATTGTTGTATAGTTCAAATCTAAAAATGAAAATGAAAAAAAAAAAAAAAGAACCTATTGGAACTTGGAACCGATCCTGGAACTTGTGACAGAGTAGGTTCCAGGTTCTTGGTTCTAACGGGTAGGTTCCAGGTTCCAAAAAATAAGGAACTTGTATCTGAGGGTAGGTTCCAGTTTCCAAACGGAATCGAATCGGAACCTGGAACTGCTCACCCCTAGGCTCAACCTTGGCCAAGTCCTTTCCGATTTTTTTTTTCTTTTTTCTTTTACATTAACTACACTTTTACCCAAAGTGAGTTCACCACCAACTGTAGCAGCACCATCCACTAAAAATTGTCCTTTTCAACAACATAATCATTCAACTCCTTGTTGTGGCATCTATAAATTACACGTCTATTAATAATAAATTTTTTGAATTTTTTTGAAGACTTTAATACTTAATAATAGTAACGCAAGTATTCTTAATGTTTATATCCGATGCAATTTAGCGAAAATTATTTCTGCTAGGGGTTAGAATTAATCTCTAATTTTCTACATTAAATCCTAAGTGAAAATGCAAAATTTGGGTGTCAATAATGAGCAACCATAGAGATCCTTTCCTTATTCGATTACCCAAAATGACAAAAAAGCAACACAATATTAAAGAATTTACTCAAAAGCCCAAACCTAATATCTCTTTTTTTCACTTTACCTCCGCCACCATCATGCTCATGTCAACCCCACGCCACACCTTTGGCGTTGCTCATTATCTGTTGCCATCACACGAGGCCACTGTGTCGTCATTGTCGAAAGCATTCTCTCACTCTATCCCCTACTAGAAAAAAGATAACGAGGTCTAGTATGGTGGTTGCAACCTCGGTTCTTGGGTCGCTTGGGTGCGCGACGGCGGTGGAGGGCAAGTCAAGAAATAAGAAAAGGAAAAAAAAAAAAAAAAGAGAGGAAAAGAATAAGATGGTTAAATTCAATTCAAAGATTCCTTATTCATTTGTCAACCTCTCATTTTAGTAAATGGGCAATGTTATATACTTATAATTCAAGAGGAGAGGGGTTTGTGGGGAGGAGTGACTAGGCAGGGTTGGCAACCACGGTGGAGGAGGAGCAAATTAAGAAATAAGAAAAGGGCAAAAAGAGGAAAAGAATAAAATTAGATATGATATGTTCAAAGACGCCTTGTCTATTTGTCAATATCTCATTGTAGTAAATTGCTTGTTGACACCTAAAATTTGCCTTTTTTACTTAGGATTTAATCGAGTAGAAAATTAGTAATTAATTTTTAAACCGTAGACAAAAAATAATTTTAATTAAATTCATCACGTATTAGCATTAGGAATATTTGCTTTACTAATGGTAATTATTAAATTTTTTCAAAAAAAAGAAAAGAAAAAAATGGATAAGAAAAAAAGAGAAAAATATCATTATTATTAAAAATTATAATCATTAAAAAAAAACAAATCCCTTACCTGGCCCTCCTTTTTCCCTTTCTTCCTTTCTCCTCACACAAGCCTGGCCCACCTCTTTTTCTCTCTCTTCTTCCTTCTTTTCTTCTTTTCAGGTGGCTGGCCTATCTCCCTTCATTTTCGCCCAACCCATGCATGTGTCTTCTTTCTCCTCATGCCGGTCACGCCTACAGAAATGTGATGCCCGGCCCGCACATGGGTCTTTTCCAATTTGGAAAATCTATATTGCCAAGTGTCACTCCCTTTAGACATTACTCAACTTCTCTAACTTGAAAAATCTTAAAGAGTGCAAGTTATGGTACAACCCAAAATTGGTTGACATTCAAGATCTTGATATACTAGAATCTCTAGAAATTCTTTGGATCAAAGGCTATCGCTCCTAAGGAAGCTCACATGATCTGTCCAACTTGAAGAACTCGATGAAGTCTATTTTTTTTTTATAATGGTTTTCCTAGTCCTTAGTGAAAAGATGATCCTTTCCAACTTTAAGAAAAAGCTTGAGAAAATGTCTCGCACTCTAGCACTTGAGCAAGCTTGTAAGATCAACAAATTCGAAATTTTGACGCTTGAAGGAATATATATTGGTAAACTTGTTTATTTACTCCCCTTTAACTTTAGTGTGCCTATAGTGTCGTATTGATCTTTTTTCATGAGATTACGTGGAGACTAGCCATTCCATTTTTGAAAATATTTTTAATTTGAAAATGCTTTCCAATTTTCATTTTCCATTTTTTTGAAAACGTGTATGGTTTGTGAAAAAAGAATATTAGGATAACTTGTATGAGCATCTATTCCATATACTTATTGACATCGACAACTTAATTGATATGGATTGACATAAATATTCATTTGTAGTGTAGATCATAATACATCCTTATCCAGCGAGGTATATGCAGCCATTTTCCTTCATTTGACCACCTTAGAACTTAGAAGTGATCTTTCTACGAGATTTATATTTTTTTTTTCAATGCTTAAGGAAGATAAGGCAGAAAATCCTTAAGGAAGAAAGGAAGATTATATTCGACTACTCATTCCAAAAAAGATAATAATTAAATAACTACGCTTTCTCTTTTGAAATAAGTGATAATAATTTAGAATTAGTTCTTTCGATTCAGGCTTGGGTTGTTTCGTTTTTTATTTTATTTTGTAGTCTAATCTAATCTGATTTAATTTGATCTAGTACTATATAGTTATTTGGTGCAAATCAAGAGACCTGTGTGAAGTTTGACACACGGCCCCTCTTAAACTGACATATATCCCACTTTCATCTTTAATTTTTTATTTTCCTTTTCCTTTTCATTTCTTTATAAAATTGTCTTCATCCTTTTCCTTTTGGCCACTTATCACTTTATTTTTTGGGAGACAAAAGAACCAACATAAACAAATAGTATGTAAAAGATTCGATATCATTTTCCGTAAATGTAATTTTTTAATTACATAAGCTAATGATCAAACCTAATGACGATAAATTAACAAAGTTTCGAATAACTGAATTACCGACTCTTCTATTAAGATGCATGTCTAGTTAAATTGAAAAGTAACCTAAATTGGTCACCAAGCAAGCTGTCTTTATTTTATTTTTCTCTTGCTTTTGACTAATAATAGTACAAAATAAAGTAACTCCAAAAAAGAGTCAGTTTAATCATGACTGTTGACAATTGATTTCGCCAGTCTAGGAGGTTGTCACTTATGAGAATACGAAAAATATATAATAGTAAAAAAAAGAAAAGGAGTGGAGCCAGTTCGACCCGGCTCGTTTGGGTCGGGCCTTAGCCGTCTCCCTTATTTTCTCTCCCCGGCCCATTTCTTTTATTTTGTTTGGCCCAGTTCTCTTCCCTCTTCAGCCCGATCCCCCCTTTTCTTTCTTTCCCCAATTTTTCTTAACGCTCTCGTACAGCGGAGTGAACATTGCAGCGGCGGCGGCGATCGTCGAGCGAGAATTTTGGTCGGGGAAGCGACCAACAGAGAGGACGGGGGCGTCGTCCTTGAGGAGAAGGAATCGTTGGTCGGTTGCTCTTTAAAGGAATCGCTGGTCGTCGTCTTCGTCGTCTTCGTCGTCGTCGTCAGTGCGGTCTTCCGATGATCTCGGGGCTTGACGGGGTCGAAAGATATGAGATCACGGTTCATCCCGTTTTCGTATATGGAATGAACCTGGTCTTCTATTTCCACTGTCACCATCTCAAATAGGGGGCTCTCGGCGTTTTGGGTGTCGTATCTCCGTTAGGTCGCTGCCCGCATCTCGTGAGTGCTCTTTGGTTGTTTAGTTTGAGTTGCTCTTTCCCAAGGATCTTTGCTTGGAGCCGGCCAGAGCCGCGGTTCACCTCGAACTCGCCCTATAGTCGTCGTCTCCGACCCGGGTAGGGACTTCCTCGTTAAACGATCACCCACACGAGCCCCTTCAGCTCCGGCTTGTTCCGTTTAAAGGACGAACCGGGCTTGGTTTCTCCGGTTCTTGAGTGTTCCATGTCCAACTGAGTTGATTTCTTTGGCGTCACGGGTCTAGATCCGAGTTCGGGCGAAGAACGGTCAGTGACTTCTCCTCGACGCACTGCACACCGGGTGTTTGAAGAAATGTCTAAATGAAGCTCTGTTATTGTCTGGGGAACGTCTCCTGATTTAAAACATTTTTATGACCATTTCATTTTTAAATCGCAACATCCGTCTTCGATTGATTCATTTTGAGTTCATTTTTCTGAGTTTCCAGTAAATGGCCGTACGTCCCGCCCTTCCTTTTTCTCTCTTGTTTGGCTCCTTGTTCTGCACATGTTTTGGTGTTACATGTGTGATGCTTGCTAGATGGAGCGTACGGCTGGAATGTATATGATGAATCGACACGATGATTGGTAGTCAGTAGTGATGTCCATTTGTTTGTGGCTTGAGATTTTGTTGTGCTGTCTTTAATGGCCACAGAAAGTTTAGGATGTGTTTAGTAACAATTTTATTCCGGAAATAAAGAAGTAGATTTTTTACTTTTTTTTTTTTTTTTTTTATGTCTCAAATCTTAGAACAATTAGCGAACGTTACCAAATTGATTTTTATTTCTTTTCTATTCTAGAAAAAAATAACAGAAAAATAAAAAAATAGGATGGATCAAACATGTCTTTAGTAAATAGTATGAGGAGTGAAAGAAGGAATCGAAAAAGGGGAAGTTTTTGGAAGTGTTTGTATGGGTGAGTTGAATATGAAGAGTAGGTGAGTGTGAAGAATAGAAAATTAGGATATGAGCTCTACAATAATAAATGGGTTTGTTGACACCTAAATTTTAGTGATCCAGGTTATTTATTTATTTGTTGCATTAAAAAATTATGGATTAATTTTTAACTAAAAAAATTAATTGTATAGCATATAATCTTAGGTGCATTTATTTTTAATTTGCATTTACATTGGACCGATGATTGATAAGTTCGACTTGGTGGTTTTGAGTTTTAAATTAACAAACTGGACTAAGCCCAAGGGAGCAAATTGGCCAAGCCCTTTTTTTTTTTTTTTTTAATGATCATAAATTATCTCGTGAAAAATAGAGATTTGAAATTTTCGGATAGAGCAAGTGTGACAAAAAATATTGCAAGCTCATCTTTGCAGGATTTAGAATTTGAGAAAAAATCATTTTGCAATCCTAAATCGTATTAAGAACAAATATTGCGTTCGAAAAAGAAATTTTTGTGGCTATTAATTTAAAAAATTAAAATCCTAATCTTTGACTTATAAAAAGGTTGTTCACGTAGGGTTTTATGGGTTTTTTTTTTTTTAATGATTTTCGAGGTTTTTCCTTCGTTCTTTGGAGGTTAATAAACTTCAGCACAAAGGGTTGGTTTCTAGGTAAAAAAAAAACACAACACAAAATAAAAGAAAAAGCTTTTCTTTTTGTGTTCTTGTTGAGAAAAGCCGGCAGAAGCAAAAGAAGAGCAGAAGCTTTTTCCCTTTTGCTAATAGCAGTAGAGAGAGAGAGACAGGAGAGGGAGACGTGAGGAGAGAGAGAGAGAGAGAGAAAAAAAAAAAGGAAAAAGGAGCTCCTGTTCATTGTCCTCTTTGAGCCTACCCTCACCGTTCCGCCTGCCGATCTTCGATCCGCCGGCCACCACCGTGCCAGCGACAGCCGCACCTCCACAGCTCACCTCCACTGCCGCTCTGCGCCCCCGCGTCCACCATCGCTGCTGCAGCGCCGGAGCCATCCCTGACCCGCGACACCCCTGCTCAGCTCCAGACGCCGTTCCTGCCACGACTCGCCTCTGCCAGCCCAGCCACCATCACTCTGCCTGCGATTTGCCCAACGCCAGCACTGAACTGAATGCCGGCCCCCGCACGCTGCTCCGAGCTTCCCCCGAGCGACGCTGCTGCAACACCTGATGCCCCTGCAGCGCCTCTGTTTGCGATCGCTCGGCGGCCGACACCCCTCCTCCGAGCGATGCTTCCACAGCAACTCTTTGCTTGTTCCTGCAGCAATCCTCCGACCCAGCAACGCCTTTGCACGCCACTGCTACAGCCCCTGCCCGCTGTTGCTTTTCCCTCGCCGCGTGTCGGTCCGCCCTCGCCGGAGCTCCGATGACCGTGCCTATCACCCTCACCGAAGCCCTTGGCGACTCACTACCATAGCAGCCCTTGTCAAACCAAGCCAGGCCACGTCAAGCCGCCGTTAATTAAGCCAGATTTTTGGAAAAAATCAAATTAGGTAGTTTTTTTATTTACTTTATTTTATTTTATTATTTTTTTTTTAGTAGAATTATTCCTTAATGTATGATCAAAATTCCCGACGTGAAGTAGCCTCTTAAATTAATGATTGACAATCCAATTTTCATACCGGAAATCCAACTCGCAATCGCTTGAAAAAATTGCTAATCCGATCTCACGCTCAAGCATTCGATTCGCGGTTTATTTAAAATCGACTAACCCAATTTTCGTATACGAGATATGATTCATCAATTTTGGATATTATTTTATCTTGCTCTAATTTGCCGTCGTGTGGTTTGAGTTGATTTTGTTTTCATAAAAGGAAAGAAATCCAAAAATATTTGAATTAAGATTAGGTTCGTTTTAGAATATTCCTCGTCTTAGGTTATTTTGCATATCTTGAATTGGAGGTTTATTATTTCGAATTTTGGAAAAAAATGCATTCATTTAAGATGTTAGTTTTTTTTTTTTTTAATTTGAATTGCACGTTTAATTCTTTGTCAATTTTAATTTCGAATTTCATAAAAAAAAAGAAAAACAAAAACAAAAATTGCCATGCATATGTCATATAGAATTGGGGCATTCTTTATACGTCATTACATATTAGGATAAAATCGCATGTTGAATTTCAAGTTTAGATAAATTTTTTAGATAGGTTGCATTTTAGGTTAGAGATTACCAAGTTAAGATAACATCCTAATTTAAATCAAGATTTGGCACAACCCAATTCTTAATATAAGTTGGATAGAATCTTAATCTAGTTAGATAATTTTTGCATTTTCTCTAATTTCGAATTTCATGAAAAATAAAAAATAAAAATGTGTTAGAGTAAATTTATTTCATTCTCTAGGATAGATTGCATGCTTTTTAAGAAATGTAGAAATATCATGTGCACGTCATATAGAATTAGATCCATGAAATCCATGTCATTTAGCTATTGTTGCTAGGTGAATTGTCCGCCATTAGAGTTAGGTCATTTGGCTATATTGCATTGCACATAAATTAGATTGTATTAAACAAGAGCAAATTCTTTTAAAAAAAGATTGAGTGATCGTGTGTTAATTAGAAATCATATCTAGGACCGTTGATATGAATTCTGATATAACATTATAGATGCTTTCGTTATTATGAAGTAAGTCTTGCAATTTATTCACTACTTTATCTTGGTGTTAAATTGGTGGTTTGTGCACCCGCATTCTCACACGTTAGGGAAGTGAATTGAAATTAATTCAAGCTGCCTACAAAACATTTTTTCAAAATAAAAGAGAAAGGTACTGAAAGAGCGTTAGAGAAATCTAGCATAATCAAGTCCCCGAACTTACAAGTCTCGGTTTGCGGGAGTAAAGTAAATCTCTCGTTACTTTACTTGGGTTTCTAATTGACCCACCGAGAATAGATTAATGACGACTCTTAAAAAATCAATTGTATGTTAAAAATTTCAATCTAAGTCACGAATTGGTATGGGCTTAGGAGAGTCTGAGCTAAGTTTATGCTTAGTAATGCATTAGCCAAACCCTAGGTGATTTATCGAAATTTTGGTCATGACAGGGTTTAACATGGACTTGGGTTTAATCTATCCTTATTTGAAAGAGGCTTTAGCATGACCTTGGTGTTGCTTTAGTGGAAGAGCTAGCTAATCATGAGTCTTCTTAAGTTGAGCTTGGGTTGAGTTAAATGAACATGAGCTTAAATTAGAAGTCTTAAGAAATCGGGCTTATGAATGTTAAAATGGAGTGAGCTTGAGGATGGACTCAACTTCGCCCTTTAGCCCATCTCGGCAAGGCCAGTCTTTATTCGGACTGGACTCAAGGACCCAGTCTGATTCACTATTTTCAGAATTATAAAAATATTAAAATTAAAAAAAAAAATCAGGATGCCTGGAAGTAGGTTTTCATCAAATTTTTAAGTTTTAGCATTAGATTTAGTTTAGTTTTGTTTAATTAGTATACATGTAGCTTAGTCCTAGTGGAGTATCCTTTTGAAAGAATTTAAACTTGATTTGCATCTAGCTCATGGGGATCATGTCTCAGGACTTACAATATTGCTATGTATATTCGTTGCCCTACTCATATTGGATTTTGTTTCACTTTTACTTTAGAAATCATTTCAATACTTGGGTGTTTATTTATCACATTGTCTTTTCAATAAATTGGTTGTTTGTCGCTTTTCTACAATAGGTTAGTTTAGAATTTGATGAAAATGAACCTTACAAAAACATTTGTATGGTCATTTAGCAGCTTTGATGCATTTAGGACTATAATTAGCAATCAAGATCGTGTGACTACTTAAGTAATGACCTTCCAAGTTAGAGCGAAAGGGGGATAATAGATATTAGCGTAATCAAGTCCCCAACTTTAGAATCTCTTATTGTGTAGGAATTAAGACCACATTCTCGCATCTCGACTGGTTTCCGATCGACTCCAATAAGTTATAATGGCCACTCCTAAAAATAATTAGGTTGTTAAGAACTAAAAAAATGTAATCCAACGTTGTGCAATGTATGAACTTAGAAGAGCCTACACTTAATGAAGGGTCGTTGCTCTGAATTAGACAATACCTCTAAATCTATTTTTCTTGCCTTCGAATGGAAAGGATAAGTCGCAACAATGACTACAAAGACCAAGCCAATCAAAGCATCCTAGAGAGAGTAGGTTTGCTTTTGACGCCAATTCACAATCGAGGTGCAATTTTTTTTCTTTTTTCTTTGGGGTGGTCGTGTTGACCTCCCCCCCACCCTCTCTTTCTTCTCCTTTCTTTTTAATTAGAGATCTTAATGTCAATTAAGTGCATATGTTTCTTTTATTTCCCCCTTTTCATCCTATCAAATGCATATGTGAGATCCAAAATTAACAGAACCCCAAAAAATGAGGGATTTACTTTACTTGAATTATGACCAAACAAACGTCATTCTTTCTAATTAGCTAAAGTTACCTTTATCAGCTAATCTATATCTATCATTATAACATTTGTTGAAGATCCATGCTTCAAATTTGGCAAATGGCACCATACGTTATAGGCGGGTTTTAGTTTCTCCTAAAATTTATCACTTCTCTACATTAGAATATTTAAATGATAAATCACGCATTTATCTAATAGTTTGAGCTTTTAGAATAATTGATCATGGTCCCATAAAATTTTACACCCTAGACAAATCGGTTCTAATGCAATAGACATGTAGAAAAGGTACATAAAAATGAAACACAAAATTAAAGTTGCAATACTATAAAGTGGATAAAGCTTAATTATCAATTAATAAAGGAAAAACTGAAACTTTTATGCAAAATTTGATCTTAAAATGACGGATTTAGGAATTAGGACTGAGTATTAGTTAATAATCTCTTTTTTCCAAGTCCGTGAGAAATATTATCACAAGGTTCAATAGATAGAGTACAAACAGAAATCTTCCCTCGATCAATTAGTTCCAGGTTATTATTGCACAAGGTCACGGCCGCTACCCGACGATCCTCAAAGAAGATGGCTTCAAAGCTGATTTCATACATGCAAATAACACTGGAAACACCTAGATATCTTATAACTTTAATAGTTTAGAGAAATAATAAGTTTAGTAAACTACAAGTACGATAGATGCAACATAAAAATTATACGATAAAAATATACACTATTATTACTTAGTATTGAACTTACGAGAGAATGTGAGTTAGAAAGGAAAAAACAATCATCCAATTCGCAGTCTACGATAAACCTACCATTTACTAATTCGTAAAATTTTTAAGACATGCATTTCTTTTTAGTTAAATAAATTTTGTCCAACTGCAGAATGTGCTGGGGGGTAGGCATTACAAGTTGACAAGCCATTATCTTGGCGAGAAAAGTACCCAGTTTCATGCGTACAAAGAATCAAGGATGTGCACCTCTAATGATTAACATCTCTTGCCTTACAGATTTTATGTACGTTAAATAAATATAAAAATTTTCTATGTATGTAATATTTTTTTCCTTAAATTAATAAATGAAATTAATGTTCTGCTAAGATTACAGCCACACTTTAATTTATGCCAGTGCGTGGCACGGGCTTGCGCTCTAGTACTAATAAGTGTTTTTCTGTTCGAGAGGAGACATAGGCAATGTGATTGCAACCTGACCTTCTATTAATTTGACGCAGAGCCCCACTTTGCCCTTTTTAAATTGTTATTTTTCTCCTTTTCATATTTCTTTATCTCATGGTTTTCAAATTAAAGTTTTATTTGAGATTACAAAATACCAACATTTTACATTATGTTATCAGTTAATTTTAATTACTTATCAACTTTTTTCCCTTACTTGGTTAGAAAAGTATCAGCATCTATTTATATATGCAAGATTACTAACTGATTAAAAACGTACCTATAGTTATTTTTGTGGCTTACCAATGCCTTGAAAAATCACCAATTCTTGTACGAAATTACGAACCTCCACTTTGCTGGTATATAACATCTGTCACATTAATCTTGCTTGGTTTCCTTATGCTTCTAAGGTTACCAACTACTTTGATAATCTACCAATATCCATCTAATGTTTATCAATGCCTTTGAAGTTAGCCAACTCTTATTTTTTATTTTTTTGGTCAGTTGCCAACTCTTATTTGAAATTATCAATTTTATTATGATTATCATACCAACATTCATCGCCTTAAGAACCGACTAATTTTCTCATATGGAAAAACAAGGTGCGACAAAGGGTTAATAGATCATAAGGTTGACAATATTGCATCCTTAAAAAGAAAAGAAAAAGCTCAATACGAAAGTCTTGAAATAGGAACCGCAAAGTTTCTGGAAACTCACCTCAAAAGTCCTGGATACCAAAGGCCTAAATTTCACGAAGACTCAAGATATTGCCCCCACCCAAAAAAAAAAAAAAAAAAAAAAGGGAAAAGGAAAAGCCAAAACAACTGTGTTTTTGACACTGTCCATGTTTTGGCATTAGAAAGCTAACTTATGCCGTCCCTTTGCATCCGACAGCCGCTGCCAAATCAGTCAAGATGGTTTGGAGGGCTGCAGTTGGGATATTCCAGATATGAAGTTCTTCGAGAAGAGCAGCCAAATACCAACCAAGGCTTGGAAGGATTCTTTCACTCTTTCAACCATTATTTCACATTGCAATGGGCTAATGGCAAGTAAAGGATCTACCGTTTCTTTTAAAATGCGCTGCATGGATTTGTTCAACAATTTTGCTAATATCGCTTCAATATTAACATTGAGAATTTGAAAAGATTGGTCCCCCTAAATGAAGCCTCGGCAACTGAAGGTGGAATTGCATCTATGCAGTTTTGTCTTTCACTGCCGTCCATTCTAGTGTTGCCAAGACCCTGATTTAACCCATATTATATACCAGCCTGTTTTTTTCTTTTTCTTCCATTTGTGCTCTTAGTGTTAGCCCATGTTTATAGAGAAATTTTTGCGACTGGCAGTAAAAAACTATCAAAAATCATTTGCTCTAACTTATTAAATTTATTATAAAAGGTTGATGATCGCTTTAAAATAAAACTTTAAGAAATCGACCATTCCTTCTTCTTTTTTTCTTTTTTTCATTTTGGGGATGATCCCTTAGAAAAGACTTTTTGGATCATGACAACGATGTTTTGGAATCTGCGAGAGAATGATTTTTTCATTCTTTGATTTTTTTTCATGGTTTGGGTTATGGAAAGGCCAATAATGAGTTGATTGATGATGTGCTTGATTATGTGAAAATAGAGTATCTGAAAATAGAGGCAACCTTCATTCTAGTGAATAAGGTATAGCATTTATTATAAATGGTTCATTGTAAAAGCAATTGGTTCGACCAATATATAATGGGCATTTTGATTTATAGCTTCAATTTTCCAATTTCCGCGTTGTGACGATGATTTAGTTAGCTTTTTCTTTATTTATGGAGTAAGGCATATTATATTCAACTAATATATCGAGAGTAAATGCTGCCATCAATATATCACGGCATTTATTACGTCACTCTGAGGGGGACTTCTCGGCATTCAGATTCCATCCCTCTTTTAATAATTTTCATCGCTTCAGTTAATTCTCAAGTATAGACTAAGTGCAAATCCTGGGTTGATACTAGCCTGGAAAACGATTGTCATGAGAGCTATTTTCGTTAATATAAGCTAGACTTTTGTTGATGCGAGACTGTTGAATCCAAACATTACTTGCACATAGGACTATCATCCGAGATGCTCACCATCTGTTTGAACATATGCTCAAGATAAGTCGGTGTTATCTGGCTCATTCTTATACGTGCGGAAAATTATCAAAAAGTCATAAACCTATTGCAATTATGCCGATTCAGTCATAAACTTATTTTTTTGGTCAATTGAGTCATATACATTTTGCAATTGTGTTAATTCAGTCTATCCGACCAAATTTAGCTAGCCAGCACTGATGTGGATGTCGGCCAATGCCCACGGGATAATTTTTTAACAATATTTTATATTTATTTGAATTTTTATTAATTTTTTTATCTTTTCTTTCTTTCTCTTTTTTTCCTCCTCCTTCCTCCTCCTTTTGGCAACCAGCGGGAAAGGAGGGTTGGTGAGGGTTAGCCTCGCTAGTGGATCGGTAAGGCAAGCCTAGCCAAGGGTTGGGAGAGGTGAGCCCTCACCAAATCTAGGTGAGGCCGAGCTTGCCTAGCCACTAGTAAGGAGCCTCGCCCTCACCACTGGCCGGCCATCTCAGTCCGACGACCGACCCTCCCTTTTGGCGATCATCGAAAAGGAGGAAGGAGGGAAAAGAAAGACAAAGAAAAATAAAAAAATTGAAAATAAAATAAAATATCATTAAAACATTTCCCTTCGGCGCCTACTAGTCAAATTTGGCCGGATGGACTGAAGTAGCACAAATTGTAAAAGTTTTAGGACTTAATTGACAAAAAAAAAAAAAAAAGTTTATAACTTCATCAAGACAATTGCAATAAGTTAAGGATTTTCTTTTCTTTTTGTAATTTTCCCCTTATGCATGTGTACAGCTTTGTCGATTGCTAAATGTGGTTGAATCATTTCTGAAAATGACTACCGATTAGATAAGTTTTCCCAATTCGAGTAGAGCTATGTCGATTCTCATGATTATTTGTTCGTTAAATAAACTTGCTATAGTCTGCGTTGAAGTAGATCTATTAGTTCCACGTTTGTGCCTTGGTGCAACGACATCGGAAATCTTCCTTTGTGAATGAACCATAGTATTCGTTGAAGATTCATTGAATATGATGTTAAGAATTTCTCGATTCATTAATATTTGCTTTGAAATTGTGCTCTTTGCATGGACGATGGCGGTGTCCGGAAGTGGTCACCGGAAAGGGAAGGTCGGGAGTTGATATCACGTTCTTGTGAGTCACGTCGGGTGGTTGAACATGGTGGAGAGTTTTATAATCGGTTTAAGATAGTTTATGTGGATTGTCGCTGAGGTTTTTAATGTTCTCAAGTCAATAGGTGAGCTTTGGCGGTGGCTTAGCATAGGTCTGGGCTGGTTTTGAGTTTTCTTAGTCAGTTTAATTTATTTAGTTTGGGCTTGTTTTAACAAGCCCAATTTTATCCCTGGCCGACGTCTTTCGTGTCCAACCGAGTAATACATGCAACCGGGCTCGAGGGGCCCGCCCGAGTCCCTTATTTTCCAGAATAATAAAAATCGAAAATTTTAAAATTTAAGAATCGGAAACTTACAAAAATTAAGAAAAATAGTATAGAAGCGGGTTTTGTTGAAGTTTTTATTTTTATTTTTTACTTAATTTTAGCGCTTGATGTAGCTTAGTTTTATTTATTTAACGTGCCTTTAGTTTAGAGGGTATTAGTAAATACCTTTGATATAGCTTAGGTTTAGATAGATTGATCTTTTAAGCAAGATATTGGACTCAATTTGAACTTAGCTCATGGGGATCATTGTCTTGAGTTTAATAACAAGTTGCATGATACTCTATCTGGTTTACTCTCTTGCACTTTTATTTTTATGGTATTGTTTGTGATTTGTCTACATTTCTTGCATAAACATCATTCAGTGACATAAGCTGATATGATGGTCAAAGATTGCCTAAATCATTTAGGTAACATATTAATCAAGTCAAAGTATTGAAATGGCACTAATTAGATAACTAGTGCAATCAAGTCCCAAATCCTAAATTTTTGAGGTATACTCTCGATCTCACTTGGCTTTTCGCGGACTTTTGATAAGGGTTCGGGAGAAACAGTTGATAATCGAAAAATTTTGAAGGAAATAGTTGATTCTAGATTTTCAAGAAAAGTCATAGAAACGCAATAATGGATGGGAAATAGCAAGGTCGTTTGAGATTCCTTTCATGACTATTCATAAACTTTTCCCTTTTGTTGATGGCTACACAAAATACTATTAGTCTTTTTTGTTTCGCTCAGTGTGCCAGCCAAGTGGATAACCTCTTGAGCGTCCTCCTTGGAAATTTCCTTGTGGGCTCTAAGAAATGGTCCTAATGTCTATCGAAAAAAAAAAAAAGGTAATCGAAACATTTTAAAGGAAACGATTGATTCCAGATTTTTTAGAATGGTCATAGAAATGGTATAATGGATGGGAAAATGTAAGACTGTTTGAGATTTCTTCATGATTGATTTAGAAGACTAGAGTAACTGTCCTCTAAATTCTCTTATGATTCTCTACAACATTCTTCAAAGATGCATCATCTACAAAGCTATTGGTTAAATGTGTTAATCTTATTTTCTTGTTTTCACTTCCATCAAAGACACATGAAACGAATAATTCACTGAAGACGAAAAAGTACACTTGCTCACATACTATGCACAACCTTATTATTTGATGTTTTTTTATAAACAAAATGTTTATGTTGCAACTCACAAACATGAACATTTGGTGGAAAGGATGAAAGAAGAAGAAATTCAATCTATCCGTCGTATAATAAATGTATCATATCGTTATGGTTTATGGCAAGAATCGAACTTTGACATAATATAATGTCATTGCCTGGATTATAATTCATGGAAGACTGGAATCATTATAAAGAAGGGATAATTTATTCAAAGTCAAGATCACAAAGAGATCGAGGCTGCCTTAAAGCAAGACAATGGTAATTGATTCTAGACTACCAAGAAAGGTCGTAGAAGCACAATGGACAATTTATTCAAAATCAAGATCACACAAATTTGAGGCTGCCTTAAAGCAAGACCATAGTAATTGAATCTAGCCTACCAAGAATGGTCGTAGAGGCACAATAACAAATTAGAAAAAGTAAAGCTGGTTTGCGATTCCTTCTATGACTCGTCTTTTTTAACTTTTTCTTTTTGTTGATGGCTGGGATGATGAGTGCTACAAGTCTTTTCCATTTCCCACGGTACACCGAAAGTGGAGATAACATTTGGAATCTTCTTCTTGGAAAGCTCTTCGTGGGTCTAAGAAAATAGTAACCAACGTTTTTTTTTTTTTTTTTTTTTTTTATAATTACCAAATTTCTTTCATGATGTTTGCCAAATTTTGGTTAATTATCAACATTTTACATTTACTGATATTTTGTGGGTAACTTCCCATTTTTCCCAGATTAAGTAACTCAATGGAAAAATTAATAAATTAAAAAAAAAAACCAAGTAGATAGTGATAATTGAATGAGAGTTGGTAACCGGTCTAAACTTTTTTTTTTTTTTTGGTCGAAAGGTAACCGGTCTAAAGTTTAATTGAAGAAAAGGTTGACAAATAAGAGTTAGTAAATTTAAGGGATAATAAAGAAAGGTAAATGAAAAATTGATAAAAAAAATACGAAGAAAAGTTGGAAATCTTGAAAAATAAGCTTAGTAATAATTTAAATAAGAGTTGGTAACTCAGAAATATTTGATAATTTAAATAGAAAAAAGTAGGCAAGCCACTCTAATTAAAGTTGGTATTGTTAAGGTATTTTTGAGAAATGCAACTAGAAGTTTGTAGACGATGAAAAAAATGATAATTAAAGTTGAAGGCGTCACTCTTTTCATTTTTGTGTTCGAGGTTAGATTTGCAACTCCACGTGTCTACATTTCTCAGACATTTCATTTGATTCTTGCCCCATACACCCAGTAACTTGTGGGGCATAGGGCCCTTATTAGTCCTCCCTTCGATCATATCTCCACGACTTCTCACTTTTTGAACCATGTAACATGGTTCTTGCAACTTCCTTGAAATGCATCTTGCCGCAATTTTTTTTTTTTTTTTTTTTTTTTTTTGGTAAAGGTAATAATAGAATAGAAAGAGGAAAAGCCAACTATACAAAAGACCAGCGCCAAAAACTTTCACTCAAAAAGCACACAAGCAAACTGAGTGAAAGGGAGCCGGTGTAAAAGAAAGAAGGAACAGCTGATACAATCGGCAACAACAAGAGCAAACGCCCCCAAGTTCGAAGGAAGCAAAAAGGGTACACATCCAAAAGCAGCACGAGCACAACAGGTGCAAGAACGTCTAGACGAAGGACAAGAGCAAAACCCCAACACCAATCGAGCTAGCGAAGAACAAACCCATCAGCCTATTAGAGCTCAGCCGAGCCAGCAACAAAGACTGAAGGATCAAATCCCCACCCACGTTGAAGCCTCCTATTTCTCAAGTTGTCAGGCACCTTGCTATAGGTTAGTACTTTGTCCTTGACGACTTTTATGAGATGATTCTTCAAAGCCACAACCTCAAGCACTTTGCCTCGGAAAATGATGCTATTCCTTTTCTTCAAGATAAGATGGCACATGGCCCCAAAAGAGAAATGGGCAATAGAGTGGAAGAAGTCCTTACCGGATAAATATTTCAGAGCCCAAAGGAGAATCTCCGTCAACAACCTATTACGCCAGGGAAGATTACATCTCCCCGCCCAAAAGAAAGCAAGCGTCGCAGGAACATGACACTCGAAGAAGAGATGGTCAATTGAATCGGGAGCATAATTGCAGAAGGCACACACTTTATAATCAATTCTTCCATGAGAAATGAGTAAAGCCTAAGTAGGAAGGCGATTCTTGGTAATCAGCCAAAGGTTGAACTGGTATCTGGAGCAATGGCATTATTCCAAATAAAGTGAGCCCAAGGGACCCGGTTCTTTCTAGGTCTTAACGCCTCCCAGGTTGAGGCTACTGAAAAGGAACTGGAAGAGGACTCACGCCAAGAGAACCTGTTAGGAGAATCAGCCAGGATTGGCAAGGAGAAGCCCCAACACTCTAATAGAGATTTGAACGCACAGTTTGCCGGTGCAAGGAGGTCTAACACCATTACTTTCCTAGAAAGGCCTGAACTAAGAATAAGAGAGTCTGGGATGATGAGGTTCCAAGGGCCTTCCCGGTGCCAATTGTCATGCCATAGAGAGATTAAACGACCATTGCCTACTCTCCAACAGAAGGATAACCTGAAATTTTCTTCTAAAGTGAAGGATTTTCTTCCAAGCCCAAGAGCATACTGTTGGGATAGTCGTGACCCCAAAATTCTCTCTTTTAAAGAAATTTGAATGGATCTATCGACACCAAAGGGACTTTTTATCTGTGAACAAGATCCAAATATACTTAAGCATATACGCTTTATTGCAGTCCTTCAACCTTCGAATACCCAAACCGCTTTCCACCTTGGGGACACAAACATCCTCCCAAGAAACTTTAGCCCCGCCCTGTCCAAGGGTAGGACCCTTCCAAAGGAATTGCTTTAAAATACGCTCAATATGCTCTATAACCGAGTAGGGAAGAGAAAAAACACTAGCCCAAAAGGCTTGAATGGAATGTAGGACTGACCCGATCAATTGTAGCCTTCTAGCAAAAGAAAGAAACTGCTGAGCCCACAACTGAACTCTAGCTGTGATCCGATCAACAAGAGTAGTACAATCCGCTTTGCTAAGTCTCGAAGTAATAATGGGAACCCCCAAATAACACACTGGTAGCTTCCCTTCTTGAAAACCCAATGTCAAGAGAATATTCCTTCACAAAGAAGTGGAACCCCCCGCAAGAAAGACCTCGCTTTTGTTTTTGTTAGGCAACATTCCGCTCCATGAAGAGAAGATACCAAGGCCTCTATTGAGGAGAGTCACTGAAGCCCAATCTACCTGGCTAAAAAGAAAGACATCATCAACAAAAAATAAATGGGATAGCTTCATAGACTTGCGCCTCCAAAAATACTTGAAGTCCTTATGAGCTGTGTGAGAGCTCAGGATCCCAGAGAAAATCTCCATAACCAAGGTAAATAAGTAGGGGGACATGGGATCCCCTTGCCGAAGCCCACGACCACCTGAGAAGAAGCCATGTAGCTCACCATTGATCGAGATAGAATATTTAGGTGTACGGACACAAACCATGATGAGTCTGATTATCCACTCAGGGAAACCAAAAGCCGGAAGGGTAAGCTCAAGGAAATCCCAATCCACAGTGTCATAGGCTTTCTGGAAGTCTACTTAATAGCACACTTAGGCAGATAAGGCTCGAGGTGGAATCTTGCAAACAACTCCTGGGCTAGAAGAATATTATCCCTTATCCTCCTACCTTTAACAAAGGTGTTCTGGGACGGACTAATCAAATCATTTAACATAGCAGCTAAATGATTAGCCAAAATCTTAGTAATAACTTTGTAAATTGTGTTACAACAAGCTATGAGCCTGAAATCAGAAACAACACTAGTGTTGGTAACCTTAGGCACCATGGCTAATATTGTGTTATTCACCTCTCTTAGCAACCGGCTCGAAGAGAAAAAATCCTTTACTGCCTCTAAAACTAGAGGCCCTACTACGTCCCAATTATTCTTAAAGAATTCAATAGTAAACTCATTCGGTCTAGGGGCTTTACCACGGGCCAAGGAGAATAGAGTATCCCAAATCTCAGAGTCAAAGACTGGATGAGAAAGAAAGCCAACCTGATCAACCGAGAGAGGCTACCGAACGAACTCCTTCAGCTCCTACAAAGAAGGCTTCGAGAGGGCTGTCTACAGAGTCAGTAGGTCACTAAAAAAGGAGACAAAGATAGGTGGCACCAATTCAGGATTCGTAATCAAGGAGCCCAAAGGATCCTTAACCGAAAGAATCCTATTCCTGAGTTGTCTTCTAGTGATCGATTGATGAAAGAACTTGGTGTTTCTATCACCTTCTTGGAGCCACTTGATTCTTGATTTTTGTTTGTAAAAAGACTCCTTCTGAGAACGCAACTTGACAAACACTCGATGTTGAGATTTCTCCAAATTTGCAAGGGCAGAATTGCCTAGGTCTTGCCGAAGACCAACCTGGGTGATACGAAGAGCATTTCTCGCATCAATAGTTCTCACAGAAATGTCAGAGAAGGCCTCTCTATTAAGTTGCTTTAGACGCTCTTTCAAAAGCTTTAACTTGTGAACAAGTTTGTACGTAGGAACACCTTCCACCAGACTCTCCCAAACTTGCTGAACAATAGAGGAAAAGGACGAGTGTTTCATCCACAGATCAAAAAACTTGAAAGGCTTCTTCCTAAAAATCGGGTTAAGAACCCTAACAACCATGGGCGAATGATCATATATACCTGGGTTTAGAAAGTTAGCTTCAGAATAAGAAAAGACAGTATTCCACTTGGCATTCACCAACACCCTGTAAATCTTTCTCATCTTCTTGGCAACACCAGAAGAGGTAGATCACGTAAAGTGAAGGCCCACATATCTCAAATCCTCCAAATTAGTTTGTGCTAAACATTGACTGGAATCATCAAAACAAAGTATCCAAGTAGTGGTACTCCCAACTTGGTTGGACGGATCTTTTAAGGCATTAAAATCACTAGTAACCAACCAAGTGGAGTCCTGCACAAAGCTATTCATTCGTACAAGGTCATCCCAAAGAGGCCGAAAGCAGGTACAGGAATGCTCTCCATACACCACCGAAATATAAGAAGACATCCCAGACAGAAGAAGCTCCAAGTGGCCATGGATAGCCTGATCATTAACAGAAGAGACTTCAAAGCGAACCAACTCCGGGTTCCAACCGACCCAGATTCTACCCCAAGGGGAACAGTCATAATTTGCAATCCAATTCCATCCCATCAAAAAGTCGAGGAGATAGAGTGAAAAAGAGACTCAGGAGCCCTAGTCTCAAGCAGCCCAACAAAACATAAATTTTTCGAGGACACAAACTTCTTCACTTCAGCGTGCCTAATGGGGTTAACCAATCCCCTTATATTCCAAAAACTTATATACATTGTTGAAAGGTAATAAGATTACCTCTTCTTGGTGGTCCTACGCCAACCAGAGGCTGGAGTAGGTAGAGCCGACAGGGAAGGGTCAGGGTGCAACTTGAGAAGTTTGTCTTGCATGGATTCATTATTCCCAAGAGTTGGAGGCGCTCTCGGAGAAGGCCTAGAGAGCAAATCGTCATATGAATATCCATTTATGTCTTCGCCCGAGCTAGGAGGAACCAAAGAAGGTTCAACAAGAATAACTCCCGTGGAAGACTGCCCTTCTTGAGCTTGCGTCTTCATGCTAGGATTCGGAGCCTTCGCTGGAACAGGCTCTTTCAGCTTCAAAGATTGACTTTTATCTCTAGAGGGAACAACATCTTTAATCTTCAAAGATATCCTACCACCTGTGGAAGAAGAAAGCCTAAATGAGGCGTCAACCTTACCTAGTGGAGGCTTATTCTTTTTACTTTTAACCTGCTTCCAAGTCATTTCAGTCCCTTACGAAGGAACAACCACAGGGGCAGCAAGCTTCTCCGAATTCTGGACCGAATCATCACCAGAAGCAGAGCAAATAACACTTTGAGGCAGCGGAAGGACAACTGCTGGGTTTGCAGCTAAGCTTGAGGAAGATTGGCCATCCACATCAGCAGAGGTACCATCATATTCTTTCTCACTCATTGACCGCCTCTTTTCATTAGCAGGGGCTGAAGTTGGTTCCACCGTCACCGATTGGGAAGCAGGAGCTACAACCGAGGTTTGCTGCGGACCAAGTGCACCTGAGGGACGAGCAGGGGTAGGGGAACACTTATGGCCAAAAATGCCGCACCCAGGGCATATGCTATGGGATGCCATTCATACTCCACACCCACTGAGCATGATTCCCCATTGTGCCTTACTTCCACCTCCTCGCAGCTTGGCTGGTCAGCTGTAATTTCGACACAAACTCGAGCAAAAGCCAGCATTTTCATTTGTTCCGTTCGCCGGTCTACATAGACTGGCTTGCCTATAGCATTAGCAATTTTGCCCATCCCCTGAGAGGACTAGAAAGCAAGCAGCAAATTGGTTAGCCTAATCCATACTGGCATCGTCAAATGCCTATCCTTCTTGAGCTCCAGAGTTGGTTTCCATTGTTGCAACACCAAAGGAACTCTGGCAACCATAATAGGTCCCCCTTCTAGGACCTTCCTGTGGAACTCGCTATCAGGCACATGAAAGAAGAAAAAACCTTTACCATTAGACATCGCCTCAATGAGATTCGGCCCCCAGGCATTCTTAAGGGCCATTTCAGTAGTTTTGAAAGGTAGTCTACGACCAATGAAATAACCCATGAGGCATTCATTCAGTTTGGGATCAGCCGCTTCAAGCACATCATCCGTAAGTTCAACAACAGGTTTTTTGTTTTCATATGAAGGAGGCGAGAACTCCAAATCATAGCCTTTAACAGCGACTTTCACCACCGCAACCCAAGAGTGAGCCTTCAGGTTTGTCGAGTCATTCCTTTGATGAGGAAGCTTAGATTTGGACCTGGCACGATTTCTCCCTCGCTGCCCAGTAGGAATAGGGGAGGACCGAGCCACCTGGTTTTTTGAAGAAACAGCCATGGGCGGGACAACACGATCAACGACCTCCTTAGGGGCTCCCACTTGAGTCGAGCGACCAAGGAGAGGAGGAGAGGTGTCACGCCCCGATCCTCAGGCACGCGCACATCCCTTAACTTTTGGTCGATTTTAAATTGCGATATCCCAGGACTATGTATCGCCGACCCTTTCATTTATATATGCACATGCGGAAGCGGTTATAAAACCCCCAGACAAATAAAGCAATGGGATATACAAGTAGGACTAGGAAATTGAACCTGAAAACCACACCATTGCAATCATATACAAGCCATACTAAAACGATTGGTTTCTACTCAAATTGATTCTATAACAATCGTCATCAGGATCCTATTCTGGATCATCCTCGGGGTTCTCCTTCACGTACTCCTCCTTTGGTTCCTCAACAGGGATCTCCTCGTCAGATTTCTCCTCCTTAGGCTCCTCATCCAGGTCCTGAAATGGTTATTCAATAACCACTGAGACAACGTCTCAGCAAGTTCTACCCTCTAAGACCCGATTAGTAAACTAATACACCTTAGGGCTGCCTATGCACAACATGAGTCAGAGGACTTACCTTGGCCTCAGATTCCACCTGCATATTAGCACAAATCATACAGGCACCCAAGCAATCATACTATAGATCGAAGCATCGATCTAATCGACCTAGTCGATTACACACCAAGAAGACCCCTCACGGTCATCTCTATTCAATCATTCAATTCACAACATCAAACCAAGGCAACGAATCACATCAAGTCACTCTCAGATCGAATCATCGATCAATCGACCTAGTCGATGACAAGTCAGTCGGACCATTTCTAGGTCATTCATCCAACACCAAGCAATTCCTTAGATTTAGTGGCTTTACGGTCCCACTCGACCTTATCAATATCTAGTGGCTTTACGGTCCCACCCGACCTTTCCAAGATTTAGTGGCTTTACGGTCCCACCCGACCCTTTCAAGATCTAGTGGCTTTATGGTCCCACCCGACCCTCTCAAGATTTAGTGGCTTTACGGTCCCACCCGACCCTTTATCATACCGTACTGTCTCAAGATGATCTATAGGATTATCGAGCCGGTATATTATACCGTACTGTCTCAAGATGCTCCGTGGAGTCATCGAGCCGGTATACAAACAATTTATCATACCGTCCTGTCTCTAGATGCTCCGTGGAGTCATCGAGCCGGTATACACACAATTTATCATACCGTCCTGTCTCCAGATGCTCCGTAGAGTCATCGAGCCGGTATACACACAATTTATCATACCGTCCTGTCTCTAGATGCTCCGTAGAGTCATCGAGCCGGTAGATCATATCATTCCAAGCAAATAATCAAATAACTAGTTTTTCTCATTTCCGATAGAATGCCATGAGCGGGTACTCGATCGGCCCTAGCCAAAATATAATAATTTCCTTTTTATAAATTCCATCATTTTCTGTAGCCCACTCAGATCCTTTTGGCATTATCAACCGAAGCCCAGTTCTTTTTCAATTAATAACCAAAGATTATTCAATTAAAGAATAATTTCTTCTTTCACAAATAATTCAATTCAAACATGAAATATGGTTCAATTAAATAAACGGATCGTGTCACGACAATCGCACGAAATTCCGGTCACCTGGCCATCCCAGGTTGAATTTCCGGAAAATAAATAATTAAATAATTAATTTCGAAAATTAATATTAAATTCCTAAAAATACTACTTAGGCCGATTTGCTTAATTAACACCCGATAAGGGGACGGGAAAAATCCCAAGAAGCATCCAATAAATACTACATGCAATTCTCTATCTAATTACACTAACCACACAACTAATATGCAAAGCAATTAACTAATAAACACTAATCAATTCTAATCTAACAATCTAATTACACTTAATTAACGCTAATCAACCTTTAAGTGTAATTAGCACACTAAGGAGGCATTAGTGAGTAAAACTCACTTGCACAAAGCGAAGATCGAAAACCGCGATGGCGACGCGACGGTGGCCGAACTTGGGCCGACTTGCTTCACGGGCCCAAAATGGGCTAAACTTGCTGGGCCTCGCTGAAATATAACTGATGCTGGGCTTGAAATTGAGATGGGCTGACTGAGCTTGGGCCGAAATGCAACTTCAATGGACTGAGAAAAAAAAGCCGAAGACTGCTTGGCTCTTGGGCTGAAAGCTGTTGGGCCAAAATTGGATTCCACGGGCTGAATTTGTTGGCTCGTGGACCACAGCTTGGGCCTGGCGAGAGAAACAGCAAGGGTCCGATGGATTGACTTCTTGCGAGCTGGACCGAAGACGTGATGCTGGACTTCTCACGGCTTGGAGAGGTGACCGGAGAAGCAACTTCGACCGTGGTTGGATTTGCATGAGCTGCTGGAGAAGCTGGGGACGAAGGAGCAGCTTCGTAGAAATCTTCGAAGCAGCTGGTCGGGGAGTATGCGATCAATTGACCGGTGAAATGGACCGCAACGTGGCAGAGATGGGGAGCAGCTGTTGGCGTTGATGCTGAGTCGTGGATGAAGAAGCCGCTTGGGGTTTCGGCGAGTGGAGGTTTCACGGTCAACACCAGCTTCGCTGGTTGACCGAACTAAATGAATTAGTTCGGTGGGTGGAGCTACAGGGAATCATGGCCTAAAGTGGAGAAGTGGACAAAGGTGCGGCAGCTTGGGGAGAAAACTCGGTGGACTTGTTTCACGGCTTCGGTGGAGAAAGATGGAGTCTTCGCTGGGGGGAGAAGCTGAGGGCGAAGGGAGAGAGAGATCTTCGGGCGTGTGGCTGGTTTTACTCGGTGGTAAAAGAAGAAGAGAGAGGATAAAGATGAGGAGGGATGGAGGGCCCCTCTTGCTTGATATTTTCCAAACTTGGTCCCCAAGTTCATCCTAGGCCAAGTATAAACCCATGGCCTCCAATGATCCACCAAGACATTCCCCATGACCTCCCAATTGGTCCAAAATAGCTAGTAGGAGGGGGAGTCACGAATTTTGGCACAACCCTTCCTCAATTCATCCTCAATCGGCTCTCATAAAATCAATCGACGCATCAATGTCTCAATTACTATTTTTCCTCATCCAATAAACCATCGTGCATCTCAATTTTGCAACCAGAATTGATCCTCGGCTTCAACTGAACGAAAACAACCATATTTATTCAGTTGAAATTAGAACCCGAAAATCTGGATGTCACAAGAGGGGCTTCAGCCACTAGGGCCTTCTCTAGCTTGGGCCATAACCAATGAAAGACAACACAACAGGAACCCGCAACAAGAACTCGCAACAGAGCAGAACGAAACCCTAGCTGAGTAAACCCATGACGGCCCAAAGGAAGGCGTACCGAGCTACCACTTTAGGGGAAATGAAGAGGGTCAAACAGAGGTCCTATCTGCCAAATATTAGCCCCAACCCACGGTCAAGGCTCCCGTGATCTGCAGCAAACCAGAGACAAGGGAACCCTAGTCGCGAGCGTCCTTCTTGGCCTAGGAAGAGGAATGAACTAGGCCGAGCTCTATGAGGGATTGAAGGCGACCAATAGGTGGTTCTTCCCTCCAAAAACCAGCCCGAACCACCGGGTACGGCAGCCGGAGAGAGTCGCGCATCAGGAAGCAGGAACAATGACGAATAGCCTACCTAGAGATTATTGTGAATAGTATCTCGACTCTTGGCTTTTTTCCCTACTCGGCTTCATCTTGCCGCATTTTCCATCATTCAGGTCTTGTAAAATCGCTATAAAATGCGGTGTGATTATACATGGTGCAGTTAAGATGAAAATGAAAAGGTGCTGTTTATGACCACCTTACACGTGATTTTGTTCTTTTCATCTTGCTTGGTCTGGGAAAGGAGCAATATCTCTCTAGACTTCTCACAAAAATAAAAGGAAAGAATAACAATTCGTTGTTATTAGCCAACTTTTGATAAGGGTTTGGAGAAATAGTTGATAATCGAAATTTTTAAAGAGAAATAGTTGATTCTAGATTTCCAAGAAAGGTCATAGAAATGCAATAATGGATTATAAAAAGCAAGTTCATTTGAGATTTCTTTCATGACTGATCTTAAACATTTCCCTTTTGTTGATGGTTGCGCAAAATAGTGTTGGTCTTTTCCACTTCACTTGGTGTGCCAACCAAGAAGATAACCTTTTGAGTGTCCTTCTTGAAATTTTCCTCGTGGGCTCCAATAAATTAGTTCCTAACATCTATTTGTCTATTGTTCAGTTAATACAATTAGAAATTTCAAACCAATATTTACATAACACATTTATCCAATGTTAAATTCCGTCTCACAAAACATACCAAACAATTACACTCACGATATATTTATCAAAAACTAATTTCTTTGAAAAACACGTTACTTGCCCTTCTCCAAAAACTTATTATTCAAGTGCAGTTGAGTTCTAAAACTTTCAAAAATGTAATTAATAAAATGATTTAATTGGATCAATTTAACAAGTTTTATAACTTGATTGCACTTTTTGAAAGTTTTATGATTTAACTATACTTTGATAAGTTTTAGGACTTAATTGCATTTTTTTTTAAAATTTTTAGGACTTAATTACACTTTCATGATAAGTTTTAGAACTTTTAATGCACTCGAACCAATTTCAAAAAATACAATAATTTTGTAAATTTTTTCTTTTTTTTGGCTACGGACTAGGACTAACTAATGATTGTGATTGCATTGATGCTCAAGTTAAAGTTAGAGCTAATGGTTCTAATTATCAAGCAATTACATAAGCATTTTCATGTTTTTATAGTTTAGAAAAATCATACAAACTTTAATAGATGTGTGCTGATTGAATTGTAATCCAAGTTAAAGAGAGAAATTGATTTAGAAGACTAGATTGAGTGTCCTTTGACTCATGATCCTCTACAGCATTCTTCAAAGATGCATTGTCTACATAGCTAATGGTTAAATGCGTTTTCTCATTTTCTTGTTTTCCCTTCTGTCAAAATCACATGAAACAAATAATTCGCAAAAGACAAAAAAGTACACCAGCTCACAAACTATGGACAGCCTTATTGTTTGATTTTTTCTTTTTTATAACCAAATCGTTTTGATTAATTAACATTATGTCATAACTAATAAATATAAACATTTGGTGGAAAGGAAGAAAGAAGAAAAGATTCGATTTATCTATCATGCAATGAATATTATATCGTAATGATTTATGAACAAAATTGAACTTTGATATAGTACAATGTTGTCGTATAGATCAAGATTTGTCAAAGACTGAAATCATTGTAAAGAGGGGACAAATTAGTCAAAGTCAAGATTATGAAGAGATTGAGGTTGTCTTAAAAGACAATAAGAATTTATTCTAAATTACCAAGAAAGTTTGTAGAAGCAGGACACTGGACGAGAAAAAATAAAGCTCGTTTGCGATTCCTTCCACGATTGATTTTTTAACTTTTCCCTTTTGTTGATGGCTGGGAAAGAAGGGTTAAAAGTCCTTTCCATTTCACACGGTACCCCGAAAGTGGAGGTTACCTTTGGAGTGTTCTTCTTGGAAAGCTCCTCGTGGGTCTAAGAAATTAGTAGTCAACTTCCTTTTTTTATAAAAAAATAATTAATTACCAATTTCTTTCATGACTGATAAACCAATTCTCTTATTATTTGGCAAATTTTGTTTAATTATCAAGATTTTAACTTTACCAATTATATAGAAAATTACCAATATTTTTTTGGCGACTTCTCGATTTTTTCCAAATTAAGTAATTCAATGGAAAAGGTTAATAAATTAAGAAAAACCAAATAAACATCTATAGTTAACTCATATAAGAGTTAGTAACCGAGTTGAAAGCTCAATCGAACAAAGGGTTGACAAATAAGAATTAGTTAATTTAAGGCACAATGAATAAAGGTGAATGAAAATTGATAATAAAAATAAGAAAAGTTGGTAATTGAAATAAAAAAAACTCGGTAACTAATTTAAATAAGAGTTGCTAACTCAAAATTAATTGATAATTTAAATAGAGAAAAGTAGGTAAGTCACTCTAATTAAAATTGACAATGTTAAGGCAATTTTGAGAAATGCCACTAGAAGTTTGTAGACGAGAAAAAAAAATGATAATTAAAGTTTGAAGGTGTTACCCTTTCATTTTTATTTTCGAGCGAGTGAGGTTTGAAGTGTAACTCCACTTGTCTACATTTCCCAAACATTTCATTTGATTTTGGCCCCGCACGCCCCGTCACTTGTGGGGCTTAGGGCCAAACCTTCAATTATATCTCCACCACCTTTCACTTTCCAGCATGACCATTGCCCATTGACCCTTTTTCCACACGTTGTTCTTGCAACTTCCATGGAATGCACCATAACGCATTTTGCATCATCCCAGGCTTGTAAAATCACCATAAAATGTGGTGTGATTTGTTTTTAGAATTTTAGTAGGTGCAGCTAAGGTGAAAAAAAAGGAGCTGTTTATACTCTTTCCTCAAACTTAGACTTTATATGACCACCTTACAAGTGATTTTTTTTTTTTTGACATTTCTATTTTTCCAACGCTTACATTCCAACAAAAATACATGTATGCATAAAAAAATTCCAAGTTCCATGGGGTAAATGCACTAGAAGAGGACAAATTTTAGCAAATGGTGCCGTTATAGTTGTTGAAGAACTCGCTTTGGGTAAAAATGCATTAGTAACTTATTTGTTGTCGACACATATTTTTGACAACTTAATCAGTTGTTAATTGCATAAAAAATTTGGAATTGACCTCGATCCCTTGTATTTTGCATATTAGTTGCATATTTCTTTCATGCGTTATTTAAATCCATATATTTGCATTGAACCGGTGATGGATAGATTTAAGTGAATTGTCTCGAATTTAACTGATAAACTAGATTGAATTTATAAGGGCATAAAATTCTGGCCAAGCCAGTAGAACATTAAGGGCCTGCATGGTAACATTTCTATTTCTCCCGATTTCTGTTCTTTTATTCCCTAGAACAAAAAAGGAACAAAAATCTGTTTGGTAATGCCAACTTATTTTTCTATTCCCCGGAATAGAAAAGTGGTTGGGGAATAGATTTGGAACAGAAACAAGAAACAAAAAAAAAGTAGCTTCTTGTTCCTGGAAATAATTTCTAGAAATAAGTTTTTTTTTTTTCCTTTCTATTTTTCTTTTGTTCTTCTTCCTTGTTGCGGCCACTACCGACCGCCTGCCAACTATTGGCCACCTCCTACTACCCGTGGCCACTGTTGGCAGGCGACCGCCGGCGATGGTTGCCACCGCCCGTAACCCATCGGCTGCTGCCCATAGCCCACTGGTTGATGACCACCACCATTCGCCGGTAGTTTACTGTCGCCAACTACCGCACAACTGTCGCTTGTCACCGCACGACCGTTGACCGCCGTTGCCGATTGTTGCTGTAGGATCGCCGGCCACAACTCACTGGCCACTACTCCCTCCTATGGCCAATGGGTTGTGGGTAGCAATCTTGCGGCAGCGGTCGGTGGCAACGGTCGGCGATCATGCGACGATTGTGCGGCGATCGATGGCAACAGTCGGCGGTCGTGCGGCGATCATGCGGCGGTCGTGCGACGGTCGTGCGGCGGTCGTGCGATGCTTGTGCGACGCTCATGTGGCGGTCATGCGACGATCGGCGGTCGTGCGGCGGCAGCTGGCAGTCTGTGAGTAAGAAGAAAAAACAAATAAATACAAAAAATTATAAATTTTGATCAAACGCATTTCTATTCTTTTTCTATTTCAAGAATATAAATTTCATGTAATTACCAAACACCTTATTTTACTCAGAAATTGTTCCCGGAATAAAAATAGAAAAAAATTATTTCTGAAAAGAAATAGTTCCCGGAATAAAAACATTACTATGCGCAGCCTTAATCACCTCTTGTTTATGGCCTTATTGAAGCCAAATCTTAAATCAGAGCCAAAACGTAAAGAAGTTAATGGCCAAAATCATGCCATAACAATACACTCGATCAATAAGAACACTGACAGAATGCCTAAATAACCTCTTCGACCATAAAAGTCACAAAAATACATTTGACTCATGAAATTCATAGATAGAATGTCTAAAATGCTCATTGATGGACGGAAATTAAGTGGAAATTATGACACGTGGCAATAATCGTTGAACTCAAAACATGAAAGGAAGTTGAAGCTAAGTCTAGAAAACTCCATCAACCAAGAAACAACAAAAATTAAAAGATTGTTAGAAGCATTCCCACAATAGCGTGCAAGTCAAGAGAGAGTTAGAAGTTTTTGTGGAAGAATATGAGGATGTAGGATGGAATCGTCCATTGAAAATTGGGGAACAATTAAAGACGAAAAAACTCTCGGCATCATCTACAACATACACATATCTCGGAAGACAATTCAAACACTTTCAACATAAATCGTACAGCACCAATCATGAGTCCTGATTTTAAAAAAGATTGTATTGGATTAGATCTTCCATTAGGTTTTGAATTTCAAATTCGAATTAGGTAGGCTTTCTAAGTTTAGTGTTTTTCTTTGAGTATAAGGGCTTTCTAGTCCATTTGTGAGCCTTTTTTCCCATTACATTCCATTGAGAAGATGGTGTTCAAATTATATCATCGAGCAAGCATGACATTGAAGAATGTAAGCAACCTACTCTAATTCAATGAAAGCATTTTCCTTTTTTATTAGACTGTGATAAAGTCCTTGAGATTTCAAGACATGTTTTTGATTGATTTAAAGTTGGATTTGATATGCCAAAGAGGCCATGAATCGATTTGATTGGGTTTTCATCAATGAAACCACTGAATTCTTAGCGACTACAACTTGACAAACACGCTTAACAAGCCTAGAGCAAAACAAATAATTTGGCTCTTCAAAATATAATCAGTATTCAAGCAAAAGAAGCAGAGAGAAAATAGAAGATAGAGTTGAACGAGCTAACATACCCTATGTTCTTGGTGTCCCATCCCTTAAGTCTAGTAACCTCCTTGAGCGCCTCTTCCCAGTGTCGCACAATCCCAACCTCACGTGTTTGTTCATGCAGAGTTAATGCATCTCTATATACTTTGGTTTCAACCTTCACATCGGAAGGTTCCACATCATAGAAAATGGGCATAACCTCCAGTTCCTTGATTTTCCTACACTCCATCATGTGCTCCAGCTCGCGCAAGCACCAACTACTGGAGGTGTAGCCTCTAGAGAAGATGGGAATGCAGATTCTCGAGTCATCAATGGCCTGAAAGATCTCAGGACCGATCTCTTCACCAGCGTCAATCTCTTGCTTGTCTATGAAAACACTGATGCCCATATCTAATAGGGCATAATAGAGGGAATTTGTGAAGTTAGCGCGAGTATCTAGTCCTCGAAAACTCAAGAACACATCGTACTCAATTCCAATTGAGCCATGGCTTGTGGATCCTGTTCTTTTCATCTTTAAGTCTAAGTAAACCTAAAATTAGGAAGGCAAATTGACGTTAATGTATTGCTCTAGAAACGTTATATCAAATCAAATGTGATGATTAAGTTTTCTTTTTTGGATAATTTATGGTAAAGTAATATGTCTAGTTAATGTTAAGGGAATTATTGATAGGCGTAAGTATCCACATACTTTGGTTTCATAAATGACATATAATAAAATAGAACGTAAGGAGGTAATCCTGATCATAGAGTAGTTTTCTTAAGACTTATTTTTTTGTGCTTTTTAGAAAGCAAAATTGTTCTGACCAAAAAGAAAGAAAAGAAAGCAAAACCGTTTTCTTTGTTGTTAAAATTTAAAATGTTTATTCAAGTATAAGAAAATCATATGTAAATTACTTATCAATTTTTCTGTGTTGTGAAAATATATATATTTCAGGGGAAAAATGTATAATTGTGTCGGCAATAAAGATTTAATTAAACGACCAGTAAAAAATAAAACTCAGCGATGTAATCTCAAAACTAGGTTTTTATTTTTTTATTTTATTTTTTCCTATGCTAGTGGAAGGATAAAGCTGAAAATCCACTATCGGATCGCCAATTGCCACTAGTCGTCGCACGACCGCCGCTTGCCGCCGCCGATTGCCAACCACCGACCATCGTCACCGATTGGTGCCCATAGCCCACCGACCGCCGTCCCCTCCCACGACCGGCGGCGGTAGGCTGTGGTCATGCGGCGAGCGGGCAGCCGTCGTGCGGCGGTCGTGTGGCTGCCGTGTAGCGATTGAGCGGTGGTCGGTGACGGTCGTCGATCGACGGGGGTGGCTGATGGGCTGTGGGCGGCAATGATAACGGTTGTCGACAGTCAGGGGCTGCGGCTACGACAACGAAGACGATCGCCAGTGGTTAGGCGACGGCAAGGAAGAAGAACAAAAGAAAAAGAAATAAGAAAAAATGGACTAATTTCTATAAATTGTTCCTAGGAACAAGAAGTTACTTTTTTATTTTTATTTCTTGTTTCTGTTCCAAATCTACTCCCCGGCTACTTTTTTATTCTGGGGAATAGAAAAATAAGTTGGCGTTACCAAATGAATTTTTGTTATTTTTTTGTTCCGGAGAACAAGAAAACAAAAATTAGGAGAAACAGAAATGTTGTCATGTAGGCAGGTCCAAATTCAAGGTGGGGATGGCCGAAACTAAACTTGCTGGTCTAGTTCAAACCCGATTCTCATAAGAACTAGCTAGGTTCACAAGTTCAAAACATAAGAACCAACCATTTAGTTTGAATCTATGACCAGAGCCGTCACAAACCAATTTGAAATTTATGGTTCGGCTGGTTTTGGTTCGCGATCAGTTTGTCATCTTTTCTTTGTTTCTTTTTCCCTTTTTTTCTTCTCTTTCCCTTTTGTGCCAGATTTGTTTGAATTGTACATTTTTACACACTGCAACAGACTAATATTTACTTTCGACCAAAAAAAAAAAAAAACAAAAAAAAAAACAGACTAATATTTACTACGGATAAATTTTATTTAAAAACAAAAAAAACAAAAACAACGTAGGAAGGATAGGATGAAGCAAGCAGCTTCTGCGCTTCTAATCGACAAACAGGGAGAGTCAAATTATGGCGGTCGTTAGCTTGCTCTAATGGCATGGGACGCCGGCGATCTTACCTGCAACATCCGTGGTGGAAAATCATGTGACGGATCATCATGGCGAGGCGACCTCATATTAGTAAGATGTATATGTTCCCAATGTCTCTCTCTGCGGTTGGTGGACGCGCATCGAGAACTACACTTGCATATTGTAGTTTTCATCTATTTTGGTGCCCTCGAAGATATACTTCCTCCTCTTCTTTCTTTTTTTAAGGCCGATATGGCTTTCTTTTTTTTTTTTTGACAAAATAAATCTACAAATATTTGCTCTTTCCTCAAACCTGTTTCCTTTTCCACTTTCAGATCTGATTTAATTCCTATTTGTTTCAATTTAAACAACTGGTCGGTGTTTGTTTTTCAGATTTGAACGGAAGCTTGAATAGACCCATTGAGGGAATGTGTTCCAACTAGTCCGTGTTGGTAATTTGTTTATAAAACAAATGAAGAGGTGCCTTGTCCCACATTAAAAAGATGTAAATGCGCACGTGGACGAGATTTGGCACTAACCGACGATCGTTAATTTTATTTATTGAAAATTCGGATTTATTTTTAGTTAATTTTTGTTGAAACAGTGCAACTATTCACGAAAAGTTACGATTATTTTTTATTTTTTATTTATTTAATTTCGAATTTTTTTTTATGTCTTTTCAATATAACCTTTGAAACGTACTTGTTTACGAAATGTTGTCTTTGTTCTTTTGCAACTTTCGTGAAAGGTTGTCTCTGTTCTTTTGCAACCTTTTGAAGGGTTGCCTCTATTCAAAAGACAAACATAAGTACGTTTGTTTTGAGATCAAACATATATCTTCTTCCATTTTTTCGTTTTCTTTCGAGAGAAACTACAGCCATTGTTTCCAATTGTTTCCCATGAGAGATCCTGGAAAATTACTAGAATTGGTATCTAGTATTCTCATTTGAGACTTTGTTGTATCCTGGAGGAAATTTGCCGATGACCATTAGCAACGTAGTGGGGCAAATAAACCCTTAAAGAAAGTGATATCACGCCTCAAAGTCCGACTTGAGTACTCTAAAGATCCGACTTTATTGTTCTACCCAATTCGAAGCATATTTTCCCAACAATTTTAAGGATTTATTTGTGCAACAATGAAGTTAAGGATGCGGTTGATGGTGGGTTAAGCAAAGGATGTGCAAAATGCAAATGGAGCCCTCTTCTTCGTTCCATGGACAAATCTCTCTTTAGTCATTATGGCATTCATCCCACTCATGGTGGCAGGGGAGGCTCTCTATTTCTCTCTTGAATTTTCTCTCGTTTTTTTTTTCATATGTCTATTTTGGTTCTGTCATAAGTCAAGATGTGGTGAAACAAGATTGCACGAGGAAGAGAGGTGAAGTTGCTCTCGAAGCCATTCACAATGTAGAGTGCGCTGACCAGGATGTGGGACTAAGTCGCCAGGGGAATATGGATCATTTTTTTTTTCGCTGCAGCCTTCGCTCTCATTATTGCCGCGCTTTTAGAGATCTCAATATTATATTATTTGATGGCATCAGTATTCTTAGCACTGAATGGGAACACCGCAATGTGTCTACGGAATGCGTCTCTTGGTTATTTTGTGCATTGGTGCAGGATATCTTCTTTGACGGGGAAACGGTGGTTCATTGGGGAATGGCTCGTTTATCATGCATGAATTCGAGTGCAGCGCTGGTTCATCTACGACAACAGTAGCGAGGATGACGTAGACGACATAATCGAGTCCCTTGCCAATGTCGATTACAACATCTCGAGGCACGTGTGGCGGTAGATTTAGACGCAAGAAGCCAGGTCTGTTCTTGGATGACTTACATGGACGCCGATGATCATCGCTCATTGCATGAGAACCTGAGGCGACTAGATCTCAATTGAGATCTTTTTGTTGGCCGTGACTCCAATTGTCAATGGTAACCGAAGCCGGATCATGCCCTCATGGAACAGATCAACATGCAGGAAGTCATGATCCTTTCCGATTTTCTTTGCTCGAACCTTCTTTGGATTTAGTAGCGTGATCAGGATTTTGCTTCCTCCAAAACAAAATCATCCTTGTTACGAACGAGTGAACAGAAACGATATACACTCCAATGAAGGCAACGATTGGCAATGAAGAGGTAGGAGGGAGTTTGGAGGAAATCGCCGAGAAAGCCACTCCAATGTTCCATCAGTCTAAGCCACCAATGCCCTCTACCCTGATTCTCTCCCAAAAAGGGAAACAAGAATTTCTTCCATCCCTTTGCGAAAATGGCCTCCCTTTGCCTTGCCTCCTTCACGCCTGATTCAGTTTCGCTCACTTTTCACGCGCACAATTGAAGTCTCTTGTTTCCACGCTTCAAATTGGGATCCTGAATTTTGATTCAAGCAAAAAATTTCACTGGCGGCAGAGCAGAACGGAAATCCTGATGGATATCAGTTGATACAAAAAGATGTGCATTGGAGGAGACTTCAAATTCTTTGGCAAATATATCGAGTGATCACATGCCAGATGACGCTCCACGTTCTTCGCGAGGTTGTCGGGGACCTTGGACTGGTGGTTCTCGTTCACCTGGGAGATCAACGGGAACATCTTGAAGGTGCTGTCAATATACTCGAATTTGTCAGTCAATTTCTCTGGTGTCGTGCATCAGTGCCGCGACCTGCAGAATACTGCTGGCGGAAGGAACGGCAAGAAGCTGGAGAGCTCAGAGGCCTGATCGCGTTCATCGATTGGAGAGATGGTTTATCAGGAATACCAATCCTCCTTAAGCTTGTACTTCTTAGTCAACTGATTCGACCTTGGCTTGGTTTCTTCTAGCCGTGTCTGGTCTTGCGAAAGTGAGTCTTAGACGTTTGGTTGTTCATCATGTCGGTGAGTAGCGGACGCTGGCTGCGGGACTGTTTCTCTTCATAACTAGCCCCGCACTACCGTGATATGAAGAGTTCAGTTAACTGAAGTCACAAGGGTCATGAAAAAGAGCTTTTGGGGATAGTCTGCATTTGCTTTGCTGAAGAACATAAGTAGGGGGAGATTATCAAATTGCTGTGCTTATTCATCTCTGCTTTGTAGAGTCAGTTTTTTCATGGCTCTAGGTGAGTTGAAAATTAGAGGCTTCGCGAAAGCCTCTGAATGACTAATTTTGCGTGGGAGCCTAAGTAAGTACGATGGGTTCTGTTTTCGGTGCACTCTGGTTTGTCCATGCCACTAGGTTCAAAATTGGAAGTTCTGCAAAAGCTCTGATGGTAAACTTGAGAGGTAAAAGTGCATTGGGCTTCTGCTTTTGGTATACTTTTATTGATGAAGTGCGTCATATTCAAATCTAAATGTTAAGCGAACTATATCGATGTTTATTGAACTTGAATAAAGTTAGCGGCAGCTAGAAGGATCATTTTATTTAAAATACTTAGAAACACATCTGCCATCAAGATGTGTTAGAGAGATGGATTGATTTAATTCTTGATGTAATAATGAAACGAACTTTTGCATGACCCCGTGGATGCTGTGGTTGGTAATACTTGACTTTTTATGGTTTTGAAATTGAGTTGGGTCATTCATGGATGTTTTGGATAATTACTTGAGAATGTACTGAGGTATTGCTTTATGCTTATTGGCTTATATGCTAAGGTGTGCGATATTTTTATCTTCATGTTTAGCACATAAACTGCTACACTATTTGTCATTGAGGGTTTCATACTTGCTCTTAATCTTTAGTCATCTTTTGGCATGTGTTCAATTCCATATGAGGGATAATGATAGAATTGAAGAGATGCGATATATGCCCATGTTTAAGACTTCAATAACAAGAAAATGGTACGCATGTGTATGCTTGGGCTGTTGATTGTTGTAGGCAGTTGACCAAGAAAGGTGAGTTCAATCGCAATGCATTACGAGATTGACACGAGCGTGTGAATTTTGAACTGGAACTGGAAGGTGTCTGTAGAATTTTGGTATTTTGTGATTGAGCTAAACTTTTGGTCTCGATTTGTTTCATGCTTTAGTATTTTTGAGCCATGCATTCAAGCACAAGATTAATTGGAATCGGCTTGATTACTCGTTCGCGTTTACTGAATTGTTAGAGAATGTTGTTACATGCATGGGCTGATATGTAGTGCTCTATTTATGGAGGCAATTTGGAGATACCAAATGGGTTTTCAGGTGTCCCTTGTTTGGTTCTAATGTGTTTTATTTGTTGTCCTTGCCCCTCATAGATTTGATTCTATGGAATAGCATAAATGAGCCAAGAGAGTAGAATTGCATTGATTTACTATTTTGATGTATGTATTTCATCGAGGATGAAAATTTGATGATGCATTACCTCTTGGAATATTCTTGAAGTGGGGTTATGTCTTAAGGGACTTTGGAACTAATATGATTGGAATCATTGAGATTAAGAAGTATCTGACTTTCATTTTCAAAATGAAAGACTTGGGTGAAACAGATACTATCTTAAGTATTAAAATTAAAAAATAGTGGGGGTTATTCTTTGAGCTAAAGTGATTACATGGAGAAGATGTTTTATAGATTAAAACATTTTGCTTTCAAATATAGAAGCACTCCATTTGATTCCTAGTGGACAGTTTTTAATGTGAGTGCTATGGGTCTTTAATGTATGCGATACATTATACTAGACCTGATATTACTTTTTGTATTTGCAAGTTGAGTAATACTAATAATCCAAATATAGAACATGTGAGCGTTATCTTATTGTTCTATAATAATCCGGCTATATTAGAAGGATACGCCGATGCTACTTGGATTACAAGTGTGGGAGATGAAACTTCTGGATGGATTTTCACATTACGTGAATGTGTTGCTTCTTGGGCGAGCAAGAAACAAATGTGCATAATGAAATTTGAATCATTGCTTAGTAGCGAGTGGGAAAGAGGTTGGTGGATTAGGAATTTGTTGTTGGATATCAAATTATGGCTTAGTCCTATGCCTCTTATTTCTATCCACTGTGATAGTTAGGCTACTTTGGTAAGAGCCTATAGTAGAACCTATAACGGTAAGTTTAGACATATTAGTCTAAGACATGAATATGTTAGACAATTGACTAAAGATGATACCATAACAATTGTTTACGTGAGGTCAAAGTAATAATCTTGCCGATCTTTTGACGAAGGCTTTACCAAGACATATGGTAATAATGATCTCACAAGAAACGGGGTTGAAACCCTTTAATTGAAATCATCAATAATGGTAACCCGACCTTTTTCTACAACATCACTAGTTACAAGGTTTAATGGGTAATAACAAGTTATTGAATGTGATTGTTTAATACTGGCGTAACCCTGATATGAGAAGTCAGTATCGTCTGTTACGTTTTGTAGGTTGAATTGAATTCTTAATGAAGTATAGTACAAACTTGTAATGTGTTGATAGTAATAGAAACGCATGGTAGATACTTCACCTATATGAGCTTAGAAGTGGTGCCGTTTCTTACGAAAGTTAGGGTTGCTTTCTAGAGAGCTCATGAAACAGGATCAAGCACAAGGCCATAATAGTGCGGAGTAATATAGAACTTCTCGCTGAAACAAGAGGTTAGTGTATGTGCGGTATGTCCAGTTCTATTACATAAAAGTACAAGTTTAAAGCCGAGCTACTTGTCACTTTGATAGAGCTTTGAGATACTTGCATTAAGTAAATGTTTAACTCGAAAGAGACCTTTATGTATGTATATTAATCTTATGGAAATTTTGGTTGCATATTTTTAACATTTTATTTTTGTTTTTGTTTTATAAACAAAAGTGGGGGATTGTTGGTAATTTGTTTATAAAACAAATGAAGAGGTGCCTTGTCCCACATCGAAAAGATGTGAATACGCACGTGGACGAGATTTGGCACTAACCGACAATCGTTAATTTTATTTATTCAAAAATTCGGATTTATTTTTAGTTAATTTTTGTTGAAACAATGCAACTATTCACAAAAAGTTACGATTATTTTTATTTTTATTTATTTAATTTCGAATTTTTTTTTATGTCTTTTCAATATAACCTTTGAAACGTACTTGTTCATGAAAGATTGTCTTTGTTCTTTTGCAACCTTTTGAAAGGTTGCCTCTATTCGAAAGACAAATATAAGTACGTTTGTTTTGAGATCAAACATATATCTTCTTCCATTTTTTCGTTTTCTTTCGAGAGAAACTACAGCCATTATTTTCAATTGTTTCCCATGAGAGACCCTGGAGAATTACTAGAATTGCTATCTAGTATTCTCATTTGAGACTTTGTTGTATCCTGGAGGAAATTTGCCGGTGACCATTAGCAACGTAGTGGGACAAATAAATCCTTAAAGAAAGTGATATCATGCCTCAAAGTCCGACTTGAGTACTCTAAAGATCCGACTTCATTGTTCTACCCAATTTGAAGCATATTTTCCCAATAGTCCGAACATGAGGCTTCATAACACAGACATAACGATTACGACTTGGATCGGGTTTTAGTCCGGGCCTCCCCAAGTTTTTCTTTACCACCTATATGGTGCTCGAGAATCAAACCGACTAGGTGGCTTCTTGGATAGAATCCTCTCAAACAGATTAATTACAAGTTTATTTAAATAAGGAGTTGAAATAAAAAACAAAAATAGGGCTCTGGTTCGGTTTCAAATCGGCTGTAGGGTGGACTAGTTCAGTTTCCAATTCAAAAGAACCTGGAATGGTTCCCTGGTTCGGTTACTGGCTTCAAGTTTTGAATTGGACCAGTTGAACCTTGCTCACTTTTAATAGACTGGGTGATAAATATTGGGAGGAATCATCTAGCACTTCATGATCTTGATCATCACCTTCATTAAACGTCCATTGTATCCTATTACTATGATTGAATCAATTCCAAAAGTCATGCATATTTTTCCCTCATACGTCTAGCATTTTGTAGCTAACTCATATTACTGAATCATCTTGTATATTTTAATGTTTAATTTCAATTAGATGGTAACTTCCTTATTCTCTTTCTGCTAACATACAGCCATGGAGAACTCACACGGCTAATAGCTCGTAAAGTTTTGGTTGTCTTCGGTACATCTGTCCGATTATTTGGTGGGGATTGACCAATCAGTGTATGAAATAATAGATTTGTTGAGTGTTGAATCTAGGGACATAAGGCTCGTTGGAATATGTGGGATGGGTGGTATTGGCAAAACAACTCTTGCCAAGCTTATTTACCACAAACTGTCCGCTAATTTTGAAAATTGTTGCTTTCTCCCAGATATTCGACAAGCATCAGAAAGTTCAAGTTTTGGTCTTCTAAATCTGCAAAGGCAACTAGTGCATGATATCCTTCGGGACAAAACAATCAAGGTTTCTAGCATTGATCAAGGGAAAAATTTGATCGAACAACGATTTAGTAGAAAGAAAGTTCTTATTTTCCTTGATGATGCAAATCATAGGAGCCAACTTATGGCATTAGCTGCAAAAGAAAAATGGTTTGGTTTGGGAAGTAGAATACTTGTTACAACAAAAGACAAAAGTGTTTTATGGGGATTCCAAGATCAATTTGAGCATTGTTTGATTTATGAAGCTACAGAGCTCAACGATCTCGAAGCTCTTCAACTTTTTAGCAAGTATGCCTTTAGAAGCATCTCTCCTCCAAATGCATTCTTGAGTCTATCTAAGAAAATTACTGCAAAAACTGGAGGGCTTCCTTTGGCCATTGAAGTGATGGGCTCATTTTTATATGGAAAAAAAGAAGCAGTGTGGCAAAGTACATTGAAAAAGATGGAAGAGTGTCCTCGTAAGGATGTGAAGGATAAGTTAATGTTGAGTTATGAGTCGTTAGATCATCACCACTAACAAATATTACTTGATATTGCTTGCTTTCTAGTTGGAGAAAATAAGAGAGATGCAGATTACATGTGGAATGACTGTAGATACTTTGCGGATGAGGGGATGGAAGTTCTATGTTTAATGTGCTTAGTGAAAATCACAGAAAAGAACCAATTATGGATGCACGATCAACTTAAAGACTTAGGCAGGAGCATTGTGTACCAAGAGAACTACGAAGATCTAGGAAAACGTTCTTGGGTGTGGAATCATGAAGAAGGTCTTGATATGATCAAAAGAAAGAAGGTAAAAGTCTTAAGTGCACCTTCCTCTACTTTGTTCAATGCAGAAATCTTCCTTCAATTGTATTCCCGCTATTTGAGACTTTATTTGGAACTGTTTGCATTGAATTGACTCTTTCCTCATTTTAGGGAACCGAAACTGTTGTAGCAATTTGTATGAACTTTTGCGGGATTATACTAGTCACTATTTTGACTTCAAATGATTTTGTGAAAGTGACAAGTATTAGATTTCTTAAAATGGATGGTGGGGGCCTCTTTGGAGACTATATGAATCTCTTTTCAGATTTGAGATGGCTATCTTGGAAGTATGGTCCTTCAAATTTGCTTGCAACCAACTTTTGCCCCAAAAATCTGGTCATCCTTGACCTATCGTGGAGCCACATAAGCGATTTTTCAGGTGGCTGGACTCAACTTAAGGTACGAGCAAATTATAAGGTGCAACATGTTATATTTTCTTGCGGGAACACCAGTTCGAGTGTCACATAGTTGTAGATTGTAATTTTATCGCTTTTTTTTTTTGAATAAAAAATTTCTAGTTAAACTTTATTGACTCAATTGAAAGAAGACACATAGCTCTTGAAGAATGTCTAAGATACCAATCCCTCATTTCATAGCTGAATTACTTTAAATCTTTAAAAGCTCACCTATTATTATTTCACTGGAAATATCTCGAATCAAGCAATTACTTTTCCATTTGTCTGTATATTTCCTTTACATTTATTTAATCTAAGTCAATAGAGAATATATACTGTTAATTCATTTTCCGGAATCAATGTCTTGTCGCTTAATATCTATTGACTTTCACTGCCTTTAAACAACGTTATCTAACATTCATGTTGCTTTGAGTTCCTTAATTATGCCAATAAGCTGTCCCTAATGGATGTTTAAGGGTAGTTAATTGAAACATAGGGTCCATTCATTTTGCGGAAAATGAACCATTTCCAGAAAATATTTTCCCATAAGTCATTTTCCAAGAAAATAACAATATTTTCTGGTGTTCGGCTAAAACCTAAAAATGTTTCGGAAAATATTTTCTGATGTTTAGTAAGGAAAATATTTTCTGCTCTCCAGATTGGTGAGCGTGAGCGTTAACCTCGAGGCTCAACAAGCGCGAGTTTGAGATCGATGAGCTTGAGGTTCACTTGGTCCAACGACTAGCCAAGAAAGAAGAAGATGGGAAACAAAGAAAAGAAAAGGAAAAAAAGAAAAGAAAAAAAAGGAAATTAAAAATAATTTGAATTAAAAAAGAAAAAGAAAATTAAACAATAATTCGAATAAAAAAAGAAAAGAAGAAGAAGAAACATGAGGAAGAAGTGAGGATTTGTAGAGGTGTGAGATAAGAGAGATCAAGTGAGGAAAATGTTTTCTACTTTTCGGCTCCGTTCGTTTCACGGAAAATAATTTTTGAAACACATTTTCCGGATTTTCCGGCATTCGTTTCGCGGAAGATGAATTATTTGGGGAAAATGTTTTCCATCAAAGAAAAAAAAAAAAAAAAAAAAAAGCCTTCTAGTAGGGGAAAATGTTTTTCACTTTTGAAAAGTAGAAAACATTTTCCTCACTTAATCTCTCTTTATCTCACATCTCTACAAATCCTTACTTCTTCCTCATGTTTCTTCTTCGAATTATTGTTTAATTTTCTTTTTCTTTTTTAATTCAAATTATTTTTAATTTCCTTTTTCTTTTTCCTTTTTCTTTTCTTTGTTTCCCATCTTCTTCTTTCTTAGCTAGTCGTTGGACTAGGTGAACCTCAAGCTCGTTTATCTCAAACTCGTGCTTGTCGAGCCTCGAGCTTAACGCTCGCACTCGCCAATCTGGTGAACAGAAAATATTTTCCTTACTGAACACTAGAAAATATTTTTCGAAACATTTTCAGATTTTAGTCGAATACCAGAAATATTGTTATTTTCTTGAAAAATTACTTCTCGGAAAATATTTTCCGGAAATGGTTCATTTTCCGCGAAACGAATGGACCCGTCAAATAATATTAGTGGCATCATAAAATATTTTTAGGAATTCTCAAAGATTAGTAATATTTTCCCAATAATTATCTTTAGAAAGATTATAATTAAGCTTACTGGCAAAAGATATATTGTCTTCTTCCATCTTTTCAAAAGCTTTTTTGAACTTTATGACGGTGTCTAACACGAGGTAAGTAGAGTTCTATCTAGTGGCAACGCCAATAATAATTGAACCCTTGTAAGTGATCGTTTCATTTTTAATGCAAGATTGAAATGCTTTGACTTTTGTGGGAGAACTCCTCACATACCTAACCACATTTTGGATATGTGCAATAGAGTCAAGTACTATAGTCGAGCCATTTTTCACAATTAAATTTAATATAAGAGTCATGCATCTTATCTGCAAAATACTACCATATAATATTAACAATATTTATTTTAAATTTTTTTTTCAAATAATCAATTGTAACATTGTTCGAACTAGCATTATTCATGGTGATCGTGGACATTTTTTTTTTTTGTTTGTCTTTTCCTATTCTTCACTTGTAGATGCTTTTCTCCACTATTTTCTCAATCTCATTACTCTTGTGACTTTGCATCACCATATAATTGATAATTCTTTTGTTCAACTTCCAATTTCATCAATAAAATATGGTAGTGAGACATAGAAAATTCAAGTTTTGAATGGAACTCCATGTATCCATTATGAGTGTGATCTTAGAATCAATCTTTTCAAAGAAGTCTTCAAACAAGTTCTTTCATCGAAATACAGCTTCATGCAATCTTTAGCTATTGTAAAACATGAGAAATGTTTGAAGAGATGTTGTAACTCACTGAAAAATTCATAAAATCCAACATACTCAACTAAGGAAAAATGTTGTTCATTTCACTAGAGCAAATTCTAATTTTTTTTTAATCAAATGACCATGTCGGTAAGACACTATCAGTATTAGAATCTCCTATTTTCTTGCCAGCTATGTCTATATTACATGATGCAAAGAATCTCTGCCTCTTATCTACATGACGAGAAAACTTCTTGTCCGTGGTCAAGTGCTTCCTCATTGCATAAGTATTGTTAGCAACACGGTACTTACATACAGACCTACAATGAATGCACTTCACTTGATTCTTATCCTTATCATTGATTCTCGTATAATGATTTTAGTATTCAGATGTATATTTCTTATCATGAGGAGGAAGACAAGAATTAAGTACTTTCTTTGTGGCACCCATGGTAGGGGATAACTCTTCTTCATTTTCATTGCCAAACAATTCCGATTTCGTGATCGGAGTCATCTCTTCACATCCCCTCACCTCTATTGATGTGTTATCTTGATATATTAACTTCACACATACATAACAATAATAGAATATAGTTAGATTTTTTTTTTTTAAAGATCAAACATTTATAAAAAAAAAAAAAATAGGCAAACAATTGAATTATCAACCACATAAATGCTTGAGGGCCAAGTTACCTAAACTTCCTTAAGTCAATAAACAATGAGCAAGAAGGACTAAGATGACTTAAGGAAGTTTAGGTAAATCGGCCCTCAAGCAATAACAGTTATTTTCGCGACGTCCCAAGCGCGTCGCCGTCCCATTTCTTTTTATCTTTTCATTAAGCACATTGGAAAGCATACATATAACACCCAAACAACAACAAGCAGCCAGGAAAATAACCACTTGCAAACACACAAATACAGTGGTTATATTTACAAGCCCTTTTGTTATAGGCCGTTATATTTACAATCATTATATGCTCTATGCTCAAAAAAGCCGGAGTAAATCTTAGCTCCTTTGTCAAGACTACAACTCCTCCATACCTACAATTCTGAAAATAACGGGGTGAGTCATGGACTCAGTAAGTAAAATCTCTAATTCTCTATAAGGAGGTACCTCATCATCAAAATCTAGTAGGTATACCACTCATAATGCAATGTCGGCAGATCAATAGCAAATTTATTGCTATCCTCGACTATATGTAGATGTACATTACCGCATACTTCAATGCATGCTTACCTTCAGCATATCAATGAGTTCATCAACATATCATGCTTATGCATATACCAGCACTCATGCAAATTCATTTATCATTGTCTTGGCCCAACTAGGCCCTCCTAGCTCAACCGAGACATCCAGCTTCAAGTTAGGCATCCTGGCTCAACTAGGGTATCCTGACTCAACCGAGGCATCCTGGTGCTAGCTCACCAAGGTATCCAGGCTCAACTAAAGCATCTTGGCTCAACCAATACATCCCGGGGCTAGCTTACCCGAGGCATCTAGGCTCAAACCCAGGCATCCTGGCTCAACCAAGGCATCACATTCAATGAACGAGGCATTGCCGCCAACGCTATGTGGTGATGGACGCTTTTTCCTCTTTAAGTGTATCACAAAAGTGCACCACACAAGCCGGTTTTTCATCTTTTATCTTAGCTGACGTATGCAAGGCCCAAGGGCGTGCTCATTTAAGTGAGTGTGCCTTGGCTCTTAACATCATGCTATATGATATGTCGAGCACAATTCTTGGTTTGTGGCTTGAGCCGCACACTTAGGTCGATGTCTGCACCAAGCAAGAATTGGAATCGGCATGCTTTAATGCCAATCTAATGCCTCACATTTTAGGCCATCGTGACTTGACGTCTATTCCAGGGTGAGAGAACCTCGACCTCGTCCTGTGGTGTGAACACATTCAAGCATGCAACGTGAGCAAACCACACAAAAGAATATTACAACATGCACACGGCTTACATGGGTGAGCACACCACTAAATTCGACGATGTAGGCTATTGCCCTAGCCAAGAGTTGGAGATTCTACTTACCTTTGATGGACCTTGATGAACTATAGGTGGTTTTACCAAGAGAAGGCTGTCTGATGATATGGTGGGCAAGCAAGGCCGAGAAGAGAGAGAGGGCGACGGTGAGAAGGCGTGAGAGAAAAGAGAGTGTAAGTGAGGGAGGAAGTAGAGATGGTGTGGAAATTGGGGGGAAATGCCTCTATTTATAGGCAAACCCCTCATACTTTCCCTTCCAAGTGGACCGATCACATATCTTTAGATGGACAACCTAGGATGAAGATGTAGCGAGCTAAAAGGATGGGTGGCAAGTCTAGTTCCTAAGGGGGACACTTGCTCCTCTTTTTATTAGTCCACTTAAGGGATTGAGTCATCATGGAATGATTTCATGTAATGATTGTGGGAACACCTAAACCATATGACTCACCCATTCATTAAATTCATTCAATTATTGGGGGCACCTAAGCATATGACTCACTTATCTCATTAATTGCCAATATTTCATGCAATCATTAGGTTTAGATGTGTTCACATTAGCCAACTTACTATCCAAGTTTATTCTCTTTAACACACTAAGCTCCAAAAGCATTTAATGCATTCTTATCTTCAAGCCAAGAAATTTTTAGATTAGCTTGCTTCTCAAGTTGGGCGTGCAGCCCCTTTCCCTTCCAAGCTGGGCATGTGACCCTTTTATCCTGGGGTGAAAGACAGTTTCGAGTAATTTCAGAAATCAGTATCGTTATCTTATTAACCAGGCTTGAAAAATTATAAAATCTTGATATATATAGAGAAAACCTCAACAAAATTTTTTCATGAGGAAACTTAGCCAAATTCGTGCTATGCAAAGTGCAGTAATTCAATGAACACAACCCAAAAATTCGTCTTTCAAGTAGATTCAACGGTTAGAGAGAGACTTATTTCAAAATTTAAATCTTCACAAAACTCTTTAAAATTTTAATATATCGTAGATATGGATGTCATTAAAAACTTTTGTGAAGGAAAAATGTCTAAATTTGAAAGGGAAGATTTTATAAGAATTTGAGAAAGCAACTTGATTACTACTTTTATTATACTAGGTAGGTTCTATACAGTAATTGATTGGGCATTCGTCACAACCATTTCACCTCAGAAAAATAAAATTTAAGTATGTTATAAATTAAAATGTTTTAAACAACTTTCATGAATGAAGTGTCTCCGAATTCAAAGCACAAAGAGCTCTATAAAATTGGAAAGTAGGAAAGGTCCAGCAGTTTCAAAAAATTGAGAAGTCAAAACCTATGAAATTTAAGGTGGCAAGTCTATGGAGGAGAGATGGCGCCCCTAATGGTCTTCCAGGACCATCCTTCATTAATTACTTGGCTGATGATTCATCAAGCTTTTAAACTTGGAAATAACTTGTCTTCGAAGTCTCAAAGTAGAGGAAATACTGACCTTAATCTAATAGGGACACATGGACATGTGATTCACCTAATTCATTAATGGCTTATCATGATGACTATACATCTAAGCTTATGAGTCATCTTCTTTCATTAATTACTTAGGACACCTAAGACTCCATACTCATCACCTCCACTTAATGCATTTGACTCTTGTTCTTCAAGAAGATTGGCCTATCTAGCTTAGCCTTCTAATTGGGACAAAAAAAAAAAAGAGGGGTCGACATTGAGGATGTTACATCCTCGCTCTCAAACTCTCTTGCTTGGCTACTCTAGCGGTCTCTCCACCTCCTTTGAATCTCTCTAGAAATTGACAAACCCTTTGAAGAAGCTCTTCGCTCTTTTCCTCTCCGGTTCTCCTTCTCTACTAGCTCTTTTTCGGCTAGAACCCTGTCGAGCTCTCTCTTTTCTGTCAAGATGAACGAGAAAGGGGAAAAAGGAGGAAACGAAGCTAAATTAGGGTTTTAGAAGTTTTGGGTTTTGGAGTCCCGGTTCTCGGATTCCTATTTTGGTTTTGATGCTCAATTCCGGTTCCAATTTTGGTTTTAGTTCCCATTGAAAATAGGAACCAAACCAGTACTTGCTGATTCCTTAAAAAAAGGGAAGCGAGAACTACCCGTCTGTATATAGGATAGGGAACCACACCAGACTTATTGGTATGGTTCTTTGATTCCTGGTTCTACCTTAGATTGCACTAATCTTTATTGCATTCTTGTTGCTAGTCCTCAATTGACTCAATTATTTTATTTTATTTTATTTTGGTATTGGTCTTGAGTAATTATTTGATGTGCCCCATCATTTCTTTGTGTAGAAACCCACTAAGCATTTGGTTTCTCATGTAGTTTCTGACATGTATCAATAGTGTGGTGTGGGCACTTGCCATATTCACAATATTTACTTTTAGATTTAAAATTTTGCCCATTAACCTTCCTTGATGATGGGGCACTTTGTGGACTATTGGATGCCTTATTAGCTGGCGTGATGTGAACTGATGAGAGCCATTAGATTTTTTTGGAGCTACCAATACAACCTAGAGGGGGGTAAATAGGTTGTTCAAGTACTAGGACAAACATTTGCAGAAGAAAACAAGTTCAATTTCAAACATTGACAAAAACAAATTGCAGAAATCAGGTGCACGTATTGCTATTTAACAGGTGGTGATGACATTGAACATGTAATGTAAATAGTGAAGAGATAGAATATACTGCAAGTACAAATATATAGTGGTTCGGATTTATCTCCAAGGCTAATCCACTCCCAACACTAACAGCCACAACAAGGCTGGAATCCATTAGTAATCTATAAGATAAGTTACAATAAGCAAGTACTACCTTTTCAGTAGATCACACTACCAAGACTTACGTACTGCCATCATTCTTGTACACTTGCTCTTATAGCTCTAGGTCATGTTCAAATTTCATATTTTTCATGCATTCTTTGGGCAGCTTATCAAGTCAATCATCATGCATCATTTTCTAGCTTGCTTATGACTGATTTTCACGCTTTTATGATTGTCACTATTCGACCATGAATTCGATCAACTCAACATTTTTTAGAAAGTCTTAAGATACGTCTTAACTTTTCCAATGAACGCCAATTTTGCATTATTTGCATATCATTTGACCTATTTTGTATTTTTGTCAACTTTACCTAGAAATCCGTTTCTAGTGAAATGCGGAATGCTTGCTTTGCTTTTGTTGAGTCATATCTATTTTTATTTTTTTTTTATGAATTTTTTGATAGAGATTCTAAGGTCAGGTCCTTAAAAGAAGTTTGTTCATCTTTCTCTTGTCTATATTGTGATAAAATTTCAAATCTTTTAGACTTCATTTACTAGGACAAATCATTATTGATATATCATGATTCCTTGCTGTCCTATTAAGTTTATGATGTGATGTTATGTGTTCTTAAATTTTTATAAATCTTACATAGCTCATCCTAAGAAACTCTCTCCATGAAAGTTATTCCTCGTGATGTGTTTGATTTTTGTAATTTTCTTGGAGTCAATTATTAATGGGTTTCACTCCAGTTGCTTTGATCCTTTTTGTCCTGTTGGATAATTTCTATTGTGATTCTTTGCTGTGATTTTCTTTTAGGATTTTTCAGGACATCTTGTAGGCTGAATTGAATTTACATGTTTTCACGAGTTTTGATCTTCACTTTCTGAACTTCGTACACAAAAATTCTTGAAAAATAAAAAGCCTTGTACCGTGTTTTTCAGACCTTTCGAATGTGCAACAAATCTGAAATTTCATATTCTAGTTGATTTTTGTTCATGTGATGCCAATGTATGAAAATATCGTTCTTGGAAAATGCTTTTGCATGGATTGGATAGTGATTTGATATTGATTTTGTCTAAGTTTGAGTCATATTCAAAATGTTTGCAAAGCTTGATTAGTGTGCCCATTGATGCACCTGAGTTAGCCTTGACAATTAAATGTGCCTCATAGTTGTGATTAAATAGTGTCACCCTTTCATCCAAGCTCTCATATTTCACTTTATATCCAAATTTCCAAAATTCTGCTTTTGGCTTGGCGTTGAGGTTGCCTAGCTTTGGACCGTATTTACGGTGCTTGCGAAGCTTGTTCAATGTGCCCATTGTTATCCCCGAGTTAGTCTTGACGGCTAAATGCTTTCCATAGCCATGACATAACTTCGCTACGTCATTGATGATTTTGTTAATATCCATTGTTCGATCCCCTCTCAAGTGATTTTGGGCATCATTTGAACCTGTTAGGCTTTACTATGTTCATTTTTGTTAAACACATGTGTTTGTATTTGGCGCTTGACGATTGAATAAGTGATCCAGTGTTGGCTCACTAATCTTGCTTGATTGATTGAGAACTAAGGCCCAATGGTCTATTTGCATGTTAATTTCAATTATGTATGTGATTTTTAGATGTATGCATAGATACAATGCATGATCTTGTGGGATACCTTTGGGTCACATTTAGAACCTGTTCTAGTGACTTTTTAGTGTTGGTTGCCACGCGAGAATACAAATAGTGACCAACAGTTATAAGTCACAAAATAAATGGATTGGGTAGGTGTCCCAAGTGAATCATTGCATGAATCACAAAAGCTAATCCTGAGGCCCAACTTGATCAATTATGCATGCTCATCTAGTTTCTTGATTGTTCTTATTTGTTTTGTGATTGTGATTGCTTTTGTATGTTTATAATGATGATTGTTTCTTTCATTTTGTAAGTATTGAGCCTTAGTATTAGATTAGAGTAAGTCCATGGAGGTGATGGCCCTCAAGACATGAAGATAATGAATGGTAGATATCCAATCCGACACCGTTTTTTACTATTTGTTCCCCGATATATGTTTTGGGTTGTCTCGTTATATATAAATGCCCAATGAGTTGCGGGTTTATTTCTTTCAATTTACTTTTTGTTTAGAATTGCATGTTAAATTTACCGTTTTTCTTAAAGTGCTTTTGGGTGTTTACTTATCGTACCACCTTTAAATTTCAAATTGATTGCTTTCTTTCTTGTTCTCTTTTAATAGAAATAGAATTGCATGAAATTAATCATCCACACATGATCACCTAATTAGTTTCATTGGCATGAAAAAGTAAAAAAGACACGTATGGACACTTTAGGAAACACTACAAACTGTTAGGTATTAAAAGGGCACTAATAGAAATGTTAATGTAAGCCAAGTCTCCGAAGCCTAGAATCTCCAGTTGCATAAATATCGAAGGACCACTCCGATCCTCAATTGGGTTTTTTACTTGACCCTAAAAAACGAGACTAGTGACGACTCCTAACTTTTATTTGGGTTGTCTTAAACAACTCATAGATTAATAAATGAATCTGTTATGAAGCGTATGGGTTTTGATAAGATTCACTGTAATTTAGCATCCTCAATGTGGAAATCTTCTAGAGGATGAAGTAATGACATCTTTATAGATGAGAGTACTATTGAGAGGGCTAACAGTACTCCTAAATTCGATATTTACATCCAATCTCCTTTTCAAGGTGTATTGTTCGTGTGGATGCGAATCACGACAACTCCCACTATCATGCAAGGTACAATCTTGGGAGAGCTCACGACCTTGATCAAGGGAATGGGTCAATCTTGAAAGAAGTGATGACATCTTTTGGGATACGTACCGTAAGAGAGCTCCTATGGTCAAGTACCCCTAAACTTGACCTATTTCTTATCCTGCCAAGGGGACACAATCGGTCAGGTCGCGACACCTGGAAAAGTCTTTGGTCATCGGATAGCAAGACCTTTCTCTTTGATCCCCAGATGAGGCTTAAAAATCTGAACTTTGACACAGATACTCGTCCCGTTGAGGCAGCTAAGTCGCTGCCAAAGAATTACGCATTCCCTCATACCCGCTTGAAATCTCCCCTTTGCGATACTAGCTCCGATGTTGTTTTTGAGATTGGAGTAGACCCTCAAGATACCGAACCCTTTGGGAAAACCGGATCGTGTTCTCTGATCCTTTGAGCTTCTACTTCAGCTACAGGAAGATTCTGGAAGTGGGAAAAGATATCTACATGTACAGGTCCAATAATCGTACTACTATGCATTGCGATCTTTATTTATATATTGTGTATAAGTTTCCAGAAAAAAATGGAGATCTTTTATATTTTTAAAACATGCGTAAAGTTTGAGTGGTTTTCTGGAAAACGCCCTGAAATTCCATGATTTTCTAGAAAACGCTCTATAATTCCATGTTCAAAATAGAAACAACTTTATTTTGAAAATTTGAGACAGTTCAAAAGTCCTTTTATACAAAATCTCTAATTTTTAAAAATGTTCATTGTGGTCTGATTTAGTAGCCTGTAAAATTAGAGGTCCTGATTGCAAGATTGAGAGGTCCTCGTGTGCAATAAATCGAACGAAGTCTGTTTGGCCTTCGAAACTGTTTTTCAACTGCGTCTTGGGCGAAAGGGAAAATCGGTTGGTTTTTAGCAAAATTTTAAAACATAAAAGCTGTGGAGGACACATTTTCCTAATTGCCTGTGAATTTTGGTGCGCTTTTGAATGTAATTGATAATTTTTCTCGCATTTTTTGAATTCACAGATCAAAACCGGGTCAAATTTGAATCACTAAGTCTTTCTCAGGTTAGAACCAGTCCGAGTAGTCTTCATGAATTTTTGAGTGGACACTCTAAGCTTTCTAACCATGCATGAACCTTTGTGATTGGACTTTGTTTGATGGGTCAATCCCATTAAAACCGATTTCGTCCGTTTTGGCAATTAAACTATATAAGGGACCCTTTAATGGTTCACTCACTCTTGTTTGATTGAGAATCAAGGTCGATGGACCTAAATATATATATGTTTACTTTTAATGTTTATGCATGTGATTTTTAGATGTATGGATAAATGTGATGCATGGCTTGATGGGTAGCCGCTTGGGATTTGATTAGATCCGAATTTAGGGATTAATTGATCTTTACCATCGTTATGTGAATGCAAATGGTGGCCAGTTGTCATTAACCATTAATTAATCAATCCTTGAAGATGGTGGTTTAAGACCAATGTCCAATCCAGTCACGTTTTATAATACCGAACATGTCTCGGGTTTTCAATCGGTTCTATAATAATTGCTCGACAAGTTGCAATTTTCTTTCGCTGCACTTAGAATAGCTTGTTCTTTCCTTACATTGATTTTTTATTATCACAATGTCTTTCTTTACGTTGTGGGTTTCATTTATTGAAGTTAAGATTAGAAATAGCCTGGATTTTAAACGAACCCACCTACAATCATGTCGCATGATCGCTTAGTGAATTTTGGACCATGAAAATGCTAAATACAAATGCATGGTCACTTAGATAACATCCCAACAAGTTTGGTACCAAAATGGCATTAATAGAGACGTTAGTGTAACCTAAGTTGCTAAACCCAATAATCTCTAGTTCCGTAGAAATCAAGAAGAACCTTCCACTTTTCTATTGGGTATTTAGCCAATCCCTAAAAATGAGGCTAGTGGTGACTCATAATATTCAAGGTGTCTAAAAGAACTCTAAAATCAAACTCTTGTCACACGAGATATGGGCTTGGAAGAGCCCATGTTTATGATTGATAACCCGTTTGCAATGTTAGCAAATGATGGTCTGTCCGAATTTGTTGTTTGTACGAACCATTTGGGCTGTCTCATAAGCAATTTCCTCTAAACCCCCAATGCCTAAGGGGCCGAAACCCTGCGCGACAAACAAGGGTCGCGACGTCAGTAGCTCTGCTAATTAGGGGTGATCGAGTCTAGGGTGGGTAGGGTCTAGCCCGGACCTGATACCCGCCCTTGTTATGATCGGTTCCCATTTTTTGGACCCTATACCCGATCCTATTTGTATTGGACCATGTGCCCGACCCATCATATTTTTTTGATCCGGTTCCAGGGTCAACCCCGTTTCCACTGGAACCTATTTTGTGATCTCTTGATATCCTATACGACTTTGAATTTTATATTAATAAGCGAGAAAATAACGTAATCCTCCTAATTTATATTGAAACATTAAGCATTGGTAATAAATTAATACATAAACTTTTTGACTAAACGAAAATTAAGGATCCGTAGAGCTAATTATAATAAATAAAATCATAAGGCAAAGAATTAGCAACAAACATGGGTCTAATATTAGTCTTATTCCAAAACCTATTACATGAAGTTACTCATTTATGCAAGCATAAATCCTCCTACAAAAAAGAAATTAGGCGAGCCAATTCATGTAATACACAAGAATTTGGCGGCGAACACCATCCGTCCATTAGACAGTGCGAGAGGGAGCTAGTGAAGGAGGGAAGCAAGTGAGGAAGAAGAATGACGCCGTGCATGTTTGAGAGAGCCAAGAGGAAAAATATCGTGTGATTGCGAGAGTAAGAATAGAAATTGGGAGAAAAAAAAAAGTGTTTTGGACCTCTACTTACAAAACCAGTTCCAAAAAACCGATCCAGGAACCGGTTTCCGGGTGGGTAATCACTCGGAACCTGTTCCCAGACCAGTTTAAACCGGTTCCGAATTTTGGGAACCGGTTCTCAGACCGGTTTCAATTGGAACCGGTTCCCGGACCAATTTCAATGGGAACCGGTTCTCGACCTTGTTTTCCGGGTGAGCCGGTCCGGGAACCGGGTATACCCGATCTGATTGCACACCCCTACTACTAATTTCAACAAATTGACTAGGTCATACATATACCGAACTGTGAGTTCTCCTATGTCTTTTACGATATCTGAGATTCTCATGAGAGTCAGGATCCAATGGCTGAAAATTGACATGCTTATTCCGGATGATTTTCAACGTGATAACAAACAAGAAGACCGGTCGCTTTAATTTTGACTGCCCAAGATTCATGCAAGTGGATCACTAGATTACTCTCGGATCTCTGGTACAACCTAATGGGAATCAATATGATGTTTATACGTAACCCAAGTAACATAAATCGTCCATTTTAGGAAATGATAGGCTCTTTCGTGTTCCTCGTTTAGTTTTCTTGTCATAATAGATTATATGGTGTTGCCAGTTATAAGGAAATCAAAAGGCGTAATTTAATTATATTGGGGTGATGCAAACGTGAATGTACTGAGTATATTTGTCTTTTTACTAGATGTCCCCGGATCCGGACATTGGTGGCTTCAATTGGCGAATGCCGACATAGGATATTGGTCCAAAGAAATATTTACTTTTTCAAGCACAAGTGCGGATTGGGGTCACTTGGGGGCAAAGAGAGTCAACATGGAACCTGATGGTAACATACGACAACGCAAATTGTAGCGGCCACTTTCCTTATGAAGGATTCGGGAAATCGTCCAATTTCCTCCACCTTCAATATGTTGATGCCAACTTGATGAACAAGGATGCAGAAAATGCTGTGACGATGGCGACGAACCCTGAATACTATGATTTGCAGATCATGGGTAAGACTCGCCAATACGGGGTCAATGTCTTCAACGGTGGTCCTGGGTTTCAACTCAGTGTTTGAAGCTATAATTAGCGGCTAAGCCATAGAAAAGACCTCCCTGGGCCATACATTATGCCCAAATAGTTTTGAAATGGTGTCCGGAAGTTACTTTCTTTTATTGTTTTTGGAAGTACAATCACATTGCTTTTATATGCATTGTCGGTTTACGATTTCAGTTGACAAGCTAGCATTAACAGGAAATCAGTTGTGAGTTCCCACCAGAGCCCCGGGAAGTTCATGTCTTAGCAGATCTCCCTTAAGAGATGGCATATTATGTCTAGAACGTTAATTTCTTCCGTGTTTCAATATTAGAGGGGAGTAGATTCTCAGCAGAAGCTTTGCAGCTTCGGCTATTTTTTGTTGCATCTTCGTGTATTTGTTAACGTGTTTTTTTTTTTTGGATATTGGAGTTTCATTACCATTTTCGAAGAAGGAAGGAATTGAGAGTTCTTGCCCTTTGCCACTGAGGCAATTTCACTCATTACCATATATATATTATAATGTATATATTATATGTATATATATATTTTTATATGTATAGATACTTGCCATCAATGCAACATTTTGATTGCCACTCCAAAATGAGAATTTTTTAGTCGTACAAAAATAGATTGGTTTTTTTTCACATGTGGAAATAGAAGGATAAATCCTGGACGCATAATTCCTTTCGATTACCAAATCTCGAACATTTCCTTGCATGTGCAAAAGCCAAATCCATACTTGTCGAAAGAAGATTCATTTTCTTCCCTCCAATTACCAAATCTTGAACATTTCCTTTCACGTTCAAAATCCTAGTCCATACTTGCCGAAAGAAGATTCATTTTCATCCTTTCGATTACCAAATCTTGAAAATTTTCTTCTTTGTGGAATATCGGCAGGCTGTCAATGATGATTACCGGGATTTAGATTTGAGGTCTACCAAGGGGATGTGATTTATGTGTATATAAGGAAGAACATTGTCTTGTCTCATTTTCAAAAACACTCTGTTCTACAATGGCAATCGTAAGTCCACGAATGCACCTTTCCAAATGGTTGGTTTTGATGATAAGTATTATCAGTATGATAAGCAATGGGCGTGCTCGAGCGAGAATCCCTGTATCAAACAAAGTTACAGGTTTCGAGAAGCCTAAAGGAACAGTAAAAACCATTGAGGTCATTCCTAAACTCTACCCATTGCTATTTCAACTTTTTTTTTTCTTTTAATTATGTTCCCTTTGCTAAAATAATTTATGAGAACTTACTGCAGAGTCATGAAAGTGGTGAAGTGATCGATTGTGTTGACATTCACAAGCAACCCGCTTTTGATCATCCGCTTCGCAAGAATCACACCATACAGGTTTTTGTTCCCTCACTTGCCCCGGTATTCTGTCCAGTGCTGCTCTTGCGAAATTTGTAGTTAACAGTAGAAAGGGCAGCGATGACGGTATGAGTACCTTATGAGGGCCATCATAGAGCAATTCTAGGAGAAAGATATTTCTATATTAGAGGTTGTCTAAGAAATTCAGGTTGTTCTAAGTCGGAAGAATTGTCATCCGACCTTATATATGTTCGCCCACCTTATTTGATAATCGCTGAAGCTGGCACGTTTATGAATAGACGAACCCAAGCTCCAATCGGAAAGCGAATGAAGCGGGACATGTGAGAGGTGCAGTCCGTCAAGTTTGGTGGAAATACGGTAAATGCCCTAAAGGAACGGTCCCCATCAGAAGAGTGCAAAATGGTACCACTCGTCACGTTAAACGGTGGACTTCACGCCTGAAGCGGCTCAATTTGAGCGAGAATGAATCCGATGATGAATCCAATGATGATGGTGGTGAACATAGAGTATGTGCAAATACATCACAATATCACTTATTGTGGCGTTAATTTTCAGTTGAGTTTTCGTTTATGTGCTGATCCTTAAAGTTCACTTCCTTAAGAGTTTGTTGTATATTGGTCAGTACGCCATAGCAACTATGAGCGGCGGCAAGTACTTGGGAGCTGAAGCATACATTAATGTGTGGAAACCTGAAGTAGTGGACGATGAATTCAGTTTGGCTCAAATTTGGGTCACAGCAGGCCCTCGTGAGGAACTGAACACTGTGGAGGCCGGATGGATGGTAAGAACTAAGAATGATTGAATCCAAATATTTTAGCATAAATGGCATTCTAAATGTGTAGATTTAGAAGTTGAGAATTTGTTTTTTTATTTTAGGTTAACAGACAACGAAGTGATAGCGGGCTCCCAGAGCTTTTCGTATTCTATACGGTGAGTTCATAACTCTTCTGACAGCTTACGATTCACCAAGCTTTCATAAACATATTAAACATTGACATGCTTTTCTTGGGTGGACTTTAGGGTAATGGCTATGAGACAGGCTGCTACAATACAGATTCAAATTGCCGTGGATTGATACAATTATCTGACCAATTTGCTTTGGGTGCTGCGCTTGAAGGAGTTTCCACCTATTCTGGATCTCAATATGAATTAAAAATAGCCTTGATTAAGGTAATGGAACAATCTTCTAGGTAAATATACACGGGATACTTTCGAGCCTTCTGTCTTATAACAAAAATATTTCAGAATCAGGGTACTGGATCGTGGTGGCTGCAAATTGAGGACATTAGTATAGGATATTGGGAAAATGATGTCTTCACTCATCTAAATGGCTTTGCCGATCGAATTGAATTTGGCGGAGAGGTAGCCAGGAAACAAAAGGGTCCTACACCTACGTCAACGCAAATGGGGAGCGGCCATTTCCCTTCTGAAGGCTTTGGAAAGGCGGCCTATTTCCGCAGTCTTAAATTCTGGGACGACGGATTAAATGTAAGAGACCCGGAGAATCTCATGAAGGCTGTGGATAAAGCCGAATGCTATGATGTCAAACGGGAGTACTTCGACGGCACATATGAAGCTCATTTCTATTATGGGGGCCCCGGACTTTCAGCTCAGTGTGCAAGTTATTGATCATATGATAATATGCTTCTTTTTTTTTTTTTTTTTTTTTTTAAATTATTAAATAAGGCTCTATCAAATGTTTTGCAGTGAGTACACCAATGCTTTTGAAGGAATCACTGCTCGGTGGTTCGATGTACGTAATTTACTTAAAGTCACTTATGAACCGGTAATCATTTTGAAAAGAGAGTATATTGGTCATAATCACGCTTTTCAATTACAGCTCCTTCTTTTGAATAAAGTACCTGAAACGGTTGGAATGAATGGAGCAAACAATCACAGCTCAGTAGTATATCTCTTTTAAACGGATCGAATATTCACTATGCATACTTATAAAACCATACTATAAACTCAATAATCCCAAATGGGATAGATAATATAAGCACAACTTTAGATATAAGTTATTTCCTTTCAATAGATGTTCATACTAATATGATCAAAATGAACAGTGAAATACGCGTTCACATGACTTAAATACTCATTATTCTCAAATTTATTTCATCTATGTACAGTAACCAGAGCGGGTAATATCTTTCCCCAAAACTTTATACATATTAGAAAAACTCATTTAAAGCAACAACATCAAATCATAAGTTAATGAGCTATACCTTTGATCAATTTCATATCGGATATCAATGGTCTATAATATCAACAAATTTACTTGAAGAGTTATGCAAATCGACTCTTATTTACTGCATAAAAACCTTCAACTACTCATGTTCTTACTAACACGTTGAGTGAGATCATTGATCACTTTATTTCAAAATTTGTTCATCTTGCATCACGGGATAATTAACTCCTAATACACCCAAGACGGGATTCATAAGGTCGTCATATTAAAATGATCATTGTGCACTTACAATCGCAACACTAAGATAAAGATCAACTTCTTTGAATTCCAGCCTCAGTTGTCTCCGAAGGCAAGTTGTCTCTAGCATAAGTGGTTTCCAAACTAGAACTTATCTTTAATCCACAAATCTTAATAAACGATTTATCACTTAAAGGATCATCACTTAATATTGAAGGCCCATAACTTCCTAGATAACCAGGATAAGAACTTATCTATTTTTCATCAAATTCAAGGAATCTCCAATTCTCAAACATAAAGGTTCATCACTTGCCACTTCTGATTTAAGCACTTGCATTACATCATAATTTCAAACAATAATACAACTGAAATTGACCATGCCTAGTAGTTCCACGAAGCTCTTTAACCTCTTCTTTGTTCCAGGTAGATGAAGGTTCTAGTTTCGACAGATGCACAAGGGCTTCCCTATATTGGACCATGAGTTCTTTAATATTTTCAAAACTTATAACTTGCAAGATTCAGGACCCAAACTTGGCATGTCTATTTTGGATAGCTTATAGGTTGATGACCATGAAGACACCGGTTGTTACAATCTTGAATGTCCTGGGTTCGTGCAAATCAATTGTAACCTGCCCAATGCCCCAGCACGTAGGCTCGAGTTCACAAAAGCTGAGCGCGGGGTCCAGGTACTCAAGCTTGGATCCCAACACCCAAGCCCGGGTCCACGAAGATTGTGCCCCGGTCCATTGAGGTTGGGCCAAGGACCCAAGTGCCCACACTGAAGTCCATCAAAGACTAGGCCCTAGATCTCAATGTCCATGCCCTAAACCCTAGTGCCTTGGTTGAGGTCCATCAATATCGGATCTGGGATTCTAGTGTCCATACCCGGATCCCCGGCTATCCATACACAAGTTACCAACGCTCGAATAGTGCATGTCTATTTAGAAAAATAAAATTAGATATTCAATACCCAAACGATGAAAAATATTTTCTAGTTCATTATTAAGTTTCAGTCAAAACACAAGAAATGGAGCCAAAATCTCTCTCTTGGAAGACTGAACTACTTGATTTACTGCCTTAATTAAGAAAGCAGATATGCCATTTGTCCACGCCATCAGAAGTTCTTCTCTAGTCCGGCCAGATATGCTTTCATATACGAGTTTTCAATTTTATTACTTTTCAGTATGTTAATAAAAGACAATATTTATGTTCAATCAATGCAATGAATACAGACGAATAATACAATGGGTTCTGATGAAAATATTATTGTGTTGACGTTGTTTCATTGCGTCTTCGGAAAGTAAAAGCTTCTGATTATTTACTCGAAATTTTTCTATTTAAAATTGATTTCTTTTGCTATGCATTGGACAAAAAAGAGAAGATTTTGTCAAGCAATAGAAGGCCGAAGAGATGAATTCATTCCACCCAAAAAAGATTGATGAATTCTATCTTTTTTATTATCACAGATGGGTTGTAGGACATAAACGCCCATATTCCTGGAGTCAACCTATGCTATATTGCACGCATAGACGAAATGAACGATGGAATAAATGAGAGAGAGAGAGAGAGAGAGAGAGAGAGAGAGGAGTGCAGTACAAGTGTTCTAACAAGCACACGAGTGAGCTTGAGAAGAACACGTTTTTAGCTGCATTTGGATCTCCTTGTTCATCTTCTTCTTCTTAACATTATCATCTCTGGAGAAGTTCGTGTAGGAATGAAAAAAGAAAAAATAGAATGCCCAGGTGAGTTCTTTTGTTTTTCACTCTCTTTGCTCTTCCCTTTTGTCTAACAGATTATGCTATAAATCTTCTTGGAATGTCCAGATGAACGATCGAAGGTCCTTATTAGGGTGCACGAGGTGTGGAGTTTCTGGTGTTCTTGTCCATGAAAGCGCTTGTTTCCCTTTCTTCACTAAATTCATCCTGGTTAATGTGGTAACTGCATTTCATTTGCGAACCTCATAGCTATAAGGAAAATGACTAAGAAGGCGCAAGTTTATTCTAGATTATAACTTTTTGGGTTTGATCTTTTCTACCGTCAAAGCCATGTGCTATTTCTGGGAATTATGGCGAGAAAATATTTTATGTTGGTTGAAACTTTTGACCATATTTTCGATGTGCTTTCCTAATAAAATGATCTTTTCATCTATCTGTAGCGTAGTTTCGAATGTCTCACTTCTTCAACCCCTTCACAGTTATGTAAATATTATTGCCCTTCACATTTGGGAAAGAGGGCCAGATCAGTGTTGCAAGATCACCAGATGGGTCAAAGAGCAGTTGCTAATCCGATTGCGAGCTCAATTTGAATTCTAAAAGTGATGCCTTGTTCAATATCCCTGGCCGATTTGAGTGTTTGGCCCCTAAGAAACTATAGAACTCGACTCAGCCAATAGTCCCTATCGCTTATCTTGATTTCTAGGCATTCTCAACTCTGACCAAACCTAACAAGTCCCCTAGATCACCTCATCGTAAAGAAATTTGGGCTTGTGACAAAGTAGGCTTAAGCATTGTAGATTCTCTTCAGGATCGTGCTAGAGCATTGCCTGGAAAAGTTATCAAGTCATTGAATAGCAAGACCATTCTTTTCGGTCCCCAGATGAGGCTTAGAAATTTGAATTTTGAAGCACATGCTCGTCCAATTGAGGCAGCTAAGCCACTGCCAGAGACTTATGGGCTCCTTCATACTGGTTCAACATCTCCCCTCTGTGATAATTAAAATGATTGAAATTAAGAAGTGATAGAGCTCATAGGTGAAGTGCTCTATATGCATACATGTGACTGACACTATTTTGCAACGAATTACAAGTGGAAGGTAGTAAGGAACAACTTGATTATCTGTGATAGAGCTCTGTTAAAAGCTGATCCATTTTTGGAAAGTCCTAGAAACTGTTGGGGAAATTTGATTGTTGAAGAAGATGGAGAAGTAGTAATAGACTCTTGATACTTTAATATGTGATGCTGATCATTGTCCTTGAGGTATTATTTACCCCCACTATTGTTGCTAACGACAGAACAAATATACCTCCTGGACATACACCAAAGTCGCAAAGAAAACGAATTTAGCAATTACTTGAATTTCTCTTGGAATTTCTCCTTGAATGTGTCAAGATTACGTGTATGAAAAGAAATGAAGAGAGAGTTTTGAAAAAGAAGCATTTATGAACGATTGTGGTTATTATAAATAATATGTGACTTGATGTCTATTTAAAAAAAAAAAAAAACGATCTACACATCTCTTGGAATTAAGTACCATATCTCCAAATATCACCACTCTTCATTTCAAGAATAATTTCTTCATAACTACCGATAACTTTCCTTTGGGACAAAATGTCACCTCTTTCCATAATTAAGAGTCACATATTCTCTGATTAGTCACGTATTCTCTTAAGCAAGAGACACCTCTTTTATAATAATAAACTAGTTTAACAATCTTCCTCTTAGTTTGTTATCTACATTAATTTACATAAATTCAAACACACAAGAATATATTTGTTAAGATTTGAGCGTTCAATTAGTGCAAATAATTCCATTAACAAAATAAGTGGTAAAAAAAACTTTGAACTATGATTCCACTTATTAATCAAATTATCATGCATATGAATTTATGCACGTTTGATTAGAAATTTCCTATGCCTAAGCACTTTTATGGCCTTGTGCTCCTCTTGCAATCATGACCATTTACAAAAGTTCATTCGACTTTTGTTAGAAGCAGTGCCACTTCTTATGCTCATATAGGTGATGTTCCTAAGTTTGTTACTTTAGCATTGCCTTGTTAAAACCTTAAACTTCATTAAGAGTGTTTTCTTACACTCATCCTCCTAACTTTCCATGAGTACTAACCTTGAGCCCTGCTACTCGATCACCGTCAAGGTACAATAGCTTGTTGTTACCCATTTAACCTTAATAATTTCGTTAGAAATTATAAAGTAGGGTTCCACTATACTTGACTATTATTAATTGGCCTAAGACCCATTCCCTTTGTAGTACTACTTATTAAACCTTTCGAGAGTCTCTTAGTGAATGGATAAGCCAAGTTATCATTTACCCAAACATAAATTAATAAAATAAATCCATCGGTAATTATTTATCTGATATACTCATGTTGCAAACTAAAATGTCTAGAGTTCCTATTGTATATTTTATTATTTTCCCTAAACATAGTTACCTCACTATCACAATGTAAAGAAATAGTTGCCATTAGTTGTGGCCACAACTCTATATCCAATAACAAATTTTGTGGCTATTCAGCTTCTTTATCAACTGCCGATAGTGGTATAAATTCAGATTCTATCGCTGAATGTGCTATATATCTTTGCTTCTTTGATACCCAAGAGACTACACCATTTAAAAGTTTGAAAATCCATCAAGATGTTAACCTTTTATCAATCGTGCTAGTTATCCCACTAACATTTAAATATCCTTTTAGTACTGCAGGTTATCTTCATAAAATAGACCATAAATGCATTGTTTTTCTTTAAATAACCGAGAATCTACTTAAAGCCTTCCAATGCACAATACTAGGATTACTAGTAAATCTGGATAATTTACACACAAAAAACGTTGTTCCATATACACATCATCTTTTAATTTACTATTTAGAAAAGCCATTTTAATATCCATTTGATGCACATGCAATTCATAAATTGATGCTAAAGCTAATAGAACTCTGATTGATGTAATTCGAGCAATCGGTGCATATATATCAAAGTAGTCAATTCTCTTTTTCTACTTATAACCCTTTGTCACTAACCTTGCTTTAAAGGTTCATAGCATACCACTAGGATTATACTTTCTTTTGAATACCCATTTGCATCCGATTGGATTTGATTTAAGGGGATAAGTACACTAATGGTGCCATAAGTTGTGTACGGCGCTCACTTTGGTGCCAAAAATTTCCCGCCGGTTCACTTAAGTGCCAAATCGGAGGAAAAACGATCACTTTGGTGCCACCGACGACAGATTCCGGCCAAAATGATTACGTGGTTTTTATATTTAAAAAAAAAATCGAGAAGCCTTTTAAACGACGTCGTTTTGTTAATTCTTAAGAAAACGATGTCGTTTTGCCATCCTACGTGGATACCCTCACAAAAATGACGTCGTTTTGCTAATTTTATTTGGAGATTGAAATTAGGGTTTTTTTGTTCGCCATTGCTCGTCTACCGTCGCTCAGCTGCCATCCCTCAGCCACCGTCCCTTGGCCACCATCGCTCAGCCACCATCCCTCAACCTCCATTGTAGTTGCTTGTCACAGCAAGACAAAAGAAAGGAAGAAAAAAAAAAACGAACAGAAAATCCCGAGAAAGAGGGAGGCGTCGACGATGAGGGCAGAGGAGGGGATGGCGGGGCCACGGCCGCCGCCTTCGTAGCAATTGGCTTCGCCGACAACCTCTGTGGCGTTCCAGATCTTCACGGCTACCATTGGCCGAATCGCTCGTGCTTCTGGGGATTCTTCGAGCCTGCGTTTCCTCTGCACCCGACGATATTTCTTGGGAAAAGGCGGTGGTGAGGCTGAGATTCAGGGATTTGAAAGGTTGATAAGGTGATTAAAAATGGGGGAAAACTACTAGGGGAGGGCGGAGGTGAATGTGTGGTTTCTTTTCTGGAAAATTACTGGTGTTGCTGGTTCTCCGCTGCTGGTGTTGTTGGTTTGGTGCTGTTGGTGTTGCTGGATCTGTTCGGGGAAGAAAATGAATCTGCTCGGGGAAGAAGACGACATAAAACGGTGTCGTTTGGGGATTTAGGGTTTTGAATTTGAGGGAAAGACACAAAACGGCGTCGTTTTGGTGTTAGGATGCTAAAATGACGTCGTTTGAAGGCCTAAGTGATCTAATGGAAACTCCGGCAAGCCACATCAGCATAAGAAATTAATAAAAAAAAAGGCCACATCAGAATTCTGATCGATCAGATCAGCGTTGGCACCAAAGTGAGCGCTTTTCAAATTTTTTGGCACTTAAATGATCCGACGGAAACTTTTGGCACCAAAGTGAGCGTCGTACACAACTTATGGCACCATTAGTGTACTTATCCCTGATTTAGGGGGCAAGTCAATTGACTTACATATATTTTTAGTAACAATGGAATCCATTTCATCATTAATTGCTTCTTTCCAAAATTATGCATCTCTAGATGCCATTGCCTTACTAAACGTCCTTGAATTTTCATCCAAGTAAAAGGACATGGGTGATTTATTCACAACCTTTTCTCTATCTCCTTCTACTAGAAGAGTTACAAAATCGGAACCAAAATCTTTCATTTTCTTCACTCTATGACTTCTCCTTGGTTCACTTGGAGAATCAAAATAGTTTTCTTTTAATTGACAAAGTATTGGTTGCATAAATTTTTATTTGTGATTATGCTGAGGCATCACTTTAATCTTTAAGAAGCTTGTGTTCAAGAAATTCAACATCTCTTGATTTCACAATAACATTCGATTTAACACTTAATAAGTGATAAGTTTTAGAATTTCTAGCATATCCAACAAACACACTTTTTAATGCCCTTGGTCCTAATTTGGTTCGCTTAGGATTAGGAATTCTATAGTACACAAGGCATCCCCACACTTTAAAGTATTGGATATTTGGTTCCCTTCCTTTCATCTATTCGTACGGAGATATCTTAACTTTCCTTGAAGGAATTTTGTTGTGAATATGGCATATAGTAAGAAGTGCTTCTTCCCAAAAAATTATTAGCAATTTTGCTTGTAAGATCATTGAATTAACCATATCTACCGAAATTTGATTATTTCTTTCTGCCAATCCATTTTGTTGTGGTGTATAAGGCACACTTACTTGATGCACAATACCGTTTTCCTAACAAAATGCAAAAAAAATCTAATGAGAAATATTCTCCTCTGCGATCACTTTCTTAGAACTTTGATTTTTGCATCATTTTGATTTTCAACTACAGCCTTATCTATCTTGAACTTATCATAAGGCTTGATCCTTTGATCTCACTAGGTAAACATGAGTATATCTAGAGTAATCATTGATAAATGTAATAAAATAATGATTTACACCTCTAGTTAATACACCATTTAATTCACAAATATCAGAATGCACCAGTTTAAGTACTTTACTTGTAAACATATTTCACAATCATTCTTATCTAAATTGTCACATGATATCATACCAATTTTATTCATTAATTTCAAAGTACTATATCCAACACATAATAATCTATTATGCCACAAGGAAGATGACTTGAGCATATAAATGGAGATGATATTCTCATTAATACTTAACTTAAACACTCCGTTACATGAGTACCATTTACCAACAAGTATCCCATACTTAGATGGCATAAGCTTATCAACTTGTAAGATAACCTTTATTCCATTCTTGCACAACAAATTTGTTGATACAAGATTCTTATGAATATCAGGAATGTATGGCCCATTAATCGAAGTCAATTTCTTTCCAAAAGTGAATTGCAATTCAATTGTGCCTGTCCTAAAACAATTGCAATATTGTGACTTCCCATCAACACTTGTTGTTCTTTTTCCATAGGTGTATAAGATTTGAATTGCTTCTCATCATTGCAGATATCACAGTTATACTGGAATCAAACCACCAATCCTTTGAATAATTCATAGTTGCTATGTTTAATTCAGTCACCATCCCAATTTGCAATTGAGAGACCAAAGCAACTAATTCGTTGATGTTTTGCTTCACAATATTTGTTGTTGTGTCAACCTTTTGCTTTTTCCTATAGTGACACTCCTTCTTGTAGTGCCCTTTTTTACCACAGTAAAAGTAGGACTTGTCCTTCTTGAAGGTGTTGTTGTTGCCATGCTTGTTGATGTTGTTGGTGTCAATGAATTTTCTCTTGTTCCCTTTGTATTTTCTTTGTCTCTACTCATGTTGTCATTCTCAACAAAATGCACTTTATTTGCAACTCCTTTCACATAATTAGCCTCACGTTCTTGAGAACCTTCCTCAATTCGAGTATGTTTTATCAAATTATTTACGGTCAGGTTCTCGATTGTATAAATAAATTTCTTTCAATAATCATTCTAAGTTGAAGGCAATTTTAAAATAATTGTAGCAACTTGAAGATGGTCAGAAACTCCAATCATAAGGTCATTAAGTTTGGCAACATATATTTGTAATTCCTCCACTTGCTTAGAGATGTAATTTCCATTAACCATGATAAATTCAAAATATTTTAGAGCAATAAATCTTGCAGTTCCTTGTTTGTCGGTATTGTATTTGGTTTCTCAATCTATCAATACCTTGTTCATATAAAAAAGTATTGAGAATCCTTCCTCGGCACCTCTTTTCCTCATCCTCGCGCCTTTTCCTTATAGCTTTAATATCATCAGAGTCATCATCTTTTGGATTAGGGATAGCGGGTAAGTTGGGGTCGAGGATGTAGAAGTACATAATTCAGATAGAAGAAGAATCATATTATCCTTCCAACGGATGAAATTAGTTTCCTCATGAGGATGGATTCACAATCTGTCATGATTGTGAGCACTTGATACAATTGATGTCTCCATCTTTATAACAATTATACCTTAAGATTGTTGGAGAAATTCAATTGTTAAAGAAGATGAAGAAGTAGTAATAGATCCTTGATGCTTTGATGCTTGATGATGATTACTGTCCTTAAAGTATTATTTGCCCTCACTATTGTTGTTGCTGAGTTTAGAATAAATATAACTCTATGATATACACTAAAGCTGCAGAGAAACGAGTTCAATAATTACTTGAATCTCTCTTGGAATTTCTCCTTGAATATGTTAAGACTACGTGTATGAAAAGAGAAGAAAAGAGAGTTTTGAAGAGGAAGCATTTATGAATAGCCGTGGCTATTATAAATAATATGTGAATTGGTGTCTATTCAAAGAAAATCGATCAACATATCTTTTGGAAGTAGGTACCTTATTCCCAACCATCGCTACTCTTCATTTCAAGAATGACTTCTTCGTAACCACTGATAACTTCCTTTTGATCAAGAGTCATGTATTCTCTTAAACAAAAGACACCTTACCACATTTATAATGACAAACTATTTCAACACCTAGAATTAACCAGCACGCTTATGCAATATTCAACAAGCTTGTAGGGGAAGTCTTCCATATGCAATGCTTGTGATTGACACTATTTTGCAAAAAAGCGAAAAGGAAGATGTGAGGAGTGAGAAGACGATGAAGACTCGACAAGAAAGGCATTGATTTCAGCAGCCCTTTGATTTAAGCTAAATAAAGAAGACTTGAGGTTTTAAGATTTCTTCAGTAGAGAACTAATGAGAGCTTTACCCACAATAGGAAAGGCATTGTATCGAGCTAGTAGAGGTAAAACTATAACGATTTCCGGTTCAGTGATTCAAATAATTCACATGCTAACTCTAACATAATTTATTAGTTTTTTGAATTTTCCTTTTTTTTCTTTGCTTTTTATGTATTTTTCTTCTCTGCCAGTGCGAGTCACTGACAACCCTCATCAACCGTGCAACCCTTACAAGACTAGGCAAGGGTTGCCTCCCCCCAGCTGGTGGGGCCGAGAAGGCGAGTGAGGGCCTTTGTGCCCTAGCTGATTGCACCCTAGCTGACCACACCCTGACCCTAGGCCTTTGTAGCTAGTGGCGCGATGAAGGCCTTGGGTGAGGCCATTGCAACCTCGCCAACAAAGAAAAAAAATACAGAAAAATAAAAAATAAAAAAACAAATAAATGAAAATATTATTAAAAATATCCACGACAAAACCGTCCACATTAGTAATTTCGGTCAAAATTAGTCGATGGACTCATTTGGCAAAATGTAAATTTTTTTAGGACACTATTAAAAAGATTAAAATATTTAAGACTAAATTAACAAAATTACAATATATCTAGATTTTTGGACAATTTTTCCTAATTTGTCTCGAACCCAAAGAAGGTTTTGAACATAGAAAAGCTCTGAAAGGTCTTTCCTTTATTGTGTGCACTTTTGGCTTGAAATCTGGATGGTTTAACATCTTAGAGCATCATATATGTACATACAACCATTACACTAAAAAATGTCTCATGCTAAAGATCATTTATCGACTATTTGGACAGAATATACGAAAAGTATCGATTTTAGTGAGGAGAAAATTCATACAATTGTAAATTTCACTGAAGACATGATATCGCAAATGGACAAACATCATTCTATCAACCATGTTCCTCCCTAATTGTATAAGTGAAAGCAGCCCTACACTTGTGCAAACTTTCGCCCTCTCATTTCGGAATAAAAGCGCAATTATTTTCATTTGAACGACTCTCCTTCTCAAATAATATCTATATCGCGTGTCTTGACTTCATCCGCTTGTATTGCGTTTTACAATGAGTTCATAGTAAATTAGACAAGTTTATATGATTGTGTTTAAATCGTGCAAGCCCCATTTTCACTAAATTATTTTGTGAAAAACCCAATCTGATCATAGAACCTTGCAGAGACACCTAACAGCATGTGCTTTGCCATATTAAGAAATCTTCAATTAATTTTAAGAAGAAAAGGACAAATGGGCGGACAGATTCTCCTACCCTAAACCTAAGATAAGGTTTTATGCCAAGTCCAAAAACAAACAGATCATTTCCCTCCTCTTTACTCAATCCTCTGCTTCCTGCAACCCTGACAATTATATTGCAATCTAATTAACTAATTTATTCATGTGATGATTACTAAGTGCTTAAGTCATATATACATTAGCATATAGACCATATCTTAGACTAGGACAATGTGCCGGTGCCTAGCGCATTAAAATAGTGAATTGTCGATTATTTTTGCAATTTAATTCCCCCTACGGTTGGAATTTTTCGGTACTTGTGGTGGGGTTAAAAAGCACTTGTGGTGGGGGTTAAAAAGCTTTATTATAAAGAAACAGAGCAGAAGTATTTTTGTAATTCGATAATAAAATGAATTGAAATTGGGGTTAATGATTAATTAGTATGATGTCATTCACTTTTTGTCAGGTAGATAAGTGGCAACGTCAGACCGCTAAATTATTTTATATACGGAAGGAAAAAAAGAGGAAGCCAAAGTCCAATGTGAGTGCAAGGGTAAATTTGTTGATCACTCTTCACACCCCCCCCATCTTTTCAGTGGCCCCATCTCATTTCTAAATTCTTCATTCAGTGAACACTCATAAATAGACAAATGGATGGAATAAATTCTTCTGTCCTCTAATCATATATAATATGTAAATATATATGTATGTGTATGTGTATACGTATTTACGGCAATATTGACTTTCACTATTATGCAGTTGGGTTATAATTGCTTGATTTCTTTCTTTCTTTTTTTCCATCCATTTGGAATCTAGTGCTCTTTGTTTTATTTACATTTGGGTCTCCTTACCTTTTCTAGATCATGTTAATATAAGGATAATTAATTCAATTTACCACTTAAGATACCATGACATTCAGAATATAAATCTAACTATGTATCCTAAGGAATCTCAACTAATTACATCCTTTTTAAGTTTAGATTGCATCAAATGATGCGTCAATCAAATGGTTTTGCTTTCGAGAAGCTGCACAAATGCTAGTATCAGAAGCTCACTAGTTATTATGGGAGTATTCCCATCTGTGAGTTGTGCTATTCCATTCTTTTCTTTTCTTTTTAATTTAGTTACTTTTGCTGATCTAAAGTTTCCAAATATAGAAAATAATCAAGAGAAGTTAATGCCAAATCACACACAAAAAATGTAATTATCTTCAATGTCAGTATTTGTAAAAAATGAAAAACGTAATGCAATTACATCTATAAATTATCACAGCACCAAAAGCACTAAACCTAGTAAAGAATGAGTACTGTTTTTTTGGGGCTTGAAAAAGAATGAGTACTTCACGGCCCACATTTCCAGTGGTTTACGTCAATTAATAAAACGTAATATATTATACTATTAGTTGTGCTATTCCATTCTATTTTTATATTTAGTTACTTTTGCTGATCTAAAGTTTCCTATAACACAAAACCCCAGTAGTTTTATAATTCAATCTACCTCTTCGAATTAAACACCAAAGCACATTTAGTTAGCTTTTACTGAACAAAACAAGTCTTTTTTTTGCTTCAATCAAAAACCGGTTGCGCACGCAAGGACTACGAAATTCATGAGGATCTTACTTGCTAGAGCTCGCCTTTCTTGAACATAAGATCTCAACGGTTCAGCACCCAACCAACTCCTTGGTTTTAAATATGAATGGACATTCACCGGAATAAATCTAGCTCTCTAATTCGTTCAAAGGCGGGTTATTTGTGCTAAGAAGAGCAAATGTGGTATTTGGGATAAAAGTGGAACGTCAAATTAGTTAATGCTCTTTATGTTCTTGCCGTGACTATTGAAGATGAGTTATTGTAGTATATAAAAAGTGCAAAGACCATGAAAGGGGCCTAGGATAACTTGGCAGCACTATTCGCAAGGACCAATGATGCCGGGTTACAATGATTGGAGGATTAGCTCCTCTCAACTTCACAAGAAAATGTGATAGTAAGTCAATACTTTTCCAAAGTTAAATCTATTTGTGAAGAAATTTTAAAGTTAGATCCTCAGAACACCATCTCTGAGACAAGGATGAGAAGAATAATAATTCACGGGTTAAGGCTGGAGTATAATAGTATTGTTACGGCCACCCATGGATGGGAAAATGAGCCAACGCCGATCGAGTTGGAAAATATATTAGCCAATCAAGAGGCCTTAGATAGATAAATGCCTGAGATCTCAATTAAAGAAGATGAAAGTTCCCTCTTTAGTAATAAGCGAGGGCTTAAGGGCAAGAGTAGATATGATGATGGCACTAAAGATTGCAAGCGAAGAGTCGTGGAAATTGGAAGAGGCAACAAGAATGGAGAAGCACTCAGCCAGGAGGAGCTCGTTGTGATCACGACGATAGCGATGATGAAGACAAAAACAACGGAAGATGTAGCAAACGGTGCTACATTTGTGGCAAGGGAGGACATATTGTTGGAGTTTGTTGGAACAGGCAAGAAGGAGATGCCATCACTTCCTACAAGAAGGAGAGTGAAAGCGAAGAAGAATGAGACTTTCAAGTGCTTGTTGCATTGAAGGATCGAGAAAATTTGGCAACCGCTTGTATAGTTGAGTCAAATGATTCAACAATTTCTATCACGTCCTTGAAGAAGAGCAAGCCATGGGAGAACTCAAAGAAGCAACTAATGACACTAATAAGGACTTGTGAGAAGGAATTTCAAGAGATGCGGGAGATGATAAAGAAGCTGAGAGTGGGAAACGTGAAGATGGAAAAGATGTTGAAAATGAGAGATAAAATGCTCAAGGAAAAAGAAAGGAGCTAGAGAAGTTCTAATGTGAGTTTAAGAAGTTGCAGAAGCTTAAGGAAATCAAGCCCACTATGATGTTTCCAATTGGTCAAACTAGGAAAGACAATAAACACATGAAGGAGAAAAAGAAAGGTTTCTTTGAGAAAAGGGGGCCATCCCGATCTTATATCCCACAATGGGAGGATCGATGGAATAAAATCAAGGAGAAGAAATCCTTTGAGAAAAAAGGATCAAGATGTCTCCATTGAAGTGCTTTGTATGGGACTGAATCCGTTGAAGCATGAAATGAAACTCACGAATGAGAGGGTTGATCAAATAAGTTCTAATCTCAAAATTCTTGCTAAAGATATGTCGAAGACGAAAGACTTAATTGAGTGAAAAGAAGGAAAATGAGACTAAAGCACAAGCTGAATTGACACTGCAGAAACCCAAGCTTCATGAAACCCGATGGAAAGTCACAACAGGAGAAGCAACTGAAGATAGAACCATAGAGCCATCCACATATGAGAAAGCTTCGCAAGGGGCAGAATGGAAGAAGAAGTTGAAGAGTTTGAAAGCAATATTGGCACGACTACTATATCTAAATTAAGAGAGAGTTGTCGGTGAAGGGGAGTGTTGGATCAATCACCCCCTGTCTCTAGATTATTCTTCATCTTGACAAGTTCGGCCCTCTCTCTCTCTCTCTCCCCTTAGAATTTTATAGTAAATGCTACTAGGTTGTTTGTGGTAGGTAGAGCTTGTGGTTATAAATTGTCCAATATGAAAGATGGAAGCAAAAATCTCCCTCATGTCAAAGATAATTTGTTGAGAGAGTCGGTGGATGAAGGCTATAAATAGCCTAGCCTCATCCACCTGAGTTCACGCCTCAAATAGAAGGACAGGGGTCTTGTGTAGTAAGTGGTCTTCAAGTGTGGTGTGTAGAGTGTGCTGAGTATGTGTGAGAAGTGGGTGATAGTGGTGTCTGTAGCATGTTTAGTGAGTGGCGTGAGTGTGAGAGTCTATCGTGTGCTTAATAAGAGTGGTGAAATTAAATGGTTTTGTAATATTAATAAAGTGTTTATTATATTTATTATAGTCACGCTTTCGCAACTCAACATGTGGTTTGGTATTATTTTTGTTATGAGTAAAGTTATAGCTGTTCTAAAAAGTGTTACTTTTTTAGCTTTAATGAATCGATAACACTAAATGAAAATATTTTGGGAGGTATCTATTTAATATCGATCTTAATAGTAAACACTAATCTTTTGACATGTCGTACCTTTCAAGTACGACATTAATCAATGGTCTTAAAAGGAAGAAAACATTACAAAAAAAAGGTCTAGCAAGAAGCCCTCACTTTGCATACAACTAAAATATTACGGGTTGCAAGTACAATACATTCTTTTGAATGTACTCGATTAAAGTGTTCTCGTGGTAGCTTTACAAAAATAAATAGAAAAGTGAATAATAATTTAGAACTATTTGTCGGTGATGCAAGTGTTGATTTTGGAGGAAAAAAGTTACCCTACGTTAAACAAAAAAGGAAAGGAAGAAAGGGCAATTGATTAAGCTAGATACACTCAATAGCAAACAATTAAATGAACGAATAAACAAATAAAGCAAGAAACACAGCATGTGACTCACGGGGTAATTGTTCATTAGAAGCATCGGGTCAAAAAGCAATGAAAAAAATATTTAGAGTTTGGGACCATAATTAACCATGTTCACCAATTAGAACTTCGGTGATTTCATACCTAAGGCAAGGAAAGTTGAGGGGTATCCTAACATTAAAGTTTGTGTGATTAATGCACCCTTTTATAAAAATTGAAAAATATTAAAAGAAAAATCCTGGGTATTTGACAATTTGTCGAGTCTTATTAAATATACTTTGAAAACCCCACAACGAATGTGTTTTTGGTCGATTTCTAAACTCTCTTGAAAATTATGATATCCACTTTTAATTAGCATTATTAATACCATGGGGCTGTTAATAAGATGCTAAAATATTTTTGAAAAATCAACTTTTTGCTCGACCAAAATATGCTCATGGACACTACTAAATTGATTTTTCAAAATAATCCTTTATGAGGCAGAAAAAAGAATTGTGGGAAGGCGTGATGGCATTGATCATAGCTGATAAGCAATTCAAGGCATGAGGCTGAAAGTGGCGCTTATTTTCTCTTTTAGCAGTGCAGTGAAATAAAGCGAAATGCATCATTAAGAGTCAAAGTGGCTAGGACCCACAAACCATTTTTATTGTAGAAATAAATTCTTACTATCAATGGCATTTCTTGAACGACAAAATCTTTTGCAAAAATTTTACTTTCTTTGGGACAACATTTAGCAATTGGCACAAACTTGATGTTTCCCTAGTTTGCTTGTGTTGAAATTTGATTGGTTCTTGAATTACTTATGCATGAAAATGCTAACTATATGTTTCCCAAAATGATATTATGATTACTCATTATTCAGATCCCCAATATTTTTGTGTGATGTGCTTGCATATATAATTATGCATGACATAAATACAACTAATTCTTTAGAAATCAATTTTCATTATATATATTTTGTGGCATACGGTCATGTAGATCCCTATAGCAATATCATATATTGAAGTGAAAGCTACATTATTGAAATTATGGAGCTAGTCCATTCTCGGATTTGTTGATATAAGCCGATTCTATTAAAAATAAGGGACAATGACTTCAACGTTTTTGTCTCATTTAAAAAAAAAAAAAAAAGAATAACTTATAGAATTCATGCATGGCAGGATCTCACTGCTTCCCTTTTTTATGTTAAAAAATGAAAAGCAAGAAAATAAAGCGTAGAGAATTGTTTGGTGAAAAACTTTACCCATTGGCTTCCCATCCTTTCAAGAAACTGACTTCACTGAGTGCTAGCTTCCATTTCTCTAAAATCACCCGGTCAGAATGCCTCTCATGCATACGAAATGCGTCTCCAAAACTCCCGATTTGACGACGCACGTGAGTTGGTTCCACTTTGTAAAATATAGGCACCAATAGATGCCCGATGTTACTATTCTGGCACTCCATTATTTGAACCAGTTCATTTAGGCACCAACTGCTCAATCCATAATTTAAGGAGATAATGGGGATCAGGATCTTACTGTTCTTGATGGCTGCCAAAAGATCTGGCCCAATCTTCTTGCCATGGCGGAGCTCGTTATCATCTTTGAAAGCATGAATTCCAGCATCAGCAAGTCTGGTGTAGAGGTGATCAGTGAAGCCTTTTCGAGTATCTAAGCCTCTAAAGCTCAAGAACACCTCATAACGGTTTCCAGTTGCCATGGCCGACGAATTAGATGCACCATTAGTTTCTGTCAGAGACAAACTAGATCCACCAGAATTAGTTTCTGTTGACGCAGTCAACAAATCAGATGCACCAGTAATAGCATCTTCTGCATTTCTTCGCACACTAGTTCTCTTCTTATTGAGAAAATGGAACGCAAGCCCAAAGAGGAGGATCAGGGCCACGAGCCCGGATAAAGAATGCCCAAAAATGAGATGATGCATTTCGTCTTTGCTCTGACCCTACCCTTAATTTTTCCTTTCAGGTCTTATTGAAAAGAAAACCAAACTGCCTCTTAGAAACACAAAATGCCTTGTTGTTGCCCGTTGTCTCTTTATTGGTTGGATTTATATAATTGAACCAGTTGGCAACCGGAACCGCAGCAATAATTCAAACTTGTCAAGCTGCATATAAATTAGTAATTCATTGACTGGGAACAGTAACCACTTGCTTATAGTTGTTGCCTTCTTCTGGTGGAAATCTCAATGCACAGGAGAATCCAAGGCAATACCTGCCTATAAAGAATACATATTGTGAGAAAATTTCGATGCAGAAGAAATGAAAAGAAATAAAACCAAAAAAAGAAGACAAGTGATGCTAAAATCAGATAATAACATTCAAGGTTGCATCGTTGATAAGTTGAAAAGTCAGGACATTTTTTAAGAAAATTAAAATCCCATGATACTTAGGGTCTCAACGGTTCTGTTCGGTTTTCTATGATACCTGAACAGAACCATATGGAAGTGTGCATGTATTGACCCAAATGTGACCGGAACTGAATATAAAGGGGTCGGATTGGGTTTTTGGGTTTTCTTTTTCATTTTTTCTTTATTTTCTTTTTTTTGGGGGGGGCCTATTTCAAACATATGCCCCAATTCAAGCGTAAAATTCCATTATAATCGACGATAGATCTTTCCAGACAACAGAGGTGAAGTCAAACACATTTTTCTTCAATCACAGACAAGACTACGCATAGTACTAATACTGATCAACATAAAATTCACTTGTGACAAGATATTCCTGTCAGATTGAAAGCAAATCCACTAGAATGGCTCTTGCGTTCATCCTTTCTCACTGAATTGCCAAAATAGGAATTACAAAAGTATTGTACTTCTTCCAAGACCTCATGCAGCAAACCAACTCCCTCTCTTCCCCATGTCAATCGCATTACTGTTCTTCATGTACATGAAAAATGAATTTGAAAATTACGAAACAACTTTGCGTAAAATCAAATGATGTCACTGTTTAATGGTTAACATATGCAAAACAACATATATCAGCTTCATGGTGCAAAATCTTCCCATTAGGACAAGCAAACATTAACTAGTTTCTCAGAAACTAAAAACAGAACAGTAAAGTCTAATTTGTAACTCAAATATGTGCGGGATTAGCTAGTGTTCTTATATTTACAAGAGAATTTAAGATCTAAAAGTGCATCCACAAAAAGAATAGCAAATTCAAATGAATCTTCACAAAAAATAGAAGCCAATTTATCAAATTCCACAAACATAACTCAATTAACAGTTAACAGAAAAAGAGGTTGCAGTTCACAACGCTCAACAGCACTTAGGGATATGCCGAGCTAAATCAATTCTTTAGCCAAAGTCTTTACAGATACAAAATTAGAATCGAAACAAAATACAGAACAAAGTTTCGCCCTTATTTTTCAGAAGTTTTATGCTCAAACAGACAAAAAAGAATCAAAAGGAGACAAAATCTAAAGGCCTCACTAATCAGCCTAACAGCCAAGGGCCAAAAACTAGAGTATAATTAAATTGGCAAAATACAGATAAGTACATTCTGCCAAAGCCTGAGTATCTGCCTTTGTGGAAGTGGTATCAATACAATATTAAAGCAAATCAAACGTCACCAAAAGACAAATATTTTACCAGCTTTATACGCTTCATAAGCCAATAGTGGTGTCTGCATTCACAACAAGAATTTCCCAAAATCATCAACCCAACCATGGACTAAAATTTATTCTCTGAGGATTCCAAACATCATCTGTTGTCGAGAGAGAGAGACAGAGGGAGGAAGGGAGAGTTCAGGGTTAACTATGTGCTTGAGGATGAGTTGTGGAAGGAGTGAATTATTTTACAGGATTGAAGGGGATCCAAAGAACACAAGACATTTATAGAACTGTCGCAAAACCCAAAATGAAAAAGAACAAAGTGCTGGGACCGTTTGTTAGAACACCGATCCCACTATTCTAATGTCGACCAGCTAAAGAAAGATGCTTATGTCCCGATAAACCCAACAAGACCAGAAGAACGAAAGGAGCACTCGAAGATGAGCCAACCCACAGAGATTTCAACGCATACTTACAGATTTATCATATCCACTTCGACAGAGGCTTACAAAATCAAACACGAAGAAATCACATTTCGTTCATCAATATGTCTGATTAAAGCCTGATCATCATTCCCTTATTTAGTTCTGCTAACCTACGTACAGTACATATGGTCGCTATCTACTACGCATCTGCAGCAACAATGCGACAGAGACATCGGGTATCCGCTACGCTGCGGGTGGACAAAAATATTGGAACATTTGAACCACTTCCCCGAAGAAAATTAGCAGAATCATACCTGTTCTTACCAGAAAATAGTGTTTTGGCTTCGTTTGGCCGTGCAAGTGTCAACTTCCTCGCTTGTACAGACCTATTTCCACCCGAATGATCACTCGCAAGCTCTGGAACTGGCACACCGAGAACAAGGCGAGTCCACCAGCAATCAGTCCGGAGAAAATGACAACCCCATTAGCAAGCAATGGAAAAATTGAAATCAAATCCGTGAAATCAAAGGTGAAGCATGATAAGAAAGATGAGAAGGAAGAATCGATCAAACCTCGAAAGAAATCGCGGGAGGGAGTATCAGAGAATGCTGCGAACGAACGCGAAGCTAGGGTTTGAATCGCGAATTCTATGAAGGGAGAGCTGAGATGGAGATAAAAGGCGACGGGTAGCCAAGCCAACGGAAGATCTAAGCGTTCTAATGCATGACAAAATATTTAAATAATTAAGGCGCGTTTAGGAAAGATTTTATGTTACCAGAAACATTCCAAAATGATTCCAAAATGATTCTTTTTTATCCTGTTTTTGGGAATAATTTCTAAGTATTTTAAACTGTTTAGTAAGGCTTTGTTTGTTAACGTTCATTTTTTCTGTTTATGAACAAAATTTCTGTTTTTTTGTTCTAGGAAACATAAACAGAATAGAAATGTGTTTGTTTACGTTTTTGTTCCAAATCTATTTTTTTGTTTCTAGGAACACATTTGGAACAGAAACAAGAAATAAGAAAAACGTGTTTCTTGTTTCTGAAACAATTTTGAAGAACAATTTTTCTCCCTCCTCTTTTTTTCTCCTCTTTTTTTTCTTCTTTTCTTTTTCATTTTTTTTTTTTTCTTTGGCCGGTCGGCTCGGCCTCGGCCATGGCCGGCGACCGGCCGTCGAGGGTCGGCAACCTTGCGAGCCTCGCCGGCGCAGGCAAGGCCGGGCGAGGCCGTCGGCCCTCATTGGCTGGTCGCCGGCCATGGCCAAGGCCGGCGATCGGCCAAAAGAAGAAAAAAAGAAAAAAGAATACAAATTAAAAAATTAAAAGAAACAAAAAAAAGAATACAAATTTACAAAACTTGTTTTTGTTCATTTTTTTTATTCCTGGAACAAGTTTACCAAACACTTTCTTTTGTTCAAAAATTGTACCCCGGAGCAGAAATAGTTTTTTTATTTTTATTTCCTAGAACAATTTTTGAATAAAAACGTTACTAAACGTGCTCACTGTCCAAAATTTCGATTCTAAAGTATCGTGCTCATTGATTCTATTCCAAATCAATTTTTTTTAATTTTTAAATAATTTTTTTACTTTTTTTCCTTTTTTTTTTTCCTTTTTCTCTTAATCATCTTCTTCTTTTGGCCGGTCGGCAACGGTCGGCGACCTTATCGGAGCATCGCCGGCCCTCGGCGAGGCCGGCCCTCGTTAGTTGAGCCTTGCCGGTGGCCAGGCCGACCTCATTAGGATTGGCGAGGCCTGCTTGGCCACCGGGAGATCTGGGTGAGCCTCGATGGGGCTGGGCAAGGCTCGCTTGGCCACCGGCAAGGCCCCCCTGGCCACCAACGAGGTCGAGCTTCGCCGGTGGCTGGACTTGCCTCTAGTGAGCTCACCGGATTAGTTGGCGGCGAATGATAGCGGACAATGACAACAGCGGCAGATGGCGGCGATGGACAACGGACGGCGGCCACAGGATGGCAATCGATGAAGAAGAAGAAGAAGAAGAAGAGTTGGTTTTGATTCTTAGATTTATTCCCGGAACAAGAATCAATTTTTTTTTTTTATTCTTGATTCTGTTATAAATCTACTTCCGAAAACAAAAAAATAGAAATTTGTTCCCAAGAATAAAAATTTTACCAAATGTGATTATGTTCTCCAACTACTCTCGGGAACAAAGAATTAGAATCAGTCACTATCGGAAATAGATTGTTGGTACAGTAGGACGAAATTGTATACATATCTTCATGGAAAGTCGAAACTATTTCAACATTTGAATTTTTTTGTAAGATTTTTTATAACTTACCAGATAAAGAAGATTAAAACTTTAAAATTGAATATGTGGTGGACAATTTGGAATAATTAAATTTTTTTATGATTATTAATAGGAATATTCACAAAAAAGTTACCAAGTGTTCAAAGCTTTCTCAATTTTCTCATCTCTCCTTTTGGCTTGAATTGATCTTCTTATATAGTATTTACTCTCCAATCTAGCCGTTGGATAATCTTCGATATGATCAAATAATTGTTGAATTATTGGACACATTCACAAGAGACTCGGTCGCACATACAATCAAATATTCCCCGTAATGGTTAGGTTTCCCAAAATGAAGTTGGCCACTCCAGTTAATAGTCTATTTCTCAAAAATAGATAACAATTGATTTGATTTAGCTCCAGTTTCCTTTCCAGAATTCCAAGACTTCAAGATAGTTGTTAAATCTCTTTTGACATGTAAAACTAGTAATATATATATAGATCTTCTTGTCAAATTGGTAAACACATGATAAAATCATTCGTTGATATTGGTAAAAGGAAGTGCATTTATTGGCGATAGGGTGACTTCATCTGAACTTCCCCCTAGAGGTCACCAAACGAACTACCGTCAATTGGCCTTCCTAAGTACATCAATGACTAAGAAATCATTCAGTTTTTTCACCTTATTATGGTATCTCCAAGTTTTCACAAACTTCTCCTCCTAGACTTGTTTATCCTTCACCAGGTCCTTCCAACTCTTTGACATCTTTCCACTACCTATCTTGGGTGCTGTGGATGGTAATAAAGCTTTCCTTATGTCATCACAACTGGAAATAAGTAATCTCTGCTTTTATCAAATAATAACAAGAACTATATGATTATGTCAACTTCAAATATAGTAAGAAGTTTGCCTAACAAGCCTGTCATTTTTTTTTTCATTTGTCACGACCTTCCCATATATGAACCATCAAAGGAAAACTAATGGATTACTAAACAAATATTTAGTGTAAACTCCCCCAAAATCATACCAATTGCAACTTTGGATCTTTTTTTTTTTGGGGGGGGTGTTGAACTTTGAGATGTCATAAGAATAAAATTTGGTTACGCTAAATAAATCTAATCCTTTTTCTTTACATTTACATTTTCTTTCAAAAAGATGATGTGCAATCACTCTTTGATAATTTTGATCCTAAACCACTAACATATGAGACAACAATGAATCGAAATCTAACTTGTCATCAGGATCTCTAACCGCTGCTCGTGCTAACGTCCTTTTTATATTAGAAAATAACAGAATGCCCTGAGGAATAGTTCGCTTAAATAGGCTGCTTTAAAGCAACGAAAAGTCTCTAAAAAAGTCTTGAAACTGGCTGAATGACAGAAGATGTTCTCCTCATATATTTTTCTCTTGTGAAGTGAATACATATCTTTTCATATTCTTCCTTTTTAAAACTTATGGTGTTCAGAGGCAAAAAAAGTAACTCTCCAATCGAATAATTCTACTGTAAAAAACAACTTGATGCACAAACAAGCCTTGAAATTGGAAATCGAACAATTGAGGGGATCATTAAATGTCACAAAGCACATGAAAGATGTGGATGATACTTCAATTTTGAAAATAGTTATTTTGCTAGCAAATATGAGGTAACAAAGAGGGAAATCTTGAGGATGTAGAAGCACTAAATCGAGCTATCATAGTAAAGGAGCGTAATGGCAATAATGAGCTTAAGAAGCTCGCAAAAAATTGATCAATGTAAATTTGCTTTTCTCTTTCTTTTTTATAGCGAGATTTTCAATTTATTTTTTTAGGGAATCATGTTCTCTTGTATCATTTGTCATCCTTTTACCTTTTTGGTATGCTATCTTTGGTTACTTTACTCAACACAGGTTTTTCTTGCAACCATACATCAACGATTGACTTACCTAAGCTGCCTTACTTTGCAAGTATTAAAAGACATATACAGTGATTTTAAAGTTGATGGCAACATCCAACCAGAGTCGATTGAGCTCTCGAATCCTCCGGTCAAGCCACACCTTAACAAGTTTGCATTTGCTTGTGCCATCGTGCCCCCATGACCCCCATTTTGCTCGGTGGACTGACTATAATCGAGCAAAAGGGAGCTCGTGAAGGCCACAACAGAGCAGGCGATGACATACTTCTTCCGACGCCACTTCACTGGAGGATGGAAGTCCTCAATCAACTAGGGTTGGACATTTGCCATCAACTTTAAAAAATCACAAACTATGTCTTCCAAGACTTGCAATGTAAATCAATTGGCAATTGAGACATGTCAATCAGTGGTACAGCTGCAAGAGAAGCTCGTGTTCAGTGAAGTAAGGAAAGACAACATCCTAAACTACATGAACTTCGATTTAAGCCTAGCACTGAAGCTCATTATTGAGACCATACCAATGAATTGGGAACTCTACTTCTTTATTATTATTTCATGTTTTTATGTGCAAGAAACTTCTGTCCTTTGTTTGTGAAGAAGCTTCTGGGAACTTCACGGATTGAGAGAAGATTTTCTCTCCGTTCTGGTTTGAGTGCCCTCGGTTCAGTTGCAGCTGAGCCTGAGACCGCCACCGCCAACGGACAGTTGGCAGTAGCCACGGCCTGAGGACATCAGAGAAGGTAAGGAATCAGAAAGCGAGGACATGCAGAGGCAACATCGAAGCACAAGTTCAGATCCATACAATCCTGACGGCATCAAAGTGTGTTTAGGCTAACGTTAGATCCTAAATCGGCATCGTTTATTCTTCTCCGACTTCGGTCAAATAACTCGGGCTCGACCTACCAGAGCAGGGATGCAATAATTAGCTCGGAGATGGAGTAGATGGTCACGAACAACGGTCGAACGAAGAACTCAAAGTCCCGGAAGCATCTCCGCCGGTGGTAGGCGACCCGGAGGGAAAGAAATCTTGAGTGAGACTACCGTGTCGTGGCGAACAGATAGGTGATGGAGGTCTGCAAAATCTAAAACAAACCAGGATGAGCTTTCTAGGAACTCTTCTTGCTCTGGTGTTCTCTCGGCTGTGAATCGGATCACCTCCCCCCCGAGAAAAAAACGAATGCCCCTCAAAAGTCTTGGTCAGTTAAGACCAGAGCGCTTTTCTCGGTCGCCCACTCTACGCACGCCTGTCGCTATCGGTTTGGCTTAGTCTGGAAGAAGAGTCTTACGGGGCGTCGGTTAGATGAGAGCGCTTATCTCGGTTCTTTTGGGGTTATCTGTAAATTTCAAAATGGGTTAATACATTGAAAAACTCCAAGCTGGTACACTTACGACAAATTTACCAAAAACTATTTTTTTAACCATAAAAAATTCCAAACTGTTATACCTGTGATAAATTTACTCCGACTGACTATAAAAAACCATAAACTGGTATATTTATGATAAATTTACTCTAAACTAATTTATTCGATCATAAAAAACCCAAGGTAAATTTGCGCTAATATACATTTCGCTAAATTGAATTAATACCACAAAAAAATCACAAAAATTGTAAATTGTGACAAACAAAGTGTAAAATCCAAAATTGGTATACCGGTTAATTGCCATGTGTCATTTAACTTAATAATTTAACAGTAAAATTTAACGAAAACTAATAGAGGATAAATTTGTCACAAGTGTAGCAGTTTGGGGTAAATTTATCAAATGTATTCCAATTTGTTATTTTTTGTGGTAAAAAAAATAGTTTGTGATAAATTTGTCACAGGTGTACCAGTTTAGGGTTTTTCAGGGTATTAACCCTTTCAAAATTTTATAAAGCACTGTTGTCATGATAAAATTTTAAAATTGACAAAAACACGCGTACTTTTATTTATTCAATTGGATAGTATAAGCTTAGTAATTTTAAAAGTTGCATTGTACTAATTTAATATTAAACCTTACATTGCCCTACTAATTAAAGAAAAAAGAAGAGAAAAAGATTTTTTGTTTTTAAAGAAAAGAGAAATAGTAGGTTTACTTACCAGAAAGCGTCGAAGAATAATACTTCTTATTAAAAAAAAGGCTTTTTTCCTTTTTATTTTTATTTTTATTTCTAACGTACTAGTACATAATATTTATAATCAGTAATAAGGCTTCTTCTAGTACTAATAGCAAAATACCCTTTTTAAAAATTATTTAAATAATTGATTATTGGAAATAGATTGTTGGTACAATATGCCGGACTTGTGTACAGTGTATACGTTAAAAGTGAAAACTATTCCAATGATGGAATTTCTTTTGCAAGATTATTTATAACTTATCAGATAAAAAGGACTAAAACTTTAGAATTGAAATACGTGGAAGGCAAAGTGAAATCATTAATTTAGGCATTTTTCCATTGATAGGAATATTCACAAAATAATTATTTGAAGATATTTTGGGAAAGAAAACTATTGTAATTACTAAAAAGCATAGATACTAATTTTTAGCAAGCTAAAGAGTTTCAAATATCAACAATTACTGTAATTTTTTTTTCTCATAACCAGACAAGGCATATCCACAATTGATAAAAAAATTAGGATTATGGTATTCTTTGCACGTCATTACATATTAAGATATTGACAGATAGGTGATGATGCGGCACGTCATGTGTTTGATTTAATGACCCTAACGTACAATCACTAAATGGCATGCGAATGATGACATGACATGTGGTGACATATGTGATGACGCGGCACGTGACATGGCATTGATGACATGGCACGATGGTATACACAATGACGCGGCATAAGGACGTGGCATGATAATATGGCGTAATGATGATGTAGCTAACAACATGCCCATGATATTTTTGGTTTTTTTTTTTTAATTCGTAATTTTAAAGTGCCCTAATTTAAACATGCAATTTGAACTAAGAAAAAGAATCAAATCCATCCTAAGATGACTTTTTTGGTTTTTTCAAAAAACGGTGGTCGTCCGAATTAAGGGTCTCACTTAACCCACATGCATAATTCTTGGGAATTTCAAATTAAAAAGATTGTGATAATCTGAAATATAATGCATTGTCTCACTGGTTAAATCTTTAGACACAATAGTTATCAACTAATAAGTCAAAGTAATTAAAAAAGAAAAAAGATCCAAAATCTTTACTGATAAAATTAGTAATTAAATTGACTATTACAAACAATGCATTAACTGGATGATGCATAAAATCTCAAATATTGCAATTAGATAACAAAATCAACCTAAAATTAGCGATTAAAGTTTCAAATCAAATTGGATAAAATCGTCACCTAATTTGGGCGCTCGTAATCTTCATCGGAATCGGACCGGATCACAACTAGGCGGCAAGACATGTCTCGGAAAAGCAAGGAACACCGAAAGACAACATAAGAATTCATGGATAGCAGGAGCTATCACCAACCAGAGGCGAGAGCAAGTCTTCCAGAGGTCCAAGTGGCGGCGTGTAGGAGCAACACCACCGTGAACCTGCAAAACACAGAATTGATTTGGCTCAAGTATGCTTGCTGCCCTCCCCCTCTCTCTTTTTCGTATCTTTCTCCTCGGAAGTCCCGGGGTTGGACTCCAACTCGACTGAAGAAAACATGCAACAAGAAAGATCCAGTTGTGGCGGTTAGGCAAGGACGATCTCACACGTCGAGGATCTCAGCGTGATGTGGAGGCTTGCAGCACGTTAGATATCCACCAGGATCACTAGGAATTCGCCAGACGACCTGCAAAACACAAAGAAAACAGGGCAAGCTCGAAATGCTGGTGCAGCAGCATCGCCTCACGGTGGCACGTCTCGGCGTGTGGGTCGTGTGGCTGCTTGACTCTCGGCCACGATGGTGGTGGTGCTTGCTCAAGGCGATGCTCTAAGAATTTTCCGTGGACTACATTAATTAATACTATAATTTACCTTTTTATGGTTATTGTAAAATGGGGTTTGGTCTAAGGTGAGATAGAAGATTTCTTAATTAATCTAATATAGGACTAGCTGGTATAGGCCGAGTTGAGCCTAGCCCGTAATGAGAGGGCTTGGTTGGAAATAATATAAATAGTACTTAGGTCTCTACTCTAATTTTAATTTTTACATGTATTTTCACATAAGGAGCGTCAACCAAACGCTAAAGGGTGAGGGGGCTGTTTCATTAAGCTAGTGATACGGAAGGCAATAGAGGAGAAGGACTTGCGCGTAGAACATCGGTTTTCTGCTTCCGCTTCAAGAATGAAAAACAAGTGGGTTAATCTTTCTACTCAATTATGTGTGTTCTTGTTCTGGTTATAGAGATCTTGGGATTGCACGTGATTTGCGTCCAACATATGGTATTAGAGCAACCACAATTCTAGAACTCGAACACATAGAATTTTGCCATAATTTGAGATTTTTGAGATTTTTCGTTCAATAAAAATTAAATTAAATTATATATTCAAACTCGGCTCGTCGAGGCAAGCAGATTCATGGGCGGCGCATCTCCAGGGGAGGCCGCATGCACCCCCACGCACCGCCAGGGCGTCAGAGACGTGCCCCATGCGTGACCACGCACCTTCACGTGCTCCCACATGCGAGGTGAGCCTTGCACGTGTGACGCACGCAGGTGTTGACGTCAGTGACCCGAACTCGACTCGTTGACCCACCTGACTCAGTCAACCGGTCGGACTAGATGGTTGGATAGGACGATTGAGTCAGGAACCGGTTGGATCGGTTTTGACCGGCCTTCTTCGCCCACATGTGAGCTCCATGTGCCACGCACTCAGGCGGCGCATGCAGGCGTGTGGAGGCTCTGATCGGCGCGTGACTAGCGATGTTGGATTTATATGATCATCATCTATGTTATGGTATATTTATTTTACATATTTGATGGTTTTATAGATGTGAAAATACATACAAAACCCTAAATACGCGTATTTTTAGTGTATTTTGCATATTTTTCTTGTATTTTCTGTGATTTTGGAAATATAGATGTTGGATTACTGGTATGTTATCACATAAACATTATAAATATGTGATTCATTAATAAAAATTAAACTTTATTATGAACTGAAGCTGGCCTAATAAGATACAACCATTATGGGATAGTAATTGAACTATGTATTGAGGTGATAAGAAATTGTGAAAGGTTATGAAACTTTTGTTGCTCAAGCATACTCTTTTACACGCATCTTGATGCATTTTTTGTTTCTTTATGATAACCTTTAAATGATGGACGTCTTAAGAACTCGTGACCAAACTAATTATACTACTCAACACATCTGCTGAATGTGAGTAATGCATGTCAGTTAAATTATTAGATGATATTTCTAAACTCATCTAGTCACTTTGGTTAATGTTTATCAAGTTGAACATTTTTGTTAATAGTTACAATGATAATTTGTTACTTAAAAATTTGCTATTAAATCAGCTGTTGACTTTGGAGACATTGTTTATCTTATGAAACTTATAAGCAATAGTTGATCAGCTGCCATATTTTATTAGATTTATCTCAGAAGACATTTGTTGATCGTATTTTGGAAATATTCTATATATATCATTGCAAGCCAGGAATTGCTCCTATTGTTAAGGGTGATGGATCGAATCCATTACGTTATCCTTATTTAAATATTGAGAAAATCTAATTAAATGGTGTACCTTGTGTCAGTACACTTAAATAGTATAATGTATGTTCGAATTTGCACTAGACTAAATATCGTATTTACAATGGGACTTCTAAGCAGACATCAATCAAATTTAGAATGCGATCACTAGGTTACTGCCAAGAAGGTTTTAAGGTACTTTAATAGGACAAGAGATTGCATATTGATTTACAAACATGTTCAATTCTTGCAGTTAATAGGGTATTTAGATGTAAACTTTGTTGGTTGTTAGAATGACATGAGATCACTAATAGAATACATATTTACGTTAGCAAGAAATGCGGTAAATAAAATTCTATGTCATCTTCTACTATGTAAGTAGAGTTTGTAACATTCTTTTATGCTGTTACTTGGGTTATTAGGCTTTGGAACCTCATTAAAGAGTTGGCTGTTTTTAACTTTATGGATTGACCCATAAGATTGTATTAAGATAATAAATTTGTTGAATTTTCATGAACGACAGAGATCTCAAGAGGTCTAAATATATGGCAGTCAAATTCTTTGACTATAAAGAAACGGTATAGAAATGTAACGTTATAATATAACATATTTCCACAGATGATATGATTGCAGATCCACTAACTAAAGGACTTCGCTCTTTTGTTCTTGATTGACATGTCATTAATATGAGCTTACGAGCATCATAAGATGTTGTTTAGTGGGAGTTATTTTGGCTTTACTTTGATAAAGTTTACATCTGTGTTTGTTACCTTTAGTAACGATTTGATATGTATCAACTTTTACATTCAATAAAATATTTTTGAATGTGTTGTTATTATGTTGAATACATATTGATAAAGTTTCAAGGTATTGTATAAATCTTGAGTGAAGGTTAGAGGCATCCGGTTATTAACCTTGTATATATGCCTTGTTATATATAAAGAAATATTAACCGTAAGGATAAGGCATATGTGAGTTCATTGGAACCATAAAGACATTCTCTAGTGGCACAAGTTTTTCGTGACGCTTAAAATAAGAGAATTGTGACTGACAAATGGGATCTCTATGAGAGATGTTATCCATTTGCCACACTATTATATTAAATCAATATCAATAAAGTTGAGAGCACTCGTGACCATAAAAGGCTCTGTGTATACATGCAGTTACCGTCATGATTCAGTGTTTGAGACTTTATAGGATATGATTGACTATTAAGAATTATCTCTAGATCAATGTGAGCACATATACAATTTCAATTAATATAATCTAAGTGGGAGAATGTACGAGTTTTTTTAATGTGAACTACATTAATTGATATTGTAATTTACCGTTTTGCAGTTATTGTAAAACGAGGTTTGGTCTAAGGTGAGATAGAAGGTTTCTTAATTAGTCTAGTAAGGGACTAGCTAGTGTGGGCCAGGTTGAGCTTGGCCCGTAATGAGAAATCCTAATTGAAAACTCTATAAATAGCACTCAAGTCTCTCCTCTAATCCTAATTCTCACATGTATCCTCACATAAGAATGAGCGTTAACCTAACGCTAAAGGGTGAGGGGGCCGTCTTATTAAGCCAATAATACCAAGGGCAATAAAGGAAAATGACTCGTGCGTGGAACATCGATTTTCTGCTTCTGTTTTAAGAATGATGGATCCCAAAACATATAGGTTAATCTTTCTATTCAATTATATGTGTTATTGTTCTAGTTATGGAGATCTTGGGGTTGCACGCGATTTGCGTTCAACAGACGCTTGACAAGGTGGGACACCGGGGTAACCGTCGATGAAACGTGACCATAGTGGTGGTGGAATAAACGTGGCCAGCTTGCATGGCATAGTAGCAAGGCACCAACGTCAGGGTCTCGGACAAGCAGTGACTTCGACTTGGTTGAGATGGTCACCGAAGGCGTGCGACGAACGGGATGCTCACTTGCAAATCCGATGTCTGCGTTGGGTGGTCGACAAAAAACGAGTTGGAGTAAGGGCGAGTCACGGCGAGGTTGTTGGGATAAGCTTGGTGGCAGCTTGTTGTTGTGGCCGCTATAGCGTTAAGCCAACATCTAGGAAGCCGCCAATTCGTCTGGTTTGCTGGAGCGGTGGCTTTGGTGCTAAGCAGTCGGGCTCAGTGGAGACGTCTTGATGGTGGAGATCTGAGGCACATCAAGGTCCTAACCAGCATAGGAAAACCTGAAACTTGCGCTCGTTGACAATGTCACTAGAGATCACTGCATATGCTGGCGAAGCGCCGGTGTGTGAAGGAGGACCTCACGGTTGTGCAAGCGTAAGGACCGCGCAATGACGAAAAGAGTGCTGAAGAAGAGGAAGGAAGACGCTTGCTTATTTTCTCTATTCTCCTCTCTCTCTCTTAGTACCCTTCTCCATCTCTCTCTCGAGAGCTTTCTCTTTCGCACTCTAGTTCTTGCACAGCTGAACGCCTCTTAGAATCGAGCCAACCTTTTTCTCTCTTAGTTCCCTCTCTTCCTCGAGACCTCTCTTCCCTGAGCTCTCTCTTCCTCTGCTCCTTCTAGCTCTTTGCCCTCTCTTTTTTTCTTTCCAGCCCCAAAAGAAGAAGACGCCGACTCCCCATACAAAGAAGCTGCCCTCTCCTTTTTCAGATCTTCTCTCTGTTCTACTGATGACAATTGCCTTTCTCAGACCTGAACCGCACGACATTCTCAATCGAGCGTAGTGCGCAACAACGCCTTCGTTCGTCCTCGCCTTTGTCCTTATGTCCTTTGTTTGTCGCCCCTCCCTTTTCGTTCCATTTGTTTTCTAGCCAGCGTCCAAGGTGACGGAGGAGAAGGAAGAGAAATGAGCAAGCTAGGCTAAGGAATAAGAAAGATGGGCCACAAGGGGGAAAATTAGAAAAAGAAGAAAAAAGGAGTGGGCTGGGCTAGGAAGGAAGAGGCACTAGGCTGGTCTAGCGTGAAGAAGAAAAGGAGAGAAGAGAAGAGAGGGCTGGGCAGGCTCAACTAGGGCTGAGCATGGTTCTCGGGTAGAACCGGGAACCGGAGAACTGCACCAGAGGGTCTGGTTCGGTTCCCGATTCTTAAGGGACCGGTTTCTTTTTTCTAGGAACTGGGAGTTTCGATTCCCATCGAAACCGGTTTGGTAGGAAAAGTTCTCGAGAAACATGGAAAGGGAAGAAAACCTGCAGGAAAAATAATAAAAGAAAAGGGGAGGTCAGCAAAAAGAAGACAGCTGCAGGAAGTGACATGAGAGTAGAGGGATAAAAAGGAAAAAGCAGAAAAGCAGAGAAGCAGAGAGAGACTGTTCATTTCGTCGTGCTTTGCCCCGCAGCCGCTCAAGGGCTCTGCTACGGTAGTTGCCGCACGGCGTCGCGCTCCTCTGCGAGCACCGCGTCGCATCTCCATGCCAAGCTTCATCACGGGCAGCCTAGCCGCCGACCAGCACCGCTACTGGTTTGTTGCTTCCCTCTACCGAACCTCCTCACAAGCACCCTTCCACGACACCAGAACTGGTCACCAAGCCACCGCGCTCCTCCACCTCTGCTTTGACGCCCAGCAGCCCTCACCTATGCTGCTCTCCGTCTAAAGTTCCGCCCCATTTTCACGTAGCCCTGCTAATGCCGCTCCACCAGCAACCTGCGCTCTGCCCGACGCCATAGCAGCTCGCCTCTATCGCTGGGGCCCCTGTCGCAGCACCTCTACACACCGAACGCCGCGTTGTTGCCACACCACCACCACAGCTCGACGACCCAACGCCCCTTCTACCCGAGCGTCTCACCGTCTCACCGTACCAGCCTCACCTGCGCTGCTCTCCCTTTTTGTGTTTGTTTTTCCATAGGAATGAAGAAAAAATAAGGTATCAGCTAGTTTTCATATTCTCTCCCTAAATGTTTGCCATGTGATTTTAATGTTAGCAGCAATAGAGATTTTGAGACCATTCTTTTATAGGCAATTTAATTTTTTGATGGGTCATGACCAATTTGTTGCTAGTGCTAGCTGTTACTTTGTAAAATGCTTGGATTTGCATTTTCATTCTATTGTACCCTTTTTTGTATGTGGACAATGTCATCTAGAATCCTAGATACACATACTGTAGAATTTGTTTGGGCTGTTTGGGCTGATGTCAACATCATCCTCTATGTTAATGGACAATGTTAAAGATTTTGCAACTTTACTGATCTTGATTGGCCGGTACGTAGAAATTAGTCCAAATATTCTTTTTGTTTTGAAAATTTTAATTATATTATATTATTGTTGTATAGTTCAAATGTGAAAATGAAAATGAAAAAAAAAAAAAAAAAAGAACCTATTGGAACTTGGAACCGATCCCGGAACTTGTGACAGAGTAGGTTCTAGGTTCTTGGTTCTTACAGGTAGGTTCCAGGTTCCAAAAAATAAGGAACTTGTATCTGAGGGTAGGTTCCAGTTTCCAAACCGAACCAAACCGGAACCTGGAACCCCTCACCCCTAGGCTCAACCTTGGCCAAGCCCTTTCCGATTTTTTTTTCTTTTTTCTTTTACATTAACTACACTTTTACCCAAAGTGAGTTCACCACCAACTGTAGTAGCACCATCCACTAAAAATTGTTCTTTTCAACAACATAATCATTCAACTCCTTGTTGTGGCATCTATAAATTACACGTCTATTAATAATAAATTTTTTGAATTTTTTTGAAGACTTTAATACTTAATAATAGTAACGCAAGTATTCTTAATGTTTATATCCGATGCAATTTAGCGAAAATTATTTCTGCTAGGGGTTAGAATTAATCCCTAATTTTCTACATTAAATCCTAAGTGAAAATGCGAAATTTGGGTGTCAATAATGAGAAACCATAGAGATCCTTTCCTTATTCGATTACCCAAAATGACAAAAAAGCAACACAATATTAAAGAATTTACTCAAAAAGCCCAAACCTAATATCTCTTTTTTTCACTTTACCTCCGCCACCATCATGCTCATGTCAACCCCACGCCACACCTTTGGCGTTGCTCATTATCTGCTGCCATCACACAAGGCCACTGTGTCGTCATTGTTGAAAGCATTCTCTCACTCTATCCCCTACTAGAAAAAAGATAGCGAGGTCTAGTATGGTGGTTGCAGCCCCGGTTCTTGGGTCGCTTGGGTGGGCGACGGCGGTGGAGGGCAAGTCAAGAAAAAAGAAAAGGAAAAAAAAAAGAGAGGAAAAGAATAAGATGGTTAAATTCAATTCAAAGATTCCTTATTTATTTGTCAACCTCTCATTTTAGTAAATGGGCAATGTTATATACTTATAATTCAAGAGGTGAGGGGTTTGTGGGGAGGAGTGACTAGGCAGGGTTGGCAACCACGGTGGATGAGGAGCAAATTAAGAAATAATAAAAGGGCAAAAAGAGGAAAAGAATAAAATTAGATATGATATGTTCAAAGACGCCTTGTCTATCTGTCAATATCTCATTGTAGTAAATTGCTTGTCGACACCTAAAATTTGCCTTTTTTACTTAGGATTTAATCTCATAGAAAATTAGTAATTAATTTTTAAACCCTAGACAAAAAATAATTTTAATTAAATTCATCACGTATTAGCATTAGGAATATTTGCTTTACTAATGGTAATTATTAAATTTTTCAAAAAAAGAAAAGAAAAAATGGATAAGAAAAAAGAGGAGAAAAAATATCATTATTATTAAAAATTATAATCATTAAAAAAAAAAAAAAAAAAAAACAAATCCCTTACCTGGCCCTCCTTTTTCCCTTTCTTCCTTTCTCCTCACACAAGCCTGGCCCACCTCTTTTTCTCTCTCTTCTTCCTTCTTTTCTTCTTTTCAGGTGGCTAGCCCATCTCCCTTCATTTTCGCCCAACCCATGCATGTGTCTTCTTTCTCCTCATGCCGGTCACGCCTATGGAAATGTGATGCCCGGCCCGCACATGGGTCTTTTCCAATTTGGAAAATCTATATTGCCAAGTGTCGCTCCCTTTAGACATTACTCAACTTCTCTAACTTGAAAAATCTTAAAGAGTGCAAGTTATGGTACAACCAAAAATTGGTTGACATTCAAGATCTTGATATACTAGAATCTCTAGAAATTCTTTGGATCGAAGGCTATGGCTCCTAAGGAAGCTCACATGATCTGTCCAACTTGAAGAACTCAATGAAGTCTATTTTTTTTTATAATGGTTTTCCTAGTCCTTAGTGAAAAGATGATCCTTTCCAACTTTAAGAAAAAGCTTGAGAAAATGTCTCGCACTCTCGCACTCTCGCAAGCTTGTAAGATCAGCAAATTCGAAATTTTGACGCTTGAAGGAATATATATTGGTAAACTTGTTTATTTACTCCCCTTTAACTTTAGTGTGCCTATAGTGTCGTATTGATATTTTTTCATGAGATTACGTGGAGACTAGCCATTCCATTTTTGAAAATATTTTTAATTTGAAAATGCTTTCCAATTTTCATTTTCCTTTTTTTTTGAAAACGTGTATGGTTTGTGAAAAAAGAATATTAGGATAACTTGTATGAGCATCTATTCCATATACTTATTGACATCGACAACTTAATTGATATGGATTGACATAAATATTCATTTGTAGTGTAGATCATAATACATCCTTATCCAGCGAGGTATATGCAGCCATTTTCCTTCATTTGACCACCTTAGAACTTAGAAGTGATCTTTCTACGAGATTTATATATTTTTTTTTCAATGCTTAAGGAAGATATGGTAGAAAATCCTTAAGGAAGAAAGGGAGATTATATTCGACTACTCATTCCAAAAAAGATAATAATTAAATAACTACGCTTTCTCTTTTGAAATAAGTGATAATAATTTAGAATTAGTTCTTTCGATTCAGGCTTGGGTTGTTTCGTTTTTTATTTTATTTTGTAGTCTAATCTAATCTGATTTAATTTGATCTAGCACTATATAGTTATTTGGACATGTGTGAACTTTGACACACGGCCCCTCTTAAACTGACATATATCCCACTTTCATCTTTAATTTTTTATTTTCCTTTTCCTTTTCATTTCTTTATAAAATTGTCTTCATCCTTTTCCTTTTGGCCACTTATCACTTTATTTTTTGGGAGACAAAAGAACCAACATAAACAAATAGTATGTAAAAGATTCCATATCATTTTCCGTAAATGTAATTTTTTAATTGCATAAGCTAATGATCAAACCTAATGACGATAAATTAACAAAGTTTCGAATAACTGAATTACCGACTCTTCTATTAAGATGCATGTCTAGTTAAATTGAAAAGTAACCTAAATTGGTCACCAAGCAAGCTGTCTTTATTTTATTTTTCTCTTGCTTTTGACTAATAATAGTACAAAATAAAGTAACTCCAAAAAAAGAGTCAGTTTAATCATGACTGTTGACAATTGATTTCGCCAGTCTAGGAGGTTGTCACTTATGAGAATACGAAAAATATATAATAGTAAAAAAAAAAAAGAAAAGGAGTGGAGCCAGTTCGACCCGGCTCGTTTGGGTCGGGCCTTAGCCGTCTCCCTTATTTTCTCTCCCCGGCCCATTTCTTTTATTTTGTTTGGCCCAGTTCTTTTCCCTCTTCAGCCCGATCCCCCCTTTTCTTTCTTTCCCCAATTTTTCTTAACGCTCTCGTGCAGCGGAGTCAACATTGCAGCGGCGGCGGCGATCGTCGAGCGAGAATTTTGGTCGGGGAAGCGACCAACAGAGAGGACGGGGGCGTCGTCCTTGAGGAGAAGGAATCGTTGGTCGGTTGCTCTTTAAAGGAATCGCTGGTCGTCGTCTTCGTCGTCGTCGTCAGTGCGGTCTTCCGATGATCTCGGGGCTTGACGGGGTCGAAAGATATGAGATCACGGTTCATCCCGTTTTCGTATATGGAATGAACCTGGTCTTCTATTTCCACTGTCACCATCTCAAATATGGGGCTCTCGGCGTTTTGGGTGTCGTATCTCCGTTAGGTCGCTGCCCGCATCTCGTGAGTGCTCTTTGGTTGTTTAGTTTGAGTTGCCCTTTCCCAAGGATCTTTGCTTGGAGCCGGCCAGAGCCGCGGTTCACCTCGAACTCGCCCTATAGTCGTCGTCTCCGAGCCGGGTAGGGACTTCCTCGTTAAACGATCACCCACACGAGCCCCTTCAGCTCCGGCTTGTTCCGTTTAAAGGACGAACCGGGCTTGGTTTCTCCGGTTCTCGAGTGTTCCATGTCCAACTGAGTTGATTTCTTTGGCGTCACGGGTCTAGATCCGAGTTCGGGCGTAGAACGGTCAGTGACTTCTCCTCGACGCACTGCACACCGGGTGTTTGGAGAAATGTTTAAATGAAGCTCTGTTATTGTCTGTGGAACGTCTCCTGATTTAAAACATTTTTATGACCATTTCATTTTTAAATCGCAACATCCGTCTTCGATTGATTCATTTTGAGTTCATTTTTCTGAGTTTCCAGTAAATGGCCGTACGTCCCGCCTTTCCTTTTTCTCTCTTGTTTGGCTCCTTGTTCTGCACATGTTTTGGTGTTACATGTGTGATGCTTGCTAGATGGAGCGCACGGCTGGAATGTATATGATGAATCGACACGATGATTGGTAGTCAGTAGTGAAGTCCATTTGTTTGTGGCTTGAGATTTTGTTGTGCTGTCTTTAATGGACTCTTATTCCACTAACTAAAAACAACGGCCATAGAAAGTTTAGGATGTGTTTAGTAACAATTTTATTCCGGAAATAAAGAAGTAGATTTTTTACTTTTTTTTTTTTTTTTTTTATGTCTCAAATCTTAGAACAATTAGCTAACGTTACCAAATTGATTTTTATTTCTTTTCTATTCTAAAAAACAAAATAACAGAAAAATTAAAAAAAAAAATAGGATGGTTATTAAACATGTCTTTAGTAAATAGTATGTGGAGTGAAAGAAGGAATCGAAAGAGAAGTTTCATGTTCTAGAAGTGTTTGTATGGACGAGTTGAATGTGATGAGTAGGTGAGTGTGAAGAATAGAATATTAGGATATGAGCTCTACAATAATAAATGGGTTTGTTGACACCTAAATTTTAGTGATTCAGTTATTTATTTATTTGTTGCATTAAAAAATTATGGATTAATTTTTAACTAAAAAAATTAATTGTATAACATATAATCTTAGGTGCATTTATTTTTAATTTGCATTTACATTGGACCGATGATTGATAGGTTCGACTTAGTGGTTTTGAGTTTTAAATTAACAAACTGGACTAAGCCCAAGGGAGCAAATTGGCCAAGCCCTTCTTTTTTTTTTTTTTTTTTTTTAATGATCATAAATTATCTCGTGAAAATAGAGATTTGAAATTTTCGGATAGAGCAAGTGTGACAAAAAATATTGCAAGCTCATCTTTGCAGGATTTAGAATTTGAGAAAAAATCATTTTGCAATCCTAAATCGTATTAAGAACAAATATTGCGTTCGAAAAAGAAATTTTTGTGGCTATTAATTTAAAAAATTAAAATCCTAATCTTTGACTTATAAAAGGTTGTTCACGTAGGGTTTTATGGGTTTTTTTTTTTTTTAATGATTTTCGAGGTTTTTCCTTCGTTCTTTGGAGGTTAATAAACTTCAGCACAAAGGGTTGGTTTCTAGGTTAAAAAAAAAAACACAACACAAAATAAAAGAAAAAGCTTTTCTTTTTGTGTTCTTGTTGAGAAAAGCCAGCAGAAGCGAAAGAAGAGCAGAAGCTTTTTCCCTTCTGCTAATAGCAGTAGAGAGAGAGAGAGAGACAGGAGAGGGAGACGTGAGGAGAGAGAGAGAGAGAGAGAAAAAAAAGAAAAAGGAAAAAGGAGCTCCTGTTCATTGTCCTCTTTGAGCCTACCCTCACCGTTCCGCCTGCCGATCTTCGATCCGCCGGCCACCACCGTGCCAGCGACAGCCGCACCTCCACATCTCGCCTCCACTGCCGCTCTGCGCCCCTGCGTCCACCATCGCCGCTGCAGCGCCGGAGCCGTCCCTGACCCGCGACACCCCTGCTCGGCTCCAGACGCCGTTCCTGCCGCGACTCGCCTCTGCCAGCCCAGCCACCATCGCTCTGCCCACGATTTGCCCAACGCCAGCACTGAACTGAATGCCGGCCCCCGCACGCTGCTCCGAGCTTCCCCCGAGCGACGCTGCTGCAACACCCGATGCCCCTGCAGCGCCTCTGTTTGCGATCGCTCGGCGGCCGACGCCCCTCCTCCGAGCGATGCTTCCACAGCAACTCTCTGCTTGTTCCTGCAGCAATCCTCCGACCCAGCAACGCCTTTGCACGCCACTGCTACAGCCCCTGCCCGCTGTTGCTTTTCCCTCGCCGCGTGTCGGTCCGCCCTCGCCGGAGCTCCGACGACCGTGCCTATCACCCTCACCGAAGCCCTTGGCGACTCACCACCATAGCAGCCCTTGTCAAACCAAGCCAGGCCACGTCAAGCCGCCGTTAATTAAGCCGGATTTTTGGAAAAATCAAATTAGGTAGTTCTTTTATTTACTTTATTTTATTTTATTTTTTTTTTTTTAGTAGAATTATTCCTTAATGTATGATCAAAATTCCCGACGTGAAGTAGCCTCTTAAATTAATGATTGACAATCCAATTTTCATACCGGAAATCCAACTCACAATCGCTTGAAAAATTGCTAATCCGATCTCAAGCTCAAGATTCGATTCGTGGTTTATTTAAAATTGACTAACCCAATTTCATGTACGAGATATGATTCATCAATTTTTGGATATTATTTTATCTTGCTCTAATTTGCCGTCGTGTGGTTTGAGTTGATTTTGTTTTCATAAAAAGGAAAGAAATCCAAAAATATTTGAATTAAGATTAGCTTCGTTTTAGAATATTCCTCGTCTTAGGGTTATTTTGCATATCTAGAATTGAAGGTTTATTATTTCGAATTTTGGAAAAAAATGCATTCATTTAAGATGTTAGTTTTTTTTTTTTTAAATTTGAATTGCACGTTTAATTCTTTGTCAATTTTAATTTCGAATTTCATAAAAAAAAAAACAAAAACAAAAACAAAAATTGCCATGCATATGTCATATAGAATTGGGGCATTCTTTATATGTCATTACATATTAGGATAAAATCGCATGTTTAATTTCAAGTTTAGATAAATTTTTTAGATAGGTTGCATTTTAGGTTAGAGATTACCAAGTTAAGATAACATCCTAATTTAAATCAAGATTTGGCACAACCCAATTCTTAATATAAGTTGGATAGAATCTTAATCTAGTTAGATAATTTTTGCATTTTCTCTAATTTCGAATTTCATGAAAAATAAAAAATAAAAAAGTGTTAGAGTAAATTTATTTCATTCTCTAGGATAGATTGCATGCTTTTTAAGAAATGTAGAAATATCATGTGCACGTCATATAGAATTAGATCCATGAAATCCATGTCATTTAGCTATTGTTGCTAGGTCCATATACTTAAAAATTGTCCGCCATTAGAGTTAGGTCATTTGGCTATATTGCATTGCACATAAATTAGATTGTATTAAACAAGAGCAAATTCTTTTAAAGAAAGATTGAGTGATCGTGTGTTAATTAGAAATCATATCTAGGACCGTTGATATGAATTCCGATATAACATTATAGATGCTTTCGTTATTATGAAGTAAGTCTTGCAATTTATTCACTACTTTATCTTGGTGTTAAATTGGTGGTTTGTGCACCCTTATTCTCACATGTTAGAGAAGTGAATTGAAATTAATTCAAGCTGCCTACAAAACATTTTTTCAAAATAAAAGAGAAAGGTACCGAAAGAGCGTTAGAGAAATCTAGCATAATCAAGTCCCCGAACTTACAAGTCTCTGGTTTGCAGGAGTAAAGTAAATCTCTCGTTACTTTACTTGGGTTTCTAATTGACCCACCGAGAATAGATTAATGACGACTCTTAAAAAATCAATTGTATGTTAAAAATTTCAATCTAAGTCACGAATTGGTATGGGCTTAGGAGAGTCTGAGCTAAGTTTATGCTTAGTAATGCATTAGCCAAACCCTAGGTGATTTATCGAAATTTTGATCATGACAGGGTTTAACATGGACTTGGGTTTAATCTATCCTTATTTGAAAGAGGCTTTAGCATGACCTTGGTGTTGCTTTAGTGGAAGAGCTAGCTAATCATGAGTCTTCTTAAGTTGAGCTTGGGTTGAGTTAAATGAACATGAGCTTAAATTAGGAGTCTTAAGAAATCGGGCTTATGAAAGTTAAAATGGAGTGAGCTTGAGGATGGACTCAACTTCGCCCTTTAGCCCATCTCGGCAAGGCCAGTCTTTATTCGGACTGGACTCAAGGACCCAGTCTGATTCACTATTTTCAGAATTATAAAAATATTAAAATTAAAAAAAAATCAGGATGCCTGAAAGTAGGTTTTCATCAAATTTTTAAGTTTTAGCATTAGATTTAGTTTAGTTTTGTTTAATTAGTATACATGTAGCTTAGTCCTAGTGGAGTATCCTTTTGAAAGAATTTAAACTTGATTTGCATCTAGCTCATGGGGATCATGTCTCAGGACTTACAATATTGCTATGTATATTCGTTGCCCTACTCATATTGGATTTTGTTTTTCACTTTTACTTTAGAAATCATTTCAATACTTGGGTGCTTATTTATCACATTGTCTTTCAATAAATTGGTTGTTTGTCGCTTTTCTACAATAGGTTAGTTTAGAATTTGATGAAAATGAACCTTACAAAAACATTTGTATGATCATTTAGCAGCTTTGATGCATTTAGGACTATAATTAGCAATCAAGATCGTGTGACTACTTAAGTAATGACCTTCCAAGTTAGAGCGAAAGGGGGATAATAGATATTAGCGTAATCAAGTCCCCAACTTTAGAATCTCTTATTGTGTAGGAATTAAGACCACATTCTCGCATCTTGACTAGTTTCCGATCGACTCCAATAAGTTATAATGGCCGCTCCTAAAAATAATTAGGTTGTTAAGAACTAAAAAAATGTAATCCAACGTTGTGCAATGTATGAACTTAGAAGAGCCTACACTTAATGAAGGGTCGTTGCTCTGAATTAGACAATACCTCTAAATCTATTTTTCTCGTCTTCGAATGGAAAGGATAAGTCGCAACAATGACTACAAAGACCAAGCCAATCAAAGCATCCTAGAGAGAGTAGGTTTGCTTTTGACGCCAATTCACAATCGAGGTGCAATTTTTTTTTTCTTTTTTCTTTGGGGTGGTCGTGTTGACCTCCCCCCCCACCCTCTCTTTCTTCTCCTTTCTTTTTAATGAGAGATCTTAATGTCAATTAAGTGCATATGTTTCTTTTATTTCCCCCTTTTCATCCTATCAAATGCATATGTGAGATCCAAAATTAACAGAACCCCAAAAAATGAGGGATTTACTTTACTTGAATTATGACCAAACAAAGGTCATTCTTTCTAATTAGCTAAAGTTACCTTTATCAGCTAATCTATATCTATCATTATAACATTTGTTGAAGATCCATGCTTCAGATTTGGCAAATGGCACCATACGTTATAGGCGGGTTTTAGTTTCTCCTAAAATTTATCACTTCTCTATATTAGAATATTTAAATGATAAATCACGCATTTATCTAATAGTTTGAGCTTTTAGAATAATTGATCATGGTCCCATAAAATTTTACACCCTAGACAAATCGGTTCTAATGCAATAGACATGTAGAAAAGGTACATAAAAATGAAACACAAAATTAAAGTTGCAACACTATAAAGTGAATAAAGCTTAATTATCAATTAATAAAGGAAAAACTGAAACTTTTATGCAAAATTTGATCTTAAAATGACGGATTTAGGAATTAGGACTGAGTATTAGTTAATAATCTCTTTTTTTCCAAGTCCGTGAGAAATATTATCACAAGGTTCAATAGATAGAGTACAAACAGAAATCTTCCCTCGATCAATTAGTTCCAGGTTATTATTGCACAAGGTCACGGCCGCTACCCGACGATCCTCAAAGAAGATGGCTTCAAAGCTGATTTCATACATGCAAATAACACTGGAAACACCTAGATACCTTATAACTTTAATAGTTTAGAGAAATAATAAGTTTAGTAAACTACAAGTACGATAGATGCAACATAAAAATTAGACGATAAAAATATACACTATTATTACTTAGTATTGAACTTACGAGAGAATGTGAGTTAGAAAGGAAAAAACAATCATCCAATTCGCAGTCTACGATAAACCTACCATTTACTAATTCGTAAAATTTTTAAGACATGCATTTCTTTTTAGTTAAATAAATTTTGTCCAACTGCAGAATGTGCTGGGGTAGGCATTACAAGTTGACAAGCCATTATCTTGGCGAGAAAAGTACCCAGTTTCATGCGTACAAAGAATCAAGGATGTGCACCTCTAATGATTAACATCTCTTGCCTTACAGATTTTATGTACGTTAAATAAATATAAAAATTTTCTATGTATGTAATATTTTTTTCCTTAAATTAATAAATGAAATTAATGTTCTGCTAAGATTACAGCCACACTTTAATTTATGCCCGTGCGTGGCACAGGCTTGCGCTCTAGTACTAATAAGTGTTTTTGTGTTCGAGGGGAGACATAGGTAATGTGATTGCAACCTGACCTTCTATTAATTTGACGCAGAGCCCCACTTTGCCCTTTTTAAATTGTTATTTTTCTCCTTTTCATATTTCTTTATCTCATGGTTTTCAAATTAAAGTTTTATTTGAGATTACAAAATACCAACATTTTACATTATGTTATCAGTTAATTTTAATTACTTATCAACTTTTTTCCCTTACTTGGTTAGAAAAGTATCAGCATCTATTTATATATGCAAGATTACTAACTGATTAAAAATGTACCTATAGTTATTTTTGTGGCTTACCAATGCCTTGAAAAATCACCAATTCTTGTACGAAATTACGAACCTCCACTTTGCTGGTATATAACATCTGTCACATTAATCTTGCTTGGTTTCCTTATGCTTCTAAGGTTACCAACTACTTTGATAATCTACCAATATCCATCTAATGTTTATCAATGCCTTTGAAGTTAGCCAACTCTTATTTTTTATTTTATTTTTTTATTTTTGGTCAGTTGCCAACTCTTATTTGAAATTATCAATTTTATTATGATTATCGTACCAACATTCATCCTTAAAAAGGTGCGACTAATTTTCTCATATGGAAAAACAAGGTGCGACAAATTGTTAACAGATCATAAGGTTGACAATATTGCATCCTTAAAAAGAAAAGAAAAAGCTCAATACGAAAGTCTTGAAATAGGAACCGCAAAGTTTCTGGAAACTCACCTCAAAAGTCCTGGATACCAAAGGCCTAAATTTCACGAAGACTCAAGATACTGCCCCCACCCAAAAGAAAAAAAGGGGAAAAGGAAAAGCCAAAACAACTGTGTTTTTGACACTGTCCATGTTTTGGCATTAGAAAGCTAACTTATGCCGTCCCTTTGCATCCGACAGCTGCTGCCAAATCAGTCAAGATGGTTTGGAGGGCTGCAGTTGGGATATTCCAGATATGAAGTTCTTCGAGAAGAGCAGCCAAATACCAACCAAGGCTTGGAAGGATTCTTTCACTCTTTCAACCATTATTTCACATTGCAATGGGCTAATGGCAAGTAAAGGATCTACCGTTTCTTTTAAAATGCGCTGCATGGATTTGTTCAACAATTTTGCTAATATCGCTTCAATATTAACATTGAGAATTTGAAAAGATTGGTCCCCCAAAATGAAGCCTCGGCAACTGAAGGTGGAATTGCATCTATGCAGTTTTGTCTTTCACTGCCGTCCATTCTAGTGTTGCCAAGACCCTGATTTAACCCATATTATATACCAGCCTGTTTTTTCTTTTTCTTCCATTTGTGCTCTTAGTGTTAGCCCATGTTTATAGAGAAATTTTTGCGACCGGCACTAAAAAACTATCAAAAATCATTTGCTCTAACTTATTAAATTTATTATAAAAGGTTGATGATCGCTTTAAAATAAAACTTTAAGAAATCGACCATTCCTTCTTCTTTTTTCTTTTTTTCATTTTGGGGATGATCCCTTAGAAAAGACTTTTTGGATCATGACAATGATGTTTTGGAATCTGCGAGAGAATGATTTTTTCATTCTTTGATTTTTTTTTCATGGTTTGGGTTATGGAAAGGCCAATAATGAGTTGATTGATGATGTGCTTGATTATGTGAAAATAGAGTATCTGAAAATAGAGGCAACCTTCATTATAGTGAATAAGGTATAGCATTTATTATAAATGGTTCATTGTAAAAGCAATTGGTTCGACCAATATATAATGGGCATTTTGATTTATAGCTTCAATTTTCCAATTTCCGCATTGTGACGATGATTTAGTTAGCTTTTTCTTTATTTATGGAGTAAGGCGTATTATATTCAACTAATATATCGAGAGTAAATGCTACCATTAATATATCACGGCATTTATTACGTCACTCTGAGGGGGACTTCTCGACATTCGGATTCCATCCCTCTTTTAATAATTTTCATCGCTTCAGTTAATTCTCAAGTATAGACTAAGTGCAAATCCTGGGTTGATACTAGCCTGGAAAACGATTGTCATGAGAGCTATTTTCGTTAATATAAGCTAGACTTTTGTTGATGCGAGACTGTTGAATCCAAACATTACTTGCACATAGGACTATCATCCGAGATGCTCACCATCTGTTTGAACATATGCTCAAGATAAGTCGGTGTTATCTGGCTCATTCTTATACGTGCGGAAAAATTATCAAAAAGTCATAAACCTATTGCAATTATGCCGATTTAGTCATAAACTTATTTTTTTGGTCAATTGAGTCATATACATTTTGCAATTGTGTTAATTCAGTCTATCCGGCCAAATTTAGCCAGCGAGCACCGATGTGGATGTCGGCCAATGCCCACGGGATAATTTTTTAACAATATTTTATATTTATTTGAATTTTTATTAATTTTTTTTATCTTTTCTTTCTTTCTCTTTTTTTCCTCCTCCTTCCTCCTCCTTTTGGCAACCAGCAAGAAAGGAGGGTTGGTGAGGGTTAGCCTCGCTAGTGGATCGGTAAGGCAAGCCTAGCCAAGGGTTGGGAGAGGTGAGCCCTCACCAAATCTAGGTGAGGCCGAGCTTGCCCAGCCACTAGTAAGGAGCCTCGCCCTCACCACTGGCCGGCCACCTCAGTCCGACGACCGACCCTCCCTTTTGGCTGATCATCAGAAAAAGGAGGAAGGAGGGAAAAGAAAGACAAAGAAAAAATTAAAAAAAATTGAAAATAAAATAAAATATCATTAAAACATTTCCCTTCAGCGCCTACTAGTCAAATTTGGCCGGATGGACTGAAGTAGCACAAATTGTAAAAATTTTAGGATTTAATTGACAAAAAAAAATAAGTTTATAACTTCATCAAGACAATTGCAATAAGTTAAGGATTTTTTTTTTCTTTTTGTAATTTTCCCCTTATGCATGTGTACAGCTTTGTCGATTGCTAAATGTGGTTGAATCATTTCTGAAAATGACTACCGATTAGATAAGTTTTCCCAATTCGAGTAGAGCTATGTCGATTCTCATGATTATTTGTTCGTTAAATAAACTTGCTATAGTCTCTGCGTTGAAGTAGATCTATTAGTTCCACGTTTGTGCCTTGGTGCAACGATTACTGGAAATCTTCCTTTGTGAATGAACCATAGTATTCGTTGAAGATTCATTGAATATGATGTTAAGAATTTCTCTGATTCATTAATATTTGCTTTGAAATTGTGCTCTTTGCATGGACGATGGCAGTGTCCGGAAGTGGTCACCGGAAAGGGAAGGTCGGGAGTTGATATCACGTTCTTGTGAGTCACGTCGGGTGGTTGAACATGGTGGAGAGTTTTATAATCGGTTTAAGATAGTTTATGTGGATTGTCGCTGAGGTTTTTAATGTTCTCAAGTCGATAGGTGAGTTTTGGCGGTGGACTTAGCATAGGTCTGGGCTGGTTTTTACTTTTCTTAGTCAGTTTAATTTATTTAGTTTGCGCTTGTTTTAACAAGCCCAATCTTATCCCTGGCCGACGTCTTTCGTGTCCAACTGAGTAATACATGCAAACTGGGCTCGAGGGGCCCAGCCCGAGTCCCTTATTTTCCAGAATAATAAAAATCGAAAATTTTAAAATTTAAGAATCGAAAACTTACAAAAATTAAGAAAAATAGTATAGAAGCAGGTTTTTATGAAGTTTTTATTTTTTATTTTTTTTTAGCGCTAGATGTAGCTTAGTTTTATTTATTTAACGTGCCTTTAGTTTAGAGGGTATTAGTAAATTCCTTTGATATAGCTTAGGTTTAGATAGGTTGATCTTTTAAGCAAGATATTGGACTCAATTTGAACTTAGCTCATGGGGATCATTCCCTTGAGTTTAATAACAAGTTGCATGATACTCTATCCGGTTTACTCTCTTGCACTTTTATTTTTATGGTATTGTTTGTGATTTTTGCCTACGTTTCCTACATAAACATCATTCAGTGACATAAGCTGATATGATGGTCAAAGATTGCCTAAATCATTGAGGTAACATATTAATCAAGTCAAAGTATTGAAAGGGCACTAATTAGATAACTAGTGCAATCAAGTCCCAAATCCTAAATTTTTTAGGTATACTCTCGATCTCACTTGGCTTTTCGCGGACTTTTGATAAGGGTTCGGGAGAAACAATTGGTAATCAAAAATTTTTGAAGGAAATAGTTGATTCTAGATTTTCAAGAAAAGTGATAGAAACACAACAATGGATGGGAAATAGCAAGGTCCTTTGAGATTCCTTTCACGACTGTTCATAAACTTTTCCCTTTTGTTGATGGCTACACAAAATACTATCAGCCTTTTTCGTTTCGCTCAGTGTGCCAGCCAAGGGGATAACCTCTTGAGCATCCTCCTTGGAAATTTCCTTGAGGGCTCTAAGAAATTGGTTCCTAATGTCTATTGAAAAAAATAAAATAAAAGGTAATCGAAACATTTTAAAGGAAACAATTGATTCTAGATTTTGAGAATGGTCATAGAAATGGTATAATGGATGGGAAAAAGTAAGAGCGTTTGAGATTTCTTCATGACTGATTTAGGAGACTAGAGTAACTGTCCTCTAAATTCTCTTATGATTCTCTGCAGCATTCTTCAAAGATGCATCGTCTACAAAGCTATTGGTTAAATGTGTTAATCTTATTTTCTTGTTTTCACTTCTGTCAAAGACACATGAAACATATAATTCACAGAAGACAAAAAAGTACACTTGCTCACATACTATGCACAACCTTATTATTTGATTTTTTTTTATAAACAAATTATTTATGTCGCAACTCACAAACATGAACATTTGGTGGAAAGGATGAAAGAAGAAGAAATTTGATCTATCCGTCGTATAATAAATATATCATATCGTTATGATTTATGGAAAGAATCAAACTTTGACATAATATAATGTCACTATGTGGATTATAATTAGTGGAAGACTGGAATCATTATAAAGAAGGGACAATTTATTCAAAGTCAAGATCACGAAGATATTGAGGCTGCCTTAAAGCAAGACAATAGTAATTGATTCTAGACTACCAAGAAAGGTCGTAGAAGCACAATGGACAATTTATTCAAAATCAAGATCACACAGATTGAGGCTGCCTTAAAGCAAGACCATAGTAATTGATTCTAGCCTAACAAGAATGGTCGTAGAGGCACAATAATAAATTAGAAAAAGTAAAGCTGGTCTGCGATTCCTTCCATGACTTGTCTTTTTTAACTTTTTCTTTTTGTTGATCGCTGGGATGATGAGTGCTGCAAGTCTATTCCGTTTCCCACGGTACACCGAAAGTGGAGATAACGTTTGGAATCTTCTTCTTGGAAAGCTCTTCGTGGGTCTAAGAAAATAGTAACCAACGTCTTTTTTTTTTTTTTTTTTTATAATTACCAAATTTCTTTCATGATGTTTGCCAAATTTTGGTTAATTATCAACATTTTACATTTACCAATTATATAGAAAATTACTGATATTTTGTGGGTAACTTCCCATTTTTCCCAGATTAAGTAACTCAATGGAAAAATTAATAAATTAAAAAAAAACCAAGTAAATAGTGATAATTGAATGAGAGTTGGTAACCGGTCTAAAGTTTAATTGAAGAAAAGGTTGACAAATAAGAGTTAGTAAATTTAAGGGATAATAAAGAAAGGTAAATGAAAATTTGATAAAAAAATACGAAAAAAAAAAAAAGTTGGAAATCTTGAAAAATAAACTTAGTAATAATTTAAATAAGAGTTGGTAACTCAGAAATATTTGATAATTTAAATAGAAAAAGGTAGGCAAGCCACTCTAATTAAAGTTGGTATTGTTAAGGTATTTTTGAGAAATGCAACTAAAAGTTTGTAGACGATGAAAAAAATGATAATTAAAGTTTGAAGGCATCACTCTTTTCACTTTTGTTTTCGAGGTTAGATTTGTAACTCCACGTGTCTACATTTCTCAGACATTTCATTTGATTCTTGCCCCATACACCCAGTAACTTGTGGGGCATAGGGCCCTTATTAGTTCTCCCTTTGATCATATCTCCACGACTTCTCACTTTTTGCTGCAAGACCTATGCTCATTGACCCGTGTTCCATACATGGTTCTTGCAACTTCCTTGAAATGCATCTTGCCGCATTTTCCATCATTCAAGTCTTGTAAAATCACTATAAAATGTGGTGTGATTATACATGGTGCAGTTAAGATGAAAATGAAAAGGTGCTGTTTATGACCACCTTACACGTGATTTTGTTCTTTTCATCTTGCTTGGTTTGGGAAAGGAGCAATATCTCTCCAGACTTCTCACAAAAATAAAAGAAAAGAATAACAATTCGTTGTTATTAACCAACTTTTGATAAGGGTTTGGAGAAATAGTTGATAATCGAAATTTTTAAAGAGAAATAGTTGATTCTAGATTTCCAAGAAAGGTCATAGAAATGCAATAATGGATTATAAAAAGCAAGTTCATTTGAGATTTCTTTCATGATCTTAAACATTTCCCTTTTGTTGATGGTTGCGCAGAATAATGTTGGTCTTTTCCACTGCGCTTGGTGTGCCAACCAAGAAGATAACCTTTTGAGCGTCCTTCTTGAAATTTTCCTCGTGGGCTCCAAGAAATTAGTTCCTAACATCTATTTGTCTATTGTTCAGTTAATACAATTGGAAATTTCAAACCAATATTTATATAACACATTTATCCAATGTTAAATTCCGTCTCACAAAACATACCAAACAATTACACTCACGATATATTTATCAAAAATTAATTTCTTTGAAAAACACGCTGTTTGCCTTTCTCCAAAAACTTATTATTAAAGTGCAATTGAGTTCTAAAACTTTCAAAAATGCAATTAATAGAATGATTTAATTGGATCAATTTAACAAGTTTTATAACTTGATTGCACTTTTTGAAAGTTTTATGATTTAACTATACTTTAATAAGTTTTAGGACTTAATTACATTTTTTTTTAAAGTTTTAGCTATTAATTGCACTTTCATGATAAGTTTTAGAACTTTTAATGTACTCGAACCAATTTCAAAAATACAATAATTTTGTAAAATTTTTCTTTTTTTCTTTTTGGCTACGGACTAGGACTAACTAATGATTGTGATTGCATTGATGCTCAAGTTAAAGTTAGAGCTAATGGTTCTAAATATCAAGCAATTACATAAGCATTTTCATGTTTTTATAGTTTAGAAAAATCGTACAAACTTTAATAGATGTGTGCTGATTGAATTGTAATCCGAATTAAAGAGAGAAATTGATTTAGAAGACTAGATTGAGTGTCCTCTGACTCATGATCCTCTATAGCATTCTTCAAAGATGCATCGTCTACAAAGCTAATGGTTAAATGCGTTTTCTCATTTTCTTGTTTTCCCTTCTGTCAAAATCACATGAAACAAATAATTCACAAAAGACAAAAAAGTACACCAGCTCACAAACTATGGACAGCCTTATTGTTTGATTTTTTCTTTCTCATAACCAAATCATTTTGATTAATTAACATTATGTCGCAACTCATAAATATAAACATTTGGTGGAAAGGAAGAAAGAAGAAAAGATTCGATTTATCTGTCGTGCAATGAATATTATATCGTTATGATTTATGAAAAAAATTGAACTTTGATATAGTACAATGTTGTCGTATAGATCAAGATTTGTCAAAGACTGAAATCATTGTAAAGAGGGGACAAATTAGTCAAGGTCAAGATTATGAAGAGATTGAGGTTGTCTTAATAGACAATAAGAATTGATTCTAAATTACCAAGAAAGTTCGTAGAAGCAGGACATTGGACGAGAAAAAATAAAGCTCATTTGCGATTCCTTCCACGATCGATCTTTTTAACTTTTCCCTTTTGTTGATGGCTGGGAAAGAAGGGTTAAAAGTCCTTTCCATTTCACACGGTACCCTGAAAGTGGAGGTTACCTTTGGAGTGTTCTTCTTGGAAAGCTCCTCGTGGATCTAAGAAATTAGTAGTCAACTTCCTTTTTTTATAAAAAAATAATTAATTACCAATTTCTTTCATGACTGATAAACCAATTCTCTTATTATTTGGCAAATTTTGTTTAATTATCAAGATTTTAACTTTACCAATTATATAGAAAATTACCAATATTTTTTTGGCGACTTCTCGATTTTTTCCAAATTAAGTAATTCAATGGAAAAGGTTAATAAATTAAGAAAAACCAAATAAACATCTATAGTTAACTCATATAAGAGTTAGTAACCGAGTTGAAAGCTCAATCAAACAAAGGGTTGACAAATAAGAATTAGTTAATTTAAGGCACAATGAATAAAGGTGAATGAAAATTGATAATTAAAATAAGAAAAGTTGGTAATTGAAATAAAAAAAAAAACTCGGTAACTAATTTAAATAAGAGTTGCTAACTCAAAATTAATTGATAATTTAAATAGAGAAAAGTAGGTAAGTCACTCTAATTAAAATTGACAATGTTAAGGCAATTTTGAGAAATGCCACTAGAAGTTTGTAGATGATTAAAAAAAATGATAATTAAAGTTTGAAGGTGTTACCCTTTCATTTTTATTTTCGAGCGAGCGAGGTTTGAATTGTAACTCCACTTGTCTACATTTCCCAGACATTTCATTTGATTCTAGCCCCGCATGCCTCGTCACTTGTGGGGCTTAGGGCCAAACCTTCAATTATATCTCCACCACCTTTCACTTTCCCGCATGACCATTGCCCATTGACCCTTTTTCCACACGTTGTTCTTGCAACTTCCATGGAATGCACCATAACGCATTTTGCATCATCCCAGGCTCGTAAAATCACCATAAAATGTGGTGTGATTTGTTTTCAGAATTTTAGTAGGTGCAGCTAAGGTGAAAAAAAAAGGAGTTGTTTATACTCTTTCCTCAGACTTAGACTTTATATGACCACCTTACAAGTGATTTTTTTTTATGACATTTTTATTTTTCCAACGCTTACGTTCCAACAAAAATATGTGTATGCATAAAAAAATTCCAGGTTCCATGGGGTAAATGCACTAGAAGAGGACAAATTTTAGCAAATGGTGCTGTTATAGTTGTTGGCGAACTCGCTTTGGGTAAAAATGCATTAGTAACTTATTTGTTGTCGACATATATTTTTGACAACTTAATCGGTTGTTAATTGCATAAAGAATAGGAATCGACCTCGATCCCTTGTATTTTGCATATTAGTTGCATATTTCTTTCATGCGTTATTTAAATCCATATATTTGCATTGAACCGGTGATGGATAGATTTAAGTAAATTATCTTGAACTTAACTGATAAACTAGAATGAATTTATAAGAGCATAAAATTTTGGCCAAGCCAGTAGAACACTAATCACCCCTTGTTTATGGCCTTATTGAAGCCAAACCTTAAATCAGGGCCTAAACGTAAAGAAGTTAATGGCCAAAATCATGCCATAACAATACACTCGATCAATAAAAACACTGACAGAATGCCTAAATAACCTCTTCGACCATAAAAGTCACAAAAATACATTTGACTCATGAAATTCATAGATATAATGTCTAAAATGCTCATTGATGGACGGAGATTAAGTGGAAATTATGACACGTGGCAATAATAGTTGAACTCAAAACATGAAAGGAAGTTGAAGCTAAGTCTAGAAAACTCCATCAACCAAGAAACAACAATAATTAAAAGATTGTTAGAAGCATTCCCACAATAGCGTGCAAGTCGAGATAGAGTTGGAAATTTTTGTGGAAGAATATGAGGATGTAGGATGGAATCGTCCATTGAAAATTGAGGAACAATTAAAGACGAAAAAACTCTCGGCATCATCTACAACATAGACATATCTCTGAAGACAATTCAAACCCTTCCAACATAAATCGTACAGCACCAATCATGGAGTCCTGATTTTAAAAAAGATTGTATTGGATTAGATCTTCCATCAGGTTTTGAATTTCAAATTCAAATTAGGTAGGCTTTCTAAGTTTAGTGTTTTTCTTTGAGTATAAAGGCTTTCTAGTCCATTTGTGAGCCTTTTTTCCCATTACGTTCCATTGAGAAGATGGTGTTCAAATTATATCATCGAGCAAGCATGACATTGAAGAATGTAAGCAACCTACTCTAATTCAATGAAAGCATTTTTTTTATTAGACTGTGATAAAGTCCTTGAGATTTCAAGACATGTTTTTGATTGATTTAAAGTCGGATTTGATATGCTAAAGAGGCCATGAATCGATTTGATTGGGTTTTCATCAATGAAACCACTGAGTTCTTAGCGACCACAACTTGACAAACACGCTTAACAAGCCTAGAGCAAAATAAATAATTTGGCTCTTCAAAATATAATCAGTATTCAAGCAAAAGAAGTGGAGAGAAAATGGAAGATAGAGTCGAACGAGCTAACATACCCTATGTTCTTGGTGTTCCATCCCTTAAGTCTAGTAACCTCCTTGAGCGCCTCTTCCCAGTGTCGCACAATCCCAACCTCACGTGTTTGTTCATGCAGAGTTAATGGATCTCTATATACTTTGGTTTCAAGCTTCACATCGGAAGGTTCCACGTCATAGAAAATGTGCATAACCTCCAGTTCCTTGATTTTCCTACACTCCATCAAGTGCTCCAGCTCGCGCAAGCACCAACAACTGGAAGCGTAGCCTCTAGAGAAGATGGGAATGCAGATTCTCAACTCATCAATGGCCTGAAAGATCTCAGGACTGATCTCTTCACCAGCGTCAATCCCTTGCTTGTCTATGAAAACACGGATGCCCATATCTAATAGGGCATATTAGAGGGTTGATCGTCGCTTGTCGCCGGTAGTCTACTGTCCCCAACTGCCGCACGACTGCCGCCTGTCGCCGCACGACCATTGACTGTCGTTGCTAGTCGTTGCCAATCGCTGCCGTAGGCACGCCTCCCACAGCTCACCGACCACCGCCCCCTCCCGTGGCCAATGGGTTGTGGGCGGCAATCCTGCGGCGGCGGTCGGCAGCAACGGTCGACGGTCGTGCGGCGGTCATGCGACGATTGTGCGGTGATCGGCAGTAACAGTTGGTGGTCGTGCGGCGGTCGTGCAACAGTCATGCGGCGATCGTGCGGCGGTCGTGCGGTGATCGTGTAGCGGTTGTGCGGCGGTCGTGAGGCGTGTGCGGCGGTCATGCGACGGTCGTGCGACGATGGTGCGGCGATCGGCACTTCATGATCTTGATCATCACCTTCATTAAACGTCCATTGTATCCTATTACTATGATTGAATCAATTCAGAAAGTCATGCATATTTTTCCCTCATACGTCTAGCATTTTGTAGCTAACTCATATTACTGAATCATCTTGTATATATTAATGTTTAATTTCAATCAGATGGTAACTTCCTTATACTCTTTCTGCTAACATACAGCCATGGAGAATTCACACGGCTAATAGCTCGTAAAGTTTTGGTTGTCTTCGGTACATCTGTCCGATTATTTGGTGGGGATTGACCAATCAGTGGATGAAATAATAGATTTGTTGAGTGTTGAATCTAGGGACATAAGGCTCGTTGGAATATGTGGGATGGGTGGTATTGGCAAAACAACTATTGCCAAGCTTATTTATCACAACCGACCAAAAAAAAAAGCTTATTTACCACAAACTGTCCGCTAATTTTGAAAATTGTTGCTTTCTCCCGGATATTCGACAAGCATCATAAAGTTCAAGTTTTGGTCTTCTAAATCTGCAAAGGCAACTAGTGCATGATATCCTTCGGGACAAAACAATCAAGGTTTCTAGCATTGATCAAGGGAAAAATTTGATCGAACAACGATTTAGTAGAAAGAAAGTTCTTATTTTCCATGATGATGCAAATCATAGGAGCCAACTTATGGCATTAGCTGCAAAGGAAAAATGGTTTGGTTTGGGAAGTAGAATACTTGTTACAACAAGAGACAAAAGTGTTTTATGGGGATTCCAAGATCAATTTGAGCATTGTTTGATTTATGAAGCTACAGAGCTCAACAATCTCGAAGCTCTTCAACTTTTTAGCAAGCATGCCTTTAGAAGCATCTCTCCTCCAAATGCATTCTTGAGTCTATCTAAGAAAATTACTGCAAAAACTGGAGGGCTTCCTTTGGCCATTGAAGTGATGGGCTCATTTTTATATGGAAAAAAAGAAGCAGTGTGGCAAAGTACATTGAAAAAGATGGAAGAGTGTCCTTGTAAGGATGTGAAGGATAAGTTAATGTTGAGTTATGAGGCGTTAGATCATCACCACTAACAAATATTACTTGATATTGCTTGCTTTCTAGTTGGAGAAAATAAGAGAGATGCAGATTACATGTGGAATGACTGTAGATACTTTGCGGATGAGGGGATGGAAGTTCTATGTTTAATGTGCTTAGTGAAAATCACAGAAAAGAACCAATTATGAATGCACGATCAACTTAAAGACTTAGGCAGGAGCATTGTGTACCAAGAGAACTACGAAGATCTAGGAAAACGTTCTTGGGTGTGGAATCATGAAGAAGGTCTTGATATGATCAAAAGAAAGAAGGTAAAAAGTCTTAAGTGCACCTTCCTCTACTTTGTTCATTGCAGAAATCTTGCTTCAATTGTTTTCCCGCTATTTGAGACTTTATTTGGAACTGTTTGCATTGAATTGACTCTTTCCTCATTTTAGGGAACCGAAACTGTTGTAGCAATCTGTATGAACTTTTGCGGGATTTTGTGAAAGTGACAAGTATTAGATTTCTTAAAATGGATGGTGGGGACCTCTTTGGAGACTATGTGAATCTCTTTTCAGATTTGAGATGGCTATCTTGGAAGTATGGTCCTTCAGATTTGCTTGCAACCAACTTTTGCCCCAAAAATCTGGTCATCCTTGACCTATCGTGGAGCCATATAAGCGATTTTTCAGGTGGCTGGACTCAACTTAAGGTACGAGCAAATTATAAGGTGCAACATGTTATATTTTCTTGCGGGAACACCAGTTCGAGTGTCACACAGTTGTAGATTGTCATTTTATCGCTTTTTTTTTTTTTTTTTTTTTTAAATTTCTAGTTAAACTTTATTGACTCAATTGAAAGAAGACATATAGCTCTTGAAGAATGTCTAAGATACCAATCCCTCATTTCATAGCTGAATTACTTTAAATCTTTAAAAGCTCACCTATTATTATTTCACTGGAAATATCTCGAATCAAGCAATTACTTTTCCATTTGTCTGTATATTTCCTTTACATTTATTTAATCTAAGTCAATAGAGAATATATACTGTTAATTCATTTTCCGGAATCAATGTTTTGTCGCTTAATATCTATTGACTTTCACTGCCTTTAAACAACGTTATCTAACATTCATATTGTTTTGAGTTCCTTGATTATGCCAATAAGCTGTCCCTAATGGACGTTTAAGGGTAGTTAATTGAAACATTAAGTAGTGAATAGGACTGATATGCAAGGGATAAGATGCCCAAAAGAAGCCAAACACTAAAGAGAACTTACTAAAATTATAAGAAGTTGGTGAGTGAAATTGAACATGCAACCTGGTATTATTAAGTAATTCAACAGTTAAATATGCTCTGCAAACTACTCATCCGATACTATAAACGTCCAGTAGAGAGGAGGTTGTAATTTTACTCACTTCGTTATCAATATTATGCATTTTAATTGTACTACTAGCAACTGTTCCTCCTCAAAATATTTCTAAAGTTTCGTAGTCTTGACTTTAAAATTAACATCAGTTTTTAAACTCGATTTTGCTGCCGACCAGAGTGCTGACATCTTCACTAAGACGCATCCATTTAAGCGTTTTTGGATCTATTCTGCAAATTCAAATTGACTTCTTTCAAGTTACCTTGAGTTTGAGGGGTACATTAGATTATATTAGGATTAGTCTTTCTGGCTAAGTTAATTGTAATTTACATTGGTTGTACTTAAGTCTGATTGTTTTTTCTATATAGGTCTTATAATCTTTATTTTGGTAATGTATAGGATATTACATTCCTCTCATTTTCATCACAATTCTCAACTAACTTATTGAGCAAATGCTTTGATAAACTCGAATACTAGTTAGATTGAAATTCTTGATCATGCACTTTCGTTTATAAATACAGGATATAAGGGCTAAACAATATTGATTGACTCAAATCTATTGTAAATTCAATAAATCTACCGCATAAAGAGAATGTAACTGAAAAATGTGAATTATGACATTTGGTGTAGCTCTTTCGTCATTCAGGATATTTGTTTATGGTTACATTGATGGAGTAACATTATTTTTGGTTATGTCCTGCAAGGTTTCTACTAGTTCAACTTATTAAAAAAATGACTTGACAAGTGGCTACCAACTTGAAGGTCCTTAATCTTTCATATTGCCGCATGTTGACTGTAACTCCAGACCTATCAGCGCATTCATCCTTAGAAATACTAATTCTTGAGGAGTGTGAGGATTTGAACTGGATTGATCCATCCATTGGTCAACTATGGCGTTTGAAGCACTTGAATCTAAATGGATGTCATTCTCTCTGGACATTGCCTAATTTAGGTTCTTTGAAAGCTTTGGCTGAGCTGTTCATGGATAGAGTGACCTATGCACTAGAAACTTATGGATGGGATTACTCATATGTAGAAATCAGAAATATTATGGATAGAATATTTTTTGAGGGACAAAGTTATGGCTATTGGCCATATGTAGAAAAAAGACAAAGCATTAGAAATGGCCCAAGCTCAATCGGAGAACTTCTGAATCTCGAGTGCTTGTCCATACGTGGAGCTCCAAGGCTAACAGAACTTCCAGAATCAATTGGTTTGCTGGAATCTATAGTTGAATTGAATATCTCAGACACAGGAATTAAAAAGTTGCCTGACTCGATTGTTCGTCTTAAGAACTTAAAAGTGCTGAAGATGAACAGAAGTTGCATAACACAGCTACCGGCGGCAATTGGGATGTGGGAGAAACTGGAAGAGATTCATGGAGAGGATTGTTTGGCGTTAGAAATGATTCCCAGTGATGTTGTGAGGCTATCTTTCTTGAAGATTTTCAAATTAACAGAAACTCATGTGAAGAAAGTACCAGAGCTTCCCCCAAGTTTGATAAGTCTGTATGTCTCTTCAATAGCAGAAGTTCCGAACATGTTGAATCTAAGAAATTGATATTGAGTTTTCCTACCTCAACCTTAGCTATGGAAATGGATGGAACTTCCCCCCTAACGTGGATTGGGAAACTATTGAGACTGGAATACTTAAGAATGGAACTTCCAAGCATCCCTAGCATACCATCATATTTGGATCACCTTTGTTGTCTGAAAGAACTTCTACTCATCCGTTGTAAGAACCTCCGGCACATTGGACTACTTCCCTCTAGTTTGAGGAAACTTACAGTTTCCTAGTGCAATGCTCTTTGAAGCATAGATCTTTCCAACTTGCAGAAATTGTTGGAGTTAAGTCTCAGTTTTGGGATTTTCAATATTCGAGGCCTTGAAGGTGTAAGATCATTACAGTGCCTGAAAGTGTCCTCCTGTGAGTTAAGCAAGCTCAGTGGGCTTGAAAGACTAGAGAAGCTACAGGTATTGTCGATTGATTGTTGCCCCAACCTGCAGACGTTGCCCAACTTATCTGACTTAAAAGTTCTTATGGACATGTTTCTGTGGAGCTGTCGGAAACTGGTCGAGCTTCAAGGTCTTGACAAACTGGAATCATTACAATCGATTGCCATTGGAGGCTGTAGTTCATTGCAAAGTTTACCTGATGTATCGAATTTGAAGAAGCTGAAGTACTGCGACATTCGACCTTTTTCGGAAGGTAATCTCCCAGGAGGAGCTCAAAACCACGATGGCTTCAGTCTGTCATAATTGAATAAGTCTGTAATAGGAGTAGGTAACATATTAACACCCTAATCTTTTTAGACATTATCTTTTCTCCTGTTCCTTTTTCTACGCATGGATCTATGAAAATCGTCAAGCACTTCATGCTTCGGATCCTGTCTATATTCTGCGCTTAGGACTTTGGAGTACATTAATTATTTAAGAACAAAGTTCTAACATCAGTTCTTTAATTTTCTCTGAAAAATGAGAAATAAAATTGGAGTTCGCAGGAGAATAATACATAATACCCACACGTTCACGAGTCGCATAACGCAGCACCCTGCGTCACTCACCATCTCTGTCCCGACCATATCCTCTTTTCCTTCTTCGACTTTTGGTTTCTCTTCTTCATCTGCTACTCTCCCTCGTCAATGCCCACTCACGGTTACTCCACTCCCCTCGAGACTCTGGCAAACCGCGGTTGCTCTTCACCGTGGCTAATGGCCTCCCAACACGACTTTGCTACCAGTCTGAGATTGTGCTGCCGCCGCCGCCGCTGCCGCCACGGGGTGTCTCTCTTTCTCTTCCCCTCATTCCCCTTTTCATCTCTCCCTAAAGCCTGTCAAGATCAAACCGGTGACAACGAGGCCAGTTTTGACTCTTTGTCAGGGCAGAGAAAGGGGGCGACTCTAATTGAGCCTCGGTGACTGGGGCACAAAAGGCGGAGAAAATATTGAGGCTGCGTTTTGCCGAGGATCTTTAGCCCCCTAAAGGCCTTTGGGCCAAAGTAAGAGTGTTTGGGAGGATCTTTTTTACTTGCCTTTGGGAAAGGCCAGCCTTCCCAAGGCTGAAAAACCAAGGCAGGTGGGGGGCTGCCTTGGGCATTCGGCCTTCTCGGAAGGCTGGTGGAGAGCAAGACAAATTCTTTTTTTCCACAAATGTCCTCACTAACATTTCGTTTTTCTGGTTTTGTCCTTGTGACTATTTACCTTCTTCTTTGTTGATGTTGACCGGCGAATTTGCACGGACCTGCGAAGGGCCGACGACGAGCTGGACAGAGGTCGGTAAGAGGTCGGTGTGTCACGGCGACCATCGGCAGCTAGTCGCGTGACCTCGACAACCCCCTGCGAGTCGTGTCACCGCAACCACTGCAACCCCCGGCGACCACCTAGATCTAGGTCGCAGCAAGGTCGCGCCACCGCTGCAACCCCGGCGATGCTGCAACCCCCGACGATCTGGGTCACCGGAGGTCTCCGCGACCCAGATTTGGGCCGCGTGACCTCTGGCGACCCAAATTGCGTGCAGATCTGGGTCACCGGAGGTCGCCGCGACCTAGATCTGGACCGCGCGACCTCCAGCGACCCAAATCGAGCGATTGGGATTGCGCAATTTGGTCGCGACGATTTGGTCGCGATCGAGGTTGCCGCAACCAGATCAAGCGGCCTCGGCGACGGAGGTCGTGGCGCGGCAGGTCGTGCGACCGTCCGGGGAGGGTCGTAGTGACCCAGGTTGCACGACCGTCCGTGAGGGTTGCGGCGACCCAGCATTACGATCCGGGTCGCCGCAACCTCGCCAAACGGTCGCATGACCTGCCGTGCCGTGACCTCCGTGCGGAGGTCGCCGAGGCCGCTCAATCTGGCTGCGGCGACCCTCGCCGACCGCCGGCCTCTCGCCGGACCGCCTGCCCCTCGCCAGACCACTTGCCCCTCGCCGACAATAACCAGCCAATTCTCCTTTTTTTCCCTTTTTTCTTTTAATGACAAAAGTCATTTGCAAAGTTAATTTGTCCAAACAGTATTTTGCTCAAACATATTTTACAATGAACTTTCACAAATACGATTTACCAAACACAATTTGCATTTTCAAAAACCCCCTTAGCTCAAAGGCCTTTATATTTTTTCAAAGACTTTCCCCAAAAGTCTTCACAAACGCACCCTAAATACCCTAAAGGGATCACGTCATCGGTGCTCTGAACGAGTCAGGCTTCAACACCTGTTCGCTGGCAGGTCCACGTCTTCTCTCTCTTCTCTCCATCTTTTGCGTTTCTGTCTCTCTCCTCTCTCTCCTCACGAGAAAATAGGGGGCGGGCTCGGCCTAGCTCGGCTCGGCTTGTTGCAGAAGAAAAGACAAGTCACGACTCCCGCCCAAAAATTTCTCTCTCCTCAATTAAATTTTCTGCAATTTTCTCTCTCTCACTTTCTCTCTCATTGCATGAGAACAAACAGAGAATGATCGAGACCTGCGTTCTCCTCTCTCTCCCCTCCACCTCCACTGGTTGCTTCCATCGCCCCCACCTTGAGGCCGACGCTGCCGACGCTCCTCCTCCTCCCTCTCGCAACGTCCGCTCTGCTCTCTCTCTCCCCCCTCCGCGAAGTCGTGCCTCTCTTCCAGCGAAACGCAATGCCGACGGCCCTCCACCTCCACCTCCGCCTCCGTCGGTTGCCTCTGTCAGCCTCGGAGTCCGTTGCCCCCTCTCCTCCACCTCCGCCTACACGCCCGACGCCAACGCGTCGAACCACGGCGTCGAAAATGGAGGAGAGAGAAACGACGAAGCAGAAGCGCGTGCGCTCGGGGTTCTGGACATGGGTTGTCGCGTCGGTGGCGTTCCGGCTCGCCCTCGTCTACCTCCCCAAGAACCTCCGCCTATCCACCCGCCCCGAGGTCGCCACCCCTCTCACCAACATTTGCCGCCATAACGCCGCCTCTCTTCGCTCCGTCGATCGATTCCCGATCCCCGATCCCCGCCCCCTCCTCCCTTGAAATCTTGGAGGTCCATTTTTTGATACGATTTCTGGTTTTTCTTGTTTGTGCCGCCTGCAGTTGGCAAAGGCTACTAGTTGAAGCAGTCGGTGATGTCTCCCTACGCAGGTTCGGCTCCGTTCGATTTCTGTAGGAAGGAAGCTGCTTGTTTGCCTACTGGTGTGTCGCTGGTGTGTCGCTGTTTGATGCTTTGATCTCTTCCACAGGTTCCATGTATTACGGTTCTCCTTTGCTGTTGCTCGTTCTCGGACCTCTTGCTGTCAAAAGGTAACTACCGGAGTATAACTGCCGATGCATTTTGAAGGCTAGGTTGGTTGTGAGCTTTTGCTAGAACTGAACTAGATTTATCTGGCGTTATCGAAGTGGAGGCTGTGGCTTGTGCAATTATGATCCTTTAAGAATGGCCGCCACCACATCTCTTCTTGAATCCTCCATATTCGAACCGTCATTGACTGATGCCAAGATTATGTGGGGACTCCATCACCCATACCAGACCATCAAAGGGGAATCTGCGGAGAGCCAAGTTCTGTGGAAGTCAGTAAAATGTGTCTTGTGGTTCCCTGATTTTGAAATTTATGGATATGGAAAAAATTTGGAGGGACAGAGAAGTTTTTTTGAAGAACTTCTTCGAGTATTTGGCGATTCAGTTACTTGCGACCCATTATATGAAGTGCCAGTTATTCAGTTACTTTTGGCGCTTCGCCAGAATGATGGCGGCAACGGATGACTTCGTGGAGGCGGACAACGCGGAGGCCATCATCTCCAGGATCGAGCACAAGTCCCGCGAGATCGAGAGCTTGCTCAAGCAGTAAACTTCCCCTCCTCGATCCCTCTCTTGCCGCCTTTCCGTCCGTGATTTCGCCGGATCGATTTTGAGCTAACCCACCTCCGCATTTCCTCGTGTTTCGTTTCGTCACGTGCAGGTCAAAGCTGGTGGAGGCTCTCAAGACCGCCCTCGAAGGATCGCCTCCGAACACGCGGGACGAGCGATGCAAGGTTCGCCTTTTTTTTTTTTTTTTTTTTGTGGGTGTTTCTTTGCTTGTATCGGTAGATCTTTCCGGGTGGTGAAGTCGCGGTCTTTGCAGTCGGCGAACTGGATAGTGGTGCACAGAGCGATAATGGCCATAAAGGATCTGGACGCCCTGTTCTCTTCCCTGGATCCCAAGTACTACGACATCCTCATGAAGTGAGTGTTGCGCTGTCTTTTCCCTGTTTTCCGTACCCATCTGTTGTTGATGCTTGTTTGGATTTATTGCTTCGTGTTTGCTTAGTAATCTTTACCGTGGAATTGAAATGTTTGGAGTGATGGTAGCAATTTAAGGCACAGGGGATGGTTTTCTTTTTTCCATTAAGCTTGTAGCACTTGAAGGCACAAGTGATATCAATGCCGAAATGCCACTGTGTGTGGGGGGTTTGTGAAGGGCTTAATCTTTTCACTCAACTGTCTTGTTCTTTCAATGGGACATTTGAGTACTCCTGTAGTCCCTTGATACAGATTAACATAAGGATCATGGGCTCATTGGGTAGTGACGATTATGCCTAATGATTATCGGTTGTGAAGGGCTTAATTATTGAGCTGTTTGTTGTGGCTGCAGCTTTTGGTAGAGATATTTAATAAAGATCAAGAATTCATGGGTGATGTAATGACTAGAAACAACAAACTGTCTCTTCAGTTCATTGGTTTATCTGTGTCATCAGGGTTGGCACGTTAGGATCTCTGAAGACACAACGTTTTTTTTCCCCCAACGACTTAGTTTGATATTCATTTTCTTATTTCTGGTGTTCAAACCTACAAATAATTGGGTGAGAATAACTCAAACTAATGAAGTGATCTTGGAAGAATTACCATTTATGAAATTTGACCATAACTTTGCTAAGGAATAGCCTACCACTATGGTTTAGGTTATCACTTTCTCAATTTTGATTATGAAGAATAGGTTGCGCCAGTAACTACTATTAATTGTATGCTTTGGCTGATCATAGTCTATCTATTTAAGGCCTTGTTAAATTGTTTGTGTTGTTGTATTGTGAATTCACTGAATTATGCTACTTGTGATTGCTCTACTTATTTGTTGACACCCCATTTTTTGAAGGAACAAACCTTGTTAAACTATGCAAGGCAGTCAAGTTAGTGTATAGGGATTCCTATTCCCAAAGAAAAGCCCTTTTAGAGGCTATGCTCAGACTAAGCTGGACTTTCTTTATTGCTACAATGTGATTTGTATTAGGCATTCTAGTTGCCTCTTCCCAAGGATCGGTACCAATGCTTTGTTTGGGAAGAAGGGGAGGGGAAGGAAAATTGGGGTAAAGTTTGAAACTTTGGCGCAGAGAGGACAGAAATTTAATACCAGTTTGGTTTGGGTATACTTACAATCTCTTCCCGGAGGCTTTTTTTTCTATCGTGAAACTTCTTTGGCCATTTCTTTTTGGGGACTTCATGTATCCACTAATTCTTATTTTTCTAATTTCCATTGTATGAAGCTTCATAGATGATATGCTACTTTGAGAAAAGAGCTAGTGAAGCTGCAACACTATGCTGCTTAAGTTTAGGTCTTTTTTTTTTTTCAAGGATGTTACCATCAGAAGACATTGCAGCCCTGGTCTATCTGTGGAACCCTTTCACAATAGTTGCATGTGTGGGTCTATCGACATCCCCTATTGAAAATTTGGCAAATCTATTAGCCCTTTATGGTGCTGTAACACAGAACAAGCTTTGCTGGCTATGAAGATCTGGAAGTCCCACCGTAAGACTCTAATCTTCATTGGCCGTCACTTTGTCATTTTCAAGGAGGTTGAAGTGTGAGATTTGCCTTAAAAACTCAATTAAGTTTTGGAGGAGCGTTTTCCTCCTTGGCCTTAGATATCAAATCCTGATTTGTATTCATCAGCTTTCAGAAACAAACTCCAAAACAAGGCCATTCTTCGGTGGAGTCGGCATCAACGGAGACATACTGGTGGTGGATTTGGATGATGATAATCATGTCTCATCACCTAACAGCACCGTGTCGAGCATAAGTGGGAAGAGAAGTGAGAGAGACCCACATGGAGAAAATGAAGTTGAGGCTGAGAGAGCTTCGTGCTCTTGTGAGAGCGTAGAAGAAGACGGCAGTGGAGGAGATGGAGCGAGGAAGAAGCTCAGGCTGTCTAGAGAACAGTCATTGGTGCTAGAGGAGACATTCAAACAGCATAACACTCCTAACCCTGTGAGTGGCAATTTTGGTCATTCTATTACGGATAAATATATGATTTCTTTAATTGTGCGTGAGCATGTAATCACTGCTTATAAACCTGACATGGATGTTTGGTAGGAAAAATTGAATTTAAAGTGCGTTTCTGTCATGAGATTGATGTTTTTTTGTAGTTGTCATTTACTGGTAACAGTCGAATTGGGGATTTGAGACCTTTTTCCTGTTTTCTTTTTTGCATTGATTGGATCTGTGTGAATCACAAATTGGTTTTCATTTTTATTTATGAATAATGAGATCATCTTTAGGTTTCCCTTTGGATGTAATAAAAGGATGGTTTCGATGAGTTTAACTGGAGATTGTTTTGAGTTTCAGAAGCAATAGCTTGCCTTGGCCAAGCAGCTGAATCTTAGTCCCAGACAGGTAGAGGTCTGGTTTCAGAACAGGCGTGCCAGGTAATTGATAGTTTTGAGTTCTTTTTGCCCAAATACATGGCTTTACATCTGCGTCTCATCTGCATCATTCTGAACATTGTGGAAGAAAAATGTCAGGAGTGGGAGAGAGGCGGGTAGGGGTGGGGGTGGTTGGTTCTCTCTTAATCATTTGATGGTAGTTCGACAGCGAAGTTGTTGTTTTTCTTTATAGTGAGTGCATGTAATCTTTGGGTCCACATGTATCCCAGTTGGGCCATCTTGCACACGAGGTGTGTGAGCGTGTAGCGGGAGTCCGGTGATGTGACTTGTCACTTAATCTAGGAGTACACTTCGCGTTCTCACTTTAGTATGGAGCACCATATGTGGGATCCATAAATTCTAAGCTGCCAGGGGAGGAAGTGAAGTTATTAGGGAGTACTCAAATACCTAAAATTTTGTTATGCGAGGGCCCCAGAGGTTCTCTTGTGCGTTAAAAATGAGTGAAGGTCCCATTTCAACAACTCATTTGCAGTCACTTCAAGATCAGATGCAGAGCCCTAAGATATAACAAATTCATAAACAGGGGAATAGACACCGAACTTCAGCAATCATTAGAACAGAACCAGCGGAAAGATGTCATGAAGAAAATAAAACACATTTTCACTGCATCATTTATTAGAACTCACATTATGGAACATTTACTGCAGGACATTTTTGCAGCTCTTTGATGTATCAATTTTCGCCTTTGATCCCAATGAGGACCAAGTACTGTTCATGCTTCCATTTCAAGGGCCACATAACTCCTCCACGCATCTCAAAGAAACAACTTCCTCCATATTTTTTCCCAAGTGAGCAGGTAACTCTGGAGCCGCTTTAATGATACCTGAAAAGCATAAACCATATGAATGCCCAACAAAAATGATGAGAAAGGGGACCAAAACTTGCAAAATGCTACTGTCGAAGGTGAATACCATGCAAGAGGGATGCTTAACTTGCTCGAATTTTGCCAAATACTCAATTTCCAGAACCAGGGAAGGCTCAACTCAGATGAGCTTTTGCCATCCATGGAAGCACTGTTGAGCAGTTGGGACAACAAGGATTTCTTCAACTCATGCCTTCATCGATCCATAACAAAGATTGCTTTCTACAGAGAAAAAATAACGATGATTTAAAACTGATATTGCATTTTGCAAAATTATGCACCTGGCATATGATGGGCAAAGAACTCTCAGCATCGGCCTAAAAGCTATGAATCCAATATAACTACAGCATGAATGAAATTTTTCTGATCATGCACCATATGAAAGATTCATTTGGCAAGGACACTCTAGAGCAGTGATCCTCTTTGTCAAAAGAAGCAAATATGCCATGACATCCTAAATGGAGTACTTCCACAGTGGAATCAAATGAAAGCCAATTATTGCCATGCTCACTAAATTCTCACATAAGTGACCCAAGTAACAATTGAATGCAAGCAATATTAAGAAGTAAACACGTTAGTTTTGATACTTTGCTTATACTGAGAAAGTTATAATAGCTAAACAGAACCAAAGTCAAAAAGCCTTCCGTTGTCCCGACCAAATTTTCGGGGTGTGAACCACCTAAGATTTGGCTAATGGATTGTTAAGCCTAGACTTAACTCGGCTCTCCCAAGCCCATATCAATTCGCGACTTAGGTTCAAGTTCTTAACATACAATTGATTTTCAATTAGGAGTCGTTACTAATCTATTTTTGGTGGGTCAATTAGAAACCAAGTAAAGTAACGGAAGATTTACTTTACTCCTACAAACTAAAGATTTATGAGTCCGAGGACTTAGTTACGCTAGATTTCTCTAACGCCCTTTCGGTACCTTCCTCTTTTTATTTTAAAAAAAATGTTTGGCAGGCAGCTTAAATTGATTTTAAATTATCTTCTTAACATGTAAGGCGATCATGCAGGTGCACAAACCACCAATTTAACACCCAAGTAAAGCAATAAATAAATTGCAGAACTTACCTTATAACAACGAAAGCATATGTGTTGTTAGATCAAAATTCACATCAACAACACTAGATATGATTTCTAATTAACACGCAATTTTTTTTTGTTTTTATTTAATTAATGAGAATCATGCTTTATGCAATGCATGCCACTAATTTAACATGAAATGATATAACATGGCGACATGACTTAGCTATATGACCTAAGCGATATGACATAAATAAGCATGTAATCTATCCCGAAGCATGAGATGGATTTATTCTAAAAATAATTTTTGTATTTTCCATGAGATTCGAAATTAAAGAAATGCAACACTTAAATATGCAATCTTAATTAATCTAATGACCTAATTCCAATGAAGGGCAATTTCTAATTAAATGAACCTAACAAAAATCACTTGACGTGCATTGTATGAACCTAATTCTATATAACATGCACATGATTTTTATTTTCCTAATAAGCATGCAATCTATCATAATATGCAATGACGTGCAAAGAATGCCCTAATTCTAATTTTTTTATTTTTTATAATGAAATTCGAAATTTAAAATTGCCAAATAATTAAACGTGCAATTTAAATTAATGAGAAGAAAATATGATATCCTAAATGAATGTTCTTGGTCTTTTTATTTAAGAAATTCGAAATATATTTCCTATCCTAAACATGCAACATAACCTTAAAACCAGTAATATCCTATCATGCATTTAACCTAACTCAAATATTTTTTTTGGGTTTTTCGAGCAATCAACTAAAGGCATTGAGCACTGGGGGTTCGCCCCAGTGGCCACCCTTCCAACATGGAAGGGGGAGGTGAGGGGTTCAAATCCCCACCTTCTCAGGGGGATGGGGTAGGGACGCGTAAGTTTGAGAGTGGGCTGCGACTCCCACGCCCTGCAAGAGGCAGGGCACAAGTCTGCGAGTGAGTATAGAGTAGGAATAGAGTAGGATAGGACTGACCAAAAAAAAAAAAAACTAAAGGCATTGAGAACAGCACAGCAGCAAATCAAGCAAGATACCATCAATGTCCATTTAATTTTAGAAATAAATTGACAAATTGTATCTCGCGCATGAGATCGGATCGGCCAATTTTTAAATAAAATCACGAATCGTATCTCAACCGTGAGATCGGATTAGTGATTTTTCCGTGCGATTGTGGGTCGTATTTGGAGCATGAAATCGGACCGTCAATCATATGCACGTTGCGAAATTAGGAAGATTTCCTAATTTGAAAGGCCACTCGAAATTACGGACATCATAGTGTATCGGGAATTTCCATCATGTGCATTAACGGATATTTCAAATGAGGAAACAAAATATTCCGAAATCGAATAAAACAAAATTTTTACCTAATTCGAATATTGATTTCCAAATTTGGACTTTGCGCAATCGGACCGGGATCACAATCGGCAGGCAACAGGGTGGTGGATGGCGACTAGTGGTGGATCGTGGTGGCGATCCGCTGCTCGGACAGCAGCCGAGATGGTGGACTCACGGTGATGGAGGGTTGAGGCTAGTAAACGGTGCAGGGATAGCAATGTTGATGATACCCGCGCTGGATGGCCAACAAAAATAGTATGGCTGTTTTTCTTCACTGAAATTTGCACATCGCCACGCGCCCGAGCTGCTCACGCTCATCTGGCCAAGGAAAATTCTTTTGCATGCATGAAGTAAAATCACAAAGAACCACACGTGTTATTGTCCAATCTGGACAACATTCAAAAGAAAGATAAATCCACCGCTTGGAATTATTCAATCGAGATTCTAGTAATTCTTTTGACCGTGAACTTTAGGCTCGCCAACGGTGATTGGTGGGATTCTTGGTGTGCGGACGATCACCGGAAAACCTACAAAAAGAAGAGCACAATGAACTCCATGAATTGAAGTGCGCCGAGAAACAAAGGAGGAACAATTTACTGGCTTTTGCTGAGGAGCTTGCGGGATTGTTCGCTGAATCTGCAGTGATTGGTGTCGAGGCTTCACAATATGCTTTTCTATTTTTTCTTCTTTTGCTTGCATTAAGCGAGGCCATAAAAATCACAACTTTTTCTGCCTTCTTCCATCGAAGTTTGGACAAAGACCAAAAGACAACAACATCCACCGCCTTCTGCTTTCCTTTGCAAGTGCACGTGTGATGCGCCCACTATTCTTTTCACTCGCAGTCTGGTGTCTTCTTGCTTGGCCGAGTCTCAAGCTCCGCTCAATCCCTTGAAGACCTCGTCATAGCCTCCCTTCGGCGTCCGAAACGCGCGTTGCCAGTGATGTCTCAATTGCAGGCTTGTGGATATTGGTGAAAAGCTGCCGAGGACTGGACGCGGCGAAGTTGATGAACTGCGAGCGAGCCGTCGATTGCATTTAGGAAGGAGGCGCATCGACAGATGGAGACAAGCACCGAGAGAATTTTTTCTCACTTTCCACGTCAATCCCTTTGTAGGGTGAAGACTGGGGTCTTCTGCAAAGGAGGCGTGAATCACTCTTTCTCAATTGTGGCCGTATGTTCCGTATGTTCAATTGTGTGGCCTCCTCTAAACCCTACGTATTTTTACCTATTTATAAGACACGGATTAGGGTTTTTAAATTTTTCAAATCCATAGCCACGAAGATTTCTTTTCGAAATGCAATATTTGTATTTTTTTTCCGAACGTAATATTTACTTTTGAATTGAAATCTCACAAAGATAAATCCGTAAAATCTCTCCGAGAATACGGGCTTGGGCCAATTTGCTTTATTCGTGGGCTTAGCCCGACTCATCAAATTAAAGTTTCTAAACTATCAATTCGAACCCATCCGTTACTAGCCCAATGTAAATGCAAATAAAAAATAAATACACCTAAAACTATATGCTATGCGATTAACTATTTTTTTTTAGGGATAAAATTAACCCCTAATTTTTTAATACAATAAATGACTAAACGGTTTGCCAAAATTTAGGTGTCAACAATCGTGCAGCACATAGAAAGGAGTAACGAAAAGTGCTGAATCATAAAAGTGCAGTTAAGTGACAAATCCGTACAAATAAACCATTTAACCATTCTGGCATGGCTTTCTCAGATAATATTGCACAACGCACGAACCCATATGAACAATTAAAATTGACAAAATTATAAGATTAAAATCTTTGAACCACCAAGTCCCATGAACTCAGTATGACCGACAGAATTAAAAAGATAAACTAACTCAAGACAAAGTGTGAGCAAAAGCAAGGTCAAAAGGTTAACCGCCATCATTGATGACAAGCAATTCGACTAATTCCCTTTACGGCAAAACCAAAAAAGAGAATGAGAAAACAAGAAAAATGGACACTAAAGTCAGATACAAAGCATGAGCAGTTGAGCATAAAATGCTTATCAATAGAAGAAATGCAACCATTTAATTCAATTACAGGGTGTTCATGAATCTAGATACACCCACCAACTTTCCCAGAGATCTCAAGTAATATCAGCTTCCTCATGTGTTCAGTTCATCGAAAGAGTCACATTAGTTCAGTGTCTACTCTTCCTATAATTTTTCTTGACAAACAGTATTGTCGCGACTTATTTTTCGAGTGCACCACCTAAAACTAGGTTAATGCACTACTAAGCTTTTAAACTTAGCTCAGGCTCTCCCAAGCCCATACCAATTCGCGACTTAAGGTTCAAACATTTAACATGCAAAAGGTTATTAATTAGGAGTCGCCACTAATCGGTTTATGGTAGGTCGATTAGACACCTAAGTAAAATAAAGGGAGATTTATTTTACTCCTACGAACCAAAGACTAAGGGTACGAGGACTTGGTTACACTAGAATTTTCTAATGCCCTTTCGGTACCATTTCTTTTTAATTTTTCAAAATGTTTTTGCAAGCAGCTAATTTATTTTAACTTAAATTACTATCATGCAAATGTGGTGACCACACGGGTACTCATCCATTATTTAAAACATTCAAATAAATAAATTGCATCACACAAAGCAAGCAATCATTTTATTTTATTTTTGGATTTTCTTAAAAATTGGAGTTCTTTTATAAAAATGCAATTTTTAAACTAAATGACTTAATCCTATTAATATGAAAATTCTAATTAAATGGGTCTATTATGCAAATTAATTAACATGCACCTCATGACCTAATTTTACTAATGAACAAATTCTGATTAAATGCCTCTATTATGCGAACTAGTTAACATGCGCCTAGTATTTTTGCAATTTTTTATTGGAATTCAGAATTTATGAAAACCCTAATTAATCTATCTAAAAAGGGTTAATTTTCTAATTTATTCTAGGGATTAATTTGACTTAAACCCTATCCTATCTTAGAAAACTATGTTTTATTTTAAAAAAGAGGATGAGAATATGAAAATGTGCCAATTATATCTAAAACCCTAAAACGGCCATTTAAGTCTAATCCTAACTTATTTTTTTTAAAAATCTAAAAATGCAGTCCTAAAAATATTATCTAAAAATGCAATACTAGAAATATAATCCTAAAAATTTGATTAATTAAACCTACGTGTCTATTATATTAAACCCTAATGTCCTATATGCTCATGCAATTTTTTTTAATATTATTTTTTTGATTTTTAGTTTCTTTTTAGTTTTTTTAAGCTGAATAATTGTTAAATTAGGGTTAAATATAAACAATTAATATAATCACTAAATAAAGGATCAAAATAATTGAAAAAATAACCTGTCATCTCACAAGTTAAATTAACAATTATCCTAACCCTAATCATCACAACAACTCAAAATAATTAAAAAATCTAGTCCGAAGTCTTACGGACCAAATTAAATAATTATTATGATTTAACAATTGAGATTCTACCAAAAAGCCCAAAAATTAAAAATAATTAGAAAAATGATCCGATGTCTCTCGAATCAAATTAATAATTATATTAATTTCGGACAAAATCCCTAGGGATAATGCATACTAAATTCACAAATATTAACATCAAATATTACAACTTAAATAGATAAACTAAAATGAGATAAAATAGAACAAAATAAATAAAAGGAAAAGCTAAACCACCTAAAGAAAGAGGGGCTTCTTTGCAGCGTTAATGGGCGCCGGACGGACGGTGGCCGGCGTCGGGACTCTGGCGGGAGCTAGCGGACGGCGACAATGAGGGGCTCGAGCTTGAAGCAGCGGCAGAGGCAGAGCTGGACCGCGGGTCGCTGGGTGGTGACGTCGGCAGTAGTGCGGGGCTTGACTAGTGTCGGGGCATTGCGGACTGCTGGGCGGCGACGGCGTCAAGCTCCGGCGCAGGGGTGCATCGAATCGGGCGGCACTCTGGCGTGGTGACAAGCGAGCAGGAGGCAACGGCGTTGGGTCGTCTAGTGGAGGACAGCAGCAGCGGGCTTCGGCGATGAGGCTGCACGTCGCGGGCGAGATCGACGGAGCGGCGGTGGCGGGGGCGTGGTTCGAGCTCGCGGGTGAGGTGGTGGTGCAAGCTCGTGGGTGAGAGGGATCTCCGGCGGCTGGCGGGACGACGTGACCGGCGTGGGGGCGGCTCCGGCACGATGGTGGCTGACGCGGCGAGGATGAGCAGCAGTGATGGAAGAGCTCCTGGAGAAGACGAAGCAGCTCTTTTTTTTTTTTTCGTTTTCTTTTCTTTTTTTACTTGTCTATTCTCTCTCACGTCTCTCTCTCTCCTCTCTCTACTGTGTTTTCTGCTGTGCTGACCTCTGCTGACTTTTTTTTGCTTTTCTTGTGCAACTTGTCAGAGAGGAAGAGACAAGGTTGCTCTTGGATGAAGAAAAAGAGGGGAGAAAGTCTTCCTCTCTTTTTTTCACGAAGTTCTTCTTTTTTTCACTGTCTCTCACGAATTTGCACGAATTTTCTTTGCACTTTTTTTTTCTGTACGAATTCTTTTCACGAATTTTTTCCTCTCAAATTTTCGACAAAAAGCCCCCTCTCTCATTTCTCACAAACTGTAGCCCTTTTATAGTGAAAACCTCTATTGATCTTTAGAAAGTTGTGCTTCCTTGATTGCGGGAATTACAGAATTTCAGCCCCGATTTGCCATCACAAATTTACATTTCGGTTTTTCACTCACGTTACCAAAAATGCATCCAAGTTCGTTTTGATTTTTGCAAATAGCTCACCTGATGAGTATAATTTTTTATGCTTTCCTTTTGATTTATCAATCTGATCATTATCCTCATCAATTTTGGGTTTGGCTTCCATTTTATTAAAATCATTGCCCTTAATTCACTTGATTTTTCAATTGTTTCTACATTTATCAAAATATGAATACTCATCAAAATTTCAAACTTCCATGCATAATCAATCAAATCAATTTTCCCTTTTTTTTATTTTTTTCTTTTCAAAATGCAATTTTATTTTTCCAAAATTAGGTGTCAACACCGCCCTCTTTGAAGGTGAGCTCGTGGAGGTTGCCTTCAAAGACAAGTTGAGACCTAAATGTTAATCATGCACAATTACTAAGTTACTTTTTTTTTTTTTGGAAGATGAGTCCCATTTTGAAATGAAACTTATATGATGCATGGAAATGCTAATGCAAATGATAAAGGAACTTACTTGGAATTACTTACCTTCGGGAATGGTAGAGTAACTCAAGATAGATTGGTGTTACACGTCCAGGACCCGTACCATTCTACGGTCGCCTAGAATAGTAACATGACTTCACAAAATAACTGCTTTCCCATGACCCGTACCATTCTACGATCACCTAGTATGGCATTGTTTGGTTGTGTCTAGGACTCGTACTATTCTACGGTCGCCTAAACGAGATTGTCTAGGACCCGTACCATTCTACGGTCACCTTGACGAAAAAATGATTTTTCAGGACCCGTACCATTCTACGGTCGCCTGAACTGAGGTTGTCTAGGACCCGTACCATTCTACGGTCACCTTGATGAGAAAATGATTTTTTTAGAACCCGTACCATTCTACGATCGCCTAAACGGGGTTTTGTTTTCTAGGAACCGTACCATTCTATGGTCACCTGAATTGAGATTGTCTAGGACCCGTATCATTCTACGGTCGCCTTGACGAAAAAAATGATTTTTCAGGACCCGTACCATTCTACGGTCGCCTGAATTGAGGTTTATTTTTCAGGACCCGTACCATTCTATGGTCGCCTAATGAACCTGGAAAAATCTTTAGGGGGGGCGACTCCATCGAGCGCTAGTGCTTGAAAAGGAATACCTGTACAATGACAAGTATTTAAAGTATGGATAGAGATAGACTTACCTGATGGCATCTCTGTTTCTTGGGGATACGTTTCCTGCAAAACACAGTTGTAGGAAAAGCAATGTGCATTCACAGACATGCATTAGTTCAAATGAGGCTCATGCGTGATGATTTCTATCAACCTTGCATTACTTAATTTCCATTGGGAAATATCTCAAAAGAATATTCCAATCTGAACACATGAGTGTCATGGATGTGTCAAATGAGGGATCTTTTGGTCTGAAAGAACTTTTCTCTCATCCTTATCAAAAGAGTTGTTTCATCCTAACCTTTGACGCAGGATTTTAGCAATCACTCTATCTCACTATCGTCATGTCAAACAAGGTTTTGTGCAGTCTCGCAAGTGATACGACCTTACCAATCCGAGAGATCTTGAACAAGGACCGTAATGTGGGCCTGGTCAACGACTTAACAAAAGGGACTTTTTGAGTCAAGGCTTTTGAAAGAAAGAGTGATATTCTATAATTATCTTTGGGTTTACAAGTCAAGAACCCTGCAAAATGAGAAAGAAATAATCTTGCTCGCACTTCTTCGAGCGATGCTTAAAACATGTGAACCCCTAGGTTAATTCAAGTGCCATAATCAGAAGAGACTTTGCAAGGGACGTAACATAGGCTTGGTTCATGGGTTGAGAAATGAAATGATCATTAGGCTCAAAAAGTGTTTAGGGGGGTTAAAGTTGGTGATCATCTTGACATTTCGACCACTTTCTTTCTCCACTATCGAAGATTTTTTTTATCACAACTCCATTGATTGCAACAACATTTGAGAGGTTTTTGGTACCACCTTGCTGGGGATACAACTTACTATATCAAGAGTTTGATTTTTTTTTTTTCTTTTCTTGGCATTAGCCTTGCTTTTACCAGGCACACTGCTTTTTCATGCCCCATTATTTTGCACTTATTTTTTTTTTGAACTTGCACAACCATCCTTTACAGCATTCTAAGCCATGTTACTTGAATGGTTCTTTTTGCCTTGCCCCAGTGTGGGGGATGATCATCAACTAAGTTTAATATGAAATAAATTCATAGGCTCAAGTGGGCTATGCAATGGATAGAAGTGTATAGGATAAAGAAAGAACTGCTCTTCATCATCTTAAGGCACTTCAAATTACCGTACAAGTTACACTGCAAAAGCAATATTCGAAGATTGATGCAAGTGGGAGCAAGAAGATTCCTACCATTCATTTCAAATTTGTCCCAATGTGGGATGATTCTTGACAGGGATAATTTTTTTAAAAAATCTCCATAAGTGTATGGGGCTCAAAGGGGTTGAGCAATGGATCACCTGTAGTGTTTAGGATAGAGAAAAGAATGCCTCTCATCACCTTAGTTGACGTACCCTTTGCGAGATAGCCCTATTCCTTGCAGGCATGGAATTTTTCACCCAACTCACTGAGGGTTAGTGTATGAAACACTGTATGGAACAAGGCTTTGCCTTTCGTCATTCTAAAGTACCTCATTTGACACATTCAATTCATCTCACATAATTCATCAGGGAAAATATGCAAAATTTGCAACAATTCAACTCATTGAAGTAATTTACTCATCATAGAAATGCTTGCAGTTCAAAACATGACATGGAAAATTCTATCACAGATAATACTTCTTGACAACATCAGAATTAACTGGAGTGGAACACTCATGACCATGCACTTCTGCCAAGATCAAGGCACATTCAGGAAGTATCTTTTTTACCACATACGGGCCACTGTAATTTGGAGCGAACTTGCCCCCTAGACTCCGGAATTGGATTGGACCATTTCCACACCTTTACATGCTACAAGACTATCTCTGAAATAAAAAGTAGATTGGTCAAAAAGACAAACAGAATAAATCAAGTCTTATTTTTTTGAAATTTTTTTGAAATTTTTTTTTGAAAAGCATTTGGAAAAGCATTTTTTTTTAAACATTTTGACACGAGAAAACATGATGAAGCTCAGGCCTCAGAATTCTCCTTGGAGTTTCTTTTCTTTTATCGGTTGGATATCATCACCAGGCTAGTTTGGTATACCTCATCATGCCCTCAAATTAAAATTTGTAATTTCATTGAAATTCATCAATCAATTACATTTATTGAATGGAAAAATGCCACACTTAATCACTGAAAACATCTCTCAGAAAATAATAGAAATTCCCACGTAGGGGAATATGCAAAAGCAGTAAAAAAAGTTACTCTTGTGGGCCAAAGCCCATCTCTTCAGGGGGTCTTTCATCAACAACTCCTATAATGAGGTTGTCGAACAAGTTCGTAACCCCTTCCAGCACATCATCTGGGTTCTCCATCTCCTGGCTCGTCCATGCCACCTCATCCATCATTCGGCTGCCCCAGGGTGTCCATCATATGCACCTTCAAGCTCTTGATTCGACCGGCGTCATGTTCCAAGATAGCATTCACCATACCCTCATGCTCCGGTAACGGATTTTTTTGGACATTCGGCCAAGCAATTTGAAACGAAAAAGCCTTCGTGTCCAAGAGGTTTTGGATCTTGTGCTTGAGGGTGAAACATTCATCAGTTGAATGCCCCAGTTCACCGCTATGGTAGTCACACTTCTTCATCGGGTCGTAACCTCGATTGCTTTCACGGTTAGGACGCTTCGGTTCACTAGAAAGCAAACCTTTCTTTCAGAGAATCGCTAACACTTGAGATGGAGATCTAGGGAGAGAAGAGAACTGCCTTGTATTATATGCTTGGGCAAATGATTGACAACCAGCAATTTGTTGTTGCCTTTGATTAATTTGGATAGCCGGGGTGCGATTAGTACCTTTTGGGCTATTGGTCACATTCACATCCTCACCAACTTCCTTATCTTTCTTGGCAAAGAATCTTTTAGTAGATGACTCAGAAAACCAGCATTCCCTTATCCCCATCTCGATTTGTTCTCCTACAAGAATAAGCTGATTGAAGCTCTCGACATACGTACTGGCCATTCGGTTACGGAAATCAGATGGAAAGGTCTTCACAAACAATTTCATCAACTCTTTGTTGGTAGGCTCAGGAGTAATTTGGGCCGCCAAGTTTCTCCATCTCACAGCATACTCTTTAAATGACTCACTCCTTTTCTTTTCCATCCGCTCCAAGTCTTCTCGGGAAGGCACGATGTCCATGTTGAACTTGTACTGTTTGAGGAATGTGTCCGCCACTTCGTTCCAGGTTTCGAGGAGGTTTACGTTCTTCATCACATACCAGTTTAGTGCGGGCCCGGTCAAACTCGCATGAAACGATTGGATCATGAGGGGCTCATTTTTGATGTGCTGGGCCATGCGCACGTGGTACATCTGCAAATGAGACTTTGGACAAGATGTCCCGTCATACTTCTCGAACTCCGGCATTTTGAATTTCTTTGGCATCTTGACTTTCTTGTACACGGACAAGTCAAACGGGAGTGAACTCTGTGACTGCTACAATTGTTTCAACTTTTCTTCCAATTTCGCAAAGCGTTCATCCTGGCCTGTCTTAGGGATGTTGACAAACTTAGCCTTTTCCACATTGATCGGGAATGGATCATCTTCCAGCTCGGGCATGTCATCCTCACCCGTTTGGGCCTTGTTTGCCGGCTTCGGGGCGACTATCTCAGGAAGAGCGGGTGCAGCTGCTGGATTCGCTTGGAGGAATTGGAGTTGATCCGTCACAAGCTGTATAGAGGCGAGTACTTGTTGGAGTTGAGTCTCCACAGCAGACATACGATCACGCATTTCGCTTTGGTCGGCCATTCTTGCTCTTAATCGTGTGATAATGGGTGAGCGTGAAGGATCCGTTGCCACCTAAAGAAAAAAAGATAATGTAAGAACCAATGACAAGATAGGAAAAATGGCCCATGACAATGGTCTAATCGCCTGATTTTATTTGAAATTTTAACCAAGTTTCCTAACAACGAACTAAAAATTGAAATCCAAAATCCCTAAACATCGAATCTAAAAATTGAAAACATTGAGCTAGAAATCAAAGTCCCTAAACATTGAACTAAGAATCAAAATTCAAGACGTCTCATTTTATATGCTTTCGGGATTTCAACGCCTTACGAAGCTTCTTATTTTCCACTTCAATCATTTCCACTTTCCGCTTAAGATGCTCAATTTGTGCTCGTTGGGTTGGCTTCTCAGTCACATCAGGGACCACTAGACGCAGGGTGGCAGAAATCCGATGTTGTTGGATGTAAAATGTTGACGCATGATGAATCTCCTCCTCGCCTTTTAGTCTCTTGGGCACGAAAATCTTCTCTGGGTGGCATTCATTCCATGCAGCAATGATCATCTGGATCTCCTTGAAGTAGTCATAGTTTGCTCGAATAAAACGAACTTGGAACAAATCTGTCTTGAGTGGCGGAGGAATTTCTTGAAGAGCTTTGTACTGACGGGCCACCCTATACGGGTAGTAAGAAGTTGCATTAGAAAAGCCCAACAACGGAATTGGCTCATCATACTTGTGTGAGAAACGAGCTTCCTCAACTCGGAACCATTTAGTATGCCATAGGAATGGCTTAGGATCAGGATTTTTCAAAAAATTAATCCAACGGGCATACTGTTTATTTTGGGAAAAACGTTCTAATACCGCAAATTTTTGTATGGGGTGCCTAAAATCATCAATCTTAAATTGTTTCATGAGGTGCCCAAATCCTCTTATGTGGGAGAAAAACCATATTTGTAAAAGTTCAGGGAGGGCACGCATGGTCTTTTCTTCATTTTGTTTGAAACGGTTTAATGACAAAAATGTTTCAACTAAAACCATATTGACATAATTTAAGCCGTCACAAACACGATTAACCACCCATGAAATTGAATGATTAATGGCATTTCTTCGATAAGGAAAAACAATTAGTCCAAAAAATGCTAACATGAAGATCCTAGCTTTTGAAATCATTGATTGATTTGTAAAATATTTTTCAAAAAACGAAAATGGGCATGCAAAACAATTGGCTTTGACAACTTTCCTTACTCTTTCGGCTTCGATTTCTAAAAACTGTGATAATTCAAAAATAGAATTTATACCAATAGGCGGTCTAACAAGACCCTTTTCCAGGGGCATTCCAATGGCAATACTATATTCTTCTAGTGTTGGAGTCAATTCGTACTCACCAAATATGATGTGGAAGTTTGTGGACACCAGAAGTGAGGGAGTGCTTGTATCACACTAGAATGGATGTTGATCTCCAATAGTGGGAGAAGTCGAGCAATCCTAATCTTCACATACCTTTGGCCCTCTTGATCTAACTGATCCAGCCACATCTTGAGCTCTTTTTTGGAAATGGAAATGAATTATACGTCGGTCCTCCCCGTAACATATAAAACAAGACGCGACGAAACCTATTGTCATGGACCGACAAAATTGCAATAAAGTAAGTAAATTGCGAAGTAAGAATTTGGACAACTTACTTTCACCAGAAGGAATGACAAGCACATAGACACACGCATGAAATGTGGGGCTCGATTTCTATCTAAATGGCTTTACAAAGTGGAGCTAAGAGGATGATCTGACCGTTGCAGTCTTGCATTAACGTGTCAAGTCCCCCTAACTCCGGCTCAGTCGAATGGAATGTCCAATAGTTACACAGTCTCGTGGATATGGACAAACACATTCGACACCATGAAAAGACTTTCGGGGAAGAGAATGTCAATATCTACATAGCAGTCTCGCTTTGGAGAAAGTATCCTTCTCAACACCATCCTAGAAATCCTATCGCAGCCCAGGTCTGGCCACAGGTTGTGTGTGCAATAGTGTAATGCTAAAAACAATAAAACATGCACAACAGTTTAAATGCAAACAACACTTCTAATCATGGAAAAATAAATCATTAATGCTACACTCCAACCTGCAAGACAAAGGTTAGCATAGACTACTCCCCTTATACTTCCCATCTGCAAGAACATTTAACACCTTAGAAATGTTAGGGACGTACCTGGGATCCTCACTGCCAAACAAAAACATTTTAAAAGAAAAAGAAAAATTGGCCTAAGTCCACTAAGTGTTTTAACACAAGTCCCTAGTGGAGTCGCCAAGCTGTCGCGACCTATTTTTCGGGTGCACCACCTAAAACTAGGTTAATGGACTACTAAGCTTTTAAACTTAACTCAGGCTCTCTCAAGCCCATACCAATTTGCGACTTAAGGTTCAAACATTTAACATGCAAAAGGTTATTAATTAGGAGTCGCCACTAATCAGTTTATGGTAAATCAATTAGACACCTAAGTAAAATAAATGGAGATTTATTTTACTTCTATGAACCAAAGACTAAGGGTACGGGGACTTGGTTACACTAAAATTTTCTAATACCCTTTCGATACCATTTCTTTTTAATTTTTCAAAATGTTTTTGCAAGCAGCTGATTTATTTTAACTTAAATTACTATCATGCAAATGTGGTGACCACACGGGTACTCATCCATTATTTAAAACATTCAAATAAATAAATTGCATCACATAAAGCAAGCAATCATTTTGTTTTTTTTGGGATTTTCTTAAAAATTGGAGTTCTTTTATAAAAATGCAATTTTAAAACTAAATGACTTAATCCTATTAATATGCAAATTCTAATTAAATGGGTCTATTATGCAAATTAATTAACATGCACCTCATGACCTAATTTTACTAATGAACAAATTCTGATTAAATGCCTCTATTATGCGAACTAGTTAACATGCGCCTAGTATTTTTGCAATTTTTTTTTATTGGAATTCAGAATTTATGAAAACCCTAATTAATCTATCTAAAAAGGGATAATTTTCTAATTTATTCTAGGGATTAATTTGACTTAAACCCTATCCTATCTTAGAAAACTATGTTTTATTTTAAAAAGAGGATGAGAATATGAAAATGTGCCAATTATATCTAAAACCCTAAAACGGCCATTTAAGTCTAATCCTAACTTATTTTTTAAAAAAATCTAAAAATGCAGTCCTAAAAATATTATCTAAAAGTGCAATACTAGAAATATAATCCTAAAAATTTGATTAATTAAACCTACGTGTCTATTATATTAAACCCTAATGTCCTATATGCTCATGCAATTTTTTTTTTTTAATATTTTGATTTTTTTGATTTTTAGTTTCTTTTTAGTTTTTTTAAGCTGAATAATTGTTAAATTATGGTTAAATCTAAACAATTAATATAATCACTAAATAAAGGATCAAAATAATTGAAAAAATAACCTGTCGTCTCACAGGTTAAATTAACCATTATTCTAATCCTAATCATCACAATAACTCAAAATAATTAAAAAATCTAGTCCGAAGTCTTACGGACCAAATTAAATAATTATATTAATTTCGGACAAAATCCCTAGGGATAATGCATAGTAAATTCACAAATATTAACATCAAATATTACAACTTAAATAGATAAACTAAAATGAGATAAAATAGAACAAAATAAATAAAAGGAAAAGCTAAACCACCTAAAGAAAGAGGGGCTTGCTGTAGCGTTAATGGGCGCCGGACGGACGGTAGCCAGCGTCGGGACTCCGGCGGGAGCTGGCGGACGGCGACAGTGAGGGGCTCGAGCTTGAAGTAGCGGCGGAGGCGGAGCTGGACCGCGGGTCGCTGGGTGGCGACGTCGGCAGCGGTGCGGGGCTCGGCTGGTGTCGGGGCATCGCGGACTGCTGGGCGGCGACGGCGTCGAGCTCCGGCGCAGGGGTGCGTCGAATCGGGCGGCACTCTGGCACGGTGACAAGCGAGCAGCAGGCAACGGCGTTGGGTTGTCTGGCAGAGGACAGCAGCAGCGGGCTTCGGCGATGAGGCTGCACGTCGCGGGCGAGATCGGCGGAGCGGCGGTGGCGGGGGCACGGTGCGAGCTCGCGGGTGAGGTGGTGGCGCAAGCTAATGGGTGAGAGGGATCTCCGACAGCTGGCGGGACGACGTGACCGGCGCGGGGGCGGCTCCGGCACGGTGGTGGCTAGCGCGGTGGGGATGAGCAGCAGCAGCGGAAGAGTTCCTGGAGAAGACGAAGCAGCTCTTTTTTTTTTTCATTTTCTTTTCTTTTTTTTACCTGTCTATTCTCTCTCACGTCTCTCTCTCTCCTCTCTCTGCTGTGTTTTCTGCTGTGCTGACCTCTGCTGACTTTTTTTTGCTTTTCTTGTGCAGCTTGTCAGAGAGGAAGAGACGAGGTTGCTCTTGGATGAAGAAAAAGAGGGGAGGAAGTCTTCCTCTCTCTTTTTCACGAAGTTCTTTTTTTTTTTCACTGTCTCTCACGAATTTGCACGAATTTTCTTTGCACTTTTTTTCTGTACGAATTCTTTTTACGAATTTTTTCCTCTCAAATTTTCGACAAAAAGCCCCATCTCTCATTTCTCACGAACTATAGCCCTTTTATAGTGAAAACCTCTATTGATCTTTAGAAAGTTGTGCTTCCTTGATTGCGGGAATTACAGAATTTCAGCCCCGATTTGCCATCGCAAATTTACATTTCGGTTTTTCACTCACGTTACCAAAAACGCATCCAAGTTCGTTTTGATTTTTGCAAATAGCTCACCTGATGAGTATAATTTTTGATGCTTTCCTTTTGATTTATCAATTTGATCATTATCCTCATCGATTTTGGGTTTGGCTTCCATTTTATTAAAATCATTGCCCTTAATTTGCTTGATTTTTCAATTGTTTCTACATTTATCAAAATCTGAATACTCATCAGAATTTTAAACTTCCATGCATAATCAATCAAATCAATTTTCCCCTTTTTTATTTTTTTTCTTTTCAAAATGCAATTTTATTTTTCCAAAATTAGGTGTCCACAAGCATCTAAGATTAACTAGCTTTCAACAAACAGAAATGCCGTGACTCCCAACTTGTCAATAATCGAGACAAATAGGGCCTGCATGTTTGTGTTTCTTTTTTTTGTTCATGAATAGATTTTTTGTTTTTTTGTTCCCAGGAACAAAAAAGAACATAAACTCATTTGTTTGCATTTTTGTTCAAAATCTATTTTTTTGTTCCGGGAACAAAATTAGAACAGAAATAAGAAACAAAAAAAAAAGTTATTTTTTGTTCCAGAAACACTTTTGAAGAGTTGAAAGAACAAACACACAAGAAACACTTTTTCTTCTTCTTTTCTATTTCTTTTTTCTTTGGTCGGCGACCTCGCCGGAGGGTCGCCGACCCCCAGCGAGGCCAAGTGTCGTTGGCCCCTGGCTAGGTGAGCTTGAGCTCGCCCAGATCCGACGAGGCCAAGCTCGCCCGGCCAAGGCGAGGCCGAGCCTCGCCGGCACGGGGGGAGGCTCGGCGAGCTTGAGCTCACCTAGATCCGGCGAGGCCGAGCTTGGCCGGTGGCTAGGCGAGCTCGGCCTTGCCTAATTTGGGAGAGCCCGAGCTCGCCTAGCCGAGGCAAGGCCGAGCCTCGCCCAACCACGGCGAGGCTCGGCCTCTCGGGGGCCGGTGAGCCTCGCCGTGGCCGGGTGAGGCCGTCGGCCCTCGTCGGCCGATTCTGGCCATGGCCGAGGCCAGTGACCGACCAAAAGAAGAAAAAAATAAAAAATTAAATAAAAAGAAAAAAATTAAATAAAAATATTTAAAAATTAAAAGAAACAAAAAAAGAATACAAATTTACTAAACGTATTTCTATTCATTTTTTATTCTGGATCAAGTTTACCAAATGCGTCTTTTTGGTTAAAAATTATTTTCTGGAACAAAAATAGTTTTTTTTTATTTCTATTCTCCAGAATAATTTTTGAACAGAAACGTAAACAAATGCACCCATAGATACCCGTGTATGATTTTGTTATGGCAGCCTGATCTAAAAATCCACTTCGTGCGGCAAAATTGGGTCCACAGTTCAGGCTGCGGAGGGACATATAATCGAAAGTCCAGTCACAATTTCCAAAGGGAAAATACACAATCAAAGTCCCACTGAAAGAAAAGAACGGATCAACACAAGTATTTCCATGCATAAGATCGTGCTCGCACGACCAAGAAAGAGAGAGAGAGAGCCCAAAATCCAAGAAAATCCCTACCCTTAAATCCAACTTCAACAAGATCAAAATTTTCAGCAAAACCCACTTTCTTGCTCCTTCCCCACCAACGCTCATAGCTCATGCGAACCCGCTTTCATTCAAAAATCATACCGTTCGCCATATACGGGATGTGGGGTCGACCACTCCCGCGTTAATCTCTCACAATTCAGGCGAAACCTCATGGCCCAATTCCTTTCTTTGACTTATAACATCCCCACCACTTCCCGAAACCAAACGACGAGGGAAAAAACGAAAGCAGAGAAGGGATGACGACATGCCGAGAGAGGACAAAGGAGGCGGTTCGTTGTTGGGGTGATCATTGTGGGCACATTTCTTCTCGCCTGGAAGTCTGCAATGACGGAACAGGCGATTGGCCCCCCCCCCGGGAAAATCTTGAAACTCCCCGGACACAAGCGATTCAACAGCTCGGTGGAGCGAAGCAGCGAGATTACGTCGGGCTTCGACTTGACGGGTCGGCCTAAGATCACGTATCCAGAAGTGGGCTCATCTTCGAATTTGCCAAGAACGGAAAAACCGGACAAGGGTAGAGAGAGAGAGAGAGAGAGAGAGAGAGAGAGAGAGAGAGTTGCAGTTTCACTTCTTGTGTTGCTGCGCTTAGAATCAGAAGCAATAAACCAGCGAACTTCTGGTCGCAGATTTAGGCCAAGCTTTCTCGCCAAAACAAATATGCGAACATAAAAACTCGGGAAATAAAATCGAACCTGACTTGCGGTCGCAGATTTAGGCCAAGCTTTCTCCCCGACTGCTTCAAGCAGGGCGGAGCGATTGCTTCTCGGTCGTGAGTCGGGGGATAGAGAGAGGCGAACGAAATCGGCCGTCGGCATAGAGCGCAATTTAGGAAGAAGTGCGCCGAGAGAATGCAGCCCTGAGATGTGGCCGTCGAGTGGAGAGAGAAAGGCCGTCGTCGGGAGGGAGTGACGGTCGTCGAAGGAACCGCTAGACCGTCATCGGGAGATGGCGTCGAGCATTGGAGGAGGAGGAAGAGAGAGAAGGTAAAGAGGAGAGACAAGACAGAGGAGAGAGAATGCCAAGCTTTTTCACCCGCGCGTTGTTTTGAACTGGAACGATGTGGGAGAGAAGAGAGAGCTGACGTGGACCTACCAGCGGACAGGTGTTGACGTGTGAATGGATCAGAGCACGGATGACGTGGTCCTTTGATGCTACCTAATATTTTCTCCTTTCACAAAAATTGAAAAGCGCAATTTGGAAACTGGCGTTTTGTCACTTTTGTTTGACGTGCGATGCCAAGGAAACGGTAACATTCATCTGGTTGGAGCTTCTTTTAAGCTAATTAAACGAGATTGAAGTTTTTCTGAAGTTAGGTTGCCATTTTAACCTCTAATTTGAATAGATGGAAAAGAAAAAATGAACTCGAAAATAGAAAATGTGTGCTCGAGTTGCATTATGTATCTATATAAATATATAATAATAAGTTTCTTTAAGTAAGTATCTAACTTAAAAGGGATTTGATCATTTTCTTCGCACTCATTATGCTACCCGCTTAGTACTTTTTTGTCCCTCTCCCTCCCCTCTCCATGTATATTCTACTTGTACTCCTTTATGTTAAAGTAATTTCCCACCTTAATACTAACATAAAAATTTACACTAGTATGCAAATATGTTTACCAAAATAAAGGTATATGAATTACGTGTAATTGAATCATAAAAGAAAGAGATCAAAAGATCGGGTTAGCTATTTCATTAATAAGTTGCCAATTTTTTTTGTTTTTAATTTTATGTTAACACTTCAATCTTATTGCAAATATGATCACATGAAGGTTTCTTTATGCATAAATGTTTGTATATCATTCTTCATTATAGATTTGTGCAGTGATCTGCGCAATACAGATTGAGTATAATATTTTATTATTTTATAGTCTTGAAGTTGATATAGTATTAATATTTACCAAATTCTTAATGGACGATGCATCCGACTTTTTTGGGCATTGGTTAGAGCCAAGGAATAATAGAACACCCATTAACTCTGGCATTGAGTTAATTAGTGGCCGACGGTTTATAAATTTAGATGATTACTTCCCCAAGCTTTTTCATTTTATGCTAAAATGATGTTCTAATAGTTGATCAGTTTGGTTGTGATTTGTAATGTTCAGGTTTGTTTGAGATATGGATAAGTACATTGAAAATTTTAAACTTGTCAAAATAGTGTAACTAAATCTCAAAACTTTCAAAAATTGCAATCAAATCCTAAAACCTATCAAGAAAGTGAAGTCAAGGCTTAAAATTTTCAAAAATACAATCATCAAAAGGACTTGATTTGACTAATTTAATAAATTTTAGAACCTCATTGCATTTTGAAAGTTGTAAGGATTAATTAAACTTTTTGAAAGTTTTATGACTCAATTGCACTTTTATGATAAGTTTTAGGACTTCCAATGCAATTATCCCTTTAAGATATTAGGTCTTCCTTTTTACGAGACTCGCATTGTAGATTCAGAGGGAGGTGTTGGTTTAGGAGACCGGATTTTGGCGGGAATATCCAATGATGTATGAACAAGTTTCTGATTTTGTTGCCTAGCAAGCTTCTTGGGACCATTTTCATTTCCCTGGATAACCAGACGTTCTCTCATGTGTGTGTTCACTTATCTTCCCCTGCACCTAATCTAGTCAAACCGTGCTTTCGAGGTTAAAAATCTAACCGGTGTATCTCCGAGCAAAAAAAACATGTCGCCACCTTGGCTCGAAGTTCAACTTCAAGCTCAGCAATGTTGTTTCTCTTGAGCCTCCTCGGCCTTCAAACCTATTCAGATCCAACAATGCCCCAGCAATGCTTGAACTTGGCTAGAAGGATGGATTTGGTGTACATGTACCCTAAAATTTTAGCCTTGTAAATCTTCTTCTCTAAGATGGCCATCCCCTATGAAACTCTATGAAGAAACAAACCGAAAGAACAACTATGTGTTGTTTTATTGATTTTGGACCTTGTTTAGAAGTGATATAATGCTTAAGGAAGATTTGGCCGAAAGATACTTGCACAAAGTTTCATCAGCTTATATTATCTCACATTTTAGAAATGCATATCTAATTAAAATATACAAACACCTATGCTATTTAACAATCCAGCTTTTTAGATTTATTTTTTTTCTGTTGCTGTGGTTTGATCATAGTACGATGAAGAAACTCCCAAAATGCACCGGTGTGTTCATAACCACAAAGATCACGCCAATCAAAGCATCCTAGATAGTATTTTTCTGTTTTGTCATCTTGTCAAGTGAAACTTTTCCCACGCTTTTTTAATCAGACCTTAATTCAATCAAGTGCAAATTTTCCTTTTTCATCCTATCAAATGCAGATCTGTGATCCAAATTTGACAGAGCCAGAAAATTTGAGGGATTTACGTACTTGAATTAAGACCAAACAAAGGTCAAACCTTTTTAATTAGCTAATAGAGCTTTGCTAGAATAACGGCGCCATTACTTTTTATTGGTAACGGTACAATCAAGGTCGCACGTTTCATTCCGTGAAAAGTGGATAAATACCTTAAAAAGTGCATAAAAAGTTTCCAAATTTCAAAAGACTAGGATATTACTTTTTATTGATAACGGTGCAACCAAGGCCACTGACGTTTCATTCTCGCGGTTATCCTAGTAAGGCTTTATAGCTAAAATTATCTTTACCAGCATATCTGTGCCTATCATTCCATAGACCTAAATGAACTTTTCACTATAGAACGTGCATCACCACAAATTTTTTTTCTCAAACTTGATCTTCGGTAGGCCACGAACTAAATCCTTCGCCAAAGAATGGAAATTTGTATAAAACTTGCAGGGCCTAAATTGTTATGCCAAAGACTTTTCCATCGCAACAGAAAAAAAAAAATCATTGGAAAGATCAAAATCCTTTGAAGAAATGATATATACATTCTTATGAAGTTTTCCAATCTCTTTGAAGGTATTCTTGTAAGAACAATAAATGTACAATCCTAAAAAATAATTTTGAAATCTTAGTTGCAAAATTGACTTATGCTCAATAAATTATGCTTGAGGCCTTCAACAAGAAAAACGTTCTCTATGGAAAAATTGTTACCACCCAATGATGCCTCAAACAGTAATTCTTGGACAAAATTTCTGCATAATAGCACAAAGTTGTTGTTTTAATGGTTTGTTTCTGGTGGTCTTTGTGTACTTCTTGAATAGCTTGCACATGAAAATGCTAACTAAATATATTCCAAAAATGATTATATCTTTCACAAACTTCTCGATTGCACCACTTAGAGTTTGGTTAATACATTAGTAAGTCCAAACTTAACTCGGACTTTAATTCATGATTTAGGTTTAAGTTCTTAGTATACAAATTATTTTTAATAAAGAGTCAGCACTAATCAGTTTATGATATTAGAAATCCAAGTAAAGATGCTCGAGATTGTTTAACCAAGGGACATATTGAAAATTTGGATGAGGGAAGTGTGCATTATGACCCAAACGTTGATAAAAAAAAAGGAAATTTTTATTACTATTGGCTGCATTACAATAAATGCTTTTCTTCAAAAAAACTCTAAATCTCCTAGAGAATTAATCTAGAAATATAACCCTTATGTGACTCTACCTAAGCCCATCGGTTTGCCAATTGTATGGTCTCAAAACAAACAATTTTTGAAATTGAATATGACATGACAAGAATTATCCACATAGACTTCTGAGACAGAAAGAAGATTGAATCAAAGCTAGGAATGAGTAGGACATTTTTTATGATGAAATTTGTACTGAGATGGATAGTGCCAATTTTAGTAACATAGATCACATTCCTATTAGGAAGACATATGGACATGGAAGATTGTGGTCCTTTGTCAACTTGGGAAAATAAATGCTCATTCTAATTTATGTGTTCGTTGGCACCCAAATCGATTATTTATACATCAATTGAAATTGAATCCGCCTTGTAAAGAAATGTACATAAGAAACTTGCATTCTAGGGATGAGCGGTTCCAAATTCTTTACAGGTTTCCCTTGAAACTTAGAACCTACACATTGGAATTTTGAACCTAGAATCTATCCTGTTATAGGTTTTAGGGTCGGTTCTAGGTTCTAACAGATTCTTTTTTTAATACGATCATGTTCCACCTTCTAATGCATTCAACTCATACTATAGTTGAGCTTCTTTGTGCTTTTTTGGGTATATACACTAGTTTTCGACATTAGCATAAGTATGGACTATCACAAACATCACTTTTATGCCATCTGAGCCTCTAGACACAGAACCCATGAGTAACGGAAAGCAAAACAAAGATGGCAACAATATGATTTGCAATTATTGGAAAACTTAAAGCCAAAATCAATATTTCCACTCATTCTAAAATTCAAATATGAGATCGTCACATCAAACAAAAAAATCGAGATAACCAAAAAGGGTTACAAAGTGCTAAAAGTATGAAGTTGAGAAATCAAAATTGCATATATTTAATTTCACTCATCATCCTCGTCGTCGTTGTCTCCTCAAATAGCTGAGTTGAGGGCATTCGGGCACTCTATCAACTTCTGGTTCCTTTCGTCATAGGTTAGCTTCTTCAAGTTGAACCTATTCAAAGATTGAAAGGGAAGTGTCATGTGGCTAGCAGAAAAACAAACAAAAGATCCATTCAAATAACTAATTGGAACTCATGAAAAATTGGCAAAATCATAGATAACACGACCTTAGTTGCTCCTTCAACGTTGGACAAAAATAAAAATAAAGAAAACCAAAGTATTAAGACAATCTATATTTATTTGTTGGTAAACTAAAATAAGTATTAGAAAGCCTTACCACATATATTCATTCCGCTTTAATTGGTCAACTCTATTTACTGATGATAATCTCCTCATTAAGACAATCCATATCAATAAAAAAAGAGATTAAATAAAATATTCACTTATTAGATATATAAAAGGAATTGCAATAAATAAAAATATAAACATCACTTACCCAACTCAAATTTCTCTGCATTCTTGATGCCCTTTTCAACGTTAATCGGCACAAATGGCTCTCAACCAATTTTAAGTACAAATCAAAGCTTCCACTACTTTGGGAGTTAAAGACCTTTGAAAGCTTTCAAGCACACGACCTGATGTACTAAAAGTTGACTTTGAAGCAATGATGGTTACAGGAATAAACAAAACATCGTGAGCTACCAAAGAAAGGATTTTATGGTTTGGGCCACTAGTCTTCCACCATACAAAAAGTCAAGATCAAGAATATTTTCATTTTTTTCTTGAAGATACTAATTAAGCTCGGATTTGTTGTTGTTGCACCCGTGTTGGTTTGAGTGCATAAGCATTTTTTGCTAAGCTTGGGCGTCAGATTTCTTTATAACTTCATAACAACCTACATCGGCATTTGAACCACTACTACTTACACTTAAACTATGGTTACTAAAATTTCGATAACTAGAGATAAGAGAAGATTGCTTATAAAATTCATACAAACGCTTCAATGCATCTTTCATCTTGTAATGCATCTTATTAATTTTCGATTCATCATCATAAATTTGTTGATATAAGAAATTCACATAATTCAACTTACCTCTAAGATCTAACACAACCGCAATCAACACCATCATATTCACTTGATCTAAATTACCATAATATTTGTCAAATTTTTCTTTTATTTTCATACTCATAGCTTGAAGCTTAGGATTTGAAGCATTTGTTGCATCTTTCAAATATCTATACAAAAGAGCTATCTCTCTAAAATAATCATTTGAAATAACATATGAATTTGTTGACATCAAATTAGTGGCATCATAAAATATTTTTAGAAATTCTCAAAGATTAGTAATATTTTCCCAATAATTATCTTCAGAAAGATTATAATTAAGCTTACTGGCAAAAGATTTATTGTCTTCTTCCATCATTTCAAAAGCTTTTCTGAACTTTATGACGATATCTAACATGAGGTAAGTAGAGTTTCATCTAGTGGCAACGTCAATAATAATTGAACCCTTGTAAGTGATCCTTTCACTTTTAATGCAAGATTGAAATGCTTTGATTTTTGTGGGAGAACTCCTCACATACCTAACCACGTTTTGGATATGTGCAATCGAGTCAAGTACTATAGTCAAGCTATTTTTCACAATTAAATTTAATATAAGAGCCATGCAACTTATCTGCAAAACACTACCATCCAATATTAACAATATTTATTTTAAATTTTTTTTCAAATAATCAATTGTAACATTATTCGAACTAGCATTATCCGTGGTGATCGTGGACATTTTTTTTTTTTTTTTTTTGTCTTTTCCTATTCTTCACTTGTAGATGCTTTTCTCCACTATTTTCTCAATCTCATTACTCTTGTGACTTTGCATCACCATATAATTGATAATTCTTTTGTTCAACTTCCAATTTCATCAATAAAATATGTAGTGAGACATAGAAAATTCAAGTTTTGAATGGAACTCCATGTATCAATTATGAGTGCGATCTTAGAATCAATCTTTCCAAAGAAATCTTCAAACAAGTTCTTTCATCGAAATACAGCTTCATGCAATCTTTAGCCACTGTAAAACATGACAAATGTTTGAAGAGATGTTGTAACTCACTGAAAATTTCATGAAATCCAACATGCTCAACCAAGGAAAAAGGTTGTTCATTTCACTAGAGCAAATTCTAAAATTTTCTTAATCAAATGACCATGTCGATAAGACACTATCAGAATCTCCCATTTTCTTGCCAGCCATGTCTACATTACATGATGCAAAGAATCTTTGCCTCTTATCTACATGATGAGGAAACTTCTTGTCCGTGGTCAAGTGCTTCCTCATTGCAGAAGTACTGTTAGCAACACGGTACTTACATACAGACCTACAAGGAATGCCCTTCACTTGATTCCTATCCTTATCATTGATTCTCGCATAATAATTTTAGTATTCAGATGTATATTTCTTATCATGAGGAGGAAGACGAGAATCAAGTACTTTCTTTGTGGCACCCATAGTAGGGGATAACTCTTCTTCATTTTCATCGCCAAACAATTCTGATTTCGTGATCGGAGTCATCTCTTCACATCCCTTCACCTCCATTGATGTGTTATCTTGATACATTAACTTCACACATACATAACAATAATAGAATATAGTTAGATTTTTTTTAAAAAAAAAAAAAAGATCAAACATCTATTAAAAAAAAAAAAAAAGAGAGAGAAGATAGGCAAACAATTGAATTATCAACCACATAAATGCTCAAGGGCCAAGTTACCTAAACTTCCTTAAGTCAATAAACAAGGAGCAAGAAGGACTAAGATGACTTAAGGAAGTTTAGGTAACTTGGCCCTCACGCAATAACGGTTATTTTCGTGATGTCCCAGACACGTCGTCGTCCCATTTCTTTTTATCTTTTCATTAAGCACATGCGGAAGCATACATATAACACCCAGACAACAACAAGTAGCCAGGAAAATAATCACTTGCAAACACACAAATACATTGGTTATATTTACAAGCCCTTTTGTTATAGGCCATTATATTTACAATCATTATATGCTCTATGCTCAAAAAAGCCGAAGTAAATCTTAGCTCCTTTATCGAGACTGCAACTCCTCCATACCTACAATTATGAAAATAATAAGGTGAGTCATTGACTTAGTAAGTAAAATCTCTAATTCTCTATTAGGACGTATCTCATCATCAAAATCTAGTAGGTATACCACTCACAATGCAATGTCGGCAGATCAATAGCAAATTTATGGCTATCCTCGACTATATGTAGATGTACATTACCGCATACTTCAATGCATGCTTACCTTCAGCATATCAATGAACACATCAACATATCATACTTATGCATATTCCAGCACTCATGCAAATTCATTTATCGTCGTCTTGGCCCAACTAGGCCCTCCCGGCTCAACTGAGACATCTAGCTTCAAGCTAGGCATCCTGGCTCAACTAGGGTATCCCGACTCAACCGAGGCATCTTGGCGCTAGCTCACCAAGGATTCCGGGCTCAACTCAGGCATCTTGGCTCAACCAAGACATCCCGAGGCTAGCTTACCCGAGGCATCCAGGCTCAAACCCAGGCATCGCATTCAATGAACGAGGCATTGCCGCCAACGTTATGTGGTGACAGACGCTTTTTCCTCTTTAAGTGCATCACAAAAGTGCACCACACAAACCGGTTTTTCATCTTTTATCTTAGCCGACGTATGCAAGGCCCGAGGGCGTGCTCATTCAAGTGAGTGTGCCATGGCTCTTAACATCATGCTATATGATATGTTGAGCACAATTCTTGGTTCGTGGCTTGAGCCGCACACTTAGGTCGATGTCTACACCAAGCAAGAATTGGAATCGGCATGCTTTAATGCCGATCTAATGCCTCACATTTTAGGCCATCGCGACTTGACGTCAATTCCAAGGCGAGCGAACCTCGATCTCGTCCTGTGGTGTGAACACATTCAAGCATGCAACATGAGCAAACCATACAAAAGAATATTACAACATGCATGCGGCTTACATGGGTGAGCACACCACTAAATTCGACGATGTAGGCTATCGCCCTAGCCAAGAGTTAGAGATTCTACTTACCTTTGATGAACCTCAATGAACTATAGGTGGTTTTACCAAGAGAAGGCCGTTTGATGATGTGGTGGGTGAGCAAGCCCGAGAAGAGAGAGAGGGCAACGGTGAGAAGGCGTGAGAGAAAAGAGAGTGTAAGTGAGGGAGGAAGTAGAGATGGTGTGGAAATTGGGGGGAAATGCCTCTATTTATAGGCAAACCCCTCATACTTTCCCTTCCAAGTGGACCAATCACATTTCTTTAGATGGACAACCTAGGATGAAGATGTAGCGAGCTAAAAGGATGGGTGGCAAGTCTAGTTCCTAGGGGGGACACTTGCTCCTCTTTTTATTAGTCCACTCAAGGGATTAAGTCATCATGGAATGATTTCATGTAATGATTGTGGGGACACCTAAACCATATGACTCACCCATTCATTAAATTCATTCAATTATTGGGGGGCACCTAAGCATATGACTTACTTCTCTCATTAATTGCCAAGATTTCATGCAATCATTAGGTTTAGATGTGTTCACATTAGCCAACTTACTATCCAAGTTTATTCTCTTTAACACACTAAGGTCCAAAAGCATTTAATGCATTCTTATCTTCAAGCCAAGAAATCTCTTGATTAGCTTGCTCCTCAAGTTGGGCGTGTAGCCCCTTTCCCTTCCAAGTTGGGCATGTGACCCTCTTATCCCGAGGTGAAAGACAATTTCGAGTAATTTCCAAAATCAGTATCGTTATCTAATTAACTGGGCTCGAAAAATTATAAAATCTTGATATATTATAGAGAAAACCTCAAAAAACATTTTTCATGAGGAAACTTAGCCAAATTCGTGCTATGCAAAGTGCAGTAATTCAATGAACACAACCCAAAAATTCATCTGTAAAGTAGATTCAACGGTTAGAGAGAGACTTATTTCAAAATTTAAATCTTCACAAAACTCTTTAAAATTTTAATATATCGTAGATATAGATGTCATTAAAAAATTTTGTGAAGGAAAAATGTCTAAATTTGAAAGGGAAGATTTTATAAGAATTTGAGAAAGCAACTTGATTACCATTTTTATTATACTGGGTAGGTTCTATACGGTAATTGATTGGGCATTTGTCACAACCATTTCACCTCAAAAAAATAAAATTTAAGTATGTTATAAATTAAAATGTTTTAAACAACTTTCATGAATGAAGTGTCTCCGAATTCAAAGCACAAAGAGCTCTATAAAATTGGAAAGTAGGACAGGTCCAGCAGTTTCGAAAAATTGAGAAGTCAAAACCTATTAAATTTAAGGTGGCAAGTCTATGGAGGAGAGGTGGCGCCCCTAATGGTCTTCTAGGACCATCCTTCATTAATTACTTGGCTGGTGATTCATCAAGCTTTTAAAGTTGGAAATAACTTGTCTTCGAAGTCTCAAAGTAGAGGAAATACTGACCTTAATCTAATAGGGACACATGGACATGTGATTCACCTAATTCATTAATGGCTTATCATGATGACTATACACCTAAGCTTATGAGTCATCTTCTTTCATTAATTACTTAGGACACCTAAGCCTCCATACTCATCACCTCCACCTAATGCATTTGACTCTTGTTCTTCAAGAAGATTGGCCTATCTAGCTTAGCCTTCTAATTGGGACAAAAAAAAAGGTTGACATTGAGGATGTTACATCCTCGCTCTCAAACTCTCTCGCTTGGCTACTCTAACAGTCTCTCCACCTCCTTTGAATCTCTCTAGAAACTGACAAACCCTCTGAAGAAGCTCTTCGCTCTCTTCCTCTCCAGTTCTCCTTCTTTGCTAGCTCTTTTTCGGCTAGAACCCTGTCGAGCTCTCTCTTTTCTGTCAAGATGAACAAGAAAGGGGAAAAAGGAGGAAACGAAGCTAAATTAGGGTTTTAGAAGTTTTAGATTTTGAAGTCCCAGTTCTCGGATTCCAGTTCTGGTCCTAATGCTCAATTTCGATTCCAATTTTGGTTTCAGTTCCCATTGAAAATAGGAACCAAACCAATACTTGCTAATTCCTTAAAAAAAAAAGGGAAGTGAGAACCTACCCGTCTGTATATAGAATAGGGAACCACAACGGACTTGTTGGTCTAGTTCTTTGATTCCTGGTTCTACTTTAGATTGCACTCATCTTTACTACATTCTTGTTGCTAGTCCTCAATTGACTCAATTATTTTATTTTATTTTATTTTGGTAGTCTTGAGTAATTATTTGACATGCCCCATCATTTCTTTGTGTAGAAACCCACTAAGCATTTGGTTTCTCATGTAATTTCCAACATGTATCAATAGTGTAGTGTGGGCACTTGCAATATTCACAATATTTACTTTTAGATTTAAAATTTTGCCCATTAACCTTCCTTGATGATGGGGCACTTTATGGACTATTGGATGCCTTATTAGCTGGCGTGATGTGAATTGATGAGAGCCATTAGATTTTTTTGGAGCTACCAATACAACCTAGAGGGGGGTAAATAGGTTGTTCAAGAACTAGGACAAACATTTGTGGAAGAAAATAAGTTCAATTTCAAACATTGACAAAAACAAATTGCAAAAATCAAGTGTGTGTATTGCTATTTAATAGGTGGTGATGAAATTGAACATGTAGTGTAAATAGTGAAGAGATAGAATATATTGCAAGTACAAATATATAGTGGTTCGGATTTATCTCCAAGCCTAATCCACTCCCAACAGTAACAACCACAACAAGGCTGGAATCCATTAGTAATCTTTAAGATAAGTTACAATAAGCAAGTACTACCTTTTCAGTAGATCACACTACCAAGACTTCATTCTTGTACACTTGCTCTTATAGCTCTAGGTCATGTTCAAATTTCATATTTTTCATGCATTGTTTAGGCAGCTTATCAAGTCAATCATCACGCATCATTTTCTAGCTTGCTTATGACTGATTTTCACGCTTTTATGATTGTCACTATTCGACCATGAATTCGATCAACTCGACATTTTTTAGAAAGTCTTAAGATACGTCTTAACTTTTCCAATGAACGCCAATTTGCATTATTTGCATATCATTTGACCAATTTTCTATTTTTGTCAACTTTGCCTAGAAATCTGTTTCTAGTGAAATGCGGAATGCTTGCTCTGCTTTTGTTGAGTCATATCTATTTTTATTTTTTTATGAATTTTTCGATAGAGATTCTAAGGTCAGGTCCTTAAAAGAAGTGTGTTTATCTTTCTCTTGTCTATATTGTGATAACATTCAAATCTTTTAGACTTCATTCACTAGGACAAATCATTATTGATATATCATGATTCCTTGCTATCTTATTAAGTTTCTGATGTGATGTTATGTGTTCTTAAATTTTTATAAATCTTACATAGGTCGTCATAAGAAACTCTCTTCATGAAAGTTATTCCTCGTGATGTGTTTGATTTTTGTAATTTTCTTGGAGTCAATTATTAATGGGTTCCACTCCAATTGCTTTGATCTTTTTTGTCCTGTTGGATAATTTCTATTGTGATTCTTTGCTGTGATTTTCTTTTAGGATTTTTCAGGACATCTTGTAGGCTGAATTGAATTTACATGTTTTCACGAGTTTTGATCTTCACTTTCTGAACTTCGTACACAAAAATTCTTGAAAAATAAAAAGCCTTGTACCGTGTTTTTCAGACCTTTCGAATGTGCAACAAATCTGAAATTTCATATTCTAGTTGATTTTTGTTCATGTGATGCCAATGTATGAAAATATCGTTCTCGGAAAATGCTTTTGCATGGATTGGATAGTGATTCGATATTGATTTTGTCTAAGTTTGAGTCGTATTTAAAATATTTGCAAAGCTTGATCAATGTGCCCATTGATGCACCTTAGTTAGCCTTGACAATTAAATGTGCCTCATAGTTGTGATTAAATCATGTCGCCCTTTCATCCAAGCTCTCATATTTCACTTTATATCCAAATTTCCAAAATTCTGCTTTTGGCTTGGCGTTGAGGTTGCCTAGCTTTGGACCGTATTTACGGTGCTTGCGAAGCTTGATCAATGTACCCATTGTTACACCCGAGTTAGTCTTGATGGCTAAATGCTTTCCATAGCCATGACATAACTTCGCTATGTCATTGATGATTTTGTTAATATCCATTTTTCGATCCCTTCTCAAGTGGTTTTGGGCATCATTTGAACCTATTAGGCTTTACTGTGTTCATTTTTGTTAAACACACGTGTTTGTATTTGGCGCTTGACAATTGAATAAGTGATCCAGTGTTGGCTCACTAATCTTGCTTGATTGATTGAGAACTAAGGCCCGATGGTCTATTTGCATGTTAATTTCAATTATGTATGTGATTTTTAGATGTATGCATAGATACAATGCATGATCTTGTGGGATACCTTTGGGTCACATTTAGAACCTGTTCTAGTGACTTTTTAGTGTTGGTTGCCACGCGAGAATACAAATAGTGACCAACAGCTATAAGTCATAAAATAAATGGATTGGTAGATGTCCCAAGTGAATCACTGCATGAATCACAAAGGCTAATCCCGAGGCCCAACTTGATCAATTATGCATACTCATCTAGTTTCTTGATTGTTCTTATTTGTTTTGTGACTGTGATTGCTTTTGTATGTTTATAATGATGATTGTTTCTTTCATTTTGTAAGTATTGAGCCTTAGTATTAGATTAGAGTAAGTCCATGGAAGTGATGGCCCCCAAGACATGAAGATAATGAATGGTAAATATCCAATCCGACCCCGTCTTTTACTATATGTTTTCCGATATATGTTTCGGGTTGCCTCGTTATATATAAATGCCCAATGAGTTGCGGGTTTATTTCTTTCAATTTACTTTTTGTTTAGAATTGCATGTTAAATTTACCGTTTTTCTTAAACTGCTTTTGGGTGTTTACTTATCGTACCACCTTTAAATTTCAAAGTGATTGCTTTCTTTCTTGTTCTCTTTTAATAGAAATAGAATTGCATGAAATTAATCATCCACGCATGATCACCTAATTAGTTTCATTGGCATGAAAAAGTAAAAAAGACACGTATGGACACTTTAGGAAACACTACAAACTGTTAGGTATTGAAAGGGCACTAATAGAAATGTTAATGTAACCCAAGTCCCCGAAGCCTAGAATCTCAAGTTGCATAAATATCGAAGGACCACTCTTGATCCTCAATTGGGTTTTTTACTTGACCCTAAAAAACGAGGCTAGTGACAATTCCTAATTTTTATTTGGTTTGTCTTAAACAACTCATAGATTAATAAATGAATCCGTTATGAAGCATATGGGTTTTGATAAGATTCACTGTAATTTAGTATCCTCAATGTGGAAATCTTCTAGAGGATGAAGTAATGACATCTTTATAGATGAGAGTACTATTGAGAGGGCTAACAGTACTCCTAAATTCGATATTCACATTCAATCTCCTTTTCAAGGTGTATGGTTCGTGTGGATGCAAATCACGACAATTGCCACTATCATGCAAGGTACAATCTTGAGCTCACGAGCTTGATCAAGGGAATGCGGTCAATCTTGAAAGAAGTGATGACATCTTTTGGGATACGTATCGTGAGAGAGCTCCTATGGTCAAGTACCCCTAAAATTGGCCTCTTTCTTCTCCTACCAAGGGACATGAGGGGTTGGGTGGCGACACCTGGAAAAGTCTTCGGTCATCGGATAGCAAGACCTTTCTCTTTGATCCCCAGATGAGGCTTAAAAATCTGAACTTTGACATAGATACTCGTCCCGTTGAGGCAGCTAAGTCGTTGCCAAAGAATTACGCATTCCCTCATACCCGCTTGAAATCTCCCCTTTGCGATACTAGCTCCGATGTTGTTTTTGAGATTGGAGTAGACCCTCAAGATACCAAACCCTTTGGGAAAACCGAATCGTGTTCTCTGAACCTTTGAGCTTCTGCTTCAGCTACAAGAAGATTCTGGAAGTGGGAAAAGATATCTACATGTACAGGTCCAATAATCGTACTACTATGCATTGCGATCTTTATTTATTTATTGCATATAAGTTTCCAGAAAAGAACGGAGATCTTTTATATTTTCAAAACATGCATAAAGTTTGAGTGATTTTTTGGAAAATGCCCTGAAATTCCATGATTTTCTAGAAAACGCTCTATAATTCCATGTTCAAAATAGAACAACTTTATTTTGAAAATTTGAGACAGTTCAAAAGTCCTTTTATACAAACTCTCTAATTTTTAAAAATGTTCATTGTGGTCTGATTTAGTAGCCTATAAAATTAGAGGTCCTGATTGCAAGATTGAGAGGTCCTCGTGTGCAATAAATTGAACAAAGTCTGTTTGGCCTTCGAAACTATTTTTCAACTGAGTCTTGGGCGAAAGGGAAAATCGGTTGGTTTTTAGCAAAATTTTAAAACATAAAAGCTGTGGATGACACATTTTCCTAACTGCCTGTGAATTTTGGTGCGCTTTTGAATGTAATTGATATTTTTCTCGCATTTTTTCAATTCACAGATCAAAACCGGGTCAAATTTGAATCACTGAGTCTTTCTCGGGTTAGAACCAGTCCGAGTAGTCTTCATGAATTTTTGAGTGGACACTCTAAGCTTTCTAACCATGCGTGAACCTTTGTGATTGGACTTCGTTTGATGGGTCAATCCCATTAAAACCGATTTCGTCCGGTTTGGCAATTAAACTATATAAGGGACCCTTTAATGGTTCACTCACTCTTGTTTGATTGAGAATCAAGGTCGATGGACCTATATATATATATATATGTTTACTTTAATGTCTATGCATGTGATTTTTAGATGTATGGATAAATGTGATGCATGGCCTGGTGGGTAGCCGCTTGGGATTGATTAGATCCGAATTTAGGGATTAATTGATCTTTACCATCGTTATGTGAATGCAAATGGTGGCCAGTTGTCATTAACCATTAATTAATCAATCCTTGAAGATGGTGGTTTAAGACCGATGAGATGATCTGTGGAGGTGGTGGCTCAAACTCTTGAAGATGGTGGTTTAAGACCGATGTCCAATCCAGTCACGTTTTATAATACCGAACATGTCTCGGGTTTTCAATCGGTTCCATAATAATTGCCCGACAAGTTACAATTTTCTTTCACTGCACTTACAATAGCTTGTTCTTTCCTTACATTGATTTTTTATTATCACAATGTCTTTCTTTATGTTGTGGGTTTCATTTATTGAAGTTAAGATTAGAAATAGCCTGGATTTTAAACGAACCTACCTACAAACATGTCGCATGATCGCTTAGTGAATTTTGGACCTCTTTACCATGAAAATGATAAATACAAATGCATGGTCACTTAGATAACATCCCAACAAGTTTGGTACCGAAATGGCATTAATAGAGACGTTAGTGTAACCTTAGTTGCTAAACCCAATAATCTCTAGTTCCGTAGAAATCAAGAAGAACCTTCCACTTTTCTATTGGGTATTTAGCCAATCCTTAAAAATGAGGCTAGTGGTGACTCATAGATAATATTCAAGGTGTCTAAAAGAACTCTAAAATCAAACTCTTGTCACACAAGATATGGGCTTGGAAGAGCCCATGTTTATGATTGATAACCCGTTTGCAGTGTTAGCAAATGATGGTCCGTCCAAATTTGTTGTTTGTACGAACCATTTGGGCTATCTCATAAGCAATTTCCTCTAAACCCCCAATGCCTGAGGGGCCGAAACCCCGCGCGACGGACAAGGGTTGCGACGTCAATAGCTCTGCTAATTAGGGGTGATCGAGTCCACGGTGGGTAAGGTCTAGACCTGGACCCTGTACCCGCCCCTGTTATAACCGGTTCCCATTTTCTGGACTCTATATCCGACCCTATTTGTATTGGATCCTGTACCCGACCCATCATGTTTTTCCGATCCGGTTCCAGGGTCAACCTTGTTTCCACTGGAACCCGTTTTATGATCTCCTAATATCCTACACGACTTTGAATTTTATATTAATAAGCGAGAAAATAACGTAATCCTCCTAATTTATATTGAAACATTAAGCATTGGTAATAAATTAATACATAAACTTTTTGACTAAACGAAAAATTATAATAAATAAAATCATAAGGCAAAGAATTAGCAACAAACATGAGTCTAATATTAGTCTTATTCCCACAACTGTTACATGAAGTTACTCATTTATGCAAGCATAAATCCTCCTACAAATAAGAAATTAGGCGAGCCAATTCATATAATACACAAGAATTTGGTGGTGGCGAACACTCTCCATCCATCAGACGGTGCGAGAGGGGCCGGTGAAGGAGGGAAGCAAGTGAGGAAGAGGAATGAAGCCGTGTGTGTTTGAGATAGCCAAGAGGAAAAATATCGTGTGATTGTGAGAATAAGAATAGAAATCAAGAGAAAAAAAAAAGCGTTTTGGACCTCTACTTACAAAACCAGTTCCAGAAAACTGGTCCAGGAACCGGTTTCCGGGTGGGTAATCACTCGGAACCTTTTCCCGGACCGGTTTAAACCAGTTCCAAATTTTGGGAACCGGTTCCCAGATCGGTTTCAATGGGAACCGGTTCTCGACCTTGTTTTTGGGGTGAGTTCGGGAACCGGGTATACCCGGTCCAATTGCACACCCCTACTGCTAATTTCAGCAAATTGACTAGGTCATACATATACTGAACTGTGAGTTCTCCTATGTCTTTTACGATATCTGAGATTCTCATGAGAGTCAGGATCCAATGGCTGAAAATTGACATGCTTATTCCGGATGATTTTCAGCGTGATAACAAAGAAGAAGACCGGTTGCTTTAATTTTGACTGCCCAAGATTAATGCAAGTGGATCACTAGATTACTCTCGGATCTCTGGTACAACGTAATGGGAATCAATATGATGTTTATACGTAACCCAGGCAACGGAAATTGTCCCTTTAGGGAAATGATAGGCTCTTTCGTGTTCCTCGTTTAGTTTTATTGTCATAATAGATCATATGATGTTGCCAGTTATAAGGAAATCAAAAGGCGTAATTTAATTATATTGGGGTGATGCAAATGTGAATGTACTAAGTATATTTGTCTTTTTACCAGATGTCCCCGGATCCGGACATTGGTGGCTTCAATTGGCGAATGCCGACATAGGATATTGGCCCAAATAAATATTTACTTTTTCAAGCACAAGTGCGGATTGGGGTCACTTGGGGCAAAGAGAGTCAACACGAAACCTGATGGTAATCATACGACAACACAAATTGTAGCGGCCACTTTCCTTCTGAAGGATTCAGGAAATCGTCCAATTTCCTCCACCTTCAATATGTTGATGCCAACTTGATGAACAAGGATGCAGACAATGCTATAACGATGGCGACGAACCCTGAATACTATGATTTGCAGATCATGGGTAAGACTCCCCAATACGGGGTCAGTGTCTTCAACGGTGGTCCTGGGTTTTCAACTCAGTGTTTGAAGCAGTAAATTAAAAGACCTCCCTGGGCCATACATTATGCCCAAATAGTTTTGAAATGGTGTCCGAAAGTTACCATCTTTTATTGTTTTTAGAAGTACAATCACATTGCTTTTATATGCATTGTCGGTTTACCATTTCAGTTGACGAGCTAGCATTAACAGGAAATCGGTTGTGAGTTTCCACCAGAGCCACGGGAAGTTCATGTCTTAGCACATCTCCCTTAAGAGATGGCATATTATGTCTAGAACGTTAATTTCTTCCGTGTTTCAATATTAGAGGGGAGTAGATTCTCAGCAGAAGCTTTGCAGCTTTGGCTATTTTCTGTCGCATCTTCGTGTATTGTTAACGTGTTTTTTTTTTTTTTTTTTTTGGATATTGGAGTTTTATTACCATTCTTGCCCTTTGCCACTGAGGCAATTTCACTCATTACCTATATATATATATAGTTTTATTACCATTTTCGAAGAAGGAAGGAATTGAGAGTTCTTGCCCTTTGCCACTGAGGCAATTTCACTCATTATACCATCAATGCGACATTTTGATTGCCACTCCAAAATGAGAATCTTTTAGACGTACAAAAATTGATTGGTTTTATTTTCATATGTGGAAATAGAAGGATAAATCCTGGATTACCAAATCTTGAACATTTCCTTTCATGTGCAAAAGCCAAATCCATACTTGCCTAAAGAAGATTCATTTTCTTCCCTCCAATTACCAAATCTTGAACATTTTCTTTCAAGTGCAAAATCCTAGTCCATACTTGCCGAAAGAAGATTCATTTTCTTCCTTTCGATTACCAAATCTTGAAAATTTTTTCCTTGTGGAAACGGTATTCCACGGCAGGCTGTTAATGATGATTACCGAGATTTAGATTTGAGGTCTACCAAGGGGATGTGATTTATGTGTATATAAGGAAGAACATTGTCTTGTCTCATTTTAAAAAACACTCTGTTCTACAATGGCAATCGTAAGTCCACGAATGCACCTTTCCAAATGGTTGGTTTTGATGATAAGTATTATTAGTATGATAAGCAATGGGCGTGCTCAAGCGAGAATCCCTGTATCAAACAAAGTTACAGGTTTCGAGAAGCCTAAAGGAACAGTAAAAACCATTGAGGTCATTCCTAAACTCTACCCATTGGTATTTCAACTTTATTTTTTTCTTTTAATTATGTTCCCTTTGCTAAAATAATTTATGAGAACTTACTGCAGAGTCATGAAAGTGGTGAAGTGATCGATTGTGTTGACATTTACAAGCAACCCGCTTTTGATCATCCGCTTCGCAAGAATCACACCATACAGGTTTTTGTTCCCTCACTTGCCCCGGTATTCTGTCCAGTGCTGCTCTTGCGAAATTTGTAGTTAACAGTAGAAAGGGCAGCGTTGACGGTATGAGTACCTTGATGATGAGGGCCATCATAGAGCAATTCTAGGAGAAAGATATTTCGATATTAGAGGTTGTCTAAGAAATTCAGGTTGTTCTAAGTCGAAAGAATTGTCATCCGACCTTATATATGTTCGCCCACCTTATTTGATAATCGCTGAAGCTGGCACGTTTATGAATAGACGAACCCAAGCTCCAATCGGAAAGCGAATGAAGCGGGACATGTGAGAGGTGCAGTCCGTCAAGTTTGGTGGAAATACGGTAAATGCCCTAAAGGAACGGTCCCCATCAGAAGAGTGCAAAATGGTACCACTCGTCACGTTAAACGGTGGACTTCACGCCTGAAGCGGCTCAATTTGACCGAGAATGAATCCGATGATGAATCCGATGATGATGGTGGTGAACATAGAGTATGTGCAAATACATCACGATATCACTTATTGTGGCGTTAATTTTCAGTTGAGTTTTCGTTTATGTGCTGATCCTTAAAGTTCACTTCCTTAAGAGTTTGTTGTGTATTGGTCAGTACGCCACAGTAACTATGAGCGGCGGCAAGTACTTGGGAGCTCAAGCATACCTTAATTTGTGGAAACCTGAAGTGGTGGACGATGAATTCAGTTTGGCTCAACTTTGGGTCACAGCAGGCCCTCGTCAGGAAGTGAACACTGTGGAGGCCGGATGGATGGTAAGAACTAAGAATGATTGAATCCAAAGATTTTAGCATAAATGGCATTCTAAATGTGTAGATTTAGAAGTTGAGAATTTGTATTTTTATTTTAGGTTAACAGACAAGTAAGTGATAGCGGGCTCCCAGAGCTTTTCGTATTCTATACGGTGAGTTCATAACTCTTCTGACAGCTTACGATTCACCAAGCTTTCATAAACATATTAAACATTGACATGCTTTTCTTGGGTGGACTTTAGGGTAATGGCTATGAGACAGGCTGCTACAATACAGATTCAGATTGCCGTGGATTAGTACTAGTACCTAACCAATTTGCTTTGGGTGCTGCGCTTGAAGGAGTTTCCACCTATTCTGGATCTCAATATGAATTATTAATAGCCTTGATTAAGGTAATGGAACAATCTTCTAGGTAAATATACACGGGATACTTTCGAGACTTCTGTCTTATAACAAAAATATTTCAGGATCCGGATACTGGATCGTGGTGGCTGCAAATTGAGGACAACGATATAGGATATTGGGAAAATGATGTCTTCACTCATCTAAATGGCTATGCCGATCTAATTACCTTTGGCGGGGAGGTATCCAGGAGACAAAAGGGTCCTACACCTACGTCAACGCAAATGGGGAGCGGCCATCTCCCTTCTGAAGGCTTTGCAAAGGCGGCCTATTTCCGCAGTCTTAAATTTTACGACGACGGATTAAATATAAGAGACCCGATGGATTTGAAGGAGTTTGTGGACAAACCCGAATGCTATGACGTCAACATGGCCTACAACAACATATATCACGTTCATTTCTATTATGGGGGCCCCGGACTTTCAGCTCAGTGTACAAGTTATTGATCATATGATAATATGCTTTTTTTTTTTTTAATTATTAAATCAGGCTCTATCAAATGTTTTGCAGTGAGTACACCAATGCTTTTGAAGGAATCACTGCTCGGTGGTTCGATGTACTTAATTTACTTAAAGTCACTTATGAACCGGTAATCATTTTGAAAAGAGAGTATATTGGTCATAATCACGCTTTTCAATTACAGCTCCTTCTTTTGAATAAAGTACCTGAAACGGTTGGAATGAATGGAGCAAACAATCACAGCTCAATAGTATATCTCTTTTAAATGGATCGAATATTCACTATGCATACTTATAAAACCATACTATAAACTCAATAATCCCAAATCCGATAGATAATATAAGCACAACTTTAGATATAAGTTATTTCCTTTCAATAGATGTTCATACTAATACGATCAAAATGAACAGTGAAATACGTGTTCACATGAAAGGTAAAATACTTAAATACTCATTATTCTCAAATTTATTTCATATATGTACAGTAACCAGAGCGGGTAATATCTTTCCCCAAAATTTTATACATATTAGAAAAACTCATTTAAAGCAACAACATCAAATCATAAGTTAATGAGCTATACCTTTGATCAATTTCATATCGGATATCAATGGCCTATATCATTAATCAATCCATGCTCCAAATATCAACAAATTTACTTGAAGAGTTATGCAAATCGACTCTTATTTACTGCATAAAAACGTTCAACTACTCATGTTCTTACTAACACATTGAGTGAGATCATTGATCACTTTATTTCAAAATTTGTTCATCTTGCGTTACTGGACAATTAACTCCTAATACACCCAAGACAGGATTCATAAGGTCGTCATATTAAAATGATCATTGTGCACTTACAATCGCAACACTAAGATAAAGATCAACTTCTTTGAATTCCAACCTTAGTTGTCTCCGAAGGCAAGTTGTCTAGCATAAGTGGTTTCCAAACTAGAACTTATCTTTAATCCACAAATCTTAATAAACAATTTATCACTTAAAGGATCATCACTTAATAGTGAATGCCCATAACTTCCTAGATAACCAGGATAAGAACTTATCTATTTTTCATCAAATTCAAGGAATCTCCAATTCTCAAACATAAAGGTTCATCACTTGCAACTTCTGATTTAAGCACTTGCATTACATCATAATTTCAAACAATAATACAACTGAAATTGACCATGCCTAGTAGTTCCACGAAGCTCTTTAACCTCTTCTTTGTTCCAGGTAGATGAAGGTTCTAGTTTCGACAGATGGACAAGGGCTTCCCTATATTGGACCATGAGTTCTTTAATATTTTCAAAACTTATAACTTACAAGATTCAGGACCCAAACTTGGCATGTCTATTTTGGAAAGCTTATAGGTTGATGACCATGAAGACACCGGTTGTTACAATCTTGAATGTCCTGGGTTCGTGCAAATCAATTGTAACCTGCCCAATGCCCCAGCACGTAGGCTCGAGTTCACAAAAGCTGAGCGCGGGGTCCAGGTACTCAAGCTTGGATCCCAACACCCAAGCCCGGGTCCACGAAGATTGTGCCCTGGTCCATTGAGGTTGGGCCAAGGACCCAAGTGCCCACACTTAAGTCCATCAAAGACTAGGCCCTAGATCTCAGTGTCCATGCCCTAAACCCTAGTGCCTTGGTTGAGGTCCATCAATGTCAGATCTGGGATTCTAGTGTCCATACCCGGATCCCCGGCTATCCATACACAAGTTACCAACGCTCCAATAGTGCATGTCTATTTAGAAAAATAAAATTAGATATTCAATACCCAAACGATGAAAAATATTTTCTAGTTCATTATTAAGTTTCAGTCAAAACACAAGAAATGGAGCCAAAATCTCTCTCTTGGAAGACTGAACTACTTGATTTACTGCCTTAATTAAGAAAGCAGATATGCCATTTGTCCACGCCATCAGAAGTTCTTCTCTAGTCCGGCCAGATATGCTTTCATATACGAGTTTTCAATTTTATTACTTTTCCGTATGTTAATAAAAGACAATATTTATGTTCAATCAATGCAATGAATACAGACGAATAATACAATGGGTTCTGATGAAAATATTATTGTGTTGACGTTGTTTCATTGCGTCTTCGGAAAGTAAAAGCTTCTGATTATTTACTCGAAATTTTTCTATTTAAAATTGATTTCTTTTGCTATGCATTGGACAAAAAAGAGAAGATTTTGTCAAGCAATAGAAGGCCGAAGAGATGAATTCATTCCACCCAAAAAGATTGATGAATTCTATCTTTTTATTATCACAGATGGGTTGTAGGACATAAACGCCCATATTCCTGGAGTCAACCTATGCTATATTGCACGCATAGACGAAATGAACGATGGAATAAATGAGAGAGAGAGAGAGAGAGAGAGAGAGAGAGAGAGAGAGAGAGAGGAGTGCAGTACAAGTGTTCTAACAAGCACACGAGTGAGCTTGAGAAGAACACGTTTTTAGCTGTATTTGGATCTCCTTGTTCGTCTTCTTCTTCTTCTTAACATTATCATCTCTGGAGAAGTTCGTGTAGGAATGAAAAAAGAAAAAATAGAATGCCCAGGTGGGTTCTTTTGTTTTTCACTCTCTTTGCTCTTCCCTTTTGTCTAACAGATTATGCTATAAATCTTCTTGGAATGTCCAGATGAACGATCGAAGGTCCTTATTAGGGTGCACGAGGTGTGGAGTTTCTGGTGTTCTTGTCCATGAAAGCGCTTGTTTCCCTTTCCTCACTAAATTCATCCTGGTTAATGTGGTAACTGCATAGCTATAAGGGAAATGACTAAGAAGGCGCAAGTTTATTCTAGATTATAACTTTTTTGGGTTTGATCTTTTCTAACGTCAAAGCCATGTGCTATTTCTGGGAATTATGGCGAGAAAATATTTTATGTTGGTTGAAACTTTTGACCATATTTCGATGTGCTTTCCTAATAAAATGATCTTTTCATCTATCTGTAGCGTAGTTTCGAATGTCTCACTTCTTCAACCCCTTCACAGTTATGTAAATATTATTGCCCTTCACATTTAGGAAAGAGGGCCAGGTCAGTGTTGCAAGATCACCAGATGGGTCAAAGAGCAGTTGCTAATCCTGATTGCGAGCTCAATTTGAATTCTAAAAGTGATGCCTTGTTCAATATCCCTGGCCGATTTGAGTGTTTGGCCCCTAAGAAACTATCGAACTCTGACTCAGCCAATAGCCCCTATCGCTTATCTTGATTTCTAGGCATTCTCAACTCTGACCAAACCTAACAAGTCCCCTAGATCACCTCATCGTAAAGAAATTTGGGCTTGTGACAATGTAGGCTTAAGCATTGTAGATTCTCTTCAGGATCGTGCTATAGCATTGCCTGGAAAAGTTATCAAGTCATTGAATAGCAAGACCATTCTTTTCGGTCCCCAGATGAGGCTTAGAAATTTGAATTTTGAAGCACATGCTCGTCCAATTGAGGCAGCTAAGTCACTGCCAGAGACTTATGGGCTCCTTCATACTGGTTCAACATCTCCCCTCTGTGATATTTAAAATGATTGAAATTCAGAAGTGATAGAGCTCATAGGTGAAGTGCTCTATATGCATACATGTGACTGACACTATTTTGCAACGAATTACAAGTGGAAGGTAGTAAGGAACAACTTGATTATCTGTGATAGAGCTCTGTTAAAAGCTGATCCATTTTTGGAAAGTCCCAGATACTTTTGGGGAAATTTGATTGTTGAAGAAGATGGAGAAGTAGTAATAGACTCTTGATACTTTAATATGTGATGCTGATCATTGTCCTTGAGGTATTATTTACCCCCACTATTGTTGCTGATGACAGAACAAATATACCTCCTGGACATACACCAAAGCCGCAAAGAAACGAATTTAGCAATTACTTGAATTTCTCTTGGAATTTCTCCTTGAATGTGTCAAGATTACGTGTATGAAAAGAAATGAAGAGAGAGTTTTGAAAAAGAAGCATTTATGAACGATTGTGGTAATTATAAATAATATGTGACTTGATGTCTATTTTAAAAAAAAAAAAAACAATCTATACATCTCTTGGAATTAAGTATCATATCTCCAAATATCACCACTCTTCATTTCAAGAATAATTTCTTCATAACTACCGATAACTTTCCTTTGGGACAAAATGTCACCTCTTTCCATAATTAAGAGTCACGTCTTCTTTGATTAAGAGTCACGTATTCTCTGATTAGTCACGTATTCTCTTAAGCAAGAGACACCTCTTTTATAATAATAAACTAGTTTAACAATCTTCCTCTTAGTTTGTTATCTACATTAATTTACATAAATTCAAACACACAAGAATATATTTGTTAAGATTTGAGCCTTCAATTAGTGCAAATAATTCCATTAACAAAATAATTGGTAAAAAAAACTTCGAACTATGATTCCACTTATTAATCAAATTATCATGCATATGAATTTATGCACATTTGATTAGAAATTTCCTATGCCTAAGCACTTTTATGGCCTTGTGCTCCTCTTGCAATCATGACCATTTACAATTCGACTTTTGTTAGAAGCAGTGCCACTTCTTATGCTCATATAGGTGATGTTCCTAAGTTTGTTACTTTAGCATTGCCTTGTTAAAACCTTGAACTTCATTAAGATTGTTTTCTTACAATCATCCTCCTAACTTTCCATGAGTACTAACCTTGAGCCCTGGTACTCGATCACCATCAAGGTACAATAGCTTGTTGTTACCCATTTAACTTTAATAATTTCGTTAGAAATTATAAAGTAGGGTTTCCACTATACTTGACTATTATTAACTGGCCTAAGACCCATTCCCTTTGTAGTACTACTTATTAAACCTTTCGAGAGTCTCTTAGTGAATGGATAAGCCAAGTTATCATTTACCCAAACATAAATTACTAAAATAAATCCATCGGTAATTATTTATCTAATATACTCATGTTGCAAACTAAAATGTCTAGAGTTCCTATTATATATTTTATTATTTTCCCTAAACATAGTTACCTCACTATCACAATGTAAAGAAATAGTTGCCATTAGTTGTGGCCACAACTCTATATCCAATAACAAATTTTGTGGCTATTCAGCTTGTTTATCAACTGCCGATAGTGGTATAAATTTAGATTCTATCGCTGAATGTGCTATATATTTTTGCTTCTTTGATGCCCAAGAGACTACACCATTTACAAGTTTGAAAATCCATCCAGATGTTAACCTTTTATCAATCGTGCTAGTTATTCCACTAACATTTAAATATCCTTTTAGTACTGCAGGTTATCTTTCATAAAATAGACCATAAATGCATTGTTTTCTTTAAATAACCGAGAATCTACTTAAAGCCTTCCAATGCACAATACTAGGATTACTAGTAAGTCTGGATAATTTACACACAAAAAACGTTGTTCCATATACACCTCATCTTTTAATTTACTATTTAGAAAAGCCATTTTAATATCCATTTGATGCACATGCAATTCATAAATTGATGCTAAAGCTAATAGAACTCTGATTGATGTAATTCAAGCAATGGGTGCATATATATCAAAGTAGTCAATTCTCTTTTTCTACTTATAACCCTTTGTCACTAACCTTGCTTTAAAGGTTCGAAGCATACCACTAAGATTATACTTTCTTTTGAATACCCATTTGCATCCGATTGGATTTGATTTAGGAGGCAAGTCAACTGATGTACATGTATTTTTAGTAACAATGAAATCCATTTCATCATTAATTGCTTCTTTCCAAAATTATGCATCTCTAGATGCCATTGCCTTACTAAACGTCCTTGAATTTTCATCCAAGTAAAAGAACATGGGTGATTTATTCACAACCTTTTCTCTATCTCCTTCTACTAGAAGAGTTACAAAATCGGAACCAAAATCTTTCATTTTCTTCACTCTATGACTTCTCCTTGGTTCACTTGGAGAATCAAAATAGTTTTCTTTTAATTGACAAAGTATTGGTTGCGTCAATTTTTATTTGTGAATATGCTAAGGCATCACTTTAATCTTTAAGAAACTTGTGTTCAAGAAATTCAACATCTCTTGATTCCACAATAACATTCGATTTAACACTTAATAAGTGATAAGTTTTAGAATTTCCAGCATATCCAACAAACACACTTTTTAATGCCCTTGGTCCTAATTTGGTTCGCTTAGGATTAGGAATTCTATAGTACACAAGGCATTCCCACACTTTAAAGTATTGGATATTTGGTTCCCTTCCTTTCATCTGTTCGTACGGAGATATCTTAACTTTCCTTGAAGGAACTTTGTTGTGAATATGGCATACAGTAAGAAGTGCTTCTTCCCAAAAAATTATTAGGAATTTTCCTTGTAAGATCATTGAATTAACCATATCTACCGAAATTTGATTATTTCTTTCTGCCAATCCATTTTGTTGTGGTGTATAAGGTACACTTACTTGATGCACAATACCATTTTCCTAACAAAATGCAAAAAAAAATCTAATGAGAAATATTCTCCTCCACGATCACTTCTCAGAACTTTGATTTTTGCATCATTTTGATTTTCAACTACAACCTTATCTATCTTGAACATATCAAAAGGCTTGATCCTTTGATCTCACTAGGTAAACATGAGTATATCTAGAGTAATCATTGATAAATGTAATAAAATAATGATTTACACCTCTAGTCAATACACCATTTAATTCACAAATATCAAAATGCACCAGTTTAAGTACTTTACTTGTAAACATATTTCACAATCATTCTTATCTAAATTGTCACATGATATCATACCAATTTTATCCATTAATTTCAAAGTACTATATCCAACACGTGATAATCTATTATGCCACAAGGAAGATGACTCGAGCATATAAATAGAGATGATATTCTCATTAATACTTAAACATTCCGTTACATGAGTACCCTTTCCCAACAAGTATCCCATACTTAGATGGCATAAGCTTATCAACTTGTAAGATAACCTTTATTCCATTCTTGCACAACAAATTTGTTGATACAAGATTCTTATGAATATCAGGAATGTATGGCCCATTAATCGAAGTCAATTTCTTTCCAAAAGTTAATTGCAATTCAATTGTGCCTGTCCTAAAACAATTGCAATATTGTGACTTCCCATCAACACTTGTTGTTCTTTTTCCATAGGTGTATAAGATTTGAATTGCTTCTCATCATTGCAGATATCACAGTTATACTGGAATCAAACCACCAATCCTTTGAATAATTCATAGTTGCTATGTTTAATTCAGTCACCATCCCAATTTGCAATTGAGAGACCAAAGCAACTAATTCATTGATGTTTTGCTCCACAATATTTGTTGTTGTGTCAACCTTTTGCTTTTTCCTGCAGTGACACTCCTTCTTGTAGTGCCCTTTTTTACCATAGTAAAAGTAGGACTTGTCCTTCTTGAAGGTGTTGTTGTTGCCATGCTTGTTGATGTTGTTGGTGTCAACGAATTTTCTCTTGTTCCCTTTGTATTTTCTTTGTCTCTACTCATGTTGTCATTCTCAACAAAATGCACTTTATTTGCAACTCCTTTCACATAATTAGCCTCATGTTCTTGAGAACCTTCCTCAATTCGAGTATGTTTTATCAAATTATTTACGGTCAGGTTCTCGATTGTATAAATAAATTTCTTTCAATAATCATTCTAAGTTGAAGGCAATTTTAAAATAATTGCAGCAACTTGAAGATGGTCAGAAACTCCAATCATAAGGTCATTAAGTTTGGCAACGTATATTTGTAATTCCTCCACTTGCTTAGAGATGTAATTTCCATTAACCATGATAAATTCAAAATATTTTAGAGCAATAAATCTAGCAGTTCCTTGTTTGTCGGTATTGTATTTGGTTTCTCAATCTATCAATACCTTGCTCATATAAAAAAGTATTGAGAATCCTTCCTCGGCACCTCTTTTCCTCATCCTCGCGCCTTTTCCTTATAGCTTTGATATCATCAGAGTCATCATCTTTTGGATTAGGGATAGCGGGTAAGTTGGGGTCGAGGATGTAGAAGTACATAATTCAGATAGAAGAAGAATCATATTATCCTTCCAACGGATGAAATTAGTTTCCTCATAAGGATGGATTCACAATCTGTCACGATTGTGAGCACTTGATACAATTGATGTCTCCATCTTTATAACAATTATACCTTAAGATTGTTGGGAAAATTTGATTGTTAAAGAAGATGAAGAAGTAGTAATAGATCCTTGATGCTTTGATGCTTGATGATGATTACTGTCCTTAAAGTATTATTTGCCCTCACTATTGTTGTTGCTAAGTTTAGAATAAATATAACTCTATGATATACACTAAAGCTGCAGAGAAACGAGTTCAACAATTACTTGAATCTCTCTGGGAATTTCTCCTTGAATATGTTAAGACTGCGTGTATGAAAAGAGAAGAAGAGAGAGTTCTGAAGATGAAGCATTTATGAATAGCCGTGGCTATTATAAATAATATGTGAATTGGTGTCTATTCAAAGAAAATCGATCAACATATCTTTTGGGAGTAGGTACCTTATTCCCAACCATCACCACTCTTCATTTCAAGAATGACTTCTTCGTAACCACTGATAACTTCCTTTTGATCAAGAGTCATGTATTCTCTTAAACAAAAGACACCTTACCACTTTTATAATAACAAACTATTTCAACACCTGGAATTAACCAGCACACTTATGCAATATCCAACAAGCTTGTAGGGGAAGTCCTCCATATGCAATGCTTGTGATTGACACTATTTTGCAAAAAAGCGAAAAGGAAGATGTGAGGAGTGAGAAGACGATGAAGACTCGACAAGAAAGGCATTGATTTCAGCAGCCCTTCGATTTAAGCTAAATAAAGAAGACTTGAGGTTTTAAGATTTCTTCAGTAGAGAACTAATGAGAGCTTTACCCATAATATGAAAGGCATTGTATCGAGCTAGTGGAGGTAAAACTATAACGATTTTCCGGTTCAATGATTCAAATAATTCACATGCTAACTCTAACATAATTTATTAGTTTTTTGAAATTTCCTTTTTTTTTCTTTGCTTTTTATGTATTTTTCTTCTTTGCTAGTGCGAGTCACTGACAACCCTCATTAGTCGTGCAAGCCTTACAAGACTAGGCAAGGGTTGCCTCCCCCCAGCTGGTGGGGCCCAGAAGGTGAGTGAGGGCCTTTGTGCCCTAGCTGATCGCACCCTAGCTGACCACACCCTCACCCTAGGCCTTTGTAACTAGTGGCGCGATGAAGGCCTTGGGTGAGGCCATTGCAACCTCGCCAAAAAAGAAAAAAAATAAAAAAACAAATAAATGAAAATATTATTAAAAATATCCACGACAAAGCCGTCCACATTAGTAACTTCGGTCAAAATTAGTTAGATGGACTCATTTGGCAAAATGTAAAAAATTTTAGGACGCAATTAAAAAGATTAAAATATTTAAGATTGAATTAACAAAATTACAATATATCTAGACTTTTTGGACAATTTTTCCTAATTTGTCCCGAACCCAAAGAAGGTTTTGAACATAGAAAAGCTCTGAAAGGTCTTTCCTTTAGTGTGTGCACTTTTGGCGTGAAATCTGGATGGTTTAACATCTTAGACGCATCATATATGTACATACAACCATTACACTAAAAAACATCTCATGCTAAAGATCATTTATCGACTATTTGGACAGAATATACGAAAAGTATCGATTTTAGTCAGGAGAAAATTCATACAACTGTAAATTTCACTGAAGACATGATATCGCAAATGGACAAACATCATTCTATCAACCATGTTCCTCCCTAATTGTATAAGTGAAAGCAGCCCTACACTTGTGCGAACTTTCGCCCTCTCATTTCGGAATAAAAGCGCAATTATTTTCATTTGAACGACTCTCCTTCTCATATAATATCTATATTGCGTGTCTTGACTTCATTCGCTTGTAATGCGTTTTACAATGAGTTCATAGTAAATTAGACAAGTTTATATGATTGTGTTTAAATCGTGCAAACCCCATTTTCACTGAATTATTTTGTGAAAAACCCAATCTGATCATAAAACCTTGCAGAGACACCTAACAGCATGTGCTTTGCCATATTAAGAAATCTTCAATTAATTTTAAGAAGAAAAGGACAAATGGGCGGACAGATTCTCCTACCCTAAACCTAAGATAAGGTTTTATGCCGAGTCCAAAAACAAACAGATCATTTCCCTCCTCTTTACTCAATCCTCTGCTTCCTGCAACCCTAACAATTATATTGCAATCTAATTAACTAATTTATTCATGTGATGATTACTAAGTGCTTAAGTCATATATACATTAGCATATAGATCATATCTTAGACTAGGACAATGTGCCGGTGCCTAGCACATTAAAATAGTGAATTGTCGATTATTTTTGCAATTTAATTCCCCCTACGGTTGGAATTTTTCGGTACTTGTGGTGGGGTTAAAAAGTACTTGTGGTGGGGGTTAAAAAGCTTTATTATAAAGAAACAGAGCAGAAGTATTTTTGTAAGTCGATAATAAAATGAATTGAAATTGGGGTTAATGATTAATTAGTATGATGTCATTCACTTTTTGTCAGGTAGATAAGTGGCAACGTCAGACCGCTAAATTATTTTATATATGGAAGGAAAAAAAGAGGAAGCCAAAGTCCAATGTGAGTCCGCCCCCCCAATCTTTTCAGTGGCCCCATCTCATTTCTAAATTCTTCATTCAGTGAACACTTATAAATAGACAAATGGATGGAATAAATTCTTCTGTCCTCTAATCATATATAATATATAAATATATATGTATGTGTATGTGTATACGTATTTATGGCAATATTGACTTTCACTATTATGCAGTTGGGCTATAATTGCTTGATTTCTTTCTTTCTTTTTTTCCATCCATTTGGAATCTAGTGCTCTTTGTTTTATTTACATTTGGGTCTCCTTACCTTTTCTAGATCATGTTAATATAAGGATAATTAATTCAATTTACCACTTAAGATACCATAACATTCAGAATATAAATCTAACTATGTATCCTAAGGAATCTCAACTTATTACATCCTTTTTAAGTTTAGATTGCATCAAATGATGCGTCAATCAAATGGTTTTGCTTTCGAGAAGCTGCACAAATTCTAGTATCAGAAGCTCACTAGTTATTATGGGAGTATTCCCATCTGTGAGTCGTGCTATTCCATTCTTTTTTTTTTTTTTTATTTAGCTACTTTTGCTGATCTAAAGTTTCCAAATATAGAAAATACTCAAGAGAAGTTAATGCCAAATCACATACAAAAAATGTAATTATCTTCAATGTCAGTATTTGTAAAAAATGAAAAACGTAATGTAATTACATCTATAAATTATCACAGCACCAAAAGCACTAAACCTAGTAAAGAATGAGTACTGTTTTTTTGGGGCTTGAAAAAGAATGAGTACTTCACGGCCCACATTTCCAGTGGTTCATGTCAATTAAGAAAACGTAATACATTATACTATTAGTTGTGCTATTCCATTCTATTTTTTTATTTAGTTACTTTTGCTGATATAAAGTTTCCTAAAACACAAAACCCCAGTAGTTTTATAATTCAATCTACCTCTTCGAATTAAACACCAAAGCACATTTAGTTAGCTTTTACTGAACAAAACAAGTCTTCTTTTTGCTTCAATCGAAAACCGGTTGCGCACGCAAGGACTACGAAATTCATGAGGAACTTACTTGCTAGACCTCGCCTTTCTTGAACATGAGATCTCAACGGTTCAGCACCCAACCAACTCCTTGGTTTTAAATATGAATGGACATTCACCGGAATAAATCTAGCTCTGTAATTCATTCAAAGGCGGGTTATTTGTGCTAAGAAGAGCAAATGTGGTATTTGGGATAAAAGTGGAACGTCAAATTAGGTAATGCTCTTTATGTTCTTGCCGTGACTATTGAAGATGAGTTACTGTAGTATATAAAAAGTGCAAAGACCATGAAAGGGGCCTAGGATAACTTGGCAGCACTATTCGCAAGGACCAATGATGCCAGGTTACAACGATTGGAGAATTAGCTCCTCTCAACTTCACAAGAAAATGTGATAGTAAGTCAATACTTTTTCAAAGTTAAATCTATTTGTGAAGAAATTTTAAAGTTAGATCCTCAGAATGCCATTTTTGAGACAAGGATGAGAAGAATAATAATTCACGGGTTAAGGCCGGAGTATAATAGTATTGTTACAACCACCCGTGGATGGGCAAATGAGCCAACGCTGATCGAGTTGGAAAATATATTAGCCAATCAAGAGGCCTTAGATAGATAAATGCCTAAGATCTCAATTAAAGAAGATGAAAGTTCCCTCTTTAGTAATAAGAGAGGGCTTAAGGGCAAGAGTAGATATGATGATGGCACTAAAGATTGCAAATGGAGGGTCGTGGAAATTGGAAGAGGCAACAATAATGGAGAAGCACTCAGCCAGGAGGAGCTCGTTGAGATCACAATGATAGCGATGATGAAGACAAGAACAACAGAAGATGTAGCAAACGGTGCTACATTTGTGGCAAGGTAGGACATATTGTTGGAGTTTGTTGGAACAGGCAAGAAGGAGATGCCATCACTTCTTGCAAGAAGGAGAGTGAAAGTGAGAAAGAATGAGACTTTCAAGTGCTTGTTGCATTGAAGGATCGAGAAAATTTGGCAACCGCTTGTATAGTTGAGTCAAATGATTCAACAATTCTTGTCATGTCCTTGAAGAAGAGCAAGCCAAGGGAGAACTCAAAGAAGCAACTAATGACACTAATAAGGACTTGTGAGAAGGAATTGCAAGAGATGCGGGAGATGATAAAGAAGCTGAGAGTGGAAAACGTGAAGATGGAAAAGATGTTGAAAATGAGAGATAAAATGCTCAAGGAAAAAGAAAGGAGCTAGAGAAGTTCTTATGTGAGTTTAAGAAGTTGCAGAAGCTTAAGGAAATCAAGCCCACTATGATGTTTTCAATTGGTCAAACTAGGAGAGACAATAAATACATGAAGGAGAAAAAGAAAGGTTTCTTTGAGAAAAGGGGGCCATCTCAATCTTATATCCCACGATGGGAGGATCGATGGAATAAAATCAAGGAGAAGAAATCCTTTGAGAAAAAAGGATCAAGATGTCTCCATTGAAGTGCTTTGTATGGGACTGAATCTGTTGAAGCATGAAATGAAACTCGCGAATGAGAGGATCGATCAAATAAGTTCTAATCTCAAAATTGTTACAGGAGATATGTCGAAGACGAAAGACTGAATTGAGTGAGAAGAAGGAAAATGAGACTAAAGCACAAGCTGAATTAACACTGCAGAAACCCAAGCTTCATGAAACCCGATGGAAAGTCACAACGGGAGAAGCAACTGAAGATAGAACCATAGAGCCATCCACATATGAGAAAACTTCGCAAGGTGCAGAATGGAAGAAGACAGTTGAAGAGTTTGAAAGCAATATTGGCACGACTACTATATCTAAATTAAGAGAGAGTTGTCGGTGAAGGGGAGTGTTGGATCAATCACCGCCTCTCTCTAGATTATTCTTCATCTTGACAAGTTCAGCCATCTCTCTCTCTCTCCCCTTAGAATTTTCTAGTAAATGCTACTAGACTCTAGGTTGTTTGTGGTAGGTAGAGCTTGTGGCTATAAATTGTCCAATATGAAAGATGGAAGCAAAAATCTCCCTCGTGTCAAAAATAATTTGTTGAGAGAGTCGGTGGATGAAGGCTATAAATAGCCTAGCCTCATCCACCTGAGTTCACGCCTCAAATAGAAGGACAGGGGTCTTGTGTAGTAAGTGGTCTTCAAGTGTGGAGTGTAGAGTGTGCTGAGTATGTGTGAGAAGTGAGTGATAGTGGTGTATGTAGCATGTTTAGTGAGTGGCGTGATTGTGAGAGTCTATCGTGTGCTTAATAAGAGTGGTGTAATTAAATGGTTTTGTAATATTAATAAAGTGTTTATTATATTTATTATAGTTACGCTTTCGCAACTTAACATGTGGTTTGGTATTATTTTTGTTATGAGTAAAGTAGCTGTTCTAAAAAGTGTTACTTCTTTAGCTTTAATGAATCAATAACACTAAATGAAAATATTTTGGGAGGTATCTATTTAATATCAATCTTAATAGTAAACACTAATCTTTTGACATGTCGCATCTTTCAAGTATGACATTAATCAATGGTCTTAAAAGGAAGAAAACATTACAAAAAAAATGGTCTAGCAAGAGGCCTTCACTTTGCATACAACTAAAATATTACGGGTTGCAAGTACAATGCATTCTTTTGAATGTCCTCGATTAAAGTTTTCTCGTGGTCACTTTACAAAAATAAATAGAAAAGTGAATAATAATTTAGAACGATTTGTCGGTGATGCAAGTGTTGATTTTGGAGGAACAAAGTTACCCTACGTTAAATAAAAAAATAAAGGAAGAAAGGGCAATTGATTGAGCTAGATATGCTCAATAGCAAATAATTAAATGAACGAGTAAACAAATAAAGAAAGGAACACAGCATGTGACTCACGGGGTAATTGTTCATCAGAAGCATCGGGTCAAAAAGCAATGAAAAAAATATTTAGAGTTTGGGACCATAATTAACCATGTTCACCAATTAGAACTTCGGTGATTTCATACCTAAGGCTAGGAAAGTTGAGGGGTATCCTAACATTAAAGTTTGTGTGATTACTGCACATGCGAACAACCCCCTTTTATAAAAATTGAAAAATGTTAAAAGAGAAATCCTGGGTATTTGACAATTTGTCGAGTCTTATTAAATATACTTTGAAAACCCCTCAATGAATGTGTTTTTGGTCGATTTCTAAACTCTCTTGAAAATTATGATATCCACTTTTAATTAGCATTATTAATACCATGGGGCTGTTAATAAGATGCTAAAATATTTTTAAAAAATCAACTTTTTGCTCGCCCAAAATATGCTCATGGACACTACTAAATTGATTTTTCAAAATAATCCTTTATGAGGCAGAAAAATGAATTGTGGGATGGCATTGATCATAGCTGATAAGCAATTCAAGGCATGAGGCTGAAAGTGGCGCTTATTTTCTCTTTTAGCAGTGCATGAAATAAAGCGAAATGCATCATTAAGAGTCAAAGTGGCTAGGACCCACAAACCATTTTTATTGTAGAAATAAATTCTTACTATCAATGGCATTTCTTGAACGACAAAATCTTTTGCAAAAATTTTAATTTCTTTGGGACAACATTTAGCAATTGGCACAAACTTGATGTTTCCGTAGTTCGCTTGTGTTGAAATTTGATTGGTTCTTGAATTACTTATGCATGAAAATGCTAACTATATGTTTCCCAAAATGATATTATTATTACATGTTATTCAAATCTCCAATATTTTTGTATGATGTGCTTGCATATATAATTATGCATGACATAAATACAACTAATTCTTTAGAGATCAATTTCCATTATATATATATATTGTGGCATAAGGTCATGTAGATCGCTATAGCAATATCATATATTGAAGTGAAAGCTATATTATTGAAATGACGGAGCTAGTCCATTCTCGGATTTGTTGATAGAAGCCGATTCTACTAAAAATAAGGGACAATGACTTCAACCTTTTTGTCTCATTTTAAAAATGAAGAGGGTAGTTGAAAATTGAGATGGAGCGATATACATTCAGTTAGATTATACATAGGTTGTAAATATCCTCTTATATAATTTGAAGTTATATAGTAAGAAGAATTAACATCAGCCAGTGCTATGTGCATGTTCATGGCACTACAACTATCATTACATACGTCATAACTTCCACACATACCTTGATTTACATACCTTGATTTAGGAAATAGTGGGCGTGAGTTACCAAGGGAACTTTTTAGTTAAAGGCTTTTTAGATTTAAAAAAAAAAGTTAAGAGAGACCATAAATTATAATCTCTTCCATAATAGCGGCGATAAATCCGATCTATGCCAGTTTTGAAAAATCATTACACATTCATCATTAAACAAGCAACATGTATGTTTGTGGTTAGTTGACTATCTGAATTATTTCACTTGCTAATCATCTGAGAGTGAATGTGTAACTTATTTTTTTACACCAATGGTGAACCTAAAAATCCATAGATAATTCAGTTAGTCTCACTTTTTTTTAAGGGTTAATATCCTGAAAAATCCCAAACTAGTACACTTATGACAAATTTACCCCAAATTATTTTTTTGACCATGAAAAACCCCAAACTGGTATATTTATAACAAATTTACCCCGACTGACTATAAAAAAAACCCTAAATTGGTATATTTATGACAAATTTACCCCAAACTAATTTATTCGACTGTAAAAAACCCCAAAATGGTAAATTTGTGACAAATATACCATATACTAAATTGGATTAATACCACAAAAAATCACAAAAATTGTAAACGGTGACAAACATAGCATAAAATCCTAAATTGGTATACCGGTTAACTGTTACGTGTCATTTAACTTAATAATTTGATAATAAAATTTAACAAAAACTAACAAATTGGTAAATTTATCACAAGTGTACCAGTTTATGGTAAATTTGTCAAAGGTATACCAGTTTGGAGTTTTTTGTGGTAAAAAAATAGTTTATGGTAAATTTGTTACAAGTGTACCAGTTTAAGGTTTTTCAGGGTATTAACCATTTTTTAATTGACTAATTATTTCGAATGATACAATGAATCATTCTTTAAAATGTTTTTCAAATCATTAATTTTTTGTGAAATAAACGATAGCTAAAAATAAGAATACCACTTAGTCTAATATTATATGATATAGTTTTGGTCCTCCAAAAAAAAAATATGTGTTTGATTTTCGCTCTTAGAATTTTTCTATGCATCACTCTAAATTCACTCTCGTCTCAGATTTCATATATACACCCTAAGAAATGAAAATGACAAAAGTACCCAAATCATGGGTTCTTTGTTTTACCCCCATTTTGCTTGCGAGTTGCCTGGGCAGGTTTAGCAGCGCACAGGAGTTGGAAAAAAAAAAAAAAAAAAAACTTCGATTTTTCCGAGAAATAAATAAAAAATAAAATTCACTGTAATTCAGATATTCATCTTTTCTATTTGGGATAAAAGATAGAGAGAGAAAAAAGGGGAAGTGGACGAGGGATAAATCCAGAATTTCGACGGAAATGAATTAAACGTCCGTTTAAGCTGACCGTTTGTCAGCGGCATGATTTTTTTTTTTTTTTTTTTGGTCCTCTACTCTATTCCTACTCTACACTCACTCGACTTGCGCCCCCGCTCTTGCGGGCGTGGGAGTCGCAACCCCACTCGAAACTTACGCGTTCCTATCCCCCATCCCCCGAGAAGGTGGGGATTTAACCTCACCTCCCCCTTCCAGTGTTGGAAGGGTGGCCACTGGGGCGAACCCCCAGTGGTTCGGCATGATTGAGAAAAGCGTTTTTTTTTACCACGTACGCTTTGTCGTTTTGTGGTGACTCCCCCTTTAAAAAAAAAAAAGGCCTTTTTCATTTAAGTTTTCCAAAAGGAAAAAGAAAAAAGAAATACTAAAAAACGGAAATCTCCCTCGCTTCCCTCTCACGTACGGTTTGTCGTTTTGCGATGACTCACCCTTCAAAATCTTTTTCATTTAATTTCTCAAAAAGAGAGAGAAAAAATATCGAAAAATAAAATCTCTCTCTCTCTCTCTCTCTCTCAAAAGACTGAACCCCACTTTATTTTTTAAGGCCTTTATTGTCCCACCGACCCGAATTTCTCTCTGGTTCGGCCACGTGGGCATGCACCAAAGAGTTTTGCCAATTTCTTAATTTTCCATTATGTAAATGAAAGATAAAATATACATGTACACACGCGTACAATCAATGGATATGGAGGTAACGGACATGGGTTTTTGATGAAAATTTTTTATGGTGTCGATGTTGTTTCATCGCGTCTTTGAAAAGCAGAAGTCGTCCGGCTATCTCCTTGGAATTTACTTAATCGAAATGGGTTTCTTCTCGCTAAGGAGATGGACATGAAAGAAGAAAATCCCGATATTAGAAGAGGGAAAGAGAAGTCGAAATCGGGAAACTCGACTGGCAAAAAAGCAATTAGATGGCAAAGAGATGAACCGTGGCTTTTTTAATTATTACAGAGATGGCTTTGTAAGGATACAGACACGCGTAGTCCTGTAGTCCAACGACGGTGCATTGCACGCACACACGAAATGAATGAACAGTTGGGGAAAGGGGGAGAGAGAGAGTGGAGTATATGACAAGCTCGCTGGTTCGCTGAATGTGAGGCATATTTCGGAGAGAGAGAGAGAGAGAGAGGGAGAGGGAGAGGGAGGGAGGGTAGTACAAGTGTACCCACGAGCACAAGAACTTGACAAGAACTCGTTTTTAGCTGCATTTGGGTCTTGTTTATCTTCCTCATTCTTCTTCTCTCTGGATAGTATCATCTCTGGAGAGTTCCTGGAGGAAGGACAAAAGAAAAACGCAGAATACCCAGGTGGGTTTTTTTTTTTTTTCCCACTGTCTCTTTGCTATATTCCCTTTTATTTTACAGATTATGCTACAGATTTTCTTGGAATGTCCGGATGAATGATCGAAGGTCTCTGTTAGAGTGCATGAGGTGTGAAGTTTTTGGTGTTCGTCGGCAGCTCTTGTTTGCCTTTCTTCTTTCACTTTCATCCTGGTTAATGTCTTTTGCTGCAATGTTGTTCTTAGATTTCTCTCATAGCTATATGGAAATGACTGCGTTGGTGTGAGTTTAATCTAGAGTGTATCGTTTTTGTTTTTGTTCTTTTTTGTGGGTTTGATCTTTTCTACCTTCAAAGCCATGTACTATTTGGGGAATAATAAACAGGAGAAAAACATCAGAGTTCTTCCATTTGATGTGGATCGAAACTTTTGACCATCTTTTTATGTAATTTCAGACTGAAATGGTCGTTTTAATTTATCTATTGCATGGTTTCGATTGTCTCACTTCTTCTTCAACCCCTTCACTGTCATGTGTGGATGAGGTTTTTATGGTGATTCAAGGTGGATTTTTCCCCCGTTGAGGTTTCTTTAGCTCGCCCTTTTCCATTACTAATGTGGCCGAAAGGGGGAAAATACTCTCTCTCTCTCTCTCTCTCTCAATGCCCAATGACTCACTTATTCAAACACATTTCATCATGATGCAGCTAATCTTTCTTGGCGATTTGAAGCAGTGGGACTTTTTGAGACATTTTTTGGGATAATGCTTGGAAAAAGGGCCAGGTCAGTGCTGAAAGATCGCCAGATGGCTCAAAGAACGGTTGCTAATCCTGATTGTGAGCTTAATTTGAATTCTAAAAGCAATACCTTATTCAATCTCCCTGGCCTTTTTGTGGGTTTGACCCCTAAGAGACTATCAGACTCTGAATCAGCCAATAGTCCTACCTCTCCTCTTGATTTCAAGGCATTCTCAACTCTGACCAACCCTAACAAGTCCCCTAAATCACCACAACACAAAAAAATTTGGGATCGCAACAAAGTGGGCTTAAGCATTGTAGATTCTCTTGATGATCATGCTAAAGCATTGCCTGGAAAAGTTCATCAGCCATCAAATAACAAGACCTTTCTTCACGGTCTCCAGATGAAGCCTAAAAATCCGAACTTTGACACAGATACTCGTCCCGTTGAAGCAGCTAAGTCGCTGCCAAAGAATTATGCATTCTCTCATACCCACTTGAAATCTCCCCTCCGTAATACTAACTCCAATGTCGTTTTTGAGATTGGAGTGGACCTTCAAGATACCGGACCTTTTGGGAAAACCCGGTCGTGTTCTCTGAATTCTTGCACTATTGTGAATTCTTCTTCCGAATTGAGCAAATCGAATCCAAAATCAAACAACTTCTTCCGTGCTGACCAGAGTTCCTTGTTGGTGTCACCTGGCTCTGGAAATGGAATCAATGGACTCATTGCTTCTCTCCCGAAGAACGAGATTGAGCTCTCTGAGGACTATACATGTATAACCTTACATGGCCCTAACAAGAAGACAACCCACATTTTCGGTGACTGTATTTTGGAATGCCAATCTAATGGAACAATGGATATTCATGGGACCAGTCAGAACAATCGGCTGAGTTCACTGAGTAAGACTTCTGAAGCTCTGGCATTGGATCCATCAGACATCTTCTTGAGCTTCTGCTTCAAATGCAAGAAGATTCTGGAAGAGGGAAAAGATATCTACATGTACAGGTTCGATCATCGTGCTACCATGCATTGGGAGCTTTATTTATATATTATGTGATTTCCACTGGCAGTGCTTATGAATTGCTTGAAGTGGTTGCTCGAGCTGATGTACTTTGTCTTTTATCTTCCATGCAGAGGCGAGAAAGCATTTTGCAGTTCAGAATGCCGTTCAGCAGAGATCATGATCGACGAGCAAATGGAGAAACCCATGAGTACTACTGCTCCCGGGGACTCATCTGATTCGTGCAATGGCCAGGGCAACCTTTTCGAGACCGACCTCGAAGAAACCAAGTAATCGAAGCTGCTTGCCATCAGAGCGTCTCCTCCACCATTAGCCCTGCAGATCGTCCGTTCACAAAGAGCTGTTTCCATGTGCATTTAATCTGCAGCCATGGATGATCATCAATCAAACCCCTTTTTTATACATTGCCTCAGCTTTCACTGCTTGGTGCTTCTATACTTGGTGGTATAGGTGGTGGGGAGTCTTCTTTTGGCATTGAGAGATAATTGAGACGTTTGAGTTTTGTTTTCTTTGCTTTTTGTTGTTGTCATTTTATTCCAAAGAAAGGGGGTGGTATGCCGGTTTTCATGGCTCCCCAATTTTCTGTCCCTCTAGAGGAATATCAGAGTCCATGCATGAGCATCCAAATGAACTTGAGCTTTTTGCCTTCAACAATATAAACTTGCTCTTATAGTTTCGTTCACAAATTTGCTTGCAAACTCATGCTTATGAGAGCAAAACTAATCGATCCCGAGATCTCTATAGATGCAAGGATTTCCTTTTTATGGCATTCGATTTAAATGTCGGCGTTTCTTCTTCGTGCATTTCTTGGTTGGGATGAACAATTCCACTCCTATCGATGTGCTTCCAGACCGGTCTCCAACATTTGCGGTTTCGCATAATTTAGACGGCCCGCCATCGTCAGACGACAATTAGGGCCTCCGACGGATGGAGTTCTAGTGATTTTAGGCTAACATTTATGAACACGCTATCCACCCAAATCAGAGGTGATCGGTTCTTGATTCGGTCCGGCACTCAAGAATTAGGGGTGATCGGTTCTTGATTCAGTTTGGTCCCACTCAAGAATTAGATTGCTTGGTCATGGGAAAGAAAAAATGGGTTTTGCCAAAGATTCATTGGGAAAGAAAAAATGGGTTTTGCCAAAGATTCATTAGCTGAAAATGCATGGCTCCGAGGAGGAGGAAAAAAGTAAGTTTTTCTTTTTCCCAATTTATTTTAACAGTGTTGTTCTTTATGAAACTAAAAAAATAAAAAACATATATACCGCCGATTTTAATTTTACAGAACTAGGAACCAGACTGGCATCCCTTGGAACTGTCCAAAACATGTCGGTTTTGTCTAAACCACGTGGTTCCCGGTTCAGGCGATCCTCTCTGCTCACCCCTAACCAAAATATGCACGCCAATGCTTGCGTGGTGATGTTCTAGAGAGTTTGCCCAAGGCGAGACCAGAATATATTCCGGCGAAAAGAAGATCGCGACTGGTCTAAGTCGTCACCAACAAGGATCCAGGAGAGTGAATGCGACGCCTACTGGTTCTCAAACAATTCAAATCCTGTCCCCTCTTGGCCAGGAAGAGAACAAAAGAGCTTTGCGCGTCTCGTAACATCTCAGATTCTTCTTTATAGCTGGAGACAAAGTTCCACGCCCCAAAAGTCTCGGGACGAAAGAGAAACGAGAAAGGTAAAGGCAAGCTGAAATTTGCCCGAGGATTCCCTCAGAGAAAGGAAACAAAGGCGATGAAAGTTTGTCCTGTTTTGAAATCGTCCCGAGTAGGGGCCTTCGTCGCGAAACTAGCGGGACCATGGTCTGCAAGACTCGGGTCCAAATCGAAAGTCTGAACACATTTGTCCTGGTCGACGTCGTGGTGGTCCTCGATCCATCGACGCGTAAAGCCCCCCTGTTGACGTCTATTTGGTACCCCCACGTTGCAATCTCTTTTGTCCCTCTCGTTTCACCTCGACATTCGTAGCTTTCTCGCTTTATCACGCGCCGAATCTAATGTCTCAACTTTGCTTTAGTTGAAAAGTTATTGAAAATTCTCAAACTTTTCGACAAAGTACAATTTATTCTTAAAACTTTAAAAAGTGTTATTAAATCCTAAAATTTCTTTAAAAATAAAATAAAATTTTAAATCTTTTAAAAAATTATATGAAAAAAAATAAACTTCATTTGATCAATTTGATAAATTTTAAAATTTAATTACACCTTTTCAAAATTTTAAAATTTGATTATACTTTCATGACAAATTTTAAAATTTAATTACACTTTTTAAAAATTTTAAAATTTAATTATACTTTCATAATAAATTTTAACATTTAATTATACTTTTTAAAAGTTTTTAAAATTTAGTTACATTTTTTATTATAAGTTTTAGGACTTCTAATACACTTATTCCTAAATTTGCTAAGTAATTTGACAGCATAAGTTTTATGCTCGTCAATGTATAGAAAGACGAAGATGAGCAAGCAGTGCTCCGGGGACGGCTCGATTTCATATCAGATCATTTACCATTCTACTCGGATAAATATCTAAATGGCTGTTTTCTTTCTGGGCTTGCGAACCGTCCAAAGTATCGACGCACGCAGAGCCCGCACTCCTCCCCAGACATGTATCATTTCGCATAGAAACAGTAGTGTCCTCAAGAAAAGATTATTTCATGGTACACTATTATCCCTTGAGAGGCAAGCATGTCTTGCAGTGTTGCCTAAGGGGATTCCCTCCAAAGACAATGTACTCTGCTCAGATAATATACTGCTAACACTGCAGCTACCGTTTGCTTGATAAAGAACACAGAAAAGAAATAGGGGAAGCTAGCGAACCGAAAAATCCGCAACAAGAAGAGCAGAAGAGCAACTGCACATTCCTTTATTTCCATAATTTGAATAAACAAACCCAGGAAAAGATTTCGGAGAGCACAAGAAAAAGGAAGGTCGAGACCCCCTCGAGTTTCAAGAACTACACATCCTTCATTTCCATGAATTGAATAAACAAACCGAGGAATAGATTTTGGAGAGGACAAGAAGAAGGAAGGTCGAGACCCCCCCTCGAGTTTCAATTGCTTGATCATTTTGCATGTCCAGCACACCTCACAAGCGACCCAACTCGATGGTCGTCCCTACCATACAGCCTGCTGTAAGGACATTGGTAAACATCACAATTCCTTTTTGAGTCCCAGCCACAAGGTCAGCCACGCGTTTGGCGAGTATTATAGGACTTGCAATGGGCGCATTTCTGAGCGACTACATGGAATTGGACCTGAGACGTTTTCCCGCAGTCGTTGCAGAGGATCCAAACCTGTTGAACGGCAAACAAACTTTCAGCTTCAGCAGCGGTTCTTCACTAATCACGGAACTTGACTAACATAACCTCAAGAAGGAATAGATAAATATAACAAGTCCTCCTACACCCACCATTTTGTTTTGATAAGGCTCTGGCATTGGCGTGGCTGCAATCTCCATGTCGAATTTCTCCCAGACCTTTGACATATCACAGACAGACTTCGAGCAGATTGGGCAGGCATACCTATTGCAATAATCACCAAATTAAATCCTATATGAAGAAAAGTTAAGCCCGAGAACTTACATCCATGAAAAACCTCCAGATACTTACTGGTGATGTTCTCTCATCTCTTTTAAGCAGTTCTTATGAATTGTGTGCCCGCAAGGCAAGACTGTCACGTCATTTCTCGAATCAAATAGAAACTGCACATCACCATTTCCACAACTTCAATATATACATCCATTGCAATGCACACATAATAACCATTAAATCACAGAGCTTTACCTCAAAGCAAACAGGACAATCATGATGCATTGCTCCTTCCACGCAAGGATGGCTTTTTTTCAGCAAGATTGAATAGCAGCAACCTGTACAGCATGACAAACAGTGAGGCAGGTTAACTTCCATTCTTTCCATTACTATTTATGCTGGCACAAGCACAGGGTAACTGAAGCTCACCACACTTGTAACAGTGAAAGAAATTCTCTCGTCCCCCAATTCTGAGAAAGAAAATACGGTTAGACATGTACAAACGTGCAACATCATCAATGACAAAGAAAGGATGACAGCAACACCCAAGAGTGGGGAGCTTTGTGTAAATTGCCATAGAAATTCCTAGAAACCAATAATCTTCTCCAAGGGTGATGAATGACAGAAAATGAGACACATCTACAAATTTCATCTAACATCCTGAAACTACTAGTTCGGTCATTGACTCATATCATATCTAGTCATCTAGCTGTTATTTGAGAAAAAAATTTAGGTAATCTTGAAACATGACATCTTCCATCTACTCTGACTGATCTCCTTGCGCTAAGTGTTCGTGACCTTATTTTCTCACAAATACTAACACTGCCCAACCAGAGATTGAATTGTAAACAGTGATGTCGTGCATTGAGACACCAAAAAACTCCCATTATTCACATGGATAATTGCTTTGACACTGTTGAATATTAATGATAACCGTTGCCATACCTGCAAATGCCACATCCATTGCAATGATACTGCTTTTTGGATGTCTGCAGAAAAAAATAAAGTAAGATGTCAGGTCCACATGATCATATCGTCATCCACTGCAGGATATAACACCTCACACTTTCGATAATCTGTAAAATACACATAAGAAACTTCCTTTTTCACATGCTTGCCCATTATAAAGCATTTTTATGCTATTTGCTAGGGGGAGCAGGCAGAAAGAGACTACTTCAGAGAGAGAGAGAGAGAGAGAGTAGACCAATGTCACTGTCCTAAATTGCGCAGCCAGATAAGAAAAAGATTTGACTCACATCGTCATCGAAAAGCTTACAAGTCCCACAAAAGTACTTGCCCATGCAAACACCACAGTTAATGCACACCTGCTGGACCTGTCAACATGGGAACCAAAGGTTGAGAATCAACATCTGCAAAACCTAAAATATTGATGGCCAAACATGATACTGCACTGTAGCTTATTCTTGGCTATCTTTCTAAACAACTTCACATTTTCACCTCCTTTGCATAGCTCTTAGTGCAACCAAAACTGGTAATGAAGGAAAGAATATTTAAACTTACCTCTTGTTCAGTACCACAGAGTGAACATACAACCTGAAACCAAAAAAGGTAGGTAAGTGGGACCATCATGTAATAAGTGAGTCTTTAAACATGCTAGAAATTACATCGCATCCACCTGTTGAACTTGATGGCGAGGCAACTCATGTCGCTGCTTTTGGTTTACATTGATATTATTCTGCACGTAAGAGAACAGCATGTCGCGTTATGGTGAGAATGTCCATAGGTAGAATGTCAAAGAATAAAATACTTGTCTGATTTAGCAAACTCAACTACTTATCCGAACACAATCAACATGGCGACTTTCATTTATGATGCAAAGAAACTCCGATGCCATTAATAAGTCAATTAACTTCTATAGAATATCAGTGGCAACTTCTACACATATCTGTCACGCGATAATGGCAAACTGCACAAATCACAATATAAGGGCACACACTTCAAAGTTAACATCAGGTTAGAATGCAGTCTCATTTCAAGAAAACTCATGTCACTAGAGCCCAAAATCTACAAGCAGATGAAGCGGTACCTAAATTTGGGTTAACGATCATTCTCTAGCATATGGCAAGTGAAAACTTAATCAACTAACCTTACTCTAAAGTATCTCCTAGATATCTAGTGACCCTCCTCATGTCATAATAAAGGATGTTATCAAGCATACTTAAGTCTATGAGGGGCACAAGGAATCACCTTTGCATCATTATGACAGTGACGGCAATCAAAAATCTCATTGCAACAGGGGGCTCTAATGCGGCACCTTCGACGGTAATGAGGACATCTGCAACAGTAGCAACTTTGATATTAACTGAAAGTTGACAGGAATTAAACTTGAAGTAATATTGCTCAAGAAAGAGCTGAGACATTACCCATACTGCATATGCCCACTCTCTAGCAGCTTGGTAGCGCTCGCATCATCTTTAGATGTTTCAATAGGCATCTGCTCCCCATTCATCTGCTGAAGGACTGCGAACTCATTGTCCATCTGGCTCTCTTTATAGGAGGCATGCTGAAGGTTTTCCGCATCAAAATGTTGAAACCCTGGTCCTTCAACGGCTACTTCACCCATTTTAATTTGACTCTGCTGAGACTACCAACTACCTAGAAGCTAGAAACACCTGCAGATATGAGCAAACTTAGCGACATTCCATAACCTCCTAAGAATTTTACTTGGCCAGTCAAGCAAGGAGACACTGCAACATTGATTTCTTCTACAAGGCTCAACACCATTTGATATCGGCAACAAGACAGTCCAATGCACGTTGAACAGCTCCGATCAGCAGTGCTCCGACAGAAGGAATCATCGAAACAAGCAGATCTAAAAAACCCCACATAATAATATAAGTGAAGCATTGAGGAACTCCAGGGCATCCAGCAGTGGATAATAAGGAATTGTGTGTCATGATCACTGATTCCTTGAAGTCTGGAACAAACTATACCAGAAACGACCACGAACGAGCCAATCTCTGGTGAAAGCCAACAAAATCACACGATTAACTGCTCTTGAACGTAGTAAGATAACAGAATATGTTGAAAGATTGAAGGATCAAGCTGGTCCATTAAGGATATACCTCCTTCTGCAATTCTGCTTGAAGCTTTCTTTGAGAACTGCTAATAGCTCAAGCCTTAGACTTTCGACTGTATTGAAACTCATTTTACTTTTGCAGTCAGAAGGCTCTCCCAACTAAACAAATACCCTCAAGTTGTCTAAATGATTCCACACATGCCAGCAGAACCACATATTGTATGACTTCTGAAGACGGACATCAATGTCCTTAAGTAAAAGCCTTCACGAAGAAGGTATTTACTGAGGTTAATCGACCAACTTTTCTGTCCATTCCAACCTCTGGCTTTAAGGGGCCCTTCAGTATCCAAGCAACACCTAATCTTACACATCACTTATAGTCCCTCAAAATTTGATTTAACATTCCACATGTTACAAGAGTGAACACATTACAAATTGATTTTGCCAATTCTAGTCCAATATTTCTTATTTCATGCGGTATGCATGAATCAAGTTCTTGGGCTCAGTTGGAAGGAGGCATGGAGAGAGTGCGAGGAAGAATGTCTTTTTTTTTTAAAGTCCAGAATCACAAATGAAACCCCAATAGACAGAATCATAGCTCACATCTGAGGAATTTTGCCTAAAATTTAGGAAGCAACCACTTCATTTCAGTTTCATGGAACAATTAAATCCTGCCATTGCTCTAGCGGACAAGCTGCTTTAGAGCAACAAACTAATCCACCTCCAATCATCTCGAATGCTATTTCAGCAATCTCCTTCCTCTAGCAATTATCAATATTGGAAATCTTGTTCCATTTCATGCCTACACTATCATGGGAAGGTAGCCCACATAAACCAGCGAGATTCAAAAGTCTATCTCTCTGTCTCTCTCTCTCTCTCTCCTCCGTGCCATGTTCTACCATAGTGATTAAACATAACTAAAAATCCTATGATCATTCAACCGCGTCAGAAATCAAGAAAAGTCAGCAAGAGCAGATTAACATCTACAACGGCACCATCAAACGCCGGCACCCATAACTACGCAAGGAGTCCGTTTCAAGATCCCATGATCATTCAACCGCGTCAGAAATCAAGAAAAGTCAGCAAGCGGTATCGCCTCAATGCCGCCGACCCATCCTCGTTCCCCCGCCTCCACACGGCAGGGACAAAACCCAGAATCGGTTCCCCATCCCACGCTTCGATCCTTCCCCCACAGAAATTTAAAAAAAAAAAAAAAAAAAGAAAAAAACGAAAGAGCAAAGAGAAATTTCAACGCGAAGCACCACCTTACCTCCCGCCTAAAGAGGGCTAGAGGTTACCTAACGAAACGCACGCACGCACGCACGCAAAGCAGAAGAGAACGCGAAAGCAGAAGCTGGGTTTAACTAACGGTACGAGGGGCTCTTTCGGGGAACAACGAACTTTCGGAATCCGAACTCCGCCCGATCCTCCGGCCAAAGCGACGACGCAGCCCCCGGCTGAAGCTCCGATCTAATGAGGGATGGAGGGATTTTTCTCGTATTCTCGTGCAGAATTCTTCCTTCCGGCGACGGAGATGATCAATGATGAAAGAGAAAGCGAGACGGAGCTCGCATTTTATAGAGAGAGAGAGAAAGGGGACGCGCTAACCGGAGGAGGGTTCCAGAGAGTTCGGATTTGGGTCTGGTGGGGACGTTCGTGGAAAATGAAGAGAAAGCAGAGAACGAGAGAGAGTCGACGGGGAAGAATGACGTGTGAAGATAGAGATCGGACAGGTGCGGTGGCGTGTCCGAAGGCGACCTCTTTGCCCCCGCGTCGGATTGGACGGTGCCGTACCATGAACCGGGTCAAGGTCCCTCCTTGCAATATAAATTTATTATTTTATTTATTTATTTATTTTGGCCTTGGACAAGTTATGCCTTTTGGACAAGCTATAATTAAATAGGCTCGAGATATTAAGGCATTGCAGGGTCTTTACTTTGTTTTGTTTCGAATTATTCAATTAGGTCTCTGAATTTAACACAAAAAAAAAAAATTAGGTCTCTGGATTTCGTTTTTGTGGGATGGGGGTCTTAAATTTATTATGTGCTTTTTATTTGAGTTGGTCATTCTATCAATATGAATACAAAAGTATTGATGTGGATTGTAGTAATAAATGATACTTATGGGTTTGCCAAGACCAAATCTAGCCTAGGGACTTGACTATGGATTGCCAAGGTTGCTCAATATCCTCTACAAGCTGCCGTTGGGGTCTCGCATCCCCTAGCTAGTAGTGGTTGTTAAAAGGTGTCAAAAACTGAACCGAAAAATTCGATTTTTTCGATTCGGTTCTCATTAAAAACCAAACAAAAAAATTTATCGATTAACCGAACCGAATCAAACCAATAAACCGATAAGAGCTTATTTATTGGAAATGAAAAATATATACAATGAGAAAAAAAAAAAAAAAAAAAAAAAACAAATGCAAAAACCAAAAACTAAAAGTTGAAAAACCGAAAAATCGAACTGAATCAAACCAAAATTTCGGTTCAATTCGTATTCGGTTCGGGTCTCATTCAATTCGGTTCGAAAGTTTTTACTAATGGTTCGGTTCAGTTTAGTTCGGTTTTTCAAAAAAACGGAACTGTTGACGCCCCTAGTGATTGCGCACTCCGCCTCCTTTCTCTATCTCTTCCTTTTTTTCATATTTCCTTTTTCCTTAATTTTTTAAATATTTATATTTCTTTTTTTCTTCATTATTTTTTATTTTCTTAATATCACATAAAATGTCTAAAATGTCACATCAACATTACCATTCATAATTTTGATGGAACAATCAACTTGAGTATAAAGTTTATGGACCCAATTGAACCAAATAAATATTTCAAAAACATAACTGAACAATTTGAAAAGATTTAAAAATCTAGGTTGTTTTTATCTCAATAATTAAATAGGTTATATCCATCAATTCAACATATTTATGTACATTAAAGACAAGTATATATAAATTGAAACTCTTTTTTAATAAAGCCAGTAATACTATGCAAAAATGCTTCTTCTTTTTTTGTCAGAATGCAAAAATGCTTATTTAGTTTGAATTTTCAACGCAATGATTTGTCTCTTATTAAATCATTTCTTTCCTTTTCACCCATTCAAATCGTGGAAAGACTTGGAAGTCGTTTCATAATTGTCCAAGTAACCGGTTCTTCATGCTTGCACTATTGGGTTAGAAAATAAAAAAAGTAAAAAAAAAGTTGGGGCACCGTCGAATTGGAGCGACTGATTGGCGCTAATGGATAAGGTCAAGGTAATCGCACGGCTAAGAACGATGTCATCGGAGCTCATCACTCCAACGGGTTACATTTCGACACGTGTCGAGAGAGTATCATTTTGGCGGGGCCTATGGTCGCCCGACACGTGTAGTGGCGGCCACGGAACGGTCAAGAATAGGGATTTTCTCGGAAGGGGACAGGGACCGTCGGGAATCTAGAAGGATACTATTAAAGAAAAAAATCTGTCCCCCAAGTGTAATATCCACCAAAAGCTAGATTTGACAATAATATCATTATTACTATAAGCGGAAGAGTGACGTGGCATCGTTTCGGCTTCTCAACCGCTTGATACGATCACATGTCATTTTAATGGCAGATTTTTTGTGAAGACTCGCGAGGTTAGGACCTCTAAAGCAGGGGTCAAGGGATGGAACAGAATAAGAGTACGTGAGGTAAGCCTTGAGAAATCTATCCAAAAATTCTTGAAACTATTATGTTTTGAATTTTCCAATCGTGTCAATTTTAGTCTAAATATTTAACTCATTCATTAAACTAATCCTAAATCTTTTAATGAATTATCAATTTAGTCATTCTAACTAATTTTGATCAAACATTGATGATGTGGTAGTTAGTTAGTGTCACTCTTCTTACGTGACGCGATTGATGCTAGTGTCACGGCCCGAAAGTTAGCATGTCCAAGAGGTTTCCATGGCACGGGCGTGACACGTGATGATCCTCGACTTATGGTCCCGAGACATATAGTATTCTCCTAGGGAGGGCGTCATGTATTTGTACGCATACGTTATAAATGCGAGTATTTGGTAGTTGGCCATAAATGCTTATAGCTAGTAGTTGGTATGAATCTTTGGTGGTTGGTAGATGGGGAGGTGCAATCTCCACCGTTAGATCTCCTAGATCTAACGGATAGGGTTTTTTGTATCTTTGTATATAAAGGGGTGTCCTCCCTTCTTGTATTCTCATTCACAACATATATGAAAATCCGGAGAGCTTCTCTCTCATCAAGTGTTGTTTCTCTCTAGAAGTTCGTTGTGAGTCGAGTGTGAAAGGCGCTTGAGGGTAAAACCTTAAGGCCGCACGGGTGAATCGAGAGTTGATCGAGAGTTGATCGATCGGCCCGTGACAAGTGGTATCGTAGGCGATTTGCGATCCAAGCGCAAGTACAATGGGCGATCCACGATCCGATGAGGCGCTAGTCGGGTGACGACGGCGCGGCGATCGTGGGCGGAACATCGAGACGGGCGTTGTCAAAGGGAAGAGGACCCGTGGTGGTTCAAAGGAGCCTATGGGGGATCTTACACAAAGGATGACGAAGCTAGAGCGTTCGTCTCCGATGTCCAAGGATCGGTCGACGACCGACCTGCACCGTGGACGGAGTTGACGGAAGGGAGGAGGAGCTGGTTGCGGAAGTGCAAGAGCTCAAGACCGGCATGGGAGAACTCCGCCACGAGTTCTTTGGGGACCTTACGGGAGGAACTAACACAACGGTACGAACCCTTTGAGGCGGCCATAGCGGCCATGCGCGCGGAGATTGCGGAGCTTACGGGTAAGCTCGCTGAAGCACAAGCTGCACGCGTGAACGGTGTCATCACGGTGCAAGGTCCTCGAGTGGACACGCCGAAGCCAAAGGAGTTCCGTGGCTCGCGGGTGGCCAAGGACGTAGATAACTTTCTGTGGTACATGGAGCGGTACTTCCAGGCCATGGGAATCAACGACGACCAAACACGGGTAAACACTGCATCGATGTATTTAGGCGATAGTGCATTGTTGTGGTGGCGTCGTCGGTCGGATGATAGGTGCGGGAATCCTATCGCGACCTGGGTGGGTTTCGTCGAGGAGTTCCGACGGAACTACTTTCCCGCTTATGCGGAGGAGGAAGCTCGTGACGAGCTAAAGCGTCTCGAGCAAAAAGGTGGCGTACGCGACTACATCAAGCGGTTCTCGGAGTTGCTACTCCAAATCCCCTCGATGAATGAAGTCGAAGCGTTTCACCAGTTCATGGGTGGTCTCAAACCATGGACGAAGCAAGAGTTAAAGCGGTACAACGTGGGAGACCTCACTACGGCCATGACCGTAGCCGAGTCGCTCGTGGAGTACAAGGCGTCGCCTTCCACGTCCCGACAGGACAATCGGACCGAGGGACAGAGGTGCGGTGGGGGAGATCGGGGTAGATTCAACAATCGCCCGACCGGAGCTAGACCGCCGAATGGTCCTCATCCTCACCGGGCCAATGCGGGTCAAAACGGAGGTGGACAAAGGAAGGTACGATCCTATAGCTGTTTCTTTTGCGACGGTCCACACATGGCGCGGGATTGCCCGAACAAGGCCAAGCTCAACGCTCTTTGCAAAGAGGATGAGCCTAGGGAGGAAGCGCGGTTGGGATCGGCTGCGACTCCTTAGCACGATCAAAGCCAAGAAGGCGAAGGAGCCTAAAGGCTTGATGTTCGCGGATATAAAGATCGGAGTGACCACGGTGAGTGCACTTTGGTGGACACGGGAGCATCCGACACCTTCATCTCGGAGGAAGCCGCGAAGAAACTCAACCTACGGGTTGAGAAGGGAGCCGGTTGGCTCAAAACCGTGAACTCGAAGGAAGTTCCTGCGATCGGGATTGCAAGGGACGTAGAGCTACAACTCGGGTCATGGAAAGGCAAGGAGACTCTAGAGGTAATTCCACTTGACGACTACGATATTGTCGTTGGAATTAAATTCCTAGATAGAATCCATCTTTGTTGTGGTTCCTTTTGCGGAATGCATATGCGTGTTGGAGAAAGATAGCCAATGCGTGATTCCGGTCCATCGTGAGTCGGAGCGTGATCGGAAGATGATCTCGGCCATACGACTCACCAAAGGAGCAAGGAAGGGTGAGGTGACCTTCCGGCGACCTTGAAGATCGAGGACGACAAGGGTGAAGGGAAAGAAGTCCCGATGGAAGCAACCCGAATCCTCGACTCATTCAAGGATGTCATGCCTTCGGAGCTGCCGAAGAAGCTACCACCCAAGAGGGAGGTAGATCACCGGATCGAGCTAGTGCCTGACGCTCGACCGCCTGCTATGGCGCCCTACCGTATGGCGCCGCCCGGGTGGAAGAGTTGAGAAAGCAACTCAAGGAGCTGCTCGACGCGGGCTACGTACGGCCGTCCAAGGCCCCATTTGGTGCGCCGGTCTGTTCCAAAAGAAGCACGATGGGTCACTCCGGATGTGCATCGACTACCGGCACCGAACAAGCCGACCGTGAAGAACAAGTACCCGATCCCGCTCATTGCGGATCTCTTTGATCAACTTGGGGGAACTCGGTGGTTCACCAAGGTGGATCTTCGATCGGGCTACTATCAAGTTCGGATCGCCGAAGGGATGAGCCAAAGACCGCTGCGTGACGCGGTACGGATCCTACGAGTTCCTCGTGATGCCGTTCGGTTTAACCAACGCTCCGGCCACTTTCGCACGATGATGAACAAGGTACTCCACCCTTTCCTAGATCGGTTTGTAGTGGTTTATCTAGATGATATTGTGGTCTATAGTCGGACGTTGGAAGATCATGTCGAGCATCCGAGGCAAGTCTTCCAAGTCTTGCGCGAAAATGAGTGTATGTCAAGCGCGAGAAGTGCGCCTTCGCCCAAAAGGAAGTTCCGTTCTGGGGCACATCGTCGGGGTGGACGAGTGCGCATGGACAAGGCCAAGATCCGTCGATCGTCGAATGGGAGCCGCCAACAAGGGTGACGGAGTTGAGGTCGTTTCTCGGCCTAACCAACTACTACCGGCGGTTCGTTCGGAGTTACTCGAGCATCACCGTGCCACTCACGGACCTCTTGAAGAAGGAGAAGCCATGGGAGTGGACGGATCGGTGCCAAAGAGCGTTCGACCGGCGAAGAGAGCCATGACGGAAGAGCCGGTGTTGGTCCGCCCGACCACACCAAGCCCTACGAGGTAGAAACTGATGCCTCGGATTATGCTATTGGTGGTGTGCTTATGCAGGAGGGCCATCCGGTAGCATATGAGTCCCGAAAGCTGAACGATACCGAACGCCGGTATACCGTTCAAGAAAAGGAGATGACCGCGGTGGTCCATTGCCTTCGGACATGGAGGCATTATCTCCTGGGATCCAAGTTCGTCGTGAGGACGGACAATGTCGCCACGAGCTACTTTCAGACACAAAAGAAGCTGAGTCCGAAGCAAGCTCGTTGGCAAGACTTCTTAGCAGAGTTCGACTACACATTTGGAGTACAAGCCGGGGAAGGCCAACTCGTGGCGGACGCTGTATTGAGTCGGAGGATGGAGCTCATGAGTAGCTCAATGAGTCGACCGAGTTGTACTTGGATCGACCGCATAAGGGAAGGGCTGAAGCATGATCCAAGAGCCCAAGCCCTCATCGGGTATGCCAAGGAGGGCAAGACCCGACACCTGCGGTGGGAGAACGAACTTCTCTACACCAAGGGGAGGCGACTCTATGTGCCTTTCCACGGGAAGCGAGGAGGGAGATCTTGCGCGAGTGCCACGACTCGAAATGGGCGGGTCACCCGAGGGGATCCACCGTACGTTGGCCCTCGTCGGAGATCGCTACTGCGGCCTCGATGCGGGACGACGTGGAGGCGTATGTGAAGACTTGTGCGGTTTGCCAACAAGACAAGTTTGGAACAACGGTCGTCGCCGGGCTTGCTGGAGCCACTTCCCGTTCCAACTCGTCCATGGGAGAGCATTTCCATGGACTTCATCGTCAATCTACCGAAGTCCGAAGGGTGGGACTCTAATGGTGGTGGTTGACAGGTTTTCCAAGTATGCAACCTTTGTACTGCGACAAAGGATTGCCCGGCCGAGGAGGCGGCCAAACTTTTTATGAAGCATGTGGTGAAGTATTGGGGCGTGCCACAGACGATCGTGAGCGATCGGGATCCCCGCTTCACGGGACGTTTCTGGTCCGAGCTGTTCAAGCTGGCTTTGGGGTCGGAGCTAAACATGTCAACAAGTTTGCATCCCCAAACCGACGGTCAGACGGAGCGGGTCAATGCTCTCTTGGAGATCTACCTCCGGCACTACGTGAGCACAACACAAGCGAATTGGGCAAAGTTGATTGACGTAGCCCAATTCTCATACAACTGCGGCGGAGCGAGTCGACCGGCCGAGTCCGTTCGAGGTTGCGGCGGGCAAAGCAACCAAACACCCCAAGCACTATCGCTTCGGGTCCGGGGAGTAGTCCGCCCGCGTACAAGTTCGCCAAAAATATGCAAGAACAAGGCGGACTTGGCACGAGCGTGTCTACATAAAGCCTCCAAGCGCATGAAGAAATGGGCGGACAAGAAGCGACGGCACGTGGAGTTCCAAGTGGGAGACCTCGTGTTGGCTAAGCTACACGCGGTCCTTCGCTACAAGGACGTGCACAAGGGGTTGATCCGTCGCTACGAGGGACCATTTCGAGTATTGCAACGGGTCGGGAAGGTCGCATACAAGCTGGAGCTACCACCAAAACTCAAGGTGCATCCGGTGTTCCACGTAAGTATGCTCAAACCTTTCCAAGTTGATGAGGAAGATCCGGATCGTGGAGAGTCTCATCGGGCGCCACTCGGAGCAAAAACCTCGTATGATCGAGAGGTCGAGAGCATCTTGGCGGATCGAGTCATACGGAAGCGATATTGCGCGCCCAAACGAGAGTATTTGATCCGATGGAAGGGTCTTCGGAGAGTGAAGCCAGTTGGGAGCCCGAGGAAAGTCTTTGGCGGTTCAAGAAAGAGATCGAAGCCTTTCATGCCGAAGACGCGACGAGGGCGTCGCCGATTAGGTGGGGAGAATGTCACGGCCCGAAAGTTAGCATGTCCAAGAGGTTTCCATGGCACGGGCGTGACACGTGATGATCCTCGACTTATGGTCCCGAGACATATAGTATTCTCCTAGGGGCGGGCGATATCGTATTTGTACGCATACGTTATAAATGCGAGTTTTGGTAGTTTGCCATAAATGCTTATAGCTAGTAGTTGGCTATGAATCTTTGGTGGTTGGTAGATGGGAGGTGCAATCTCCACCGTTAGATCTCCCTTAGATCTAACGGATAGGGTTTGCCGTATACTTGTATATAAATGGGTGTCCTCCCTTCTTATATTCTCATTCACAACATATATGAAAATCAGGAGAGCTTCTCTCTCATCAAGTGTTTCTCTCTCTAGAAGTTCGTTGTGAGTCGAGTGTGAAAGGCCGCTTGAGGGTAAAACCTTAAGGCCGCACGGGTGAATCGAGAGTTGATCGAGAGTTGATCGATCGCCCGTGACACTAGCATGAACAATTTTTTATTTAAAAATATATATAATTTTTTATTGATATTCTCTTTTTATTATTTTTTTCTTTTTTACACATGGTCGATGAAATCACAAAGCTCTCATCGATGACAAGCAGAGGCCCTTATTAGATTTGGCAAGGGCTTGCATGCCCTTGTTGTGACAACAAAGATTGGGCAAGGGTTCTGACACCCTCGCCTCACCAAATCTATCAAGGGCATTGCGGCCCTTGCTTGATTTGGCGAGAGTGTCATAAGCTCTTGCCCTAGCCCTCGCTAGGGTTGACAATGGCCTAGGCGAGAGTCGTGATGCCCTCGTTGGGGTTAGTGACGACCTACGAAAGGGCTGCGAAGCCCTCGTCGGCAACGAGCAATCCTGTAGGCCCTTGCTCAGTGGCCGATGGAGGTTGTCGGCTCTCGACTAGTGGTTGGCCCCGGTAGCCATGTGTAAGAAAAGGCCGACATGAGGTGCTACACTTGCCAAGTCCCAATTAAAATTACTCAGGATGACTAATTTGGAAATTTGTTAAAAGGTTGAGGACTAGTTTGGCAAATTATTTAAAGGACTACGGCTAAATTAACATAAATGAAATGTTTAAAACTGAATTGGCTGTCGTAAAACAAGCGTATGACTTTTTTTGCCAATTTTTCTGATACTATGTAGTAGTCAAATATAAGGGCAGTGCTACCCTTAAAATTCAAGGGGATTTTGCATAATTTTTCTAAAGTTAATGAAATGCGAACCATAATTTAATTACATACATAATTGGATCTTGGACCAAACTCAATTGCGAACTTCGCCCCCCCCGGGGGCATGCGGCCGAACTACATGTACGTCCTCTTCATGCCCCTGATTCTAAAGATTAAGAAAATCTACCACGTATAATATAGCAAAAAATAAAGAATATTAAATATGTAGGACCAGCAAAATAGTCCAAGGTTCCTATTGAAGATGACATAGGTGAGAGTAGCTTGCACAAAGAAAGGAGTACCTTGTTATATGATATGATTTGGGCCTAAAAAATTAGTTCTGCAAATTTATTTAAGATAATTTCGTTATATGATATGATTCGGGCCTAAGATAATTTTTTTTTTAGGTTTGCATAACTAAAAGATTAGTTCTGCAAGGGATAAAAATGATGCATGAGCCGAAAATGGAGAAAGTTATATCTGCCTATGTATACGAGAAGGTGCTAATCTGCAAACTTATCTAATAACCAAAACGATTTTTTAAATTTATGAATGACTATAGATGCGAAGGCGCTTTTTAGTTCAGGATGCCCGTCATATATGTGTTGCGCGAGCATATGTAAAGCTCTTCCTTAAAGATTACCTCTAAAAGTGACACATTTTGCAAGGGATTGATTATTCTCCATATGAAATTTTTTGTCAATCAATCAAATTAACATTAATTAACCCTCGCAATATACATAACGATTAAAGCAAATTTTGTCACATGATCTTTCTGTCGTCGAGGCCTTTTCCCTTTTTATTTAGTTTTTATTATATTTGTTAAGATTTCTTAAGGAAAATTTCAAATAAGACCCGAAGTATCATCGTATTCTATAAAAAGAAAAATGCCATAAAGTGATTCTCATTTCAAATAATTACCTGAAATGACCTTATCGGTCTCAAATAAGCACTTAAAGTGGTTACAGCTATTTCAAATAAAGGCATAGCTTTGCTAGCTCACCAGCCAGTAAAAAAATTCTAGCTGGTCAAGGAAATTTTCGCCCAAATACAATTTAAATTTAAATTTAAATTATAATAAAAAATTTTAAAAAAGGCAAAAATAGAAGTGGGAGGGCCCTCCCACTTGTGGCTACCGCCTTATCACTAGTGGGGCATCGGCTATGGCTAGTGGGGTCATGGGCACTTGGTTCGAGGGCCAATGACCCTCCTTAACTAGAGGCGAGGCCTAGACAAGAGCCCTCACCTAGGCGCCGATGACCTCATTGGCCATCGCCGTTACCCCATTGGTAATGGGGTGGCAACCACATACGAGAAGGAGCCCTAGAGGGTGCCCTCCCTCCTATGCGCGTTCTGTTTTCTTAATTAATTTTTTTGAGTTTGCAAAAAAAAAAAAATCGAAAAAAAGGGAAAATATTTAAAGACGAAAGTGCCATTTATCAAACAGTGAGTTCAGGAAACCGATATGGCTATTCCATACCCTTAGTTGAAATAAAGTCTACTTTAGATCATTATTTGAGAAAATGATGGTACTTTAAATCCTTATTTGGAATAATACATATTTCATACCCTTATTTTTTTTTGGTCAAAATTTCATACCCTTATTTGAGAAAATGAGAGTACGTTAGGCTATTATTTGTAATTTTCCCAATTTCTTATTTAGTTATATCATGCTATGTTTGGTAATTGAGATCAAATTCAAGATATGATAAAATTTATCATAGTTTGCGTTTAATGGCTGCTCAAGACAAGATAAAGTCTGATATAATGGGAATATAGACTGGATATAATTATTTTATAGAGAATGTGAGATAAATGTAGATATAATTTCTAACACCCATAATAGGAAAATTAATTTTCTTAAATAACAATCTCCTTAAATTAACAAAATTAAAATCATATTTCAATATAAATAATATTTGAATTCTAATATAAGAAATTCAAAATAATAAAATAACCATTTATTTATTTTATTTTAATATTATTTTTGTATATATTTGAATTTAATTCTATTTTATAATATGAGTTATATGTATAAATATATATTTATATTTATTGCATATTTTAGGTATTTTATTATTTTAGGTATAATAGTCTAGTTTAAATTTTAATAAAATTTTATTAGAGAATGATGAAAGGGGAAGAAAGAAATACAAAAGAAATTAATTTAAATAGAGAGGAAAATAAAATTAAAAAATCAAATAAAAATAAAGTAGACAAAAGTATTGCAATATATTTTTACCATCTCTGTTTATGAGATTTTTTATTCATTTGTATTAATATGTTGTGTATACAAAATAGTATATATAAATATATTCAACTTTATTATTATAATCACTAAACAATAGATATGATATAATAAAATCTATGGATTTCATATCCTATCATATTCGATTTTAGTTTCATTAGAAATTTAAATAACTAAGCACAGCCTCACCTTTTAAAATAACTATGGCTATGTTTGATAGTTCGAATTTGAATTTAGATACTGTTCTCGAAAATAATCGTTGTTTAGTTTGAATGGGCGGTTTGCCAAAGTAATCTAATTCCACGAGACTTGCAAGTTACTTCGTAATTGTCCTGGTTTCTCGTGTTAGAAAATTAAAAAAATGAGGGCATTCTCGAAATGGGGGGCATGATTGACGCTAATGGATAAGGTCATGCGGCTAAGAATGATGTCGTCGGAAGTTATCATTCTAACAGGTTACATTTCGAAACGTGCCAAAAGAGCATTATTTTAGTGGAGCCTGTGGCGCAGCGACACGTGTAGGTTGGCCCGGAAAGGTTAAGAGCATGGATTTTCTCGGAAGAAGACAAGGACGGTCGAGAATCTAGACGGATACTATTAAAGAAAAGATGTGTCTCCCAATGTAATATCCACCAAAATCTAGTACGATTTGACACTGATATTATTGTTATTATTGTTGTAAGTGGAAGAGTGACGTGGCAACGTTTCGGGTTCAATCGCTTGATACGATCACTTGTCATTATAATGGCAGATTTTTGGTGCTCTCACAGTAAAAATAGAAGACTCTCGACGTAGGGCCCGAAGTGCAGGGTACAAAGGATGTAACAAAATTAAAGTACACGAGGTATTACGTGGGAAAACTATTCTAAAAATTTTAAATCTATTATACAACGATCAATTCGATTTAAAAATTTTCAATTATGTCAATTTTATTTTAAACATTTAACCAATTTGTCAAACTAGTCCTAAGCCTTTTAAAGAATTGCTAGTTTAGTCATTTCAACTAATTTTGATTGGGAATCACTAGCATGATGTTTTCTTTTCTTTTCATTTTCCTTTTTTTACACATGATCGACGGCGTCGTGTAACCCCTAAGTGAGGCCGCGGAGCCCTCACAAGCAAAGTAGTGACCATTGCTAGATTTGGCAAGGGCTCACAAGCCCTCGCTGTGGCAACGAGGGCTTAGGCAAGGGTTGTGACACCCTCGCCTTACCAGATCTGTTGAGGGTATCGTGGTCCTCACTGGGTGTGTCAAGGGCTTTGCAAGCTCTCACCTAGGTCCTCGCTAATAATGGCTTGGGCAAGGGCCATGACACCCTCGCTTAGGTTGGCAATGGTTGCGAAGCCTTTGTTGAAGCCCTTCCTGGCGACCGTACTGGCCTTTGCTTAGTGGCTAACAGAGGTTGTTAGCTCTTGGCCAATGGCTGGCAACCTTGTAATGGGCCATGTGTAAAAAAAGAGAGGAAAAAAAAGAAAGAAAATAATATAAAATTTGATAAAAATTGAATTTAATTAAAAAAATTGTTTACATCAATGCTATATATGTCACGTAGGAAGACTGGCACTAATGAGATTGTCGTGCCAATGATGTCTAGTCAAAATTAGCCAGATGATTGAATTGACAATTCGTTAAAAAGGTTTAAGACTAGTTTGACAAATTGTTTAAAGATTTATAACTAAATCGACACAATCGAAATATTTATGATTGAATTAGTCACTGTGCAATAAGTTTAGGACTTTTTGAATAATTTTCTCGATATTATGTAGTAGTCAAAAAATTGAGGGTAGTACTACCTGTGAAACTCAAGGGGATTTTGCTTATTTTTTCCTAATTTAATGAAATGCGAAGCCTAATTACTTATATAATTGGATCTTGGACCAAACTTGATTGCCAACTTCCCCCCCTCCATGCGGCCCAACTAGAAGTATGTCCTCTTCATGTCCCATATTCTAAAGATTAAAGAAACTCTACATCATATAATAGAGCCCAAACTAACAAAATAAATATGTAGCAATCAATAAAATAGTACAAGGTTTCTATTTAAGATGATATAGGTGAGAGTAGCCTGCACAGAGAAAGTGGTACCTTGATGTATGATATGATTCGGGCCTAAAAAATTAGTTCTGCAATTTGTATCTGCAAATTTATCTAAAATAATTTTGTAATATGATATGATTCGAGCCTAAGAAAATTTTTAATCTGCAAACTTATCTAAAAAGCAAAATGATTTTTTGAAATTTTTGAATTACTATAGATGCGAAGGCACTTTTTAGTTCATGATTCCCGTCATGTGTGTTGCGCGCGCATACGTAAAGCTCTTCCTTCAGGATTACCTCTAAAAGGGACACAATTTGCAAGGGATTGATTATTCTTCATGTAAATTTTTTTTGTTAATCAATCAAATTTACATTAATTAACCCTTGAAATATACATAATGATTATAGCAAATTTTGTCACATGATCTTACGAGGCCTTTTCCCTTTTTGTTTAGTTGTTGTTTATTATATTTCTTAAAATTTATTGTTTAGTTATATCAAAGTGGCTATTTTTATTAAATAGTAACAAACTCTTACCGTTTAATATAATTGTGGCTATGTTTGGTAGTCCAATATTGAATACGGATAGGATAACAAATTATCTCATCCGATATTTGGTGATGTTTTCTAAACCGGATAAACTTGGATACATTCAGATAAAATGCCGAATAAGAAATCCAATCTAGGGGATTGGATAAACCCAAGTTAGGTATAACTTTAAAAAAAAAAAAAATCATTGATAGAGTGACACATCATATATTGCTTTGTTGACAGCATTGCACAAGGACACTACCAAGATAGCGGATCATCATCACTTTCGACCACAACATGATCATTGTCACCTCACTAGGTCAGTTGTCACCTTTGACCGGCAATAGTATTCTGACAATGTTATGCTAGGTTTGCATAGATCATGTCAAGCTTAACCTTTCAGGCATGACTCATAAGCCGACTCTTCACCTGTTGGTCGACAAAGAATGGCCAACACACCATTGGCTTCATAGGGACCTTGCTCTCAAGCATTGAGTTCCAATTGATGTGCACCAAGAATGCCACAATGGCACCGTAATGCGGAATCTCCTCTCGCGGACCTTCTTCAGTGAGAGTCCGGTTGTACAACCCATAGAAAGTGCCTTTCGTTGTTCACGAGGCTGTCCCAGAATTACGCGAGCTCGCATCGGTTGGGAGTTGTCTGCATCGAGATCGACTTTCCAACTAACCAAGTGATTGGAAAGGTTTGAAGCGCTAAGGCGATAGGATTTCAAATATTTTCAAAAAATTTCAAACGTTAAGGATTTTCAAAGATTTTCAATTTTATCTTAGGTAGCATAAAATATATAACGAGATATCTTGGCAATCTGGGGAAATTATGAGGATTTCATATCCCTCTTTATCCAATTATATTCCAATTGAAATCCGGATGACTAAACGCAATCTATAGATATTTATTTTTTCGACCATTAGTATTATATGCAAATTGTTTTTCTTTAATTTTCTTTATTTTTCATTTTGCTTACATCAATTAAGGGTAACCGAGAGATTTTCTTTAAAAAAAAAAGAGATGAAAAAAATACTTCTATCTTTTGAAAGTCACGTGCATTGCACAGTCTAATGAAAAAAATTAACGGAGCGTCACCGGTTCTAACAAAAAGAAAGTTAAGAGGGAGTTAGATAATAGTAGAAAATTTGGGGACTAAAATGTACTACCCCAAAGATTCGGAGGGGTTTAGTGGAAGTGGCCATGCTTGCTGGCCAATATAATGTGATGTTGCTAACTGTTGGAGAGAAATTCCTCGAGCAGGAGAAATGCTTACTAAACCCTTTTTTCTTTTAATTACGATGGAGCAGCTCAAAATCAAACATGACCACACCAAATTTAGGCTACCCTTGAATTGGGTGATTTGGTCTAATGCATTTGAATTTGGCATGAGGAGTTAGTGTCATGAGACTTTGCGAGTGAGGGTGTCTACGTCGGGGCAGCAATGTCGTCATGCTCGGAGTGCAACATCAATTTTGGGAAGCTACAATCTTCTCTTTAATTGAAAGACAAATCAGGAAGAAGATACGTAGTGGTATAAATATATTAATAAACGGGCTTTTCGATAAATTAAGGGGCGTCTCTATCAATTGTTGATATGCCTTGTCCGGTCATGAGAAAAAAAGTTACAATAATTGTTGATATTTGAAAATCGTTGGCTCGCTAAAAATTAGTGGCCGTCAGCGCCATCACTAATGGGGCGACAATGATGGCCGGCGAGGTCGTTTGGATGAGGGCTTGTGACCCTCGTCAACAAGAGGTGAGAGCGTGAGACGGGAGCCCTCGCCTCTTGTTGGTGAGGGTGTCAACCCTCGCCTTGGCATTTGTCAGCTATCGCTGCCACCCCACTAATGATGGGGTGGTGGCCACAAATGGGAGTGAGCCCTCCCTCGTGTGTGTGTGTGTTCTTTTTTATTTTTTAATTCATTTTTTTGAGTTTGGAAAAAAAGAAAAACGGAAGGAAAATATTCAAAAGATGAAATCATCATTCATCAAATAGTAAGTTCAGGTCTTTATTTGAGAAAATGATAATATTTTAAGTTTTTATCTAAAATAATGTCTACTTTATATCCTTATTTAAAAAAAAAATGAAGATATCTTAGGTCTTTACTTGGAATTTTCTCAATTTTTTATTTATTTATATCATAGTGGCTATATTTATTAAATGCTATCAAGTTGTTACCGTTTAAAATAATTATGGGTGTATTTGGTAATCCGAATTTGAATCTAGATAGATTTTTCAAAAAGAATCTTTGTTTAGTTTGAATTGACGATTTGCTTCTCACTATATATCTTTCTTTTTTTGCCAATTCATAATAATCCAAATCCATCAGGCTTGCAAGTTGTTTCATAATTGTCCAAGTAACTGGTTTTTCGTGCCCATACTATTGGGTTAGAAAATTTAAAAAATGAGGGCATCGTCGGATTGGGGAGCCTGATTAGCGCTAATGGATAAGGTTACCATGTGGCTAAGAATGATGTTGTCGGGGCTTATCATTCTAACGGGTTACATTTCGACATGTGTCAAAAGAGCATCATTTTGGCGGGGCTTGTGGTCCGGCGACACGTGCATTGTCGGCCCCGGAGCGGTCAAGGACATGGATTTTCTCGGATGGAGACAGGGACGGTCCAGAATCTAGACGGATACCCTTAAAGAAAAGATCCGTCTGCCAATGAAATATCCACCAAAAGCTAGCAAGATTTGACAATAATATTATTATCATCGTAAGTGGGACAGTGAAGTGGCATCATTTCGGGTTCAAGCGCTTGATACAAACCATTTGTCGTTTTAATGGCAGATTTTTTGTGCTCTTACAGCAAAATGGAAGACTCGCGAGGTCGGACCTCAAGGGCAGGGTTCAAGCGATGTAAGAAAACAAAACTACATGAGTTATTTGGTGAGATAGTTGTCTAAAAAAATTAAATTTATTATATAAAAATCAATTCAATTCGAAACTTTTTTATTATGTCAATTTTATTTTAAATATTTAAACGATTTGTCAAACTAGTTATAAACCTTTTAAAGAATTATCAAATTATTGATGTTTTCTTTTCTTTTCATTTTCCTTCTTTCACACATGGCCAATGGGGCTCGCAAACCCTAGGCAAGAGCCACAAAGCCCTCATTAGGTGGGTAGCGGCCCTCACTAGATCTGGCAAGGGCTCGCAAGCCCTCGCTGTGGCAAAGAGGGCTAAGGCAAAGCTCGCGATGCCTTCGCCTCACCAGATCTATCGAGGGCATTGTGGCCCTTAGTGAGTTTGGTAAGGGCATTGCAAGCTCTCACCTAGGCCCTCGCTAACAATGGCTTGGGCAAGGGCCATGACGCCCTCGTTGGGGTTGGCAAAGGGTGCAATGCCCTTGTTGGCAATGAGCAATGGCTCACAAGCCCTTCCTAGTGACTCTACTAGCCTTTACTTGGTGGCTGACAAAGATTGCTAGCTCTTGATTGCTGCGGGCCATGTGTAAAAAAAGGGAGAAAAAAAGAAATAAAATGTAAGAAAACTTGAATTGAATTTAAAAAATTGTCTATGTTATCATCACATGTGCTACATAGGAAGATTGGCAATAACGAGGCCGTCATGCCAATGACATCTAGTCTAAATTAGTCTGAATGATAAAATTGACAATTCGTTAAAATGTTTAAGACTAGTTTGACAAATTGTTTAAAGGTCTACAGCTAAATTAACATAATTGAAATGTTTATGATTGAATTAGTCATTATACAATAAGCTTAGGATTTTTTGAATAATTTTTCCGATATTATGTAGTAGTGAAAAAATTGATGGCAGTACTTGTGACATCCTGAAATTTCAATTCTGTTTTCAATAGAATAAATTGGGCCTTTCATCGACGCGCCTATAATGCTATTTTCAGAGTTAATCACTCCTCAGATAAATAGACTATCTGGGGAAGTCATTAAGGGATTTTAATGCAATAGACTTGAGAATTTGACTAGGAATCGATTACTCAATCGTGCTCATCTGCATAAATCATTATGGTATAATTAAAAATCAATTAGAGATTAGAGATAGGTCGGTTCAATTGAGATGTGTGGCTAAATATGGGTGATTCCACCAAATTGCAAAATTTTCGTCGATCGGCACTAGACTAATTTTTCTGTTGTTTTGGTACCCTATGTTCGTATTCGAAATCTCAAGATTTTCACGACCACCGAGAATTGCCAATGTATTGAAGAGGTTCATTGTGGTTCGAAGAAAATCGACCACGGGTCATTTACACTAAAAATTTCTGAAAGCTACTCGGTAGGCTAGGTCATGCTAAAATCGCGCCAGATTGAAATTAACTGCGAATTTGAATTTGATTTCAGAAATTAAAAGTTCTGTCATGTCACAAGTCATTTTAGGAACATTGACTTATCCTCCGAAGATTTTTCTGTAAACGAGATTTTCGGCGAAAAGTCAAGGTATGATCCTTTTTGTCCGGAAAATTCAGGGGACCGTTTTTGATTGCATTTTTGGGATGCAAGTTGGTTCTATTGGCAAGGAAAAATGTCAATTTGATCGAAGACACGTTGCTGGAATTTTTGAGGGCCGAATTGAATTGATTCAAGAGATGATTAAAGTTGAATTGAGGGAAACTCCATCAAAATTCGTAGCCCCCCTTTGCCTCAACCTTTTGGACCTCTTCAATAGCTTCCTAAGGAAGCTTTGACAGCTAGAATTGCTGGGGAAGCCAGCAACCATGGTGATATCAAGTCAAGGGGACAAGAGGATAGAGAGAGACCAAAGTGGCCCCCTCAAGCTTAGTTGTTCCCCCCTTCTCCTTCCTTACCATTGACCCCCATTTCCAGAGTAGAGAGAGAGCTTCAAAGACCAGAGAAGAACCAGCAGCTCACCCTCCCTCACCGTCGACACCCCCTATTGCCCGCTAGTCCCACCGTTCACTGTTGCGCACCGCACACCAGCCGCGAGCCTGTTGCGCGTCGTCCCTCCTCCGCATGCATCGACTGCCTTGGTCTTGCCATCCTCGAATTGCCTCAGGTTGTCGTCTAGCTCGTCGAAGCTCCTGGTTGCCCGTCCCGTCGCCGAGAAGCCCCGCCTGGACCCGCAATAGCTTTGCCGCTCGTCCTTGCTCGTTTTAGCCACAACCAGCCACCGGTTCCTCCTCTCTCGGCCAAGAGTAGAATCTGAAGCCCTGGGTTTGCTGTGCATTGTTTGGCCCGTTTTTGAGCCCTTCCGGACCTCGAAGAGTGCCCCCACTTTGGAGTTTGTGGCCCGCCTTCACGTCCCCATCGAAGTGAACTCACCGGCTCACAAATCTAGTGAGTTTACTCACTAATATCCATTTAGGGAGTTAATTATGCTTAAGGGTTGATTAGTTTATACTAAGTATGGTTTAAGTGGTTAGTTAGAACGGATTAGTGACTTAATCGTTCAATATTGCATGTAGGTGGTTAGAGTAGTGTAATTAGCAAGTAGATAAGTCGTAGTATTTATCTAGATAGGTTCGAAATTTTTCCAAGCCCGTTTTGGTATTTAATTAGGCTTTTCTGGCCTAAGTTGCATTTATTGATATTTATTAATTAATTTTGGTAATTATTTAATTAATTATTATTTTTCAAAAATTAGATCGGGATAACCAGTGATCGGAATTTTGTGCTGATCACAGTAGTATGATTGGTTTATTTAATTGAGTGATGGTTTGTGCAATTTGAGCATGAATTGTAATTTTGGGGTATTTATGCCAAAATTTAATAATTTCGGTATTTAATTATAAAATCACTAGGTGTCATTTTACAACGCCAAAAATACTTTTATCGACTATATAATTAGTGGAAATTTATAAAGTAAAGATATTATATTTTTGGTGGAGGTCGGCCATGTACCCACACACGATTATTTTTATCGGGTATGGTAAAAATGGTGAAATGGTTGATTGGGTAGAATGGTATACTATATCAGCTAGAGGGCTTTGATATATCAGCTTAGAGTGAGCAGTATGCTCTAAGTATCGCATAACTTTGGTGAGCAATTAAGTATCGCACAATTTTGGTGAGTAATGAAGTATCGCATAGTTTTGGTGAACAATTAAGTATCGCACAGCTTTGGTGAGCATTAGCCATATATTATGTTAGCCTGAGGGCTTCAATATATCAGCTTAGGGTGAGCAGTATACGTCGTTATTAGCTTTCGACAAGCTTTTCTATCTATCTTCAGCTTAGGGTGAGCAGTCCTTGATTTGATTAGAGTTTATAGATAGTATTGATTAGGTTAACCAAGAGATGGTCTTGATGGTGGTAATCGACTGGGTCGATTGATCGATGACTTGATCTGGTTTGTTGCCTTGATGTGTTGAAATGATTCGTTGAATTTGTGAATTATATTGATTTGTAGGAAGGAACGGAGGCAAATGTGAGTCCTTTGACTTGTGCTTATGCTTAGACAGCCCTTATAGCGTATTTTTTTCCTAGTCAGGACTTAGGGGGTAAACTTGCTGAAACGTTATCTTATCTCGTTGTGGGATAACATTTTCAGGTCTTTAGATGGTAGCTCCTCCTGAGCGTTTTGGACAGCCGAAGAAGGTCACAAAGTAGGTATCTTACATCCCGCTTCATGGAAGCCCAAGAGGATGGGTCTATGAGCTCATAAAGTCCATGGTTTGGGTTGATGAGCTCTACCCCATAAGGTACCCCATTAATACAGATCATGATACCGGTATGTGCGGAATGGACAGAGAGAGGGTCTTATACCGTAATCTGGGATACCTATGTATGTGCTGGAGGTTACTTTTGGAAAAAGGGACGGTCGACCCTCCAGGTGGTTCCTTGTATATATTCGGCTAATATTGTATATGACATAGTTTGATATGTGTATATAAGTGTGATGTGGTTTTCGAAAACTGTGGCTCTACTTTTCTATCCCATCTGATTGCTGTCTGGGGAATATTTATTCTCTTCCGCATGTGCATTAAAATGAATGGGTCGGTGACGCGTTCTAGAAGTCGCTATTTAATCGACCCTCGACGGATGGGCACGCACTCGGAGGATCGGGTATGACAGTACTACCTGTAAAACTTTGGGGGATTTTGCTTATTTTTCCCTAATTTAATGAAATGGGAATCATAATTGCTTACATAATTGGATCTTGGACCAAACTCGATTGCCAACTTCGCCCCTGCATGAGGCCCAACCATATGTATGTCCTCTTTCATGTCTCAGATTCTAAAGATTAAGAAACTCAACCGCATATAATACAGCCCAAAAGAAAGTAAATATGAAGGAACAGCAAAATAGCTCAAGATTCCTACTTAAGATGATATAGGTGAGAGTAGCCTGCACAAAGAAAGTGGTAATTGTTATATGATTTGATTCGGGCCTAAAAATTTAGGTCTGCAATTCGTATCTGCAAATTTACCTAAAATAATTTTGTAATATGATATGATTAGAGCCTAAGATTTTTTTTTTTTTTAAAGTTTTGCATAACTAAAAAATTAGTTCTGCAAGGGAGAAATATGATGTATGAGCCGAGAATGGAGCGAGTTATATCTGCCTTCACATCCGAGAAGGTGCTAATCTGCAAACTTATCTAAAAACAAAAAGGATTTTTTGAAAATTTTGAAAATTTTGAATTACTATAGATGCGAAGGCACTTTTTAGTTCAGGATGCCCGTCATATATGTGTTGCGCGCACATATGTAAAGCTCGTCCTTAAGGATTACCTCTTAAAGGGTCACAATTTGCAAGGGATCGATTATTCTTCATGTAAAATTCTTTGTTAATCAATCAAATTTACATTAATTAACCCCCGAAATATACATAACGATGAAAGCAAATTTTGTCACATGATCTTATGAGGCCTTTTCCATTTTCTTTTAGTTGTTGTTTATTATAATTCTTAAAATTTCTTATTTAGTTATATCGGAGTGGCTTTTTTTTAATTTTATATTAAATAGTAACAAATTCTTACCGTTTAATATAATTATGGCTGTGTTTGGTAGTCGAATTTTGAATCTGGATAGGATAACAAATTATCTCATCCGATATTTGGTGACATTTTCCGAACTGGATAACTTTGGATATATTCAGATAAAATGCTGGATAAGAAATCCAATCTAGGGGATGGGATAAACCCGAATTAGATATATGTATATATATATATATATATATATACACTAATATAGTGACGCATCAATATATTGCTTTGTTGGCGGCATTGCACAAAGACACCACCAAGATAGCTTATCATCATCACTTCTGACCACAGCATGATCATTGTCACCTCACTAGATCAGTTGTCACCACCAACCGGCAATTACATTCTGACAAGCGAGGGTGAAAGGGGCCTCAAGACAATATTGTCCTAGGTTTGCATAGATCATCCTTTCCATCCCAATTTCATATGTCCTTCATGTTGAGCTCAACCTTTCACGTGTGACTCACAAGCCACTTGTTCACTAGTTGGTCGACAAAGAACGACCAACACACCATTGGCTTCATGGGGACCTTTCTCTCAAGCATGGAGTTCCCATTGATGTGCATCAAGAATGCCACAATGGCACCGTGATGTGGAATCTCCTCTCGCGGGCCTTCTTTGGTGATGAAGTCCGGTTGTACAACCCACAAGAAGTGCCTCTCGTTATCCACAGAGGCTTTTCCAAAAATTACGTGAACTCGTGTCGGTTGGGAGCTGTCATGCATCGAGATCGATTTTCCAACTAACTACGTGATTGGAAAGGTTTGAAGCCCTAAGGAGATGGGAATTTCAAAGATTTTCAAACGCTAAGGATTTTCAAAGATTAACAATCCTATTAGGTTGTAGATTTTCAAATATTTTCAAAGATTTTTTCAAAAAGATTTCAAATCCTATCTTAGGTAGCAGAAAACATATAATGGGATATCTTTGCAATCCAGGGATATTTGGAGGATTTCAAATTCCCCTTTATCCAATTTTATTCCAATTGAAATTTAGACGATCGACGTAGCTTATAGATATTTATTTTTTTGATTATTAGTATTATATGCAATTTATTTTTCTTTAATTTTCTATATCTTTCATTTAATTTACATCAAATAAGAGTAAAAGAGAATTTTTCTTTAATAAAAGTGATGAAAAAAATACATCCATCTTTTGAAAGTCATGTGCATTGAATAGGTTAACAAAAAAAATAACGGAGCCTTTACAGTTCAAACAAAATGAAAGTTAAGAGGGTATTAGATAATAGTAGAAAATTTGGGGACTAACATTTAATACCCTAAAGGTTCGGAGGGGTTTGGTGGAAGTGGCCATGCTTACTGGCCATGATTATGTAGTTGCTAACTGTTGGAGAGAAATTCCTCGAGCAGGAGAAATGCTTACTAAACCTTTTTTCTTTCAATTACGATGGAGCAGCTCAAAATCAAACACGACCACACCAAATTTAGGCTACCCTTGAATTGGGTCATTTGGTCTAATGCATCTGGATTTGGCATGAGGAGTTAGCGTCACGGGACTTTGCGAGTGCGGGTGTCTACAGTTGGGGCAGCAATGTCATCATGTTCGGAGTGCAACATCAATTTCGGGAAACTACAATCTTCTCCTTAATTGAAAGACAAATTAGAAAGAAGATACATGTTGGAATAAATATATTAATAAACAGGCTTTTTGATAAATTAAGGGGCGTCTCTATCAATTGTTGATATGCCTTGTCCGGTTATGAGAAAAAAAGTTACAGTAATTGTTGATATTTGAAACTCTTTAACTCGCTAAAAATTAGTATCTACGCCTTTTAGGAATTACAATTGTTTTCTTTCCCAATATATCTTCAAATAATTATTTTGTGAATATTCCTATCAATGGAAAAATGCCTAAATTAATGATTTCACTTTGCCTTCCACGTATTTCAATAGTATAGTTCTAATCCTTTTTATATGATAAGTTATAAATAATCTTGCAAAAGAAATTCCATTGTCGAAATAGTTTTCACTTTCCACGTATACATTGTACACAAGTGCGGCATATTGTACCAACAATCTATTTCCCATCATCAAATATTTAAATAATTTTTAGTAAGGGAATTTTGCTATTAGTACTTGAAGAAGCCTTATTACTGATTATAAAGATTATGTATTAGTACGCTAAAATGTATAGACTAGAAATAAAAAAGAAGAGGGCAAAAGCTCCTTTTTTTTTTTTAATGAAAAAAGAAATAATAGTTTTATTCACTGAGAAAGCCTTGAGGAATGATACTTTCATTTACTCAATTTGATGATATAGGCTTGGTTATTTTTTTTTTTTCTCTATTTTTGATAATATATAATTAAACCAAACAGATAAGGTTCTGGTGCTCGAAGATATTGCTTTCAAGATAATAGTGATCCAACATTTTTCTCTCACCAAAATTAAATATGGAATGTACATTCAAAATTCCATTATGGTACTTCGTATGACATATTCTTTGTTCCTTATCCGTATTGCAACTTATCTGTTTTTATAATACACAAGCAAACGCACCTCAAATAAGGCTTATACTCTCAAACTGAGTAAATAAAAGTATTAATTCTTTGACGCTTTCCGGTAAGTAAACCTACTATTTCTCTTTTCTTAAAAAATAAAGAGAAGCCTTTTCTCCTCTTCTTTTTTCTTTAATTAGTAGAGCAATGTAAGATTTAATATTTAATTAGCACAATGTAAATTCTAATTTTACTAAACTTATACTATCCAATTTTTTTTTTTTTTTGGTCAGTCTTACTCTATTCCTACTCTACACTCACTCACTGCAGACTTGTGCCCCCTCTTGCAGGGCGTGGGAGTCGCAACCCACGCTCAAACTTACGCGTCCCTAACCCCATCTCCCGAGAAGGTGGGGATTTAACCCTCACCTCCCCTTCCATGTTGGAAGGGTGGTGGCACAGGCGAACCTCGGTGGTTTACTATCCAATTGAATAAATAAAAGTACGCGTGGTTTTCTCAATTGTAAAATTTAATTACGACAACAGTGCTTTATAAAATTTTAAAATTTATAGATAACCCCAAAAGAACCGAGAAAAGCGCTCTCATCTAACTGACGCCCCGCAAGACTCTCCTCTTCCAGACTAAGCCAAACCGATAGCGATAGGCGTGCGTAGAGTTGGCGACCGAGAAAAGCGCTCTCGTCTTAACTGACCGAGACTTTTTGAGGGGCATTCGTTGTGGTGGGGGATACGAGTCACAGCCGAGAGAACACCACAGCAAGAAGAGTTCCTAGAAAGCTCTCCCCGGTTTGTTTTAGATTTTGCAGACCTCCATCACCTATCTTTCGCCGTGACATGGTAGTATCGCTCGAGATTTCTTCCCCTCCGGGTAGCCAACCACCGGCGGAGATGCTTCCGGGACTTCGAGCTCTTCGTCCGACCGTTGTTCGTGACCATATGCTGCATCTCCGAGGTAATTGTTGCATCTCTGCTCTGGTACGTTGAGCCCGTGTTATTTGACCGAAGTCGGAGGAAGAAAAGGAAAAAACGATACCGATTTAGGATGTAACGTAAGTCTAAACACACTTTGATGCCATCAGGATTGTATGGATCTGAACTTGTGCTTCGATGTTGCCTCTGTATGTCCTCGCTTTCTGATTCCCTACCTTCTCCGATGTCCTCAGGCCCTGGCTACTGCCAATTGTCCGTTGGCGGTGGCGGTCTCAGGCTCAGCTGCAACTGAACCGAGGCCATTCAAACCAGAACGGAGAGAAAATCCTCTCTCAATCCGTGAAGTTCCCTGAAGCTTCTTCACAAACAAAGGACAGAAGTTTCTTGCACATAAAAATATGAAATAATAATAAAGAAGTAGAGTTCCCATTTCATTGGTATGGTCTCAATAATGAGCTTCAGTGCTATGCTTAAATCGAATTTCATGTAGTTTAGGATGTTGTCTTTTGTTACTTCACTGAGCACTGAACACGAGTTTCTCTTGCAGTTGTACCACTGATTGACATGCCTCAATTGCCAATTGATTTACATTGCAAGTCTTGGAAGACAAATTTTGTGATTTTTTAAAGTTGATGGCAAATGTCCAACCCTAGTTGATTGAGGACTTCCATCCTCCAGTGAAGTGGCGTCGGAAGAAGTATGTCATCGCCTGCTCTGTTGTGGCCTTCATGAGCTCCCTTTTGCTCGATTATGGTCAGTCCACCGAGCAAAAGGGGGGGTCATGGGGGCACGATGGCGCAAGCAAATGCAAACTTGTTCAGGCATGGCTTGACTAGAGGATTGGAGGGCTCAATTGACTCTGGTTGGATGTTGCCATCGACTTTAAAATCACTGTGTATGTCTTTTAATACTTGCAAAGTAAGTCAATGGCACCTGAGGTAAGTCGATTGTTGATGTATGGTTGCAAGAAAAACTTGTGTTGAGATAGCATACCAAAAAGGTAAAAAAGATGATAAATGATACGAGATGTTCCCTACAAAAACAAATTGAAAATCTCACTATAAAAAAGGAAGAGAAAAGCAAACTTACCTTGATATTTTTTTTGCGAGCTTCTTGAAGCTCATTATTGCCATTACACTCCTTTACTATGATAGCTCGATTTAGTGCTTCTACGTCCTCAAGATTTCCCTCTTGTTACCTCATATTTGCTAGCAAAATAACTATTTTCAAAATTGAAGTATCATCCACATCTTTCACATGCTTTGTGACATTTAATGATCCTCTCAATTGTTCGATTTCCAATTCCAAGGCTTGTTTGTGCATCGAGTTGTTTTTTACAGTAGAATTATTCGATTGGAGAGTTACTCTTTTTGCCTCTGAACACCATAAGTTTTAAAAAAGGAAGAATATGAAAAGATATGTATTAACTTCACAAGAGAAAAATATATGAGGAGAACATCTTCTGTTATTCAGCCAGTTTCAAGACTTTTTTAGTGACTTTTCGTTGCTTTAAGGCAGCCTATTTAAGCGAACTATTCCTCAGGGCATTCTGTTATTTTCTAATGTAAAAGCACGTTAGCACGAGTAGCGGTTAGAGATCCTGATGACAAGTTAGATTTCGATTCATTGTTGTCTCATATGTTAGTGGTTTAGGATCAAAATTATCAAAGAGTGATTGCAAATAATCTTTTTCTGAAAGAAAATGTACAGAAAAAGCATTAGATTTATTTAGCGTAACCAAATCTTATTCTTATGACATGTCTTGTTTGCACAAGTAAAATATTTTGGTGACGTTTTCCGAATCGGATAAACTTGGATACATTTAGATAAAACGTCAAATAAGAAATTTAGTCTAGGGGATGGGATAAACCCGAATTAGTTATAATTTTTTTTTTTAAATCACTAATAGAGTGACACATCATATGTTGCTTTGTTGGCGGCATTGTACAAGGACACTACCAGGATAGCTTATCATCATCACTTCTGACCACAGCGTCACCAACCGACAATTACGTTCTGACAAGCGAGGGTGAAAGGGGTCTCAAGACAATGTTGTCCTAGGTTTGCATAGATCATCCTTTCCATCCCAATTCCATACGTCCTTCATGTCAAGCTCAACCTTTCACGTGTGACTCACAGGCCGCCTGTTCACTAGTTGGTCGACAAAGAGCGGCCAACACACCATTGGCTTCATGGGGACCTTTCTCTCAAGCATGGAGTTCCCATTGATGTGCATCAAGAATGCCACAATGGCACCGTGATGTGGAATCTCCTCTCGCGGGCCTTCTTTGGCGATGAATTCCGGTTGTACAACCCACAAGAAGTGCCTCTCGTTATCCACGAGGCTTTTCCAAAAATTACGTGCACTCGTGTCGATTGGGAGCCATCATGCATCGAGATCGAATTTCCAACTAACCATGGGATCGGAAAGGTTTGAAGCCCTAGGGAGATGGGAATTTCAAAGATTTTCAAACGCTAAGAATTTTCAAAGATTATCAAAGATTTTTTTAAAAAGATTTCAAATTCTTAGGTAGCAAAAAACATATAATGAGATATTTTAGCAATCCAGAGATATTTGGAGGATTTCAAATTCCCCTTTATCCAATCTTATTCCAATTGGAATTTGGACGATCGGACGTAGCATATAGATATTTATTTTTTTGATTATTAGTATTATATGCAATTTATTTTTCTTTATTTTTCTATATTTTTCTATATTTTTCATTTAGTTTACATCAAATAAGAGTAAACGAGAGATTTTCTTTAAAAAAAAAAAAAGAGATGAAAAAAAAATGCTTCCATCTTTTGAAAGTCACGTGCATTGAATAGGTTAACGAAAAAGATAACGGAGCTTTTACAGTTCAAACAAAATGAAAGTTAAGAGGGTATTAGATAATAGGGTATTAGATAATAGTAGAAAATTTGGGGACTCACATATAATACCCCAAAGGTTTGGAGGGGTTTGGTGGAAGTGGCCATGCTTGCTGGTCATGATTACGTAACGTTGCTAACTGTTGGAGAGAAATTCCTCGAGTAGGAGAAATGCTTACTAAACCCTTTTTTCTTTCAATTACGATGGAGCAGCTCAAAATCAAACACGACCCCACCAAATTTATGCTACCCTTGAATTGGGCCATTTGGTCTAACGCATTTGGATTTGGCATGAGGAGCTAGCGTCACGGGACTTTGCGAGTGAGGGTGTCTACGGTTGGGGCAGCAATGTTGTCATGCTTGGAGTGCAACATCAATTTCGGGACCTACAATCTTCTACTTAATTGAAAGACAAATGAGGAAGAAGATACATGTTGGCATAAATATATTAATAAATCGGCTTTTTGATAAACACGACCAGCACTTTGGCACTACTACTAATAACATAATATCTATATACCTTGTCTGGTTAAGAGAAAAAAAGTTATAGTAATTGTTGAAATTTTAAATTCTTTAGCTCGCTAAAAATTAGTATCTACACCTTTTAGGAATTACAATCGTTTTCTTTCCCAAAATATCTTCAAATAATTATTTTGTGAATATTCCTATCAATGGAAAAATGCCTAAATTAATGATTTCACTTTGCCTTCCATGTATTTCAATTATAAAGTTTTAATCCTTTTTATCATATAAGTTATAAATAATATTGCAAAAGAAATTCTATCATTGAAATAGTTTTCACTTTCCACGTATACATCGTGCACAAATCCAGCATATTGTACCAACAATCTAATTCCGATCATCAATTATTTAAATAATTTTTAATTTTACTATTGGTACTAGAAGAACCCTTACTATTGATTATAGATATTATGTATTAGTACGCTCAAATGTGTCGACTAGGAAAAAAAAAAAGAGGAATTTTTTTAATGGAAAGAGAAATAATAGTTTTATTCATCAAGAAAGGTTTGACGAATAATACTTTCATTTACTCAATTTGATGATATAAGCTTGGTTATTTTTTCCTCTATTTTTTATAACGTATGATCAAACTAAACACATATAGGCTTTGGTGCTCGAAGACATTGCATTCAAGACACATTCTTCTCTCCCCCAAAAAAAAAAAAATGGAATTAACGTTCATAATTCCATTATAGTATTTTGCATGGCATATTCTCCATTCCTTATCCATATCGTAATCTATTTGTTTTTATACTACAAAAGCAATCGCACCTCAAATAAGACTTATATTATCAAATCGAGTAAATAAAAGTAACATTCTTCGAAGCTTTTTGGTGAGTAAGACTATTAATTCTCTTTTCTTAAAAAAAGAAAAAAGAAGCCTTTTCTCCTCTCCTTTTTTCTTTAATTAGTAGGGCAACGTAAGATTTACTGTTTAATTAGTACGATGTAAATTTTCAAATTACTAAGCTTATAATATCGTATGGAATAAATAAAAGTACGCTTATTTTTCTCAATTTTAAAATTTTTATAGTGACAACAGTGCATTATAAAAATTCGAAATTTACAGAAAACCCCAAAAGAGCCGAGAGAATCGCTCTCATCTAACCGACGCCCCGTAATGACTCCTCTTCTTCCAGAACAAAGCCAATCCGATAGGCGTGCGTAGAGATGGCGACCGAGAGAAGCGCTCTCATCTTAAAACTGACCGAGGCTTTTGGGGGGCATTCGTTGTGGGGGGGGATACGATTCACAGCCGAGAGAACACCAGAGCAAGAAGACAGAGCATCAGTTTTGGAGTTGCAATGAGTCCCTAGAAAGCTCTCACGGGTTTTGTTTTAGATTTTGCAGACCTCCACCACCTCTCTGTTCGCCCCTGTTCCGCCAGAGGGTAGTCCGGAAAGCTCAGATCTCGCTCGAGATTTCTTCCCCCCACGGCCCGGACCGTCGGTGGAGATGCTCTCGAGACTTTTGAGTTCTCCGTTCGATCGTTGTTCGTGACCATCTACTGCATCTCTGCTCTTCTCTGGTGGGTCGAGTCCTAGTTATGTGACCGAGGTTTGAGGGGAAAAAACCATACTGATTGAGGGTCTAACGGTAGTTTAAACACACTTTGATCCCATCGCTTTCCAGGAGTTTCTTCACGGTTAATTGACATCAGCATTCATGGTCCACCATTTCAGGATGTCGTAACCCCACCTACAGCGGCTGTTCGTCATCGCCGAGCTGCTCTGGAATTTTCCTGCTTGTCCCTGTTTTTGGAGTGCCATTGTTGATAGAAGAGTTCGACCAGTTGCTGCCATTGACTCCTTCGCAAATTCAAGCCTTCTAGAGCGCCTCGGTGATTGTTTTGTTCAAAGCCATCAGCCGTCGCTGCAGGTAATTAACTTTCGCTAGATCTAACTGAGTATCTTCTGGTTTAGATGTATGAAAATGAAAACAGAGGATGATAATCTAGTTTTTCCTAGCTTTAAAATCATACAAGTCAGAGCTTATATCGTGATATCAACTCTACCGTGATGGTTTCATTTTGAACTTGTCTTGATTTCCACCAACTTGTCATTGTGTTGTTCTCTGACTTGATGCTTACTAATTATTCATTGAAATGTCTGAACTGCGTTACTAATAGACGTAACCTCAGGTCTGACCATGATTACCTCATCTGTTTTATTCATCCACTGCGCTAGTTGCATAGGCTAGATGAATTCATTTGTTAGTTAATTCCAAGAATCTCGACTCTAATAAGCCTCCCATGTTTGCACGTGTTAAGCTCTCGATACTCTAGAATAATTCGGTAATGTCAGTGTGGTAATTTGAGAAAGTTTGGTGGTTATTGCTGGAGAATTCATTAGGCATATACTGAAATTGAAGAACTATATTATCGTGTGTGAGAGTCAATTAGATATCTCCCGCGTATGTGTTTGTGATGACATATTAGATCACAAATTGTCTTTGCAGAATATGTCTTCTGTATAAGTGTCGTTTGAGTGAATGCATTTTCAATTTATGTAGATACATGCGTTCTCTCTCTCCATGTGTTCTGGGTGTATCTCTTTTCTTTGTGTGCACACGACACTTGCCTCCAAATTCATGGGTTTAAGGGTGCAGATATGAGTGAATTGCTTGAAGAATGGTGAGTGAGTTGAGCGAGAATGAGAGAAAAGATTAATGGAAAGGAGCTTCCTGAACTTGAGAGTGAAAAGCGTTCTGGGTAAAAGAATAATGAAGAGAGGATTAATTTGTTTAGGGATGAAGGGACTAAATGAAAAACACAAAGAAAGGCCAGAAGTTCCGTGCACATAAAGATATGAAATAATAATAAAGAAGTAGAGTTCCCAATTAATTGGTAAGGACTAATGAGCTTCAGTACTAGACTTAAATTGAATTTCATATGGTTGAGGATGTTGTCTTCAGTTATTTCACTCAACATGAGTTTCTCTTGTAACTAATGTACACCACCGATTAACTTGCCCAAGGTGTTAATTGACTTACTTTGCAAGTCTTAGAAGACAAATCTAGTGATTTTTAAAGTCGATGGAAATATCTAACCTAAGTTGATTGAGGACTTCCATCCTCCAGTAAAGCTGCGCCTGTGCTGTTGTGGCCTCTGTGAGCTCCCTTTTGCTCGGTTATGGTCAATCCCCCAATCAAAAGGGGGGTCACGGAGGCCACTATGGCGCAAGCAAATACGTGCTTGTTTAGGTGAAGCTTCGCTGTAGGATTGGAGTCTTCTGTCGACCTTGAACGTTGCCATCGACTTTGAAATCATTATGTATGTCTTTTGATACTTGCAAAGTAAGTGAATTGGCACCTTAGGTAAGTCAATTAGTGATGTACACCTGCAAAAGAAACTTGTATTGAGTAAAGTAACTAAAGGTAGCAGACCAAAAACGAAAAAAAGATGACAAATGATACGAGAGAACATGATACCCTGCAAAAAAAAATAAAAAAAAAAATCTCACCATAAAAAAAAAAAAAAAGTAAGAGAAAAAGCAAACTTACATCGATCAATTTTCTGCGAGCTTCTTGAAGCTCGTTATTGTGATTATGCACCTTTACTATGATAGCTCGATTCAGCGCTTCTACATCCTCAAGATTCCCCTCTTTTCCCCTCATATCCGCTAGCTAAATAATTATTTTCAAAATTTCAGTATCATCCTCGTCTTTCATGTGCTTCATGACATTTAATGATCTTCTCAACTGTTCAATTTCCAATTTCAAGGTTTGTTTTTGCATCAAGTTGTTTTTCCAGGTGAAATCAATGTTGCAGAGTCTCCTCGCTTAATTGGCCGAGTAAAATTCTTAGGAGGTTACGGGATGTTGATAAGTTTGCTTATCTCTTCAGGTGTTTCTCATCGCTAGCCTAGGTAGCTGGTAGTCTCAGCAGAGTCAAACTAAAGTGGATGAACTAGCTATTAAAAACCGGGGTTTCATCAGTTTGATATGGGAAACCTTCAGCATGTCTTATATAAAGAAGTCAGAAAGACATTGAGCTAGCAGTCCTTTAGCAGATGGATGTGGAACAGATGCCTGTCGAAAAAGCTGAAGGAGATGCTAATGCTACCGAGTTGCTAGAGAGAGGGTACTTGCAGTACGAGTATTGTCTCAACTCATTTTTTAGCACTATCATAATGATGTGAAGGTGATCCCTTCTGCCCTTCATAGACTTAAGAATGCTTGGTAACTTCCTTTGTCATGACATGAAGAAGGCATTAGATATATATCTAGGAGATACTTTAAGCTTAGTCCATAGATTGCAATTAAAGTTTTACTTGCCATACATTAAAGAATGATCATCAACCAAATGGAGGCAGTGCTTCGGGTGCCTGTACATTCTGGGCACTAGCGTCATGAGTTATCTTCATATGAGATTGCACTATGACCTGATGATAACTTTGAAATGTATGCGCTTATATTGCAATATGTGCAGGTTTCCATTTTTATTTGACAAATATGTGCAGAAGGTTGCCAACGATATTTTCTAGAAGTTAATTCACTAGTTAATTGCATCAGACTTCTTTCGTATCATAAATGAAAGTCACCATGTGGATTGAATTTTGATAAGTACTCTATATTTCGGTGAGTATGATGATGAATGTGATTCTTCAATCTTCTGCAAACAGACGTGCTTTCCATAACCTGACATACTATTCTCCTATGCCCTGGATAGTATCAATGTAAACAAAAAGCATAAAAATGCTTAACAATGGGCAATCATGTTAGAAATGAATTTCTTTTATTTGCATTATACAGATTGTCATAAGTGTTAGGTGTCATATCCTGCAGCAGGAGACTATGATTACATGGACCTCACGTCTTACTTTTTTTTTTTTTTTTTTTTTTTTTTTCTGCAGACATTTGAGCGGTATCATTAAATTATGTCTCGAGTATGAGCCGTTTATGGAATCCAACCAGATTGAATAAATATCCAAGTTTAACAGCACAATAAAATTGAAGAGTTGGGACTCACCTTTGCCGAAGGTTGGACGAATGAGAGGAAAGAAGTCCCCTGCCACTGCAAGACAAAAGGGGTTCCTCGTTGTGTGAACGGCCGCCAGTGGCTTCTTTCTTTGAGAAGCGTGGAGTGGGTTCCTTCAGCAAAGTGTAGCCGCACAAGAAGAGAGTACAATGGCCGCACCGGGATTTCCTGGGGAGCGCCGCATGAAGAACGAAAGGAAGAATCAGAGAGTGGGGCGCTAGTTGCTTGGCCGTGAACAGGGGATATACACACCGTGGATTGGTGTTGTGAGTATTTTTGCAAACACTTTAAATTTGAGTCAAATCTTAGTGTGAGAAACATTCGAGCATGTGAGCGACTGCAAACTTGGATTTTCCGATTATTAATGAATTATTTGCTGCTGGCTCTTTCCGTGGATGTAGGTACCGACACTTGGTATTGAACCACGTAAATCTTTGGCGTCCTTTATTGTTTCTCATTTATTTCTCTAATAATGTCGTGTTAATTTCCTGATAGCTTATGCGATAGTATGTTACAACCAGTATCATTGCAATGGATGTGGCATTTGCTAGTGAGGCTACCGTTGGAAGTAAGACTCAATAGTGTCAAAGCAATTATCCATGCGAATAATGGGAGTGTTAGTATTTGTGAGAAGATAAGAAATGCTCATAAACACTTAGCATAAGGTGATTGGTCAAAGCCATTAAGCATGAGGTTAATGAGAGTTCTTTGCTGCCTTGGTGCACAACACTCGCTCTTGAGTGGGTTCAGTAGTTGGGGTGTGTAGAGATGCTCGTGGGCTCTCGTGGCCGGCTTTGCCAAGAAAATTCATGCTCCGATGGCCCTCGTGCCTGAAATCCTAGCAGTGAGAGAAGCCTTAGCGCTCTCGTTGAAGATAGGGTGGAACTGATCTGTGGAGGAGAAGTGGTGATCTTCAGGTGAGGATGGAAAGTGATAGCTTATCTCGAGCCAAACCGAAAGCCCATGGGTAGTCCAGTCTGTTGTTGAGAATTGTCAGCATCTTATGGCCCAAATGCAACGAATGTCTCCAGCCTTTTGACCCGGGGAAGCTAATCAACTTGCGAACTAGGTTTCGAAGGCCCATCAACACAGCTCATTGAACTCGAATTGGCTCGCCAACTCCCTATCCTCTTTAGTTATGTTTAGTCATCTATATTTCTAATTAGGCTAGGATTAAATATGATAGGTGAGGAAATCGTGGGATCTTTTCATTTCCTATCCACCATTTAATGATCGTAAGTATAAAATTGGATATATTCACATCATATTATATATTAGTTAATATAAATGACATCTCAATATAAACGAACCTAAAAGTTTATAAATGAAGATGGTAAAAATCTCTACCTTACCAAAAAAAAAGAAAAGATGGTAAAAATCTCTTGCGACTATGTACTTTATTTTGATTTATTTTTTATTTTATTTTTCCTCTCTTTTTTAATTAATTTCTTTTTTATATATTTTTTTCCATCATTCTCTAATAAAATTTTATTAAACAGTAAACTATACCAATATACCTAAAATACCTAAAATATGTACAAAATAACTTTGACTTCTCATATTTCCACACCCAACATACATAAATACACACTAATCTCCCTATGAATATATTAGAAAATCGGCATTGCATAATAAATTTGTGGAAAATTTACAAAAATTGCTCCAAACTTCAGGAAAATACATGTTTGACATAAACTTTTGATTGTTACACATTATTTCTTGAACTTTTATTTGGTTATAGCTGTTAACATTTGACTATGTTCTCCATTCACATGTGCAATGTAGATGACGTTAAAGGGGCAAACTTGTTCTTCATCTCATTTTTTTTCTCGAAAGAATGCCTTTTACCATTGATTTCTATAAGAAAAATAAAAACAGTACAGAAAATGGAGAAAAAATTAACTAAACTATCAGTACCATAAAATTTGACTATCAATAATAATATAGATAATAAAAGTTGGTAGAAAATTCATGGATATATTAATAGAACTAGTAGGTATTTGAACAAAAGAAACGCAATTAAGTAGAAAGGAAAAATGCCACAAACAACAAAAAAATCAAATAACAAATTTTTTTTTTTTGAACGAAAATAACAAAAATTTGACCCTCATTTTGTGTTGTTAAATGGTTAATTAATGTAAGAGAAAATTGATCAATAAAAATATTTTTTACCAAAATCACCTCAGATTTTGATTCATCTTCGTCTTTTATGAGTTAAGGACATCGTTTTCATTGATAAGTTCTTTCTAGATTTTTTGTAGATCAATCATTTTACATTAATTAAACCTTTATACATACATAACGCATAATCAAATTTTATCATTTGAACTTTTTGTTATTGAGGCCTTTTGCCCTTTTTATTTAATTTGCGTTTCTTAAATTGAGCTATTATAATTTTTTTTTACTTTTGTAAATCAATCCATTCATCCCTTTGTCAGGTTGCATTGTTGACCTCAATAATTGGAAATTATTTTTTACTTTTGTAAATCAACCCATCAATCCCTTTGTTAGGTTGCATTGTTGACCTCAATAATTGGTATTAAGGCTTCGTTTGTTTCTCAAAAAATGTGGTGTTTTTGAAAATTATTTTCTAGCAAGCCATTTCTAGGAAAATAATCATATTATCCTCTATTCGGCTGAAATTTGAAAATGAACTAGAAAATATTTTCCGCCGTTTGGTAAGAAAAATATTTTCCTGCATGCGCTCATTTTCAATAATTTTTTCATTATTTCATTTTTTAAATATATTTTTTAATGTTTATTTTTTTCTTTTCCTTTCCTTTTTTTTTTCTTTTTCTTTTTGCCTTTTTCTTTCTTTCTTTCTCTTCTTCTTCATCAACCTGCCAAGGTCAAAGAAGAAGAGAATGAAAGAGAGAAAAGCAAAAAAAAGAAAATAGAAATTAAAAAATCAATGTAAAAAAGAAAAAGAAAAATGGAATGAAAATGTGTTTGGTGAAAGAAAGTGAGGTGGAAGAAGTTATGAAAAATATTTTCTACTTTTCAAAAATAGAAAATATTTTCCTCATTTTTGAATGTGTTTTTTACCAACAAAGAAAAACGTTTTCTTAATTAGTTCATTTTTTTGTGAAATGAACGCAGGAAAATTCAAAAAGTATTTTTCTAAAAGTTATTTTCCATGAAATGAACAGAGCCTAAATATTGCGTTGCTTGTACTTTGAAGTGTTGTTTACTTCTAATTATAAAGATCCTATTCTTTGTCTACCAACCTTAGTCCAATTTTTTATGAGAGTCAATCTACCCCCAAACCTCCATACTTTGATAGAACCAATTATGGTCATTGGAAATAGGATGGAGCGTATATATCCAATCAATAAAGTTGGCAAGGTGGACGTCGACACCCAAATTTTTGCTAGCAAATTGAATATGCATTTTCGTAAAGATAAATAAAGTTAACGATTTTCTTTACCAAAAAAAAAATAAAGTTAACGATTTTTTTTTTAAAGGAGAGAACTGATAAGACCTCAGCCCAGATCCACAACTCGAGCTCCCCACCGGACAATATCGGACTTGAGCCCAGATCTCTTTAGATTTGTCCAATAGCCCATCGAATAAGACTCAGCAACAGAAAGGAGCTGAAAAATGGAGCCCACCGAGGTCCAAGGCCCATGCCGAGAGAAGGCCCGGCCTCTTTCCTTCCTTACTTTTATCTCTCTCTCTCTCTCTCTCTCTCTCTCTCTCTCTCTCTTCCCCCGAACGAAGGCACGTGCGCGCGCAAGAGGGGGAACTGAAAACAGAGAAACGTTCTCCCAGTCCCGCTTTCCCTCTAGTTCCACGGCCGCTCCATTTCCGATCAGGCGATCACCACCACTTCTGGCTCATAATTAATGTCACTGTTCCTCCTCATCGGCCGCCACTCGGTTCCCTCCTGTTGTTACAATTCCAGCACTGTCCAATCGTGTTTCCGACCTTGCTCTGTTCTGACCATGAAGAGGCTATTGTTACTGATTTGTTAGCGAGCGGTACTTCCCGTACGAGTAACGTCTCGACTCATTCTTGAGCCATAGTAGTTCAAGCTTTGTCCTTCTCAACTTTCAGTTAATATCAAAGACGCTGCTGCTGCTGCGGCAGACGTCCTCATTACTGTTGAGGGGCCGCATTAGAGCCCCCTGTTGCGACCACATTTTTTATTGCCTTCACTGTCATGATGATGCAAAGGTGATCCCTTGTGCCCCTCATAGACTTAAGTGTGCTTGAGAACTTCCTTTTGTTATGACATGAAGAACGCACTAGATATCTGAGATACTTTCGTGCAAGCTCAGTCCATAGATTGCAATTGAGTTTTTATTTGCCATATTTTAGAGGATTATCGTTAACCAAAGTATAGGCACCGCTGCAGCTGCCTCTAAATTTTGGGTGCTAGTGGCATAAGTTATCTTAAGATGAGATTGCGTTCTGACATGTTGTTAATTTTGTAATGTATTCTCTAATATTTTGGTATGTGCAGTCTGCCATTACTGCATGATGGATATGTGCGGAAGTCGCCATGTCCTTTGAGTTCGGATGAGTAGTCCACAGTTTGGTGAGTATGTCAAATATTCGATTCTTCAATCTTCAACCTGTGGACATGCTTTTCATAAGAAGACACACCGTTCTCTTATGACCAGAATAACGTATCAATGTAAACAAAAGCAGGGCATTGACTCGCCTTGCTATCAAGTTCAGCGGATGGATGCTATCAAATTTGTAGCATGTTTATAGACCAACTAATTACTTGATGTTCCCACTTACCTACATGTTTTGTTTCAGGTTGTAAGTTCAATCTGTGATAGTGCTCAAGAGGTAATTTTAAACATTCTATCCTTCATTTCCTGCTTTGATTGCACTAAAGAGCTTCTCGAAGGAGGGCAAAAAATGTGAAGTTGTTTAAAAAGATTGGCCAAAAATAAACTACAGTGCAGATGTTGATTCTCAACCTTTGGTTTCCATGTTCACAGGTGGTGTTTGCATGGGGAAGTACTTTTGTTGGACTTGTAAGTTCTTCGATGATGATTTGCGTCAAATCTTTCTTATCTCGCTGCTCAATTTCTTTCATGTGTCTCGGACAGTGACATTGGTCGAGTGTCTCTATATGTGGGAAGTAGTCTCTGTCTGCCCTCTTCCCCTAGCAAATATTTCAAAACCTTGAGCGTAGAAATGCTGCATAACGTGCAACCATGTGAAAGAAGAAAAGTTCGTTAATTGCATTTTACAGATTCTCAAAAGTGTCGGGTGTTGTATCCTGCACTTGAAGACGATATGATCAGGAGGACCTGACATCTTACTTTATTTTTTCTTCAGACATCCAGGAAGCAGAATCGCTGCAATGGATGTGGCATTTGCAGGAATGGCCACCATTAGCAGTGATACACAATAGTGTCGAAGCGATTATAAAATCGTCATGCTTAAAGAGCACTCCAAATTTTTTCACATATAATAGCTAGATGATTAGATATGGTATGAGTTTATTACCTAAACTAATAGTTCGAGGATGTTAGATAAAATTCCTAGATGCATCTCATTTTCTGTCAATCATCACCCTCGGAGAAGATTATTGGTTTCCTTTTAGGTATTTTAATTTTAATTTATACAGAGTTCCCCGCTTCGGGATGTCGCTCTCATCATTTCTTTGTCGTTGATGATGTTGCACGTTTGATACATGTCTAAGTGTCCTCCTCAAAAAAAAGGGAAAAGATTCTGTCCCTATGGTGCTCAATCATCAAAATCAGTTTTGGTTGACCCTACCCAACTAATTGAAACTCCCATACGCATAGCAAATAAGTCAGCTCAGTGGGCTCTGGTGGCTAGCCCTAATAAGCCACCAACTCATCCATGAAGATTTTGAGTTGGAACTGTCAAGGGCTGGGTAACCCCTTGACAGTTCAAGCGCTAAGGGTCCTAACGACTCAAGAAAGGCCCAATATTATCTTTATTATGGAAACTAAAAATCAGGAGCAGAAGGTGTTAAAATTGAGGCGGAGACTTCGTTTTCAGAATAGTTTCATAGTAAATCCAATGAGAACAGCAGGGGGTCTAGCAATTTTCTGGGATGAAGAGGTAATCCTAACCATAGATTCTTTCATAGAACATGTTATTACTGCCTAATGTCATCTGCCCACCAGCAACCAGCGCATGCATATCTCTTTTATTCACGCACCGAATGATTTTAATGAACGCAGAATGCTATGGGAGTATATTTATAGAAAGAGCTATCATTTTCATATGCCATGGTTGTGTATTGGGGATTTCAATGAACTATTATATCAATGGGAAAAGGTGGGCAAGAAAAGAGTAGAGAATTACCGGATTGTAGCTTTCAGGGACTTTCTCAACCATTGTTCCTTGCTGGATATGGAATGTAAGGGGTGTGCATACACCTGGACAAACAAGAGACATGGTGAAAATCTGATAAAGGAACGTCTGGACAGAGTGTTATGTAACTCAGATTGGCGAATTAAATACCCCAATGCAGAATGTATAACCATACCAGCAGTTGGCTCTGACCACACGCCACTTATTCTCGCCACTTGTCCACCAAAAAAACGAAAGAGGAAGATCTTTAAGTATGAAGCTTATTGGGCGGAGGAGGAGGAATGTAAGAGTATCGTCAGAAACATCTGGACTGATCCTGCTTGCCATCAACTCAATGTGGCTGAGAAACTGCAGAGAATGTGGCAAAGGAACTGATCAAATGGAGCAAAGGTAAATTTACTAATGCAAAGAAGAGACTAACTTGGCTGAATTGCGAACTACAGAATCTAATGAATGGTGCAAGGGTCCCTCAAGAAAGCAAGGCAGCAAAGGAAATAACAAAAGAAATTGAACAACTGTGGCGACAAGAAGAAATGTACTGGGGAATGCGGTCTAGAATTAAATGGTTAGTTTGGGGAGACAAAAACACTAAGTTCTTCCATGCAACAACCATTCAACGACGAAACAGAAATCAGATTGCGATGCTGAAAAATCCAGAAGATGAATGGGTGAGAGATGAATAGCAACTGAAAGCAATGACAAACTTATATTTCACCAAGTTGTATGAATCAGCTGGTCCACGCAACTTTCAGCCCCTTCTACAACAAATTCCAGCCTCAGTGACTGCAGGAATGAACCAACGACTAACAGAACCTGTTTCTTTGGAAGAGATTACGCAAGCTATGCAACAATTGGGAGCACATAAAGCTCCAGGACCGGATGGTATGCATGGTCTCTTTTTCAAAAATCACTGGCCAGACATCTCTCAGGATATTTTCACAGAGATTCAGAACTTTTTCAACACAGGTTATCTCAATCCAGCCATGAACAGCACATTTATTACCCTAATCCCCAAAGTTCCAAATCCAGAAAAGTTGGAACAATTTCGTCCCATCAATCTGTGTAATTTCATTTATAAAATTATATCAAAAGTGCTGACAAATAGATTAAAACCCCTGCTGCCAACTCTAATTGCTGTGGAGCAGAGTGCTTTTGTTGAAGGAAGGCTGATACAAGATAATATATTGCTGGTACAGGAAGTTCTTCACAGATTACGATCCAGGGAGAGAAAAAAGAAATTCCAAGCACTCTTAAAGCTTGATATGCAGAAGGCGTATGACATTATCGAATGGGATTTTCTTAGTGCATGTTTAACCAAAATGGGATTCTGCGCACAATGGGTACAATGGGTGATGCAATGCGTTTCAACTGTTACTTTTAGTGTGAATTTTAATGGGGAAACCCTACCATCTTTCAAGCCTACACGAGGAATCCGCCAAGGTGATCCTCTTTCCCCATATCTATTCATACTAGTTGCCAATGTATTATCCTACATGATGGGCAAAGCTGTTGAAGATGGAACTATTAGAGGTATCCAACTGAATAGTAGATGTCCCACCCTATCTTATCTACTGTTTGCGGATGACTCCATCTTTTTTCTCCATGGATCAACCCTAGAGTGTCAAAACTTGGCCACAATCCTACATGAATATTGTTATGCTTCTGGCCAGGCCATCAACTTAAACAAATATGGTATATACTTCAGCAAAAGCTGTCCACCAACCCTGAAGAGCAATATGGCCAATGTACTGAGAGTTCCAGAAATTGAAAAAACAGGGAAATATCTTGGGATCCCGACGGATTGGGGCTGTTCTAAAAAATACATGTTTGCATGGATACTTGCAAGGATAAATAGAAAACTTGAAAGTTGGAAAGAACATCTGTTATCAAAAACAGGGAAGGAAATTTTGATAAAATCTGTTGTTCAAGCCATTCCTCAATATGCTATGGCCATTTTCAAAATCCCTGTCTCTATATGCAAAGCTATCGAGAGGAGAATTGCAAGCTTTTGGTGGAAAACGAACAGCAAAAACGCTGGAATTCACTGGTAGGGGTGGGAAGTTTTAAAAACCAAAAAGCAGGAGGGAGGACTGGGATTTAAAGATCTAATTTCTTTCAATACAGCCATGTTGGGCAAACAAGCATGGCGCATTTCACAAAACACTCAGTCCTTATTGAGCAAAGTGATGCAGGGCCTCTATTATCCGCATGGAGATTTCTGGAAAGCTAGCCACGGATCCCGACCCTCATGGGGTTGGCAAAGTATAATTAGGGGTAGGGACTCTATCAGGCCACACACTATGTATTCTGTTGGGAATGGTAGAAACCTATCAATTAGAATGGACAAATGGACACCAAGCGGTCCAATTGGAGGTCCGGCGACGAGAAACGAACCACAACATGTGGATGCTCTAATTGAACCTGAAAACAGCAAATGGAATACCCAGCTAGTGGAGTCGCTGTTCAATGACAGGATCGCCAACGAAATACTTGCTACACCTATCGGAGGGCCTCACTCAACAGATAAACTAGTTTGGATACATAACAAATCTGGTATCTACTCAGTGAAGAGTGGCTATCACACAGTCAGACAATGCCCAGCAAACACAACCCAAACAGCAACTACATCGCACCACATAAATCCAGATCTATGGAAACTGATATGGCAAGTAAAAACCCTCCCAAAAATCAGATTTTTTCTCTGGCAAGCTTCTCATAATGCTCTACCTACTCGAGAAAATCTATATCGAAGAAAGATCGTACCGGATCCCATTTGCCCCATCTGCAGAAAGGAGGCTGAAACCATTGAACATCTCCTCCTCCTTTGCCCATGGACAAACCGGATCTGGAATGCCGCACCTCTGAAGATCAAGATATCCAGGTATGGGTTATCTCGACTAGATGACCGGCTTCTTAAATGTAAATCCAACCTTCACCTTGCAGAAGACCGGGCGGTAGTGCTGTCCTCTGGAGCATCTGGAAGGGGCGTAACCTGTTCCTGTTCGAGCGGCGTCCCCTGCAACCACGGCAGGTACTGTTTCAAGCGCAAATTCTCCATGAAACAGCAAGCTCCGCGACCCATCTAACGCAGAAAGAGAGGAGGCCTACCGTAAAATCTACCCGTTGGTCACCACCGCCCCCATAAGCTGAAAGTAAACATCGACGCCTCCTTCGCCAAGCCCCACGCCGTGGAAACAGAGACGGGGAGGGACTCCACAAAACGGAAGCATTTGTGGCGTGCATCTGCAGGGACTTCCGAGGAGGCTTGGTGGACGGTTTTGCGAGAGTGGTGGAGGCGAGATCGGCGGAGCAGGCGGAAACTTTGGCCCTGCTTGAAACCCTAGATCTGTTGGCCTCCCGTGCGGAACTCTCTCTAGAAGTACATACTGACTGTTCCTCACTCGTGCAAGCGCTTTCCACTTCGGCAGATGTGAACTGGAGACTTCAGCCTCTATTGGACCGGGCCCGAACGAAATTGCAGCTATTTCGAGATATCTCTATAGCCCATTGCGATCGAACAACCAACCGGCCCGCTGATTGGCTTGCAAAGGCCTGCCGGTGTAATTTCCTCCCCTCTAACTGGCTGTTCCATCCCCCGTCTGCTCTTCTAGATTTATTATGCACCGACGCTCTTGATGTAATTATTCCAAACAGTGGCTAAGTTATAAATCGTATATCGTCTTTCTCGTTGAAAAAAAAAAAAAACTGTATTTTCTTTCTCAGAATTGTGGGGCGAGAGAATGCGGTAAGCTTCAGTTATCCCGTGCTTAGGCCAGCATAAATAGCGATGGAAAGAACTGAAGTTAATCTCCTTCACTTATTGTCATGCTGTACGGGTTGCTGCTATTCAATCTTGCTGAAAAACAGCCATTGCATGGACGGAGCGACGCGTCATGACTCTCCTTTTTGCTTTGAGGTAAAGCTCTGAGATTGAACGGTTATTATGCGTGCATTGCAGAGTGTATAAATTGAAGGCGGCGGAAATGGCGATATGCAGTTTCTATTTGATTCGAGAAATGACGTGACAGTCTTGCCTTGCCAACAAAAATTCGTGAGAGAACATTCGCCGGTGAGAGTTTTTTGCTGAAAGATGTTTGCTGTTCTACAGGTTTGGATCCACTGCGGGAAAACATCACCAGTTTTCCATGCGGCTAGGACTAAATTGTGATTTTCATGAATGTCCTTACTCAAGGCTGTAAAGCCGGGTGTCCATCAATTTTTGTCGGGCCACAAATTGTAATGGGCTCTCACTAATAATGGATCTTACATTATGTGGGGTTCCTTGGTGACTTTGATGGAAAAGTTGAGATGTTTAGTTAGAATACAAGTTTGGCTTCTCATATTTCTACACTCAATATTCAATGACATCCGCGTGGTTCATTATAATAGCATGTTTAATCTTTGATTGAGGTGGTAAATTGCTTATTGATTCGGTGATCTACTTAGTTTAGTAATGAAGCTGACTCACTTAGAGTGCTTTGATATTAATCAAATCGAGTAGTGTAAGGTGGTTGTCTGAAATCCTACCATAAGAGTGTGAAGCGTAAACTGAAAATTGAGGCATGATCCCAATAGGTACGGATGCGTCAAAGCATTGATATCGTAAATTTCATGAATAACTCCACTAGAATATGGGTTCATACGTTTAATTAATGGATCGGATGCTTTTGGTTGCTCTTTGACGCATATAACAATTGAATAAGAAATACAAGGCAAAGGACTGTCTAAGAAGGAAAGTTATAATACAAGCCCAAACTCAAAAACGCAAGAACAAGGGACCAGCAAAATGGCACAAGTTACTATTTAAGATAATTCAGTGGGAGTAGCTTTCTCAAAGAAAGCTATGCCTCTTTACACAATATGGTGCGGACCTAAAGACTAGCGTATGAGCCAAAGCTGAAGCAAGTTAAATGTGCCGTTGCATCCGAGGAGGTTCCAACTTTAAAACTTATCTAAAAGCCAAAATGATTTAGAAAATTTTGGATAACTATCGATGCAAAGGGCATTTTTGAACTCAAGATGCTAAAAGCTCTTCTTGAAAGATTGCCTCTTAAAAGAGATAGATTTGCAAGGGATTGATCATCCTCCTTGTAAATATTTTTGTTAATCAATAATTTTTACAGTAATTTACCCTTTAAAACATACATAGTGATTAAGCAATTCTTGTTATTTGATCTTTTAGTTATAGATGCCTTTTTCCCATTCTAATGAATTTGTATTTATTTTTTAAAATATCTTATTTAGTTATATTAAGGTGGCTATATTTATTTAATTTTGAAAAATTCTCATCATTAAATATGATTATCAATATTTATTATTTTGATTATTAGTATTTTAGTTAATTCATTTCTCTTCCATTTTCTATACTTTTCAGTCTTCTAGAAAAAGAGGCTTCCTTAGAAAAAGAATGAGATAAAATTTATACTTTTACCCCTTAAAATTCACAAGCATGTGCATGCTAATAACAATATAATGAAGAGTTAATTGCTTGAACAAAATAAAAATTCAGACGTTATTGTATAACAAGTGAAAAATTGGAGGCAAAATTGTATTACCCCAAAATTCACAGTTGTGCGTAATTTACCCCCATATAGTGGAAGGGGTTGAACCATCTTTATTTACACAAGTAGGCCTTTGACTAAATTCAATCAGTGTTCATCGAAATCCCTTAGCCTTCAACAGTGTCAAGCACTATTGACACCTTGCCTTAGTTTATTGATATTCGAGACTGTCCTGCAATGGTTTGGTAATCAAATCGAGAGAACCTAAAAAGAAAAGTTCAAAGAAGAGAAAAAGAAATGGAAAACTTCTCATGATGGAGGTCATCATGCTCACCGGCCACGATTGTACAACATTGTTGATTTTCCACGGGAAACTTGACTTCAAGATCAGAGCTAATATTCTTAATTCTCCACCAAATTCTAGAATATCTCTCTTTGTTTAGTTTCTAACAAAGTACTTTGCATCACGTATTCTTTGTTCATTACCAGGACCATAACTTCAGTTTCTGTATCACACCAGCAATTGCACATTGAAATTCCCCTTCTCCCACAAAATCTAAATTTGACTAATATACTCGTGCAATATTTTGCAAACTATTTGTTTTCAAACGGCCAAACAGACTTGAAATTCAGCATCATGTTTTTCCTAACATGTATATTTATAAAACCCCTATCTAAGCATGGTAGTTGAGTTGTGCTGGCCCACACAAACCAGCCCTCTTAGTCTTGGGTTCGAGCTTGGCACGGGAGTTTTGGCCTGATGAATTGTAATCGGAACGAGAGTGATGGGATCTAAGTGACAAACTTTCAAGAAATTTATCTTTGACAAGAAACTCTTTGTAGTACAGGAGAAGTCAGGGAATCTTTTGACTAAAAATCTTGCCGGCAACATAAAAAACACGCTAAAAAGCATTGGCGGGACTTATTTTCCACATTAGGATGACCCACCCATCATCTCCTTGTTTGCGTTTTTGCTTTATTTCCTTTTCATTACAGGTGAGAAGTAACCCTCGTGGTAAAATTAACAAATGGGGAAGCTAATAAGGATTTAGTTTTTAAGTCAGTAGAAAATCATAAAAAGATAAAAATAAATGAGGAATAATAAAAGATTCAAAGATTTACGTGATTCAATTCAAGTGTTGGCACATATATCTACGAGGAGAGCTAGTAATAAAAATTTGCTATAATTAAAGAATTATAATTAGAATCCCTCAATATGCTCGAGTGTTTTCCATATCTAAACTAAACCTAAACCCAAGGTTTTAACAATTTGGATGTAAAAAACTCATAGCACAAATTACACGCTTTGCCAGCAAACAAATAGGAACTCTCTTCGAAATGGTTGAAAGTCAGGGACCACGTCCATTCTTGATTTCCTTCTTCACGGCATGCCTTTCCAGGAAGTCATTGGGCAGCTGTCAAATCCTCCATTTTGACGTAAGTGTGTGTGTGTGTGTGCCCTTTCTTTGGTTCGGCCAATCTACAATACTTTTAAAGTCCAACTCTTTGTTTGGGTTAAACTTGCATTTTGGGTCGGGTTTCGCCGTGTAAAACGGTGTCTTTTGATCAATGGAAATGCATATGCTTTTGAAGGTCTTCATTTCTTCTTTATTTCAATCTAGAAGAGACTTTGCTTGCAGCTTGTTAGGACATAGAACCCACTCATAATGGAAAAGCATATGGCGATTATGTTCCTATTTTTCTATGCCCAGCTCCCATTATGGACAAGTCTAACTATGCAAACCAACCAGACGGATCGGCTCGCTTTAATCTACTTCAGACACAGTGTGGATGAGGATCCGCTTGGAGCTTTGAGCTCGTGGAATGATTCTTTTCATCATTGTGAGTGGCAAGGTGTGATATGTGGTGGACGACATCCCGAAAGAGTTGTGTCCCTCAACCTGATGTCGAAAGGCTTGGGGGGTCTTCTATCGCCTCATGTCGGAAACCTCTCTTTCTTGAGAAGCCTTGTTCTACAGAATAATAGCTTTTGTGGTGAAATTCCACAAAGCATTGGCCACTTGTTTCGCCTTCGTCATCGTGTCCTTAGTAACAACTCTTTCGGTGGACAAATGCCCACCAATCTTTCTCAGTGCTCAAACCTTGAGATTTTAAATCTCATCGATAACCAACTTGTGGGAAAAATTCCTGATGAAATCGGCTCTTTGTCAAAGCTTCAAACTTTAGGTTTGGCTATAAATAGTCTTGCAGGATCTATTCCTCATTCTATTGGAAATCTCTCCCAACTTCACTGGCTTTCACTCGCGGAAAATGGGTTGCAAGGAGAGATTCCCAAGACATTGTCCAAGCCTCATGGTTTGAGGTTTGTTCAATTGATGAATAACCAACTCACTGGTGAGATCCCTCCGGCAATCTTCAACATGTCCAATATTTTCTATTTTTGTGTCAGTAACAATCAATTGACTGGGAGCATTCCCCCTTATATTGGTGATACTCTTCCTTCTCTCTTTTTTCTTGATTTTTTTAGTAATTTTTTTACTGGGGTTATACCTCCGTCTTTATCGAATGCCTCTGGCCTTCAGTACATCTACTATGACAATAATAGTTTTCATGGACCGATACCCGCAAATCTTGGAAGGCTGAAAGCTCTTAGAGTAATATCCCTTACCTCTAACGAGTTGCGAGATGACTTCAATTTCATTACCCCATTGACTAATTGTTCAAGGCTGGAAGTTATTCAATTGGACCTCAATTTTCTTGAAGGTCTATTGCCGGATTCCATTGGCAATCTTTCCAATAGCGTTAGAGTAATTTCTATGTCATCCAACACAATGTACAGAACCATTCCTCCAGGTATTGGCAATCTCTTCAACTTGTCCTATCTCAACTTATCAAACAATTCGCTTGGTGGTTGTGTTCCTTCTTGTATTGGAGCACTCCATAACTTGCATGAATTGCGCTTAAGTGGAAACATGCTAACGGGAGAGATTCCATCATCGATCGGCAATTTGACTTTATTGAATCGCTTTTACCTGGCATTCAACGACTTCTACGGGGAAATACCGCAGAGTCTTGGTAACTGCAGGCAGCTAATCGAGCTCGAGCTTTCCAATAATAATCTGAGTGGTTCAATCCCAGGGGAGGTTCTTGGCCTTTCTACCATTTCGATTATCTTCAGCTTGGCACATAACCAGTTGAGCGGATCTCTCCCGTCTCAAGTTGGGTCCCTGATCAATCTTGGTGAACTGGATCTATCTTATAATAAGCTGATGGGACCAATTCCTAGCTCCATCGGCAAGTGCTTGGTATTGGAGCGGCTCAGTTTAGCAGTCAATTCCTTTCATGGCGAAATTCCTTTGGCTTTAAGCACATTACGAGGCTTACAAGAGTTGGATGTTTCCCATAACAACTTATCTGGTGAAATCCCGAGCTTTCTCGCTCAACTTACATATCTAAAGTACTTGAATCTATCTTCAAACAAGCTTGAAGGAGAAGTTCCGAAGCAAGGAGTATTTCTCAATGCTAGTGCAGTGTTTATCTTTGAGAATAGGAATCTCTGTGGAGGTATTGTGGAACTAAACCTTCCTTCTTGCAAATCGAAAACCTCTAAACCATTATGGACCAACAAAGTTAGAGTAATCGCGACAATGACGGCCATCTTGTCATACTTCATTATGTGTCTTTGCCTGTTTATCTTTTGGTATCAGAGAAAGGAGTTGAAAGAGAATACCTCTTCGATTGAATTTCCATTTAGACACAAATTTTCGATGGTCTCCTATGAGGAGCTCTTTAGAGCCTCAGATGGATTCTCTGAGATCAATGTGATCGGTAAAGGGAGATATGGTACTATCTATAAAGTAACCACACAGGAAGGCTGCTTGCTGGCGGTTAAAGTGCTCAACTTGGGCCACATAGGTGCTTCGAAGAGCTTCGTCTTGGAATGTCGAACCTTAGGGGCTATACGACATCGAAATCTTGTGAAAATAGTGAACGTTTGTTCAAGCGTGGACCACCACGGCAACGATTTCAAAGCTCTATTGTATGAATACATGGCTAATGGGAGTTTAGAGAATTGGATACACCAAGGAAACAAAGAGGATGTTGAGCATGAACATGAACATGGAAAGCCAGGGCATTTGGGACTAATGCAAAGATTAGACATTGCCATTGACATAGCTTCCGCAATCGAATATCTTCATGAGGTTTGTAGCCCAAAGATTATACACGGAGATCTGAAGCCAAGTAACGTCCTTCTGGACAACGAGATGATGGGACGAGTTGGGGATTTTGGGCTGGCGACAATTAGCTCCCCTACGAAAACAAATGCCATGGACATTGATGACAACAGTAGCTCAGTGGTTGTGAAGGGTTCCGTAGGTTATGTCCCTCCTGGTAAGAAAATTTTCTCATTAATTGTCTAAGTTTTATTTATGTTTGCTTATTAAATATTTATTTTCATTGTATACTGCTTGATGTACACTATTTTAGAGTATGGCATGGGGGATATGGTATCCACACAAGGTGATATGTATAGCTACGGTATTCTTTTATTGGAAATGTTAACTGGGAGGAGACCCACGGAAGAGACTTTCAAGGACCATTTAAATCTCCATAACTTTGTCAAGGTGGCTTTGCCAGACCCAGTGATGGAGATCTTGGACTTGGCCATTATTAACGAAGAAAGTGAGAATGACATTGAGAGGATGAGAGGGTGCGCCGCCTCCGTCCTAAGGATTGGAGTTGCGTGCTCGATGGAGTTACCGCAGGATCGGATGGACGTGGCCGAAGCCCTCAAGGAATTGCATAAGATTCGAGCTAAGTATGGATCCAAGTAGGGGCTTGGTTGAAGGAAGTTCAACTCCCAGACACTTGGACTAAACTTTGTCTTCGGATTAATTTTGCTCTTTGAACAAGAAAAATTCGGATGGTTCTTTTTTTCATCTTGGTTGTAATCTTTTTCACTGGACCCAAAGCCGAACTCATATACTAGTCAAATGTATGTAATCCATCTCCATTCCCCCTCCCCTCTTTACGATCTTCCTATTTTCTTCATATGAATTTTCTGTTTCTAATTTTCCTCGGATAGTCCATCTATAATAATTTTCTTTAGATGCAAAATTTTAATATATATTTATAGATTTACAAATGTAGAAAAATATAAAGTAGAGGCGTATCTTATAAAAGGTAATAAATTATGTCAATGCCAATTAATTTTTAAATGATAATAGGAGAAGTAAAAGTAAAGTCAAATAAGATTATAAAATTTCGCCAAGGTTGATTTTAGGTGGTGGCCTTTTTTTTTTTTTTTGGCAATGGGATGATGTCATTTTGACAATATAAAATCTTAGGTCATACACTTAGATGTTAAAAAACTGAGAATTCAATTGGATAACTTAAATGAGTTGAAGAACTACAACTGAGATTATTAATTGATGTAATACCATGAAAAATCTCAAGTTGGTTCACTTGTGACAAATTTATACAAACTAATTTATTAACTACAAAATACTCCAAACTATACACCTATAACAAATTTATTCTCCATTAGTATCCGTGTTAAATTACTAAGTTGAATGACATATGGTAATAGACACTTGTATCAATTTAGGATTTTATCCTCAATTTATCACATGTGTATCAATTTGTGACTTTTTGTGATGGTAATCCAATTTAATAGAAACTAACGGAGGATAAATTTATCACAAATATATTAATTTGAGATTTTTGGTGATTTATTATAAATGTATTCCGGATATTTAACCCTAAATTTTATTGTCACTTTTTTATAACACATCAACGTCTAGAAGAGCTTTTCTCTTTCTCTTTGTCCCTACGCATCTCTATCTGTCTCTTTCGCCCTCGCTGTTGTGGTTCTTATAACTCTTGCCTTCGCTGCGAAGAAGCTGCCATATTTATGCTAAGTGCTGAATTCTCCTCCAACTTCTGCTTTTTGACCAAATTTTCCTCGGATTTTGTCGGACCAGTTTTGCAGTGAACAACGGTCGAGGCCCCCCAAAAAATGGTTTTATTCTGTCATCAAATTGGTTTTGTGATAGAATCGACTATTCTGGATCAATAGGACTAAAGATACAAACTTTGTAGTGCAAAAATTGATTTGACTTTGTAAAAAATATCAATATTAATGGAAATCTGATATCTCATTATCTAATCCATCGTCACTATTTAGAATATTAGGTTTGATAAAAATTTCAAGTTAGAGGTTTCAAGAAAAAAGGAAAATATCGGTCCTTAGCTACCAGGCCGTTCTATAACAAGCTAGTCTAATCACCAGTTTTGAGCTCCTAGAATCCGTCACAGGCACAAAAGGGGTCTCATCTCCACTTCAGAAACCGGATCTCTTGCCAATTTGCCAGGCACGCCCTTGGAATCAAGTGGCATTTCCCTAAGGTTTTCACTGTACACTACTATAAATTATATTATGTCGTGTTGACCATGTCTTGGGTGAAAAAATCTTGGGTCGGCCTCTAGAAACACGGCCAGTTTTAGGGGGACAAAAGGGACCGTCCTTCTCCTCGACACCGCTCGTTTCGGGACACTTCTGACGGTTTCCCACTAGGAATCTGAGACGTAAATACTTCGCGCATGGATTTACATGAGGTCAATCATTGACCCACCCACGACAACGAACCGTGTATTATTTACATCCTAAAAATATATTCACAAAAATAAAATGTAAATGAAGAGACAAATTTCCAATGCGGGACGCACGACAGTTTGGCGCGAACCTTCCTCGAAGCTTCGTCTCCCACCCAGCTTCGATGTGAAAGCAAGAAATCCTCCTCCCTTTTTTTTTTGTTTGTTTTCGTTTTTTCCACGCGGTTGGGGACGCCCCATGTCGTTGATTATTTTGATAGTTTGCTTGATAAATGATTCTTCTGGCCACAATTTGAAAAATGATTTTCTTTAGGATTAATACCACAAAAAACTTCAAATTGATACCCATATATAAATTTACCCCAAATTAATTTTTAATTATAAAAAACCCAAAAACATTGCACATATGATAAATTTACCCCAAATTAATTTTTGACCAAAAAATCTTAAACTGGTATATATGCGACAAATTTACTCTCCGTTAATTTCTGTTAAATTGCATAAATACCACAAAAGACCACAAATCAAATTGGTACATCAATTAAGTGACATGTCATCCAACTCATTAACTTAACGGTGAAATATAACAAAAACTAATGAAGGGTAAATTTATTACAAGTGTATCAATTTGAGGTTTTTTGAAGTCAAAAATTAGTTTAAAAAAAATTGTAAAATTTAGAGTTTTTTTGTGATATTAATCCTTTTCTTTATTGGTGAGCAGCGTTTGATAAATGATTCAAGACCACAATTTCAATATTTTCCATGGATCCTCAATGCGAATTTATAAGATGACATGCTTTCACCGATTCATGCAATGTATTCTAATTAATGGCGTTTTTTATATTAAAATTGCTAGCAATACGTGGATTTTTCTTTTTCAATTCCGTTAAAAATAAAGATGTAAAATTCTACACAGTAAGAATGCACTCTTTTTTTTTTTCTTTTTTTTTTGGTGCCGGAGGAACCGCTTTGGCCGACAGCCGCTACGTAAACTCCCAGGTGACGCTAGCCCAAGATCCACCACCAAGGCGCCACGCATAATACACCTAATGGTCTGCCAGCCTCCCTATAACTTGCGTTGCAGGGGCTTCGAACACCTGACCTTTCCCTTCAAAGGCAAGAGTCTACCCAGCAGAGCCACCACGGCCGGTGGTAAAAATGCACTCTTTATCATTTGAAGTTTGACAAAAAAAGTTCTGGTTTATTTACAAGTAACGTTAATAAGTATACTGAAATCGATATTAAGTAATATGACCAAATCATAATTTAACATTTAGCCAGTGCATAAATAGATTTGTGAACATTTATATTATACAAGCGTGAAAATCTAGACAATTCTCATTTTCTTTTAAGAAAATAATAATTTGGAAAAATAAATCTTCCATTTCTCTTTAGCCTAATCTTCTAGAGAATCTTGAACTTTCCACTTAATTATTAAAAATGTCATGAACTTTCAACTTTATCATGTGGAATATAATCTTTCATTTTTGTATTATAATATCAAGAAATATTAATTTTTCGCAAAGTATCCTCAATTTACAACTTTATCAAGTTAATTTAGATATCACTGGATGATGTCCATATCTAGATTTGATGAGTGAGCACCGTAGATCAATTCATATCCAAAGACTTTAGATGCAAACCCCTCAAACTAAGACTTATAAAACTACTATTTCTGATTTAGACGAAGATTTGCGAGAAGATACATTTTGGCGGCATTTATGGGCATAGCTTACCATTTCTTTTACCATAACAAAAGAAAATCTTACCATATCTACAAAATGGCACTACATAATAGTTTCATTGCTGTTTGAGGTTTTTAAGAATAAAGTAGGAGCAAAAGAGAGAAGACACTATTTCCTTCTGGGATTTGAAGGAGAAACTAAGGGAAGAACTAAAGCAAAGAACTTCTTTGCATAAAACAAAAGAAGAATATATATATGATCTTTGACACGCATTAGTGACATAATTTTGTGGCATAAGTGATCGTTGATAAAATAATAAGAATAATATCCTCAGGCAAGCCAAACGTGGTTTTAGAATATTGGTTAGTGGAGAAGATTCCATATCTCCAGGAATATGATTCTATGTACTATTTGATCATCATTTATACTAGCCACGACTTAAAGTGCAAATGGACCATCACCATGAAACTTGAGTAAGAGGAGAACAACTAGACACATTCAAATCAATGGTCGGCACAACTATGGAGGTGCACTCTGCAACAATTTAGGTCCGCTATAAGGATGGTTAATACTTGACGTCTAAAAGTTTGATGAGTTCTTAAATATTTTAAGCATTTTGTCAACAAGAATACATACATATCGAAATGTAGGAACTTGAAGATGTAGAATCTATTTTGACTTGGGTTTATACCATCAAACTTTCAATTATGACCATTGAGACATCAACACCTCAAACTTTTTCTTGTGTTATTAAAAGTCCCAAAGTAGACTCCAACACCCTCCTGGGCTTGAGCTCGGCACGACCCCTCATAGTTAGGTGTCCTGCCAAGCCAGGCTAGCTAGCAATAACGAGTCGTGCCAATGTTCAAGTTCTAACTTAGGTTCATTCATTATTTGTATTTGGGTTATGTCACGAAAAACTCTCAAATTGGTACATATGTGACAAATTTACCTTAAATTAATTTTTTAACTGCAAAAAACCCAAAAATCAGTACACCTGTGACAAATTTACTTTAAACTAATTTATTGGCCATAAAAAATCTCAAATTTATACAGTTGTGATAAATATACCATTCATTAAATTGGATTAATACTATGAAAAATCACAAAATCGATACACTATGATAAATGGAGGATAAAACCCCAAATTGATACATCTATCAATTGTTATGTATTATTCAACTCAATAATTTGACAGCAAAATATCCGAAAAGGCAAATATGTTACAATTATACTAGTTTGAAATTTTTACTGGTCAAAAGATTAGTCTTGGGTATGTGTATTAGTTTCAGGTTTTTATGGTAAAAAAATCAATTTATGATAAATTCGTCATAAATTTGCTAGTTTCGAATTTTTCATAGTCAAAAAGTTAATTTATAGTAATATTAATTATATGTACCTCAATTTAGAGATTTTTGTGGTATTAACTCTTTTTATTTGTAAGGAGTGATTGAAATGTAATCGGAACAAGAGCGGTAGGACTAACGAGGCACAGAAAAAGAAGGGGCACAGGAGCAATAATGAATAATTTCTTGTCATGATCTTTTGCTTGAGGGAATCTTTTGGGGCCAATTCCATAAAAATAAAAAAATAAAAAAAATAAAAATAAAAAACACGAACTTTAGGTGTTGTCCTAAATCCGACCCGAACTTTATTTTTGTCATAAAAAAAAAAAAAAAAAAAACACGAACTTTAGTTGTTGTCCTGTCCCGAACTTTATTTTGTTTCAAAAAAAGTACGAACTTTAGATGTTGTCTCCAATTTGACTGGAACTTTATTTGAGACAAAATAAAGTAAGTCTATTACAAATAGGCTTCACATCTATATTTAACTACAAGATGTTCACGCTTTTAATATCTCGCTTTAAGACAATATAATCTTTTGCTTCCAATCCAACTTCTGACATTGCAAACAGCTTGCCAATTGTTAATTGATCTAATGGCCCTAGTTATGTGCCTCATCCCCTGAAACTGAAGCTGCTAAATTATTTTCCCATGAGAATCATTTGTAAAATTCACCTCATTGGAGGGCAGACTTAAATTTAACACTTCCTCTAAACACTCAAATGCAACATCGTTTTGCTGTGTTGGATATTATTGCTGACATAGAAATGCCACATCGGATGACTGTGGAATGAGAGTTAACGGAGGGCCAGATTTGAAACACAAGTAAAAGTTTGTGTTTTTTTTTTTTTTTAGATAAAATAAAGTTCGAGCCAGATTTTGGACAATACCTAAAGTTCGTGCTTTTTTTTTAGACAAAATAAAGTTCGAGCCAGATTTAAGATAACAGTTAAAATTCATATTTTTTTTTTATAAATAAAATAAAGTTTGAATTAGATTTGAAACAACATTTAAAATTCGTGCTTTTTTATATAATAAATAGCCGGAATCTTTTGACTAAAATTTTGGCGATAGGACAAAAGCACGCTGAAAAGCATTGGCGGGTCTTTTTTCCACAATAAGAGGACCCACCTTTTTTTTCTTTGCTTTTTTTAGCTTTTATTTCCTTTTCATTATCACTTTGCTTCTTCAGAGTTTTTGTCGGATTCCCTCGGGCCACTTTGCCGAGATTGACGGGTCGAGGTCCACAAGGAATGGTATTTTGCTACTAGCCATCAAATCGGTGGGTAAATTATCATGACAGTTTGCTTTGTAAATGATTCTTCTGGCCGCCATTTTATAAATGATTTTGCTTGATAGGATATAAGTGACGAATTTTTCATAAAATTTAACTTTGAAAAGAAACTCTTCGTGGTACGGGAAAAGACGGGGCAAAGGAGCAATGATGAAAAATTTGTACTCACCACAAGGCATTGTCTTGATCTTTTCCTTGAGGGAATCTTTTGACTAACATCTTGCCAACAACATAAAAATCACGCTAAAAAGCAATGCCGGGACTATTTTTCCACGTTAGGATGCCCCCATCCTCCTCCTTTTTCTTTGCTTTTTGGCTTTATTTCCTTTTCATTATCACTTTTGCTTATTCACAAAATTTTCCTCGGATTCTCTCGGACCAATTTCGCCGTGAACGACGGGTCGAGGTCCCCCAAGAAATGATTTTATACTGTCATCAAACCGGTTCTGTGATGGAATCGACTATTTTGGATCAACAGGGCTTAAGATTCAGACTCTTTGGAGCAAAAATTGACTTAACTTTCCAAAATTCATCAATATTAATAGAAATCCATATTTCATTATTAATGCCGCATTATTATTTAGAATATTAGGTTTGATAAAAATTCCAAGTTAGAAGTTTCAAGAAAAAAAAAATGTCAGTCAATAGATACCAGTCCGTTCTATAACAGACTAGTCTGATCATCGGTTCCAAACTCCTAGAATCCGTCATGGGCCTGAAAAGGATCTCATCTCCACTTTAAAAACGGGATCACTTGCCGATTCGCCAAGGTCATCCCATGGAATCAAGTAACGTTTTGTCTAAGGTTCTCGCTGTACACTCCTATAAATTACATCATGTTGCATGGACCACATCTTGTGTGGAAAAATCTCGGGTTGGCCTCTAGGAACACGGCCAGTTTTAGGGGGACAAAAGGGACCGTCCTCCTCCTCAACACTACCATACCAGGATAATTCTTTACAGTTTCCCATTAGGAGGTTGAATTGTCAATCAATTGATCCACCCAGGACAACCGACCGTGTATCATTTAAATCCTCAAAATATATTCACAAAAGAAAAAAAATGAAAAGACAAATTTCCAATACAGGACGCAAGACATTTTGGTGTCAAGCTTCCTCGAAGCTTCGTCTCCCAGCTAGCTTCGATACAAAAGTAGAAATAAAAATCCTAAATTATATCTATTGTGATACAAACACTATTTTGGGTTTGAGCTTGGCGCGTCCCCGCATAGTTAGGGGTTGTGTCAAGCTGGGTCCGCTAGCAATAACGGGTTGTGCCAATGTTTGAGCTCTAGCCTAGATTCTTTTTTTATTTTTATTTTTAAGGAGTGATTGAATTGTAATCGGAACAAGTGCGATGGGATTAACGTGACGGACTTTCATAGATTTAACCATGAAAAGAAAGTCCTTGTAGCACGGGAAAAAGGGGGCAAAGGATCAATAATGACTAATTTCTTGCCACCGTGAAGCATTGCCATGATTTTTTTCCTTGAGGAAATCTTTTGACTAAAATCCTGCCGACAACACAAAGGCACGTGCTAAAAAGCATGGGTGGTTCTTCTTTTTCCACGTTACGATGACCCACCCACCTTCTTTTCCTTTGCCTTTTTGCTTTATTTCCTCTTCATTATCACTTTGCTCCTTCACAAAGTTTTCCTCGGATTCCAGCTGGCCACTTTCGCCGTGAATGACGGGTCAGGTCCACAAGAAATGGTTTTATGCTACTAGTCATCAAACTGATGGGGGTATATAATTTGGATAGTTTGCTTGATAAATGATTCTTATGGTCACCATTTTATAAATGATTTTCATTTTTGGTATGATTCAAGACCACATTTTCAATATTTTCTGTGGATTCTCAAGTGGAATTTGTAAAATGACATGCTTTTGTCGTTTCTGTTAACAGATTTTACTTTGGCACATTTTATTTATGATTGCTAGCAATATTTTTTTTCAGTTGTTTACTTTAATTAACGGTAAAAGATAGGCTTCTTTAGAAAATGAATGAGAGGAAAATGTACTTCTGCCTTTAAAAGGTAATGTGTATCACACATGCTAATAAAAATATGGCAAAGAGTTGACTACTAGAACAAAATGAAAGTTTAGAGGCTATTGTATAAACGACACCAAAATTCAAAGAAGTTTTGTGTAATTTCCCTCCATATAGTGGAAGGGGTTGAACCGTATTTATTTACACAATTGGGCCTGCAACTAAACTCGATCGGTGTCTGTTGACATTCCTAAGCCTTCAACAATGTCGAGCACTATTGATGCCTTGCCTTAATTTACCAATGTCCGAGACTGTCCTATGATGCCTTTGATAATTAAATCGAGATAACAGAAAAAGGAAACTTTGAAGAAGAGAAAAAAGAAATGGAAAACTACTCATAGTGGAGGTTATCATGTGCTTGTTGGCCATGATTTTATAATATTGCTGATTTTCCATGATCGACTTGACTTCAAATCAGAGCTAATATTCTTAATTCTCCACCAAATTCTAGAATATCTTCATTTCTCTCCATTTATTTTCTAATGAAGTACTTCGCATCGTGTATTCTCTATTCATTACCAAGACCATAACTTCAGTTTCTATACTACACCGGCAATCGCACATCAGAATTCCCCTTTCTCTCACAAAATCTGAATTTGATTTATTATAATCATGCATTATTTTTCAGACTCTTTGGTTTCGAAAGGCCAAAGTTTGCAAAAGGCTTGAATTTCAGCATTTTGCTTTTCCTAACATGTATAGTAATGAACCCCTATCTAAACATGGTAATTGAGTCATGCCGACTCGCACAAACCGGCCCTCTTAGTCTTGGATTGGAGCTCAGCACGAGGGGTCGTGCTAGGCCAGGCAATAAAGGGCTATGCCAATATTTGGGCTCTAGCCCGATTAATTCTAATAGGAACAATAGTGATAGCATTTAAGTGACGAATTTTCATGAAATTTAACTTTAAAAAGAAACTCTTGGTAGCACGGAAAAAGACAGGGCAAAGGAGCAATAATGAAAATTTGTAGCCACCCCAAAGCAGTGTCATGATTTTTTCCTTCAGAGAATCTTTTGACTAAAATTTTGCCGACACGACAAAAGACGCTAAATAGCATTGGCCATAGCATTGGCCGGGACTTACTTTTCCGCGTTAGGATGACCCACCTGCCATCTTTTTCTTTGCTCCTTTTCACCATCACCTTTGCTTTTTCACTGAATTTTCCTCGGATTCTCTCGTACCGGTTTCCCCGTGAACGACAGTTGAGGTCCCCAAGAAATGGTTTTACGCTGTTATCAAACTGGTTCTGTGATAAAATCAACTATTTTGGATGAACAGGACTTAAGATACAAACTTCTTGGAGCAAAAATTGATATGACTTTGGAAAATTCATCAATATTAATGGAAATCCGATATTTCATTATTTAATGCAGCATCATTTTGTAGAAGATTAGGTTTAATAAAAAATTTCAAGCCAGAAGTCTTGAGAAAAAAAAGAAAACATTGATCCTTAGGTACCCTTCCATTCAATGAGAGGTTGGTCCGATCACTAGTTCCAAACTCCTAAAATCTATTGCGGGCCCAAAAAGGATCACTTGCCAATTTGCCAGGAACACCTCATGGAATCAAGTGGCGTTTTTTCTACGGTTCTCATTATGCACTCCTATTAATTATATATTGTCGTGAGGACCGCGTCTTGTGTGGAAATATCTCAGGTCGGCCTCTAGAAACACGGTCATTTTAGGGGGACGAAAGGGACCATCCTCCTCCTTAACACTGCCATGCCAGGACACTTCTTTACAGTTTCCCATGAGGGGGTGGGGACGTCAATCAATTGACCCACCCAGGACAATCGACCGTGTATCATTTAACTCCTCAAAATATATTCACAAAAAAAAAAAATGAAAAAGGCAAATTCCCAATATAGGACGTAAGAAATTTTGGCGTCAAGCTTGTCTCCCACCCAGCTTCGATGCAAAAGCAGAAAAAAAATCATAAATTATATTTATTATGATACAAATATTCTGTTGGGCTTGAGCTCGGCGCGACCCTCATAGTTAGGGGTTGTGCCAAGCCAGCTCTTCCAGCAATAACGGGTTGTGCCGATGTTTGAGCTCTAGCGTAGGTTCATTTTTTATTTTTGTTTTTAAGGAGCGATTGCATTGTAATCGGGATAAGAGCGATGGGATTGACGTGACGAACTTTCATAGATTTAACCATGAAAAGAAAGTTCTTGTAGCACGGAAAAACAAGGGGGCAAAGGATCAGTAATGACTAATTTCTTGCCACCGTGAAGCATTGCCATGATTTTTTCCCTGAGGAAATCTTTTGACTAAAATCCTGCCGACAACACAAAGGCACGTGCTAAAAAGCATGGGTGGTTCTTCTTTTTCCACGTTACGATCTAAGAAGCATGGACACTCTCCGGGACCCTTCGTGTTGTGTCCGACACTCCGACACGTATCCGACACGCGGTCAACACAAGTCGGAAAAACCGACACGCAGTCAACTGTTTCCGACATGCTCCGACACGCGAGTCGGAAATTCCGACATGTGATCCCGACACGCACGGGTTATTTTTATAAATTTTCAAAACTTCTGGGGTCTAAATATAAATATATGAAAAAAAAAATAAAAGCTAAACTTCAGTCACGCACGGGGTCTGGAGAGTGGAGAGTGGAGAGTGGAGACTCTGGACTCTTCTCTTCAGTCTTCATGGGAAGTAGCTGTTGGAGGTGAAGGGGCTAGGCGAGGTGATTCTTATTTGTATATTTTGTATTAACAATTTACGCATTGTGTCGAATCCGAGTATTACATTGATGCTTATTAGGAGAACTGGGATTGCTGAATTGTTGCTTGCGATTATGGTAGAAGGATACACGAACAAGAGTAAGGGAAATTCTGAAACCTAACAATGATCCAGAGATTAAGACAGAGTTGAATTTGCTAGGCATTATAAAAATAATTTCAAATGGGAAGAGTTCTTATTTGCTGCTCTGCACCAAGTAGGATTTACCCTGAGTGAACAGACTGATTTTTGTCATTTTTATGTATTGAGCGCATTCTATTTTGAATAAGTCATCATGAAATAAGTGGATCAAAATCAAAACTATATCGGTTTTGATATGATTTTTCTCTATATTTTATTTCATTTCCACTTTTGATATGATATTAACAAATGTAGGATTAATGTTTTTAGTATAGATTAATTCTAGGCTCTTTTTATTATTATTATTATTATTTAGTTATTTATGCATTTATATATAAAAATATTTATTTAATATTTAACGTGTCGAAACATTAATTAGTATTGAGCGCTCTATTTTGAATAAGCCTTTTTGCTTTATTTCCTCTTCATTGTCACTTTGCTCCTTCACAAGGTTTTCCTCGGATTCCCTCGGGCCACTTTCGCCGTGAATGAGGGGTCGAGGTCCACAAGAAATGGTTTTCTTCTACTAGTCAACAAACCGGTGGGTTATATAATTTGGATAGTTTGCTTGATAAATGATACTTCTGGTCACCATTTTATAAATGATTTTCTCTTTTGGAAAGCAGCATTTGATAATTGATTCGAGACCGCATTTTCAATTTTTTTTCTGTGGATTCTCAATGGGGATTTGTAAAATGACGTGCTTTTGTCGTTTCCGTAACATATTTTACTTTGGCACTTTTTATTTATGATTGCTAGCAATATTTTTTTTCCAATTCTGTTGAAAAAGGTGTGCACTTTTACTCAATAAGTAGGCACTCTCCGTCATTCGAAGTTTTACAAATAAGTCCTAATTTGCGAGAGAATTTCTTCCACTCTTACGAGCATAGGTGATGCTGGCGTTTGCTGTAACCCACCACCTATAAGAGTGGTTGGAGGAAAAAAAAAAAATTGAAAGTTCTAGACCTCCACAGATAGCTAACGACTCATGTTGTTACCAGGTCAGTGAATTTGAACTATAAAATGGGTTCATCATCCCTTTTCTCACACCTAGTGATTAGCATATAGTATGCATTATTCCATGACATCCTAGTGGCTTATGAATATGAAGCTGGCTCACTCACAATGTTATGATATTAATCAAATCGAGTAAAGTAATGTGGTCGTTCGAAATCTTGCAATAAGAGCGTGAAGTGGAAACTGAAAATTGAGGCATGATCTCAATAGTTATGAACATGTCAAGGTGTTCATATTGTTAATTTGGGGGAAAAACTCCGCTAGAAGATGAGTTCATCTATTTGATTCATGGATGGGATGCTTTTGGTTGCTCTTTGATGCGTCCAACAATCGAAGAAGAAATATAAGGCCAAGGACTTTACAAGAAGGACAGCGATCTAATACGAGCCCAAATTCACAAAAGCAATCACGTAGGACCAGCAAAAATAGTACAAGTTACTGTTTGTGATGAGTTGGTGAGAGTAACTTTCTCAAAAAAGCGATACCTCATTATACAATATGGTTGGGACCTAAAAACTAGTGTACGGGCCGAAATTGAAGCAAGTTTTGTGTGCCATTGCATCCGAGAAGGTTCCAATTTGTAACCTTATCTAAAAACCAAAATGATTTAGAAAATTTCGGATAACTATCAATGCAAAGGGCGTTTTTTAATTTGAGATGCCCATCACTAAAACCGTCCCCACGTACACACACATACATACATACATACATACATACATACATACATACATACATATATATATATATATAATGCCTCCTGAAGGGATAGATTTTGCAAGGGATTGATCGCTCTCCGTATAAATATTTTTGTTAATCAATCATTTTTACAGTAATTTACCCTTTAAACATACATGGCGATTACGCAGATTTTGTTATTTGATGTTTTAGTTATTGAAGCCTTTTCTCTTTCTAAAAAAAAAATTGTATTTAATTTTTAAAATATCTTGTTTAGTTATAATAAGGTGGCTATATTTTTGGAATTTTGCAAAATTCTTTTCATTCAATATGATTATAGATATATATTATTTTGATTATTAGTATTTTAGTTAATTTATTTCTCTTCCATTTTCTATATTTTTCAGTTTTTTTTTTTTAATATCAATTAAGGGTAAAAGAGAGGCTTCCTTAAAAAAAAAAAGGAGATGAAAATATACTTTTACCCCTTAAAAGTCACATGCATTACACGTGCTAATAAAAATATAACGAAGAGTTAATTGCTTGAACAAAATAGAAGTTCGCGCATGAATTTAAATTAGGTCAATCAATTGACCCACCCGTGACAACGAGCCGTCTATTATTTAAATCCTAAAATATATTCACAAAAATAAAAATTTTAAACAAAAATAAAAATTTCCAATACAGGACGCGCGACATTTTAGCGCGAAGCTTCCTCGAAGCTTCGTCTCCCACCCAGCTTCGATGATGCAAAAGCAGGAGTAAAAACCCTAAATTATATCTACTGCGACACCTTCACAGTAGCGGCACCACCAGCAAACACCACGACCACCGTGACGCTACTTTCTCTGTCCCGGCGCTCCCTGCCTGCTCCAACGACCAGCAGATCCGAAGCCTCTTCTTGCTACACCGACGACGAGCCGCGAGCTTCGGACGACGGTCCTTGCTACGAGCCTTCAACGACGAACCATCCCGCGAGCTGTTGCTGCTTTCGCTCCACGACGGTGCCGCCTTCCAGTTCGCTGTCCATCGTATCCGCGTCCTGCCTGAGTCCTCCTTGCTCGCTGCTTCCTGTCCAGCCAGTCCAGTTGCATCCGACCACTGCCCGAAAAGTGCCGCTACGTTCAGCCCATCTCGACGCCGGAACCGGTAGCTGATAACCCAGTTTATCTCATTTTCGTTCGACGCCAAGGCTTGCCGTCTCCTTACTCTCGCCACACCAGGTTCTGTCTTGTAGGTTCACCCAAGGCTTGCCCCAATGTTGACTCGAGATACACGTCCAAGTGAAGTCTAACTTGCTGGGACATCACCGAGAGTTCCACTCCGTCGTGAACCATCCACCGCCGGGCACATTCACCGCTAGAGCTGCCGACCGCAGTCCGTGAACCGTCGTCGTTTGTGGGTCTGTGATTCTCGAGATCCGTCACCCGTCCGAACTTGGAAACAAATAATCAAATTAGGTAAAAATCTTACCTATATTAATGTTCGAATATTTTGTTTCCACGTTTGAAATATTGCATTATTGATTGAATTTCCGAACGATGTTATTTTATCCAAAATTTCTTGAGTAGCCTTTCAAATTAGGGATTATTTGCAAATTTCACAATGTGCCATAATTGTCAATTCGATCTCACGCCGAGATATGATTCGCTATTATATGGAAAATCATTAATCCAATCTTATGCTCAAGATAAGATTTGCGATTGCACAAAAAATTGACCAATCTAATCTCATATCCGAAATACAATTCATCTTCTTTTTTTTTTTCGAAATTAAATGGATATCGATAATATCTTGTGTGATTTGATGTTGTGTTTGATGTGGATTTCCTTTCTTTCTATCTTTGTTTGATTTAAATTGATTTTGCTATAAAGAAACATCCAAAAAGATCGACAATATATTGAAATAGATCCTTTTTGTATAATGTTGCATATTTAGAGTAATTTTTAATTCCAAATTTAATAAAATTCCAAAAATATCTTTTTAGAATAAATTGGAATTTAGATATCCAAAAAAAGCATTAAGAGAAATACCTTACTTCTACGAATTAAATGAGTTTGGGGACTTAATTACATTAGATTACTCTAACTTTAAGTACCTTTTCTTTTTTATTTCAAAAAAATATTTTATAAGCAACTTGAATTGATTTTAAGCTATTCCTAACATGTAAGGTAATCATGCAAATGCGCAACCATTATTTAACATCCAATAAAGAAAAACAATAAATAAATTGCAAGCCAAATGCAATTTGTAATATTGCTCAGTGGAGAAGATTTTGTTTCTCCATAAATATGATTCTACGTACTATTTAGTCAAAATTTGTACTAGCGATGGCCTCAAGTGCAAATGTACCATCATAAAATGAACTTAGATTAGAACAAGTAGACACATTCCAGTCGATGGTCGGCACAACTACATAGGGGCACTACACACCGATTTAATTAAAACTATGTCTCTCCCTCCAAACTGCAATAAAATTTGGGTTTGCTATTATGTAATACTAAGGATGATTGGTAATTGACACCTAGACGAAACGTAGGAACATGAAGTTGCCAAATCTATTTTGACTTGTGTTTATACTATTAAATTCTTTAAACTATGGTCACTGTGACACAATCACCCCAAATTTTCTTTGTTATTAAAAATCTTAAATTATTTTAACTGGTGACATCAATACTCAATCTCAACAAAACCCATAAACTTGTACACTAGAACAAATTTGGGATATTGATTCACACTGGGTAAAGTTTAGGATTTTCTAGTGGTAAACAGTGGGTATTTGTGTGATACTAGAACAAATTTACCAGAAAAGAGTTTGGATATTTACTGTCGGGCATAATTTATGACATTTGGTTGTATTTTTCTGTTTTGACCTTCAAAAGAAGAGAAATCAGAGTAAAGAGATACCTTATCATCATCACCATCATCATCATCATCATTATGGAGAAAGATCCATTGGAGAACTAATCTTTTAGATCCGAATCCTATTTAAAAAAGTAAAGTATGAGCCAAAACTGGAGCAAGTTATATTTCTCGTTTCATCCGAGTAGGCTCCAATTCGCAAACTTATTTAAAGGCCAAAATGATTTAGAAAATTTTGAACAACCAAAATGGATCTTTCTCCCTTCAAATCTAGAAAACTGTGCCTGGCTAACATGATTTACAAAATGAAAATCGAATTTAGGTCAAAAGAGTCTTTCTTTTTACTATGGAAATGGATTTTTGGAAATCCAAGACTGCTGGAGCTAATGCAGGTGGCTTTGTAACATACATTTCGTCAGACCAAATGCACAGCCCCACACAATTTTGCCGATAAAATAGTCAGTACTATAAGTCACTTTATAGCATGTTGATAGTTTCATGATCCTCGAGACGCGTTAGTAATACAATTTTTTAGCACAAGTGCTCGCTGATAATACAATACTTCAGTAGGGAAATGAAATTTATCCACTGGATACTACAATATTTAACAGGCTCAAAAGTGATGGGGCTAAATTCCTGAATGGGATCAATAGCTTAAATATATATATATATATATATAACGAAACACCTTTTTCCAATATAAAATATATTAAAAAAAGAAAATATGTCTATCTATCTTGAGCTTGACCACTTGTCTGACTTATACAATAGCAGCACTTGTCTTTTACTTTTGGTTTTATTTCTTATCACTGCTTATGCATCGAAATTTCCTCAGCTATTTTATTCATCCTGGGCAGGTATCGGCTTGGATTTTCTGGTGCATTTGGAATTTCCACGCACGAAGACAGCGACTAATTCAAGTTTGAATTATTGATTGCGAGTTGCTAGCTGGTTCCATTATATAATTCAAGCCAATAAAGAGGCAAAGGGTAATAACAACGCATTTCGTGTTTCTTGAGAGCCATTTTGGTTTATCTTCTCTGTCAGAGTTGAAAGCAAAAATCAGGGTAGAGTCAGAGCAAAGACGAAATGCATCGTCCCATCTTTGGGCATTCTTTTGCCGTGCTCGTGGCACCCATCCTTCTCTCCGTGCTCGCGTTCCGTTTTCTCAATAAGAAGAAAGCTAGCAAGCGTGAAAATGCAAAAGATGCTGATTCTGGTGCATTCTGTTCGTTGACTGCGGAGACGGGAACTAGTGCCGATGGATCTAGTTCATCTCCTACGGAGACTAATAATGGTGCGTCTAGTTCGACATTTGGAGATAGTTACGAGGTGTTCTTGAGCTTTAGAGGCCCAGATACTCGAGATGGCTTTGCTGATCACCTCTACGATAGGCTCATTGAAGCTGGAATTCGTGCTTTTAGAGACAATGAGGCGCTCCACCAAGGCAAGGAGATTGGCCCAAATCTTTTGGCGGCCATTAAGAATAGTAAGATTTTCATCCCCATTTTCTCAGAGAATTATGGAAGAAGTCATTGGTGCCTCAATGAACTGGTTGAAATAATGGAGTGCAACAATAATAACACGGGGACGATAGTGTTGCCTATATTTTACAAAGTGTCACCAGCTGATGTACGGCATCAAACTGGGAGATTTGGAGAGCAATTTACGGAGCGTGAAAAACGTTCGCGTGGGAGGAACATAGACCCAACAATTTTGGAGAAGTGGAAGCAAGCGCTCAGAGAAGTTGCTGACTTGAAAGGATGGGAATCAAATGGGTACTTCATTTTTTCACCAAAACATTCTCTACTTTCTTTTTATTTGTGTGGGTGTTTACGGTTGTTCTGATTCTCACCTGCGTCGTTTTCGTTCTTTTCTTTTTATATAAAAAAGCAATAAGATCTTGCTGGCACTAACATACTGCGATGCATGGCTAACGTACTGCGATGCATGAGTTTTAAAGTTTTTTGCTTTAACGACATTGACCGATCTAATTAGAGATTTTATTGTTATGATCCCATTCGTTTGAATAATAAGATTTTATGAATGAATTTTTACTCTTATATCCAAAGATTTTGTAACATTGTGCTTTTTTTCTTTTCTAGTTTATAGAATAAGCTACGTTAATCTTCATCACAAACTTTTCTAATTACGTATTTATTTGAGTTAATAGTACAACTTATTGGCGGTTCCTGATCAAAGCTCGTAATGTCATGTACTGTGCATGTTGATTGTCAAAGCCTTGATTCCTTGTCTTCCCAAGTTACATTTGTTACATTATTAATGTTGTTAACTAGTTGCTATTAATTATTCTTACAAAAGAAATGTCATTGGTATATATAATGATTGCCTATTGGATTTTGCCTATTCAAACCCTATAGAAAGTTTTCATTGTCACGCCCACATAATCCCTAATATCTTTAACAAACAACAAATTTAAAATTTAATTCAAATCCATAATTCATATAGTATTCAATATTCTCTAGCGACACCCTCAAGTTTCTTTTGGCACAATAAAGTCAAGAGTAATAATGGAATGGGGCACGCCATGTGATGCAACCACTGCCATTTCCCGCTTCAATCTTAGGGTATGAGATAATATATGGAGTTGTGGCAAAAACAATTCTTTAAGTTTTCCAATTTATCCTCCGATTTGTTTAGTATCATGTTATCATTAGTTAAACAATATAAAATTGCTATTTCCATGTATTTGAAAAATTGTCACATTTGACAGGTCAGAAGTAAAATTGGAAAAAGAGGTGGTCCAACGAGTGTTGTTTGAGCTGAAGAAAAAGTTTGAGTTGGTTATTCCTGAGAATTTGGTCGGAATTGATAAACATGTCGAGAAAGTTATGGAATCTATAGATAAAAATTCTCATGGCCCCCTATTTATTGGCATCCATGGAATGGGAGGCATTGGCAAGACTACTCTTGCTAAAACCATCTACAACAAACTCTCCAATCAATTTAAGCATTGTAGTTTCATTGCTGATGTAAGGGAATCATGTAAAAAGAATGGCATTCTTTACTTACAGAACCAGTTACTCAATGATACATTGAGGCAGAAAAATCTAGCTAATAATGAGGATAACGGGATTAATTTCCTCTCATCCAAGCTTAAAGGTAAGAAAGTCCTCATTTTTCTCGACGATGTGGGTGATGACCATCAATTGGAGGCTTTGGCTGGAAATCATGATTGGTTTTCTTCGGGAAGTATGATCATTATTACCACCCGAAACAAGGGTATTCTTGACAAGGCTAAGGTGGATTCCCAATATGAACATGAGGAAATGGATAGGGATAACGCTTTGATTTTGTTCAGTAAACATGCATTTCGAAGAAACGCTCCTCCGAGGGAATTTGAGGACCTTACTCGTAAGGCTGTGCTCGCCACCGGAGGACTTCCCTTATCTCTCGAGGTTGTAGGTTCATTTTTGTGCAATAAAGAGCTAGCAGTATGGGAAGATACAATAAAAAAGTTAGAAAAAGTCCCTCCTAAGGCTGTCCAAGAACAGCTAAGAATAAGTTATGACGCATTAGAGGATGGACAACAACATATATTTTTGGATATCGCTTGTTTTTTCATTGGCTCTGACTTGAGAGTTGCATCCTACATGTGGGACGCCTGTGGCTTTTACCCAAATGAGGCCATTGAAGTATTGAGATTAATGTCATTAATAAAAGTTGGAGAGAATCATGAGCTTATAATGCATGACCAATTGCGAGATCTAGGTCAAGAAATCATTCGCCAAGAAGACAAGAAGCCTCAGAATCGTAGCAGGTTATGGGACTCCAAGGAAGTATTGGACATGCTAGAGGAAAATAAGGTAACTGATTCTTTTCTTTTGCTCCCTTAGTTCATGTTCTACTGTCAAAGTGATGTTGGTCCTCTACTTAGTGCTTGCTCTAGTGAGCAGTGAAACTATTATTGTCCTCGTGTCGTTTCATTGACATGATAGCAATTAGGAGGTTGCTCTCTCTTAGTGAGTAGTGCAGCTTTATCTGATATTTATCTTACATAAGCGCACATTACAAAGTTTTTTTCAAGAACGAGGTACTTTCAAATTTATTAGAAACTTAATAGGGGTATTCTACATTGAAAAGATTTGAATTTATATAATTGATTTGGTTGTGGCCTTGACATGTGCAACAAATAATTGGACCATTCTGCTGTGAACAATTACTACTTAGGATGTATAAATCATAGAATTCTATTCTCCAGGTGTTAGAATTAATACAATTGGAGTAACCGTGCCCGCATTTAACATGAAATCTCAATCATTATTCCCAAATTGAGAATGGAAGGGTATTTTCTTTTATATTATATTAGGTTAGGAATTACTTCTTTTACCAAAATTCGCATGATAGAACAAGAACATATATAGACATACATAACGTTAGGCGTATTTCATGCAACCTATTTATTATCTTAAGAGCCAATTGATATATTAGCAATTTCAAAGCTAATGTCTATCTATTATGTCTTTAGTGTTACATCATAAAATAAACTTAACTAGCCAAAAGAAAAATGAATATGCTCTATTTTTTTTATTAAAATAAATTGGTATAACTAACTTTTACAACTAAAAAGGTACATTATTTCACGTAATTATTTCAGTAATTTTGTTGGGTTCATTGAGTCGAAATCAAAGAGGCTTTGAAGAAACTGATACAAGATCTTCTTTTATTTTATCCCTACAATTAATCAAAATATATAAAAGTATCTTCATGTGTTATCTAAAAGTACAATCAACTTTGATTAAAAAAAAAAAAAGAAATAAAAGAAGTGCGACGCATGGACAAGAGCACTAGGACGACTTATAGATAAACAAAAAACGAAAGACATTTAAAGCATAATTGAAACACATTGATAACACACTCCTTGGATATTAGTGAGTATACAACCAAAATAAAAATAAAAAATAAAAAAAAGGGCACAAACTTTTGAATTAGGAACAAAAATAATGCAACCTTAAAAAAATCCTAAAAAGAAGCCCAATCTTTTGCATGCAGAGTGAAAATAACACAAATTTTCAAGCATCCCAGAGAAAATCCCAACCTTTCACTTGTAGGACAAAAATGACACGGAGTTACAAATTATGGGTTCGTTTAGTTAGACTTTTGAGGAAAGTCTTTAGAAAAATACAAAGGATTTTCAGTTAAAAGGGTTTTCCGGTCTAAATTATTTGATGGACTAAATTGGTACTAATGTAAAAAGGTTTAGGATTAAATTATTTTTATTGAAAAGTTTAGAATTAAATTGATATCAATGTAATACGTTTAGAACTCTTTTGATACTTCTCCCAAATATAAATAATTTACTATTTGTTAAATGTCAGAAATGTCTTTTCGTGCAATGATAAAGTCAATGACACTAATCGATGGGTACTTCTGTTTTGAATTCGGAATAAGAGAAATGTTTGTAGAATAAAAAAAAAAGGTATGAAAAATCAAAGGAGCCTAGCAAATCATTAAAATTTTTGAAAAGTGATGCATTCTTAAATGTAATACTTTGAATAGACGTGTTCTTTAATGAGAGGGAAGCTCTACTTGTCTACCTCGTTGAATATAACCGTACTATTTAGATTAAGCAAACAATATTAGCAATATATTATTTTGGCGATCCTATTTTTATCATTAAAAAAATAGTGTATGGACAAGAGTAGAGACCACAAACCTAAATGACTTCGTTTAGAAAAGTAATGAACACTTTCCAACAAATATTCATGATCCCGACAATGTTATGGAAGAATAGTTATTATGATATCTATGTATACATAGATATATCAAAAAATTAATTCCCAAGTCACGAATTCCGTGAAAAGTGTATTCAAGAATTTTTAGAGGTGAGATTATAGATTTGCTTACAACTTTACATTATTGTTCTATAGGAATATATACTTGCAATGATATGCTATTAACAATACTTTTATAAAATAATTTGAGAATTATGCATTTTCAACAAAACATATATTAACAAACATACATATTCAGTCCCATAATTATATAAATTTAATGTTGAAGTATTATAAAAACTAACATTTTAAGGTTAATATCACGAAAAACCTTAAACTAGTACATATATGGCAAATTTTTCCCAAACTAATTTTTAGGCTATAAAAAACCCCAAATTGGTGCATTCGTTACAAAAATACCATAAACTAATTTTTGCATCATCAACAAAAACCCCATAAACTGATATGCTTGTTGTAAATTTACCCCAAACTGATATAAATTTTCAATGTCAATTGAGTTATTGCCATGTGCCATTTAGCTTAGTAATTTTACGGTAAAATTTGACAGAAGTTAATAGATTGAGTGTATTAGTTGGGGATCTTTGTTAATACAAATATTAATTTAGAGGTAAATTTATAAGAGATGTATCAGTTTGGGGTTTTTGATAACCCAAAAATTATCTTGGAGTATATTTGCCACAGATGTACCAGTTTGAGGTTTTCGTTATATTAACCGAAATTTTAACATGATACTTATTAAACTTGGAAGTTAAATATGTTAACTATAAATACATGACTTGTTTTTTTATATAGAGAACCTCGAAGTTTATATTTGAGTGATAAAATAGCTTTACACTTACAACCTTTGTAGAAATTTTTAAAAGAATGATAATAAGTAATAAAACTAAACAACTTCACAGCCACATGCTTGTACAGAATTAATATTAACATAATGTAATTAATCTTCATGTCCAATATGTCTGTTAGCAAGATATTATTAATCCATGGGAAAATTGATCAAAAAATTAGATGACCGCTATTTTTGTGTAACAAAATCAACATGAAATGAAAAGATAGCATCAAACATTTGTAGTAATAAAAAGAGAAGTAAAAAACCATTTATATAACATTTGGTATATGTTTTCTTCCACATATAATGAAAAACACTCATTGAAGAAGCAAAACACATCATAAGAAAGGAATGTAAAACACATTTGTAATGGAATTCTCTTTTTCATTTTGCCATAGAGAATTGCAAAGAAGATACATAAGAAAAAGAGGGGGATTCTACAATTGGAATTCTTTAGTATTAATACATGTTATGATGGCGAGTTTGATAGATGTGTTCGAACTGCAACAGCCATGTTGTTTCACATGTAAAGGATATGAGTTAGGATTTTGTTGTTTCCTAGATAAAAGGGCATGAGATTTGATAGATATATTTGAAGTAGTGTCTGCATGAAGAGATGCCTTCTATTGTAATTTTTAAAAGACGTGCCTTTTGGGTATTTATAAGGTGCAAATTGTGAATGGCATAATTGGAAGAGGAAAATTCGGGAGAACACCTCTTGAGCTTCAAACCTTTACATAGATTAGATAAATAATATGCAACCATAACCTATCATGCCATGAAGTCAAAGGTGAGAACTACATCATTATAGTATGACAACAAATTTAAAGTCAATACATCTTTTCTTATATACAGTTGATCTCATCTCATCATTCAATATTATGATTTATAACATTTCCTAATTGCAGGGCACTAGTGAGATTGAGGCCCTTTGTCTTCCTATGGGAGAAACCTACATAGCTAAAAAATTTAAAAACTTGACCAACTTGAGGTTCCTTCGAACGAATGGTGCGAGTCTCATTGGAAATTTTCAGAATTTGCTTCCTCAATTAAGATGGCTTAAATGGACAAGTTGTTGCTTGGATCTTGAAGCGGCCATCTTTCGCCCGAAGAAATTAGTCGTTCTTGATCTATATAATAGTAAAATTATGGAGGATTGGGGAGGATGGGATCCACTAAAGGTAAGATGCAAATAAGGCATATCTCTTACGAATAATGACATGTTGTCGACAAGTCTAATTGCACCAAGTTCGCCTTTATTTCTTCTGAAAATCCTTCCTCATATTATGGATTTTTCTCTCAATATAAGTGGAATTTTAGGCACTTAAATATGCTAGAAGCTTCTGCCCCTTAATATCTTAACAAGTAGTCATGCTTCCCATTAGACATACTAAATATTTTTAACTATATTAATTAATAGCTATCAATATTGTGCCTATGTAAATTGTTATGGCTTCGAGTTAATTTCTTCCCATTAAAAAAATGTATTTTTAGCAATTCTTGTTATATGTATTTATGGATAATCTTTCATGGAGGGGGAAAAACTTCCTTGCAATGACTTGTTTTACATACATACTAAAATTTTAATTCATTGTTATTTTTAGGGTAAGGGAAATAATTTGTGAACTACTTTGACTTGTTGCACACATATTTATTTATTATGATATTTCATAGTTGAAGTCACCGTACAACACAATAATAATGTAGTAATTTTATATCTTGTACATATAGCATTTAATTGTTTTCCATATATAAAGTAGCCATTTATTTTTTATATAAACTTTGGATATCTCTAATCAATAAATAATAGCATCGCCGTAACTTTGAAAAACTAAATATGATATTTTCTATCAAATGTTCGCAAATAATTCTGGTTAGCACTTATACATCTCTAACATTCTCTTTGCAATGATATGCTTTAAAATGTTTATACGTTAGTTAGCCAAAATACTATTGAAAAGGACCATTGAAAATTGATAAAACAACTGTGAAGGAGCGATGGAGCATTGGCATTTTTGTCCCATCTCATGGTGGTATCCTCTCTTTCTTTTAGATGGCAACCGGACTCAAAGTTCTCAATCTCGCAAATTGTACTTTGAGAACAACTCCAGACTTGTCCGCTTTCAAGAGCTTGGAGATTTTGAGTCTTGAAAATTGTAAGGATCTAGAAGAGATTCATCCTTCTGTTGAGAGCATCAAGACCCTCGTCTCCTTGAATGTCAAATGGTGTACCAAATTGGAGGGGCTACCTCAAGGAGTAGGCAGAATGAAAAAATTGAGGGAACTTCACATAAATAACACTAATATACAAAAGATTCCTATATCAAGAGGTTGTTTGACGAATCTGGAGACTCTAGATCTCGAAAGCTGTAAACAATTTGCTCAACTTCCAGAATCCTTAGGATCCCTTGTGTCGTTAACTAAGCTAGGCCTATCTTACTCAGGAATTGAAGAACTACCCAAATCAATTGGTTCTCTGAAGGGGCTCAAGACACTTAATGCCTCCTATTGTTATTCATTAGCTAGCATACCTAGCTCCATAGGCAATCTAGCATCTCTATCTCTTGTTGAACTAACTAGATGCGACAAACTCGCTCAACTTCCAGACTCCATAGGCTCTCTTGCGTCATTGCAGCGCTTGCTATTATGGGGATGCACCAAATTGAGAGAAATCCCAGACTCAATTGGACAATTAGAATCATTGACAGAACTGCAGTTAAAATTTACAGCGATTGAAGAATTTCCCAAATCAATCGGTTCTCTGAAGAAGCTCAGGACACTTGGTGCCTCCAATTGTGCATCATTAGCTAGCATACCTAGCTCAATAGGCAATCTAGCATCTCTGTCTCTTCTTGACCTAACAGGATGCAACAAACTCGCTAAACTACCAGACTCCTTAGGCTCTCTCGCGTCATTGCAACGCTTGCTATTATCGAGATGCAGATCATTGGGAGAAATCCCAGATTCAATTGGACAATTAGATTCATTGACTGAACTGCACTTAGAATCTACAGCGATTGAAGAATTACCTAGATCAATTGGTTCTCTAAAGGAGCTCAAGACACTTGGTGCCTCCCATTGTGCATCATTAACTAGCGTACCCAACTCCATAGGCGATCTAGCATCTCTATCTCTTCTTGACCTAAGAGGATGCGACAAACTCGCTCAACTTCCAGACTCCATAGGCTCTCTCGCGTCATTGCAGTGCTTGCAATTATCGGGATGCAGATTATTGGGAGAAATCCCAGACTCAATTGGACAATTAGAATCATTGATTGAACTGCACTTAGAATCTACAGCGATTGAAGAATTTCCCAAATCAATCGGTTCTCTAAAGAAGCTCAGGACACTTGATGCCTCTCATTGTGCATCATTAGCTAGCGTACTCAGCTCCATAGGCGATCTAGCATCTCTGTCTCTTCTTGACCTAACAGGATGCGGCAAACTCGCTCAACTTCCAGACTCCATAGGCTCTCTCGCGTCATTGCAGTGCTTGCTATTATCAGGATGCAGATCATTGAGAGAAATCCCAAACTCAATTGGACAATTAGAATCATTGACTGAACTGCACTTAAAATCTACAGCGATTGAAGAATTTCCCAAATCAATCGGTTCTCTGAAGAAGCTCAGGACACTTGGTGCCTCCTATTGTGCATCATTAGCTAGTGTACCCTGCTCCATAGGCGATCTAGCATCTCTGTCTCTTCTTGACCTAACAGGATGCGGCAAACTCGCTCAACTTCCAGACTCCATAGGCTCTCTCGCGTCATTGCAGTGCTTGCTATTATCAGGATGCAGATCATTGAGAGAAATCCCAAACTCAATTGGACAATTAGAATCATTGACTAAACTGCATTTAGAATCTACAGCGATTGAAGAATTTCCCAAATCAATCGGTTCTCTGAAGAAGCTCGAGACACTTGGTGCCTCCTATTGTGCATCATTAGCTAGCGTACCCTGCTCCATAGGCGATCTAGCATCACTGTCTCTTCTTGACCTAAGAGGATGCGACAAACTTGCTCACTTTCCAGACTCCATAGGCTCTCTCGTGTCATTGCAACGCTTGCTATTATCGAGATGCAGATCATTGGGAGAAATCACAGACTCAGTTGGACAATTAGAATCATTGACTAAACTGGACTTAGAATCTACAGCGATTGAAGAATTACCCAAATCAATTGGTTCTCTAAAAGAGCTCAAGACACTTGGTGCCTCCCATTGTGCATCATTAACTAGCGTACCCAACTCCATAGGCGATCTAGCATCTCTGTCTCTTCTTGACCTAACAGGATGCGACAAACTTGCTCACTTTCCAGACTCCATAGGCTCTCTCGTGTCATTGCAACGCTTGCTATTATCGGGATGCAGATCATTGGGAGAAATCCCAGACTTAGTTGGACAATTAGAATCATTGACTGAACTGCATTTAGAATCTACAGCGATTGAAGAATTTCCCAAATCAATCGGTTCTCTAAAGAAGCTCAAGACACTTGATGCCTCCCATTGTGCATCATTAACTAGTGTACCTAACTCCATAGGCGATCTAGCATCTCTGTCTCTTCTTGACCTAACAGGATGCGACAAACTCGCTCAACTTCCAGACTCCATAGGCTCTCTCGCGTCATTGCAGTGCTTGGTATTATCGGGATGCAGATCATTGGAAGAAATCCCAAACTCAATTGGACAATTAGAATCATTGACTAAACTGGACTTAAAATCTATAGCGATTGAAGAATTACCAAAATCAATCGGTTCTTTGAAGAAGCTCTGGATGCTTGATGCCTCCTATTGTGCATCATTAGCTAGCGTACCCAACTCCATAGGCGATCTAGCATCTCTGTCTCTTCTTAACCTAACAGGATGTGACAAACTCGCTCAACTTCCAAACTCCATAGGCTCTCTCGCGTCATTGCATTGGTTGCTATTATCGGGATGCAGATCATTGCGAGAAATCCCAAACTCAATTGGACAATTGGAATCATTGACTAAACCGCACTTAGAATCTACAGCGATTGAAGAATTTCCCAAATCAATCGGTTCTCTGAAGAAGCTCAGGACACTTGATGCCTCCCATTGTGTATCATTAGCTAGCGTACTCAGCTCCATAGGCGACCTAGCATCTCTGTCTCTTCTTGACCTAACAGGGATGCGGCAAACTCGCTCAACTTCCAAACTCCATAGGCTCTCTCGTGTCATTGCAGCGCTTGCTATTATCAGGATGCAGATCATTGGGAGTAATCCCAAACTCAATTGGACAATTAGAATCATTGACTGAACTGCAATTAGAATCTACAGCGATTGAAGAATTTCCCAAATCAATCGGTTCTCTGAAGAAGCTCAAGACACTTGGTGCCTCCCATTGTGCATCATTAGCTAGCGTACCCTGCTCCATAGGCGATCTAGCATCACTGTCTCTTCTTGACCTAACAAGATGCGATAAACTTGCTCACTTTCCAGACTCCATAGGCTCTCTCGTGTCATTACAGCGCTTGCTATTATCGGGATGTAAAGCATTGGGAAAAATCCCAGACTCAGTTGGACAATTAGAATCATTGACTGAACTGCACTTAGAATCTACAGTGATTGAAGAATTACCTAAATCAATTGGTTCTCTAAAGGAGCTCAAGACACTTGGTGCCTCCCATTGTGCATCATTAACTAGTGTACCCAACTCCATAGGCGATCTAGCATCTCTATCTCTTCTTGACCTAAGAGGATGCAACAAACTCGCTCAACTTCCAGACTCCATAGGCTCTCTCGCGTCATTGCAACGCTTGCTATTATCGGGATGCAGATCATTGGGAGAAATCCCAAACTCAATTGGACAATTGGAATCATTGATTGAACTGCACTTAGAATCTATAGGGATTGAAGAATTACCAAAATCAATTGGTTCTCTAAAGGAGCTCAGGACACTTGATGTCTCCCATTGTGCAAAATTAGCTAGCGTACCCAACTCCATAGGCGATCTAGCATCTCTGTCTCTTCTTGACCTAACAGGATGTGACAAAATCGCTCAACTTCCAAACTCCATAGGCTCTCTCACGTCATTGCAGTGGTTGCTATTATCGGGATGCAGATCATGGAGAGAAATCCCAAACTCAATTGGAGAATTAGAATCATTGACTGAACTGCACTTAGAATCTACAGCGATTGAAGAATTTCCCAAATCAATCGGTTCTCTGAAGAAGCTCAGGACACTTGATGCCTCCCATTGTGTATCATTAGCTAGCGTACTCAGCTCCATAGGCGATCTAGCATCTCTGTCTCTTCTTGACCTAACAGGATGCGGCAAACTCGCTCAACTTCCAAACTCCATAGGCTCTCTCGTGTCATTGCAGCGCTTGCTATTATCAGGATGCAGATCATTGGGAGTAATCCCAAACTCAATTGGACAATTAGAATCATTGACTGAACTGCACTTAGAATCTACAGCGATTGAAGAATTTCCCAAATCAATCGGTTCTCTGAAGAAGCTCGAGACACTTGGTGCCTCCTATTGTGCATCATTAGCTAGCGTACCCTGCTCCATAGGCGATCTAGCATCTCTGTCTCTTCTTGACCTAACAGGATGCGACAAACTTACTCACTTTCCAGATTCCATAGGCTCTCTCGTGTCATTACAGCGCTTGCTATTATCGGGATGTAGAGCATTGGGAAAAATCCCGGACTCAGTTGGACAATTAGAATCATTGACTGAACTGCACTTAGAATCTACATCAATTGAAGAATTACCCAAATCAATTGGTTCTCTAAAGGAGCTCAAGACACTTGGTGCCTCCCATTGTGCATCATTAACTAGTGTACCTAACTCCATAGGCGATCTAGCATCTCTGTCTCTTCTTGACCTAAGAGGATGCGATAAACTCGCTCAACTTCCAGACTCCATAGGCTCTCTCGCGTCATTGCAGCGCTTGCTATTATCGGGATGCAGATCATTGGGAAACATCCCAAACTCAATTGGACAATTGAAATCACTGATTGAACTGCACTTAGAATCTACAGCGATTGAAGAATTACCAAGATCAATTGGTTCTCTAAAGGAGCTCTGGACACTTGATGCCTCCCATTGTGCATCATTAACTAGCTTACCCAACTCCACAGGCGATCTAGCATCTCTGTCTCTTCTTGACTTAACAGGATGTGACAAAATCGCTCAACTTCCAGACTCCATAGGCTCTCTCGCGTCATTGCAGTGGTTGCTATTATCGGGATGCAGATCATTGAGAGAAATCCCAAACTCAATTGGACAATTGGAATCATTGACTGAACTGCACTTAGAATCTACAGCGATTGAAGAATTTCCTAAATCAATCGGTTCTCTGAAGAAGCTCAGGACACTTGATGCCTCCCATTGTGCATCATTAGCTAGCGTACCCAATTCCATAGGCGATCTAGCATCTCTATCTCTTCTTGACCTGAGAGGTTGTGACAAACTCGTTCAACTTCCAGACTTCGTAAGCTCTCTCACATCATTGCAGCGCTTGCTATTATGGGGATGCAGCTCATTGGCAGAAATCCCAGACTCAATTGGACAATTAGAATCATTAACTGAACTGCACTTAAAATCTACAGCGATTAAAGAATTACCAGAATCAATTGGTTCTCTAAAGGAGCTCAGGACACTTGATGCCTCATATTGTGCATTATTAGCTAGCATACCCAGCTCCATAGGCGATATGGCATCTCTGTCTCTTCTCGACCTAAGTGGATGCGACAAACTCGCTCAACTTCCAGACTCTATAGGCTCTCTTGTGTCATTGCAGTGGTTGCAAGTATCGGGATGCAAAGCATTGGGAGAAATCCAAAACTCAGTTGGACAATTAGGATCATTGACTCAACTACGCTTAGAATCTACAGCGATTGAAGAATTACCCAAATCAATTGGTTCTCTAAAGGAGCTCAAGGTACTTGGTGCCTCCCATTGTGCATCATTAGCTAGCTTACCCAGCTCCATAGGCGATGTAGCATCTCTGTGTCTTCTTGACCTAAGAGAATGCAACAAACTCGCTCAACTTCCAGACTCTATGGGCTCTCTCGTGTCTTTGCAGTACTTGCTATTATCGGGATGCAGTTCGTTAGGAGAAATCCCAGACTCAATTGGACAATTAGAATCATTGAATTTACTGCACTTAGAATCTATAGCGATTGAAAAATTACCAAAATCAATTGGTTCTTTGAAAGAGCTCAAGACACTTGGTGCCTCCCATTGTGCCTTATTAGCTAGTGTACCTAGCTCCATAGGTGATCTAGCATCTCTGTCTCTTCTTGACCTAACAGGATGCGAAAAACTCACTCATCTTCCAGACTCCATAGGCTCTCTCGCTTCCTTGCAGCGCTTGCTATTATTGGGGTGCAGCTCGCTGGGAGAAATCCCAAACTCAATTGGACAATTAGAATCATTGACTGAACTACAATTAGAATCTACAGCGATTGAAGAATTACCTAAATCAATTGGTTCTCTGAAGGAGCTCAGGGCACTTGGTGCCTCCCATTGTGCATCATTAGCTAGCGTACTTAGCTCCATAGGTGATCTAGCATCTCTGTCTCTTCTTGGCCTAGGAGGATGCAACAAACTCACTCAACTTCCAGACTCCATAGGCTCTCTCACGTCCTTGCAGCGCTTGCTATTATCGGGATGCAGCTCACTGGGAGAAATCCCAGACTCAATTGGACAATTAGAATCATTGATTGAATTGCACTTAAAGTCTACAATGATTGGAGAATTACCCAAATCAATTGGTTCTCTAAAGAAGCTCAGGACACTTGATGCCTCCCATTGTGCATCATTAGCTAGCGTACCTAGCTCTATAGGTGATCTAGCATCTCTATGTGTTCTTGACTTAAGAGGATGTGACAAACTCGCTCAACTTCCATACTCCATAGGCTCTCTTACGTCATTGCAGTGCTTGCTATTATCAGGATGCAGATCATTGGGACAAATCCCAAACTCAATTGGACAATTAGAATCATTGACTGAACTGCACTTAGAATCTACAGCAATTGAAGAATTACCTAAATCAATTGGTTCTCTAAAGGAGCTCAGGACACTTGGTGCCTCCCATTGTGCATCATTAGCTAGCATACCCAGCTCCTTAGGCAATATAGCAACTCTGTCTCTTCTTGACCTAAGAGGATGCGATAAAATCACTCAACTTCCAGACTCCATAGGCTCTCTCGCGTCATTGCAGTGCTTGCTATTTTCGTGATCATTGGGAGAAATCTCAGACTCAATTGGACAATTAGAATCATCGACTGAACTGCATTGAGAATCTACAATGATTGAAACATTACCCAAAGCAATTGGTTCTCTGAAGGAGCTCAGGAAACTTGGTGCCTCCCATTGTTCATCATTAGCTAGCATTCCTAGCTCCATAGGCGATCTATCTTCTCTATCTCTTATTGACTTAAGAGGATGCGATAAACTCGCTCAACATCCAGACTCCATAGGCTCTCTCACGTCCTTGCAGCGCTTGTTATTATCGGGATGCAGCTCACTGGGGAAAATCCTAGACTCAGTTGGACAATCAGAATCATTGACTGAGCTGCACTTAAAATCTACAGCGACTGAAGAATTACCCAAATCAGTTGTTTTCTCTGAAGGAGCTCAAGACACTTGATGGCTCCCATTGTGCATCATTAGCTAGCGTACCCAGTTCCATAGGTGATCTGGCATCTTTGTCTCTCCTTGACCTAACAGAATGCTGCAAACTTGCTTCGCTTCCAAATTCCATGGGCTCTTTCGTGTCCTTGTAGCGCTTGTTATTATTGAGATGCCACTCATTGAGAGAAATCTCAAACTCAATTGGACAATTAGAATCATTGTCTGAATTGCACTTAAAATCTACATCGATTATGGAATTACGTGAAGGCATTGGGAAATATGCAAAACTTGCAGATTTTGAACATTAGGAGAATTCACATAACATAATTGCTTGATGACTGTGGAATATTGGTGGAACTTCAAGACTTGAGAGCTTCGGGGGCAAAAATCCAGAAGGATTACCACGGAATACAGGTGAAATGGTTTCGCCAGACAATCTTCATTTAGGTGTCACCTGCCAGATCCCGCAATTTCTGAATCTTTCCCAACTAAACTTTCTTAAGAAACTCACTCTTTCTGATTGGCTTGAATGTCTCCCAGACCTTTCTTTAACACAGTCGAAAAGTTGTGAAACTTGATTTTTTTAGTTTCCACAAGTTCAAGCCGTTAGTTTGGCATTCTATTTACTTTTTGCCTTGCAACACAGATCTCTTAAAGCATCGCAAGACGACTACTACCACCATCTCTGCCATGGACTACCAAACAACAGATTTTGAACTTGTTTTGAAGAGATCGAGACCTTTCAGAATCTCAAATGAAGTACTTATTTCATCTTGCTTTTTTCTTTATCATTCTTCAATTTTTAATGGATAGTTCCATCTACAAAGTGTGATCAATTATCTGTTATGTATGGAATGCTTTTCTCAACATTCGTAACTATATCTCCTCCGACTTGTTACATGTACCTCTCGCAGCTTTAAGTCCCCTGTTCATGAAAGTTAGGATTTTCAGATTTCCTAAATTATAAAGTGGACTGGAATATATTGCCCCTTCTTATGCATTTTTGTTTCTTAATTATCTTTCTATTGATGCCTTTAGAAGAAAAATCTTTTGAAAACGCTCTCACTTCGGTGCAATTGCGGCATATGATTATGCATTGAGAATCTTCAGGAGAAACTTTCAATTTTGAGGTTTCTAATATCCTTGATTTTATGATGATAACCTAATGGTCATTATATGTTGCAAAGTGAACTAATTGAGGATTGGAAGGATTACAACAAAGTCTGATGGAGAGAAAAGTAGCAAAAGGGCTAAGGTTGTCAATTTGTGTCAGCTTGTCTTAAATGTGTTTGTGATTGTGTCAATTCATGATCACTTCTACTAAACATGTCACCAAAACATGAAAATATCTTGTTAATAGACTGGTTAAACCTATTGTGATGTGTCATATTGGGTTGTGTCTGTGTTTTTCGTGTTTGGTATTATCATGTAATAGTGGCAACATGAGGAGTAGGAACTTAATAGGTATGAATCACATCTTCTTTCCATCGTGCATGCATTGTGCTCATGTATGCTAGTAAAAGAGAGGTTCTCATATGGGTTTTGCATCCTCCGAGTGCCATGTCTTTGATTGAGTTTCTATAGGACTCACTGGTTTGTTGATCTTTATGACTTTCTATTAGGGGAGTCCTATAGAAAATAAATCAAAACCAGTGAGTCTTGTAGAAAATTAATCAAAGCCATGGCACTCAAAAGATGCGTTTTGATTACATTTTCTTCTATCATGAATATAGAGTATGTAATATCTGGTTTGGATTAACTTTCATAGAGATGAGCTTACTAAATGTCTTGAATCTTATGTAGCCATCAGTAATCACAATATTTGGTTATGGTAATGCTATTGTTGGGGCAAGCCTGGGTTGTAGAGGTGTTCTAGTGGCAACAATGGTAGGCATGGTAAGTGGTATCGTTACTGCAGCAGGTAGTTAAATGTTTTTAAGGAGCTTTATTTGTTGCTTACTCTGTTACTTAAAATGATGTAATAATTGCATTTGTATGTGCATGTTTATTGGACGTCTTTCAATGACATACTCTCTTTTGAGCTTTACAGGACAGTGAGAGCATGGCCGATGTGAAGCCCAGAATTGCTGATAAGTCACGAGGCAAATCACGAATTTGGAAACCGACAGAAATCAATGAACCATTACAATGCCGGTCTATAAGGCTGCCTGATATCTTAACGGCTACGAGGGTACAAATGATTGCCAAATTAGAATTTTCTTATGTAGCAATTCTTTTCCACATTAAATTGTCATGTTTCCACTAGATAAGCACAAATTTGAATAGGGGTCGCATTTTATGCACTTGCTTTATTAGTTTCATTCACTTGTGGTCCAATTAATTATCTCTTAAGCCTCAATGCCTGGAAGGATTTGTCATCTCCTCATTTGGCCTTTTAATGTTAATTGATTGTTTCAACTATACGAATAGGAAAAAGGATAAGATCAACATTAATAAATTTGTGATTATGGTGTGGCAATTGTGCTTGAGTTTCATTGGCCATGGAGGTCATGAATTTCATGATAACGATGAATAGCGAGACAAATGATGCTTGATTTAGAATGTAGAATCTCATGCAATTACATGTGGTAGAAGGCACAGATTCTTCACGAGATGAATTTGGCTTTATACATGGCAGGCAAAGTATATCATTGTGCACCACTTGGATGCTTGTCCGGAATGCTAAGCTTATGGATTGAGCTATTTTGAGCTTGTCAATTCCCAGAAAATTTGAGGGGAAAATTGATGTTGAATCTAAGCACACGAATACTAGGGGTAAAAGGATAGGCATTCCCAGAACAGAGTAGCATGGGTGAAGGCACTGTATTTTTGCACGAAAACCGCACAGAGTTCTCTTGGTTCTATGGATATACAGCTAGACGATATAAGCGGTTCTAGTTTTCTTTTGGTAACTGTTTCAACTAGGTTTTGGTGTCAAGTGTATCATATGCTCTGTTCTCTCTCTCTCTCTCTCTCTCTCTCTCTCTCTCTCTCTCTCTCTCTCTCTCTCTCTCTCTCTCTCTATATATATATATATATGGCGTCACCAAGTGTCCCTTTACATGAATTTATGTATCTATCATTTAATGGCCGGTTCTTTGAGCTCTTTTTTTTGCCTTTTCTTTTAACTTTTGGTATTATATTTAACTGTCACCACTGAAGTTGATAAAATGAAGCAGGTCTCGAGATTAACCTATTCAAACTCAGGTCATGCCATTCAGGCATTATTATCGAATGGTGTACACAAGCTCTGGGAATGGCAAAAAGAAAATGCAAACTTAGAAGGCAGGGTAAGGAATCTTCTTTTTTTCCTTGAAATTGGCAAACTGTTTTATTGTTTAGCACGCTGTTAACTACATTGATTCTTCTTTTTGCAGGCCACGATTAGTGTAAAAATAGAGTTGCGGCAACCTCCTGCTTGGAATTGGATGACCAATGACACAAGTGATACAAATCCTGAAGATGCAGTTCCATGCTCTGCACTGTCAATGAACGATCTATTGTCAGCATCAAGGGGGACGATCCTTTGGTCCGATATCTCTTCTCCGGCGGATCATTTCGCAAAGGCATGTTCATATCTTCTTGTCATTTTCTAGTAGCACTGTCCACAAGGCACGAGATGATGAACTACTCCTTTGTACTTAATATGCCTGCACTATTTCCTTTTCACATTCTTATGGGAGCTAAAATTGATTAATTCTATCTTGTATGGAAATAATTAAACTCTATTTTTAGGAGGTCCACGAAAGCAATTACTCTGATTTTTATGTGAATTACGCGGTAGAGTCACAAGTGCAGTATATATCCTTCACTTCCTAAGTGAGACAAGGGCTTTTCTCTGTTCCAATGGAATCTCTTTGCTCTTACTGATTAAAGAAAAGAAGGTTAAGAGTTTTTTTCACCCATCCAAAGATGTGATGATTGAATTGCTCTCTCCCTTTCCGAAGAAGGGAGATGCCATTGAGGCAAGTGCCTCTTGGCACATATGGCCCACTTTTACTTGTATAGTTGTTAATACTATCTTGCCTGCTGATATCCATACGACGACAGCATTCTACACACACCATCACCAACAACATTTTCGGCGTTCCATCCTTAGGACAAAACCATTATTGCAATAGGAATGGAGGACTCCTCTGTTCGAATACAATAATCCCAAGATCTATTTTCATTGTCGTTGAAAGTTAACCTTGTTTTCTACGACAAAGTTAAGGGATATTGACTGTTTCATTTTCTTGGTTCAAGGCTATACCAAGAGGACATCAGGAAAGAATTACGGGCCTTGCCTTCTCTGGTGTCCTAAATGTTCTGGTGTCTTCTGGTGCTGACTCTCAGGTACTAAACCTCTGCTACATCTTACCTTCCAAGTAAACATGCATAAGTTTTGGGAAGAGAGAGCGTGCTCCAAAAAAAGGGTTGATGTTCACTCTGGATATATTGATGCCTATGTCCTCAGAATGGTCATGAAGGCATCCTTTAACGGAAGAATAAATCCTTCCAAAAAACTTCATCTTTTGTGTTGGCAAATTAATCTCATCCCATTAAGTATGAAAAAAAGAAGCTATGATGTCCTGTTGTTGCTTACAACAAATAGATCAGCGTGATTCTAATATAAAAACACAATGTAGAATTCTATTCTTTCATTTGTGCATCATTGATGATTTCACCTTTGATGGATATCTATGATCACTGCAGTTGTGTGTTTGGAGCACTGATGGACTGGAGAAGCGGGCTAGTAAGTTTCTACAGATGCTGCCTGGGAGGTGCAGCTCCTCCTGCTGATACTCGTGTTCAGTTTCACGTGGATCAGATACATATGCTGGTGGTTCATAAAACACAGATCGCCACATATGAAGCTCCTGACCTAGAATGCCTCCACCAGGTATTGAAGACTTTTTTTTGTTATGCACAAACCAATCTCTTCTTTCATCCTGATTGCATAAAAATTAGCGAAATATTAGGCAGTATGAGTTGCTTCATGCCAAATGTTTTTTTTTTTTTTAATTCGTTGTTCATCGAAGCTAGTGGGTTACTAGAGAAGCTAGTAGTCCAATCACAGATGCTACATTTTCATGCAATGGCCAATCAATATATGTGAGCTTTGAAGACGGAAGCATTGGTGTTCTTACTACTTCTACATTCAGATTGAGATGTTGCATAAATCTTGCCGCTTATATCCCTCCAAACCCCAGGTAAATTGGTTATTGCTACGTGACCTAATTCTTTTATGAAAATGGCAAGTCTCATTTGCAAAGTTCGGCAGAAGTACAGCCCAAGTGCCAAAACTTGGCATGATGGGATACTTAAGTACCAAAAGTTTGGAAAGTGACACTTAAAGTACCAAAATCGGAGCAAAATGGATCACTTAAGTTTCACTCCAGCCAAAATCCGGCCAAAATGCCGACGTGGCGATTTTCTGGCGAAAGAAGTGCAAAATGACGCCGTTTTGCATGCGACGTGGTAAAAAAATTAATATAAAAATTAATCAAAAATTTTAAAATTAAATTTATTTAAAACATTTAAAAATAAAATAAAAAATATTAAAAAAACTAAAAAGTTAATTTTTTTTTTAAAAAGGGAGGGGGCCCTTTTAGCGACAGCGGGAGGCGGCAACGATGAGGGATCAGCCCTCAGCCGCCTGCTCCCTCTCCCCCTTTTCTTAATTTTTTTTTAAAATTTAGTTTTTTAATATTTTATTTTATTTTCAAATGTTTTAAATAAATTTAATTTTAAATTTAATTTACTTAATTTTTATATTAATTTTTTTACCACGTCAGCACTTAAATAATGTCGTTTTTGTATTGGCTAGCCATGTTAGCATGCAAAACGACGCCGTTTTGCACTTGCTTAGTCGGAAAATCACCACGTCGGCATTTTAGTCGAATTTTGGCTGGATTGGCACTTAAATGATTCATTTTGTTCCGATTTTGACACTTAAGTGTCATTTTTCAAACGTTTGGCACTTAAGTGTCCCTCCGTGCTAAGTTTTGGTACTCCAGGTGTCCGTATCTCTGCAAAGTTCCAATAGTCTCATTCATTCCTCACTAATATATTTTGCAGCTTGAGAATCTACCCATTAGTCATTGCAGCACATCCATGGGAACCTAACAAGTTTGCACTAGGGCTTACTGATGGTAGTGTCTATATGCTTGAGCTATTGGGATCTAAAAGAAAGTGGAGTACTCCTCCTCCCGTTAAAAATGGTGCTAGGCCTAGCACGACCACTAGGCGCAACCAATTCAGATCAACCCGAAAGGTAGTACATGCCATGTCTCTCCCCCGGTGGAACTTTGAGCATTAAATGCTAAGCCGGCTTTCCTCCGCCGCACTTAATTCAAGTTTTGAGGGATGCTGCAGAGGGTAGACTTCACTGCCTCGGGGTATTTCCCCAGGTCGTAGTTCATGCTCTCTCCAGTATCTGCCTTTTTTAAGTGTCCAAAGATGCTCTCCCCAGAACCAACCTTTTACCAAAATCGTTCTAAGAACCCATTCGCCCCTCTTTCTCCCTGCCGGCCGTGTGCCTAAAAAGTTTTTTGTTGGGAGATTAACAATCTGATATGTCCGGAATGCTTTTCGCAACATTCATCAGACTTATAAAGTGGAGCTGAAGTTTGTTGCCCCTTCTTTTGCATTTCTATTTCTTAATGATATTTTAATGCATGCCATTGAATGAAACCTTCTGAAGCTCTTTCACTTTGGTACTATTACGACATAAGATCATACATTGAGAATCTTCAGGAGAAACTTAGAGTTTTGAGGTTCCTAAATACCTTGAACTTTTATGATGATAACCAATTGTCATTCATTGGAAAATGAATATATAAATTATAAAAACCCATTTGGAGTCAACTGAGGATTGGGAGGATTACAAGAATTGTTAAGAGAGAAAAAGGTGCAAAAGGGCTAAGATTGGCAAGTTGTGTCCGCGTGTCTTAATTGTTTTTGTGATTGTGTTAATTCATGGTAACATCAAAACATTTATCAAACATGTCAAGCCAATGAATTAGACTAAGGTATGTAAGCATCATGTCAATACACTAGTTGATCGTATTGTGATGTCATATTGGGCCATGTCTTTGTATTTCGTGTTTGGTATTGGCATGTAAATGGTCTATGTCAATTTATTGGCAACATTAATAAGGAGCGGGAACTAGGTAGGTGTGAGTTACATCTTCTTCCAGCATATATGGATTGTGGTCATGCATGCTAGTAAAACAGGGCCTCTCATATGACTTTTGCACCTTTGGAGGGTCATGCCTTTCATAAATTTCCTATCAGACTCACTGGTTTTGTAATCTTTATGACTTTCTATTAGGTGAATAATTTGCCGGTAAAGATTCTGCCTGTCACATACAAAAACCAGAGCCATGGTCAGAGTTCATATTCTTCAGATGACTTGCCCAAAAATGTAGTCATGACCACCCCAAATCAGGGTTCACCTATTAAGAGCATGGATTTCCATCCGGAACAACAAATTCTGCTGCTCGGTTAGCACAATTTTTTTACTCTATAAAAAACATGTTCTTGCTTTTCTTCAGTTGACATACTTATTTCCCCTTTTAGGGCATAACATTGTTTTCCGATGATTGGAAGATTGCTTTTCGTTGTCCTTTTGATAGTAGTTTTAGCTAATTGAAACCATTGGGTGTGATTCTTCATCTTTTCTGCATAAACAATTTTAGTGGGAACAAATATGGGTGATGTTATGGTATGGGAGGTGGGCAGCCGTGCAAAGATTTTTCTAAGAAATTTCAAGGTTCGGGATCTAGGATCATGTTCAATGACGCTGCAGGTATAGAAGTTCAACTCTAAATAAAATCAAGCTATTCTATTTTTGGCCATATGATTGTGGGTTATGATTCTTTGTAGGCATCTCTGGCCAATGATTATAGAGCATCAGTCAACCGTGTAATGTGGTGTCCCGACGGAACCCTTTTTGGTATGTAAATACTTGCTAATTGATGCCAAGAGCCAGACTTCTTTGCAGTATTTTTAGGAAGAAGTGTTCACATGTTGATATTACTAATGCTTTATGGTGTTCTCTTTAGGTGTTGCTTATTCCAAACACATTGTGCACATATACTCATATCATGGTGGTGATGACATAAGAAACCATCTTGAGGTTTGTTGCTAAGCATGGAGAAAAAAATTAAGCTTCTTTGTTTTGTAGACAATTGCCACCTAAGTGTGAGTTCAACTTGATTTTGATTATAAACTAATGCATGATACAGATCGAGGCTCATGTTGAAAGTGTTAATGATCTTGGCTTTTCATGTCCAAACAAACAGTTATGTGTTGTTGCCTGTGGAGATGACTGGTTGATTAAGGTATATTCTGATTGTTTTCCTTAGTGTCATAGGTTGTGCTGTTTGATTCCTTTTACCCAAGCTAGTAGTTATGCAGGTGTGGGATGCAGTGACTGGGGCTAAGCAACACAGTTTCAAGGGTCATGAAGCACCTATATATTCCGTATGTCCACGCTGCACAGAAAATGTTCAGGTACCTGCTTATTTTGTGTACTAATAAGATCACACTAAAAGCATGGCCAATTGGCATGTGTACTTGACTATTCACTGGGCTTCTGTTTGCTTAACCTGGGTTCAATGAAAATTCGCTTCCATTTGTATGAGAAGTGTGAATCTATAGTTTTTGTGGACCTTGCTCATTTCAAGGGTTTTGCAAGTCTTCCAACTTTTAACATGTCTTGATTAGAATGTACCTGTTAAAAAATGGTGACATGGTCCAAAGATCAAATATTAGAATTTGATTCTTTTGGGCGATGCTTTTGAGCGCTGACAACTGGGTAAAGGTCTTCACAATAATGACTATTTTGCTTAATTATTTGTTGATAAGGAAAATTCTCTTTTCCGCTTCCACCATTTGTTCTCTCTTAATTTTCTCCTTCAGTTATGATTGGTTAAATTTATAATAGAAGGCTGTTTACTATGTCTGAGTGGAGCAGCAGTTGGCCATATTATTTTCTTTGTTTAAAATCTTTTGAACTTTCATGTTTGTGTGCACTCTATCACAAAGATATTTTCTGATAACCCGTCATCCTAGAATGCTATGATATCATCATAACTACAGTTTAAAGTGGATGTGCTCTTAGGAATCTTTATTCTAATCCATGGTGCTCCCTTCTGAAGAAGCCATCGATCTAGGCATTTTATTAAAATTGATTCTACATTCCTTCTTCTCGTGTAGTTTATCTACTCAGCATCAACGGACGGAAAAATTAAGGCTTGGTTTTATGACGACGGGGGGCCAAGAGTTGACTATGATGCACCGGGTCGCTCTTCTGTCGTGATGGCATCCAGTGCTGATGGAACAAGGTTCAGATCAACAGCATTCAAGCTTTATTTCATACTGTCTCATTGTTTTTTTTACTGAAATAACTTATTTTAAAGATTTTATTTTGTTATAGGTTATTCTCGCACGAGACCAATATAGAAGGAGAGTCACACTTAGTTGAATGGGATGAAGGGATGTGGACCATCAGGTGCTGGTATAGTGGACTTAGGAGACTTGGCGGGATTGGACAGTTTGATATCTCCAAAAACGGATTTTTGGCTGCTGGTGACGAGGGCATGGTCAAATTTTGGGATATGGACAATGTCAATATTTTGACAACTACCGATGTTCAAGGAGGATTGCCGGTAAATGGTTGTTGTTAATCTCTGTTGACTGAATTAACTGAATATTTCTAGTAAATATCTCACTCTTTAACTTTGCAGGCTTCACCTTGTATTAGATTTAACAAGGAAGGAACTCTATTAGCCGTCTCAAAAATTGACGGTGGTTTCAAAATTTTAGCAAATCATGATGGGATTATGCTGCTAAGGACAGTGGAAAACTGGCTATTTTGATTCTTCTAGAGTCACTAGTGGAAGTCTTGTGAAGGTAAGCTTTTTCAAGAGTACACCGACTTTATGTGAAGAAGTCCCAGTAGTCCATTGGAGTGGGCTAAAAACCAAAGACTTGATAACACTAATTATTCAATTAGTGCTCTTTCGATATCTAGACTTGATTAATTTGTTAAATTAAGTGTCCACACAATATTTGACCATTTTATTAACCTATGCCACTAATTGGTGTCCATGCATGAGTGCGCAACAAAGGAAAATAAACAATCGATTAAGTCGATAAAAGTAGATTATAAGAAAGTAAATCCGATGAAGTGTCACACGAAAAATACATATGGCTTTGTTTTAAGCCTCAGGACAACAACCCCATAAACTAAATTCAACTTGAGTTCAATCCCTCTTCTCAAAGAATACTTTGCCTTGCCTCAACTAAATAAAAAATGCTCACTAAAATGCCTAAACTATATGTATAGTAACTAAAAAAGAAACTAGGCTAAATCTAGCACAACTTAACGACCTAATCAAGGTGTCTGTTACTAAACATTTTCCAATTTTTCATATTTTCGAATGTTTTTCAAAATATCATTTTTATTATTATCTGAAAATAAGGACTTGGGCTGGGCCCTTGAGCCGGGTCAGATTATGAGCCGCACGCTTGTCACGAATCTGGGCTTATGGGCACAATTGGGACTAGAGTCAATTCTGACTCTACTGAGTCCAATACACATTATACCTATTTCAAACCCATTTACCCACGTTAACTACTCGAGCCCACTTTCTCTTCTAACTGCACCAAGTCCATCTTTAAGCCCAATTTCTTCTACAGATGGATTGAACCCTAAGCCCACGCTAACCCCATCTTATTATTATATTTTTATCCAATTTCAATCTTTTCTTGCATCTTTCGTCATTTTTTCACTATTATTTTCTTCTTTCTTCTTTCTGATCGCCGTGCTCTTCGGACTAAACTGAAAATCTACCGGCTCATTCGCAGTTCAATACGTTAAATCCACAGAACATGAGCATTATATTTCATCCTCCATTTGTATATATCCATCACTAGCTATTTCCTCACCGATGAACACTATAGAGACATCACAAAAATGTATGTGAAATTATAAAATAAAATATTTAAAGATTGATGCTTGGATTTGCTCTTGATAATAACGGATTATTTTAAGAATTGAATTTGAATGCTAGCGGACTAACTAATAGCAAGTAATTTATGCTAAAATTTCTTCAGATTGAACTAGATCAAGAATTATTTCACTTATATAACTTTAAAATATATAATTAAACAGTCTATGGGCACTGAAGGGATTGAATCTAGTCATGAAATCGAAGCTTGGTTTTCGTCTAAAATTAGTATCAGAATCATAAACCATTACAAATCATCTAATTACAATTTAGAACATCAAGAGTTACATGAATGTAGTTTAGTCATGCATCTTTCCAAAACAGGGCAGGAAAGAGGGGAATGAAATCACCTTATCAAGGAGGAGTTCTCGATGGCGGTTATTGGTCAAGCTTGTACGAAGGAGATCTGAAAAATGTCGCCCCGGCAATGAAGCTTCACACACCAACGACATGGTCCGGTTTCCGAGCTTTTACGGGTCCGAGTAATGCAAGTTGGGCCTAATACATGGACTTAACATATGTGGATGGGCCATGGGCTTGGCTTGGACGAATTTGATCGGGCCCAGCGCATTGAATGAATGTCCTTCCCAATTACTTGATAAATGGAAGTCCCTCTTATGTTATTATTTTTTGCATTATTTATTTTGGTTTTTATTTATTCACATTTTTGATAAAAAAAAAAAAAAAAAAAAAAACTGCCTAAATTGCCGATTTTGCTTAAATTATTCAATAAAAATTCAGGCGTCAACACCACCTCCAACATCTCAAAATTGGGTGAAGCAATTTCCTAAAAATTTGTAGTAATTTTGAAGGGGCTACAATTGCGAAATATTTGCCAAACACCTCAAAAAGCTAAATCACCCATCTTTTTATAGCTGAAGTTACTATCAGGAAAGCTTATCATATGGTCTCTTTAAAAAAACCAAAGCTCTCTGTACACCTAGCATTAATTATTTTTACTCTTTCCAAAATCATTCATATACTTTTTTAGATAGTCATAATATGAATCAATTATATAATAATTTCTATGAGAGTCAAATTGTTATTCGAAGCCTTCAAGAAAAGAATAACAAAAAGGAGGTTGTCGATGGCATTGGAGGCAATTTGGTAAAAGCAGTATTTCTAAGTCGGAACTCGACAAAAACGTCCACGGAAGTGTTTAATCATGAATAAGAAGAAGCAATGCCATTCACTGAGGGAGAACTCACGCAAGCAGAAGGGAGGAAGCAGGGGAAAATGGCTCGAAATTCGATCATCTCCGCTCAGCATTAGATAACCTTTCGTTATCACAAGTTCCGATATGGCCACTAGCTACCATTGCCCGATCATTACAAGTTCCAACTCCTTCGCTGGATCAGTCTAGGTAGGAACGCATTTGGTTCATTTCATCGAGAGCACCATTCCAGAACCAAAAATAATAATAATAATAATAAAACATCGAGCAACGAAAATTCATCTCAAAAAAGCGATTCCATTCAATTTTTTTTTTTTTTTTTTTTTTTTGGTCTCCTACTCTATTCCTACTCTACACTCACTGCAGACTTGTGCGCCCGCCTCGTGGGAGTCGCAACCCACTCTCAAACTTACGCGTCCCTACCCCCATCCCCGAGAAGGTGGGGATTTGAACCCTCACCTCCCCCTTCCATGTTGGAAGGGTGGCCACTGGGGCGAACCCCCAGTGGTTATTTCCGTTCAATTCAGTTGGCGATTTTAAGCATTCTGAATTGATTTCAGTGGCCATCGCTAGCAATGACATCAACAGCCTCTTCAATGACGCGACTCATCTCCTTTGTTTCACTCTGTTCCGTGGCCGATAGCTCACTGAATGTTCCCGTTCTGCTCAAAGCTTCTCCGCCTGTTCAGGTTTTGATCGTCGACACGTTCTAGAGCTTCTTTCAGTGCTTCGTGCGCCCAACCGTGGCCTCTTCTGTCGTCACATATAAGAGGCGGAGAATCCGATTCTCTAATTATGATGAGACTGATCATATTTCAATCTTTCTTTTTTTTTTTTTAAATTATGATGTACTGATTTAGCTTGAGTCTAGTTGTACATTTGAGTTCGAAATGGCTATGATGTGTTCCTCAACCGATTGACCATAATGTGTTAGATGACATATGTCTAAGACCTTGTTGTGAATCGGTTCCAGTATTCGTCCGATTTGAAAGCACATTAGTGATGTTCACATGATATTGTTTGATTTGTTCATCTTTAGACATGATTATGAGCGTATACCATAGTTTCCAAGAATGAGACCGACTCTCCATTTGTTTTCTCTGTGCTTCTTGTGATCCTTTAGTGATCAGTGCTGGTCGCCAGTAAGAGGAGGCTTGGAGTCGCTGGCACTTGCATTGATCTTTGGTGATGATCATAGTACGCCCTTGGACAGAATCGAGATGACGTCACTGAGCGTTAATTGTGATCATGCTGATTCAGATCACGAACTATGGCCGCCACCCGTTACGGTCACTAAGAGCAATGTTATGGCCGGTCGCTATCCCCATCCTTGTCGCTGAGTCACCGCGCAATGTCCTCGACCACCAAGCTTTGCTTCTGTCCATGCCTTGCAGTACATTGTTGCCCTTGTTATCGCTGTGGTAAACGTAAACCTCACCATAATGGCTTGATACTGCCATAGATTACCACCGCAAGTGATCTCCACTTGTGACAGCATTGTCATCAGAAGATACTGCGATAGATTAACGCTATAGATTGATGTGCCGATAGCCCTATATCCACTGCACGTTGTTAAAATCGGATCGCCTCATACCACCAGGTTATTTCTGTTCCCACTGAGTTTAGAGTTGATTGTATGTTCAGATTTCCTTCACTGCTTTGTTTTCATGCTCAGGTTTCCATGCGTCTTCTTAAACCGATTCATGGGAAAGCTAAGTGGTTTGAATTCCAGTCATCACGGGGTCGATATTTTGTTACAAAATCACTCTGCATTACCTGCTTCACGATTCCTGTCTTGTCCTTCAGTTATTGATTAATCCACCTTCGTCAATTTCATTGTCCAGAAGCAGGTAATCAATCTAAGAGCCACTAAAATCACATTTTATTTGGGCCATCTGCTTCCTGCTTCATTCTCTGTGCATGACATATTATACTTCATGCGTCCTCTGGGGGGAAATTGATGGTTGAGGATCAATATGAAATGAGCAAGTTATGCTTATCCCGTCTTTAGTTGATGGTTTCTGCACGATCAATGAATAAAACCAGTTAATAGCTTGCTCAGAATTAGTAAATTGAGGATTTACTTCTTTCTTGGAAGTGTCACTGTCGTCGCTTTGTCTCTGAAAGTGGAAAGAGTTCATTGTTGTTTTTGAACTTGCCTAAGAATTGATGGAATGCTCATGGAGAATGAGTACCGAAATTTACAAGTTATGAATTGGTGGTGTCCAGTTGCTGCATATGCTGGAGTTTAGCGGTTATTGTTCATTTGTCTGCTGGACCGTTTGATTTATCCCTTCAATCGACAAAATTCTGATAAAGACACATGACAATTGCGAGAGATTGTCTTGAAACTAGCGCTTTGGTGATGATAGTACTCCTTCATGTCGACTTTATGTACTTGTTTTAGGAAAAATCATTCATGAAGTTGTAGAAGTGAATATGCGTCGAACGTACCTTGGATTCGTAAGAGTAAAACCCTTGTGATCCTGGACCCACTCATTGAAGAAATGGAGAGGTATGAACGTAATTACTTTCCTTCTCTTTCCAACAATTTTCTGCCGTTCCCATAGAAGTTCCAAGAGTACAATGAGGTCACTTAAAAATAAGAAAACAGAAAATGGGGAAACATTTTGAATCAGAAGTAACTAAACTAATGTTCTATTATGGTTTTCTCCTAAAATATGTGGTGCTTAGAACCATTGAATACCTAAAGGAAAACACAAGTGAGAGAGAGCTTTCAGGAGTAGTGCTCATAACAGTGGCTGATCAGTCAAATAGTACATTGAACTACGTACAAGACTATATGTTAAGCAGGGAGAATTCAGATAGGCATAGCCGTGCTTACTTTTCTTTGTGCTCCCAGCTGAGTTGAAGCTAGATGTATAGAGTCGGCATGCATCTACAAAGAAGTATATCTACAGTATCAGAGTAAGCGAGGGAAGCCTGCTAATTACAATGGAAATAATATAAATTTTCCGGGCCCAATAATGAACATGTGACGTTTGGCCAGCAAAATGAACATATGAAGCGCAAAACCAGAAACAAAATCTTCCATTGTCACCGTCAGCACCAGTAAAGCATCACGCACCTGCAAACTTCAAACATCTCACTTAACCGAGTCCAAACTCCAAATCTTTGCGTGGAAAGTAGAATTGGATAACAAAAATGTTCACAGCATACAAATAAGAGGGCGCATACTCTAATTTCAGAATCCTCACTACAACCGCAGCTACCGCAATTTCTTTCAACCGCAACTATTGCTTCAATTTTGCTGCTGAAGAGCACCCCACTAATTTCGGAATCCTCCCTACAACCGCAACTACCACAGTTTCTTTCAAATGATTCACAGTATGAATTCATCTCCCAAAGCTTTCCGTCAACTTTTGATTCATTGAGTCGATGAACGTGAGTGTCCCCAATATAGTCCCAAGTATGCTGTGTTCTTAAATCTAGAGAATAGCAACAATATGTATTTTTCCAATGGCTGATTGCGTCCTTATCTTTGCATCTGCAAATCCAAAAAGGAAAAGCTATAACAAGACAGTTTATCAAATCACTAAAATATAGAGAGAGCGAACATTCCATCACATCATACACCTTCCACATCCTACAAAACCACATATCAGACAAACCCAAAGAATTTGCATTGTTCCACAAATAAAGCAGGCTGGTACCTCATCTTGCTGCTGGCATAGTCGGCAAAACCGAGATAGAGCAGAACGAAATATTCTTCAGTAAGTTCACAGATGGGCATCCCTGATGATGTTGCAATATGAAACCACATGTCCGATAGTGTTTAATTCTCGCAATCAGATCAAGTATGTGCCATACTTGAAATCTTTAGCAATGCAATTGAACCTTGCGATAAAATCAAAGGAAAGACCCTTGGCACATCACCAGCATGGGAGAATATCATATTGACTTATTTTAAACATAAAAATTGACGAATCAACCCTTACCAAAAAAAAAAAAAAAGATTGATGAATCAAGCAAAGGTTAGTAAGCACGTGTCCATCGATGTATATCTTACAATGTCTACTGTCTGTGTCAATGTTGTTTTACTTTATTTGTTTAAATGAATAGGATGAAGCGATGGTCATACAGAGAGAAGACAATCAATTTGTCATAGAGATGCATCATAATGATGCCACCACTCAAAAGGTACTTTAAAACTTATTTAACTAAGCGACTCTGTACTTGAATGATTATAAGTTCCATTTTAACTTGAGTATTGTTTGGTTCTTAATAGCATGAATGGGGGAGGCAGTCGGGTCATTTCTCTGTTAAGAGATACCAACAATGTCGTGTACAACGCTGATAAGGTAGAGAGTGCATCTCGCATATTGATCACGACAGTGGGATTAGAGGTACAGCTTTATGGTAGTATACAAGTCATTACATAAAGATTTGAAATTTGATTTGATAGTGTGCATTTATTTCATCCAGCAGCAAGAGGACAGTATGAAAAAGAAACAAAAGAAATGGAAACGAGGGGCAAAGCATTTGAAGGACATTGGAAGTGTTGGATCAACAAGATCTCTGAGAAAAAGAAAAATTGACCGTAAGCGGCTGTTTAAAGAGTTGGAAGTCTGATAATGATTTAGCACCTTTTGTTGGAATGATACTCTTCAGTTTAAGATCAAGGGATGGAGTCTTTTTTTAACATTCTGCTAGTGTTTAATTGGGAATGATACTGTTTAAGACCAAGCATTCTAGGCAAAGGCTATTCGTGCTTGGGAGTATGTTTGATATTTGGAAAGAAGTGCAATTAGCCTCATGTTCGCCTAATATGTTGGTGTTATAGACAAGGCTCTGTCCCCATTAACAAGCCAAGCTTGTTTAGAGGTGGGACATGAATTTCCTTTCCTAGCAATTTCGACAGATTTCATTCTGAAAAATATCGATTTTCTTCGCCAAATGAAAGAATCTAACAATTTCCTTCTAACAATTCGATTTTTTATTGCAAAACACCAGCAACTTTATAGACATCGTCACTAGTAAAACTGGAGATCCTAATCTTCCAATTATTCCGCAGTTCCAGCCGTGGAACATTGATATCATCCAAGTAGAGACCAAAATGAAAATCCACACCATTTTTTCAGTATCTTTCCCAATCGTATTTGCTTTCCAAGACCTCAATGTGATCTCCACGCCAACGACACCAGCTCCTTTACAACAAAGATTAGCTCCGTGGCACAAGCGAGCTTGTCACCATCGATCCATTTCTCCCTTCCATATTCCTCAAATTCAAAGTGCCTAAGCAATGCAGAATTCTCCGACTTGAGCAATCTCGCCTTCAATTTGGTTGAATTTAACGTCTTCACCTACACGGGCATATATAGGTGGCGCACCGTCCACGACCTCAAGATTTGCATCGTTGCCGGCTAGACCTCAACCCATCAAACCATCTTCGTCCTTGAGGCTCAAAGCAGTTCGTGTTCGAAGTTCGAAGTGTGAGTTGATGAAGAAGATGAAACGTTGATGTCGAGGAAGGGGTTTATTTGAAGCCCATATGTTTTGTTTTTCCTCTTTTCCAAGGATGAGAATAAACGTAGATGGATAAAATAATGGACGTGCAGACTCGGCACTTTATATATCCAACTGAGCACACGAGATTTCATGTCATTAAATAATCTCTTATTTGTCTTTTTATCAAACGGAATGACGTTATAAAAAAAACACACACCAAAAAGAGAGAGAAAGACGCCCAATACTCATGTTACAAAGCCACGTGCATTAGGTGTAACAATAAAATATTATGTTATATAATAGATTGAATGAGATACATATTACATCTTCTACCAACGTCCTCAACTTTATCAATATCAACAGAACGCCAAGAATGGTACTGTCTTATTGGGCTTTAATTGTTTTAGACCAATTTAAATCTTTTAAACCAAGGTTAGGTAAACCATGGTCTTAATTACCAGGTAATTGAATCTGAATTGCAGGATGAGTTTATCATCCATATTCTCACCTCTTGTGGTTAGCTGTGTAATGTGCATTAATTCTTAAATGCATCTTTCGTGTTAAAAGGGATAAACAAGAGTAACGTATGAGCCAAATTGGAGCATGCAGTTGCATCCGGGTAGGTTTCAATTTAAAAACTTATATAAAAACCAAAATGATTTACAAAATTTCTAATTACTATTTTTTTCTTTTGGTCAGTAGAATAACTATAGATGCAAAGGCACTATTTAATTCAAGATATATGTGTGTGTATGTATGTATGTATGTATAATAGCAAGCTTTCATTGTTTAAGCTGTAATAAAATTATTGCTCTCCAAAATCCTCATATATCTATTGTAAAGTTCATGATGAAGCATCGTAACTTCTTGGACTTGGGTAAAGGTGATGTATCAAAATAATATAAGATATGCACAAGATGACTTTGTTATTATGCGGAAAGCGAAAAGAGTTATGCACGTTTAAAAAGGAGAAAGATGTAGTTATAATTAAAGCTAATGTTCTTATGTGGCTAGCTTCCTATTACATCAATTATCTTTTACCTTGTTAATTAGTTGGGCTTTATTATTTAGCTAGAAAATCACTGTAAGTAAGAAAAAATATCACCGATTACGTACTTTCTAATTTGAAGAGAAAAGCAAAAAGAAAAATTTTAGGGTCGCATTTTTTTCACTCTTACTGTGAGTAAAACACTTCCTATCACAATATTTTGACACTACTGAGATTTGTGTATTCACCTTCTTTAAAGCATTTCATTATGTGGTGTTCCGTTTGTTTTCTTCTCTCTTTTCTCGTGAGTCCTATTTTCTATAGGTATGTCCCTCTGCTCCTTTCCATTCATCGCTTCAACATCCTTAATAATGAAATGACCAATACCTATTCATGAAATTCAAAGTAAAATATAGACTAATAATTAATATAAATAATTAATATATACATGTTCTATGTAATGAAGGACATAAAGTAGCGATGTATGAAAACTTTGAATCGAGATATTAATAACTATACTAGGTTGTACGGAAAATGATTTTTGCACCAATTTAAAGTGCGGAAAAGGTTGTAAAAGACAAAAAAAAAAAAAAAAGAGTTTCTTTGCACGCCTTTGGCACTCTCTTATGCCGTACTTGTTTTAAGGCCCGGTGGCGATACTGGGGCTCACAGGCTTTGCTCTCTTGATCCTGGCCTGTTTCGACCGAAGGCTCTCCGGCAACTGGAGCAACACCCAAAGAAATGAAGAGAACAAACGCGAAGCCCTCGCCGTCGCCGTGCCTGTGTAGCAGAGGCCCTTCTTTTGGCGATTCTCAAGGTAACAGCAATGGCGATGGTCAGAGCTTCAAAGCAAAGGCTAAGAAGGAAGACAGTTTCGACAAGACCAAGGAGGTTAATGAACATCAACAATGATGATGGCGATGACTGATGTTGGCAGACATGTTGCTCATGGCCATAGTTGAGAGGTGAAGATGTAAAGCGCCACAACTTTTCGCCGGACCGGAAGACGAGCTCTGGCCGAAAGCCTCTCCAGCCGAGGAACTCTCCGTGACAACCAACGAGGAAGAAGCTGGAGAGGGAGGCGTTCTTGGCAACGAAGATGAGGGAGCTTGAGGAGATCGGGAGGTCGATCGGTAGATCGGTTGAAGCACTGAAGCTTGCGCTCGCGATAAATGCACTTGGAACCGATGATGTGGACAGTGATTTTTGAACTCGATTCTGACGAGAATTTTCGATCGAGAAGTTTTTGTCTTCTTTTTATGTTGAATGAGAGACTGTCTGTCGCCATTTTGATTGCTGAGAAAGAGATCTCATATCAGTCAGATACCACCATGGCTAAAACCGTGACCGAAATTAAGAGACAACGAAGAGAGAATTACAGAAGAGGAGGAGGAGGAGGAGAAAGTAGGACCCACAAAAAGAGAGTAGAAAACAAACGGGAAACTAAAAAAAAAAAGAGGAAATACTTTTTGTGGAATAGCAATCAAGGGATGCTTAAAAAGGTAGGACCCAATATTGTCAGAACACAGGGGAGTGTTTTAACATGATAGGGGGTGGAAAAAGCGCGATCTATTTAATATATTTTAAAATAATTTTTTCCACATAGTAATAGTTATTTTTGGTTAGGTAAAAAGCAATAGAATGCTGAGTTAAGAAATAAAAAAATAAAAAATAATTTTTACTAGCCACGCCCCTTCCCTCTTAGTATATATAAGATTCATGCGCCTTGGATCACTGGGAATATAAACACAAGTACATGTCAAAAACTAAAACCTTCGAAATAGAGGGGCCATCTATTACGGCAAGTAGTTTGGATCACTGACTAAAATTGTGCTCCAAATTTCAAAAATGGTCTGCTTGCTAAGTTTCTATTTCTTTTACAATCAAATATCAGAAAAAAAGTCGCACACTCAATTCGATTTCAGTCTAAAATTGTCCACAAATACATCGATGAAAGCAAAGTTATCATCTTATACGCAAAAAGACAGAGACAGGCTATCCCCGAAGCACCAGACCCGTGGTAAACGTCATGACACTAGGAGGCCAACTTAACTCACTTTCTTGTCTGGCTCTTCTTTATAGTCAGATGGGTAGGACTTCCATTCCACTATGGTACGCTTGTAAGACGAGTCTGTTTTGTGAAAAAGAACTTGAAATTGCAGTCGAGTGAGCCGCCATGTATCGAGTTGAGGACCATCATCTTACAGTCTGAATTGGCCCGACACTGACACCAGTGCTTCATCAAGTTCCATGTTTCATCCCTTCACATAAGTTATAAGCAATCCAAAAGGGAACTCAGTTCTCTACTTGTGCTAGAAAATGATGAACAGTATAAGCTTAATACACAATCTAAAAGCTACAGGTCAAATACAGAGAATGCTCAAGAAGTTAAAAGAGGGCATAAGCTTCAGAGACGCATCGCCCTATGTACAAGTAAGAAGATGAAAGGCATGTCACATGATGATTAGTCATTCTGCTGTTCAAAGGTGCAGTCTGCAGATGATGACAAGGATATCTGAGGAGAACAGGCTCTTAAAGCTACAAGCAAATTCTTCCCAAAACCAATTAAGCATGGTCAATCTCTCTTCATTTCTTTTTTCTGTCTGATTTGATAGAGGGGGTGGGCTGACTGTACAGAGAATGTTAGCAAAAGATTCTACAAATTGCTCTTGCAAAAAAAACACGAGAGGCAGCACTAATGAGGGATACACTTGCTGCTGGTGTAAAAGACTCCTGGAATCACTAAGGTATTGCAAGGATTGACTAGAAAACTGCCAAAATATCAACAATTGAATGTAACAGAACCAAATATTTCTGTCTTTCATGGCCCCTCCATAAACTTTTCCTTCAAAAACTGTGCTTGGTGAAAGGTGCACCAGCATCGACGAATCAAAGACAAGCCCCCGACTCAAATAAACATTCTTTGGGGTCAAATTTATACCAATTCTGGTCAAATTTAATGCATGCTTCAAATTAAAAAGAATAATGGAATGAATATATAATGAGCAATCCTAGGATACATAAAAGCTAAAGACCCTTAAAAAGTCCACCTGCAGCAAACTGCTCCATCTTCACTTGGTTGAGGATGGCGAGTTCGGATTGAAAGTTCGTCATTAGTTGAACCAGCCTCATTTCTCTACTGCTTTGTGGTGGATGCTTTGAATTCTATTGTCTCTGAAAGAGGAAAGATCTTTGTGTGAATCGGAATCGATTTGTGGCTACCCGTATCGTGTTGAGGAAGGGAACGAGGACAATCAGGATGCATTGAGGTATTTGTCGTCTTTTCTTTTATTTTATTTTTTTTCTTCTGATGTAGTTGAATGATTGGAATTGATATGCTGGCTAGGTGATGATTTCATTTGAACAGAGTTCTTGCGTTCGTTATAGCGTTTGATTACCGGTCCGATTTGCTGCTTGGAAGGGGCAGAATAGGAATGATAAACAATTTCTTCGCATTAGGATGACCCGTCTTTTTTTCCTCTTCTTTTTCCTTTTTCTTTATTTCTTTTCGTTATCACTTTGCCTTTAACACGTGCAAAGGTACCGGGACTGGCAATGGAGGTTGTCCCCAGGTGCTCGCAGCCTCTGATCGAGATTGATCACTACCTCGAACAAGCCTCGATCCAAGCGATGGTGGCATCGCGGGCTTGGAGCTCGAGGCTCTGCTGGGCGGCCGACGAGGACAGAGATGGGAATCCACCCCGAAAAAGCTAGCATCCACTGGCTCCACTCGAGAGCAAAGACCAGTAAACAAGTAGAAGACTTCCGCGTGGATTCAGGATGGAACCCTTTTCGTTGTTCGGAATTTGGTTCGGGTGGCTCCTGTCCCTCGAGCTTTCGAGGATCTGATGATCTCCGTCATTGTTGGTGCAGGAGAGAGAGATTAAGAAAGCTGCAGCTTTGTACGGGAGGGGATTGCTCAGGTTGGTTAATGGCAGTCACATGATGTGAAACAGAGGCCTACGGAAATCCCTTTTCAATTTCGCTCTTGGAGGGGAGTGCTCAAGTTATTTGACCTATATTTGTCCATATCATCTCTATTACTTTTACACACGACATTGCTAACAGCAAATTCTCATTTTGTGGCGAAATTTCACGCTAGTTTATGCGCGCGCACTATGGAAAGACAGACAGAGAGACAGAGAGAGAACCTGCAAGGGAATAGCGTGGCGTGGCGTGGCGTGGCGTGGCGTGGCGTGGTGGCGTGGCGTGAAGCGAGAACTGACGAGAGAGAGCGAGAGAGACAGAGAGAACCTGTCAGAAAGTGGCGTGGCCTCACGCGAAGCGAGCAAACCGACAATTGGCATCGAACTGAGATAGAAGCCAAACGGGCCTCGCCAACACTCCAAACCGACCCTTTGCACTTTTCTTTTATAAAAGAAATGCCTCTTCTTCGCGGCTTGCGAAGGATCACGGTGGCAGCGATTGTCGTTTGCTTCTCGCGAGACAAAGAAGAAGAGTGGGGGGGAGAGAGAGAGAGAGAGAGGTGAGGTACCTGGGATATTTTTAAAAGAAAAGAAAGAGAGAAAGGGAGAAGACGCAGAGCAGGAAGAGAGAGAGAGCGTGCGGCAGAAGAGAGACAACAGAGAGGGCACGTAGTTAACGAAGAGAAAGGACGCAATGAAGGGCTCATCATCTTACAGTCTGAGCCGCCCCGCTGCGTATACCAGTGCTTCGTCAAGTTCCACGTCTCATCCCTTCGCGTAAGTTACAACTTAAAACCAATCTAAAAGGGAACTCAGCTCTTTTGCTTGTGCTAGAAGATGATGAACAGCATAGGCTTAATACATAATCTGAATGCCACAGATCAAATGCAGAAATTGCTCAAGAAGCGAAAAAGAGGCCATAAGCTTCAGAGACTCATCGCCCTATGTACAAGAGAAGATAAAAAGGTATGGCATAGTGACTTGTCATTCTGCTATTCGAAGCCACAGATGATGACAAGGATATCTACGCAAAACAGACTCAGAGCATCAATCAGGTTCTGGCCAAAACCAATTACGTTTGGTCAATCTCTCTTCATTTCCTTTTTTCTCTTTCTTATTTGATAGAGGGGGTGGGCTGACTGTACAGAGAATGGTAGCAAAAGATTCTATACAATGCTCTTGCAAAATAAACACGACAAGCAGCACTAATGAGGCATACACTTGCTGCTGGTGTAAGAGACTACTGGAATCTCACTAAGGTATTGCAAGGATGGGGACTAGAAAACTGCCAAAATATCGACAATTAAATGTGATAACCAAATATATCTCTATGAATACCCTCTCCACAAACTTTTCCTTCAAAAACTGTGCATGGTGAAAGGCGCACCAGCATCTGATAAAATCTTGGACCAGCTCCCGCCTCAAGAGAAATATTTTCATGCCATCTGCACATTCTTCGGGTTCAAATTGAGAACTATACCAATCTGTTCACTGTAATCTTCAGATAACCTACCCATCATCCTTCCTATCCTCCGAAGACGCTTTCATCGCTTCAGCAGTCATGAGAGCAACCACAGCTCTGTGAACTGCTACATCTGCTTTGCAAAGAAGTCTCTGTGCCTTCTCTCTCTTAAGCTTAGCTAAATTAGATGCATACCGTGCTGCACCAGATGCATCCAACAATTTATATTCATCCATATCCATCCGGTCCCACTGCTCACTAGATGGTCTCTGAGAGCCTTCAGACGAAAACTGTTGATGAGAATTCCAGTGATGGGTATTCTTATTACTGCCCGTGGCTCCCCTGCTGTAGGCAGTGACCACCTGTGAATGTCGAGGAGATGCAACAGCACCAGATTTCTTTGACTTATATCTCTGTAGTCTCGGAGGATAATTTCGATTGAATCCATCATTGCCAATTGGAAAATATCCCTGGCCAGGGACATCTCGTGGAGAATATCCCAATGGAGACGTCTGTGCCATTTGAGAATTGTCTGCATGTCCATAGTTATGTCCCAAATAGACGGCCCTATCATCTCCAAAACTAGGTCCGTTCAATCTCCTCCCTGACAGGAACAAAAAGATAACGACGTCAAAATTCTGGATCCAAGAAAAAATAACCCAGAAGTGTTCCGCTTAGTAAAATTCACATAACTTACCAAAAGCATGGAAACTGTCCTGATCTCCATGAAAACCATTGCTTTGCCCCGTGACTGAGAATCGCTTTTGCGATCTTTGCTTTGAGCCTTTATTAGGGACTTCTAAGCCCCTAGGTTTCATACAAAAAGCAAACATGGGAGGTCTTTCAGCTGCTGAGGCCTTCTGACATCCATCAGAAGCAGCAGAGTTCCCTTTATTCAAAGCTAGCTCCCACTCTCTCAACTGCTGCTGGTACATTTCCCATAATGGTGGCTGCAAAGCATGAGCATGAATTGAATAAAAGATACCATGACATTTAAATCACAAGTTCAAAAAAGTGCACCTATGTGCACCCAAAGGTAACAGACAGGATTAATGATGGCAGGAAGATCTAATTAACAAAAAAGAGACATATAAATTAGCATCTGATTTTTAATAATACATCTAACCAACTAATTAATAACTGAACTAATTAAGAGCTAATTTCAAAGGCTATTTGTTTCTTTATTCATGTTCAATGCCCTATTAATTGAAAAACCAAGCATTACCATCATGCATGAAGGCTTAAGAAGTTGATATTACCGTATAACAATTATGCAAGAATGAAAAAGGAAGATCACAAAAACCAGATATTTCCACATGCTCCAGAGCAGAAAGCAGCCCCATATCAGACGAAATTCCAAAGCACAACTCCAGGAAAAGATAAAAACGAAACGGGCATGGAAGAGAGGAACAAAGCAATCACATACCAACAGGTCCCCTGACAATCCTTTACAATTCACTCAAACAAAGTACACCCCAAATTAAAACAAAACGAGCATCTCAACATGGAAACGTTCATCTGGAAAACCGAGTGACAAGAAATTGTTCCCAATGGCGGATTAACAGTAATTGCAGGAAGCCAAATTAAATGCAGCACCTCACATAAATGTGTATCTGGACAAAATCAATAATCGACAAGAAAAAGGATTTTAAAAGGCACCTGAAGATGTCGAATCAATGGCATTCCCTTCTTTTGCCTCTTCTGCCGCCAATGTTCATAAAGACCTCTTACCACAGGTCCTGCACCGAACTTCAAATCGTCCATTTCTTCAGATGTGAAATGTTCACGCTGAAGAGCATAAGCTTTCTTCTCGAACATGTCCATTGTCCTCTCAAATATCTCCACAGATATGTGCCCGGAGCCATTATCATTAAGATCTGAAGAACTCTGACAAGATGAAATCCACTGCTCATCGTCACTATCCATGTCATATAGGACACGAGATGGATTCATGGCCATTTCCACATCTGTTTCAACCTGCTGGAAGTAGATAACAGAACTGCGAAATGACAGCTCCATTCCATTATCATCATAATCTTCTACAACACGTACACCAGGAATCGGAATGTTTTTGACTGATGCAGCACGGAAGTTTCGATTGTAACACTCTTCATGCATCTCCTTGAAAAGAGCCCATTGGCTCCTATCTGGAAATTCGAGTGTCCACTCTTTCCCTCCTCGCCACATCATAGCATGCGTGTACCTGTTAGTGGACCCAGGCTGCAGAAACTGATGTGCTTTATGAGAGTATTTTGTGGTTCCAGAAACTTTTACTGCAAGGTTCCACTCATTCTCAACAAGTTCAAGTACCACCTCTGCCCCACTCTCTCTCCATCCCCTGTCCCCCACTGTGATCAACAAGTTCACATGACATGATAACAACTCCCAGTTTCTTTGAGGAGCTCGGGTCACATCTGAGGCCCTCTTTTCATTGGGTCTCCTGATTCTTTTGTTAGGAATTGTTCTCTGCTGTGGCTTTGAGCTTGAACCTGAAACTCCAGAAGGATATGAGTAAGTAACATGCGTCCGCGGCTTCTTTGGTCCATTGCCAAAACTATTTAGGGAACCATCAGATTTTGCATCTGACCAACCACGTGAGAAGTGTCCATAAAATGAACTACTTCTACTGTGATGCCATACGCTTCTTGGTGCAGTGGGATTTGGACTAGGGACAAGGCTGCCATTCACATCACAAGCCATACCAGTAGGTGGCAAACCACGCAGCGATCCATCATCAACAGGCTTTTCACCTGCATTATAATGGGGAATATCTATCTTAATAACATTCGAAGAAGGACAAGCCCCATTTGTGATCCTCTCCCCGTCAAGCGGAGGACTTGACGTTTTTTCTGATGCTGCATCATTTCCTTGCCCTTCCTGCACCTGCCCAGCCTCATCACCAACTACAGCAGTACCACTGTGAATCCTGCCAGCAAGAAGATCACCGCTTTGGTTATCCTCAGGGGTCCTCGAATCTGCACCCTTGCAAACAACTAGCTGAACAGCTTGATCATCTTTAGCACAATGCGAGTACTTATCACAAGGACTCTCTCTTGATGGAGCTTCTTGGCTAGTATGGAATCCCACATCATCCTTTGAGCAGGCATCTATGGCAATGTTAGATGGAGCCAAAATGCTTGCAGTTTCAGTGCTCTTCTCCTGATTAAGCTCCACAAAACTAATTTTGGAGACGCTATGATGCATAAGAAGCTTCAGGTGCAATCTCAGAAAGAAAGTAGGAGCAGCGGAAAAGGAAAGAGCAAACGGAAGAAGCTTCATGTACTCTGCATCAGAACCTGAAGAATTTCCCCCATTAATGTCTTCATTATCTCTAGAAACATCCGAGGACCGCATTGCTTCACCGGTCAGCTTCTGTAGACCCTGATCAGTTAACCTTAGGACAATTAATACTGGTTTTACATAAGTAACAACCACAATACTAAGCACAAAGTAAGAGTGTGTGCATGTGTGCACGCGCATGCCGTCAGGGAAGAGGGAAGGGCGGGGGGGAGTTTAAGAAATTGGTTCATGGAAGAATTGTAAATGATACCAAAAACAACAGAAAATCATGCACATATTGCTCCACGACCCTAACTCCTGAACAGAGAAATTGCACATTCTGAGAAGAAAATGGTAAAGAGAATAATACCTCTTGCGAAGAGTCCAAAACAGCTGGTGCCAGTAACGGGACGTCTCCATTTTGAAGCGCGCTGTAAGTGCACTCAGAAGGAGAAAGTTTCTCAACTAGCAAACAATTCTCCCTCAGTATCGACTCCAAGGACAACCTCTTAGAACGTTTTAATCTCAAAAAGTTGTAATATCCAAACACAAGTTGGCTCTCACAACCTTGAACACTGGAGAATTTGAATCTAACAGAAGTTATTGGAGATCGCAAGCTTACAAATTTCACCTCCCCGTTAGACTCACTCAGCAGATTCAAAACTGAAATTGCAAATGCTACAGCTTGCCCCAAGCATCCTTCAAACAAGAGGACCCTCAAACCAACAATGCTGTCGACAAAAAGCATCTCCAACTTCACCACAGGCCACACGTTCACCAGTCTTCCATAGTAAAGCAGAACGAGATCATAGACCAACTGGGAATCCTCTACTCTAAAAGGGCGGAGAAGAGAACTGACCATGATATCGTTTGCTTCCCTTCTCACCAAAAATATTAATTTGAAGAAGCCCGTTTCTTCAATGGTCAACAAAGAGCCATGAGAATCTGATTTTCCCAATGATAAGGCATCATCCTCTACTCTCTGGTACAAGGCTCCAGCTGCCCGGCGAAACCGCTTCCTGTAGTAAACAATAGGAGCATTGCCACCTTTCAGAGATCCGGAGCTCTTCGCAACTTTCTCAACCTTTCCAGCATGAAAAAGTCCACCCATTGAGGCACGATCTCCATGAAACGCCGTTTGGCCTCCTTCTGGGAAAGAACCAGCAGTGGTGGCCCCACATGTATCCACAGCATCAGCAGCAGATGATGAAGGCTTCGATTTCAGAGATGGACCGACAATTCGTTTCTTTACAGCACGGGAAGAAGAAGATTTGACCCCACGACTTGATCGTGCCAGCCACGAAATGATTGGTTCTGTGTCCATGTAACTGCTGACACAGCCATCATTGGCTGAAGTCAAAGGTCTCTCTTCCTCCTCATTGGTAGGCTCCACTCTTCTCTTCCTGCTGCCTACTGCAAACTTAGTCCGAGCTTCACCAGGAAGTAGCAAGAGTTTGATACGTTCCTTTTGAAGGTCGATCCATTCTTCATCACGGTCATCATACTTGATGTGATGGAGTTTTGTTTCTCCATCATACTCATTTACGAGGCCATGGTACCAGCACTGGTCTAGAGGCCAGAAGACCTTTATTCTTTTGTTCAAGACCCAATCTGCATCCACCTGCTCAGAAGGAATTTCATAGAAATGCCTCCTTTTCCGGGAACGCAGCTTTTCTCCATGCTGATTTCTTGGCCGCAAGGCTCTATTAGCTGCTTTACCAGATGGGGAGTTTGGTGAAGCACGAGATGTACATGCTTGATCTGAATATTTTCCGTTAGGAGATAACAGAAAATACAAGCTGTTTGACGATGTTGTTGGTGATGGCGATGCTCTGCTCTTTGAAGAAAACCCAGTACAGCTTGGATCAAACCGTGAGGAGAGCATCCTCGCAGCATTTTCCTCCAGATTCTCCTCATCATCTTCCTGCTGATCATCACAGTTTTCGATAAGTAAGCATATTAAAAAACACCAAGGGGGTGCCCCCCATTTACAACCAAGAAGCAAGAAAGTATCTAAGAAAAATCAACCTGCTGATCATCACATCTCTTGGTAGAGACATCGACTGCAGAACCTGCCTCCACCACAGCACTTTGAACACCTCCCGGCTTCACCTCTCTCTGCTTTCGGCGCTTCTTGACCGACTTTTTCGGTTTGCCATTGTCTGTTGCTGAACTCCTCACAATGTAATCCTGCTCCTGCGAAGGTCCGCCAACACTATGCCCATTATCCTTCATATCATCCAAAGCGTCCTCCTCTTTAACATTTCCGCCACTGCTTCCTCCTTCAGGATCACCATCTCTATGCTTCCCAGATGGACCAGCAAAATCCAATCTGCTGACAGAGGGCTCAGCTGGATTTGACTCTTGAGTATGCTCTACTCTTTTCCGTCCCAAAGTTCCGCGTTTCCGCTTTGGAATTTTGACGACGTTGTCATCCAGACTAAGTCCAATGCCATTCAAATTGCCATTGGAGCTCGGTCTCTCATCCACCTCGGGCTTTAACTCCGACGAATCATTTGACCCAAAATGAGCCCCGGCATTAGTTACGTCACTTAGTCTCTTCTCCTTTCTCTTCTTCAAGCTACTAAGAGACACCTCCTTCTTACTCCTTTTCCGCCTATTCTCATCCCCACCATCGTTGGAGCCGATCTTCCTCTTCAAGTTCTTACTTTTCGGCCTCTCGGGATCCTCCCCCGACGACCCGGCTCTATACAAGCTCTTAACAGCCAGACACCTGGCTTTCTTAGGAGCCTGAGCCCCATTTGAGCCCTCCACCTTCTGCTCCATCAACCAAAATTCAATCCCACCAACCCCACGCGCGTATCACATTCCATCACACGACCCCGCCCTCATATTCCAGATCTGCAAAAACCGAGAAATGCCCAGAAATCACACAAACCGCACAAAAATGAATCCCGAAACAGGGGCGGATTAACCCCCCCCCCGACATCAGCCCGCAATTCCGAAACAATCGAAACCCGCGACGCCAAAACCGGCGGCCGCGGATCGAAGGACGGGAAATGGCGCTCACCTCAGGCGACGGAGCTCGACGCGGCGGCGGCGTTCCCCCCCGGCGGCGCGCGGCGGGAGATCACGAGCGAGGAGCGCGAGCAGGGCGTGAATCCGGCGCCTCGGAGGCGAAACCCCAAGGAATCTGGCGGATTCGGAGAGGAATTCCCCCCGCAATTTCTCTGCAACAAAAAAAATTCACCGCGAGAGAGACGGACCAATTTAGGGTTTCTTTCGGTTAAACGACAGAGCCGAGGGTTTAGATCAGAAATCGGAAAATAACCCCCAAACGAACGAGAAAAAAAGGAAAATTGAAAAAGAAAAGAGGAAAAAGAAAAGGTGAAATGGGGGAAATGGGGGAAAAATAAAGAAAATTTTCTGCGATGTGGAGGGCTCGGATGTACCTACGTGGCGCGCTGTGAGCCCCTTGATGACGACCCTGAGGACGAGGTTTTTCCGGTGGGGGCTCCCTCCTCCTTTTCTCTCCTTGGGCCTCCTTCGTATTTTTTTTTTTCAAATTTTGGAACTTGGAGTTTTTTTTTTTTTTTTTTTTTGGAGAAAACGAGGAAGATTTGGGGAATTGATTGGGAAAAATTCAAGAGCTTGTTTGTTCTTGGTCGGAGCAGATGTGAGTGATGGACCTTTGGGGATGATTGGGGGGCAATTTATAGGGGGTGAGGAGGAAGGGGGGAAATGATAGGATATGACCAGCTGATGCATCTTACCATAATAGTCCAGTACTAGCTCTAATCTGGCCTCGTCGGTCGCCAATGGCGTATTCGTAATTTAGGCGTGAAGGTTCGGGACGCGCATAATGTGTGCCTGGAATCTCCCTCGACAAAGATATGACATGGAAAGCTTTTTTCACAGAGAGAGATTTCGGACGATCACTTGACGACCAGACGGGGATACGGGAGGGGAGGTGGCGAGGCACCCCGCCCCTCGAATCCGCTGATCCTTGTCGCCCGACTCGTCTATTTATATTACATTTTCGGCCTGTCGCAATGCGGTAACTACGCGTTTAAGGAAATGTAATCTCCTTCGGAATGCACATATCGAAATGGTCATACCGTTAGGTTCTTACTATGAATAAATTATTTTGTTTCGATATGCATAATGAAATTCCTTTCGTCTTAGTGAAAAAAAATAAAAAAAATAAATAAAATTAGTATGTTTTGGACCTAGGGTTTTACACTTTCGGCAATCATATGTGCCTCCTTTTTGGGTTTAACTTGATTAGGCATTTATGCATTCGTGGAAATTTTATCCTATTCTCAAAAAATGGAAAAATTATTTGGGCATGTAAGTAACGAAATTGCCTTTAAGCTAGAAGAAAAATCAAATTTGAATTAGTCCTTTGCACTTACAGCTTTTTACCACGAGCAATCCAATTTGGTAACAGTAAAGATGGTAAGACCAGTCCAAATGAGGCATAGTGACCCAATCGCATTGGAAAGGAATTAAACGATTTTGGACAAAATAGGTTAAACCATCCCAATTAGAGCCAATTTATCACCCTCTACCTACTCCTTCACCATTTGGCCCTCTTCCTTTTATGATAAGAAATCTATAAAAAAAATTTGGAAATACAACTATTTGAGTATGTAAAATCCAAATATCGTGAAAAATACGCGGTAAGTGCATAAATTTGTCTTTAGTTGTTAAGGAACCTACTTTGTCATATTTTTGAATTTGCTTAAAACTTTCAGAGGGTTATTGCTATTCTATTTGTGATTAGAAATCTAATCTCAATCTATCAAAAATTGGAAATACGACTATTTGAGTATGTAAAATCCAAATATCATATAAAAAATGCGGTAAGTACATAAAGTTATCTTTAGTTGTTAAGGAACCTATTTTGTCGTTTTTATGAATTTGCTTAAAACATAAGAGGGTTATTCCTATCCTATATAGAAATCTCATCTTAATCTATGAAAAAATGGAAATACAACTATTTTGAGTATGTAAAATCCAAATATCGTGAAAATTACATGGTTAGTACATAAAGTTTAAATTTGTATGTTTTGGACCTAGGGTTTTACACTTTGGACAACCATAGCTACCTCCTTTTTGGGTTTAACTTGATTAGGCATCTGCGCATTCTTGGCAATTTTATTCTATTCTCAAAAAATGGAAAAATTATTTGGGCATGTTAGTAACGAAATTGCCTTTAAGCTAGAAGAAAAATCAAAGTTGAATTAGTGCTTTGCACTTACAGCTTTTTACCACAAGCAATCCAATTTGGTAACGGTAAAGCTGGTAAGGCCAGTCCAATGAGGCATAGTGACCCAATCGCTTTGGTAAGGAATTAAATGGTTTTAGGACAAAATAGGTTAAACCATCCCAATTAGAGCCAATTTATCATCCCCTACCTACTCCTTCACCATTTAGCCCTCTTCCTTTTATGATAAGAAATCTCATCTCAATCCAAAAAAAATTGGAAATCTAAGTATGCAAAATCCAAATGTTATGAAAAATATGCGGTAAGTACATAAAATATGTGGTAAGTACATAAAATTGGAACATATTTTGTCATTTTTCTGAATTTGCTTAAGACTTAAGAGGGTTATTCATATTCTATTTGTGAGAAGAAATCTCATCTTAATCTATCAAAAATTGGAAATACAATTATCTGAGTATGCAAGATCCAGATATCATGAAAAATATGTGGTAAGTACATAAAATTATCATTAGTTGAGGAACCTATTTTGTCATTTTTTCTGAATTTGCTTAAAACTTAAGAGGGTAATTCCTATTCTATTTGTGATTAGAAATCTTATCTCAATCTATCAAGAATTGGAAATACAACTATTTGAGTATGGAGAATCCAAATATCGTGAAAAATACACAGTAAGTACATAATGTTATCTTCCGTTGTTAAGGAACCTATTTTGTCATTATTCTGAATTTGCTTAAAACTTAAAAGGGTTATTCCTATTCTATTTGTGATTTGAAATCTCATCTCGATCTATCAAAAATTGGAAATACAACTATTTGAGTATGTAAAATCTAAATATCGTAAAAAATATGCAGTAAGTACATAAAGTTACCTTTAGTTGTTAAGGAACCTATGTTGTCATTTTTCCGAATTTGCTTAAAACTTAAGAGGGTAATTCCTAATCTGTTTATGAAAAGAAATCTCATCTCAATCTATAAAAAATTGGAAATTCTGACTATTTGAGTATGTAAAATCCAAATATTGTAAAGAAATTGTGGTAAATATGTAAACTTATCTTTATTTGTTAAGGAACCTATTTTGTCATCTTTTTTAATTTGCCTAAAACTCAAGGGTCATTGTGGGTTTTGAAGTAAATCGTGTCCATTCATTCCTCTTCTAATAAGAAATCTCATATGAATCTATCGAAACTTGGAAATATGACAATTTGAGTATGTAAAATCCAACTATCATGAAAAATAGGTGATAACTACATAAAGTTATCTTTAGTTGTTAAGAAACCTATTTGAGTATGTAAAATCCAAATATTTTGAAAAAAATTGTGGTAAGTACATAAAGTTATCCTTAGTTGTTAAGGCACATATTTTTTCATCTTTTTAAATTTACCTAAAACTCAAGAGTCATTGCAGGTTTTGAAGTAAATCGTGCTCACTTATTCCTCTTCTTACCATGATAAGAAATCTCATCTGAATTTATCAAAACTTGGAAATACGACAAATTGAGTATGTAAAATCCAAATATTGTGAAAAAACTGTGGTAAGTATGTAAAGTTATCCTTAGTTGTTAAGAAACATATTTTGTCATTTTTCTATATTTTGCTTAAAACTTGAGTCTCATCGTTAGTTTCGAAATAAATCATGTCCATTTATTCCCCTTTCTTTTATGATAAGAAATCTCATCGTAATCTATCAGAAAATTGGAAATAGTGACTATTTGAGTATGTAAAATCTAAATATTGTGAAAAAAAAGTGTGGTGAGTATGTAAGGTTATCCTTAGCTGTTGAAGAACCCATTTTATCATTTTTTTTTATTTTGCTAAAATCTTGAGGGTCATTACAAGTTCTGAAGTAAATCGTGTCCCTTTATTTATCTTGATAGAAAATCTCATCTCAATCTATCAAAAATTGAAAATACGACTATTCGAGTATGTACAATTCAAATATTGTGAAAAATAAGCAGTAAGTAAGTAAAGTTATCCTTTGTTGTTATGAAACCTATACTTGTAATTTTTTAAACACTTTAAAATCGAGGGTTATCTCAAGTTGCGAAGAAAATTATGTATGTTTTTATTAAATTCCTATATCAAAAACATGAAATTCTTGTTGACCTTATATAAAAGATGACAAGTAATCCAACATGACAACGACAATCTAAGTTACCTATTAAATTACAGTAAATAAACATGCCAATAATAGAAAAGGATAAAGAAATAATATTGCAACTATAATGACAATCATCGAGACATTGAACAATCAAATGCGTGGACTATGATGGTCTAACATGAACCATGTGGAGTTGTCTATATTTGGAACGGGGTCGCAACCCTAGCCTATTCAGGCAAGAATTGTAGGACTTTCGCCACAGTTTGTCGGATCCTTGCCACATGATGATCCTTCCATCCAGTAACGAGTGGGGCCACTTGTTATCTAATACCCATTTTATTTTGAAACATCTTTTTTTATTTAAAAGAAATCCCATCATCATCTAAAAATATATTTTAAATCTAAAGCAACTATAGAAAAAAAAATAATATACAAATATGCACGTCGACATCTCTATATTTTTTTGAAGCTTTTCTTCACGCCAAATCACTGTCTAAGTGCACAGTCCAAAGATATGAGGCAGTCAAAAGTCACTTAAATTAAATTCTTTTTAAAATGTGCCGCGAACTATCCTTCAATAATTAAATGTGGTGCCCAGAACATCAATCGGCAAAAAACTACCCACTATTTATAAAAAAAAAAAAAACTCACTGCCTAGAAAAGGAGATTCATTTATGAAACACGTGCAGTGCACGTTGGTTCTACTATAATAGAAAGCAAAAACACCGGGTTCGGAATCCTACGGAGTCACTATAATTGGTTCAAGCCGGTCTCTATATTTCTCGAAATTAGGGATGAGCATGGATCCTAATTAGAATTGAGAATTGGACCAATCGAACCGATCTTATAATGGGTCCAGTTCTTGACATCAGACTCGTTGGTTCTGTTCCCTGTCCCAAATTTTTTGGAACAAGTATCATGATGTCAGATTTATGGATAGGAACCGAATCGAATTGGATCAAAAACCATAGAACTAGATCGGGAACTGGAGAATCAAACTAAGAAGTAGAGAACGAGACCGAATAGAGATAACCCTAAAACTAGTAGTATCTATGGATCTTTTTACCAATTTTACTATTAATATCAAACTTTCAAAATTGCGAATATCATTTCATTACTAATGTTATTCTATATGTACTTCCATTACTATGTTTAGTTTTAAACTTGCTCGTAAGATATGCACCCAATGGGATCAACCGACAACATATCTATATCTATATATTCATTCAATACACTATGGTTGTGTTTAGAAACCTAAATTCGAGTCTGGATAGAATAACAAATTATCATACCTGATGTTTGATGATGTTCTTTGAATCGGATAATCCAAATAAATCCGGATAAAATATTAGATAAGAAATACAGCTTTTAGATTGTGGGATATATCCGAATTGGTTATAAAATTTTAAAAAAATAACTAAAAGATTATACTTTATCTTTTAACGGAATAATAAAGTGACACATCGAATATTACTACGCCAACACCAGCCACCAAGGACCACCACCATATTACCAATAGAGCTAGCAAAATGAGTCATAAACCCATATTATGACCCATTTTTAGTTAAATGGGTCATATATAGGTCAAGTGAAAATTAAATATGGGTAAGAAATGGGTCAAGTGAAAGTTAAACACGAGGTCGAAAATGGGTTTGAGAAAGTAAAGCACAAAAAAAAAAAATGGTCTAAATGGGTTATTAGAAAATTCACTTTGAAGTTTGAACCCATGGCCTTCACTCTTTAACTTTATAAAAATGTTTTTTTATTATAAAATATAGAAATTATAATTATTTTTCATATTTCAATTTTCTTTTCTTTTCTTTTTTCTTTCTATTTCTTCCTTCTTTAGCCACCGCCTACCGGCGATAGGCGAGGCGAGGCTCGAGCTCACCAACAACTAGCGAGGCTCGAGCCACACTAGCGTCAAGCGAGGCCGGAGCCACACCAGCGTCGAGCAAGGCCGGCGAGATCGAGCCATGTCCGACGCCGGCGAGCTCAAGTCTCAATAGATCCGGCAAGGCTCGGCCTTGCCAATGACTAGCGAGACTCAAGCTCACTGACGTTAAGCGAGGCCTTAGCCTCACTAGACCGGCGAGATTGAGCCTCACCCGACGTTAGCGGAGCCTCAGCCTCGCCAACAACTAGTGAGACTCAATCTCGTATGTGGCTAGTCGCCGGTCATCATCGTGGCCGGCAACCGGCCGAAGAAGAAAAAAAAAAAGAGAAAAGAGAAAAAAAATTGATTATTAAAAATTAAATATTATATTTAAAAAATAAAAAATGATTAAAAATTATAAAAATTTTCCATTAAATTTGTATTGCATAAAAATTGTTAAAAGATTTGTATTGCTATTGCATAAAAATGTTTTAACAACACTTTTTTTTTTATAAAAAAAATCATAAAAATGAGCTTTTTAGGTTTAGTTAAAAAAATTTTCATGTTACAATTTTTAGTTATTCAATGACATGTTCACTTCAAATAAGAGAAGCATGTGCATAGTCTAATTTTTTTATAAATATTTCAATTTATAGGTTTTTTTAATTTTTTTATTTTATTTACTATTTTTAATTTAATTTGAAGTTTTAATCCAATTAGCATATAGTAGAAGTAAGTTTTCCTAGAATATTAATAGGTTTTAGCAATACGGGTCGGGTCCGGTATGAATCACTTGATTTACACTACATAAATAGGGGTTAAAACGGGTTTAATGGGTCAAATATAGGTCGACCCATTTTCAACCCGACCCAAACCCAACCTGACTCACCCATTTCATGGATCTAATTACTGATCATCATCACTTTCAACTACCATATGATCGATCATCGTTACTTTCAACCATCACATGATCGTTGTCTCCTCTGACCACGCCGATTATCCCCACCGGCCGGCAATCGTGTTCCAACAAGTGAGGGAAAAAAGGGGCCTAAAGATGATCGTCGTGCCGGGTTTTCATAAATCATCTTTTTTTCACCCCAATCATATACGCCCTCCACATTGACCCAAACTTTCACGCATGATCGCGATCAGGCTCTTCACCTGCTGGTCGACGAACAATGGCTGACACACTATCAACTTCTTAGTGACCATGCTCTCGAGCATGGAGTTTCAACATAGAAAAAAACGTTGCAACGGCACCGTGGTGCAGGACCTCCTATCGCGGGCTCATCCCACGACGCACACCTTCTCTACTATCGCCTCTCTTAGCCATTTTCTTCGACAATGCAGTCCAACCGTACGATCAACATGAAGTGCCTCCTGCCATTCACAATGCAATCCCAAAATTACATGATCTTGTGTCGGCTAAGAGATCTCATGCTCCCGAGCTCGACTTCCTAGAGACGTGGTCAAGAGGGTTTGAGTCTGATGTACAGGAGAAGCAAAGTCAAGAGATGAGATTTTAACAAAAAAAAAATTAATGAAAAGGATTTTCAAAGATTTTCAAAGATTTTCAATCTTATTTTAAGTTATGGATTTTCAAAAATTATCAAAGATATTTTTCATAGATTCCAAATTTTATCTTAGATTATACCAAACATATGATAGGATATTATAACAATTTAAGGATATGTGGAGGATTTCAAATCTGCCTTTATTCTATCATATTTTAATCCAAATCCAGATGACCAAATGCAATATATGTACTTTGAAAACCTCAAATTAACTAATCACTAATCTTTTACACACATTTATCAGCATCTTTTGTTTACTCTACATGATAATATAATACAATTTCTCTAGTTAGATCAGACACGTTATTTATAAATGGTTTTGCTTGGGATGGGTAGTCTTGTTGATGAAACTCTATTTATTTGAAAGGGATATTTTGTGTTTGCTTGTTTTTGCTTAACTGAAAATGAAGCAAAAACAAAGAATAACAAAATGAAATTAAAAAAAGAAGAAGGAGGAGGAATTAGTAGGTTCAAGGGTAGAACCTAAAAAAATAATTTATATTCCAAGATTTGTTTCAACGTTTACAGGGAGGTTCTAGGTTTAGATTTTGGGAACTGGTTTCGGCACGATAAATTTCCACATGGAATGTACACCTTCCACCCATACTCAAGATCAATGGTTAGTTTGGTTCGGCTTTCAAACCAAAACAAGCTCCAGCACTTTACGAAGATCGTTGTTCGAGAACCATAGAAACCGGATCAGAAACTTGAGAATCGAGCCGAGAACCAAAAAAAACCAGACCGACCCAAGATAACCCTAAAATTAGTAGTATCTATTGATCTTTTCACATATATTTATACTATTAATATTGAACTTTCAGAAATTGGGAACATCAATTTGTTACTAATGCTATTAAATACGTTCTTCCATTACCATAATTAGTTTTAACCTTGGAAGATATGTTCCCATTAGAGTCCACCTGCAACATATTTGTATTTTGATTGCAGTAGCAACCGAGTGTATTATGTACTATGAAACCTCAAATTGACTAGTCACGACTCTTTCACACTTGTTTCAAGTTTACTCTTAAATCAACTTCTTTGATTTAATCGACATGACAACATAATATGATTTCTCTTATTAGATTTGACAAATTACTTAAAAATGATTCTGTTAAGGAGCACATGGTAATGCTTCTACTCCGAGGAACAATTTCTTTTCAAAAATAATTCTTTTCTATTTCTACTCCGAAAAACAATTTTTGAATAAAATAAAGTGTTTAGTAACTATACAAAATTTATATTCTTGGAATAAAAAAAGAATAAAAATGTGTTTGATATAATTTATAATTTTTTTGTATTTATTCGTTTTTTTTCTTACTCAAGAATTGTCAACCGCCGCCCGCCGCCACACAATTGCCGACCGTCACCGCCAACCGCCACGGTTGGCCGCCGGACGGAGGCGGATGAGCGGCCGTGGGAGGGGACGGCAGCCGATGGGCTATAGGTGGCGGTCAGTGACAATGAACGATGGTCAGTGGTAGTGGCAGGCTGTCGGCAGTTAAGGGGTGACGATGGCGGTTGGTGGCGGTCGTTGACCAGTGGGGTTGGCCAGTGAGCTGTGGGTGGCGGCCGTGCAACAGTGACAATCAATGATCAGTCAAGGGCTATGGTGACGACGATCGAGCAATAGTGGCGACGACAGTCGCCAGCAGTCAAGTAACAGCGACGGCAATCGACCGACGGTAGCCGCAGGGGGCCAAAGGTGGCCGACAATTAGCAAGTGGCCAACGATGGCCGCAACAAGGAAGTAGAACAAAAGAAAAATATAAAAGAAAAAAATTGGCTTATTTATAGAAATTGTTTCCGAAAACAAGAAGCTACTTTTTTATTTATTTTTTATTTCTATTACAAATCTATTCCCCAGCTACTTTTCTATTCTAGAAAATAGAAAAATAAGTTAACGTTACTAAACGAACTTCTATTCTTTTTTTTTTCCAGTGAACAAAAGAATAGAAATTGGATGAAACAAAAATATTACCATGCATGCCCTTATTAATGGAAACTCCATTTATTTGAAGGGAACTTTTGTTCTTACTTGACAAAAATTGAAGCAAAAACAAGGAATAACAAAATGAAATTTAAAAAGAAGAAGAAGAAGAAGAAGAAGAAGAAGAAGAAATTAGCAAGTTATTGGGTAGACCTTGGAACTACAGGTTTGGGGCAAAAGTACGCTTTAAGTACCAAAAGTTGGCACAAATTGACACTTAACTGCCAAAAGTTATGAAAGTAACACTTAAGTGCTAAAATCGGAGAAAAATGGATTAAAGTGTCAATCCGACCAAAATACTGACGTGCTCAATTTCTGGTGAAATAAGTGCAAAACAGTGTCATTTTGCACATTGACGTGGTTTGGACTATGCAAAAACGATATCGTTTTGGTACGACATGATAAAAAGTTAATATAAAAATTAAATTAATTTAATTTAAAACTAAATTTATTTAAAAAATTTAAAAATACAAAAAAATTTTAAAAAATTAAAAATTAAAAATTAAAAAAATGACAAAAATTTTAAAAAATTAAAAAAGGGAGGTGGTTGAGGGCTTAGAGCCCTCAGATGCCTCCCTTTTTTAAATTTTTAAATTTTTTAATATTTGTATTTTTATTTTTAAATGTTTTCAATCAATTTAATTTTGAATTGAATTTAATTAATTTTTATATTAATTTTTTACCACGTCAAACACCAAAATGACACCGTTTTGCACTTGCTTCGCTAGAAAATTGACACGTCAGCGTTTTGGCCAGATTTTGGCCTGATTGACATTTAAATGATCCATTTTGCTCCGATTTTGGCACTTAAGTGTCATTTTCATAACTTTTGGCATTTAAGTGTTCCTTTAAGCCAACTTTTGGTACTCTAGGGGTTCGAGTGTCACAGGTTTGGTTCTAAGATCGTTTTCATGTTTAGAAATTGGGAACCGGTCTCAACAGGATAGGTTCTAGGTGAAATTTGCATCTGCCCTAAAACTGTTCACCCTACTCAAAACTGATGTTCAAGGTTCGACTTTCAAACCAAAATGAGCTCCAATGCTTTATAAGGAGCAGATCTCCTTATCTAAGAGTTGCAGAACTAGACTAGGAACTAGGGAATTGAACTAATAACAAAGAACCATATCAAACTAAGATAACCCCCAAAATGAGTAGTATCTATGGATATTTTCACTGATTGTATACTATTGATATCAAAATTTTGAAATTGGGAACATCATCTTTACTAATGGCATTCGATATGTTCTTCCATCGTTATGATTATTTTTAAACTTGCTCTCATATAGGTGGAAGATATATACCCATTAGAATCGACCTGCAACATACCTATTATATATATTGATTGTAATGGAAACCCAATATACTATGTCTTTGGAAACTTCAAATTAACTAATCACTCCTATTCTACACGTGTTCCACCTCTTTTATTAACTCTACATGAAAATATTATATAATTTCTCTTGCTAGGTCTGATAGATCGCTTATAAATGGTTCTATTTGAGATGGATAGTTTTGTTCATGAAACTCTATTCATAAGAAGGAATTTGCGTTGCTGCTTTACTAGAAATCAAGCAAAAACAAGGCATTACGGAATGAAATTAAAAAAATAAAGAAAGAATAACAGGTTCCCGAATAAACCTTGGAAACCGAACCTGCATTTCCAAAATCGATTTCAATGTACACCCAAGTTCAGAAATTAGGAACCGGTCTCGACACGACGGCTTCTAGGTGGAATATGCACCTATTACCCCTACTCACGATCAGTGTACGCTTCACGGAGACCGTTATCCGCTTACCGGGATAGCGTATCCTGCTCCCCAAACGGACCCCTAACAGCTCTTCCTCCAAGTAAACCGTCGGAAGTGACCTTTCATTTACAAACCCTCTCTCTCTCTCTCTCTCTCTCTCTCAATCATTCCTCTGCTACGTTTCCCTTCACTTTCTCAGAGCTCTCCAAGAAATTTTTTTAGGGTTTTTCAATCCCATCTCCCGCCGACGTCGAGGATCGCTTTTCCGAGGTAAAGTTCGCTTTTTGGCTCCGCATACCCATGTGGGTCTGCGCGGGCAGGCTTCGTGCCGGGGAGGATCGAAAATGGCGTCCACCGAATCGATGGCGATCGCCCCCAGTTGCTGATTTCCTGCTTTCTTGTGATTTTCTTGAATGGGGTTTCTCGTTCTTGGCCGTTGCTTCTTACCCCACAAAAGGGTGGATTGTGTTGGCTCCTTCCGCTTTCGTTTGTTTTGACTTCCTGTTGGATCGGCGATCGCGGTTCTTGATCGTGTAGAATTTTGCGAATTTGATGCGGGGATTAGAATGGGGGCGCTTGATTGATTGCTTTCGAGTCGATAGTCGAGCGTGAAGCGGTCGAAAGACGGATCGAAATGTGTTGGCGTGATTGGGATGTGATCGTCTTGCGATTTGATTTCTGCTGTGCGTCGTATGGGGCGAGGGCTGCCTGTACTCTCTGCTGCAAGTATCAATTTCTAAAATCTATGGATTTTTTGTTTAAAGTAAGAAATGGCTGGATCTCAATGTTCTTAATTCCTTTTCTTTTCTTTTTTTTCTCTCTTTCTTCTTTCGATTTGGTTTTTCAATCTTTCAGATAAAAGACTTTTGGCCTATGGTTTGCAGAAGTATAGAGAACTATTACTGGAGGTTGCGGTAAGCTCTTAGTTCGCCCATTAATGATTCGAAGTTACATATGTATTGATATAATAGTTCTCTTGAGAGTGGACATCGAACATATCTTTGATTATCAGACACAAAATTCTTGGATTTCATGAAACGACATGTTTTCGTTGAGTCTTTAGTTAGTATTGGGTCTGATGAGTCATAAACCCTGTTTAGGACTAAATGTCGGAGAAGAGAATGTCTTGGATGATATTTTATTGGGTAGGTCGATTTTTACACAATTTTTTAGCTAAAACACGCATTTGTATGTTAATTGATCGAATTATCTTCTAAACAGTAGATTCTTCCCAACTTTTATTAATTTCTCTCTCTCTCTCTCTCTCTCTCTCTCTCTCTCTCTCAGGCTCTATGACTCCACTTCTTGTTTGTCTTCACCTTATTACAACCAAACTCCCAAAAAACCAAAAAAAAAAAAAAAAAAAAAAAAACAGAGAGAGTGAGACTTATAAAAGGAAAACCTTTTGGCTCTCATTGACATCGTCTTATTCAATTTTGAATCAATTCATTTCTGCTAACTCTTCTGTGATTTCCAAATCTCTCAAGGTGTTGCTTAAAATTTACATTTCTCTCAAGTTCCAAAAGAATTGATCAGCGTGCTTCCAGTGTCCTTTTGAATCACGTTAGTGGTTGAAAATAAGTAGTTTCTATTCGTGAATTGAAGTCGTCATTCACTATTAATGAAATATTCAGATGAGAAGATTCGAGCAAAATCATATTTCAGAGAAGAAAAATCCTTTCATTCTAATGGGTCTCAATCTCAATGGGATTCTTGTTGGTGTAATATTGTGGGCTTGTTGTAAGAAGACCACTCTTTGGATTAAGATTTATAGTTTTTTTTTTTTTTTTGTAACCCGAGAACCGCCATACAGCCAGTAGCCGGCGACGTAAACCCGGGGGCACTAGCGCGGGGACCCACGTCCCACGGCACCCCACTTAAGTCGCGCAACGTGACGTGGAGGGGAATTGAACCCTGGCCGTCGTGTTGGCCAACGTGCGCCCTAACCAACTCGCCCACCATGGGGTGGGTAGATTTATAGTATTTTTATTAAGGCTTAAGCTCGAGTTACAACTTCTTCACAGTCAAACTATATTTCCCTCGTAAAGAAAAAATTTGAATTTATGGTTCACTTGATGGACCTTTATGTGCTCATTGTTAGATATGGGGCAATGGGCATCACTTAGTTACTTTTTCCATGGTAGGAAATCAAAAATCTAGTTCTGGTCTTTTCCCTTTTAGTCCTTTTTGTTTTTGTCTTTATTTAGTCTTTATATTGTTAAGATTGGAAGGAACAACCAAATCAAATCATGATATGAGTTCATAGCTAAAGAAACTTTTTGTCCTCTTCAGCAAAGGAATAAATGTTCTGTCTGTGCTTAGTGTGTGAAATGATACAGTAGGAAAACTTTTAAAGTAAACTGTGATAGGAAATTGACGACCTATAGATCATAAATTGCCTAAAATTGGTGTTATTCATGTGAATAAATGCTTAACATAATCTAGAGTTTGGAGGGTAGTTAGGTCAGTTAATTGAAAAGGGCGTGTTTTAAGCCCAAAAAGGGCGGGGACCATGAGACGACAGTGATTGAAGATCCATATGACAGTTTTGCTCCTATTATTTTCTGGCTACATTTATTTTCTCTTTTCACTTTTGTGCTCTCTTGGCCTCCTTAGAGTATAACTTCTTGGTGCACCATTCTTTCTACCACTGTGCTACTAATGAACTGAGCGAAGGAGGACAGAGTCACCGTCCATTATTTTGCTTCTGTACCACTGCTCTCTATATTGATTCATAGTCAATTTCATTTTCATCTCATTTGTTTGAGTGAATGGTCTGTTACTTCAGATTTTTTGTGAGGGGTTTAATTTCAAGTTGTCCTTTACCACACAGCAAATTAAGATAATGAAGTCGGGATCTTCCTCTTTAAATCCACATGCGGCATCTTACGTACCACTTTCTAAGAGAGTAGCAGATCATAAAGGCGGTGCTTTTGAAGGAACATTTGGAGACTGTAAGTCCTCCAATGTGACGGCCTTCTCTGAACCTCTTGTGCAATTTGATCAAGGTCAGGACCGAGGGAGAGCAGCTATTCACCCAAATTTCCATGAGACTTCAAATTTTCCGGCTGTAGAGTATTTCTCTTCAAAGAGCCACTCTGCACATGGTTCGACGTCAAGGCAACCAATTAATTTTCCAGACAAACAGGTGCCTGATGAGGAACTGGAAATGGACGTAGAGTATCTTCAGATGCAATTTCCTGGATTATCTGATCAATCCATCGCTGACGTCTACCTGGCAAATAAGGGAGATCTGGACGCAACTATTGACATGTTGAGCCAGCTTGAGGTGACTTTTGTCAGCTCTTTTTAGCGTACTTATGATGACAGATTCCAATTGCTTGCTGAAGTTGAACTTGATTGTATAAGTATGCTATGCAATTTTTGTGAGGAATAGGGGTGGTGTGTTTGGCCTGTCAGCTACCTGTTTGACTCTGACATGAGATGAGTAAATATTATTGACAAGCATGAATGGACTATCTGAAGATGATTAATTACCACCCAATAATGGTAATTTTTATTGTTCTGTGGTAATTTTTAATGTGCTTGCTTAGAATCTTTTAGTTGAATGCATTTCTTTTTTGTGGCAAGAGATTTCTTTTATGCGTAAATCTCTATGTAACCTTCTCTATATTACAATTCCATCTGGATTAACAAGGAAAATACTTTTGTCCATAAGGTGCCGTATCATTCTGATAACAGGTGAAAGATATGCCTTTCTGACAATTGTTCTAAATAAGATGATGTCAACTAGTTGTAAATAGTATATTGATATTGCACGTCTACTTGATCTCTTCAAATGTTGCATCTTTGTGTGGATTTCATCAAAATTTGGATTTCTAAATGTTGTTCATAATCTTAAGAGCTGGATCATTTCTTTATGCAGTTCAACCTGGATGACTTTCCTGAAAATCTACCAGAAACTCTTGACATTGGTGATGTTGCAGTACCAACTTCTGTTGCAGAGTCTGGATATGTGAAATTGAAGAGTGTGAAGGGTGAGGCAACTGCTTCGTCATCTGGCTGATCTGACCCAGCCAACCACTCTACATGGTTGAGTTGGAAAAAGTAGCTGCGCTTCTCCCCATCTACATATTTGTTGATCTAGAAGGGGTTCGACCTTAAAAAGGGTAAGGTGCAGCGTTGTATAGCTGTCGATGGTATGTTCATATGCAATGTTCTCCATGCTCACCGCTTTTGTTTGTTTTGAGTTTCAAGAGCCATTGTTGCTCAAAATCTGCAAAATCTTTTAGTGCTTTAGAAAAGGATTGGGTTTTGCAAGATGATTATGAGTTTGTTGATCAGATTCTGAAAGCAACGTGTCAGTCGTCTGGCAAGAGCTGCTGAATTTCGTATATGATGTCCCTGGCATGCCGAGGAGATGAGATCAGCGTGCTCAGCGTGCTGGCGAATTTTCAGAGGAAATGTTTGAATTTCTCGTCCCAATGTAGTCCGTGATTGTCCCATTGTGCCTTTTCTTGATGCCATTGAAACAGTATGTATTGTGTGCTGTTTCCACTGAGATTCAGTTTTCCTAGTACTATATAACTAAACTCAGCCAAAAAGGAGAAGAGAGAGAAGCTGTCTGCCGAAAAAGTTGTTTTTGGTTGCCGCCCGTGGCCTGACTAGATACCCTCAACCATGTAAGTGGAAACTCCTGTTCAACACTGCCACACAGAGAGAGAGAGAGAGAGAGAGAGAGAGAGAGCAAAATGAGTATCATGGTACAGACTTTCTACTGTAGGAAGTGGGTTTGGACGCCAAGAGTTGTCATAAAGTAGGGCAGCGCTGCTTGTGGATCGTTGTCCTGAGAGGAAAGAACAAATGGGCCTCAAATGATTCTTGAAATGATTTTCCATTGCGTGTCCACAAATCATGTTGACAGATATAATATCAATTATTAATTGTATGGGTCCTAATTTGGTGCTCACATGGTCAATGATTGAAATGGATTTGGTCTATATAATCCATAAAATCATACATCAGTAGCTTCTCTCTCTCTCTCTCTCTCTCTCTCTCTCTCTCTCTTCCGGCCTCCCCAAGAAAAAATGCAGTCCTTGCCCGACAACAAATTTTGTCTGAACAATCTCCAATCAAATGATGAATTCATATTTTGTTTATTTATTTTTATAAGCGATACAAATAATTAAAAAAGTATTTTCAAATCATTCATTCTTCTTGAAACAAATAAAGCATCAGTTGGCTTTGAACCAGTTGAGTTTGGCCATTGAATATTTGCTACTTTCTTTTTAGCAATTCTTGATCTAAGGAGGTCGTTGTGCAAGGGTGACGGAGTGTTGGTAAAGCATGAGAGGCTTTTCAATGTGGACGTGAGAGTTTTTCATGTAACAATTACGCTAGTAATGTATTGGTATGGTATCACGCACTCAAATAAGAAAATCTTGTTTTTAGTGTATGTTCAAAAATCACAAATAATAATACCACTATGTATAACTGTATCGACATGACATATGATGTTAGCATTTCATTTTGCAGGATACCTACAAGTTCTAGTTCACCGAACAATGTTAAGTAATCAATGAAATTGAATGTATGTCAGTTTTTAAATTTCTCATGGTTCTATCAGGAGTTAAGGACAAATATTTGTAGAGCAAGAAACCAAATCATCTTTTGCAGTCTGGGCCACTTTCATTTCTTTCTAAACAAATTGAAACCGCAAAAACTAAACCGTTCTTTTTATAGTTTTGAAATTACCTTTTGTCATTTCTATTTCAAGTAGCCTTTTCTTTTGAATCTGATATGGTTTAGAGGCTCGTATAACCAATCTCTAGTGCTTGAAAATATAAAATTAGTTTAGTCTATTAGAATACTTCACGCAAAATAAAAAAATAATGTATCCAATGCTTAATGACGAAATGATACATGGATTGATTGATGCAATTTGACTTACAGTTAAATCTAATCAATGGACGGTCGGGGCCTCGAACTGAATCTAGAAATTCTTTCTTGAATCCGGCCATGATCAAGAAAAATATGAAATATACGTAGTCATTGTCCTAATTGGCTAACACCCACATTATTCCCGCATATTTTTGAACCCTTGGCTCTAACAAGTGTTTGGCTTCTGCAATTGTTTTCTTTTGGGTCAAGAATTTTCTGCCATTATAATCATAAACATGCAAACGACTTAAATTAAGAATTTTAGAGGCCGTTCTCCATAAACTTTTCAGCCGGCGAGACAATCACGAGAATTTTTTTATTTTTTTAATATTCCAATGCCACTCCCTAGTTTTTTCCTAAGAAATTAACAAGAGGACAAGAAAAATAAAGAACATTCGTCGTCTATAGACCTGTTAAAATGGGTTGGTATATCATTTCTTAACCCCAATATAATGGAATGAATTGTTATATGGGTTAGTTCTATTTAGTAAATGAGTTTAAACATAATATAAACATTAAATGGATAAAAAATGGGCTTATAACTTATTTAGATCCAATCCATGTTAATGACTTTCTCTCCATTCTCTTTCACCCTCACTTGATTCCGCGCTCGCTCACTTCGTACTCTCACCTCAGTTTGAGAGTTTTCCTACATTTGGTTAAATATATAAGTGTTTTAGTAATGTGGGTTAGGTCGGGTAAAAGTAACTAGATTTGAAAGTTAGTCAAAACGGGTTAAATAGATCTATTTGAATCAAATACTTGTTGATTGGATCAAACCAAACTTGGCTTACCCATCTAACGGGTAATCATCGATGCAATACTCGTAAAATGAATTGCCAATAATATGTGAATCGCTACGTATGTCATGAGATCAATCTTTATCGACATAAAAAATAAAACTCACGGTTGATCTATTCGAAAAAATGAAAAAGGTTTTCAAAAATAAAGAAGGTAAAAAAAAATGTTTAGCTTTATTGTTTTTACGTGACTGCATGAGTTTGATTGCATGGATAACCTCTGTTTATCCTCTTGACAAAGTTCAAAAAAGTTAGCTGTTCATGCTCTATGGAGAGAGAGAGAGAGAGAGAGAGAGAGAGAGAGAGAGATGCGCCTCCACGTGGCTGCTTTTGGAGTTTCCTTGAATTTCTCATTGTTAAGAGTGTTTGATGGTCGGAGGATGCAAGTTAGAGAGAGAGAGAGAGAGAGAGAGAGAGAGAGAGAGTTTGGCCCAACGCCAAAGGTGGCTCTGTTTCTCATTTCGACCATTCTAAGGTACAGGAGCAGAGCGAAACAAGCCGTGCAGAGAGAGAGAGATACAATTCACGTATTCTTGGACGGGTCTCCGATCGATGTTCTACACCAGCTGACTCTTTGTAGGATCTGGAGTTTGTCGCCGTTTGAGAATTTCGCGATCTTCTCTTTCTGGGTTTGGCTCAGAATCGCAGGAAAGATTAGAGAGCGGGACCAAAGATGGGGGTGGATTATTACGAGATACTGAAGGTGGACAAGAACGCGACCGACGATGATCTGAAGAAGGCGTACAGGAAATTGGCCATGAAGTGGCATCCCGACAAGAACCCCACCGACAAGAAGGAAGCCGAGGCCAAATTCAAGCAGATCTCCGAAGCCTATGAGGCAATCCTCCATTTCGATTCATTCTGTTTTCCTTTCTGTAATTTCATGTTGCCTCTTGATATATGGGAAATGTAGCTCTTCTGGTTGGCTGAACGGTCAAGGGCGCAGCAGGTTTCGTGTTCGAATTTATCGGCCATGCCCGCGGCTTGTTGAGGAGTCTTACCCGATGCATGTGAGCAGGATGGTTTGCATGCCGCCATAGAAATAGTCGAGTCCAATATATGAATTTCCATGTTATCCCACGAAAGAAAAAGCTCGTTAAAAATGTAGACGACGAGAGAAGAATTAACTGCTCGTTGTTTTTGGATAGGACGATTCCAAATCTATATCATGCTGTATTTGTCTTTCGAATGCGTCCGTGTCGTTGCGTATGTCGTGTTGCGTAAAAATCTGTCAAAATGAAGCATCTGCTACTGCTGGTTTGTGGCGACATTGAATGTGCTTTTCACCCTTTTGATGCAGGTTTTGAATGATCCTCAGAAGAGGATGATCTACGATCAACACGGCGAGGAAGGCTTGAAGGACATGCCCCCTCCCGGCAGCAGCGGCAACTCGAGCGGTTTCAACCCCAGAAACGCGGAAGACATATTCGCGGAGTTCTTCGGGAGCAGCCCTTTCGAATTCTCGTCGCCGGGACCTGGGAGGTCGATGAGATTCCAGTCGGATGGGGGCGGAGGAATGTTCGGGGGATTCGCCGGAGGCGAGAACATCTTCCGATCGTATAGCGAGGGGGGCAGCCCCGTGCCCCGTAAGCCGCCACCGATCGAGAGCAAACTGCCTTGCTGTCTCGCGGAACTGTACTCGGGATCGACGAGGAAAATGAAGATATCAAGAACAGTGATGGATGCCAACGGGTATGCACACCTACTATCCTTGTGTAAGCTTCCATTTTGGTCATGCAAACTCACATGATCATATCTGTTGATGTGGAAATCTGTCAAATGTTCATCAGATTCAGAATGCCATGAGCTATTTGGTCATCCTAAGTTATGCTATGCCAATGACAAGATCATCAGCTCATGCCGCATTTTTCGCTTCTTTCGCTAATCATAATATCTGATGCCGCAGCCGACAGACCACGGAGACGGAGATACTGACGATCGAGGTGAAGCCCGGATGGAAGAAAGGAACGAAGATCACTTTCCCCGACAAAGGCAACGAGCAGCCGAACCAACTCCCCGCCGACCTCGTGTTCGTGATAGACGAGAAGGCTCACGACGTTTTCAAAAGAGACGGCAACGACCTCATCATGAACCACGGGGTGACGCTGGCGGAGGCGATCGGCGGCACGACGGTGAACCTCACCACGCTGGACGGCCGGGAGCTGTCGATCCCGGTGACGGACATCGTGAGCCCCGGGTACGAGCTGGCGGTCGCGATGGAAGGGATGCCTATAGTGAAGGAGCCCGGGAACAGGGGAGATCTGAGGATCAAGTTCGAGGTGAAGTTCCCGAACCAATTGACGGAGGAGCAGCGGGCGGGACTCAAGCGCGCTCTAGGGGGTTGAGAAGAACGTTAGTACATACACACAGCTACAAAGAGGAAAGCACGAACTCGCTCCGGCGATCGGGATCTCGACTGGACGGAACACTGATCAGAGATGTTTTAACATGAGAACATCCAATGTGATCCGTTCCCTAGTTTTTCTTTTCAATCTCCCCCCAGCTCCCCTTGTGAGGGTAGAGATGTCACTTCCTTGTAATTTGATCAGAGTTGAACAGTGATGGTGTGCCTTTTTTTTCGACGTTTCACAGTCTAAAAATCAGCTCAGGGCGGACGCATACACGCACGTCCTAAAGAACCACCACTCTCTCAAAAACTGCATTATTCAACATGACCAGAAGAAAGCGTGAACATATATCTTCATGATGAACCTGCAAACTCAATTCTTGAAAAGACTGGAAAAAGGAAACCGGGAGAAAAACCTACAAAAATCTACACCCGTTTTCCGGTTTCTTTTTAAATGAAAAGAACTGAGAATGAATCTTTTTGATCTTGTGGAGAAAATGAAATGAATTCATCACAGGTTCAGGAAAAGCAAGTTGACGTCGAAACCGATACAGTGCTGTATCTGTCCCACCAGCTTGCACGATCGTTCAGCAATTTCTCAGCCTAGTCATCTTGCGACACAACGCAAAAAGAATGAAATAAAGGACGAGTACGAAAGTAGAATTAATCCAAAAAGCGAAGCTTCCAACCCAAAGAATAAAGCCAAGCTCCAAAAGGTGACAATTATCTAAGAATACCGATCTTACAGTACTGCCCAAATCTCTAAAAAGAAAGCCAAAAGAGTAATTACAGCGAAATTTACATCCAACCAAAAGAAAGATCAAAACCCTCTATCCCTACGAGTGTCTTGCCGCCACCCCGGTGGCCTAGCTTGGGGCGCGACATAGACTTGGCCCCCATGTACACCTGATGCCGACCGCTGTCGCGCGTTCCTAACTAATGGTTCTCGCGATAAATAGGGGCTGGAGTTTTGCGATTGCTGGGCAGATGCAACACGCACGTCCGCCCTACCCCGCGATGGCTGTTGTATGTTATATAAGCCCTGTGGATTCCACTCTGGAATGTCGTCCTCGTCATCATTCCACGGCTGAACCGGAACACCATAGTTTTCTGAGGGAGCACCCACTCCTGTTTGTCCATACTTATGTATGAGTTCCCTTATGTGCGATACTGGTGCTGCTCGGGTATGCCCATAAGAGGGAGCCAGTCCCGAACCAGCAGACATGTTCTGGGTCGGGTTCAATCCCATCGACCTCGACCCACCAGAAAAATTAAACTCCGGCAGGTCATCTTCGTCCCGGGCGGCTCTCGCCGCACCCGGGCCGAACCCAGGGGGAACATCGTCATCGTCATCCCCATCAACAATAGGTTGCGGTTGCATGCTACTAGGATGGGCGAGAAGCCCGTGATGCAAGTTCGAATTAAAGTTTACATCCTTTTCTTGATGCCTCCTAGAGGACAAATGCTGCTTTTTCGAGGTAAATTTAGTGGTGTGGGATGGTATTGCGGAAGTTAAATGACTTCTTCTCCATACAACAACACCAATAAGGCCGTTTTCTACATCGCTAAGCACGTTAAGCTGGTCTTCCGGTAGGATCCTGCTGAGCATTTCACGGATTCTGGCATGGGGTGGACAAAGGTAGAGTTCCACTCCTTGGGAAGGCTCAGCAAAACCCACTCTCTCATCTAAGACATACGAATCCGCAACCTGGAGAGAGACCTAATACATTAGAAGAGGACGTGAATATGACACACAGCAAGAGTAAATTGATGAAGTATTGTTACCTCGCCAAGGCTTGCACGGTCACTCTCAGATGATTCCTCCTTACAAACAAAATGCACCACCTGCAAAAGTTGAACCAACGAATGGGTCATTACTTTTAATTGACGTCCCTTAATTTCTTTGGATAGTGAACCGTTGTGTATCTGGGAACGTGACTTGATCAAAATTATTCCCGTCCTCCTGGCGAAAAGTTTCCTCAAGTAATCTGGGAACGCAGTTTCCAACTTTTACTTTGCCATTTGCAGTCTGATTTATAAAATTTAGATAATATTGTAAGTGATTAACACAAGTTCCACCTGGTTCTCCACAGTTTTCCAGTACATCCTAGTTGAAATGAAAATTTCATTCCCATTTTAACTCTCTACGGAAATATATATTATCAAGCTAAAGAGCTTCTCAAAAGTTGACAATAGCAACACCAGAAACCTTGAAATGCTAAATTCCAGTGAATCAGGTGAGATAGGCATGCACAGTGAAAAAGGAAAATCCTTGAAGCTCGAATGGGTTTAACTCACTCAGTATCTCTTAGTTCTCTAACCATACACGTGTCACAGAGAACTGATATCGTGGGACTATATTGAAGAAGATTGAGAAATAAATTAATAGATATATTAGCAGTATTTCCCCTTCCAAATAATTGTCCGACAAAAATTCTAAGTACATAAAGTTTTCAATGGAAAAGAAAAGATCTCGAGATACCATGATTGCACGACTACGGGACATGCGTAGATCTTGAAGGAACTTCTCAAATGCATCGAGTCTGACCCTCCCCTTGATCTCTAGAGAGCTGCTCCAATCCTTCGACGGCGTCTTCTCACCACTGGTAGAAAAACCGATATGCAAAAGGACATCATAGTATTAAAAGATATCACTAACCAAAAAGACATCACTAGAATACCCAGAACACAGCATCATATAAATATGCAATCAGTGCCTTCGAAATGATAATGTTTCTTCATTAAATATGGTTAAGGCATGCCTTAGGAGCACTCATTAACAAGATCAATTTACATATGTATGCACCTCATAACATGGCAAGAGGAGACTAAAAGAACAAGTCATAAAATGCCAGCTTACAAACAAATGCAATATAACTTCACAATCTAAGTTAAAAGTCTAACTCATAAAGCAACCTAATCAATAGATCTCGTACAAAGCAGTCTTCTGAGCTCACAGATATGGACATATCACAACTGAGGATATCCTTATTAAAAACAAGGCAGAATGCCTATTTCCAAGATGAAGTTAGAAAACCTAATTGCAAGTGCAGGACCACACTAGCAACCAACACGAGGCTCAGGACGACCTCTTTTTACTAGGTATGGCAAATCTTCTATCAAAGATACTGGTCAGCATCTCCAAAAAAATTTTAGGTACTTTTCACTTTCCGTTTTGAAATTAAAAAAAAAAAAAAAAAAAACCATTCTTTTAAATATTATGAAAAAAGATCTAAATGACTTTACAAATCAATATTTACATGTAGGAAAAGCTTTCAGGTGTTATCTATGAACTAAAAGTCAAATTCAAAAGCTACAAGTAAATGGAAAGGTAAAAAATCAACAAGTAAAACTCCCTTAAACCAGGCCTTACACTTGAAAAGAAAAGGAGAACCAAAAACACGAAATTTATTACCTCTTAAAAATGCCAATGACTGAGATAATGGACGTTATAAGTTGAAGGGAGCCTTCCCAAATTAGCTCACCCTTCGATGCTACTGTAGGGTCTTTGCTATCATATTTTCCATGGTGGTCACTAGATCTAATGTCAACGTTAGCCGGGGACAATGTTTCATCAACTTTGCTAGACTCCTCTTCAGTCATATTAGTGGTGTTATTCGGACTTCTCTCAGGAGATTTAGCCTTCAAATCCTTTTCAGAGGCAGGCTGGGATATTTCAATGGACTTCTTTTCAGTCCTATCAGCTGAGTCATTCAGACTTCCCTCAGGGGATCTAATCTTCAAAACCTTTTCAGAAGCAGGCTCAGACTTTCCAGCATCTGCCTGTAAATCTTTAAACGGAGGCTCTGATTCCAGGCATTCCATAAATTCATCTAGGGACACAATTGGAGGGAGATCCTCCGTCACATTTTCTTCCATAATATCTACATCTGATGCATTGTCTTCAGTGGGAATTGTAAGAGTGTATGCAGCACCCTGGACTGCTAAATCACTCTTTCTACCTCCAGCCTTCATGTTCTCATCCTTTTCTCCAGGTTCATTCACAGGGGATTCCTGATCATCAGCTTTTTTCGGATCAAGATGACCAGAAGTTACCGCACTTGAAACCTCCACTGAGACATCATCCTGCTCCACTTCCACTTGAAACTCCCCCTTATGCGTTTTCCTCACCAGACGCTTGATATCAACCTCAGCATCTGGTAAAACTACCATTTGAGCAAGTTCTTCAGCCTTTGCCATACGCCACTCGGAAAGCTCCTTTGAAGCAAGTTCTTCGGCAGTCATAGAGCAAAGTCTTTCTGGAGGAATTTCTCCAGATACAACTCTTTCTCTCAGTTCAGGGTTACTGCGATCCTTCAAATTGAACAACAAAGACCTACCCTTCTCTTTATATTTCTTATTAACACCCCCAAATAATTTAAAGAGCTCAGCTTCAATCCTGGATGCCAAAACTTCCGGGGATTGGAATGCCATTGCACTTCGTCCATTCAATTCATCATGCACTTTCTCTTTCATTTCGCCGTCTTGATTACCCCTTCTTTCCGCTGGATTTTGGTCTGAATCCATTACCCAAGATAGTCCATTCCCTTGCAAAAGCTCATCTTTCACAAAGAAGTTGTCACCAAAAGGAATATCCTCTGGAACCAGAACACTACCACGTTGCAAGTCCTGGACATTAGATATTGAGGACATGTTGGAATCACCGCTACGTTCGGTAGCAAAAGCCTCCTGCGACACAATAGAGCTATTGCGGACATGATGGATACCAAATCCATCACAAGAAGTGACTTTCCCCTCCTGAACTTCATGTACATTATCAACAGCATCACCAGGATTGGGTGCAGGCTGGGCGTCCACTCTCGAACTTTGTGCACTTAAATCCCTGTTTTTGGAATCTTTTCCAATTGGAGATCTACCTTCCTCATGATTGACCAAAGCTAATGCTGCAGCTAGCGATTCCCTCATCTTGGATCTCACTGACCCAGATGAATCGGATTGAACCTTTGGAGATGGCTGCACATTAGACATCTGATTCTTTGGAACTGATAGACGCTGTGGTGCCGATCTTGGGGAAATGGATTCCACTGGTCCCAGCTTCCTGTTTGGAGCTGGCGAGTGTTTTACTCCTGGTGTCGATATGGACTGGCCAGGCATACTTTTTCTATTTGGTGCTGATGGTTGCAACCACGGCCTATGCTCCACTTGGGCTGCTCGCTTATTAGACACCATAGCTGATCGAGGCGAAGGGCTGCTGGGCATGGGACCCATCGAAGCCTTCCTCTTGTTCATCATCGGAAGCTGCTGCACTGCCTGATTATTGAACATGTTACCCATATCTTCTATTGGCATTGAAGTTCTTTGTGGCACCAAAAAATTTTCCCTCCCCCCTAAATATCCAGCATTATTCTCGAACAGTGACATGGTGCCAGCGTTTCTGCTTTGTTGTCTTAACAGTGAAGGCTGTGAGGCAGATTCATCAGGACCAATCCCAGGGAAACCCATTTGGACATCTTGCATGGATGATTCCACTCTATTTGGAATGGCTTCCAATGGAACCATTTGTGTACTTGGTATTGATAGAGGCTGTGATACCAGGTTGTTCGACATGCTACACAGAAAGCAAATAGAGAGAAACACCACCTAGTCAATGAACAGATTCCTTGGATGGGTTACAATCAGGTCACATCCATCAAGAGTCCAGCACTACATTCAAAACAAATAAAATCAAATTAAGCATTTCCAAAGAAACTTGAGAAGATGTATGTGATGCAAAATACATGAACTACCTAAATAGTTAGAAGCAAAGGCAATTGGATTAGTCCATTCATTGACGCAAACAATTGCACACAGAATATGAAACGGATAGGACTACTACTCTAGCAGAATGAAAATTCCTAAAAGTATAGGACGTAAAGTTCTAAATACAACAAGTCAAGGATTTTAGGACACAAAACTGGATCTGATGCGAGAATTCTACATGTGGTAACCGAGACTTTTCCCAAATCTTACATCACAATGAAGTACCACAGATTCCTCTAATACTTAACACTTGTGTCTTAACCCTTTTAACTCTGCCCAATCCCCAACAATCAAATATATAAAAACGAAACGCAATGGCAAGTCGCAGTTTCCCTGCTGGATCATTTGCAGAGCATCAGTATACACGTCAAAGCCATCTCATACTAATCTATCTAATCTTCTCTTTTAGCACTCCAACTTTTTCTCAAACGCATCCATCCTTAATTTTGTCAAATCAACAATTAACATTATCATCTATCCAACACTCGCCCATTGATACCTTACCAAATGAAGTAAACCAACTGAAAATACGACAAGACTATCGCAACCAAAATGGCTTGCTGCTTGATAACAGTGGCTTCTGATCAACTATTAATACCAGCCTCTTATGAAAAGACTATATACTGGTAGAATATCAAAGATCGCCCTTTATGGCAACAAGAGGACTGGAAAAAATAAACGGCATAGTACTAAGAAAGCAGCTCATATAAAAAGCCTTCGCATATTAAAGTCACTCAAATTATATCTGGCAGAGTTCTTATGCCAGCCACGCATCGCTTGACACCCCAAAAAACCCAGTCCTTACACTCAAAAACAGAACAAGGACCATCGCCATGCATACCCGGACAGCTCCTGGCGAAAGAACCAGTTCCAACCAACAGGAGAAAGAAAGTTAAAAACCACGCAACCCAAAACGATCTTCAGAAACCGATGCAACACCCAAAATTCGAACAGTCAAACAATAACAATAACCAAGATAACCAAGGACTCGATTAAATCCAGTTTCGTGATACCGCTTCTAGACTGAGAAAACCCAAATCAATAAATCAATAACATTTAATTCGACAAACCCGCGATTTCAAGAAACTAAATACGCGCCCCGCCGTATCAGTTACCGACATAAAACAAAGAAAAACCGTATCAAAAACAAGCGAAAACAAGATTAAAAAAAAAGCCCACTTTCAGCCAATAGCCCGTCTACTACATTCGAAAGATCCGCTATTCATAGTTTTTCTCACGGCCTGCGCAATACGGATACAGAAGAAACCCCAACTCGAGCTCAATCGACGTACACTAAAAAGCAAACGTCTCTCCCATAAAGGGAGCCCATTTCGCCGAATTGCACACGAAACGAATCCAACGAAAGGTGGAAAGAGCCAAAAAAAAAACAAGAAGAAGAAAAACCCACGACGATAGACGGGGATACGACTAGCCCCAAGCCGATTCGACCCGCCGGAGGCCGGGAATTCCGGCGAGGACGTTCCGGCCGGCGACGTACCTGAGTGAAGAAGACGCAGCCGAGAAGCCTCTAGAGAGAGAAAGAAGAGGAGAGAGAAGGAGGAGGAGGAGAGAGAATGTAAACCCTAAAAAAGGAGGTTTGGGCTTTTGATCTGATTCTCTGGAACTCAATTTGTTCTCGTCGTGTCGAAGGTGCTCGCGGATAGATCGAGGGCGCGGCTCGACACGTGGCGATGGATGGACCGTCGATCGTGCTCCGCCCGCGGTCCTTCCGCCGTCGATTTTTGAGTTTTTCGTTTGGCCTTTTTCATTTTTTCATTTTTTTTTTCGTCGGCCGGGGTAAAGTTACGGCAACAAAGATATTTTCTAAATCTAAAAACGGGATAAGTGTTAAAAATCCTAAAACTTGTCACGAAAATATAATCGGATTCTAAAACTTGTAAAAAGTGCAATTAAGTCCTAAAACTTATCAAATTACTTTAATCAAGTCCTAAAATTAAAGCCGTCGATTTTTTTAAAGGAAAATACTTACATGGCACGGGCGTGGAATTTTAAATAATTTTTCATTTTTCACATGGCTTTTTTAATTATTTTTTATTCAGTTTTTAAAAAATTAAATTTAAAAACTAAAAAGAAAAGTTAAATTTTATCTTTTTAAAAAAAAAAAAGGTAGCTCCTCCCTCACCGCCGCCGCCATCATTGGAGGGGCCAGCGACGGTCGCCAGCCCTAAGCAGGGGTGACCAACCCTCACCCAGCCAAGGTGAGGTCTCATCGGCCCCAAGCGAGGGCCGGCAACCCTCGCCAAGCTCGGGCGAGGGTGCCCAAATCTAGGCACACTAGCCCTTGTGGGGGGGCATCGACTGTCGCCATCCTAGGCGAAGCCTCGTCGGCCCTTGCTCGAGGCCAGCGAGGCTTGTTAGATCTCGGCGAGAGCTGATGAGGCATCGCCAGATCTCAATGAGGTGTCGCCCAAGGCCAACGACACCTCGCCCAAGGCAAGCAATGGCTGCTGGCCCCCCACGAGGGCCGGCGTGCCCAAATCGGGGCACCCTCACCCGAGCTTGGCGAGGGCCGGCCACCCTGCCTAGGGTGGCAACCATCGCCAACCCCTTTGATGATGGGCGACGGCGCTTTTTTTTTTTTTCTTTTTTCTTTTTGAATTGTTTTGTTTTTTAAATAAATTTTAACTTTTCTTTTTTAATTTTTAAATATAATTTAAATAAAAAAAAATTTAATAAGCCACATGGAAAATAAAAATTAATTTTAAGTGCCACTTCGGTATTTTCCATTAAAAAGTCAACAGCGTTAACTTTAGGACTCGATTGAAACAATTTGATAAGTTTTAAAACTGATTCGCTCTTTTACAAGTTTTAGGATTCAATTGCATTTCGTGACAAGTTTAAGTTATTCTGTAGCACTTATCCCTCTAAAAAAAACGGAAAAACCAACTAAATTGAATAGGCAATTAGAAAGAAAAAAGGAAGGTAGAAAATTAACAAAGAAAAAAAAAGGGTGCTGGTTGGTATCACTGATTTCTGTTTTAATTTACGAACAATGAAATAATTTATTTTTATCTTCAATTTATCTAAATTGTTCTCGATATGATTTTTGGTCGTTAAAATAGTCAATGTTTATTTCGCATCATTTCACTAAAAGACAATTATCGTTTAATATACTAGTTATACTTTTTATTCATTTAAGGCGCGCATAATAACCATTCTATTTATCTATTTTTCTATTTCCTAGATAGGTTTAAAATAAAAATCCGTTTAGTAAGGCAATTTCATTTTTCTATTTCTAGAACAGATTTCTATTCGAAAAATAAATTTAGATTAGACATTAGAAGTTAAGAATTTTAACTTTTTAATTTAAGAACTCTTATGTCATTCACTCCGTCATTGCCCACCCTCCGCCCATGGGACGCCAAACGCCCTTCGTTGACTATCGCCCTCGCGCCACCTGCCTAATCGCCGATCGCCGATCACCAGTCATTGGCCGCTCATCGCTGGTTGCTAGATGCGCACCGCAATGCCTATCACCAGACACCTATCATTGGCCATCGCCTACCCACCACCACCCTCCGGTAGCCAAATGCCTCTCGCCATCTTCCTGCCGCCAATTATCGAATGCCAAATATCGACCGCCCGTCGTCGATCGCTCACCAGCCACTAGATACCAAACGTCTCCCACCACCACTTAGGAGGGAGAAATTTTGTTAGGAGCATAAATTTAAGAAGGTTATCAAATGTGTATTTTTGCTCATAAACTTATTTGAGAAATAAAAATAGAAAAATCAATTTATAACTCATTTATAGAATTAAATGGTTATCATACGCACCCATAGAAATTGAAATCTAACTAAAGTAATACATTTCCTTGACGACACCCAAAAAAAGGTTCTATTTCTTAATTGAAAACTATACTTTATGTAATAAAATTTTTGTTATTAAAAGACGAACGAAAATTTTAGAGGCACTCATAACTCTCGTCACGTGATATGGAAGAGATCATCGGTGATGGATATGATATGCGAATGTGATTAAATTTGCAATTTCCACCTTTACAAAAATATCAGAAATACAAATCACTCTTATTAATTTTCTGTTGAAAATGTAGGTTCTTAAATAAAAGAGACTTTTTGAGTTAAAATTTCCTTCCCTTAATCTAAAATTAAAAATCGTAAGAATCACTTTTGTGTGCATGAAAAACAAAAATTCCTGCTTTTAATATAATAGATTATATAGATTTTTTGTTAGAAATAACTGTGTTTATCCAGAGCAATTCAAATGGTATTTTCATATGAAAAAATAATTTTTTGCTTTCAAAATCTGAAAATTTTGATTTTACAAATGTAACTAAGCAGCCTATAAATAATTGAAAATTCGGTCTATCTTTAAGTAATGGGCTTAAAATGTTTCAAGATGACAAAGATTCAAATTCAAATTCGAGAATTCTACGCTATTTTAGAGGATAAGTTTTTCTCTTGGTTACTTTTCCATTACGATGCTATCTCTGATATTTAATAATTATCATATTCCATCTCCAAATTCTGCGTGGCTTTTTATGGGTTTTTTTTCCCGTAATAGATTGAAATTAGCATTGTCTAAGAGCCTGATTTACGAGATACTAAAATTATTGCACATGCGATGTGGCTGTGAAATATGATAATTCTTTTCATGGTTAATTCAGTTTGTTCTTACTTGTTAATATACGCAATATGCATTTTTCTTTCGCGTCCAAGTTTAGCTTTGTGTATATATGTGCTAATAACTTTCTCCTTTTTCTTTTTTCCATTGGATGATCAATAAATTGTTATGAGAGAATGATGGCAAGAGTTGTGAAACTTGTTACAATAATACACTCGAGCTGTGAAACTCTCGCCTTTGTTGCATTATATGTAATTAAAGTCGAAATTAAGGAAATATTCACTCCCGTACTTGCTACTAACACTTGATTTTGCCCTTGTGATTACCACGTCGACCCATATTTTCGTGTTGCCAATTGAAATGTGCATCTCTTTAGCTTCTTCATTTTTTGGTAAAGGTAAGAGATATATATTGACTTAAGCCAAAAGCAACAAGAGCGCTATACAACAAAAACTCGCCACCAAGAACTTGCACTCACAAGGACAACGGTCAGAGTGAGTGGAAGGATGCCAAGATAAAAGAAAACCAATTGCACAAAAGCAGAGGAAAGCCAAACAGTGGCAAAGCAAAACCTACACAAGGATCACAAAAAAATACCGAATCCCAACAACTACACGAGTGCAGGTAGATGAATACAAATGTAGGAATGGTAGGACAGCTCACCAACTACATTTCCTACCATTCCTACATTAGAGAAGCTTCCAAAAAATTCGAACCGACACCTTCAGGGCTTCAGTTGCACGAACCGAGGAGGACCTCTGACTAGAATAGGAAATGAGAGAACCCCCCACTCGAAAAGGTCTACTGACCAATAGGTGGATTATTCTGCCAAAATGAAGTATCTTTTGTTTTTCATTTTTTTCTACTCACAAGGCAATCACTTGATCTTAAATAAATAATTGAAGTATCTTTCTAGGTTGAGAATGATTTTTTTTCTATCCATATTATACTCTGACATTTCACGTGAAAATTTGATTTTCCTTACTTTTAAATCGATATACCAATTTTTTTTTTTTTTGTGGGGGGGGTTTGTAGGAATTTTAGACTTCAATTATTGTTCCATTCTACAATATGTACACCCAAATCAAGAGAAAATTACCCAAAATTGAATTAGTCACCGTACAATAGATTTAATTTAATTTTTTTTGTAATTATCCCCCCAAATCAAACTAGACAAAATGAGAATTCCTTCATAGTTTCATTATTGCAACACAATGAAGGATCGGAATGCCCATTCTTCTGCTTGTTTAATCCTATCTAATTTTATGCCATATTACTTTCCACTATGCAGTCCCCTCTTCATGTTTTCAGATCACGTTTGAAATGATTTTATATATTTGTGTTGAATAGTCGTTTACCTTCTAATGATCGGACATATTTTTGCACAATTTTTTGTGTGTGTGCATATATTGATGAAATCTTTCTCTAAATGTATTAAAGTATGACAAGTTTTAGACTTAAACTACTTATTTGGCTTGGACCTCACCAGAGCATACCGCTTTTTTTTTTTTTTTTTTTTTTTTTTTTTGAGGGGGTAAGAAATGAGGGCAAAGCCCTAAAATTACACAAATACTCTCCTAATAAAACTTTATCCCGTTTGATCTCCTATCAACAAAGGAATTGAACCACTCGGTGGCCTATTAAGTGTCATCTACGTCAAATGATTGAAGTATCCAATTTGCTAACCAATATGCACATGAGTTTCCTTCCCTAAAAGTATGAACCATCTTGACTTGTTGGAAATACTCTTAACATTTTCCCAATGTGAGAAACGAAAATGTCCGCAAAATTAAGAGAGGGAGTAGATTTCCAAAGAAAGGAAAAAGTCGCTTACAAGCTCACCTTCAAAATAAGTTCATAAATGCCCAGCGAGATGGCCATTTTGAAACCCAAAAATATGCCCCAAAGTTCTATTTTGAGCAAAAAGCACACTCCCACAATTTGCATGAATACAACAAGCTAATTGTTCATTTCATTACGAAGAAGCCCACCTACTGAAACTAGACCTAAGTTGCCTTTAGAGGCCCGTCATAATTAAGTCTGATCCAATCAAAAGGAGGGACAACCTAACCCTCAAACATATCCTATTTCTTCTTCTAAGAACTCAATCTATTTGCAGTTATACGAATTGAAAGGATGTTTTTAACATGTTCCAAAATCGAGCCCACAGGTTTCAATTGTTAATAACGTCGTTCAAAGGAGATGTGATATAAAATAGGTGTCCATAATGCGTTTGATTTGATAGAAAGGAGTGATACGTAATGGAATGAAAAAGAGAATCCACTTTCTTTGATTAGTTGTAATTAAATAAAGGGATAAATGCATTTGAAGCCCGGAAACTTATCAACAAAATGCAATTTAGTCCTAAAACTTTTAAAAGTGCAATGAAATCTTAAAACTTGTCATGAAAATATAATAAAGTCCTAAATCTTTAAAAAAGTATAATGAAATCATAAAACTTGTCAAATTGATCAAATCAAATTCTTTCGTTGATAACACTTTTTGAAAGTTTTAGAAGTTAATTACACTTTCGTGACAAGTTTTAGGACTTGATTACACTTTTTGAAAATTTTAGAACTTAATTGCACTTTTGTGATAAGTTTAAGACTCAAATGTACTTTCGTGACAAGTTTTAAGACTTCTAATAAACTTATCTCTTAAATAAAATAATTAGAATGGAATGCCATGGCGATTCCTTTGTTGGTTTGCTGGAGAATAAATAGAATGGAATTTGTGTGAATTAAATTTTCAATTCGTTAGACTTGCATTTATTGAAATTATACTTTTTTTTTTTTTTTGGTCAGTAAATTATACTTTTATTACACAATAACTACATCTGAATTCTAAAAATATCATAAATGATTCGAAGAATTTATATAAAAATAATAAGTAATGAATTAGCATTTTTAAGTATCATAAATGATTCTATATTTTTAGATAAATTTGATTTGGAACTTTATGAGGTCTTGTTTATATAAGATCACTACAATTAGAAAGAAGTTGTAATGAGGACAATTATAATATGTTATTAGCTTAATAAAAAAAATTACTTAGATTTACATTTATAGCAAAAGTTCATCTAATATTTGTTATCATAATTAATTTAATGTTACAATTTTTACTAATTTAAAATACTAATGAACTTAAAAAATGTTGATTGTTTAATCATAAAATACTATTGAACCACGCACAAAATAATCAATTAGAGCATAGAACATCTTATTATTGTCATAATAAACAAAACATTATAGAAAATATACTATTGTCAGATCATGAAAAATGCTATCCTACAATACAGCTTTTGCGATAAAAAAAATATTATTAATGTTATTAATTTAAAATTAGGGCTATACTTTTTCCACTCCTCCTTTAACTTAGTCTTTCCCTTTCTTTTGTGTTTTCACCATATCATCATTTATGAGATCAACCACTTCTGGTACAACTCTACATCATTTCCATATTATTTGGTCTAACTTTTTTTTTTTTTTATGGTTTCTTTTTTTTTGTCCTTGTGGGTTCCACTTTTATTCTTCTTCTTCTTCTTTCTTTGGACGCCTTTGATATCTCAAATCTCCACTCTTGCAAATTTTCTCTATTGCAAGTCATTCTCTTCTTTCTACGCCTCCCCACTCACCCTCCCTCTTCTTCTTCTTCTTCTTCTTCCACAAACCCTGTCATCCTCTGTTTTCTATTAATGATGCCAACCCCATTGTCCCCCACAATTTCGCTAGCATCGCCATTTGGCACACGGATGTTCTCCCCAACAAGTCCTTTTTCTCCACCACACAGGCAAGTGACGAAATAGTTGACTACATTGTTGTTGATTCTGATACAGCAAATCACATATTCTTAAAGCAAAAAACACACACTGCGGGGAGGAACAGTCAGCTCTACCTCATGACTATAGCCTAATTTATCTCGGTTTAAATCTCAACACCTACAATCTTGAGAAAGTGAAAGAATTTGGCCTCCATTGTCGTCGAAGAAAATAGGTTACCTTGACTCCTCTTGAGATCAAACAACCAGATTAAGCATATCCTGCGTCATTATTTCCAACTAGTCAATTAATCCCAAAATTGATGATGAAGACGTTATGGAAACAAGAGTAAGAAAATGAACCAGAGGTAGTAAGGACATGATTGTTAAAAAAAATTGTTGTTCAAAAAAATTGTTGTTCTCTGGAACAAAAATTTCTATTATTTTTCTTTTATTTCAGGGAACGAAAAAATAATAGAAACATATTTGGTAAAAATTTTGTTCTCGGGAACAAAAAATCTATTTTTTTATTTTCGGAAATAGATTTGGAACATAAATAAGAAGTAGAAAAAAGTAGTTTCTTGTTTAGGAACAATTTTATAATCAATTTTTCTCTCTTTTTTTTTTACTTCTTCTTCTTCCTTTTGGCCAATCGTTGACTTGGCCATGGCCAGCACCAGCGATCGACTAAACGAGGGCTGGCAATCTTGCCAAAGCGTCACTGGCCCCCGGAGACGCCGAGCCACAGCGAGGCTCGTCGGCCCGAGTTTCATCACCTGGCGGTGGCCTAGCAAGCTTGGCCTCATCGAATCTAGACGAGGTCGACCTCGCTAGGCCAAGGCGAGGCCTAGGAAAAAGAAAAAGGAAAAAATAATAAAAGAATTAAAAATTTTAAGAATCTTACCAAACATATTTTTATACTGGGAATAAAAATTTTGAGAAGTTACCATATGCATTCTTTTGCTTGGAAATTGTTCCCGAGGACAGAAATATAAAAAAATCATTTCTCATCAAAAATTGCTCCCGGAATAGAATCGTTATCAAATACGCCTTAAAATCTATAAGATGCAAGTATGTTATAGACTTACAAAGCAATTGCACAATTAATTATTTTTGTTTTACACTTTTTGGATACACACTTCACTCTAAATGCAGGATTCTAACACAAGATCAAGACATTTCCAAAAAGGAAAAAAAAAAACAAGTTTTCATCAAAATCATACCTCCAATAGCGAACGAGGAGGGTGCAGAATGTTGAAGAAATTAGTTCTCTTTGGAACTGCAAATACAATAAAGATTTATGGAAGGAGGAGAAGGAGTGGGACGTGTTGAAAGAATAGAATTTGACCTCTAAGAGAGTAAACTAAGAGACGATTTGCAAGAGCGGAGAAGTCAAAGGCGTGAAAGGAACGAAAGAAAAAGGAAAGTGAGACTCATAAGAAAAAAGAGACGAAACAAATTAAAAGGAATTAACCAAATAATAATTGTAAATTTGTACCGAAAATAGCGAACCCCATAAGAGATGGTACGGTCAAAACATAAAAGAAATGAAGTGTTAAAATCAAAAGAGCAGAAACAGCGCAACTCTTCGTGAATGATGACATCTTTACTTCGTTCATTCTCTCATAAGAGATTCAAGCGTTCATTTTGGAAAGATATTTAACAAATTATACATATTTTTTTCCTAGACAAAGGCATCACTACCCATGATGGGGAGGGGGAGAGAGAGAGAGAGAGATAGTTAAGATCCTTCCATTGCCGTGAATTACGGGTCTTGATTTAGCAACCCACGACTGTAACGATATATATCATCCAAGTGACAAAGTCACTACCAAGTACCAATCTCTCATTAAGAGGCACGATACAGTGTTTCCTAAAATCATTCCATTGTCATTCTATATCACATAAGCAGCACAGCCGCACACAGAAGCTACAGCTGCCAACTCCTCTTCCCAGTCACCCTCCAGTCGCAAGGAAACCAAGGAAAAGGTAGATTGCGAACCGTTACTATCGCCGATCATCATGGAAGATCCTGTGGTTCGCTGCTGCAGTTATGGTTCTGCCGCAAAAAGCAGCATGCCGAGGGGCTGTCGTCATCTTGGTGAAAGCACTTTGCTAGGTGGCACCAGCACTGGATTCCGATACCGGCATGATTATCCCGACCTCACTCTTGCATAGAGGACACAATGCATTGATCTTCAGCCACTTATCCACGCACTCCTTGTGGAAGCAATGGCTGCATGGAAGCTCCCTCAGCTCATCGTTGTTTGCATATTTTGCTAAGCATATGCAACAGACCTTCATATGAATTACAGCAACAGAATAATCAGGAAGCTCCCAGACCAACCGGACCAAGTAAATATTGAGAAGAAAAAAAGCCAGATCCTATTAAAGCACCCATGCTTAAGAATACCATCAAAAGAGCTAGAGCTATCGTCTTCTCCAGCTTATATAACAGGCACGAAGATACCAGTCAAGAATGTGATCGTCAACCAAAGGTATATCAGGAGTATTGACCAGACAAAAGCCCTCGTCATCCTAATAACTAGCTCATGATCATGGGCAAGAGTTACATTCATCTAGTAATCGGTCCCACAGAAGAAGATCCACCTCATGAACCATCAGAATTCAGCTTGGAAGATCAGCAGCTTTGATAAGCAGTGTTGATTAATTTAACACAAATATCTGGCTGCAGTTGTACACTATGCTAAACTTCGCCTCTTTAATTTCATTATCAGGAAACTACAACTATATCTGAGGCACAATCATTCTTGATCTCCTTCTGAAAAGGAATAATATTAAGGTGTTTCCACGATATTTATTACCCCAAGTTGATTATAGAAGCTGTATTCAACAGAAATACGGACACAAGTTGGGTCTTGTCTCATCAACAGGGTAACTGCATGGACCTTGATTTTGTTGGTTTTTTGTTTACTTAGAATTTGAATATAGCATGAACAGGGATTTTGTTAAGCATCCGACCATAAAGAAATCGGGCTATACTCTAGTAAGAGATGATCAATACGAGAGACCTCCAATTCTGTCAAAAAGAAGCTACGTGGTAGGAAAATGAGGCGACACTTACAGCATCATCCCCAGAAATCATACGCTCCTTCTCTGTTCCAGCAGCTATTACTCCTTCCCCAGAAGCTGAGTTTTCTGTATCACTGCTATTTCTGTTCTTCTTTAACTTAAACTTGTAGGTCGGCAGTGCATGGATTGCTTCATCTGTGGCTCCTCTTGTCCTGGACAAATCTTCTCTAAATCCAAGGATTGAAATTATACAGGGTAGGCAGCAGCAAATTGTTGCACATAGAATAAAGGGCATTGCATATCCGATGCAGCTAAAGGTAAGAAACACTATACATAGTCTGCACGAAGAAGAAAATGGAAATAAGTGAAAAGTAATAACAAGAATAAAGGATACAGTAAACATGATTACCAGGATTCTATTCAACAAACTTTCAGATTTGAAAAAGGAAAAGGAAATTTATATACATTACCTATACATATTGGGAGCATCGTTAGCAGATGTGTGGCCTCCAAAGATCCACACATTCCCCACCACAAACCAAATTGCAAAGAAGCAGTCCAAGCCCATTTTGAAGTATTCCATCAGCACCTTCAGTCTGCCTCATATGAACAAAACATGATAGTCAAATACCACCTAAGCAGGCCTATTAGAAAAAATGCAGCCCTCCTTTTATGCCAAAGTAGAAAACAAAAGGTTCTCTAGATGAGAAACCTAATAAATAGTTGGTAAGAGTCATCTGTAGATTGTCCAACAGATCAAATGTCTCATTCATAGGGTTTTGGAGGGTCAACACAATTAGCCAGAGGAAGACCATTACCTATAAAGAGGAGGAGGAGAAAAGCCCAGAAAAGGAGAAGATACAGAATAAAAGTTATGGGGATTGCCATAACCACAGGATAAGCAAAACTAAATAAATGATGCTCAAAACAAGTTGACAATGAGTAGTGGCCACATTAAAACAAGTTGACATAGGCTTTTTTAATTGAAGAATATTACAAGATGGATCTGACCGATGTTTAGCCTGGGGAAAAGCCCTCATAAACAAAAACGTGGTATCAAGGAGAAAGTTCATTTCAGAAAAGTACAAGGTCGCGAAATTAATCAAAACCAACTCTGAAGTCACTGGGTTTTCAAGCTCAATTAAGGAAAGAGAGATAAAAGAACCATGAACTCCGACTACAAATTAGCACATGCTCAGATTTTGGAAAAGCAGAGATATCAGCAGATCCAGTCGACCAAATCATCAGCTGATATGTGTGACCTATCACCTATTCCATCAGTGGGATTATATGACTTCAAAAAACAGATTGATTATTCTTCACGAGAGCAACCGATGTGTTTGTGTGTGTGGATCTATAGTCTTTTGGTCGATTACAGAAACACGGATTAAAAGGTGCCTAATTACTAAACTGCAACCTTAGTACAGATACAAAAAGTTGAATAGCAAGCTTTACATAGGCAAAATGTAAGCAACCCAACATTATAACAGGATGAATCTTTTCAGTGAGTAAGGCATAATGTTTCATTTTTCCCTAAAGACACACGAGACTAACCGATAAGTCGCAATAAGAAAAAACAGAGGGTATGAGGAAAGCTAGATTGGAAGTGTTGTACAACGAAGACTGATGAATAAAAGCTAAATGGAGTTTCTTTAAACCAACTTCATCTTTCCAATGCCTCATTTGGGCATTTATTTTTGTCATGGCCAGAATAACATTTAATACGCAACAAAGCTTCTTTCTGTCTATTACAAAGAAACGAATGGAACTTCATTAGGTAAGAAACAAATTGGCCTGATGAAATACATATTACCTGAAGCGAAAGTCATTACTAAGGTTAAATATTCACACATAAAAAGATAAACCAAGTAATGTAGCTTTTCCCACTGGCAAACCATAGAGCAATAAGCCGTACCAACAGATTAACAACTTCTGCAACATTCACAAATAAAAATAAATTAATTACCTTGCATTCAGTACTCCTGCTCTTTGACCACTCCTAGGGGACGTAGTTGTGGTATGGCGATCATCTGCATCTGTAGTTCTTGTTACTGAAAGAGAAAATGGCCCAGCGGGCACGCTTATCTGAGCTGGACCTTGGCGCGGTTGATTTGACTCTTGCTCTGAGACCTGATTACGATTGCGATAGCGCCAATACAGAAGAGGCAACGTCGCCACACATCCAGCTGCATAACCCACAATCCACAAGAACAATGGAGCACGTGGATGCTCGTTCTTGGACACAGACAAAACAACGATAGATGCAACAATCTGGCTCACTGTGAGACCTAGTTCGATAGATATCCACATCCCCGAATTAAGTGGACTCCGGCGGCGACGGGCATCACCTCTCCTTCCAAATGAGGAACTTCTAGTGTTTGAATTGTTGCTAGGAGGGATTGATGTTTGAGAAGTTGGTGGTCTTGAAATAGTCGCATTTCTGTCTTGATTTTGCAATGTATCCAAGCCATTAGAAGACCTCTCATGAGGCGAACTCGATGAAGAAGCATCACTGCTCCTTATATGGATAATATGCTCACCTCTGCAACCGTTCTCTGCCCTCTCCATCAACAATGGGTAATTGTCTGGCAGGCTATCAGAATGTTGTTCCACTGAGGGAACATCCATCTAAGTGCAACCACCAAATAGAATATAAAGATAGCATAGAACTGGTAGACAAGAACACAGCCTTTACCCTGACTCCTTGACACAAGGAGAAATTAAACTTGTTCAGGGCAGCCCAATCAGCTAGAGGACAAACTATTATCAATCTCAGCCTGCAAAGATTCAAAGACTGTCAGATTCATAAGACCGTAATTGAAGCAGTGCATAAGATCACAAGCTTGAACTTCAACAGCTGCTAGATTATCTCAACTTCAAATTAAAGAACATGAGTGGACAATTTTTTATCCGGTAGAGAAGATCTCAATACAACATACTCAAGTAACAACCAATCACTCACTTTCTTTTTCTTTTTTTTATTTTGACCATCCAAAAGCAATTTAACATGAGAAAGAACCAGATGCGATGTAAGAAGCTACATCACTCAACCAAAGAAAACTAAGTGTTGACAAATATTCTTCAATAGCTCTCACACTAGAAGAAAATTTCAGCTCTGGCAAGAAAAATTATGGTTCATGGCAAAAAGCTTGAACCTTCCCAAATGCTCTCATTGCCAAAAATTTAAAACCATTCAACAAATAAACAGTAAGACTTAAGCAGGGCAAAGGGCATACACCCAAAGGCATCTAAATTATGAGAAAAGAAAAGGGAAACAGTCCTTTTTGCCAGCAAAATAATTCAAAGTCCTTTTTGCCAGCAAAATAATTCAAGATCAGTCCTGCTACTGGGGAAAAACAATTTCAATTCTCTAATTCTTTCGACAAGCGACAAAATCTTTCAACTTTCCAGGCAAAATCACGTCAGCACCGACCCTAAGCCAGAAGCGGAAGCCGCGATCCGCATTACCCCGATCGTAAAATTTCACCCCTGATTTTGCACGAGATGGTAAATACATAAAAACCCAAATAAAAAATCCCGTAATTTGACCCCGTTGACTAACCCCCCGCCACCCAAGACAGAGAAACAAGAAAATTCCCAAGAACACTTCCAAGAAAGCACAATCCGCGCGCCCACAACCCACCATAAATTCTCCAAGAAAACCGAAACCCAGCAAGCAGCTCGACCCGATAAAGACACCCACCTCGCCCCCAAGACGCGCCGGACCCAACATCGCCCCAATCAAGCATCGATTGGAAAGCCTAGCGCAAGGAACCCAGAAAGAGAGAAGGAAAGAATCGTACCTGATAGGGTTGCGATGGGGAAGCAGAGGAGAGGGAGACGACGTCGTGTTGGGGGGGGTTGGGTTTCCGCCGATGGTCGCTTTCGGGGGGGAGAGAGGAAGGGCTTTTCGCTTTTTCTATCGGTGGGAGAGATGAAACGTCGAGGATGGGGTGTCCATTGATTCGGTGCTTCGTCACGCCCTCCAGAAAGAATATATCGACAGGGGAGAAGACGACGATGACGATGATACTTATGCTCCTTCTAGCCCACGGTAAACAATAAAAAAATAGTAAAAAAGAAAAAGAAAAAGTTGATTGTCAATTTTCGAGCTGGTAAAAAAATATCTAGAATTGAAAATTTGGAGAAAGGCAAGGAAGAGAGAATTTCCTCTCCTTCAGTTTTTTTTTTTTTTTTTTATCATTTTTGATTATGACGATGAATGATTAAAACTTGTGTCCATCGATCGCTTTAGTATCAAACCTTTTCTTCGTTCATTTGGTTCCTAAGATTTTGTTTTGATCTGTTACTTAAGGATGTGTATAACAAAATTTACGAAATAAAAATTGATTTTGGTTAGAAATTGTAATTTCTATTTCAAAATTGAGAAGTTAAAAATTTTAGTTTCGATTTTTTTATTTGAATCTAATTCAGAATAGAAATGCATTAGAAATTGGAAAAATCAAATGCATTCCAAATAGATTTACATTCCAAACTTGTTAGGAAGAACAAAAAAAAGAGAAATAGAAAAGTAGAAATTTTATCACGCACACCCTAAATCATTCCAGAATTGACATTACTTTCGAATAGAGGTGATTCTTTTTGTAGATTCATCATCTTTGTGGGACCATAGAATGCCACGTAAAAAATAGAAACATTGGAATACTAAGGGAAAGTAAAGATAAAATAGATAGAGGGAGAGAGAAATATCGAGAGGTCAAAGTAGTTTAACTTAGCTAGTGAGATTCGAACTCTACACACACCATTTCTAAATTTAAATCTCACTGCCAACAGTTCTCTTTAATAGGCGATCTGTAAATTTACTAATCTAAGGCCTTCTAAGGCTATGGAATGCCCTAACTTTTGGAATGGGCTAACTTCCCTTCCTCTTAAATTTTTTCATAAGAAAATGTCGAGAGGTTTGAGACTGCATAAGGGCGGTAAGCCCTTGCCACCGTTGCACAAACGAGGGCAAGCAACCCCTCGTCAATGGACTAGCGACGGCCAGTCACCCTCACTCTTGCCCCGACACTAGCAACGGTTGCCCTCGCTAGTGAAAAGGGATAAACATAGACTAAGCTCTCCTCTTGATCTTTGTTTCTTCTTAAGATTTCATTTTGTTATCCTTTTGCGTTCGTATTTATCTTTTCTAAGCTTTACTCTTGATGCTTGACCCCATCCTCTTTGATGATTTCAATTTCATGATGGGATCAACCATAATTACAAATCAAGGCCTAAACATATTTAGGTTTGGAAGTTGCGTTTAATGTGCTGTTTATGTCATAAAATACATCTTAAAACCACTCGAGTATGAATGGAATCAGACTTTGAGCAAAAGGCCGAGCGACCCTAAAGCCTTTTAAACGTTAGGTCGCTGTCCACATCCCTTGGTCCATTCGCCTTTTCGGATCCCCTGCCCCGGCCCCGGCGCATGTAAGTGGGACGGCTGCTCCGCCTTGCTCCGCCCTCACCTTCTTCTCGGTATCTTTTCTTTTTCTCTCTCCTCCCTCCTTTTTCTTTTTCGGTAAGAGGATTCAACGCTTTCCCAAAAGAAGGTGCCACCGCATGGGACCGCGACGACGCCGTTTCGGGCATCAACCCGAAAGAAAATTCCGCGCTTTCCCCAAAAGAAGGGGCCGCGTGGGAGGAGAGCGACGCCGCCGTTCTGGAATTCGTGACAAAGCAAAAGCGGTGAGTTGATCGCCCGCCCCCTCGCGATGCATGAACGAGCATGCATAATCTGAAATTGCAGGGCGACTTTTGTCATTTAGGAACAAAATTAGGGACCATAAATAAATAGACTTACTTTTTACATTACATCAACGTGACCATGATTGAAAATTACTTTTGAAGCGACGCTATTACTACCGCCTAGACAGCTTGGGTCAAACGACCTGTTGGTTCTTAGCAATTTTTTGTTTTTTCCTTTCATGGTCCTATGAATTTTCCTAAAAGCCCATGGACTTGAAAAAAAAACGTCCGAAAGATCCTAGAGCTATTACATTTGTATTAATTTAGTCTTAAACATTTTGGCATAATGCCAATTCAGTTCTAAATTTTTTAACTCCATGCCAATTCAATTCTTCTAGCTAATTTTGGTTGAATATTGTTGACATGAACATTGAACGACTTACGTGATATAACCGATACTAACGTTAATAACTTTTGATCATATGTTAATATTTTGTAGAATTTTTTATTTTCTTTATTTTTATCCTTTTTTTTGTCCTTTCTTTCCTTCTTCCTCCGACCGATCACTAAGGTCTAAAAGTGAGGGACCTTGCCAGCCACCACTGGTGAGGCTTACTCAGCCCCTAGCGAGGCTTGAGCCCACGCTAGAGACCTCGAGAGCAACCTCGCATTGGGCTGGTGAGGTCAAGTTTTGCCAATAGACAACAAGGTCCCTTGCCTCTAGTTAGTCACTGAGGTATGGTAAACAGCTAGAGGAAGAGGAATGAAAAAGAAAGGAAATAATAATAATAATAATAATAATAATAATAATAATAATAATAATAATAATAATAAATTTTATAAAATATTATCGAAAGTTGCCCATGTCAACGCCGGTCATATCACGAAGGCCAATTGGCATCTACATGAGTAATATCCTGCCAAAATTAGTTTGAATGATCGAATTGGCACTAAATCAAAAAGTTTAGAACTAAATTGGCACCAATAAAATGTTTAAAACTAAATTAGAACAAATACATACAGATTTAGGACTTTTCTAATACTTTTCCCTCGTGAATTTAATTTATTTTTACCAATTGATCTGACCAACCAATTTATTTAATATTAGAAATATTTTTCTGGAGACAAAAGATTTTCAATAAAATGAGCAAGATATTATGATCTATTCTTTATTTTTTTTCTTTAAAAACCCGTTAATCTCATAAATTAGGCTAGGCGTAAGCTTGAACTTGAATTTGGGGACTATAAAATGATTGCTTGCACATGATGGTGAGTCGAATCAAATAGCTACCGAAAAGTCACCCACACAAATTTGTTCATTCGTCATAAAATTAATCCCATATCATGACTTGCCTTTACTTTATTAGAAATAAGAATATTCGTGATTTCTCGCAGTAGAATACATTTTGGTATATGTCTGATAATTACTCGTAATTTCTTATGATAAGTTGATGTCAAAAGGTCAAGAGGGAATCGCTATGTGCCCTAATTAAGTGGAGTCCTAACGTTTTATGGGATGTTGGTGAATATGTGGCCTATCCTGTCTTCTTTAGTGGGTTTAAAGTTGGTTCGTTCTTGATGACATGAGCCCACCATTATTAATTAGCCTGTGTCCTGTGGCGTATGGGAAAATGTCATTGGTTCATTCAAGGTCTGTGATTTTGCCATATGGAAAAATTTCTTAATTTACCTCTGCATACGACTTGACTGTAAATATCTTAGTATCATTTAACTGTGGCCTCATAATTCATCGTTCAGGAATTGCGACAAACTTTTCTCTATAGTAAGAATGGGCCATGTAGGGTCAATTAGCTAGTGGTCCCGCTTATCCCTCCGTATAATAAGAAAAATCTAAAACTACTTTCAATCTAAAAAATCTCATCCACAAAGTGAAATAAAATTCAATGAATGATTGTTGACACTTGAGTTTTAGTTGACAATTCAAGTTTTCATTTTTTTTTTTTTTTTTTGTAAAAACACAAAAATGAAAAATAGAAAGATAATGACAACAATAAATAAATAAATAGATTATATGCAAATCAACGAATAAAAGAATAATAATAAAGATGTTTAATATGGCAGCTGTGTGTTTATGGTGTTGAACTGAGCTTACAAAGGAACATTAAAAAAGAAAAAAGAAGAAGTAATAGAGACATCCGATAAAATGAATAAAGGTGGATGAAAAGGAAAATGATGTAAACGAAAGAGACAATAAGACGAGCTTAGCTTAGTTTTGGTGAGACTTGTCTTTAATCTGGCTTGATAGATTTGGGCTTTGGTTATAATGGGACTGGTGAGTCTTGGGCTTAATAAGACTTTGAAAGATTAGATTTCGTTTGATTTTGTTTTGAGGAAAAAATCTTGATGTAATAAAGCCTTCTGTGAACTAAACATCCAATTGCAGTCCCCATATTCGAAAAGGGCCTAAGGGCCCGACCCGAGTTCCCAATTCTTAGATATATATATTTTTAAATAATGTAAAACAAAAATACAAAAAATGGAAAATTGTTAGAGAAATAATTGATTAGGTTGTTAGATTTCAATATTAGAATTAGTTTAGTTTCATTTGAATAGTACATGTACGACTTAGGATAATTCTTGATTTTCTCTAGTTTAGATATGGGGATGTTAGTTTATTTAGAAAATTGAATTCGATTTGAACTATACTCATGGAAATTATTGTCATGACGCTTCATAACAAGGCTAACTTATATTTTTTGCCCGACTTCTATAGGCTTATTTTACTACACTTCACCATTTATTCACTTTTTATTATTCTCAATTTGTTTGTTTGTCGTGATTGCTTTTGCATAATTTTCTATTGTGATTCATTTTCTTAGTTAAATGGTTAGGTTTCATTCTATGACCATAATAAATACAAAAACATTGCATGAGCACTTAGCAAGCAAGAACTGTGTGGATACTTTAGTTAACTATTAATCAAATTTAGGTATTAAAATGACACTAGTTAGATGACTAATATAATGAAGTCCCCAATCTTGGATCTCAAGTTGCATAAAAAATAAGATATATTTTCATTCCTCACTTAATTTCCAATCAACCTCAATAGGTTAATATTGACACTTCGTTTTCATCAAATATATTAATAAATACAAAAAGAAGAAGAAGGAAAGTAAAAGTAAAACAAAAAAAAAAATCAAAAGGCCACAAAAATTAAGAAAGGAATTTATGAAAAAAGAAAAATATTTAAAAAAATTTCAATCGATTCGAGCAAGCCTGCTTGGACTGGTTCAATTCAGCCTACTTGGGCTTAACCCACATATTGGGCCTACGTTTCTCATATCCTCCAATTTTCTCTAGCCCATCCTCTTTTCCTCAACTTAGCTGAGATAGACTATTGCTCACACAAGCTGACAGATCAATGCTCTCACAAGCTAACAGATCAATGCTTTCACAAGCTGACAAATAAATGTTCTCACAAGCTGACGTACGATCTTGCTCACACAAGCTGACAGATCATTACTCACACAAGCCGACATACGATATTGCTCACACAAGCTGACAGATCATTGCTCACACAAGCCGATGTACGATATTGCTCACACAAGTTGACAGATCATTGCTCACCCAAGCTGACGTACGATATTGCTCACATAAGCCAACGAATAAATGTAAACAAGAAAAGTTGATATTCACACTTTTAAAATCCCACGATTCGATTTGGTCCTTCAAGCCATTTTTGGTGTCAAAACCCAACACTCGAGATTTTTCTAATTAAATATCAAAATTTCATAATTTTGGAATAAATATCCAAAATTACAATTTTCACTTAATTTGCACAATGTATCATTCAATTATATAAACTAACCACACTATTGCAATTAGCACGAAATTCTAGTCACTAGCTATCTCGGTATAATTTTCGAAAAATAATAAATAATTAAATAAATGCAATTAAATACTAAAAATACCAACTTAGGCCGGAAATGCTAAATTAACCACCTAAACGGGCCTAGAAAATTTCCGAACCTATCTAGATAAATAGCACGATCTATCAGTCCTTAATTAGGCTATTCTAACCATCTAACATGCACAATTGAATAATTAAATCACTAATACATGCTAACTAACCACATAAACCTTAATTAGCCTAAACTAATCAATTCCTAAGCATCATTAACTCTCTAAGCAGAGTTTAACAAGTAAACTCATCGGTTTAGCGATCCGGTGAGTTCACGACATCGGCGACGCAGAGGCAAGCAACAACTAAGCCCATGGCAACACCAACGGAGGACCGAGCGAGCCTGAAAACGAGCCTAGAAGTCTCAGCTATTGCTGGAACTTTTGCTTTTGATTTTGGCTGCAGGGACACCGGTTGAAAGGGCTGCTCGGCTCGGGAAAGGGACATGGTGGGACAGCGGTGGCAACGACGGACTAGGCGGAGGCAGTCGACGACTTGGACGAGGGGCCAGGTGACTCAGGACGGCTGCAATGTGGCTTGGCTACGTCGGACAGGGGCGCAAGGATGAGCAGACACGAGCAGGGAGGCGGACGACGCTGGCTTGGCTCGCGGGCGGCATGGCAGGCGAGCGACAGCGCTGGGCGGCGGCATGGGCGTTGACAGGCAGGGGGGGACTCTCTCTGGTTTCTCTCTAGTTTTTAGAGCTCAAATTTTGATCAACAATAGATAAAGGTGGCTAGTTGAGGGAGAAGAAGACTGCATAAGCTTTGGGGGGTCCCCTTTGACCACAAATATCCCTTATCTACTCAAGTTCATGTCCCCATCACTTGGATTGTCATCCATGGCCAATTTGTAGAACAAAATTCCCCCTAGAAGCTTCATTTGATGCCTCAAATGTTGCACACTCCTAGGCCTACGAATTTTGGACATTAACCCTCCAAATCCAATTCAATTTCAACTCCAATTTAATCCAATTGATGCCTAAAAATTCAACTAAGGTACCCACACTTAAATTCACATTTTTCCTCATCAATTGAACTCACTTGACGGCCAACGGCGCGCTAAAAAACGATCCTATAATTTTCCTAGTCCAAAATGGCCCTACTTTGAACTTTCGCCTAGTTTGCAAAAAAATCTTCGGAGAGTGAGTTGATGTTCATAAAATGAATCGTGACATGACAGAACTTTCAATTTCTGAAATCGGGTTTAAATTCGAGGTTAATTTCAATTGGGCGCAATTTTAGCGTAATCTAACCTACCCGGTAGCTTTTATGAATTTTTAATGCAATTGACCCGTGGTCGATTATTTTCGAGCCACATTGTACTTTTGCGACACATTGGTAACTCTAGGTTGTCGTGAAAATCTCTAGATTTCAAATATGGACACAGGATACCAAAACAACAGAAAAATTGGTCTAGTGCCGATTGACGAGAATTTTGCAATTAGGTGGAATCACCCACACACTAATCACGTAGCTCAGTTGAGTTGACCTATCTCCGGTCTCTAATCAACTTTTAACTATGCCGTAATGACTTTTGCAGATTAGCATGGTTGAGCAATCGATTCCAAGTCGAATTCTCTAATTTACTATCATATATTAGATTATGATTCTAATCGTGAAGGACAGATAGCTTGTTACATGCGTCTGTAGACAGTACATAGTCTATTATGTTTAGATTCCTTAACGGCATCATCTCATAGACTAGTTAGCCCATGAGTGATCAGCTTAGGAAAAAGAGCTAGAGATGCGTCGATGAAAAGCCTAACTTATTCAATTAAAAATAAAATCTGAAAATCAGGATGTCACATCAATCCCTTTCCTCGGGTAGAAACCACAGGCATCCCACATATAAGTGGAATCTTGTTTAGATGATCCAACAAAAAAACATGCAATATCCAAAAAAAATGTTGCTCTCCATAATCTAATGCTTCGTAACTTATCTTCAACCTCTTGCACTTCCTTAGCAGGAATTTTCTTCAATTTCTCAGATGTATCTTTCCATGCTTCCTTTGCCTTTCCACATAAGTATGACCCTATAACTTCAAGTGCTAAAGGAAGGCCCTCAATAATAAATACGACGTCATGAGGGATATGCTTATAATCACTCGGAAGAAAATCATTTCGAAATGCATGTCTACTAAACAAAATCAATGATGGATTCGGAGACAACTTTTCAAGTTCATACAAGTGGCTAGCCCTAGCCTTGTCAAGAATACTCTTGTTTTTAGTTGTGATGATGACCATACTTCCCCCTTTAAACCCACTACCATCTGCGACCAAAGCATCCAAGTGAGTATTATTATCCATATCATCAAGAAGAGTGAGGACTTTCTTACTTGTACATCGGGATTTGAGTATACGTATTCTGTCATCGACATTAGACATCCCCATGAGCTTCCTATTACATCAAAAATGAGCTGCTTTTGTAGGCATTCAATACCCTCGTGTTGAGATGTTTCTCGAATATTTGCCACAAAGCTACGATTCTCAAAATTGCTAAATAGCTTGTTGTATAACACCTTTGTAAGAGTTATCTTACCGATGCCGCCCACTGCATAAATTCCAATGATTCATGTACCATTGAAATTAGCATCTATCTTGCTTAAAATTTGTTCCACACGATCATTAGTTCCCATTTCCTGGAAGCATAATCCTCAGATATAATTGGGATCGAAATCTTAGATTGAGTGATATTGCGGAGAAGCTCTGCAATATTACGAAAAGTCTATAGAACAAAAATAATATATGTTTAGAGGATTATATTACATGGTTGCACATATATGGCACACAAATACAAAAGCAACAATAGCAAATTCACAAAGTTAACTAAAGGTTGACAACAAAGGCGTAGATTGTACCAATTGTGAAAGGCAAAAGACAACATTAAGGGAAAAAAAAAGAATTAGACAAAGGAACAAATCGCACAAACAACAACATTTAATAAATCTATACTTAACGCAACTTGAAAAAAAAATCGAACAATTTCCTTTCCAAGATCTCTCGGTTGATCATGCATCATTAGTGTGCCATTTTGGCCAATTTTAATTAGGGACATAAGACTTAACACTTCAATCGCTTTCCTCGGGGAAAAGCCATAGGCATCTTACATATAAGTTGGATTTTGTTTAGATGATCCAATGAAACAACATGCAATATCCAAAAAAATCTGTTGCCCTCCATAATCTAATGCTTCGTCACTTATCTTCAACCTCTCTTGCACTTCCTTAGCAGGTTCTTTAATTTCTCAGATGTATCTTTCCATGCTTCCTTTGCCTTTCCACATAAGTATGACCCTATAACTTCAAGTGCTAAAGGAAGGCCCCTAGTAATAAATATGACGTCATGAGAGATATGCTTATAATCACTCGGAGGAAAATCATTTCGAAATCCATTTCTACTAAACAAAATCAACGATGGATTCGGAGGCAAATTTTCAAGTTCATACAAGTGGCTAGCCCTAGCCTTGTCAAAATACTCTTGTTTCTAGTTGTGATGATGACTATACTTCCCGCTCTAAACCCACTACCGTCTGCGACCAAAGCATCCAAGTGAGTATTATTATCCATATCATCAAGAAGAGCGAGGACTTTCTTAGCTGTACATCGGGATTTGAGTATACGTATTCCGTCATCGACATTAGACATCCCCCATGAGCTTCCTATTACGTCAAAAATGAGCTGCTTTTGTGGGCATTCAATACCCTCGTGTTGAAATGTTTCTCGAATATTTGCCACAAAGCTACGATTCTCAAAATCGCTAAATTGCTTGTTGTATAACATATTTGCAAGAGTGGTCTTACCGATGCCGCACATTCCATAAATTCCGATGATCCATGTACCATTGAAATTAGCATCTATCTTGCTTATAATTTGTTCCACACGATCATCGATTCCCATTTGCTGGAAGCGTAATCCTCAGATATAATTGGGATTGGGATCGAAATCTTAGATTGCGTGATATTGCGGAGAAGGTCCGCAATATCACGAAAAGTCTATAGAACAAAAATAATATATGTTTAGAGGGTTATATTACATGGTTGCACGTATATCGCACACAAATACGAAAGCAACAATAGCAAATTGACAAATCCGACTACGTTTTCTAGGCTTCTTTTGATGTTCTAAACAAAAAATTTCCCTTCCAAGATCTCTCAGTTGATTATGCATCATTAGTGTGCCATTTTTGCCAATTTTAATTAGGGATATAAGACTTAACACTTCAATCCCTTTCCTCTGGAAAAAACCACAGGCATCCCGCATATAAGTTGAATTTTGTTTAAATGATCCAATAAAAAAACATGCAATATCCAAAAAAATCTGTTGCTCTCCATACTCTAATGCTTCGTAACTTATCTTCAACCTCTCTTGCACTTCCTTAGCAACAATTTTCTTCAATTTCTCAGATGTATCTTTCCATGCTTCCTTTGTCTTTCCACATAAGTATGACCCTATAACTTCAAGTGCTAAAGGAAGGCCCCTGGTAATAAATACGACATCATGAGAGATATGCTTATAATCACTCATAGGAAAATCATTTCGAAATGCGTGTCTATTAAACAAAATCAACGATGGATTCGGAAGCGACTTTTCAAGTTCATACAAGTGGCTGGCCCTAGCCTTGTCAAGAATACTCTTGTTTCTAGTTGTGATGATGACTATACTTCCCGCTTTAAACCCACTACCGTCTGCGACCAAAGCATCCAAGTGAGTATTATTATCCATATCATCAAGAAGAGCGAGGACTTTCTTACCTGTACATCGGGATTTGAGTATACGTATTCCGTCATCGACATTAGACATCCGCCATGAGCTTCCTATTACGTCAAAAATGAGCTGCTTTTGTGGGCATTCAATACCCTCGCGTTGAGATGTTTCTCCAATATTTGCCACAAAGCTATCATTCTGAAAATCGATAAATAGCTTGTTGTATAACACCTTTACAAGAGTGGTCTTACCGATGCCGTCCATTCCATAAATTCCGATGATCCATGTACCATTGAAATTAGCATCTATCTTGATTATAATTTGTTCCACACCATCATCAGTTCCCATTTGCTGGAAGCGTAATCCTCAGATATAATTGGGATCGAAATATTAGATGGGGTGATATTGCGAAGAAGGTCCGCAATATTACGAAAAGTCCATAGAACAAAAATAATATATGTTTAGAGGGTTATATTACATGGTTGCACGTATATCGCACGTAGATCGCACACAAATACGAAAGCAACAATAGCAAATTGACAAATCCGACTACGTTTTCTAGGCTTCTTTTGATGTTCTAAACAAACAATTTCCCTTCCAAGATCTCTCAGTTGATTATGCATCATTAGTGTGTCATTTTTGCCAATTTTAATTAGGGACATAAGACTTAACACTTCAATCCCTTTCCTCTGGAAAAAACCACAGGCATCCCGCATATAAGTAGAATTTTGTTTAGATGATCTAATAAAAAAAACATGTAATATCCAAAAAAATCTGTTGCTCTCCATACTGTAATGCTTCGTAACTTATCTTCAACCTCTCTTGCACTTCCTTAGCAAAAATTTTCTTCAATTTCTCAGATGTATCTTTCCATGCTTCCATTGTCTTTCCACATAAGTATGACCCTATAACTTCAAGTGCTAAGGGAAGGCCCCTAGTAATAAATACGACGTCATGAGAGATATGCTTAGCATCTATCTTGCTTATAATTTGTTCCACACGATCATCGTTCCCATTTGCTGGAAGCGTAATCCTCGAGATATAATTGGGATCGAAATCTTAGATTGCGTGATATTGCGGAGAAGGTCCGCAATATCACGAAAAGTCTATAGAACAAAAATAATATATGTTTAGAGGGTTATATTACATGGTTGCACGTATATCGCATGTATATCGCACACAAATACGAAAGCAACAATAGCAAATTGACAAATCCGACTACGTTTTCTAGGTTTCTTTTGATGTTCTAAACAAACAATTTCCCTTCCAAGATCTCTCGTTGATTATGCATCATTAGTGTGCCATTTTTGCCAATTTTAATTAGGGACATAAGACTTAACACTTCAATCCCTTTCCTCTTGAAAAAACCACAGGCTTCCCGCATATAAGTTGAATTTTGTTTAGATGATCCAATAAAAAAACATGCAATATCCAAAAAAATCAGTTGCTCTCCATACTCTAATGCTTCGTAATCGATCTTCAAACTCTCTTGCACTTCCTTAGAAACAATTTTCTTCAATTTCTCAGATGTATCTTTCCATGCTTCCTATGTCTTTCCACATAAGTATGACCCTATAACTTCAAGTGCTAAAGGAAGGCCCCTAGCAATAAATACGACGTCATGAGAGATATGCTTAGCATCTATCTTGCTTATAATTCGTTCCACACGATCATCGGTTTCCATTTCTTTGGAAGCGTAATCCTCGAATATAATTGGGATTGAAATCTTAGATTGCGTGATATTGCGGAGAAGGTCCGCAATATCACGAAAAGTCTATAGAACAAAAATAATATATGTTTAGAGGGTTATATTACATGGTTGCACGTATATCGCACGTATATCGCACACAAATACGAAAGCAACAATAGCAAATTGACAAATCCGACTACGTTTTCTAGGCTTCTTTTGATGTTCTAAACAAACAATTTCCCTTCCAAGATCTCTCAGTTGATTATGCATCATTAGTGTGCCATTTTTGCCAATTTTAATTAGGGACATAAGACTTAACACTTCAATCCCTTTCCTCTGGAAAAAACCACAGGCATCCCGCATATAAGTTGAATTTTGTTTAGATGATCCAATAAAAAAACATGCAATATCCAAAAAAATCTGTTGCTCTCCATACTGTAATGCTTCGTAACTTATCTTCAACCTCTCTTGCACTTCCTTAGCAAAAATTTTCTTCAATTTCTCAGATGTATCTTTCCATGCTTCCATTGTCTTTCCACATAAGTATGACCCTATAACTTCAAGTGCTAAGGGAAGGCCCCTAGTAATAAATACGACGTCATGAGAGATATGCTTAGCATCTATCTTGCTTATAATTTGTTCCACACGATCATCAGTTCCCATTTGCTGGAAGCGTAATCCTCAGATATAATTGGGATCGAAATCTTAGATTGCGTGATATTGCGGAGAAGGTCCGCAATATCACGAAAAGTCTATAGAACAAAAATAATATATGTTTAGAGGGTTATATTACATGGTTGCACGTATATCGCATGTATATCGCACACAAATACGAAAGCAACAATAGCAAATTGACAAATCCGACTACGTTTTCTAGGTTTCTTTTGATGTTCTAAACAAACAATTTCCCTTCCAAGATCTCTCAGTTGATTATGCATCATTAGTGTGCCATTTTTGCCAATTTTAATTAGGGACATAAGACTTAACACTTCAATCCCTTTCCTCTTGAAAAAACCACAGGCTTCCCGCATATAAGTTGAATTTTGTTTAGATGATCCAATAAAAAAACATGCAATATCCAAAAAAATCAGTTGCTCTCCATACTCTAATGCTTCGTAACTGATCTTCAAACTCTCTTGCACTTCCTTAGAAACAATTTTCTTCAATTTCTCAGATGTATCTTTCCATGCTTCCTATGTCTTTCCACATAAGTATGACCCTATAACTTCAAGTGCTAAAGGAAGGCCCCTAGCAATAAATACGACGTCATGAGAGATATGCTTAGCATCTATCTTGCTTATAATTCGTTCCACACGATCATCAGTTTCCATTTGCTGGAAGCGTAATCCTCAGATATAATTGGGATTGAAATCTTAGATTGCGTGATATTGCGGAGAAGGTCCGCAATATCACGAAAAGTCTATAGAACAAAAATAATATATGTTTAGAGGGTTATATTACATGGTTGCACGTATATCGCACGTATATCGCACACAAATACGAAAGCAACAATAGCAAATTGACAAATCCGACTACGTTTTCTAGGCTTCTTTTGATGTTCTAAACAAACAATTTCCCTTCCAAGATCTCTCAGTTGATTATGCATCATTAGTGTGCCATTTTTGCCAATTTTAATTAGGGACATAAGACTTAACACTTCAATCCCTTTCCTCTGGAAAAAACCACAGGCATCCCGCATATAAGTTGAATTTTGTTTAGATGATCCAATAAAAAAACATGCAATATCCAAAAAAATCTGTTGCTCTCCATACTCTAATGCTTCGTAACTTATCTTCAACCTCTCTTGCACTTCCTTAGCAACAATTTTCTTCAATTTCTCAGATGTATCTTTCCATGCTTCCTTTGTCTTTCCACATAAGTATGACCCTATAACTTCAAGTGCTAAAGGAAAGCCCCTAGCAATAAATACGACGTCATGAGAGATATGCTTATAATCACTCGTAGGAAAATCATTTCGAAATGCGTGTCTATTAAACAAAATCAACGATGGATTCGGAAGCGACTTTTCAAGTTCATACAAGTGGCTGGCCCTAGCCTTGTCAAGAATACTCTTGTTTCTAGTTGTGATGATGACTATACTTCCCGCTTTAAACCCACTACCGTCTACGACCAAAGCATCCAAGTGAGTATTATTATCCATATCATCAAGAAGAGCGAGGACTTTCTTACCTGTACATCGGGATTTGAGTATACGTATTCCGTCATTGACATAAGACATCCCCCATGAGCTTCCTATTACGTCAAAAATGAGCTGCTTTTGTGGGCATTCAATACCCTCGCGTTGAGATGTTTCTCGAATATTTGCCACAAAGCTATGATTCTGAAAATCGCTAAATAGCTTGTTGTATAACACCTTTGCAAGAGTGGTCTTACCGATGCCGCCCATTCCATAAACTCCGATGATCCATGTACCATTGAAATTAGCATCTATCTTGATTATAATTTGTTCCACACGATCATCAGTTCCCATTTGCTGGAAGCGTAATCCTCAGATATAATTGGGATCGAAATCTTAGATTGTGTGATATTGCGGAGAAGGTCCGCAATATCACGAAAATTCTATAGAACAAAAATAATATATGTTTAGAAGGTTATATTACATGGTTGCACGTATATCGCACGTATATCGCACACAAATACGACAGCAACAATAGCAAATTGACAAATCCGACAATGTTTTCTAGGCTTCTTTTGATGTTATAAACAAACAATTTCCCTTCCAAGATCTCTTAGTTGATTATGCAACATTAGTGTGCCATTTTTGCCAATTTTAATTAGGGACGTAAGACTTAACACTTCAATCCCTTTCCTCAGGAAAAAACCACAGGCATCCCGCATATAAGTTGAATTTTGTTTAGATGATCCAATAAAAAAACATGCAATATCCAAAAAAATATGTTGCTCTCCATACTCTAATGCTTCGTAACTTATCTTCAACTTCTCTTGCACTTCCTTAGCAAGAATTTTCCTCAATTTCTCAGATGTATCTTTCCATGCTTCCATTGTCTTTCCACATAAGTATGACCCTATAACTTCAAGTGCTACAGGAAGGCCCCTAGTAATAAATACGACGTCATGAGAGATATGCTTAGCATCTATCTTGCTTATAATTTGTTCCACACGATCATCAGTTCCCATTTGCTGGAAGCGTAATCCTCAGATATAATTGGGATCGAAATCTTAGATTGCGTGATATTGCGGAGAAGGTCCGCAATATCATGAAAATTCTATAGAACAAAAATAATATATCTTTAGAGGGTGTTATATTACATGGTTGCACGTATATCGCACGTATATCGCACACAAATATGAAAGCAACAATAGCAAATTGACAAATCCGACTACGTTTTCTAGGCTTCTTTTGATGTTCTAAACAAACAATTTCCCTTCCAAGATCTCTCAGTTGATTATGCATCATTAGTGTGCCATTTTTGCCAATTTTAATTAGGGACATAAAACTTAACACTTCAATCCCTTTCCTCTGGAAAAAATCACAGGCATCCCGCATATAAGTTGAATTTTGTTTAGATGATCCAATAAAAAAACATGCAATATCCAAAAAAATCTGTTGCTCTCCATACTCTAATGCTTCGTAACTTATCTTCAACCTCTCTTGCACTTCCTTAGCAACAATTTTCTTCAATTTCTCAGATGTATCTTTCCATGCTTCCATTGTCTTTCCACATAAGTATGACCCTATAACATCAAGTACTAAAGGAAGGCCCCTAGTAGTAAATACGACATCATGAGAGATATGCTTAGCATCTATCTTGCTTATAATTTGTTCCACACGATCATCAGTTTCCATTTGCTGGAAGCGTAATCCTCAGATATAACTGGGATCGAAATCTTAGATTGCGTGATATTGCGGAGAAGGTCCGCAATATCACGAAAATTCTATAGAACAAAAATAATATATCTTTAGAGGGTTATATTACATGGTTGCACGTATATCGCACGTATATCGCACACAAATATGAAAGCAACAATAGCAAATTGACAAATCCGACTACGTTTTCTAGGCTTCTTTTGATGTTCTAAACAAACAATTTCCCTTCCAAGATCTCTCAGTTGATTATGCATCATTAGTGTGCCATTTTTGCCAATTTTAATTAGGGACATAAGACTTAACACTTCAATCCCTTTCCTCTGGAAAAAACCACAGGCATCCCGCATATAAGTTGAATTTTGTTTAAATGATCCAATAAAAAAACATGCAATATCCAAAAAAATCTGTTGCTCTCCAATACTCTAATGCTTCGTAACTTATCTTCAACCTCTCTTGCACTACCTTAGCAAGAATTTTCTTCAATTTCTCAGATGTATCTTTCCATGCTTCCATTGTCTTTCCACATAAGTATGACCCTATAACATCAAGTGCTAAAGGAAGGCCCCTAGTAGTAAATACGACGTCATGAGAGATATGCTTAGCATTTATCTTGCTTATGATTTGTTCCACACGATCATCAGTTTCCATTTGCTGGAAGCGTAATCCTCAGATATAACTGGGATCGAAATCTTAGATTGCGTGATATTGCGGAGAAGGTCCGCAATATCACGAAAATTCTATAGAACAAAAATAATATATGTTTAGAGGGTTATATTACATGGTTGCACGTATATCGCACGTATATCGCACACAAATAGGAAAGCAACAATAGCAAATTGACAAATCCGACTACGTTTTCTAGGCTTCTTTTGATGTTCGAAACAAACAATTTCCCTTCCAAGATCTCTCAGTTGATTATGCATCATCAGTGTGCCATTTTTGCCAATTTTAATTATGGACATAAGACTTAACACTTCAATCCCTTTCCTCTGGAAAAAACCACAGGCATCCCGCATATACGTTGAATTTGGTTTAGATGATCCAATAAAAAAACATGCAATTTCCAAAAGATTCTGTTGCTCTCCATACTCTAATGCTTCGTAACTTATCTTCAACCTCTCTTGCACTTCCTTAGCAAGAATTTTCTTCAATTTCTCATATGTATCTTTCCATGCTTCCATTGTCTTTCCACATAAGTATGACCCTATAACTTCAAGTGCTAAAGGAAGGCCCATAGTAATAAATACGACGTCATGAGAGATATGCTTAGCATCTATCTTGCTTATAATTTGTTCCACACGATCATCAGTTCCGATTTGCTGGAAGAGTAATCCTCAGATATAATTGGGATCGAAATCTTAGATTGTGTGATATTGCGGAGAAGGTCCGCAATATCACGAAAAGTCTATAGAACAAAAATAATATATGTTTAGAGGGTTATATTACATGGTTGCACGTATATCGCACGTTTATCGCACACAAATACGAAAGATCCAATAGCAAATTGACAAATCTGACTACGTTTTCTAGGCTTCTTTTGATGTTCTAAACAAACAATTTCCCTTCCAAGATCTCTCAGTTGATTATGCATCATTAGTGTGCAATTTTTGCCAATTTTAATTAGGGACATAAGACTTAACACTTCAATCCCTTTCCTCTGGAAAAAACCACAAGCATCCCGCATATAAGTTGAATTTTGTTTTGATGATCAAATCAAAAAACATGCAATATCCAAAAAAATCTGTTGCTCTCCATACTTTAATGCTTCGTAACTTATCTTCAACCTCTCTTGCACTTCCTTAGCAAGAATTTTCTTCAATTTCTCAGATGTATCTTTCCATGCTTCCATTGTCTTTCCATATAAGTATGACCCTATAACTTCAAGTGCTAAAGGAAGGCCCCTAGTAATAAATACGACGTCATGAGAGATATGCTTAGCATCTATCTTGCTTATAATTTGATCCACACGATCATTAGTTCCCATTTGCTAGAAGCGTAATCCTCGATATAATTGGGATCGAAATCTTAGATTGCGTGATATTGCGAAGAAGGTCCGCAATATCACGAAAAGTCTATAGAACAAAAATAATATATGTTTAGAGGATTATATTACATGGTTGCACGTATATCGCACGTATATCGCACACAAATACGAAAGCAACAATAGCAAATTGACAAATCCAACTATGTTTTCTAGGCTTCTTTTGATGTTCTCAACAAACAATTTCCCTTCCAAGATCTCTTAGTTGATTATGCATCATTAGTGTGTCATTTTTGCCAATTTTAATTAGGGACATAAGACTTAACACTTCAATCCCTTTCCTCTGGAAAAAACCACAGGCATCCCGCATATAAGTTGAATTTTGTTTAGATGATCCAATAAAAAAACATGCAATATCCAAAAAAATCTATTGCTCTCCATACTCTAATGCTTCGTAACTTATCTTCAACCTCTTTTGCACTTCCTTAGCAAGAATTTTCTTCAATTTCTCAGATGTATCTTTCCATGCTTCCATTGTCTTTCCACATAAGTATGACCCTATAACTTCAAGTGTTAAAGGAAGACCCCTAGTAATAAATACGACGTCATGAGAGATATGCTTAGCATCTATCTTGCTTATAATTTGTTCCACAGGATCATCAGTTCCCATTTGCTGGAAGCGTAATCCTCAGATATAATTGGGATCGAAATCTTCCGCAATATCACGAAAATTCTATAGAACAAAAATAATATATCTTTAGAGGGTTATATTACATTGTTGCACGTATATCGCAAATATATCGCACACAAATACGAAAACAACAATAGCAAATTGACAAATCCGACTACGTTTTCTAGGCTTCTTTTGATGTTCTAAAAAAACAATTTCCCTTCCAAGATCTCTAAGTTGATTATGCATCATTAATGTGCCATTTTTGCCCATTTTAATTAGGGAAATAATACTTAACACTTCAATCCCTTTCCTCTGGAAAAAACCACAGGCATCCCGCATATAAGTTGAATTTGGTTTAGATGATCCAATAAAAAAACATGCAATATCCAAAAAAATCTGTTGCTCTCCATACTCTAATGCTTCGTAACTTATCTTCAACCTCTCTTGCACTTCCTTAGCAAGAATTTTCTTCAATTTCTCATATGTATCTTTCCATCCTTCCATTGTCTTTCCACATAAGTATGACCCTATAACTTCAAGTGCTAAAGGAAGGCCCCTAGTAGTAAATACGACGTCATGAGAGATATGCTTAGCATCTATCTTGTTTATAATTTGTTCCACACGATCATCAGTTCCGATTTGCTGGAAGCGTAATCCTCAGATATAATTGGGATTGAAATCTTAGATTGCGTGATATTGCGGAGAAGGTCCACAAAATTACGAAAAGTCTATATAACAAAAATAATATATGTTTAGAGGGTTATATTACATGGTTGCACGTATATCGCACGTATATCGCACACAAATACGAAAGCAACAATAGCAAATTGACAAATCCGACTACGTTTTCTAGGCTTCTTTTGATGTTCTAAACAAACAATTTCCCTTCCAAGATCTCTCAGTTGATTATGCATCATTAGTGTGCCATTTTTGCCAATTTTAATTAGGGACATAAGACTTAACACTTCAATCCCTTTCCTCTGGAAAAAACCAGGCATCCCGCATATAAGTTGAATTTTGTTTAGATGAGTCAATAAAAAAACATGCAATATCCAAAAAAATCTGTTGCTCTCCATACTCTAATGCTTCGTAACTTATCTTCAATCTCTCTTGCACTTCCTTAGCAACAATTTTCTTCAATTTCTCAGATGTATCTTTCCATGCTTCCATTGTCTTTCCACATAAGTAACTTCAAGTGCTAAAGGAAGGACCCTATTAATAAATACGACGTCATGAGAGATATGTTTAGCATCTATCTTGCTTATAATTTGTTCCACACAATCATCAGTTCCGATTTGCTGGAAGCGTAATCCTCAGATATAATTGGGATCGAAATCTTAGATTGCGTGATATTGCGGAGAAGGTCTGCAATATCACGAAAAGTCTATAGAACAAAAATAATATATGTTTAGAGGGTTATATTACATGGTTGCACGTATATCGCACGTATATCGCACACAAATACGAAAGATCCAATAGCAAATTGACAAATCCGACTACGTTTTCTAGGCTTCTTTTGATGTTCTAAACAAACAATTTCCCTTCCAAGATCTCTCAGTTGATTATGCATCATTAGTGTGCCATTTTTGCCAATTTTAATTATGGACATAAGACTTAACACTTCAATCCCTTTCCTCTGGAAAAAACCACAGGCATCCCGCATATAAGTTGAATTTTGTTTAGATGATCAAATAAAAAAACATGCAATATCCAAAAAAATCTGTTGCTCTCCATACTTTAATGCTTCGTAACTTATCTTCAACCTCTCTTGCACTTCCTTAGCAAGAATTTTCTTCAATTTCTCAGATGTATCTTTCCATGCTTCCATTGTCTTTCCACATAAGTATGACCCTATAACTTCAAGTGCTAAAGGAAGGCCCCTAGTAATAAATACGACATCATGAGAGATATGCTTAGCATCTATCTTGCTTATAATTTGATCCACACGATCATTAGTTCCCATTTGCTAGAAGCGTAATCCTCAGATATAATTGGGATCGAAATCTTAGATTGCGTGATATTGCGAAGAAGGTCCGCAATATCACGAAAAGTCTATAGAACAAAAATAATATATGTTTAGAGGGTTATATTACATGGTTGCACGTATATCGCACGTATATCGCACCCAAATACGAAAGCAACAATAGCAAATTGACAAATCCGACTATGTTTTCTAGGCTTCTTTTGATGTTCTAAACAAACAATTTCCCTTCCAAGATCTCTTAGTTGATTATGCATCATTAGTGTGCCATTTTTGCCAATTTTAATTAGGGACATAAGACTTAACACTTCAATCCCTTTCCTCTGGAAAAAACCACAGGCATCCCGCATATAAGTTGAATTTTGTTTAGATGATCCAATAAAAAAACATGCAATATCCAAAAAAATCTATTGCTCTCCATACTCTAATGCTTCGTAACTTATCTTCAACCTCTCTTGCACTTCCTTAGCAAGAATTTTCTTCAATTTTATCTTTCCATGCTTCCATTGTCTTTCCACATAAGTATGACCCTATAACTTCAAGTGCTAAAGGAAGGCCCCTAGTAATAAATACGACGTCATGAGAGATATGCTTAGCATCTATCTTGCTTATAATTTGTTCCACACGATCATCAGTTCCGATTTGCTGGAAGCGTAATCCTCAGATATAACTGGGATCGAAATCTTAGATTGCGTGATATTGCGAAGAAGGTCCGCAATATCACGAAAAGTCTATAGAACAAAAATAATATATGTTTAGAGGGTTATATTACATGGTTGCACGTATATCGCACGTATATCGCACACAAATACGACAGCAACAATAGCAAATTGACAAATCCGACTACGTTTTCTAGGCTTCTTTTGATGTTCTAAACAAACAATTTCCCTTCCAAGATCTCTCAGTTGATTATGCATCATTAGTGTGCCATTTTTGCCAATTTTAATTAGGTACAGAAGACTTAACACTCAAATCCCTTTCCTCTGGAAAAAACCACAGGCATCCCCCATATAAGTTGAATTTTGTTTAGATGATCCAATAAAAAGAACATGCAATATCCAAAAAAATCTGTTGCTCTCCATACTCTAATGCTTCGTAACTTATCTTCAACCTCTCTTGCACTTCTTTAGCAAGAATTTTCTTCAATTTCTCAGATGTATCTTTCCATGCTTCCATTGTCTTTCCACATAAGTATGACCCTATAACTTCAAGTGCTAAAGTAAGGCCCCTAGTAATAAATACGACGTCATGAGAGATATGCTTAGCATCTATCTTGCTTATAATTTGTTCCACAAGATCATCAATTTCCATTTGCTGGAAGCGTAATCCTCAGATATAATTAGGATCGAAATCTTAGATTGCGTGATATTGCGGAGAAGGTCCGCAATATCACGAAAAGTCTATAGAACAAAAATAATATATGTTTAGAGGGTTATATTACATGGTTGCACGTATATCGCACACAAATACGAAAGCAACAATAGCAAATTGACAAATCCGACTACGTTTTCTAGGCTTCTTTTGATGTTCTAAAAAAACAATTTCCCTTCCAAGATCTCTAAGTTGACTATGCATCATTAGTGTGCCATTTTTGCCAATTTTAATTAGGGACATAAGACTTAACACTTCAATCCCTTTCCTCTGGAAAAAACCACAGGCATCCCGCATATAAGTTGAATTTTGTTTAGATGATCAAATAAAAAAACATGCAATATCCAAAATAATATGTTGCTCTCCATACTTTAATGCTTCGTAACTTATCTTCAACCTCTCTTGCACTTCCTTAGCAAGAATTTTCTTCAATTTCTCAGATGTATCTTTCCATGCTTCCATTGTCTTTCCACATAAGTATGACCCTATAACTTCAAGTGCTAAAGGAAGGCCCCTAGTAGTAAATACGACGTCATGAGAGATATGCTTAGCATCTATCTTGCTTATAATTTGTTCCACACGATCATCAGTTCCCATTTGCTGGAAGCGTAATCCTCAGATATAATTGGGATTGAAATCTTAGATTGCGTGATATTGCGGAGAAGGTCCGCAAAATTACGAAAAGTCTATATAACAAAAATAATATAAGTTTAGAGGGTTATATTACATGGTTGCACGTATATCGCACGTATATCGCACACAAATACGAAAGCAACAATAGCAAATTGACAAATCCGACTATGTTTTGTAGGCCTCTTTTGATGTTCTAAACGAACAATTTCCCTTCCAAGATCTCTCAGTTGATTATGCATCATTAGTGTGCCATTTTTGCCAATTTTAATTAGGGACATAAGACTTAACACTTCAATCCCTTTCCTCTGGAAAAAACCACAGGCACGTCGCATATAATTTAAATTTTGTTTAGATGATCCAATAAAAAAACATGCAATATCCAAAAAAATTTGTTGGTCTCCATACTCTAATGCTTCGTAACTTATCTTCAACCTCTCTTGCACTTCCTTAGCAACAATTTTCTTCAATTTCTCAGATGTATCTTTCCATGCTTCCTTTGTCTTTCCACATAAGTATGACCCTATAATTTCAAGTGCTAAAGGAAGGCCCCTAGTAATAAATACGACGTCATGACAGATATGCTTATAATCACTCGAAGGAAAATCATTTCGAAATGCGTGTCTACTAAACAAAATCAACTATAGTTTCGGAGGCAACTTTTCAAGTTCATACAAGTGGCTAGCCCTAGCCTTGTCAAGAATACTCTTGTTTCTAGTTGTGATGATGACTATACTTCCTGCTTTAAACCCACTACCGTCTGCAACCAAAGCATCCAAGTGAGTATTATTATCCATATCATCAAGAAGAGCAAGGACTTTCTTACTTGTACATCGGGATTTGAGTATACGTATTCCGTCATCGATATTAGACATCCCCCATGAGCTTCCTATTACGTCAAAAGTGAGCTGCTTTTGTAGGCATTCAATACCCTCGCGTTGAGATGTTTCTCGAATATTTGTCACAAAGCTACGATTCTGAAAATCGCTAAATAGCTTGTTGTATAACACCTTTGCAAGAGTGGTCTTACCGATACCGCCATTCCATAAACTCCAATGACCCATGTACCATTGAAATTAGTATCTATCTTGCTCATAATTTATTCTACACGATCATCTGTTCCCACCAACTGTTCAGGAACACTTAGGTGGAAAAGGTCTTGTTAACTCGCTCATAACTCTTATGACGACCCTTTTCACTAATGTGGCTTCATGCCTATCAAATAATAATACAAAATTTCAATATATGATAGCAATGTTTATGTGCTTTTTTCAAGTAAGCTATTTATGAGAAACTCAACAATGTTTTGGTGGAGAATAACGTACCCATTAGCTATTTTCTCCGATTCCCATCCTTATAAGGAACTGGCTTCATTGAGCGCTTCTTCCCATTCGGTCACAACGATTTGACCCAAATTCTTTTTATGTGCATTGATGGCATCTCTAAATCTCTCCTTGAGATGTCGAACTTTTGAGGGTTCCACTTTGAAAAATATGGGCAACACTACTTGCTCTCCACTTCTCCTGAACTTCAACATTTGAGCCAGCTCTTGATAACACCATTTGTTGGAAGCGTTATCCTTAAATATGATCTGGATCGAAATCTTAGACTGCTTGATATTGCAGAGAAGCTCCGCAATATTATGAAAAGTCTATAGAACAAAAATAATATATGTTTAGAGGGTTATATTACATGGTTGCACATATATTGCACATATATCGCACATATATTGCACACGAATATGAAAACGACAATAGCTAATTGACAAAGTTAACTAAAGGTTGACAACAAAGGCGTAGATTGCACCAATTGTGAAAGGTAAAAGACTATGTTAAGGAAACAAAAAATAATTAGACAGAGGAGCAAATCACACAAACAATAACATTTAATAAAACTATACTTAACCCAACTTGAAAAAAAAAAAGGAAGCGAGCTAATCATTGCAAATGAATGGAGGTCTCATTTATCATAGCAAGCAACACATAAGAAGTCAATGAAGAAGAAGAAATTATAAGAAAGATCCAAACTTAAAAGATGTGGAAAAAGCATGGCCCAACAACTTATAGATGTCATGTTTTTTCAGAAAGTGCTCTATCAAACACTAGAAATCGTATATAAGGTTATTGATGTGATTTCTAAGCTAACATCACAGATGCTTTTGTTACTATGAGGTAAGTCCCATAATTTATCTATTATTTTATTGGATGTTAAATTAGTGTTTGCACACGCACATGATCATCTCATATATTATGGAGTAATAAAATGAATCAACGATGCTTACTAAACATTTTTTTCATTAAAAAAAAAGGTACTAAAAGAGTATTAGAGAAATATCTAGTGCAATCAAGTCTTTGTACCTAAAATCTTCAATTCACAGAAGTAAAGTAAATCTTTCATTATTTTACTTTGGTTTCTAACCAACTCACCGTAAACTAATTAGTGGCGACTTCTGAGTATATATTATTTGCATTTTAATAAATTAAAACCTAAGTTGCTAGTTTCTATTGACTTAGAAGAGTCCAGGTTAAGTCTAGGCTTAATAATTTATTAATCAAACCCTAAGTGGTGCACCACAAGGGTAGGTCGTAACATATGTTATATTGAATTAGTGGTAGTTTTGAGAGGTATTTTACTTGATGATTCTAATGTTGTCCAATGACCGTTGAAATCAATAATCGGATTAGTGGTTGATGATGAAGTGTGGAAAGTTGGAAGCGCTGGTCGATTACCCAATGAGCTCGCTGGTGGTAGACCCTCAACGCAGGACTCGGTGATGTCGAAGATAAAGCCAAGGAAGAATATGTAGAGAAAAGGAGAAACAAGAAAAAAAAAGGAAAATAGAAAAATAGGATAATAATAGTTTTTTTTTAAGTATCAAAAGAAATGGTTATAATGAAGATCAGACTTTGTTTGCTTATTAAAAGTGGATTGGGTTATTGTCTAAGTTTGGATTGGAAGTTGAGATGGAGAATTGATTTGGACCGAATATTATGGATTGGAAATGCTAGGCTAGGCTATAGAGACAGGTGGAAGACTGAATTTGGCGAATTGGCTAAATAATGATAAATGCAGGTAAGGGTTGAGACTGAGTTGAATTTAGATTCAAATTAGATTGTGGGCTGGGTGTATAAAATTAGGTAAATTCATGAATCGGGTTGATATATTTGGACTAAACCTTAAAGCCAGTTCGAATAAGACTTCACATGGACCATTAGGGTTTAGATCGGACCAATAGCTAGACCAAATTTCTTAACCCAATCTGGAATCCATTTTCCAAAATTAACAAAATTCAAAAATTAATAAAAAAATTAGAAAACGTTAAAAATTAAAAAACAAAGAAAATAATAATGAAAATTTTCGAAAATTCAAAAAAAATTACAAAAAGTTTAGAATTAATTGCTGACTAGTTTCATTAGATTTTTTTTTTTTTAGTGTTAATTCTAGTTTAGAATTAGTTTAGCTTTAAAAAATGTGTGAAAATATTTTGAAAAATTGAACCCAAAATTAAATAAGCCTTAAGGTTTTACAATAGATTTTTTGAATGATTTCATTTTTAGAGACAATGTCAAGTTACTATCTGCGTACTTTTATTTTGATTTTACTTAATTGCACTCTTTCAATACATTCTTTTCTTTTTCTTAAAATGATTAGAATATATTTGATTGATAAAAGGCTGCCCAATCACCTAAGTAGCACCGACACCGACACACGACACGCTATACGACATGTCGATATGTCGATTTTCAAAAAATAGAGATTTCGATATGTTATGACACATTGTATATTATATGTATATTTTATATATAAATAATAAATTATTATTTTTGTGAAATAATTAATCTTATTTGAATTCACAAATAAATAAATAATAATAAATTCTTATAATAAATTTACACAAAAAATATTAATCCACAATTTATTAATAGGGTTAATACCCTAAAAAACCTCAAACTGGTACATAAGTGACAAATTTACCAAAAACTAAATTTTTGACCATGAAAAATGGTCAAACCCCAAACTTGTATATCCGTGACAAATTTATCTCGACTAATCATAAGAAACCCTAAATTGGTAAATTTGTGACAAATTTACCTCAAACTAATTTATTTGACCACCAAAAATCACAAACTGGTACATTTGTGGCAAATATATCTATTAAATTAAATTAATATCACAAAAAATCACACTGTGACAAACGGAGAATAAAATCCCAAATTGGTAAACCGATCAACTATCACGTGTCATTCAACTTAGTAATTTGATAGTAAAATTTAATAGAAATTAATATAGGGTAAATTTGTCAAAGGTGTACCAATTTGGGGATTTTGGCTGTCAAAAAATTAGTTTATAGTAAATTTGTTACAAGTGTACCAGTTTTAGGTTTTTTAATATATTAACCCTTATTAATATCCTTCATTGTTTCAATTTGACAATTTAACTCAATTTCCATAAATCCATAAAACTTGGGAAGAAAAAAAAAGTAATTCATATTCTAGACTTGCGTGTCAGAAGTGTTGAAAGAAAAAAGAAAAAACCTGAGAGTAAATTGTGTATCAAGAAAAGTGAAAGTCAAAAGAAAAGAGAATAAAATATTAAGTTTTTTTTTCTTTCCTAATTTGTTATTTTTTATATTGATTTTTATTTTTTCATATATATATTTTGAGATTTCATTTATTGAAAATTTTTAAAATTGATATCGCATGTCGGAAATTCCAACTCAAGTGTCGAAAAAATTGACCATGTGTCGAAGTTTCTAACATGTGTTGACGGAGTGTCCAAGAATGTCAGACACGTGTCGAAGTATCCGACACGACATGAAGGCTCTCGGAGAGTGTCGATACTTCCTAGCCAATCACTTTGGTTAGCAAATAGTTAAATTTAGATTTCAAAATGGTACTAGTTACATGAGTAGTGTAATTAAGTCTCCAATCCCTTAATTTTTGGTTACGTAAAAAGTGACGTATCCTACTATATCTCACTTGGTTTTCAGCCAACCTCATTAGGCTAATGACAACTCCTATAATTATTAAGTTATTAAGAGCTCAAAATTGAATATCATAACGTCACACGAAATATGAGTTTGGAAGAGAGAGCACTCAAAATTGATGGGTCGTTTAGGATAACATTAGATGATATGTTTGAATTGTCTTTTGTGGAAATCAATTCGAACTATCTTTACCTCTAAATCTATTCCTTAAGGGCAATCCCTCAAGGGCAAATTGTGACAACTTAGCGACTCTACTTAGGAATTGAGGACTAAGACTTAATATAACTTGATTGTTTGTTAACTAACACAATTTTATGGTAGTGCCTTGTCGTGAAAAATGAGGTAAGAGATGAAGTGATTATTGACTTATCTATTTTGTAGGTTGGTGTAAAAATGTTTATTTATGTGGATGAAATTGAAGGGGTGTTTTGATATCAATTGTTGTGCATGTTCCTATATACTTTAGCATTATATTTTGCACACACAATCCACGATCTAAAACCACATTACAATCAATATTTTGGTACCTCCTATGAGTTTCCTAATGCAATTAGGGTTTTAGATCGCAGGTTGTGCATGTAAAGTGTAGTGTTAAAGCATAAGCATATAAATACGTACGTAACAATTGATATTAAAATACTGTTTTAATTTCATTCACATAAATATGCATTTTTACACCAACCTATCAAATAAATATGTTAACAATCACTCCACCTCTTATAACTCCCAACTTACATCAACATTTACCACAATATTAACAGACTTACCTCATTCTTCGCAACAAGGCAATGCCATCAAACCATGTTAGTTAACGAACAATCAAATTATACTAAGCCTAAGTCCTCAAATCCTAGTGGAGTTGCCAAATTATCACAACTTATCTGTGAAAGGACGCCCTCAAGGAATGGATTTAGAGGTAATTACTCAAAAGACAATTCGAATTGGTGTCCACTAAAGACAACTTGAACACATTATCTAATTTTGATTTGAAATGACTCATCGATTTGAGTGCAATCTCTCCCAAGCTCATATCTCACGTGACATTGGAATATTCAATATTGAGTTCTTAACAACTAAATATTTTTAGAATCACCACTAACCTAATAATGTCGGCTAGAAAAATGTATGAGAGAATACCTCACTTTCTACGAGAGATTTAGCAATCAAGGACTTGATTACACTAGTAATGTAACTAATATCTTTTTGAAATCTAAACTTAACCATTTGCTAACCAATTCATTCTAATCATTTTAAGAAAAAGAAAAGAATGTATTGAAAGAATGCAGTTAAGTAAAATCAAAATGAAAATACGCAAACTATGACCTAACATGACCTAACATTGTCTCTAAAAAAGAAAGCATTCAAAAAAATCTATTGTGAAGCCCTGAAAACTGATTCAATTTTGAGTTCAATTTTTCTAATGATTTTCACACATTTTTTAAGGCTAAACTAATTCTATTCTAGAATTAACAATAAAAATCTAAAAAAAAAGTTAGAAATTAATTTCTAAACCATTTCTATTTTTTTGAATTTATTATTATTATTATTATTATTATTATTATTATTATTATCATCATCAAACATTTTCTATTTTTATAATTTTATGATTTTATTATTTTCAAATTTAGAAAATGGACTCCGAATCAGGTTAGGAAATGCGACCCGATTATTGGTCTGACTCAAACCCTAATGATTCAGGTGGAGTTTGAATTTGGGTCGGCCCAAAGGTCTAATCCGAATATATCAACTCGGCCTATGAATCTACCCAATTTTGTATAGTCAGCTCACAATCCAATTTAAATCCGAATCCAACTTAATCTCAGCCTATGCCTAAATTTGTTACTATTTAGCTACATTGCCTAACCCAATCTTTAGTCCGTCTCTTTAGTCTAACCCAACATTTCGAATCCATAATATTCGGCCCGGATCGGCTCTCTAGCCCAATTTCCAATCAAGATCTAGACCATAACCCAATTCAGCTTTAATAAGTGGACTTGAGCCGAACTTCAATGTACCCATTTCTTTTTATACTTTCTTTTTCTATATATATATATTTTTATTATTGCCCTATTTTTCTATTTTCATTGTTTTTTCTTTCTTTTTTTCATTGTGTCTTTTTCCTCGGCTTTATCTTCTCTATCATTGAGACTTGCATTGAGGGCTTCCCACCAGTGAGCTCACCAGGCAACGTTGACCACCATCTCCAATCGTCGATGCATGCCGACCAACACTTCCCGACTTTTAACACTCTACAGTCAGCCACAATCCGACCACTGGTTTCGACTGTCACCGAACCACCTCCGACAATGTTAAACTTATCGAAAAAAATAAATCTCAAAAACATGTATATGCATATGAGAATGGCGAAATGTGAGACTAATTACGGTGGCTCTAACTACGAGCTTCTCTTGCAAGAGGAATGGATTTTTCAGGGAGGGGGCATTCGTCCATGACCGACTAGATAATGTGCGAAACATGACATAAAAAACGAAGCAAAACTTGGCATCATCTTTAGTTTAATCAATTATTAGAGTGAAAATGAATCAAACTTAGATCAAAACAAAATCATGTAGCTGAATGTATGCCATCAGTTTTAACACGCTTCTAAAGTATATTGTCAAAGATATGGTGTGCGACGTAAAACATGAATTCTGTATTTAATTTCTATGCGTCTCTCAATCTAAATAAGAAACAAAGAGACCTAAATCGATATTATCTATCAAAAAGCAGCTCCAGTTTCACATGATTAAGCCATGAATCTACCAGTTAAACTCGTTCTTACTGATTTCAAAGAAATAATAAAATCAGAGCTGAATAGGAGTGTCTGCTTGGTTATTGAAGCGAAGCAAGTTTGTAGCCAACTGAGCTTGGAGAAGTTATCGGTTTCCTTCCTCCTAATGGCTAACCACCTTGATTGACGTTCTTTCTTCTTTAGCTAATAACAGATGCGGTGATCGACGTATGGCATTTTCTGGCCAACTGAGAGTGACGAAACTGGAAATGAATTCTCAGGTTGACTTTTTTGATGGAATTTCCCGACCTTCCTCCTCAAAACTCTTAGAAAAAACTCGTCTCTGATCTCCCCTCTTCGCCTCTTTCCTTTCTCGATCTTAGCATCCGGACAAAAACCAGTTCTCGTCTTTCCCGTTCAACTAAATTCTTTTGTCATTCGAAACAAACCTTGGCCAGCTTAGTGACCTTCTAGAATCTTTTTCCGCTTGGTTCCTCCACCGGTGATGCAATATCTCCGTCACTGTTGTTTGCTTCAGAGACAGTTTTGGTTACGAACGCTGGCATATTCTTTGAGCCATGTGTATGAGTAAAAAGAGTGAAAGAAGGGCCGGATTGGAAACAGAAAAGAAATTAGGTTGAGAAATAGAAGATGGGCTAGAGAAAATTGGGGAAATATGAGAAGGATTAGCCTAATGCGTGGGTTAGACTCGAGCAAGACAGATTCTAGTCCCAAGCGGACTCAGTCGAATCCATTGTATTTTTTTTTTTAAAGAAATATATACTTTAATTAATTTTTTCATACATTCCTTTCTTTATTTTTGTGGCCTATTTGATATTTACTATTTTTCAATTTTTTTGGTTTACTTTTACTTTCTTTTCTTTTTTTGTACTTATTATTATATTTGATGAAAACAAGGTGTAAACTGCTGGTAGTGACTCCTCATGTAGAATTCTCATAGAGTTAATTGAATAGAAATGAAAATCCAACGACACATGAGATAAGTGTTAGAAAGAACCCATACTAATTGAGGACCATCAACGTTTTACTCGACATTAGTTTTGAACCCATCATTTTTCTTATGAGCCAATTCAAGGCTTCACGACAATGATCACCACATATTAATAGCCTTGTTTACTATCGTGACCCTCCCAACAACAATTTATACACATTTGGAGGTAATGTCAAGTTGGGATCCAATGATCCTCAATCGGTGTAGATTCTCCCAAACCTTTATATCGAGTGATTTGGGATCTTGCATTTTACTTTTGATTATTTTTAAGAAAATTCTTTGTGAAGAGGAGTTGCCACTAATTTGTTATGGTTCGTTAGAAAGTGAGTAAAATATGAGAGCATATCTTACTTCCTATGCAAGAAGAAAATATCAGGTACATTTTATTTGACAGCATGGAAAATAAGAAGGGCCTCAAGAATGTGACACGTGTCACGTATGTGCGCAATTTGTCATGTTGACTCTCTCTCTCTCTCTCTCCTCTCTTTTCTCTCTCCCTTGGATGCTCTCTCGCCCAACTCTCTCTCTTCACCATAGTTGAAGCTATGTAAACCTTTGTCTCTTCCCCAAAAAGAACTCTAGCATCACCCAACAAACAAGAAGAGACGAACAAAAACAATTGATCTTTATTCCTATCTGAAACTCAATCGATTTCCCATTTTGATTCCGACCGCCGATTTTGTGTGGGTTTTGATTTCAAGCCAACCCATTTTAGGCTGCTTTTGTCTTCACCGGCGCTAAGAATCAAAACTTCTTGGAGGGGTGTGGGTTCTCCACCTCGTCGTCCACGCTGCTGGAGACCACGAATTGGGGAAAGAACTCGAGGAGTGCCAAGACGTTCAAATCGAATTTGCAGTGCCCCTAGCTTTACGTGTGAATGGACTCCACGCCCTTCAAGACGCTGCCAGCGCCGGTCGAGAAGGCAAGAGTGGGGCCCTCGTAGTGGCACCGCTTGTGCCCATCGAGAGCTTGGTCGATAGGGCAGCTTCTCAAACATGCCAAAGGAGGTAGTTGCCGCAAAGGTCGAGGTAGTCAATTGTTCGTTCGCACTAGTGAAAAGAAAGTGTGATGGGGGAGAGAGAAGAGAGAGGCGGGAGAGAGTACACAGGGAGGCAGGGAGAGAGAGAGAAGAGAGAGAAGAGTGGGGAAAGAGAAGAGAAAGGAGAGAGAACGTGCAAGGAGGCAGAAGAGAGAGAGCACAAAAGAGACAAAAGAGTTAGCCTAACATTCCGGGCCCCATGTGACACATGTTATGTTCTTTTGTTTTTTTTTTTTTCATCAGTCCTACTCTCTATTCCTACTCTACACTCACTTTCAGACTTTTTACGCCTCTTGCGGGCGTGAAATAAACCCACTCCTGAAAACTTACGCGTCCCCACCCCATCCCCCTGAAAAAGTGGGGATTTGAACCCCTCACCTCCCTCTTCCATGTTCTCAAGGCCCTTCTTATTTGCCACACTGGCAAATAAGATATACCTATTATTTTCTTCCTAAGCAAACGTAAATCTAAAGTTAAGGACTTGATTATATTAGTTACCTAATTAGTACATTTTTAATACCTAAACTTGATTATTTAATAGCTAAGGTATCCATGCAACCTTTTTACCGAATTATGAATCTAAGATCGTCGTTTGGTAAGTGCCCATGCAATGTTTTTGTGTTTATTATGGTCCTAAAGTGTAACTTAACCATTTAACTAAAACAAGCAAATCACAACTTAGAAAAAGTAGCGTGGCATTATTATAAAGCTTGGGATCGTAACCCCGATGAGCTTAGTTTGGATTCAATCTCGATTTCTTTTCTAAAAGATTAATCGTTTGAATCATAAATTAAATCAAGAGTACTCATTAATATCTAAACTATATGTATATTGACTGATTGAAGCTAAACTAATTCCAATACTAAAATCTAACAACCTAAACTATATATATACTCATTAATCTTCCGTGCAAATTTGAACTGGGCCCAAGGGCCTGATCTGAGCCCCCATTTTCTACAATATAACAAAATAGTAAATAAAAAAAATCTGAAAATAAACAAATTTGGAAATTTGGTTGGCAAAATAGACTGGGCAAGGACATGATTGGGCTTTTACACCAAGTCCATATTCTAGGTCATTTAAAGTCAATTCAAGTAAATTCAGCCCAACCTATCAATGGCCAGAAGCCTCCATCAAAGCAGATCAAGTCCAATCTATCAATTTAGACCCAATCTAGTAAAATAACTCAAGCCCAGCCTATTATCTCTTTTTCTTTATTTATAATTTTTTGTTATATCTATTTTCTCTTCAATCAACTAATTGATTAATTTTTCTCTTTCGTACGTTCTTTGCCCCAGACATCAGACTTCTCATCAATCTTCCACAGCGAACTTTGGACGTCTGCGAACACAAAATCAATTGAAGTTTCGGCTATGGTCCATGCTTCTGGATCTCAAAACCGAGCGCACCATGGTCATTCACCAACAAGAATGCGGGCCGCAGTGAAACTCCAGTCGAGAACGAGACTCATCGGACTTCTCAGCTGAAAAGAAAGGAGAAACAGAGCACAATAAATGAAGACGATGATGAAACAAGGATCGGCTGAGTCATGCAGCGCTCGGCAGCGATCGAGGAAGCGGCAGAGAAGCTTCAGGTGAGGTTTGAACTTTCAAGTTTCTTTTATCGATGAATTAGGTAGCGATCAAGGCGACTTCAGCTCCATCGGGAACGGGGCTGCAATCGAAGCCGAATTGCGGAAGATTCAATCCATTTTCGAGCGATGACCGATGGCTATCAAATTGAAAAAGAAAGCAAGAAATCGGCCAAGGATTATCGAGAAAGAGAGGAGAATGCTTTCCCTTGAGCTCATCCTTTCCTTTTCACGCCCGTCGACTTCTCCTCGGCCGTGCAAGAGAGCACGACGGATAATACGAGAGTTTTGAGGCCGGGCCTTTTCATTTGCATTAAAAAATGGCTGAATTATGCATTCTTCATATCACTTTTTGTTATTTTTATCTTTGTGTTTTGTGATTCTTATTTGTTTATTTTGGTACATTTATAAGAGTGAAAATTTGGATCATTGAATAAAATTTTCAGGTATTAACCTATACAGACCAAGTCCAAGGGCAACTTCGTTTGGGTGTCTCGCTCCTTCTTCTTTCTATTTTTATTTTTTTTTTTATGTTTGGGTCTAAAATAGTAAAGAAAGAAAACCCTTCCACTCTACATGATGATAATCTAGGAAGCTCAGTTGGATTCTACTCGCCGATCTATCATGACTTCAACAAGAATAGAAAGGAGTATCATAATTTTTATACGACTTAAGTGCCACAATTTTTTTATTACTTATTTAAGTATCACGTATCTAAAAAATCAATCACTTAAGTGTTATCAGTGATTTGTTTCTCCAGAAAACTTGACATGATCCTCATTTTGAGAATTCCTCATAATCAAAGCATGGTCTTATGGATGCATAGACGCCTCAGGAGAAATGAGTCACTTGGTCAATCTAAACAAAGGGCATGTTTATTTGTGGAAAGCGAATGATTTGAAAAATATTTTCTTAAAAATTATCATTTATTTTGTTTATATAAATGAATGGTCAAAAGACAAAATTATTATTGATAAGAAAATTAATTTTTATTGATTAATTATTTTAAACAAAATAAATAATCATTTAAAAAAATATATTTTTGAATCATTTATTTTTAGCAAATGGACGCATTATTACTGTTTTGTTTTAGTTTTATTGATCTTAAAATGAAAATTCGAAAAGATGTACCAATAAATAATAAGATGAAAGAGTCAAGTAGAAAATGTGAATTTGGCTCATGGCACAAACTCCCATTTTACACCACACCTCGTGGAGGGAAAAGTATCAATAAGGTCATAAATTTATTATATTTGTACCAAGTACGATCATGAATATTTCAATTAGACTAATTTAATTATAAACATCTTCATATTGGTACTAATTTAGTCTATCCAACCAATTTAGGTTGGAAACTGTGGACGTGGGGGCCAACGATCCTACGTGGCATAGTCGGCCATGGACAAATTTATAAATTTTTAATATTTTTCATAATTTATTATTATTATTTTTCTCTTTTTTATTTTATTTTATTATTTTTCTCGTTTCTTTACCCTTGCCTGGTTTGGGTGAGGGCCCCATGCCCTTGTGAGCCACGAGTAAGAGCCGCTGCACCCTCATCGGCCATGGGTGAAGGTGTCAGCCCTCACCTAGATCCAAGTGAGGGCCAAAACCCTAGCTTGTTGGCTGTGAGGGCCTTCACGCCCTCACCCAAATCCATGCGAGGGCCATGATGGCCTTACTTAAGGCATTGCGACCCTTGCCTACCACAAGCGAGGACCTTTGCGCCCTTTCCCGTGATCAGCAATGATTGGTTGGTGACCTCACCGGCCAAAGGGTCGAGAAAAAGTTAAAAAAGAAAGTAAAGAAAAGAGAAAAGTAATAAACAATTCTGAAAAATACAAAAAAATTATAAACTTTGTTCATATCAGTACCAATTGTGTAACATAGAACCGTAAATGCTCACATAGAACCATAAATTGAAGTAATACCAATGCGAAAATATTTAAATTTAAATTGGTTCAATTGAAAGATTTATAACTAAATTGATACTAATACAATAGGTTTATAATTTTTTTTGGTATTTTGTTGGGAACAAAGGTAAGTATTGCATTTTGCAATCCAAGCAATGGATTCTTTCCACCGTCCAAGTTTTGATTTGCATCTTATTTGCTCTACGAAGTGAACGTAATATCTTGTGAGTCGTGGATTTATATGCTTCAAGCAAGATTTCTTTAAATTTCGTTGGGCTCAATATTTCAAGCTTTGTGTTTTGTTTCTCTCGTCATAAATCAACTCCCAAAAAATATTCTTCTCATTTTTCTCGTTTGGTCCTTCTCAAAACTTTTTTTTTTTTTAAAGTGAAAAAAAAATTCTCATGATCGATAGATTGTACATAAAATTTGTAAGGGTTAATACCTTAAAAAACCCCAAACTGGTACACTTGTGACAAATTTACCCCAAACTATTTTTTTTTTTGACCATAAAAAACCCCAAACTGGTAAACTTGTGACAAATTTACCCCGACTGATTATAAAAAACCCTAAACTGGTACATTTATGACAAATTTACCCCAAACTAATTTATTCGACTGCAAAAAACCCTAAACTGGTAAATTTGTGATAAATATACCCTATGCTAAATTGGATTAATACCACAAAAAAAATCATAAAAATTGTAAACTGTGACAAACGGAACGTAAAATCCTAAATTGGTATACTGGTTAACTGTCACGTGTCATTTAACTTAATAATTTGAGTATAAAATTTAACGAAAACTAACATAGGGTAAATTTGTCACAAGTGTACCAGTTTGGGATAAATTTGTCAAAAGTATACCAGTTTGAGGTTTTTGGTGGTCAAAAAAATAGTTTGGGGTAAATTTGTCACAAGTGTACCAGTTTGGAGTTTTTTAGGGTATTATCCCATTTTGTAATAGATTTACGTTTCTCAACATCAAGATTCATTTACCGCAATTCAACTTGACCACCACCATTGCCACGACCATCTTGTTACCATTCCCATGGGCATTTGAAATTTTGGTAATTTGGAAACATTTTAATGTCACCTCCTTCTATAATTCGCACAGTGTCATGTGACTAAAGGATACTAGGTTGACAAGTCGATTATATGACACTGTGTGATGCATAGATCGACTTAGTGGGAACTTTTTTAAATTCCACCTCCTCACGTCAGACACGCATGGCTATACTATGTTATATGTGGTTAGTCATCTCTGACAATATGACGTGGTGTCTATTTTAATCATCAAAAGTCCTCTTTGTTCTTAGGTAGATCTTTTTTTTTTCCCTACCCAAGTTGGAATATGGGAAGTGACATTTGAGAAACCCATCCTCTGGGGTCTTCTCCTTCTCCAGTGTCTTCTTCCCTAAACCTTTTAAGGACAGACAAATTGTTGGACTAAAGTAACTTTGCCCATTATAAATAGTGCAATAAATATATTTTATAATTAAATCACGCCCTAATGAATAGACTTTTACTTTTTAACTGCAGGGGAAATAGAATAGAGCTTGCAAATTGTACCAGTGCAAGAAAAGCCGGGGATGAAGGGAAGGATGCTTAATGTTTACTCTCTCTCCCTCTCTCTCCCCTAGTGTAATAATTATCTCATGTCCTTCCTCTATAAATGCCCGTAATCGTCGATCTGCATGATCACGCAAGAGTTTCACAAAAGTTACTGGTTTAATTAAATGCATGATTATTTAATTCCTTATGCAACCTATAATGATTCAATAATAAAATTAGTTACTTTAATTGGATAGCAAAATGAAATACTTGAAATTGCTTTCCTTTTTTCACCTCTATATGATTTTTTTTTTTTTCTAGAAAGCAGACACCTTTAAAAAAAAAAAAAAAACATTATGCTATTCTTATAGGATTAATATCTTGAAAAACCCTAAACTGGTACATTTGTAATAAATTTATTCAAAACTATTTTTTTGACCACCAAAAACTCAAAACTAGTATACTTTTAACAAATTTACCCAAAACTGATACACTTGTGACAAATTTATCCTATGTTAGTTTTCATTAAATTTTACTGTCAAATTATTAAATTAAACGACGCGTGACAGTTGACTAGTATACCAATTTGCAATTTTACGCTCCGTTTGTCACAGTTTACAATTTTTGTGATTTTTTTTTTGTATTAATCAAATTTAGCGGAGTATATATTTGTCACAAATTTACTAGTTTATGATTTTTTGCGATCGAATAAATTAGTTTGGAGTAAATTTGTCATAAATGTACTAGTTTATAGTTTTTTTTTTTTTTTATAGTTAATCGGGGTAAATTTGTCATAGGTGTACCAATTTGGGATTTTTCATTGTCAAAAAAATAATTTAAGATAAATTTGTCATAAGTGTATCAATTTAGAGTTTTTCAGGGTATTAACCTATTCTTATAAAATAGTTTATTCAAAATCTAGCAAGAGCAAACGAGAGAACATGAGGATAGTCGTTGCACTATAAAGACAATCAAAGAATTTCGCCAATTGCACTTTTCAGTTGAAAGGGTAGTTAATTCTTTTTTTAACTTTACCAATTTGTCATTTCACTTTAGCCAATTTTACATTTTTTTTTTGTTTTAAGGTAAATTGTATTACTGTATTAAAGTCATATGCAGATGATGGAAGAATCTAAAAGTGAAACAAAACGATGATTTTGCTTATAGTATACTTGATCTCGAGCACACGTGCACGGCTGTTTTTGTGCTTTTGTGCTTTTGAAATTTGCTTTGAATGTCGAGACCCAGAAAAAATGCGTACACGAATGTGAATAATCAAATTCAGCAATGCACAAATCGTGAAACCTTTTCAAATAGTAAATTGTAATTCAAAGTTTAATAAAAAATATTATGAAGTAAAGGTACCTTTTTGATAGTCCGAATTTGAGTCCAAATAGGATAACAAAATATTTTATCTAGTATTTGGCAATGTCTTATGGATCAAAACAACTTGAGTAAGAAATTCAGGCTTAAAGGGTGGGATAGACCCAAATTGGATAAAAAGAGTTAAGGAAAAAATATGTAATAACTTCCTTGCAACGATGGAGTGATGGAGTCCGACTTCTCTGGCCACCGTGCAAGGACCACTACCGCAACAGCCTATCACTCCCAATTACTATGCAGGACCATCGCCATAATAGCGTATCAATCTCGATAGTGTGCAATTATCGTTGTCTCCAACCAATATCGATTGTCATCACCATCTAACTGATTATCCTTTGACGACTGTTGAACCTGTTTGGCTATTGTTGATGAACGATCGAAATCGATGAATTACCCTAAAAAGTTGTCTTTGAAAAAGGAGAAATAAGTCAAAACACGCAAAGTTTTGAGTGTTCATGTGTTGGTCTTGAATAGTGGTCATCACCTAATTTTGTCATGATACTTTGATGTCCAATCTTGTCCTCTACTTAGATTTGAGACTCTATGATGATAATTGGAAGATTTTAAAGGAGGAGGAGGAAGAGGAGCTCCGGCCAAAATTATGAAATAATTTTCTACAATCCAGAGGATACCCGAAGTCCCACCTTATCTTATCCTATCTCAATCGAAATTCGGTCGAGCAAACGTAGCCTAAGAGGTTGGCAGCATCGTGTCATTAGCAGAAATTATGGGTAGCTATCGAACATCATTGTCAAAATTCAAAAGGTTTTCTACATAATAAATAAGGAAAATGTCACAAAAAACCTCAATAATGCAACTTGAGACATTTACCTTACATTTTTTTTTTAACGTAGAAATCTCAAACTATACATATTGTCACACATTTACCTTAATTTTTTTTTTGTGTGATATTAAAAACCTCAAATTTGTTATTATATAACACATTCACCACCCTCTATCAAGATTTTGTTAGATGATACTTTTAGCAAAGATAATGTTATTTTTAGTTCACTTAAGTCACATTGGCACTACATCACATCGTTTATTTTCTAGCGTCCATGTAGACGGAGTTTTAATGGTGCCATTGGTAAATGAGTCACAATAGATACAATTTAGGATGAGTTTTCAAATCTAACGGAGGGTAAAGGGTGGCTTTTGCCTATGCGCATACGAAAAACCTGAAGAACGAAGAGATAAAATCAAACTGTGAAAAGAAAGGTAGAAACAAACCGAGATAAAATTATTACTTCAGACCCAAAAAAAAAAAAAAAAAAAAAAACAAACCGAGATAAACGAACAGAACAAAAGCAATCCCATTGCCTGTCTTCATTAATTTTAGCAATTCCTCTGTATTCTGACAAAAACCTGCAATTTTTCCTTCAGAATCCCCCAAAAACATCAACTTTTTTTCCCTCCCTGATTTCCCTCTCTTTCTTCCTTTTCCTTTTCCATCCATTCCGTCCAGATCTTTTCACGAACTACAGTTTGGAACGATTATTGCGAGAGCGAGATTCAAATCGAAGATCTCCCCCACATGAAACTGAGGAATCCGTAGTTTTTTTTTAAGGTAACCCAAATCTCCTCGTGATCCCATCATCGCATGCTCTCCCTCTCTCCCTCTCTCTCTCTCTTCTCCCTTTCGGGCAGCCATTCCTGGTCCTTTCTTGCAGTTCGGGAGCTTTAATGTCTCTCTCTCTCTCTCCCCCTGTCTCTTGCTCAAACGCATGCACGAGGATGGAGCATTCATCGCTTGAATAGGTCTCTGTTTTCTTCATCTCTCTCTCTCTTTCTCTTTCTCTCTCACCATATATAGATACCCACTTTTTCTTTCGTTCAGTTTCGTGCCCCAGTGAGGTTTTTTAGCTGCCTTTTCTCTTTTTCCGAAGGAGGGAAGTTCTTGATTTTGATTTTCTCCGCAACCCAACTCTCGCTTCCTTCAGGCATTGGAAACTTGCTCCCCAGTTTCCCCAATGTCGCTCCCAATCGATCGTCCTTGGAGTGGTTAGGGTTTCGTGCCGCTTCTTTTGGGCCTCAGTGTTCGTTTTTGAACTTAAAGGAACGATCTTTAATGCTTTTGGTTCGGACCCTCTTTCTCGATTGATCTTTGGCTCTGTCCTTTTGGGTTCCCCTTCACAATGCTCAAGCAAATTTTCAGTAAAATCCCCAGGAGGACGCCCAGATTGGACTCGGGCGAGTTGATTCAGCCCGCTTCGGGCTCTCCCGATGGCGCTCAGAAATCGGGCGGCGGCGGCAATTCGTCGTCTGCTCGATCTGGCGGGCTGAGGCGCGCCTCCTCAGTGGTCTTCCCCGCGAGCGTGATTGCCGGGATCGAGCCCTTGGTGCCGTTCAAGGATGTCCCGGCATCCGAAAAGATGAATCTCTTAGTGAGTAAACTGAGCCTTTGCTGTGTGACATTCGATTTCACAGACCCGGCGAAGAATACCATGGAGAAAGATGTTAAGAGGCAAATCCTGATGGAGATTTTGGATTTCGTAGCATCTGGATCGGTCAGGTTTGCCGAACCTGCGGTTCTAGCAATGTGCAGGATGTGTGCTATTAATTTGTTCCGGGTGTTTCCACCTAGTTATCGGTCCAATTCGACTGGCAGTGGTGGCGAGAACGACCACGATGATCCGAAGTTTGATCCTGCTTGGTCACATTTGCAGGTGGTGTATGACATACTGCTTAAGTTTGTTACCTCGTCTTGTCTGGATATTAAAGTCGCTAAGAAGTATATTGACCATGCTTTCATATTGAGATTGCTTGATTTGTTTGAATCTGAGGATCCTAGAGAAAGGGAGTGTTTGAAGACTGTATTCCATAGAATTTATGGGAAATTTATGGTTCATAGGCCTTTCATAAGGAAGTCCATAAGCACTATATTCTACAGGTTCGTGTCTGAGACTGAGAAGCATAATGGGATATCTGAATTATTAGAGATTTTCGGAAGTGTTATCAGTGGGTTTGCGTTGCCTTTAAAAGAGGAACACAAGATCTTCTTTTCAAGGGTTGTAATTCCTCTGCACAAGCCTAAGTCATTGGGCGCGTACTTTCAACAGCTATCGTATTGTATAATGCAATTTATAGAGAAGGAGCCCAGGTTAGCCAGTGTCGTGATAAAGGGGTTATTGAAGTATTGGCCAATAACTAATAGCCAGAAGGAAGTGATGTTCTTGGGTGAGATAGAAGAAATCCTGGAAATGATTAACACAGTAGAGTTTGAGAAGGTCATGGTCCCACTTTTCCTGCGGATAAGTTGTTGTATCAACAGCTTCCACTTCCAGGTAATTGAGTTGACCTTTTGAATTTCCTTTCCTGTTTTTTCCTTTGGTAAAGTGGAATTTTGGAAATTATTGTTTATTAGCTGGTTTGTTTCTCAGCTTCATGTTTTCTTGGGCTTTACCATTTTGTCTAGTGTTTTTTTTTCTTAAGACCGTTCTGTTTAATTTTACCTTTCCATTACCTCTTCTGGATTTTCCGCTCATCATGATAATCGTTCAATCAATAGCTGTATTTGCATGACCATTTGGCTTGTGAGTCTGGATCTGTTGTAAACAGAATTTCTTGGCCCTCTTTATTCTTTTATTATTTATTTATTCATTTTTGGAGTGGCCAGTTTGATGGTAGAGGTCGGAGAACGTTGATTTATGTTGGGAAAAATTCTATCAATTTGAAATTCTATGTGCTTTGTTGAATTGATTTCATGCTGCATCTTACAGAAGCTGCTGGGATGGAAATGCTCCTAACTCCAGAAAATTTGCTCATATTATGAATTTTTTAACACTGGAGTTAAGTGGCAATCAGTTTCTAAAGGTTAAAAGTTACTTAGGGGAATTATAATTCCCTTGTGTGATCAAGAGAGGATATTTATTACATGTTCTGTATAGCCTAGTACTTCTGTGTATGCCTGCTTATGTAAAATGGAGAGTTTGAAAGAGAGAACATGGCAGGAGGACAGGTAGACATTCAGAACTTTCATTAATATTTGCTCATGTAGCATTCAGAACCTTCTGCTGCAGGCTCTTTAAATTAAATGGTTCGATGAAGTATTGCATTTGGCTATGGTTTTCACGTGGGGATTTGTGAGGTCAGAAAAAGAAGTTAAATGATGGTTAGATGATCAGCTGCACAGCAGAGACATGAACGAGAGAAGTGTTTGCTAGTGGAATTGCATATTTTGCTTTGGTCCTAATATCTTTGCCTTCACCACTCCTGCGTGAAATGATGCAGCGAGATGCCTCATGCGTGCCTAGGGAATACAAAGAACATGCTATATTTAATATGACAGACTTTACATGTCAGTGTTTATTTGGGAAGTGTTGCCTGCTGAAGAAGTTATGCATGGTTTGTCATGATCCTATTGGAAGCCATTGGAATGAGAAGAGAGGAACAGAATAAGGACAGGATTAGCAGCTGAAAAAAGAGACAAGAAAATTAGAGAGAATAATGAGGAAGTTGTATTCACCATGAGTCTGATTACATCCTTTCTCCAGTGAGCATAAAAGCTCCTAAATTAGGGTAAAATTAGTTAAACACATGAAAGCTGCTAATTGACTCGTGGAATGCCATAAAGCAGAGATTGCCTATGATTGCTTACCTTCTATCGGAACTAAGTTCACGAGCCATGCTTCATTTGTCCTTCTAGTCAGCATATACATCATCTATCCCCTGCAAGTTCACTCATGAGCAACAAAAGTAGCTCTATTTTGCATTAATATGAGCTGTTCTATCTGTTAAGGTAAGTGTTCCAGTTTTCAAGATGGGATTGCCATGCTAGCATGGCAATTTCTTAAAATCCTTCGCAGTTCACTTCCTCTTCTCTAGTGAGATCATAGTCTCTCTCCCCCCTCCCGGGCCTTGAGCAGTATATGACCATGGAAGCCAGCCTTAGGGTGCTATGTTTACTGTCTAGTCTTTTATTCTGTCTCATGTCATCACATTACCCAAACCTTTTGGGCATGTTAATTCATGTGGGAATTGAAAAACAGACGCTTACCCAAATCTTTTGACCTTGACACAATTCCTTTGAAGAAGTGTTAAAACTCTTTAATGGCTGACAGTTGTTTTTTTCACTTTTTAATCTCTCTTTTGTGGAGGAAGGGGCGGTGAGCGGTATACAACTGTTACATTTGTCTGCATTATGTCGCAAGGTTTGCTCCATTAGCTCTAGGATATATATCGACTTGTCATTTATAGAAGGAGGACATCCATTGACCTGTCGATTTCTGCGGGGATGAGACTTTGATCACATCTGCTACTTTCTATATCAGTTGCTTAAAACATAGGTGAGCTGCTTTCCTTCCTGCAGTTCATCACACGTTAAAAGGCCAAGGGATTTCTTCTTTTGGTCAGTGTGATCCTTTGTTCTTCGGATAGCTCGCCCAAATGATGTAGAGTAATGTACTGAATACGGCGCTTTTCTTAAAAGCTTTGTTGGTTGTGTAGCTTGTAACTATCCATGTGGTGTCCTATCTTGGTGTACTTTTCGTCTTAAATCAGACACTGGATACATCTTTGTCTAAACTCAAAGATGATGTCCAAAGTTGCTTCAGCTTGTGGCTTTTGAATTGAGGCTTCATTTTCTTTGTGGCTGCGTATTCCTTTCAGGTGGCTGAGAGGGCCCTTTTCTTATGGAACAATGAGCAAATCGTTGGCTTGATATTGCAAAACAGGCGCCTGATCATGCCCATCGTGTTCCAGGCCCTAGAGAAGAACACCCGGGGCCACTGGAACCCAGCGGTGCTCAATCTGACCATCAGTGTGAAAAGGATGTTCTCGGAGATAGACGAGGAGCTGTTCTTGTCCTGCCTAGCTCAGTCCCAGGAAGAAGAAGAAAGGCTAAGGCAAGCGGTGGAGAAGCGGAATGAGGCATGGAAGAGATTAGAAACTGCAGCCAGTCACCAGCCGGTAGGTCGAAATATCGCCATCCTCGTTAGTCCCTTAGCAACCTCAATCGCTTGCTAAACTGCGTCTTGAGAGCTTTTTTCGTTTTTGGTCGCTCCCCGGCTTCGATGTACCTGAAGTACCGAAAAAGGGGAGAGAGTTAATTAGGCAAGGGCTGTGTTTTTGGTGCTTCTGTATTTCTCCTTTGTTTCTTGGGAAGGATCTTCTAACAGGCGACGCGGCAATCTGCCCCGTGCAATGTGTGCCTGGTGCGCGGATGTTCGTTTCTCTTAAGAAAAGAATGTGGAAGCGCCGTGCTGCGGCTTGTTTATTTGTATGCTGGTGCCTTCACAGCTCATTTGCTTTCGCCGCACGAGCGCCCGCCGCCCTTCTCACTGCTCAAAATCCTCCTCGACGTAGTCTAATCGGACCGGTGGGAGATGTGTGGCAGCAGCCACCAGGATAGGTTTTCGAGTCTGTATATGGAGAGAGCCCGGCTCGCAGTCCGTTTTCATGATTGATTCGCGTCGGCAGCTCGAGTCGGACTTCGTGTGATGTACATTTATAGTGAAGCCTGATTTCAGCTATAGGGTCGTGATGTTGTTACGCTGTCCTATGAAACTAGGCCGATCCGGATCGAGTACGAGCTCTTCCCTTGTCTTTCAAGGTTCCAAAAAGCTGCATGAAACGATAGGTTCGGAATCGACTGCAGTCCTCAGCGATCGCGGTGGCTATTAGGGGTGTCAAAAATACCCGACCCGACCCGACCCGACCCGAGCCGAACACGACCCGAACACAAAACATGTATTAACGTGTTTCGTGTTCGGGTCGTGTTGTTCAGTAACATATATAAAACAAGCAAACAAAATGTGTTTCGGGTAGGGTCGAGGTTCGAACATTGTTCGACCCGAAACAAGTTATTCCAAAGTCTAAACACGCCAAAAACACAAACGCTCTAGCCCCAAATACAAACAGTCGAACGCGGCGAAGCACATACCTCGTCGGCTCCGCCTTCTTCTCCGACGAGTGCGCCTTCTCGTGGAGTCCGCTGCCGCCCTCCGATCGACGCGCCTCCGCCTCGCCGTCGCCGTCGCCACCCCTCGCCGACGCCGAAACCCTTGCCGCCGCGTGCGGCCGACCATCGTCGACAGCTTGGGGACTGGGTTCGCTCGATGATCATGGCGCTCGTTTCTCGCCTCGTTTCCAAGTCCCGGCGGGTGAGGAGCCCCCCCCGGATCCACGCGCCTTCCCCCTCTCGTCGCTCGTCAAATGCCGTCCCGAATTTCTGCTCGATGGCGCTTAACATTGGCCGTGGAGATCGGGAATTTTGCGTTTCGCAAAGTCGCCGCTTTCCGCTCGGGTGATTGTTGATGATTGTCTGTTGCTCTTCGTTGCGGGCGATTTGATTCGGCGATTGTATTGGGTCGAATGTGTTTTTTTATGGTTCAATTTTGATGTTGGATTGGGGCTAAGTTGTCGGCATGACTTTGAGTTCTCTAGCTGGGCTGCTTCTGTTTCTTCGAAATCTATTTCTCTTTCTGGGTTTCTTTCTTTTAAAATTTCTTTAGCCAGTTTAGTTATTGTTTCATACCCTGCTGCCCAAAATTTATTCTACTTGTTTGCTGGAGACATGTTCTTTACCCGATTTTTAGTTCAGTTTATCATCATGTGAAAAATAGATTTAGCTGTTCATCAAGGTTTTACTTAGACATGTTCACTCTTGTGTACTTATCGGTTGATATTGGAAACAAAGATAGTCTTTGCGTGGTCTTTGAATCATTGGCAATTCTGGGTTTGCATTGATTACTTATGATAAAATTGCATGTGCAGTGTCTTTGTTTTGTGGAACACACGAGTGGCGAGCCTGTTTTTTAGTGGTAGGCTAGGCTTCATTGTGGCGATTTGATTTGGCGATTGTGTTTCTGTGCGCTTGAATTTTTAGATACTTGTATTAAGGAAATTGCTTGTCTGATGCATTTAGTTGTCTAATGAAATTCTTTGGGTTCAGGTTAAAAGTTAAGCTGACGGCTAGCTAAGCGAGTGAGCAAGTATGTGCTTTCGAACAACATCATGAACAGGAGGTAAAGTTCTTTAAGATGCCAGAACGTGTCTCATTATAGAATAGAATTATGATGCCTTCTGGGCATTATGATGTTCTTGCATGTCATCATGCTTTCATCCTGCAGATATTGGTGCTGCTCTTTGTTCTTATATTAGCTTGAAATTGTTCTCATCAATTGCATCCATCTTAAATTAAATAAAATGTTCGAGGTGATAATAATATCCGAACGGGCCTCTTCTTTTCTCTTCTCTCGGTTTCACGTCGAATGTTGGGGCTGTATGGGTTAACTATATTGGGTCTCCCGTATATTTTAGGAGTTCTGTTTGCATCTTAGAGCATTAAGATCTTTTTGTTTGCTAAATTTCATGCTTGGTGCCTAATAATTCCGACGATGGCCAAACTTTCTAGGGACATGCATCTATGGCGTACAATTCAATGAGATGCCATAAACTGACCGTTTTATGTACCCAGTTTACCCGATTTCTAAAATTAAATCATCCCTTAACCAGAATATCTCATTATCTAGAGAAATCATCACTTTCATTGAGAATCTCTCATTAGTTTTCTTAGTCTGTCTTCTTTACTATAAGTAACTTGGGGGTATATTTAGAGGACAGCTAGATAAATTTGGTTTAAATAAGAGAAATTCTACTTGTTTTGGGATGATCAATAGTCATTCAGGGATCAATATTGCGTTCTATTAGATCACAAATATGACCTCCTATGCATATTCCATTTTCCAACCGCCGAGCTCTTAGATAAATACTTTTGTCATACAACATTTGTACTTCAGGCATGCCCTTTTTCTCCTTCATTTTTCCTTTAACCTTCTACTCCAGAGAGAAATTTATGCAAAATATCTCAAAATAATCACGAGGATGCTCTTAGAAGCACCAGTATTTCGAATATTCTAAACAGGGTTCCGCTCAATTCTTGACTTTTATGTTTTCGTTCTGATTTTTGGTTCCATATTTGGAGTTGCAGCTGGATTTGTAGTAGGAAAGGAAGGGCCCATGGTGCATACTGGTGCTTGCATTGCCTCTTTCCATACTGGTGCTTGCATTGCCTCTTTAATAACATGTGGTGCAGCAGCTGGAGTAGCAGTAGGGAAAAAGTGACCCTTTGAAGTTCAATAGTTTACTTGATGAAAATAACCTCATCTTATGAAGCCAACTTGTTCCAGAATTGGACAAAGTGACCCTTTGAAGTTCAGTGGTGCTTGGAAGTATGTAAGGCACATTCAACAAATAATTACATCATTTTCCTTGGGTATACTACATGAGAAACAAAAACTGGCATAGTCCTACTATGAAGCTCATCTTTTAGAAGAACAAGATGTGATCTAAGATATCATTCTGTCCGTGTTCTACTTTTAGCGATAGGGGGGAGCTGCTGCTCCGTAATTTGATCGAGAGTAGTAGGCACCGCCATGTCCCAAGGATATAAGCTCATTATGCGAACCTTGTTCTGCAACTTTTCCATTCTTAATGATGGCCTTTTGTATAGTGGACAGCCTGTGAGCAATGACTATACATGTCCTATTGACATTATCTTTTCCAGTGCTTCTTGAACTAAGCTCTCTGATACATTGTCTAGTGCACTGGTAGCCTCATCTAACAAAAGGATTGATGGATTTTTCCAATGCGAAAAAATAAAGAGTCAAGCCGAGGCTTGGAATGTTTCGTAATAACCTATAACAGTTGCGAGAAGTCACGAACAACAATGAAGATGAATGCCCCCGTTCGACTCTCACTCGAAAAAAAAAAAAAAAAAAAAAAAAAAAAAAAGGACGACCCAGGAAACCCGACCCGAACCGACCCGACCCGACCCGAATTTCCTATGCGAGTTTTAATGTGTTTCGGGTCGGGTCGGGTCGGGTCACAGTATGAACCCGTATGTTTCGGGTCGGGTCGGGTAACATCAAGACCCGACCCGACCCGACCCGTTTACACCCCTAGTGGCTATGGCTGCATTTGGAATTGGCTTTGAGAAGGGTCTTTGGGCTTCCAAGGATCTTTAGGCCAAATATTGGGTGTTTGGTTTTATTTTTCAAACCCACCTTGAGGCAGAAGGCCCGTTTGGTTCAACTTTGGGGAAATGGTTGTGTGCGGTTGAGCACCACCCACCGCGAAGCTTGGCCGACTCTTGGGCGAGGGAGAAGAAGATGAACGGTGAAGAGACGAAGATGAACGGTGATTCGGTGAATAGTGAAATCACATATCCAAAATGCTAATGCTCACAGCAGTCCCTCTCTAGTATTGAGCTTTTAGCATTGGGAATGCTAACATTGGACAAATGAGTTTAAAAAATACACGTCAAACACAAAATATTTTCCTTAAAGGGTTTTTGGGGAAAAGTCGAACCAAATAGGTTTGCCCTGCAAATGCTGAAAGCCCCATGTCTATTGTGATAATTTCGTTATTTGGTAATAATTTCAATTAGTTCCAAATTTAGGCAATGTGGCTAATGAGTTAGGAAATTTAGTTGCACATATAATTTAAGGCTTGATTGTACTTTTTCAAAAATTTAGTTGCATGGTTACTGATTATATTCTATGTAAAATGTTTTTTTTTTTTTTTTCTCTAGGACGTCCGATGTAAAATTTTTAGGAGCTCTAGAGTGATTTTATTTATTGAATTTATGAGTATAGTATTCCTTGATATAAATAAAAATGTATTTCTCTTCTGTAATAATAATCACATGATATAAAAGAACTCGAAAATGGACCGCGGCGCAATCCAGCGGACAGCGACGCCGCGAGGGAATGGCCGTCCTCCTCCGCTGCTCCGCCGCCGTTCGGCGCCCTCTCGCCGGCGCCGCCGGAAACGCTCTCGGAATCCATTCCCGATCGGACCCCTCCTCTCCCGGCGGCGGACCGCGGCCGTCGGCGCGGCCGGGCCCCTCCGCCGAAAGGCCCGCGCCGCCGCACCTAATCCCCGTCCCGCCTCCGCCCGCTAGCCCCAACCCCCACCGCGCTCGCGACCTCGATTTCTCGCAGGACGCCTTCGACGCCGTCTCCGACCTGTTCGCGAACCCCGGCCTCGCCGCCGGCCCCGCCCTCGACGCCGCGCTCGACGAAGCCGGGATCGAACCTCGGAGCGAGCTCATGGACGCGGTGTTCGCTCGCTTCGACTCGTCGCCGAAGCTGCTGTTCGGCCTGTTCCGCTGGGCGGAGAAGAAGCCGGAGTTCCGGCCGTCCGCGGGACTGTTCAACGCGATGATCAACGCGCTCGGGAAGGCGAGGGACTTCGATTCCGCTTGGGAGCTGATCAACGGTCGTCTCCAGGGCGATGGGGAGTCGTCTACGCTGGTTTGGGCGGATACTTTCGCGATAATGATCAGACGGTATGCTCGAGCAGGTACGTGGTCCCTGGTCCGAGATGGAGGTGTCGCCTTGCTGAATTTTGCATACGGATGAATTTCGGATAAGAAGCAGACCGCATCTTCAATTATAAGTTTTCCCGAAAATGTAAACTTCCACGAAGATTTGAAATTTGGGTAGTTTTAGAAGTTAGGCATTGTGACAAATGAGTGCTTTTGCAGGCAGAAGATTTGTGATGTTTTGCTCTTTTCCAGTTTGTGGAGTTTACTTCAACTCTTTATTCGTGTCTGAAAGTCTGAATTTTGTTAGTGAGCTTTTGCTAGATGCGAGTGCGAAAGAATAAGAATTTAGTTCTCGTTGTGTACTTTGAACTAATATCTGATCATCTCAAATGCTGTATTCTCATGAGCGGTATGATTTTGCAGGTGGGACTCTACCAGCCATTCGAACATTTGAATTTGCCCGTGGTTTGGATCTCATTCAAAATGCTGATTCGGAAATGAAATTGCTCGAGATACTGTTGGACTCCCTTTGTAAAGAAGGGCATGTTAGGGTAGCTTCACAATACTTTTCCGACACGAGAGGATTGAATTCTAATTGGGTTCCGTCAATTCGTGTATATAATATATTGTTGAACGGATGGCTTAGATCTAAGAATCTGGAGTGTGCTGAAGCATTTTGGGCAGAGATGAAGAAGGAGAATGTGAAGCCTACGGTTGTAACTTATGGTACCCTTGTGGAAGGATATTGCAGGATGCAGCAGGTTGAAAGGGCAATGGAGTTGATTGACGAAATGAAGAGAGAAGGCATCGAGCCAAATGCAGTTGCGTTTAATCCGATAATTGATGCGTTGGCTGAAGCAGGTAAATTTGAGGAGGCTTTAGGGATGCTAGAACGCTTTTTGGTCTGTGAATCTGTGCCCACTATCTCCACTTACAATTCCTTGATAAAAGGGTTTTGCAAGGCAGGGGATCTTGTTGGTGCGAGTAAGATCATCAAAATGATGATAAGCAGGGCCGTTGTCCCAACCCCTACAACTTATAACTACTTCTTCTGGTACTTCTCCAAATCTGGTAAAATTGAGGAGGGCATGAATCTCTATACCAAGATGATAGAATCTGGCTACACTCCAGATCGCCTCACTTACCATCTTCTGCTAAAATTGTTGTGTGAGGAGGAGAGACTCGAATTGGCAGTGCAGGTTAGCAAGGAAATGAAAACGAGAGGCCTTGACATGGATCTAGCGACTAGCACAATGTTAATTCATCTGCTTTGTAGAATGTACAAATTTGAAGAGGCTGTTCTAGAGTTTGAGGACATGATACGGAGGGGTGTAGTTCCGCAGTACATTACCTTTCAGAGATTAAAGGACGAGTTGCACAAGCGTGGTATGATTGAACTGGTGTGCAAATTGCGTGATTTGATGTCCTCGGTGCCTCATTCTAAGAATATGCCGAATGCGTACTGCAGGCAAGGGGGTTCGTCACGTGTGAGGAGAACGTCGATCATGCAAAAAGCTGAAGCTATGTCTGATATCCTAAAAGATTGCAACAATCCAAGAAAACTTGTTAAGTGCAGAAGTTCATTAGGCAGCGTGTCAAATTCTAACAAATTGTGAACTAGAGGATGAGTGCTTAAATGAATTTACAGTTGCAAAATAAACTGGTGCTGTGGTGAAGCGATCTTGTTCTTGACTTAGCTTACAATCCAGTGACTGAAGATGTCTTCATTAACCTTTCTCTATGAAGTCATTCTCATGCAGTTCTGATAATGAGTCTGTCTTTCCTGCTTTTGTAGTTTCTGAGTTAATGATGTGGTTTCTCAATATTAAATAGCACATATAAAGACAAGTTGGCCACATTTAAGTATGTATGTTATTGGATGTGGGAGGTGAAGATTCATAGTGGCAGGTGGAGGTTAAACAAGAATGATGGTGAGCGTTTGGCAGAACTTCTGAGTTTTTGAGCTGCCAGAATACCCTCAGAGTTTTATGCTTGCGCAAAAGCAAAGAACTTGTGGCAGCTATATTCTTCCCTCTTGTTTAGTGAAGCATGGACAGGCGGCATTTTTACATTGTTAATATACTGGATTACCATAATACTATGTAAGTTTGTTTATCCTGCTGCTTGAATTATATGTGTGGTTGCGTGTTATGATTGTTTTGAGGTCACCATTTTCTCTCCTCTCCCCACCCCTCTTCATTTCATTACTTATACCTGTTGACTAGGACATTGAGTCCTTGTGTCATTGAGTTTTAATTTTGAAATAGGTTATATTGCAGTAGAATGTCCTTGTCTGTTGAATGTCTTCCAGAGATTATTTGTTTGCATTTTCAGTTGGGTGCCTTCACGTTGACAATTGGTGCTGTATCACTGTGTTCTGTCTGTAGATGGTGTCAGATGTGTCAATTGATTTTTTGGACATATGACATAATACATCCAGAATGTTCAATATATAATTATAACTTTGTGAGAGTGAGTTAACATTGTTATTGGTTATGTTATTTTAGGGTCAAATGTGGTGTGCTTTCCTAGGTTCAGTCCATCTCAACGAATTTTCAATCCTGCTCGTGTTCAATTCGCATTTTCATGATGCCTCAGAAACTACTGGCCCTTTGAAGTTTCATCTACCGGACATTCAGAATTTGATGTGAGAACTGTCCTATTTGTTGAATTTTACCTTTTCTAAGAATTTCTCCTGTTTTGGAGTAGGAAATGAGACATGAATACTATCATGGTTTTTCCTTTTTTAGTGGTCCTGATATGGTTCTTGTTCCTTTCATTTTCTTCTTTATTTCTCCTAGATTGGTCTGACAAGTGTATCTCCATCTTTCCCTGTTCCATTTTCATTATGAAATCTTTATAAGCATGACTATCCGGAATTATGCCCCGAGTGGGCAGTCCTGGAATTATGTCCAAAGTGGGGTGAGATAATTGGTCAATAAGTCAGATTCCTCAATGCACTAATTCGAAAAATCTTAAAATCACATTGGCTATGTTGAGTTGATAATATTTCTGCAGAATTTGCTTGACAGCTCGAATAGTTGCAATTTTTCCTGTATTTTTTTCTTTTTTGGCGGAAAGATTTCCCTTTATGCTCCCTGTGTGTGCACTTTCTCGATCCTTCAATAAAGTTCTTCAGTTATAGAAAAAATACATTAAAGCCATGTTGCTGATAGGCCATGCATCATTGCTTGGCCTTGAGCGGAGCCCGAATCAAGGATGTAGTTCTAGGTCATATCTGCACCATATAGTATTTGTAGTGGTCCAAGTGGGGAACTTTATTCTCCAGGTTTGGTGCTATTTGTCTCCGTTGAGGTAGCTACTGGCGCTGATGGTTGTTTTTCTTTTATTTGGGCTCTCAAACTCAAACCAGGAGCATCCACTGGTTGAACCAGGACAAATTGCATTGCCATCATGCACATCTTCCGCTCCACTTGACTTTTGCAGAATCTCTTTTGGTGGCTCGAGCTGGGTGGTTTCCTGTGTGATTTGCGATGGAGACGTCCGAAGGTGGAGTTACTCTCGGGCAATACACGTGCACAGGGACTCTCTCAAATAAGATTGGCACAGGTTATGGGAACATTTCACCTTTGTGCACTCCCGGTCCCAGCCAAGCATGCTGAAGTTTGAGATGCTCAACAGCCTTGCGATGAACGGCACTGCTGCATCTCTCAGTCGGTTGAGTGTGCAATCACTGTCATATATCATCTGGACTAGCTTTCCGATTCACTTAAATTCACATCCCATTTTTCGAACCAGCAATTCGGGGACCTTTACGCCCTGAACATCTTTCCAATATAGTATTCATCACAATGGTCCATGTCAAGTTGCCAGCGCAGCATCATTGCGCTCCTGATGTAAACACGAGCACCGGATGGTGAATCCGATCCCGCACGACTTATTTGCGCGACACAGGTTCCCGGATGGTCCACACAGGGGGAATTGGAATAGTTTTGTGGGGGCGCGAGGGGAGTCCATTTGTTGCTTACACGCTTCTGAATCTTGTTCCTCCCTCCCCATTTCAATGGCATCGACGTCTCTAATTATTGGTGGGGCCTGCTTGCTTAAGCCCTCGATAATCATTTCGCTCGTGACCCTTTATTATATTGGGAACCCGACATCAGCGGAGGATGCTTGATGTCGCTCGGTGCGCGCGCGCCTGACATATAAATTAACGAGATCGGTGGTCGATGATGATGCGCAATCCCGGGCATTATTTTAGAGCCGAAATGTCGATATGGTCCGGACAAATGAGATCATGGGGATGTGGAATCCGATTGGGAACTCCTGCTAAGGTTTTTTTTAACGCAGTGGAAGCTGGGGATGTTGACATTGACATTGTGTTGCCGGAGGCGGAGATAATAATCAATTTTTATATCTTGACTAATGCTTGGTGCTGGTGACAGGATTGTCGATTAATTTGACAAAGAATTTCGGGGGATGTCTCTCTCGTGCTCCTGTGCATGATTGGGGTTGCAAAGTGGACTTTGCTTTTTCCTCGTTGTTTCTAGAAGAGAGGGACTAATTCTCGTGGAGTCTTAAGAATATCACATGTCTTCTTTAATCTAAAATTCTGAAAGGTACTTTATTACATGTATTTGGCCACTTGACTAGGTCGCGTGACTCTAAGCGAGATCTGATATTGCCAGCGCACTGCCTTGCTTGAGGTTCTTTAGGGAACCTCAGTTATGCTGCAGGTTTTAATTCACCTTCGTTCCCGCATCGTTTGGATGTCCGCAAGCGATATGGTACATATGTCGCGTCCCGCAAAACGTGCGTTCGTCCGAAGATTTCGGACCTCCCCTTTGGACGAGCCTGGAATCTTCAGTCCCACGTAGCTTGGGCGTGCACAAGTGGGCGTGATGCCTATGCCTGGTTTTCAATTTTTTGATTAAATTTGAATTTGAAAAGGTTGAAAGTTTTGATTGCGTGTTAAATTTGAAAAAGCACCAAGTTTTGATTGTAACAATGTCAATTTCAATGATTGTAAGTGCAAGATAATTCCCCTCCAAATCCATGGCCAAATCTCACGAAAGACTCTACTCTTTATGTGACGAATGTCCTATGGCATGGACTTTTCTTTTTGCTCCCTTTTTTTTCTAAGAGTGTGATTAACTCATATGGAACCGGTTTGATAATTTATCTTCTACTTTCTAAATTAGGTTCTTGACAAGTCGAGCACATCTCAAATACACGGGTGAAGTAAATCTTGAGTCCATAATTTAAAACTCGAGAAGTGAATATACAAAAAGATATCGAAAAAATGACGTTATCTGCCTAATTGTAAAATATGAAACGGTTCTATGTTCTTACCTCAGAAGATGTTCCTGTTGTTAAATTATGTGGGAGTTTGACCATCCGGCTAAGCATGATATCGAGTTTGAATAAATAGAAATAAAGAAACTTTCAAAGATAGGCGAAATGATATTTTGGGAGGAGTGTGCAAATTTCTCCTCCTCCTCCTTTAATTAACAAAAGAAATGGTGACGATCGCTTGGCCCACTCCTAACTAAGGAAGGTCGGTCCCAGGGTTGGTCGCTTCCCACCCTAGAATTGGGAACTGATCAAATGGGGTTAGTTCTTGATTTGTGGAATCGGAAACCAAACTTGTTCACCATAAAACTGAGAGCTGGCGATATTACCATTATGCAAAAAATAAAAATAAAAACAAAATAGACTCATAAGGAATCGAAACATACTGTTCGATTAATACTTTCATTTTCAATTTTTTTAAATGGTTTATGCTATAAAAATATATATAAAAAAAATGCCCCAGACCAATTTCATTGGTTTGGTCAATATGATTCCTTCCTAGAAATCATGAACCAGACCAATTTTTCTCAATTCCTAAAATTTGGAATCGGGAACCGGGCCAATTTTTGTGGGAGCCACCCAGGTCGGGCTGGTCCCAGGTCCTGTTCCTAAATCAAATCCGGAACTGATGCAAACCTCTACTTCAAACAAAAAAGGAGAGGTCATAATGACTATGATGGGTGGCTAATGTCCATTCTCTCTTCATTATTGCTTTCATTTATATAATCTCTTTCGACACGCCCCTCATGAAACTCGAATCATTCAACTTTAGAGTGCAGGGAGAGGGCGTGTGCGCGAGCGAAATTCGTGCACGTGATGCGGTGGGTGTCCCACATACGATCTTGAATTCGTCTCATTATTATTGCTATCATCATCATTATTATTATCATCACTTCCTTTCAATTCCCTCTCTTCTCTTTTTATTCCCATATTTCATTTCATGGTTCTCGTTGCTTTAATACCTAACATTGCCACTTTGAACATAACCCATGATTCCAACTTTTCGATTGCTTACTATTGTTTGACCAATCATGGCTACAAATAAAATTAACATATCTCTTGGGGGAAAAAATGAGGATGGACCATATTGCATCAGCTAGAAAAATAGATGGATAGAAAACGGATCAAAAGGATGTGTTTGTTTCGTGAAAAATATATAATTTGGAAAACAATTTAATAATAATTATCGTTCACATCGCCAACAAAAATGAATGAAACGGATATATTATCATTGTTTATGATAATATTTAAATATAAATAATTATTGATAACATTTTACCAAAAAAAAATAATTATTGATAACAAAAACATTTTTCATCAATTAATTATTTCAAACGATATAAGTGCTTTTAAAAATTATTTTCTAAATCCCTTTGAGAAATTCTAAACTAGTACACCTATTATAATTTTATCACAAACTAAACTAAAAACTAGTATATTTATAATAAATTTATTTTTTAATAATTTTTGTTAAATTGTATTGTTAATTATTGATTCGGATAACATTTAATAGTTAATGGATGTACTAGTTTTGTTTTTTTTTTTTGTGATATTAATTGAATTTAATGGAGATTAATGGAGGATAAATTTATCAAAAATATAATTTGTAACATATTCATTAGTTTGGGGTTTTCCTGGTCAAAAAATTAGATTGGGGTAATTTTGTCATTATTGTACTAATTTGAGGTTTTTTTTTTTTTTGTAACGATAACCCTTAAAATTTTTATTTATTCTTTAATTCTTGATCCATAACCTTTTTTTTTTTTTTTTTTTGGGCAAGATATAGTTTATATTTGAAAATAAACGAAAAGGAATGTGGAAAATGTTTCCATTGGTTGTCGACAGAACGGGAATGTCCGCATTGTCAAAATCACATCTTGTCCCGTTTACAGTTGTCCTTCTCTTTTTGGCTCTCTCTTTCTCTCTCTCTTTCCCTCCTCTCCTCCTCCTCCTCCTCTTCTTCTTCTTCATCTCCTTCTCAAATATATATAAATATAAAAATTAAAAGACACATAATAATTTAAAATGTAGTCTCCAAAATGTAAAGCACGCCTATTTGTAAATGCTAAGGATTCTTTTTAGCAAAAAAAAAAAAAAAAAAAAAACTAAGGATTTTTACGAAAAAACTAAGGATTTTTATGACCACGAAAATCAGAGTTCGTCCTAAATATTAATTACTCTTTACTACCTAGGAAAACTACAATTTCACACTATCAATTTCTATTTTCTAGGACGTTTCCCCTACTCAAAAATAGCATGGCCAAAGCCAAATTTGGGTATCTTAATCTTTTCCTGTTGATTGAAAAATTGCCTAAATCTTCCTTTAATGGTGACCGTTTATCAACATAAATTTTTGGACAACTTGTTCATGTAAAATATAACGATTTTGTTAACACTTATTTTCTCGCGATTGCCTTGCTAGCTTTGGTTAAGTCTTGTGCTTATTTGATTGATCAGTCGCAATCGCTTTTTGCCTTGATCAACAATGGATTATGAAGAACAATACCAATTCACCATAGTCGAGTTATTAATCGATGTGAGAGATGCTTTACTTATCGGAAAATTATCCAAAAAGTATTCACTTTTTTTTGCTAATTCAATCCTAAATATTTTAATTTTACCAATTAAGTCTTAAATGTATTCACTTTTTTTTTTTTTCAATTGAGTCCATTCAACCAATTTTGATCGAAAATTGCTTATGTAGACAATTGACACTACTGTGACACTTTTAAATATTATTTTAGTAAATATTTTTTTTGTGGTTTTTATTCTATTTTTGCTTTTTTTGTTTTGAATTTCTAGCTCCAGAAAAAGCAAAATAAAAAAATGAAAAATTCAAAATATCGTTAAAATATTATTAAAAAGTGTCATGTTAGCAATTTCGATCAAAATCAAAAAGTGAAAATATTTATGACTTAATTGATAAAATTGAAAGATTTATGACTAAATTCGTAAAAACGTAATGAATTTATGATTTTTTGGACAAGTTTCCTCTTTACTTACACATAATTGTAGAATGAGAATTACCAGATGCTTCAAGTGTATTGGTCTGAATCAACTTACGTAGTGATATAGATTTCATTCATTGCATATGCAATAAAGATCGAGATGGATAGGAATAAATGCATTTAGAGGCCTAATACTTGTTAAGCCTACGGATAGAGAGAGAGCACATTTGAAAGGAAGTAATTTATGGAGTATTGGGATCCTCTAAATTTAAGGTTGAATGTACAACTTAAATTTGTCCTTTCAAATGGTTAATACATCAGCCCATCACCACCCCCGTTGTGCCATGGCAACCCTCATACGGTGTTGCCTTTGCTATAACACGATGTCATTGACCTCTATTTGTCATGGCTGGCCACCTTATTAGATTGTGTTTCTTTCCATCTATCTAGAAGTCGATGAAGAGATAGAGCAACACAATGTGAGCGACCGGTGATGAGCAATCGACAGCAACACGGCATGACTAGATCTTAATGAGCAGTAGAGGCTGAGGGGGACGGAGGGAGGGAAGATGGACTCTTAGGGGTTATTGCCGGGGAGAGAGAGAGAGAGAGGGGATTCTCGCTATCAATGAGCACTGGTTTAGGATAGATTTTGAAATTGAATCGGATTGATACTGTGTGGCGGTTTGGTTCGATTTCTGTAGGAAATGGTCCAATCCTAAGTGTGGACCATTAGTTATGTCAAAAAATAGTCTTTTGACAATTGCTAATTTCAATCTCTCAATCTTCTAATTAGATAATCATAAGTCTAGATTATTATTCGGAGCACCGCACCATGTCCTTGCTAGTGATTCATCACTCCAGTGATTTGGCATCACTTATTATGAATTTTCTTTTTTTCATTAATACTCAACATTCAATGGTTGTGATTGACATGACTACTTTTCTTAAAGCGTCAAATAAGAGAGAGAGAGAGAGAGAGAGAGAGAGAGTACCTTTGAGCGTATTGTACTATAATGTGTCGTGGATCAATGAAACATGTCTTGGATCGATGCAAGTGACATCAAGGGAATCTAGTGAGTAACATGCGTGTATATAGTACTCTAAATATAAACTTTGAGCTTATGTTTGTTTATAGCATTACCCTCGGAAGATATTAAACATAGTTTTGATATCATCCTCATTGCTCACGTTTGAATTGTTTTCTGGAGGAAATCGAAATGACTAAAATGCGTTTACTTTTAGAGGAATTTCCCCCCAAAAAGCCTAATCCTAAACCCAACTCTGATGTCCTTTCTCCTCTTTCTATCCCCCTTTCCCTCCGCCATCCCGGTGCGCACCTCGCCCCTCCCCCCGCCATTGCATCTTGGTCGCCGCTTCATCCCTACCTCCATTTGAAGTCGCCAATGCCCATGGTGGTTGAGGTTTTCTCAATGTTGGCGTCCTTTGGGTGTTGCTAATGGTGAAAGGGATAATACTTGTTCTAATATTATGTTTGAAAGTTCAAAATCGAAATTTTAATTTGATAGGTGAAGGGAGACCACATGAATATGATGTATATGTATGACCCGTTAAGCAAACGATATGGGACCATATTTTGACAAAATTGCTGGAGTTGAGTGTCCCTTCTGCTATAATTTTGAAAATAGTATTGACTTTAAATTTATAAGTTTTCCTAAGCTTGCCTGTCTACACTTTAGGCCTAATTAAGTCAAAATTCGTTACCAAATGCATGACCAAGTCTATAGAGCTAGATAGCTCTTGCTCAAGACATAGAGAACTATTCACATTTTCCCCTCTCCACTATGTTTTCTCAGCCTTTACGTTTCCATCAAGAATGCTCCTTTTGGCATAATGTGATGTAAGATGTCAAAAAGGAGAAAATGATGCTGGCAAGAGGACTAATGAATCTGGCTTAACCATCTTTCTTCCTAATTAACATAAAAAAACATCTCTCTCTCTCTCTCTCTCTATTAAAGTAGTACTTAACTTTAGTCTTATCATATGAATTACCATTATAATATAAGTAGCTATTTGCCGGCTAGTTTGTGCAGTTCGCTGCATCTTTGTTCTCTCTAAATTTCTCCAGCCCATGAATGAAACGAAAAGCAATTAATTGGTGTCTTCTGTCTCAACTAGGGGTAAGCAGTTAGGTTCTGTACAGGTTCCATATGTAACTTAAAACCTACCAATCAGAACGAGTTCTTCATTTTTTGGACTTTGAAACTTATTATGCATACTTTAAAACTTGAAATCTATATTGCCACGGGTTCCAAGGTTGGTTCCATGGTCTATTCAGGTTCTATCTATATTATTATTTAAATGATTGCAATGAATTGAAATCTTTAATGTCCATCACTTATTGTTACAATTCATTGACCATAAAAACACATGGAAATATAGACATCAATACAGTAAAAGTCTTAGTCATAAAATGGAAACTCAGATTAGTGCTTTCTAATTATACATTCATAATCGAACAGTATGGAATATTGTAAGATCGCATGAATACATGAATTAAGGAAAACATTAAAACTTATTATAGATTTTAGGTTACAATTTATAAGTTCCTCCAACTAAGAACGTAAAACCTACCCATCAAAAGAGGTTCATCATTTTTTGGAACTTGAAACCTACCCACCGATCTAGTTTTCAAATTTTAAATTCTACCTTGTAATCATGCTTACCTCTAGTTGCAACTTAGAGTGGTCTCTCTCTAGCCATTTCTTTGCTAGTTTTTACTTGTTCTCTTTTAATACCATTTTTTTTTTTTACCAACCTCGAATAATTAGCAATCTAGATACAAGTTTAATAAAATCAAAGTAAAAAATTGATGAAGACAAATCATTTCCTTTTTGTTTTTTTTTTTTTTTTTGTATTTTGTTTTTTGCTTTTGTTTTTGTTTTTGTTTTTGTTTTTGTTTTGTTTTTTTTTTTTTTTTATGTTTTTTGTTTTGTTTTGTTTTTTTGTTTTGTTTTTTTTTTTTTTTTGTGGAAGTTTAACATAAGAAAGTTTGTGAAACTCGAACATGCATTTTGTTTGAATTACAATGGCCTTTGCGAATAGGGCTAACATTGGCCGCCTCGGTTCCTTTTTCACCGGCGCATTGCGTTGATGGCACTCTTCATGTACGAAGCCTCACAAGCATTTCGCCTTTATGTGTACGGAGTCTTTCTACATGTGTTTACACATTCATCCATGCTTCACCCCGTATGCTTATGCACACGCTTTCGAATTCAAAAGGGGAATATTTTCATGTTTTGAAGAGTGATTCTTGTGACTGATCCTTTTCATATATTCATTTATAAGAACTTCAGTAATTTTCTTGATGCCAAACCCTAAAATGTGTTTTGTCTTTATTCTTCACTCTCATCCATATCAAATAAATAGCGAGAACTGATCAGGGATGCCACAATAAATATCAGACTTTTAAGAGATGCCCCTTGCAAAACATTATATTTTGAAAGGCAATGCCACAGATACTCTGGGACATTGCATATGATGCTCTAAATGCATGGAGTCCAACAAGTGCTACGTCTTTACGTGTATGAAATCTTTCTATAGGTATTTACCCATCTAGGTATGTTCCACCATGTACGCTTATGCATTGGCCTTTGAATTCAAGAGAGGAATCTTTTCATCTTTCGAAGAGTGATTCATGTGATGGATCCTTTTCATATGCTCATTTATGTGAATTTTGATCATTTAAATAATTTTCTCGATGCCAAACCTGGCAAGGTTATTTTTTTTTTTTGGTAAAGAACCTGGCAAGGTTGTTTCATCCTCATCCTTGGCAAGAAAAGGAAAACCGAAATCAATGAGAACAACAGGGACCTCAAAATAAATACCAAACTTTAAGGAATGCCTCCTGCAAGACATTGTACTTAGAAAGCAAACAGCATAAATTCTCCTCGTACTCTCTCTCTCTCTCTCTCTCTCTCACCTCCCCAGTACCTCCTCAGTCTTACCTACCAAAAGAGGAAATACATTCACTCACATACCCACACACGCACACTCCCAGAAACTACAGACATCCTCGCTCTTCGCTCATAGTGAGCACCGGTCCAATGTAGATTCTGAAACTGAATCGAACTGGTACTTTGCGGCGATTTATTTTGGTTTATGCCGGTAAAGGTTCGGTCCTAAGTGTGGACTGTTAGAATTGTCAAAAAATATTGCCTTTTGGCATGTGAATCCCAATCCCTCAATTTTTTAACTAGATAATCATAAGTCTGGATTGTTATTTTGAACACTGCACCATGTTCTCGCAAGTGATCCATCCACTCCAATTATTTGACATAACTTGTTATGAATTTTCTTTTCATCTCCCAGCAAAACGAAGATGTTTTCCATCAATACTTGACATTCAATAGTTGTGATTGACGTAATTAAGTCTATTAAAGTGTCCGGGGAGGGAGAGAGAGAGAGAGAGAGAGAGAGAGAGAGAGTACCTTCAAGCGTATCGTACTACAACGTGTCGTGGATCGATGCAAGTGACATCAAGGGAAGCTAGTGAACAACATGCACACATATAGTTCTCTAAACATGAACTTTGAGCTTTTGTTCGTTTATAGCATTAGCCTTGGAAGATATTCCACGTAGTGTTGATACTTGCTCATTGCTCGCGTTTAAATTGTTTTCCAGAGGAAATCGACTTGGTTGAGGTTATCTCAGTGGCGAAACAATGTTGGCGTCCTTGCCAGGGTGTTGTTAATGATGAAGCAAATTTGGTATGCTTCATGAAATTTGACTAATGAGAAGTAGATGCATATTTGCGAAAGGGATAACACTGATTCTGATAATATACTAAAAAGTCAAACTCGAAAGTTTAATTTAATAGGTGGAATGAGATTATATGAATATAAAGTTCATGTAACACCTGTTAATCAAGCAATGTGAAATAATATTTTAATAGAATTACTATAGTCAAGTATCCCTTTAGTAATAATTTCAAAATTTGAAACCGACCTTTTAAATTTATATATTTTCCTTTGCCTAAGCCTAGATAAGTGTAAACTTGTCAACGAATGCATGATCAAGCCTATAGAGCTAGATAGCTCTTGCCCACGACATAGAATACAATTCCCATTTTCCCCTCTCCACTCTGTTTTCTGAACCTTTATGTTTCCATCAAGAATGTCCTTTTTGGCATAATGTGATGTAAGACGTCAAAAAGGAGCAAATGACGCTGGCAAGAGGACAATGAATCCGGCTTAACCATCTCTCTTCCTAATTAATTATGTTCCTTAAAAAAAACATTATTCTCTCTCTCTCTCTCTCTCTCTCTCTCTCTCTCTCTCTCTCTCTCTCTATATATATATTTATGAAAGTGGTACTCAACTTTTTTATGAAAGTGGTACTCAACTTTTGTCTTATCATGCGAATTGAGCTAACTCTAATTACACTTACCATTATAATATAAGTAGCTATTAGCTGCCAGTTCATGCAGTTCGCTGCATCTTTGTTCTCTCGTAATTTTTGCAGCCCAAGAACGAAACGAAAAGCAATCAATTGGTGTCTTTTGTCTCAACTTAGAGTGGTCTCTCTGGGGTGCATGACAACCGGTAATTTCTATTTGAAACAATTTTTCTATTCCGCACTGTTTTTGGAATAGAAATTCGTTTAATAAACTTATTCCGTTTTTCTATTTTCGAAATAGATTTCTATTCCGAAATAAGTTTGGAATAGAAATCGAAATAGAAATTTTCTACTTCTTTATTTTTGGAACAAGAATGAGAAATAAAATTTTTTTTCATCATTCGTCAACTGGTTCTTCATCCGTTGCCGTTGACCATTGTCCATTGGTCGCTTGCCGGCCGCCGGCCCTCGCCGATCTCCGACCTTGCCGGTCGGCGGCGGTGGCCGGTGTCGCCGTCCGTCACCACCATCCGTCGGTCCGCCATCGTCCGAAAGGAAGAAATTTTGTGTCGATATCAATCGAATTTCTATTTTTAGAGTAGAAATTTTATGTTGTTATCAAACGGTTATTTTTGCTTAGAAACTCTTCTAGAAATAGAAATAAAAAAATATATTTCTATTTCAGAAATTATTTCTAGAACAGAATGGTTGTTATACGTGCTCTCTCTAGCCATTTCTTCACTAGTTTTAACTTGTTCTCTTTTAGTACCAAACTTTTTATTTACCAACCTCGAATAATTAGCAATCTAGATACAAGTCTAATAGAAAATCAAAGTAGAAAATTGATGAAGAAAAATCATTTCCCTTTTTTTTTTTTTTTGGGGGGGAAGTTGAACGTAGAAAAGAAAAGTTAGTGAAACTTGAACATATATTTTGTTTGAATTACAACGGCCTTTGCGAATAGGGCTAACACTTGGCCATCCAATTCTTTTTTCTCGGCACATTGCATTGATGGCACTCTCCATGGATGGAGCCTCACAAACATTACCCTTCTATGTGTATGGAGTCTTTCTCTAGGTGTTTATGCATTCATCTATGTTTCACCACATATGCTCGTGCACATGCCTTCGAATTCAAAAGGGGAATCATTTCATGTATTGAAGAGTGATTCTCGTGACAGATCCTTTTCATATATTCATTTATGGGAATTTCAATAATTTTCTCAATGCCAACCTGAGAAGTGTTTTGTCTTCATTCTTCATCCTCATCCATGGCAAATAAAAAGCGAGAATTGACCAGGAATGTCACAGTAAATGTCAAATTTTCAAGAGATGCCCCTTGCGAAATATTGTATTTTGAAAAGCAATGCCACATATACTTTGGGACATTGCATTCATGAGGCTCTACATGCGTGAAGTCTCGCAAGCGTTACATCTCTACATCTACGAAATCTTTCTACAGGTGGTTACCCATGCAGGTGTGTTCCACCACGTATGCTTACACACTCGCCTTCGAATTCAAGAGGTGAATCTTTTCATCTGTCAAAGAGTGATTCTTGTGATGAATACTTTTCATATCTTCATCTATGCAAATTTCAATAGTTTTCTCGATGCCAAACCCTCCAAGGGTGTTTCATCCTCATCCTTGGTAAGAAGACAAGGAAAACCGAAATTAATGAGGACACCAGGAACCTCAAAATAAATATCAAACTTTTAAGGGATGCCCCTGCGAAACGTTGTAATTAGAAAGCAAATAGCATAAATTCTCCTCGTACTCTGGCTCGCCCATTTTCCCTAGTCTCTCACCTCCTGACTCAAAGAGCAGAAGAGAAAATCATCTACCCAAAGAAGAAAAACATTCACTCACATATCCACACACGCACACTCCCAGAAACAACATACATCCTCGCTCTTCGCTCACAGTGAGCACCGGTCCAGGTAGATTCCGAAACTGAATCGGACCGGTACTCTGCAGCAGTTGGGTTTGGTTTCTGGGGGGAAACGGTTCGGTCCTAAGTCTGTACTGTTAAAATTGTAAAAAAATTACCCTTTGACATATGCTAATCCCAATCCTTCCATTTTTTAATTAGATAATCATAAATCTGGATTTTTAATCCAAGCACCGCACTTTATCCTCACAAGTAAATCATCCACTCCAATCATTTGGTGTCACTTATTATGAATTTTCTCATCATCTCCTTGCAAAACGGAAAATATTGTCATCAATACTTGACATTAAATGATTGTGATTGACGTGACTAAATCTTTTAAGGAGTCTAGCACAAGAAAGAGAGCGTACCACCGAGCATATCGTACTATAACAAGTCGTGGATCTAGGCGAGCTAGTGAGCAACATGCACGCATATCATACTTTAAATATTAAGTTTGAGTTGTTTGTTTGTTTATAGCATTACCCTTGAAAGATTTGGAACATAATAGTTGATACCTTGCTCATTGCTCACGTTTAAATTGTCTTCCGGAGGAAAGCGACTTTATTTTGTCTCTTTGGCCGTTTCATCCATCTTTGAAATGTTCACATGACGTATCTACCTTCTTTTTCATAAACTCACACGCAAGAAATGACGCTAGCTAGCCAATAACATAATCCAGAGATATAAGTTGTATGACCATGCGCCATTGTTCACTTTATACAGTTTCATCAGGGATGTGGATCCTCTACAATCAGTGCAGTTGCCGATAAAATGGCTAAAATGCGTTTTACCTTTACAAGAATTTCCCCCCAAAAAGCCTAATCCTAAACCTAACTCTAATGTCCCATCTCCTCTCTCCCCCTCTTTCCCCTCCGCCATCCCTATGCTCGCCTCACCCCTCCCCACCTCCATTTGAAGTCACCAATGGCCATGGTGGTGGAGGTTTTCTCAATGGTAAAACAATGTTGGCGTCCTCAGCTGGGGTGTTGTTAATGGTGAAGCAAATTTGGTATGTTTCATGGAATTTAACTAATGAGGGGTTGATGCACATTTGTGAAAGGGATATCACTAAATTTGTTAGAAAGTCCAATTCGTAAGTTTAAGCTGATAGATTGAGAAAAACTAATAAAGTGCATGTAAGACTCTTTAGCAATAATTTTAAACTTTAGGACCGACCTTTTAAATTTTAAAGTTTTCACAAGCTCGCCTGTCTACATTTCGGGCCTAAATAAGTCTAAACTCATTACCAAATGCATGCTCAAGTCTATAGAGCTAGGTAGCTCTTGCCCAAGACATAGACAACTATTCATATTTTCCCCTCTCCACTATGTTTTCTCAGCCTTTATGTTTCATCAAGGATGTCCTTTTTGGCATAATGTGATGTAAGATGTCAAAAAGGAGAAAATGATGCTGCCAAGAGGACAATGAATCTGGTTTAACCATCTCTTTCCTAATTAATTATGTTCCATAAAGAAACATTATTTTAATCCCCTCTCTCTCTCTCTCTGTCTCTCTCTCAATGAAAGTAATACTTAACTTTTGTCTTATCATCCTAATCGAATTCACTCTAATTACGCTTACCAATATAATGCAGGTAGCTATTAGCCGGCTAGTTTTTAAAGTTCGCTGCATCTTTGTTTTCTCTTAAATTCTCCAGCCCAAAAATGAAACGAAAAGCAATCAATTGGTGTCTTTCAACCTAGAGTGGTCTCTCTCTAGCCATTTCTCATTTCCGTTTCCGACGAGTTTTTACTTGTTCTCTTTTAGTACCAAACTTTTTATTAACCTACCTCGAATGATTAGCAATGTAGAAAAAATCTAACATAAAATCAAAGTAAACTAATTGATGAAAGATAATTCATTTCCCTTTTCTTTGGAAGTCAACTGTAAGTAAGATTGTGAAACTCGAACATATATTTTGTTTGAAGTCTAACGGCCTTTGTGAATAGAGCTAACACTTGGCTAGCCTGATACATTTTTCTCAGCACATTGCGTTGATATAACTCTCCATGCACAAAGCCTCACAAGCGTTACGTCTCTACGTGTATGGAGTCTCTCTACAGGTGTTTACACATGCATGTATGTTTCACCATATGTACACTCATGCAAGTGCCTTCAAATTCAAAAAGGGAATTTTTTATATTTCAAAGAGTGATTCTCGTGACTAATCATTTTCATACCTTCATTTATGGAAATTACAACAATTTCCTCGATGCCAAACCCTAAAGTGTGTTTGTCTTTGCTCTCCATCCTCATTCTTGGCAAATGAATAGCGAGATTGACCATGGACCTCACAATAAATACCAACTTTTAAGAGACGCCCCTTGCAAAAGATTGTATTTTGAAAAACAATGCCATAAATATTCCGAGAATCATGATGCTCTACATGCACAGAGTCCCACAAGCGTTACGTCTCTATATGTACGGATGTTTCTACAGGTGTTTCACCCATGCGGGTCTGTTCTGCCACATACGCTTATGCACTCGCTAACGAATTCCAAGAAGGGGCGATCTATTCATCTTTCAAAGAGCAATTCTCGTGACGGACCCTTTTCACATCTTCATTCACACAAATTCCGATCATCTAATTAGTTGTCTCAATGCCAAACCCAGCAGGGGTGTTTCCATCCTCACCCTTGGCAAGAAGACGGGGAAAATCAAAATTAAAGAGAACACCAGGGACCTCAAAATAAATCCCCAACTTTCAAGGGGTGGCCACCTGCAAAACATCGTATTTAGAAAGCAAGTTAGCATAAATTCTCCTCGTACTCTCTGTCCGTCTCTCTCTCTCTCTCTCTCTCTCTCTCTGTAAGTCTCTCTCATTTTCCCATAATCTCTCACACCTCCTCAGTCAAAGAGCAGAAGGGAAAATTATCCACCAAAAGAGGAAAAACATTCACTCTCGCATGCCAAACGCACGCACAGTGGCACACCCCCCAGAAGCAAAACACACACAACATCCTCCCTCGCTCCTCGCTGCTCAGGGAACGAGGGTCTTCCCCCCCCCCGAAAAAGACGAAAGTCGCATCGAGGAGAGAGAAAAACTGGGCAGGGACTGGGACACAAGAGAGACCCAATAACATCGAACACAACACCTGTGAACTACCTTTTGCTTTTTAATGCTCTCTCTCTCTCTCTCTCTCTCTCTCTCTCTTCCCTTGAAAAAAGAAGTGCCTTGATTCTCTCTCTCTCTCTCCCTGTCTCTCTTTACCTCTGTTGGTTTGTCTTTCCTTGGGAAAACCTTGCCCTTCTCCCTGTTCTCGCCCTTCCCCTCTCGTGATATGGAGCTGTAAATGGCCGTATCGGTGAAAATGGCACAGACCAACAAACCCCACATTGCCGGCAACGGCGGCGGCAGCGAGACCCCGCTGCAGCAGCAGCAGCAGCAGGAGGTGAAGCCCATGTTTCATGACTTCCTCGGCATGAAGAAGCCCGACTCCCCGGCCGCCGGCGGCGGCGGAGTACGCGGCGGGGGGGACGCCCGCCTGTCGGAGGTGGCGTCGCCGGCCGCCTCCTTGTCCGTCGGGGCCTCCTCCGGCGGCGGGCGGGGGCCTGTCTCCACCACCTCTGATCTGGGTTCCGGTGAGTTTCTTAGTGTTCTGCTCAAAATTGATTTTTTTTTTATTTTTATGGTTTTCTTTTCTTGGGGGATTGTGTTGGGTTTTGTTTGATTTGGCATTTGGTGATGAAGATTAGAACTTCGGTTTTGCTGTCTTGTTCAACGGATACTTTATTTGCTTTCGGTTTTTTTTTTCTCCCTTTGCTTTTCAAGGCATATTGTTTTCTCTGGTGTGATGAGTGTTGGTGTGAATTTCTTCTTCTTCTTCTTTTCCCTCATTCCCTTTCCGTTTTCTTTTTTCCTCTCTCTTAGGCTTTGCTGGGTGATTTTTATTTGTAGATATAGACATGATGCTCCTTTTTTCAGCTTCCCTTTATCTAATGCTACCAAGCGTGGATGCGCCATCATATAGCTTTTAGTTTCTTGGTGCATGTCTACTTGGTCTTTAGCTACATGCTAATTGGGGGAGTTCACATTTGGATGGTGACTCAGTCTCTCTCTCTCCCTCGCTCTCTGAGTGGAGTGGTTGCACTATCTGGGTTGTGGAGTAGTTTGGAGGGAGTTCATTAATGGTTTTGGTAGCCTTTTCTGGTTTATTTTTTCTTCAAAAAAGGAAAATTTCTAAGACTTTGATTGACCACCTTTTCTTTTCACAGGAGTATGCTTGATTTGCATATACTTTTACTCACTAGTAGGCTCACTCAATCTGTAGGACTTTTTCCCTCTTGAAACTCTTATGCTTGCTCACAATCACCTATAGATATAAATGGATGTACTCTTTTTTTTTTCCTGCTTTTGGTTGTTGAATCGAGAGACCTTTGTAAAGTGAAATAGCTGCAATATCATTTACCTTCTGCGGCCTAAAGGCGAGTTTTGATCAGTTTCTCATCAATTATGATAGAAAGACAGGTTAGTAATCATTTTGAGGGCGTTCCTTACTATGGTCCGAGGAGTGACGCTGAAATAAGTCGCAGATTAGCAGGGAGTAAGCGAAGTACATCAGACTCTGCCTTTGTTGGCTCAACTAGAGAAGCAATGACTCAGCTAGGACCCGATTCGAATGAGAACTTTCATTTAATGAAGGTTTGATTCTTCTTATCTTAGTGTTTTCCTTTGAGTAGAGGATTGATGTGAAACTAACTAATTATAAGCAGGGTGAAGAAATTAGAGTTTGAGTTTCTACTTCATTGTATTCTCTGATGCATCTTTTCACGCTACATTTCCAGATTCTTCGAAATGGGGCAGGAGGAGAGAGACCTAGAAGGTCGAATGAAGAGGATGTTTTTCTGGGTGTGCAGCCACTGAGGCAATCTTCTGGCTCACTTATATTGCACCCGGGTTCTAGCAGTAGAAATGAGGCGACTGTTTCCAAATGGGAGCGGCCCATGTCCATGAATATGGGCCCTGCTGTTCAGTTTCCTCCCCGAGGAGGTCAATACGTTCCTTTCGTTCATAATGCGCCTCCGAACAGATTAAGGGAAGTCCACCCGAGCCCTCCAGTTCTCTCGCAATCAGCTGCTGATGAAGGGTCTAGAACTGGGATCAAAGGCCCTGGAATTTTGAGCTCAATGAATGCCGGTACCAGCTCTGAGAAGAACTTGTCTGTGATGCTTCCTAGTGGCAACAGGGCAAAGACTGCAACGCTAATGACAGAGCCAGAGTCTTTCAACCCCCCGAGGTGAATCACATGTCTTGTGCAGATGTTAATTCTTTCAATTAAATATGTTCAAAGTCCAATGTTTCTTGATCCTTTCGGTGCTTCTTTCGGCAGTCGACCTGGATTGACATCAGAAAGTCGGCAAATGACTATATTCTATTGTGGCCAAGCTCATGTTTTTGATGATGTCCACCCAAACAAGGTATCACTAACTGTCATGTTATTATTTATCCCTTTGACTAATATGGCTTGCTTGGTGTAACATTGGATATCATGACGTGAAGAATATGTTACCTATTCTAGTTCGCAATGCTGACGCTTCATAACATTTGCAAAATTGAGCAAATGGGATCATTCTGTGTCATGTTCTTGTTAAGATTTTTTTACCTCTAGTGTCTCTTGTCTGTCCTTCAACTCTTTTCCAAGTTACAGTAGGGGATCGGGAAAGCTTTCTGATGCTGGAATCTTCTGCTTTCAATGCATGAGCTAGTCATTTAGCACTTAGCAGGCCTTATACTGATAACTAGGGATCTCGAGCTTCTTGTGCACTTAGTTGGCACTCAGATGAGATCCACACATTCCCCACACAATCTTTTGGCCATGGAAAACATGTTCTCTCCTACGGGACGATAAACAATCAAGACCATATTTCGAGGCATCCCATATGTCCAGTTTCAGGGATTTGTGAGATACAGCAAGTTGAATTGAATATTGCAGCTAAATAAACACAGGGATTTCCCACAACTTAATAATCTTAGGGGACAATTCATTGCAGTTTTCTAGGTGTCAAGGCACTGCCATCTGAGTTTTTCTTGCTTGTATGTTCAGTACTAGCTTTCTAGACGACAATGATGAAATCCCTCTCGCAATCTTTTGGTTGTTGGAGATGGGAAGAAAAGAAGTGGGCAGCTGCTTTGTGATCGTCACTGCCATCACTGTCTTTTCTGTAAGAAAATTGGATTGCTTGATACAATTCATTGCCAAGCCTCATCACTGTATGGTGTAGATAAAGTCATTTTGCATCCATGCTGTGTGCCTTCCATGGTATAAGTTATGGATAATGTTGCTGATATTAAACGAAATCTAGTTTCGTTGTGGTCCTTATTTCCACTCTTTAGGAGGAACTGTTAGACTATCCTTGGGTGCTAGTGTTACCATTGCATCCCTTTAAGCTGGGATAAGATTAACAAATCACCTTCAATCTTTTCATATTAATTTCTATCAAGGTAAGGTATTCTTCTTGAGAGGGAGAATGCCAAAATGAAAGTTTCATTATCATGGATAAATTAAAGTCATGACTGACTTGAGAGGAGCATTTTTTGGGGTAGCGAACATGTTCTATTTGAAGCAAGAATGGTAACTATGGCTTTTGTTTCAGTAAATTGTTTGGCAGAAAGCCAAATGAGAATAACTGTTCTTTCTCTGATAAAATTGTAACAATTTCACCCCCTGAATTTCTGAAGTACAGACAGGCTCCTCTTAGTTTTAACGGATGTACTATATTCTCTCTCTCTCTCTCTCTCTCTCTCTCTCAAAACCAACATCGTCAATTACTTTCTGTTTTTATTGTTGCCGAGAAATGACCTATTTTATGGCACATTGATGGTTTTATCATGAATATGCTTTGTCCAGGTGAGGCAGGAAAATTGACAGGATGCATATCATACTAGTTGTTTTACTTTGACTAAAATAGAGCAGTGTTAGCTGATATTTGAACTTAACAAAACTTTACATGTCTTTTTCTTTCAATTAAGGGGGATATGTTGTTGAAAAGTCAGACTTCAAAATTTTCACCAGTAGAACCGCTATGTCTGTTGTCTTTAAAATCATCTCTTTGTTTCTAAAACATAGATGTTCTGAGAACTCTGCCCAGAACTTGAGCAACCATTTAATAATGCAGCTGGATGTTGGAAAATCAATGTTTTGAGTCTGGGTATGCAGTATCTTGGATGATGATTTGCTAGATATACTTCCTCATCTCTTGAATCCTGGATAATTGATCTATTTGGACTTCATCTTATGGCAGTGAATTTTCCTGTCATATGTGTGCTTTATTTTGTCTATTTTTGTGATAAAAATTGATACTTTAGGACCAGTTGATTTTCTCTGCTAATTTAGTGGAGACACCTTCCAGGCTTCGTACTGTGGTACTTTTAGGGCAGCCATAACCCGTTGCCTTTGAGTGGTTTGTTTCATCCCAGAAAGAGTAAGCAGAATCAAGGCTATGGTTTTTTCTAAGGGAGTGACCCAGGTTGCATTTCTTAGGTATTTGTTGCAAAATCATAGCTTGGGATCGACTTATTCACTCAGAAGTGCGAGTAACTTGTGTCATGCCTCTGTATGTCGCTTTTGCAGTTGTTTATGAATGTTGGCAAATGCTAGTATTTTGAAAGACAAGTTCCTTCCTCTGCACTTTCTCTTTTGAAGTTTAGTAATTCTCTATCATGGCCCAGTAAAATGCAAGCAATATTGAGAGTTCCAAAGTTAGAGAGAAATTAGCTATGAGGTTACGGCAGAGATACAGGTGTAGTAAATAGTTTTCTTGGACGATATGAACATGTTTGTTGTTGAGGATTCTCATGTTTAATTTCCAATGGCTTGGAAAACTTACTGTCGACACTTCATGGTGATTCCTAATAGCGTCCATTTCTCTGCGGGGATGATTAACAATGGGAATCTCCATGATTTGCACTGTCCACTTTGCAGGCAGATGTCATAATGGCTTTGGCCGGATCAAATGGAGGATCGTGGTCAACAACATACTCACCAAAATCTGGCACAAGGCCAACTAATGAAAGCAATGTTCTCACCGGAGAAAATAAAGCAAGTGTGGCAATTTCACGTGACTTTCACGGCAAGTTGCCTGCCACTGGTGACTCTAGTCACGGCACTGGATTAGGCAATCGGATCTCAAACCCTTCAGGTGATTCTTTTAAGAATCTCATGTAGCTTCTATTTTTGGCTGTTGATCGCATGTGTTCACTGAGCACAATAAGTAGGCATGCCTGGACTAGAGCTCTCGAAAAGAAGATTGTTAACTATCTGCCTAAGCAATTAGTGGTTGCTGCCTCCTTAATTTGCAGGTGGCCCTAGAGGACACCTTATAGTGAAGGACACGAGAAAACAGCTTCCAGTGGCAGAACGCATCGCTGAAGAGAAAGTCGATCCGTGATGTAAAGTTTTTGTCTGGTAAATCGAATTTTAAGTAGAAAGTTCTGTTAACTGGAGTTTTAGTGACAAGCCCCTCTATTGTTCTCCAATCTTTTGTGGCTTCATTGATTTCCTATTTGTCCTTCCCCATATTCTTCTTTTGGATTGTCAATGACTAATCTGTTGATCTGTGGAAAGAAACTGAAGGAAATCTTTGCTTGTAGAGACCCAGTTATAATCCCTGCACTGAAATTTGCTTCATTTTTCAGTAAATGAACAAGGGGGAAAAATGAGGAATGCTTTTGATGTCCTTATCATGAGTTTAATGCATATCATGATCTTGAGAAATGAAAGTGAATTAATTGAACTTCTTGCCCTTGCGGATAGTCAGTCTTGCCAAGGCATGCACTCCTGTTACCGAACTCCAGCGCCTAATTACATTCAATTGGTTATTTCAAATTCAAGCTGCTGTGACCCTCTCTCTCTCTCTCTCTCTCTCTCTGTGGGATTATTTATGGGTGCAGTGTTCACTTTTGTGTTATGTGCGAACCCTACCACTAGTGCATCTGCAAAAACCTGGAAATTCGTGCTCAGCCCAGCAGATAGTCGTTGATCTAGCTTTTAGGTGGGCTCGTCTGAAGTGTGGATGGTATCAATTCATTTTTCATCTTGCTTGGATATGATTGGACTGTGACAGGCTAGGAACGTCTGCATTCCTGACTAGGACTAACGTCTCGCCATGTGTCCGCGCTTGTGCGTGCTTTGGAGGAGCTACCACGTCCGAAAGAAACCAGCAATTTTCAACTGCGAATAGACTGAATTCGAAGCTCTACTCGAAAATCTCAACTGGTAATACCTCCAGGATCAATCAGAAACGCGAAGCACCGCGCATGGTACCATTCAATAAATACCGCTATCTTTTCTATAGCATATCCATTTGATCAATGCACTATCATGGTGAAGCTTAATTGTACTTTCGAGAGGTTCTAATTAATCCCTGCACACAGCGACGACACATTTCGCGACGCCCTAGTCGCGGCTTTCACATGCATATGTACAATGCACCGGTGGCGACACTGCATTAGCCGTAATCATCTCCAGTTTTTCTTCAAATTGGATTCTGGACATTCTAATACCGGATGACTTGTTATTTTTTGAGAGAAAATCTTGAAAGTTGAGTTGGGCCGTCGATAGCTCCTTTTCCTTATTGGACCTAGTCCAACGGCATCAGATGTGCCCTAAACAAGCGTTTTCTCTTCTATGCTGACTTGCTTTATCATTCGAATTTGAATGAGTGATGGAAATTCTCTTATAAGAAATTTTTGCAAATTCAATCTATCAACACTAAGCATATAATATTTTCCACCCCAGCCATGTCTCTTTCAAGATATTTATCAATATACATTAGGCTTGGTTTTATAAGAACTACTATTATTCATTGCACTCGGTTTTATCAGAATTTCGTTTTATCAAAAGTTCCTTATTTTTTTCCAATAAGGATATTTTATCTTATTTTGTGTGCATTTTCCACAATAACTGTAATCTACTATGTGAATTTCAATTTAAAGATTTTATGATATGTAGATTTTTCATGATATATAATTAATAGTAAGAGAATTGACCATTTCTTTTATTAAGCGCTTTCAAGTTCAAACTATTTTCACACACATATTATATACATCCTATTTACACCAAAAATTAACTTTATATTGGTGGCTGTTTTGGAGCTTTACGCGATATCTTCTTTTTTGGAGCACTTTTTTTTGGATAATTCTTCTTTGGTACAGCCCTTGACTTTTTAGTTGGCCTACTTTGAGAGATAAGTACCTCCAAATTTCTCTAAGGCTACAACAACATAACCATATTGTCAACAAAATGAAATTGAAATACCATAAATTAAATGCATGAGTCTTACAAATCTTACTTTCAAAATAGTCATTCCAGTATGTTTGTATGTGCAAAGGCCATAACCATATTATCTTATCATTTTTCAAGAAACCCTATTGTTCACTGTGGTGCATGACTTTTAGCAACCTGTGGGGGAGCAACTTGTGAAATCTATGTAGTTAGTTGTTTTCTTACCTAAGAAAAACATAACAAATTTAAATTTAAGCTTATAAAAGAACACAAAACAAACACAATAATGCACAACTTACTAAATATTTTTTTCACGTATGTTCAACAATCAACTCAATTGTTGTTGTTGCTATTATGCTTGTACTAATTCCTGCACTTAGGCCTCCAGCAGGGCCTCTTGTTGGCCCTTCAAAAGGCTCTACATTAGGGCCTTTTGTTGGCCCTTCAGTAGGACCTTCTTTTACCCTTTCAGTTGGCTCACCATCTGGCCCTATATTAGCCCTCGTAGCAACCTATTGTTCTTGATGTTGCTTCTTCAGCTCATAACCCTTCGTATTATGTCATTTCTTATGGCAATATGAACACTTCATCTTTGTTCTAGTGTTGCTCATCCTTTGACTTGACGTCTCTCATTCCTACATTCTTTGTCTCCTTTTTGGCTTTAAATTTGCTTCTTTAGTAGCAAAGGTATAGGGCCTTCACGATTTTCTAACTCTCAGAATTTACTACTTTTAATATGCTGCATCATGAATTGGTACAAAGTAATGTATGAGCTTTTCTTGTACCATTCATCTAGGTAATCCTTTGGGTTTTGTTGCTTCATTTGAATGGTGCAGATGGCATGGGCATAAGGAATTTCAATTAGTTGCTAGGCTCAGTATGAACACTTTTTCCTATCTAGATTGACGACATACTTACCATCATTGTTCATGATCTCATATCCATTATCTCCATTCTAAACTGCATGGCACGACGTACAAGTAGCCATGTTCTCATCCAATCTCTTTACAATTCTAGGACAACATTCTCTTGTCCACTTTCTAGCTTCATCTCTTTATTTGTGCAGCCTAATCATGACAATAACTCGAATATCATCGAGCTACTGATGATTGGTTTACACTTGACCTCTATTATTTTACCATTGAAAGCTTCACTAAGGTCGTTGTCAATGACATCGCATTTGAATTCTTCACTGAAGAAGGCCCGGCACTAGTACTTAGCTTCTGTTTGGAATAATGCTTTAAAACTTTCTTTTGTTAATTGCAATAACCCCTGTTCAGCTAATTTAAAATCAGCCATGTTCTTTACCAAAATTTTTTTCTTCAGCCATGTTGATACTCTTTACTATTTGCCAAAACTACTTCTACAACTTATCTCATTTATAGTTCTTTGCCTAGTTTGCATTTATGTGTCCCGCGCATATTCTATGCTCACCATTTGATATCAATTTAACCAATGCAGAAACAAATCCCCACAAAAATTCAAACCAACAAATACAAGTTAGAAAAAAATATGCGAGTAATTAATATTAAAAGGGCAATAATTGACAATGGCATTGCTTTTTGTTGGTCACTCGTACAAGCCCATCCTCCACTATTGATTATTTTAAGGTCAGCCATTAAATTTTTTAGGAACCAAGACCAAGTGTCCTTATTCTCTATCTTGACAACTGGCCAAGTTATTGGAAATATTTGGTTATTGACATCTCTCCCCACTGCAGCCAACAACTCCCCTTTGCATAAACCTTTCAAAAAATCTCCATCTAATTCTACAACTTTGCTACAACTAGGTAAAAACCCTCTTTTGCATGTATCAAAGCAAACAGAAAATCTATCAAACTTAGACCTACAATCAGGCAATGGCCTCTCTATAGCCTCCATATATACTCTACTAAATGGTATTTGAAGCATGCATTTGCAAGTACAATCCCATACCTAGGCATACTCTTCCTTGTACTAACTCATCAATGTTGTTATCCCTCAACTTAGCTCTCTTATATTGATTCCTTGACAAATTAACACCGATATGCTCTTTCACTAACTACTAAAACTAAGGACTCTTAATCTCGGGCCTCGCCTTGATAGTATTAAAGAAGCATTTCAACAACCATACACTTGTTATCCTATTATTGTCAAATACAATAAAACAAGTATGTTCCTCATGGAAAGACCTAATTTGAAATGGCCCCTTCCTACTTAGTGCACCAAGGATCTTCCATGGACAATTGGGTTGTGAACACTTAATCCTCACAAATTTCTTCGTACTTCTAATGAATTCAATGTTCCTCTATTCAATGATGGAGTTCCTGACAATGGCTTCTTTAAATTATTTAGCATCATCAAATTTCATGCCTACAGACAAAAGAGGTTTGGCAACAATTGGGTCACATCAATGATACTTACTTTTCCTTCGATACACAAGTAATTCATCATCCTGAAGCTCATTCTTCGAACTAATACTCTCATTGCTGCCACTGTCATCATATTCATTCATTACCTCCAGGTGGAGCTCATTCTTTCCCATTTACTTGCTCGAATTCATCCTTTCTCCAAAAGCGGCAAATTTTTTCTCACAAGTTCCTTTTGCTTTTGTCTTGATTGTACAAGTTCATTATCATCTCCGTCACTTGGGAAATTTACATTTGCCAAAGCTTCGTCTTTTGATTCACTTGATAAAGTAGCAACTTTCCATCTCAATCCAATTAAATCTTCATCATCAACATCTTCAATAGAGACTTCGGGGCATCTCCCTATTTGCTGATCTCTCTCTCTATATGACTTGTCTCCTTCTCCTTTCTCACTTGCCTCTCATGTTGCCCTCCGTCTAACGTGAACTCATCCCCAACTTGATTACTCGCTTTCAGTGCTCTTATCATCCTCATCATCAGTATAGTAATCGACATATGCCTTAGCTTCCTCGCAATGAAGATAATGACAAACAATATCCTCAATGCCATTATCATCAACCAATTTTTAATTCTATCCTAGGAACACAATAATACACTTTGTATCGTAAAAAATACACTAAATCCCTCACAAAACTAATATATGATGGCTTCCTAATATTGATGTAGATAGTACATTCATTTCCACCAACACATTCCCACTCTTTAATGCCAATGACAAATTCCTACCATAGCAAACAATTATGGCTACAACATTCTCTTCCATCTCGACACTGCGCCAAAGAGAAAAAAAATCATTAGCTTGTGGGATCACGTAGCAGAATCATTGACAACTTTACATGGAGGTCCTTACAAGCACAAGCAATTGGTTAAAGAACTCACTCCAATGCTGTCTCTTTGTGAAAAAGAAACAAAAGAAGCTGATTTATTCAATTGATTAAAGAAAAGGCTTTATTCAATTCAGTCCCTATTTGGTCCCCTCAAGCACCCAAATTAATTAAACAAGAATGCTTGAATTGATTAGACAAACAGCTTTATTCAATCCTGCTTTCATTCGATTCCCTCCGAGCTGAGCCTAGTTTTGTCCTTTGCGCCATAATTTTCAATTCAGTCCCCACAATAGAACACAAATTAATTAAATAAAGTGAGATCCCCACCATTATTTCATAATTCCTACTCTAGTATCAAGAACCATTATTCCCTTCGAGTTGAGCCAAGCCCTAATTTTTCCCTCCGTGCCCTAATTTGGCCATCGGAACTCTAAATTTTTCCTTCCATGTGAGAAAAGGAGAGAAGATGACAAACCTGAGTGCTTGAGAGTTAGGGAGACGGCCGATAAATGATGGCGAAGAGGGCGGGGAGCGATGGTGAATGAGTGAGCAACGATTGAGCAAGCAAGCAACCCTACTTGGTAGGAGATCGACGACTCCAATTTTCATCCATCCTCTGCAACGTTGTTTTGGCTAAGGGAGGTTATGTGACGCCGTTTCTTTTATGCAGTCCAAGTCGGATGGAAAAATGATGTCGTTTCTTATAGAGGACAGCAAAACAACGTCGTTTATGACGTCTACGTGGACTACGTCATTTTTTTTTAAAAGTAAAAATAAAAGACACATGATCAATTTGACAGGAAAATTTTGCCAGTGGCACTAAAGTGATTGTTTTTTTTTCTCTAATTTGGCATTTAAGTGAGCAAGTGAACTTTTTTGGCACCAAAGTGCACTGTATACAATTTGTGGCACTTTTGGTGTGCTTTTCCCAACTCGAGACTAAGTGAAGCGTGGCTATAGACAAGTTATCGACCATGGGGATTCTTGTTGATAACCATAATTATCATTGAACATGAGCAACTATCAATGTACGATAGTGGCTAACTGATGATTGTCAAGATAAGATTGACTAAATTTTAAGAAAGGCAAAGATGTCAATTGAAGTACATCGATTGTCAGTGAATTAGAAACCATATGAAAATTAACCATTTCGTGAGTAAAGTAGATGCGAAGTTTAGGCGTAGTGGTGTTCAAATTTGGAACTATTTGCAAATAAGACAATGAAACACAACATTTCGTAATTGGAGGATGAATTTGAAGGTTTAACTACTTGGATGAGAGTGGCAACAAAAAAACATGGCGAATTAAGGCATGACTTAGAAGGCATAACTTTTTGGAGATAAGATGTTGTGGCAACATGAAGAGGCGGAGTGGAAAGCTTTGGTAATGCGAAGGCATGGTTGAAACTGCTGAAGAATTGCTTGAGTATTGTGTTATCTATAATTTTTTGCACGTAAGCTATAGTTTTCAAATATCTCATTGTCGATTATATTTCCGCATGTATCTTAGTTGTAAATTTTAGATCTTTGTTGTTGATTAAATTTTGGCATTTTATCTTTATGTTATTGGGCTTTGTCGTAGATTAAATTCTGGATACTTTGATGTTGAGTAATTTCGTCAAAGCATATCTGTTAGTTTCCTTATGCTTCATTAATATAACTCCCATCCGAAATTGCCACAAAACCCGTCTTCTCTTATAAAATTTGAAAAATGACTTTTGGTGAAAAATACTTTGTTGTCAAATTCAATTTTGAAGAAACACATTCATCTTTTTGCCTATTCACATAAGCATTTTGAATGTAAACAAGAATGTCAAATATCGACACAACGCCAAGTTATATCATGTATGTTTCCCGAGACAATTTTATGGTCCACAGAGAGATAGATTGTTAAGTCATTATTCCTTGCATTTTTTCCGCAACTGCAATGCAAAATGTTATAACACAAAATAATTTGAGATTTACATTTTTTTTATTTGACAATAATTGAGTGGTTAGGAGTGCCATCTAAAGAATGCTTAGAAATAGCCACGCGTCATGATAGATTTAGGACTAAATTAGTGAAAGTGAATAATAGGTTTAGGAGTTTTTGGACAATGAACATGTAATATATATATATTTTTAATTTATAGATTACATGATAGTTTAATGCAAAAAGAGCACGATCTTCTTTTCTTGACTAAATTCAAATATAGTTCGCAGTTGTGTTTGGTTGGGAAAGTCATTAGAAATACGCAAAGGACTTTAGATTAAGGAGTTCTTTCAAAATGCAAAGAGTGTTTGGTAAAGTATAATTTAAAGGTACATTGGGAAGTAATTTTGGCTTACATGATGCGTTTGAGAATGGCTTTCCCAAGCCGCTTTGGGCATCCAAAGTCCCTTGGGCTAAAATTGGGTGTTTGGGAATTTTTTTTGTAAACCTCATTAAGAGAAACAAGCCTTTATAAAGCTGAAAGCCTAAGGCAAGTAAGAGGCTGTGTAAGGCATTTTTACATTCTTGGCATGCTACTAGGACAATTAATATATATATTTTTATAATTACCTTTGTTGCCCTTGCAACTGATTGAAATTCCATTTTTAATCCATTTTTTTTAACTAGACTCCCTAGATGAAGCCATCGCTCTCATCTCGCTCTTCTCTAAATTGGCCTCTCTTTAGTTTTGCTCCTCTTCAAGTCACTCGCCTCTTTGGTCGTCTCTCTTTTCACTCAGCAGTTGCTTGCTTCTCTCATGCTCACCTCTCCCTTGGTGGTCTCTCTCTTCGCTTAGAATTGAGTGGCCCAACTCTCTCATGCTCGCCTCTCTCTTTGCTTAGAACCCAATTGTTCATCTCACCCCAAATCCAGGTTCTTTAGATTTAATTCCTTCTCATTGTGCTTTTTCTAGTTACGATTGTTAAGCGCATGGTGATCTCGTGAACGGTACTATCGATCTTCTACTTGATTGAGTACATCATTGCTTGAGTAATATGAAGTTTTTTATGGAGATGGAAGAGTGCAAGGTATGTAGAAGTAGATTGGAGGATTATGTTTACTGACTTATTGGCAAAGTTGTAAAATTTGAGATTATCTTAGCTGATTTGAAGAAATAGAATTGTCATATCTCTCTATGCCTTGGATGTGTATGTTTTGTATAATCCATAGAATTGCAGCTATCTTAGATTAGTTGCTCTTGGTTTTACTTTGTTTTGATGACTTTGTGGCATTTTGGTACAAAGATGTTCAACATGCTCTAGTCATATAGAGTTTTTTTTATGGAGATGGAAAAGTGCAAGGTATATAGAAGTAGATTGAGGGATTATATTCACTGATGACATTGGTGATGTTGTAAAATTTGGGATTACGTCGGTTGATTTAGAGAAATAAAACTATCATATCATTCTTTGCCTTGGATGCATATGTTTTGTGTAATCCATAGTATTGCAGCTATTTTAGATATCGCTCTTAGTTTTACTTTGTTTTGATGACTTTGTGTCATTTTGATGCAAAGATGTTCAGGATGCTATGCTTGCAGGCCATTGATTTGCCATTTTAATATGATGATTAGTGATACAATAATTCATCTCTACTCCTAGAAAATCTACATGTTAAGCACTACTTGTTGATGGATGATATATTTGCTATATATGACAATTGATGGGCTGATAAAGGTTCTATTTAGGGCCTTAAAATGATTAATTATTATAGATACTTTTAGGTGGGAAATTTTTTTATAAATATAATAGGTCTCTCTCCCAATTAATTTCTCACAACCATGTTTGACCTGAGGCTACCTTTCGGAACACTCCATGATGATTTTGTTGAAAGTCGCATTGTGTTGTAACTTTATGTTTTTCTTAGTTTGAATGAATAATATATTTTTAGTGAAGACATTTGTAAAATTTGAGTGACTTCTGGTTTGTGTTAGCGTTCTATCAAAATCTGTATGGGCATGTGTTCATTCATATTAATGGAATTGGGTCAAAGTTAATTTCATCTATTTGCATTTTTCGAATGTGTGCATGTTTATTTGGAAGATGGCAAGTGCATCAAAGGAAAAAGCATAGTGGAGCTCAGAAGATGTAGGACTTTTTGTCAATTGTGCATTGAATAATTTGAAAAAGACAATCATCCTATAAGCGTCAAAAGGATTGGATGGACAATTATAATTAACATGTTTGAGGAGTTGAAGGGAAAAAATGTGATAAAAATTAAATGAAGAGTAAGTGAGATAATCTTATAGAAAAATGGAAAAGATGGAAGCAATTAGTTCAAAAGGAAAATTATTAGGATATGATCCAAGGAAGAAAATTATTAATGTAAGTAATGAATGGTGTGAGAGGAAAATTTAGGTGTTTATCTCCTTTTTTTGGTACTTTTTTTGTAAGTTCATCTTTCATAATATGACTCATAAAAATATTCTATCATTACAAGCCAATTCTAAGCTTAAAGTTTTTCGAATGAAAGATATACATCTAGATGTTGATATTTTGTTGGATAGAATGCTTGAGAGTACAATTGCAACTGGAATTCACCTAGATACCTGCACAAGGTTTATGTAATAATGAGAATATTGAGACCACGTAAGTTAATATTGGTGACTGCATATGATTTACTTATGATTTTTTAGAGTGTAATGTTGGTAAAATGAATATTCAACCAAGTCAAAGTCAGAGCCATAAAAAAGTGGCCCATAATTCAATGAGACAAGCTCAAGGAAAGAAATGAAAAAAATTGACCGAATATGCTAAGTTAGTATGACAAATTGACAAACTTTGCTCAACTGTTAAAAGTTGGAGCAATGCAATATCTATTGTAATGGAGTTTTATTATTGCAAAGAAATTATGCAAATATTAAAAGCCATACTTGAGATTAAGTAAGATCAAAAGTTATTCTTTTTTGCACTCTCATATTTTGCTAAAAAGAAAGACAATAGTTAGATTTTCATGAACTTGAATGGAGATGAACAAAAAAGTCAAGTGGTCAAAGTCTAAGTTGGAAGAGCATAATAGTCATCACTAGGATGTAAGCTATTTGTTTGAACTATTTCATATTCAACATTGTTGCGATGTTAGTTCTATTTTTAGTTGGTGATTTGCACTTTGTTTGCACTACTTGTGAACTATATTTTTAATTATGTTTTAATGTGAGACCTGTGTTTTTAGTTAGTGTTTTTTTTATTAGGTGGAGTTTGCATATATATATATAATGGATGATTGTTCCATCAATGAATGATCTGGATTATTCATCACTTTAACATAATTGTATGTTTTGTTGCTTTGACCAGTTATATGTCATGTCCTAAAAGGGAAAATCATAAAAAAAAGAAGAGGAATATTAACAATTTGTAGGAGTTGCTCAATTGCAATGGCTTATCAAGCAATATATCCTTGTTTTACATCATCATATATAGGAAATGCATTGTTAGGAAAATTGATGGGCAAATATGCTAATCCAATAAGGCACTACCAAATGTTTAGAATGGATATGATTGTATTTAACAATTTAATTCATGATTTAGTAATACATTATAGTCTTGAAGGAACTAGGAATATTAATGTTACGAAAATGATTGGAATGTTTCTTCATATTTTAGGATATGATATGGATAATAGATTAACACAAGAGTGCTTTTAGTGCCCTAGGAAAACCATAAGCAAGTACTTTAGCTAAGTATTAAAAGGTATGTGAAATGAGAATTTTTTTTATCCAACTAGCTGATTCACAATTTACAGAAGTTCTAGAGAAGATGCATAATAACCGAAAATTTTATTTATATTTACATTTTGATTATAAGAAAGAACTAAATATAAATTTCGATTTTATAATAATATTTTTTTTTTTTTTTTTTTTAGGAATGCGTTGGAGTTATAGCGATGATACCCATGAAAGATCGAGTTTGTTTTATTTATCGAAAAGGTATAGCGGTTTGTAATTTTTAAATGAAATTTATATATGTTTGGGTTGGTTGGGAGGAATAAGCTCATAATATTCGTATATTTTATAAAGTCCTAAAAAGACGTGGTGTACAATTTGTCTATCCTCCTTCAGCTTAGTTAATTAATGGTTTTGTATGTCAATATGTATCAATATGGTGTATGTTAATTAAATTTACATTATATTTGTGTAGGTAAATATCATTTAGTAGATATTGGATATCTAAATCTAACAAGTTATTTGGGGCTATACAAAGAATTTTGACAAGATCTTGCACCTACAGGTTATCAGGAGATATCCAACCATGCTCATTCCCTGCTATAATAAAAAATTGAGTGAGCCTTTGGCATATTAAAAAGTGGAGGATTCTAAAACATATGCTAAGTAAGTAAAAATTATTGTAGCAATAATGATTTTGTATAATTATATACGACGAAAGCCATCGATGATAGACATTTTGCAAGTGTAGATTTAGATACCAATTATGGATATTCAAGTGACCTTGATGATATAGATGAGAGGGATAGTACTTCAGATGACAATTTATTTTCTGACATGACATATTTACACTATTGAGTAGCCATAAAAGGGATAAGTGTAATAAAAGTCATAAAACTCGTTACAAAAATGCAAGAGTTCTAAAACTTACAAAAAGTACAATCAAGTCCTAAAACTTGTCAAATTGGTCTAATTAAGTCCTAAAGTTAACACGTCGGACTTACTAATGAAAAATGCTGATGTGGTATTTTAAATGATTTTTATTTTCCACGTGGCTTTTTAAAATTATTTTTTATTCAAAATTAGATTTAAAAATTAAAAAGAAAAGCTAAAATTTATTTAAAAAACCATTAAAAAAAGAAGAAAATGGCAGCTCCTCCATCGCCACCGCCGCCACCCATCAGCGAAGGGGCCATCGAGCTGCCATTTTTTTTAACAGTTTTTTTTAAATAAATTTTAGTTTTTAAATATATATTTTTAAAAATGAATAAAAAATAATTTTAAAAAGTCATGTGTAAAATAAAAAAATAATTTAAAATGCCACGTCCACGCCACATTAGCATTTTTCATAAGTAAGTCGACGGTGTTAACTTTATGACTCAACCGAACCAATTTGACAAGTTTTAGGATTTGATTGCACTTTTTGCAAGTTTTAGGACTTAATTGCTTTTTATTTTCAACTATAATTTATTTTTTCCTCGATGTATATTAATTTATTTTTTCCTCAATGTATATGTAATCATGTCAATTAGAATGAAATTATTGTTTTAACCATGTCTATTATAATGAGATTACTCTCCTTTTAATTGAGAAAAAGTTCACTTTGATGTGTTTTTTTTTTAATAACATTTGTTAATATATCTTGTTGACATTACCTTTGCACAAAAATATATAGATAGTCATTATTTTTTTCAATTTTAAAAAAAAATTAATTTTATTTTAAAAATTACATTGGTCACATCAAAGGACTTTCCACATATGGGTTTATCAAACTTTATTTTCCCAAAGTTGTTTCCCAAGGCAATTTTCAATTATAATTTACTAAACAGTCTTTACATTTTACCAAAACTCTTTAAAGTTAAGGCCTTTACGTTTCTCCAAAGGCTTTTCTCAAAAGCTGAACCAAATGCACCATTGAAAATGCAATTGCATCTGCAACAAGCATTCCAAAAAACTTGCCAAATGCTACTTGTATTTACTCAAGGGTGAAGCCTTCAAAGGCTTTGCCAAAAACAAACCAAACGGACCATTCTTTGTCCATGCTTAACATATAGTCTGCTATGTTGTAATTACTAGAGAAATTTTCAAATAAAGGCTTATAGAGTAGGGTCATTTTCTTAAAAAAAAGACCCAAAATGTATTTCATCTCAAATATGGGCTTGGAGTGGCCAAGATAGTCTCAAAGAAAGGTATAAAGTCATTAGCTGGTTAAATCTTCATAGAAGGACTTTTTTGGTGACGAAAGTATGGAGAATTTTGTCCAAAAATGACAATTGGATAAAAAAAGGGATAAAATCCCCAAATTGAATTGGGATTAGGATTGGGATTAGGATATTTCCTTCTTTCTTCATCCACACCCACTGTTCTCGATTGCTCGGCATTTGGTCCTCACTGCTCCTTGCCCAATACTCATCACTCGTTGCCCCTTTCTTGTAAGAGTCAGTCCATCATCTGTCATCTTTTCTTCTATCTCAACTTACATTGTCACAAGACCATGAGCTTCAACTTTGTCATTGGCCAGCTTCAAGTCCTGACATTCAATAGATATAGGGAAAATTCTCCTATGTTAGTTGAGATCTATTTAATGATACTTCATCAATGCTTGCTCTGTCTCCTATCGATTTTGGCAATGATTAGTCATATATGAAGCAGAGTTCGTCGAGGACTAGGAATATTTTATTGTTTCTTCTTAGTGCTTATAGTTTGATTCATGGTTGTTAGTGGTTGTAATCATTTTGTTTTAGGGGAATTTACATTAGCTAAGTTGGAATATATAAGTTTTTGGTCAAATATTTTCCCCTCCTATTTCGGTGGTGGCAAAAAATGGATTTGCATGATGACATTTCTTTAGCTCTTCACATTTACAATTTTCACATTATACATGGAATAGTAATATGAAAATAGATTGTGTTTCAAAGAGCATTTGGTCAAAATAGCTTGTGTTTATTCTACTTATTTTGTGTTGTCTGGGTCCACCTTGATGTGGGGCCTAGCCAGCATAAAACAAAAGAAAAAAAAAAGAAAAAGTCAAAAAGTAAAGAAAAGAACAAAAAGAAAAAAGCAAGTGGGTAGCTTCGTGCAAGTGATGAAGGAGGAGAGAGAAAATTGAGTGTTCACCCCAAGAGAGCATCATGAGACAAGGGAGAAAGAAGGAGACAAGAGCTAAGATTTTGTGATCGCAATTCGAAGGCTAAACGTCACAGAAATGGCTCAAATTTGAGTATATTGCTCATGAGATCAAGGGCTATGAGTTGATCAATTTCATTTCTTGAAAATCTCTTTCGAATTCTCTAATTGCGATTAGGCTTTTCTTGCCCCATTTATATTTATCCACCTTTATGGTGATGAAAAATGATTATAATATTCATGTTGAGCTTTTAGTGTGTGACTGGAGAAGAACACATCATGTATCTTACTATTCTTAGTGATTAGTTAAAGTTTTTAGGCGGTTTGTGATTTTTCATGCATTGAGTTTCCACGTTAAATCCTTGGTATTTTTGTTGGCTTTATTTCCTTATAATTTGGGCATTATATATTGCCATTTGCTACTGAGACTAAGTTGATTTTGGTCGTTTTAGTTTTGTGGGAGGAATTGATCCCAGATTTGGTTTAATTTTTTGTGAATTGTTGCCCGATTTTCGCAGCACCATGTTTAAGTTAAATGCCTTGAATTACTCTTTTTGGAAGCCTTTGATAGAAGACGTGTTATATTGCAAGAATTTGTTTGATTTCGTTGAGGGTGATGAGTCTAAAGGAGATAAGAAAGACAAATAATGAGAGTGAATGAATTAGAAAATGGTTAGATTTATCCAACAATGGATTGATGATAGTGTTTCATTATGTTGCTCAATAAACAAAAGCGGAAACTTTGTGCAAGAAATTACAATATCTCTATGAGAGGAGAACCTAAAATAAAGCTCTTATGATTAAACGATTGGTAAATTTGAGATACAAAGAGAGAAGTAGCATGTTGAAACACTTAAGTGAATTTCAAAATGTTTTAAATCAATTGACAAATCTTAAGATTGACTTTGGTGATGAATTGCAATCATGTTTATCAGTTGTTACTCTTCCCGTTAGTTGGGACACCTTGGTTGTAACATTAAACAATTCAGCTCCTTTTAGTGTGCTTTTTATGAGCATGGTTAAAGAAGAAAATGCTCGAATTATGCTTCTAAATTGGAGGCTTTTGTCATAGAAAACAGGGTGTGAAGTCAATCAAGAAAGTTTCAAAGTAATGATAACAGGGGCAAGCCAAGAGAAAGGTCGAAATTAAGACCAAGGAGGAATGTGGAGTGTTAAAATTGTGGAAAAATGAGACATTATGCCAAAGAGTATTGGTTGCTAAAACAAATCACATGAAAGAAATGGAGATAAAGAAAAATAAGCTATGACAATAGTTGCAATTAATGTTGATATTATGTTTGTATGTGACGATGGTTGTGTGGACCTTATATGCAAAGACTCTACCTGAGTTGTTGATTTTGCAGCTTCATTTCATGTCGTCGCACAATACGACTACTTTGCTTCTTATCGCTGTGGTGATTTTGGTTATATTAGGATGGGAAACAGTGGTGCTTCCAAGGATATTGGCATGAGAGATGTTTATTTGAAAACCGATGTTGGATGTAATTTGGCTTTGAAAAATGTGAGATATGTTCCAAATATTTGACTTCACATGAAATCATGAAAATGATAAATCCTCATATAATGTTGATTTTTCAGCTGAGATAGGTGAACTAATTGAGCAAGAACAGCTCGTTGAGTCAGTTGAGCAAAAATAACTTATCCTACCTCAAGTTAGAATATCTCAAGACTTTCACAAAAATATTTGCCCCATAAGTATGTGTCATTCATTGATGCAGGAGAGCCGAAAACTTATGAAAAGATTATGTCATATGAACAAAAGAATGAGTTGCATGAACCCATATTAGAGGAGCTTAAATCCTTGCATGAGCACATTTGAATTGGTGAAATTACCTAAGAGTAAGAGAGCACTCATAAATAAGTGGCTGTACAAGTTGAAAGATGGAAGAAAGTTGTTTGCAATCATGATATAAGGCCAAGCTTGTTGTGAAGGGCTTTCGTCAAAAGAAGAGAATTGATTTTGAAGAGATTTTCCACAGATTGTAAAGATGTCTTCTATTTAAGTTGTTCTTGGGTTAGCTGTCAGTTTGAATATATAAATTGAACAACTTGATGTAAAAATGCCTTTTCTTCATAGAGACTTAAAAGAAGAAATATATATTGAGCAATCGAAGGGTTTTGAAGTTGAAGGCAAAAAGCATCTTCTATGTAAATTGAGGAAAAACTTATATGATATCAAGCAAGCGCCAAAACGATGGTACATAAAGTTTGAATTATGCATGGAAGATCATAAATACGATAAGATCAATTCCGATTCTTATATCTTTATGAAAAAATTCTCAGATAATGATCTTCCTATTCTCCTACTCTACGTGGATAACATGTTGATTGTTGGACATGATACTAAGAAAATCAATAGTTTAAAAGATGAGTTGAGTAAAACTTTTGTAATAAAGGACTTAGGTCTAGCCAAGCAAATCCTAGGCATGAGAATTACTCATGACCAGAAAGACAAGAAACTTTGGTTATCTCAATAAAGAAACATTGATAAGGTGTTTAAAAGATTCGACAAATTGGTAAGTACTTTACTTGCAAGTCATTTCAAATCAAGTAGTAACGAGTGTCCCACAAGTGAGAAAAAGAAGGAAGAAATGAAGAAAATTCCTTATGCATTGGTTGTAGATAGTTGTTATGGTTTGTACAAGTTTTGATATTACTTATGCAGTTGGTGTTGTGAATAGATTTCTCTCAAATTTAAGTAAAGAGCATTGGGCTATTGTTAAATGGATTTTGAGGTATTTTAGGGGCAATTCTATATTATGCTTATTTTATGGAAAGGCGAAACCTAAGTTGAGTGACTACTTGAATGCGGACTATGCTGGTGATGTTAATTCTTGAAAATTCACATTGGGTTATATGATGACCTTTGCAGGGAGAGTTGTTTTCTAGCAATCAAGATTGCAAAAATGTGTTGATTTGTCTATAACCGAGACTGAGTATATTGCTATCACCGAAGGAGGTAAAGAACTTTTGTGAATGCAAAAATTCCTATATGAGTTGGCCTTGGAGCAAGAGAAGTTTGTTGTGTATTGTGATAGCATGAGTGCTATATATCTTATTAAAAATCCGGTGTTGTATTCAAGATCGAAGCATGTTGATGTGAAGTATCATTGGATTAAAGAGAATTAGAAATTGAGATCTTTTTACTTGATAAAGTCCACACCGACCAAGGGGTTGCTCGTGGTGAGACTTGACTCTTACAGAAACAAAGCGGGTATCATAGAACTTCCCACATAAGGTGGAGGGGAAGATTTGTTAGCTAGGTCCACCTTGACGAGGGGGCCTAGCTAGCATAAAACAAAAAAGAAAAAGAAAAAGCCAAAAAGCAAAGAAAAGTACAAAAAGAGAAAAGCAAGTGGGTTGCTTCGTGCAAATGAATGAGGGAGGAGAGAGAAAATTTAGTGTTCACTGATAAAGCACCGTGAGATAAAGAGAAAGAAGAAGAAGAGGGTGGAGATTTTGTGATCCCGGTTCGAAAGCCAAATGTTGATAAAATTGGTTCAAATTTGAGTATATTGTTCGTGAGACCAATGGCTACGAGTTAATTGGTTTTCTTTATTGAGAAACTTTTCCGAATTCTCCAATTGCAATTAGGGTTTTCTTACCCCACTTATATTTATCTATCTTTATGATGAGGAAATATGGTTGTAATATTGATGTTGAACTGTAGTATATGGCTAGAGAAGAATACATTGTGTATCCTACTATTCTTAGTGATTATTACAAGTATTTGGGCAGTTCGTGATTTTTCCCGTATTGGATTTTATGTTAAATCGTTGTTGGTTTTATTTCATTGTCATTTGGACATTATATATTGCCAGTTGCTATTGGGGCTAAGTTGATTTTGATCAGTTTAGCTTTAGAGGAGAAATTGATCCTGGATTGGTTATAGTTCTTGATGAGTTGTTGCTCGGTTTTCCCCAATGTTTTGTATGTTTAGAGCCAACATTGTAATAGCTTTGTACTACTCTCAAATACAATGTGTTTACTCACCTTTTATAATTATCTCTAGTCTCCACTGCCGCGCTCGCTTTGAGGTACCCGGCAAGTGGTCTCCAGGCAGGCGTGGTGGTTGAGACTCAAGAAGGGAAATGAAAGAAAAAGTTAGTTTCATTCTATAATCAATTATTTATTTGATAACCTCTCGCATTGGGACATACCAAAGTGGCTTTTTCCGTATTTGCTAGAGCAAAGTGCTGATTTAGAGATGTAACCTAATTCTTCGATTTGACAAGGCTCACTACATCCGAAATAGATGAGAAGGAAGGCCATTGGAGGCCTGCAAATTACAATTGCCAATGCTTTTTGTGCTTGAATGCGAAGGTTTGCTTCAATATTTTGCCTCTTAGTTGGAACAACTTGTTTTCCTTATTTAGTAGTTCTCTGTCTTATTGTCAAATGGAGCTTTCCTCTGCTGAGTAAAGAAGTTTCTACATGTTTAGATCATATAAAACAGCTTCCTAAACATCTCGAGTTTCCCTTGCTGAGTTGCTAAAATTTAAGTGATGGTCGATTATGCAGGTTTAAAAGAAGTTTGTGCTTGTGTGATTGTCATGCAATCATTGGTGATGAGAACTCCTGCCAAGTCATCGTTGGGCCGTCGCAAAGCAAAAAATTAACTAAAGCCGACCTTCAACAAAGCATAAAGAGAAAAGATTTTATTGAATGGACTGATCATGGCGACAATGTACTACCCTTTGGGGTTGTGATCGGCTGTTGTAGCTGTATTTTTGGAGCTATAGATTAGTTATTGTAGAATGGGCTATGACCAGTGGGAGGTTTAATCTTTTTGTGAATTCATTAGTTGTCTTGATAGGTTAGGCAACTACGTGGATAACAGCTTTGTTGGACAAATGATATCATGCAAAGAAAATAGTAAGCACAGAGTCCACTTATGAGTATTAAAGACAGGTGATAGAATGCAGTGGAATGCAAGTATTCCGACCACTTAAAAAGATCTGGTAGATGTGCGAACCAAAGATTATAAGTCCACCGAATGCGATAGTTGATGCTCATATTTATAGCATGAGACTCCTCAAACTTGACATATAGGACATTACCTCATCTAAAAACTTAATTGATAATTTTACAGTTTGCCTTTTTACCATGAAGAAATAAGCTCGAATGATAACATGCTCCAATATGATTCCCCCGTTTTTGAATTTCTAAAGTGATCTACCAACGTGACGATGATAAAATTACCATTCCCGTTGTAAATGAACACAAGACCATCAATGGGTTGTCTTGATCCATGACAACTTGGGCAAAAGCATTCCAATCGTATGTTGTCAAGTGAAAAGTAACACGAGGTTTGGTCATTCTCCTCATGAAAAAGATAGCGTTGACAAGACAAAAGTTAATGGCATTTTCCCCCCAAAATTTCCACCTAACCAGATGAAAAAATTCAAAAGTTCTATATAATGGCTCATGGAATTTTATATTACAGCCAAGCTGTTCGCATTTGATGCTAAAGTATACAAGTTAACAAATAAGAACAGCTCAACATATGAATGTTCTTATGTTGTCTGGGATTTCATATTAGTATAATTATGGCTTAAGAGCCAAAGGTCACTTTACATGTGCTAATCAGTTCAAGATGTATGACTGAGTGCTGAGGGATGTGCAAGTTGGAGATTGGCTGTTGCTACTTTATACAGAGATAGGAGGTGGAACTGAATGAGGAACCCCATTCTCAGTAGGAACTTCAACAAACTTCGAAAGGACAGCACCAACCTTGGTCATTGTTTCCTTATGTGACTTGGTGCAATTTCATACACTCTATCTTAAATTATCTTTACAACAGCATCAATGTCTCCCCAATCTCATGAGTCATAGGAAGCAGCACAAGAGAAGCTGACAAAGGTATGAACCTGATGGGTTACTAAAGAAATTGCTTCTTCTGCTAGCTAAATCTTCGACAATCAAGCATCACTATGTGCATGTCAATGGAGGAAAATAATAATGATATTTTAGTGATCTAAATAAACAAAAATCAAATGCGCACTGGAATATCAAACCAAGTAAAATAAATATCACAAACATGAGGTATTCATGCGAATACTTTTCCCAACAAAGGATGAGAAGAATCGGAAAAATGGCGAAGTCGCTCGCCCACAAATGCATGACCAACTTCACGGTGTGCCGCCAGACTCTTGTTCTTTCCGTTCATCATCACGTTTCCTCCATTCCAGCAACAATCCTGTCAATTGAATCATCAATCTCCTTCACGGAGGTTGCTGTCTTCCCACGATGGCCAGCCAATATAGCAGCCTCATTCAAGAGGCTATGAAGATCCACTCCACCAAATCCAGGAATTTTCAGATTTCTTATTGCTGGCAAACCCCTTTAGTATTACCTTAGATGTTGTACTTTATTAATATGTCCATGATGGGATGCAATTAAGATACATCGTTTCATTTTGATATGTTATGATGGAGAGACATCTTTTGAAAGGATATGAGAGAGTCATATAAATAACTTTAGAAGATAATCGTAGAGTTGGTTGGCAAAAAGAACGTTCACAAAGAAATTGTTCTCTCTTCTTCTTCTCTTTCCAAAAAAAAAGGCATTCCATTTACTCATTTACGAAAACAATCGGCATTAACGCTGTGGAAATCGGATGTTTTCCTCGTGGTTGCATTCAGATCATTGTGAAGTCGTATTGTTCGTTGTTCACCTATAATTCAACATTCCAAGGTAATTTGTTCATTGCGCATCAAAGAGGCTAGTCATTTCTTCCATCGACTTTCTTCCCACATTGGTATCAGAGTCCGGTTATGATTTCTATCTTGTTTTTCCATCGAATTTTTCTCGTTTGCTATTTGATATGGGGATCAAGAGGATGACTTCACATCGTTTGGATGTTCATTGCTCAAAAATTGCAACATGAATCGTCGAAAACGAACTAAAGCGAATAATGGGACTGGAGGTCGCGTACACTTGTACTGTTTTGGCCATTTTTTGAAGCATTTTTTCGACTAAAAAAACCCAGCCTGTGAGCTCCATGCATGTTTCGGTGAACCGATGTGTGATGACATCATTGATGACATCATCCAACCGACAGTAATCGTCGGATGATGTCATCGGTGATGTCACCCAATAGGCGGGAGTTGGCTGGTCGGCAACTGATCGACGACCCGACCTAGTTGACTGGTCAATTGGTCGGATTGGCTCGGAGCCATACAGGCTCGTTGGCGCGTGCACCACACGCGCCCCACATTCAAGTGGCGTGTGTGACCTCCAATTGGTGCTTGGTTAGTGTCGTTTGGTTTGTATGGATGTGTTCTACATTGTGATACAGTCATTGTACATGTTTGAAGCTTTTAAAGGTATAAAAATGTGTACGGAACCTTAAGTATGCGTATTTTTGGGATATAAGTACATTGTTTATTCCTTTTAACTTATATTTTCTTGTATTTTTGGAAATATAGAAGCTAGCTTACATAAAAATGATCACATATATGTTATATAGAGCTTGGTTTGATGATAGCATATATATAATTAATATGTTTATAATTTTCTGATTCCAGGCAAATTCGGACAATGGTTGGAAATCCTTAATTTTTTCATTACATGTCGAATTATGATTGCCATTATAGTTGCTACAAAATTGTTTTTTGTATGTTGGTTTACATCATATTATGCTTTTTGTGTTAATAGAAAAATGTGCAAATTACATGAGGTCATATAATTATTTTTCTAATGGGAGTTCATAGGTTGGTAGAATTTGAAGGAGTTCTCATTTAGAACTTAAATTTTGCACAAATTAAACTAGTAAATGATAATTGAACAATCATAAATAGAAATTGATTGGGAATATAGTGAACTTTCGTTTTTGTATCTTTTGTTGAACTATCATTAATGGAGTTTGTTTTTGTTACAAATTAAATATGTGTGTTACTATGAAAATGTGTTGGTATTAATTCTGCATTTATTATGTCAATGTGTTATGGTAATTGATTATGGCTTCGGCATCCAAGACTATCGTGACTAATCTCAACAAGGAAGAGAAATTAAACGATAACAATTATGATATTTGGCACAAAAAAGTTTAGTACATCCTTAAGGAGCAAGAGGTTTTGGAAACTCTCAATCATACAATGGATGAACTTAAATATGGAACTTCAGCTCATTACAAGAGAGATCAAGAACTTATCAAGCTTTGAAAAAGAAAAATAGCATTGCTCGCATCACGTTGCTGAGTTGTATGCAAGATGATCTCATGTATGAGTTTGAAAGTTATGATAAAGCTCAAACAATATGGGTTGCCTTGAAAGATAAGTTTGGGGGTTCGTCTGCTATTAAGTTGAGGAGACTCACCATCAAGTTTGACATATACCAAAAACGCTCAAATATATCGATGAGGTAGCATCTTTGGGAGATGTCAACCATGATTCATGAACTGAAGTTGACAGATCACTCCTTACTGATAAATAGTAAGTTCGGGCTGTTATAAGGTTTCTTCGTAATAATTAAGAGTATATGAAAATCAACATGACGCATAATGAAAATATTGTTACTTTTAATAATATAGCACATCATTTGGAATTAGAGGATGAACGTGTAGAGGTTGTGAAATCCTCTACTCATGCTTATGTTGGTGAATTGAGTTTACACAAAGTTTCGGACTTCAAGCGCAAAAAGAATCATCAATTCAACAACAAAGGGAATGAGACTGATCAAGCATCTAAGAGGGCTAAGATCTTCCAATACAAGAAGCGTGGTGGGAAGAAGGATAAGGCCAAGATGAAGTGTTACAATTGTGGCAAGATGAGTCACTTTACTCGTGAATGCACTGAGTTAAAAGAGGCACCATATTACTCCATTACTTTAAGTAATGCTTTTGTTTTTAGTATTATAATGCTTGCTGAATCTCATCTAATGTGGACTGTAGACTCAAGAGTAACAAACCACATATATAGAAATCGAGGAGCATTTGTGGAGTATCATCGAATACAGTCTAGAAGAAAATGGATATATGTTGGAAATAACTCAAGAGTTGAAGTGAAGGGTATTAGCATATGTAAATTAATTTTACGTGATGGTCGAAACCTATTCCTACATGATGTTCTATATGCTCTAGATATTCGACGAAGCTTGGTTTTTGTAATTGTTCTTCTTAGCTTAGGTTATGTATTAAATTTTTATGGTGATTGTGTTGACATTTTGTTTGGAATAGTTTATTATGGTTTGTGTCATATATTGAATGGTTTTATAGTGTTAGACATTGACTATGATATGTACAATGTTAATGTTAATAGTTGTTTTTCTTTAATTGCATCTTCTAGTAATGTTAAGATTGATGCAATTACTTGACATTCTAAATTAAGTTACATTGAGTTATAAATAATATAAAGGTTAGCTAGAGAAAACCTTTTAGATTCACTTGCTAATGTTGATCTACTTATATGTGAACATTGTTTAGCAGAAAAAACAACTAGAAAACCATTCGGTAAACGAATTAGAGCCAAATTTTCAATACAACCCATACATTTTGACATTTGTGGTTAATTAAACGTGAGGGCAAGGTATGTAGCCTCATATATCATCACTTTCATAGATGATTTCACTCGTTTTGGTTATATCTTTCTGATCTCCCATAAGTCAGAAACATTAGACTGATTTAAACGATATATAACGTTGATAGAGAATCAATTGAACAAAATAATAAATGTTTTGAAAACCGATCGCGAATGTGAGTATTTATTTGAGCAATTAAGACTTTGTGTTGAAACAGGAATTATACGACAATTGACTATTCCTGGTACTCCGCAACAAAATGAGGTTGCTGAAAGAAGAAATAAAATTCTATTAGAAATTGTTAGGTCTATAATAATGCAAGCAACTTTACCTATCTCGTATTAGGGATATGCGTTGTTGATTACTGCTTATGTACTCAAAATCAATCATTTCCACCTCTTATGAATTGTGGACTAGTAAGAAACTGGACTTAAGTAATCTACTTCCATTGGGGTGTACAGTTTATGTTCATGATTCTTCCCATAAAGATGGCAAATTAGACCATAGAAGGAAGAAATGTATTTTTATAAAATATTTTGAATACTCTAAAGGGCACGTGTTCATAGGTGAACAAGTTGATAGAAGTGTGACCGAAATAGAGTTATGAGATGTCACATTTTTGGAGAATAATTTTCTTAGTAGATGTGAGATTGATAAAAACTTTCAATTATATAAGATGGAAGATCTTGATAACATACCCACTAATGTTATAGAGGAAAATGAAGATTTACCTCAACATATAAGACCTAGTAGAAGTGTTGCATTGCTTGGCGAACTGATTTCAAGAAAAGTTCAATTACGTAAAAATAATTATAAAAGTATTCCCTATTATCGTTTTGAGATTAAAAGGAAAGCATTTATGATTGCTCCGCAAGATGATGCCGAGCTTAAGATTGTTAAAGAGGCTCTCTCATCCTTTAATAAGGAAGAATGGAGAAATTTTTTGGAAAATGAGATGGAATTAATAAAAACAAATCACATATGGGACTTGGTTGGTCTACCATCCAATCGCAAGACTATTGGAAATAAATGAGTTTTTAAGATTAAGCAAATGGCGGATGGATCCATTGAAAAATATAAGGCTCGTCTTATGACGAAATGTTATACTTAACAAAAATGTATAAACTATGAAAAAACATTTTCACCGGTTGTAAGGTTTGCCTCAATACGCTTCATCTTAGCTATCGTTGCACATTTGGATCTTGAATTACATCAAATGGATGTAAATACGGCATTTTTTAATGGAGAACTAGATGAGGAAATTTATATGAAGCAGCCAATAGGTTTCATACTTAAAGGTCAAGAGCATAAAGTTTACAAGTTTCATTGCTCAATATATGACCATAAGCAATCATCTAGATAGTGGTATTTTCGTTTTCATCGAGCCATAACGACTTTTTGGATTCACAATGATTGGAAAAAAAATCACTATGTAACCCACTCGTGGGCGACGCAGGTAGTATCCGCTCTCTCTTGTAACGCTGCGGTCGAGAGTTCGAATCCTCTCGTTGTCAACGCGATTTAAGTGGGGGGCCTTGGCGATGGGTTGTTGGGCCAGTCTCCCCGAGGTTTACGTCTAAATAGTGGCTTGCGACGATATCCGACAGTGCCACCGGACATCAGAGGGTGGTGTGACCCTGATTAGCATAAGCAAGAGGGAGTCTCGGGCGGTTCCTCAGTCACAAAAAAAAAAATCACTGTGTATATGTCAAACGGTTCGAAGATAAAATTGTGATTTTTTTTCACTTTATGTGGACGATATTTTATTTGTTAGAAATGATAAAGTTTTGGTTATCACCATAAAAGAATGGTTATTCTTCAATTTTGAAATGAAAGACATGGGAGAAACTACTTATATATTAAAAGTTAAGATCAAAATAGATCGATCAAGGAAACTTATTGCTTTATATAAGAGTCTTATATAATGAAAATTCTTGAGTGTTTAAATATGTAGCATTGTCATCCCATTGATATCTCTGTCATGCAAGGTAAAGGCCTAGGTACTAAAATGTGTTCTAAGACTTCAAAAAAAAAAAAAAAAGAAATAAAAGTTGTTCTTTACACTAGTGTGGTCGGAAGTTTGATGTATGCTATGATGTGTACTCGACCCGACATATGTTATGTTGTGGGGTTAATGAGCTGATATTAATCAAATCCTAGTCAAGCACATTGGAAAGCAATAAAGAGGATCCTAAGATACTTAAAAGGCACCATGGACTATCGACTTTGTTACCAAGAAAATGATTTATGCTTATTAGGCTATTCAGATACTGATTTGGGAGGAGACCTAGATTAGTGTAAATCGACTTTTGGATATGCATTCTTGCTTAATGAATGTGCAATTTCTTGGAATGATAAGAAATAGACATGCACAATATTGACTATAATGGAGATATAATTTATTGTATGCTTTGATGCAGTGCAAGAAGTAGTATGGCTAAAATGTTTCTTGGAAAATTTAGCCATTGTTAGTGATAGTTTATTACGATAGTCAAGCAGTCATGGACTATGTGAAAGATTCAAAGTATCATGGAAGGACGAATCACATCGACATAAATAGCACATAAATAAGTGATTATTCAATACATTTTAACTAATAAAATGGTTGCTGATCTATTTACGAAGGCTGTTTTTAGAGACGTATTCTTGACTCACAGAATGTCTCTAGGGTTACGTAGAATGTAATATGTAATGTTGTAGAGGATCATTGTTTATGTATATGTGAACATATGTATTGTATTTGTTTGTTTTTTAGTGACTTGATGTTTTATCAATAAGTACAAATTTATTATGAGACTAGCACAAACACACATATATTGTTGAAAAGTATATTAACAGGCAATGATTGACTCACTCACATGAGCAATCACTTTAAGTACTATAGTTAGCATGTTGAGTTGAGACGTTATAAATAAATAAATGCCGAAGAGTAAGTTTAGTACATAAAATAATATGTATAATATGTCGCATTGATTGGAGTCAAGATAAGGTTTGTAATTTGTATATGATACGATCGAACATGATAGTCCCACAATCATGTATGCCTAAAAAATACCGAATGCGAGTACCTAAATTGGCGCTATAGAAAGCGAGCTGATATAGCACTTGAGCTAAACTTGAGTACGCGAGAAGTACATGACTATGTTTAGGCAAAGATCCGTATGATGGATATATTTAATAAATGATATACGCTTTTATATAAAGAGAAATCTATTATAACATGTAATTCATATTACATGTGTATTGTACGATCGACAATGAAATGTCAGTGAAATTATCCATATCTACTTATCGTGTGAGCCCTTGAGGTAATTTATAATTTACCTTATTTTATACCCTATGTTACTTTTGATTATGTTCTCAAAGTGAAAAATCAATATTGCTACTTTAGCATGTTACCGATGGTCATGAATAGATATGACTTTATAGGACGTGTCTAGGAAATTAGTTGTTCTGAAATGGAGAGAGACATGAATGTGAAGAAAGACTATTGTTGTTTACATCTATCACATGTATTTACCGGTCGACCAATTATATCATATTCTGTGGTTTTAATATAATTGTAAATACATGGTGTTATGAAAATAGTCAAGTATAACCTTTAAAGAATAAGTATACTTGGATTGATGTAACAAAATATGTTTGGGGCACTATGAGACATCAATTGTTTATTTCTTTTTAGGGTTGTAGCCATTATGTCATTTCTAACAAGTGCATAATTTGAGCTCCCAAGTGCAGGTGTACTCACTGGTCGTATGACTTTCTTGCTAGTATGAATTCTTTCTAAAGTTGATGAATGTTGAATGCTTTATATTCTTGATAGAGCACTATCAAGCCTATCATGTCCGAGTAGGAGATATTGTATTTTATTAATACGTCCGTGATAGGATGCGATTAAGATGTATTGTTTTGTCTTGATATATTATGATGGAGAGACACCCTTTAAAAAGGTATGAGGGAATCATATAAATAACTTCAGAAGATAACCATTGGGATGGTTGATAGAAAGAATGTTCAAAATGAAACCGTTCTCTCTTCTTCTTCTTCTTCTCTTTCCATCAAAGAAAAAGGGCAGGCATTCCATTACTCTTTTACGAAAACAATCGGCATGAACATTGTGGAAATTGAATGTTTTCCTTATGATTGCATTTAGACTATCGTGAAGTCATATTATTCGTCGTTCATCCGTAATTCAACGTTCGTTTCGGGGTAAATTGTTCATTACGCATCAAAGAAGTTAATCATTTCTTTCGCCGACTTTCTTCCCACACCAGATATTAGGAACATCAATAGTTGCCTACATAGATACTATAAGTAAGCATATGCACCATGAGATTGACTGTTCTATTGACACTATGTACAGGTACATGCTACGAGACTCGCCCGCTAAGTATAGACATACATATCCGTCTGTCAAATCTTCTAAGCCTAAGCAAGGCATTTCAGAATGTTTGTGATGTCCGTCACCATAATAACAATGATATTTTCTTCATAATTATCCATCTTTATCAACAGCTGGTGAAGGTTCTTCTGCCTTCCATCATTTCCTCCTCCAATTCCAGTTCCTCCATGTTGCCCTATGGCATCAGTTTCATCAACAAATGCAATGCAAGGAGCATTGCCTTCGGCAAGGAGCTACGAGCAATGAGGACTGTATGCGGAGCAGGCAAGAGCCAATTTGTTAGGATTCAACACAATTATAAGGAAATAGAGACAAAAAATAAGAAAAAGAATTCGAGATATAAAATTTTATGCTAATTCATCCTTAAACTAAGGTTACATCTAGCAAAAAATCACACTATAATTAACATATCGCACCTATTCATTACATTTCTCAATCACAACGAAAAAAAATACATTATATATACCAGTAGCTATTTATTGACTCAATCCAAACTACTAATAAAATATGGAGAGTATTATAAACTACATCCCAACAAAATTTGCTTGAGTAGCGTAGAGGAAGAAGAAAAGAATGAAGAACCATAACCCCAATTCTTTTTCGGTTTTTTTGGTTGGTCCCAAATCACTCTCAAATATGACGATTTTATTATTTATTTTTTTCCCAATTGCAATTTTTGGACAAAATTGCCCTTGTTCTACTCACTAGAAAAAGTCCCCCGGTGAAGATTCAACTAGCTAGTGAGTTTGAACCCTTATTTGAAGTTACCTTGGTCTCTTCAAGCACTTAGTTGAGAGTGAGACAAAATCATTTCGATTCATTATTTGAGAAAATAATTTCACTTCGAGCCATTTTTTAAAATTTCTTTTATTACTATAAGTTGAGGAAAAAAAAATATATGTATCTGATAATGGACAATGAAAAATTAAATTAGAGATAAGGTGGGCATTGAGAAGTCCTCTTCTCATGACGCACTGATACGCCCCCACTTACCCCTGCGAGTTCATAATATTAACTGCTGCAAAAGCAACGTTCCACTGAATCAAAAACCTGGGGCCGACGACTGCTTATGCATATTGCATAGACGAGACGACGAAAATCCAATTCATCAATCCCGACGTAAAATTTCGAGAGAGAGAGAATGATATTAACTGCTGCAAAAGCAACGTTCCACTGAGTCAAAAACCTGGGGCCAACGGCTGCTTATGCAAATGCATATACGAGACGACGAGAATCCGATTCATCAATCCCGACGAAAAATTTCGAGAGAGGGGGAGAGAGAGAGAGAGAGAGGGAGGGAGGGAGGGAGAATGATTGCAGAGTTTCGAGAATTCATTGGCGGACCAGCGTAATACATCGATCCAATTTCGATTCTGCATGCAAAATCGTCGGCATGCATGGCACTGCTCTCAGTCTCGGGGATGCGGGTCGGTACGTTTGCATGCCTAGTCGATTTACATGACAGCCTCCTCACATCATAATCGTGTTTTCTCACGTGAGGAAAACGGTAGGACTATGTGAACATCGAGACTCTGCAATATTGGCCAGCTCGGGTTGATCCTCTCCGCATGCATGCGCATCGAAGCCTAAGTCAGAAAAACGCGTACATCGTTGAATTGGGGAGGACAGAGGTACCCTAAATCTTCAGTATAGGTTTGAATCCCTTCATCCCTGATTAGAGTAAATTTTTTTTTTTTCTGACCAAACCATTAATTAGCTGATTATAAATATGAACATCACACAAGTGTAACATTAACTAAAACTAAATGTGGGTAACGTCCTTATTTACGATTCGCCAATTATGAGATTGATCAAAGGAGCCAGGGGTAGAGGAGAATGTAACCCTTCTCCTTTCTCCTCCGTTTCAAAAGAGAGACCTCTCAATGAAATTTTTCTTTTAATGTTTGTTTATAATAGGCCTAATTCCCCCCCCGCTCCAAAAAAAAAAAAAAAAAAAAAACAATCTCAACTTTACGTATAATCTCAATTCTGTTCTTGAATTTTTTATTTTGTCTCAAGAAAAATCTTAAACTTTAAGTAAAGTCCTAAATCTATCCGAATTTTTTTTTGTCTTAAAAAATCCTAAAATTTAAGTCCAGTCTCAAATCTACATCCAATTTTGTTTTGTCTAAAAAAAATCACCAACTTCAATTTATTCTCAAATCTACCAATATGGTCTATTGCCAATTTGGTGTGGCACTTTCATATCAATAATAAATCCATATTAGCAAGGTAGTATGGAAAATTATTTTCAAAATGAAACCATTATAGGATATAAAAGATTAGAGATGACTAGCGATGATAAAGGGTTGATAGAGGCAAATTTAGGACTAGAGTAAAAATTGATGATTTTTCTCTTAGACAAAAAGAAAGTTTAGGGCTAGATTTGGAAGTAGACCCAAAGTTGAGATTTCTTTTTAAAAAAAGAAAAGTTCTTGGTAGATTTGGACTAAACCTAAAATTTAAGGTTTGTTTTTTAGACAAAAAAGAGTTCAAGATAGAATTAAGATTAAATTTAAAGTTGGGGTCCTTTAGAAAATTAGGCCATTTTATAATAATAGAATACAAGCTAGATTAAACTCTCTTTTGACGGCCTCTTTTCCTTTAGAAGCCCATTATATCCTACTTTCTACGCCTTCATTTCCTTTTATCCCTCTTAAATTAAAACTTTGGGAAAAATATTACTAAAAAATCTAAATTATATTCACTATGCACCACAGAAAACCCAAAACCCGTAATTAGTGTAACAAAAATATTGTTCGATTACCACGAAAAATCTTAAACTTTATCCAAGGAATACTAATACCCATAATTTTTTCAGTGTTACTACTAAGTCAAATTTATATGCATGAGAAAAATTGGTATCTATTGGGCATGACGTATTTAAAAAAAGTTAAAGGTATGGACGTCATAGTAAATATAGTTTATGAATTTTGGTATAATAAAAAAAATTATAGCATTAAATGTCATAATCTGTATAAATTTAAATTTTTTGTGGTATCGATTTTTAAGATAGTTTGCAAGAAGGGGCGGAGAAAGAGGAGAGCGCAGTCACTTTTCGCCGGGTGACATCAGCAGGAGGAGCAGATCTTTTTTCACTGCCTGAGAGACTTCAAATGGCGAGCAAATCAATCAATTCGATTAAATCAAACCCCATGTCATCCTCTGACGGACGATGATCTGACTCTCCTCCCCTCTCCCTCTCCCTCTCCCTCTCTCTCTCTACGCAGATTTCAAAGTGTCAGTGGAGTGACGTAAGGTGACCGGGAAGGCGTGCAGATGGAAGCGTGTGGTGACTGATTTTCCCGACTCATTCATTGCAGAGGGAGAGAGAAGATGCTGCCGACGATCACCTCCTTCAGTGGCGGCACGGAGAGAGAGGGGGGAAGAGAGAGAGAGAGAGAGAGGAAGGACAGCAACCCAACACAGCACACATCAACGCACGAACACGACTACTCGTACGCATGTTAAATGTATCGTGTGATCTGCCCTCAGACAACAGAAAGAACAGAAGGAGCGGAGAGAGAGAGAGAGAAAGAGAGATGACGAAGAAGAGAGAGAGGTGCGTTCGCACGAGGAAGAAGGTTAGTACGGGCTTTCGTATGTTTCGTCTCGTTCAATAATGATGTAGTGCTCTTTTCCCCCCCCTCTTCTTCTTGTTCTTTCCAATGCACAATACCCAAATTTGGTCTATAGGGTAAATCATGCCTCGCTTTTAAAATCGCCCTTTGCCAAATTAAAAATCGATTATCATTTCAACCTCAATTTCCTCCTCTCCATCTTTCGATGGGTAGGTTTCAAATTTGCATGTATATGATTCCCACCTATGTAGTCTCCCCATAATGAACCATTCTATCATTTAGGGATATGGAATTGCAGTCTTTTAAATATGACTTTTGATTTCAATTTGATTTGCTTCTTGGTATCTTGAGAGATTATGCATATTTGTTTCTTAACCTTCTTTTAAAAATCCCACGAGGGAACTTACCTATATTAATAACCATGAATTCATGGACTTGAGAGGCGTTTCGTAAATTGGATTTGACTTCACATTAAAAAAATGTTATCTCATCTAATATTTTGGTAACGTCATTTCAACGGGATAAATTTAGATATAACCGAATAAAAAAACTTGATTACCTGCCTAAGCCTAAGGATGAGTAGCGTCGATTAGATAAGAAAAATTCTCATGCCACCATTTCGATGATTGCACCCTTGTAGCCACCATCCGGTGGCTGCTGCTTCCTAGGCGATCCTTGCGCATTGGTGGCTCTCTCTCTCTCACACATTATTATGCTTCCATCCTAGGGGGTAATATGTGGTGGCTGCACTCCCTAACTGACCACCACTGTAGTGGCTACCATATTTGTTTCACTTGTTGTTTCTTGCCAACTCTCTTTCCCTCTAATTTAAGGCAGCCACCACAGTAACAGTAGACATTGTCATTGATGACAACCATCGCAATCGCGGCCATGGTTTGTAGATCTAAGTTTTTACTTCTTCCTTTTTCCCTTTTTCATCAGTTTAATTTAATTTTTTTTCTTTCTTAATCTAGGTGCAAAAAACACCCGATACTATGGAATATGACCATATCTGATGTTCTTCCAAGCACAATAAGCAATTTTTGCAAATGTCTTGTACAATATTTTTCTATCATATATTGATTCTTGTTATATGGACGTAATTCAAATCTTTATTTAAGAAATGAGGAAATAGGAAAGTGGGTGTGGAAACCAGAGATTTTAAATTTCTTGTTAGAAGGCAAAGGAGAGAGAATTTCAAAATTTTTAGGGCTTACACCACGAAAAATCCAAATATAAAAAAATTTGGGACAAATTTACCAAAAATTAATTTTTAAATTACAAAAAATCACAAACTGATATTCCTATGACATATTGTTACTTTTCGTTAAATTTTATCATCAAATTACTAAACTGATTACATGTAACAGTTAATGGATATATCAATTTAGGATTTTGCCTTTCCTTTGTCATAAATATACTAGTTTAAGGTTTTTAATGATTTTAATACTATTTTACAGAAGCTAATAGAAGGTAAATTTCTCACAAATGTTCCAATTGGGATTTTTGATATTATACAGGTGTATCAATTTGAGATTTTTTTATGACATTAACTCAAATTTTAAGTAATTTTCTTCCCCTAGTCCTTAATTTTCCTCAAATTCCCAAAAAAAGGCTTACAAGGTTGAGCCACATCTTTCTCAGAGGATGCTCTTTTTCCCAAGGCTACTGAAATTAAACGCCTTCCCCAAAGTAAACTCCAACCGTTTGGACATGGTGTAAACCTTTCCTCTACAATCTTAGCAAGAATTTTCCCAAGGCTACTAAAATTGGACTTGGCAATATTCTAGAGTAGCTGATTATATTTACATTCTCGAGATCACAAACATCTTGGAACTCACGTATTATTCAAATTGTTTGTTTCAATCTCTATAAGATAAGTTGAGTCGATTCTGTATTGGCAAAACGTTTTACTTTAAAAAACACCATTATGAAATCATCACAAACAGAAGTGATAGAACGCCAGAGGCAGGAATCAAAGATCGAGTGAAGCCAACACAAAAGCCAAATTTTAGCCCGCTATGTAGCAGAAGATCAGAAAGAAACAGCATTGAAGTTTCCAAATGAAGTTACCCCATTTTCAGCCTAAAGACCATCTCAAACTCGCCAAGTTTCGACGTCACCCGATGGCCATGTTTTCCTTCGACTTCAGTCCACGAAAACTTAATTAGAATCCTTCAATCGACGGATTATATGTGCCATGTGGCCTGCATTCACGAACCTAACATTACGAAAAGAGAGAGAAAAAACCCAGAACCCTAACTTGGACGCCGCACGTACGATCCCCATCCCCTCTCTCTCTCTCTCTCTCTCTCTTCTCTTTTCTCCCTCGCAGCTGCAGAGCTCTGCCGCGTCGAACCTAATTCGGAACAATGATTACTGTGGGCACGGTACCACAGTCGCTCCCCGAAACAGTTGGGAAAGCTTGGAGGAGAGGTTCCTTTCGGAGAGGGGCACCGAGTTTCCGTCTTGGTGATAGTTCACGGCTTGAAGTGATGTTGGAGGGGATACCTCACTGCATGGCTTTTCTACAACTTTAGGCAATCTGAGCTTCACGAGCAGAGCAAGGCAACAAATTCGCACAGTTTCCTTTCTCGTGTTACCTCGGGCGCTAGTACATCCGGGATTCACGGAGGTTAGGGGAATTCTTTTTGTCCCCAGAAAATGCGAGAACTTAGGAACATGATGAGGAGCCCTTTGCATTTTGCGCTTTGAGAGCATAAAGATGTTGGGTCGGGACTCGAATGCAAAAAGCGTCCGGCCCCGAGAGCGTTGCGAACAACGAGTCTTGCCAACCGATGGATCGTGTTGATGATCGAGCTCATCGGGGCTGTTGATCGTGCGGTATCGGTGGTCCAGGTAGTCATGGTTCGCATGATTTATAGAACGTGCGAAGTTTTTTTCTCATACCGGCGGCTGGCAATCATAGTGCCATTAAATTACAGACGACATGTGTGAGCAATTCAAAGGTAGGGCAGATGAGAGTACTCTAAGTAGACTTTAGTTATAATGGAGCTCGTCTCCCCGCCAATTTTTATGCATCGGTATAGTAGAGCTCTCCATATACAAGGGAGCTTGTCTCAAATGATGTGAAGAATCCCATCATGAGAACGGTGATAATTTATTTTATTGTTCTTTAATGATGTCACAAAGCATTATAATCTAATACTTCGTCATGATGTCATGTTCGACGACGTCATCAAAAATACGACTGTCAATACGATGATATATGAAGTTATTCGATTCACGAAGTAATGACCCAAGAAACGAAAAAGTGCCATTTCGTTCAACTCATCACTTAAGCATGCAACAATTCGAAGCAGTCAATGGAGCAATTATCCTTCTAGAATTTGGTCACAAAACCCTAGCAGCAGCAAATTTCCCGAACTCCAGGGTGCATTCATTTAGAGAAAATTTCATGATAATTTTTTTTTTTCAGGAAAACATGTTCTCCTTTTTTGGACTGAAAATGATTTTCAGTTAACCTGATTACTTTCAACAAACCACACAACTGAAAATCCCAAAAAATAATTTGCCATAAATTCTTTCACTCAAACTAAACACACCCTCAATGTCCAATATATTTCAACATGCTTATCATCTCGTTAAGACCCTTAAGAGCCCTGATCCAGAGCTTCCTTTAGCGGGAGACCTGAACGGCGCAGCTAGCAAGGAGATATCGGATTTTGGATGCAGAAGCATTTGGTCTTCGTCTCCCTTTCGGTCGTCGTAGCGTATAAAAAGGCCTTGTCTGTCAGCGAAGGCACGTGCAGCAACAGTACTACTTTGCGAACGAATGCTTTCATCGTGATGGAAGCCTTGCATGCTCCTCTCTTTAATCTGGACCAAACCCTATTCCATGGTGCACACGCTGCAGAAATCGCTCAAACACTTCTCTTTTTTGGGATCACATAAGGTGGACAAAAATACAAACAGAGCTAGCAAAATTGGAGTATTTACAGCAAGGACCGAATGTAGCAAGATAAGAGACGATGAAAAAAGGGCAAAAAAAAAGGGAAAGCTCAAGCCTAAGGGAAGAATAAATACAAACTCGCCAAACCCTAGCTTGACTCCGGCGTTGCTCCATATGGCATGGTTTCTTCTTTCTTTCTTTTTTCTTTGCCCTTTTTCAGGAAGTTCAAGTTATTTTCTTCTGTTTTTGTCTTTTTTTTCTTCTTGTTAACTTTTTGGGGTCGGTCGATCATGATTTTTGGAGGTGGATAATGTGGGAATTATGCAGATCTTGGTTGCTTTCCTTGACGCTTGATCTCCACTGATCGGCGATGTCTCCGGCAATCTTGATCGCATCACAGCCCGTCCCGAGGATGCCTCTCCTCGTGAATCCAACGGTGTACAGCCCGTCATCCCCTTTCCAACCATTCGGAAATGGTGTCTTGGGCATACCTTCCTTGGTAAAGAAATCACCCCCCTGCGCAAAAAAATGAAAATTAAGTACATCAATCAACTTGAACAACACAAAGTCACATGATTAAAAAACTCAAACAACAGTAAATTTATACTCAATTCAATTCTGGTGCCAAATGATAAGGAAAACAATCCATTCAAGTAATTTATTCTTTAATACCGTTCTCAATTTTGCTGGTCGAGGTCAAGTTCTCTCGTCTTAATTAATCCCCCCCAAGTTGGTTAACTACTTTTTTTTTTTTTTTGGTCAGATATTGGTTAACTACTTCATAGACTATATTTTGCTTAGCCCTAATAAGCCAAATTACATATCAAGAAAAAACCTCCCGCAGGCTCGGTGATTGCGACCGGAACAAACTCGAGACCTCTAGAGTATGATGCTATAGATCCACTTAGTTATCAATAAGCGCAAAATGTTGCAAATGTAATCAAGGTCGCCAAAAAAGAAAAATGAAAATGGCAGTGATGTGCTCGCAATGGGTGAAGCAAAGATTTCCGGGTCAAACTTTGCTTGTTAGCCATAAGAAGCAACCCTAATTGCCATGCCTAATTATACGTTAACCGACATAAAGCAAGATGCTAGAGACATAGCTAATCACAACGGGCGAAACAAAGATTGTGGGTCAATCTTGCTTGTTAGCCATAAGAAGAAGCACTAATTACCACCCCTAGTTTAGATGTCAATCAGGCATTAAGCGTGAGACGAGAACCATCACAAATCACCAATGGTCAATCTTGCTCGTTAGCCAAAAGAAGCAACATCACCCCCCAGCAATTAAATGTCTAATCATCATAATGCAAGATGCAAAAGAGACATCGCAAATTGCAATCCCAGACATTTCTGGCTTAAACTAGGAAAATATGATGTCGAAAAATATTTTAAAATAAATGGGAATCGAATTTTAAAATGAAGGGAGGGGGGGCCCCTTCTAGACTATGATTCCGCTAATATGCGCACACTGAATACACGATGTCATGATAGCAACGCGTCATGGATGGGGCACAGAGAATACAGTTTTGTCATCTTCACAAGAAAGATCGTTCAGCAAAGGGAATTTTAACCCGGGCATAAGCCCCAAACCCTAATTTCTTTGTCCTTTTTCCCTCCCCTTTTGTTTTCTCTTTTCTTTGCATGGAGAAATGGAGAGATCCGGAGGTCTCTCCTTCTGTCTTGTATGTCTCCAAGCGAAAGACAGTGACAGGTGATTCATAATAAGATAGAACTAAAAACTAACCAAAACTTTGTAACTATTCACAATATAAAAAATCAAAAATAAAAATGAATGAAGTCTGCCTCACCTTGAGCCAACTAGAGACATTGCTCTTGTACCCAGTTGCCAAGATTATAGAATCAAACTTCTCCTCCTGCCCATCCAGGAACTTGGCCCCATTCTTAGTTATCTTCTTCACTTCTTTTACCACCTAAGAAGGAAGAATAAACCATAATTTGAGTTAGCACTCTCTACTCATGCCATCAGCGTAGATAGCACATGGAGAGGCTTGGATTAATGACTCCGCGCGCTTGGTTACCTTGATTTTGCCGGACTTTATCTGCGCGAGGGCGCCGACGTCGAGGACGGGGGTCTTTCCGGTGACGTTCTTGAGCTCGAGCGGCCCGGTCTTGGGCCGCCGGAGGCCCAACCGGTCGGTGTTGCCCAAGGTGATGTTGGCAATCAGGAGGAGGATCTTGTCCACTAATCTTAGAGGGAGCCATTTGAGCAGCGCCATGGCCACTCCAAACGTTGAGAGCCCAAGCATTTCTCTGGGCAGGACATGTACCTGATTAGCAGGAAGAAGCACGGTCAACGTCATCCCACCGAATTAGATTGACGATGATTGCGTTTAGGCCACAAGGAAGATTGAAAGGAAAAGCAAAAATAAAAATAAAAATAAAAATAAATTTACACTTTGGAGCGTCCCCAGGTAACTGAATCAGGAGAAAATTTAATGAATCTTTCTTTTATGGGGAAGAAGAAAGAAGAAAGAAAATTCATATGGGTCAGCGGTCAAGGGAATTAAGTGATGAAATGACAAAAGAGATTATGAATAATTAATTGAGACTGTGGAGAGAGAGAGAGAGAGAGAGAGAGAGGACTTTACAGTGCTGCGAACCACCATGTGAGGAATGACATTGTGCCTGCACAGGTCCAAGCTGACCTCCATGCCGGAATTGCCGCAGCCTACTACCAACACCCGCTCGCCTTCGAACTCCGACCCCGACTTGTACCGGCTCGTGTGGACGACCCGCCCCTGGAACCTCTCGAGCCCGGCCACGTCCGGCGTCGCCGGCTCGGCATTCTCCCCCGTGGCCACCACGAGCCACCTCGACCTGCGCTCGAGCCCCTCCCGGGTCCGGACCCTCCACAGCCCGCAAGACTCGTCGAACTCGGCGCTCTGGACCGTCTGATTGAAGATGGGCTTGATCTTGAAGTGCGAAGCGTAGGACTCCAGGTAGGAGACGAACTGCTGCTTCGTCGGGTACTTTGGGAAGTTTTTAGGGAAGCGGAGGAGAGGGAGCTCGCAGAACCGCTTGGGCAGGTGGAGCTTGAGGCGATCGTAGGTCCATTTTTGCCAGAGGGAGGCGATGCAGTCGCTTTTCTCCAGGATGAGGGAAGGGACTCCGTGCTCGGAGAGGCAGGCCGAGACGGCAAGGCCGGAGGGCCCTGCGCCGACGATGATGGGCCCTTCCACATCCACGAACGGAGGATGGTCCGTTCTTTGGTTGTCTTCCAGTTCTTGGTCTCCGCAAGAAACCGAACCCATGTTTGTTTCTTTTTACAAGAAAACCAAGAAATGGACGGGGAAGGTGAAGCGAGAGAGAGAGAGAGAGAGAGAGGAGACTCTGTTCAGTGGCTCTCTTCGATGCTTCCCCTGTTTCTTGGTTCTGTAAGGCTCTGTTTTCTTTGAGAGGAATTCCTGAAGTGGGATGAAGTGGGTATTTAAAGAGGAGATGAGAGAGAGAGAGAGAGAGAGTGTGCGAGAGAGTGGAAAGAGAGAGAAGTCAATTGAGGAGCGAATGTCAGGGGGGCAGTGGGGGTTTGCTCTCCGAGCTAAGAAGGAATATAAATGCAGAGAAAAGCAGAGGAGAGGTGGGGAAAAACAGAGTGCGTTTATGAGAAGTGAGAGGTGGGTGAGAAAGATCTCTCTATCTCCCTCACTCTCTCTGTGTTTTTTCTTTTGGTTTTTCGAAAAAATGGCAGTTAATTTGCACAGTGAGTGAGAGAGAGAGAGAGAGAGAGAGAGAGAGAAAGAGAAAGGTGTAAATGGAGGCGTGAAGGTTAAGAAAAGGATTTGGTTCTCCTCCTCAAGGCCCTTCTTCTCTCTCTGCCCGCAGGGTCTTGGTAGACTGGAGTAGACAATGGGCCAAAAAAAAAAGATGGAGATATAAAAATACAATTTTTTTATTGGGCTACACTGCTATGATTCTCTTTTTCACTTTTTCTAAAATACCTTCTTCTCCTTCTTTTTTTGGGACAATCTTTTCCTTCAAAAATTAAAAGATGGGTCGCATATACTCATAAAGTTGCATCATCATACTCAAATAGGGACAGAGATTGCCTTTAGGGCTATTTGAAATTACACCCATGATTACAAGATAGCATTAGAACGTCATTATCTGTCCCACTTGGCACGGTGAGACCACAAGCCTCAATTTGATTAAAGCTTTGTCACAAAATTAGGGCTGCCCACCCGCCCATCCCATCGAGGAAAAAGACCGAGTGGGAGATGATTAGCGACCCCTCATTACCGGAGGGAAAATGTCCCCTTTTCAAAAAGAGAGAAGACATTCATTCACCCTTTAATTCTTAACATCTCAAAAGTTAGAATATGCATCTGATTTCTTGTAAGACTTCTTCTTTTTTATTTTTTTGGGTTTTTTTTTTTTTTTTTTACTGTTGATGTTCCCCTGCATGAGAGCAGGAGAGTGGATGCAAGGCTGAAGAACATACACGTCAAGTCCAACACGTGGATAAAACATTCTAAAAAAGCGATGGAAAATGAAAACTCGTGTCCAAGTACAATGCCATTCTTTCGGGAGACTGGAACGTAGAGATCTTCGAGCTATGATACTGGGTAATGTTGGGTGTGCAGCGGATGAGGGTAATCAATCACGTTCACTATGAGTGAACGCGATATTAGAGCAAAAGGTCTCGTGTTCCGACCTCCAGAGCTGTCGCTCCTTTTTAAGTCAGAAAACATTATTTGCTCTTTTTAGGATTAGGATATGTCTTCAATCTATGCTTCAAATGGGGATGTGTTCATCTACATGCATACCAAGTCAGAGCTGACATTAATCCTCTCCAAAACTTCGTTGAGCCGAATGTGGTTAGGGAGAGGATATTGCATATGAGGTTGACTGGTTGATCTTTTTAGGTGGAAGAGAGGACAAGGACGTAGTTGTTTTTCCCTTTCAAGTAAAGGTTGAGAAAATGAAATGTCTCGATAATCACATCCTGTTCTAAGGGAATAAACAACGGAGAATTTGGCAACTGTATGTCCGGAAGGGCACCGCCCAGAGCGTTTTTGGACGTTATATTCATGCAAACCGGCACGTCGTTTACATCGCTGGAAGGATGGGAGCGGCGGGGAGGTGATAAGGTTGCCCGGTGGAAAATGGTCGACCGTGGCTAGAAAGAAAATTACCAAGCGTCGCCGGAGCTTGGGGGACGCGATCTGCATCATCATTTCCGTTCGCTCAAATCAACTTCCAAGTGTGAAGTTGAAAGTGAACAAGGAAGCTCATGGTATTGGAGAAGCCAAGCCATCCGTCAAACTGAGGCAAACAAAGTTGTCGGGATCCAAGGACCATGATGGTATTAAATTGGCTCACAACTTATTAGTTCACACTTTCGTTTGGAAATCAATCCCACTTGCAAATTCGGATATCTGATATCAGAGGCGATTGTTGATTGGTAATTCTTCTCCGTGGATATCAGTACGACAGAAAAAAAAAATGATGCCATCTCCACTAGCAATGACAAAAAGGTGCTCTTGATGTTTAGATTACCTCGTGACAACGCAATCCAAAAATTCATATAGAAGAGGCAAGTTGGAGAAGTTCCTTCTTTCCTCGTGGAATTGACAGTTAAAGAAGCAATCATGAGTACATGTCCAAGGAGCAAAGAAGTGGGCTACATCGATGCCAAAAATGGGATAATGAAACATTTTAGGAGGGCCAAAAAAATATTTGTTTATTTATTTATATATTTATTTAATCGTTTTGTTTTGTTTATTTATAAATTTGGCCCATTAGGCTCCCCATACATGCAACCAGAACTCCCCCCAGATATACTGTGGTGGAGACCGAAAGATCAACTTCACAATCATTCCCGTTGCTATCCTTGTTTCCCACCTCTATACATGCTTTAATGTCCTTTTCCTTAGATTAATCCGGGAGCTCACCCTCTCAGGATTTTCCACAATCTCTATTTGGATACTCAGAATTATTTTAGTAGCCGACGAGAGAGACAGGGAATCAAGTGGCTGTATCTTAGATGACGTTTGGTTTGCAAGGGAACAGATGTCCGAGACGTTCGAATCGGGTCAGATAAAGGAGGATGTAGGGCATTTCTAACTTATTGAGATTAAAGGATGACCGACAGAAACTGCCATTGCCGAGTTGTAACGTAGGGTAGTAAGTCGAGAGAGCAAAAGCTTAGAGCTAGAGTTAACAAACTAACATGCTTGGATCGGTTTAAGCCAGAAAGCGGGCAAAGTGTAGTTGCCTAAGCGGGCAAAGTCCGATATATCTGGCCTTGCTTCAAATTCTATGATCAAGGTCTTCACTTCACCCCCTGGCGGCGAAAGAACGAGGATGGCCACTTTACTCTTTAAGTGAATTCCTCGATAACAAGGTACTCGCGTTGTCTCTGCCCCCGTGAAAAACGAATTGGACGACTGACTCGATGATTGGGAGGAATTGCAGGGGCAAACACCAGAATTTAGTCCATGCCAAGACGCTTCTGAGGAGGACAAACAGACTCCCAAAGAACATCCTACCGTAATTGGGCATTGGCTTTGCGGAGAAGAACGTTCGGTGTTTGGAAGATATTTTTTTCTCAAGATAGATAACAATCGTGTCCGAAAGGCCATTTGCATTATATGTGGCATTGTTTAAATGGAAAATTAGCAAGTGGGACAAGCGACTTGAGGAGGCACCAGTGCCGACATTAGGAAGAGACGTCTAGGGCTGGGGGGAGCTTTTCAAGTACAACGCCACATAGTTCATGTGCGGACAAGGCGATGTATAAACGGGAGCTTGCATATCATTATCTTGCCGTCGAGCAACCATTCGGGTTCACCGATGATTACCGCTTGGTCCAATTCTTGCAAACGGCTTTACAACGTCAGCTCATGCCCGTTTTGCAAACGAAGAACATTAGAAATTACAAGTCATTATACAAAGAGAAAGGTCACACTGGTGCATATACTATCGACCAGAATTTTTTTACCCTCTTTTATATCTGTTTTATGGGCTGACCTTATGAAGTACACATACTATATAGACACATCCTTTTGATCAAAGAGAAATGAGAATTATATTACTGAGCTCTTACAGTGACAAATATAACATTTTGGAGTGATTCTCGAGATGTGGCTACCAAAATAGTGAGAGCTGTTAATGAGTTTGGTATTTCTGATAAAATCATCAACATCATGCTAGATAATGCCTCATTGCAATGAGATTTTCTTCCATGTGCTATGCTGCAGATGGTTTTTGCCAGCTTATGATATTGTGGCCAACATACATGGGTGGGTTTACCATGTTAGATCCACCCCACTAGGGCATCAAGAGTTGGAGGTCCTGTACATGACACAGGGAGGGCAAGTTGAAAAATTCCCTTTGGACAAAAAATGAAGGAGAATTCAACATACAAGATGTTGAAGAAGAAATGCGTACAGATGGGTTTGCTGACACTCCATCAGACCACTTATAGTGGAAGTGCCGGCCTTCCGCTTTTGAGGCGACAAGATTGGAGGACTGTTGAAGTCTTGAGGGACTTCTTGCGGGTTTTTCGGCGATGCGGATGTTTTGACCACCAACGATCATCAATCAAACAACGAAGTCATTCTAATTCTATGCATTAGTTGATTAAATTGGTGAACGAGGAGGATAATCCCTCCAACGACGCAGTAGAGATCACGAAGATGAAATTCAGAGTTCTGACCCATTTACGGATGTGATAAGACTAATAGAGATGTTTTCTTTTCCCCTTTCCCCCCATAGGATCAATCTTTGGTACATGTTTTGCAAACTCATATGTTTGGTGATACACTTTAGAGTTTGGATAAGTTATAGGAGTGAGCATCGGGCTGAGCACAGTTGGCTCGTGTTTGATTTTTGAAAATTTACTTAATTTTTTATGGAAAATAGTTGAAATATTAAAAACCATTAATTGAGGAAAATTCGTGGGAAAAGAACCAATTTAATTAAATCTTGAAATGCAAGTACATCTTCATTTGCTGAAAAAAAAAAAATAAGGCAGGGAACTCGTCGTGCCGAATTGATTGGCATATGTAGTTTACATATTGCGGAGCCACCTCATCACCATGGCCAGTGTCGGTTCCAATTCAACCTCCTCCCCCAGTACCAAATGTTCGTAATACAAAACAAGAAGAGTTTCAAGCTCCAGAACTTGAACCTGTGATCCAAGACAGTGGATATAAAAAATGCAGGCGAGATATCCTTATAATATGGAAGCTCAACTATGTCTGAACCCTCGAAATAGTTAATAGATGAGGTCCATGACTCCATGCGGTAATTTCTCCTATACAATGCACAACGCATGTGTGCTCTTATTTCCTCTGTAACAAAAACGAAATTTGAAAGTCCGTACTTAGCAGAGTAAGTAGGATGGCAATAACAAGAAGGAACCTGTCTTTATTTTATAATAGAAACAGACAAGGTTGTAGTGCCAGATTAATTACATTTCAAAAACTAGTCCATGAAGCAAGATACGAAGCCAACATATCATTAGTGCGTTGTAAATGAATGGCTTTACTTATGCATTGGCGGCATGATGAGCCTACCTAATGTTCCTGGCGATACATATTAAAATATGGTTAGTAAACGATATACAGCTAAGTCTGGACTTCTCATGCATGCACGGTGTGCTGTTCACTCCGTTTCCTCTAACGAAACGAAATAAACAAACAGAAGTTCCAGCGGATAAGTTCTGTTGTGTAATGCCATATTCATTGTAAGTGCCAGCTCCATCAGATCCTTAGGGCATCTAGTTTTTGTAAGTGCTGGGGCTCGAACATGTCAAGAACCCACGGAACACTGGAGAGACAAGAAAGAACAGAAAAGCTAGCAGTCGATGAAAATAAGAATGAGCAGAACCTCTCGCGAAGATGGTTTAGTCAATGAACGTATTATGACATATGAGGAATTACGAAACAACCGCAATCATAAATGATATGCGTGGACATGGGATCTAGGAAGGAGGCACCCAGAGAGAGAGAGAGACAGAGACAGACAGAGACAGAGACAGAGACAGAGACAGAGAGAGGGAGAGAGAGTCTAGCTAAGGTTAAAGAACAACAAGATCTAAGGTTGAGATCTTCATGGAATATATAGGCAGATATTTAGTTGGAGATCATTGAATTCTGAGAGCAATAATTGGGGGTGCTTTTCGTTTGTAATGGTTTTGGTTTATCATTTTCCAACATTCACTGTTCAAGGACATTTGTTAGTCAACTCTACTCTGGGTTCCATGTTCGGGTTTTTGTTTTTTTAGCCTAATGTTCAAGTTGACTCTTCGTGTGATGCTCTTTCCTTTCCTTTTTCTCCTTAGATGACTCTTTTGCTACATCCGGTAGTGCAGTTTTTCGTCGGAATTTAGTAATTGATGTTCCACCGAAATTCGTCCTTTGATTTTTATCATAAAGAGACAAGTTTGTAGTGACTTGTATAGGAGTATCAATGGATCACAAGGAACGATGATAATATTCTGTCGGAATTTAATCAACAATAGGACAATGACTAAACTAAAGAATACTTCACCAGAATTTAGTTGATGATGAGAGTTTTGAGACTAAAGTTAAGAATTGTAAATTAAAGATTATTGAAAATTTGCATTGATAAAAGATAGTGGGTTTTTGTTATGATCGTCAAGAGACTCACAGCGAGCACACTTGGGGGTATTTAAAACCCTCTAAAGATAGTTGCATAAAATGGTTATTAAGTCTAAATAAATAAATAACTTTCTAGTACTTACAAAGTTACATTATCCACAAGAAGTTACTCTTTGATTTCCTATTATCTAACAATATTTATCTACAAGAAGTTACAATAATCCTAAAATAGCAGTTCAATACAAATAACCAACTAGTAGTTATCCTCATATTGATTGCTTGCTGGTAATATCAATAACTTCATCAATCAACTTCTCGTCAATAACTTTCACATTATGTATCGTTGATGACTTTACTAGCAAGTTATCGATTCTCATCACACTATAAATAATTCTATCCATCTATGATCAGACTTTATTCTCATCAACTAAATCTATCACTTGCCAATAATAACAAAAAATTGGTCACCTTTTCGTGTAAACATATGCTCCCTTTTGAAAGAATTGAATGATTTATCGATCATTCGATTCTTGAAATTAGATAATCAAGAATCATCATGTATCCCCATGTCATCGGCAAATTTTATTTTCCCCCACCAAATTGCCTCTTGAATTGTTTTTCAGAGAACAATACAATTAAATTTATGGCTCCATGAATGGTGAAACTTACAATATTTTTTGTTTACTAAATCTTCCTAACTTAAAATTACTTGGCCTCCAGTTAATTTAATTAGGCCATCTTTCAAAAGTAAGTCGAAAATTATGTCCAATTTATCAATATAGAACGAGTATACTTGAGTGCCATTTGCCCTAGTATCATTGCTTCTTTGTTCTTGGCAGGTTTTAAGGATCAACAAACATAAGGCTTGTTGAGCACCACTTTTGCCACGACAATTGTAATATTTTCATTTTGGTCAGATTCATCCTCTTGACTCATATTTTTCCAATAAAGTCATGTTTTGTGTAAAGTCTTTATGTGGACTCTATCTCTATCCTTGAGTAGTTGCTCATTGAGGAAAGTACACTAAAAATGCCAAAAGTTGTACATGGCACTCACTCTGGTGCTAAAAGTTTCCGTCGGATCACTTAAGTGCCAAATCGGAGAAAAAACTATCACTTTGGTGCCATCGGTGAGAGATTCCGACTAAATTAATTATGTGTCATATATATATAAAGTTGTTGTAACTTTTAAACGACATCGTTTTCCATCCTTCTTAAGAAACGACGTCGTTTTGCTGTCATATGTGGACAGCCTCACTAAAACGATGCCGTATAGCTCATATGGGGACTGAAATTAGGGTTTCTTTGTCTTTCACACGCCGTCGCTCGGCCACCGTCGTTCACCCGCCGTCGCTCGACCACCATAGCTCGGCCACCATCGTAGTTGCTCGACCAGGTGAGCGAGGAGAGGCTGAGGTTATTGCTCAAGCAAGAAGTGGCGGGAAGAATAGGAGGTAAGGGCGGAGAAGGAGGAGGAGGAAGAAGGGGGTCAAAGGTGCCATTGCTGGTGTTGTTGCTGGTGTCGCAACTGTGCTGGTGCCGCTGCTGGTGTTGTTTTTCAGGGAAGAAGACGAGGAGGAAGCCCATGCTCTCTCTCTCTCTCTCAATTTTGGAATTTAGGGTTCTTACTTGGGGGAAAGACGCCAAGCGGCGTCGTTTTGTTGTTTGGATTCTGACTGTACTTTCCGACGAGCCACATTAGCTTCAAAAATTAATAAAAAAGTGCGATATCGGATTTTCAATCAATTAGATCAGTATTGGCACTAAAATGATCGTTTTTCAAATTTGTTGACACTTAAGTGATCCAAAATAAACTTTTGACACCAAAGTAAGCGTCGTACACAACTTTTAGCACTTCTAGTGTACTTACTCCATTGCTCATCCATAAAAACTCTTGTTGACCTTTGAATCTTTCTTTAATACATTGAAAGCAAAATTTGTGAATTCTTTCTCTAAGAGTGAAGTAAGATATCTATTTCTAATCTTTTTGAATTGAGTAACAAATTAATTGATTGGATTGTTGTTGTATTGATCAAGTATGGCCAAATCAACAATCAATACATGTGGTTCTACAAAATAAAGAATGAAATTGTGTTTCCATCTCTACTCAATTACACGCCAAATTAGGTGATAAATTATTGTACCATGTAAAAGCAATTTTTGCCAAAGACAAAGGAAATAACCTAAGTCTTAAAAACTCATTTGTCAGGGTATTGCTCAATGGTTGATTATTCATCCTTGCCAATAAATGGAAAATTTAGGAATTTTAAAGCCTCTAGAAAAAGGATGGTTATCAACCCATTCAGGATGTGGTTTCCTATGAACATGTATGATAATATCTCACCCAACCCCAATTGTTGTTGAACATTTCGGCAAATTATGTTAGGGTCAATTGTGGATTCAATTGCCAATTTTACCCCCTTGGTGGTAACATTGGTCGTCATAGAATATCAAAATTAATCGGCATGTTAGGCCTAATAGGAATATTTACATGGGGTGGAACAAATGGAGCTATTGGCTTTACATCTTCAATTGACCAACATGTTGAAATTGTCTAATAAATAAAAAGCTTTCGACTAAAAATGAAATTGTCTAATTAATTATGTTTGGCTATTTCGAATGACCTGTGATATGCGAGAGATATATTATTAAATAGGAGAGTCAAACTTATAGCGACGAAAATGATGAATAAGAGGTAAAGGGAAAAAATGGAAACTAAGCTAGAAAATCTATCTATATAAAATGAGTCAAGTGTGACCAATAATGTGGTTGATAGATTCAATCACTAGGCAAGCATGATCGTCTACAAGGCGTGATTGCCTTGACCTAATCATGATCTGAAAACATTACATTGTCTTCATAAATTGAAATCAGAAAAGCCGACTTGAATATATGGGTCCAAGATCAAGAAAGAAACATCCGGCACAAAGCCGTGCGCGATTTAAGAGCATGTTTGTTTACACTTTAAATTAAGAAAAAAAAATTGCTTATATATAATTCAAACCTTAAAAAAAAAAAAAAAGTTTATTGCCCAACCAACAGAGAAATCAAAATCGCCTTATCTTCAAGACTCACTAAGCAAGTACGTTTGATAACATTTTCGTTTAAAAATTGTTTAGGAAACGAAATAGAAAAAAGTGTTTACATTAGAACAATTTTGAACAAAAAACGGGTTTGGTAAACTTGTTTGAAATAAAAAATAAACGAAACACGTTTGGTAAATTTGTATAATTTTTTTATTTCTTTTATTTTTTAATATTTTTATTTTATTTTTTCTATTTTCTTTCTTATTTTTCTTATTTATTTTTCTTTTTTTTTTCTTTTTTTCTTCTTTTTTGCCGGTCGCCCAGGCCTCGGCCATGGCCTGGCGACCAGCCAACGAGGCCGACGGCCTCACCCGGCCACGGTGAGGCTCGATGTAGCTAGGCGAGGGTCGGCCTCGCCGGCCACCGCCGGGTCGGGCCGGGCCGACCCTCACCCGGCTATGGCGAGGCTCGGCCTCACCGGGGTCGGTGAGCCTTGCCGTGGTCGGGCGAGGCCGCCGCCAAAGAAAAAGAAAGAAAAAAGAAAGAAAAAAAAAGAAGAAAAAAAAGAGAAAAAAAAAAAGAAGAAGAAAAGTGTTTAAAATTTGTTTTAAACAAAAACTTTTCTTTTTTTCTTATTTACATTAGAGATGTGTTTAAGGAATAAAAAAATAATTTTAAAAAAAAACGTACATAAACGCGTTTTTGTTATTCCTAAACAAGCGAAAAACAGAAAAGTTGTTTAAAAAAGAAAAAAAACGAAAACAAACGACCCCTAAATGACTAAAAATGACCCGCGGACTTGACGTTTAATCTGCAGCGTCTCCTAAAACACCCTAGCCTTGAATTTGACCCTGGGGTCGTGGCATTGACCATGACTTTGACCAAAACCACCGGTTTGACGGTCGGGGGCACTATCGTAATCTCAACACGCCACGTGTCGAAATCCCCCGTCGTCCCTTCGGGGCCCTGTCTTTTTCTTTTCTCTGGTGCTCCGATTCGGAGCACGTGTCGCCGGATGTCAGTCGAGCCGGGGCCGTCCGATCCGTCCGTGGGACTGGATCTAACGGCCGGTGGCATTAGGGATTAGCGTGCTTCCAAAATGGCGACAAAAATTCCGTCCCACGTGCGAAATGGAGTTTCGCGGTGACGTCAGCGTTACGAAACGAGGGCGGCCCGTCGGGGTGTTAGAACCTAAGCATGACGACAACGTCGTCGGGTCGATTAAAATGCAATAGGAATGACTAGGAATATTTACAAAAAATAATTCATGAATTTTCGGCCCGATGTATAATGTTGCTCTTGAATTTTATCTTAATGTATAATATTATCGGTAAATTTTTAATTTTATACGGTTTATGAATTATATGAAAATTTTCAATATCATTCTTTTATTAATTCAAATTCAAAGATAATATTGAATATTTTAAAATAATTCAAAAAAAAATTGAACACGTGTTCTAAATTCATGGACCATATTATGTAAATTAAAAGTTTGGGAATGTAAAGTTTAAAGATTATATTGAGCAAATTAAAAATTTATGGACAATATTGCATATTGAGCTAAAATTTGGAGATCATTTGTGTTACTTTGCCTAATGGTTGAAACCAATAAATATTTAGGTAGATATGAGGTACCATGAATTGCATGGTTTCAATATAGTCATTTATCTTACTTTAAAAAAATAATAATAAAAACATCTTTCTATTTGAAACATGTTATTTTCTTGATTTAGGTTATTTTTCAATTTTGTGTTAAGATGTGTTGATTTTAGCTAACAAGCTCCCAACCTGATTGATGAAAGATTGTAATATTAAATGTAACTATCCTCCTCATGTTTTGTGTGCGTAATACATCGAAAATTCAAACTTTCTTTAAATCAAGGATATGCTTAACAAGTACTTTGGGACACTCCAATATATATTAAAAAAATCCTTCCATCACATAGCATGAGATAACTTAATCGTTAAAACTTCTCATGTTCTTCTAATGAGAATCCATAGTTTGCTGATGATTAGACTTCATGTGATACGCAATACATTTTTATTCTCATGACAACTGATACAAGCTAGACAACTGCTTGTTCTATATATAATATGTAACAAGGAAGTTTAAGTATGACATAACGAGACTCATCTACAATCACATGTTTTATTTTGTTGATGACGCAATTGAATTTTCAAGTGGTATTTTGGGATAGTTTTCATGCATCACACTAAATCCACCTCATTTTTCATTCCATCGAAAGTAGATAATTCACATTAGAACTCGAGGATTCCTGAGGATGCTCCTTTCTCTTTTCTTTTGGCTTAAAATAGATGGTGGACATTGGCAAACTTTTTCTCTTCCTAAAGTTAGTAGTTTTGTTATAATTGATATCATTTCCGAAATTATTAACTTGGAATGAAAGATATTCTACTCGACAATCGAAGGGTATCTCCTTTTGTTTTGCTCATCGTATGACTTAGAAAAGGATCTCCGTTAGGGTTCGTCATTGTGACGACCCAGACCCGAGATAGTATGGAAGGACGGACTAAGATCGCCTCGGCAGTACGCAGACGAGGTTAAGGGTATGTCTCTCATCCCATATCGCTTAGGAGGGGAGTCATGGGCTAGCTTATAAGACTTCGGTGCCTTTGATTGTGCATACGCATTTTCTTGGGGTCCAAAGTAGTTTACAGTCATCATCGGAGAATTTTTGCCCCGTCTAAGTTGTCAACTCCACCCCATGCCCCGTGTTTCATGCCCCACTATCTCTGTCCCATGCCTTACGTAGATATTTTGTCATACCTACTTCTGCGATTCCCAGGTTTTTTCCTTAAAAATTGATTTGTAAAGCTAAATTCCAAATTCTAACTTTTCTGAGATCTCACCTAGAAGTCTAAATAAGGACGTCCAGTATTTCATCTTGGAGATATCACTGAGAGTGAGCCTAATTTTGTATCCATTAGAAATATCCAGTTGAATTTATCTTAAAACAAGTTTAAGATCCTCACCACACAACTTATGTGTGAGACTTTTCCACCAAATACTCTTCTTCCCCTTGTGGCTCAATGATCTCTGCCTTACTTGCGAGCCTCTTGTGTATAAGAAGGTCACTAAGAAGGAGTTTACGCCCAAAATCATTGAATTATTCACTTGCACTCATGTTCGTTCGAAAGCTAAGACAACTAGATATGTGTATTACTCTTCATCACATCAATTCTCACATGTGGGACTCTTTTGCTTATTACCCTTGTAAGCGCACTTATACCTCAACAAACGACGTGTGCATAAGGCTATGATAATTTGTGCATATAAGATGCGGGATATTCTCGAAAACCCTCTCTCATGTGAAAATTATAATGGAGAGGAGGAGTGTGGCGTACTTATCCTGCACATAGAGTAAAAGGCCACAAACGACTTGCGAATCCACGCGTCAAATCATTTGTTAGTCAGGGAATGAAGAAGCAAAAAGCAAGTTTCACTTACATCATACGAGGAAATTCAACCTAAGAAACTTCAAATTACTAGATGGAATGGAACTCTATGCATGTATCGGCAAGCGATGCAAAATATCTTCCAAGATCAATATGGGTGATGCCGTAAACATGTACAGAGCTTAGGAGCGTGGTGCAACTGGAGATCTCCATACAAATTGAACAAGCTCTAGGGTTTCTGAAGCACTAAGGTTTCTGAAGCTCTAGGGTTGTCAGGTGCTCCTGCTTTGTCAGGTGCTCCTGCTTCAGGTACCTTTTGATGTAGTGCACGCAGAGCCCCAGCCAGGTCCTGCCCTAGGGTTCGTGGCTACTCAGAGGGATGATCATGAGGGCGTGATTGTAATGAGCGATTCTTGAAAGCCAAGGCCCCACCGCTTGATCTGAGAATATTTTCTGAAGTCCCCCACGAGCGAGAATATACCCATATTCTTCACCACTAGAGTCTGTCTCAGTGACAACCATTCTCATGTAAAAAGGAAAATATGAGGGATTCAAATCTTCACATTCTCAAAGGGGTTGGGGAAGGGACGATTTTTTACGTCAAGTATGGATGTTACTTTCCACGCTTTGTAAGGAAACATGATAAAAGTCTAAAATTTAGAATAGAAATAGAGTAAGATTGATAAAAAAAAAGAAAAAAGAAAAAAAGTTATAATTGGATGGCCAATGGGCCCTCATCGTCCATTGGCTCCTCCTGGGCGTCATGATTGTTTGGGGGCTTTTCTCCCATGGCCTGAGCATTAGTGGGTCGTGTCAGGCTTGAAATAGCCTGTTTTCGCCGATGTCTCGCTGCCATTTTGATTTGCCCTTTCGAGCTTCGTTCGATTCCACCATCACCGTGTGGTACGAAAAAGAAAGCCTCAACTTCGTTATTTTGCAAGTTGCAGAAAGGAAGTCACGCTCAATTTGTGTCCCTAGATTCTGTGACCATCTTTTCTGCCCACGAATGGGAGACATAAGGGATTTTGAATGAGAAAACGACACAAAACTCCCTAAAGTCCAAATGGTTTTCATACTCATACTCACTAGAAGTCTCAAGTGCCCTGTTGTGTAATGAGGTTATCTAAATTTTAAATTTGTTTAATATGATTCATAAATTTTGGTTTAATGTGCAATGCCCTTCATGAAATTTTAATTTTTTTTTTGTTGTCATTTGTACAAGTTTAATTTAGTTCTTGGATTATACGAAAAATTTCAATGTTATCCCTGAATTTGAATTAATTAAAGAACAATAAAGACATTATAATCATCAAAAATAGAGAGTTGATATTTTTTTAGCACTTAACTTTTTCATGGATTCTATTGTTCAACAAATGATTCGCACTATTAAATATTTTCGTATAGTTTAGAGACTGAATTGAACATGTATCAAAAGTTGGAGGACCACATTTTGCATTTGGGTAAAATGAATGATATTGAATAAATTAAAAATTTATGAGTCACATTCCACACTGAATAAAAGTTTGGGAATCATTTATGTCATTATCCCATTCTAAAATTACCCAACAATTGTTTCATGAAAGGGTGACATCAAATCGACGTGTTTACAAGAAGTTGAGATTGGGCTCCATAGTTACTAGAGATTGGGTAGAAATTAATGTGCCTGAATTTGAGTTGAGTTACTTGAGCATATTGTTGAGTCTAGCTCGAATTCGTTAAGACCAGTTCGACGAGCTTTTGAGCCTGCTCAAATTTTCATTATTCTTTCAATGATATTTATCAGCTAAATAGACAGAATAAAGAAATTCTTAAGATTTCATAGCATATATAACTGCGCACACCCACTTATAAGGCAAATGAAAATGGTTCGAGCTTATTTAGCTCGAGCTCGTGTTTGGATTCATGTATGACTTACATTATGATCAAGTCGAGTTTGAATATTTCGACCTTTGGTTGGGGGCTGATTTCGGGTAGCAAATTTAATACTCGATCGAGCGTGAGATGGGCGTTGAGCACCAAATATGTGAATCGTCTCGAGCTTGATCTTGATAATGTATCGGCTTGATTCAACTTAATTATAAATTTTGCATCGGTCCATAATCACAGAAGTTCTGTTCTTATGTGGATTTTTCTTTTTTTGGGGAGCAGGGGATTTGTTATTTTATTTAAATTCTGACGAACAGTTCTCGGGTACAAAGTTTGGAATTTTATCATGTGTTAACAAGCCCGGGGTCTTCAAATTAAGATAGGAATGGCATCTCCAAATTTTCTATGGCCACATCGAATTTCATTTTCTTATAGAGAAATTGTAACGAAGTAGAAAATGGAAGAAAGAAAAATTATAGCAAGTACGGAATTATATCAAGAAAAAATGAATGAAGAATTCGAATGAATTATTTTAGGATATTATGTTCGTCTTCTAAATTTTGAATTTCGACTTTGTTATTATTATTATTATTATTATTATTATTATTATTATTATTATTTGGTAAGGTCGAGTTTGTTATTTAACTCTTCAACTTTTGAGATGTGGAATTTGAAAATTAAAACAGTTTTTCCATTTTGACATTCTCAAAGTGCTTTTGGATTTCTTTTGAAGAAAAAGTGAGGAAATATAGTATACTGACATATAAATGTAAGGGTTAATACCACATAGATTTCCAAATTATCAAATAATTTGAACTTTTCCATGTGTCACTGAAAATTTTATATATCCAAACTTTTTTTTGTGTCATAAAAAATCTCGAACTTATTTCAGTGTAATAAATGTACCCTCAATCAAACCGAAATAGAGGATATAAATTTTGGTTTTTTGTGACACAGAAAAGAAGTTGAGATTTATGGGTTTTAGTGATATAAAAAAAGTTTTTGGTTATTACAGTGAGCATCTTAAGTGTTTTTTGTGGTATTTGTCTTAAATGTAACATGTTAGGAAAGATACCTCTTCCTTTTTCTGGAGGAACAGGGCTAGAAAAAGCTACAATCAAGACTCCTTTCCCCGATGTCTCTTTCTACGAAACAAGGCCTCATGCGGACGTTAATTCTACCTGATAGCACTATAGTCGGTGCACTAAAAATTCTAAAGTTTCTTCAATAAATTGCTCATGAGATTTTGACCATTGAAAAAGTGGGTGCGCACGAGACACTCAACCAAACTAAACTTCTTTTGTCACATATCTTTCACAAGATCACGAGTTTGATTCACACCGTGAGTAAATATTTGAATAGTTCATTTTGTGTTCCCTAACTATGATATATCTATGGGGAAAAATTCATGGCCGTCGGTATTTTTGTGGAGCTACAACGATGGGTTCGTCAATTTGGGACATTCAAGTAGCGAGTGGTGTAAATAGCTACAACTTATACCAAGCACTCCATAGTGTGCGTTTGACTCTTACAATAATGCTCTATGGTGGCCATGAAGGAAAAGACTAAGATGAAGTTCTAGAAATATATCCCTTACCCCCTCCCCAAAAAAAAAAAAAAAAAAAACCAAAACAAATGAGAATCGGTTTAAAAATTGTATACTTAAAGATCTCGACCAAAGAAGTCATCTAGATTCTAGTCTTTGCTAAAAGCAAGCAAGTTGAGGTTGGTCTGCTTCATAGACAAGGCTCATTATGTACTTGACTTACGACCTTAGCGTATCGCGCATGCCAAATCTTTATAAAGTAAAACCCCTTTTAGGAGGCCAGCTTCCAGCCAGGCCTATGCGCAAGAGAAATGCCTTTGATCATACAGTATCGAGATCTAAACTACGATCTTAGACTCGTGCAGGCTCTTGCTTTTTGTTCCGTGATCGACAGTAGGTTGATGCGAAAAGATGTTGTGGCTAGGCAAAGGAGCATTAGCGAGTGGCGCAAGTAGCTATAACTCAAACCAAGCAGTCCAGAGCATGTATTTGACTCTTACGATAATGCCCTAAGCGGGTCGTGAAGGAAAAGACTGACAGGAAGTGCTAGATACATATCCCCACTGAAAAAAGCACAACAAAAAAGAACAGGTTAAAAAATCATATACTTGAGGACTCCAGCCGGAAAAAAATACCTCCAATCTTCACAAGAAGCAAGCAAGTTAAGGTCGCTTTGCTTCGTAGAAAAGGCTCGTTCTGTACTTATGAGCTTAGGCATTTGCGTGTACCAAAATCTTTATTCAGTCATGCATTTTTTAAGGGGGAGCAGCTTACGGCCAGGCATGTGTGTGAGCCAAAAGCCTTCGATCATACCATGCCGAGATCTCGACTACGATCTTAGACTAGAATGCTTCGGACAATTAGCAAGCTCCTGCCTTCTGTCCATGATCGATAGCACCTCGATTCGAAAGATGTTGCGGCTGGGCAAATGAGCATTCATGCTATAAAAAGGATGTTGAATTTTTAGAGTAGACAGAATGGGCCCATGATTGCTGTTGGTACCTGAGTAGCCCGTTAATGGGCCCGGCCTTACTCCAATCTAAGAACAGCGCACATGCCTGTCCGCTCATCCTATCTTACAGCATCAAGCGTCTTGAATTTCCTCATTTTCCTTCGGATAAAACCATTTCGACGGTGCTCGATATTTCGGAGAAATTTTTTTGAATGTGCCCGGACCGGGAGACGACCCGCTTGGCTCTCCAGTAAGCTGTTGCGACGCAATAGAGATGGTTCCTTCGCCATGAGTAGCGAGTGGGTCGAGCTGAGACCGTGCCGGGTCTTCGAGAGAGGCGAATCGGGTATTTGTGTCCCGGCTAGCTTCCCCCAAGCCCACCCATGAAGGGGGCAAAATTGATGGGCCGAGCCCAATGGGAAAATATTGAAGATTGCCAGATGCACCCGTGCCCGGCCCATTGGGCCACTCGTGCCCGATCGGACTGTACCACATACCAAAACGAATATCTGGAAATGGAGCAAGGCTAACGATTGGGCCTAAGACTTATTCAGATGCTTCAGAAGATGAGGGGGCCCACCTGTGGGTCCCCCTCGAAGGTAGCCACGTGGCGTTGGACCACGTCCTTCACTAATTTCCTTCCTCAAAAAAGGAAAATTGAAGAAAACTTGTACTAAATTGTCAAGAGAGAACGTACTGACTGTACTGAAACGAAACCGGAACTAGCAACGTACGTGCGTTTGGAGCAATGTTCCAAGTTTGTACACCTTGTACTGCAACAGTTCGCTAGATATTGTCATTTAACACACCCCAAAGAACACAACAAAAAAAAAATCTGTGTTCCTCTTCCATTTCCAAGCATGAATGTGATCATTCATGCTGAAAAGATTGGAGACGTTTAAAATGCAAGGCAAATATTTGATCCGAAGGGTCGAAACCCCATTGCAATTAGAACCGCTTCAATTAGGTAAGATGATATAAGACGATTATTTGATATGCGTCATATAAAGAATCCCAAAAAACAGAATTGATGTGAAGTATATATAAGATTTATAAATGCTGTTTTGTGTACTGGGCATGTGAGTTTTACATGGAGAAGCATCTAGGGTTTGATTTGGCGACCCTGGCCTTGAGGGTTGGCGCATCATGGGGATCGGAATACCCAATCGATTCCGATTTCCGGTTGGCATGCGGCCTCGGGAGGTTCTCCGGCACGACGGTCTCAAAGGAGTTGAGCCTCCAAGGTGGGCAAGCTCTCTTCTCGCTCCACCTCGCGATTCTCGTGACCTTGTCCTTGGGCGCCGCAGCCATCTCACTAGTCATGGCCTCGGCGATCTCGCCGAGCCCTATGAACGAGTTGCCCATCTCCACTAGCCCGATGACCATCATCGCCACTCTCGCCGCACCCGTCTGCACCTCATTCCTCTTCCTGAAAATTGCATCCGATCAATGTCTGATCAAAATGAAGAGATTCCGATACAAAGTGGAGAGAATGAAGAAACAAAAGATTGACTCACCAGGAGGCTTGTACTGTTCTTGAAGTGATGATGGAGGAGGAGAAAGAAGATGGAGAGTTGCTTGAACGGGAGGTGGGAGGAGAGGGATTGAGGCAGCAAATAGCAGCCATGGCCATCTCTCTCTCTCTCTGTAGAAAAATCTAATGATGATGCATAAGTATCAAGAGGAGGACCTCAGGGATTAATATAGAGAGAAGACTCAAGCTTGGGGTTAGTCATGTAAAGGTAGCTGAAAAGGACCCCATTTCTTTGGAACTGAACACGTGGGTTGGACCCTTCCATTCAATCAAGGCGCCAATTTCTAGTAGAAATCTCACTCCTAACATCTTGATTAAGACATGCCAAAAGGCGGAAAAGTATCATTTAAAACACGACCCATTATCGAAATCCCAATAAAAAAGACTTGGGAATACATTGTCATCGCCATAAAGTAAGTATAGCTTTATTTACTCACGTCAGAAGATCATTTCGAATTAGAGAGGAATCCCAGTATAACTCAGGGTGGGTACTTTCTCAACCCATCAGGGATCGAGATGGAATCATAAGACGAATCGAATTCGAAACCCCGGAGCTTCTCGAGTCGCAAAATTCCAAGCCTGTCTTCCTACCGAATCCATCTACCGTTCGGTCTGTGGTTGGGACGAGGGTTTGAGACAAGAAACTCCTCACGTTTTCAACGGGAGTACCGTTTTTACTACTCCTCCTTGCTTGCTTGCCGTCTTCCACGACTGCGGGGGCAGGAGGCGTGTTGGGAATGGCTTCCTTCGCGTTCGATTCGAAAGAGTGTTGGGAGAGCTTGACCGGGACAGGAGAGAGAGAGAGACACCGACCTCAGCATCGCGAGAACTTCCAAAAATCAGATTTTGGACATTGTGGGATGCGATGAGCTCGCAAGTTTCTCCAATTCCGGTGCTTTCCTTGAATGGCTCGTCATCTTTCCCCCGGATTGAAAGTTTTTCCCTTCAATTTAAGGCGTGATTTATTATTTAATTTGCTAGTAATAATTGTGAAAATATTTAATTGGGGAAGCAAACGGAAATTAATAAAATTTGAAATAAAGAAGATATCTAACTCGATATTATTTGAGACTATTGATTATTCTAAAAACTTAAATTATTATATAAATATATGATTTATTATTTAAATATTTAATAATGATAATATATGTGATTACGACGGGTGATGACCAGAAGATCGGCCTCTTACAAGATCATTTGAGTGCTGCCCTGCTCCTCCTCCATTAGAGCCACTCCCTCGAGGAACCATAGAAAATGGCATTTCCCACTTCCGCTCCATCATCTCGCCGCACGCTCTATAAAATTCGTGTTCGGTTTGATCTTTAAGCCGTGTTTCGGTTTTTGTTCTGAGTAGATTTTGGATTTTGAGGAAAAGTTGCCGTCAGCCCGTAAGCTCCTTGTCATTTAGAGGTCCTAAATTGTGGTATCGATTGTGTTTCGTATAGATCCTCGAAATAAAAATAAGTGCAAAGGACTTTTGACGGGGATTGCCATGTTAAAGATGAGTAGAGCCAATATGCTGGCGAGGAATCACGACCGTTGGTGAGACCTTGTCGGGCTCAGCCAACGTTCGACGACTCCTCATCGTGCTCTGGCGATGAGAAGCATTTCCAAAGTCCTTTAGACCAAAGGGAGGAATAAAAATTTGAGAAAAAATTCAAAGTAAAGATTCAAAGTGCACTCAATTTTTCAAATAAAGGTTTCAAATGAATCTTATTTCAAATTAATACCCGAAATGCTCTCATTTTATTAAATAAGGATTTGAAATGAACATTGTTTTAAAAAAGACATGAAATAGTCATTTTAATCTCAAAAAATTGCTTGACCTTAGGGAAATTCTGTTATTTACTTTTATTTTATTTCATTTTTTTATATTTTTCTTCCAAAAAAAGCTAAAATTTTATTTAAAAAAAAAAAAAAATAGCACAATAGGGTTGGTAATTTTCCCCACTTATGGTCGCCTCCCCATCATCACTGTGGTGTCAACCATGGTTGATGGGCCTCGTCAACTAAACACGAAGGCGAGCATGCCCTTGCTAGAATTGGGAGAGGGTTCTTTGGTGACCCCGCCGGCCATAGCCGACATCCCATCGACGATAGGATGGCAGCCACAAGTGAGAGGGTTGGGGCAAGCTCACACACAAGCGTGAGCTTGTGTGTCTTTTTATTTATTTTAAGTTTTAGTCTTTTTTATGGAAAAATAGAAAAAAAAAAAATATATATAAAAAGACAGAAAATGCCCTTAACTAGCGGTTGAGGTAAGGCTATTCTTTAAAATTGACGTGGCTACTTCAAATATTATTTGAAATAAAATCTACTTTAGGTTCTTATTAAAAAAAATGAGGATAATTTGGACCCTTATTTAAAATAATATCAATTTTAGATTTTTATATAAAAAATTGACGGTAAGAATTTTCTCAAAATTTAATAACATTGACCTTTGACTCCAAGGTCCTATTCCTCCAAGGGACTTTCACTCAAGTGAGGCTCAAAAGTCATAAAAGTCGAGAAAATATTAAGTAGTATGTGCATGCCACGTCATCTGCTAATATGGTGTGCACATACCACTCAGATATCGACACGTGTCTTATGGGGACCCGCTAGAAAATGGAAGGGCTAGCTTGGCTTGGCTCAGCTCGCCGGTAAAAGAAAAGACAAGTCAATGGGTCAAGAAATGCATAACGCTCCCGCTCAAAAAATTTCTCTCCTCAAGTGAATTTTCTGGGTTTCTCTCTCTCTCTCTCTCTCTCTCTCTCTCCTCACAGGAGAACAAACAGAGAACGATTGAGACTTGTGTTTCCTTCTTCGCGCATTCCACCCCCTTCATTTCCGCCTCCGCCTCCTCAAAAGCCTTGCCAGTCATCTACCTCTGGCATATCGCCTCCTCCAAGAACCTCGCCAGTCGCAGTTGGGTCCTAACCCCCTCCGCCTTCAACTATTCCTACAGAGATCAAGCACAAGGTTTGTGCTCGTGTTGGTCTCTTGACAACTTATGGACCTTTGTCCAATTGTGTACCTTCGACAAACACGTCATCAATTCCGACTCCGAGCCGCCACAAGGTCTTTAGACTCTATCTTCAAGGTCGATGGTTGGGACCTAAGGGCCTTATGGCTTCTACTCCTTCTCCACCTCCTTAAAAGCATCGTCGATCATATGTTGTTGGCACATCGCCCCCCAAGAGCCTTGCCGATCGTAGCTGGGTCCCCAACCCCCTCTACCTCTGCCTTTGCCTTTGATTGTTTCTAACGTGGAGATCGAGCACAAGAGGAGAAGAGAAGAAAGGACAAAACCACCCCCTCCCTCCCCTCCCTCCCCTCTCGTCCCCTAAACTCCTCTCCTCGTTCTTGACAACTTCATTGATGCCTTTGATAGTTGTGTTTGATTAAGCTCAATACCCAAAGAACTCCAAAAGCAAGGGCAAAGAGAAGAAGATAAAGGTGAAGGTCTAGCTTGAGGTTGACAGCGGCTTCGAGTCTTCGACGTCGGACAAGAAGCACAAGAAGGAAAGAAGAGCTGCAGCAAGGCTCTGAATCCAAGCAGCTGGGAACTGAAAGCTAATCGTATCAACTTGAAAGCTAACCACATCAATCTCATTAAACACAATGTTTTTGATTTACTCACATCATAAGAGCTTTGTACAACATCTTCACAATAAGTCTCTTGTTTTACAACTTTTGTCCACCTCTTCAAAATATATTACGATGGAATGTTTATAACATTTGTAACATTTATCAAGATGCATAGAGCATGCGTACATAACCATTCTTACATTTCAAATAACTTGCAGTTACATGAATTGGTAAAATCACTCGGACTAGAATGCACAATATACTTCCGGTTCCCACGATATAAGTATGTAAATGCCTATCAGTTTTTGGTCGAAAGACATGTTTAGATAAAATATGCAAGAACTCAGCCTGAAAATTCCTATAAATGACATGAGTATATATTTGTGCAGCATGTTGCAAAATCCACTATTTTCAACCACAATACGTGGCTTTCCTCGAGCACACTCAAAATCATCAACAATTTCAGTTTTGCAATTTTCAGCTTGCTTTTCATAATGACTGACAAATTTAGATCAAGTCATTGTCTTACATACCATATATTGAAATACATTATTTGTGTTCTCACTTCTTTATGTAGATCTAATTTCTACATAAAAAAAAAAAAATCACGGCCAAATGCAGGACACCATTTATGACGCAGGCGATACAAATTATCTAACCACTTGTTCTTACCTAAATCCCTCCTAACACAGCTTTTCAAGTGGTCTCCATTTCAATTTCAATTGACAATGATATAAAAGCTTGTACCAATGTTTATCGTGAAAACCTGGCTTTCCAAGAAGATGTGCAATATGATGCGTAACATTTTTCCCAATATGCCATATACATAAACGATGATTAGAATTCAGGAAAGTAGTTATAATAGCATTTGTCATAGCATGATCTTGATCGGTGAAAACAATTTTAAGTGCTTCATTACCCATTGCCTCCAAAAATGATTGAAATGCCTAAACAAAAAAAGGGCAGAAGAACAGCCCAAGTGCCATAACTTGGCACTAGAGGACACTTAAGTACCATAACTTCAAAATGGTACACTTGAGTGCCAATTTCGAAGTTAAATGGAACACTTAAGTGCCACTCCGGCGAAAATTCGGCCAAATGGCTGACGTGGCAACTTTCCGGCGAGTTTCGTCCAAAACGGCGTTATTTTCACGACGCGACGTGGTGGAGAAAATGCAAAAACGACGCCGTTTCGTGTAAATAATAATATAAAAATTAATTAAATAAGATTTAAACTTAATTTTATTTAAAATATTCAAAAATTTAAAAAAATTAAGAAAAATTTAAAAAAAATTAAAAATTAAGAAAAATTTTAAAAATTTTAAAATTTTAAAAAATTAAAAAATTTTAAAAAAGGGAAGTTCGAACGGGGCGGCGAGGGTTCAGCCCTCAACCGCCGTTCGACCTCCCTCCCCCTTTTTTAATTATTATTTTTTAAAATTTTTTAAAATTTTTAAAATTTTTTAATTTTTTGAATATTTTAAGTAAAATTAAGTTTAAATCTAATTTAATTAATTTTTATATTATTATTTACACGTTAGACATGAAACGGCGTCGTTTTTGCATTTTCTCCGCCACATCGGCGTGCAAAACGACGCCGTTTTGAACCGAACTCGTCGGAAAATTGCCACGTCAGCTATTTGGCCGGATTTTCGCCGGAGTGGCACTTAAGTGTTCCATTTTACTCCGATAATGACACTTAAGTGTACCATTTTAAAGTTATGGCACTTAAGTGTCCCTCCGTGCCAAGTTATGACATTTCAAGTGTCCCAACCTCCAAAAAAAGCAATAGTTTCATCCATCAAAATACACAACCAAATAGAATATTTTTCTAGTAATGATTCAAGTTAACAAAAGACGCACATAACATATTGTATTTATTTATACAGTAAGTAGTATCAAATACTACCACATTTCCAAGACTATCATAGTCCAACTTAGATAAACCATCAGACCAAAAAACATTAGTCAGTCTTTGTTCCTCATCCAATTAAAATGTGTAAGAAAAATTGCTTCCATTTTGATTATAAACAATTAAAATGGTTGATGGGGCTTTAACAATCATTTGCACTAATCAAATTTTTTCCTTTTGATTGTCAGAAATTTTAATAATCACAAAATGTAAAACCAATGTTATTTGACCCACTCGCTTCATCATAAAAATAAAAATATGCTTTTGTAACCCTTATACCGGCCCTAGTCATAAAAGTCAAAATACCTTTACTAGTATCCATAATGTGTCGATACAAGCGTATAAGGTGTTTTTGCTTATCATCAATAAAAGGATGATTATGAACATTTTCAAACTTGGTAACTTCCCAGACTCCATTTTCGATTTTAAATTTAATGCAAGTCTAATATCCAGTTCTCTTCACTATCCTATAAATATTTCTTTGTTCATGAGGTGAGATTGATGGAGAGTGTCTTTCACAATTACATACAAATGTGCATCTTCGCAGTACACCTTTACTTTTGTTCGCTTTTTGTCATTTTCGCACTCCAAATCATTTGCAAATTGTATATGCATTGTATGTATTATAGACTTTATTCTCATTAGCAAACACCATACCAATTATGAATTCAAATTCTTCATTAACATTATGTACAATAATATTATCCTTTGAAGCCTATACAATTTTAGGAAAATATCTAATCATTTGAATAATAAAAATGAAGTAAATACAAATTTAATTCTAAAAAGATGAAGTCATACCCATTTTGCCCGAGAATAGTGTGACTTTTACCAGAAGTGAATGTCCAAAACAATTACAAGAAATTGCACAAAGCCATTTGCAGATAAAAGTTGTTTAGTTACATGGAAGCTCCAGTAAAGACAATCAAAGTAAAACGAGATCCATTGATTCAAAATGCATCAAAATAGCCAATACCAACTAGAAAAAAATATAAGGTGTTAGGCATGTAAAACAAGATCCATTGATTCAAAATTGTACTTTGCAATGCTTGGAAGACCAATAATAAGTAGGGAACGCATTACATGGACAAAATAACATCAATTGCAAATCAACCACGACAAACTAGGAGGGGTAAGCTACCATATTCATATTTCGAAAGTGTTGAACAACATTCAATGATTGTTGGAAGAACATCTTGTAAGGTAATCGTTGCCTAGACTAGAGCACGGGCACTTATAAACAACAATAGAATTGAGTAAAACAAGGCATTGGCCTCTTCTACGACATATGTGCAAAGTCAAGTACACATTAATCTTGATGATCAAGAGGGGATGCGACCTTCACGAGAATCTCTTCCCTTTCTTGTTTCATAAACTTGTTTTCTATGTTCTGAGAACCTATTCAACAATAGGAAACATTTTAGACATTTCCTAGAAAGGCTCAAATGGCAACTCTAAAATCCATTTATCCACATGTATTCTAGTTGAACTCTGAAAGGAGGAGTCCATCATAAAGGACTCAACTGGTCACATCCAAATGTTAGATTATGAAGTAGAAAGACAAAAATTTATCAAATTACCTGACATATTCAAGAAAAAATGTACCTTGCAATGGTTGGAAGATCAATAATAAGTAGAGAATGTATTACATGGACATAATACCATTACATAGAGGTTCAAGACTGCCCCTAGTCTTGTAGTATACCTATCAAATAGTAGATGGGGGTATAATATTACATTGCAATAGTTCAATATGAAACTATAATCAAGCACAAAATCCAATCAAAGATCTAAACATAATCACATTAAAACAAAAACTATATTTTAACTTAGTTGATATCTCATCTATAATCCTAATTAATCCATTGATATGAAACTCATACAATCATCAAGCAAACTTCACTCCATAGAGAGAACTACATTCTGAGTTGAATTAGGCCATATATTGCCATAATTAACTTTGTAATGATCGCTTAGTCTTTTGTTTGAAAGTGATAAACTAGGCTTAAAGGCCAAATGACAGAGAAAAATATGAACCTTCAAAAAACAAAACAATATTCATGATCTAAACTGAACTGCTCCACGGGATTCCTCTTGCTCGGCATACGCATAGCTCAGTAACTCAGATTCTGTTAGCAAAATGTATGGATAATAATCTTAAACTTCTGTATGCATTTGAGAGATGAAGAAAACCTCAACTGCAAGCCAAACATCAAAAGGAAAGTGAAGGGTGTGTTTAGCTTTTTACAATTTGAAAACTTTAAATTGGGCCATTTTATAGTTGTCTTGGCTTTGCTTTCTATTATTATCAGAGCAGATCCTTGTCAATTCACGGGAATAGCAATAAAGTTGTGGGCACTTTTTGTTATGAGAGGAGTATGGGAAAAAAGACAAAGAAACTTTTTTTTTTTTTTTAAATTTAGAATCATGCTTTGATTAGCCGATTTAAATATTTCTGTTCAACCTCACAGCGAAAAGCAAATGCTATAAGCATAATCAGCACACTTCGGGAAGTTGCTCTTTTTAATTTATTTTATTATTATCTTTTTCTCTTACACCAAAAACAAACTTTTGTTTTATTGTAATGGAAAGCAGGAGCAACAAAAAAGTGCAAAGAAATAGAGATTATCAAGTAGTTCCTTCATTTGCATGGAAACAATAATCAAATTTACCATGAGAGTCTTCAATGCTTGCTAAAATACTTTAATAGCAGCTTCCATGGAACCACTTTTTGCATGTCATGTTGCATAATCATGCCATACATCATAATGGTATAGGCACATTAAACATTGGAATCAAACAGAATGAATAAGCCATCAATTTTTCAACATAATCGACTGTAATTAGTGATGCAAACATGCAACTAGAAAAAGGGGTAAGCAAACAACCTTCAAAACACTGCCATAGTTTGTCAAAAACATGACAATCATAATGAAGACTCATCCAAAATATATTCTCAAGAGAATCGGATAAAACATTCAACAAAAGGATATAAAAAACAAAGTTGAAATCTAGATGAATTACACTAAAAGATATCAACCTATACCCTGTTCATAAGTGAATATAATGCGCTTGTTGGCAGATATGGTGTCTATTCTCTTGAGGATTCACCCTGCAATAATATAACATCTGATTAAGTAAATGCGGATTGCTCATCTTTAAAAATTGACAAAATATGCAGTAACTAGTTTACCTAATGTCCATCCCAATAATAGTGAACAATAGCTTTAGTTTATGCTAATGTAAGTGCTATTTTTCGTCCACATAGCATACGAATGAAATAAAAGTTAAATGAGAGGTGTGTCAACAAGGTTGCTTCAATTTACCAATAGTACAACGTAACATAAAGTTCTTGCCTTCAATGCATTTAATCTCCATGGAGTAGAACTTGGCTAAAAATATATATCCACCTTTGGATCCATACTCAAAAGGTCTTGCAAAAGTTTGAAGAATGAGTGTCTAGATCACATTGAAGTGAAAAACAATACGCACTTTAAGCTCATAATAGATATTGAAGGATGCATCACATAAACCTTCACCAACACCAAAATAATTGTTTGGCTAGGTATCTAGTCTCCATGTTTATTTATTTATTTATTTTTTTATGGCAATTGTTAAGATCAAGATACGCGTATATGCACTATCGCCCTTAGTGGCGCAACTGGCTTGGGCTCTCTCCCCCTTACGAAGGGGAGGAGTTCGAATCCCAGAGGTGTCGTTAGGGATTCTTACTTGGAGTACTGTGGTGGTGGGTCCTGCAGTCGCTCCCCCAGGGTTTGCTCGTCGGCTGTCGGCTTACGGGGTTCCTGGGTTACCAAAAAAAAAAGATACGCGTATACGCTATCAAATTCTACAGCAAAGGGCTAGGGCCAGATCACTAAATGGTCTTCTAACTAAGCTATTCCAACTAGGGGTGTGTAACTGAACCGGGTATACCCGAGAACCAGATCAACCCATTGGGAAAATAGAGTCGAGAATCTGTTCCCGTTGAAACCAGTCCGAGAACAGGTTCTCGAAATTTGGAACCGATTTGAACCGATCTGGGAATCGGTTCCAGGTGATTACCCACCTGGGAACCCGTTCCCGAACCGGTTTTGGAATCAGTTTGGAAACTAGTTTTGTAAGTAGAGGTTCAAAACCCTCCCTCTCACACCGTCTGCCCGTCGCTGCCAAATTCCTATGTACCATGTGGATTGGCTTGCCTAATTTCTTTTTTGGAGGAGAAGTTATGCTTGCAGCAGTGTTAACTGTTTTAGATAAATGAACAGTTTCATGTAATAGTTGTAGTAATGAGACTAATATTAAACCCATTTTATCATGCAATGTTATGATTTTTGCTTTGTCATGCAATGTTATGATAATTAGCATTGTTGATCCTTAATTTTTCATTTAGTCAAAAAGTTTATGTACTTATTAATTACAAATGATTAATGTTTTAATACAATTAGAAGGATTACGTTATTTTCTCGCATATTAATATAAAATTCGAAGTCGTATAGGATATCGAGCGGTTGCAAAACAGGTTTCAGTGGAAATAAGGTTGACCCTAGAATCGAACCCGAAAAATAGGGTGGGTCGATACAAACAAAGTTGGATACAGAGCCCAAAAAAGAATAACCGGTTATAACATGGTTGGGTACAGGGTCAAGGTCTAGACCCTACCTACCCTGTACCCAATCACTCCTAATTCCAACAAGTTTATGGCAACTTCCCTCCAAACTTTACTAGGCAAAGCAATACAATCGTGACTACACAAGTAGCTTTTTATTTATTGTAGTCCCACCGAACTCATTTCCTACTTCCGACAAATTCAGCAGACTTAGGATTTGATACCACCATTGCTTCAATCCATCATAACATAATCTTTTGGCACAATATAGCCATTCTTACTCAAATTCGATAAGGTTTCACAGAGAGAGAGGACCCAACCTTTCGAAGGTGTAAGAAGACAAGGACATGGTGAATGATTCGAGATAACGTTAGAAGAGATCTAGAGACAGAGCCTCGGCGAGGAGAAAAGATTCAGGACTCAGTGTGCATTTGCCAGCTGTGACTCAGCGGGGCTCTTGGAGGAGATGATCGAGAGAATCAAAGTGGACAAGGCGTGGCGTGATGACGTGTTCGTTGGAGGGACGAAATGGGATGGAGGCCCAAAAGTTGCCGAGAGACCAATGCTAGCACAAACCTTGTGCTCGATCTCCTCATTAGAAATAGCCAAAGGCAAAGGCGGCTCAGGAACTAGCTGTGATTGGGAAGGCGTAGGGGGCTCGGGACCCAGTTGTGACCGGCGGGCTCTTAGGGGGGCGATGTGCTAGAAGTAGATGATTGGCGATGCTTTTGGAGAGGCGGATGAGGAGAAGAAGCACGAGGCCCTCAGGTCTTAACCACTAATCTCAAGGACATAGAGTCCAAAGACCTCATGGTGGCTTGGAGTCAAAGCTGATGACACGTTCATTGAAAGGATGCAATTGGACCAAGGCCCAAAATTTGTCGAGAGATCGACGCGAGCACAAACCTTGTGCTCGATCTCTGCATTGGAAAAGGTTAAAGGCAAAGGCAAAGGGGGCTCGGGACCTAGTTACGATCAGGAGGCAGAGGGAGCTCATGATCTAGCTACAATCGGCAGGGCTCTTGGGAGGCGTTGTGCTAGCGGCAAATGACCGGCAATGCTTTTAGGGAGGCGGAGGAGGAGAAGAAGCACGAGGCCCTCAAGTCCTGACCATCAACCTCAAGGACATGGAGTCCAAAGACCTTGCGGCGGCTCAGAGTCGGAGATGATGACGCGTTCGTCAAAGGGATGTAATTGGACGGAGGTTTAGAAGTTGTTGAGAGACCAACACGAGCACAAACCTTGTGTTTGATCTCTACGGGAACAGTTGGAGGTGGAGGGGGTCGAGACCCGATTGCGACTGGTGAGGCTTCGACGTGCTAGAGGCAGATGACCAGCGAGGCTTTTGGGGAGGCGGATTTGGAGCCGAAGGTGGAAGCCGAGGGGCTGGGATGTGCAGAGAAGGAAACACAGGTCTCGATCATTCTTTCTTTGTTCTCCCGCGTGCGAGAGAGAGAGAGAGAGAGAGAGAGAGAGAGAGAGAGAGAGATTGAAGAAAATTCAATTGAGGAGAGAGAAATTTTTGGGCGGGAGTGTGATCCATTTATTGACCATTGACTTATCTTTTTTTTTTTTCTTGCTAGTGAGCCAAGTCGAGCTAAGCTAACCCTTCCATTTTCCAATGGATCTCACATAGGACACGTGTCGATATCTGAGTGGTGTGCACGCACCACATCAATGAATGATGTGACGCGCACATACTATTGAATATTTTCTCATAAAAGTCAAAAGCCAAGGTTACTGAACAATGTTTTCAGAAAAAGGGAACAAGCGAGCCTACGTGGGCCTTGGCCTAATCATTCATGAAGTACATTGAAAACTTAAACGATCTAACTACATAAATCCAAATGATTAGAGGATTTGACTGAACAAAATAAAAGTCAAGCATCAAAATCGCAAAACTTTAAAAACTCGAACCGATGAGTTTTCATTTACCCCATTTTCTTATGTCACGAGCCTTGACATGGACTTTTAGGTATAGCACATCCAACTAGGGGTGAGCAGCGGTCTAGGGTCGACCCTGGACCGACCCCCGGACCGGCTCAACCCCGCTTGGTCGGGTCCGGTTCCCAAGGGGACCGGGTTGGTCCTCGGTCTGAAATTCCGGGACCAACACGTGCGGGTTGGTCCCGGTCCTAAGAGTTTTGGGTCGGTCCAACCCTGGACCAACCCTATATATTATATTATATTATATATAATTCTTTTATATATTCAAACCTAAGTAAAATGTCTGTTATATTATATTATATTGGAATGTTCTATCAATAACACTAATATTAATTTCAATTTAAAACTTTTGTTGAGTATTAATTATGTGTCGTTTGTTTTGTTTTCAGGTGTTTAGAAGTTCAAGTGAATTAACAAGATGTGAAGTTATATATTCATGATTTATATTAAGTATTTTGAACTTTTTATAGTTTAATTGTATTATACTAATAAATTTCAGCTGCACTTTGCTTTTCAATTTGTGTCAAATGGTAGAAGTTTTTGAAGAGTAGAGTAGTATTGCAGTTGCTACGGTGTTTGCTAGTCAAGTGGTGTGAAGCTCGTTTTTTGGTTGAGTGGACTCTACATGATCAAATGCAGGAAAACACTTTTGCATATGGTGTTATGAATATTAAAGATAAATGATTACAAGAACTTTCCATCTTATCCCATATCTCGATGAGCGGTTAGCAAATACGAAATTTCCATTGTGTCATCTTAAATTTGCTAAATATGTATTGGTATTTATAATTTAGTTGCACAATACCGCATTGTTAATGGATGTGTAATTTGAATTTGTAGGTTTGCTTTTTTATGGAGTATAAAAAATAAGATGAAAAAATTATCGATCGGTCCCGGATTGACCTTGGAACCGAACCGAATCCATTGGGTCGGTCCGGTCCTTGGTCCCAGTGCTCAATAGGGTCGGCCCTCGGTCCTAAAAATTAAGGGCCGACACACATGTACGGATTGGTGACAGGGTTAGGGGTGGCTCGGACCAACCCGGACCATGCTCACCCCTACATCCAACGAGCTCATTAGCTCGAGGTGTAAGTGAATTTTTTTTCTTATACTTAATTTGGAAAAGCCAAAGACCCCAACTACCGAGTGGAGAGCTCATTCTCTCCAAGAGCTCAAGAGAAAAAAAAAAATTTCGTTAGGTTCGCACGATATTTAAGCAATCGAGTCTCTCGCCTTGGCAAGCTTGAGGTACAGAGTTCAATCCACATCGCTACCAAATTTCTATGACCACTCGCAAGAGTAACAGACTTATGTGAAATAGCAACTACTCGATCGACGATTGGAGACTAGACTTCGTCATGCGTAATGGGAGCCTCTTTATTTCTTCTCAAAAGTCAACAATTGCGTTTTTAACTTTTCTCTTGGCCATGCCTCGGATCATCCCCTCTCCAGATCAACTTTTTCAATATTCTTGTTTTGAAATTCTACGCTTTGTAAGATTATTTCTTCTTTTGAGACAAATCAGGGTTCTTAACAAGAGAAAGATGTGTACAAGCTTTACTTCCTCAATCCAATAAATGCCCTTTTTTTTTTTTTTCTCTCTACGGAAAGTATTTTATACTATGGATACATCATGTGTCATAGAGGGTCAAAAAAGATGAGATTTATATAACGCAAATGACAGCGACAATCGACCGTTCAGACAACGTCGTCGTTTTCATGACAGGAACAAACGAAAACGTCGTCGTCTATACGTGTCGCATTGGCAGCATAAAAAAACACTCATTCTCTCTCTCTCTCTCTCTGCCTCTATTGTTGCTTCTGCCGCTGCGAATATAGCCGCCCCCCACCCCTCTCGTTTCCCCATTTTCAAACTTCACTGTAACCAAACACGCACACGACCCAACCCACCACTCCTCTCCTTTCTCTCTCTTCTTTCTCTCTCTTCTCTCCTCTCCTCTCTCTGTGTTGTGGGTGAATCTTGAAGCGATTAGGGAAGGAGGAGGAGAAATGGGGGCGGGCCGGGAGGCGTCGATCTCGCTGGACGGCGTCCGGGACAAGAACGTGATGCAGCTCAAGAAGCTCAACACCGCCCTCTTCCCCGTCCGCTACAACGACAAGTACTACGCCGACGCCCTCGCCTCCGGCGATTTCACCAAGCTAGGTCTTTTACGCTCTCTCCCTGCTCTCTCGCTCTCTACCTTTTCTGGGTTCTCGCTCTTTCGCGCTCCCAATCTCCTTTCTGGTCGTTCGGAGGGTTTTCTTGAATCGATCGCATTCTGGGTTCTGGGTTTTGTTCGGCTGCGCTTCTTTTTTGGCCTGCTTTTGGTCTGGATTTTGATGGGTTTGTTTCCTTGAAGAGCGGGGAAGTGCTGAGCCGCGAGAGGGAAAACGAGACAGGTGGGAATGCCCGTGACGAATTCGAGCTTGCGGGCGACTTTGGGATGTTTTTCCTCTGTCCTCTTTTGAAATATCATTTGTGATTGAGTTACGTTCAAATGGGTAGGGGGTGGATTTTCGTTTGGATTGTGGAATTGTAGCTTCTGTTCCACTTCCTATGTCCCGGTAGATTGTGTTAGGAGGGAAAGGATGTGCAAGCGCATATTCCATGGCCAGTATAGTACATTCCAGTGACCGTGCCTATGGGATATTCGCATTTCGTGTTTTATTCTGTTGTGCTGATTTATGTTCCGTAATCTAGCCCATTGGATTGACGTCTTTTTGGATGGTCGTGGTTTTGCTTCTGTGTCGTGATCATTCTTGTTGTTCCCCCCTTTTGCTTTTCCTGATTTTTTGCATTTTCAGCACTCGCTTTTGTAACCTCAAGTGTGTTTGTGGTATCTAAACTTGGAGAAACCTCCGACACGCATGTATATTGGCTGTTGAGTGTCAGTCGTGTTTTGTTTGAATATTTACTTGTTCAATTTTTCTCTTAGTCTTGTTTACGAATGTCCATTTTAGGTAAAGAACCTATCTGGGATTATTGCGTTTTATGCTATCAGCTTGGATTTATCTGAGTTTGGATATACCACTTCTATTGAAGCCTATTATACCTAATTAGACATGGCTCATTCTTTTCTTTACTCATGGTGCATATACTTTTGATTCGGTTTGTTTCTGCTTTCAAGCTCTAAGATACTCTTTGTATTAAGAGAGGCATTAGTTTTTTCATTCCGTGCGAGATTTGTTCCTTCTATCTGAATAGCCATATTTGCTATGTTCTGGTGGTTATGTTGCATAATAAGCTTGTTCGGTTATTGGTATACTCTGCATCATCAACTCAACATCTTTGGTTAACTTGGTTACTGTATGTTGATGTTTTCCATATTTGGGTTAGCATGTTCTTTTCTGACTTGGTATGACGATCTTGCGGTGAGTACCTTTGATCCATTAGACCTGGTGGACTGATCAGTATTTTGCATAGGAGTATGTTCTCAATATCTTGTATGATGTAGAAGTTCCTTCAAATTCTATGACATACATGCAGATGATGTCCATGTTTTGCTGAACAATTCATTAGGTTTTCCACTATTCACATCGGAATTAGTTCTCTTCCAAACCAAAACACAGAGTCTGTTTTTGACCATTTTATGTGTTTCAACTTAGGCCTTGGATTTTTATGTTATAAATTTTTACCTTCCAAGATAGTATTGATACAAATTCAGATCCTACATGCTTGGAGAAAAAGACATTTGTCCATGACTATCATCAAACATCTTTTGTGCCTCATTTATTCATGATACTTGAGGAAAAATATAACTGAAAACTGGATTGCAGTATCTTCCATATTCATTGAGGATAAGAATATAGTCAATTTAATGATCTTCTTTTTCATCTCAAATTTAGATATCTAATGTAGGACTAACGGTCTAACTATTATGAAATGATTATTTCCTCAACTTTTGATTGCTACCTTTCAACATTTTGACAAATTGAAATGCTTTAATAGCTGGCATGGCATACCTTTCTGTCAGTGTATTTTTCGCGAGAAGCTAGCTTAGCATAGCCATAGGACATCTCACTCAGAAGAATGCAGTTGTGCTTCTCTTAATTTTGCTTTCAAATCCTCTCTCTCATTCTCTGCTTATCCTGAACTAGTAGCTTACCTACAAGAGCAGCTATGTTAACTAACATCTAACTTGTTTGCTTTGAAATTTTACAGCATATTACAATGACATTTGTGTTGGATCAATTGCTTGCCGACTTGAGAAGAAGGAAGGTGGGGCAATCCGTGTGTACATAATGACGCTGGGTGTTTTAGCGCCATATCGTGGGCTAGGGGTCGGTAAGTCTCTCTCACCGTATTTAGCATCATGGGAGAATGTTTTCTTTGGGGACATGAACGAGTTAGCATGGCTGGGGTGATCGAGAAAGGGAACACATATAGAGAGAGGATCAGGACTTGTGGGAATGTTAAGTGGAGCTCTGGATTGGTGCTTGGTGATTGAGGTTGAGATGTTTCTTGCTTGTCGGCCTGTTGGGCACTTGCGTCACCATGGTTTTTAGAGTCAGAATCGGTTCACTTGCTTCTCGGTTATTTTGGTGTCTGTTTTTTGATCTTAGACATACATTAGTTTTCCTGTTTGATCCTTTCTGTTCTGCAACCCGTCAAAACACTTTATGTGGCCTCTGCTGATCTAATTAGCTTGATCTTCTGCAGGTACTAGGTTGTTGAATCATGTTCTTGATCTTTGTGCCAAGCAGAACATTTCAGAGATCTACTTGCACGTGCAGACTAACAATGAGGATGCCATCAACTTCTATAAGAAGTTTGGATTTGAAATTACAGAGACAATCCACAATTATTACACGAACATTAGCCCACCAGACTGCTATGTCCTCACCAAGTTTGTTTCTCAGCCCCAAGCAAAGAAATGACATTTGCGTATTGGTTGGTTCTTTAAGTTGGGAGATCTTGGTCAGTGTGCCATATTAGTTTACAACAGTGTCATTGGGGACTCTCTCTCTCTCACTCTCTCTCTCCATATTCTTGATTCAATTACTCAAACTTTTAAGTTACATCTGATGCATTGCTGATAAACTGAGTTACTCTTGTAACTTTTATTCTTTTTTTTTGGTTACGAAGAGAAAACTAATTACTCTCTATTACATGAAGAGCAGCCTCGAAAGATGGAACTTTGTTTGGGAAACACGGAACTTTCAACTTTGTTACGTTGTTTAACCTCGGTTCGAATGAGCAAAGCATTCTTGTAATGAGGATCTGGCCTTTTGAATCTAGTAGCTGGTTCTTTTATCTCTTTGTGACTATCTTGTGCTATTAGATGTATAGCTGTCCTGAAGCTTGAATGTGACCCGCCACCTCCATGAGCTGCTTTTTCCTTTCTTCTTTCAACTGTCGTCGTATCATTTTATTCAATGCTGGTAAAGATTTCCAGAAGATGACGATCAAATGTGATCCATCAAAGAATGGCATGTACTTGCTTAAATTGTTCTGAATTCCCACCTTAATGGGTAATCGCAAGATCTTCAAATTGAAGGGCCTCTGTTAAGTTTCCATGTGGAATCCACTTCTGTCAGTAAAATGCATTATTGTTCTTTCTGCTAGGATAATTGCTGTTGGTTTATCTGATGGGGCAACAATTGACCGAACATTTCTCGATGAATCATAAATAGGCTTACCTTTCTTCATTCTTCCCCAATCCATTCATAAGTTGTAAGAATGGATTTTACTTCCAATGGGTTTTTAGCCGGGTGCGCGGGAGAGTTGATAAATGATAACGATGTGAATGAAGAAAACCAGAAAAAAGGCAAAAGCATATTGACTTTATTTTCAAAGACGAGGACCTTGGGTATTAACGGAAGACGCGGCCTTAGAGAAAGATTAAGTGAAAGCAAACTGGTAGGACCAGAGTTAACAAGTAGTGATCAAAGTTCATGAGAAGTCTGCACACTCCCAATTGAAAGCAAAAGCTAGCATCACCACTAATTGAAGGTTTTTATCTACAATCAACCCCGGCAGAAGCATCTCTGACATTGAACTTTCATTTTTATTACCTATGTATTATGTACATATTATGAAGGCTGAGACATTGTCCATGTGTTATCTTGGAGTCATGCTTATATGTAGTGTATGTAGACATCGCAGGAGGCACACACCATTCAGTAAGCCAAACCGCCAGAGAAGGTGTCTCCATCGTGAAGCAGAGACTCTGTCAGCCAATAACCGTCCCAAGAACCACCAACCCTCTGCAAGTTTAGAGCAGCAAAGAGTAAGCAGATTACTAATTTGACCAAAGGACCAAACATTCCAACAACCATAAACGTGCCCTATAGAATTAAGCAAGTCTGTGATTAGCAAGTATTTAGCAGCACAAGGAAAGAGCCACTATGCAAATCTGATAACAGGCCAAAAAGAAATAATAGGCAAATCCAACAAGAGATGTCAATGATCCTCCAAAGGCAGAGTACTCATTGGAAATGCAGATGGTTCCATTGGCATGCTTTAAGATGAGGACCTACAGAAACAAGTTTGTGTGTTTTGCCCACGATAAACAGAGGATCTATCTGAACACCACTTGACTTATGAAATAAAAGATTCAGGATGTGGGAGTTGCCATCAGCACACGCCAAGAATTCTGCAAAGAAGCAACAATTTTTGGACCAGCATAGGTTATGTGAGCACACCTGAACCAAGGTAAATTCAAATGTTTCTTCCTCTTCAGGGCGTGATCCTTGTATCCAAACCCGCTGCTTAAATCGATCCTGCAACCCAGATATGAAAGAAATTGATTGTTAGTCAAGACAGAACACGGTAGCAAAACTGTAAAAACTGAAGCAAGGAAGAATCTACAATAGCCCGATGAGAAATGCACAGCCAGTTCACTTACTGACCCTACTTGCACATTTTTACTGAAAGGACATGTGTACCTCTTTCACCAATAGGCTGCTCAAGATCTTCCTGTCTTTGTGACCGAGTAGAACTCGGTAAGTGGAATGGTGAAAGATACGCCTAAACCGCTCAAACTGGAAAGGGCGAACATCAAAGGGGTCAGTGCGAAACCTTAAATATCTCAAAAACATTATTGCTTTGATGAAAAGTATATTGTCACTTGATGATAGAAGGCCATTTCATAGCATTAGTGGAGAAATTCAGTTTCACAATCTGCAAAACGGAAAGCTTCTTAATGCTTAAAGAACCAACATGCACCAGACCAGAAGCGGCATTTGACCAATCGCATGACGCATTTTTTCAGCATTGCACATTTTATACAAGAATGGTCAGAGAATGGCATCCTTTGACTTCCCAGATAACTTTCAAAGAGGGAACAGCATGAACTTAAAATTTTCTACAATAAGTAATGAAGAATTATGGGACCAATTTAGGACTTTATGCATACTCACCTGCCCTAGATCGAAGAAGGGTCCGAAATAAGGCGACCTCTCAAAAGGATCGAAACCAGCAAACTGGGGCAACAAGAAATCACCCTTGTCAGATAACCTACCAATTTGATGTGAAACCAATCTATGAGTTATGAGAAGTAGCTTACCCTGTACATAACCTCAATGCCATAATCTTGTCGGGGTTGGTCATTGTACTTCAACGCATCAAGCTGGTGCTGCACAGCTTCCTCTGCACTAAACTACAAGAAGAATCTAATCTTGATTGATGTACACTGAACAAGTGGCTCTACATTATGTAGTTTGCAGAGGAAAATTTCTCTGTTAAGTATAAGACATTACATTTAGTCTTGGCCCAAAAGGTCTCTTCTTCCGAGATTCGAGCCTGCAATCCAAAACAATCCCAAATCAATGAAATGCACATATCCATTCTACCTTTCAACACAAAAGAGTCATCGGATAATCTGGGTCAACATTTGAGCTTAAAGAAATACAATATAGTAGAGGACCATTGACTACTTTCACTCCCCTATGCTGATGCACATGTACATGTGCATAGACGCGAGCAAGAAAATTGGCTCAATATTTCCTGAGGTAATATGCTTTAATTTTAGTAGTCAAGCTGGGTATTTTCAAGACAAAATGGGAAAGAAAAAGGCCAGCAAGATCATAGTCATTTGTTATGCTGGCTCTCTTGGATGGTCTAGTGGGGTTCCAACTCATTGCAAACTGAAGCCAGGGAAGCTTCTAGCCCCTTCTACTTCTCTTTCTATCCTTTTTCTTTTCCTGTTAGTGAAGGCATACTAGCCGAGGAGGAGAACAAACAGGAAGTATCTGCTCTATTGGCACTTAAATTTCAAAGAATGTCGATCGAGGAAATGGAGGAAAAAATTTCCTGATGTCTGCATTCATGTTTCCTTTCACCAAATAAGAGGAAATGGAGGGGGCCAGAAATAGCTTCCCTCCCATACCAGGTCTGGCAATATTTTACATGAACTGACACCTTTACCTAAGCAGATTTGGGGAACTTGGAAATAATATATAAACTCATAATAAACCAATTATTTAGCGCATTCAACAACAACCATAACATTTTGCAAACACATGAATTAATAACCGGAATTCGACAGGTGAACAGCAATTGTCAGCTGTAGCGGGACAAAATTCACGGTCATGAAGTAGAACATTGAGCAGAACCCCACCAAACAAGTGCTGATTCATAGACTACATAAGGTGCAAGCCAAAACTAGAATTGGTGATCCAAACACAAATCTTTGGCACACGAAGGTGTGCATAACCGAATGAACACGTGCCGTGAACATAAATTCAGACGCTATATCGTTTCTTGAATCACTAAGCCAAACTCAAGAGCAAAGCCCAGATAACAACCCATCATTTTCATCCGGCTAAGCAACTATCCGATTGCCTATCCACCACCCTCCAATTTCAAATCAAGAAAGAGCAAGAACGAACAAACTCCCCGCAACAAGTCCAACCCCATATAATTCGATAGGGAAACACCGAGGATCACAGACCCTTTGCACCATAAAACAATATAGTGAAGGATTCCTGCAGAAACAGTACCAGTCGGCGGATAGGAAGTCGGGAACGTCGGCGGCGGAGGCCCTGAAGCGCGGGCTCGCGGAGACGGCTGCCGGGTGCCTGCGGTCGCCATTGGAGAGCTTGAAATGCGCGGGTGACGACAGGGACAAGCAAAACGACATCGCTTCTGTTCTCTTCGGCTTCCTGGTTGTGGAAGATGGGGGAGCTGATGAGCGCCGTGGCGTTTCCTTGGAGATGGGACGGGGACCGCGTGGATCGAGATCCGCCGTCGCAACGCTCGGCGGCGGTGAATCCAACGGTTTCAACGGGCTTGTGTAGACGTGCACTCTTTGGAGGTTCTCGTCTCGTCTAATCTTTGACTTTCTTCTTTTAAGGAAAAGTTTTTTCTTTTTAAAATAATTACACAAATGGCCCATAAGCCTCAACTCAATATATAATGTTACCCATGAATTTTTGATTTATTCAGTATAATTTTCAAATTTTGATTTCATATATAATGTTGTTCCTGAACTTTCATGATAATGTTCAATATTATTCTTAGACTTGAATTTGTGAAAGGACAATATTGAATGTTTCCATGTAATCTAGGTATTAAATTAAACATATACAAAAAAGAAAAAGAAAAAGTTACATTGCATAGTGAATCATAGTGTGTCATTTTTTTTAGTGTAGTTGTTTGTACTTTTTGAAAATGGATAATAATACAAATAGTATCTAAACATTAATTTGATATGCAATATAGTCTCTAGAAATTTTTAAAGGGATAATGACGTAGACAATCATATATTCTTGTTTTTGATCCCTCACATGTTCTTACAAAATTTAAAAGAACAAAAGAAGCTTAAGAATCTATACCGGAGATTCCATGAATGTAACAATAAGAATATATGGATTATCAAGGTTTTCTCGTCGTAAGCTTCTTTTGTTTTTAAAGTTTAGTAAATTATAGCTTTGTAAAAATACTTTTCATAATTGCTGGGCACTATCACGGAATAATCTTTAAGATTTCTCTTTGCGCCCACAACACAGAGAGTGATACTAGCGCTCCATTTGCTTCGGGGGAAAATCACAAATTTGAAAATATTTTCTTAATTTTGCTCTTTTTCATGTCTTTTAAATGAAAGTGAGTCTGTGAAAGATGTATTCATTCAAGTTAAAAGATGTTGGTGCAGCCACGAGCTTATGCGGCGATGATTGGATCTTCGAACCACAAAGGAAGACTCTCCGATTTTTAAAATAGAAGATGAAACGTTAAAAATGGTTAATGATGCTAGGTTACAAGATTGTACTTTGGCAAGGAGACTTGTTTGGCATTTATAGCGTGGGAAATTTTTTTTTTTTTTTGTCAGTCCTACTCTATTCCTACTCTACACTTACTCGCAGACTTGTGCCCTGCCTCTTGCAGGGCGTGGGAGTCGCAACCCACTCTCGAAACTTACGCGTCCCTATCCCCACCTCCCCTGAGAAGGTGGGGATTTGAACCCCTCACCCCCCCTTCCATGTTGGAAGGGTGGCCACTGGGACGAACCCCCAGTGGTTTATAGCGTGGGGAATTGGAATACATCTTTGGAATAGTGGCCCCGTTTAGTTCAGCTTTGGGAATGGGCTTTGGGACTCTAAAGTCCCTTGGCCAAATGCAAACGCGTTTGGTTCGTATTTTTGCGCGACTTTGGCCAGATGCAATTGCATCTCCAAAGGAGTCTAAAGGCCTTTAGCCCAATGGAGCTCTTGAGGTGCATTGGCAAGTTGCATCCTAGGAATGCAAGTAGCTCGGTTACTGTTCATCTTCTCCAACCTCTCCAAGCTGCTGATCGGAGGCTGACGACCACCGGCGAAGGGATGGCGCGCGCCGGCGACCGCGGCCTGAGGGTTGCCCGACCCCGGCGACCGTCGCCGGACCTCAGGCGACGCCCGGATCTCGCGACCCAGGCGTCGGCCGCCCGGATCGCGCGACCCAAGGCGACGATCGCGGGGTCGGGCGACCCCGGCGACGGCCGCCCGAGGTCGCGCGACCTAGGCGACGGTCGCCGGTGTCGCACGCGGCCGTCGCCGGTCGCCCGGGTCGCGCGACCCGGGCGACGGCCGCCCGAGGTCGCGCGACCCGGGCGGCCGATCCGGCCATCCGGCCGCTAGCGCGACCCGGCGACCGTCGCCGGGGGTAGCACGACCCAGCGGCGAGATCCGGCCATCCGGCCACCGGATCCGACGATCCGCGGCCGGATCCGACGGTCCGGCCGCCGGATCCGGCGGTCCGGTGGCCGGACTTCAAAAAAGAAAAATAGAATTTTTTTTTTTTTTTAATTTAATAAAAGTCATTTACAAATGCAAATTTTACCAAACGGTATTTTGGCCAAAGTTGCATTTCAATGCAAATTTTACCAAACGATATTTGCATTTCGGAAAACCTCCTTCACCCAAAGGTATTTGCATTTTGGCAAATACATCCCCCAAAAGCCGAACCAAACGGGCCCGGTGTTCAGCTTTCACTTTCTGCGACCAAAAATACCAAGTGTTGTGTTATCTTTTATATGCACTGTACCTCTCTAATGTGGCTGATAATAACATAACCAATCTATGTGAGGCATTATTTTGAAAGACACTTCAGTATCAATTATCTATGCGATCGCCTTTAATGAATTGCAGATGAGATACATATCTCCCATATTGCTATTATCATCCATCGCTGTATCAGAGGATGGTGCCTCGTCTTACTTCTCTAAACTCACTTTTGCTTCTGTATTCCTTCTTCAAGTGTCCATCCTCTTTGCACTTTCAACACGTTACTTTTGATCAATCTTTCCTTTTAGATCTTCCTCTAGACTTATCCTTGCAACCAAATATGAATTTGGATCATTCATCATTCCTTCCTCTTGCGAAAAAGCCTGATTTGTTGTACTATTAGAACTTGTTATCCTCGTTTCCTTAGATAATAGAGCAGCTACAACGCTCTCAAATGATAGTGCAATTGAAACGTTTATATGTTCCCATGAATCTGGCAATGAATACAACAAGGTACATGTTTTGTTTTACTCATCAAAATTAACATCTATAGATGCAACTTGCCTACAAATAATATTAAACTCGTTTAAATGTAAAGAAAAGAAATACCATTTACTCATTCGAAGGTTGCACAATCACTTCCTTAGAAAATAATCTGTTCATGAGTGACATGCTTTGATTAAGGCTTCCTAGCTTCGTCCACGGATCCTTCATCATCTTCTTAGAGGTCATGTTTTTTTTTTTTTTGGTCAGTCCTACTCTATTCCTACTCTACACTCACTCGCAGACTTGTGCCCCCGCCTCTTGCGGGCGTGGGAGTCGCAACCCACTCTCGAAACTTACGCGTCCCTACCCCATCCCCCCTGAGAAGGTGGGGATTTGAACCCCTCACCTCCCCCTTCCATGTTGGAAGGGTGGCCACTGGGGCGAACCCCCAGTGGTTTCTTAGAGGTCATGTTCACTAGGACATTATCAGCAAAAATAGCCAAATCAGGCTTCGCGCCATTCGATCGCTTCTAGTCCACGCCTTCAATTTAGTGGATGTCGACTCTTCTGTCTTCTCCTCAGGACTCTCCTTAGGTTTATCATCTTTGATCACATAGCACAAATCTTTGTTTATAAGCAAGGCCTCCATCTTCAATTTTTATGACTTGAAATCATTTCCTCCGAACTTCTATACTTCAATCCGTGATTGACCAACCGCATGTTTACAAGATTCGATTTTTCAAATCTCTCTTCACCAAGAAACCCTAATCTCAAACCTTGCTTTTATACCATATGTTATGATTAGGTGCACAAACACTACGAAATAGAGAGTAAAAGTGAAAAAGCAAAATTAGGATAGAAGGTTATTCCTAGTTCACCCTTAAACTAGGGTTACATCCAATAAAGGATTCCATTATAATTAACGCCCTCGCTTCTTTGTTACCAACCATCAATTATAAGAGAAAAAAATTATATACAGACAGTAGTAGCTATTCATAGGCCAAAGTCCAAACTACTAATAAATTAAGGGCTAAGATTATAAAAGCCCCCTGGCTGTTGGAGGCACTGCTCCCTAAATCCCACCAAGGTGGCTCCCTCTTATCTCCACCTATTCATTGAGGAGTGGGATCCTCGTGCCTTCCTGTCGATGGAAAGTATAAACTACACTCCAACATTAAGATACTCCATCCAAGTATGTATTTATGGATATGTTACCTCTAATTTATTCCTTTTCCATTCCTTCATAGTTTATGCATAGTTATTCAACATTCATTAGTAATTGCAATTTCATGCACTCTTCATTTGGTTGTTTATCATCAACCATAATAGGCCTAAAAAGAAATTTAATTTTGTCTCCTTTTAGAGAACACTTCCAAATAGAAAGAAAATAAAATGGTTTCTTTTGAAATCCACATGATCAATTGCCACAATCAACTCGAACCGTATACATCAAGTCTCACAAAAGCGACCTCTGTCGACGGCTTCTCCAGCGGCATTCAAGCTTCTTCAACCCTGCAAGCGAAGGTACAAGCACTAATCCTTACCCTAAAATTGCCAATCAACATCTGGTCTATGGAGTTGATTGTCCATCTTTCACTATGGAATCCTCGGTTTTCCGCTTTCAAAAGCTAGTATCGGTTGAATGAGGTGGGGGAAGATCCTCATTAATGTATCCCAACGTATCTTTGCCCGAGATGTACATCTCAATAACTTGGAACCAAAAGCCATAATTGTTGCCATCCAACTTGATAGCAATAGGTGGAGTCGGAGACTCAACTTGTGAAGGCGACGCATGATGCTAGGTCAAAAGTTGCTTCATTGTCGTTATCAAATCTTCAAGGATCACCGTTGCCGAAGAGTCCTCAATTGTTGATTGTGGGAGAGTTAAATCAATGCGTTCAGCCATGGTGAGATCAGGTCCTAGGGTCGAGTAATGCATATAGCTTTTTAGAGAAAGTTATTATATTCTCCATATTTTGTACATCATTTGTTTTACAATGATTTTGTGTATATATATATATAAAGAGTCAATCCTAACCGTCCTCCTAATCAAGAGATAAAATAGGAAGTAAATTGACTCGAATTCTTATATTATATCTAATCGATAGCTCATATCAAAAATTGATTTGGATTCCTATATTATCTCTAATTGACAACTCATGCTAAAACCAATTTATCATCACACACTTGTATTTTACTCTTTTCAAACGGTAAATAGAGAGCATGAAATGCGAACCAAACCCTTTCTCTTACATCTCAACTTTTTTCCCCCATCAGTGAAATGGGCATCATCATGAGGACTTTCTTCTCCGAGATTGGAGGAGGAACAAAATCGAAACGAGAGGAGCTCCCACACGAGTTTCCATCATCCATCGGGGGACCAATTCGTCATTTTAAGGGGCGCCGTGCGTTTTGTCGTATAAGATGCAGAGTACCTCGTACACATTTCAAGAATCATTAATGAACGATGGAGAACAACGGACTCTTGGGGATTCCAAATGCCTTCTTAAATGGAGCTGTATCTGAGTTGGCCACACTTTGTGGGGGACCAAGCAGATCTCAAGTAACATGAGGCTAGATTGACTCATCACAGTCATATCCAATCCCTGCTCAAAGCAAAATCAAGCAAGAGTCTCTGTCCTCTCGCCATCAAATCCCAAAAGAGGATGTGTTTTCTTTTGGTCCCCTCGATAGTTTTCATTTTCCACTTCATCTTGTTGTACAAGCGTTTGGTTGGTATCTTCTTTTGGTTTTTGGAAGAGAAATACTGATTTTCTTCTTCTTCTCTCTCTCTCCCTCTTTGGTTTTACAAAGAATTCAACTCATCTCTTTCTTCTGTTGTTTGTCTTTATTTCAAGGAGGATCGACCTGATATGCAAGGACACGCTTTCTTGGATTCTATTGATGACGCATAAACTTTAGACTACATTGATGCTCGTCGGTATTCTGAGTCATTAAAAATAATGGGTGGACAAAAGGACCCATTTATATGCATAGGAGTCAAGTGAGTAAGATGACTTGATTGCACTAAAAGATTGAAGTATGAAATCGTAAAATGAAAGTTGTAATTAAGAGATAATAGAGTAAACTCTTATGTAATGACTCAATTATTTTGAACTTTTTTTGACTATTGTTCTTTTACTTCTTCATGCATACATTTGGTAAGTAAAATTATGCCCCGTGGTTAATTTAGGGTGTTTAACAAAGATGGCTCCTCTTGTATATTTTTAGCAAAAGTTCATAATTTTGAAATTCAATTTTTTGAAGCTTGCAGCCGTATATAGTAGTAGATATCTAATCGGATCTCTATCAATGTTTTTCATTACAAGCCCAACAAATTACTAATTTTTTTAAGTTGTAGCCTTAGAGAATTTGACATCTTTATAGAGGCATCGCCGCTGGGCTGCGTCATGCGCTTGCCAGAGGACACGCATTTCTCATTTATTAACTTCTTTCGAGCTTTCTCCAACTCTCTCTCTCTCTCTCTCTCTCTTCCTCCGGCCATTGTTTCTCTCAGGCGGCAAGAACAAGGGGGGAATGTCCGGTCAGATTTGTCGTCCGAGGTACGATTTGTCTCTCTAGCCTCGCTCTGCGTTCTGGGTAACTTTCGATTGTGTACTTCGAGATGTTCTGTCGGCAATCGCGTTGGTTTTGTGCTTGCTTCGTATGTTCTTTCTTGGCCGACGTTGTTGCTAGATCTCTCTGCGCGTGTGGGGCGTCGGAGATTTCCCGTTCGCGAAAGTTAGCGCGAAAAGCTTTTCTCTTTGCTGATTTCAAGAAATGGGTTTGTCGAATTTCGCAGGGATTGAAGCTGGTTCGCTGCTTTTCTGCGGTTTGTCATTTGGAAAATTTCGCATTTTGACGCTCCCTGTCTCTCTCTGTGGTACTTTTGCCATTGCCCCTCTCTTGATTCAATGTGATGGTGTAATCTTTCGCAATCATTCGGAGGTGTTTTGCTTGAAAGTCTCTATCTTGGGGAGTTTCCGCACCTAATTTGACTGTTGCATTCAGTTCGAGTCAGTCATTTGGGTATCTTGATTTGCTCCCTGAAAAAGAAACGAGATGTCGTCTTTGAATCCGAATGAGCCGTTGATCCGAGAGTCCTCTTCTAGGAAGCTCCCTGATTTCAAGCAGTCAGTGAAACTGAAGTATGTGAAGCTCGGATATCATTATCTCATAACTCATGGGATGTACCTCTTCTTGACCCCTATTGTTGCTGTCATTGCTGCACAACTCTCCACATTCTCGATCAAGGACCTGTATGACCTTTGGGATCATCTGCGGTTCAATCTCATCTCGGTGATCCTGTGTTCGACCCTCCTTGTGTTCCTGTCTACCCTTTACTTCCTCACGCGGCCTCAACCCGTTTATCTAGTCGATTTCTCATGTTATAAGCCGGACAATGAAAGGAAATGCTCTAGGCAGATTTTCATGGAGAGGTCGCAATCGGCAGGTACATTCACTGAAGAGAATCTTGAGTTTCAAAGGAAAATTCTTGAGAGGTCGGGACTAGGGGAGTCAACTTATCTTCCAGAGGCTGTTCTAAGAGTACCTCCGAACCCCTGTATGGCAGAAGCAAGAAAGGAGGCCGAGATGGTAATGTTTGGCGCTCTTGATAAACTGTTTGAGAAGACATCTTTGAAAGCAAAAGACATTGGGATCCTTATTGTCAATTGTAGCTTGTTCAACCCAACCCCATCTCTATCTGCAATGGTCATCAATCATTACAAGTTGAGAGGGAATATCATCAGCTATAACCTCGGTGGAATGGGATGCAGCGCTGGTTTGATTTCGATTGATCTGGCCAAGAACCTCCTCCAAGTGCATCCAAATTCTTATGCCTTGGTCATTAGCATGGAGAATATAACTCTAAACTGGTACTTTGGAAATGAGAGATCGATGCTCGTGTCGAATTGCTTATTCAGAATGGGAGGAGCTGCAATTTTGCTATCCAACAAAAGATCTGACTACTGGCGCTCCAAGTACAAATTGGTGCACACTGTTCGGACCCACAAAGGCACAGACGATAAGTGCTTCTCTTGTATAACTCAAAAGGAGGATCCTACGGGAAGGATCGGAGTTTCTCTATCCAGGGATTTAATGGCAGTGGCTGGAGACGCTCTGAAGACAAACATTACGACATTGGGTCCTCTCGTGTTGCCTATGTCTGAACAGTTGCTGTTCTTCGCAACTCTGGTTGGAAAGAAGCTTTTCAAGATGAAATTGAAGCCATACATCCCAGATTTCAAATTGGCCTTTGAGCATTTCTGTATTCATGCTGGAGGAAGAGCAGTGCTCGATGAACTAGAGAAGAATCTGCAGCTTTCAGATTGGCACATGGAACCTTCGAGAATGACTCTTTACCGCTTTGGCAACACATCGAGTAGCTCTCTTTGGTATGAACTTGCTTACAGTGAAGCTAAAGGAAGGATCAAGAAAGGGGACAGGACATGGCAAATAGCTTTTGGTTCGGGATTTAAGTGCAACAGCGCTGTTTGGAAGGCTCTTCGCACTGTGAATCCCGCGAAAGAGAAGAATCCATGGATGGACGAAATCCATCAGTTTCCAGTGGAAGTCCCGAAGGTCTCAGCCCTCTAGAGTTCAAAGGTAACTTGATTTGTTTCTAGCCTAGGGTTTTGTTAATTTCAGTAGTTAACTAGGAAAGCGTTTGAGATGTGATTTTTTTTTAGCTTGATATTAGAGAGATCGAAGTGCATTATTGAACTCTCTGGATATTGGATGTTACAATTAGAGCTGGACTGGGGAAATGTATGGTGGCTTAGGAGTTTGATTCCAATATCCATAGTCCATTCCCTTTTAGCATCTCATACCAATCTGTATTTTGAGCCTTCCTCGGAGTACTGAATGTTTGACTGATCTTTTAAGGTATGAAATGTTTCTTTTTCTATCTATCTGATTGTCTTAAACTAGTTGGTTGCCGATAAGGGTCTTAAACCCTCCATATGCATTTCTACCGGCAAGAGCTCGTTTGCATCAGAAGAAGCATGTATTGAAAACGACCAGATTGAACTCATCACTGCCTTTATCAACCACTTCTTGGTGGGAGATGTTGTGGAACGAGAAGTAAAAACTTCACTACCATTGGCCGCCTTCGGATGAACATCAATCAGTGGTCCGACTTTTTTGGGCATTTTACTAGCTTCTGTTGCATAGTGCGATCTCTAAGTTGAACGTGATCGTAGATGCTCATGAAAATGTGAAAGGTGGGAGCATATATTCGGGACACCTTTCTAGATGTGAAGAATTCGATCCCAAGGCTATTTTTGACCAGCGGAGAGGTGTTAATCGTCAGGTGAATTTTCATGCTCTGTTCTTTTTTATGGAAAAGGAGAATCTATCTTAGGATTTGAGATTGAGTGTTGACTCATTGAACGCCGGCTTCACTATCCGGCATCCCGAATCTTTGCTGTCGAATGTATAGTCCTGGTCCTTCACTATCCGGGCTTCCATCTGTACACCGCGGCCAATTGTTCTTTCTAACTTCGTGACCAAACCACATCCATCTGGTCAAGAGGTTCGCGCCGTCGCGTCCGATCCAAAGCGTCCGTGCATGAGCTAATGGAGAACGGGTCACGAGCTACGAGGGTCCCTTGCCTATGATCACACATGAGCTAATTGACCACCATAGAAAGATTCTGATGGAGGCATCGTCATTGAAGAAGGATATCGGAGTTCTTCAGACTTAGAATACTCGATTTATCAACATATTCAATTTGAGGGTATCTTTGTTTCTTCGGGGAAAAAAAAATTCAGGATAAATGAAAGATATTTTTCGGGAAATCACTCTCTAGTATTATGTTTTCTTCTCTTCAAGCTAGGGAATTAGTTTTCCTAACTTCAAGCATAAATATTGTCTTTGCCAGTAAATAGTTTTTGATTGATTGATCATTTTTAACAAACCATGCGCATGAAACTACTTCGTGAAAAATTCTTTCACTTAAACGAATACATCCTAATCGTTATGTGTTCTCCTTTTCTCCTCTTCTTTGTGTTTTCTTCAGATTTGTTCGTCTTGGCCAAATTTAATTTGCCAAAATAAAGGCTTTAATTTCCATACAAGCACTTTAAGTTATGAAATACACTCTAAATTGGGGGCATTAGTTTTAATACGGATTTAATAGATTGTATAGCTAACGACCATGTTTCTGGCAATATTTGTTATAAAATTAATGTAGAGAAAACGGAATCTTGCAATTAAATCAATGCGAGAGAGCTAGAGAAATAAAAGAGGAACAGTAAAGGGCATCAAAGATTTACGTGGTTTGATTAAGTGTTGATACCTACATTTACGAGGAGAGCCAACATTTAGATTACACCTAATTTTCTATAACTAGATTACATCTAAGCTTATAGTTTTTTAAAACAACAATTTAATTAGATATAAAACTCACAGCACTAGTCACTGGTCAAAAGCAAGTCCAGCAAAGAAGCTTTTGCCAGATTCCTCTAACGTGCGACAGACATCGAGTCGAGTCAAACTGGTCAATCTGGGATGAGCTTCTCCAAATGAGAGAGAAATCTTCAACCATTGCCCTTCGAGTCCAAATTCGATTTCGATAAGCAAAAGGCATATCGAATCTTGAACAAATCAAAATGCTCCAAATGAGTTGGGTTTCGTATACGGCTCAAATTCGAAACATTATCTAACAACATTGATACAAAAAACAAAGTCAACTATGAACCACCTTATGAAGATAGTCAAAGATAAAGCGACTACATTCACAAGTGTTCCGGACACTCCGAGAAATAGGCGTCTCCAAAGAAGCTGGGATCTTAATCCCTCCATCTTTACGGATCGTCTCGGGCGTTAGTCTCCTCGCTTCTTCTCTCCTTCTGCTACAAGCTTCATCAGCACTCCGTTTCTTCGTTTTCGAATGGTTGGCGGAGGTCTGGTGGTTGTGCTTCTTTTGTGTTGTACTGTGGTTCTTCTCCTTTTGGTCTGCTTGCCTTTGGCTTTTGTCACGGCTCCCTTCCACTCTTCGGTCTTCCTTAGAGTGTAAGCCTTTGGCGCCGTCTTTTGTATTTTGTCCAAAGCTAATATTATATTTACCTTTACCAAAAAAAAAAAAAAAAAACAAAGTCAACTAGTAAAGTCATATACACATAGTGCGTTTGGTTCAAAGATTTGGAAAGCTTATTGGGAAAATGCAAAACAGTTTACCCTAAAGGGCTTTGGAGGAAATGTAAAGACTGTTTGATAAATTTTGCTTTGGAATGCAAATTTGAGAAAAATGTTGTTTGGGAGAAAACACATTTGCAAAGCCCCTTTGATCATTAATTTAAATATTTTAATTTTTATTTGTTTAAAATTAAAAAAATAATATTTGCAACTTTTTTAATTTATATTTGACAACAATGTTAAAAATGTTGTGTAAACAATTTTATTGAAATTAAAATTCATTTTTTTTGCTAAAAAACATCAAATGGAAAAAATTTACGTGCTCTCTTTCTCATTTACAATAAAAATACTTTCATTACAATAAAAACATGATAACATATGCTTTGAAGAAAGAAGCTCATTATCCTTAAAAATTACAAATATCCTTCATTACTTCCTAAATTCATAACTATTTGATCAAGTAAATGTGCCATATCACAATTTTCACTTACTTTGTATATAGATAACTTGGCATATTCTTTGAAATCTTTCACTTCTTCTTCAATACGCCAAAAGCTCGCTCAATTTCTGATCGTAGTGAGGAGTGAGTACGATTGAACACTTCTTTATAACCCATCGGTTGAGGACCTCGTTGAAACTTAGGTAAATGGGATCTAACTTCTTTAAATGGCCCTAAATAACCCGTGGGATTTAGATATCCAGCATCAACCAAATAATATTTATCTACACAAAAAAGTTGTAAATTTAATCAACATATAAGACACATCGAACGAAATACGATGAAGAAATTTACTGTTAAAGGTTGGTTTTAAATAAACATCAGTGAAGTGCATATATTAGAACTTTAAGCTGAAAATATGCAACAAGCATGGTGTATGGTGATAAAGTGCAAACAGTCCAAACAATTTTGAATCTGTCATATTGCAAGAAGCATTGCAAAAACTTTGATTGTCAAAGATTGCTAGAAACATCAAGAAATGACTAGTCTATCAGTCCAACTCCAACAAACTGACACATCCACCATAGCATCTTTAGATTACTAGATTTGAGCATCCACCGACAATATACATTCCACATTTGAGAACATATAGAAAAATGTAGGCGTGAGATGCGTGGTTATATATAATTGACATGGAACCGGCAATGCATACGCCTGAGGATATATTTCATTGACGAAAAGCACATTCGTGATTTCCCAACAGTTAGAGCATCTCTAACAAAGGCAGCATCGATCAGAGTTTCACTTTTAGGATCACACCGACTAGATTGTTGACCTACGAGACTACCATTATCTCTCGGAGACACATTGAGCAATCAGCATCGTGACGATCTCACGTCGCACCGAAACAAATGTGATCTCCGCTCTAGCATAATAGCTCTCACATGGCATTGAAACATAAGACTCCAAGCAAACAATGAACCCAGAAACGGAATGAAACTATACACTAACTTAGTTCGGCCATTTCAATGAACACATGGTGAGTAGCGAGTTGGGGAGCAAACATTGATCTGTTGGGAACTTAGGTTAAGGAAGGTTTGAACCAAAACATGTATATATAAAGAGCCGCTACATTCCCATATTACATAATGAATGGCATCAAAATAATACTTCAAAGCTAATTGAGACCCAAACTAGAGAATCGACTAATCCTAACCCGTTCATCATGCTTTCTAACCAATTGGCCTACCACATTCCAATTCCCATGCTATGACCTATATCTAAACTTGGTCTAGATAACTCCCATTTACGTGCTGTTCCTATATATCCCTAGACAAGCAAAAGAAGTTCGGTTCACGATCAATGGGCTCAACAATCGCATCCTCAGAAAACGACAGATAACAGATCAATACGACCAACCAATAGAAGCCACCACTCATGTGTTGCTTTGGTTCTACCCAATTGCACACACAAGCCCCAGTTGAGCAGAAACACGATGCACAAATCAGGCTCTAAATGCCCGCACTTTTAGCGCACAAAAAAACAAGTAGCAACAAAAGGTCCTGTTCAACAAATATGCTCGCATTTTTACTTAGCGAAAACGAAGTACGCGATTACGCTTGACATCGGCAATGCCCCTCCGCTCACCACACTCCCAATCCCACAACGACATCCCTACCAGAAATAGCAAGTTGCTAGCCGCTCAAATCACCAGCCCCCAACCCAACACCTCAGTAGCACAAACTCAGCCGCGGCATGAAGCACGACACGCACGGAGGGGGATAGAGGAGAGATGAACCTGCGGAGGACGAGCACTTGAGCAAGCAAAGGAAAATCGCAGTCAAGCGAAGAGCGTAGTCGAGCGAAGAGCGTAGTCGAGCGAAGAGTGCAGTCGAGCGAGAAGCGGTCGTCACGAGGGAGAGAACGATGGAAGGGTGTAGAGCGATGGAATGGGAAGAGAATGAGATGTAGGTTTTTTTGTGTTTTCAAAATGGGCAAAAGTGGTTTTCCAATAAAGTTTTGAGGGCAAAATAGGTAACTTACTATTTTCATTAAATGAGTCATTCAGCATTCCCAAGAGTCGACTTTCACTTGAAAGCTCCTTGAAGAATGGTTGCCAAACACCTTAATTTGAGATGAAAGGGCTTTGAGACTTGAAGGGGCTTTCTAAATGCCCATCCAAACACAACCATAGCCCTTCAGTTGTTGCGCCTCTAGTTATAGTCGGCGGAGTATACTAGAGTAAGTAGCAAAGGATTAAATATATATGTTATAGCTTCTATCACAATAAATTACTGTGTATCACGCCTCGTTATTGAAGAATACTATGTAAATCCTCAAGAAGAAGGTATCAATTTGGTCTCCAAAACCCTACTTTGTTTTGCTTCCAAAATATCATGCTGATCATTTCACATCCTGCATATAAATCATACAACGATCACCAAAAATTCTCATTATGGAGATAATTTGGGAAAAATACCAAAAAAGTTATAAACCTATAATGTTGGTACAAGTTCAATCTTAAACATTTCAATTGGACAAATTTAGTTCTAAATCTTTTCACAATCGTACAAATTGAATCCATCCGACCAATTTAGGCCAAAAATTGCTGACTTGGATATCGACCGCTCTAAATTTTATTTTATTTCAAATTTTTTTCATTAATAATATTTTTTCTTTTTTTTCATCTCTTTCCTTCTTATCTTTTTTCTTTGCCATTGTGGCTAGAGAGGTTTGCTGGCCATTAGGTGTCGGTGGAGCCTCATCGGGCCTCGCCCAACCAGCTTCGCCATGGTCTAGTCATTAGGGGTGAAATTGGCCTCGTTTGCAGCTACCTAGCAAACCTTGCCCACATCCACAGTGGAAAAAGTAAAGGAGGAAAAGAGAAAAATTTAAAAAAAAAAATCAAAAAATATTTTAAGATTAAAAATTGTCTATGTCATTGGGCTTACTTGTGCAATATAGAACAGCCGGCATCCACGTTTTTAGGATCAAGCTTAAAATATATATGTCATATTAACTAAATGTTAAGATAATGACACAATATTTACTATATTCGAAAGTAAAATAATTCACATATTTTACTTTATCTGTCTACAATGCCAGATGTGAGTTTTGATGAATTTCATGGAAAAGTAGATACGTGAACTCAAGTTAGACATTAGGTATATCTAAACTATCATCTGTACGGTATTGAAGGTATAGACATACGCTCCATGGGAAATGAGTTAAGTACCGTAATATGTATTTCATACTACGTATGCATGAGACGACCAACAAGAGTGACAAAAGTTTTGATCTCAACTTTTATGCCAAGCGAGACTTTTGAGGAAATAATTCCTCAATTAAGTGTCTTCATGACTCTTATTTATTCTCAAAATTTCTATTCAGTGTTTGCTATCTTAGAATGTTGCTAATGATCATGAATTGATTCGATCTAATGGGACATCATGATGACGTCATCTAGCAGGGTCAGTCGGTTTGACGCGACCCATACTGTCTGACCCAACCTGTCTACGTTGACCTGTTGACTTTGACTGTTAACCGTTGACCACCATTGATCAAGGTTGACCTGCGTTGACAACCATTGACCGGCAAAAAAAAAAAAAAACAAAAACAGAGGAAAATTACATTTTTCTGTTTTGTTCGTTGTTGATCATAAGTAATCCCTTTTGTTTTGCATTTGTTGCGGGAACCATGATGCGTTTTGTATGCATGCCTATATTTCCGAGAATGGACGAAGAAAATGAGAGACTTGAAGGGCTAAAAACAGAATTATCTAATTATCGGTGGAATGACGGTGATGTAGTATCACACGTGATCGGAGTCAATCAGATGATACAAAAAATCATCTGAAATGGTTATCCTATGCCGGATTTTGAGAAAGTGCCGATCTTAATGAACACTCTTCCACCTGAATGGCAAGCAGTGTTAGATCGCTTATAGGAGGTCAACATGGTCTCGGATTATAGGAGGTTTACAATAGCTTTTGTAAGAGAGTACTATAGAATCGAGTTAACCAAGACTTTAACCCTTGGGTTGAGTGTCACATGGCGCAGAATGAATGCGCTTAGAAAGTGGCATGAGAGCTTTCCAAAGGTCTTTTCGTGGTTGACCAATGTGCCTTCAAAATTCTCAGAGAATTTTACTAAGAGATTATAAGAGACTTTCCCAGTTTTTGTGATAAATGAAAATATTTGGATTTAATTATTTATTTTTCTTAGATTAGTTTGAGATATTTAAGGTGTAAATATCTCTTTCTATGTTAATATATTTCCTTTGAATATATATCACTTAGTGTAATCGACATATATTTAAGTGTCAACACTTGTATGCATGGCGAAAAAGGGTCTGTCTCAGTATTGCTCGGGAGAATAACTTACCGAGTAACTCCTGGCTTTCCCCCCTTGAGGTACGCCTCACGCTTCTCAGGATCACTAAAGACTTGATAGGCCTCCCCAAGCATCTACATAAACATCAAGGGCATAATAAGTACAACAAAATATATTTTTGTTCCAAGAAAGCTGAAGAATCAAATTGACCTGGAAATTTTATGCTGCTTTTGGATCTCCGGGATTCTTATCTGGATAAACCTGCCATGCCTGAAAGACAACATGCAAATTTCAGAAATTCATCATATACGCACAACCTTACTTCCAACCCAAGTGATAGGTACATTCAAGTAATACGCCTTCTTAATATTGGCATCAGAAGCACCCACGCTCACACCAAAGATATCGTAATATGTCTTGTCCTTCTCCATCTCAAAAAAACCAGCCTACTCTAAGAATAAACCACCAAGGAGGCGACGGTGGAGGCGGCGGAGCGATTTCAATGGGCGACGGGGGTTTCAACGGGGTAGGGAGAGAGAAACACCCGTCGCCCATTGAAACCGCTCCGCCGCCTCCGTCGTCGCCTCCTTGGTGGTTTATTCTTAGAGTAGGCTGGTTTTTCTGAGATGGAGAAGGACACGACATATTACGACATCCTTGGTGTGAGCGTGGGTGCTTCTGATGCCAATATTAAGAAGGCGTATTACTTGAAGGTACCTATCACCCGGGTTGGGAGTAAGGTTGTGCGTATATGATGAATTTATGAAATTTTCATGTTGTCTTTCACACACGGCAGGTTCATCCAAATAAGAATCCTGGAGATCCAAAAGCAGCAGAAAATTTCCAGGTCAATTTGATTCTTCAGCTTTCTTGGAACAAAAATATATTTTGTTGTACTTATTATGCCCTTGATGTTTGTGTAGATGCTTGGGGAGGCCTATCAAGTCTTGAGTGATCCTAAGAAGCGTGAGGCGTACCTCAAGGGGGGAAAGCCAAGAGTTATTCGGTAAGTTCTTCTCCTGAGCAAATACTGAGATAGACCCTTTTTGCCATGCATATAAGTGCTGACACTTATATATATGTCATTTACACTAAGTAATATATTTAGAGGAAATATATCAATATAAAAAGAGATATTTACACCTTAAACATCTCAAACTAATCTAAAAAAATAATAATAATTAAATCCAAATATTCTCATTTATCTCATAAACTGAGAAAGTCTCTTATAATATCTTAGTAAAATTCTCTGAGATTTTTGAAGGTACATTAGTCAACCATGAAAAGGCCTTTGGAGAGCTCTCATGCCACTTTCAAGGCACATTCATTCTACGCCATGTGACACTCAACCTGAAGGTTAAAATCCTGATTAACTCAATTCTATAGTACTCTTTTACAAAAGCTATTGCAAGTCTTCTATAATCCGGGACCACGTTGACCTCCCATAGACGATCTAATGTTGCTTGTCATTTAGGTTGAAGAGTGTCTATTAAGGTTGACACTTTCTTAAAATCTGGCATAGGATAACAATTCCAGATGATTTCTTGTATCATCTAATTGACCCTGACCACGTGTGATACTACATCATCGTCATTCCATCGATAATTAGCTAATTATGTTTTTAGCCTTTCAAGTCTCACATTTTCTTCGTCCGTTCTCGAAAATATAGGCATGCGTACAAAATGTATTATAGTTCCCGCAACAAATACAGAACAAAAGGGATTACTTATAATCAACAATGAACAAAACAGAAAAACATAATTTTCCTCGGTTTTTTTTTTTTTTGGGCTGATCAACGGTAGTAAAAGGTCAACGGTCAAAGTCAACGAGTCAATGCAGATAGGTTGGGTCGGGTCAAATTGATCGACCATGCTAAGTGATGTCATCATGACGTTATCGGCACGTGCCCGATGCGTGCGCGGGCAACTATCGATTGAAGTCATGATAGCAATGTAGGGAAACAAATTCCCAAAAACGATCAAATACTCAATCAAACACCGAAAACGTATGCGGAAAACATGCTTAGAAAAACATGTTGATCAAAAAGTATATCACGTAGTCAGACATACCTTAGTTTTCATAGATTAAACACCGAGCTCGCAGTTTTATGAGGAATTCTTCGAAGCCTTAATTATGTTCCTCAAGAGGGCCGTACTGTTTTTGCGAGGAAAAATTAAGATAACATAGAAAAACAGAGAGAATGTATTTTATTCTGTTCAGATTACGCAACTGCTTAGATAATGTTAACTGTTCAAATAATCCCCCTTTTTCTTTTATCTACAGTAATTGCACTCTTCTATGGGCCATTCACTTACAGGCCGGGTTTTGGCCCAACATGAGCGGACGGGCTTAAGTAAGCCCATCAAACATAAAAACCCATCATCTCTCACTCGCACATGGTAGGCCGAACAAAACCCTTTTTCCTCTCTACAACATTCATACTGGTGAATAATCAGTGTGACCAGTATATTTTGAAAGCTCATTGCCATACATTTGTTAGGAATATATAGCAGCTTGTAATGGACATCACATTTTTTAGTAGATTTAGTATGTAGTACCCTAGATCGATCGATTACATTTATTTCTCTCTTGATCTATTTTTAATAATATATATATATATATATTTACAATTATGATTATCCCAAAAACAATCATAATTGTTCGACCAGTGAATACAAAACTAGAATATGATTTTCCAAATTCGATCTTTCTCTTTCCTTGAAACTCTCAATTTCAATTCAACTTGCTTTTCTAGTAATGTCCCATTAGATCGAATCAATTCATGATTATTGACAACATTCTAAGATAACAAACATTAAATAGAAATCTTGAGAATAAGTAAGAGTCATGAGGGTACTTAATTGAAGAACTATTTTCTCAAGAGTCTCACACGATATAAAAGTTGAGATCAACACTTTTGCCACTCTTGTTGGTCATCTTATGCATACATAGTATGAAATACGTATTACGGTACTTAACTCATTTCCATGGAGCATATGTCTATACCTTTAATACCGTACAAATGATAGTTCAGACATACCTAATGTCTAACTTGAGTTCACGTATCTATTCTTTCACGAAATTCATCAGAACTCACATCTGACATCATAGACAGATAGAGTAAAATATGTAGATTATTTTACTTTCGGACATAATAAATATTGTGTTCTCATCTTAACACTTAGTTGATGAGACATATATTTTAAGCTTGACCTTTCGATTATCACCTAAATAATAAGCTTAAAAATCATCTCATCTCTATTTATCATAATAGTAAATAGAGGCGATTACCCGTGTGAGTGGGCTAATCTTTTATCTATCCAACATGCTTTCTCAATTTTATATAACGTACTAATCATTAATATGCATAAACGTTAAACAAAGATTCATAGACATTAATAATGAAAATACAAATTCATTAAATATGAACACTAAGGGAAATTACAATATTCAGTACATCAGCCTCTACGCAATCCTAGAGATTTCACATTGCCACAGAACACATCTATAGGTATTGGCTTCATCATACAATCTGCTACCATTCTATGCGTAGCTATGTATTATAGGTTCACATCTTTTCGTGCAACCATATCTTTGACAAAATTATACTTAGTATTTATATGTTCGGTCTTACCATGATATTTTGGATTTTTGGTGTACGCTATTGCTGCTTGGTTATCATAATTAACCAACAATAAGTTTGCAGCATTCTCAATAATACCTAAATTATCCAAAAATCTCTTAAGTCAAACATATTCTTGTATTACTGCTGATAATACCACGAACTCAGCTTATATCGTGGACAAGGCTATACACGTTTGTTTCCTATTACTTTAAGATATGGCACCATTATTCAATAAAAAAAACAAATCCAGAAATATATTTCCTTTTATCTAAATCTCCTCCCCAATCAGTATCTAAATAGCCTTCAAGTTGCAGATCATTTCTTTGGTAACTCAACAGTTCCCTTTAGATACTTTAGTATTCTTTTAATGGCTTTCCAATATCCTTGACCTGGATTGGATTAGTATCTACTCACCATTCTAACTGAAAAATATATGTTAGGTCTTGTACACATTATAGTGTACATTAAGCTTCCAACAGCACTAGCATGAGGAACATGTTACATTTGTTTAATGTTCTTTCTTTGTTCTAGAAAGAAAAAAGATTAGAAAAGGTAGAGAAATATAAATATTACTAAACAAACCCTTAATCTCTCGTATTCCGATATGTTCTCCTTTTCCCATCAACCATTGGACTAAGTTCCCGGTGGTTTCTCTTCCCATCAATAAACTTCGCCATCCCTTTCCCGCATACCAAAAATATGTGTTAGGATAGGACAATGCCTTGAACAACTACCTCCATAAAGTTAAGGGGGATTGTAACAAGTTCTACACCTATTTTCCCAACATGGCCTTATTAAGATGGTCTTATTAAGGGGGATTGTAACAATCTCTATACTTGTTTTCTAAACATGACTTTGTTAAAGGCAATTAGATCCTTAAAGCCCATTCATCCGCAAACAGTAGATGAAAAAGAGTTAGGCAATGCTTATTCAAATCGATCCCTTTAATTCTATAATCTTTAATTGCTTTATTCATTAAAAGCAAGAGAACATTAGCAATGAGGATAAATAGATAAGGAGAAAGAGGGTAACCTTGTTTAATTCTCCATGATGGTCGAAAGCTCCATTAAATTTGATGCTGAGAGAATTTGTAGTTACACATTACATAATCCACAAGACCCATTTTCTACGAATTCCTATCTTTAGCATACCTACATCTAAAAAGTCCTATTCAATCCTGTCATAGGCTCTCTGCCTATCCAATTTCAACACCGCCTGAAATTTCTTTTTCCTTTTCTAGTTCGTAACTGGTGTAGAACTTGTTGGACAATTGGGATGTTGTCTTGGATTTGTCTCCTACTCACAAAGAAACTTTGTTCCATAGTAATCAGTTCAGGTAGCAATATTTTTAGCCTATTCGCTAATACCTTAAAGATAATCTTGTAAGCAAAATTACAAAGGCTTAGGGCTTGTTTGTTAAAAATTATTTGTATTCCCCGGAACAAAAATTTCTGCTCTTTTGTTCTAAAGAACGAAAAAAGAATATAAATATGTTTGGTAAAACTTTTGTTCTCGGGAATAAAAAATCCATTTTTTTTTATTCCCGGGAATAGATTTGGAATAGAAACAAGAAGTAGAAAAAAGAAACTTCTTGTTCCCGGAAACAATTTCGAGAATCAATTTCTCTCTCTTCATTTTTTCTTCTCTTTCTTTTCTTATTATTCTTCTTCTTCTTCCTTTTGGCCGGTCGCCAACCTTGGCCATGGCCAGCACTAACAACCGGCTAGACTAAGGGTCGGTGACCTTGCCAACCCCCGGAGATGCCAAGTCACAGCGAGGGTCGTCAACCGAGCCTCGCTGTGGCCATGCGAGGCTCATCGACCCGAGCCTCGCCATGGCCATGCGAGGCTTGGCCTTGCCCAGATTTGGCAAGGCCAAGCTCGCCTAGCCACTGGTGAGGCTCGGCCTGGCCGAGCCTTTTCCAGGACGGCGTCGCCTAGCGGTGGCTCGGTGAGGATGAGCCTCACGCGACCACGGCGAGACTTGGCCTCCCCAGCTGGGCCTCGCCAAGCCAGGGCGAGGCCGACCTTGCATCGCCTTGGCAAGGCCAAGCCTCGCCGGTGGCCTGGCGAGGCTCGCTTAGTTAGCGGTGAGGCTCGGCCTCGCCCAGATCTAATGAGGCCAAGCCTCATCGGGCCTTGCCCTAGCCTGGCGAGGCTTCGATGAGCTCGTTGAACATCGCCCGGCCGATCGGCCAAAGAGAAAAAGAAAAAAAGAAAAAAGAAAAATAAAATAATAAAAGAATTAAAAAATTAAAAAAATTAAAAAAATCTAAGAATTTTACCAAATGTATTTCTATCTTGGGAATAGAAGTTTTGGTAAGTTACCAAATGCATTCTTTTGCTCAAAAATTGTTCCGGGGACAGAAATAGAAAAAATCATTTGTTGGTAAAAATTGTTCTCCGAAATAGAAGTGTTACCAAATGCGCTTTTATTCGGCGGAATTACTCTATCTTCTCAAGGTTGGAGACTCTGGGAATAATAAAGGTGCTGTTTGAAGCTGGATTCGGCTGTCCCTATTCTATAAAGTCAGCCACCAATTTTAAAACATCTTCCTTAATCTCCTTTCAATGATGTTGGTTAAATTACCTGTTAATTCCGTCTGCCCAGATGCTCACGGTGCTCCAAATTGGAAACTAGCTTCTTTCACTTCCTGCAAAGTGATATTCGCATATAAAGATTCATTCGCCTCATTTAGAGCTTTCAAAATAGGGCTTGAACCCATGTTTTAACTCATATTTAACAAAATGAGTCATATATGAGTTGGTTAAGATTTAATATGAGTTTAAATGGGTTTAAGGAAGCGAAGCCTAACTAATGATGGGTTTTAATGGGTAAACAAAAAATCGAGTTCAACCCATTTGATTTCCTAGCAAAGACAAAGGTCCAACGCTCATCGCAGTCTTTTTTATTCTCTTCTTCATCCTCATCATCTTTGTTGACAGCGAGGCGTCGTCTTTGTTCACGACCCTAATTTTCTCATCCTCTTCAAACTCGATCTCTTCCTTGTCGGAATTCATGATCATAATTACAACCTCACGCTTGCTGAAACGAGATTTCAATGATTTCTCGGTTCAATTCAGAACAGAAAGAAAACATAAATTCTTTGAGAAAATTTAAAAAAATTGCCGGGCAAGGAGCTTCTTCAATTGTTCTCGAGCAGGGAAGCTCTGCAATGTCGATTGTTCTCGAACAAGGTGGTGATGGATCGGCCAGTGTGGGTTAGGGGACTTGTTTTCCTTGGCTACTGAGGCCCTCGCACTCTTCATTTTTACTTTTTAGTAGACGTGTCTCTTGGTTTGCTTGTGCCACGTGCTTGTCACGTGTTGATTTGGCGGCCTCTCTCATCTTGCTGGGTGCGTCTAGAAACAAAAATTCATGGAGAAAATTACTAGAATTTGGGTCTAGTATGGGTCGTTAGAATTGTATTATAGAAAAATGGGTTATATGGGTTATATGGGTCAATTTGAGTTGGATCATTTTTCGACCCAACTTGACCCGAACCCAACTCCACTCACCCATTTGATGGGTCTAGCCTCATCCTTGACTAAAATAAGACATTGATTCAAGATGGGCTGAAAGTTTCACGAACCTCCTAGCTGTAAAGATTTTCAAAGAAATCTCTTGTTGCATTCTTGAGGCTGTTAATTTCACGGATCTACACACCCTCTGAAATTTCCAGCATGGTTATTTTATCACGTCGCCTTCTCTGAATCATGGTAACATGGAAATACTTGGTGTTTTTGCCACCCCATTTCACCCAATTAATTTGGGATCTCATACCCCAAAACATCTCCTCTTGTCGCCACAAGTCCTCAATCTTGTTTTTCAAAAGCTGAACTCTTTCGCTATCCCGTTGAGGACTATGGCTATTTGCTATAATCTGGATTTCCTTTTTCAGAAGAGTGATTTGCCTATGGGCATTCGAGAACTTCTTCCTTTAGAAAGACAGGGCTGCTTTGACATCCTTCACCATTGTAATCGGGTTCTTAGTCTCCCCCTGTTGACGATTTTCATGTTGAGTGAACTACACCATCATACTCATCATTTTCCAAGTTAAAATGCCTCTAGTTTGAGCTCCTTTTGGCGCTTCACAGCTTCTTCTTCAAAAGAGAGTACAATGGGTCTATGGTTGGAGCCAACCGCGGGTAAGGCATGTACTTTTCTATTTTGAGAAACAAAACCCTCCAATGAGTGTTATAAAGGACGCCGTCTAGTCTTTCCTTCTCAAGATACTCTCTCTCTATTATTAGTCCAAGTATATTTGCATCATTTACTTTCCAAGTCCATTAGCAAGCAATATTCCATAGTGCTCCGTCATTCTCCTCCTCATTTTCTCCAAGTGATATAGTATTTCATTAAAATCTCTAATACAAATCTAGGGGAGGTGGTTATGTATCTTTACCCTCTTCAGCTCTTCCCATAACAAGACTATTTTTGAAGGTATCCACAGCACGTATAAACATACTTCTCATCAAATGCTTGCTATCTTCCTGTTCACATACCAACTTAATGAAATCAGTTGAGGGGGAGTTCACACCGACTGATATCCCTTCCTTCCTTATCACAGTCAAACCTGGCTTCGCAACAAAACAATGTTGGAATTTCAACCTCCTTTTCACCCGGAGTACCATATGCTCTTTGTTTTTTCTTCTTTAAGGCTCTCAGTGACTGGAATGTCAGAGATGTATCTAACTCTTGACAATTCCAGCTCATGAGTTTCATATATCCCACATGGATAACAAAAATGAGGGATTTGCTCATACTTAAAATCAACCCACAGCTGATTGTCTCCAAGGTTCACCACAATCCCTGATTTTAGAGGGCTCCATAAGTCTATAAGTACTCTAGCTTTCCCAATTTTACAGGGGCTTGCCTCCAGCTTGAAGATCCGGCACTTTGCCATTTTAGATGCCACTTCTGCATCACTTTCCCCGTAATTCTTGCTAACGGTAGGCCATGTACGTGCACCCAAAATGTACATTGTACAATGATTAAAAGTACAGGGATAGTGGGGTCCAATTGTTGAGGAATCAGCAAATTGCCCGAAAAGGACCATGGGCTGCCCTCTGTAACTTTCTCTCACTCCTTATGGAGCGGAATGTAAAAGTGAAAAGAGACGGCTGCATCTGGTCACAAAGCAAATCGTCAGCTTTCCAGGCTCCCCTCATGGAAGATTGGAACGCCTGAAATTGTCGTTCCGTCTAGAATAGAGCTTCCCCAACAATATAAGGCTGCATTTTCTCGATTTTTTCTGAGGAATCCCCCCATTCACAGTCACTAGATCATCCTCCGACCACGTATTGCCTAGTCTTCTACACAGGGCAGCTAATCTTAGTTCTTTCTCTACCACACCTTCCATGCTTACATGAATTTTCTATGACAGGGGCACTCCATGCTAAAAAATTCCAGTCTCCCACAGCTTGAAAATCTTGGCCAAAAGGAATCCAGCCAACAGCATTACCTATCCCACAATTTGCTCCTACTACCCGAGACCCCCACATATTCTCAGCGGCTTGCACAATAGGGGAGCTATACATGAAGGAAGCTCTTAGGTAAGGCGAGCAGCAGTACGGGATAGAATAGAGATAAAGCAGGTGATAGGAACCAGGGTTAATCTGGGAGAGGAGGCAAGAATTTTTAGGGTTCCTCGGGTTAAAGGGTAGTGGAGGATGAGGGAACCGCAGGTCGCCATTTTACAGGAAGGAGATGAAGCTGGGGTGGTCCAAAGGTCATGGATGAAGAAGGAAAACAGAGATTGGGATGGGAGGGTTTAAGGGGAAGCCATCATGGAAAAGTTAGGGTTTTGGAATGGATGGACATCGGGTATACGGGGTTAGCTATCACCATGGACAGGGAGAAAGCTCTTACAGAGAAGAGAGCGCGCATCTTAACAGCCCAACTAGGTTCGAGATTAAGCAACCCAAAGCAGAGAGCATACTGACGAGGACTATATTTCACTGAGCTAACAATCACGATTAGAGCGCAAATCTTGGAAACCTCACCTTGGCCACGAGTGCTCTTGAAAGGAGTGCCGCGGTCCCGAACAAAATCAAATTGAGCAGCATCGAGGAGAATCCCGTTGTCAGACGCTGAAAACAAGACGAAACCTGAGCTCAACCACCTCTGGGAAACGAAAACGACAAAGCCAACACCCCGACGCATCCATCGAACAACGATCCCGGAAAGAGACACCGACCTTCGACTTCGTCTCCATCGTCAGGAGTGTCCCAGCCTTCGCCTTCCTTGACGAGCTTCTTCTTGAGGCCCTGATTGCCGATCTCCTTCTCCTCGCCGGCCTTCATGACGCGGGCGTCGTCCTCGTCGGGGAGGTCGAAGTCGTGGTTCATCTCGCCTGAGAGGGACAGTGGACTGCGAGCTGCGACGGATCACGAAGCGGGGGTGAGGAAGGGGAACTGAAAGAGGGAGAGATTCACACGGCGTCGAGGGGGAAGCGATGGAGAGGGGAGGCTCGAAGCAAAGACAAAGATTTAGGGGATTTGGCATTTGACTTACTGATTTTTCGGGGTCAAGGGCATTGATTTGTTAAGTTGAATGGATCACGTTGCTTGTTTGTTCCTCCGTTTGTTAATTACCTAAAACAATTATACCATCGGATCTAAGATGCTAAATCCCAGTCGGTTTTCGGGATATTTAGGAAGATTAATGTTCTTTATGTTAAATCGGACTAACATGATAATGCCCTACAATTGTAATTAATTCCTATTAGAATGTGATAGTTATTCCTTAATAATTAGATATTTGTAGTATAATAATTGATCAAATATGATATTTGAACATTTATAATTGTGATATTAAGAGTGCATTTGTTTTATAGAAAACTCAAGATTTGGAATATATTTAAAAAAAAAATGATTGATTATATCACTAAAAATTTGTTAACATAAAGTGTTTTTATTATCAACAATAATTTATGTCTAATTATTTTTCTTGAGTGACGAAAAAATATACGAGAATATTTTTCATTCGTTCATACAGTTTTATAACAAATACAAATAATTATTTTTCATAAAATGTTTTTCAAATCTTGAGTTTTTCGTGAAATAAATATACCATAAATCATATATAACTTTTGTTATCATCAATAACATCCATGAATAATAATGTGGGTGTCGGCTTATTGGCAAACTAATCCACAGTAAAGAATCGTCACATGCATAATTGCATCGTGTAATTACTTGCCTCCAAATTGTAAATTGTTTTATTTCCTAATTATCTGATAAATCTGCATATTTGTCTCCATTTTTGCTTTTGCAAACCATATACCGACCCCATTAAACATCAACATTTTCGTCAAATGGCAATTTTTTTTTTTTTTTTAACTATCTAAGTTTCTTATCATTGTTATAGTCAAGACCAAGCGGCAATTGCCACCGAGAAAACATCTTCATTTAAGACAACAATTGGTAGGGTACCATACTAAGGGCATAAGTACTGTTGAGGGGTTATAGTTCTTTGAAAATAAATAAAAATAGGATATATCCTAAACCATACTTTAGTAAAGTTTTGCAAGTAATAAGGAGACTTTAGCACATTTAATGCATTTAACTTTAAGAGGAGGAGCCTTTTGTTCTACAAATAAAAGTTTACAATTTTGGCAAAAGAAAGAAAAAAAAGAAGTAACTTTGAACTCTCAATCTAAATATTACAAACATCTGTATGTATGTGTGTATGTGCGCGTGTGCGCGCGGGTGCGTGGGCGTGCGTGCGCGTGCGTGTGTGTGTGTAATATATATTGAATTACAGATGTGTGAAAGATAAAATTTTGAAAAAAACTATTAATCTGTCGTGATTTATAATGTACGCATAGTGAATGTCATTCGGTTGTACACTATGGTAATGATATCCTAAACCTATTGTATACTGACCAATTCAGTTACTATCTTTTTAATTATGTCAACTTAATCCTAAACTAGGATAAGTACATTGAAAGTACCATAACTTTCATAAGATGCTCATTTGAGTGCAACATAATTTTTTTTTTTTTATTCACTTGAGTGCCACAAATTTGAAAAATCAATTATTTAAGTGTCACTAATGATTTTCCTTGATGGAAAAGCCAAAGTGGTGTGTTGGAAAGTTGAAGTTAGCATTTGAGAAGGCAAATGACCGTTGCTTGAGTGTGTAATTGAAGGACAACGGAAGTTTCAGTAATTTCACAAATGATCATTTTTTAGTGAGATAAATTTTTGCAAGTGAACAACACTTAGGTTCGTCATTTTTTTTTTTTGAAGTGACCACTTAAGTGACGAAAGGAGAAAGAGTCTAAAAATGGCATTGTTTGAGGAAGAGAGAGTTTCAAAACGACATTATCTAATTGGAGAAGATTATAAAGAAACAACAAGAAACGACAACGCTTGTTATACTCTTGCCATGTTAAACAAAATTTCCACATTGGACTTCTATTTATTTTTAAAATTTCTACATCAAGATCAAAAATTAAGAAAAAAAATCCACATAAGACGATTTGCCAGAAATGACACTTAAGGGCCTATTTGGTAACGTGCTAAACCGTGCCCAATTCTATTTTTTTTTGCTCCCCGAAACAAATAAAGAACATAAATCCATTAGTAACTTTTTTGTTCTCGGGAATAAATTTGTAACAAAATCAAGACGTAAAAAAACCAAAAAAAAAAAATTGCTTCTTTATTCGTGGGGATAACTCCATAATCAAGCCAAACTTTTTTTCTCTCTTTTTTTTCTTTTCTTTTTCTTTTCTTTCATTTTCTCTTGTTCCTCCTCCTAGGGGGAACATCAGCAAGGTTCGGCCTCACCCACCTACCGCGAGGCTCTGGCAATCTTGCTGGACCTCACCCTAGCTTAACGAGGCTCTAGCGAGCTCATCGGACCTTGCCCAATGGCCAGCGACTAGCTGGGAAGAAGAAGAAGAGGAGAAGAAAACAAGAAAACAAAAAAGAGAAAAATATAATAAAATTATTAAAAAATTAAAAGAAATTTTAAGTCACAAAAAAATTTTAGGGTCATACCAAACACTTTTCTATTCCGGGAATAGAAATTTTTTATAGGTACCAAACGCCTTCAAATATTCAAAAACTCGTCCAAGAAATAGGATAAAAAATCATTTATGAGTAAAAAATGTTCCTGAAAACAGAATAGTTACCAAACATACCTCAAGTAATTGATTCTACATCGATAAGGTACTCAAGTGAGCAAAACAAAAATTTTGGCTCTCAAATAAGAACCACGAGAAAATTATGACACTCTTACTATATACTTATCACTTTCTAAACCTATTAATGATTTGTCAATGTAGCCATTCCTACCAATTTTGGTTGAAATTTGCAAGTGGATGATCTTTGCATATTTAAAAAAAATATATTCTGAATTTTTTTTTTATATTTTCCTTGTTTTCTTTTAGAAAAATTTGCAAAAGTTGTCATTTCAATATTGGTTATGCCACGTAGGAGGGTCACATTTACATTAGCAATTTTCAATCAAAATTAACTAGAATGATTAAATTAGCAAATTATTAAAAATAAGGTTTAAAATTAAATTACGACACTTGAAAGGTTTATGATTAATTTTCATTCAAATTGAATATGTGATAGAACGAAGGAAACTTTTATGTAATAGCAACCATTTTTAGAGTGTGTTTGGTTTGACTTTGGATGCAAAGCAAATATTGAAAGCCAAAGCCCTTTGGAGAAATAGAAATTGCTTTTGGTAAAATCTCTTTTGCAAAACAACTTTGAGTTTAAATAGTGTTTGGTGAAAAAAAAAATTGCAAAGGGCTTTGGCCATGTATTAGAATTCTTTAAACTTAGAACACTCGATTTATCACAAAATTCACTTTTAGGGTGTATTTGTTTTTTGAAAAACTTTCATGATAAAGGAAAATGTTTTTCGAGAAATCATTTTTCGACAACATGTTTTCCTCTTTTCAAGTTAGCAAAATTTATTTTCCTAACTTTAAGCATGCTTATTTTCCTTGACCATAAATTATTGTCCGTTGACTAATCATTTCCAACAAACTAAATGTGTGATAGTCCAAAAAACTAATATGCAAAAAATTCTCACTCAAACAAACACATCCTAACTGATACATGTTCTCCGTTGTTCCTTTGCATTTTTTTTTCGGATTTTTTCATCTTGCTTAGCCAAAAGTTATATTTTCAACATGAAGGGTTTAGTTTCTATATGAACACTTCAGTTATGAATAAACGCTAAATTAGGGGCATTGATTTTTGCAAGGATATAAGTGTGACTTGTGTTAAAGAAATCCCACATTAGAGAATTGGTATAGTGTAGAACAGTTAATATATCTTAATTAACCCGTAAATTATTGGCTTAAGCTTTTACATGAAGGTGGATCTTACTAGATGTGTTAATGTCCTTGGATTTGGGCTACCACTTGGTGAGCTCCTAATGGCAAACTTCAAATCTTATCTTGATCCGGAAGGATACCTGGACTAAGGGGTTAGCAGACCTAACACTCACTTTTGACTTGGGCTACCACTTACTGATCTTCTCATGTGAAAGATATCGGGTTTTTATTGTGTGCTTCTAACACTTTTAATATTGAGCTTATACATCATATAACTAGCAACTATATTTCTAGCAATATCCATCCATTTTCATTTTGATGTAAAGAATAGAGTCAATTATGATAACATGATATTTAAGCCTTCAATTGTTGTAACTCAAGTTATAGTTGGCAGAGTATGTTAGATTGAGTAGTAAGGAAATAAATATATAAAATTTCAGCTTGTATCAAAATCAATTACTATGTATCACGTCTTGTATCGAAGTATTATATGTAAACCCTCGACAAGAAGGGTATCAATTTGGTCTCCCAGACCCTGCTTTGCTTTGCTTCCAAAGTATCCTCTTGATCACTTCAAACCCTGCATGTAAATCACACAACGATCACCAAAGATTTCCTGAAAATTGAGATAAATCTACAAAGACACAAATCGAAAGCAAAATAATGAACAATAGTCCAATCAATGAACCGGCTACTTACTGTACAAACTCAACGTTTACAGATGATGCGGATGGATTTGCAATGGCCTCGAACGCGGTCTTGGACAAGACAATGGGGGCGTGGTCCGAAGAGGATAGGGAGACTACGCTGAGTACCCGGTCCACGATCCTGACCTGGACCATTAGGCTAGGTTGCAAGTCTTCGACTGGTCGGCACTTATACATCGAACCCAATATTGCCTCCCGCAAGTGGCGCCATTGTCCCAAATGCCTTCCCAGCGGCCGCGAATAGGAAGCTCAAGGAGAATTGCAATGGGTCGTACCCAAAGCAAGCGGTCGCTGCGATCATATTACCCATAACACATCACAAAGATCAAATTGTAGTAACGTGGCCTGGAGATATACCTGAAATTAAGAGCCGGTGTGATAACACATGGTACTTACACATATACAGAGGATCGTAGTGACCAGCGGTGCCGACATCCACATGAGATCGGAGCAACAATAGCACAACGAGGATGAGGATCGATGAGAGACAGCGAGGGACGACGTCGCGACATTGTTAAGTGTTAAAATATGTCTCGAGTTTGAACCCAATGCAAAATTTCAAATATTTCGAATTAGATATGTTGCAGATATTCGAAATCGAGCAAAGAAGATCTTCGGATCAACTTCCCAAAATTTGAATATACGTTGAAGAGTCTAGCCGCTGAAATAGAAAAATCCAACTTTCACTTGGATTTGGATTTTGTTTAAAATATACAGAGATATGTTTTGGATAAAATCATTCAAGATAATAACAAAATAAGAATGTTTGGTGTTGACTTTGATCTGCACCTTAATTGGGATTAATGTGCGTGTGAGGCAAGATAGAAAACAGAATAAGTTGGTAAAAGAATAAATGTCTCACTTATTTATAAATTTGTGGCCATGGATGGCATGGAGGTTGATCATGAAGAATTGGTCTTAAAGCGCTGTCTCATCGTCGAGTGCATGGGAGGGATTTTCTTTATCGTTCTTGTTCGTGAATTACATTCAAGAAAATTTAGTGTTTAAGTCAATCAGATCTTGTGGTAAGATTTGCGTGTAATTCTTTCATAAGATCGAGAAATTATTTCTTGAGAAATTTCTGGGCTAAATATTGCGTGCATTGTTAGATGTAATTGGGGCTTGGGAAATACTTTGTTTGAGTGACTCTAATCTCCCTGTATCGATTGATCTATAGTGAAATCCGTCGATGTTCTCTCCGTGGACGTAAGTCTTTACAACCGAACCACGTAAATCCGATATCCGATTTATTTTCTTCTTCTATCTATATTATTGTTCGATCGCTCGTCTTTCGCAACATTGAAACCCGACATGCATGAGAGACTTTGGAAATATTGGAAATTTGTTAATGCATAGCGGGAAGGTTCCAAGGTGAATTTTGATTGTTGCTTGAAATGGACGATCCGGGCAAGTTATAAACCTGCGAAAAGAACACAGAAGAATAAAATGAAGCTTTTTTCCCAATCACATGCGCACAATTACATGCACATGGCTTCAAAATTTCGATCAGACCAAGGTTCAATAAGAGTTTTAATTCTCTACGTTCCCGAAAGTCATCGAGAGAATTTGATACAGGACGAAATCTTTTTCTAATCCTCCACAACGCCTGGTCTTTTCTCACGCCTGCTTCTTTTGATTGATCAGGACATGCATCTTCTCGTTTCTACCAACCTTGTCGCATTCGAGAAAAATCAACCGAAACCCTCGACGGGAAGCAAAAGATATAAATGTAATTGTTATTTCCCGTGATTTCGAGCTTCTCAAATCTTTGTACCACCAATTTTTTCGCACGAAACAAAATTCCTAAGCTACTCTTTATAATCTGTCTCCCCTAATCTTTAATTACATTAGTTTAAAACCTCCGCTATCTCTAATCCGGTAAAATCGGCCCCTATTTCTTTAAGTTTTCAAATAAAATTCCAAGGCACTCTTTACGAAAAAAATTGAATAATTTGAAATTTATTATTTTAAAAATTATTATTTATATCGCTTACAAATATGAAGAAGAAAATATTTTCATGGACTAGGAAAATATGCTATGAAAATATTTAAATATAAATTATATCGATAATGAAAATATTTTTATTGATAAATTATTTGAAAAATATAAGCGATCTTATTTATTTATTTTTTTGCGAAACAAATGTACCCTAAATCATTTCATATATTTTTGTTCGGATATTTTGGCACATTTCGATGATTGGAATTTGGAAAAATTCTCAAAAGCATTTTTGGCACGCGTTGCACTATGGCTACTAAAGGAAGTTCATGTAAAGGGCGTGTGCAAATACAAGGAGCAGAAGGTCGAGAGACAAGTGTAGCTTCTTGTTGCTCGCAAGCCACGTCTATGTATCTGAAAGTAAGTTGGAAACGATTTATTAATTTTTGGAACTTGAAATTACTTTGCATAAATAAAATCTAAAACTTACTTGTGTCAATCGGTTCCAATTGATCAATTTTTTTTATTTTGTTTTTGTCAAAAGCAATAATGCATAAAAAAAAATAAGCACATATACTAAAATAAATAATAAAAAGTTCAAAATATATAACTAAGCTTTATCGATTTCTCATTCTGGATCTGATTTTCCAGTTCTTGATTTGATTCTTACTCAGAATCTGAGAACTGAATTGATAAAAACAGGAACTCGAAACCGATTCCTATAGCTGGTTCAATTGTTCCCAGTTTTACCTCTAATATAAGGGATTAACTTCTAGTACGAGCACCAATTAAGGGCCAAAACAGAAATAACAAAAAAGAAAAAAGAGAAAAAAGAGCATCAATATCAAAATGGGAAGTTCCCGCATCTACAATCAGTACTAGTTCCAACGCGAAATGACACGATTGCCGTCATCGAGAAATGATCGGGAAATCCGTTGATGTGACTGCCCCACGATCTCCTCGCCCCCCCGGGAGCGGCCACGCGTCCGCGGCTCGGCGGGGATATGAAAAGATCACGCAAACGCCACGACGGGGACAAAAGAGTAAAATCCCCCCACGCCCCACGCCCCACGCCCCACGCCCACACGCCCCACGCGCCTCTCCGTACGTAGGGGCTGAGGACTCGTTTCAAGCGAAGGCGGGGGCTCGTTGCGCGCCTCGTTTGCTGTTCCACTTCCACCACCATTTTTGGCGACTGCTCTCTCGCCCTCTCCCTCTCTCTCTCCCTGCCTGCTTTCGCGCTTATAAGAGTAGCCTGCTCGAGCTTCGGTGCAAGCTCACAGGCTTCTTCATTCTCTCGGCGCAGCTTCCGCTCTCGGCTTTCGTTCTCGGCATCGTGCGGCTCGCTGATCGGCGATTCTCTCCAGGTGAAGATTTACTCCTTTTTTTCTTTTTTTTTTTGGGTTTCGGTTTCGCGTGTCGCGAAGTCGAACCAAATCGAGGTTGATGATGCCAATGTTCGTGCCGCCTCGGCTTTATTCTTTTCGATGAACGATCGTCTCGAGCGGTTCTGGTGCGCTGCCATTTCGAGCTATAAGGATACAGAAGCGAAAGGATCTTTCTTTCTCGAGGCGTCGCTCGTCTCGTCGTCTTTTCGAGGTTTTTGGAGTCGTTCGGCCGTGCGCGATCCGCTTAGGTTTTTCGTTCGTTCTCTATCTCGGTCGAGCCTGTTGCGAGACTTTCTCGGAAATCCGTTTCGCGTTTTTTCGTCGAGGTGTAATCGGAAGGCGAAGCGGTACTAGAAACACTCCCGCGATGGCCTCCGTTTTCGAGGCGTTCGTTCGGAGAGTGTATCGGAAGGAAGTTGACGAAGATTGCTGTCCTTTGAAAGACGCGAGATGAGAAAGTATTCCCTTTTTTTTTCGGCGTTCCTCTTCTTCGTCTTCATCACTAGCAAAATAGTAGAGGCGCGTGCGTGTGCCGAATGGCAAAGATTTTTGAGTCCTCTTGGAATAAATTCTAATGAGCGTGGGAGATAATGTGGATTGCACGTGGCAAGAGTCGAACCAAAAATATTGGAGAAAAATCTTGAAGTTATGTTGTTGAATCAAAATTCATGCTATTCGTTTGGAAATTACAAGTTTTTTTTGTCGATTTTGTAGATATGGACTATCATAATTTGTCTTATATGTTTGGGACTGGTCTTCGTGGCAGTTTTGTCGTACGAGTTTGAGGTTTGAAAGGTTTCATTGAACGTGCTTTATATATATCATTAGATTATTGAACGAAGGAACCGGTGAGGGAAGAGAATATTTTTTTTATCCAACTGCTGTTATGGTCTTCAAGTGAGATTTTCATTCGAGGAAATTGAGTCCTATGAAGGGGAATGCATGTCCCATGGTGAAAAGTGATAAGGTAATATCCCCATCTACTGTTTTAATATGAAAGAAAGATGGAGACTATTTTGGTGAAAATCTGATAAGGAAAGTGGAATATATATATTACTTTTCTCAAACTTCTCAATGTAATCTGGGAGGCCAAGTTTGTAAAAAATACTTATTTACAATCCATATTTGTTCTGTGAATCGATTCATATATATGTTTTTTTGACTTTTGACCGAATGGACTCATGTGTTCTGATGCATTTTATTGAATTTTTTGTTCATGGATGTAATGACTGCAGCACCTAAAGAAAATTTAAATCACTATTGGTATCCCCCGAGAGAAATGCTTCACTTAGTTGTTATTTGCATGAAATTCTAATACTTGCTGGGCATTCCTACTGAGTGCTTTTGGTCATACTCATTACATTATCCCTTCGTGTAACATGTGAAAATTGCTGGATAAATTTAAACATTGGTCTTGCAACATGTGGAAATCAAGTTCCAGGCTATGGCCTTGTACTTGTTTGGCACAATGTCTTACATGGTAGGAACATCCTGAAGAATTTATTGGGTTCACCTTTAAAAACCTACTTGCTTCGTGTGTTTCCAAGGTTAAAGCCAGGAGTTTGTAACAATCTTAAGTCCCATATGGACTAAAAGAGCTCTCATGAAGTGATATCTATGTAATTATTTACATCAAATATTACTATCCTTATTTGTTAAAGCAAAGGGTCTGATAGAGCACAGAGTCCCATGTTCACTTATCACTTCATTTATCTCCGATTGTGATAAGTTTTCAAGCTTAAGTGTTGGACCAAATATCAACATGGATCCATTAAGTATTAAATCATGCAATCATATAATATTTTATAGCTGGAGTCCTATATTTTCCTATCTTCCTCTCCTTAACCTTGTTGGTGTAAAGGGATATGTGGAAATCGTTGATTCGCACGCTGTCTAGCTTAGCATTCATTTTGTCATGTTGCCACTGCTTGAATTAAATCAAGCATGCTTATAATTTTGGATAGCAGAATGGGTGGAAAGGCCAAGAAAGATAATCACTTCTTGGAGGAAGTGTGCCGCCAAAACGGGATATCCAATCGCAGCACATCCGCAAGGAATCTGTGTAGAAAGGATCTCGGCGGAGTAATTTTGGGGTGCACTCACCATACCATTAAGGAGTGTTATGCAAAGAAGCTATTCGGTCAGTTGGATGTTTCTTAATGCGTGCCATGCAAAAATTGTTTCGGATTTCGTGGCGCACAATGGGCTACCTTTGAGTTTGAGGAACTCTTAAAATGCTTGAACAGGTCTGCCTCGTCTACATTATGCATATATTAAGAAGATTGAACCTGGCTTGGCGCTTTTCTTATTCAACTACAGCGATAGGAAATTGCATGGCGTGTTTGAAGCCACTAGCAGAGGCCAAATGAATATAGACATACGTGCATGGACAAAGGAACCCTCTGAAGAAACCCCCTATCCTGCGCAGGTATGTGCCATGATTCGTTGACTGTTCATTTTGTACATGCTCTCATATTGTGGCTTGTGATGATTACTTGGTTAATGCTCGTGTTAAAGGTTAAGGTGAAATGGCGTATTGACTGCCAGCCTTTGGTGGAAGAGCAGTTCCAACCAGTAATAATTTCCAACTACTATAGTACAAAGCACTTCTGGTTTGAACTTGATCAAGAACAGACAACAAAATTGATATGCCTGTTTACGTCTAATCGAATTGATGCGACTATTCCAAGGGCAAAATATTCAGACAGACAGATCACTGTGGAGAAAGATTTGCTTGCTTTTAAGAGTAGGATAGGAGGTGAAAGAGCCAAGACACCTGCCAGTGGATGGGATCTTGCTCAGCCAAATCAGGTTATTGGAGGCTGGAGGTCTAATGTGAGTCATAGGCCTGAGAAAGAGAGACTACTATTGGGATCTGATACCAATGAGTTTGCAGCGCCAGAGCATGATGAAGCTGATCAGAGTCGAAGTTATGCCAATGCAAATAATATTCCTCGAAAGTTGTGGAGCTCTCTATTCAGGTCTGATTCAACTTCTAATGCTGGGGAGCAACCTCAAAGTTCCAAGTCTCTAGCTACAGGAGCGAAAGGATTTGATGACCTAACGGGGGAAGAAACTGATGACATAGCGGGATTTGCAGCTGAAGTTGGAGTTATTGCTTCAGGTCAATGCAATCCTGAGGGCTCTGTGCCTGCTGCAGCTTGTATAAATGCATCTACATGTCCTTCTCCACCTGAGAGTAGGAAGGAGTTTGAAGAGCATGCAAGCTCGGAACCAAGTTATGAAGCTGCTAAGGAGGCTTGGATACACCTCAGAGGTGCTTCATCAACTTCTTGTGCAACCAGTGAACATGATGAATTTAAGGTTGTAGATCCGGAAACCAGGTTTTCTCCAATTGATGATAGGAGCATTTTAGGGGATGCTTCAGTTGTTGCCCCTAACTTTAATAGAGAGAGCCATATGTCCCAACCCCATATAGATAAGGAGAGGGATGAAGAGGCTTTATGCATAGAAAAGAAATCTATGGCTTTGTCCTGTGTGAGCATTTCTTCTAGCACTTCTTCTCAGCTGAGTTCACCTACCCTGGCAGTGACAGAGACTCAAGGTCTGATTCCTTATGAGTTCACTTCTAGTTGTGATTCTTCATCCACGATGATCACAACAGAAATGGCACCTGACAACCTGGAGGAAGGCGCTAAAGTGCCGTCACTTGACGTAGGTGTTTCAGAAATTGTTGCTGAGGTAATTAGAGCCACCCGTTCTTCTATTTTACTGTATCCATTTTTGGCTATTATTTCAGTACCTTGTCAGTTGTAACATAGTCAAATGTGCTTTGCAGTTGCGATGTGAAGTGCGAGGGCTCGTGTTATCTCAGTTGGAACAAGTGCAAAGATTTAGTTTTATTGAGAAGGAGCTGGTATGTTTCTTTTGAAATATCCCTCATCGTTTGACAATTTCTGCCCATTCCGTGTGTATGTCCATCCCTGTTAGTCAAATCTCATTTGTCATTTCTAGTCCAGCTTAAAATTAAACTTGGGCCTCTTTAACTGCCTTACAAATTACTTATCTTAGGAAGCTTGTATCTGCATGCGCAGATTCTGGACTCTGACTCAGTGCTAACGCACTGACTAACTTGTTCCCTTTAATATTGCACAGACATGATAATCTGTTAACATCAACAGTCATTCTTGCTTAGCTGAGAAGATGCATATGATAAGTCTATGTTTTCATAGACATGATAATCCAACTCTTATGATGCTATGAATCAACAATATCAGTTATTGCTGTTCTATTATCATTATAGATTTTTGTTTTGTGGCTTTTGTCCTACTTAACATTGTATATTTGTTGGATGTAGTAATGTCAGTTCTGGAAGAGAAAATGATAAAGTACAAGAATCATTCTTATGGGACGTCTACTTTCTAGAATTGTATTTATGTCACTTCCTGTCAAGCAAAAGTTCTTTATATGCTGATATGGTCCTAGTTGATGCTGTTAATGGTTCTATGAATGAACTTATTGACATTGTGGATGAACTCTTACTGGATTGCAGAGACAGAAAATTTGCTGTCTAGAAGATAGATGCAAAGCATTAGAGCTCAGGGAATCTTCAGCTGTTGGGCCTGTCGTTGAAACTCGGTATGAGACTGGTTGCAAACCTCCTCCTTTTAATGAGTCAATATTCGTAGTGGGAGGATATGATGGTTCTTCCCAATTATCAGCCTCATATCTTTATTCTACTCATGAAGATATCATGACTTCACTGTCTTCTATGAGATTTGTGCGCTCCCAAGCTTCAGTGGCAAAATTAAGAGGTGAACTATATGTTTTTGTGGTTTTTATGATGATGTATGGCATGACACAGGTACTAATTGCTCTCATAATATTGTGCTTGCTGGAGTAGTGTTTGGGTGGATAGACTGCATCAATTTTTTAGATTCAAAGCATGAAGTTTCTTCTAGTTGTATCTCACTTGGCATAACGAAGATTTTCTTCTGCGTACTATAGTGGAGTCATACAGCCAGGAGTGCAATAAATGGACTGATCGACCTTCAATGAATCAGCGAAGAGGATGCCTAGTGGGGGCATCTCTAAAGGATAAGATATTTGCAATTGGTGGTGCAGCTGACTGCGAGCCCTTTTCAGATGTCGAGATGTATGATCCAGACACTGGAAGATGGATCCCTACTTGTTCAATGCTACGCAACGTACCCTTTGTTATAGTAGGAGGCAGATTTTAATGATCTTGAGACATGATTCAGAAACAAGGAAAATCACACGGTGTTAGAATTTCAGTCAGAAAGAATAAATCGTGAATACTGAGCATAGTTTGAAGGCTTATTTGTATGGCATTCTTACACTGACTGAAGACAGTTATTTTAGTTAGTGCTTCAAAGACGCCGCAGTCTTTACTTATTTTATTTTATTTTTGGGTCATAGACTCTACATATCCTATCGACATGCTTCTTATCATCAATTTTTTGCATATGCATGAATAAAAGCATGACGTATTGAATTGTTTTTATGGGGAAAAGTGAGATTTATTATTATTTTTTTTTCTGTTGCTGTAAATATTACAAAAGAGTGGAAAACCGAAAAGGTTTAATCAAAGATTAGTTAGCAGTGGGTAAAGAAAGCAAAATTCCAGCTGTCTCATGGGTATTCTTAACCTTAAAATACTCTATTCGATGAAACATAGCATCTTCTATATCTTGTATCTTCAGTACCTATTACATTTGAACTCGCCCACTTCTCACCTTTTTACTTTGCTTCTCTTGATTGCTTCTGTCAGCGACTTGCTCCAGCTGCAAAGTGGAATTCTTAGATGTCAGTGGGCTATGTATACAGCATCAAAGTAGTTCCAGAAGAATACTCGCATAGAAAAAGAACGCTATGCGATCTATGCTGATACTCTCTCTTACATAAATAGCTATATCTCTGCAAAGGTATATGGACGTATAATGTAACGTACTTGCGAACAAACATAAAGACATTCAGCGGACTATGAAAGAGGGATCTGATATTTCATTGCATTCCCAGTTCAGCCTATCGCTTTGGCTTGCTTGATTTCGACGTAGCGTTTGATGTTGATGATCGAAACAGTGATGAGGCGATACTGCTGCGGGAGAGCATGCGAGCAAGAAAGCTGGGAAGGGTTTTCGTGGGGAGGATCACTTAACTGTCATGATGAAGAGAAGTGACATTGACTCGTGATTCGCAAGGTGATAACTGGCTAATCGACCGTAGTTTTTCTCCATATTTTTGACCTCATCATGCCTGTTACATTATTTTCCAAGTCGAGGACTCTCAGAAACCATTTCCTAACTTAGATTCTGGTGTCGGCAAGCTAATGTATAGAAAGAAAATGCCCTCGGCAGTACGAAAAAAACGCCTATAGTCCACCTACCTTGGGTAAGGCCTGACCCTGCGTAACTTTATGAGGGGTGACCTTGAAGTTTGCTCTAAGTGGGAAACAGGAATTCAAATCAAAATCCGTTACATTCAGATCAAGCATTCGACCGCCTGATCAAACCGAATCAATTACCCTTTTATTGATAAATTTAGTTTGGAAAAGAGCTGGCATTGGGGTTCTAGTTTTGGAGGAAGAATGGATGTCTAATTTTAGGAAGAAAAATGGCAAGAATGGACGATAGGTACTGGCAACCCTCTCGAAAATTATTATGTGGTTTCACACCTGCTAAAAATGTCTTATCTAAGTTCTAACCACTATCCTCTAGGTCCGGACTTTGTGACATTTGATAAATGTGGAAGTTATTAAGTATTCCCCATCTTTGCGCATAGCAAAGCAATATTAATTGTCAAGTAGATTTTCATGTTATGTTCTTTTTTGGGTAGACGGGGAATACATGCAACTTAGAATTTGATATCAGGTGCTGATTCATTATGCATGGCTTCACCATTGGGGATCTCGAATTTTTGCTGTCGAATGTAAATGGTGACCAGCCTTTCTAAATGTACATAAGTTGGCCAACAAATGTTAGTGTTTCGCCGGTTTTGTTCCCATAACGAAATATCTTTCATCAAAAGTCGTTTCTCGATTTTTATTTAGAAAGGACAAGGGTTCTATGCTAATTCCGGAAAGGGGATATCAAATGCAAAGTGAATATCAAATTTCCAACTTTGACAACACCGTATAACATTAGAACAAACTGAAATCCAATCTGATAATGGACTCACTGACTCTGCGGTTAAGTTCGAACTTTTGGCTGATTTCAAGAAATGGGCTTGTCGATTCTTGCAGGGATTGAGGCCGCTTCGCTGCTTTTCTGGGGTAGTTTGTGGGGAAATTTCGCATTTTGACACTGTCTCTCGCTGTGTGGTACCTTTGCCGTTGCCACTGTCTTGATTCAATGCGATGGTGTTGTCTTTCGCAAATCATTCGGAAGTGTATTGCTTGAAAGTCTCTTTCGTGGGGACTGTTCACACCTAATTCCACTGTTGCATTCAGTTCGAGTCAGTTTAGACTTTAGGATCCCGTTTGAGTATCTTAATTTCCCCCCGGAAAAGAGAACAAGATGTCGTCTTCGAATCCAAATGAGCCGTTGATCCAAGAGTCCTCTTCTAGGACGCTCCCTCACTTCAAGCAATCGGTGAAACTGAAGTATGTGAAGATGGAGTCATTATGTAATAACCCATGGAATGTACCTCTTCTCGACCCCTCCCGTTGTTATCATCGCTGCACAACTCTTCACATTCTCGATCCAGGACCTCTGTGATCTTGGGGATCATTTGCAGTTCAGTCTCATCTCGGCAATCCTATGTTCGACCCTTCTCATGTTCCTGTCTACCCTTTGTCGCGACCTACCCTTGGGGGGAGGGAGCAAGTTTTGGGGTATTGCCTAAGGACGGGCCTAAGGCCCATGATTAGGCGTGGGCTCTCCCAAGCCCATGCCCCGCGTGACATTGGAGTATTTTTTTAGGAATTTTGCATAAAAGGAGTCGCCACTAGCCTATTAAGGTCGGCTAGAAACCAAGTGAGGCATGGGAATGTACCTCACTTCCTACGCAACCAGAGAATCTAGGGTCGGGGACTTAATTACACTAATTAATCAATTAGTGCCCTTTCGGTACCTAATCTTATTTATTTTAACAAAAATGATTTTTGTCAGGTAATTTGAATTGATTTTATACCTATCCACTAACATATGAGGTTGTCTTGCGGGTGTGCAATTATTAAAGTAACAATCATAGCTACCAAGATTCTAATTGCAATAAAATTAAACACATATAACTAAACAAGTGCGAACATAGTTAAACAGGTAAGTTAAACATGCAATATAATCAATATACGAGCAATTAAAGACCTAATTGATATAGCTAGTACGATTACCTAGAGGGGGTGAATAGGTATAAAGGATTTTTCTTTTGATAATTACACACTATTTAGATAAATAAACGATTTGCAGCAATTAAGAAAAACAATCGTAAGACCGAGTAAGGGAAAGAGAGAATTAGACACGAGGTTTATAGTGGTTCGGCTTGTGTCAAGCCTACGTCCACTCTTTTCGCACCGACACCAATTGCTGGATTCCACTATGAACAAAGAGATGTTACAATGATGATCTTCCTTGACTTCTTGGTGTAGACGATCTTCCACACTCTCAAGGTGTCACTAGAAATGAACACTCTCTCGTGTATACAATTTCGCTCAAAATGGTCTCGACTAATAATCAAGGATCTTCGACTCGGAATTTTTCTATCAATCACACACTCTAAAACAACTGGAATGTCTTCATTTTATACTCCTTTATGCCATCATAGCCGTTGGCACTTACCAAAGGAATTCCTCCAATCTACCCGTTGGACGGAATCAATTACGAAGATCATTCGAGCTATTTAAGGAGTCTGGCGATAGCCCATCAATCATGTTCGCCCATACAATCAGGATCTTGGTTTCCAAGAATAGAACATTCCAAGAATACTTCGACAACCATCGGATCTTTAATCGATCTAGATAAGAACAAACAAAGACTCCGAGATGTTTATCCAACCAAGGGATCTTTTCTAGAGGATAGGATCGAATCCTCAACCATAAGCTTCGGCTCTGGATTTCCTTTGCTACTGGAATAGAAAGACTGTCAGTGAGAGTAGTCTTGAGTCTAGAGTCTTGAGTCTTGAGTCTTGAGTCTTGAGATAATAAAGTCTTGAGACTTTAATCTTCGGTCTTCGAATATCCGGACTTAGATCGATAGAAACGTTTTGTCGCCTTCAAAAGACTCGGAAAGATTTCTCCAACAATCTCCCCCTTTTTGATGGTGACAAAACTTCCTTGTAAATTTGAACAACTTTGACCCGCAAAAACATTTCTCAAGCAATATGGCTAACTCACAAATATTAATAAAACAACCACATTCCGCATCCACAAAGAAATTGGTTAGTCTTTCATGAGTAATACCATAAAACAACACTTGATATGAACGCAACCAGGTCAAGCATTTAAATCCACAAGTCAAGAGTACTCAAGTCAAACTCAAAAAAATGACTACAAATAACCACAAATTCAAAGATTAAAAGATAAAATGATGTTTGAAGGATGATGGTGTTGATTGTTCAAATTGATTCTCCCCCTTTTTGTCATCATGAAAAAGTGAGAAAGGGATCAAGTCTCGCTTGGGAATGCGAACGATTTGGAAATCTCCCATAGACGGACTAAGCCTTCTAGCCTCTTCAAGTCTTCCCTTAACCGAGCTACCTCCTCTCCTTTTGCATTTGCTTGAAGTTGTAGAGCGAGGTCTTTCATTCTCGTCCTCCGGGGTAATCGAAGATGCTTGGCCAGCATTCTTGATGGATTGAATCTCATAGTCTAGAGCAAAAATCTGTCCCCGCATATCCATAAGGATATCAACAATACGACGAAAATCTGCTGAGTTATCCGTCTGTGTACTTGCATCAGCTTTTTCAGATGGAGTGAATGCAGACGTTGTAGCTTCCGTGAAATCATGCAGATTTGGGTTCGAAGTATCGTGTCCTTCTTCGTGCAATTTAGAAACCCGAACTTCTTCGTGTGTCCGCTGGAGATGGTCTCGGACCTTCACTATTGGCAGCATGTGGTGAAGACCTTTCTTGCTCGCCAACTCCCCCGTCTCTAGGACATCACAAGGAGAATAGTGATGATCATGTTCTTGATCTCCCTTGTCTCCAGAGTCTGATGCAGACTGTTCTTTCTCTCCTCCTCTCTCCTTTTATCCTTCTTTCTCCTTCTCTCCCTCTTTTTCCTTTTGCTGATCTTCTTCTCTGATCTTTGCTTGCTCCTCTTCCTCTCTCTGTTCCTGTTGAAGTTCTGTTGATCGAGGCACAGAACATCTAGTTCTTGTTAAAGCAAAGATTGTGGGATCCTCATCTTCTTCATCTTCATCCTCTAAGATGATAGTCCTTTTCTTCTTCCTCGATGGGGTTCCAACGATTTCTTTTCCTTTCATTTTTGAAGCAGATGGGACAGGAGTCTTCACTCTGAATTTCTCCATTGCCTTGGAAAGCTCTTGTAGACGCATCTTCGTCAGCATCTTCAAACCTACCACCATCTTATTGCACGGTCGAACACAAAGTGAATGGGGCGGTTCAATATTCATGTGTCTAAAGATCTTGGTCACTGCACGGGATAAGGCAATTGTCCCTTGTCTTTTGACACCGCTCTCCGTACATATGGAAAAGAATCGTGTGCGGGAGAGAGAACTTCCTTCCGAGTTGATTGCATACATCAACTTTGCTTGAATAAGACGCAGAAGTCTTTGATGTAGACTTTGGTCCGAGACAGTTGATTACGATCTTATGAAGCACAATGTTGATTGCATTCATCCCGGAATAGGTAACTCTCTTGTCGTGTCCCTATCCTTGACAAGATCCCGAGTAGTACGTGCGGGTGAGACTTTGATTGCGATAACGCCCTCGTTCAACTCCAACAATGTCCGCCAACATATTCACATCTACCACGTAGACTTTGTCTCGAACATCGAACGAAATTCTATTCGCATCCAAAAAGCTCGATTTGAATAGAAATAAGCGGTTAAATGTGCGTACCCGTCCGTAGAGTCGAGCAAAATTTCTCTAGTTGAAGCAAGTTCAACTTCTCTCTCAAGTTCATGTTGATGGCGTCTAGAAAGTCAAAATCAACACTTCAAGGGTTTATCACCCCTCTTTTCAACAAGGTTTGCCATATACTTTCTCCCGTTCCTCGGATTTAAACAAATCCAATCGATTTCCTTTCGTCTTCGCCGCCACACCCATTCTCGGTTGAAACTCAAGGAACATTTTATCATCATCGTTCCCTTCAATTAAATTTTGTCCAGGCACACGAGGATCACTTGGAATATTTGCAAGTGCATCCTCTCGCTTTTTCCTTTCGGAGCAATTCCTAACTCCTCCATTTTCCGCGAAAAAGATATTCATTTCCATAGTTCTTATCCTTAAGGAAATCGTCTATGTAATTCAATGGTGTACCGGTGATTTTCAACGCACGATAAAGCTTGTAGATATAGGAGGGTTTTGGACTCTTACGGGGTCGGCGTCCTCGATTATCTCTTCTTCAAGATGATGACTTTCACCATGTGGGGTAGGAGGCGATGAATGACGTGGATGAGAACGAATCGGACTTTGTTGCCGACTTGAAAAGTCTTCCTCCTCGTAAGATCGAAGTGTATTGGTCCCTTCTCCATTCTTTGTGGTCCCCCCGCTTGCTATTCTCGATGATTTCCTCGAAGAAGACATTCTTCTTTGTCGATTTGAGAGATTCCTTCGATTGCTTCCCAAAGAAAATGACCACTTTCTCGACGATGAACAAGAGATTGAAACAGTTCGGGAGAAGAGTATTTTTTAGTGTTTTGACGATTGTGGAAAAAGCTGTATATATATATTTAACTCACTTTTTGAAAAAGGAAGTTCAATCGTCGTAGGGAAAGAGTACGATCATTTCTTTTCAAAATCAATGACTCGCCAAAGTTAATCTTTTTGAAAAGACAAGTTTTTGATTTTCACACAGATAATAACTGAACGACAAAATCGTACCTTTTCGAGTTCGAATAAAATAGCCACTTACGTCTATAGCCATGAATGTCTGAGTCTGAAGATCTCGAGAATGAGAGATTAGAGTCTAAGGATTGTTGAGTCTTTAGACTTTAACTTCTTCAAGCTTCAAAATGTTGAGTCTTGAACGGATAGCGTCAAATTGATTTTTCTCCAAAGGCTTTGTGAAAATATCCGCTAGTTGACTTTTTGAATCAACAAATTGAATCGAGATTTCTCCGTTTTGAATATGATCTCTAATGAAGTGGTGTCGAATCTCAATATGCTTTGCTCTTGAATGAAGAATTGGATTTTTGGTAAGATTGATCGCGCCGGTGTTGTCACATCCGATTTCGTGCATGAGTCTTCAATGCCAAAGTCTTGTAGCCGTTGTTTGATCCATAGAATTTGCGAACAAAGCAACTTCCAAGGGCTACATACTCGCTTCGTTGTTGAAAGAGCCACGGTACTTTGTTTCCTTGAAAACCAAGATACTGTTCTATTTCCAAGTAACTGACAAGTTCCGTAAGTGCTCTTTCTATCGACTCGCAACCGGCCGGATCTCGCATCCGAGTACCCTAGAAGATCAAAGTCTCCCTTCTTTGGATACCAAAGACCGATGCTTGAGGATGAGGCAATGTATTTGATAATTCGTTTCACGGCATTGAGATGTGATTCTCTAGGATCCGATTGAAACCTAGCAAGACACAAACACTTAACAAAATATCGTGTCTAGAAGCGGTAAGATAAAGAAGTGAACCAATCATGCTCCTATATAGCTTTTGATCTACTTTCTTCCCTTCTTCATCCTTATCTATCTTCTGAGAACATGACATTGGTATGTCGGTCTTTTTGCATTTTTCCAATCCAAATCTTTTGACAAGATCATTTGCATACTTTTCTTGATGAATAAAAGTTCCTTCCTTCATTTGCTTTACTTGGAGTCCAAGAAAGAATGTCAATTCTCCCATCATACTCATTTCAAACTCATCCCGCATAGACTTAGAAAATTTCTTGCATAGGCTTTCATTAGGAGATCCAAATATAATATCGTCTACATATATTTGAACAAGTAAAAAGCTTTTGTTTTCCTTTTTGATAAATAAGGTAGTATCTACTTTACCTTTGACAAAACCGTTCGTATTAGGAACTTACTTAGCCTATCATACCAAGCTCGAGTTGCTTGCTTTAAACCATACAAGGCCTTTTTCAGTCTAAAGACTGAATCTGGCTTCTTTGGGTCTTCAAATCCAGGTGGTTGTTCCACATAAACTTGCTACTGGTGCGTAGGTCTCATCATAGTCTATTCTTTCCTCTTGCGTGTATCCTTTGGCCACGAGTCTGGCTTTGTTCCGTACGACTTTTCCATCCTCGTTCATCTTGTTCCTGAATACCCATTTGGTTCCAATAATAGTTTTACCTTTTGGTTTAGATGTCAAATCCCAGACATCATTGATGTTAAACTGTCTGAGTTCTTCTTGCATAACTTCAATCCAGCTTTCATCGATAAAGCTTCTTCTATGCTTTTTGGTTCAATTTCGAGATTAGAGCCACAAAGACTAGATTCTTCACGTCTTTTTGATCTCGGTGCGGATTCCTTCATTGATTTCACCGATAATGAGATCTTCGGGATGACTGGATTTGTGCTTCCGCATTCTTGGTTGATTTTCCCGGTTGATGATCTCTTTCTTTATTTGAATCTTCAAGAACATTTTGATGATGGACTTCCGAGACCGAGATGCTTCTTGAGTTGTAAGACTTGAAAGATCTGGAGATGATTCAGACTCTTCATATTGAGTCTAACTAGATTCAACTTGCGTTGAGTCTTGAAATTTGACATTCATAGATTCCTCCACCGATTGGCTTTTGTTGTTAAAGATTCTGTAAGCCTTGCTTGTCATAGAATATCCAAGGAAAATGCCTTCATCTGATCTTTCTTCAAACTTACCAACTCGATCATTTGCATTTTTCAAAATAAAGCATTTGCAACCGAACACATGAAAATATGAAACAATAGGCTTCTTACCTTTGAATAATTCATAGGGGGTTTTCTCTAAAATGGGTCTTAGAAAGACTCTATTGATAATGTAACATGCTTTGTTGAAAAACTTCAGCCCAAAATCGAGAAGAAATTTTACTTTCAATTAAAAGTGTTCTAGCCATTTCTTGAAGAGATCTATTCTTTCTTTCCACAACTCCATTTTGTTCGAGTATATGGAGAGGAAAATACATGATTAAAACCAGATTTATCACAAAACTTTGTAAAGTTTTGGTTTTCAAATTCACTTCCATGATCTGTTCTAATACTTGAAATAGCACATCCTTTTTCATTTTGAACCTTTTTAGCAAACTTTTCAAAGTACGAAAAGGTTTCGACTTACTTGCAAGAAAATATACCTGTGTAAAACGAGAGTAATCATCTACAATTACTAGACAATATTTCTTACCTCCAATGCTCGGGTTCTTGTTGGTCCAAAGAGATCCATATGCAAGAACTGGAGAACATGATTAGTAGAGATATGTTTTATAGGCTTAAATAAATTTCTTACCCTGTTTTCCCTGAATACATGGTGTGCATGAGTCAGACTTTTGATAAGGCAGTTTTGGTAGTCCTTGAACAAGCTTCTTTGATGATATTTTGGCTAATTGCTTCATGTTGACATGGCCAAGCTTTCTATGCCACAAGACCGCTTCATCTTGAATTGAGATGAGACATTGCGTTTCATTTGGTCTTACATCAAGAAGATAGATATTTCCATGCCTTCGACCCATGAAAGACTCGAGTTGAGTCTTTACTTATTCCGAACATATGCCTTCATGAAAAGAGATCTTGAACCCAAAGTATCACACGGTTGGCTAATGCTTTGAGAAGATTATAGTTGAGTCCTTCCACTAAAGAAACATTGCTTATTATGAGATTTCCAATTTTAACAGTTCCAAATCCCACAATGCTTCCTTTGCTGTTTCCACCAAATGAAACTTTTCCACTTTTTACTTGAACAATCTTTATAAAGCAATTTGAGTCTCCTGTCATGTGTCTTGAGCATCCGCTGTCAAGATACCATTTTACCTTCTTTTTGACAAAGACCTGTAATCAAAAGAGAGTCTCAAGCTTTCTTTGGTACCCAAATTTTCTTGGGTCCTTTGGTGTTAGTAGGAAAAGCATTATTAGGCCATACCCTTTTAACAAGGCTTCCGGATCATAGGACATTCTTTTTCAAAGTGATCTTGACTGTTACACTTTGAACACCTTAGAGCATTTCGACCTACGAGACTTTACAAAAACCCTTTTGAAATGATTTTTGTACGCTTCTCTCGATGGTCTTTTCTTCATTCTTTCTTTTACTTTCGGAAAATCAATCAAAGGGATTGTTTTCGCCTGTCATACCTAAACCAGACTTGTTGAAGTAAGGTCTTTGACCGAAAGAACTTTCTCAAGTTTTTCAGACCCTATTGAAAATTTCTTTGAAATATTTGATAAGTCTGTTTTCAAGAAAGCATTTTCTTTTGAAAGTTTATCTTCATTCTCTTTAAGAGTAGAAACATTCAAGTCTAGACTTTTCACTTTTTCTTCTAAAATATTTTCCTTTCGTTTTAAAGCCTGAGTTTTCCTTTTCGTTCGGAAATCTTTTTGAGAGAAGTCTTAAGACCGAAACATAATCCATCAATATATTTAGAGACTTTGACAGAATTTTAAAATCACTTACCTCAAATTCACCGTCCGAATCGATCCAGTCCGAGTCCGATTGTGCCATTAGACATAGATTGGCATATTCCTTATCACTTTCTTCACACTCGTATCGCTCCGGGTTTCGGCTTTGAGAGCTTTTCGAGATTTTTCGGTTTTTCCTCTCTTCTTCTTCAGAAGAGGACAGTTGGGTCTGATGTGTCCCTTTTTCTTACATTCGAAGCAGACTACATCTTTGTTTGGTTCCTCATCAACAAACTTGGTTTGCTGTTTCTGAAAACTTTGTTTTCTTGAGTTGAACCTTCTTCCTTTTCTATTCAGCTTTCTGAATCTCCTTATCATAAGAGCAAGCTCCTCATCATCCAGATCTTCTTCGTAATCAGTATCATCGAGTCATCATTAGATCTTAATGCAATGGATTTCTTACCTCTTGGATCTTTGTCTTCATTAATTCGCTCCACTTCGTAAGACTGAAGAGTTCCAATCAGCTCATCTACATATAATGGCATAATTCTTTGCGTCTCTCGTATTGAAGTCTTTATATGATTCCAATCCTTGGAGAGTCCTCTCAAAGAACTTGTTCACCTTCATAGGATCAGTAATTTTCTGTCCTTGATTATCAAGTCCATTGACAATATCTGTAAAACGGCTAAACATGTCAGTTATAGATTCTCCTGGTTTCATTTTGAAGGCTTCGTATTGACCAAGAAGAATATTAATTCTGGTTTCCTTCACTCGGTCTGTCCCTTCATAGGTGATATGTAATCTATCCCAGACTTTTTTTGCTGTGACACAAGAAGATATTCTGTTATATTCAGTTGGTGACAAAGCACAATATAAAGAATAAATTGCTTTTGCATCGAGTGCTTGTCTCTTGTTTATCTCATCTTGAGACATTCTCTTTGGTCTCAACAGTTTCTTTCCCTCTTTCGATATGCGATGCGATAATAGGAGTGATTCCTCTCTCCACAACATCCCATTCCAGAGGATCCTTAGATCGTAGGAAAGCTTTCATCTTGTTCTTCCAGATGTTATAATCCTTTCCATCGAAGTAGGGTGGTCTGGTATTGCTTTGACCTTCCACCAGCCCGATGCTAGCATACTAGCCATGGATCTTTTACTCGAAGTAAAACACTTCAAATAAAGTAAGAACACAGTGCTCGATACCAATTGATATAGCTAGTACGATTACCTAGAGGGGGTGAATAGGTATAAAGGATTTTTCTTTTGATAATTACACACTATTTAGATAAATAAACGATTTGCAGCAATTAAGAAAAACAATCGTAAGACTCGAGTAAGGGAAAGAGAGAATTAGACACGAGGTTTATAGTGGTTCGGCTTGTGTCAAGCCTACGTCCACTCTTTCGCACCGACAGCCAATTGGCTGGATTCCACTATGAACAAAGAGATGTTACGGTGATGATCTTCCTTGACTTCTTGGTGTAGACGATCTTCCACACTCTCAAGGTGTCACTAGAAATGAACACTCTCTGTGTATACAATTTCGCTCAAAATGGTCTCGACTAATAATCAAGGATCTTCGGACTACGGAATTTTTCTATCAATCACACACTCTAAAACAACCTGGAATGTCTTCATTTTATACTCCTTTATGCCATCATAGCCGTTGGCACTTACCAAAGGAATTCCTCCAATCTACCCGTTGGACGGAATCAATTACGAAGATCATTCGAGTTATTTAAGGAGTCTGGCGATAGCCCATCAATCCTGTTCGCCCATACAATCAGTATCTTGGTTTCCAAGAATAGAACATTCCAAGAATACTTCGACAACCATCGGATCTTTAATCGATCTAGATAAGAACAAACAAAGACTCCAAGATGTTTATCCAACCAAGGGATCTTTTCCAGAGGATAGGATCGAATCCTCAACCATAAGCTTCGGGCTCTGGATTTCCTTTGCTACTTCTTGGAATAGAAAGATCGTCGTGAGAGTAGTCTTGAGTCTTGAGTCTTGAGTCTTGAGTCTTGAGATAATAAAGTCTTGAGACTTTAATCTTGGCCTCCGAATATCCAAACTTGGGATCGATAGAAACGTTTTGTTAGCTTCAAAAGACTCTGGAAAGATTTCTCCAACACTAATTACACTAAAAAGACAATATATTGCAAGTCCTAACCAAACTCCATCATTTTTTAATTTTCGAAACTTTTTAAATTTTTAATTTTTTTTAATTTTTTTTTTTAATTTTTTTTAAATAATTAATTTTTTAATTTTTTAAAAATAATTTTTAATTTAAAAGGGGCGAACCGGGTCATGAGACTCGACCCAACTAAACAGACCCGAACCATATTGTATTGCGTTAAACTAAAAAACATTAACCCTAAAAGGCCGCTTGGAATTAAATATAAAAGCTCATGAATTTTTTAACTCTTTTTCCGGCCCACATTGGAAATGAGCCCAGCCCACAACAGAACATCCCAGTCCACAATAGAAAACCTAGCGCACTTTTCACATTTTTTTCTTTTTATTTTCTTTTAATTCTTTTCTCCTTTTTTGTCTTTTTCGATTTTGTCTTTTTGTGCTGCACTCCTCTCTCTGCATTCTTCCTTTCCGAAGCAAATTTTCGCTTTCTTTTTCTCTATTTTGTTTTTTTTTTTTTTACTTTTTCTATATCTGTCTTTTTTTTTCTTTTTTTTTTTCTCTTCCCCTTTGGTCTCCTTCCCCTTCGTGCGTTCTACTCCTCTACGTCTTCTTCACCGAATGTCTCCACCGGTCTGCAATTTACTTCTACGAACTAAAACTCTTAACACCAACATTTCTTTGGCCGCCAACTGATATTCTACACAGGGCATCAACGACGAAAGTCCAGTGACAACATCGGGTTTGGCCCGCTGACCCACCTCGCGACCTGCGTTTTCGCAAGAAACCAGTCGCGACAGAGGTGGTATTGTAGCAAGATGCCGCGTTTCTAAGTCCAACTGAGGCGTGACGGCACCGCCTTGACCAAGCCGAGCCTAATGCTCAACTCTCGTCCAACCGGAGGCGGATCAATGGCCACAAGAGCCGCCACCTGTGCCCAAAACAAAAGAGATCCGCGGCATTCGTGCGTCGCAACAAGAGCAGCCGCGGGTCGAGTGGCGTGGCTACGTCTGAGACGCTAAAAAGATCACATGAAAACCTCAGCTAGGTGGGACGGTGCCTAAACAACTCGACTCCGGTTCAAAACGACGAAACAAGACTAGATCTCATTCAGACATTTTACCGAACAGGTGGAGTGCGCTCCCGAATCGCACGGTTTCTAGCTCAACCAGGACCCGAACCCAAACCGAGACTCTCACCAACAAACAATAAGACATACAACAACCAGAGAGGGAGTGGAAGGGGCCGGAGTTCATGCAAACCAGTCGATCACAAACTCCGGCCTGGGATGCACAGAACAGGGTGAAAACAGGGCGCGAGGACCTACCGGATTCAACTTGAGGACGTTGGCCGAGGGGTCGTCCGGTGGGGCTCGCACGCAGCTAAAGCGACGGCTGAAGCTCCCTTGCTCTCCCTTAGTCGCTTCCTCACTTGGACTTCTTCTCCCTCTCGGTTTCTCTCTGGTTCCTCTCAGTGCTCCCCTTGGCTCCTCCTCAGCTCTCTCGGTTTCTCACAGTTCCAGAAGAAGGGGGTCAAGAAGCGGGATCTCGAGCACTTCTCTCACTCCCGCTCTCACTCTTTCTCTTGGTTCGGTCTTTCTCCTTTTCTCCCCCCGATCCTCTTTTTCTTTTGCAGGTTATCATGCGAAGACCAGCCATGCCAGGCTGCTCCCGACCCGCGGATCACGCTGGCCGTCTGCCACCCGATCCTTTCTTTGCTCTCGCGCGCCGCTCGCTCGTTCTCGTCTTTTGCTTGTGCAGGTGCTGCAACAAAGACCAACCGAATGGAAGAAGACCTTCGTTCACAGGCTGGACTGAAACGGAAAACGGGTTGGGTCGGGCCCAGCGCGGGAGGGGGGAAGAGAAGAGAAAAGGGGCGCGGGCCGGGCCAAAGCCAGGTCCGACCCAACCCGATTTTTTCGTTTTTGTTTCGTTTTTTTTTTAACCTCTAATACTATTTTTAACTAACTAATTTAAGTGAAATTTAGGTGTCAACAGCTGCCCCTCTTTGGATGGGAGCTCGAAGAGGTTCCATTCAAAGACAAAAGACACTTGAATTATTTTGGCGATAGAGAGACCCTAAGTCCATAGGCACATATCAGGTCAACGGAAATGACTCATAACTATGGAAGCGCGTCTTGTCAATAAGAGGAAGAAAGACCCCGGGCTACAGAAACACACCGTGTCATAAGAATAAGGAAAGACCCCGAGCTACAGAAGCATGCCGTGTCATAAAAAGAAGAAGACCTCAGGCTACAGAAGCACACCGTGTCATAAGAAGAAGGATAAATGAGGTCTCACAGTGTAACAACGGGTTTCGACCGAGTTGGAAATGCATGATTTGAGGAAAACCAATGAATCTTTGTAGATAACATGGTTTAAAGTTGACCATGAACCTTTTGAAAAATTGCAATTTAAAAATAAACTCATGAACATTTTAAAAGTGGGGTTTAAGGATGACCCACGAACCGTGTGGTTTAAGGATGAACCCACCAACCTTGTGGTTTAGGATAAACCCACGAATCGTGTGGTTTAGAATGGAAAAAAAGGTCTCACCGTGTAACAATGGGTTTTGACTTGATGTGATGGTCTTTCCGTGTAAAAACGGATTTTGACTGGAAGGAATGTCTCACTGTGTAACAATGGGTTTCGACTGAATGATAGTCTCACAGTGTATAAACGGGTTTCGACCGGATGATAGTCTCACTATGTAAAAACAGGTTTCGACTGAGAGGAAGGTCTCACCGTGTACAAACGGGTTTCGACCGGATGATAGTTTCACCGTGTAAAAATGGGTTTCGACTTGGAGGAATGTCTCACCGTGTACAAACGGGTTTCGACTGGATGATAGTCTCATCGTGTAAAAACGGGTTTCGACTGGGAGGAAGGTCTCACCGTGTACAAACGGGTTTCGATCGGATGATAGTCTCATAATGTAAAAACGGGTTTCGACTGGGAGGAAGGTCTCACCGTGTATAAATGGGTTTCGACCGGATGATAGTCTCACCGTGTAAAAACGGGTTTCGACTGGGAGAAAGGTCTCACCGTGTACAAACGAGTTTCGACTAGATGATAGTCTCACCGTGTAAAAATGGGTTTCGACTGGGAGGAAGGTCTCACCGTGTACAAACGGGTTTCGACCGGATGATAGTCTCACCGTGTAAAAACGGGTTTCGACTGGGAGGAAGGTCTCACCGTGTACAAATGGGTTTCAACCGGATGATAGTCTCACCGTGTAAAAACGGGTTTCGACTGGGAGAAAGGTTTCACCGTGTAAAAACGGGTTTCGACTGGGAGAAAGGTTTCACCGTGTACAAACGAGTTTCGACCGGATGATAGTCTCACCGTGTAAAAACGGGTTTCGACCGGATGATAGTCTCACCGTATAAAAACGGGTTTCGACCAGATAATAGTCTCACCATGTACAAACGAGTTTCGACCGTGTGGTTTAGGAAAAGCCACCAACCCCGTGGTTTAAGGATAAACCCACCAACCTTGTAAATAATATGGTTTAAAGCTGACCATGAACCTTGTGGTTTAAGGATAGACCCACCAACCGTGTGATTTAAGGATAGACCCACGAACCATGTGGTTTAAGAATAGACCCACGAACCGTGTAAATGACATGATTTAAGGCTGACCATGAACCTTTGGAAAATGGCATATTTTAAGGCTAACCATGAACCTTTGGAGATGGCATGGTTTAAGGCTAACTATGAACCCTTTGAGATGGCATGATTTAAGGCTGACCATGAGGGAAGCACCCGCTAACCCCATGAAAACTGCATGGCTTCACTGAGGAATCCTGTCAAACTCAGCTTGAGCAAATGTCATTAGAGACGTCATCAAGAGACGTATTTGTAATATTATAGCATTAATTGAACACGCTAATCAAGCTAAGTTCGACTGCTTTAAAAAAACATACGATGTCAATCAGCATTATGTGGCGCAAAACTATCATCTTACTCGGGGATATATCATTAATCATCAAATTCTCCGGGAGTCAAATTCTTATCAAAACAGTTACAACTCATGAAAAAGGCTTATTAAGCATGCCAAACTAGAGCTTCTTAGTCAGAAAGGATTTCTCACCCACTCTCGATAAAATGGCTGTTTAATCCCATCCGTTCGTGTGGGAAGTAACTGATTGCTGATGGTATCTCACATAACCCTAGTCAAAGGCTTTCAGAAACATTCGCGATGAGCACAATCTAATCGATCAAAAAGGTCTTTTGAAAGGACTGCAATATAGGCTCGGTTAGGGCTTACACAAAGGAATTATTGTTTTGAGGCCAATAAATGAACATTTGTCACTATCTTCAATGAGTTTACAAGTCGAGAACTTGGAAGATAAGACAAGATAAAATTACTTCCACTCCTTCAAGCAATAACTTCTTGGTGATATTCCCATTTTCACTCAAATCATCCCAATCAAAAGAGATTTCGGAAGAAGGTTATAATGTTGGCTCGGGAGAGGCTCGAAAGGCTTAAAATTTTCAAGAGGGTTTTTAAGAGTCGGTGATCATCATGGCATCGTGACCAAATCACTCGATCTTTCGAAGGCATTTGACTTTTGAAACATTGCGCATCTTGAAAGTCCATTGACTAATCATTTCTACATGGGAGCTTTGCTCATTTCTCTAATTTCTTTTGCCCTTTACGATGATGATTTTTTTTTTCGCAGGCACTTGGATTTTGATAATAATTTTTTTTCACATAAGATGCAGCCTTTTAGCTCTTTTTTTTTTTTTTTTTTACGGGTATTGGCCTTACTTTTACCAGGCACACTGCTTTTTCATACCCCTAGTTTGTCAAACTTTTTGTTCTTTGAACTGTTGTAGCTCTTATGACTTTCGAGATTTTTTTTTCACATTTTCTCGTGACTGTCAATTGTGTTTGATCAATTCTTATGCCTTGCCCCAGTGAAGGGAGATGATCACCACTCAGGATTCAGAAATGAATAATCATGCCCAAATTGGTTAAAGCAATGGATATCAGTGTTTGGGTAGAGAAAGAAATACTCTTCTTCACATTAGGATGAGTCAAGCTCTAATGAGAATTCCTCTGAAGCTACGACCAGAAGATTGATGCAAGTGAAAGTAATAGAATCTTTCACAATCATTCGCTCTACAACACGATCGTAACCTCCTATGCTGCCCCAATGTAGGGTCATTCTCAACAGGGGTATTTTCAAGAATCATCTTTACTCAGCCGAAAGGGCTAGCAAGAGATTAGTACGGTGCTTGGGATTGATAAAGAAACTCCTTTATCATTTCGATCTTTGCGCTCAATGCGAATGAATCATTCATCCTAAGAGAATGTCGCTTTTTACTCAACTCTCAAAAGTGTTTGAAGGATGTGTTTGGGAATGGCTCACCTTTCTTCGTCCTAAGCACTTCTTGTTTGGGCAAAGGCCGAATGGCCTGGACGACGCACGGCAGGGACGGCGAGGTGCGAAGGGGTGGTGGCGGAGCGCGCGGCGTGCGCGGGTGGGCGTCGCACGGGTGGAGGTCCGGCTCCGGTATGGTGGCGACGGGATTCGGCGAGCTGCTGTTCTTCTTCTTCCGCTTCTGGTTTTTCATGAACAAGAAGAAAGAAAGAGGGGGGTTCGGTCACGTGGGAGAAATGGGGGAGAAGAAAGAAGAGAGAGAGAAGGGGATTAGGTTTGAAAAGTCAAAAAGAAGGGAAATAAGGTGGAAAGGGGGGTGTGTCGCATGAAGGGGAGGGGAAGAAGGGAGGAAAGAGAGAGAAAAAAAAAGGAAAAGAAAATAATAATTTAATAAGAAAACACATTATTCTTATTACTTCTATTATTTTCCTTTTTCATTCCCCTTTTTTTTTTCTTCCGATCTTCAATTTTTCCTCCTATAATTTCTTTCCCGAAATTTCGGACTCGTCAATAATTTGACGGACAATGAGACGAGGGCCTAAAAATGAATTGTGACACGCTCGAATATTCGATTCCCGAAACCAAATTAAATTCCATGGTTAGAATCGATTAGACGCAATTTTAGTCCAATCCATCTAATTAGGTAGCTTTTAGGGATTTTATTGCGGTTATATCCCTTAGCGGCTTCACCCAATAGATTGATTAACTCATGAGTGATCAGCTCCGAGAAAAAGGACCATAGGCGCGTCGGCGAAATGCCAATTTCATATATCCGGGACGGGGTCGAAATTCGGGATGTCATAGGATCGGAGTTTCTCTATCCAAAGATTTGATCAGCGGTGCTCAGTGAACTAGAGAAGAATCTGCAGCTTTCAGATTGGCACATGGAACCTTCGAGAATGACCCTTAACCGATTCGGCAACACATCGAGTAGCTCTCTTTGGTATGAAGTCCCTTACAGGGAAGCCAAAGGAAGGATCAAGAAAGGGGAAAGGACATGGCAGATAGCTTTTGGTTTGGGATTTAAGTGCAATAGTGCTGTTTGGAAGTCTTCGCACCGTGAATCCCACAAAGAGAAGAATCCATGGACGGACGAGATCCATAAGTTTCCATTGGAAGTCCCGAAGGTCTCGGCCATCTAGAGTTCAAAGGTAACTTGATTCGTTTCTAGCCTTGTGGAAGTTTGCTAATTTCAATAGTTAACTGGGAAAGCTTTTGAGATGCAATTCCTTTAGCTTGATATTAGAGAGAGGGAAGTACATTAGTGAACCCTCTGTATATTGGATGTTACAGCTAGAGCTGAACTCTTGGGAAATGTATGGTGGCTTAGGAGTTTGATTCCAATATCCATAGTTCATTCCCTTTTAGCATCTCTTACCAATCAGTATTTTGAGCCCTCTGTGGAGTCCTGAACTTTTGACTGATCTTTAAGGCATGAAATGTTTTTTCTTCTATCTAATTGATTGTCTTAAACTAACTAGTATCGAAACCAACACGCAACACAACACGTCGACACATCATTTCTCAAAAAATAAAAAATTCCAATACATTGAGACACATTATATATTAAATGTGTGTGTGTGTGTGTGTCTGTGTGTGTGTATATATATATAATGAATTATCTTTACCAAAATATATATATGATGAATTATTATTTTAATGATTATTTCAATCAAATTGATTTGCTTCAAATTTACAAATAAATAAATATAAAAAAGAGCATAGAATAAACTTACATAAAAAGCATTAATTCACCATTTGTTGATATTATTCATTGTTTTAATTTGACAGATTCAACTACATTCTATTCCAATAATCCATAAAACTTGAAAAGGAAAAAAAAAAAAAAAAAAAAAAATCTACATTCCACTAATAAACTTAATATTTAACAATAAGTCAAAAAAAAAAATCTACATTTCACCATCACATATAACAAAAAAATCTTTCTTTCCCCCTTTATTATTATGTTTAATATTTTTTTACATATTTACATTTTGACTCCTTATTTATTAAAAGTTTTTAAAATTGACCAATGCTTATTGAAATAGCATGTTGGAAATTCCAAAGTTGTGTGTTAGGAGAGTTGACCACATGTCAGAATGTGTTGGATTTTCCGACACATGTTGGCTATGTGTCGGAATATGTCGGAATCACGAAGGCTCTCAGAAAATGTTGTTACTTCCTAAATCCGAAACTAGTTGGTCGCCGGTAAGTGTCTTAAACTATTCATATGCATTTCTACTTGCGAGAGCTCATTTGCCTCGGAAGAAGCATATATTGAAAACGACCAGATTCAACTCATCACTACTTAAATCAACCACTTCTCAGGGGAGATTTTGCGGAACGAGAGGTAAAATATTCACTAACCTTGGACACCTTCAAATGAAACATCGATTAGTGGTCCGACTTTTCTGGGCATTTTACTAGCTTATGTTGCGTAGTGTGATCTCTGCGTTTGTCCGCGTTCGACGTGATCGTAGATGCTCACAGGAAATTCTCCTTCTCACATGGATCTCATCTGTTTGGGATACACAGGAATGTGAAAGGTGGGAGCAAATATTCGGGAAACGTTTCTAGACGAAGAATTCTAGCTCTAGGCTATTTTTGACCAGCGGAGAGGTGTTAATTGTCTGGCGGATTCACATGTTACTGTTCTTTTCCATGGAGATGGAGAATCTAACTTTGGATTTGATATTGAGCGTTGACTCGTTAAATGCCGGCTTCACCATCCGGGATCCCGAATCTTCACCGTTGAATGTCTAATCCCGGTCCTTTACGATAGGTTTTTATGAGTGCGAACGTGCCTATTATGTGCCGAATCAAGGCAAAGGGTGACGATTTTTTGTGCATAAAGGGGATTCGGGCCCACATAGCCCTCCACTAGAATATTCGCTTGACGGCGCCGACGAAGCACCCATTGCCCACAGCAGCCTTGCAAGGTGCATGTGGGGAACTCCAAGACTGGCGATACACTTGAACCCAGGGTCTTTGATTGCTCGATCAATCACCTGGCTTGGTTACTGTGGGATTGGGTAAAGGGCTTTCATTTGTACGTAGTGGTCAAGCTCAAACACAAGCTGATCGACCACCAAAGCAAGATTTTCATGGAGACATCGTGATTGTAAAAGGATATCGTAATTCTTTAACCTTGGAATACTTGATTTTTCTACCAAATTCAATTTTAGGATGTGTATATTTCAGGGAAAAGTTTCGTGATAAAAGAAAATATTTTTTCGAAAAATCGTTTTCTAGGAATATGTTTTCCTCTTTTCAAGTTAGGAATACATTATTCCTAACTTTAAGCATGCATTACTTTTTAGTGTAAATGGTTGTCCGTTGGCTTTTTATTTTCAACAAACCAGATGTGTTAAAGTCCAAAAATAAATATGCAAAAAATTCTCACTCAAACAAACATACCCTAACTAATACGTGCCCTCCTCCTTTTTTTCTCGGGAAAAGTATAAAAAAATATTAAACTTATTATATTGATATCGATTCAGTCTTAAATCTTTCAATTATATCAATTTAGTCATAAACCTTTTTTTTTTTTAAATTGGTACCTAATTAGTTTATCTGGCTAATTTAGTTTGGAATTAGCTAGCACAGACATCCATGTGACATGATCGGTGTTGACATTGACATTTTTAATAATATATTAATAATTGCGTAATTTTTTAAAATAATTTTTTGATTTCTTTTTGCTTTTTTTCTCCTTACCCTTTTCATTTTGGTGGTGGCTAGTCACCTACTACCAGGCATAGGCCATGGTTGGCGAGGGCAACCCTCGCCCAAGTGAGGCCAATCCTTGCTAACCATAGGCAAGGGTTGGCCTTGCTAGGTTGTGTTGAGAAAACATTCCCTAAGAAATTTTGAAAATTGACAAAACTTATCTGTAGTAAATACTTTAATTCTGATAATAAGTATTTTTTAGATAAAAAGTTTGATGAGATATGATCAAACGATATGAATCGAAACCAAAGTTGTGGCTTAATGATTTCCTTCCTTATGTGTTCTATCAAATAGCTAGGAAGGAAAAAATATACTCGGCTAGTAACGATTGATTGGATTTTTTACCTTATATATAAGGAGTTCCAAAGGAAAGTTTCCAAAATATCTCTTGAAGATTGGATTTCTTGAAACGTTAGACTTGAGGCAAAGCATTCTTTCCAAGTTGAAGCACTCGACTTATGGAAACCCAAATTGATGTATGGGCGGCAAAATCTACAGGAAGTTTCATTCTCAACGTCCTTAAAGCGATTAGATCTTCTAAGCAAGATCCGAGCTAACAGGTAGATTGGTTGGATAATCCTCTTGGAGATATGTCCAACGGCCTACTTGGACTAGAAGGAGTTTAAAAGGAGGTCTCGAAGCTGAAAGGACAAATGCAACACGAGAAATTCAAAGTTTATAATTCCAAAGTTTGAAGAATGTTTTCAGATCAAATACATTTGTCTCTATGAGCAACATTGTGTAATCATTTAGATGAGAGTGTGAGGACTTATTCACACAAGCTTGAGTATTCATTACTCAAATCTTGTAACCTCTTATTGGTCATTAATAGTGGAATCCAACCAATAGGCGGGAGAGTGGATGTAAGCTTGCAAAAGCCAAACTACTATAATCTTTTGTATGCAATTCTCTATCCCTTACTTTTTTTTTTCTTTATGATAGAATTGCACACCGATAAGATCTAACCTTTACACTCTCCATCGCCATAAGTCATATATTCACAATATTAGTTTAAATTCTTTTAATTTCCGCAATTTAACATATTCACCCCCATCTAGGTGATTGATCTAGCCATAATAGGTTGTGCTTGAGCGAGGGTGAGCACTGACAAGGCCCCCTTTGCCAGATATCACATGGTCGATCATCGCCTAGGCAAGGGCAGCCTCACCAAATCTAGGGAAGGGGGGCCGTGTTGATGCTTACTTTTGCCCAGGCATGGCCTGGCAAGGTTGACCCTCGCTTGTGGCCAACAAGGGTTGACCTCACCTGGACCTTGTCGAGCTGCTCCTGAGCAAGGGCAAGGGTTGGCCTCGCCAAATCTAGCGAGGAGGCCGTACTTACACTTATTTTCTCCGAGGCGTGGCCTAGTGAGGCTGACCCTCGCTTGTGGTCGATAAGGGCGACCCTTGCCTAGGCGAGGCCAACCCTTGCCAGCCATGGCCTGTGGCCAATGGCTAGTGACTGGCCGTAAGCAAAAAGAAAAGGGAAAGGAAAAAAATTATTAAAATATTATTAAAAATGTCTACATCAATGTTGATCGTGCTACGTAGAACGATTGGCATCTACTTCAGCAATTTCTAGCCTAAATTGGTTAGATGGACAAATTTGGTACTAACATGAAAAGGTTTACAACAAAATTGATCCAATTAAAGGTTTATAACTGAATTGATACCAACCTAATAGATTTAGGACTATTTGATACTTCCCCCGCCTTTTTCCTTTGCATATTTTCAGATTTTTTTTTTTTCATCTTCCTTGGCCAAACGTTATATTACCAATATGAAGGCTTTAGTTTCTATATGAGCACTTAAGTTATGAATAAAGCCTAATTAGGGACATCAATTATAATACCAATGTAATAAATCATATAGCCGGCAACTATGGATGCGAATGGTAACCATTCTATTTTAGAAATCAATTTATTGCTAGAAATTGATTTTTTTTATTTCTATTCTTCAAACGAGTTTTTGAGCAAAAGTACACGTTTAATAACAATACAAAATTTATATACTTGGAATAGAAATTATTTTGATAATGACACAAAATTTCTCCTTCTTGAGTGGCGGTGGGAGGCAACCGGCAACGGGCATCTGGCGAATGGCGGTCGGCGTCTCGTGTTCAGCGGTGGGCGTCCGACGACCAATGAGCGGCGACGGGTGGAGGGTGGGCTACGGACTATGACAAAAGTGAACGATAAAAAGAGTTTTCATTTCTCACTTTTATTAAAGAGATAGAAAAGTTAAAAATTCTAATCATTAATTTCTGTTCCAAACCTATTTCAGGAGTAAAAATTTGTTCCAAAATTAGAAAAATGAAATTGTGTTATCACATAGATTTTTGTTCTAAACCTATTCCCTGCACAGAAAAATAAAAAACAAAAAACAGAGAGACAGATTGGCAATATCCATCCGTTTTAACTTTGATGCGAGGAGCAGAGTCAATTATAATAGTATTATATTCGAGCCCTTCAATTTTTGCGACTCCAGTTATAGTTGGTGGAGAATGCTAGAATGAGTAGTAAGGGAATATATATATACTTGTTTCATAATCAATTACTATGTTTATGTCTTGTTATCCAAGTATAATATGTAAACCCTTAACAACAAGGTATCAATTTGGTCTCCTAGACCCTACTTTGCTTTGCTTCCAAAGTATCATCTTGATCCCTTCAAACCCTGCATGTAAATCACCCAACAATTACCAAAATTTCTCAAAATGGAGATAAATCTATGGAGACATAAATTGAAAGGAAAATATTGAACCATAGTCAAATCAAAGAACCAGCTACTTACTGTACGAACTCGACGTTTACAGATGATGCGGATGGATTTGCAATGGCCTCGAATGCTGTCTTGGATAGGACAATGGTGGCGCGGTCCGACGAGGATCTAGAGACCGCGCTGAGTGCGCGGTCCACAATCCTAACCTGGACCAACTGGGCTGGGTTGCAAGTCTTCGGCCGGTCAGTGCTTATGCACCGGACCCAATATTGTCTCCTGCATGCGGCGCCATTGTCCCAAATCCCTTCCCCAGCGGCTGCAAACAGGAAGCTTGAGGGGAATTGCAATGGGTCATACCCGAAGTAAGCAGTCGCTGCGATCATATTACCCATAACATATCAATACATAAACAAAGATCAAATTGGAGTAGCGTGGCCTGGGGATATACCAGAAATTAAGAGCCGATGTGATAACAAACGTACTTACGCGTATATGGAGGATCATAGTGACCAGCAGTGCCGACATCCGCATGGGATAGGGGCAACGATAGCACGGCAAGGATGAGGATCGATGAGAGAAGGCGAGGGACGACTTGTCGCGATTGCTTCATTGTTGGGACCCAACCCGCCGGAGAGAGTTTGGAAAGATTGGAAATCTTTTATGTACGGCGGAAAAGCTCCAGATGAAAGTTCATGGGTTGTCGTTGCTTGAAATGGACGATCTGTGCAAGTTGTGGACCTGGGAAAAGAACAAAGAGAAGGATAAAAGGAAGCCTTTTCCCAACCACACGCGCACAATTACACGCACGTGGGTTCGAAATTTCGATCAAATCGAGATTCAATAAGAGTTGTAATTCTCTACGTTCCTGAAAGTCTCCGAAAGAATTTGATGCATGACGAATCTTGTCCTCTTCTAATCCTCTACAGCGCCTGGTCTTTTCTCGCGCCTGCTTCTGTTGATTGATCAGGACATATATATTCTCGTTTTCTAGCAACCTTGTAGCGTTCTAGAAATATCAACCGAAATCCTTATCGCGAAGCAAAGCCAGCCACACGTTTGCTTCAGTAATTCGAAAAATAGAAATATCTTGTTTACACATTCTTTGTCACAGAAGGGAATTCTGAGATATCAATTGGCTATATATACAGCAACAAAGTAGCTCCGCAAGAGTACTCACATATGAAAAGAACGCTGTGCGATCTATGCAGATACCGCCTCTACATAAGTAGCTCTGTCTCTGCATAGGTGTATGTACCTATAACGTAACGTACTCGCGGACAAACAAAAAGACATTCGACTGACTGTAAAAGTGGGATCTGATCTTTCCTTGGATTCACAGTTAGGCCTAATGCCTTAATTTGCTTGGTTTTGACGTAGCGTTTGCCATTGACGATCGAAACAGCGATTAGGCGATATGCTATGGGAGAGCATGCGACCAAGAAAGCTGGGAAGGGTTTTCGTGGGGAGGATCACTTGACGTGATCATGAAGAGAAGTGATATTGACCCGTGATTTGCAAGATGATAACTGGCTAATCGACCGCAGTTTTTCTCCCTACGTTTGACCTCATCATGCCTGTTACATTCTTTTCCAAGCCGAGAACTCTCAGAAACCATTTCCTAACTTAGATTCTAGTGTCAGCAAGCTCATATATAGAAAGAAAATGCCAGCGGTAGTACCCAAAAACGTAGTCCACCTACCTCGGGTAAAGGCCGGACCCCGTGTGACTTTACAGGGGTGGCCTCGAAGGTTTGCTCTGAGGGGGAAACACGAATTCAAATCGAAATCCATCACATTCAGATCAAGCATTTGACCACCTGATCAAGCTTAATCAATTACCCTTTTATTGATGAATCTAGTTTGGAAGAAATGTGGCATTGAGGGTCTATTTTGGTGGGAGAATGGATGTCTAATTTTAGGAAGAATAAGGGCAAGAATGGATGATTGGTGCTGGCAATCCTCTCGAAAGTTATTATAGGGTTTCACGCCTGCTAAAAATGTCTGATCTGAGTTCTAATCACTACCCTCTAGGTCTGGACTTTGTGACTTTCGAGAGATGTGAAAGTTAGTAAGTATTCCCTATCTTTGCTCGTAGATTTTCATGTTCTGTTCTTTTTTGTGTAGATGGAGAATATAGGCAACTTAGGGTTTGATTTCGGGTGTGGATTCATTATGCGCAACTTCAAATCTTCGTCCTCGAATGTAAATGGTGAGGAGCCTTTTCTAAATGTACATTAGCTGGCCAACAAATATTAAGAGACTTCCAAAAAGACGTTATTCCCTATCTGACTGTTTTCTTTTTGTGCATAAACGGGATGGGGGCCTACTTTGCCCGCTGCTAGGACATTCACTTGACGGCGCCAACGAAGCACCCATTGCCCACTAGCAAGCCTGTAATTGCAGCCCCACAAGGTATAAGTAGGGAAGTACGAGATTGGCCATATACCGTAGCCTAGAGTCTTTTGATCGCTCGATCAATCACCTGGTCGGTTACTGTGGGATTGGGTATAGGGCTTGCATTTGTAATTTTGTATGCAGTAGTCAAAGTCAAACACAAGCTAATCAACCATTAGGGCAAGATTTTGATGGAGACATCATAATTGTAAAACGATAGCAATATCTTTTGAAGTTAGAATCCTTGACTTATCAACAAAATTCAATTTTAAAGTGCATTTGTTTCGGAAAAAAAATTCATGATAAAGAAAATTGTCTTTTGAGAAATCATTTTTCAAGATAATGTTCTCTTCTTCGCAAGTTATGGAATTCATTTTTTCAACTTTAAACATGCATATTTTCTCTAACCGTAAATGATTTTCTATTGATTGATCATTTTCAACAAACCAAACGCATAAAAGTACATAAGTCTTACATGCGGACAATTCTTTTATTCAAACAAACACACCTTAACCGATACATGTTCCTCTTTTGTCCTTTGCATTTTTTTTCAGGATTTTTTTCATCTTCCTTGGCCAAAAGTTATATTGCCAATATGAAGGCTTTAGTTTCTATACGAACACACTCAAGTTCTTAATTAACCCTAAATTAGGGGTATTGGTTCTAATACTAATGTAATAGATCATATAGCTAACATCTATATTTCTGGCAATATTAGTTCATTTTAGGATGTGTTTATTTAAGGAAAATAATTTCATAAAATGGTTAGTTTTTTTTTACTTGTTGATATGTGACCGAAATTATTTTCTTATGTTTAGATCTTATTCAGAAAATGATTTCAATCTCATCACTTTATCTTAGGCAAAAAAAAAATCAAAATTTTAATTCTTTTTCTTTTTCTCTTCTTTCCTTTTCTTTTTCCTTCTCCTTCCACCGGTTGTCAACCCTCGGTGATAGTCATAGTCCAGAGCTCACCTAGATTTGGCAAACTTGGAGCTCGCTGGCCTATGTTATGACAGTTCACTAGGCTTTCAACCATTGCTGAGGCAAAGAGCTAGCAAAGGAAGAAGGAGAAAGAAAGAGAAAGAAAAAGTAAAAAAAGAGAAAAGAAGAAAAGAAAGAAGAAGGAAGAAAATGAAAGGAAAGAATAATAAAATAATTTAAAAAATCAATTTTTTTATAAAAATAAAATAATTAAAATCGATTTTTTTAAAAAATATTTTTATAAGAACAAATGTTTCATTAACTTGAGCTTGAGCCTGGAACCAAGGACTCGCGGATGGTTGTTGTAGACCCAAGCTTAAGGATTGGTACCAAGGCTCAAGTGTTGAAGACCCGAGCATTGACGTTTATGAGCTGGAGCATTGGGTATGGGCACTAGAGGTTCGAGCTTAACTTGGATTGACTCGGGAGTGGGTGCCAGGGGCCTAGGCCCAAGCACCAAGGTCCCAAGCCTGGCCTTGATGGACTTGGGCCTAGCCACTAGGTGACTTGGACCTAAACACAAGGACTCGAGAATCAATGTTGAGATTTCCATGCCCAAGCGTAAAGTTTTGGGTTCAAGCGTCAATGCCTAGTTTTGGTAAGAAAGCAATTTCAATTTACTCATTTTCCTAAGTGAACCAAATGCCGGAAAATATTTTTTGCAAAACAAATGAACTGTTAGAATGCATTTGTTTCAATCAAAATTTCATGATACATGAAAATATTCTCCATGGAAATTATCTTCAAGTGAAATTTTTAGCTTTCAATTGTTTGGTGATTAATGAAAAGTAAATTCCTTTTTGCCAAAATTAGAAGTTGTTTTCCCCATTTAAAACTGTTGTTTTCGTTTCATGGAAAACATGTTCCGTAAATCAATTAGTTTTCTGTCATCAAAAGACTGGAAAGTCAAAAATAATTTTTTAGAGATGGTTTTCCTTCAAACAAATAGACCCTTGCTATTGATGTGTGGAATGAACTCAATTATAGTAACATCATGTACACGCCTTCAGTGCTTGCGATTCGAGTTATGGTTGGCGGAGTATATTAGAGTGAGTGGTAAGGGAACAAATATATATTATTTCAGCTTGTATCATAATTAATTACAATGTATCTTATCTTGCTATCGAAGTATACATTATGTTACCGACCCAAAAAAAAAAAAAAAAGTGTATACATTATGCTGTGTTTGTGTGCTTGTAAACCATCCATAGTAGTAAACCTTCAACCAGAAGGTATCAATCTGGTCTCAAAAGCCCTACCTTGCTTTGCTTCCATAGTATCATCTTGATCACTTCAAACCCTGCGTGTAAATCACACAACAGTCACCAAAATTTCTCAAAATTGAGATAAATCTACGAACAAATTGCAAGCAAAATAATGACAAATAGTCCGATCAAAGAACCAGCTACTTACTGTACGAATTCGACGTTGACGGATGACGCAGATGGATTTGCAATGGCCTCGAATGCAGTCTTTGACAGGACAATGGTGGCGCGGTCCGACGAGGACCGGGAGACTGCGCTGAGCGCCCGGTCCACAATCCTGACCTGGACCAACTGGGCTGGGTTGCAGGTCTTTGGCCGGTCGGCACTTATGCACCTGACCCAATATTGCCTCCCGCAAGCAGCACCGTTGTCCCAAATCCCTTCCCCGGCAGCTGCAAACAGGAAGCTTGAGGGGAACTGCAACGGGTCATACCCAAAGCAAGCGGTCGCTGCGATCATATTACCCGTAACATTTCAATGTTTAGACAAACATGATATCATGTTAACACGGCCTGGTGATAGACTGCAAATTATGAGCCAGTTCGATAGCTTCTATACTTACGTGTGTATGGAGGATCGTAGTGACCGGCGGTGCCAACATCTGCATTAGATTGCCGCGACAATAGCATGGCGAGGACGAGAATTGATGAGAGACGGACGAGTTGTCGCAATTCTGACATTGTGGAGAGCCAACCTGCAGAGAGTTTGGAAACATTGAGCATCTACTACATATGATGGAAAGATTACAAGCAATATACTACCTACGATGGAAAGATTACAAGCGACAATTGATGGGTTATTGTTGCTTGAGATGGACGATACATATAAGGTGTATGAACCACGTTGGTGGAAAGTTAAAAAAGGAATTAAGCATACAAACAAGGAGAAGAATAAAAACAAAGCTTCTTTTTTAACCACATGCACATAATTATATGCATAATTAGGTCGTAGATTCTCGTTTCTAGTAACCTTATCGCGTTCTAGAACTACCAGCCGAAACCCTCGACGTGACGCGATGCCAAACGCACTTGCGCAGAGCCAATCAAGTCAGTCTACCGAACAATAACATATGCAGCTGCATAGCAGTTTCGCTCCAGGCTTCGTCATTACTCAGAAGAATACTATTACTAACATGTGAAAAGAATGCCATGCGATAAATGCAGATACTATCTCTATATGAATATACGATAAAACATTGGTACCGCACGGATTCCACCGCATCAAAATCTTAGTCCGCTCACTGGACGACACGTGTGGTCCGGGCCCCACCATGCCAGAACCTCTAAAACTCTCTCACCGCCTCGCCTCTCTCTTCCCTCTTCTTTTTTCCTTTATTTTTTCTTCTTCCCTTTCACATTCTTCTTCTTTCTCTCTCTCCTCCGCCTGGCCCCTTTCCCCCTCTCCGACCTCAGACCTGCCGCCGCCTCCAGCAGATCGCCTCCCTCTTCACCCACTCCATCTCCGACCTCTAGCGCTGCTGCCTCGTGTCCAACTCCTCCGGCGCCATCTGTGTCGGCGCCCACGTCAGCCAGGAGGTGGAGGCCCCATGCTAGGGCTCGCTCGACCTTAGATCCAAGATCTAAGGCGCAAGTTCGCTGGCCGAACTCGAACTCAACGACGAAGGATTGAAATGGCAACGACGTGGTGGATTAAGACGTCAGTGAGGTGGTGGTGGGGGAAGGGGACGAACGCCTGCTGTTGTCCCCATAGAAGTGACAAAGGAAAAAAGAACAGAGGGACGAGAGAGGCAAGGCGGTGAAAGAGAACCAGAGGGTTCCGGCGCGGTGAACACGTGCCGCCTGATAAGTGGACTAGGATTTTGATAGGATGAAATCCAAGTGGTACTCCATATGTTCGTATTTTCTCATTAATAACTAGATCTCTACGAAGTATGTGTACGTGTAACGTGAGCGTACTGGCGGACGAACGAAAAGATATTTCGCTGCCTGTAAAGGAGGGATTCGATCTTCTGTGAGATTCCCGTCTTGGCCTATCCGTCTAGGTTGCTTGGTCTTGAGGTAGCGTTTGACGTTGGTGATCGAACAATGATGACGTCATACGCAATAGCCAAAGTAGGAGAGCATGAAGAACGAGAAAGTGGGAAGGGTTTCGTCGGGAGGATCGCTTGACGTGATGATGAAGAGAAGTGAGATCGACGCGTGATTTGCAGGATGATGACTGGCTAATCGACCGCAGTTTCTTCTCCATGCTTTTGACCTCATCATGCCTGTTTACGTTCTCTTCCAAGCTGATAAGTCTAGGAAGTCATTTCCTAACTAAGATCCTGGTGTCAGCAAGCTTATGTATGGAAAATGCCCTCGATAGTAAGTTCCCCATAGTCCACCTACCTCGGGTATGGCCTGGCCCCGTGTAACTTTACCAGGGGTGGCCTCGAAGGTTGCTCTAAAGGAAAAACTAGAATTTGAATCGAAATCTGTCACATTCAGATGAAGCATTCGACCGCCTGATCTCAATTACCCATTTTTTCTATGAATCTATTTTGTGAAAAAACTTCGCATTGTGGGTCTATCTTTGGAGTGGGAATGGATATCTAATTTTAGGAAGAAAAATGGTGGGAACAAGCGTTCGATGCTGGCAACCCTCTTGAAATTTATTATAAGGTTTCACACCTATTAAAAATGTCTGAGTTCTAACCACCACCCCCTCAAGGTCTAAACTCTATGACTTTAAGAGATGTGAAAGTTATTAGGTGCTCCCTACCTTTACTCATGGGTCACGCATGATCTATTAGTTATGATCTATAAGTTCATGTGAAATAGATTAACGTAGGTCAGGGGTATTAAAAAAAAAAAAATTGGAGATGGCAATAAGCCAATCACTTCATTCTACTATTCATAAGGACCACTGTTGCAAATGACTCGCGACATGTAATTACTACAAAAGGAAAGATGGAAAAACGATTCTCGAGACATATCAATTAAGCCAGCCCCAGCAAATCCCCAGAGTTAGAAAGCAGAAAATTTTTAAAAATTATGAAGCGGGATGAGAGGGTTTACCTGCTTGATTTGGGAGAGAGCTCTCAAAATCTCCAAGTCAAGGACAATGCTTTTTGCCTTTTTTTTCCCAGACTCTTGACATGCTTGTGAGAGACCATGCATTCATATTTATACTGGTTGATTAACGGTACATGTCTCCTAGAATTCCTGTTCCGTACGTGTGCCGTCTTATAATTATTTTGTTAATCTCATGATTTCTTTTTTTTTTTTAAAAAGCCAACATGATGAGAACTAGGGTTTATTATAGGTGAATTTTCTCAAATTCACCACATTTTGGATAAATTGAGTTTTCACAAGCACGCGTATAATCAATGACACTACACACATAAAATAGATTGAATCACAGTATTTCAGGAAAGAGCAATGTTAGGAATACTAAAATTCGTTTACCAAATTAGTTTATGAAGTGATGCAATGCTCCATAAGTTGTTTAACTTCAGTAGGCCAGTGTCGCTATGTCTAGCATTATTGTCCTAATAAAAATGCTTCTTTTTATCCGGGTTAGACCTTTTCCCTACATGCGACATTGATTTAGGCTAAGTAAGCAGCGGGCCAGCGAAATTTAGCCGTGTAAGAGCCAGATTAAGACGCGGGATAATCAAAACAAGCAGATCTCAGTCTTCCATTTGGACAAAAACTATTTCTAATCGCGCCATTTAATGATGGGTGCGTTGCCGTCTTCTATTCGATTCCAGACAATAATCCAATTCAATCACTACAGCAACCCAAGGAACTGTTCTTTGTACATGTCTTGTTTTCCATGACTCTTTGCAGCCATGGTTTGGAATCATTAGAGCATTTCGACGCTTTGGCTCTGGTGGTGAACTCTTCTGTTAGAAATAGTCGATAGACGGCGGACCAGGTTGGAGGAAACCGTGTCTCGAAATGACGAGTTATGTGTTGTGGGCATCGCCCGCGTGAAAATTAAATTCGTGTTAGCCGTGTGCATGTAAAAAAAATCGGACGATAAGGTTGGAAGGAAAACATCAACGTCATATTTCTAGAAGGATGAAGTTTGATGATTTCATATGATAATGAATGCAAGCATGTTCTGTCGTGATTATACTTATGGTGGTGTGGTCATATTAACGTCATGCATATCCAAGCATCAATTTGTCATAATATCCATAAGTAAAAGGTATATTTCTCATGCACCAATTCAACAATATTAAGACTCTATTTTGTTTCACGAAAAATGAATCATTTGAAAAACATTTTCCTCAAAATGGTTACTTGTATCGCATGAAATAATCAGTCAATGAAAATATTATCATTATAGAAAATAATTTATATTTAAATATTTTAATGGACGAAAAAATATTTTCCATTTGTTCACTTTTTATTTGAATTGAGCCACTCAAAAACCTTTCAACAATATAGATTAATAATATGTAGAATTGTATCTAACATTTTTTTTTTTTGTAATCTTCGATATTTAAAATACTTTTTTTCCGGGCAATACCCAAAACAGGACCTTACCTTTTACAGCTAAGATTTAAAAAGAAAAAGAAAAAAACCTTCCCCAAAGTCCCAAAAATAATGAGCTCAACCGATTGCTATTGAGGCAAAAGTAACACAACTTTTGATATGTTTCAAAATTGACCCTCATTACAAGTTTCTTCCGCTCTCCTGGTTACACCGCCACGTCCCTCAAGAATTTGATTCTAGATCCTCGCAATCACGTTCACGCCATGTTAGATATTCGAGGAATCGAGGATCAACAGCTCGAGCGCCATAGGGCTAGAGGCCCTTTTTCTTTTCTTTTTTTTTTTCCAATTTCGGGCACCAAGTTTCATGTTCATGTCGAAGAATAAAAAGGTACAAAACAGTAATGATGATTTAACCCTAAGGAAAGAAGAGAGGGACCGAAATGTAATTCACCAACGTACCTGCTGAATTCACCAGATAGATGGAACGAAATCTGCCCGAGTCGAAGCCCTTTTCTGCAAAGTTCTTTTGACAGATCGACGAGCTCTGATCCTGGACGAAGGGCGGCGCTAGTTTTTCCTGGAAACTCCCAATGTTCATGAACTAAGAACAGACATTCTAGGATCATATATACGTGCACGATCGCAGACGCAGCTTGCGCATGAGTAATTGCCAACCTCCGCACGTTACCGTGTTTTGTAACGTCTGGCAAGTGTCAATTGTCTTTGGGTTCTCTATGAAGCAACATTGCCCCTAAGCAAAAGAGACATTAATTGTCGGCAAAAGAATGGATTGCAACTCCTTATTAAGCGATCTTTTTTTTTTTTTTTTTTTTTTTTTTGGTCAGAAAATATTAAGCGATCTTGTCTTTGACCTTCTAAGCAAACATAAAAATGTCACAATTTTCATATGGCGCTTACTTGAGATAAAAAGTTATGACACTCAGATAAGTACCATACAAAAGTTACGACACTTATGATGCTTTTCTCCCTTAAAATGAGGAATTTGGCATGGATTTAAGAGTCAAATTGATCGCATTGCTTGTTTGTTCCTCCAAGTGTTGATTACTTAACTAAGGAAAGCTAATTGTATGGTAGCATTGCTTTTCAGGTAGATAAGAAAGATTTTATGTTCTTCATAAAATCAACAAATGTCGAGTTTTTGACTCAAGGAGGTATGCCAACATGATGTCTATGAGCTCATTGATAGTGCGATCATATAGATTCTTGTTAGACGCAAATTGCGCAACCCCAAGATCTCCATAACCAGAACAATAACATGCATAATTGAATAGAAAGATTAACGCACCTGTTTTGGGATCCATCGAACGTAAAGCGGAAGCAGAAAAATGATTACCCACATATATCAAGGGGATCCACGCATCAAGTCATTCTCCTCTATTGCCCTCCGTATCACTAGCTCAATGAGGCGGCCCCCTCACGTTTAGCGTTAGGTAACGCCTTTTAGGTGAGGATACATGTGAGAATTAGGGTTAGAGGAGAGACTTGAGCACTATTTATAGAGTTTCCAGCCAGTCCCTCTCATTACAGGCCAGGCTCAACTCGGCTCACACTAGCCAGCCCATATTAGACTAATTAAGAAACCTTCTATCTCACCTTAGACCAACCATGTTTTACGGTAACCGTATGTGCGCACATTTGGTCTAGAGATAATTCTTAATAGTCAAATCCTATCCCATAAAGTCTTAAACACCGAATCATGGCGGTAACTGCATGTATACACACAGAGCCTTCCATGGTCACGAATGTTCTCAACTTTATTGATATGGATTCAATATGGCAGTGTGTCAAATGGATAACATCTCTCATAGAGAGATCCCATTTGTCAGTCACCATTCTCTTACCTTAAGTGTCACAAAAAAAACTTGTGCCACTAGAGAATGCTTTATGGTTCCAATGAACCCACATATGTCTTGTCCTTATGGTTAACATTTCTTTATGTATCACAAGATATATGCACAAGGCTAATAACTAGATGCCCGGATGCCCCTAGCCTTCACTCAAGGTTTATACAATCCATTGAGACTTTATCAATATGTATTCAACATAATAACAATACATTCAAAAATATTTTATTGAATGCAAAAGTTGATACATATAAAACCGTTACAAAGTGTAACGAACACAGATGAAACCTTTATCAGAGTAAAGCCAAAATAGCTCCCACTAAACAATAGTATCCGAAGATACTCCTAGGCCCATGCTAATGACATGTCACTCAAATACACATGGGCGTAGGCCTTTAGTTAGTGGATCTACAACCACATCATCTGTGAAAATATGTTATATTATAAGTCACATTTCTGTACCGTTTCTTTATGGTCAAAAATATCTTACCACCATATATTTAGACCCCTTGAGACCTCTGTAGTAAATAAATAATACTACAAATTTGTTATCTCAATACAACCGTATGGGTCTATCCATCAAGTTAAAACGATCAATTCCGTCATGAGGTTTTGGAGCCTAATAGCCCAAGTAACAACCTAAAAGAATGTTACTAACACTGCATACATAGTAGAAGATATCAAAGAACTTTATTTACTGCACTTCCTACTAACATAAATATGTATTCCGTTATTGATTGCATGTCATCGGAACAGTCAGCAAAGTTTACATCTAAATACTCTACTAACTGCAAAAATTGAACATGTCTATAAATTAGCATATAATCTCTTGTCTTCTTTAAGTACCTTAAAATCTTCTTGACAGCAACCCAGTGATCATGTCCTGGATTTGACCGATATCTGCCTAGAAGTCCCGTCACAAAGACAACATTTAGTCTAGTGCAAATTCGAGCATACATTATACTTTTAAGTGCACTGACATAAAGTACACCATTTAATTAGATTTTCTCAATATCTAAATAAGGACAATGTGATAGATTTAGTCCATCACCCTTAACAACAGGAGCAATTCCTGGCTTGTAATGATGTATATTGAATATTTCCAATATACAATCAGCAAATGTCCTCCGAGAAAATCTAATATAATATGGCAAAAACAATCCTTAACAAAGGATATAAGATGTCTCAAGGTCACAACTTGTAAGCAAAATATTATGTTTATAGAGTATGAGAAAAAATAAATTTTCTCCCACTGACCTTGCAGTATATTGAATTACTTTGTTCCCAAAATAACAACACTATCAAACTTTAATAATATTGTCTAGAAACTTGCTTAAGACCATAGAATTTTTCAGTCTATACACAAGTTTACTTGAATCTGCTGCAAAATCATCCAGTTGCACAATATAGATTTTGTATCTATTTATCGTAACTCCATATATAAATAAATAAATAAATAAACTATTAATGCCGCATTCACTCTGAAAGAATCTTTTAAAGAAATAGTTATTTCTTTACTATAAACAATCCACCCCTCTTTCAGAGTAATAACTTTAGTTACCAATTTGGCTTTAAATTCCACAATCTTTCTTTGAAATTCTTTTAGTTTTGTACGTCAATTTGCAACTAATAAACTTGTGATCTTTAAACAAGTCAATAAGTTTCCAAACATGTTTCATAGATTGTATATCGCCTTTTTATGACATCTAATCACATACTTAATTGACAACAAGAAACGACCTTTATATAAGTTGCTAAAACAACAATGTAGTGGATATTATAATCATGCTCTCACAAATAGACTATATAGTATGATGATATAACCGATCGTCTTTCCCTAACAAATCTCCTTAATAAACCGCAACCACTTCATTCTCGCACTTGAGAGGTATAAGAAATTTCATTATAAATTATATCAAAAATAGTACCTTGAACCTCAACAAGTTTAGTCTATGGTACAGGAGATTCCATAATTATCTGTATAGGTAAAGACAAAAATATAGTAATCTCCATCATACTATTATCTTTAATAGTCTGAAAGCAGCTATCCTCTACAATTACATCAATCTTTAGAAACTTTAGAGTATGTGATTCCATAATTCTTGTACCTTCTTTAGGGTCATAAAATCAATACCCCTTTTGTATATGAAAAAATTGCTTTCATAATATCAGCCCACAAAAGACCAGATAAATTAGTCTTACTAATCATACTCATCACCATCTTCAATATGGTGCATTTATGCCTTTCGACCAAATCTTTTTGTCAGAATTTTTAGGTATAGTAATTAAATTACCACCCCAGAATCTACCAAGCATTTGACAAATGACCCTTTAAGCTATTTCGCATTGTCATACTTGCCAAAATACTAACGGCCACTGTTAAATCTGACAACCTTTTAAGACATTTATCTCGGTCATTTTCCTTAAATAAATAAAAAAAAAAACTTTTGGAAACAACCTTTTAATCATATACGAGATGTATATGTCATTAGGACTTAAACACAATCTTTGCAGATGTGTCCTAAGTTCAATATCAGACAAGACATAATTTCAAGCAACTAAGGCTTCCATCATCTTATAGCAGTGCAGTCCACAAGCAAACCTCTTTTCAAGTGTTCCAGAATGGAACGCTTCATGGACAGTAAGCAAATTCAATTGCTCTTTTCTCAAGCAACAAATCATATGTCCACAACTTAAAATTTGAAGCAGTAAAAACCTCAATGATGATGGAATTACCATTTACAGAAAATGTGACTGAAAAACAAGCAGTATATAATTAGCATCATGTGAGCATTGTGTAACTTAACGTACAAGTACACACCCAGAGAGTTACATGCAAAGTCACATAATCACCTTTGGGCAGAATACATGACATGCAATTGTACACTCCCACATGATAAGGGTTATGAGAATATGTTCCAGTTCTTCGTGAATTCATCACTTTTGGGCATATGAATCACTAGAATCAGTCACTCCTCCACCACACTATCATGTATCCCTCCATGAACTAATACAAAATCACCTCCTTTGGAGTATGATTACGCATTAGATCAGGAGACATCACAATCATTATACGAGACCGAAATTTCTCAAACCCAATCAAGCGTGCCACTTTGGCGGTCACTACTTAATTGAATCATTGAAATTCTCTCATACTAGGGATATAAGCTTTACTCCTCACATACACCATAAATATGTGATTTTAACTTTAGTGATAGGGGCATCATATCACCAAAATCACATATCATGCTAATTACATTGCTTTATTCATTAATAAAAAATTAATCATATATATATATATATATATATATATATATATATATATATATATTGATCACAGTAACACAAGAAACTTCTCATAACAGAGAATAAAATATCTTTTATGCACCCCAATTACATATTACCAGAACAACATAAAAAGAATGATGATCTATAATATCTCTCACAAATTAACATCAATAGTAATACAGAGTGCACCAAATCGACAAGCTTGACAGCTGATCCATCACTCATGAATTCATAAGACAAAAATGACTCCAAGGCCAACAACTAATTTATTAATCAATTTTAGGTAACAAATATCATTACTTCAACCAGTGGCCTATTAATTGAGTCAAACCAGAGAACCAAATATCTAAAATTTAACAGTAGATACTATTGCTCTGCATAAATGTTGTCATACTCCTTAACCATAAAAAATATTCAACTTGATAGACATTAACAAGTGACCAGATGAGTTCATGTACAATATGCAGTAACTTAATTAACATGCATTACCCACATTCAGCAGATGTGTTAATCAGTACATCAGTTTGGTCACGAGTCATTAAGTCGTCTATCATTCAAAGATTACCAGTGTGTAAAGGAGTATACTTGAGTAACAAAAGTTTCATAATTTTTATTGTTTCTCATCAGCTCAATACATAGCTCAAATACAATCTCATACGAATTGTATCTCATTAATCCAACTTCAATTCACAATAAAGTTTGATTTTTATTGATGAATCACACCTTTTATTATGTGATAACATACTAGTAACCCATCACATGTATTTCCAAAATCACAGAAAATACAAGAAAAATACGCAAAAATACACTAAAAATACACGTATTTAGGATTTCATATGCAATTTCACATCAATAAAACCATTAAACATATAAAATAAATATATCACAAGATAGGAAATCACCATACGAGTCCAACGCCGCCAACCACGAGCCAAAATAAGCCCCCATGCGCCCGCACGCGCCACCTGAGTGCGCGGCGCATGGGGCTCATGCGCGGCGGGCGTTCGACGCCCAGGCAGCGCGTGGCCACACGTGGGGGCGCATGCGGCATCCCCCGGCAACGTGCCGCCGACCCTCTTGCTCGTCTCATCTCCCCCAATCCAAATTTGTGATTTAATTTAATTTTTATTGAACAAAAAGTCTCGAAAATCAAAAATTAGGGCAAGATCAGTACCAATTAGGGCTAATCCATAAAAATTATGGTAGATCCGTACAAATTATGGTAAATCCGTACAAATTAGGGCAAAACCAATTGCGTTCGAGTTCTAAGGTTATGGTTGCTCTGATACCACATGTTAGACGTAAATTGCACAACCCCAAGATCTCCATAACCAGAACAAGAACATGCATAATTGAGTAGAAAGATTAACATACCTGTTTTGGGATCCATCGAACATAAAGCGAAAGCAGAAAAAGGATTACCCACATATATCAAGGGGATCCACGCATCAAGTCCTTCTCCTCTATTGTCCTCCGTATCACTGGCTCAATGAGGCGGCCCCCTCACGTTTAGCGTTAGGTAAACGCCCCTTAGATGAGGATACATGTGAGAATTAAGGTTAGAGGAGAGACTTGAGCACTATTTATAGAGTTTCCAGCCAGTTCCTCTTATTACGGGCCAGGCTCAACTCGGCCCACACTAGCCAGCCCATATTAGACTAATTAAGAAACATTCTATCTCACCTTAGACCAACCATATTTTACGGTAACCGTAAAAACAGTAAATTACAATATCAATTAATTTAATCCACATTAGGAAAACTCTTACAATTCTAACTAATTTTCTAGTGCCAATATAAGATACCAACATGTTTTTGCATTGTTGACATGATATTCCGAGATCATTTAATATAATCTAAATTGATCCAATCTAATAAAAATACGCATGAAAGAGGTTCTAGGTTCCGTGTTGGCTTGAGCAACATGCTCGATTTGCACCACGTGCGAATGCTCCAAGGCAATGAGCGAACATCCTCGTTTTCGACAAGCGGCAGTTAATTTTGTTTTACTATTAACTTGCTCATCTTTGTTACAGTCAAGACCAAGCATCAAATGACAATGAGCAAACACCTATATAAACCTTAAGGTATCTGACTTAAAAGTTTTTTTTTATACTGATTATTCTTAAGACTGCCTTGACCTTTTCATAAATACGTATATAAACATTCCGCGATAGTAAACCCTCAACCGGAAGGTATCAATCTGGTCTCCAAAACCCTACTTTGCTTTTCTTCCAAAGTATCATTTTGATCACTCCAATGACTGCATATAAACCACACAACGATCACCAGGAATTGTCAGAATTGAGATTATTCCACAGACACACAAATAGAAAGCAAAATAAGGACACTAATAGTCCAATCAGAGAAGCAGCTAGGCTACTTACGGTTCGAATTCAACGATGATGGACTTCGTGGACAGATCTGCAATGGCCTTGTACGCGGTAATGGACAGGAGCATAGGCACCATCCGACGAGGAACGGGAGACTATGTCGAGCGCCCGGTCCACGATCCTGATGTGGATCCACTGGACTGGTCTGCAGGCCTTCGGTCAGTCGCCACCTATGCACCTGACGCTATATTGCCTCCCGCAGGCAGCTCCATTGTCCCAAATCCGTTCGCCAGCAGAGGCAAACAAGAGGCCAGACGGAAATTGGGATGGATCGTATCCGCAGGTGGTCACTGCGATCGGATTACCCATAACATGTCAGTGTTTAGACAAAGATCAAGTTGTAGTAATGGGGCCCGGTAATATACCGGAAATTAATGGCCAGTTAGACAACATATATGCTTACGGGTGTGCGGAGGATCATAGTAATGGGCGGTGCCGACATTTGCATCGCATCGGCAAAGCAATAGCGCGGCAAGGACGAGGATTGACGAGAGACAGTGAGGGACGAGTTTCTGCAATCGCAACATTGTCAAGAGCCAACCTGCAGAGATTCTGGAAAGGTGGAAAGTTTGCTAACGATGGGTTACCTGCTTGATTTGGGAGAAAGCTCTCAAAATCTCTAACAGACATTCTAGGATCATATATACGTGCACGGTCGCAGACGCAGCTTGCGCTTCAGTAATTGCCCGCCTCCGCATGTTGTAACGTCTGGCAAGTGCGAATTGTCTTTGGGTTCTGTATTAAGCAACATTCCGCCCAATCAAAAGAGATATTGATAGTCGGCAAGAGAATGAATTGCAACCCCTTATTAGGCGATCTTGTCTTTGACCTTCTAAGCAAACAAAAAAATGGATAGAAAGTAAAAATGCCATAATTTTTGTACAGCCTTTGTTTAAGTGTAATAACTTGTTTTTATTCCCGACCACTCAAATATCTTATGAGTTTTCAATCGATCACTTAAGTAACATAGTTTTTCTTTAAAATGTTAATCACAACTATTATGCCACGTCGAATTTTTGTCACTTGATTGAAATTTTTTTAAATGTTAATGCAATTGTGTGATTGAAAGTTATGACGCTTAAATAAACGTCATTTGGGAGTCATGGCACACAAATGATCGAATAAAAAGTTATGATACTCGAATGAATAATGTACAAAAGTTATGACATTTGCGGTGTTCTTCTCCCTTAAAAATGGGGGATTTGGCATTAATTTGGAAAGTCGAATCGATCGCATTGCTTGTTCGTCCTCCAAGCATTGATTACGTAACTAAGGAAAGATAATTGAATTGTAGGATATGAGATATGGAAGGGGAAATTTCAAGTTGGTTTTCAGGTAGTTTAGAAAGATTCTATGTTCTTCATTTAATCAACACATGTCCAGTTTTCGACTCGAGGAGGTATGCCAACATGACATGTGATCATCCAGATTTGATTCTAAGGCCAAATTTAATCCATTTAGGGGATTAATCAAGATAAAATTAGACATGTGATCATCTAGATGGTAGTGATGCGTCGAAATTGGAAATTTAGATTGAATTCGCAATTCATGCCTAATTAGGGGCAATTTCGTAATTTCACAAAATCCGAGGCATTTCTATAAAACATGGAAATTTGAAGGGCATGGGAGAGAAATACACACAACAGGACACCTAGGTGCCGTCTCCGACCACCAAGAGCCGGCCAACAGAGGGCCGAACCGGCCTACTCCTCCGATGGCCGGTTGGATTGGTCGAATCAGCCCGAGCGAGATTTCGAGGTAGGCATCATAATTGTAAGAAGGATGTTGGGATTCTCTAGATAAAACAAATATTATTCTTGCATCCTGAAAGCAGTCATCTTGGCAACAAAAATAAGATTTCACAATTACATAACTACCAATGGCATTGTTGTGTAGCAACAATTAGGATTAATATCACATTAAACTTTAAATTAGTATATCTGTGACAAATTTACTCAAATTAATTTTTTGATCGCAAAAAATCCCAAACATGTACTTCCATAACAAATTTACCCTCCATTGATTTTTGTTAAATTTTACTGTTAAATTATTAAGTTGGATTACACGTAATAGTTAACAGGTGTACCTATTGGTATTTTTTGTGGTATTAATCCAATTTAACGAAACTAACATATTAGGATGCATGTGTAAGTGGGTTGTACTAAAGAATTGGTGTGTTATTAAGCAATTAATATTTCATAATTGGTACATAACTCATTGGCTTAAACTTTTGAGTGAAAATAGGTCTAACTAGATATATTGATGAGTTTAAACTCAGAATCCCTCTTAACGATCTCCTTAGATGAAGGTATCGGGTTTCTGTTATGCTCTCCCAACAAATGGTATCAAAGCTAATGGTTAAAACTTAATGGGCAAGTGTGCATTGTAATGTAGCAACAGGCCCATAAGTTGATATAAAAAGATAACTAAATTAAGAATGAGCAAATCTAATATTGAATTCACACGTGAAGGGGAAACTATTAGGATACATGTGTGAGTGAATTGTGTTAGAGAATATCACATCGGATAATTGGTGTATTGTTGGACAGTTAATATATCATAGTTAATGCATAACTTATTAGTTTAAGCTTTTGAGTGAAAGTCGGCCTAAGTAGATATGTTGATGAGCTTGGATTTGGACTCCCTTTTGGTGATATTGGGTTTTTGTAATGTGCTCCCAACATAATGGAGGCAATTTGTCACAAATATGCCAGTTCGAAGTTTTTAATAGTCAAAAAAATTATTTGGAATAAACTTATCACATATGTACTAATTTGAGGTTTTTCATTGTATTAATCCTAATAATTAAAGTGCGAATTTTTCCTTGGCCAAAAACCGTATTATCAATAAGAGGGAAAAGTATACAAAAAGTTCTGAACTTATTATATTTGTGCCAATTTAATCTTAACTCTTTTAATTTTACTAATTGAGTTGTAAACCTTTGACAATTAGTCAATGTAATTCATTCGACCAATTTTAGTTGAAAATCAATTATATTAATGTTTAACCATCTTATGTGACACAACCAATGCTAATGCAGACAAATTCTATAATTTTATTTCTAAATTTTTTGTTCTTTTTTCTTTTCTTTTCTTTTCTTTTCTTTTCTTTCTTTTTATCTTTTACAACTTTGAGCTGGTGAGATTGTCTGCCAACTATCGCTAACCACAGGTGAGGGCTCAACTCCCTCACTTGTTGGCCAAAAAATGCCATGATACCCTCACTTGGTCTAGGCAAGGGCGTCATAGCCCTTGTCGGCCATGAGTTGCGATGCCTTCACTAGCTACAAGAAGGGGGTTTACGGCCCTCACCTACAGCCTACTACGGCATCATGGCCCTTGCCCAAACTAGGTGACAATCGTGGTCCTTTCCTTAGATCAAGGAAGGGCATAGAGGACCTCACCTTGACCTTGCTTGGAGTTGACGGGGGTAGGCCAATGACCTCACCGACCCACAATTGAAGGGGAAAAAATAAAAAGAGAGAAAAGAACAAAAAAATTTAATAAATAATTATCCACATCAACACTAGTTATACCACATAGGACGATCGAGGTCTTACATGACCTTCATCTATGTTAAGGATTTTTTGGCCAACTGGCCGGGTTCAAGACCCAATTTACACAATTAAAAAATTTAAAATCAAATTAGTACAAATACAATATATTTAAGACTTTTTTTGTACTTTTCTTGCCAATAAGTCTCTAGTTTCTTTTTGGACACTTAAGTTATAAATAAACCCAAAATTAGGGGCACTAATTTTAATATTGATATAATAAATCATATAGCTAGCAACTATGTTTCTAGCAATATCAATGTGGTCTAATTTTGATGCGACGGACAGAGTCTATGTACATTTCCTCCATTTGTGGCGACTCAAGTTATAGTTGAACGAGTCTACTAGAGTGAGTAGTAACAGAATAAATATATGAAATTTCAATTTGTATCGTAATTAGTTACCGTGTATCGTCTCTTGTCATCGAAGGATACAATTTACATGTGTTTGTGAGCTACACCATTGATGTACCCTATAAATCATCCATGATAATACATCCCTAAACAAGAAAGTATCAATTTGCTCTCCAAAACCCCAACTTTGCTTCCAAAGTATCCCCTGGATCGCTTCAGACCCTGCATGTAAATCGCACGGCAATTACCAAAATTTCTCAAAATTGAGGTAAATCTACAAAGACAAATCAAAGGCAAAATAATGAACGATAGTCCAATCAAAGAAGCAGCTACTTACTGCACGAATTCGACGTAGATGGATGAGGCAGATGGATTCGCGATGGCCTCAAACGCAGTCTTGGACAGGACAATGGTGGCGCGGTTCGACGAGGATCGGGAGATTGCGCTGAGCGCTCGGTCCACGATCCTAACCTGGACCAATTGGGCTTGGTTGCAGATCTTCGGCCGATCGGCACTTATGCATTGCACCCAATATTGCCTCCCGCAAGCTGCACCGTTGTCCCAAATCCCTTCCCCAGCAGCTGCAAACAGGAAGCTCAAGGGGAACTGCGACGGGTCATACCCAAAGCAAGCAGTCGCTGCCATCATATTACCCACAACGTATTAATGTTTAGACAAAGATGATATTGTGTTAACGTGGCCTAGTGATACACTGCAAATTGAGAGCTGATTTGATAACATCTATACTTACGTGTGTATGGAGGATCATAGTGACCGGCGGTGCCAACATCTGCATTGGATTGATGCAATAATAGCACGACGAGAATGAGAATTGACGAGTGACAGATGAGTTGTTGCAATTGCGACATTGTGGAGAGCCAAACTGCAGAGAGTTTGGAAACATTGAACATCTACTACATATGATGAAAAGATTTCAGGCGACAGTTGATTGGTTATTATTGCTTGAGAAGGACGATTCGCACAAGGTTTACAAGGTGAGTTGGTGGAAAGTTAAGAAAGGAATTAAACCTGCAAATAAAGAGAAACTAAGCTTCTTTTTTAATCACATGCACATATAAGCATATGCATATGGCTTCCGATTTCGATCGAACCGAGATTAAATAAGAGTTTGAATTCTCTGTGCTCCCGAAACCTGGGAAGTCAACACGAAAGAATCTAGTTCTCTTCTAATTTTCCACGCGCCGGTCTTTTCCAGCACCCGTTTCTGGACTCATTAGATCATGGTTCTCATTTCTGGAACCCTTTTCGCTTTTTGGAAAATATCATTCCAAACCCTCCACGAGACGACATGCGACACCAAACGCACTTGCGCAGAGCCAATCACGCCAGCGGACCGAACCGAACTGTATACAGCTGCAAAGCAGTTTCGCTAGTCTAGGCTTCGTCATTACTCAGAAGAATACTCACATGTGAAAAAATTGATAGGCTATCGGCATGTTTATTAATATTCTTTGTTTCTATTTATGAACAAAATTTCTATTTTTATATTACAGAAACGCGTTTGTTTGCGTTTTTGTTCCAAATCTATTTTTTTATTCTCAGGAATACATTTGGAACATAAAAAAGAAACAAGAAAAACGTGTTTCTTATTTCTGGAACAATTTTTAAGAACAAATTTTCTCTCTCCTCTATTTTTCTTCTCTTTTTTTTTTTTTCTTTTCTTTTTTTTTTTCTTTGACCGGTCGCCGGCCTCGGCTATGGCCGGCGACCACGCCGGAGTGTCGCTGGCCCCTAGCGAGGCCGAGCATCGCCGGCCCCTAGCGAGGCTCGGCCTCACCTTGGCCGGGCCGCCTTGGGCTCGCCCAAATCCGGCGAGCCCGAGCTCGCCTAGCCATCGGCGAGGCTCGCCGGCTCGACGGTGGCCGGCGAGGCCAAGCCTCGCCGGTGGCCGGGCAAACTCGGGCTCGTCGGATCTAGGTGAGCCCGAGCTCGCCCGGTTAAGGTAAGGCCGAGCCTCGCCGGCACAGGGCAAGGCTGGGCGAGCTCGAGCGAGCTCGGGCTCGCTGGATCTCGGGCGAGGCCTCCAGCCCTCATTAGCCGGTCGTTGGCCATGGCCAAGGCCAAAGAACCAGCCAAAAGAAGAAAAATAAAATAAAAATATTAAAAAATTAAAAGAAATAATAAAAAAAAGAACACAAATTTACCAAATGTGTTTCGTTTATTTTTTATTCCCGGAACAAGTTTTTTAAACGCATTTTTTTATTCAAAAATTGTTTCTCAAAACAAAAATACTTTTTTTCTATTTTTGTTCTTTAAAATAATTTTTAAATAAAAATATTACCAAACGCGCCGTATATATCCAGACACCCTCTCAGTATGAATCAACCATATCTCTACAAAGGTATGTGAACGTGGAGTGTCAACGTTCTGGCGGACGAACGAAAAGACGTTTCGCTACCTGTAAAGGGAGGATTCGATCTTCTTTCAGATTCCCATCTTGGCCTGTCAGTCTAGTTTGCTTGGTCAGGAGGCAGCGTGTTACGAACAATGATGATGTGAAACGCAATTGCCAATAAGAGAGCATGAAGAACGAGAAAATGGGACGGGCTTCGCGGGGAGGATCGCTTGACGTGCTGATGAAGTGAAGTGATCCTGACATGCTTGTGAGAGACCATGAATTAATATTTATACGGTTTGATTAGTGGGACGTGTCTCCTATATTTCCCTCTGTCCAACCGCCGTCCTTAAATTATTTTGTTAATTGCATGGTTTTGAATAAAAAAAAGTTTAACAAAACGAGAACTAGGACTTTTCGTGGCTGAAATCTTCATAAATTTGTCACATTATGAAGAAATTAAGTTTTCACAGGCACACGTGTAATTGATTACATTATGCTCATAAAATAGAGTAAATCATAGTATTTTAGAAAAAAAAGAAAAAAAGAAGAAGCAACATTAGGAACATTAAGACTCATTTACGAAATTGATTCATTAAGTAATGCAACGCTACATAAGTAGTTCAACTTTAGTAGGCTGGTGTCAGTACGTCTAGGCATTATTATCCTAATGAAAATGCTTCTTTTTATCCAAGTTAGACCTTTTCCCTACACGCGACATTAATTCCGGTTAAGCAGCCAGCAGGCCAGCAAAATCTCGCTGTGTAAGGGGTAGATTAAGACCCGGGGGAATAAAAACAAGCAGATTTCAGTCTTCCATATGGGCTAAAAGTATTTCTAATCTCGCCATTTAATGATGGGTGCGTTGCCGTCTTCTATTCGATTCCAAATAATAATCCAATTCAATCACTAGAGCAACCCAAGGAACTGGTCTTGGCACATGTCTAGTTTTCCATGACTCTTTTGCAGCCATGATTTGTAATCACTAGAGAGTTTCGACACTTTGGCATTGGTGGCGGACTCTTTTGCAAGAAATAGTCGATACTCATTGGACCGGCTCTAAGGAATTGTGTCTCAAATTGATGAGTTACTGTCACGATCTACCTCTCGAGAGAGGGAATAGATTTATGGGTATTGCCTAAAAGACAGATTCATAGCCCATGATTAGGTACAGGTCCTTCTAAGCTCATACCTCACGCAACATTGGATGTTCAAATTGAAGGTATGAAAATTTTTAAAGAATGAGTCATTATTAGCCTATTGGGGTTGGCTAGAAACCAAGTGAGGTATGGAAGTATACCTCATTTCCTACACAACCAGATAATCTATGATCGGAAATTAATTACACTAATTAGTCAATTAATGCTATTTTGGTATCTAATCTTGTTTATCTTAAAAAAGATTTCTCTTACCATGTAGTCTAGGATGACTCTAGGCCTATCCACTAACACATTAGGTGATCATGCAGGTGCACAGTCAGCAACATGATAATCGACAATCAATGAAAGCATTAAATGCATATCATGGGATAGCAAAGATTTAACACTATGAAAAATATAAATACTAATCTTAACTAGATTAAAAGGAAGCCAAACTCAATGTGTCAATACTGTACATTTAAAGGCATTTGTCCTTAAGGACAATTGAAACCCTAAAGTAGAGCCCTAAAGGCTTAGTTAACCTTGAGCATAATTCCAAATTGAAATGCTTCCTATTTTTTAGAAGAAAATTACTTCAAAGATTGATTTTAACCTTTTTGAGACATTTTAATTTTTTTATAATTTTCTCGATCGAATTTTTCCCAAAAAAAAAAAAAAATTATGCGATTTTATATTTTTTTGAATTTTTTTTGGATTTCGATTTTTTAAAAAAGATGTTTTCTAAATTTTTTAATGTTCTGAAAGCTTTTTTTTTTTAAATTTTATTGTTTTCAGAAATTTTTTTAATTTTTCTTGAAAATTTTTGAATTTTTTCGAAACTTTTAATATTAAATATTATTATATTTAGGAAAACGGGTTCAGACCGAGTAAACCCAATCCGGCCCACCAACCCGACTTAAACCCGGATCCAACACTGTTGGATTAAAAAAAGAAATTTTTCTTCTTTTTTTTTCATTTTTATATTTTTTAATGAATTTTTTTCTTTTGTCTTTTTCTCACTTGATCCTTTTCCCTGCACCTTTTGCTCAACCGCCCTTCCCAAAGCCAACTTTTGTCATTTTATAGTTTTCTATTTTTTTTTTTTTTTTTGTTTTTTTTTTCCCTTTTTTTTTTATTCTTTATTCTTTTTTTTTCTTTACTTCATCCCTTTTGGTCTACTTCCCCGACGAATTTTCCTCTACGAGCGTCTTCTTTTCCCTTTTGTCTTTTTCCACTCTTACACTTTTTTTTCTTTTTTATTTCTTCTTTCTGCCCATCTTCTTCTTCTTCGATGGTTTCCTCCTACGCTCGAAATTGGCCCCTCCTTGCGATGCCCCAATCGTCGAACGCCCAACGTATTCTCTCACGCCTAGCACTATAAACAAAGCAGCGGCTGAGCTCGTCGCTTGCCGCCACCATCACCTCGTGACATCATTGCCGGCCCTTCCGAGCCGCGCACCACTTACAACCACCACACCCAGGAAACCAACGGGAGACAAATAAAACACAGCGGACGTGCCCAGACATGGCCCGGTGATGCAAACGACAACTCGCAAACAACAAAAGGTTCATAACATGCAAAACGTACTTATCCGCGTTCAAGAACACATGGGAATCGGTGATGCACGCGCCTAGGCCGGCTTAGACATATCATCGAACATGTGGTGGGCATGAAACGGAGGAACGATATCAACCCTTTCTGGACTCGGACTCAGCGCCAAACTTGAAAAAAGATCATCAAATGGACATTCGAAATTAACCACATTAGCCCACAGAAACCCAATACGCGTGTGACTAACAGGAGGAACAGCGAGATCCTCGGGAAGGCGACGCAACTCGACACAAATCAAAAAGCTACGCACAAGACCTACCTGGTTCGGGGGGGAGCACTGCAAGGGTGGCGCTTGACGAACGGACTCTAGCGACGGTCGACCACCCTCTCAAGCTCCCTCACTGTCTGGTTCTCTCCCTCTCACTCGCTTAAGACTCTCCCGAGCTCTTCCAATCTCTCTCCCTCTGTAGCTCGAACCCAAAAGAACCCCCCGAACAAATGAGCGAGCCCCTCTCTTTTAAGGGCGACCGGCAGGCGCGCATGGCCCCTGCCACCGCCAGCTTGCCAGCCGCCATCTGCTCCATGGCGATCCCCTGTCTCCTCTGCTCGTACGCTCTTCTTTTTTCTTTCTTTTTGCAGAAGCGTGGTTGGTACGATGGCGGGAAGATGACCTGCATGCGGGCCAGGTTGAAATAAAAGGAGATGGACCGGCCCAAGCGCAAAAGGGAGAAAAGGGAAAGAGATAGATGGGCGAGCCCACGCATGAAGAAAAACCCTCTACTTTTCTTTCTTTTTCTTTTTTTACTTTTTTTTTTTTTAAATTTTCGATTTTTAAATTTTTTTAAATTTTTAAATTTTTTATTTTTAATGTTAATAATTAGTAATAGCTATGTAAATGCTCCTAATGTCTACACGTAATGGATTTTAAGGAAAACATACACGATACATTTTAATTGAAATTATTTACTTTACTATTTACTTCTTCTTCTTTTTTAGCTACTAATTTCTAATTTTGTATGTAATTAAATCCTAAATAAAATGATAAAATTTAGGTATTAACAGTTACGAGTTGTGGACATTGCTTGCATAAAAATGCAATTAATGTTAGCCACGCATATGTTTGTAGCCAATAAAATCGGAGATGATTGGAGGGAAAACATCATCATCGAAGGACAAAGTCTAATGATTTCATATGACAATGAATGCTAGCATGTTCTGTAATAATCATATTTATAGTGGTGTGGTAATTCTAACTTGCATATTGTAGCATCGATGTATCAATTCAACAAGCTCCTTTTGTTTTGTTAAAAATAAATGATTTGGAAAGTATTTTCTATAAAAATGTTGCATATATCGTTTGAAATAATTAGTTAATAAAAAAATATTTTTCTTATCAAGAACGATTTATATTTAAACATTTTTATGGACAATAAAAATATTTTTCATATCATTTACTTTTTCTAAGCATTAACAATTATTTTTAAGAAAAATATTTTTTAAATCATTTATTTTTTATGAAACAAACTCATTTTAATATTCTAATAAAAGTTACCTGCTACTTATTCTACTTTTTAACTTTTGACTTTGTAAATCTTGGGGAACTCCCGTTTGACTTTAATTTGACTTGAACCCCACGAAAACCTTCCGTTTTATATACAATTAATAATATATAGAGTTGTATCTCACTCTTCTTCTTCTTCTTTTTTGTAATTTTAGAAATTTAAAATACTTTTTTTTCCAGCCAATTCCCAAAACACAACCCAACTTTTTACGCCTGAGATTCAAAAAAAAAAAAATCCCCAAAGTCCCAAAAATAAAGAACTCAACCTATTGTACCGGGCAAAAGCAACACAATCTTTGATACCACTACCCTTCGAGTCCAAATTCGATTTCGATTAGCAAAAGGCATATCGAATCTTGAACAAATCAAAATGCTCCAAACGGGTTGGGTTTTGTATACGGCTCAAACTTGAGACATTATTTACAATATTGATACGAGAAGCAAAGTCAACTATGGTAAAGTCATACACGCCCTTTAGTTGTTGCACCTCTAGTTATAGTCGGCGGAGTATACTAGAGCAAGTAGCAAAGGATTAAATATATATGTTACAGCTTCTATCACAATAAATTACAGTGTATCCCGCCTCTCGTTATTGAAAAATACTATGCAAATCCTCCACGAGAAGATATCAATCTGGTCTCCAAAACCCTACTTCGTTTTGCTTCCAAAATATCATGCTGATCACTTCACACACTGCATGTAAATCATACAATGATCACTAGAAATTCTCATTATTGAGATAATTTGGGAAAAATACCAAAAAAGTTCTAAACCTATTTTATTGGTACAAATTAAATCTTAAACCTTTCAATTGGACAAATTTAATTCTAAATCTTTTCACAATCGTACAAATTAAGTCCATCCGACTGATTTAGGCCAAAAATTACTAACATGGATATTGACCGTTCTTTAATTTTTTTTGAATTTTTTATTAATAATATATATTATCTCTTTTCCTTCTTATACTTTTTCTTTGCCATTGTGGCTAGAGAGGTTTGCCGGGGCGCCTGTGGAGCCTTCATCGGGCCTCGCCCAACTAGCTTCACCATGGTCTAGTTGTTGGGGGTGAAATCGGCCTCACCCGCAGTTGCCTGGCAAACCTCGCCCACATCCACAGTGAACAAAATAAAGAAGGAAAAGAGAAGAAAAAAATTTTAAAAAAATTAAAAAATTAAAAAATTAAAAAATATATATTTTTTAAAATTAAATATTGTTTACCTTAGCACCAACCATGCAACGTAGAACAGTCTACATCCACGTCTTTAGGATTAAATTAGTCTAATTAAAAATTTTAAGATTGTTTTGATACTTTACCACGATAATTCTACTTAGACACAATTTGAAAGAAAAACAATGAACATTAATAATCCAATGAAAGAATCAGCTACTTACTGTACGAATTCAATTTTGATGGACTTTACGGACAGATCTGCAATGGCCTTATAAACGGTTGTGGACAGGATCATGGCGGCACCCTCTGACGAGGAACGAGAGACCGCGCTGGATGCCTGGTCCACAATCCTGATGTGGATCCACTGGACTGGCCTGCAGGCCATTGGCTGGTTGGCGCCTACGCACCGGACTTTATATTGCCTCCCGCAAGCAGCCCCGTTATCCCAAATCTGTTCCCCGGCGGCCGCAAACAAGAGGCCAGGGGGAAATTGGAACGGATCGTACCCACAGGTTGTCACTACGATAAGAGATTACCCATGACATGTCAATGTTTAGACAAAGGTCAAATTGTAGTAATGTGGCTGGTGATATCCTGAAAATTAACAGCCGGTTCAACAACATATATACTTACCTGTGTATGGATAATCGTAGTAGCCGGCGGTGCCGACCTCTGCATTGCATCGGGGTAGCAACAGCGTAGTGAGAACAAGGATTGACAAGAAGAAGCAGCGAGGGGCGGCTTGCTGCAATCGGGACATTTTTGAGAGCCAACCTGCAGAGACTTTGGAAAGATAGGAAATTTGTATATATAATCGAAAAATCAGGTGAGTATTGATGGGTTATCATAATATACAATCACTAAAGAAATGAAGGAACAGCGATCCTGGGACTATATCTATTAGGCTAACATTAGCAATGAGGATAAATAGACAAGGAGAAAGAGGTAACCTTGTTTAATTCTCCGCGATGGTTGAAAGGCATCTGTTCTCCAGTAAATTTGATGTTGAAAGAATCTACAGTCACATATTGCACAATCCATGAGACCCATTTTCTACAAAATCGTCCCTTTAGCATACTTGTGTCTAAAAAGTCTCATTCTATCATGTTATAGGCTTTTTGCCTATCCAATTTCAACTCAGCCTGAAATTTCTTTTTCCTTTTCTAGTTCATAATTGGTGAAGAACTTCTTAGACAATTGGCATGTTGTCCTAGAGCTACCTCCCACTCACAAAGGAACTTTGTTCCACAATGATCAATTAAGGAAGCAAAGCCTAACTAATGATGGGTTTTAATGGGTAAACAAAATATCGATTTCAACCCATTTGGTTTACTAGCGAAAACATCGTCCAATGCTCATCGCAGTCTTCTTCTTCTTCATCATCCTCATGGTCTCCGATGATGGCGAGGTGTTGTCTTCCTTCACAACCCTAACTTTCTCATCCTCTTCAAACTTGATCTCATCCTCGTCAGAATTCATTGTCACAATCACAACCTCACACTCACCGAAATGAGATTTTGATTATTTCTCAGTTCGATTCAGAACAAAAACAAAACATAAATTCTTGGAGAAAATTGAAAAAAAAAAATTCCGGGCAAGGAGCTTCTTCAATTGTTCTCGAGCAGGGAAGCTCTGCAATTTCGATTGTTCTCGAACAGGGTGGCGATGGATCGGACAGTGCGGGTTAGGGGATTTGTTTTTCCTTGGGCACTGAGGCGCTCGCGCTCTTCATTTTTACTTTTTAGCTGACGCGTCTCTTGGTTTGCCTGTGTCACGTGCTGTCACGTGTTAATTTGGCAGCCTCTCTCATCTTGTTGGGCACGTCCAAAAACAAAAATTTAAGGAGAAAATTACTAAGAATTTGGGTCAAGTATGGCTCGTTAGAATTGTATTATGTTAAAATGGGTCATATGAATTATATGAGTCAATTTGAATGAGATCACTTTCGACTTGACCTAACCCAACCCAAACCCGACCCCATCCACCCATTTGACGGGCCTAGCCTCATCCTTGACTAAGCTAAGGCATTGATTCAAGACGGGACGAAAGTTTCATGAACCTCCTAAGCTATACAGTTTTTCAAAGAATTCTCTTGATGCATTCTTGAGGCTATTAATTTCTCGGCTCTACACACCTTCTGAAATTTCCAGCATGGTTATTTTATTATGTCGCATTCTCTGAATCATGGTAACACGGACAAACTCATATTTTTGCCACCCCATTTCAACTAACTAATTTGGGATCTCATGCCCCGGTACATCTCCTCTTGTTGCCATAAGTCCTCAATCTTGTTTTTCAAAAGCTGAACTCTTTCGCTATCCTGTTGAGGACTATGGCTATTTGCTATAATCTGGATTTCCCTTTTCAGAAGAGTGATTTGCCAATGGGCATTCGAGAACTTCTTGCTCTTGGAAGACAGGGCTGCTTTAACATCTTTCACCTTTGTAATCGGGTTCTTAGTCTGCCCTGTTGACGATTTTCATATTGAGTGAACTACCATCATACTCATCATTTTCCAAGCCAAATTGCCTCTAGTTTGAACTCCTTTTGGCGCTTCAAAGCTTCTTCAAAAGAGAGTATGATGGGTCTATGGTTGGAGCCAACCGCAGGTAAGGCATGTACTTCTATATTGAGAAACAAAACTCTCCAATGAGTGTTACAAGGGACGTGGTCTAGTCTCTCCTTCTCAAGATACTCTCCCTCTATCATTAGTCCAAGTATATTTGCATCATTTACTTTCCAAGTCCATTAGTGAGCAATATTTCATAGTGCTCTGTCATTCTCCTCCTCACTATCTCCCAGTGATATAGTATTTCATTAAAATTCCCAATACAAATTAGGGGAGGTTGTTATGTGTCTTTACCCTCTTCAGCTCTTCCCATAACAAGACTATTTTTGAAGGTATACAGAGCATGTATAAACATACTTCTCATCAAATGCTTGCTATCTGTCTCTTCGTATAACAGGTTAATGAAATCAGTTGAGCGGGAGTTTACACCGACCGATACCCTTCCCTATCACAGTCAAACCTGACTTCACAACAAAACAATATTGGAATTTGAACCTCTTTTTCACCCTAAGTACCATACGCTCTTTGTTGTTCTGTTTTCGTTAAAAACACAACAATGGGCCTTTATTGAGTCATTAAGGGTGCGCATGGATTTGTTTCTGTTCATTTTTTGTTCCTGGGAACAGAAACAAAAAAAAGTGTTTCTGTTCCGGGAACAATTTTTTAATAAAAGAAAGCGTTTGGTAACGTTTGGTCCGGAAATAAAAAATGAACGAGTAAACACGTTTGGTCCGAGAATAAAAATTTTTATTCTTTTTTGTTTCTTTTAATTTTTTAAACAATTTTATTTTATTTTTCATTTTTTTCCTTTCTTTTTATTTTTTTCTTTTTTCGGCCGGTCACCGCCTCCGGCGACGGCCGACGGGGCCGGCAGCCTCGCCCAGCCACGGCGAGGCTCGCCGGCCCTCGGCGAGGCCGAGCCTCGCCGTGGTTGGGCGAGGCTCGGCCTCCTCGCCGTGGCCGGGCGAGCTCGGCCTCGCCCGCGCCGGCGACGCCGAGCCTCGCCGGGGTCGGCGACGCTCGGCCTCGCCGGATCCGGGCGAGGCCGAGCCTCGACGGCCGGTCGCCGGCCATGGCCGAGGCCGGCGACCGGCGAAAGAGAAAAGGAGAAAAAAAAAAAAAAAAAAGAAGAAAAGAAGAAGAGAAGAAGAAGAGAGAAGCGAGAAACGTTTCTTCAAGAAGTGTTTCTGGAGCAAGAAACAAAAAATTATTGTTTCTCGTTTCTGTTCTTATTTCGTTCTAGAAACAAAAAAATAAAAAAGGAACAGAAACGCAACCAAACGCGTTTCTGTTCCTTTTTTGTTCCCGGGCACACTTTCCGTACAGAAGTGTGCCCGGAACACTTTTTGGGCACAAATCCATGCACACCCTAAGGCTCTCAGTAGCTGGAACATTAGAGGTGTGTCTAACCCTTGACAATTTCAACTCACGAGTTTCATCTATTCCACATGGATAACAAAAATGAGGGATTTGCTCATATTTAAAATTAACCCACAGCTGATTGTCTCCAAGGTTCACCACAATCCCTGATTTTAGAGGGCTCGATAAGTCTATAAGTACTCTAGCTTTCCCAATTTTACAGCGGCTGCCCTCTTTTGCCTCCAGCTTAAAGATCCGGCACTTTGCCATTTTAGATGCCACTTCTGCATCACTTTCCCCGTAATTCTTGTTAATGGTAGGCCATGTACGTGCACCCAAAATGCACAATGATTAAAAGTACAGGGATAGTGGGGTCCAATTGTTGAGGAATCAGCAAATTGCCCGAAAAAGACCATGGGCTGCCCTCCGTAACTTTCTCTCTCCTTATGGAGCTGAATGTAAAAGTGACAAGAGACGGCTGCATCTGGTCACAATGCAAATCATCAGCTTTCCAGGCTCGCCTCATAGAAGATTGGAGCTTCTGAAAATTGTCGTTCGGTCTAGACTAGAGCTTCCCCAAAATATAAGGTTGCATTTTCTCGATTTTTTCGGAGGAATCTCCCCATTCAGTCACTAGATCATCCTCCGACCACATATTGCCTAGTCTTCTACACAGGGCAGCTAATGTTAGTTCTTTCTCTCCCACACCTTCCATGCTTACATGAATTTTCTATGACAGGGGCACTCCCTCCTAAAAAATTCCAGTCTACCACAGCTTGAAAATCTTTGGCCAAAAGGAATCCAGCCAACAGCATTACCTATCCCACAATTTGCTCCTACTACCCGAGACCCCTGCATATTCTCAGCGGCTTGCACAATAGGGGAGCTTCAGGTCCAAGCAGCATTCACATTTCAGGAGATTATGGCAGGAAGAGAGATGAAGTATCTATAAATGAAGGGAGCTCTTAGGTAAGGCGAGCAGCAGTACAGGATAGAATAGAGATAAAGCAGGTGATAGGAACCAGGGTTAATCTGGGGGAGGAGGCAAGAATTTTTAGGGTTGCTCGGGTTAAAGGGTAGTGGAGGATGAGGGAACCGCAGCTCGCCATTTTACAGGAAGGAGATGACGCTGGGTTGGTCCAAAGGTCATGGATGAAGAAGGAAAACAGAGATTGGGATGGGAGGGTTTAAGGGGAAGCCATCATGGACGAGTTAGGGTTTTGGAATGGACGGAGATCGGGTATACGGGGTTAGCTATCACCATGGACAGGGAGAAAGCTCTTACAGAGAAGAGAGCACGCATCTTAACAGCCCAACTAGGTTCGAGATTAAGCAACCGAAAGCAGAGAGCATACTGAGGAGGACTATATTTCACAGAGCTAACAATCACGATTACTGCGCAAATCTGGGAAACCTCACCTTGGCCACGAGTGCTCTTGAAAGTAGTGCCGCGGTCCCGAGTAAAATCGAATTGAGCAGCATCAAGGAGAATCCCGTTGTCAGACGCTGAAAACAAGACAACCACAGGGAAAAAAACCTGAGCTCAACTTCCTTCGGCAAACGAAAACGACAAAGCCAACACGCGACGCGCATCCATCGAAAAACGATCCCGAAAAGAGACACCGACCTTCGACTTCGTCTCCATCGTCAGGAGTGTCCCAGCCTTCGCCTTCCTTGACAAGCTTCTCCTTGAGGCCATCCTTGCTGATCTCCTTCTCCCTGCCGGCCTTCATGACGCTGGCGGCGTCGTCGTCGGTGAGGTTGAAGTCGTGGTTCATCTCGCCCGAGAGGGACAGCGGACTGCGAGCTGCGACGGATCGCGATGCGAGTGGGATCTGGTGGCGTCAAGAAGCGAGAGAAGTTGGGGGAGACACAGAGAGGGAGAGATTTACACGGCGTCGAGGGCTAGGCGATGGAGAGGAAAGGTTCGACGCAAAGACTTATATTAGAGGATTTGGCATTGCCTTTTTTCTTTAGGGAGGATTTGGCATTGCCTTTTATTTTTTTAGGGTCAACGGCATTGATTTTATTAAGTTGAATTGATCACATTGCTTGTTTGTTCCTCCATTTGTTAATTACCCAACCAAGGAAAAATAATTATGCCGTCGGATCTAAGATGCTAAATACGAGTTGGTTTTCAGGTTATTTAGAAATATTAATGTTCTTCATTGCTAAATTGGATCTAACATGATAATGCCCTACAATTGTAATTAATTCCTATTAGAATGTGATAGTTATTCCTTAATAATTAGATATTTGTAGTATAATCATTGATCAATATAAATATTAAAACATTTATAATTGTGATCTTAAGAGTGCATTTTTTTTTTTTTTACGGAAAACTCAAGATTTGGAATATATTTTCAAAAATATGATTGATTATATCACTTAAAGTTTGTTAACAGAAAGTGTTTTTATTATCGACAATAGTATATGTCTAATTATATTTCTTGAGTGACGAAAAATATACAATAATATTTTTCATTCGTTCATACATTTTTATAACAAATACAAATAATTATTTTTCATAAAATGCTTTTCAAATCTTGAGTTTTTCGTGAGATAAATATACCATAAATCATATATAACTTTTGTTATCATCAATAACATCCACGAATAGTAATGTGGGTGTTGGCTTATTGGCAAACTAATCCACAGTAAAGAATCGTCAGATGCATAATTGCATCGTGTAATTACTTGCCTCCAATTTGTAAATTGTTTTATTTCCTAATTATCTGATAAATCTGCATATTTGTCTCCATTTTTTCTTTTGCAAACTGTATACCTACCCCATTAAACATCAACATTTTCGTCAAATGGCAATTTATTATTATTATTATTATTTTTAACTATCTAAGTTTCTTATCATTGTTATAGTCAAGACCCGGCGGAAATTGCCAACGATGAAACATCTTCATTTAAGACAACAATTGATAGGGTACCATACTAAGGGCATAAGTACTGTTGAGGGGTTATAGTTCTTTGAAAAGAAATAAAAATAGTATCTATCCTAAACCATAAAAATAGGATATATCCTAAACCATACTTTAGTAAAGTTTTGCAAGCAACAAGGAGACTTTAGTACATTTAATGCATTTAACTTTAAAAGGAGGAGCCTTTTGTTCTACAAATAAAAGTTTACAATTTTGGCAAATGAAAGTAAAAAAAGAAGTAATTTTGAAATCTCAATCTAAATATTACAAACATTTGTATGTATATGTGTGTGTGTGTGTGTGTGTTGAACTACAGATGTGTGAAAGATAAAATTTTGAAAAAAACTATTAATCGGTCATGATTTATAATGTACGCATAATGAATGTCATCCGGTTGTACACTATGGTAATGATATTACAAACAATTGATAGAGTACATTGAATGTACGCATAATAAAATTTTGAAAATCATTTATAATGTACAGTGATCAATCCAATTACTATCTTTTTAATTATGTCAACTTAATCCTTAATTGGGATAAGTACATTGAAAGTACCATAACTTTCATAAGACGCTCACTTGAGTGCAACATAATTTTTTTTATTCACTTGAGTGCCACAAATTTGAAAATCGATTATTTAAGTGTCACTAATGATTTTCCTCGATGGAAAAGCCGATGTGGTGTGTTGGAAAGCTTAAGTTAGCATTTGAGAAGGCAAATGACGTTGCTTGAGTGTGTAATTGAAGGACAATGAAAGTTTCAGTAATTTCACGAATGATCATCTTAGTGAGATAAATTTTTGCAAGTAAACACTTAGGTTTGTCAATTTTTTTTAAAGTGACCACTTAAGCGACGAAAGGAGAAAGAGTCTGAAAATGGCATTGTTTGAGGAAGAGAGAATTTGAAAATGACATTATCTAATTGGAGAAGATTATAAAGAAATAGCAAGAAACGACAACGCTTGTTATACTCTTGCTATGTTAAACAAAAATTTCCACATTGGACTTTTATTTATTTTTAAAATTTCTACATTAGGATCAAAAATTAAGAAAAAAATCCACATAAGATGATTTGCCGGAAATGACACTTAAGGGCTTATTTGGTAACGTGTCAAACAAAGTGCCCAATTTTTTTTTTTTTTTTTTTTTTGCTCCCAGTAACAAATAAAGAACATAAATCCGTTAGTAACTTTTTGTTCTTGGGAATAGATTTGTAACAAAATCAAGAAGCAAAAAAAAATAAAAAATTGCTTCTTTATTCCTAGGGATAACTCCATAATCAAGCCAAACTTTTTTTTTCTCTCTTTTTTTTTTTTTTTTCCTTTTCTTTCTTTTTCTCTTCTTCCTCCTCCTAGGGGCGACATTAGCAAGACTCAGCCTTGCCCACCTGCCGCGAGGCTCTAGCAAGCTTGCTGGACCTCAGCCTAGCTTAATGAGGCTCAAGCGAGCTCATCGGACCTTGCCTGATGGCCAGCGACTAGTTGGGAAGAAGAAGAAGAGGAGAAGAAAACAAGAAAACAAAAAAGAGAAACATATAATAAAAGTATTAAAAAATTAAAGGAAATTTTAAGTCACAAAAAAATTTAAGGTCATATCATATACCTTTCTATTTTGGGAATAGAAATTTTTGGTAGCTACCAAACGCATTCAAATATTCAAAAACTCGTTCAAGAAATAGGATAAAAAAATCACTCATGAGCAAAAATTATTCCTAAAAACAACATGGTTACCAAACACACCTCAAGTGATTGATTCTACATTGATAAGGTACTCAAGTGAGTGAAACAAAAATTTTGACTCTCAAATGAGCGTCATAAGAAAATTATGACACTTTTACTATACTTATCACGTTCTAAACCTATTGATGATTTGTCAATGTAGCCATTCCTACCAATTTTGGTTGAAATTTGCAAGTGGATGATCTTTGCATTTTTTAAAAAATATTCTGAATTTTTTATTATTTTTATATTTTCCTTGTTTTCTTTTAGAAAAATTTGCAAAAGTTATCATTTCAACACTGGTCATGCCATGTAGGAGGGTCGCGTTTACATTAGTAATTTTCAATCAAAATTAGCTAAAATGATTAAATTAGCAAATTATTACAAAGAATGTTTAAAATTAAATTACGACACTTGAAAGGTTTATGATTAATTTTCATTCAAATTGAATATGCGATAGAACGAAAGAAACTTTTATGTAATAGCAACCATTTTTAGGGTGTGTTTGGTTCGACTTTGGATGCAAAGTAAATATTGAAAGCCAAAGCCCTTAGGGGAAATAGAAATTGCATTTGGTAAAATCTCTTTTGCAAAACAACTTTGAGTTTAAATAGTGTTTGGTGGAAAAAAAAAATTGCAAAGGGCTTTGGCCATGTATTAGAATTCTTTAAACTATACTCAATTTATCACAAAATTTACTTTTAGGGTGTATTTGTTTTGGGAAAAACTTTCATGATAAAGGAAAATGTTTTTCGAGAAATCATTTTTTGACAACATGTTTTCCTCTTTTCAAGTTAGGAAATTCATTTTCCTAACTTTAAGCATGCTTATTTTCCTTGACCGTAAATTATTATCCGTTGACTAATCATTTCCAACCAACTAAATGTGCGATAGTCCAAAAAACTAATATGCAAAAAATTCTCACTCGAGCAAACACACCCTAACTAATACATGTTCTCCTTTGTTCCTTTGCTTTTTTTTTTTTCTTCTTTTTTTCGGATTTTTTCATCTTCGTTAGCTAAAAGTTATATTTTCAATATGAAGCATTTAGTTTCCACATGAACACTTTAGTCATGAATAAACGCTAAATTAGGGGCATTGATTTGTGTTAAAGAAATCCTACATTAGAGAATTGGTGTAGTGTAGAATAGTTAATATATCTTAATTAACCCGTAAATTATTGGCTTAACCTTTTACATGAAGGTGGATCTTACTAGATGTGTTAATGTCCTCAAATTTGGGCTACCACTTGGTGAGCACTCCTAATAAATGATACTAGAGCTAATGGTCAATGAAGTTGGGTGCGATTTCCTAGCGATGGGCAGTGTGTTATAACAATGTGCGCCTAATGGCAAACTTCAAATCTTATCTTGATCCGGAAGGATACCTAGATTAAGGGGTTAGCAGACCTTCCCATGTGAAAGATATTGGGTTTTTATTGTGCGCTCCTAACAGTTTTAATATTGAGTTTATAGATCATATAGCTATCAACTATATTTCCGGCAATATCCATCTATTTCCATTTTGATGTAAAGAGCAGAGTCAATTATAATAACATCATATTTGAGCCTTCAATTGTTGTAACTTGAGTTATAGTTCGCAGAGTATGTTAGATTGAGTAGTAAGGGAATAAATATACAAAATTTCAGCTTGTATCATAATCAATTACTATGTATCATGTCTTGTATCGAAGTATTATATGTAAACCCTCAACAAGAAGGGTATCAATTTGGTCTCCCAGGCCTTGCTTTGCTTTGCTTCCAAGGTATCATCTTGATCACTTCAAACCCTGCATGTAAATCACACAACAATCACCAAAGATTTCCCGAAAATTGAGATAAATCTACAAAGACACAAATCGAAAGCAAAATAATGAACAATAGTCCAATCAATGAATCGGCTACTTACTGTACAAACTCAACATTTACAGATGATGCGGATGGATTTGCAATGGCCTCGAACACAGTCTTGGACAAGACAATGGGGGCACGGTCCGAAGAGGATAGGGAGACGGCGTTGAGTGCCTGGTCCACGATCCTGATCTGGACCATTAAGCTGGGTTGCAAGTCTTCAGCTGGTCGGCACTTATGCATCAAACCCAATATTGCCTCCCGCAAGCGGCGATGTTGTCCCAAATGCCTTCCCAGCGGCTGCAAATAGGAAGCTCAAGGAGAATTGCAATGGGTTGTACCCGAAGCAAGCGGTCGCTGCGATCATATTACCCATAATGCATCAATATACAAACAAAGATCAAATTGTAGTAACGTGGCCTGGAGATACACCAAAAATTAAGAGCCAGTGTGATAACACATGGTACTTACACATATACAGAGGATCGTAGTGACCAGCGGTGCCGACATCCGCATGGGATCGGAGCAACAATAGCACAACGAGGATGAGGATCGATGAGAGATGAGAGACAGTGAGGGACGACGTCATGACATTGTTGCGTGTTAAAATATGTCTCGAGTTTGAGCTCAATGCAAAATTCCGAACATTCCGAATTGGATATGTTGTGGACATTCAAAATCGAGCAAAGAAGATCTTCGGATCAACTTCCCAAAATTTGAATCTGCGTTGGAGAGTCTGGCCGTTGAAATAGGAAAGTCCAATTTTCACTTGGACTTGGATTTTGTTTAAAATATACAGAGATATGTTTTGAATAAAATCGTTCGAGATAACAACAAAATAACAATGTTTGGTGTTGACTTTGATCTGCACCTTAAGTGGGATTAATGTGCATGTCAGGCAAGATAGGAAACAGAATCGAAGTCGGTAAAAAAATAAGGGTGTCACTTATTTATAGACTTGTGGCCATGGTGGCATGGAGATTGATCATGAAGAATTGGTCTTGAAGCGCCGTCTTGTCGTCGAGTGCTTGCGATTGATTTTCTTTGTCGTTCTTGTTCATGAATTACATCCAAGAAGATTTAGTGTTCAACTCAACCAAATCTTGTGGTAAGATCTGTATATAATTCATTTGTAAGATTGAGAGATTATTTTTTGAAGAATTTCGGGTTAAACACTACGTGCGTTCGGCCGTGCGCAATCCGCTTAGGTTTTTCGTTCGTTCTCTATCTGCGTTGCGCGGTTCGTCGGTTTGTTTCCCCTCTCTCGAGCGAGACAACGTATCGCGAGAGTCGGTCGAGCCTGTTGCGAGACTTTCTCGTAAATCCGTTTCGCGTTTTTTCGTCGAGGTCTAATCGGAAGGCGAAGCGGTACTAGAAACACTCCCGCGATGGCCTGCGTTTTCGAGGCGTTCGTTCGGAGAGTTTATCGGAAGGAAGTTGACGAAGATTGCTGTCCTTTGAAAGACAGCGAGATGAGGAAGTATTTCCTTTCTTCTCGGCGTTCCTCTTCTTCCGCTGCGCCACTCTGATTGTCACGCCCCGATCCTCAGACACACGCACATTCCTTACCTTTGATCGATTTTGAAATGCGATATCTCAGGACTATGTATCGCCGACCCTGTTAATTTAATATGCGCATGCGGAAGCATAAAGAAAATCCCCAGACAATAAAATAATATGATAGAAAAATAGGGCTACCTTTTTCATAACTAAAAATCACGCCCATACTTTTAAACAGACAAACTAGATAGTATATGATACAATACTACTCACGAGTCTTATCTACTACACCCCGATCAAAACTCATAGCTTGCAAAAATAGGATGGGACCTCAGTCCTCATCCGGATCATATTCAGGATCATTCTGATCCTCCTCTGACTCCTCTTCACTCAGTCCATTCTCTTCCAACTCATCATTCTCTTCTTCAGCTTCATCTTCGGCTTTAGATACCGGCTCATCTTCAGGCATCTCCTCAGCTGCTCCCCAGTCTTCGTCCTCCTCCGGTCCTTCCACATCCTGCTACGGCATCTCACCGTTACCTTCATGCCCATTGTCCTCCTCGGTCGAATATACAGGAGTGCAAGTCTCGATCTCTTGTTGCGGGTCCCTCGCATCCACTACCGATCCATCCACTCAATCGGCTGTTCCCTCTCCGAATGTCTTTTCCATCACGTCAAAAGGCACGTCCTCTTTCGGAATAAGACCTTCTTTGCGCCCATCAAAATAATCACGGTACCAAGACCGATATTTGTAGGACCTCTGGTCTTCCTCCCCCACGTTAACCCAGATGGTCGACTGAACTAATACGTACACTAATCCTTCCGGATGAGGGTGGACGTGAAAGTGGATCTCAAATTCTGAAATATGCTCTGGGACACCGTAGTGCATACAAGGACGAGGAGGTGGAGGTCCTGCCATTCTAAGAACCTGAAATGATGTCCCACAATCGGGATGAAACTACGTCTCAGCGAGTTCTACCCACTAAGACTCAATTAGGGAACCAATACACCACATGTTGCCTAAGCACAACATGAGTTAGAAGACTTACCTTGACCTCAGATCCCACCTGCATGTTAGCACAGATCAAATAGACACCCAAGCAATCACATCACAGATCGAAGCATCGATCAAATCGACCTAGTCGATTACATGACAACAAGACCACTTACGGTCATTTCCGTTCAATCAATCAATTTACAACATCAAACTCAAGTAATGATCAATCGACCTAGTCGATTACATCTCAATCAACCATTCACCGATCATTCCATTTCATCGCATCAAATCAAAGCAAAGACTAGTCGACTTAGTCGATTATATGACATTCTAACCATTTCCCAAGTCATTCTAGTCATTGCTCTACCGTCTCAACTAAGGGCGCGTTTGGTAACGATTCTGTTCCCGGGAGCTGATTCTGATCAGAACTGATTCTTTTTTATTCTGTTCCCGGGAACTGATTCTAAGCATTTTAAGCTGTTTGGTAACTGTCCAAAATTTCTAATTCTGGAAGAGAATTGCGTTTGGTACCGTGTTCATTAATTATGTTCCAAATCAATTTCTTTTAATTTTTAAATAATTTTTTTACTTTTTTTCCTTTGTTTTCTTTTCTTTTTTTCATTTTTCCTTTGTTTTCTTTTCTTTTTTTTTTTTTCATTTTTTCATTTTTTTCTTTTCATTTTCCTTTTTTTTTTTTTTTTTTTTTTTCCCTTTTTTTCTTTTCTTGTTTTCTTTTCTTCATGCCCTTCTTTTCTTTTTCTCATCTTTTTCTTTTCTTTTTCTCATCTTTTCTTTTAAATTCTATTCCAATTCTTTTTTAATTACCTTTTTAGATTAAAATAAATTTGATATTGAATTTTCATAAACCATTCATTGATTAATTATATTTTTATACTAAGTAATAAAAATATTAACTAATCAATTTTTATTATATAGTAAATAATAAACCATAGTATAAACTATACTAATATCCCTACAATATGTAATAAATAAAAATACTAAATTATAACATAAAATTAAATATGTATTCTATATACAACAAATATATGTTTCATACTAGGAAGAAATAAAAATAAAATATAGAAATAAATTTTTTTTTGATTCGGCACTTTTGATTCTCTTTTTTGATTCTCGGACGGAGAATCATATTTTTCCGATTCCGAATTCTTGTCCAAAAGCGATTCTCGGGAGTAAATTTGTTCCCTTAATCGGTTTTGGACAAAAATTTACCAAACGCGATTACGTTCCCAAACCGATTCAGGAACAAAAATCGGGGAATCGAAGACTTTGTTTGGATGGTTGCCAAACAGGGCCTAATAAAACCAATTACCGAGCCACGTGCATTCTCCAAGGCGATATCCCTTATCACCGAGCCACGTGTGTTCTCCGAGGTGATGGAACCGATCACCGAGCCATGTGCATTCTCCGAGGTAATGCATTAATTTACCGAGCCCACGTGCCCTTTAAAATGCCATTCTGAATCAGCGAGCCCATGTGCATTCTCCAAGGCGATGCATCAAGTAACCGAGCCCACGTGTCTCTTCAAGATGCCAAATGTACTTATTGAGACCACGTGCATTCTCCGAAGTAATGCATCAAATTACCGAGTTCACATGTCTCTTTCAAGATGCCACACTTAATCACCAAGCCCACGTGCGTTTTCCCAGGTGATAGACCAATTCACTGAGTGCACGTGCCTTCTCCAAGGTGATATAGAACCTATCATGGATCCACTATACACATGACCAAATTCTTAGATGACATGCCTAGTCATCAGGTCAGCATACATCTTACATACTTTCATTTCCACAATTTCCAGTATGATCAGTAGTCTACCACAATACATTTGTCACTGGCAACCAATACTCAATTCTTCACTAGTCATTACTCAAATTAATTCGATTTAGGAATAATACCTAAAAATCCACAATTAAATTAATTCAGCATAACGTAGAACTCAATTAAATAAACGGACTGTACCACGATAATCAGCATGAAATTTCAGTCGTCGGTTATCTTTGCCTAATTTCCGAAAAATAAATAATTAAATAATTAATTTTGAAAATTAAATAAATAAATACAATAATTTCAATTTAGCACAAATAAAACTCAATTAAATAAATGGACTGCACCATGATCATCGGCATAAAATTCCGGTCATCGGCCATCCCGGTTGAATTTCCGGAAAATAAATAATTAATTAAATTAATTTCGAAAAATAATATTTAAATACTAAAAATTTCACTTATGCCCGAATTGCGAAATTGAAGCCCGATAAGGGTCGGGAAAAATCCCGGGCTACCCTCAATAAATAGTAGACCACATTTACTTACTAAATGCACACTCAATTTGTCTAATTTGCGTCATAATTGACTAATAAATACTAATTTATACTAATCTAACCACATAAACCTAATTAATTAAAACTAAACAATAATTAGTCCACTAAGCAAGGATTAGTGAGATTACTTACCGGAATCGCGCGCAGTTCAGATCAATCCGACGGGAGCGGCGCGAGGATCGATTCCTCCCAAAGCACGACTCGGGTTCGGGGCTCGGAAATGGCCCAAAAGCGAGCCCGAACCAGCTAGATACCCACTTGGTGGGGTGGCTGAGTTGGCTGAAAAACACACCAAAACGTCGAATGGCGGCCGAAGGTGGCAGGACATGGGCGGAATTGGGTTGGGTAGAGGCCGAACGGCTTGGGCGGCGCACGGCAGGGACGGCGAGGCATGAAGGGGTGGTGGCGGAGAGCGTGGGGTGCGCGGGCGGGTGTCGCGCAGGTGGAGGTCCGGTTCCGGTGCGGCGGCGACGGGATTCGGCGAGCTGCTGTTCTTCTTCTTCCACTTCTGGTTTTTCATGAACAAAAAGAAAGAAAGAGGGGGGTTCGGTCACGTGGGAGAAACGGGGGAGAAGAAAGAAGAGAGAGAGAAGGGGATTAGGTTTGAAAAGTCAAAAAAAAGGGAAATAAGGTGGAAAGGGGGGTGTGTCGCACGAAGGGGAGGGAAAGAAGGGAGGAAAGAGAGAGAGAAAAAAAAGGAAAAGAAAATAATAATTTAATAAGAAAACACATTATTCTTATTACTTCTATTATTTTCCTTTTCTCATTCCCTTTTTTTTTTCCGATCTTCAATTTTTCCTCCGATAATTTCTTTCCCGAAATTTCGGACTCGTCAATAATTTGACGGACAATGAGACGAGGTCCTAAAAATGAATTGTGACACGCTCGAATATTCGATTCCCGATACCAAATTAAATTCCATAGTTAGAATCGATTAGACGCAATTTTAGTCCAATCCATCTAATTAGGTAGCTTTTAGGGATTTTACTGCGGTTATATCCCTTAGCGGCTTCACCAATAGATTGATTAACTCGTGAGTGATCAGCTCAGAAAAAAAAAAGGACCATAGGCGCCGGCGAAATGCCAATTTCATATATCCGGGACGGGGTCGAAATTCGGGATGTCGCGGGATCGGAGTTTCTCTATCCAAAGATTTGATCAGCGGTGCTCAGTGAACTAGAGAAGAATCTACAGCTTTCAGATTGGCACATGGAACCTTCGAGAATGACCCTTAACCGGTTCGGCAACACATCGAGTAGCTCTCTTTGGTATGAAGTCCCTTACAGGGAAGCCAAAGGAAGGATCAAGAAAGGGGAAAGGACATGGCAGATAGCTTTTGGTTTGGGATTTAAGTGCAATAGTGCTGTTTGGAAGTCTTCGCACCGTGAATCCCACAAAGAGAAGAATCCACGGACGGACGAGATCCATAAGTTTCCATTGGAAGTCCCGAAGGTCTCGGCCATCTAGAGTTCAAAGGTAACTTGATTCGTTTCTAGCCTTGTGGAAGTTTGCTAATTTCAATAGTTAACTGGGAAAGCTTTTAAGATGCAATTCCTTTAGCTTGATATTAGAGAGAGGGAAGTACATTAGTGAACCCTCTGTATATTGGATGTTACAGCTAGAGCTGAACTCTTGGGAAATGTATGGTGGCTTAGGAGTTTGATTCCAATATCCATAGTTCATTCCCTTTTAGCATCTCTTACCAATCAGCATTTTGAGCCCTCTTTGGAGTCCTGAACGTTTGACCAATCTTTAGGGCATGAAATGTTTCTTCTTCTATCTATCTGATTGTCTTATACTAACTAGCACCGATAATGACACGCGACATACGACACGACACATTAACACGTCATTTCTAAAAAAAATAAAAAATTCCGATACATTGAGACATATTATATATTAAATGTGCATGTGTATATATACATGATGAATTATCATTTTAATGATTATTTCAATTAAATTGATTTGATTCAAATTTACAAATAAATAAATATAAAAAAGAGCAAAGAATAAACTTACATTAAAAGCATTAATCCATCATTTGTTGATATTATTCATTGTTTCAATTTGACAAATTCAACTACATTTTATTCCAATAATCCATAAAACTTGAAGGGGAAAAAAAAAGCAATCGACATTCCACTAATAAATTTAACATTTAACAATAAGTAAAAAAAAAAAAAACGACATTTCACTATCAAATATAATAAGAAATCTTTATTTCCCCTTTATTATTATTTTTTATATTTTTTTACATATTTACATTTTGACTCCTCATTTATTGAAAGTTTTTAAAATTGCCCAATGCGTGTTGAAATCGCATGTTGGAAATTCCAAACTTGTGTGTCAGGAGAGTTGATCATGTGTCGGATTTTCTAAAATCCTATTGACCGCATGTCAGAATGTGTCGGATTTTCCGACACTTGGCTATGTGTCGGAATGTGTTGGAGTGTCGGACATGACACGAAAACTCTCGGAAAATGTTGTTACTTCTTAAATCTAAAACTAGTTGGTTGCCAGTAAGTGTCTTAAACCATCTATATGCATTTCTACTTGCGAGAGCTCATTTGCATCGGAAGAAGCATATATTGAAAACGACCAGATTCAACTCATCACTACCTAAATCAACCACTTCTCAAGGGAGATTTTGCGGAACGAGAGGTGAAATATTCACTAACCTTAGCCACCTTCAAATGAAACATCGATTAGTGGTCCGACTTTTCTGGGCATTTTACTAGCTTCTGTTGGGTAGCGCGATCTCTGCGTTTGTCCGCGTTCGACGTGATCGTAGATGCTCACAGGAAATTCTCATTCTCACATGGATCTCATCTGTTTGGGATACACAGGAATGTGAAAGGTGGGAGCAAATATTCGGGAAACCTTTCTAGACGAAGAATTCTATCTCTGGGCTATTTTTGACCAGCGGAGTGGTGTTAATTGTGAGGTGGATTCTCATGTTCTGTTCTTTTTCATGGATATGGAGAATATAACTTAGGATTTGATATTGAGCGTTGACTCGTTAAATGCCGGCTTCACCATCCGATATCCCGAATCTTCACCGTTGAATGTATAATCCCGGTCCTTTACGATAGCTTTTTATGAGTGCGAACGTGCCTATTATGTGCCGAATCAAGGTAAAGGGTGACGAGCCTTTCTGAATGTTCTGGCCAAGAAAGGTCAAGAGGATTCCAAAAAGACGTTCTTCCTCATCTGACTATTTTCTTTTTGTGCATAAACAGGATTGGGGCCTACCCTCCACTAGAATATTCGCTTGATTGTGCCAACGAAGCACCCACTGCCCACAGCAGCCTCGCAAGGTGCAAGTAGAGAAGTCCGAGACCGGCCTATAGGGCTTTCATTTGTACGCAGTGGTCAAGCTCAGACACAAGCTGATCGACCACCAGAGCAACATTCTCATGGAGACATCATGATTGTAAAAGGATATCGGAATTCTTTAACCTTGGAATACTTGATTTATCCATAAAATTCAATTTTAGGATGTGTTTATTTCAGGGAACACTTTCACGATAAAGGAAAATGTTTTTGGAGAAATCATTTTCTAGGAATATATTTTCCTCTTTTTAAGTTGGGGAATTCATTTTCCTAACTTTAAGCATTTTCTTTTAGTATAAATAGTTGTCCATTGGCATACTATTTTCAACAAACCAGATGTGTCAAAGTCCAAAAATAAACATGCAAAAATTCTCACTCAAACAAACATGCCCTAACAGATACGTTCCCTCCTCCTTTTTTTCTGGGAAAAGTACCAAAAAATATTAAACTGGTTAATCTTAAACTTTTCAAATAGACCAATTTAGTTATGAAATTTTTTAAAATTGGTACTCAATTAGTTTATCTGGCCAATTTAGTTCAAAATTAGCTTACATGGATATCATATGGGACATGAACAGTGCCGACATAGACATTTTCAATAATATTTTAATAATTACCTAATTTTATAAAATAATTTTTTGATTTCTTTTTGCTTTTTTCTCCTTTCCTTTTTCATTTTGGTGATAGCTAGTCACCAATCACCAGCCACAGGCCATGGTTGGCAAGGGCAACTCTCACCCAAGCAAGGGCAATCCTTGTTGATCATAGGCAAGGTTGGCCTTGCTAGGTTGCGCTTGAGCAAGGGTAAGCGGCGACAAGCCCCACTTTGCCAAATTTTGTAAGGCCGATCCTTGCCCAAGCCAGGCTGACCTCACCAAATCTAGCGAGGAAGCCATGCTAATGCTTACTTTTGCCCAGGCATGGCTTAGCAAGGTTGACCCTCACTATAGCTGATGAGGGTTGGCCTCACTTAGATCTTGTTGGGTTGCGCCTAAGCGAGGGCAAGTGTCAGTGAGGCCAACTCTACCTAGACTAGGCAACCTCGCCAAATCTAGTGAGGAGCTATACCTACACTTATTTTCGCCTAGGTGTGACCCAACGAGGCTAACCCTCACTTGTGGTCAACAAGGGCAACCCTTGCCTAGGTGAGGCCGACCCTCGCCAGCCATGGCTTATGGCCAGTGGCTAGCGACTAGCTACAAGCAAAAAGAAAATGGAAAGGATAAAATTATTAAAATATTATTAAAAATATTTATGTCAACACTGATCGTACTATGTAGAACTGTTGGCATCCACTTTAGCAATTTTCATCCTAAATTGATCGGATGGGCAAATTTAGTACTAATATGAAAATGTTTAAGACTAACTTGATCCAATTAAAGGTTTATGACCGAATTGGTACCAATCTAATAGATTTAGGACTATTTGATACTTCTCCCCCTCCCTTTTTCCTTTGCATATTTTCAAATATTTTTCAACTTCCTTAGCCAAAAGTTATATTACTAATATGAAGGCTTTAGTTTCTATATGAGCACTTAAGTTATGAATAAAGGCCTAATTAGGGACATCAATTTTAATACCAATGTAATAAATCATATAGCTAGCAATTATGGGCGCAAATGATAACCATTTTGTTCCAAAAATTAATTTCTTGCTAGAAATTAATTTTTCTATTTTTATTCCATCGACATATTTCTAAGCAAAAATACACATTTCATAACAATACAAAATTTATACTCTTAAAATAAAAATTCGTTTAATAATGACACAAAATTTCTCCCTAAGGCGGTTGGTGACTAGCGTCGGCGATCGACGGTTGGCCTCGGCGTTCAGTGGTAGGCGTCCAACGACCAACAGACAATGATGGGTGGAGGGTGGGCAACGGGCAATGACAAGAGTGAAATATAAGAAGAGTTTTCATTTCTCACTTTTGTTTTAAAAATAAAAAAGTTAAAATATTTTATTTCCGATTTATGTTCCAAACTTATTTCTAGAGTAAAAATTTATTCTAGAAATAGAAGGAAAAAAATTACGTTACCAAACGAAACCTGTTCTTGAGAACGAGAAAAAAGAAAAATAGAGAAACAGAATGGTTATCATGCGTGTCCGATGTTTCTGTCAAATATCCATCCATTCATCAACTGTGAGCCCTTCAATTGTTGCGACTCCAGTTATAGTTGGCAGAGAATGCTAGAATGAGTGGTAAGGGAATATATATACATATAGACACACTTGTATCATAATCAATTAGTATGTATCATGTCTTGTTATCCAAGTATAATATGTGAACCCTTAACAAGAAGGTATCAATTTGGTCTCCCATATCCTATCTTGCTTTGCTTCCATAGTATCATCTTGATCACTTCAAACCCTGCGTGTAAATCACACAACAGTCGCCAAAATTTCTCAAAACTGAGATAAATCTACGGACAAATTGCAAGCAAAATAATGACCAATAGTCCAATCGAAGAACCAGCTACTTACTGTACGAATTCGACATTGACGGAGGACGCAGATGGATTTGCTATGGCCTCGAATGCAGTCTTTGACAAGACAATGGTGGCACGGTCCGATGAGGACCTGGAGACTGCGCTGAGCGACCGGTCCACAATCCTGACTTGGACCAACTGGGCCGGGTTGCAGGTCTTCGGCCGGTCAGCACTTATGCACCTGACCCAATATTGCCTCCCGCAAGCAGCACCGTTGTCCCAAATCCCTTCCCCGGCAGCTGCAAACAGGAAGCTCGAGGGGAACTGCAACGGGTCATACCCGAAGCAAGCGGTCGCTGCGATCATATTACCCGTAACATTTCAATGTTTAGACAAACATGATATCATGTTAACACGGCCTGTTGATAGATTGCAAATTAAGAGCCGGTTCGATAGCTTCTATACTTACGTGTGTACGGAGGATCGTAGTGACTGGCGGTGCCAACATCTGCATTAGATTGCCGCGACAATAGCATGGCGAGGACGAGAATTGATGAGAGACGGACGAGTTGTCGCAATTCTGACATTGTGGAGAGCCAACCTGCAGAGAGTTTGGAAACATTGAGCATCTACTACATATGATGGAAAGATTACGAGTAATTTACTACCTACGATGCAAAGATTACAAGCGACAGCTTGATGGGTTATTGTTGCTTGAGATGGACGATACATATAAGGTGCACGAGCCACGTTGGTGGAAAGTTAAAAAGGAATTAAGCCTGCAAACAAGGAGAATAATAAAAACGAAGCTTCTTTTTTAACCACATGCACATAATTATATGCATAATTAGGTCGTAGATTCTCGTTTCTAGCAACCTTATCGCGTTCTGGAAATACCAGCCGAAACCCTCGACGTGACGCGATGCCAAACGCACTTGCGCAGAGCCAATCAAGTCAGCCTACCGAACAATGACATATGCAGCTGCATAGCAGTTTCGCTCTAGGCTTCGTTATTACTCAGAAGAATACTACTACTAGTACGTGAAAAGAATAATATGCGATATATGCAGATACTATCTCTATAAGAAAATATGAGAAAATATTGGTACCGCGTGGATTCCACCCCATCAAAATTCTAGTCCGCTGACACGTGTTGTCCAGGCCCCACCACGCCAGAACCTCTGACGCTCTCTCACCGCCTTGCCTCTCTCTTCCCTGTTCCTTTTTCCTTTGTTTTTTCTTCTTCCCTTTCACAGTCTTCTTCTTTCTCTCTCTCCTCTGCCTGTCCCTTTTCCCCTCTCCGACCTCAACCTGAAGCCCGACCTCAGACCTGCCGCCGCCTCCGGCGCATCGCCTCCATCTTCGCCCGCTTCATCTCCGACCTCTAGCACAGTCGCCTCCTATCCAACTCCTCCAGCGCCCTCTGTGTTTGTTCCCGCATCAGCCAGGAGGTGGAGGCCCCATGCTGCGTCGACGAACCACATCGCCACTTCCGCCTCGTTCGTTGCCTAAGCCAACCTGATTGACCTAGAATCAACTCAGATTCGAGGTCAGATTCGAGGTCGAGCTAAGCTCTAGATCACATATCTTGGGCTCGCTCGACATCCAAGATCTAAGGCGCAAGTTCGCTGGCCGAACTCGAACTCGACGACGAAGGATTGAAACGGCAACGACGTGGTGGATTAAGACGTCAGTGAGGTGGTGGTGGGGGAAGGGGACGAAAAAAAGAAGAGAGGGACGAGAGAGGCAAGGCGGTGAAAGAGAATCAGAGGGTTCCGGCGCGGTGAAAACGTGCCGCCTGATAAGTGGACTAGGATTTTGATAGGGTGAAATCCAAGGGGTAACTCCATATGTTCATATTTTCTCATTAATAACTAGATCTCTACGAAGTATGTGTACGTGTAACGTGAGCGTACTGGCGGACGAACGAAAAGACATTTCGCTGCCTGTAAAGGAGGGATTCGATCTTCTGTAAGATTCCCGTCTTGGCCTATCCGTCTAGGTTGCTTGGTCTTGAGGTAGCGTTTGATGTTGGTGATCGAACAATGATGACGTCATACGCAATAGCCAAAGTAGGAGAGCATGAAGAACGAGAAAATGGGAAGGGTTTTGTAGGGAGGATCGCTTGACGTGATGATGAAGAGAAGTGAGATTGACGCGTGATTTGCAGGATGATGACTGTTTACGTTCTCTTCCAAGCTGATAAGTCTAGGAAGTCATTTCCTAACTAAGATTCTGGTGTCAGCAAGCCTGGCCTCGTGTAACTTTACCAGGGGTGGCCTCGAAGGTTGCTCTAAGGGGAAAACTAGAATTTGAATCGAAATTTGTCACATTCAAATGAAGCATTCGACTGCCTGATCTCAATTACTCTTTTTATCTACGAATCTATATTGCGAGAAAAAAAAAAAAAAAAAAAAGCTAAAATTGTGGGACTATCTTTGGAGCGAGAATGGATGTCTAATTTTGGGAAGAAAAAAGGGTGGGAACAAGCGTTGGATGCTAGCAACCCTCTTGAAAGTTATTATAGGGTTTCACACTTATTAAAAATATCTGAGTTCTAACCACCATCCCCAGAAGGTCTAAACTTTATGACTTGAAGGGATGTGAAAGTTATTAGGTGCTCCCTACCTTTGCAAGTGGGTCACGCATGTTCTATAAGTTCATGTGAAAAAAAAAAAAAAAAAAAAAAACTGGAGATGGCAATAAGCCAATCACTTCATTATATTATTCACAAGGACCACTATTGCAAATGACTCATAACATGTAATTACTATAGAAAGAAAAGATGGAAAAATGATCCTCAAGACATATCGATTAAGCCAGCCCCGGACAAATCCCTAGAGTTAGAGAACAGAGAAGTAGAAAAAAATTATGAAGCGGGATGAGAGGGTTTACCTGCTTGATTTGGGAGAGAGCTCTCAAAATCTCCAAGTTAAGGACAATGCTTTTTGCCTTTTTTTTTTTTACCAGGCTCTTGACATGCTTGTGAGAGACCATGCATTCATATTTATACGGGTTGATTAATGGAACATGTCTCCTAGAATTCCCTTGGTTCCGTACGTGTGCCGTCTTAAAATTATTTTGTTAATCTCATGATTAAAAAGAAAAAAATAAAGCCAACAAGATGAGAACTAAGGTTTATTATAGCTGAATTTTCTTAGATTTGCCACATTCTGGATAAATTAAATTTTCACAAGCACGCATATAATCAATCACACTACACACATAAAATAAATTGAATCATAGTATTTCAGGAAAGAGCAATGTTAGGAATACTAAAACTCATTTACCAAGTTAGTTTATGAAGTGATGCAATGCTCCATAAGTTGTTTAACTTCAGTAGGCCGGTGTCGCTATGTCTAGCATTATTGTCCTAATAAAAATGCTTCTTTTTATTCGGGTTAGACCTTTTCCCTACATGCAACATTGATTTCGGCTAACTAAGCAGCAGGCCAGCGAAATCTAGCCGTGTAAGAGCCAGATTAAGACGTGGCATAATCAAAACAAGCAGATCTCAGTTTTCCATTTGGACAAAAACTATTTCTAATCGCGCTATTTAATGATGGGTGCGTTGCCGTCTTCTATTTGATTCCAGACAATAATCCAATTCAATCACTACGGCAACCCAAGGAACTGGTCTTGGTACATGTCTTGTTTTCCATGACTCTTTGCAGCCATGGTTTGGAATCATTAGAGCATTTCGACGCTTTGGCTCTGGTGGCGAACTCTTCTGTTAGAAATAGTCGATAGACGGCGGACCAGGTCGGAGGAAACCGTGTCTCGAAATGACGAGTTATGTGTTGTGGGCATCGCCCGCGTGAAAATTAAATTCATGTTAGCCGTGTGCATGTTTATAGCCAGTCAAATCGGACGATAAGGTTGGAGGGAAAACATCAACGTCATATTTCTAGAAGGATGAAGTCTAGAAGGATGATTTCATATGATAATGAATGCAAGCATGTTCTGTCGTGATTATATTTATGGTGGTGTGGTCATATTAACATCATGCATATCCAAGCATCAATTTGTCATGATATTCATAAGTAAAAGGTATATTTCTCATGCACCAATTCAATAATATTAAGGCTCTATTTTGTTTTGCGAAAAATGAATCATTTGAAAAACATTTTCCTCAAAATGATTACTTGTATCACATGAAATAATTAGTCAATAAAAATATTATCATTATTGAAAATAAATTATATCTAAACATTTTAATGGGTGAAAAAATATTTTCCATTTGTTCACTTTTTATTTGAATTGAACCACTCAAAAACCTTTCAACAATATAAATTAATAATATGTAGAATTGTATCTAACATTTTTTTTTTTTTTTTTTTTGTAATCTTCGATATTTAAAATACTTTTTTCCGGGCAATACCCAAAACAGGACCTTACCTTTTACAGCTGAGATTTAAAAAGAAAAAGAAAAAAAATTCCCCAAAGTCCCAAAAATAACGAGCTCAACCGATTGCTGTTGAGGCAAAAGTAACACAACTTTTGATACGTTTCAAAAATGACCCTCATTGCAAGTTTCTTCCGCTCCCCTGGTTACACCGCCACGTCCCTCAAGAATTTGATTCTAGATCCTCACAATCGCGTTCGCGCCATGTTAGATATTCGAGGAATCGAGGATCAACAGCTTGATCGCCATAGGGCTAGAGGCCCTTTTATTTTTATTTTTTCAATTTCGGGCACCAAATCTCATGTTCATGTCGAAGAATAAAAAGGTACAAAACAGTAATGATGATTTAACCCTAAGGAAAGAAGAGAGGGACCGAAATGTAATTCACCAGCGTACCTTGATGAAGTCACCAGAGAGATGGAACGAAATCTGCCCGAGTCGAAGCCCTTTTATGCAAAGTTCTTTCGACAGATCGACGAGCTCTGATCCCGGACGAAGCGCGGCGCTAGCTTTTCCTCGAAATTCCCGACGTTCACGAACTAAGAACAGACATTCTAGGATCATATATATACGTGCACGATCGCAGACGCAGCTTGCGCATGAGTAATTGCCCACCTCCGCACGTTAACGTGTTTTTTGTAACGTCCGGCAAGTGTGAATTGTCTTTGGGTTCTCTATGAAGCAACATTGCCCCTAAGCAAAAGAGACATTGATTGTCGGCAAAATAATGAATTCCCACTCCTTATTAAGCGATCTTGTCTTTGACCTTCTAAGCAAACGTAAAAATGCCACAATTTTCCTACGGTGCTCACTTAAGTGCAATAACCTTTTTTTTTTAATTCCTGATCACCCAATTATCGTTTCACTTTTCAATCAATTACTTAGGTGACATAGCTTTTCTTTTAAAATGTTAATCACAAATATTATGCCACGTCGGATTTTTGTCACTTGATTGAATATTTTTAAAATGTTAATTCGATCGTATGTTGAAAGTTATGACACTTAAATAAACGTGTTTAAAGAGTCATGACACTTGAACGATAAAAAAAAAATTATGATACTCAAATGAATACCGTATAAAAGTTACAATACTTGTGATGCTTTTCTCTCTTAAAATGGGGAATTTGGCATTGATTTGGAAAGTTGAATTGATCGCATTGCTTGTTTATTCCTCCAAGCGTTGACTACTTAACTAAGGAAAGATAATTGTATGGTAGCATATGAGATACCAAAAGGGAAATTTCGAGTTGGTTTTCAGGTAGATTAGAAAGATTCTATGTTCTTCATTTAATCAACACATGTCGAGTTTTTGACTCGAGGAGGTATGCCAACATGACGTCTATGAGCCCATTGATAGTGTGATCATATAGATTCTAACTAATTTTCCGGTGCCAGTATAAGATACCAACATGTTTTTTGTAATGCACTTGCATTGTTGACATGATATTCTAAGACCATTTAATTTAATCTAAATTGATCCAATTTAATGAAAATACGATGAAAGTGGCTCTAGGATCCGTGTTGGCTTGAGCAGCATGCCGAATTTGGGCCACGTGCGACTGCTCCCAGGCAATGAGCGAACATCGTTATTTTCGACAAGTGGCAGTTATTTTTGTTTTATTATATAACTTGCTCGTCGTTGTTATAGTCCAGACCAAGCATCGAATAACAATGAGCAAACACCTATCTAGACTTTAAGGTATTTGATTTCTAATTTTATTTATGCTGATTATTCTTAAGACTGCCTTGACTTTTTCATAAAGATGTAGATAAACATTCCATGGTAGCAAACCCTCAACCAGAAGGTATCAATATGGTCTCCAAAACCCTACTTTACTTTGCTTCCAAAGTATCATCTTGATCACTTCAAACCCTGAATGTAAACCACACAACTATAACCAGGAATTCTCAAAATCAAGATAATTCCATAAAGACACAAATTGAAAGCAAAACAATGAACTGTAATAGTCGGGAAAATTGTCCAAAAAGTCCTAAACATATTATACTTTTGCCAATTCAGTTCTAAACCTTTTTAATTTTGCCAATTGAGTCCTAAACATTTTTTCTTTTTACCGATTCAGTCCATCTGGTCAATTTTGGCTAGAAAATGCCGACGTGGATGTCGGCGGTGCCACATAGGATTGTCGGTATTGACGTGAACAATTTTTAATAATATTTTTAAAATTTTTAATTTTTTTAATTTTTCTGTTTTTTCCCTTTTTTTTTTTTTTTTTTTTTTCTTTTTGGCTTTTTCCTTAACCTTTTCCGGTGGCTGGCCACTGGCCACAGGTGACGGCCGGCTGGCCTTGCTCGCCACAGGCGAGGCCCGGCCGGGCGAAGAGGAGTACAGGTGAGGAGAGCCCTTGCCCGGGCGCAACCCGACAAGGGTCGCCTAGGCGAGGCCGACCCTCCCCCAAGCCAGGGGGCGGCCTCGCCGGGCGTCGGCCGGGTGACGGCAACGCCAGGCGAGGCCGCCCTCGCCGGGGCTCACCCTCCCCGGGCGAGTGTCGGCCTCGCCTAGACCATATCTGGTGAGGCCGGCCGGGGCGAGGCCAACGCTCGCCTAGGCGAGGGCAAGCCCCGGCAAGGGCTCCCCTCGCCAGATCTGACAAGGCCGACCCTCGCTGGGGCCAGGGCGGCCTCGCCCGGCGTCGCCATTGCTCGGCTAACGCCTAGCGAGGCCACCCTAGCTGGGGGAGGGTCGACCTCGCCCAAGCGACCCTTGTCGGGTTGCGCCTGGGCAAGGGCTCTCCTCACCTGTACTCCTCCTCGCCCGGCCGGGCCTCGCCTGTGGCGAGCAAGGCCAGCCGGCCGTCACCTGTGGCCAGTGGCCAGCCACTGGAAAAGGTTAAGGAAAAAGCCAAAAAGAAAAAAAGAAAAGAAAAAATTCAAAAAATTCAAAAAATTCAAAAAATTCAAAAAATTCAAAAAATATTAAAATATTATTAAAAATTGTCCACGTCGGCGCCGACAATCCTACGTGACATCGCTGGCATCCACGTCAACATTTTCTGGCCAAAATTGGCCGAATGAACTAAATCTGCAAGAAGTGAAAATATTTAGAACTCAATTAGCAAAGTTAAAAGGTTTATGACTGAATTGGCAAAAATGCAATAGGTTTAGAACTTTTTGGACTATTTTCCCGTAATAGTCTAATTAAAGAAGCAGCTAGTCCACTTACGGTTCGAACTGGACGTTGATGGACTTTGCGGACAGATGTGCGATGGCCTTGTACGCGGTCGTGGACAGGATCATGGTGGCAACGTTTGACGAGGAACGGGTGACCATGTCGAGCGCCCGGTGCGCAATCCTAATGTGGATACACGGGACTGGTTTGCAGGCATTTGGCCGGTCGGCGCTTATGCACCGGACCCTATATTGCCTCCGGCATGCGGCCCCGTTGTCCCAAATCTGTTCCCCCAGCAGCCCAGACAACAGGCCAGAGGGAAATTGGAACGGATCGTATCCGCCGGTGGTTACTGCAATCAAATTACCTATAACGCGTCAGTGTTTAGACAAAGATCAAATTGTAGTACTGGGGCCCAGTGATATACCGCAAATTAACGGACGGTTCGACGACGTATATACTTACGGGTGTATGGAGGATCATGGTAACGGACCGCGCCGATGTCTGCATCGCACTGGCAAAGCAACTGCACGGTGAGAACAAGGATTCACGTGAGAAAGCGAGGGACGCGTTGTTGCAATTGCGACATTGTCAAGAGTCAACCTGCAGAGAGTTTGGAAAGATTGAAAATTTACTGCATATGATGAAAAGAGTTCCGGCGGTTGCTGGATTAGAAAGTTAAAAAAAGGAATTAAACCTGCAAACAAAGAGAAGATTAATGGCATGCACATAATTATATGCATACGGCTTTACATTTCAATCAAACCGAGATTAAATAAGAGTTCTTAATCTCTATGCTCCTGAAAACCTTCAAAAGTTTATAAAAAAAAAAAAAAATCTAGTTCTCTTCTAAGGATCTGTATGACAACGTTTCAAATTTTATGTTTTTTTGTTCTCTAGAATAGAAAAAAAAAAAACAGTTTGATAATAGTTGTTAATTTTTCAACTCCCTAGAATAGAAAAGTAGCTAAATAATATATTAGAAATAACTTCTTGTCCTAAAAAAAATTCTAGAAGTAAGCCATATTTTTCTTTTCTTTTTTATTTTTCTTTTTCTTCCTCCTCTACTAATCGGTTGGTGGAGACTCACGCCCTGTTGTCCACCGATCTCTGCTGTTCTCCACCACCCGCCACCGTCCACTTGGCTAGAGGAGGAAGAAGAAGAGAGGAAAAAAAGGGGGGAAAAAAGAAAAATCTCAAAAAAATTACTAAAAAATTGAAAGAAATTCTACATCACAAAATAAATTATTGGTCGTATCAAATGCATTCATATTTTTTCCTACTCCAAAATAAAAATTTTGTACAGTTATCAAACGCATTATTTTACTTAAAAACTATTTTAGAAAATAGAAATAAAAAATTATCTTTTAAAAAAATTATTCCTAAAGATTAAAATGTTACTAAACCCATCCTAATTTTCCATACGCCTTTTCATTTCCACTTCCGGTACAGATTCTCATTTCTAGTCGTTGGCTGGGTCCGCCTCTTGTGGGGCCCAGCTGACATTCAACGAAGGGTGCGGGGAAGATTCAAAGTCAAAAAGAACATAAGAAAGGCTGCTTCGTGTGAGCCTGAGAAGAGAGTAAGAAAAAAGATTGTCCATCCGAGAGAGCACAGACAAAAAAGAAGAAAATCAAAGAGGGTTGAAAGTTCATTGTTTCGACTTGAAGGCTAAACTTTGACAAAATTAACCAAAATTTGAGTTTTTTTCGAAGGATAAATATGATAGAAAATCTCAAATTATTACACTTCTGATAAATTTATTCCAGATTAATTTTTTGATCATCAAAATCCTAATTATTGCATTTTTGATATATTTATCCTTCATTAGTTTATGTTAAATTTGATTAATATCATGAAAAATCACATACTAGTATACCTGTGACAAACGGAATGTAAGACCCCAAATTAAGACGGCCGTCAACTATTACGAGTCATTTAATTCAATAATTTGACGAAAAATGTTAATAGAAACTAATAATGAGTAAATTTGTCATAGATGTAATAATTTGTGATTTTTCATTATATTTGTCATTTGAAAAAACATGAAAGAGAGATAAGATCTTTTGTGAGCTATCACTTTAGTTTGCTAGGTTTTGACGCAATGTTTCGGAAGGTGGGAAGGGTTTTGTTGGGAGAATCACTTTCACATGATAATGAAGAGAACTGATATTGACTTGTGATCTATGAGATGATATCTGGCTAATCGACTAGAGTTTTTCTCCATGATTTTGACCTCATCATTTTTTTTTTTTTGTCGGTCCTACTCTATTCCTACTCTAACATTTACTCTGAGATTTTTGTCATACCTCCTTACAAGGCGTGGGAGTCAAAACGCACTCCTAAAACTTAATCGTCCCCACCCCAATCTCTCTTGAGAATGTGGAGATTCAAACCCCCCGTCTCCCCCTTCCATATTGGAAGGGTGGTTACTGAAGCAAACCCCAGTGGTTAATTTTGACCTCATCATTGGCTGTTACATTTTCTTCCAAGCCAAGAACTCGCACAAACCATTTCCTAGCTTAGATTCCTGGGTCGCAATCTTATATATAGAAAATGCTCTCATTAGTATGCAAAATCGCCCTATAGTCCACTTGCCTCGGGTAAGGCCTAACCCCTCGTAACTTTACAGGGGGTGGCCTCGAAGGTTGGGGGAAACATGAATTCGAATCAAATCCATCACATTCAAATTAAGCATCTAACCACCTAATCAAGCTGAATCAATTATACCTCTTTTGATTAATCTAGTTTGGGAAAAAGCTGGCATTGTGGGTCTATTTTTGGAGGGAGAATGAATGGCTAATTTTGAGGAAAAAAAAAGGGCAGGAATGGGCAATTGATGCCAACAACTCTCCCAAAAGTTATTATAGGGTTTTGCACCTACTGAAAAATGTCTGATCTAAATTCTAACCACTACTCACAAGGTCTAGACTTTGCACAAGGATCGCACATAATATGAAAGTTCATGCAAAGCAGGTTAATATAAGTCGAGGATATAAAATAAGAACTTGAGATGATTCATTTGTATATGATTCAAGAGGATCACAGCCACTAAACCCCATTTAGCATCCTCTGAGGTGGCTCTACTTTGGTCCGGTCGCTACGACCCGCCTGCAAAATCTTCGCAGAAGTGCTTTTCTTCGTTTTCTCGGCAACTTTCTCGCGTCAATCAGGGCAAGCCGTCCATCAGCAGGAGCAATAACAAGCCGGGGAAACTCGATGCAAGTGCCATGCACGAGCCCTGAATGAGGAATCCAAGAAGCAACTTGGGAAAAATCATGGTCAATACGGCAACCGATCCCAAATATGCGTATGGCTCCATCTTCCCCGCCGATGAAAAAGATATCGCCCGTATGGCTCCTTGCCAATGCATAGCACTACTGATGTGCGCATTATGAACGATGCAACGACAGCGGTATCACGGCGGACAAGTCCCCAGATCCAATCACTAGTCCACAAGGCCCTTAAGAATTTCAGCGGAAACCAAGTATCGGATCACTAGGCGAACCACCGATGATCGTTGAACTGTTGGGAACCATATAAAACCATCATGTATCGTAAGGGTTGATTTCAATTGCATTTGCGTTTTTTAACTCCATCTCAACCCCACATCCATCTCGTGAAGAATTTTGCGCCATCGCGTACAGATCGGTCATGATCTTATGGAGCCTCAAGCCACAAGATCCCTTTGAGTATGATTAGACATGACCTAATCGACAGCCCGAGTAAGATTTCAATGTAGGCATCGTAATTGTAAGAAGGATATTGGGATTCTTTAAATAAAGCACATACTTTCTTGCATCCCGAAAGCAATCATCTTGGCAATGGAAATAAGATTTCACAATTACGTAACTGCCGATGGCATTGTTGTGCAGCAACAATTAGGATTAACATAACAATAAACCTTAAATTAGTACACCTATAACAAATTTACTTAAATTAATTTTTTGATCGCAAAAAATCTCAAACTAGTACCCCCATAACAATTTTACCTCCATTAATTTCTGTTAAATTTTACTATTAAATTATTAAGTTGGATGATGTGTAGTAATTAACAAGTGTACCTATTTGTGATTTTTTATGCCATTAATCCAATTTAATGAAACTAACGTGTTATGATGTATGTGTGAGTGAGTTGTATTAGAGAATTGATATGTTGTTAAGCAATTAATACTTCATAGTTGGTCCGTAACTCATTAGTTTATGCTTTTGAGTAAAGGTAAGTCAAACTGAATATATTGATAAGTTTGGATTTGAAATCCCTCTTAACGATCTCTATAGATGAATCTGCTACATGCTCCCAACAAATTGTATCAAAGCCAATGGTTGCGTTTTATGAGAAAGCGTGCATTGTAGTCTAGCAACGAGCCCATAAGTTGATGTAAAAGGATACCTGAATTACGAAGGAGCAGACCTAATACCAAATTCACACGTGTGAGAAATTGTTAGGATGCATGTGTGAGTGATGTGTTAGAGAATTTCACATCAAATAATTGGTATATTGTTTGGCAGTTAGTATATCATAGTTAACACACAATTTCTTAGCTTAAGTTTTTTAGTAAAAGTAAGTCCAACTAGATATATTGACAAGCGAGAGTAAGTAAAGGTATTGGGTTTTTGTAGTGCGCTCCCAACATAATGGAGGCAATTTATCATAAATATACCAATTTGAAGTTTTTGGTGGTAAAAAAAAAAAAAAATTGAGTAAATTTGTCACATATGTACTAATTTGGCGTTTTTCATTGTATTAACCCTAATAATTAAAGTGCAAATTTTTCCTTGGCCAAAAGCCGCATTGCCAATAAGAGGGAAACGTATACAAAAAGTTCTAAACTTATTACATTTGTACCAATTTAGTCTTAAATATTTTAATTGTATTAATTAAGTCGTAAACCTTTGACGATTTGTCAATGTAATTCATTCGGCTAATTTTAGTTGAAAATCAAGGATATGAATATTAACCGTCTTATGTAGCACAACCGATTCTAATACAGACAAATTCTATAATGTTATAATATTTTTTTCTGAATTTTTGTTCCTTTTTCTTTTCTTTTCTTTTCTTTCTTTTTTTCTTTTACAACTTTCAGCCAATGAGATTGTTGGCCAACTACCGCCAACCATAGACGAGGGCTCGACTCCTTCACTTGTTGGCCGACAAAGGCCGTGACACCCTCACTTGGTCTAGGCAAGGGCGTCGTGGCCCTCGTTGGCCATGAGTTGTGTGCAATGCCTTCACTAGTTACAAGGGTTTGTGGCCCTCACCTATAGCCTGCTAGAGCATCATGGCCCTTGATCATACTAGGCAAGGGTCATGGCCTTTTCCTAGATCGGGGGAGGGTATAGAAGACCTCACCCAAACCTTGCCTGTAGTTGACGAGGGTAGCCTAATGACCTCATCGACCTACAATTGAGGCAAAAAAGAGAGAGAGAGAGAGAGAGAAGAACAAAAAAGATAATAAATAGTTGTCCACATCAACACTAGCTATGCCATATAGGATGGCTGAAAGTCTTGCTCGACCTTCATCTATGTTAGCGATTTTTTGGCCAAATTGACCGGATAAACTATATTGACAAATTATCAAAAGGTTTAAAATTGAATTTACACAATTAAAAGATTTAAAATCAAATTAACACAAGTACATTATATTTAAGACTTTTTTGGTGCTTTTCTTGCCAATAAGTCTCTAGTTTATATTTGGGAACTTAAGTTATGAATAAACCCAAAATTAGGGGCATTGATTTTAATATCGATATAATAAATCATATAGCTAGCAATATCAATGCGGTCTAAACTCGATGTGACATACACAGTCTATGTGACGTACATTTCCTCCATTTGTGGCGACTCAAGTTATAGTTGAACAGCCTACTAGAGTGAGTAGTAACAGAATAAATATATGAAATTTCAATTTGTATCGTAAATAGTTAGTGTATATCATCTCTTGCCATCGAAATACACAATTTACTTGCGTTTGTGAGCTATACCATTGATGTACCCTATAAATCATTAATGATAATACATCCCTAGAAAAGAAAGTATCAATTTGCTCCCCAAAACCCCAACTTTTCTTCCAAAGTATCCCCTCGATCGCTTCAGACCCTGCATGTAAATCGCACGAAAATTACCAAAATTTCTCAAATTGAGATAAATCTACGAAGACACAAATTGAAGGCAAAATAATGAACGATAGTCCAATCAAAGAAGCGGCTACTTACTGCACGAATTCAACGTTGACAGACGAGGCAGATGGATTCGCGATGGCCTCAAACGCGGTCTTGGACAGGACAATGGTGGCGCGGTCCGACGAGGATCGGGAGACTGCGCTGAGCGCCCGGTCCACGATCCTGACCTGGACCAATTGGGCCGGGTTGCAGGTCTTCGGCCGGTCGGCACTTATGCATCGGACCCAATATTGCCTCCCACAAGCTGCACCGTTGTCCCAAATCCCTTCCCCAGCAGCCGCAAACAGGAAGCTCGAGGGAAACTGCAATGGGTCATACCCAAAGCAAGCAGTCGCTACGATCATATTACCCACAACATATCAATGTTTAGACAAAGATGATAGTGTTAACGTGGCCTAGTGATACACTGCAAATTGAGAGCTGATTTGGGAATATCTATACTTACGTGTGTATGGAGGATCGAAGTGACTGGCAGTGCCGACATCTGCATTAGCTAGACGCAACAATAGCACGATGAGAATGAGAATTGATGAGTGACGGAGGAGTTGTTGTGATTGCGACATTGTGGAGAGCCAACCTGCAGAGAGTTTGGAGACATTGAACATATACTACATATGATGAAAAGATTTCAGGCGACAATCGATTGGTTATTATTGTTTGAGAAAGGACGATTCGCACAAGGTTTATAGGGTACGTTGGCGGAAAGTTAAGAAAGGAATTAAACCTGCAAATAAAGAGAAACTAAGCTTCTTTTTTAACCACATGCACATAATCATATGCATATGGCTTCCGATTTCGATCGAACTGAGACTAAATAAGAGTTCGATATGCCCCCGAAACATTGGAAGTCAATATGAAAGAAACTAGTTCTCTTCTAATTTTCCACGCGCCTGGTCAATTCCAGCACCCGCTTCTGGAACCCTTTTCGCTTTTTGAAAAAATATCATTCGAAACCCTCCATGTGACGTGATGCGACACCAAACGCACTTACGCAAAGCCAATCACGTCAGCGAACGTAATGTACACAGCTGCAAAGCAGTTTCGCTAGTCTAGGCTTCGTCATTGCTCAGAAGAATTCTCACATGTGAACGTGGAGGTGTGAACGTACTGGCGGACGAAGGAAAAGACGTTTCGCTACCTGTAAAAGGAAGGATTCGATCTGCTGTCAGATTCCCATGTTGGCCTATCAGTCTAGTTTTGCTTGGTCTTGAGGCAGCGTGTTACGAACAATGATGGTGTGAAACGCAATGGCCAATAGGAGAGCATGAAGACCGAGAAAATGGGACGGGTTTCGCGGGGAGGATCGCTTGACGTGCTGATGAAGTGAAGTGATCCTGACGCGTGATTCGCGAGATGATTACTGCCTGAAGCCACCCCAGTTTTTCTCCATACTTTTGACCTCATCGTGCCGAGAAAGCCAATATTTTCTCCATCGTGCCGGTTACGTTCTCTTCAAAGCCTCGGAAACAATTTCCTAACTTAGATTCTGGTGTCAACAAAGCTTAAGGACGTTTGGTCCGATTTTAAGGAAATACCTTTGGCAGAATATAAATACTTTCAAAGTAAAAAGAATTTTCCAAATGTTACACTGTTTGATATATTATAATCTCAAATAGTATTGAAAGGTAACTTTAGCATAAATATTATTAGGAAAAGTCACATTTGTAATAGGCTTTTGCTATTTTTTTTTTTTTAATTTGAAAATCTAATCTGACGACCTACTAATTGCCCAGCCAACTGCCGGACAACTGGATCTGGTCGCCTAGGGGTGCTACCTCAGGTGATGTTGTTGTCTAAGGTCGCAAAGGTCTGATTTGACCGCCGGATGGCCAAATCTAGCCTCTGGATTGCCAGATCTGGCAACCTGAGGTTGCGGGTCGCGCCACCAGGCGACGCTAGGTTGCGCCACCCCAGGCGATGGTCACTAGGGACGCGCGACCCCTAAGCGGCGGTGGCAACTACTGGAGAAACCGGACTCCCAAACGAGGAAAACGAAGACGAATGAGGAAGAAGATAAATAATGACACAGATAAATAATAAACTTGCATTTCCGAAATGCTGAATGCTCAAAACAAGTTCGAATCTGCATTGGGCTTTCAGCATCGGGAATGCTAATATTTGTCTAATGAACCTTCAAAAATGTTTACCAAATGCAAAATATTTTCTCTAAAAGGCTTTGGGGGGTCAAAGCCCTTTGAAAAAGTTGAAACAAACGGGGCCTAAATATAAAAAATGCCCACAGTAAAATGCAAAACTATAGTCTACCTGCTCAGGTAAGGCTTCACCCGCGCAACTTGACAAGGGGTGGCCTCGAAGATTGCCTTGAGGGGAAAGCACGAATTCGAATCGAAATCTGTCACACTTAGATCAAGAATTCGACCGCTTGATCAAGCTGAATCAATTACCTTTTCTTTTTCTACGAATCTGGTTTGGGAAAAAGCTAACATTGTGGGTCTATCTTTGGAGGGAGAATAAATGTCTAATTTTAGGAAGAAAAAGGGTGGGAACAAGCAATCAGTGTTGGTAGGGTTTCACGCCTAATAGAAATGTCGGATCTGAGTTCTAACTACTACCCACGAAGGTCCAGACTGTACCATCATGAGAGCTATGAAAATTATTAGGTACTTCCCATCTTTGCGCATGGGTCACACATAATTAAAAAGTTTATGCGAAGTGGGTTAATGTAAGTAGGGAGTATAAGAAAAGAAGTGCTCAAGATGGCACTTTTGTATATGATTCATGAGAATCACTATCACAAAAATGATGTATAACATGCAATCACTATAGAAAAGAAGGAGAATGGATGTCTAATTTCAGGAAGAAAAAGAGCATGAATGAGCGATCGATTTGGCAATCAACCTGAAAGTTATTATAGAATTTCGCACCTACTAGAAATGTTTGATATAAATTCTTACCATTAGCACAAGGTCTAGAATTTACAGTTTCAAGAGAAGTGAAAGTTATTAAGTACTTTCTGTCTGTATGTGGATCGCACATGATCATATGAAGTACGCTAACATAGGTTGGGGGCATAAAATAAAAGCTTTAAATGGTTGGTTTGTATATGACTCATGAGGACTACTGTTACAAATGATTCATGACGTGGAATCACTACCGTGAAGAAGGAAGAACAATCCCCAAGACATATTAATTAAGCCAGCCACTGACAAATCCCTGGAGTTAGAGGGCAGAAAGAGAAATTATGAAGTGGGATGAGAGGGTTTACCTGCTTGATTGGGGAGCGATCTCTCGAAGTCTCTAAATTAAGGTCGATGCTTTTGCCTTCTATTTTTTTTTTTCCAAACTCTTGACATGCTTGTGAGAGACCATGAATTCATATTTATAGGGTTTGATTAGTGGAACATGTCTCCTATATTTCCTCTGTCCAACTGCCGTCCTTAAATTATTTTGTTGATTGCATGGTTTTGAATAAAAAAAAGTTTAATAAGACGAGAACTAGGACTTTTCGTAGCTGAAATCTTCATAAATTTGTCACATTATGAAGAAATTAAGTTTTCACAGGCACACGTGTGATTGATTACATTATGCTCATAAGATAGAGTAAATCATAGAATTTTAGAAAAAAATAAAAAAAGAAGATGCAACATTAGGAACATTAAGACTCATTTACGAAATTGATTCATTAAGTAATGCAACGCTGCATAAGTAGTTCAACTTTAGTGGGCTGGTGTCGGTACGTCTAGGCATTATTGTCCTAATGAAAATGCTTCTTTTTATCCGGGTTAGACCTTTTCCCTACATGCGACATTAATTCCGGTTAAGCAGCCAGCAGGCCAGCAAAATCTTGCTGTGTAAGGGGTAGATTAAGACGCGGGGGAATAAAAATAGGCAGATCTCAGTCTTCCATATGGGCTAAAAGTATTTCTGATCGCGCCATTTAATGATGGGTGCGTTGCCGTCTTCTATTCGATTCCAGATAATAATCCAATTCAATCACTAGAGCAACCCAAGGAACTGGTCTTGGCACGTCTGGTTTTCCATGACTCTTTTGCAGCCATGATTTTTAATCACTAGAGAGTTTCAACGCTTTAGCATTGGTGGCGGACTCTTTTGCTAGAAATAGTCGATACTCATTGGACCGGCTCCAAGGAACTGTGTCTCGATGAGTTACTGTCGCAACCTACCCCTCGAGAGAGGGAATAGATTTAGGGACATTGCCTAAAAAACAAGTTCATGGCCCATGATTAGGTACGGGTCCTCCCAAGCTCCTACCTCACGCGATATTGGATGTTCAAATTAAAGGTATGAAAATTTTTAAAGAATGAGTTGCTACTAGCTTATTAGGGTCGACTAGAAACCAAGTGAGGCATGAAAGTATACCTCACTTCCTACACAACCAGATAATCTAGGATCGGGAACTTGATTACACTAATTAGTATTTCGGTATCTAATCCTGTTTATCTTAAAAAAGATTTCTCTTACCAGGTAGTCTAGGATGATTTTAGGCATATTCACTAACACTTAAGGTAATCATGCAGGTATATAGTCATCAACATAATAATTGACAATCAATGAAAGCATTAAATGCATATCTTGGGATAGCAAAGATTTAACACTAAGGAAAATATAAATACTAATCTTAACTAGACTAAAGGGAAGCCAAACTCAATGTGTCAATATTGTACATTTAAAGGCATTTGTCCTTAAGGACAATTGAAATCCTAAAGTAGAGCCCTAAGGGCTTAGTTAACCTAGAGTATAATTCCAAATTGAAAGGCTTCCTATTTTTTAAAAGAAAATTACTCCAAAGATTAATTTTAACCTTTTCAAGACATTTGAATTTTTTTATAAATTTTAATATTAAATATTATTATATTCAGGAAAACGGGTTTGGACCGGGTAAACCCAATCCAGCCCACTGACCCGACTTGGATTTAAAAAAAAAATATTTCTTTCGTCATTTTCTCACTTCTTTGTCCTTTTCCCTGCAACGGTCCTTCCCGAAGCCAATTTTTGCCATTTTATAGTTTTTTTTTTAGCTTTTTTTCCCTTTTTTTATTCTTTACTCTTTTTTTTTTCTTTACTTCATCCCTTTTTGGTCTTCTTCCTCACAAATTTTCCTCTCCGAGCGTCTTCTTTTCCCTTTTGTGTTTTCACTTTTACACTTTTTTTATCTTTTTTATTTCTTCTTTCTGCCCATCTTCTTCTTCTTCGATGGTTTCCTCCTACGCCCGAAATTGGCCCCTCCTTCCGATGCCTCCGTCGCCGAACGCCCAACCTATTCTCTCACGCCGAGCACTATAAACAAAGCAGCGGCCGAGCTCGTCGCTTGCCGCCACCATCACCTCGTGACATCATTGCCTGCCCTTCCGAGCCGCGCGCCACTTACAACCACCACACCCAGGAAACCAACGGGTGACAAATAAAACACAGCGGACGTGCCCAGACATGGCCCGGTGATGCAAACGACAACTCGCAAACAACAAAAGGTTCATAACATGCAAAACGTACTTATCCGCGTTCAAGAACACATGAGAATCGGTGATGCACGCGCCTAGGCCGGCTTAGACATATCGTCGAACATGTGGTGGGCATGAAACGGAGGAACGATATCGACCCTTTTTGGACTCGGACTCAACGGCAAACTTGAAAAAAAAAATCATCTAATGGGCATTCGAAATTAACCACATTAGCCCACAGAAGCCCAATACGCGTGTGACTAACAGGAGGAACAAAACTCACCGTCCTGTCCTACCAAAATAGGGCGGAGCAGCAGGGGTTCACAGGAACGGGCGTTTAAAATGAGAGATCCCTTCTCGGCTTCGGCCGCAGCGACGGGAGGGTGAACTCGAAATGGATCGAGCGATGACTAGCCGTGAAGCGAGATCCTTGGGAAGGCGACGCAACTCGACACAAATCAAAAAGCTACGCACAGGACCTACCTGGTTCGGGGGAAGCACTGCAAGGGCGGCGCTTGACGAACGGACTCTGGCGACGGTCGACCACCCTCTCGAGCTCCCTCACCGTCTGGTTCTCTCCCTCTCACTCGCTTAAAACTCTCCCGAGCTCTTCCAATCTCTCTCCCTCCGTAGCTCGAACCCAAAAGATACCCCCGACCAAATGAGCGAGCCCCTCTCTTTTAAGGACGACCGGCAGGCGCGCATGGCCCCTGCCATCGCCAGCTTGCCAGCCGCGGATCATGCCGCCATCTGCTCCATGGCGATCCCGTCTCCTCTGCTCGTACGCTCTTCTTTTTCCTTTCTTTTTGCAGAAGCGTGGTTATGGGAGGAAGATGATTTGCATGCGGGCCAGGTTGAAATAAAAGGAGATGGGCCGGCCCAGGCGCAAAAGGGAGAAAAGGAAAAGAGATAGATGGGCGAGCCCACACATGAAGAAAAACCCTCTACTCGGGCCCATCCGATTTTTCTTATACCTTTTAATCAAAAATTTTTATTTTCTTTATTTTTTTTATATTTTTTAAAATTAGTGATAGTTATGTAAATGCTCCTAATGTCTACACATAATGGATTTTAATAAAAACATATACGATGCATTTTAATGGAAGTTATTTACTTTACTTTTTACTTTTTCTTTGTTTTTTTAGCTACTAATTTCTAATTTTGTATATGATTAAGTCCTAAATAAAATAGTAAAATTTATGTGTCAATAATTACTTGTTGTGGACATTGCTCGCATGAAAATTCAATCAATGTTAGCCACGCACATGTTTGTAGCCAATCAAATCGGAGATGATTGGAGGGAAAACATCATCATCGAAGGACAAAGTTTAATGATTTCACATGACAGTGAATGCTTGCATGTTCTGTAATAATTATATTTATAGAGGTGTGGTCATTCTAACTTGCATAGCATCGATGCATCAATTCAACAAGCTCCTTTTGTTTTGCTAAAAATAAATTATTTGAAAAGTATTTTCTATAAAAACGTTGCATATATTGTTTGAAATAATTAATTAATAAAAAATACTTTTCTTATCAAGAACAATTTATATTTAAACATTTTTATGGACAATAAAAATATTTTTCATATCATTTACTTTTTCTAAGCATTAGCAATTAATTTTAAGAAAAATATTTCTTAAAAATCATTTGTTTTTTAGGAAACAAACTCATTTTAATGTTCTAATAAAAGTTACCTGCTACTTATTCTACTTTTTAACTTTTGACTTTGTAAATCTTGGTGAACTCCCGTTTGACTTTAATTTGACATGAACCCCACAAAAACCTTCCGTTTTATATAAAACTTAACGTAAACTAAGGGAGTTAAATTTGTCACGGATATACCAGTCTTTGATTTTTCATGATTGAAAACTTAATTTATGATAAATTTGTCACAATGAACCAATTTAAGTTTTTTTATGATATTAATCTTGTTCTAAAAATAGACCTTTATAGATATCTCGTGCATTTAATTTATTGAGAGGAGCTTTATGAAATAAAAGTTCGAAATTTCATATGTAATTAAAGAGATTTTAGCACATCTAATGCATTCAACTTTTATAGGATGAGCCTTTTGTTTTAAAGGAAAAGTAAAGCTTTACACTTGTGATAAATGAAAGTACAAAACAAATGTATGATATATTTTAAAATATCAACATGAATATTACAGAAATCTTATTACATTAACTAGGGTCTTTTATGCATAGCAAAAATGAACTAGGATTGTGCGATAAATAAAAATAGCTTGAGACGTATGTTAATCTATCATCATTTGTAATGGCTGGTGAATGTCATTAGACTACACATAAGGTGAGCAACCGCCCTCCTCCTGGGGATTTCTCCTTTCTAATTTGCGAGTCTGTATTTGGTAAAGTTAAATCGAATGGATGATAAAGTTAGACCCTTCAATGAATGGTTGATGTATTAATTTTTCAAAGATAATTGATCTATGATATAAGTTTAACCCCTACAGGTAGAGCATCCCATCATTTTTACATATTGGTACAAGAAAAGATACCCTAATCGTAATTACTTGCCTCCATATTGTAAGATTTTATTATATTTTCTAAATATCTGATAAAAAATCTATAAAGTAGTCTCTATATTCACTTTTGAAAATTGGATGCCGACAAGATAATCTATCAAAAGTCACGAGAGATGGCTACAAGTGAAAATTTATAAACCACAATTACTTCATATAAATTAATTTTTTAATTCAAGGATGCTATTGATTTTACCTGAATTGAAATGTGAAGATGAAGAGAGATATTCTCACAAAAATTAAAGTAGTTTGTGGGATAACCATATCCAATTCCCTTCAAAATTTTTAATAGTACATTAAGTGGTTTAGTTGAAATTTATATAAGTAAAAAATTACTTTAAAAATCTAAAACAAACGAAGCCATCAAAAAAGTCTTCAATTCCATTTAGTTCCATCAACATATATTTGCTAAGCCAAGATTGAAATTTATATAACAAAAAATTATTTTAAAAATCTAAAACAGATGTAGTTTTTCCTTCCTTTCACAGGTAAAGAAATTTTATCATTTTCCAAAAATTATACATTTTTGGTCATATATGATGAGTATATTGAAAATAATTTTTTTGTTAAGTACGATTAATAAGTGATAAATAATAAAACAAATGTTCTTTAAAATTTGATTTAATATACAATATAACTCATGAACTTTTAATTTGTTCAACGTGCGTCGTGAACTTTAATCCAAAATACAATATCATTTTAGAATTCTTAATTTATTCAATACAATCCATGAAGTTTTGATAAATATTTGCCAACTTTATGAAAACATTCAATGTCATTTCCCAATCTTGAATCAATGGAATGATAGTTTAGACATTCTTATTTAATCCACAAATCAAAGTGAATTGAATAAATTGGAATTTTAGAGACCATCGGTATCTTTATCTCTATAATAAAGACAAAAGGCCAAGATTAGACATTCTTATTTAATCAAAAATCTGAATATAAATGGGAGTTAAACGAATTACCTCTCAAAACATGATTTAAGACGAATCGGTTCGGATGTTCTTCAGTTCGAGTCCCACAAACGTCGGACTTTTAGTTCAGACACACTAATAATGGACGTCGAATGGAAGAGAGAACTTTCGGATAATCACCACTTTGATTGTGCTAGCAATCTCGTGAAGCAATTCTCCGTATCCTCTATGTATATTAGTCACAGCCCGGATGAGAGAAAAATCATTTTCTTTCTTACATCTCAAAGACAACAAGAACACTCACAAAACCACACGAACACGCATACACCGTTTCTCTTTATTTTTCAGCAGCCCTTTTTTAACTCTCGTCCCTCAACTACATTTTTAATAAAAATAAAACCGATCAGTTGCTGACCGTCCACCAAAAGCACGAACGATCGTGCATGATGGTCAGCGGTTGCTGACTATCCATGCTTCGTGCATAATGGTCAGCAATTGCTGACCATTATGCTTCGTGCATGTGCACGAATTGGTGCACATGCATGAAGCTTTAATTTTTTTTGAATTAGTAATTAATTAATTAATTAAGTAAACGAATTAAACGAATAAATAATTAATTAATCAATCCCTTTTAGAACATAATATTTATATGTACAATTGGAATACACTAACATATACTTACAATGGGCATGTATGTGCATCATATGCAAATAGGCTCGTGACTATAATACAAATTAAATTAGATGATAATTTTCAAATCGACACAATTCGATTGCAGTAATTACAAACACTTTTGCAACATTATTTCTTTGTTGTTCCACGTCATCCTCATTGTTTATGGTGTGTGACATCCCTAAGTTCATTACTAAGCTGATAATAAGACTTGTACTAACACATTAGTACTCCTAAAAGAATTAATTGTCTCGATTAATCTTTTAGGTCCTACAAGCCATGATTGACATCTAGCAATATTGGCTATCCAGATAGTATGAATACTTTAAGAACATAATGAACCCGTTAGCTTTGGCTACAGTGTAATTTAATCTCTCTGTCTTACTATGTCTCGTTCAAACAAAGACCATGAAATATTGTCAAGTCACTAATTCGATTATATGCACAAATCTAATTGACATGCATTTTATTTGATACATAAACAATTTATTCTCAATTACAACCCCAGTCGAGGATTTCAATGCAGTGTCATAATTAGATCACATAGGACATCATTATTATACCTTGCATGTAACAATGAGACACATTTCATATTGCGCACACGTGCAACTTCATATATGAACAAACTATGACCATCAAGTATAAAGACGGATCAACGACCCGGCATTATGGACACCCGTGAACCATAGTTGTTCAATACACAAGTTAACACTGTGCCTTAGGTCTAAGGATTATTTACACAAGACCAAAGCATAAACAATTAGACATTGACGATGCTAAAAGCTTCAATGTCGCTAATCATTCCATATGCGTCACGTTCAGTGAATTTGTCTAATACAAACACATGTTGTTCTAACTCAAGTATCATAATACCCAATGACATGTGACTCATCATTCCCTTAAGTATCCAATACTTAATGGCGAAATTAAGAACACACCGGTCTCAACAAGATTATTAATATCCACTAAATAATCCATTGACCGGGAACGATTTAAAAATTCAATCTAACTATGAACTCGTCACATATATTCTTGACATCTCAATAATAGGTCTAGTTGCAACTGATCTTATGAAATCATTCATAAATATAAAATAATTGAACAAATAAATGAATACGTCATTGCCATTAATTAAATAATAATAATGAAAGTACAACCGAAATCCCTAATATGTAACTATTACATAATAGCTTTAAGGCATACATGTAACAAAGTATCCCCTGGATTGCTTCAGACCCTGCATGTAAATCGCACAACAATTACCAAAATTTCTCAAAATTTAGATAAATCTACAAAGACACAAATTGAAGGCAAAATAATGAACGATAGTCCAATCAAAGAAGCGGCTACTTACTGCACGAATTCGACATTGACGGACGAGGCAGATGGATTCGCGATGGCCTCAAACGCGGTCTTGGACAGGACAATGGTGGCGCGGTCCGAAGAGGATCGGGAGACTGCGCTGAGCGCCCGGTCCACGATCCTAACCTGGACCAATTGGGCCGGGTTGCAGGTCTTCGGCCGGTCGGCACTTATGCATCGGACCCAATATTGCCTCCCACAAGCCGCACCGTTGTCCCAAATCCCTTCCCCAGCAGTTGCAAACAGGAAGCTCGAAGGGAACTACAATGGGTCATACCCAAAGCAAGCAGTCGCTGCGATCAGATTACCCACAATGTATCAATATTTACACAAAGATGATATTGTGTTAACGTGGCCTGGTGATACACTGCAAATTTAGAGCTGATTTGACAACATCTATACTTACGTGTGTATGGAGGATCGTAGTGACCGGCAGTGCCGACATCTGCATTAGATTGACACAACAATAGCACAACGAGAATGAGAATTGATGAGTGACGGAGGAGTTGTTGCAATTGCGACATTGTGGAAAGCCAACCTGCAGAGAGTTTGGAAACACTGAACATCTACTACATATGATAAAAAGATTTCAGGCGGCAATTGATTCGTTATTATTGCTTGAGAAGGACGATTCGCACAAGGTTTACAAGGCACGTTGGCCGAAAGTTAAGAAAGGAATTAAACCTGCAAATAAAGAGAAACTAAGATTCTTTTTTAACCACGTGCACATAATCATATGCATATGGCTTCCGATTTTGATCGAACCGAGACTAAATAAGAGTTCGATATTCTCCTGAAACCTTGGAAGTCCATATGAAAGAATCTTAGCTCTTTTCTAATTTTCCACGCGCCAGGTCTTTTCCAGCACCCGTTTCTGGACTCGGTAGGTCGTGATTCTCATTTCTGGAACCTTTTCGCTTTCTGGAAAATATCGTTCCAAACCCTCCACACCCGTGATTCTCATTTCTGGAACCTTTTCGCTTTTTGGAAAATATCGTTCCAAATCCTCCACACGACACGACACGACGCCAAAACGCACTTGTGCAGAGCCAATCAAGTCAACGAACCAAACCGTAATATGTACAGCTGCAAAGCAGTTTCGCTAGTCTAGGCTTCGTCATTACTCAGAAGAATACTCACATGTGAAAAAATTGATAGGCGATATATCCAGACACCCTCTCAAATACGAATCAACTATATCTCTACAAAGGTACGTGAACGTGGAGTGGAAACGTACCGGCGGACGAAGGAAAAGACGTTTCGCTACCTGTAAAGGGGGGATTCGATCTTCTGTCATATTCCCATCTTGGCCTGTCAGTCTAGTTTGCTTGGTCAGGAGGCAGCGTGTTACGAACAATGATGATGTGAAACGCAATAGCCAATAGAGCATGAAGAACGAGAAAATGGGCCGGGTTTCGCGGGGAGGATCGCTTGACGTGCTGATGAAGTAAAGTGATCCTGACGCGTGATTCGCGAGATGATTACTGCCTAAGCCACCCCAGTTTTTCTCCATACTTTTGACCTCATCGTGCCAAGAAAGCCAATATTTTCTCCGTCGTGCCGGTTACATTCTCTTCCAAGCCTTAGAAACAATTTCCTAACTTAGATTCTGGTGTCAATAAAGCTGCCGTTTGGTTCGACTCTGAGAAAATAGCCTTGAAAGAGTACAAATACCTTTAAAATAAAAGAAATTTTCGAAATGTTACACCGTTTAATATATTATAATCTCAAATAGTATTGAAATGCAACTTTAGCATAAATATCATTTGGAAAACTCATATTTATAATAGGCTTTTGCTATTTTTTTTTAATTTGAAAATCAAATCCGACGACCTACTAACCGCCCGACCAACTGCCAGACGACTGGATCCAATCGCCCGGGGGCACTACCTCAGGCGACGTTGTCGTCTAAGGTCGCAATGGCCAAATCTAGCCTCTAGATCGCCAGATCTGGCAGCCTGAGGTTGCGGGTCGCTCCACCAGGCAACGCTAGGTCGCACCACCCCAGGCGATGGTCATTGGGGATGCGCGACCCCTAGGCCGCGGTGGCAACTGCCGAAGAAACCCGACTCCCAGGCGAGGAAGACGAAGACGAATGAGAAAGAAGATAAATAATGACACGGATGAATAATAAACTTGCATTTCCAAAATGTTGAATGCTCAAAATAAGTCTGGACCTGCATTGGGCTTTCAACATCGGGAATGCTGATATTTGACCAATCAACCTTCAAAAATGTTTACCAAATGCAAAATATTTTCCCCAAAAGGCTTTGGGAGCTCAAAGCCCTTTGAGAAAGTTGAACCAAACGGGGCCTAAATATAAAACATGCCCACAGTAGAATGCAAAACTAACTACAGTCTACCTGCTCCAGTAAGGCTTCACCCGCGCAACTTGACAAGGGGTGGCCTTGAAGATTGCCTTGAGGGGAAAGCACGAATTCAAATCGAAATCCGTCACACTTAGATCAAGAATTCGACCACCTGATCAAGCTGAATCAATTACCCTTTTTTTTTTACGAATCTGGTTTGGGAAAAAGCTGACATTGTGGGTCTATCTTTGGAGGGAGAATAAATGTCTAATTTTAGGAAGAAAAATGGTGGGAACAAGCAATCGGTGTTGGTAGGGTTTCACGCCTAATAGAAATGTCAGATCTGAGTTCTAACTACTACCCATGAAGGTCCAGACTGTACCATCATGAGAACTGTGAAAAGTATTAGGTACTTCCCATCTTTGCACATGGGTCACGCATAATTAAAAAGTTTATGCGAAGTGGGTTAACATAAGTAGGGAGTATAAGAAAAGAAGAGCTCAAGATGGCACTTTTGTATATGATTCATGAGGATCACTATCACAAAAATGATGTATAACATGCAATCACTATAGAAAAGAAGGAGAATGGATGTCTAATTTTAGGAAGAAACAAAGCATGAATGAGCGATTGATATTGGCAATCAACCTGAAAGTTATTATAGAATTTCGCACCTAATAGAAATGTTTGATATAAATTCTTACCATTAGCACAAGGTCTAGAATTTACAGTTTCAAGAGAAGTGAAAGTTATTAAGTACTTTCTGTCTTTATGTGGATCGCACATGATCATATGAAGTACGCTAACATAGGTTGGGAGCATAAAATAAAAGCTTTAAATGGTTGGTTTGTATATGACTCGTGAGGACTACTGTCACAAATGATTCATGACGTGGAATCACTACCATAAAGAAGGAAGAATAATCCCCAAGACATTAATTAAGCCAGCCACTGACAAATCCCCGAAGTTAGAGGGCAGAAAGAGAAAAATTATGAAGTGGGATGAGAGGTTTACCTGCTTGATTGAGGAGCGATCTCTCGAAGTCTCTAAATTAAGGTCGATGCTTTTGCCTTCTATTTTTTTTTTTTTTCCAAACTCTTGACATGCTTGTGAGAGACCACGAATTCATATTTATACGGTTTGATTAGTGGAACATGTCTCCTATATTGCCCTCTGTCCAACTGCCGTCCTTAAATTATTTTGTTAATTGCATGGTTTTGAATAAAAAAAAGTTCAACAAGACGAGAACTAGGACTTTTCGTAGCCGAAATCTTCATAAATTCGTCACATTATGAAGAAATTAAGTTTTCACAAGCATATGTATAATTGATTACATTATGATCATAAAATAGAGTAAATCATAGTATTTCAGAAAGAAGAAGAAGAAGAAGCATTAGGAACATTCAGACTCATTTACGAAATTGATTCATTAAGTAATGCAACGCTGCATAAGTAGTTCAACTTTAGTAGGCTGGTGTCGGTACGTCTAGGCATTAAGAAGAAGAAGAAGAAGAAGAAGAAGAATTAAGACTCATTTACGAAATTGATTCATTAAGTAATGCAACGCTACATAAGTAGTTCAACTTCAGTAGGCTAGTGTCGGTAAGCATTAGGAACATTAAGACTCATTTACGAAATTGATTCATTAAGTAATGCAACGCTACATAAGTAGTTCAACTTTAGTAGGCTGGTGTCGGTACGTCTAGGCATTAAGAAGAAGAAGAAGAAGAAGAAGAAGAAGAATAATTAAGACTCATTTACGAAATTGATTCATTAAGTGATTCATTAAGTAATGCAACGCTGCATAAGTAGTTCAACTTTAGTAGGCTGGTGTCGGTACGTCTAGGCATTAAGAAGAAGAAGAAGAAGAAGAAGAAGAAGAAGAAGAAGCATTAGGAACATTACAAACATTACGAAATTGATTCATTAAGTAATGCAACGCTGCATAAGTAGTTCAACTTTAGTAGGCTGGTGTCGGTACGTCTAGGCATTATTGTCCTAATGAAAATGCTTCTTTTAATCCAGGTTAGACCTTTTCCCTACATGCGACATTAATTCCGGTTAAGCAGCCAGCAGGCCAGCAGCCAGCAGGCCAGCAAAATCTCGCTGTGTAAGGGGTAGATTAAGACGCGGGGGAATAAAAACAAGCAGATCTCAGTCTTCCATATGGGCTAAAAGTATTTCTAATCGCGCCATTTAATGATGGGTGCGTTGCCGTCTTCTATTCGATTCCAGATAATAATCCAATTCAATCACTAGAGCAACCCAAGGAACCGGTCTTGGCACATGTCTGGTTTTCCATGACTCTTTTGCAGCCATGATTTGTAATCACCAGAGAGTTTGACGCTTTGGCATTGGTGGCGGACTCTTTTGCTAGAAATAGTCGATACTCATTGGACCGGCTCTAAGGAACTATGTCTCGAATTGATGAGTTACTGTCGCGACCTACTTCTTGAAAGAGGAAATAGATTTAGGAATATTGCCTAAAAGATAGGTTCACGGCCCATGATTAGGTACAGGTCCTCCCAATCCCATGTCTCACACAACTTTAGATGTTCAAATTGAAGGTATGAGAATTTTTAAAGAATGAGTCACTATTAGCTTATTGGGATCGGCTAGAAACCAAGTAAGGCATGAAAGTATACCTCACTTCCTACACAACTAGATAATCTAGGATCAGGAACTTAATTATACTAATTAGTCAATTAATGATATTTCGGTATCTAATCTTATTTATCTTAAAAAAGATTTCTCTTACCAGGTAGTTTAGAATGATTTTAGATCTATCCACTAACACATGAGGTGATCATGCAGGTGCACAGTCATCAACATAATAATCAACAATCAATGAAAGCATTAAATGCATATCATGGAATAGCAAAGATTTAACGCTATGGAAAATATAAATACTAATCTTAACTAGACTAAAGGGAAGCCAAACTCAATGTATTAGTACATATAAAGACATTTGTCCTTAAGGACAATTGAAACCCTAAAGTAGAGCCCTAAGGGCTCAATTAACCTTGAGCATAATTCTAAATTGAAAAGCTTCCTATTTTTTAGAAGAAAATTACTCCAAAGATTAATTTTAACATTTTTAAGACATTTTCATTTTTTTATAATTTTTTCGATTTTTTATGAAAAAAGAATTTTCGAATTTTTCCCAAAAAAATTATGCGATTTTATATTTTTTTAATTTTTTTTTAAACTTCGATTTTAAAAAAAAAAATTCTAAATTTATGAATTTTCTGAAAAAAATTGAATTTTTATTAATTTCAGATTTTTTTTAATTTTTCTTCAAATTTTTGAATTTTTTCGAAATTTTTAATATCAAATATTATTTTATTCAGGAAAATGGGTTCGGACCAGGTAAACCCAATCCAGCACACTGACCCAACTTAATTTCAAATCCAACGCTGTCAAATTTAAAAAAAAAAAAATTCCTCTTTTATATTTTTTAATGATTTTTTTCCTTTCGTCATTTTCTCACTCCGTCCTTTTCCATGCACCTTCTACCTAATGGTCCTTTTTTTTTTTTTTTTTTTTTTTTTGCGGGCTGCTCGGGCCCGTTTGGTTCAACTTTGGGAAAATGCATTCTATGAAGGCAAGTGTGTTTGGAAACCCAATTTTTTGTGTATATTTTGCAAAGCTACTTCAAGGTGAAAAGAAAAATGAAAAAAAGAAAAGAAAAGGGAAGAGGAGATGCAGCTCTAGGGGAAAATCATGGGGGAGCAGCTGGTGGCGGCGACAATGGTGGGGAGGTGGTGGTGGCGGTGGCGTGAGTGGGGCTCACCCGAGGTTGCCGACCTTAGGCGACGCCTTGGGTCGCTCGACCTCAAGCGGTGTTGCCTAAGGCGCGCGACCTCGGGCGTCGCGACCTAGGCGACGCCACGCGCACGGCCTCAAGCGACGCCGCTTGAGGCCACGCGGACGCTACCCAGGGCGTTGCCTGAGGTCGTGTGACCTCAAGGGACGCCGCCTAAGGTCGAGCGACCTAAGGCATCGCCGTGCGAGCACGACCTCAGGCGACATTGCCTGGGTCGCTTAACCTCAGGCGCGACCATCGCCTAAGGCAACGCGACCTCAGGTGACGTCGCCTGGTGCAACGTCGCCTAGGTCGCTCAACCTTAGGCGCGACCCAGGGCGTTGCTTGAGGTCGCACGACCTCAGGCGACGCCGCTTAGGTCGCGCGACCCAAGCGACCTCAAGCGAAGCTTCCTGGCAGTCAGATCTGGCCGATTGCGGCTTAGCGCCGCTCACCGCAGTGGAGCAGCAAGTTCCTTGAAGAAGACGATGAACAGTATTTTCGAGGGCAAAAGAGAAAACATAATTATCAATAAGGGCAATATTGGAAAGAAAAAAAATCATTAAACCTCATAGTAGCATTCCAAATGCTAGCATTTGGCCTAATACACCTCTAAATGCTAAACCAAATGCCTAAAATTTTTTCCAATAGGTTTTCGGGGTTGAAAGCCCTTGGAAATGCTAAACCAAACGAGACCTCAACAGTCCTTCCTGAAGCCAACTTTTGCCATTTTATAGTTTTCTATTTTTTTTTGTTTTGCTTTTTTCCCTTTTTTTTTTTTTTCTTTATTCTTTTTATCTTTACTTCATCCCTCTTGCTCTTCTTCCCCACGAATTTTGCTCTCCGAGCGTCTTCTTTTCCCCTTTATCTTTTTCCACTTTTTTTTTGGTCGAAGTCTTTTTCCACTTTTACACTTTTTTTCTTTTTTTTTTTATTTCTTTTTCTGCCCATCTTCTTCTTCGATGGTTTCCTCCTAAGCCTAAAATTGGCCCCTCCTTCCGATGCCTCCATCGCCGAACGCCCAACCTATTCTCTCACGCCGAGCACAATAAACAAAGCAGCGGCCGAGCTCGTCGCTTGCCACCACCATCACCTCGTGACATCATTGCCGGCCCTTTCGAGCCGCGCACCACTTACAACCACCACACCCAGGAAACCAACGGGAGACAAATAAAACACAACGGACGTGCCCAGACATGGCCCGGTGATGCAAACGACAACTCGCAAACAACAAAAGGTTCATAACATGCAAAACGTACTTATCCGCGTTCAAGAACACATGGGAATCGGTGATAAACACTAGGCCGGCTTAGACATATCGTCGAACATGTGGTGAGCATGAAACGGAGGGACGATATCGACCCTTTTTGGACTCGGACTTAACGCCAAACTTGAAAAAAAAAATCATCTAATGGGCATTCGAAATTAACCACATTAGCCTACAGAAGCCCAATACGCGTGTGACTAACAGGAGGCACAAAACTCAACGTCCTGTCCTACCAAAATAGGGCGGAGCAGCAGGGGTTCACAGGAACGGGCGTTTAAAATGAGAGATCCCTACTTGGCTTCGGCCGCGGCGACGGGAGGGTGAACTCGAAATGGATCGAGCGATGACTGGCCGTCCCGCAGTGTTCCCGAAGTGAGATCCTCGGGAAGGCGACGCGACGCGACTCGACACAAATCAAAAAGCTACGCACAAGACCTACCTGGTTCGGGGGGAACCACTGCAAGGGCGGCGCTTGACGAACGGACTTCGGCGACGGTCGACCACCCTCTCGAGCTCCCTCACTGTCTGATTCTCTCCCTCTCACTCGCTTAAAACTCTCCCGAGCTCTTCCAATCTCTCTCCCTCTGTAGCTCGAACCCAAAAGAACCCCCCGAACAAATGAGCGAGCCCCTCTTTTTTAAAGGCGACCGGCAGGCGCGCATGGCCCCTGCCATCGCCAGCTTGCCAGCCGCGGATCACGCCGCCATCTACTTCATGGCGATCCCATGTCTCCTCGTGCTCTCTTCTTTTTTCCTTCTTTTTGCAGAAAGTGGTTGGTATGACCGTATGAGGGGAGGAAGATCACATGCACGCGGGCCAGGTTCAAATAAAAGGAGATGGGCCGGCCCAGGTGCAAAAGGTAGAAAAGGAAAAGAGATAGATGGGCGAGCCCACCGCATGAAGAAAAACCCTCTACTCGGCCCCATTCGATTTTTTCTTATACCTTTTAATCAAAAAATTTTCTTTTCTTTATTTTTTTAACTTTTTTTTTAAATTAGTGATAGTTATGTAAATACTCCTAATGTCTACGCATAATGGATTTTAATGAAAACATATACGATGCATTTTAATGGAAATTATTTACCTTACTCTTTACTTTTTCTTTGTTTTTTTAGCTACTAATTTCTAATTTTGTATATGATTAAGTCCTAAATAAAATAGTAAAATTTATGTGTCAATAATTACTTGTTGTGGACATTGCTCGCATGAAAATTCAATCAATGTTAGCCACGCACATGTTTGTAGCCAATCAAATCGGAGATGATTGGAGGGAAAACATCATCATCGAAGGACAAAGTTTAATGATTTCATATGACAGTGAATGCTAGCATGTTCTGTAATAATTATATTTATAGAGGTGTGGTCATTCTAACTTGCATAGCATCGATGCATCAATTCAACAAGCTCCTTTTGTTTTGCTAAAAATAAATTATTTGAAAAGTATTTTCTATAAAAATGTTGCATATATCGTTTGTTTGACATAATTAATTAATAAAAAATAATTTTCTTATCAAGAACAATTTATATTTAAACATTTTTATGGACAATAAAAATATTTTTCATATCATTTACTTTTTCTAAGCATTAGCAATTAATTTTAAGAAAAATATTTCTTAAATCATTTGTTTTTTATGAAACAAACTCATTTTAATGTTCTAATAAAAGTTACCTGCTACTTATTCTACTTTTTAACTTTTGACTTTGTAAATCTTGGGGAACTCCCGTTTGACTTTAATTTGACATGAACCCCACAAAAACCTTCCGTTTTATATACAATTAATAATATGTAGATTTGTATCTAGCTCTTTTTTTTTTTGTAATTTTAAAATTTTAAAATACTTTTTTTCCAGCCAATTCCCAAAACACAACCCAACTTTTTACACCTGAGATTAAAAAAAAAAGCCCCCAAAGTCCCAAAAATAAAGAACTCAACCTATTGTACCTGGCAAAAGTAACACAATCCTTGAAATGTCTCGGAAAAGAAAAAAAGCTAAATCATTCTTCCACAAAACAAAAATGATACTCATTATAAGTTTCTTCCAATCTCGCAGTTAAACTGTCACATATTAGCATACATTGCTCATTATGCTGACATGTCATCGAGCTGCTTGAATTTCATTAAAAATAAAACCGATCATGTTTTCGAAAAATAATTATGAACACCAAATTATTAATCATTACTGCCGATTTCGCATTATATATTCGAGGAATCGAGGATAAACGGCTTGATGGTTAAGAGGGCTAGAGGCCGTTCCTTTCTCAATTTTAGGCACCAAATCTCATGTTCATGTCGAAGAATAAAAGGCATGAAACAGGGATGACAACGATGATTAACGCTAATAAAAGAAGATAGGGACCGGAATGTAATATATCTACGTACCCGAAGAATTCACCAGAGAGACAGAACGAGATACGCCCAAGTTGAAGCCCTTTTCTGCAAATTTACTCGATGGATCGACGAGCTCTGATCCTGGACGAAGCACGGTTGTTTGATTTTCCCTTGAAATTTGGGTATTTACATGCTAGGAACGGAGATTCTGAATCCCTATATATATTGCACGATCAGAGACGCATGCGTGTGCATGAATTGCCGTACGCTACGCCAGCGCGCGTTACGTATCTGTAACGTTTGGCAAGTGTGAATTACCTTTTGGGTCCTCTTTGTTCCTGCTTTCTTGGACTCCATTAAGCAACGTCCTTCCTAAGCAAAAGAGACGTCGATTGTCCGCAAGAGAACGAATTCAAACCCTTACGAAGCGACCATGTCTCGACCCTTGTAAGCAAACAAGAAATTGGAGGATTTGGCATTGATTTGGTGATTCGGATCGATCACATTGCTCATTAAATTCTCTAATTACAAATTATACTTTTTCTCTCTCTTCTTTAGGGTTCTCTAGTCTCCCTCTCCTCTTCAGACAGCTTTCTTCTTCAACCTCCATGGAAGGAGATCTCTCCCTCCCCTCCATTTTTTCTTTTTCTTTGGTTGATTTGGTTCTTTGTTTTTTTTTCTTGTTTTCCTTTCGTTTTTAGGGGTTTTTCTCTTCTAAATTAGTTCAAATCTAGAAGTTTCTTTCTCCCATTTCGAAAAGGTTTCTATCTCAATCTAGTTTAGATTTTAAGTTTTTTGTGTATAATTTCAGAGTTTCACTTTTCTTGAATTTCATTGGTGTACAAGTCCAGTTTTGAAGGAAATTAGAGGAGTTTTGTAAAAGTTTCACACTCATAAGTCTCATATTTGTGTGCGTATAACCTTGTTACTCGGGACGACGATTGTGTTAGGATGTTAAACCTAAGCATGCACTACCAAAAGGTAAAGTTGTAGTAATAGATGAAGATCTCAGTATGTGCTTGTTACTGAAGATGAATTTAGTGAGCAGTTGTCAATTTTAGTTTGCAGAATTCATAGATCTCTTTGAGCATGTGACCCCTCACCTTCTTCTAATAATTTATTTTCTTATTTGGAGCTTGTTTTGTTTTTTATTTGTCTTAGTTTGCTGTTGAAATCCCTTTTTCTATTGTGTATATGTAGAAATGAATGAAATGTTTTTTTGACAAAAAAAAAAAGGAAAAAAGAAAACCAAGGAAAGATAATTTAACTGTCGGATCTAAGATATCAAAAAGGGAATCAAGTTGGTTTCGGGTAGTTTGGAAAGATTCTATATTCTTCGTTTAATTTGGTCGATAGATGCTAAGTTCTCCACTGTCTTAGGTATGCCAATATTAGGTACCAATGGATATTATGTGGTCCATATCTCTTGTTGACATAATAATTTGAGATAGTCTAATCTAATCTAAGTTAGTAAAAAATATTTTAAAGAGGTTGTAGACTCCGTGCCGGTTTGAGCCATCCACTCGATTTGCGCCACATGTGGCACTTCCTGGCCAATGAGCAAACATCTACGATTGTAGACAACGTGGCAGTTAATTTTTGTTTTAGTATCTAACTTGCTTATCATTGTTATAGTCAAGACTGAGCATAAAATGCCATGCGCAAACATCTACATTTAAGACAAAATTCTATAGGGCACGATACTAAGGACATAAGTATTTTTATGGGGATTTATAGTTCTTTGGAAAGATAATGCAAATTGGATTTATTCTTAACGTTACTTTAGTTCATAAAGAAATAGATGATAGTTTTTATGGCTTTTTTTAAAGAGTGTCCCAAGCACTTTTATTCTAAATGATTTTTTTTTTTTGGGTAAAGGTAAGTAATATATAGATTTTACAACTTTTATTTTAAATGATTAATACTATGAAAAATCATAAACTGATATATTTATGACAAATTTATTTCAAATTAACTTTTTGACCATTAAAAACTCCAAATTAGTACACATATTACAAATTCACCACTAACTAATTTTTTTAATCACCAATAATTCCAAACTAGTATAATCAATATTAATTTACTCTCCATTAATTTCTATTAAATTGGATTAATTCCATGAAAAACCCCAACTAATACATTTGTGACAAATCGAAAAACCTCAAATTGGTACACTCATCAACTGTCGCGTGTCATCCAACTCAACAATTTGAAGATAAAACTTAACGTAAACTAAGGGAGTTAAATTTGTCACGGATATACCAGTTTTTGGTTTTTCGTGATTGAAAACTTAATTTATGATAAATTTGTCACAATGAACCAATTTAAGTTTTTTTATGATATTAATCTTGTTCTAAAAATAGACCTTTGTAGATATCTAGTGCATTTAATTTATTGAGAGGAGCCTTATGAAATAAAAGTTTGAAATTTCGTATGTAATTAAAGAGACTTTAGCACATCTAATGCATTCAACTTTTATAGGATGAGCCTTTTGTTTTAAAGGAAAAGTAAAAATCATACACTTGTGATAAATGAAAGTACAAAACAAATGTATGATATATTTTAAAATATCAACATGAATATTACAGACATCTTATTACATTAACTAGGGTCTTATATGCATAGCAAAAATGAACTAGGATTGTGCGATAAATAAAAATAGCTTGAGACGTATGTTTTGGGTGGCCACTGGGGCGAACCCCCAGTGGTTGCTTGAGACGTATGTTAATCTGTCATCATTTGTAATGGCTGGTGAATGTCATTAGACTACACATAATGATATCTGTAGGAACCCATCTCTGGTCACTTAAGGTGAGCAACCGCCCCCCTGGGGATTTCTCCTTTCTAATTTGGTAAAGTTAAATTAAATGGATGATAAATTTAGACCCTTCAATGAATGGTTGATGTATTAACTTTTCAAAGACAATTGATCTATGATATAAGTTTAATCCCTACAAGTAGAGCATCCCATCATTTTTACATATTGGTACAAGAAAAGATACCCTAATCGTAATTACTTGCCTCCAGATTGTAAGATTTTATTTTATTTTCTAAATATCTGATAAAAAAAATCTATAAAGTAGTCTCTATATTCACTTTTGCAAATTGGATGCCGACAAGATAATCTCTCAAAAGTCACGAGAGATGGCTACAAGTGAAAATTCATAAACCACAATTACTTCATATAAATTAATTTTTTTTTAATTCAGGGATGCTATTGAATTTACTTGAATTGAAATGTGAAGATGAAGAGAGATATTCTCACAAAAATTAAAATAGTTTGTGGGATAACCATATCCAATTCCCTTCAAAAATTTTAATAGTACATTAAGTGGTTTAGTTGAAATTTATATAAGTAAAAATTACTTTAAAAATCTAAAACAAACGAAGCCATCAAAAAAGTCTTCAATTCCATTTAGTTCCATGAACATATATTTGCTAAGCCAAGATTGAAATTTATATAACTAAAAACTATTTTAAAAATCTAAAACAAAGGTAGTTTTTCCTTCCTTTCATGGATAAAGAAAGTTTATCATTTTCCAAAAATTATACATTTTGGGTCATATATGATGAGTATATTGAAAATAATTTTTTTTAAGTACGATTAATAAGTGATAAATAATAAAACAAATGGTCTTTAAAATTTGATTTAATATACAATATAACTCATGAACTCTTAATTTATTTAATGTGCATCTTGAACTTTAATCCAAAATGCAATATCGTTTTAGAATTTCTAATTTGTTTAATATAATCTATGAAATTTTGGTAAATGTTTGCCGACTATATGAAACCATTCAATGTTATTCCCCGATCTTGAATTGATGGAAGGATAGATTAGACATTCTTATTTAATCCACGAATCAAAGTGAATTGAATAAATTGGACTTTTAGGCCATGTTTGTTTAATTGTGTTTACGTTAGGAAAAAAAAATGTAAACGCATTTATTTACACTTTTGTTCTCGGATTGTTTGTTTGTTAGAACGATTTGGAACAGAAATAAGAAGTAGAAAAAACTTGTTTATTGTTCCCGGAAACAATTCCGAGAAACACTTCTTTTCTTCTTCTTTTTTCTCTTTTTTCTTCTTCTTTTTTCTTTGGTCAGTTGCTAGCCTCGGCTATGGCCGGTGACCGGCCGTTGAGGGCTAGCGACCTCGCCGGAGCGTCGGCGGCCCTAGGTGAGGCTCGCCTAGCCTTGGTGGGCAAGCTCGAGCTCGCTTGGATCCAAAAAGGCCGCCAGCCGAAAGGAAGAAAGACAAAAAAAAAAAAATAATAAAGAAAAGATAAAATAAAGATATTAAAAAATTAAAAGAAATAAAAAAAATTATACAAATTTACCAAACGTATTTTTGTTATTTTTCTATTTTAGGAACGTAAATTTTATACACTTACCAAACGTGTTATTCTGTTAAAAAATTGTTTCCCAGAATAAAAATAGTTTTTTCTATTTCTGTTTCCGGGAACAATTTTTGAATAAAAACGTTACCAAACACAGTCGTAGAAACCATCGTTATTATTATCTCTATAATAAAGACAAAAGGCCAAAATTTAGGGGAGCATTTCTTTCTGCAACAGTCTTGATTCTCCAATGATGCCCCATTTGTCTCCATCTCTCTCCTCTCTCTCTCTCTCTCTCTCTCTCTCTCTCTCTCTCTCTATCTCTCTCTCTCTGTTTTGTATAATTTTGGAGTTTCACTTTCCTTGGATTTCGTTGGTTTACAAATCCAGTTTTGAAGGAAATTAAAGGAGTTTCGTAGAGGTTTCACACTCATAAGTATCGGATTTGTGTGCATACAACCTTGTTATTCGGGACGATGATGGTGTTAGGATGTTAAACCTAAGCGTGCACTATAGATGAAGATCTCAATATGTGCTCGTTATTGAAGATGAATATATGGTCCATTCATTTCGCGGGAAATGAGTGATTTCCGGAAAATATTTTTCAGAAGTCATTTTTCAGGAAAATGACAATATCAAAAAGGACAAGCAAGTTGGTTTTCGGGTAGTTTAGAAAGATTCTATATTCTTCGTTTAATTAGGTCGACAGATGCTAAGTTCTCCATTGTCGTAGGTATGCCGATATTAGGTACCAATGGATATTATGTGGTGCATATCTCTTGTTGACGTAATAATTTGAGATAGTCTAATCTGATCTAAGCTAGTAAGATATATCTTACAGAGGTTCTAGACTCCGTGCCGGTTTGAGCCATGCACTCGATTTACGCCACATGTGGCACTTCCTGGCCAATGAGCAAACATCTACGATTGTAGACAATGTGGCAGTTAATTTTTGTTTTAGTATCTAACTTGCTTATCCTTGTTATAGTCAAGACTGAGCATAAAATGCCATGCGCAAACATCTACATTTAAGACAAAATTTTATAGGGCACGATACTAAGGACATAAGTATTTTTGTGGGGATTTATAGTTCTTTGGAAAGATAATGCAAATTGGATTTATTCTTAACATTACTTTAGTTCATAAAGAAATAGATGATAATTTTTATGGCTTTTTTTTAAAGAGTGTCCCAAGCACTTTTATTCTAAATGATTAATACTATGAAAAACTATAAACCGATACATTTGTGACAAATTTATCTCAAATTAACTTTTTGACCATTAAAAACTCCAAATTAGTACACATATTACAAATTCACCACTAACTAATTTTTTTATCACCAAAAATTCCAACCTAGTATAGTTGAGATTAATTTACTCTCCATTAACATCTATTAAATTGGATTAATAACTAATACACTTGTGACAAATCGAAAAACCTCAAATTGGTACACTTATCAACGGTCACATGTCATCCAACTCAACAATTTGAAGGTAAAACTTAACTTAAACTAACGAAGTTGAATTTGTCATGGATGTACTAGTTTTTTGTTTTTCATAATTGAAAACTTAATTTATGATAAATTTGTCACGATGAACCAGTTTGAGTTTTTTATGATATTAATCTTGTTCTAAAAAAAGACCTTTATAGATATCCAGTGCATTTAATATATTGAGAGGAGCCTCATGAAATAAAAGTTCGAAATTTCGTACGTAATTAAAGAGACTTTAGCACATCTAATGCATTCAACTTTTATAGGATGAGCCTTTTGTTTTAAAGGAAAAGTAAAGCTTTACACTTGTGATAAATGAAAGTACAAAACAAATGTATGATATATTTTAAAATATCAACATGAATATTACAGAAATCTTATTACATTAACTAGGGTCTTTTATGCATAGCAAAAATGAACTAGGATTGTGCGATAAATAAAAATAGCTTGAGACGTATGTTAATCTATCATCATTTGTAATGGCTGGTGAATGTCATTAGACTACACATAAGGTGAGCAACCGCCCTCCTCCTGGGGATTTCTCCTTTCTAATTTGCGAGTCTGTATTTGGTAAAGTTAAATCAAATGGATGATAAAGTTAGACCCTTCAATGAATGGTTGATGTATTAATTTTTCAAAGACAATTGATCTATGATATAAGTTTAACCCCTACAAGTAGAGCATCCCATCATTTTTACATATCGGTACAAGAAAAGATACCCTAATCGTAATTACTTGCCTCCAAATTGTAAGATTTTATTATATTTTCTAAATATCTGATAAAAAATCTATAAAGTAGTCTCTATATTAACTTTTGAAAATTGGATGCCGACAAGATAATCCATCAAAAGTCACGAGAGATGGCTAAAAGTGAAAATTTATAAACCACAATTACTTCATATAAATTAATTTTTTAATTCAGGGATGCTATTGATTTTATCTGAATTGAAATGTGAAGATGAAGAGAGATATTCTCACAAAAATTAAAATAGTTTGTGGGATAACCATATCCAATTCCCTTCAAAATTTTTAACAGTACATTAACTGGTTTAGTTGAAATTTATATAAGTAAAAATTACTTTAAAAATCTAAAACAAACAAACCCATCGAAAAAGCCTTCAATTCCATTTAGTTCCATGAACATATATTTGCTAAGCCAAGATTGAAATGTATATAACTAAAAATTATTTTAAAAATCTAAAACAAATGTAGTTTTTCCTTCCTTTCATGGATAAAGAAATTTTATCATTTTCCAAAAATTATACATTTCGGGTCATATATGATGAGTATATTGAAAATAATTTTTTTTTGTTAAGTACGATTAACAAGTGATAAATAATAAAATAAATGGTTTTTAAAATTTGATTTAATATACAATATAACTCATGAACTTTTAATTTGTTTAATGTGCGTCATGAACTTTAATCCAAAATGCAATATCGTTTTTAAATTTTTAATTTGTTCAATACAATCAATAAAACTTTAATAAATGTTTGCCGACTATATGAAAACATTAAAGGTTACTCCCAATAAAACATTCAATGTTACTTCCGGATTGGAAGGATAGATGAGACATTCTTATTTAATCCACGGATGAAAGTGACTTGAATAATAAATTGGAATTTTAGAGACCGTCGGTATCTTTATCTCTATAATAAAGACAAAAGGCCAAAATTCGGGGGGAGCATTTCTTTCCCCAACAGTCTCGGTTCTCCAGCGATTCTCCATTTTGTCTCCATCCCCTTTCTCTCTCTCTCTCTCTCTCAGTTTCAACTTCATCATCATCATTATCACTTCATCTTCAACCTTCGTCGAGCCGAGCCGGCCGAATCCCCACCCCCGATCACTTCCCCATCGCCGCGGCGAAGTTCTGCAAACGCTCCCGAGCTCGGAATCCCCGCCCGATCGATGAGGCCGGGCTCGTTCCTCCGGCGGCCGCGCGCGGCGGCGGCGGCGGCGGCGCGGGGGCGGGAAGTCCTCCTCCTCCTCCTCCTCCTCCTCCTTAGCTGAGGACGCCGGGCCGACCGCGGTTCCCTCGCGCGATCTATGGCGGCGGCTGCTTCGCCTCGCTTCTCCGCGCCCGGAGCCCGCGGCAATCGCGGCGGACGGCGGCCCGCGCTCTCGGCGGAGCCTTCGGGGCTTCGGTTTCCGCCGCCGCCGAGCGCGGAGGCTTGGAAAATCGCTTCTGCTCCCGGCGCGACTCGCTCGAAGGTAACGGTGGTTTTCGTTCGCGTGCTGAGAGGGCGCTGATCTGGTCGTTGTGCTCTTTAAGTGATCGTGTGGGCTGTTTGCGTACCTCGTGGAGTGATCGCTCACCGATCGAAAAGCGAAATAACCCATCTCGAAAAGTTTGTGTATGGTTGTTCGCGTCTTTTGCTCATAGTTGGGAAGTACGAGTGTTTTGCGTGTTTGTGAAGCGGGGCCTGATGTACTGGGCGTCTGCTGATCTGCATTATCAGTTTGGACCGGTTTCTACCAGTCAATTACGGATAATGTTGGGAATAGAAAAATACCATTTTGGCGATGTTCTTGTCCCTGGTTTCTAGCAGACATGTACTTTTATGGATTATACGGCGCTGTGGTTCCTCTAAAATGCCACCTGACAGTGTTCATTCTCATCTTGTGTTTGTTCTCCGTCCTCATCAAATTCATAAGCTGTTCACTGGATTTTTCAAAAAGTGGCAGAGCAATAACTGTTCACCATTATATATGTCTGGAATGATCTTGGCAATTGTTGCTCTGGGGTTTATGACTATTGGGTTTTCTCGACGCAGAAAGCTTCTAGTCAAATTAATTCTTTGCCTGATAGTGACGATTTCTTCCATGAGAAAGTACCAACTCCCATACTCGATGTCATTGAGAGCCCTACCAATGTGAAGAACCTGTCTACAAAGGTTTGCTCATTTTTTTCTCTTTGATTTATGGGTTACCCCTCCTCAAGCTAATCTCGCCCCTATCAACTAATGACTAGTTTTGCAGGAACTGCGGCAGTTAGCCGATGAAATCCGTTTAGAATTATCGTCAGTATTAAGAAAAGCACAAAAACCTTTGAAAGCTAGTCTGGCAGTCATTGAGCTGACGGTGGCAATACATCACGTTTTTCATGCTCCTGCAGACAAACTTTTGTGGGATGTTGGGGAACAAGTGAGTAATGGATAGCAATCAGCACATGTTTGATCCTTAACATTATTAAAAACAAGTGCACAATCGCATTTTCAAAGTATTAAATTGTTTATCCTGGTTACTTGGCAGGCATATGCGCATAAAATGCTTACTGGAAGGAGATACCTCATGAACGTTATGAGACAAAAGGACGGTTTGTCTGGTTTCACTTCTCGATCTGAAAGTGAATATGATCCTTTTGGTGCGGGACATGGATGCAGCAGCATTTCTGCAGGGCTAGGTAATGTCTCTTGCAGTCAGTTCTCATGTGACATGTTGGTTCTATAACCTAGCTTTCGATCACATGCATGTTGGTACTTGTGCGTGCTTTTCTTTTTCCACTAATGAGAAGGAAGCTTAAGCAATACATTATATCATTTTAGGCATGGCGGTTGCACGGGATATGAAGGGAAAACGTGAACGAATTCTGACAGTCATAAGCAATGGAACTACAATGGCAGGCCAGGTCTATGAGGCAATGAGCAATGCAGGTTATTTGGACTCTGATATGATAGTAATCTTGAATGATAGTCGTCATTCTTTGCACCCAAATGTTGAAGAGGGCCCGACGACATCTATCAATGCTCTCTCTAGTACTCTAAGTAAGCTCCAGTCAAGCAAATCTTTCCGGAAGTTTAGAGAAGCTGCCAAGGTATGCAGTTTATTTGGATAGAACTATTTCAATGGCTGCTTTCAGGTCATGAAGAGGGAGTTGAAATATTTTACAGATTGACAATGCACATGTTGAAAATAGAAAACATGTTGCTGACTTTGAGAAATGAGTAGACCATGATTATGACCATTGCCAAAATAGCATATCCACCTCGCTCCTGACACCTTTTTGTTTGTCCTTGCCATAGCTTGTTTATTGTAACGGAAATATGACACTTACAGCTGCTTTGGTTGGATGTGAGATTTTAATCATAAAGGCCTCTTCTGAAGACATCTACAACCTTTGAAGTAACCATACAATCCCCTTTATTTATGTAGGACCTGATGATAGATAGATAATTCCAGTAGTTTCCCATTTTAGGCTCATCTTAGCGGAGCTTTAAGTTCCAAATTCAGTACAAAGTGTGCTTAGAAGAGATCAATAGATTAAGGATGTTTACTAAGGATTTGTCTACAAGATCCAAGGAGTTGACTCGACTTAATAGAAAAAGGTTTTGATTAATGTCATCGTGGTGTTTAGTACAGAATATCTCTTAAATGTTTGCGAGTAGGTGCTCTTCATCTTAGTATAAAAGAATACGTTGTGATGCTAACTTTTTATATACAATTTGAAGTTTTGAATTGTCATTTTATAATCACTCAAAGTCAAGTACAAGCCAAACTATTTCCTTTTGAATTAGACTCTAGAGTTGTCATCTCTTTAGTCTCTGCAAAGTGCATTGTAACAACTAAAGTTGAAGTCATGTCAATGAGAAAGGGATAATTGCACTGGAAGTACTAAAACTTGTTGTAAAAGTGTATTCAAGTCCAAGAACTTTTAATAAGTGCAAACCAGTCCTAAAACTTGTATGGTTGGTGCAATTGAGTACCGCTCTTAAGTCTGTCTAATTTGAATGGCGGAAAATGTTGACATGCCATTAATTAAATATTTTTTAAAGGCACACAACATTGGTATGGTGACGCTTTAGAGATAGAGAGAGACCTAAGCAAATTATATAGAAAAAGGGTTATTAAGGGTTGAAAATTTACAAAATGAAAATCGTGCTAAAAACAAATTGAATTGTTGATTCTATTTAGATAAAGAGTGACAGAGTGGGTTAAGGGGTGGTGCTGCCACACACTACATTTTTGTTGAGGGAGGACCAATGACCCTCGCCCAGCCATAGGCGAGGACTGTTCACCCTCATTGCAAGTGGGCAAGGGCTGTGAGCCTGGCTTGCTTGGTCTCACTGCTTGCCACCATCGCTCAGGGGTTGATTTGCCCTTGAGGCTGACAACAGGCAGTGAGAATATAAACATGACTGAGAACCCCATTGACATTGGGACTAATCTCTGAGGCGAAATCTGTCGCGACCACATGAACTTGGACTACGTTGCTCTGGTGAGTGGATTCTCGAGAATGAATAGAAAGGGGTAGTTGAAGAAGAGCTATGCATTGAAGTTGCAGAAGTTGGTGGAAGAAGTTGAGACCTTAATTTTGGAGGGGTTAGTGAGAGAGCTTGCAAAAATTCCATGCTGTGAAGAAATTAAGGATGCTGTAGCCACAAGGTTTCGTTTGTGCATTCCAAGCCAAGCCTGTCTAATTGAGGAAGAGAAGAAAACTCAGGAATGTACTATAGGGGTGATTGGTTCTTGTTTCGGTTCGATCTCACCCAGGAATTGGGAATTGAACTAAGAGAATCGGTTCCTAGTTTCCGGAACTGGAATCGGACCACTTGGTCCTGAACTGAACTAGACCGGTTCTCAGGCAGTCCAATGGAACTGGTCAACACTGAGTGAAAGTGTCAATGGATCTCCACCGTGGAAGTGACACACCAGATAGGTGGTCGTTGGTGGAGACCCATTTGGCGATTGAGTGGCCGGCAACGAGTCCCCTACAGCAAGAAGTGGCAAGAGATGCGTTGGATTGCGGTGTCTCAAAACAGTGGAAGCCATTGAAATCAGCACATAGAGAGAGAGAGAGAGAGAGAGAGAGAGAGAGCAGTGAAGGGTTTTAATTGTGGGCTTGCTCTTGCCTCTTGTTTGCTTTGCCTTGCTGCTTGAAGGGTTTAAGGAGAAAAAAAGAAAAAGGGGGGGGTAGGGGGAGAGAGGGGGATCTAGCAAGTTTGTCATGAAATTATGAAATAGTAGTACGTGTGGAGGTGGAGAATCCATGGAGATGAAGAAGATGAAGAAGAGATGTGTACATTGATTTTTCTATGAAAAATGATTCGATTTGGGCAGCCCCTAGAACTGAGAACTAGACTATCCAATTTTATGGAATTGGGAACCAGACTGGTGCCCTTGGGACTTCCCAGAACCAGCTGGTCCAGTCCGGTCTGGGCGTTTTTGTTGCATAACTCTAAATGCACTTGTGCCTGAAGTGAAAATTTGTTGTAGCTTTTTTTCTATTAGCCAAAAAAAAAAACAAAGAGGCTGTAGCTGATGGAATGTTTGAGTTCCTTTTTTTTCTTCTGAGGGTTGGCTGAACCTTGCACAGAGTTGGCAAGCAGTGGGGCCAATGCTGTGCAAGGGCCAGCGGCCTTCGCCAACGAAGTTATGCCCCCATCTGAAACAACCCTCTCCCAGTGATGTTTTTGTATCACATCTGTTTTATCTTTCTTTTTATTTCTCTCTTTTGTTTTTGTTTTTCTTTGGCATTTTTTTTAAGGTGGCGCCCACATCAACACTGTGTCTTGAAATATGTTAGGAAAAACTACATTAGTATTATTTTTTTTTTTACTCAAATTATACAAAGCTAATGGAGATACTTTATCAGTTGGATAAGTTTGAGGATTTAATTGTACATTCTTAAACTTTTAGGACTCAATTGCATTTTCACGATAAGTTTTAAGATTTTCAATGCACTTATTCCAAAGAGATACGAAGAGAAACCTTTCTAAAGCCTTGAATATTATTTTTTTTAAGGACAAAAAGGAGAAACGCTAACTTGTTGGTGTTTTTTCCTGTAACCGGATTTTTACTGGTGATAACTGAACCAGTAGTGTACAATTAGTGGCAATTGTGTATGCCCTTATTTAACATGCAGCTTTCTTATTTTTCCAGGGTGTTACTAAAAAAATTGGCAGAGGCATGCATGAATGGGCGGCCAAAGTTGATGAATTTGCTCGTGGTATGATGGGTCCACCCGGTTCGACTCTCTTTGAAGAGCTTGGCTTGTACTATATTGGACCTGTTAATGGCCATAACATTGAGGACTTGGTTTGTGTTCTCCAAGAAGTGGCATCACTAAATTCAATGGGTCCTGTACTGATTCATGTTGTAACCGAGGAAAATCAAGGGATCGAACGTAGCCAGCAGAGTGAGACTGGCGTGGATGTAGGTGAAGGTATGTCAGTATCAATAGGAATTCTGCGCTTTTTGTTTTTCAGTGGAATACTCATTGACTTGTGAAGCAGCCAAACGTGTCAATGGTCTCTCTTTGGTTAATATTTGGTCTTGTGCTACATGGTATGATTTCCCACTTTTGTCCTGTGTGTAGCTGCATATTTTATTTTATGATGAATCATTGAGTTCCATTCATTCTCGTGCTGTTTCCAAATGATTACATATGGAGTAATAAATTCTGAACCCAGGACCAGCTTGTGGATTTTGCTCAACATTTGAACTGTTTGCTGTTTGTATAGTTAGCTTGTCATTTCCGTTCATTTGATTCAGGACATATGCTCACAAATCAGATTTTTGGGCAATGAAATGGCTGTCTGTGATGATTATTTTCATCACTCTCAAGAGACAACCATACAAATCATAAAAATGCTTGTGAGCTTAGAGTCAAATCTACTTTTGTTTGGCTGTCCCATGATGATTATCTGACTTTTTTAGCCTATTTTTACATATTTTCTGTCTGGTCATTGTCAGGTTTTGCTTCATGCTAGCCCTTCTAGTTTCTTAGTCACGCCTATAATTATAGTATTAGAGTATGCAACTAGGGTGAAGATGTGTCAGTTTTCCCTAAATGCTGCTATCTTCCAACCAAAACTCCAGGGCTGACTGCTGTATGCACCATATTTTCATAGAAGAAAGTTCCTATATGCTCTAACTGTCCTAGAGTGATGTTTCACTCAAATATTCGTGGTTTGTATCTGTGGTGCTCTTCAGGTTCAAGCAGTTGTGATTCAATGGCATCTAATTATCAACCCAGGACATATAGTGATTGTTTTGTGGAGGCTCTGGTTAGGAAGGCAGAGAGTGACAAAGATGTTGTGATGGTTCATGGGGGAGCGGAGGTGGAACCATCGTTTCAGTTGTTTCGCGAGAAGTTTCCAGACAAGTTTTTCGATGTAGGAATGGCAGAGCAACATGCAGTTACATTTTCCGCGGGTTTATCATGTGGAGGATTAAAGCCATTTTGTGTGATCCCATCTGCATTTCTTCAGAGAGCATTTGATCAGGTTCTTACCTTTTCAGCTGTATATTTATGGTCATGATAACTTTAAGACAGATTTCCTTATTGAGAATCTGTTGTGGCATTAGGTGGTCCATGATGTTGATCGGCAAAGAATTCCTGTCCGTTTTGTCATTACGAGTGCAGGCTTGGTAGGATCTAATGGTCCTGTGCAGTGTGGGGCTTTTGATATAACGTTCATGTCATGTTTGCCCAACATGATTGTCATGGCGCCATCTGATGAAGATGAGCTAGTGGACATGGTAGAAACTGCTGCCATAGTTGATGATCGTCCAATTTGCTTCCGGTATCCACGGGGTGCAATTGTTCGGACAGACAAGTCTCTCAGTCAAGGGATCCCCATTGAGGTAATGCTTCAGCAATGTTACTCCCAGGTGATATTGTTTTCGACAGTTGTGTCTCCATCGTGTGAAGTGAGGATCTCATGTAAATGTGTGCTTAAATTTTAAAAAGAAAAAGAAAATGTAAATGGCTCTAGTTCTTGTTAGTTTGAGGTTGAGAACATTAACAATGCGGATGATGTGTTTCATACATTCCCTTTCTTGGAATTTCCTTGACCAATTTTCATATTGATAACAACCAAAGTTCACCTTTTTTATAGTAGGGAGGCGAGACCACCACTTGCTGCCTGTTCTTAATGAGATATCTATACTTTCCTTTTCGATTGTCATTGTGTTCCATTCTCATTAGAATATCCTTCCAGGATTTGTTATAACTGAATATCGGTTTTAGGCCTGCATCTCGAATCTAAAATCTATTTGCCAAATTTCAGTTTTAGGTGAAATTCAAGTTGTTCCCTGCCATCTTACATTGCATTATCTACTATTGCGTACTTATCAATAATTGCAATCATTTGCTTTCATGCGTAACTTGAAGTGCTGTGTTGTCATATTCTAGGGCTTTTGATTAAATGTCTGGATTTGCAGAACAGATTGGAAAGGGGAGAATTCTTGCAGAAGGTAAAGATGTTGCTTTGCTTGGTTATGGGTCAATGGTTCAGAACTGTGTCAAAGCTCGGTCCCTTCTTTCAAAGCTTGGAATTGAGGTGACAGTCGCTGATGCAAGATTCTGTAAACCGCTTGACATAGGATTACTTAGGGAGTTGTGCGAAAATCATGCCTTTCTGGTCACTGTTGAGGAAGGATCCATTGGAGGTTTCGGGTCCCATGTCGCACAGTTCATTGCACTTGATGGACGGCTTGATGGGAGAATAAAGGTACAGCATCATCCTTTCTATAGTCCTTTATTTGTGATCGTGCCCTTGTCATGGATCTTTTCTTGAGGAAAGGCGGGCCCACCGTTCCTGTTGGCATCATCTAATTTTTGCATTTCAAAGCCATGATAAATGAAAGAATAACCACAAGTAGGGCGAATCATTTCTTTTTTGTTAGTTTGATACCTGGTATTGGCCATAGTTCGCAGACAATCTATAGCTTTAGTAAGAGCGGATTTTCAGCTCCATAATACCAGGCATTGGCCACAGTACGCGAGGCCATTCTAGGTGTTGTGCAGTACCGATGCGGGAGGAAAATTTATTGAATTGTGAGTTACTGTTTCTAAGCTGTACTGATTAGGTTTGATTCCTCCAGTGGCGTCCAATTGTTTTACCCGATGCCTACGTAGAGCACGCGTCACCAAATGAGCAGCTTTCCCTTGCTGGGCTCACTGGGCATCACATTGCCGCAACTGTGTTAAGCCTCCTTGGCCGGACACGCGAAGCTCTTCTGTTGATGTGCTAGGTTCCTTGCGATTCTTCCGCCCCGATTTCTCTCGAAATGGGCTCATGCTGATGCCGCAGTACTGATAAGCCAGACATGGTAATGGAGCTTGAGCAAAGATGGCTTACTCGCCGACTACCATGTGTCCAGAATGCTGTATTGATCGTTGGCATGCAGTACGTTCTATCGCCGGAGTACAGAACTCATTTCTGAGAAGCTTATTCGGAGATTGTTTCTGCTAATTTGTCTCACGTACGAGAGCCAAAACGAAGAGTGAACAAACGTGTAGTCGCTTCGGTCTTTTGAGACCCCAAACTAAGAAGTTACTTTGAATCGAAAGAGCTTTCAGAAGGTGATGTATTTGGTTAGTGACAATACTGAACGTTTCAAAATTCTGTCGGGTGAATTTGGGGGAAATTATTAAAAAAAAAAAAAAAAGTCTAGATTTTATTGCACTTTTATTGATTCAATTCTAAACCTTTCATTTTGACTAATTAAGTCTTACATCTCTGGACAATTTTCTGATTTAATTATTTACTTGTGAATGGTGTCGATTTAGTTTTAAATTTTATGATTATGTGTCGATTTAATTCTAAATTTTTTAACGATTTATTAATTTTGTACCTCTCATCAATTTTTGTCGAAAATCGCTAACATAGCGATCTAGTTAGTGTCAACAGTCTTTCATAGATAATTTTTTTTTAAAATTTATTGTTGAATTTTTAAATTTTTCTTTTTCAATGCTGAGCCAGTAAGGTCACCGACCACATGTGAGGGCCAGGATGCTCTTGCCCTGATCAGGTGAGAGTTGCTGGCACAAAGTTGGTTGGAAAAGTAAAAAAAAAAAAAAGAAAGAAAAGATAAAAAGAAGAATAAAAAATTTAAAAAAATTGAAAAGGAGCTCGAAGGATTGTCATGTTTTCCGGTCAAAATCTGAAATACTAAATTAGCAAAATTGTAAAAAAAAAAAAATTAGAATTAAATTGGTAGAATTGAAATGTTTAGAATTAAACTAACAAAAAAAAAGGTTTAAGATTAAATTAGTCAAATTTTTCTTTACGGTCCGCAACGATGCCTGTCCCGAGCCGAAGTTCCGCGGGCTGACCGTGGACGGCAAGCGCATAAGATGTGGCCGACACATTACCAGAGAAATACACCGCCAAGAGAATGTTAAAACCAAGCCGCATTTGATGTCTGCCCGACGACCCGACCGCTCTTCATCGGCTATAATCGTTCTTATTGACACGTGCCCGATCACGCGATAAAGGTTCGCAACCACGGTTCTATCAAAAGAGCACAAAAACATGAAGTCAAAAGCACTACTTGACAGTCGATCCAAGTAGCCATACTCTCCATTCGCGCCTCGTTTTGAGCCGACCGGCAATGTCAGGGACCGGAGTAGCAAATCCAAGTCTCGATTAGGGAGGTTCTCCTATGGGGTCTTTCAAGCGGCGTTGCCGACCTCACTTTAATGAAATTAAGGGAACCAAAAGCGAGGAAATAATCTGATTTAATCGTGCTTGGAAACCTGGCAAAATGAATTATAAAAACTTATATGGATGTTAAATAAGTTAGTCATGTTGAGTAAACACAAAATATGAGTGTTGAATGGGTCATGAATGATATTACAACTTACTTAAAACTAACTCATTAACTCTCCTCTCTTTCGCTTTTACTAGATTTCACACTTAAGTTGCGTTTGGTAACGTTTCTGTTCAAAAATTGTTTCCCGGAATAGAACTAGTTTTTTTTTTTTTTTTTTTAATTTCTATTCCCTGGAACAATTTTTGAACAGAAGAACGCATCTGATAACTGCACAAAATTTTTATTTCAGGCTAGCAACCGGCTAAAGAAAAAAGAAGAAGAAAAAGGAGAAAAAAAAAGTGTTTCTCGGAATTGTTTCTAGAAACAATAAACAAGTTTTTTCTACTTCTTATTTCTGTTCTAAATCTATTCCCGGGATTAAAATATAGATTTTTTGTTCTCAGAAACAAAAATGTAAATAAACACGTTTCTGTTCTTTTTTTTGTTCCCTGGAACAAAAGAACAAAAATTTGTATTTCGGGGAACAGAAAGGGATTTAAACAACCCCTTACTCACTATATACTCTCAATTTAATTTGTTTACGAGTCTTTTAGAAAAGTGTTTTAGTAATATGGGTCGAGTCTGGGATAAGTTACTAAATTTGCATTACGTTAAAACAGGTCAAACGGCTTAAGCGGCTCTATGATCTAATTCAAACCTGACCCACCTTACTCGTTTGACGAGTATAGTCTAGAAGAATGCCACGTCAGCAATTGGACCGGAAACCAACCTCGGCCCATTTTCATATTTGTATCCGGGCCGGTTAGGCCCATCTATGTGCAGCCATACCGAGCCCACGAACCGATCCCCCATAACCTCGAAAACCGAGGCTCCGACGATCTTTCCAGAAATCCATCGTCTCTCTGGCAGAGAGGAGAGAAGAACAGCTTGGCGAAATCGAAGAAGATGTCGTTCCTGCAGTCGCTGCTCGATCCGAAGAAGAACTGGTTAGCCGCCCAGCACATGAAGACCATCTCCAAGCGCCTCCGCCACTACGGTCCCTTCCCCTTCCATTTCACCCCCATCGCTTTCGCTTCTTTTTTTCTTTTTCTTTTTCCTTCGTTTTCGATTGAGGATGCGGTTGTCCGATTCGGCGTCCGCTGCCGCCGCCGGTTGTTCTGGTCTCCTCCGGCGGCGGCGGCGGCGGCGGCGGCGGCTTTTCGATGTTTGACGATGTTGCCGTTGGCTCGAGTTTTGTGGTTTTTATTTTCGGCCGAGTTCTGATTGTTCGGAATGAAAAATAGGGCTCCGGTACGACGATCTTTACGATCCTTACTACGATCTGGACGTGAAGGAGGCGCTCAACCGGCTGCCGAGGGAGATCGTGGACGCGCGGAACCAGCGCCTCAAGCGCGCCATGGACCTCTCCATGAAGCACGAGTACCTTCCCGAGAATCTTCAGGTAATGGGGCATTTGGCGGATGGGGTCGGTCCGTCGTCCGTCTTCCGGGGTGCTCGAAGCTTGTCTCGGATTGCGACGCCTTGCTTTGGTGTCTTTGAATGGGGCGTGTCTCGAGCATTCTTTTTTGTTGGTGTCGTGTGTGGTAGCCTGACTCGAACGTTGTCGTCGGTGAATAAGAGATTAAAATTGATGATGACGAAATCGGGATAGAATACGGAACACTTGCGGAGGCGGTGGTGTGCGTGCAATGTGAGCGATTTGCGCTTCGCGAAAGTGTTCTTTGTTGTTGGGTGTTGCTTGTTCATCTGCTGAAATTTGAGCAGAAGAGTGTATGTTTTGAGCAATGGCTTTCTAAATTGTATCTGCTCTTATGAAAAAAAGGTATTATATAGAGATGTTAATGTATCTAATTCTTATCCCTGCAGGCTATGCAAACTCCTTTCAGAAGCTACCTTCAGGATATGCTTGCTCTTGTAAGTTTCTTTTACTGAGAGGAGAAGTTTTTATAGATTGCTTTGAATGGTGATCTGGCTCCATGCTTCCTTTGCAATAAGAGAGAACTTTTAGCAGCCTCAGGAGTCTCGCTGGGTCTCTTGTGAATCTTTGTTATTGCTACATTGGCCCATGTGATTAGAGTGGATCTTTAGTTGGGCAAATTTATTAGTTCTTGTAGATTATATATGGAAATCAGACATTTTATCCAATGTGAAAAGGGGGAAAGCTAAAAATCAAGAAGTTATTTGTGGTGACAAATTGTGGTATGCTTCTTAAGGTAGGTTCAGTTGAATACCTTATTAATCTCAGGAATCAAGTAAGAGGCAATTCAAAGCTCAAATAGGTGGCTTGATTGTTTGTATAGTGGGAAGCACCCGTTTGGTGCTCCTCAATATACTTACAACTAGGCATTTAGTTGTTTTTACTTTCTGTTGCGGAGAAATGAATCAATGCTGTTCCTAATCTAACCCCTAATATCTGGTCCTTAACCTCAACCCTTAAAGAACCCTAAAAATGGGGAAAAATATGCTAACAACCATTTGCTTCCATTTAATTTATAGTTAAAAGTTAAAAAAAAAAAAGAGTATTATTATCTTAAGAACTCTAAGTATTAGAATCTATATATCTTCTGAAGTTGCATGGTATGGTTTTTGGCACTTCTGGCTTCTGTTATGGCTTAGACATCAGTTGCATATAAAATTTTTCTTTTAACCTTGTCAGCCGTGATTGCAAAGTTTGATATGTGTTTTGACTATTGGAGGAATAATTCCTATTGTTGATTTGAAGAGTGAATGAATGCCGTAGAAAGTGGCACATCTACAGTTTGTCTCGCTAACTGTAATATTATAGTTGAATGGAATACCTTTGTGGCAGTATTATAGGTCCTTGAGTTTATCTTCCTGTAGAGTCAATCAGCTGAGGCTTGTCTCATGCAACTTTGTATCTTTTAAGTCTTGCTTTCTAACTTGCTGAGTTTGGAGGTGGATAGTAGTTTCGGATGTTTCTATGAATTGAAGTCTGTTGTGAATTTTTAACCAATTCTATTACAGGAAGTAACTGGACTCGATGCTTTCTGTGAAAAATTATTTTTTTCTTATCTCAAGATTAATCATCTGTTGTACAATTAGTATTGAGTGATATGTTTTTTGAGTGTGTGCATGTGCTTGTGTTTTTCTGGGTCTCTCTCATTCTATCTTGATTTGCTCCTCTCCTTGGGTTTAATAAAATGTACCTGCCAAATGATCCGTCAAAGTCATGGTTGAGATAATTCTCAGGAAGTGGTTTTCTTTGATTCACTTGGTTTTAGATGATGGCAGCTAGTTTTTTTCAGTCTATATATGCACAAAATCACTAAGAATCTCTTATGTGAGATTTTGCAGGTTAAGAAGGAGAAAGCAGAACGTGAAGCTTTGGGAGCATTGCCTCTCTACCAGCGCACAATTCCTTGATCTCCTAGCCTTTTTTATGACCGGTGGTTTTAATCTCATGGGCACCATAACATGGTAGCCTACATTCTGTGGAAATTTTCATTGCGCTCTTATATAAGCGTTTCCTTCATCCCAATTGCTTGTATCGTGAGACGGTATTCACTATCCAGCTTGTCATCTAGTTGAATCTGTTGACTAAGTGACATCAACTTTTGTAATAAGTTTATGTCTGGAATGTTGATGAGTACTAGATCAAGTCTGTTGTTATGCTCGCCTCTTTGCTATGGAATATAGAATGTTATTTGGACCATTTTGTCCTTTGAGTTATCCATTGCTGTGCATCTTGCCTTCTGCAAGTCAGACCTTGTTTCGTTGCTTCATGATTCCTATTTGCTAAGTCCCAACAAACTGTCCACCGACGACATGATATCTGCTTATTGTCATTCCATGGGGGACGCTCTTTCAGCTGAAGAGTTGCTAATTGCGATGAATTTAAGTTTGCTTCAGTTGGAATTGTGTTGTCTGGCTGATCAAACCACAAAAAGGAGTAATATTTTCGTCGCATTAGTCATGCAGAACTGCATAGTGTGTTCATATGAATCTGCTTTGAGTTGGGCCAGTTGAAAATCTGTTGAGGATCTGTGTGCCATTACCATAGAGATGCCTAAGAGTAATAGACTGATCTTCTGCGTGACCTGCTCTGATTCAGTTTTTGGTTATTATGGTAGGTCTGCATCTAGATCATCAGATAGCCAAGGAATGAAAATGAAGTTTAGATGAGGAAAAATGTTCGCCGCCTGGCTCAGTAGCTATTTTAGAGGTGGTAAATGGGTGGGTCGGGTTGGGTATGAGTCGGGTCGAAAATGGGTCGACCCATATTTGATTCATTTAATTTGTTTTGATCCATATTCTTGTCGTGTAAATGTTATGATCCACACCCGACTCATATTATCGAAACACATTTATATTTAACTCAATTTAGTTACTTAAATAAAAACTTCACACCAAATTTTAAAAAGTAAATAAAATAAAAAATGTGAAAAACCTTAAAATTAAAATACTTTTGAAGAATTTTTAATAAGAAAAAAATTTGATAAGGTAATAATTGATATGAAAATAATATTTGTTTAAAACAAATCTTCTTGAATGTAAGAATGCATAGCTTCTTAATTGTAATTGTTTTTAATTTTGGTTGATTTATTGATTTTAGTTCATCAAGTTAAAAATTACATGTTTTGAATTTCTATTTATCAATCTAAATAGCATCAAGCTTCGTCTAAAAGTGCTTCTCCAATATGTATATGGATATCTATCTACCAAATATCATTAAAAAAAAATCGAATTTTTTATTATTTTAAAAAATTTTGGAATTATTATTATTATTATTATTATTTATTTTATTTTCTTATTTTCTTCTTTTCTCTTTTCTTTCTTTTTCCTCCTTCTCCATTGTTACTCCATCAACGGTGACCGGCCAAGCCGCAGTCCAGCGAGATCAAGGCTTCGCCCGTCTAGGCGAGCCTGAGCTGCCGAGCTCCGTCATGGTCGGTGAGCTCGAGGCTTGGCCAATCCAGGTGACCCCGAGCTTGGCCATGGTCGGCGAGCTTGTAGCTCGCTCGATCCAGGTGAGCTCGAGCTCCGTCACAGCCGGCGAGCTCACAGCTCGCCAGATCCAAGCGAGCCTGAGCTTGCCCATGGCCGGCGAGCTCTCGGCTCGCTCGATCCAGGTGAGCCCGAGCTTCGTCGTGGCTGGCGAGCTCGCGGCTTCCAGATCTAAGTGAGCTTGAGCTTGCCCATGGCCGGCGAGCTCGCGGCTCGCTCGATCCAGGTGAGCTCGAGCTTTGTCACGGCCGGCGAGCTCGCGGCTTGCCCAAGCTTCGTTGAGGCGAGCCGCGGCGGCGAGTGATGGAGGTGGGTCGAAAATGAGTCACTGACGAAGCGCAATTGTCTATCGTTGAAGAAGTTTATGTTTTTAGGTTTTGAAAATGGATTGAAAATGGGTCAAAACGTGTAACCCATTTTCGACCCATATAGAATTGAACTCAAAATACTTTGACCAATTTTAGCTGGGCCATTACATCTTCATGACCCATATACGACCCATTAGTGAAAAATGTGGGTTTAAAAATGGGTCCATGACCCATTTTGCCATCTCTAGCTATTCTTGAACTTTTTTCAATAAGAAAAGATGTCTTCACGGTCCTTATTTGGAGTTAAGGGCAAAGTGAACAAGAGTGCTGCAAAGTTAAGCTGAACTGGAATTCGTGTTGTCTTACGCATTAGATCAGACTCTTGCGAGAACCCATGCCTGTTTGGCATTTCGCACTGTGATTTGTTGTCGATTTCCTCACCTTGGCCATTCAGGGATCGAACTTGGGAGATTCTAAGCTGATGAGTTTGAGCTCTCGCTTATGAGGCCAAAAAGGCTCTTTAAAGCCCGGTCGAGACGAGGACCATACCGACAAGTGAGAATGACTTCTTTATCGATTTTTTTTGAACGTTTGCGGCATGGAGAAAGTAAGTGATTCGATCTTGCTCGCTCCATTCGCTAAAGGCGTCTTGATATAAGGTTGTACGATGAGGCACTTGAAATACCCGAGTCACGGCATTGTAGCCGAGTATAATTGCTGGAAGTAGCAGAGAGATGGTAAATGAGTACGCGAAATTCAATTGAAGTGGGTTGAACTCAGGCTCTGACTTTCTTAAGCTAATGACAGATGACTACGGCAAATCGTTCTTTGCTTTAGGTTTCGTTTGTTTCGAAAAAATATTTTTTTTTTCATTTTCTGCCGTTCAGTTTACCGAGAAAAATGAGTTAGTGGAAAATATTTTCATTACTTGACAGAAAACTTATGTTAAAATTCAGGAAAATGATTTTATCTCTAAAAAATCGGAAATTATTTTATAAAATATGATTAGTTATCGACATTTGAACCCAAAGTTCCATGCTTAGGCACGAAATCTAATGTTGATTCCGGAGTCTCTAGTGTCTGGGCTTGGGTCCATCAAGGCTGGCCTGTGCCTAGGACTTTAGCACTTGTGCCCAGCTCCCTGAGGCACATCCTTGGGTCCATCGAGCCTTGAGTCCAAGAGCCTCTGGCATCCATGCCTAGGTTCATCGAGGTCAGGCCTGAAGCCTTATTGCTCATGCTCGATGCCTAGGCACTCAAGCTCAAGATCCACTAAGGCCATATGCTAGGTTCCTAATACTCTAGCTCTGGTCCCTAGCACTCCACAAAGGCCATACTCATGTCCTTGGTGCTCGATCTAGGGACTATAGAGGTTGAGGCCTAAGACCCTAGTACCCATGCCCTCATCCCCGACGCTCAAGTCGAAGTCCATCGAGGCGAGCCTCACGACTTTGATGCCCATACTCAGTTCCCCAACTGTCCATGGGCAATTATTGATGCATGAATAATGTAAGTTTATTTAAAAAAATCATATCAGATATTTCATACCAAATGATAAAAAGCATTTTCCATTTTATCTTCAAGTTTTAACCGAACATCAGAATATATATCTATTTTAAGGAAAATGATTGTTAGAAAATATTTTTCAAAAAATCTAATTATTTGCGATAGAATTGGAGCCTATTGCATTGTGTGCGGTTGTGCATAAGTCAGGTGGACGAATGTCAATGAGCAAAATCCCTTGATCTGTCCATCATCCACGTCCCTTTACTTTCGTCACGAAAGAAGAATGAATGTGCAGGGGGAGGAAAATGGCAAAAAAACAGGAGGTCGGTACAGAGTGAGGGGTACAGAGTGAGGGGTAGCAGCGATATCTTCAAGTGTGCTTGGCCAAGAAAAATTGGCCGTGTATTGAAAGAGTGTGTCGTGCAGACTGTCCCCCCTTATCTCTTGGTCCTCCTGGAGCGAGCAAATCAGGTAAAAGAAGATAGATCCAGAATCCGCAATAATAGTAATATTATTAATAAAGTTAATTCCATGAAAATATTCAAATTGATATATTTATAACAAATTTTTTTGGATTACAAAAAGCCTCGAAATAGTACACCTATGATAAATTTACACCTAATTAATTTTTTGGTAATTAAAAACTCCAAATCAATATTTATGTGATGTAAGCTTATCATGTCAATTGAATTACAATAATTTCATGGTAAAACTTAATAGAACCCAATGAAAGATAAATATGTCATGAGTGTACTATATTAAGATTTTTAACGACCCAAATTAATTTTTGGTAAATTTATCATAAGTATACCAATTTTGAATTTTTTAGACCTAAAAATTAGTTTTGGATAAATTTATTACAGATATATTAGTTTGAATTTTTTTTTTGTGATAATATCTTAAAATAGTAAAATATCGCAACTTTGGAGCCGCTGTCAAATCGATTTTGAAGTATCACCATAGCAACTTCTGATACTATTCATTGATTTTTAAGTATCGCTTTTTCATGAGAAATATGATTTAATTGTGTAGATAAAAATTTTCACGGTTCAGTTGAATTCTGTATAGAAGGCTTTACTGTAGTTTTCCTAGGTTAAAAAAAGAGAAGTCTGGGGTTTGTGCAAGCTGCATGGGGAATAATCAGCTGGGCATTTGCAGGTGCCAATCATATAGGCCGGCTTTTAATGGGAATGGAGGCATGGGGTTGCTGCCATTATGTGTCATCTCCCTCTTTGTCTCTCTTGCCCAGACCTCTATCTTGTGTGGATAGGCTTGAGTCTGAAATCCAGATTCATCTTGATCTCTTGGCTCGTTCTGAATCGGCCAGATGATTTGCAGGGAAACAAAAGAGAGAACAAAATAAATGCTTTCTCTTAGCAGAACCATCTTACCTTCATAAATAGTATTTCACTCCTTACATATGGAAGCCAAAGATGTTAATTTTCTTATAGGCTGTTTGGTATGGTTTTTCTTCCAATAGCTTCATTTGTGTGAAGGGATGTCGCACCTTTTAAAAGTGTATGGCAAACGCCTTAACAGTTATAGCACGTCCAAAGCTAGGTAGCTTATGCCAGCTTACAACGAGCCCACAACACTTCAAGAAAATGAACTACCATTTGTGACATTCATCTTTCCTGGTTCGAATGCATAGATCTAACAATCAAGGTATCGAATCACCATGTTAATCTAGCGGGTGCATTCTTCTTTTTGTTCCTGAAACCATCTCTCATTTCTCCATTTGCACTCATCCCAATGTGTCCAAGAAGCTCTTCAGAAGCTCCCCTTGTGGGGAGAGACTTGTCTGTCGGGTAGGTTGTCACTTTTCACGAGCAGCTTGGACGGTGACTTGTGCTTGCATTGAAACTGAAAGTGTTATCTTTTTCGAATCAAAATAAAAAAGCCCTTTCGTGGGTGGGGACGAGTTAATACAGTGAAAGTCCTACATATGATGCATAGAGTGTAATCAAATTCTAAAATTATAATCGACTCGATTAAGCTCTAAACCTTGTAAAAAAAATAAAATACAATCATATCCACTAGATGAACGGTGCCTAAAATTGTGTATATGTTACTTAGAGAACATGAGATCCATAAATTGCAGTTTTGCATATAACTTTTAGGATTTGATTGCAATTTTTGCAAAAAGGTTTAGAATTAGACTTGATAAATTAAAAGGTTTACAATTCGATTACATTATGTACATAAGTTTAGAACTTGTGGTATAATTTTCCCATTCTTTCAAAATCATGGCATGCATCAATCATCTTCCACTCAACACATATTAATTGAAAAGTCCTATGTTATAGTTTCTAGATATATACTCGATAAGGTGCTACCTATCCATTAAATATGTGGCCGAAACCCCAACGGGAAATAATATAGCAGTTGAACTTTGTTTGGATCGTAAGATAGACTACATCGAGAGGACTTGAGGAATGAATATTAATTATTTGTAGGTCCAAAGCTTTTTAACATTTCCCCCTCACCAATTACCTCCATATTCCAAAGTGTTAGAATATATCTCACATTACTTGATTATGGATAAATATGCTATTTATTTATATGTGATCTTCCACTGCTCATTACAATAAATTTTTTAGATTAAATCTTCTAACAAGGTATCGGAGTTAGTATCTATCTCACTTTATTCCACATGTACATCTATGCCGTTGTTATTTTTAATTCAACTTGCACATGAGAATGATGTTAAAATATTGTATACCGTATGACTATGGGGTTTGTATGCTCTTTATATACACGTGATTTCCTTTTATCAACTTAAACTTTCTTATTAGACTTTCTAGTAAATTCTTTTCCTTTTTTTTTTTTAAATCTTCTCAATTTTATTAGTTCTTCTCTATGCAAGAAATTATTATGTATGTAGCCAACATCAGCCACACAAGTCCTTTTGAAGACAAGGGGTCGAGTCACCCGCGATCTCATCGGAAGACAAGTTCATTAATGCAGTTGCACTGTGTGCGTGCATGTGCATGGTCTCATTCTGATGGTCTATTTCCCTGTTCTTAGAAGGGTTTGTCCCGGAGAAGAGAAAGAGATCGGCACCGATTGATTTGTCCCCGCTCAAGCTTGGAATTCCTCAAGATATAATAAATAAATAAATAAAATCACGTCACACAAAACTCAAAGGGCTTGACCCTTTACTCCCTATTTCCATTTTCAGGAGACATTTCTCCATTTGTAGAGGAAGTTCCTTTGTATCAGTTCAAAGATTGAGCTACAAGGAGTATGAATTCATGCATGACCATGAGGGAATGGGTCTCTGCAGATATTCTCAAAATCTGAGAGCAGGAATCAAAACAATATTCTGGACAATCTCCCTTTCTTTTTTTGCAGTATTTTTTTCTTATATTTGATTATAATAGATGACCGTGATGTTGTAAAATCAGAGATTTGAATTGTAGGACCATGTTACGATGACTTATTTGTAATGTTGCATGATAAATTGAGAGATGACAATTCTAGCATTAGTTGATCAAGTCTGGCCATGTGGCGAACATGTAAGTAAAGGTACTAATGTCATGGTCAAACGTCAAAATCAGTACTTCCAGTTCCATCTGGAATAGCAATATGCATTGAACCTAAAACTTAATCATACATTTATTTTTCCCTTTTTTTTTTAAGCAAGCAAGGCAAAATCCTCCATGCCGGTGAAAACCCTTTTTTTTTTTTCTCTTTTTTGAGAAACAAAGGCATTGATGTTGCTCTCATGAAAAGTATAAACAAATTCATTTCTGCCTTTCTTCAGAGTCATTTTACCATATTTATCCAGCACATTGCAAAGACTGACATAAATTTCCTTTTTTTATAAAGTTATCAAATAATTAGAACTTCTTCCCTTTTCTTTACCATCATCATCCATATTAATATTATTATTATTTGCAAGAGAGTATCTTTTGGGCAGCAGACAATTTTTGATCCTTACAGCACTCATATAGCGGTGTTCCACACAAAAACAAAAAAAACTTTCAAGCAAGATTTTGCACTGTTGTCGCGTGGAAAGTGTTTAAAAATCTCACATGAGGACAATTGAAGTTAAAAAAGGAGGCAACCCCCAATAATTCAAGCGGGCAGGAGACCTTGATTTTAGGGCCAATGAAAGAGAAAGTTCCAAAAGAAAATTGCCAAGAAAAGGGACGGGTAAATTGTCTCTTCAGACCTTGGTGAAGCAGGGATTTCCGCACAAGAAGCAGATAGAGAAGAGGGAAAAGGGATGAGGTTGAGATTAGTCTTGGGCCACCATTTACTATTATTCAATTCAGCCCTTAGGCCCACCATGCTTCCCTCCTCCTGGCCCAGAAATTCAATCCAAATAATTCAATTTAGCTCTCGGATCCGTTCTTTCATTTTATTTTTTTTGGTTTATGTTTGTTAGGTCAGCTGGGATTTTCTTGCATGCCCTAGCACTGTCCCCTTCAGATTGAGTCCCACAGCCTTTGGGGCCCCAACATTCCTCGTGATTCATTTCATTGATAATTTGACAAAATTCATGTTCTCGAACGGTTAAACTATCAAATGAAGCGTCGATTGTTAGATTCGAATTTTTAAGCATATGGGTCATACTCAATTATGACTATAATTATGTGACATTGTTTAATATATTATTTATTAAATCAATTTTGGTATTTGGATCATTATTTCAATCAGAAGTCCGCCATATTTGGATTGAGTGTACTTTTGATATTTTAGGTTATACAAAAATATTTGCATGGACAAATCTCCACCATTATAAATATTTAATTGAAATGACAAGCTCTATATAATCACCTGAAAAGAAACCTCCTTGATCAATGACAAATAAATAAAACCTCATGTTAGGCATTCTACGTGTCTCCTGACATCTCTTCTGTCAAGAATCTCTAGATGACGTCTCATCTTATAAGGCTGCGTTTGATTTGGTTGGGCCATTGGAGAAAACTTTTAGAGAAATGTAAAGGACATTAGGCTAGAGTTTTTTTTTTTTTTTTTTTTGGCAAAATACAAATAGTGTTTAGTAAAGTGTAATTTATAAGTGCATTGTGAAGCAACTTTGGTTTAAGTGTTGCATCTAACAAACTACACTTAAAAAGGGACTCATTTTATTTTTATTTTTAAAAAGAACCTCAAACCCTTCATTGGCATCGAGCTTAGGTTGTTAACAAGCTAGATCTACTATCGACAACACTCGCTTGAGATTCTACGACCCTTGGCAACGTTGCCAAGGTCGTGTGACCTTAGGTGACCGCTGCCTGAGGTTGTACAACTCTAGGCTGCCTCACCTGAGGTAGCATGACTTCATGCGAGACTCATTGGTGCCAAATTTGAGTCACCGACAATGTCACACCCAATAAGGGCATTTTAGAGAACTTTGAAAGTTTAGCAAGGTTAAAGGAAATGCTCAAAACTCTAAGCTCCAACAAACTTGTGTTAGGTTAAAGGAATCTAGAAAGCTTTGGAGACCTAATTGCATTCTCCAAAAACTCTTCAAAAAATTTCTCAAATGCCACTTGCATTTTTTAAGGCCGAATGGACCTTAATGGAGCATCGCTTCACTAAACAGTTGTTGTCATTTTCTTGATGAAAGCGAAATAAATCTGATATTTTATCTTTCGCATGTGTCTCCATAAAAATAAAAATAAAAAGAATAAAAGATAAATTCTTGGATTGTTTGCATCCGCAAATATGTTGTCTGCATATATTTATTCTTGGGTTCAACAACCTTTGAAAAGCCCTTCATCTGTATTTGTACCTCCTCTCATGTTAAAAAAATAAAATAAAAATCTAAGGTTCTAATCAGAATCTCCAATGCATAGTTTTCCCCCTTCCTGCCGACCTTAAGAAACAGTAGTTTTGCAACTTTTTGGGTCTGACATGTGGTCTGTTACTCTATAATGTCAGCCACTTCATTCGCATTCCATTTCTTAATGAACAAATCAATATTGTTATTTCCTAGGAACTTTGCGATCGCAGGCACCATCATTCCACCTGCCATGCACATGTGCACCTATCAAATCCTTCTCCCATCTGAGATTCTCTGATTTTTCTTTTGAAGAAATTCCTTGGAATAGTGATCTGTGAATGCATTTCATACCAGAAGTTAATGGACGTTGAACACCCTCCAAGCAAAGATGCAACAATGTCCATGTTCACAAATCAAAAACCCATGTGCATTAGCTCCATGCCTCTTGATGCTTGGGGCCCTTTTGCTCATTTACCTAAGAACCAAGACCCTCCATTAAGATTTATTGCCGCTTTTATCTACTGCTAATTCATTTCTTGTCTGCTTCAACTTTTCTTGGATATACATATTTCAGTTAATTCTACAACAAATATACAATTCATGCAATTCTAGAACTCTCACTTATTCATCAATTGTCCGTATGATGTTCACTACATGATATCACATGTTTCATACATAAGGTTTTTCATGTAATTGCATCGGGAAGGGCTTTTTTCCTTTCGTTTTTCATAGCAAGACAGAGTATTCGAATTTTTCAGCTTGATTTAGGCTCACGCACTATGTAATAATATATGAGACAGAAATCATACGATTCGAGGTACGGAGAAGGGTACATAGATATTGGCATATTACTTGCAAAAATATGGCCAAAAGTCAGGCTTTACTATAACTATAGTGCAAAATGATGTTAGTATGATATTTGATCAATTGTATTTTAAACAGAAAGACTTATATATTAGGATATGGCTATATAAACTACAATATTTTACGGAACTAGTATATTTAACAATGGAACTTTCCTACTAATTCGTTTTTATCACATGAAAAATCATAAGAATACGTGTTATATTATTTTATGGGATTATGAAATAATAATAATAAGCATATTTTGGGCACTTGACATGTTGCATCATTGATTGAAAAAAGAAAATACGTAAAATTAAGTTTGAAATGGAAGTTTTTTCATGTGAGTGTAATACATCATATATTAATACAGGCGTAATTCGGTTTAATATTAAAAAGGAGTACTTTTCCTTAAGTTAGTTAAACGTGTGGGACATAGAGGTTTTATTGAAAATAACTTATTTTACATCAAGGTACGGTTATTTGACCAACATATATCCTCATACATTTACACGAATGGTCCTATGTACGTCATGTCCATATAAAGTACCACCTATAGCATGATGGGCATGACTCCCAAAATTATTCTAAGTGGGAGAAATCATGTTTCAAATTCGAGATCCGTCGCATCGAAATCAAAGATGAGGGAAGATGGGAAGTGTTAAGAAGTATACTTGATATACATCATGTTCCCGTTTCTCGATAGTTTAAGCTTCTAAGAAAAGTGATTATGGCATCTAATGTTGGCAATTAAACTTAATCCGGGAACAAATGACTAAATTAATCCCCCAACAAGGTTGTGCTTGAAGCATGGTGTTCCTGCATACCTTGCAGCATCTCAGGGGCGGATGAAGTCATGTGATATTTAAAGATCACCCCCAAGAATAGGAACTATGGAATTTATTGAAGATCGTGTCTTGGACCTCCACCAGATAACATCCAAGAGCATAAAGTTAAAAAAAAAATAAGATAAAATACAGAACGATTAGAGGGTCAAAAGCGTAAATCGGGCAAACCCCATGTGAAAGAGACAGTGGCAAATGGAGGTAATTTCCTCAATGTCACAGGGCTCTCTGGCAATGGCACATGCATATAAATAAGTGCCCTGCTGAATCTGCTTCTGCACAAACTACATTCTTCAATTTCAGGCTGAAAACTCCTTTTCCTTCTCCTCCTCCTCCCGTGGAGCTGCAAGAAACCTTTGGCGATGAGAGGGTCGGTTCTAGCGGTGGTGGCAGTGCTACTCTGCGCCACCTGCCGCCTCGGTTGCGCCTTCATCGATGGTGAGCTCCCAAAACTTCAACATACTCAATATAAGTGCACAAACTCTGTAGACATTAGTATCTGAATATTTGGTTTACCTTTCATTCTCTCATGAGTTCATCACCCACCAACTGATTCTGTCTATATTAGTGTGGCTTTTTGTTTCTGAATTTAAGCATGAGTAAGGCAAAATCAAGAGGGAGGTCAAATGAACTGTGGTATGAAATTTAGTTAGCTGCCAAATCCTTGAAACTCGCATGTACTGACTGGCTTGAAAATTTAATAACTTCAGAGGTCACTCATCAAGCAATTACTTGAGTAGCCAGTCTTCTTTCTATGTACAACTACATCCATTTGCAGTTAATGACTAAATGAAGATCTGGTTCATTATGTGCTGATGTCTGTAATCCTCAATCAACATACTTGGATCAGTCTATTTTGCTGGAATATGCTTGTAATATTCAACTCAAAAGATTTTCTCTGTCAAAGTGAATGATTTTGGTGAGAACCAAATTCTTCATTTGAGTGAATTTCCTTAATTCCATTCATTGAATTCTGAATTTTGGAGATCAATGTCTCTGAAGCTGTTTTGTGATTAGTACAGACACGATGGGGGCCACTATACAGCTGACATTTCAGGCTGGCAGGAGCCTCACATGGTCCTGAATTTAATAATTTTATGCCGACTTTACTCTTTGTACCACATAAAGAGCATTTCAAAAGCTATCAAAAATTTCCCAGAAGCAGCAAATAAGACTACTTTTTTTTTTTTTTTTTTTTTTTTTCCTTTTTGGCCCCCTGACATTTTCTGAGAAAACGCATAATAGTTTGGGTCATGACCACAGAAGCCATTCCAACTTATACTTAAAATGAGGAGGGAAGAAGAAGCAATCATAATACCCATATGGTCATTGGTCGTCTCCTGCAGTAAACTGTGCAGTACTTTGCAGACCAGATGGTCCTTGAGTGAGAGCAATAAAGCTTATGCTAGGTCACAATTAATGCCCCATATGATGTGTCCTTTTTGTCCAATCTCTCTTTTCAACTTCGGCCTAATGAGTTAAATTTTGGACATGGCTGTGGACCCGATCAATTGATCATTCGTTAAAATATGCCCGATTCATTTTCTGGCACAGGGCTAGTGCCGAACGGGAACTTTGAGCTCGGGCCCAAGCCCTCAGACATGAAAGGCACGGTGGTGATCGGTAAGTATGCAATCCCCAAGTGGGAGATCTCCGGCTTCGTGGAGTACATCAAGTCAGGCCAGAAGCAGGGCGACATGCTGCTGGTTGTCCCCGAGGGCGCATTCGCGGTGCGGCTCGGGAATGAGGCCTCGATCAAGCAGCGTCTCCTGGTGCAGAAGGGCATGTACTACTCTATCACGTTCAGTGCAGCCCGGACGTGCGCCCAGGAGGAGAAGCTCAACATATCAGTTGCGCCCGACTCCGGAGTGCTTCCGATGCAGACCCTGTACAGCAGCAATGGGTGGGACTCGTATGCCTGGGCATTCCAGGCCGAGCTTGATGTGGCTGAGATTGTGATCCACAATCCAGGAGTTGAGGAGGACCCTGCTTGTGGACCCTTGATTGATTCGATTGCAATCAGGGCTCTCTATCCTCCTAGAGCATCTAATAGTGAGTTCTCTCATCTTTGATTTCACAACTAATCGCTTCTGGAACACAATTCTACTTACCAAAAGCTTAGGCATTTCATGTGCTCTGATCGATCCCATGGACGACTTTCTACATTAGTCTGCATGAAATCGTACAGAATCAATCTCATTAAATCTGTTTGATTGATACTCATTTCTACATCATTCCTCCATGATTTTTTGGTCAAAGAGGTCATTTTGAATGGCCATCTTTCACACGCCAGAAAAGGCTCTATTTCATGCCAGAGACTCTTCTGAGAAATGTTATTACTAGTCACTGAAGGAACTATAATCAATGTGGAGACTTGATTGACATAATCTACAATCGTAAAAGAATTACAAGAAAAACTTTTCTCCTAGTCACATATCCAACTCTCTTTGTATGATTGCAGAAACATGAAGATACATTAGATTCTTCTACATAATTATCATTTCATCCTTGATGCCAAAGTTGTTCCTTTCTCGCAAGCAATGATTTTAGTGACTTCTCTTCTACTTATCCAGAGAACTTACTGAAGAACGGCGGCTTCGAAGAGGGTCCCTACATCTTCCCAAACACGTCCTGGGGAGTATTGATCCCTCCGAACATCGAGGATGACCACTCTCCCTTGCCTGGCTGGATGGTAGAATCCCTCAAAGCAGTCAAATACATCGACTCTGCCCACTTCTCTGTCCCTGGGGGCTATAGAGCAATCGAACTCGTTGCCGGAAAAGAGAGTGCAATTGCTCAAGTAGCCAGGACCATCCCAGGGAAAACCTACACCCTATTCTTCGCCGTCGGAGATGCAAGCAACTCATGTGAGGGGTCGATGATCGTCGAGGCATTTGCAGGGAGGGACACCATCAAGGTGCCCTATGAATCAAAGGGCAAAGGCGGGTTCAAGCGTGCTGTCCTGAGATTCAAGGCCGTGTCCACCAGGACCAGGATCATGTTCTACAGCACCTTCTACACCATGAGGAGTGACGATTTCTCTTCTCTGTGTGGTCCTGTTGTTGATGACGTAGTCCTCTTGAGCGTCAGGAACCCTAGGCTCCTGTAAGAGTTTGACCAGAATAATTGGTCGGATGTGTTATGGTATAGGAGCATTTTATGCTTTTAATGTGTGGAGTGAGACAAGGATTTTTCAGGAGTGTTATGCTTTAACTAGGCTTATAAAACCCCAAACCAGAATAATAAAAATTACATATACTGTAATGGAAGGTTAATATGGTATATATTACTAGTGTATTTACTTTGTCAAGCCTACGTATTATTGATAACTCTGAAATAAAAGGTTCGTTTTAATGCCCTCTTTCCTATATCAGCCAAACGAAAAAAACACACATAACATTCTTTGAAAACAAGAAAATTGAGTTTCGTTTAAAGAGAAGAAAAGCATGTGGAGTTGTCTTCCAATAAATTTGTTTACTCAGTCAAAAGATTACAAGAAAAAATCTACAAACTCATTTTCAACCCATTTGGTCTGTCACAAAAAGAGAAGAAAGCTGGCTCCTCAAAACTAGGAATGTAGCATTAACAGTAGAATGCAGTTACACATAGGCACACACACAATCACAAGCAGCTGCAGGAAGAAAATTGAAAATAACAAAATGGGAGGTGACAAAATTAGGATTCACTTAGTATGCACCAAACGGCTCATCTGAACCCAACAAGTGCATATGAGTTGGGTACGCACAGTAACAAGAACTACCATACGCCAATATAGAGCAGACATTTGAACTACTATAGGCAATGTTTGATAACTCAATCGAGCATTGGACATATTTTACACTTACTAAGATTATGTACATTTTATTAACACTAACTGATTTCAGACGTACTGGAATGTCATCTGTTAGTATTATGTTGCTAAAATCAATCAATAATATCAACAATTTCATGGTTGGTAACAATTAAGAAACTAATATTTGACTCTTGAACATTATTGCGAGGATCTTTATTTCCAGTTTTAGCACTAAAAATTTTTTACACTTGGAATTCAATAACAATTCCAGATTCAATTCTCGTGTTGCAACATTATCCGATAAACCCTAACTATTCACCATTAGCTTTTTTTTTTTTTAAATGTTAATCTGGCAGCTATTGCATTCATACTTCTCAAAAGTTATATGGAAGAGTCCTTCATTGATGTTCTAGTAGCTTAATTTCTACAGTTGCTTGGGATTCCCTCAATGGTTTCTACTTAATCAGTGAAGCCAGACCAGCTAACAAAACCCTAAAATTTGCCTTCAGTCTAAAGCCCCTTTATCACCCTTGGGCACACAAAACAGAGAATATGGACAACCAAGACAAACTTTTGGATTAATGTAGTAACTCAGAATACATCACCACAAGCACTGACAATTAATTTCGGGAAAATGCTGCTAGCACCTTAGATGACCTCTAAGAACATTGCAATACCTCCATCAATTAAAGCTTTACAGGTCCAGGAAAACCTTACCTGAATGGCGTGGAGAAAGGTACAATCTATGCTCTAGTTACCAAAATGACTGTTCACTTAACCTGCACCAAAGGCTGAAAACAAGAAGAAAACAGTATGCCAAGAAGGAATGATTAAGATTTGAAAACAAAAAAGTTATACGGAATCTTGGCTGGATGTTCTGACTATAGTCATAAGTCTTGGTGCTCCTATGCAAATCCTAAATTTTGCATTTGCAATTAAATGCATATGCTCTAGAGCCTGAAATTGTACTTCTGACTTATAAGATTATCAGTACCAAGTGAACAACAATCTAGCTCAGGGTATTCAGAAAAAATGGTTATCTTGTTCACTAGAAGAATAGGTTCATTAATCAAATCATTCTATTATCAGCTCACATATCTTTTCTCAGTACAGAATATAAATTTTGATAACTATTTCAACATATAAGTCAATCTTAATGTAGAAAAAAAGCTATTTCCTTTGGAATATACCACCAACAAACAGCAACAAGCTAAGGGTTTCTCCAGCAGGTGGTGGTACTGAAAGAAGAAGAATAATTGAAAAACGTAGTCATGGTAGAGAACTCATGAATTTTAAAGAGGAAACCAAGTAAAAGAACTTCTGCGATGCTACCTAGGGAAACTTCACTAATCAAACCCCCTCAGATGTGAAATTAGTTCACAATTGATGAAACATGAACATGCTGATTGAGACAGATTTAAGGGTAATGGATTGACTCCTTCAAATATACCTAGTAGTTGATATTGAAAATATTCACTAGCACTACTTTGATTTTAAAAAAATTTGAGCACACATTCAATCATAAAATGCAAGAAAATTTGGACCGGATACAACAGGTATTTTCAATTTTTACTAAAAGAATTAAACAAAAGAAACGAAAATCAAACATTTTCCAACAAAAAATGTTATACAAACTTGACAGACCATACAATTTAAAACTGCTACAAACAATTAAAATAAGGCCACTATCGTGAAACCTAAATATCCACGACACAATGATTTCATACATAGAATGAGTAACCATTTATTTCTTTCAAACAGTATTCCGAGTACTTCAGCTTCTGTGACCTTTGAATTGGCATGAAAAATTAATGTAGTAGACTTTGTGACATATTGATTTTCTAGAAGAAACTTTTCAAATATAAATTGCAAAAGAACATTCATATTAAAAATCAATCCTCCAAAAATAATAGTTCTAGCAATTATTAGCATACATCTTTGAGGTGCAAAAAATTTACCTGCATGGAATGAGGAAATTTTGAAAAAAACCTTTCTTTCTTTTGGACATTTGGCCGCCCTTTTAACTAAAACCTTTCGAAGAAAGAAAATCATTAGTGAAATAATCACAAGCTCCACCAAATCCAGGGAGGCCAACCAGCAAACAAGTGGAGGCAGGTCTATTCACATTAACATTCATGTATCGAGAGGAAAGCAAGTTCCAATCTCTTGACTTCATTCAATTGCCGTAATAAAATATGTGATTCTGGGAAAGAGCAAATTAGCAATGACTTGACATCATTGTACTATTCAAATGACGAATTAATAGTCAATAGCCATAATATCTGCAGAAGTAATAACCAAAAGTCCCATGGAAGAAAGAGATTGTCATGCATGAGCATTTCATAGAAGTTGATCAACCAAAAAAAAAAAAAAAATTATCCTTTTAAAGAAAGGACAGAATGTAAGACTCACAATATAAAATAAATTGGATATTTCCACATTGTTCCTACAAAATGTTTAGTGATCATGACAAATACATGATCACTAAACAGGTGTTGCTTTGTATGTTGGATGGATCTACAATCTCATCAAGACTCTAGTTGGTACGTGAGGTGCAATCAATGCAATTTCTCTTACAGTCGCAATGAGTTTTTTAATGCTTCAATACTATAACCCTTAAATTTTCTCTGTTCTGTAAATTTCAATTTTCTCAATTCATTTTACTGTAATCTCTGAGAGAGAGAGAGAGAGAGAGAGAGAGAGAGAGAGAGAGCCAGGTTGTATAACCAGTGCAACAGGGTCATTCTTTTAAATCCTTAACCAGCATGTCAGAAAGTTATAAACAATTCGGTTGTTTGAGATGGCTACCATTGCCATCATTCACAACCATGCAATGAAATTGCAGTTTATCCAAAGTAGTCATACACATAAATAATAACAATAAATGATGTAATTTGCAATTACATCATTCAAGAGAACGTAGTTCAGCATTTGCAAATTACATAATTTAAGAGATCTACAAATGACCTGATCCAGATCTCGGAATCTTCTTCAGGATACTCATCATTGCCAAAATCAACAGGAATGCAGATTGTTTCCGCTCTTAACTGAAGTGATGGAGAGTAATGCATCAGAATATATCATTTAGAAAATTGCTAATTTTGCCATGTAACACTTTTTGTAGAAAGAATGCATTCAGATATTGCCCTACGGTACATGCCAAAAGCAATCTAACACAGCATCATCTTTGGACCTTTGGAAGCAAGGACCAGAAGGCTCCAACTTCTGCCCTGCATAATACAGGGCGTGTTGTGATGCTTCTCTTTTGAAGAAGAATGGATGCAGATATTGTCCCATGGTCTATGCCAGGAGAGACCAAACGCAGCATCATGTTTGAAGTTTTCGAAGCAAGGAATTATAGCCTCTAACTTCAACCCTGGAAAATACAGGGACATTTATCAATAACATCCTCACATTTGGATTTCCAATGTTGCCATCGGGTTAGAGACAGGGAAATCAGAAAGATTGCTGGTTCAAAGTTTCAGAGCATAAACTAGCTCTATATGTTGTATAATTCATGAAGGTCAATGAGTGAGGCACCGGAACATGTTAGTATCATCAGGAACCTATGCTCCAGTCACACGTACATACACAGAACCTACCAAACAAACGATTTTGCCAAGATCCAATGTCTAATCAGGTCATATGAGACCCTTCTGCAATAAAAGAAGAAAGTCGACAAAGGATCCATGGACAATTTATTATTTAGTGATACAGTCTACCAAGAAATAGAAAGATCCATCACAAAGGTCCACAAAGAAAACAGAAACTTGCTTTGTAGAGGTAATCAGAATAAGAACAATAGCGTTCACTTTTATTGTGGTAAAAAGACATGCTTTTAAATACATATCGTCACCATATAGTCATTGCAGAGATATTAAAAGAAGCAGAGGAACATATAATGTACTTTCCTTTCTTACAATTTTATGGTGCCATCTGCACAGCAAAGTGAATCCAATAAAAGATAGACAAAAGTACTGAATCTGACCATCAGCTAATATGAAGACTTCTTCTGGAAGAAATTAAGTTCCTTAGCTCTATCAAATGTTCATCATTTGATATGTTAAGAGAAAGACGGAGATTCGTCAATAAGGCTTCTTGTTCCCAACTCATTGGTCCAGAAGCATACAATGCCACCAGAATGCTGCGATATGCATGCAACTCTAAACTATGAACTCTAGTTGCAACAGCCTCCTCATGAGGAAGGGAGAAAGTCACGTCTTCCTCATCATCACGTCCTTGGAATGATTCAGCGCTACTACAAAGAGTATCAGCATCTTGACTAGGATCCCTCAAAGTTCGACTAGACAACCTATTGAAACAATCATCTACAACACTGCAACTACCGACAGAACTTGCGTCCGTATCGGAATCATTAGGTTCTAGATGACTGCCAAAGGAAGCATGCATGTTTCTTTCACCCAGAATTTCTCGTGGGTAGGCAACAGCATCTACCTTTTCCAATGGGGCTCTCAGGAACACATTATGTTTGATTGTTGCTTTCCTTTTGTGACTATGTCCAGCGTTCACTCTTAGTTGAGACGAGCAATAAGGTGAGAGTCTTTTCATCCCCGACGTTCTACTGGAAACAGCATTAGATTCCTGGAATCGGCTTTTGTTGGCAACTGACAGACAACCATCCTCTACCCGCATGTTCATTCTTGGTTCCTCCTTGCACAGCAGCCGAACTTTATTTCCTTTAAGCTTCATGATCAATGAAGCACGCTATACAGGGAAACCTGCACAGCCAACAAACGAAACATACGATCATTCTCGTAGGCCATAAAAGCAACATAGAATGTGAAGGACAAACATTGACAAGTAATGCCAATATCCCAAATGTAAATCAACAGGATCTTTTCGAGATAAAATTTTTCTCACATGCAAAATTTAATATCATTGTCAAACCATCCTAAGTACAAATCCTAAGGCATCTGAATCAGACGAACCCAATACAGAAAGCACAATCGAAAGCCACCGATCAAGAGACAACAACCCATCTTCCTTTAATGAAAGAAAAATTAATGAATCAGACATCCAAAAAGATGCCTTTTAGTCACAATCAGTGCGCAAAATCAATAATTTATATGACCCAGAAATCTAATCAAAATACCCAAAAACATGGCATCAGACCATTACATAGTAAGGCACAGATACACAAAAACTAGGCAAAAATCGTCAACAGGAATGCGCCTCCAAGGAAGGGGAAAAAAATCCAAAAGGTTGATTTAAAAAAAAAAAACAAACAAAATCGATTCATCTTGCGATGAAGAGCCCAGAATCTTCAAATTCAAAAATCATTGTTCATAAATTCACATCCAAAAAACCGGAGCAATACGGCAGCCATTAATTCCAATAAATTGCAACAAAAATCGAAAATAAACTGCGAAAAAAATTTAAACTTACCTTCGAAACGAATGCAGCCCGAAGCCCTAATTTTGGATTCCACGGAAGCGTTTAGGTTTTTCTCCTTCGATTTGGAGACAGAGAGAGAGAGAGATTTGGGAGATTGCAGTTTGAAGGACAAGGAAGGTAAACAATTGAAAATGGGTTTATAATGGGGGGGGTACTTTTCTTGCTTACCAGAAAAAATAAAATAAAGTAAAGCCAATTTTTTTTATTTTTTATTTTTTTATCCCCAGCAACAATATATTTCCAAAAAAGTGAAAGAAAAAGAAAAAGAAAAAGAAAGCCCCTGTTTTGCAGCTTGAACCCTGCAAACACTTCATATATTCGACTTGGTACTTTAGAGAGGGTTAATTGTAATTTCACCCCCAATTTCGAAATCTATCTCACTTTAAAAGCAATCAAAAGCAATTCATTAATAGTGGAATTTTTTTGGTACTTAGGTTAGGATAAACGTTCTAGAATAATTGTTACATGTATACAGTCAAGTACTATGACATTACTAGGCCAAATCACGATGTCTAGTCAATTTCAACTTAGGTTATGTAGCTCCAAGCAACAACTATAGGACACCGAGGCATGTATGTCTTATAAATTGACGTATATACTAATTCATAATGGGAGATGGTATTTCATGTAATATTTATACTATGTGGTATAACATGCGGATCGAAGTGAGATATATGGGATGCGCCTAATAGGAGGAGATTGATAGTATGCGCACATTAATGATTGGTCGATTACACCATATGTAACGTGGTGTGACCGCCACATAAAATATTTTTTGCTAATGGGGGCTAATTTCTTAATACATAATTTGATGCATGACACCAACTACAAGGGAGAGAGTGTAGATAGTGGCAAAGTGGATGAGAGCGCTAAGGTTTTCTTAAATGACGTGCTAGGTACATCGAAATTGATTTATTAAAGTTGTTTACTGAGTAATGTAGCGGGGTCTTTTATTAGATATTGGGTATATACCCCCACTCATCTGAAATCCCAATTACAATCCTACCCACCACCAATACATCAATTCTGATGGACCAGTCTTAATAGGACCACTTTATTCACCGATCAGTACTCCAATTGGTAGTTTACTAATGCGGGCATCACCGCATTCATATAGCTGAATTTGTACATAGGGGATGTCCACATCTTATCACCCATCAATCACAAACACGTGACCGAAGAAAGTTTCCGCCAACCAAAGATGGAGAAAAACATAGCCCGTCTTGGTAACTCAGCATTATTTTTCTTGGAACGTTGTACCAAATGTTAGTTCTCTTTAGATTCAATCGAAAGAGAACACTTTCCCTAAACCACCAAATGAGTGAAAACTAATTATCTTTTCTTGAAAATGATTTTCATTGAAAAAGATTTTCCATTATCATGAAGTGTTCAAGGAAACAAATGTGTTTTCCCTCTTACTAGAAGAGGAAGTTATTTTCCCCCAATTTAAGATGCTTGTTTTTTATCTATTGACAAACGTTTCTCGTAAATCGATTAATTTTTTGTCACCTAAACACTAGAAGTTGGAAAACAATTTTCTAGAACAATTTTCTTAAAAAAAAAAAAAAAAACAGACTCTAAATTAATTTGGTAGCACACCACTATAATTACCAATGTCCTTTTCCCTTGAGCAATGGCTAATTGAAGCCACACGTCAATCGGTGGATAATATCCATATTGGTGGAAACGAAAGTGATGTCGCACGTCGTGCGCTAGGCATCTATCATATGTTGAAACTTTCATTCCTTCCTGTCCCCACAACGTTATCCTTTTTACGACAGAAACACTCAAAAATCTTCATTACATCGAGTTCTTACATTTGACCAACCAGTGGATTTTCTATAACAGGAAAGAAGTTGTTACAAAACAATGAGCAAATCTCTCGCAATGAATCGTTAGCGATTTCGGTTTCTCACGATGAGTTGTTACCCTCAAAAGCTTCGTCCTTCGTCTCGAAGTTGGAGGACTACCACTGGTCAGCGGAACGATCCTCATCATTTCCAGCCCATGTCGACGTCAACATGAAAAGAGAGAAGCAATTATTTCCCATGGCAAGACTGGGGGCAGTTTCGTAGATGATGGTGAGAAGAAGTTTCAAGTTGGGCATCCGATTGGGGTCCCATCTCGTGCTTTCGCATGAAATGCTTGGATGATGTGTGGAAGCATCGTTCAGATCATGCCGGGAGTGCAGTAAGGTAACTGTGCAACGTTTGATATGAACCATGCGTGCAAGAAAGCATGGACCCTGGTTGGAGGATTGGGCATGGGAATGATTATGGTGCAAATATTGCACAATGAGACAAGGAATCCACCATGATGCAATCATGCCCGAGTCGGACAAAGTTGCAACAAGGTTCTTATTCCCATGCGAACCCGTTAAAGAACGGCATCGGACCACAAATCCTGGTACCAACAATAAGGAAAAGTTGCAGCAACAGGGACAAATTTGCTGAACTGGATTATCTGAAGATCCAAAGACTTGACATTAAACCAGGTAAAGGTAATGTAGTGAATAGCGTACCGCCTTGTTTTCTGTGTGACGGGCGAGCGTCGGCAAAACAGCTCATGACAGGTATCTAGAGTCTCGACTGAAAAGCAAAATCTTCTCAATAACATTTGAGTGCTCCAACTGCCCGTGCCGACAGACAATTAAAAAGAAGACAAAGAACTTCAGCAAATTGAAGCATCGAGAAATTGACAATCCGCATGTTTAGGTGACTAATTTGACCAGCACAGAAGTCTATTTCCACATGAAAGTGATGAAAAGGTACATATTAAAATAATGTAACAGCAAGTCACCATTTTTTCTTTGGCTTCGCATGATGAGGACGTGAGTAAAATTTCCACATCCAGTCTATGTTTACATGTGACTGGAATTACCTGAGCACCATTAAATGGTTTCCTCAACAGAACTCAAGAGACAGGAAACTTCTCGATAACTCTCCCTTCTTAATTGACTCAAAACTTTTCACAATGCAAAGAAGATCCCAGATTCCATCTAAAATTCTTTTTTCTCATGACATTTTACAATCTGAAGACAAGAATGATGCCATATACTCATAAATGGCTCCCAATGAACAGTCATACTTGTGTTATCCTACTCTTTGGGGGTTACAGAGGAAGTTGCATGTTCTTCTTTCCTCTAAATGGGACATCAAAAATTCCAGAACCTCTGCCAGCATGAAAAATGGCTACGAAGTAAGATCTTCCGATGGCTTTTGTCAGCTGCTTGCTTTCATAGATTCAGAAGCCAAAAACTTGCAATTAATATGTCATGTTCGAACACCCAATATCTTTGCACTGACCCTCTAGGTGTCATGATGGTTCAGTAAACAGATAGTGAAGCAAAGGTGCCACAACAGCAACACTCAAACTGTTTCCAAGGAGAGCATATCTGAAGCAGGAAGCACATACATTAGATTTTGAGGGCCAGAGAGAGAGAGAGAGGGGGGGAGGGAGAGACATCGGATTTCAATATCCCTAGGCACAAAAGTAGATCTATGATGGTTCATGAGCTAGTCATACTTCAGGGGAGATAAAAACCTCAACAGTAGACAGCACCCAAAACTAGAAGGAGATACATTCTCACTTGTGATTTTTAAAGATTATTCAGTTAGAAATATACATCAAAACCTTGCAAATGATAGAGGAAGCAGGACGGAAACGTTGAGAGATGCAACTTTTCTTAACTTTTAGCCAAGTCATAATTTAATGAGTCTGCAAGCATGGAGACTTGAACCCACAACCTTCTTGTTGCTAAGCAACACACAACTTGAGCTTCATCCAATCTTCCATCATTGGAGGCAACTTATTATTAACAAACACATTCTACTTCTTGGGAGAAAAAAAAAAGAAAAAAATCGTTGAATTTGACGCATGGAGGACTCAAATACATGGCCTCCTTTCATAGAAAGAGAACTCTTCCACGGGGACATGTTAACTTTAATATAACACGCCTAGCAGGAACTGCAACATTATATTGTATATGTCGAATATGGCAAGTTAATCCTTAAAATTAAAGCCAGCCTCAAATCTGTTGAACCATATACAGGACATTCATCCATTTGGTCTTAGACACGGTTTTCATAACACTGCCTGGAGGATGGGTTCTTCTATACGGTAACAAATTCCTTTCATTATCTCTCTTAACTAACACCTTTAAATGATTTACATGACAAAAATCAACAGTGAGCTGAAATGGCACCAACTGTATTGATGTGACTATCTAATTAAGCCCCGGGGGGGTGAGGAGGAGTTGGCGTTGGGATGGGGGAGGAATGGTCACAGCATGAGGGACCTTGGAAGCCTCACCCCTGCTGACACTTGTTGGTAGCTCCCCACTCTTTTCTCTCTCTGTCTCTCTCCCCCTCCTCTTTTTTTTTTTTATCGTCAATTTCCTAGTGTTACATTAGGTGCTTCAACTCGACACCATGTCAGCAACACGACAATTAGTAATAGCAGGTGATGAAGGAATTGATCACCAAAAGGATTTGATTAAAAACAGGCCGGGACACAAATTTACAACATTTACAGGACCAAAATTACAGTTAACCCAAAAGAAGGGGGTGGAAAAAGGTAGCATAAGGATGATGCAAAAGGTGGAACGTATGAACTTGCTGATTTCAAATCAGTGAAAAAAAAAAGCAGTGTTAAACTTCAAAGAAACATGACTATGCTATTGTTAAACTTTACAGGACCACCAAACTATCTTGAGTGTGAAGCAACATACCTTTGCTTAAGGTTAACATGATCTGGAAAAACAAAATGCTCCGGGAAAGAGTGGAAATTTGCAACCTGATTGCCATTAGGGAAAGAGAGAAAAAATATTAGCACCATTTGGGGGGAAAAAGAAAGAATCTCAACAAACAGAATGTCTTGGGAATATATAGATACCTCCCGAGGGGTAAAATATCTAAGGCACTGCTCCTTTAATGGGAATTCTTTGCCTTTCATTTCAGGCTGCATGTTAACCATTATGAAGTGTCACAGCAAGAAATTTCCATCTGCCGGATGTTTAGATTATGTAGAATAATCAGATAAAAATGGCATCTCTAATGACGAAACTATGAATCCTTCAAAAACCAGAATTATAGCCTGTAGACATCTCAGTTTCGACTCACTCTTAAATATGCACAAGGTTGTAATTACTAAGCCTGGTAGCAAAATATTAGATACATGGAACGGATTTATAATGTATAAAATGCAGATATCAGACTCCAATTATGCGGAAAAATTGAAAGTTATTCAATCCTTGTGAGCATCAGGGTATTTAAAAATGCTAGACTAGCTAACAAGCAAATTTGCAGATGGACAGTACCTAAAGCTCTAGCATGTGATGCAATTTATAAAACATGCCTCTCCAATTTTAAAGTTAGATTCTCACCTGGACAGTTGCCAAAAGAGACCCAGTACCCTTTACATATCGATAATAACTTTTCGTGAAACAGCAGCACCGCCTCGAATCAGGATAAACAATGTCTATAGTCTGTTAAGGAATTTGTCAATGGATAATGAATATGTTCGATGAGTAAATGATGGGAGATGCTATTTCACAAGACAAGTAATAAAAGAAGGAAAGCAAAAAAGGATACCCATAGCACTGCCCCATCTCTCTATCAAATTCAACGGAACATGGTAAAGGTCCAAATCAGTACTATTGAATCCATTTCTTTCATCATGACCCGTGAGAGGATCATTAAGTTCTCTAGAAACAATGTTTGCATTCTCAAAGCCATGTTCAGCTGTTTTAGGGCCAGCAGTACTCTTGAATTCAAGAAAGTGTTCCACTGGGACACAAGATTCCAGCAGCTTATCCCAGTTGTCTTGTGGTCTCAAACACTCATCAGTGACTAATTCACCATTGTGCACAAATAATGGGCTTGGACACCATATAAGCTTATTATTAAAGCATGGGCTTGAGAAGGACGAGGGATTCCTTTTTGCCTGCAAGTCAGTGAACACAAGTTACATGCCTGAAGTGATAGAACATAAGAGATGTATGTGGCTAATACTAAAGCAAACATTCATATGAAATGAGCGTACATAGATTGTCAAAGTTAGTGCAAATAACTTTTTTTTTTTTTTTTGTCAGTCCTACTCTACTCCTATTCTAACACTCACTCTCAAACTTTTGCCCTGCCTCTTTACAAGGTGTGAGAGTCAAAACCCACACTTGAAACTAATTCATCCCCACCCCCAACCCCTTGAGAAGGTGGGGATTCAAACCCCACACCTCCCTCTTCCATGTTGGAAGGGTAGCCACTGAGGCAAACCCCAGTGGTTGCAAATAACTTATTGGCGAGGTGATCTAACAATAATACAATAGTCAAACAGAATTGGTAAAGTCAATGGTCCTTGCAACAAATTCATCAAAGCTCAATTAACCATATATCAATTCTTTTTAGAAGAAAAAGGCAATGGTTTTCTCAGCGAATTTGATCAAGAACTCAAAAATCAAAATCCTGAAATTCATCAGAAGTATCAGCCATCAAGTAAAGAGAATTTAATTCAGAAAATTCTATCTCATAGAAAGTTAATGCTGTTTGTAACACCTAAGAAATATAGCAGAGGCAGAGAGAGGACGAGTACCAAGCAAAAGTACCGAGGCCTAGAATATGGCACCCCAAACTGCAGTGGACTCAAAATAAATTCTTGAGTAACAAAACCACTACTTTTCAATGTTTCAATCATTTTCGCATGAGTATCAGAAGTCTGCAAGAAAAAAAAATTCACAAATCAGCAAATCTTCTTGTTCACTATAAATGAAGCAAGATGATAGATAAACAAACCTCAAATCCGACAACATTTTCCACAAATAACAATATAGGAGGCCGGGATAATTGTGGTATGAGTTCAAGAATCCTGAGAAATGAAAATGCTCGAGCATCACCAGATTGCTTTTGCAGACCTAATGACAACACAAGATGAGAATTCTCCACCAAAAAGAAAAAAGCTAAAACCTGAAAAAGAAACAACTAACCTTGTCGAGTATAGGGCTGGCAAGGAGGAGAAAGAAGCCACGCTTGTGCTTCATATCTGTCAAGATCAGCAGCAGCGAGACTTTGAATATTGCCCTATGGAGTACAAATATAACACATATGAACATGCGTAAGTTAAAAGGAAGCATGCAGAAGCATATATAAGAGCTTATAAAAACATTTAAAGCAATGAATTCCTGTCTTGTAGTCCTTTGAGTCATGTCAATAAAAAGCCCATCCACTAAAATCTCAAGCACCAATCTCGCATAAACCAATCACAGCTATGGAATTCTAATTCCTTAACTCGAACGGCAAAAACCCATTGGGGTGCTGAAGGAACTTTTCTCGTTTTGTAAAAGACAGATATTCTGTTAACAGACAGACGCTATAAAAAGGCATTGATTTCACTACCTTTTCCAAGTCATGTGTCATTCAGCAAATTCTAAGAGCAACACTCAAAATCCCCAATGTCCACGAAGAAACGAAAACACTATGTTTGTACGATGTCTGCATTTCACGTCTTTCCAAATTATCGAAAAAGTGGATTTCTTCATAAAATGTGAGAATTAACAGCACATACTTTTGTCAGTTTCGAAAGTGCAGATGAAATAAGTTGCTGCCTATCCGTGAAAAAACTCTGACAAAACCAGTGAACTCAGATCCTCATCAACACCAATACGCCGCGCTGACCTGCTTATCGCTGAAAACCCACATTTCTTTTTCTTTCAAAAAAAAAAAAAAAAAACTATTTCCCATGAACCCGTCATCAACCAACACATCAAAAGCAAATTTCCCCCACCAACAACAATCACCAGAGCACGCATCTCTCGCGTTCCCATGAATGGTCACTCGCTAGCTTCCAAGACGTGTAACTTCCAACGCCGGCCAGACCAACAGACTCTAGCAAACCCCACGGAGAACTACTCCGGCGAATCCACAACAAACCATGAACCACAATCAGACAGCGAAAGCAAGAAAGAAAGGACAGGGCAGGACCTGGTAAGGACGGTGACCGAAATTGTGCTCGTAAACGTCGTTGGCCACGTCGTTGATGTCGAACGCTTCCGCTACTTCCGCGCTCACGCCCGCCTTGACCAGCGAATACCTCTACAGCAAGCAGCAACGAAACGAATCAATACCCGGAGAAATGCGCGCGCGAACACGCACCGATCCGGGCGCGGAGAAACTCATTAGGGTTTTCTGGGCAGAAGGGTACCATGCCGCCGATTCCGCTGTAGAATTCGAGGACCCGCCATTGATCTTTGACCTCCATTGCTGTGCTGCTGCAGAACTGCTCTGCTTCGCGCTCGCCCGCAACGGAAGAGACGGGAGCAGCAATTTTTGCCTCCTGGGTTGTGTAAATATTCCTGGCTAAAAAGAAAATTCTCAAAATTTCTTTTGTAAAAAGTCAAACGAAAACAACAAATGCCGATAAAAGAAAATGAAGAGCCTTTTTTTTTTTTTTTTTTTTTGAATTTCGAGAAAATAATTTATAAAATTCCAAAATATTGTCGTAAAATTAAAAAAAGGAAATTAAGAGAAAATTTATTATGATTTTAATATTTACCATAAAAATTAACGTTTTTATATTAAATTGGACGCTCATTTTTGCATTCATTCTTTTTAAAAAAAGCGCACAAAAAACCTCCAACTTTGCGCAGGTGAAAGATTTATCCCAAACTTTATTTTGTGACGTGAAAACCCCAAAGTTCTTAAGCTTGTGATATATTTACTCCAAACTTTTATTTATGACATAAAAATCTCGAACTTTCGTTTGTATGACACATTTACCCTAAATTATAAGGGCATTTTGATCTTTTTACTTTTAAAATTTTTTTCTTTTTTTTTTTCCTTTTTTTCTTCTTCTTCTTTCTTCCCTCTGCCAGCCATGGCGGAGCCGGCGGAGGGAAGCTAGCATTCGGCGAGGGCCGCCCTCACCGGCGTCTATCGAGGCCCTCCCCTTGCCGAATCTAGCGAGGGCACCCCCTGCGTCAGGCAGCCCCTCGCCGTCCGGGAGGGCACCCTCGCCCGACGCCGACGAGGGCACCCCTCGCCAGGCCCTCGCCCGACCCAATCGAGGGCCACCCTCGCCCAACGCTGGTGAGGGCCGCCCTAGCCAGCCCAGGTGAGGGCAACCCTCGCTGGACGTCGGCTTCCTCCGCTGGCTCCACCATGACCGGCGAAAGAAAGAGAGAAGAAGAAAAAAATAAAAAATAAAAAATAGAAAGAATAAGACGAAAATACCCTTAAGGGGATAAATGTATCATAGTTTGCAAAGTTCGGGATTTTTCACGTCACAAAATAAAATTTGGGGTTGTTGGTGGCTTTTTCCATTATTTCTACGCAATACATGTATTATTCATAAATTTGATGATGGGACGGGCCACTTAAAGAGGTACTAAGACAATGATCTTGTTGAAAATGGCCAGATCTAGGAGGAAGCTTCGCCACCTACCGCAACAGGCCTTGGCAAAAGTTCATTATGCCCAATTGTATAATGTCACTTCGCCATTGTGGTACCATTTTGATTCACCCAAGATCTGAGGTTTGTCAAGCTTGTGCGAGGGGTGCTTCAGCCGAATTACGGGGGCGTTAAGCACCACAAAACGCCGGGATTTGCAAGGGTCGGTACAAGGAGAAAAGAGCATAATTGGTGCGGTTGCTATGACTGGTAACTTTCAAGTCTCATCGGCAATTATGCCTATTGCAGTGTCCCAATTTTCTGGTAGAGCCATCTTGGGTGTTACATCAATGAACTCTGCCGTTTAAGAAACATTCACATGGACAATGTCTGTGCAGACATCATGAGAACGGTGAAAGTACATTCCACTACTTTGGATAATGCCACCATCAACATACCGGTTGCTAGGAACATGGTCATACGAACGAGGCCGGTTTGCAGCTGCGTGTGCTATGTCATCAGTTTTTGCAGGCAAGATGACCTTAACGAAATGTTTCGGTTCCGTAAGTTCCCTTTCAGACGTGAGAATGAGAAATCGGTGGAACTTCGCCTATTTGGCGTTGAAGAAGGAGGGCTTTGATCAGATGGTTGCTAGTAATTCAACCACTAATGCAGAGGCTGATTGAATGGTTGCCGAACTATTCAGGGACGTTTTCAAGGTGTCCAATGATGGCCAGGAGGTCCCCTCCATCGACGAGCGACTATCCATCGACCACCTGAGTTTTGACCTTCCTCTACCTGATTTCACATCAATCAGCCGACAGAGAAAGTGGCGACTTCTTCTGTCCGGTCATCATTGCCGTCCAGAAGAAACTGCCTAAGCATATCCATGAAAAGTCTTCGTCTAAAGCGTACTTTTGTTAATTTAATTTTAAATTTTTTTATTATATCAATTGAGTTATAAACTTGTTTACCTTTTATCAATTGAATTTATTCGATCAATTTTGATTGAAAATTATTAATATGAATGCCGAGCATTTTATGTGTACATTGACATTGACGTAAATAATTTTTAAGTGAATAATTCTAATAAATTCTTCCAGCTATTAGTTGTCCATGATGCATGCAAGTGGCAAATATCTCACGATGGATGACTCGGGCTACACTAAGAATGTCAGCCATGAGAACCTTGATCTTTTGTGTTGGTGAAAGGCCAAACCTTTTTGTCACGCTATTCTTTCCATGGTGGCCCTAGGCATGCTTACTCCACCGGCGTCAACTACATCATCCAAGGTGACTTTGGATACGTTCGGGTGAATCATTACGAACAACAAGCTAAGGTTGTCCGGCAAAGTCTAGAGATAACCGTCGTCAGTAGATCCCCTGGCTAATGGAAATTCTAATGCCGGAGGAACGTGCTCGAGTTGAGGCAACGAAGGAGGACGACACTCATCTTGTCCAGTTACAGTGATGAAGGGAGTGGCCGGTGACAAAAAAGATTTTACTTTTCTTTCAAGATGTATTTGTTTATACAGGTACATTCTGTTTTTGTTTTTTTAGATGAAAAGATGTATTTCCATCGATCTCTCCAATACACTGTTTTCAATTATTAGGTTGTAATGTCTTACCAGATGCATCTGTCTTAAGAATTTATTCATAACTCAAAAAAGTTGAGTTTATAGCTTGCATTAACTTAGACCTGCAACAAATGATGCACACCCTTGCATCGTTATAAGCACGGAACCACAATGCCAATGGCTTTCTAAAATTCAACTACGTCGCTCAGGGATCATCCATCAATTCATACACAAGTTCCATAACTCTCTTCCCTCCCAGCACTTCATAAAGGCATCCAGACGGAAGAACAGAAACCATGTAGAACAATGCATCAGATCCCGATTCGGAGATTGTTACGACATCAATTCCGTCATAGATTCACGCCTCAAAAAAACTAGCAAGCAAGTACTCTATTCTCCACTACTTTCATCGACTGAAGTACAAGGCCATGAAGGCTACAACTGCCCATACCCATACAGTTCAATGAAACTTCTGCTGCCCATGCACCCAGGCAACGCTTCCATCATCCTAAAAGCCAACACGCTCAGATCAGAGTGGATCAGATATACACGTCCTGTAATAATTGATTTGTGCAGGGTATTACAGGCCTACTTTTGCTTGAATTGCAAGAAATGTAACAAGATCTTGTGACCAAAATAGAACCTTAAACTACAAGTCATGAGTCTAGACCGCATTCTCAAATTCAAGTAGATTGTAGACATACATGTACATGACCGCTTCTTGCATTTCAGCATCATCGTGGACTCCAGTTCTTCTCCTCCTCAAGAAGAATGGTCGCAACATTTGCACATAACCTCCATGTAGTAACACGAAACTCTGCAAATCTAGGTGCAGTAATCTTGTACTTGGTTATGGAAGCTAAGAACGCTATCTTGTCAAAGGTGAATTTGGATGGAATTGAACCAAGAGGTACACAAATCTTTTATCTTTACCCTGAGTAGCATTGCTAGCATCTTTTAAGCATACCAGACCGAAAGAGACTCAAAGCAGCATAACCTCTTAAATGCACCACATCAAATTTGATCCCAACTCTAAGATAAACATGATTATCTTCATTTCACATCTCTTAGGTCAATTGATACAGCAATGAGTTATGAGGTCAATCAAAAAGTGACAGAAAAATGCCCAAATTAAAGCTCCAGCCAAAAAAGAAAGGAAGAAGAACAGAACTTTCTGAGCTAACAATAGTTGTGTATATTGTCACAAAGAATTGATTGAAATAACTTATCACGGCTCCACTAAAAAGTTTACTAGCTACCGAAGTTTCTAGACTTTCATCACTTTACCAGTAATCCCGGCAAGAGCATACGCCATCTTTAATATGGTGAAACCTCTTGGCATCACGCATGATAAACTCTCTGCCCACTAGCTTTGACATAATCTTCAGCGCGTTGTGGCAATCCCCACAAACACGGAGATTCTTAATGACCCGGATAGATGATCTGGCTGGACTGCTGAGTAGACCATAAGAAACTGCAAGTCTCTCACTGTGAGATAGAAGGGCATCCTCCTTGCTTTCCTGGTCAACGTCATGCAAGACAAATCGAGTCTCCGGAACATAACCAGCCTCTTTCATAAGTCCCCTTAATCCCCTTAACTGAGCATAGATTCTGTGTGTCTCAGGATGAGATGTATCACCTGCTCGATATTCATGGACTGTGCTCCTTGCCTCTAGGAGATTTTTCTTTGCCATTTTTTTCTTTTCTTCCTCCTTAGCAATTTCAGAAGCTGTCACTGGTACAAGACCTGACCTTGACTGTTCATTCATGCGTGATGGATCCAACTGCTCAACAAGCTCAGCACAGCGATCCCCGAGTTCTGTGTGCCCATGAATTCTACAAAGATTCATCAAGGTCTCCCAGATTCCAACACTAGGCTCCAACGGCATTTTCTCAACAAACTCCATCGCCTCATCCAGATGCCCTGTTCTTCCCAGCATGTCTACCACACTTACATAGTGCTCCATAGATGGGACAATGCCATAATCCTTGCTCATCGATTCAAGATGCAACATACCTTCATAAATATCACCCACTGCTGCACAAGCAGAGAACACAGAAATGAACATTTGTCCATCAGGTTTAAGTCCTGCTTCTTTGAATCGAGTGAACAGGTCAATGGCATCCTCTCCAAGGTCATTCTTCGCAAGCCATGTGATCATGATGTCCCATGTCGACAAATTACGCTCAGACATCTTGTCAAACATCGCAAATGCATCATCCATGGTACCGCATCGGCCATACATTTCCAAGATGCGGTTATAGGTGAAGACGTTGATGGGAGACATTGATCTCATGACATGTTCGTGAACTGCTTTTGCTTCTTCGAGAGCTTTATTTTCACCACACTGGTGCATCAGTTGTACAAAACGAGGTAAGTCAACAGCAACACACTTACTAACCAACAACTTCAAAACTTCCACAGCTTCCTTCAATTTTCCCTCTCTACAGAAACCATCAAACTCTTCGAGGGAACCAATGCAAGATGGACCTTCAGAAGCTCCATCCACTGCTTGTCCAGGCCTGGAATCACCAGGCATCTGAGAAGTGACAATCAAATCATTACTATCATTCGAGTTCACCCGATGCTGTCCCAAAGAAAAGTTTTGAGGGTACTGTCCAACACCTAGATTTTCAGGGGACACGGTTTGTTGACCGTTTTGAAAGCCACCGCTCATCCCCATATTATAGCCAAAATTTTCCTGATGTCGCCCCATCATTTGTGCGTTCGAAGGGCTTTGGGAATAGGATCCACTCACGTTGGGCCTCGCTTGAGTGTATCCCTCTCCATAAGAAGAAGCTCCGACGGTAGATGCATTTCCTTGCCTACCATAAAACATATTCGGATTCCGCTCAAACCCCGGTACGCTACCTGAAGAGCTGTCCACATTCATATTTTGTGGAGACTGCCCTGCATACTGACTCGGATAATAACCCGCATTCAGACTCCCATTCTGCTGAAATTCACTCGATTGCCGTGCCCAACCGCCCGAGCCATTGCCATAACTGCCCGTGTTCATATTCTCCGCGACCGGCCCATTCCCATATTCCCCACCATAACCCTCCCTATACACTCCACTATTCCAATTCGCCTGAGACTCACCATAAGACGGCCTGCCATGCTCGCTAAAGTTCCTACCTTGCACAGCCGAGCCATTCATTCTTCCGTGAACCCCATCAGGGTTCAAGTTCCCCAGTGCAGAATCAGCATAATTCCGGCTTGTCTCGCGAAACCCATTTGGGTTCTGCTCAAGCTTGGGCGCATACTCGCCGCCGGAGCCATTGGGCGCACCAAAATCGTAACTTTCGGCGGCGGAACTGATGAGCCTCGACGCGTTCAGCGTCCTGATGGAATCGGAGGAGCAGGTTCGTGAAGAGCGTACCTTGGGAAGGGAAGCGAGGGAGCTGACCGCCACAACCGCCGCCCTCCTCGTACACATCTGATCTCGGGAAGGCTCTTGGGGGAAGAGTTCGAACGCCGGCGGTCGCCGGGATCGGAGGCAGCTGAGGACGGCGGAGGAGGAGGAGGAGGAATCGCCGGAGGGAGAATGAACTGAAGATGCTGGTGCCTGTGCCCTTCTTAAACCCTATTGAGCTCTATGTAGAACTTTCTTAAGGCATAATAAAGAGATGGAGAGAATGAAAATACATAGGTTTTGAACCTACCAAATGTATTTTTCAGTCTTTGACAAAAAAAAAAATGTATTTTTCAGTCTTTGACAAAAAAAAAAATGTATTTTTCAGTCTTCGACAAAAAGAAAATGTATTTTCAGTCACAAGAAAATAGATATCAATCATTCATTTGAAAAAAAGGAACTTTTTTAACATTTCTTTCCCACTCAATAATTTTTGTAAAGAATTCTACGACAACATTTTCTAATGACTTGTTATAACGATGAATCAATTTCTTAGGAGACCCTAAACCTCAATAGAAAAGAACACATGCTTGTATATCTATTTTGCTGTAAATGGAGCCGGAGTCGGAGTCAAAGCTGTGGGAGTTTTCTCAATGAAGTAGGGGGTGAGATCCTTTGTTCTTGTAACATGGATATCTATTCACTAATATTGTGCTATGCGATTTGCCATGTTAGCATTTTTGTTTATATAATTTGTGGAAGGTCCAATGTAATATGAAAATTTATAATGTTTAAGGACCCAATTGATGAAAATTAGTATTTAAGTATTAGATCAAACAAATTAAAAAAATAAAAATTAATTGGAAAAATTCCAAATAAAAGCATACAATGTCCTAATTTTTTCAAATAAGGATCTCAAGTAAATATTTTTAAATAAGAACCCGACGTGTCCTCATTTTTACAAAGAATAGTCTAAACTCACTAGTTGTGAATGGCAATTTCATTTTATAAAATTTTTAATTTTTTCTTTTTTCTGTTTTTTCATAAAACCAAAAACTTTAAAAAATAAGGAAAACATAGGCAGGAGGGTGCTTGTGGCCATCGTCTTGCTCCACCGGCTCCTTTCAGCCTGTGTTTTTCCTTTTCTAAGTTTTATTTTTTTAAATTTTAATCTAATTTAATTTAAATTTAAATTTAACTTATGTTTGAACCAAAATATCCCTGACAACTAGAATATTTTGTTAGCCGGTAAGGTTATGTCTTTATTTGAAACAACCATAGCTACTTGAAGCTCTTCTTTAGGATTGATAATGACACTTTATGCATTTATTTGAAACAATGTTCACTTTAGGCTTTTATTTAAGAAAATAAAAACATATCGAACATTTATTTGAAATTTTTCCAAATTAATTTTACCCCATTTTGGCAAGGAAATTTTGAGGCATGGGTACAAAACCCCTTACACGTAAGACCTATTGCTCATGCACTTTGGAATCCTCATTTTGGTCAATCGATCATGGAAGCTTTTACTCTTGCAATCCTTTTATTTGGTTTGTAGAAAAATAAAGAGTGTACTTAATAGCATCTACTTCATCTGGAGGTGGTAAAATGGTTTAGAGTTCATATTTCAACTCATATTTAATGGTGTGCGCTATAAATGGGATTTTTTTTTTTTTATCTCACTTTACTCTTACTCGAACTTTTACTATTAGACTTTAGCCCTTCTTCCTTGTAGTGTGTGGGACTCAAAAACCACACTTAAAAAATTAAATCGCTCCCATCTTAAACCTCCTTAAGAATGCAGGGATTTAAGTCCCCCATCCCCTTCTTATATAAAAAGGGTGATCACTAGGACAAATTCAGGGACTTTGTTACCTTAATTTTTGTTTTAAAACAAAAAAAAGAAGCTGAAATTGGTCATAAATGGGTTATCAAACAACTTAATGGGTCTTAAATGAGTTTTAAATAGGTTATAAATGAGTTACTTAACAAGCTTAAATGAATCACATCATCTTTTAATTTTAATTTTTTAAATTTTAAATTTTATAAAATTATTTAATTTTCTTTTTTTCCATGGGATGACCGATTGAGCCTTGCTGGATTTCATAAAAAAAAAAAAAAAAGAAAGAAAGAAAGAATGAATGAATATAAAAAATTCAATTTATTTAAAAATTATTTTTCAAAAAATTATAAAAATTGTCCATTAGATTATTATTGCATGAAAGTGTTTAAGCAATATATATATATAATTATAAGAAATAAAATTTTCTAGATTGGGTTAAATATGAAAGTATTTTAATAATATGAGTCAAGTCAATATAGATTGCTAGATTTGTGTTAAATGGAGATGGGTTAAAACCAGTGAAATGGGTCAATTTGGACGATACCATTTTCAACCTCATTTGATAGGTGTAACTTCAACAAAAGCGTATATCCTTTTGCTTAGTGTTGCCCTCCGAAGTGAACTTTTAAGAAATTGCTCGCCCTATATGAGGTGAAGATTGGTTTATCTGGTCACTGAATTTTAGTTTAGCTACCCAATGATTGAAATTTGATTTGGAATCTATTTGTTTTACGAAAAATAAATAATTTTTGAAAAAAACATTGATTATATTTTTTTGAAATAATTAATCAATGAAAATATTTTCATCATCAAAGGCAATTTACATCTAAATATTTTTGTAGGAAATACAATCCATCATTTTTATGAAATATTTTCTAAATCATTCATTTTTCTTAAAACAATTTGACTAATTTCAATCCACACACTTTCAACAATTCCATGAGATCATTGGCTGGTCTACTTGTATTGCAAAAAATTCATGTATGTGAACTCATGGAACCAATATAAGGTCCAAATGGAGTGACATTAGACTTACATTACGTATACCATTGCAAATTATATATTCATCAATAATGTGATATCAAGCGGCCATACTATGAACACCATTACATATCAAACATAAATATAAGACAAGGTAATAATAGAAATTTCACATTTGCTAAAAGCAACAAACTGTAAAAATGAACACATGAGATGAGTAAGCAAAGGTGAGCAGGCGAGTGAGGCCGAGACAAGCGAAAAGGTTTTTTATTTTTTATTTTGGTTGAATTAGGGCTTGGTTTCTTTCTACTTTTTCATTTACACGGCAAACCGAACTATGAAGAGAGCAAAGAAGGAGGTGCTTGGGTTTAGAGTAGATAAAGGCATATCATATATAATATATGATATATCTAATATACCTAATATATATCTAATATATCATATAATATATAATATATACATTATTGGTCCGAATTGAATCAATCTTAAACTTTTAGGATAAATGATTAACCCGCATAACATAGAGTTTAGAGTTTTCAAGATCAAGGACCAACCTAGCTCTCCTAAGAATAAGATTAGGACCGGCCAGATTGGGCCGGTCCAAGATCGGTCCAGGATCAATTTAGGATTGATCTTGGACTGATGCTTAGCCCTAACTTTAACACATCTTTCTCGAAAAGCAGCACATACGTGACGCCACTAGGACACCTCCCTAACTTTAGACGTGGGTCTCTATGGCATTTTTTTCGTCATAGGCGAAATTGAAGTGCAAATGATCCTGATGTCCGGGATCCGAGTCCAACGTCCCCTAGCAAAAGATCTCCCGACGTCGCGTCGCAACTCTTGCATTCACCGTACCCTTTCGAACCCCGTTCGCCATGCGAGCATCACGGGGTTCTTTTTTATCCATTGGAATAAGAATCAACCCCACATGGAACTTAAAGCTTCTTCGCAACGTAGATACATCCAAATCATCCTCCCAACAATGCGAGCAAAGTCTCGTTTCCATGTTATCATATACCAAGAATCTTAGGAAGCATCGACGCAGCACCTAGGACAGCCCACCAAAGCCGAAACTTATTAGCAGCGACGTGGCCAAGGACAGGGCTGAGGAACACCTTCTTGTTACAGATTTCTTTAAGGAGGAAGAGAGGATACCCACTTTGTGACAACTAATCGTGAGAATCAAACTTTCGTTTCTTCTTATATAAAGTTTGAACTATCGAACCGAGATTGCATGGGACTTTTGAGGAATTGATTCCACGTTGTCGGACAGAGTTCTTGTCCTAGCGAGAGGAGAAAAATGGGCTCGGCTCCTTCTCCGTTTGTCCTCCCGGCGAATCTCATCCCTAATGAGGCGAACCCCGGGTGGATGAGCAAAGGCGACAACGCGTGGCAGCTGACAGCGGCCACCCTCGTCGGCCTGCAGAGCGTGCCGGGGCTCATGATCCTGTATGGGGGTGGGGTGAAGAAGAAATGGGCGGTGAACTCAGCGTTCATGGCGTTCTACGCCTTCGCCTGCGTCCTTGTCTGCTGGGTCCTGTGGGGCTACCAGATGTCCTTCGGCCGCAAGATGCTCCCGTTCTGGGGCAAAATCAACGTCTCGCTCGAGCAGGACTTCCTGCTGGCCAAGGCGTTCTCGGGGACGCTGCCGAACGCAACAATGGTGTACTTCCAGTTTGTCTTCGCAGCGATCACGCTGATCCTGATCGCGGGGGCCTTGCTGGGAAGGATGAATTTCAAAGCGTGGATGATGTTTGTGCCACTTTGGCTGACGTTTTCATACACATTTGGGGCATTCAGCATATGGTGCCCTGGTGGATTTCTCGCTCGGAAGGGGCTAATGGACTATTCGGGTGGGTATGTGATTCATTTGTCTTCTGGAGTGGCTGGTTTTACTGCGGCATATTGGGTAAGTGGAAAGCTCAGTGAAATCGAATGCCTCATTTATGAATCGCGCCATCTTTGATTGACTCTTCTTTGCACGCAGGTCGGTCCACGCCTGAGCAAGGACAGAGAGAGATTTCCTCCCAACAACATCCTGCTCATGTTGGCCGGTGCCGGGCTTCTGTGGATGGGATGGACTGGGTTCAACGGAGGCGACCCTTACGCGGTCAACATCGACGCCTCGCTCGCTGTTATCAACACCCACATCTGCACGGCCACGAGCTTGCTCACATGGCTCGTGCTCGATCTCATCTTCTTTGGCAAGGCCTCCGTGATCGGTGCTGTCCAAGGGATGATCACTGGCCTGGTCTGCATCACCCCGGCTGCTGGTAAGTTTCACCGACCAACTTTGTTCTTGAAATCCTGTGCCGATGCAAACTCGAAACGTTTAGGAAAGCAGACACTGGTAGATCCGAGAACAGCACGATCTTGTAGTGGCGTCGTTCTTCTAGCATGATCAACCAGAACAAATGCTCTCGAGACGGACACACAACCCCCATTTGACGAGTGAACAGGCGCAACTTGCCGGCAATTTGCAGTCGCATCTGCATTTGCTTTCAGCGTGTTCTTCACCAAGAAAGCAACTAGTTCAAACTACTTGCCACCATATAGTTATGTGGGAATTAAAATGTGACTTTCCCTGCTTTATTTCGGGTCGTATCAGTCGGATAGGTGATCAAACTAAATCGAACGGCCTAATTTACGAGTGGTGCGGTGTTATTTTCATGCATGTTGAGCTAGGTATAATCAAAACCCTAACCAATTATACAAATTACTTTGCCTTTAAATTCAGGTTTGGTCCAAGGTTGGGCAGCTATAATAATGGGGCTCTGCTCTGGCTCAATCCCGTGGTTTACCATGATGGTGGTCCACAAGAAATTGGAGCTGCTCCAAAAGGTCGACGACACGATGGCCGTCTTTCACACCCACGCTGTCGCCGGGAGCCTTGGCGGGATCCTCACGGGGCTCTTCGCTGAGCCGCGTCTGAACCGCCTCTTCTACCCTGCCCCTAGTGACATGTATATAGGGCTCTTCTACGGCTTCCAGACGGGAAGGGTCCACGCGGGTTTCAGGCAGATCGGGGTCCAGCTGCTCGGGATCGTCTTCATCGTCACCCTCAACGTGGTGGCGACCAGCCTGATCTGCCTTGCGGTGCGGTTCGTTGTGCCGCTGAGGATGTCAGAGGAGGACATGGAGATCGGCGACGAGGCAGTCCATGGGGAAGCGGCGTATGTCCTGTGGGAAGACGACAAGGCAACCAACGCCGTGCGGGGGGAAGGATCGGCGCCTAGCGATGTAGAGATGACTGCGACGAAAAGACGAGGAGGGGGTCGAGCCGGGGCGGTATAGAAAAGGAGAGAGTCCATTTTAGTTTTGAGGATAAAGATGAGGGATGCATGAATAAGGGAAAATGCTTTTGTGCGGGTGTTCCTTTTTACGTGGGTGTTGATTTCTTTCTTAGAGAAGCTAAAAATTTGCTCTTATATTTGCTTCTTTCTTGGTGGAACCTTTGCTCTCTCTCTCTCTCTCTCTCTCTCTCTCTCTCTCTCGTTCATTGAAAAATAACGTGTTGGCTGAGTTTGCTTCTCCTTTCGTGGTATTGGGTTTGAGACTTGGTCGGAACACGTAACGAGTAAAATCCGAAATGCACTAGATCACTATAAAAAAAAGTGTACTCTTCGGATCACCCACTAATCGAGGTACTCAAAAGCTGACAAAACGCCATCCGAATAGTATGTCAAGATAAAAGCATTAATGTCTATATATCTAGTAAACTCTGTCACGAAACTAGGTTGAAGGATAAAGGGAAGAATTTTGAGAGGAAAATTGTGCCTCTATTTTCATTGAATTGTAATCTGTTGTACAATACTGTATATAAACACAAGAAGGAATAATAATAAAAGAAAGTGTACATTCCTGTAATCTCTCTATTCCTAAGATATAAACAATTATATCTATTTATGATATATGCAAATCATATCTTCCAACACTCCATTTAAAAAAAGTCTTAAGACAATAATCTTTCCTTATTTGAATTGAGTTTCCGAGGCTCTCTTTGCGCACCGGAGCTTGTACTCATCGGATACGACATTCTCCCTGCACATCGAGTGATTACATGAGACGTGCGAATATATACTTTTGAGGGTGGCTCCAAGGCAATGCGGAGGTTTTTACAACAAAATTTGCTCGACGATTCGGCCATTTGAAGTCTACTCTCTAGTGATCCCTTCCCTTGCGCCATAGGATCATATCACTAGTAACTAAAACCTATAAGACCTATCAATAAGATAGGCTAAGGTCTGGCGAAGTGAAAAGGGTTTTGGCCCAAACTTCGTGTCATTTGGGTTCATTGCCATATAATATTTGTTTGGAATATGAAGAAGGCTTTTCTAATTATCTAGAGTCCAATATGTCATCCTCGAGAGGTGATTCCTTAAGAATATTGTATCTTTATATATTTACATAGATTTGTGGAAACAAAAAAGAGGCCGTGTTAAGCGGAGCCGTATTCTCATTTAATGAGATTGACCTTTTTCCCTTTTCTTTTTAATAGTTTTAAACCCTAGCTCATAATACTCTCACCGATTTCTCTAGAACATTGTTCCAGTCGAAATCAATCATAAGAAAGACAAGCTTTAACCCCTTGTTAGACATTTGTGATTGATCGGTTGCATTGCGATAAAAGATATTAGAATCACTATTAAGTGCATGCAAAACTAGATATGGGGATGGATTCACAATGACCATACACTTCATTGATGTCCAAAAACTGCATGTGATGCCATAGGTTTTAGATTCTATTGGACTAGCACAAGATTGAGATAAAATCCGGGGTTGAGAAACTCCAAACTAGTACATATATGTCAAATTTATCCTCCATTATTTTTTGTTAAATTTTAGCGTCAAATTGCTTAAGGGAAAAGTGCCAAAAAAGTCTTAAACCTTTTGCCTTTGTGCCGATTTAGTCCTAAACCTTTTTTTGTTGCCGATTCAGTCTTAAACATTTTTAAGTTGTGCCAATTCAGTCCTTTCTGGCCAATTTTGGTTGGATTTTACTGACTGGACACCGGCCGGCTGACGTGGCCTAATCGGCGGCGCGTGGACAATTTTTAATAATATTTTAATATTTTAATATTTTTTTTTTTTTTTTTTTTATTTTTTTTTGTCTTTTTCCTCCGGCCGGTCGCCGAGGTCTAGCGGCCGGCCGAGGAGGCCACCGCCGGCGAGGGTGAGGCCGACCTCGCCGGATCTGGGCGAGGTCGAGCCTCGCCGCCCTCGCCGACCATGGGCGAGGCTTGCCTCACCGAGATCCAACGAGGGCAAACCTCGCCCGACCTCGCCCATGGCCGGCGGTGGCCTAATCGGCGAGGTCGGCCTCACCCTCGCCGGCGATGGCCTCGGCCGGTCGCCGGACCTCGGCGACCGGCCGAAGGAAAAGACAAAAATAAAAATAAAAATATAAAAATATATAAAAATATAAAAAAATAATATTACAATATTAAAATATTATTAAAAATTGTCCATGTCGCCGGCCGGCATCCGATCAGCAAAATCCGGCAAAAATGACTGAAGTGGCACAACTTAAAAAGGTTTAGGACTCGAATCGGCACCAAAAAAAGGTTTAGGACTAAATCGGCACAAAGGCAAAAGGTTTAGAACTTTTTTGGCACTTTTCCCAATTGCTTAATCAAATAACACATAATAATTGACGAGTGTACTAAATTGAGGTTTTATCCTCCGTTTATTACACTCATGTTAGTTTGCGGTTTTTCAAATATCAATCAAATTTAATAAAAATTAATGGATGATAAATTTATTACAAATTTATTGATTTGGGTTTTTTAGTGATCAAAAAATTAGTTTGAGGTAAATTTGTCACATGTGTATTAGTTTTTAGTTTTTTTAATTGAGTGAATTTGTTCTATGTATATCAGTTTAAGGTTTTTCATAATATCAATCCTTAAAATTGTGAGGGATTGATTGAGGTGAGCCCACAAGTATGTGGGCAAAATGCAATTTGTCCAACAAAATTCTTCTGGAGCTAGTGACTCTTTTGTTCCCCGTAAAGAGCTAAGAACTTTAGTATTAAGTCCGAGTATAGTCCTCACAGCTTGAATTTTCACTGGCGACTGTAATGTGATCAAGATCCTCCCGAGTGAGGCTTTTATAGGGATGTGAAGCAAAGTGCTTTCTAGTTTAGATGACTCGATCAATATCAACTTGGCCAATAAGGAGCAAGATGCTTAATTTCATCAATGATGACAACTTCATACCTGGTCTATGCTCTCCCAATGTTTATGCTTGGTCTATTGGCCAGGATGTTAAGTGATCTTTGCAATTCCGATTATTATTATTGTTATTATTTATAAATACTATTACTTTGCCTACATCTTCTCACGAAAACATGTCTTATTAATTTTCCGCGTGTTTTGATTCAATTCTAAATCCTTGAAGGCCACATTCATAAGAATTTTGCAAACTTTTCTTTTATGCAGGAGCGACCTTTCAAATTTAAAGGATTCCATGTAAAGGGCAGAACGTGAATATGCAAATCTGTCATTCATTGTATTAGATTTAAACTTTAAGAAGAAAGATACATACATATATATAGATATATATACATATATCATCCATTATTGCGATCTCTCAAATTCACTAAAAAGGGCTTAGCCTCACGGATTTATTAGAAAAATAGTTTAACAACGGTCTAAATTGGACTGTTGATTAGTGATAGGATAATATATTATCTCTATATTCTTGCGATGATTTGGAGGGTTTGACTTCATGGATTTAGAGTGGAACTCATTAGGAAGGGCCTAGCAAGATTTATCCCTATCTTTTCTAGTTTGTTTAGTGCAGCCCGTGTCCTTCTAATACGTGGTCACCTATCAATGGCCCGATGACCTCGTGACACATTGGGGCACCATTCATCGATCTCCCTATGATAAACATTGCCACTTGATAAGATCTTACACACTTACCATATTGGCAACATCCCTATAAATCCCTCACTTTATAGTCTTCTTAAATTGGACTTCGACTCATAAGACACGGTAACTCCTGTCTACCATAGACTCACCCTTGCATATACAGATAGGTCCTTTTGGAATGTCAAAGTTATATATAATGTAAACAACAACCATCTAATTTGACAATAGAGTATAAGTTAATAAGGTTGAATCCTTACGTCCTCTCTCGTTCTTATCTTGTCTATTTTCTTCATCCATTTGGTTGTTTAACATGTTTACATCATAGTCACATTCTTCTCCTACTTCAACAATAACGCTTTCAGGATTAATTAGGGCAATGCGAGAGTCGGAGAGCTTCACTTCACTTATGGCATCAATTGACGCGGTTGAGAAGTCCTCCCTCGGAGGGAGGCCCAAAGCTTGTTGGAGTGACGACCAGGGGCGATGGCTCATAACGAGTCCAGAGACCTGGCTTATTGGTCCACCTGCAAGAACGTGGAGGCTTCCTATTGTTGGTGGGCTTTTGGGATGGAATGGGCTTGGGCTCGTGGACACAGTTGCAGAGTCAAAAAGTATAACGTTGATGAGTTGTAGAGTGAAAAAGGATTAGTTTCATTGAGGGCACATTTGGTAACGATTCTGTTCTCGGGAGCTGATTCTGACTAGAAATGATTATTTTTTATTCTGCTCCCAGGAACTGATTCTGAGTAAAAAAACGCATTTTGTAACTATCCAAAATTTTTGATTTTGGAATAGAATTGCGTTTGATCTTGTCTTAATTGATTATATACCAAATTAATTTCTTTTAATTTTTAAATAATTTTTAAATACTTTAAAATACTTTTTTTTTTTACTTTTTACTTTTTACTTTTTTTCTTTTCTTTTTTTCCCTTTTCTCCTATTCTTCTTCTTCTTCATTTGGTGGTTCTTCTGACCGGCGGCGGCAGACCGGGACGAGGGCCGGCGACGCTCACCGGAGCATAGCCGGCCTTTGGCGAGGTCGGCCCTCATCGGCCGAGCTTAGTCGGCTTGATTGGGTGAGGCTCGGCCTCGTCGGATCAAGCGAGGCCGAGCCTCGCTGGTGGCTGGGCTTGCCTCCGGCTAGCTCGCCGAACCTCGCCTTGGCCTGGCTAGCCTTCGACGAGCTCGCCGGACCGGTGGATGGCGACCGGTGGCGGACGACGGCGGTGGGCGGTGGTGGATGGCAATCGCAGGATGTCGGAAGGGAAGAATGAGACTTTTATTGTTTTGATTCTTTTTTTGATTCTCGGACGGAGAATCATATTTTTTTTTATTCTCAATTCTCTTCCCAATTTGTTCCCGGGAACAAATTTGTTTCCGATAACAAAAATTTTACCAAACGCGATTCTCGTCCCAAACTGATTCTGGAAACAAAAAATCAGAATCAGACACTGTTTGGCATGTTGCCAAACAGGCCCTAAGTTGTCATATGTACAAAATGTAAGTCTTCGTTTGATAAAAAAAAAAGAAGCACAGACATGTAGTTGAGATTAGTTGGTTGTTAGCTCAATTATAGGAATCACAGTTTGAGTTTAAAATTCCATCTCCATGTTATGCCCCTACAAGATGGAGGATCCATTGGATACGCTAATGTTGGACCGAAAAATTAATGAGCTTTTGTTTGGACATGGCCTTTGTTAGGAGGTTTGCCAATAGCTCGTTATAGCACAAAGTGAAGATCGATGGATATATGCCTCTTATGAGAGTGGAAGATAAGATTCGTGTTGAGATAAGTGGCTTTGATGTTGTCGCTGTAGATTGATGGTGATGGCGGCGTGGTGGACCAAAAAGACCAAGTTCATTGAGAATGGACTGAACCCAAGAAAGTTCAGTGGTGGTAGTGGCAATGGTCCGAGCCTCGCCACCCTTGACTGAGTTCAAGCTTGCTGGATCCCGAGCTCAAGACTTGCCAAAAACCAACGGATGAGGAAGAAAGAAAAGAAAAATAGAAAATAAATATAAAAAAATATAAAAATCAAATTTTTGAATAAAAGAAAATAAAACATTAAAAAAGATCAAGAGGAGCAATCCAAAAAGTATTTTCATCTTGAATTCATTTTACTAATTTTATGCATGAATCTTTTCCTTAATTGGAAAGTGTTTTCATTTAACTAATCATTTTCAAATTAAATGAGTGAAAGTTCTGAAAATTAATTTTGAAAAAAAAATACTTTCTTTAAACAAATGCATCCTAAATGACATTTTTATTTGATTTGATTTCATTATAATGAAAACTATGGATTATCCTAAATCTATATGGAAATCTAAACTTAACATGCATCGCTCCATATATGAAAGCTCTAAAATATGAATTATGAATGTGTCCTAACATGTGATGCATGAGACAACTAATAAATTTCATGAAACATTAAAATATATGTAATTCAAAAAATTCATTAATGCAATTCGAAGACATATTATTCCAAGTAACCAAAATTTATTTTGTCCATCATGTAGAATAAACCGTATCATGAATCACGCATGAGGCATGAGACGATATTAAGGATCTCAATAATCCGATGCCATAATAAGTCTTAACTAAGATGATAACACAGTAAAACAACAAAGGTTTTCTACCAAGTAACATGCAATTAGCCCTATAGAGTAAAAACCGAATTACCACATAAGATTGCACAAACTTTGACTTCCTTGGGATATCAAGTAAACGAAGGTTGGCCGAGACTTGCAAGGACCGGTGGCGATGGCAAAAGGGCCGGTGAAGTCAGCAAACTTGCTGGGCTGCAGCCGGGAAAACTTCTGGGAGTGGCGGCAAAGGGATTCGCAGGGAATTCCAGGCACAGCAATGAGGGCTGATCTGAAGTAAGTGAGTTGGGAATGAGAATCTGCAGGAGGTTGGTGAGGCAATGTCATCGAAGCGGACTGGTGATCGCCTGAGGAAACCTGCAATGAAAGATTTGAGGTGGGTAGGAGAGCTGGACTGAAGTGACGACCGGCTGAGCAACAACATGGGCTGGACGAACAGCAGCATTGATGCAGCAGGGCAGCGCGTGGTGGCTGGTCAGAGGGACGGAAGGGACAAGAAACGCGGCAAAGGACTGGCCACGGACGCACCACTTGTAGTTGAACTGGGCAGCCTGCTGGAGAGTCACCGAAAATCACTGAAATTTCGCTAGATCTCTGAATGGCCATCACATTTTCTTTTTGACTTTACTCGCATGTCCACTCAATGCTTCAAACCTTCTCAATCACCATCTCTCACTCGTGTGTTGATTTTGACTTGATTATTTCCTTGCTCTGATCACTCTCGATTGGTACCAATCGAAAGAAAGATTATGCGTGCACTAGCTCACATTATGTGGCCGCCAATGATGAAGAAAAATCCTGCGTGCGCTAGTCCATGGGAGTGACACGGGAAGATCATATGGCTTGCATGTGTTAGTCCCAGCAGGTACTGAAACTACACAGGACTTAGATCCAGGCTCGACCAACATGTTCACTCATTGGATTTTGCATGGTATTACCGTTGGTATTAAGATTAGTATTGTCACCATCTGTTCGATTTTTTTGCTTGCCAGTGCTTGACAAGTGCACCAACAAATAGGCTGTCGACAGTACTTGACCATTTCATTCAGAAAACAGTACTCCAAGTTATAACAGATTTGCTGTACACCTCAAAGTGTAGCGCGTCCATGAAAAGAATCTTTTCCATTTGCATTTATGCTGGGCGTACAGAGCTTTTGGGTAAAATTCTACCAGAAATATGCATTATACTCTCCATGTGGCTGATGGTGAAGTTTCCGATCTCCCACTCCATGTAGCTGTCATTTCTGCCCCAAAGCAATGCAAAGCATCCTACTCAGCCAGAGAAATTGTCAGCTTTTCAACCACCAACAAAGTGAAGTTACCTCTGGTCTCTTGTAATATATAAAGAAGTATGAATGGCCTAGAAAAATAATGAGTTCAAACACTGAAATGGTAAGATCAAACAATCACAACGTGATTCCGTGTATAACATACAGATTTCCTTTATATGTTAGTGTCCGATCCTCAGCTCCCATGCACCATAAGTGGCCTTGCAATTCCAAGACTCCTTTCATTCCTGCTGTCTCCCACACAAACTTGAAAAGTCCAAGAACCTTATGTAAATGTTTTACCCCATTCCAGATGGTATTTTCCTCATCTGATGCCAAAATCCTTCCCATGTGCAAACAACGTTTGCTACCTTCACCTTCACCGTGTCCCCAAATCCCGCCAGAAAGGTCTACCTCCAAGTCTCTGACATATCCATAGAGATAATACAAAAGAAGAGTAAACAAGCATGGGGATGAGTATCCTAGTGTCTTGGTAAGTTTCTTGTGCACTAAACTTTCCTGGTGTCGAGCATCTTTATACCCAATACATCTGTCAACTCCCACATCCCGGATTTGTGACAGCCCTTCCTTCATTGCCTCAAGCTTCTTTAAATGAAGAAGCAATTCTTCTTCATATTTTATACATCTAATAAGGTCATCAAACATCTCAAGTACATCTTCCCACTTTCTTGAGGCAGTGGAGTCAGCCTTTGCAGCTGCTGAAACACGCATCCATGAAGAGGAGTCGGGATTAAAGGAAGAAAAATTTTCTTCTAAGAACTTCAGGCAAACAGAAACAATCTGCTGACCCATCTTAGTGGCGTGTCTTGGGCATCGACCATTCAAAATCTCCAGCTCATATTTCAAGCCATTTAGTACCTCCTCGAGCGTAGCGGTCCATATCTGTTGCCGTGTCACCTGCGGGCATACTACGACACGCACTGATTTCCTTTGCTGAGCAGAAATGTTAAGGATGTCGCTTATCTTAGTCAGGGAACTTATGACCATGGGCTCTCTTTCACTCACTTCACCGAAACAAACATGGGGTGTCGACTTTGCATCCGCTGAAGATGCCAGAATACTTCTCTTCAGCGTCTGCTGGATCGACGGAGACCCAATAAAAGCTCTGGCAAGCGATTTAAAAGTACGCACTTTATGCTCCATAAGATCATCGATGACAATCAAACCATCTTTAACATTTACAAGCCGTCCGTCAACTGAATCCACATCCTTCAAGCAGTCGCTCAATTTTGTCATTTTGCGAAACGCCTTCTCATACCATCTAGCGGGCAAAGTCACCCCACGGGTCTCACCAAAGCTATGATAAAACATCACATTGCAGCGCGCGAACCCATTTCTTCGCGGGTCAAGATGCTTTCCCCAGCAGAGGCTGCTCCACAGATGTCTGCGAGCCATTGATAGCTAGCTCTAACAACTCCTATCGATCCTTTGGATTATTCACCAGCTGGATTCTCAATTTAATCTTCAAGAAACCCCATTCAAAACAGAGACTTGATCGGTGGGTTCATCCATACCATCACTTCACTCAGACAAATGATCGAACAGGTGGTGGGTGTGGCCACGCACTGAAAACATTTACCCGAACCCACGATCACATTTAACCGTGGAATGAATCTCGTCGCAGACTTGCAAGTTTCGGGAACTTGGCAACGATAGAATTAGAGAATCACTATGACCAACGTCGATGAGAATGATGCGGAAAATCTGGGAGACACCCCTGTTCGAGCAAAGCAGAGGCGACCCTCTCGATCCTGGTTCTTCATATGAAATCAGAAATCTCTGGGGCACAACAAAGTTGCGATTTTGACAGTCGCCTAATTAACAATTCTCTCAAGATAGTGGAAATTTGAGAGATTTGTGATCGGCGGGGGTGCGAGTTTTGCCTGGACTTTGGTGGGCTTGAGTTTTGTCCAAAATGCAATGGCGCTTGCTTTAGAACGAAGTTGCCATTTTTTTAGGGATAAGTTCTTTGGACCTAATTTAAGATCCACTCCCAATTTTGCCTAAAAACCCAAAATTTTAGATTCGATCTTAAATTTACCCCCAAATATTTTTTTTTCTCTAAAAAAAATTCACAAACTTTAACTCCAGTCCTAAATTTGCTCCAACTTTTTTTTTGTTTGAAAATAAAGATAAACAATATTCCATCTAATTTCAAATTTGCCCTCATTAACCTTCATTAAAACATCACAATTTGTTGTTTAATGTGGTATTTTCATGGTGATATAGCAAATTGTATTCAAAATGTAACCAATATTTAAGTAGAAAATTAGGGAAATTATGGACAACTTACGGCAGTTTTTGGACGGAATTCTAGTGGGGGCAGATTTGGAACTAGAGTTAAAATTAGTGATATTATGTTAGACAAAAAATGTTTGAGCATGATTTGGGATAAAACCTAAAGTTGGGATTGTTTTAGATTGGGCAGTTTTAAATTGGACCTAAAGTTGGGTTTTTGTTTAGGTAAAAATAAAAGCAGGAGTGGAACTAAGATCAAACCCAAAGTTTGGGGTTTTTAAAGGGATTAGGCCTAGTTCTTGGTTTTAAGTTTAATGATAAAACAAAAACGTGGTTCAAAATTTAATCTAGTGTCCTCAAACTTTTTCGGGATCAGTTCTTAGTCATAAGTATTAAATCCTTAAACTATTGTGCAATGTGCAATCTAGTCCCTATATCATCGCAAAATCTGTAATCTAGTCCTTAAATTAATGTGAAAGCGCAATCTAATCCTTAAACTTTCAATTTATCAAATCTAAACTCTTAATTTTCCATAATAAAGTCAAATCATTCCTTAGGTATTGTTCACAAGTTTTCATAATTACACTATGGCCTAGATTTTATAATATATTTTCATTTTTTATTAATTTCCTAAATCAACAAAAAAAATTCTAAATCTTTTTAAAACATTTTTACCTTTTCTTTTCTAGATATTATGATGGGAAAATAACAATAATATTACCTAAATTTTGGCTGAATGTATAATGTCAACCTTGGATTTTCAATTTGTTTAGTGTGATATTTGAACTATTATGAAATGTCCAATAAGGAAAAAGTCACCACAAATTCCTAAATTATTATAAAATGTGCAATCTAGTCCCTACACTTTTAATTTGTTCGATCCAATTTCTTGATTTTTCAATACAAATTTAAATTAATCATTTGATATTATTCACAAATTTTTGTAATTACATTATTGCCCACATTTAGAATATCTTGCATTTTAATTTATTTCCTAAATCAATAAAAAAATATATGCTGTCTTTTTTTTTTTTGACCTTTTTACCTCTGTGGTCTTAATAAATATCAAATAGTTCCGTTTGAGTATATTTTAACTCATGATATCTATAGTAGTCTAAGTATACCTCATTTAAAGTTGTATCTAATTGATATTCCTTCTATTTTAAGTGTAAATGTTTTCACACAAGTACACTAATTTACTAGGAAAATTTCAAATAAGAGCTTGACGTATCCTCAATTTCTTAAAATAAGAGCATAAAGTAGACATTGTTTTAGAATAATTGCTTGAAGTGTCCTCATTTTCTTAAATAAAAGCATGAAGTGAATTTTGTTTCAAATAAGGGTCTAAAATAACTATACAATTTCCCAAGAAGGGCTTACTTGCCACTTTATTCAAGGTATTTTCATCCTTTACCTTTTTTGAATTTTCTTTCTTGTTTTCCTTTTTTGTTGCTTTTTTTTTTTTTTTTTTTTTTTTTTTTATTGTCTTCTTCACCGATGGCTGGTCTCAAGTGATGGCTAGCCACCGGCCAACTTGATTTGGTGAGGGTTGGCCTTGCCTCGATGAGCTGACCCTTGCCCTAGGTGAGGCCGCACAAGGCCAGCGAGGGCGAGGGCGAGGGCGAGGCAATTGTCCCTAGCAGCTAGTGAGGGCTTGAAGGCCCTCACCCAACAGCCAACGAGGGTTGTTGGGCCCTTATTAAGAAGAATAACAAAAGAAAAGAAAAAAGAGAAAAAGTAAACAAAAGAAAAACGAAAATAATTTTAAAATTAAATTATATTTTGAGAAAATGCCTCTTGACCAACCAAAATATCTAGCCGATTGGTGATCGGTGATGTTATGCCCTTATTTGAAACTATCACGGTCACTTCAGACCTTTATTTAAGACTATCGTGGCTCCTTCAAACTCTTATTTGAAATAAGATATACTTTAGGCTTTTGTTTGAAATTTTCCACTAATTTACCTTTGGATATTTGTATTTATATATACGCTCATGAATATCGCATGAAATAATGCTATTTATTTGTGGTCCAATTTCTAAACTTAGGATGAATATGTTTAGAAATTTGACCCTCCATAGGAAATAGATTATCGATTATTGATTTTATAATTGGTTTAGGGTAAATTTTACATAGGCATATTAATTTAGAGTTTTTTGTGGTATTGACGATAATTTATAATATATCATTCGATGTGACATGTCAAAAAGTTGAAGGTAGCACTTGAGAGTGCAAATGATTTCATTTTTGCGTATGGTGTCGAAGACCAACAAAAGTTCCAATAGCTTTATGGATGATCATTTTAGGATACACAGACCCTTGGAGTGCCATAACTTAGTAGAAATTAACACTTAAGTGCTATAACTTACGAAACGTATATTTAAGTGCCAAAATTAGAAGAAATGGATCACTGAGTCTTAATTTGGCCAAAATTCGACCAAAACGCTAACGTGTCAATTTTAAAAGTACAAAACGGCATCATTTTGGGTGCGACGTGGTAAAAAAAAATTTAATATAAAAATTAAATTAATTTAATTTAAAACTAAATTTATATAAAAAATAAAAAGATAAAAAATTTAAAAAATAAAACAATTTAAAAAATTTAAAAATTTTTAAAAATTTAAAATTTTTTAAAAATTTAAAATTTTTTAAAAATTTAAAAATTTATAAAATTTTAAAAATTTTCAAAAATTTAAAAATTTAAAAAATTTAAAAAATTTAAAAAATAAAAATTTAAAAATTTAAAAATTTAAAAAATTTAAAAATTTAAAAAAAGGGAGGCGGCCCCGCCGACCCTCCCCCACCTTCTAGCAATGGCGAGGAGGCGGCGGCGGCGAGGGCTCGCCCTCAACCGCCGGCTGCCTTCCTCCTCCTCCTCCTCCGTTTTTTTAAATAAATATAAATTATATTATTATTTTGTTTTAAATTTAATTTAATTAATTTTTATATTATATTAAAATTCAAATTATGCCAAAACAATATCGTTTTGGCTGATTTAAGGGCTATATTTTGGTCAACACCCAAAATGACGTCGTTTTTAGTGCGACGTGGTAAATTTACAAAATTTACATTTTTTTTTAAATTTAGAAAAAGGAGGAGGCTGAGGGCTGGAATTTTTGTAAATTTTGTAATTTTTTTTATAACTTTTATAATTTTTTAAATTTTTTTAAATTTTTTGTATTTTTTGTAATTTTTTTTAATTTTTTAAAGTTTTTTAATTTATTTTTTAAATGTTTGAAATAAATTTATTTTAAAATTTAATTTAAATAATTTTTATATTATATTAAAATTCAAATTATGCCAAAATGACGTTGTTTTAGTTGATTTAAGAGTTCTATTTTGGCTAACACCCAAAACGACATCGTTTTGAGTGAATATGAGCCGACTTAGCTCTCCGGCGAGACACATCGGCGAGAAATATTTAATATTTTAATGCAACGTATGATTTCTAACCAACTTCGCTGGAGATGACACTCATGTGTCCCACTTTTTTTAAAATATGGTACTTAAGTGTACATTTCGTAAGTTATAAAGACTTAAGTGTTTTTTGTCGAATTATGGCGACTTGGAAGCGTTTTTTTTTGCCATCGTTTTAGTACCATAAATTTTTAAAAGTGAACATTTAGGTTCATCAACTTTTTAAAAGTAGCCACTTAAATTTCTCAACTTTTTTAAAAACATCCTATGGTAACTTAATCAAGATTGCACAAGTCTCTCTCATTTTTTGTCATCCTATTACAGCTTATAAAAAGCATTATTCCTCAACGTGGGAATCAGAAAAGTATAATCCTTGCACCAGCAAAACAATGACCATTTTACATTAATAGCAAGATGACATTTTTAACATTTAGACTGAACAAGATTGTTGCTAAACATGTCATTAGCCAGAAGACAGCAAAGACAGTAAAAACCTGACAACATAAACCTAAAACAAACATGCCCACCTAACAGCAAAAACATAGATAGATATACACCCTCCAATCAGTCTAGTTGGACAACTTTCTCCTTCTCACTTCCTCTTTTTTATTTTTATTTTAATGGACCCTTGACTTGATACATGATCCTGCGCAATTCCTAACTGGAACCGTATGCTTTGGGGGGAAGGGTGGAGGGGCAAACCAACTTGAATGAAGTGCGTTCGATTTGGGCACTACATGTTTTGGATCATTGTTCGGGTTGTGAACACATATACACCAAACATGTTCGGGTCAGTTTGAGTATCATGGAAACTTGAATTGACCTGAATAATTGACGTCCCTAGTCATGGGACAATAATGGGCTTATTTTATAACTATCAAAACAAAATTTTAAAAATTAAATTAAGAATAAACTCAATTTGATTGAAAACGGGGGAAAAGGAGAAAGATAAGGGAAAAATGAACACCATTAGCTCTGGAACATGTGATTAAATGAATATCATATTAGAATACTACATCTAAAGATTGCTTTGCATTTTCATATTAATTATCCTTATGTCGTGATTTAGAAAAGGGTTTTTTTTTTTTTTGGTTGGTAGAAAAGGGGTTAATATCATGAAAAAATTCAAATTGATACACATGTGACAAATTTATCAAAGATTAATCTTTTCACTATCAAAAAATCCAAACTGTTATACGTGATAAGTTTGCTTTAAACTAATTTTTTTATCACAAAAAACCCCAAATGGATACGCTTGTGATAAATTTACCCTCCGTTAATTTCCGTCAAATTTAATCATTAAATTTGCTGACTTAGATGACATATGGTGATGTGGCACGCCCACGTGGAAATTTATAAGGTAAATATTATGAAAAATCCGAAATTAATACATTCGTGACAAATTTAACGGTACCCTTATGATAAATCTAATAGTATATCTATGACAAATTTTGGATTTTTAATGGCATTAATCCTTTGGATTTCCATATCATCATAATATGTCATAATGTGTTATTCATGTTAGCAAATTTAACAGTAAAATTTTATAGAAGTTAATAGATGGTAAATTTGTTATAGTTTTACCAGTTTTGGAGTTTTTGGTGGTAAAAGAAATTAGTTTTGGTAAATATATCACAAGTATACCGACTTAGGGATTTTGATGGTTAAAAAAATAGTTTGTGATAAATTTGTCACATATGTACTGATTTTGGATTTTTTATAGTTGAAAAATTAATTTATAGTAAATTTGTCATATACGTACCAATTTGAGGTTTTTAATGGTATTAACCTATAGGAAAATGCCATTTTCTTTTAAAAATACACTTTTTAATATGGGGTTTTGCTCATGTGTATGTAAATGATTTTTTTACCAAAATAGAGTATATAAATGATTTTTGGGTAAAGAAATGAGGTATGTTTTACTCATGTGTATGTAAATGCCATTTTCTGACTTTTTATCTAATGTTAACTTCATCTCCTATCCGGTGACTTTTATTATTTGTACAGTTGTGTACTCTAAAATCTGATTTGCACAGTCGAGTCCACTCACTTGTGAGAATTTCTTCAAGTGCGTCCTTCTCATAAGTTTTGTTTCAAATTTTCAATGATTTTGCTGTTTCAGCAATCCATAAAATTTTGACAAAACTCTTTTAACTTTCCATTAGTCAAAATTTACCGTAAATATGGGCTTAAGTTTCGCCTGTATTCTCTGCCCACAAAACTTTTTTAACTTTCCATTAGTCAAAATTTACCTTAACTATGGGCTTAAATTTCGCCTGTATTATCTGCCCATTTTAACTTCTCAAACGCATCTATTGGAGACGAAACAGCCTCTCAATAGTCAATTCTAACATAGGAAAACAAATTTTATTAGACCTCTCAATCTTAATCGCGTTTCTCTTTCTCAATTAGAGATGAAGTAACCTCTGGACTCTAATCACGTTTGACTTCTCAAATACTTGTTGGTCCTTCGATATTTTGAGCTATTGACATTTGGCATTCGGAGATGATTTATCAATTAGTATGGTAAACCATAAATAGATATATTATTGAAAAAAAAAAAAAAGCCACATTCAAACACCCAATACAAAACCACTTGAGGTTCGCCCTAGTAGCCATCCTTCTAACTTGAAAGGGGGATGCGGGGTTCAAATCTCCACATTCTAGAGAGGATTGGGGTGGGGATGATTTCATTTCTGGAGTGGGTTTCGCCTCCCTCGCTTTGCAATGAGACATGGCAAAAGTCTGAGAATGAGTGTTAGAGTAGGATTAGAGTAGGACCGACTAAAAAAAAAAAAAAACCCAATACAATAAACTAAGAGTGAATAGCGTAAGAAAACCCTTAATTATGTGAATAGCATAAGAAAACCCTTAATTATACTTAAATACTTATACCCAAAACATTTTCTTCGTGTCGCAAAAGACCCTAAATTATGCCCACTATAGCAATAATATTTTAAGCTTCTTTTATGTGTCAGAAAAATTCCTAAACCATGTCTATTTTACACCAATACCCTAAACTTTTGTCGTATCACTATAAGTTTGGAGTACTGGTAACGAAAAAATTCGGGATAGTAGTATGATAGTTGGAAAACTTTTGAGTTTGTAGGTTGTAAATGGAATGTATTTTTTGTCAGATTGGTACAATTTAAAGGTTTGATGACATAAAAAAAATTGGAGTATTAATGTCAAAGTTGATATAATTTACGGTTTTCCATAGTATTTTCCCATAAATGAATCTATCACACTTTTAGGTTTCGTTTGTTTCACAGATAACACGTCACTTTTTTGGCATTTGGATTGTTTAGGAAAATGAGTCAATGAAAAAAAAAATTTCAAACGGAAAACCTATACTTAGTTCTCGATTTTTTTTTTCTTTTATAAAATCGCAAATTGCTTTTCAAAATTTGACTAGTTATTGGCATTTGAACCAAAAACTTTGCACTTGGTTATGAAAACCCTAATGATTGTTCCCAAGTCCTCAATGTCTCCGGAGCCTAAATCCATCAAGATTGAGGGGTGGGATGCTTGTGCCTGTGCTCGACTTGTTGATGCTCCCAGTTGGGTCTGTCAAGGCCAATCTCAAGACCCCAATGCTCATGCTTGATGCCCCTACACAGATGCTCAGGTCCACAAAACATTGTGCCTCGTTCACTAGTGTTAGATCTCGAGTCCTCGACACCCTATCCTAGGTCCACAAAAGCTATGTCCAAGTCCAAACTCTTAGGCTTGGGTTCCTAGTGCCCATGCCCAAATTCCCTATGCTCGAGCTTTAGATCTCAATGCTTGTGCCCAGGTCATCAAGGTCAACCTCGAGACCCCAAAACTTATGTTTGGGTCCCCAATTCTCGATTAGGTCCATTGAGGCCAAGCTCTGCACCTCGCACTTGTGCCTAGATCCCTCGCTTGAGCTTGGGTCAATCAAGGATGAGGCTTGAAACCCTAGTGTTTGTGGCCAAGTCCTTATGTCTAGGCCTAATTGAGGAGATCTTGAGCCTAGCCTTGATGGACCCAAGCTCAATTACCTAAGACTTAGAATTGGGCACCAAGGCCTAGAGAACAGCCTCGAAGGACTAGGGGATGGGCATTGGGGTCTCGGGCTTGCCACTAATGGACTTGGACTTGGAGGCCATGGTCTTGAGCCCTACCCTAAGGATTTGGGCATGGGTGCTAGGAACCAGAGTAGGGGCACTTGGAATCAGCCTTAATGCATATGAGCTTGGGCATGAGGGATTCAGGCATAGGCATTGGGGTCTTAGGCTCTGGTGCCAAGGACTTAAGCATGGGCCCTAGGGTCCTAGGCTCAACCTCAATGGGCTTAAGCTCAAACACCAAGGCCCTTCGCCCGGCTGTCGGGACCTAGGCACAACCTTGATTGACCACGGCTTGAGCATTGTAGACCCAAGCTTGACCACAGGACCTAGTGGACCTAGGCTAGGCCTGAGAAACGAGGTCCGATGATTGACATTTGTGGGCTCAAGCCCAAGTGCTAGGCATCTAGGCACGATGGGGCCTCGAACGTGGCCATTGTGGACTGAAGGCGGTTGTGCCAAAAGTCCTGCACGGGCATTGGGATTGATGCCTCTGCTCTTGCCTGGGACCCAAGTGCTTTTCTCTTGGGTCCACAGCACCCAGGGCCAATGTCCATCAAGGAATCCTATCTAGGAATCCTCGTGCCCTTAGGTTGTTCCCGATCGTTTATAATAAGTCATTAACACCCCCAATAACGTTCTCGAAAAAATTATCACGCTCTCCGCGAAACAAACGGGGCATTTCCCTTCCCCTCACCAGCATTGACGAACTCTCCCGCAGAGGCCGAAACCTCGGAAATTACCGGAGCCCCCCAACTCACAAGGCCCACAAGAACACGACGAGCGCATCACCCGCAGGGACAGCGCCGTAAATTCACCCGGCATCCCAATAGAAGGTACTAGGCCCGAGCTTATTAAGGCATTGCAGCCTTATAGGTTCATCTCCCCCTCCCCTCTCTCTCTCTCTCTCGCTCGCAGACTCGCACAGAGTCGTCGTCGCTCGGTAGCTGCTGCTGCCGCTGCCGCTGCTGCTGCTCTTCCTTCCTCCCTCCCTCGGTCGTCGGCCCAGCGTTTTTCCTCTCAGGTCGGTCGGCTCTAGGGTTTATCCTCTCGTTTTCTCCCCCTCTCGCCTGCCGTTTCCAGCCTTTCGGATTCTGTTTCGATCGCCGAATTCCCTTCGCCCGCTCCGCTTCGATCCCAAAACCCTCGTTTCTCCCCGAACGTTTCCGGTTTTTTTCTTTTTTTTTTTGGGCGTCCCGCCGGTCGGTTTCTGTGCGGTTCGGCTTCGTCGGCGTTTGGCTAGGATTTGAGGTCCGATGTCTGTTGTGCGGTGATTCTTGATTGATTGTTCGATTCGGTCGGAGCTCATTCCGAGCGACGCGTCGCGTGGCTTTCTGGGATTACCGTCTGGTGCTGCGGTGGAAACGTTGAGTCTTTGCCGGTCTTTGGACGTGCGGTCTTTGCATTTGGTGTGCGGAGCTGACGGTTTGCTGAGGGCGCGATGTGATTGACTGATAGGCGGAGATTGCCGTTGCTCGATGGGGTTTGGCATTCGTTGGTTTATGCAGTTTCGCTTTGTTGGTGTTTAGCTAGGGTTTGAGGTCCGATCTCTGTGCGATGGTTCTTGATTATTCGATTCGGGGTTTCTTTTTCGGTTGAGCTTGTTCTGAGTGGGTACGTCGTGTGGCTTTCTTGGATTGCTGTCTGGTGCTGTGGTGGAAATGTTGAGGCTTGCCAATCTTGGTGTATACTTGACTGTGCGGTCTTGCATTTGATGTGCGGGGCTGGGGGGTTTGCTAAGGGCATGAATTGATACGCTGATCGGTGAAGATTGCTGTTGCTTGACGGGGGTTGACATTTGTTGATTTTCTTTAGTGATTAGTGAATGTCACGGGGGAATTGATTTATATCGCCTTCTTTTCAGATTAGGTTGTGAGGGGTAACCGCTCCCAAGTCTTTGTCTCAATATGCTTGTAAGGAGAAGCTAATTTGGATGGTTTAACCTGGAGATTATGCTGCATGGGCACTTGAGTTGGGTTCTTCAGGTTGGCAGTTGCCATTTGCATTTTGCTTTCTGATTTTTGTTTTGTGATGGGGCATAACTTGTCTAGTTTGTATCAAGTAGATCTGACGGGACTTGTAATACCTATGCAATCTGATTAGAGTTGTTTTTTGATGAAGCACATCTACGAGGTGAGCTGTTGATCTACCACCCCTTCCTCAAATCTAAGGAATGGGATGTGTTTTTAAGTCATGAGCAAGCAGATTTGCTCTTCTTGTACTGAATTTTAATTTTTTAGGAAAGGGCCCATGTTGCTGATTTTACATCCTGTAATTGAGCCATAACTACTTGAGAATTGGTAGCTGACTTGATTAACAATCTGTCCGCATCTCTTTTGATTATTATGCTGTTATTTTTTGTCCTTCACATGATATGTTTGACTGATATCTAGCATGCAGTTTGGATACACAGAAGCGTTTGAGTCGCATTATTTACCTAAAATATTTTGGTACAGTAATATATCGAACCCTTGAGAGGATAATAGCATGTCTTCTGTTCTCTTTTCCCTTATGAAATGTCACTCTAGCTTTTTACTATTCCATCAGGTCCTTGATTGTGAGCTGTTTTAGAGTCGGAGTAGATGATGAAGAAGAAGGATCTTTTGGTTTTTATGGATGTCTCCATTGATGGGGACCCTGCTGAAAGAATGGTTTTTGAGGTACTTATTTGTGAATGTGAATCTTAAATTTTTTTAACATCTGTATGCCCTCAGTTATTGCATTTCTTTTGAAATTTTCTGTGGATTCTTCACAATCCTTATCTGTTGACTGGCTTTCTTGTGAATCCGGTTCAACAGCTTTTTCCTGAAGTTGCTCCAAAGACGGCAGAAAATTTCCGAGCACTCTGTACTGGAGAGAAGGGAATTGGCCAGAAGACAGGGAGGCCACTGCACTTTAAGGGGTCATTTTTCCATCGGATCATAAGAGGCTCTATGGCTCAGGTATGTTTGTTTGTTCATGTAAGAGCTTTGTTCTAGAGCAAGTTTGGCCTTTATGGTTGTGTAAGGCTAAATAGGTTCTTTTGGCCAGTTACCTTTCTTTATGCTGTAGGATACAGGGCTGATGCTCACGACTGCTTTTCTTGTGATATAGTTTTAAGGTTGTACTTACCATGTTGTCCACCCTTTGATCTTTTCTTTGGTTAACATTTTACATACATTTCTTTGAATATTATCTTTCTCACCATTGGATTTTTCATTGATTTTTAGTTATTTTTCTTTTTCTTTGCTTTTTGCAGGGTGGTGATTTTCACAAAAGAGATGGTGAGAATTTTTTTCATGGCTGTCCAATTTGTCTGTTTGTAATTTCACTCGTCTTCCTTGGTTGCTTTTGACGCCTAAACTTTGGATTTGCTTGTTACGTGGTAATTTATTGAGGTTCTTTTTTCTTCTTTTGTCTTTGGTTTCTGTTATGTGCATCTCGTTGGTCAAGATGGACAACGCTACAAATTGCTACAGGTGAACAGGCCAATGGCCATAATATGTGATTATGTGCATATACGCGACCTGTTTACTTATTAGTTAGTTTGGATGAGTCTGGTACATGTGACTACACATTCATCACACCAATGCGTTCTTTGAAAGCTATGTCACCTTTGAATTTCAACAAAAATGCTGCTGGGTTTTGAATTAATAGTCTAATTTTTTTTTTTGGGTTTGTTGGGGATGCATACCTTGAAGGTGTTTTTCTCACTTATAGGGCCTAAGTATGATGCTTTTTTGTGTCGGCAGATTGAATATTATCTATCATTTCTTTCTAACTTGTTTATTTAGTGAATGTTTAGATACTATCTGATATTTGCATCCAGATTACGAATAGATGAATTACTGGCTTTTGTGTTTATACAACTCTTTCAGGGCCTGCAATGAGTCTGATATAATTGGAATGTGTATTCTAAATTAAACTTGAGGTGAGTTGATGGTAATTGATGATTATGAAATGTCAAATGATAACGATAAAAGATATTTGGTGCTCTTAATTTTGGGTCTGAAAATGAGGACGGTGATTAGTTTGTTGGTTACGATGAATTCAAATGGCTCTTGGGATGCCGGTGTTCTGTTTCAGTTTTGTTAATTAATTGTAGCACATTCTCTCTAAAATTATCAGCTTGGCTGAGGTAGCGTCTGGGTATGTAAGTTGGAGAACATCGTGGTTCCAAAAGCGCATGCAGATGCCATTGAGCTAATATTTGTTTATAGATGATCTGAAAATTTGTTTGCAATCTTACTTTTCTTCCTGCTCGTACAATGATCTAGATATAATGTACATTTCATGTCCCAATCTTTTCTGGTGAAAAAATGAATGGCTTTAGTTATGTGAAAAAAGTAAGGATGGATATTCTCTTCTAGTGCCCTGTTATAAAGGTTCTCATGGCTTGACCCTTTTTGTGGCCGAGTTGTGCTCTTTCCTTTCATTTAAAGAACTGATTGGGGTTGTTTGCAGTTTAATGAAGTGATAATTTGTTGTTCACTGTCAATATTATATGTAGCACTTCATGTTGTCCTCCTGTTCTGAGTGTTCGAAATTTGCTTCATGTTTGGGTATTTGAATGGTAAAATTTTGAATATCCTCATTGTGTCCTACATTGTTTTGTGCAAATTGGTTAGCTGTTGAACAGGCCATCTTTGATCTTCAATTCTTGGTTAGGTGATCTATGATAGAGGATTTCTCTGAAAATGTAGGACTCTAGATATGTGTGGATAATGCACAGTTATGAGATTTCCTTCTGGGTGAAAAACCTCAATTTGCTTTTTTGACATTACCTAATGAAGTGTATTTTTTTTTGGGTCACTGTTTTACAGGAACCAGTGGAGAAAGCATTTATGGGGAGAAGTTTCCAGGTCAGACTGTTGAATTTGCTTGTTGTCCATGTAACATTATAATAGCATTTTTTTTTAAAGTTCCAATTCTTGCTTCAATTTACCTCTCAATTTTTGTACGGATTTGCAATTTTCTGTAACAATTACTTGTTGTAGACTTGTTGATCATTTTAAAAAGATCAGAGAACTTCATTGATTTTGTCAACCTCATTAGCATTGTATAGTGTCTTCACATAAGTGGAGCATTTTGAGGGCAGAACAATGGGGTTCAAACTCTTCAACAATGTCGTTTGCTTTAAACACAAGCATTTTCTCTAAATCATTGGTTGTTGAATTAAAGTATTCTTGTGGCTATTCATCTTAATGTCATCAATCAAAACTGTTCTTATACCTTTTACTGAATCGAATGGTTTAATTATTTGGAAGTCACTATCCCATTATTAGGATTTAACTCCCTGAATTGAATATTGTGTTACTCTAGAACACCTAGAATAGTGTGCTCAATGATAATAAAAATTTGATACCAGCAGGTTCTTTTACTGTTTTTCTATCATCACATTAGAGAACTGATCTTTATCATTGTCTTTTGAGGAGATATTTTTAAAGTCCATTTCTCATGGTTGGATCATGAAATTTTCCTGAACAATTTTACCACGTTTTGAATTAATAATTCCAGCTGGCACATTGGTGTTGACATCAAGTTGACTATCTAGTGTAGGCATTCTTTGTGCCCATAAGTGGAACCATACTCGTACTCAATGCGCTCTAGAAATTTGGTTGCAGCTTAATCCCTCTATTTTGACTTTGGCCCCGTTTGGTTCAGCATTCCCAAGGAGCTTTCAGCCTCGAAAGCCCCTTGGGAAAAAATTTAGGTGTTTGGTTCAGCATTTGGAGGTATCCTTGGCCAAATGCTAGCCTTTGAAATGCTGAAAGCCCAAAGCAGGTGGGGACCTACTTTGGACTTTCAACATTTCGGAAATGTAAGTCCACCTTTACTATTCATTCGTTGACTTTTTTTTTTTAAAACCGATCTTCCCCACACTCCAACTGCCGTTGATTGGTGACGGAGTTTCATCGGATTTTATTTTTATTTAAAAAAATAATAAAAACCCTTTGCAAATGTTGGGTTCACTTTTTTTTTTTTTTTTTGTCATTTTTATCTTTTGACAATCAATAGCCCAACTTTTTATCAATCAGTACACTAGAATGATCATTAATTAACGAAGATAATTAATACTACAATAATTAAAAAAATATTCGAAGTTGAAAACAAACCTAAAAGAACCCTAGGCCAAAAGTTAAGCTTTGCATCTAATCTATAATCAAATTCTTTTAATATAATTTTTAAATAAATTTACTACTATATATCTTTTACATTACCCTCAACATAAAAATGTAAAAAGGTTATATATTCATTGTTTCTTTTTTGCAATTTTTAAAATACTAAAACTAAAAAACTTAATTTGGTCATACTAAAGGGTTTTTCAAATATATGTTTACCAAACAGTCTTGCATTTCTCTAAAGCACTTTTCAGTTATAGTTTACCAAACAGTCTAACATTTCAGAAAACTCCTTTATCTCAAAGGTATTTGCATTCTCTGAAGGGCATTTCCCCAAAGCCGAACCAAATGGGCCCTTTCTCCAATTGATGAAACTTATGGAGTTTCCTGCTGGTCATAAGATGTACTGTGTTAATAGGGTTGGCTAGATCACGCTTCTGGTAATTGAACATGTAACATGAAACAATTCTGGGAAACTGTTGGTCCTATAAATTTGCAAGAGAGGAAATGAAAGTTCTTTTGGGCAGGCATTAAGACTAATAGAACAAACAGTTTACAGCTTTTTAATTGTTTTTTATGAATGCAATCTTGTGTGCGAGAAATAGCTGTTCCCTCTACTTTTTCATCTCTCATTTCGCTCATTGTGTGGTACTCATCGTACTGATTTTACCCATGGCAGTTAGTCTTTTATTTGTTGGGATTTGTCGCACAAATTTTCTTAGATTAATGATTGTAGTTTTCCTTTTTGCTGCCATCAACAAGAACACTGCAAACACATCTTAGATCTATATGCATGCTTTTTTGAAGTGCTTTGAAAAGTCGTTTAGTTCATTTTTGGTTGATTGGCTTAATCAACTCGCTTTATTACTGGTGACAATTGCTTCTCTAAATTTCTTCAGATGAGTCCCCTCGGTTGAAGCATGATGGACCTGGCCTTCTTTCTATGCTAGTTGCTGATCGTGATGCTTTAGGTTCTCATTTCCTTATTACCTTCAAGGCTGATCATCATCTTGACAGGTTTGTCTAAATGTTCTCACTGTGTGTTGGGGCTTACCAGAAGATATTATGATGTCTAGCATTTTATGGTCTTCTTTTTCATTTTAATATTTTGGTGTACATGACAGGAAGTCTGTGGTCTTTGGGAAGCTTGTGCAAGGGCTTGAAGTATTGAAAAGAATTGAAAATGCAGGCGATGAGGAAGGCAGGCCCACTGTTATTGTGAAAATAATTAATTGTGGCGAATTTTCAGAAGGTAGTGTGATTTGAGAATTCTAACATGAATCAATCTAAGTTGAGGATACAATCAAATTATGATGAAGTCAAACTAAGTTATTCGGTCATGTTTTTATGTTTCATATGTGGGTTTTATGTATAGATAAAAAGAGAGCGAATAAGTTGAAAATGGGCAAGGACACAGCTTCTGAGGCTAACAGTCATGAACCACGGAGAAAGAGTAAACGCAAGAAATCTTCCAGAGATAGAAGGAAGAAAAGAAGAAGATATTCATCTTCATCGGAGAGTTCAACAGATATTGATTCTGAGTCATCTGAAACTGAGAGCGAGTCTGACTCATATGATTCTTCATCATCTTATGTTAGTTCCTCAAGTGATGAAAGGCGTAAAAGGAGAAAGAGATCTTCCAAAAGGGACAAGTCTAAGCGTGGTAAAAGAAGGGATAAACGGCGTGATAGAAAACGGAAGAGACGGGATAAGAGATCCAAGCGTAGATCCAGAAGGTGAAGCACTTGATTGTCTTGGTCATGTTTTTACTTGCATGGATAATTGACTTCATACTGGACCCCTTGTTATTTTTTTCTTTTTGGTGGAACTTTGGTGATGACAGACAGCATGCTCCTGTGCTTCTGGGAAACAACATTAGAACGTACTTAGCTCTAGAGGTTTCTGTTGGAGCTGTTAATTTGCTTCCTTTATAATCTGCCTTTTTCAAATTCAGTTGATATGATCTTTTAAGTTCATGATATGTATCCTTTTGAGACAGTTACTCATCTTTTGATGCATGACAACCCTGTATTTACTTCACTGTACTCTTTTTTATTACTGACTCATTTCACCTGACAGTAGGCTGATACTTTCCCTTTGTTAGGGTTTTGAATGGTTCTTCAGACACTGGAAGTGAGACTGAGAGTGGAAGTAACTCTGAAGATGACAGTCTGGATGCTTTCGGAAAAGATCGGAAAAAGAAAGATCCTTCTCAAAATTCTGGTAAGTTCTAACTTATTTTTGTAGTTTCACATACATGAATGCCATTTCAGTGAGATTGAGATGCTGCATCATCCATTCTGTTGGGTGATTATTCTGATTCATAGTCAGCATTTCGTTGTTGCTATTGCTGTAAAAGCCACACTTGATGAGTTATAGAGTACTCACCCATTGAAATTTGCACATGCTCATTGTTGGTGATGCCAATCTAATGAGGTCCATAATATTGAAACTTCTTTTGTCTTTTTGCCAGAAGGAATTAAAATTCTTCTGGGCCTTCTTCTGGTTTTTTTCAAGAAAGGGGAGCAGGGTGCATGGGTACTGTTGATTGTGGTTTCTATACTGCATGTAAATGTTTGGCATATGCATTTGGCTGAAAATGGCTTGCTTTCTATGAATTGCAACTTTATAAGCTATAACAAGTTAAGCTCTTAACATTACAGATGCAGTTGTATAGTTAGAAAGCAAAACTTTGTTATGCAGTTACATAATGAATCAAAATGTATGTGTGGTAACGAGTGGAATATTACTTTTTATGCTGTTTTCTCTTACTTTTTAGAGATTATCTAGGTGGTGGTACTGTGTGGAATATTATATTTTATGCTGTTTTTTTCTTAATTTTTGGAGATTATCCTGGTCCTGGTCTGTCTCCTGAGTCCATCCACAGAGAAGGTTCTGATCATCACAAAAAGAGGGAAAGTGCAAAATCGCATGGAAATGAAGCAGATGCATCCCTAAAGGAGAATGGAGATCGGCGAAGTAATGGTATTGAAGACGATGCTCACTCCAACGGGAGTCCAGATAGACGACCTGATGTAGTTGATGATCATCCAGGAAAATCCAGGTATTCTTGACATCTCAGTTGCTTTTTTTAATGGTTTATAGTTCTTCCAGAGTCTGGGAATTTGTCATATGTGAAAACTGATGGAGCAGGAGCAGGAGCAGGAGCATGAGTCCTAGTAGTATCAGTCCCCACAGGAATATGAGCAAGAGCCCTGATGCAAGTCTAAAGAGGGCTATTAGCAGGAGTCCAAGTGTACCTAGTAGGAGCCGTAGCCCTCGTGGTGGGTCAGGCAGAAGCAGGAGTATAAGTAGAAGCCCTGTTAGAAGTGGTAGCAGCAGGAGCCCAGCTAGGAGTAGCAGCCTGAGCCCAGCGAAAAGTGTCAGCCGGAGCCCAGTCAGGGGCAGAAATGTTAGAAGTGTCAGCAGAAGCCCTGTGAGAGCTCGTTCTCATAGAAGCATCAGCAGGAGTCCTGTAAGGTCCATTTCTCGTAGGAGTCCAAGCCAGAGTCCTCCAAGAGCATCGAGAAGAGCAAGGGATATTAGCCCTGTCAGAGCTTCAAGGAGCGCAAGCCGAAGTCCTGTTAAGTCTTCCCGAAGAAGCATGAGCAGAAGCTCAGGGAGGGCACCTTCAAGAAGAAATGGTGGCAGGAGCCCTGTCAGAGCACCAAGTAGGAGTGACCGTCGTAGCTATTCTCGTAGTCGTAGCCCTCCTTTGCGTCGTGCAGCTAGATCCCCGCCATCTGTTCGTAGAAGGAGTTATTCTCGAAGTGCTTCTCCAGGCGATTCTCCCAAGCGCATTAAAAGGGGGCGAGGTTTCAGTGAGCGGTACTCTTATGCTCGTCGATACAGGACTCCATCTCCTGATCGTTCTCCAGTGAGGTCCTACCGTTACGGTAACAGAGCTGACCGTGATAGGTAAGTTACATTCCGATCAGGTTTTGATTGTCTCTCTCTCTCTCTCTCTCTCTCTCTCTTTAAAATGTTTTTTGCTTAATGTGGCAAGCGGATTTTACATTGTCTGAGCATGCCTTCAATTCTTCTAGGTATCCAAGCTACCGGAGGTACTCCCCAAGGCGTTACCGAAGTCCTCCTAGAGGAAGAACTCCTCCGAGGTGATGTGTGCCAAACTCTTGTTAGAACTCAAAACCTTCTATATCTCTACTCTCAAGCCCAGCCTAAGAATTATTGCGAGATGGAAATCAGAAGAGTTAATATTATTCAAAAAGTTCTCAATCAAGCTAACATACAGTGGAAGCTGGCTAGGGTCTTCCTTGACTCTAGTCTGTTTACAAGCTATGGAATATAAAGACACAAATGCCTATTATTTCCTGTTAACGATCTACTTGCTGGACCTGCAGATACAGAGGCAGACGGAGTCCTTCTGTTTCACGTAGCCCTCGTTATCGAAACCGTCGGCATAGTCCAAGTCGTAGCCCCATTCGCAATCGTTCCCCAGTTGAGGTGTCTAAATCTCGTTCTTCCCCTCGCGATGAAAGGCAGAAATCATCTTCTAGGAGTCCAAGCCGTTCAGCATCAAGGTCTTCAAGGGATTCACCACCTCCTAAGCGTGCAAGCAAAGACAGATCCCGGTCATCATCCAGGAGCCCAGACGGAGGGGGTCTGGTAAATTATGAAGATGGTTCTCCAGATTCTAGTCGAAGATGAACCTGTAATATGGGTGGTTGTGTCATGGAGCTCGAGCTGTCATCTTTATATCCGTGAGTGAGGATCTTTACTCGTGTAGTTCATACCCTATTGAATTTAGGCAGTGCCTTGTTGGAATCAGTATTTGCAGACTGAAGTTTTGAACTATAGTTCTCAGTAATGTTTTTGTGAATTTGAATGTTTGGTATGGCAATTATTGCAAGGATAGAACAAAGGATCTTGTCGGCTAAATCAATTTGTAGTGATTTCGTTGGGACTAAGGTTTGTACTCTTTAAAAAGATGACTCTGGTGCATGCGTGACTTGCCAATCAGTCTTCTAATCCGGAGATAGATGTTGGTTGGGGTTGGGAATTTCCGGCTGTCGGAATGGTGCATGCATGGCATGGCTTTGCTGTTATTATGCACTTAGTTCATAGTATGCTCCTGAAGCACCTAGTATAGACCTCGTTCTCTTGCATTCTAGCCCTCAATGCATCTCATCTTGATGCTGGTTTTTACCGTTCTTTCTGAGTTGCTAATTATTTCCTCTTCGCGTTTCACGTAAGCTTACAATTTTTTGTCTTGTCCTGATGACGAGAGCCGTTTCTCCTCTGCTCTTTTGCTTTTTTCTTTCCTGATTTGGATGCAAGCGTCGGACAGCGGTTTGTAGGTCTTTATGTGTTGACTAGACAATAGGTTACAATCTGCTTCTCGAATGTGTGTCCGCATTGATGATGCATGCAAGGGCGTTTTTGCTTTGTTCGTGTTTGTTACGACAAAGCAAGGGAGATACTTCCGAAGCTATCACGCCTTGGAACAATCTCCACCTTCATCATCATCACCTAGGTTTGTAGGAGTCCCACCTTTCTTCTATCGCCCATCCGAGCGCCTCGCCCCCCATCTTTCTTTGCAACAACTTCGTCGCCTCCAAGAAGACGCAAGACATGTCCACTGCTCGGATTCGTGACACCATCTCCGAATGCATCTCCCAAGCCCAGTCGGGCTCCAACGACGCGAAGGAAAGAGCCCTTCAGACGCTCGCCAAGATCACCGAAGTCAGCCCTCTGAACCGGAGCCAGATTGCTCAAGCAGATGGAGCGATCCCTGCTTTCCTCAGGCTCACCGAGTCCGACTCTCCCGTTGTTCGAGCCCTGTCGCTCTCCATCCTCTTCAACCTCTCCCTCAACCCGGACCTCAAGCGTCCCCTGGCAGACATGGAGACCATCAACCGTCTCAACTCCATCCTATCTCCTAGCTCCCCTGAATCCAGCAGGCTAGCTGCCTCCCTCGTTTGCAGCCTCGCCATGCTCGACAAGAACAAGGCCAAGTTTGGGGTCGCAGGGACCGTCCAAGTATTAATCAAGGCGATCTCTGGCCCAAACAGCGCGGCCTCACACCACTTGCTGAGCTCACTGGCTGAGCTCGTGCAGTTCCACGGCAATTGCACCCTGGCCGTCCGATCAGGCGCGGTACCAATGCTTCTCGGGTTGGTGGCCAGCACTGACGGCGAGGACTTGGCCGGGACCTCCTTGGCCATTTTGGGCCTGCTAGCCCGGTTCAATGAAGGACTGAATGCTTTGATACGGACGGACAAGATCGTTGTCTCGATGATGGACGTGCTGAAAGGGAGGTGTATGCTGAGCAAGGAAGGTGCAGCCGAGATCCTTGTCCGGCTCTTCGACGAGAGTGAGGGTTGCATTCGAGAGGCTCTGCGATTGCCGGAGTTCTCAACCGTTTTGGCCGATCTTTCGGTCCGAGGGTCGGCGAGGGCGCGGGAGAAGGCCGGTTTCTTGATGAGGAAGATGATGGAGGGTGACACTTATGCTGATGGGAACCAGTTGCTCCTCCAATGGTAGCTGAGGTTGCTTTGCCCTTGGCTTGCCTAGTGAACCTACTGATTTATTAGGAATGGTTAGGTGCAAGCAATAATCAGTTTGTTCATTTGATTTCAGCTTTTCTATTCTGGTCGATTATATGAGAATTGTTGTTCATGATTTCAACAAATCTTGCTAAATTAGGACGACATAAATTCAATTAAAAGTTAATTAATTTTTAAAAAAAATTATCGTTAAATAAAATGCGAATTCATATTACTAGAAGAAAAAAAGCAAAGAAGCAGGAGATTAAACTCCCAAAATTAATAGATTTCAATTGGAAGTCTCAAAATTATTTCTCACTGATATACCTTTGTATTTCTTACATAAAATATACGTCGAATCGGGAGTTTCGAAAAATTTATAAAAGGGCAAGAGTTGAAAATAGAAGTCAACCGGGACACGTTTTAAATAAATAAATAAATAGATAATTCCAAAGAAATTATTTCTAGATTCAGTCATTACTTGCATTTCTATGGTCAGTATCCTATGTTTCATTAAAAATCTCCGCCTGCGAAATCTCTTTCTTGCCGCGGTACTACATCTGCAGCAATTTATTATGGCAATTTCACGGCAAACTTCTCCTGCCACCGGAACAATAGGTATCCAGTTGCATAGTAAAAAAATTTCTATTATCGACTTATCTTCAATTGTTAACGACTTACTAGGCATTCCAATAAATTACCAAATTACCAACTTTTATATGAAATCACTAATCTTAATTTGAGAGGGCTCCCGATTTTTTTATGATAAAGTAACCGACTAGTTTGAGATTATTGATTTTTATTTGAACTGCTTATCATATTACCAATGTTGATTGTATTGTTTCGCAATTACCATTTTCTCTAATGACATGCCGATTCTATTGGAACTACCATGTCCTTCATGGTATCAACAACTTTATTGAAAAGTACTTACCGGCTCTTTTTCTCGAATGAAGTTACCGATTAGTTTTTGATTATCCACTTATATTCGAATTACTTACTTCTTTTCATTTGATCAATGTAATTCAAAGTCGAGTTGTGGAAATCAAAAAGTTGTTTTCACCTTTCAAGAAAGCATTTTACATATTGTTTACACAGCTGACGTGGTATAATCAATCCATGTAGTCTACGTGGTATGCCTCGTAACCATCAATATATTTGAATTTGAAAATTTTCACACGTCACCTTGCTTCGTCACCACATGATAACCTCGGGCACACGAACACCTCGTGTTTTAAGGACGACTTAATTACAAGTTGCCTATATCATCCGGCCGTATTTGGGACAGAATCAGGGACAAAATCATTTATTAAGTAGAAGGAGAATCAGATTGCCTTCCTTTAACCCAACCTAAGTTTGAGATTTTTCTTTTCCTCCGCATTACTACATCTACATCAATTTATTATGGCAATTTCACGGCAAACTTCTCCTGCCATCAGAACAATAGGTCAATCTCGTTGCATGGTAAAAAATTTCTATTATTGACTTATCTTCAATTGTTAACAACTTACTAGGCGTTCCAATAAATTACCAGGGTTCACTTCCACAACATATTAACATGTCAAAGTTACCAACTCTAATATGAAATTACTAATCTTAATTTGAGAGAGCTACCGATTTTTTTATGATAAAATAACCAACTAGTTTGAGATTGTCAATTTTTATTTGAGCTGCTTATCACGTTACCAATGTTAATTGTGTTGTTTTGCAATTACCATATTTTTTAATAACACGCCGATTCTATTGGAACTACCATTTCCTTCATGGTATCAACAAATTATTTAAAAATACTTACCGGATTTTTTTTCTCGAATGAAGTTATCGAATAGTTTTTGATTATCTATGTATATTCGAATTACTTACTCCTTTTCATTTGATCAATGCCATTCATATTCTTGAGTTGGGTGAATCAAAAAGTAGTGTCCACCTTTTGAGTAAGCATTTTACATATTGTTTACATAGCTGACGTGATGTAACTAATCCACATACTTTGCGTGCTGTGCATTGCAACCAACAATGCATTAAATTTGAAAACTTTCATATATCAATATCACCTTGCTTCGTCACGTGACATTGCCACGTGATGACCTTCGGCACGAAACATCTCGTGTTTTGAGGACGACTTAATTACAAGTTGCCTATATCATCCGGCCATATCTGGGATAGAATCAGGGACAAAATCATGTATTAAGTAGATGAAGAATCAGATTGCTTTCCTTTAACCCAACCTAAGTTTGAGATTCTTCTGTTCCTCCACAGCATCCTAGCAATAATTCTGAACATATTTATCCATTTTTTTTCCTTATTCATTTTTTTTTTCTTAAAATTTTTTTGGGCCGTCCTTTGCCTATTTAACTAAACGGCTATATCAATCACCGCGGACATATATCAACTATATGCTTCACCAAAGTCCCACAAATTTTCTCACAAGTTTTGCCTAATTGCAAGATCAGTGAGTTTTTCTTTCTCTTGTCCTCTTTGATTCCTAGTACCGTCACCCGGTCCGACGAGTACCATGGAATCGCTCTCCTGTATCCTTCCGTCCGACATCATGGTGAAAATCCTTGCTTCCTTACCGGCCCGGTCTCTCGTCCGGTTCCGGTGCGTCTCCAAGTCGTGGCGTTCGCTCTTGTCTGAGCCATACTTCTTGACAATGTGGATGAATCGCAGCGGGACTACCCTCCTGGTGGTCCCGCTGGAATGGGGAAATCGCGATCAATGCTCCTTAGTGTTTGAAAACGTGTCCATCGGAGCGAAGAAATTGAAGCTGCCATTTGGGAACAGATGGTTCTCCTTATCCGTGGTTGGTTCATCCGGCGACGGCTCTCTAATATGCTTGACCGGGCTTTCGTACGTACGCCGTCACGAGAGCAAGCAATCGGTTATCCTGTGGAGCCCGTACACGGGCAAAATCAAGGCCCTTGGCAACGAGGGTTGCGTCCAATGCCGTCGGTGGCCCGTTTGCACCGAATCTCTAGTTCAGGGCTACAATTCGGCATGCTGCCATCGATATGTCGTCCATGGTTTCGGGTACGAGCCTAGTGCCCGGGACTACAAGGTCGTGAGGATTACTTATTCGTACGGCGATGTGAGACAAGTTTATACTATGGTAAGGTCATGGCATGTCGAGGTTTATAGCCTAGGCAGGGACGCATGGAAGAGCCTGGGCAGCCCCAATTTCACCTGGACGGTTCGCGGCAATTCGCGGGCATTTGTCAATGGTTCCGTGCATTGGCTCGCGGCGCCTTATGCGGACGCGTGTTACAGCTCGATCGTGGCCTTCGATATGAAGGAGGAATCATTTGGAGATTTCATCTGGCTGCCCCGATCGGATGATCTCTTGCAATTCTCTCTGAACCCAAGAGGCAACGCGACACTCTCGGTATCATGCGGTTCACTGGCTCTGATTGCTTTCGGCAAATGGAACCGAGAGGAATGCGGCATTTGGGTGATGAAGGAGTACGGCGTGGCTGCGTCGTGGACCAAGCAGCATCACATTGTGCTACCGATGGGGCCGGTCCGAGCGGTGTTGGGACTTACCGGGCGCGGCAAGATGTTGCTACGCATGGTGGATGAGAAGTTGGTGTGTTGCGATGTTGAGGATAAGCAGATGAATGAGGTTGGAATCCAGGGAGGCAGCCCTGATTCATCTTTTGATGTAATTGATTTGGGAGGAGCAGATCCTACTCTCAGGAACCAAGCCGGGGGACGTTCAATGTTGACCATAACCAACCTCCAATAAAGAATTAGGTTTCTATACATTAGCAGAAAATCTACATATGCTTTTTCCAAATTAGATAATTTTCTAGTTTTTGTTTTGGTAGTTTTGATGTTGTGCGCATTTTGAAACCAATCCGTAAAAGTTTGGTAAGAATTATTATGATTAAGTATGTATTCTTATGCATCATTTAGAAATAGTTGTCATCGCAAATTTATAAGTTCTCTTATATATATACACACACATTTATACCGTGAATGTCACAGGAAATAATGCAATTTATTTCCTATGGGTGGTCAAAATTTGTTTACTCAGGATGAATATGTTGTACCCTTTTTTTGTCCGCACCAGAAGTTCATTTATTCCTTTGCAATCAAACTTTGTTCTTCTTCGTATTGTTCATTTCAAACGCCCGTCACACTTTCACTCGACAATAAACTAATTCCATCTGCTTATTAATGGCCGCATATATGAAAAGATAAGTGATAAAAGCCACCTCAGAGTTTTCCATCACCAAAAGCAAAAAAAGCTAAGGGAAGAACTAGCGGGGAGGATGACGGGAGTTTTAAGAATTAAAAGCACAAAATAAAAATTTGAAGGCTCAAGATCCGCATTGCTAAAAGTTTTAGGAATCCTATTGTAATTGTCCCATTCAAAATGATAGTGAGTTCATGTGTTCTAGGGACGAGCCCAAGAAATCTAATTTATTGGCATCTTGGATGACAGTGCGCCTATGAAAATTAACTGTCTTCAAGATAACCAATTTTCAATTATTTTGGACCGATTTTATTTTTATATGGTAATCTTGAAAATATTCACGCATAAAGTATTTGAACTCTTGGACATTAAAAGACAAAAGTGTTATAGATGAAGCTAAATATTTTTTAAGGGTTTTTTTTGTCTTTTCTATCGGATTTGTTTTTAGGTTAAAAGTGATACCTTTATATTAGCGATGGCAAGACGCTGAAAAAGAAAATAAAGAGGCAAGAAAAAGAGAGAAGAAAATAGAGAGACAAGAAAAAAGAGAGAAGAAAAAAGTGAGTCTTTTCTTTACGAGGGTTCTCAATCTCTTTGTGCTCTGATCTCGAGAAAAGATCATCATTGTATTTCAACTTTTTTCGAATTTTAGTGGATTTGCAGAGTGCCTTTACGCGGGACGTACCCTAGGTTTGGGTAAACTTTGTTAACAATTTTTTTGGCGTGTTATCCTGATTCTATTATTTTATTATTATATTTTGTCCGATGAATTGTTTGCGAGCGTTATTTTTCTGGAATCGACGTGTGATTTCGTAACAACAAGCTTACCTCGATGTGATTTGTTTTAGTGTGGCTCATGAGTTACATAAACGAGTTCTTAAAACTAATGTACCAAATCCAACCTCCGTACAAGTCTTTGTACACTCATTTTGGCTAAAAATACTTCTTTTTTATTTTTATTTTTAAAATGGGCAATACTGGTATGCCTGTCTTCTCTCTCACCCTTTTTTCTTCCTCAGTTTTCTCTTCTCATTATGGACAGTTTTTCAGATACTTATCAGGAACTCATCCCCTCATGTTAGTTTCTTGCCGCCATCTCTTCCATTGATCGAGTGTTTATCGATGATTTCATCCTCCCTCCCAATATTAATAGATGACAAAGTTTTGTTTGTTTAAGGATATAAGTAAAGTAAGATAAAGTTAAAGGGTTAATACAATGAAAAACCCCACATTAGTTTTTTTTTTTTTGGTAGAATCCCCTACATTAGTTCATTTGTCATAAATTTACCAAAAACAAACCTTAAATTGGAACATTTATGAAAAATTTACCCTCTATTAGTTTATGTTAAAATTTATCATCAAAATACTAAGTTTGATGGCACATGGTAGTTGACGGGTATACTAGTTTGGAGTTCTATCCTCCTTTTGTCATAAGTGTATTAGTTTGTGATTTTTCGTGATATTATTCTAATTTAACATAAACTAACATAAGGTAAATTTCATAAATATACAAGTTTGGAATTATTACATCAATAGTCCATAATTTGGAGTAAGTTTATTATAGGTGTACTAGTTTGAAGTTATTAGTGGTAAAAATTAATTTGAGGGTAAATATGTTATAGGTGTATTGGTATGGGGTTTTTTGAGGTAAAAAAAATTAATTTGGAATAAATTTATCATAAGTGTACTAATTTGGGATTTTTCGTGATATTAACTCAAAGTTAAACTATATTTTCATCTGTCTTATCTTGGTTTATTGCTAAAAAGAAATTTTTGGTTAGGTGGTAAAAGTTCATCTCTAGGTTCTTATCAAAGCATCATTTTGTTTCGTGAAAAATTAATTGTTTGAAAAATATTTTTCTAAAATACATGCTTGTATATCCTAAAATAATTAGTCAAAGAAAAATATTTTCATCATTGATATCAATTTATATCTAAACATATCATTCAGTTTTTAGAGATATAAAACAATCATTTTTAAAAATATTTTCAAATTATTTGTTCTCAACGAAAAAATTGAGCCAAATTGCTTAGTGATTTTTTATGAGCAAATCAAATTCATGGAGAAACTAGGAATAGTTTTTTTTTTTTTTTTTTTTAATCTCCTTGTTCAATCTTTTGTTAATGTGTTGAGAATAATGCCATACTTATCTTTTTTTTTTTTTTTTTTTGGTAAAAATGCCAAACTTATCTTCCTATGTTAAAATATCAATATTTATTTAATTATTAATACCATCGTAAGCGTTCCATTAAATTACCAATATTTATTTCCACAAACTTTGCAGTAAATGAATAACTAATCTAAAAAAAATTAATTTCTAGATTTAGCAAATCATTTCAATGACAATCAAACAATTTCTAGTTATTATCGTGATATTATTATCTATTTCTTCCCTTGAGCATTTTCATATTTATATCATTGTTTCATTAAAGTAATCTTAGTTTGAAGTCTCTTTCTTGCTGCAATTTTACATCTACATCAATTTATAATGGCAATTTCGGGACAAACTTTTCTCGCCACTGGAGGGATAGGTTAATCCAATTGCAAAAAAAAAAAAAAAAAAAAAAAAAAAAAAAAAAAAAATCCAAATAAGGACCTAAAATGCCATTATTTTTTTTAAAAAAGATGTTATTTCAAATAAAATGGGATGCAATCATTTTCTCAAATAAAGGCTTGAAACGGAGTTTGTTTCAAATAAAGTTCAAGTGACTATATTCATCTCAAAGAAGGGTTTGAAATCACCAGCTCGTGAAGGGAAATTTTATGTTTTAATTTTTTTTTTTGTTTTTTCTTACTTTTTTATTTTCATAAAATAACCAAAAAGACTAAAATTTTTAAACAAGCAAAAATATGGGTGGGAGGGCTACCTCCCGCCTATGGCAACCCCATTGTCGATGGGGTAGTGAAGATGGCCGTGGGGTTTAGTAGTAGTAGTAGTAATAATAATAATAATAATAATAATAATAATAATAATAATAATAATAATAATAATAATAATAATAATAATTTAATTTAATTTTATTTAAATTTAAATTATGTGTGGACGAGAATATCCCCGATCCGCTAGGATATTTTGCCGGCCAGCAAGGTTAGGCCCTTATTTAGAATAGCTATGACTCGCTTCGGGTTCTTCTTTGATATTGATATAACTATTTCTGGCCTTTATTGAAAATAAAGTCCATTTCAAATCCTTATTTGAGAAAATAAGGGCATTTTGAGCACTTATTTGGAATTTTCCTTGAGAAAAAAATGTGTTCCGACACTATTTTTGTATTGAGAGTCAAGGAACTATCACACATGCATCGTCCTATATTAAATTACCAATATTTACTTAATTATTAACAAATTAGTTAGCATAACAATGAATTATCAAAATAATTTCCTAAGCATATCAATGTGCTGAAGTTACCAACTCTCATGCGAAATTAGTAACTTCATCATGTTACCGACTAGTTTGAGATTACCAATTTTGTTTTAGCCACTTATCATGTTACCAACATTGATTATGTCGTTTTAGATTTAGCTAATTATGCGTTCTCCTTTTCAGGAAGCATTTTATGTATTTTTATATGACTGACGTGGTGTGACCAATCCACATTGTCTAGGTGGTGTGCCTCACAACCAACTACGCAATAGAATTTGAAAATTTTGACAAGTCATCGTACGTGGCATTGCCACGTGATATCTCTAACGTGCAAAGTTCCTTCTCATCTTTCAAAGACGAATTAATTACGGAGTTGCTCTTATTGTTCGGACATATTTGGGATAGAATCAGGAACAAAATCATGTATTATGTAGATGGAGAATCAGATTGCCTTCCTTTGAAGCAACCTAAGTTTGAGATTTTTCTTTTCTTCCTAGTATCCTATCTATATCCATGTTTTTCCTTATTCAGTAAATTTTCTTAACTTTGGGACCAGTCTTTTGCCTATTTAACGGCTCTATCAATCACCACAAACACAAAGCAAGTGTTTGCTTCACCAAAGTCCCACAAATTTTCTCAAAAGTTGTGTAATTGCAAGATCAGTGGGTCTGACCGGAACTTTTTCTTGCTCTTGTCCTCTTTAATCCCTAGCAATCTGTCTCCCGGTCCCCGAGTACCATGGCATCGCTCTCCAGAATCTTTCCATGCAATGTTGTGGTCGAAATCCTCGCTTACTTACCAGCCCGGTCTCTCGCCCGGTTCCGGTGCGTCAGCAAGTCATGGCGTTCGCTCTTGTCCGAGAAGTACTTTCTGACGATGTGGTTGAATCGCGGCGGGACCTCCCTCCTGGTGGTCCCGTTGGAATGGGATATTCGCGACAAGTGCTCTTTAGTGTTCGAAAATGTGTCCATTGGGAGGGAGAATTTGAGGCTGCCAGTGGGCAACGACTGGCTTTCGTTGTCCGTGGTCGGTTCGTCCAGCGATGGCGCTCTAATTTGCTTGACCGGGCTTTCTTTCGTTCGCCGTAGTACGAGCAAGCTAGCCATTATCCTCTGGAGCCCGTTCACGGGCGAAGTCAAGACTCTTAGCTACCATGATTACATCTATTGCCACGAGCGGCCCCTTTGCTCCGAATCTCAAGCTCAGGGCTACAGTTCGGGATGCTGTGTTCGGTATCATGTCCACGGTTTCGGGTACGCGCCAAATGCCCGGGACTACAAGATCGTGAGGATCACTTACTCGCGCGGCGTTGCGAGGCGATCTGTTGCTTCGATAAGACCATCGAATGTTGAGGTTTATAGCCTAGGCAGGGACAAATGGACGAGCCTGGGGAGGCCTAATTTCACAAGGACGATTCGTGGCAATTCGCGGGCATTTATTAATGGGGCTGCGCATTGGCTCGCGGCGCCTAAAGAGGATGCGCCTTACAACTCAATCGTGGCCTTTGGTATGGAGGAGGAATCGTTTAAACAAGTCATGCCGCTGCCCCGAAAGAGATCTATCTCGCAATACTCTCTGCATTCGAGAGGCAAAGCGACACTCGCAGTGTCATGCGGTTCACTGGCTCTGATTGCTTTCACTATATGGGACCGAGAGGTATGCGGCATTTGGGTCATGAAGGAGTACGGCGTGGCCAACTCCTGGACCAAGCAGCATCACATTGTGCTACCGATCGGATTGACGTGCCGAGCGGCCTTGGGACTTACTGGACATGGCAAGATTGTGCTTCGCATGGTGGATGAAAGTTTGGTGTGCTGTGATTTGGGGGATAAGCAGATCAGTGAGGTTGGAATCGGGGGACAAGGCACTGAGTCATCTTTTGATGTCATTGATTTGGGAAGAGGAAATCCTACTCTCAGGAACCAAGTGGGTGGGGGCTCCCCGTTGACCATGCTCAACCCCCGATAAAGAATTAGGTTGCATAACATTTACAGAACTTAGAATATGCTTTTAAAAAATAGATGATCATCTATCATTTCTGTAGTTTCGATGAAATGCGCATTTTGTTACAAGTTTACTTATCGTCTAATTTCGGCAGCTGTTGCCAAAAGTGTAGTAAGAATTATTATGATAATAAAGATTTGCTTATATATATGTGTGCGCGTGCGCGCTTGTGTGTTTCACTGGAAATCGGGACTTGTTCCAGTTAGTGTTATGCCTTTTACCAAATGTTGATCTTTGGTTTTTTGTTAAAGGGGTTTAGTGGCGATTGTGATAGGAATTAACTTGTGCAACAAAAATCAAGAACAACAAGGTTTAAGGAAAGGAATGCAAGTACTGGAAATTAAAATATTGATTAACTGAAACAATGTGTAAGTTTTTGTGATGATGTTCGTGTCTTACAACAATTATACACGGCTTTATAAACTACAAAGTATAATCACTAACAAGCAGCAACTATTCTAATGATGATTACAACCTTATCTCCATAACTTTAGGCTCCATCGTTGCACATTAACTTATCAAGTCACTGGGCTCATCTATTGATCGGCATCTTTATCTTTAGTCAATGTCTTCATTCTACCTCGTTTCTTCTTTTCCCTCCAATGCGAATTGTCATGTCGATTCCAAAGATATGATTATTTGTTAGTGAAAACATATATTACCTATTAAATATTGGAAAAGATACAAATTATTACTTTTGGTGAATTGATTAGACGTGCATTAATACCCCTAACATTTAGATTTCCACAAACTGATGGTACTTACGTGACCAGCCACACCGATATGTACGATATTTATACTTGATAATTTTTTGTTTAAATTTTTGCATTCATCTTCAACCTCCACCCCACAGGCTCTGTACCACGCACTCCTTTCTATTTTAAACCTCCATTGTTGTCCTCTTCAAGCTCATTTCCCTTGCGTTTCAATGGCTTTCAAGACTCGAGCTGCATTCATGCCCTCGACATATCTGTCATGCTTCGATAGACTGAAAGAGGAGGGCGAAAGCAACGATCTTCTCCAACTCCTCTACAAACATGATGAAGGTGCCCAGCAGCAACGTATTCTTTGGTCCCTTAGGAACTATTTTCCCCGACATGCTGAGGCAAACTTTGCCCATTCATATGACCTCTATTGTTGAGCATGCATGTACTGTTAAATTATGTTTCGGGTTTGAGTTCATATACGAAACCTGACCCATTCGAAGAATTTGTAATTGTTGAAAATCTGTGTGCCCTTTGATCCGAATCAAAAATTGGATTTAAGAGGACGGTGAACTATAATGATTTTGAAGGTTTGTTAGAATCCTTTTCTCTGTTGGAGTGTAACCAAGTGGACTCCTACTTCCCGAGGATGGATTCTTCATTGGCCGTATATCACAAAGGGACCACGTATTCCATATATAAACTTGTTGGAGCCCGTATAGCTTTTGCTTGGGCTTAAATACATAATGATTTGTGTTTGGAGTTTTACATCCAAATCCAAATTGTATTGTTTATTTATAACTATGGAAACATTCGAATGTATGAGCAATTGTAACTCTAATTCTTCGATCATAATAGATTATCTGATGCTGACTTTTTCTATGAATATAAGTACCGATATTCGGATTGAGCCATGTAAATCATTGGTATCATTTACTGCTTCTTGTTTATTTCTCTAATGAATTCGCGTTGATTTAAATTATAAGATCTTACCAATTTTCGCGTTAATTTTATGATATGATCCATTAGGTCTGATTGATTTGAGGCTAATTCTTCTTTTGACCTAAGATTTTATCAGTGGTATCTTAGGATGAAGTCCCATGTGTATTTGAGAAAATGCCAAAATCGATGTGACTCTTCAATTAATTTTTTACGACTTAAATCTGGACCTTGGCCTTCCGGGGCTATTGTCAGCTTTTCGTCTCCATAGATCAATTACTTCTTCTTCCGGATGGGGCCAATTTTCGATCACCCCCCTTAATCTAATTGGAATCCCTGGCCTTCGTTCTTATGGGGTTGGAGTTGGAGATTTGAATCTTCCCAGTGGCAATGTTTTAAGCATGTCACCGATTCTGACGTCTCTATGACACATTCATAATCAATTTCATCGAGAGTCTGATGAAATCCCCTATACTGAACACACTCATTTCTTATTGTATTGGTTTTCTCGGTATATTTTTTTTCATCCATCGCTCAAAGTCTCCAAGGACTTTGTCGATATCGCTTCCTGCCTGGTCGAAGACATACCAATCACACTGGGTCAGCTTGTTCTTGCTGCCCTTTACATGGGCATTACCCCTGCATGCTTGTGTTATGGGCCAGTAATTCCTTGGCCGTAGGATAGCCGATGTGGTGCTTGGCAAGTCGAGAAGACATTGGGCCAATCTTCATCCTACGGTTGTTTCAAAAACAGTACGGCAAATAGTACCCCGACATGGAGATTGTTCCACACCCAACAAGCTCAAGCATTCAATCCTTCTAGTGAGATGCGTAAAACACTTTAAACGCAATTGATTTTGGTCTACTATAACCTCATCAAGAGAGTGGCATCGACTCCGGATCAGTTTGTGTACAGGATGCCAATCCTATTTTTTGAGTTCTATAAAGATACGACCATTCTATCCTAGAACTCTAAGCACAAATTCTCCGACGCTACTCTCACAAACTAGTTATATCATCTCTTCTACATCACTCACTTTTCACTCTACTGACACCAAAATTCACTCATAAAGATAAAAAAGTACGGGAGGATCACGGTTCATGACACTTTTCTATGGGCAAAAGATCTGCCAAAAGTTGGCATAAATTGACACTTAAATGTTAAAAGTTACGAAAGTGATACTTAAGTGGCACTTTTATAGAAAAGTGGGACACCTGAGTGCCACCTCTGGCGAAGTCGGCTGGAAATCATATGTGGCAATTAAATATTAATATTGCTCACCTACGTGGCTCGCTGGAGAGCTGACTCAGCTCTAATTTACCAAAAACGACGTCATTTCTATAATTGGCAAAAATAGAGTTTTTAAATCGGCCAAAACAACATTGTTTTGGCATAATTTGAATTTTAAAATAATATAAAAATTAATTAAATTAAATTTAAAACATAATAATAATAATAATAATAATAATAATAATAATAATAATAATAATAATAATAATAATAATAATAATAATAATTTATATTTATTTAAAAAAACGGAGGAGGAGGAAGGCAGTCGGCGGCGAGGGCTTCGCCGTCGCCGGGGAGGTGGGGGAGGGGAGATGGCGGTGGTGGCGGCAGTGAGGGCTAAGCCCTCGCCTGTCGGCCGCCTCCCTCCTCCTTCCCCCTTTTTTTTTTAAAATAAAATAAAATAAAATAAAATAAATTATTATATTAAAATTCGAGTTATACCAAAGTGATGTCGTTTTGACATTGTTTAGTCACATCAGCATACAAAACGATGTCGTTTTGCGCGCAATTCGTCGGAAAATTGCCAAGTCAGTGTTTTGGTCGGAATTTCTCGCGGTGGCATTTAAGTGATCCCTTTTGCTTCGATTTTGGCACTTTAGTGTCACTTTCGTAACTTTTGATACTTAAGTGTCCATTTGTGCCAACTTTTGGCACTTTAGAGATTTGGGTGTCATTTTCTATGCATGAATATAGATATGGTGTGTCCTTTGCCCCATTTAAGTACTCCAAGCTTGGGCTATTACTATCCTTTCCATTTTTATTCTCCGAGTAGAAATACGCCCTAACCAAATCTAGCGAATTGGAGTTCAATCATATTTTCCCGATGTTTATTCCCGAAAATCTTTCCCCTTTCAAGTGTTTCCTCAAGTTTTTCTGCCATCACCCTACTCAAGGATTAAATTTTTGTCCCCTTTATTCGGATATCTTTGATGCCTTTTTTTCCCCCAATTTAACTGTCCAAACAGAGCCAAGAAACTCTGGCTCATCATGATTACCCCTGTCGATCTCCCTCAAAGGATATCGATAATGGGTAAATTTTATCCTAAACTCGAAATCTACTCTTCCTAACTCTATGCCGGACAGTTTGGGCTTATCCAAGGTATTCATATTTTGATCATCTACTCTCAAGTATATCCCTTCACTAGGAAGAATAAGTACAAAGAAAGTGATGATGTACCTTTCAAGTGTTGTTTTGAGATCATTGAGAAGCTATTTGATCGGTATACTATTCTCGCCTTTAAACCGATTCCTCAAGCGGTATTGCAATTCAGCGATAGATGGGCCCGTTATACCATCGATCACTTTAGTGAAGATTTTGTGTCGATTCTGGCAAAGGTAAAGGAGGATAACCCGTTTGCTAAACCCATGGCTACTGACGAAGTACCCGTAGGGACCACTGAATGCTCACCGATTCAACCATCTCCAATTAGATCCCAAAAGAGCCAAAGAAGAAACCAAGTAAGAACTATCTTGACAGCATTTGTATTTCCTTTGAATATATTTCGCTCTTTTATTCTTGCAACGGCAATCAAACCAGCAATATCAAGTGGGTTCACAATGATGGAGTGCGTGGGGGAGAAACACGTGAAAGACCTGTGCCCTCAGTGAAGCTTAGAAGGTTGGTGTTGTAGTCCTCACCAAGTGCTGATGTCATAGCAGATGTCGACAATGGGAGATTGTGCCCTCAGTGAAGCTTAGAAGGTTGGTGTTGTAGTCCTCACCAAGTGCTGATGTCATAGCAGATGTCGACGATGGGAGATTGTACCCAGCCTCGAGGACATTGATGCTCAAACCGACATTGATGTCAACTAACATTTGTAAATGAAGAGAAAAAGAATATTTTTTCATTGACTACTGAATAATACACGTACCTATTTATAGGCTTTTACATAATGACTATGTAAAGTAACAAATTAGGATCAATCAAATAGAATATATAGAATTATAGAATCACATAACATCCTAAATATATCTTTAACATTCCCTTTCAAACTCAAAATGATTTGAAAGATGTCAACTTGAGTTTGGAAAATAGATCTGGAAAACGCTTGGGTGGACAAGTCTTGCAGTCTGATTAGTGGAAGAAGTAGAGACAAGTCGAACAATGCCGCGAAGAATGCGATATTTGATGAAATGATAGTCTATTTCAATGTGCTTGATGCGCTTATGAAAAACATCAGTTTTTAGAATAATTAGTAGTGATCGCACTAAAAATCTTACATAATATTAGAACTAGGGGGTTCTAAGTTCGAATATTTGAAGACCCTATTTGCCCCCTAATTATATTTCCATAATTAGCATTGGGCAAAAAGATCAAACTAAATGTGAAAGAGAGTGTTAGAATGTTTAAATAATAAGCCACGTATTTGTTTAAGAGTTATAACTTATTATTTTAGAATAGTTGGTGGTGATCTTGCAAAATCTTACAATGTTGATAGCATGCAAAATGTATCTTACTCGGGTAGGGAATAAACATGAAGCGGTTGGTACCAATGTCATGCCTTGATCTTTGAGTGCGCGCACATCCCTCTTTGATTGATAAAAATTTTGCGACTTCCCGGGACGAGTCACCGACCCTTTTTTTTTTATTGCACATTCGGAAGCGAATAATAAATCCCCTGATAGTAATCATCTCGGGATAGAAAAGCAGGACAATAGATTTTCAAACAAACATGCTTTTAAATACACACCGAGTCAAATACAAAAGTCTATAGCCACAAGACTTCAAATGATTGATTCTTAAAAAGAAATTGTTCTATCTGACCTACACTTTATATTTTCTCAACTCAGTTCCAAGTCTTCCACCCTACGATCCTGAAAAATGAAGCCCACAACAAGGTGAGATAAATTTCAGCGAGTCCATGCTTTAAACCTTGATTAGGAGGGTAATACGCCTAAGACGTCGTAATCATACAATCATACAATCACGGAGACTTACCTTATCTCAGATCCTCCCTGCAGGTTAGCACAGTTCTTATCACAACCATGTGCATATAGCAAATTTACACACCAATTTGAAACGTCTAAACCAATCATTACTCACACGAGCAAGAATCACAATTTAATCATTGCTCACACGAGCAAGAACTACCGATACACATCAAAGTAAGAATTATAATTGAATAACTGCTTACATGAGCAAGAACTACCAAAACACGTCAAAGCAAGAATTACTAACACACGCTGATCTATCAATTCAATTCAACATGTGTTCAAATTAATTAACTATTACTACCCACACGAGTAGTTTTATCCGACACACGCCGAAGAAGAAGAATAATTACCGACACATGTCGGGGAAGACTAATAACTACCGACACACGCCTGGAAAGACTAATAACTACCAACACACACTGGGAAAAAGTAAAATCTAACTACACACGTCGGAGAAGAATAAAATCCACCGACACACACTGGGGAAGAATAAAATCCACCGACACATGCCGGGGAAGAATAATAACTACTAATGTCCATCAATATACGCTGAAGACGGGTTCTCTTAACTATTAACGTCCACCAACACATGTTGGGGATGGATTCTTTTAACTATTAACGTCTACCAACACACGCTGGGAATTGATTTTCTTTACTTTTAACGTCCACCAATACACGCTAGGGACGGATTTTCTTAAATTTCACACGATCATCAAGTATAAACTCTAGGCATATTACAAACCAACCATATATCATCAAATGTGCAATTTCCAGCAATCAAATCCTCAAGAGCCATCACAAACTCATAACCAACCCTAACCGGCAGAATAGGCCCACTCGCATGTCTCCAACTTTAAATCCAGAAATCTAATCAAATGAGTTTGGAAAATTCCTAAATTTGAATATGTTGTACAAGACAGATAAATCACTCAATTCGGTACAAAAATTGTGCCCGTTTTCCAGAAAGTCTGTTTTCCGAAATCAGTTTGGTTCGAGGTCCAAAACATGTCCATTTGATTTGAAATTTGAACATGTTAAACTAGAAGATATGACAAACAAATTTTGTGAAGAAACCATTTTGAAATTCGAACCCTAAGAGTTGATAAAAACCCATAGAATCCTAATAGGTTACAAGTTCCAGCAAAAACTGAGGTTCTGTTTATAAATGACGTAGCTGATATCTCATTCTTTTAAATTTGTAAAAACCTTGAGAAAAATATATGTTGTAGCTGAGGATGTCTAAAACATTTCTCAAGAAGACATTAATCTCAAATTCGTAATCCATTTCGATCTACAAAAATGACAAATGGCGAGAGTCTAGAAGCCAAAATTGCAGGAATTCCACTGGATTTGACTAATCCATTATCAACAGTACAAATATCACTAATTAAGTTAACACTAATCCATTCTAAAGCTAATTTAACCATTCTAACTTATCACTAATACATACTTAAGCTAATTTAAACAACCTTTAAGCATAATTAACTTATTAAGTAAAGTTTAGTGAGCAAACTTACCGGTTTAGCAGTCTGGTGAGTTTATGGCGACGGTGATGTGACGGTGAGCAAAAGACAAGCCCATGACGACACCAAGTGAGGTTCAGACGGGCCTTAAAGGGAGCATAGAAGCCTCAGCTCTTGTTGGAACTTCTGCTTCTGTTGTTGGGCTTCAAAGGTTGAACTGAAGGGGCTTCACAGTTGAAACGGGCTGGAAACGGTGAGATGGTTCAGCGGGCTGTTGTTGTGGGTGATGGCGGGACTTCTGACGGCTTGAACGACGACGGAGGGGTTCGAGACAGTGAGTTAGGCTCGCTGGAATAGCGACTAGGCGTGGGACGAGCGGGCAACGGTGTGGCTTGCGGGCGGCTCGACGGTGCATAAATGGGCGGAAAGGAACTCCGGGGGTTGCTGCTGGCTCTTGATTGGTCTCCTCTGGTTTTCTAAGCTCTCAAAAGCTCCAACAATGGATAAAGTATGCTCAAAGAAAAAGAAGAAGCTAGCTGAAGATTGAAGGGAGCCCAATTGCTCAAAAGTCAAGTTAAATATCTCAAAACACTCAAGCACTTACCCCCCTTGTTGTTGCCTTATCCTCAGCCATTTCCCCCTCCTTGGCTTCCTCAAGAAGCTTGCCAAAGGGTCCAAAAGGTTGCTTCCTCCCTTGGCTACGAATTTGTGACATCTCCCATTCAATTTCATTCAATTCTTACTCAAATCAATCCAATTGAAGTTCAAACAAATCAGTCAAGGTGTCCACACTTAATCCATGATTTTTCCTCATCAATTGAACCAACTTGAATCCCAAAAATCCACTCAAAAACGGTCCTCGACATTTTTTGGACAAAAACGACCCTACCTCGATTTTTTCCCTAAAAGTCTCGATTTATAGAAAAATCTTTGGAGACTGAGTTGACATTCCTAAAATGACTTGTGACATGACACAACTTTAAATTTCTAAAATCAGATTCAAATTCGCAGTTAATTTTAATCTAGCGCGATTTTAGTATGACCTAGGCTACCTGGTAGCTTTTATAAATTTTTAATGTGAATGATCCGTGGTCGATTTTTTTTGAACCACAATGAACCTCTTCGACACATTGATGACTTTTGGTGGTCGTGACAATCTCGAGATTTCAAATACGAACACTAGGTACCAAAATGATAAAAAAATTAATCTAGTGTCGATTGACGAGAATTTTACAATTTAGTGGGATCACCCACGTTTAACCACATATCTCAATCGAATCGAACTATCTTTAATTTCTAATCGATCTTACTGTGCCGAAATGATCTATGTAGATGAGCACGGTCAAATAGCCAATTCTTAGTCGAATCCTCAAGTTTATTGCATTAAAATCTCTTAATGACTTCCCTAGATAGTCTAGTTATCTCATGAGTGGCCATCTCAGAGAAAAGCATTATAAGCGCGTTGATGAAAGGCCCAACTTATCCAATTGAAATCAGAACCTGAAAAATCAGGATGTCACAACCAACATCAATGCTGATGTCGGCGAGCATGAAGTCGTTAATACCAATTGATGCTGATGTCGTTGAACATGAAGTGATCAATTCCAACACTGAAGTTAATGATGTCGATGTCAAGGTGAACCAGCCTGAGGGAGTGGCTAACACAGATCAATATGTTTTTGGCAACCCGAGTACCCATAACTCGGGTGCCAGTTCTGGCAACAGAACCAGGTATTGACTGTGGACTACAATCTTGAAGAATAATATTACTCCTGTATACTGCCTAACTATGGTAATCTTGTCGATATATGTTAATTTATAATATCTCTTACCGATAGATTTAAGATTTCCCCCGGTGATTTCTACTCCCTAGGTCTTCATATTCGACTCCTCGAATACTCGATCTAGTCTTTTAGCTTTAACAGGTAGGTAGAAATGGCAGTCGATGATGAACCTAAAGTTGTGGGATTGGAGGTGGCCGCTGAAGATGAACTCGAGGTTGTTGAGGCCAAGAGCATGTAGCTATTGATATAATCAATGTTGCATTTGCTAAGGAACCTATCCCATATAAGGATGCAATGGGAGGGAAATCGGCAAGAGTTGCTAATCAACTTCCCCGGAATTGTTCCCCTGACAAAATATCTTTTATCGAGAGTTGTTTTTTGGTTTTATTAAGGGGACCAGGGTTGTGGTTTAACTCCAGATAGATGGATATGTCATGCAAGAAGAAATCAAACCTCTTTAATCCAAACAACACTGTACAATCTTAGACTGAGTAGGAATTTAATTAATAACAAGACCCAAAAGTTATAAAGCCAGTATCAAACTATGCTGGAATCCAATTGATGACACAACTTGAACATATTAAGATATGACGTTGGAATTTAATGGACGATAAGGTATCAGGATAAAGACATATGCCGAAATCTAATCGACAACGCAAATATGAGATTTATAGCTAAGGAAATTTAAAGTGCAATGTAGGAAAAGTACAGATAATTGAAACATGACATTTTGTTTGATTTGTATAGGGCTCTCTTGTTGGATAGTTAGTGGTATTTATAGTGAAGGTGCAGTAACCACTCTTTGACTATGCTCAACGGTTGTGTTTCTCTGAATAACTTCCATTGGTTTGGCCCACACTCCTTTATTCTCACAAGCATCACTTGCCCACGTTCTTGAGTAATTGTCCTAATTATGTGATGATGGTTTTTGCAGTTATCGATGATCATTCCATGACTGGGTATTTGAATGGTAACTGCTCCCTCCACAATGTACATTCTCAATGTCAATTGTTTTGAGGGTTTCAAGTTTTAAATAGTATTTGAAATACTCTTGATGAAAACTTGCAGCCGTGCCCATATAGGTGGCCACCAACCGTCTGTTATCATATTTCAACAATTGTTGTTGTGGTATTAAAGAACATTGTCATCGTTCACTGTATTAACTTTTGTACTTGTTGACAGCTTAAAATGTACAAGATGATGCCGATGTTTTATGCATGTCACTGTTTCTCATCCTTGCTCATATGTCACCTAATTCTTACTCTTGTGCCAAGCACATGCGTGTAAATGACCAAATCAATTTTTGGTGTTAACAACTAGATTTTAATCTTTCTTATTTGGTTTATTGCTAGAAAGAAATTTCTGGTTAGGTTTTAGAAGTTTGTCCTCTAGGGTTTCATCGAAGCGTTTCATGATCTATTATGAGCAAATAAAATTCATGGAGAAACTAGACTATTTTTCAATGGGAAAAGTACATTACAAGTGCCAAAATTTGATATGGATAGATACTTAAGTGCCGAAACTTTCAAAAAATATATTTAAGTATCACTTCTTTTGAAAATTGGGATACTCAAGTGCCAACGCTCGCAAGGGTAACTGAAAATATGAGGTGGCTTATTTTAATAATATAAGTGGTCTGTGTAGCTCGTCGGAATGCTTACTCAAGCAATAAACATGCAAAATGACGTCATTTTGCCCATAAATTTATTAATTTAGTATTAATTAAAAATAAATTAAAAAAACTAAATTATTATAAAAAAAGGGCGAGACAGTAGCGTTTGATGAGGATTGTTGCAAGGTCCTCCACAACACTTACTGCTGTCGTTGCCACACCATCACCGGAAAGGGCTGGCGATGATGGGGCGAGGGTTGGCCGAGGTCACAAGGCCTTGGGTAGTGGTTTGTGACCTTGGCCAACCATCGATGAGGGCTTGTAGGCCCTCACCCAGATCTATGGTGAGGGTTGTGGCCCTACCTAAGATTTGGCGAAGTTTGTTGGCCCTCGGCTAGAGGGGCCAAAGGTCGTTGGTTGTTGGTTGGCCTAGTTCGGTGATTGGCTAGGGTTGCTAGCCATTGCCTAGAGCTCGACGACACCGGCTGATCCTTGCCCCACCATTGTTGATCCTTTCCGGCAATGGTGAGGCGGCGGCGGTAGCAAGGGCCATGGAAACCCTCGTCAAAGCTGTGGCATCCTCTCTCTCTCTCTCTCTCTCTCTCTTAATTTTTTTATTTAATTAAATATTTATCTTAAAAGTTAATTTGGGGGCTTACAACGTCATGTGGACATTTTTTTTTTTTTAAATTTCCACGTAAATAATTTTTTTTAAAGAATTGCCACATGGATATATATTTTTTTAAATTGCCACGTCAGTAAAAAATAAAAAGTTGTTGGAAAATGCCAAGTTAGCATTTTGGCCGTAATTTCTCACTATTGGCACTTAAGTGTTCCATTCTTCTTTGATTTGGATATTTAAGTGTCATTTTGTGTCAAGTTTTTGCACTTGCAATGTCCACACCCCATTTTTCAATCTTCTCATTCAATCTTTTGTTAATGTTACCATCGCACACTTATCATCCTATGCTAAATTACCCACATTTTTATAATTGTTAAAACCTTCATTAGCGTTCCAATAAATAACAAATATTTATTTCCACCAACTTGGAAATAAATGAATAAAATAATTTCTAGATTTAGCAAATGATTTCAACGCCAAACTATTTCTAGTTTTTGTCGTGATTTCTATTTCTTCCCTTGATTATTTTTATAATTATATCCTTTATTTCATTAAAGTAATCCCAGTTTGTGAAATCTCTTTCTTGCTTACAACAATTTATTATGGCAATTTCAAGACAAACTTCTCCAGCCACTGGAACAATAGCTTAATCCAATTGCGTGAGAAAATAATTGTGCTCTAACACTGTTATTGTGTTGAGAGTCAAGCAACCGTCACACATGCATCCTCCAACATCAAATTACCAATATTTACTTAATTATCAACAACTTAGTTAGTTACCAATAAATTATTAAAACTATTTCCTCAACATATCAATGTGTTGAACTTAACAACTCTCATACAAAATTGCTAACTTTATTATGTTACCACCTAATTCGAGATTACCCATTTATATTTTAGCCACTTATCATGTTACCAACGTGGCTTTGGAATTACCAAATTGTCTAATAACATACCAATTCTTAGGGTTATCCAAATAGGACCGGAAGTAGAACCTATCCAAATTTTCATGCATTTTCAGTTCGGTTCGGATAATGAAAAATAATCTCTCTTTTTTTTTTTTAAAAAATTTAAGTTCTATTAGAATATATAAATATTAAACCATGCTTTCATCTAATAGTTTCAACTTTTAGAGCAGTTGGTTATGGTCCCACCAAATTTCAAATGATATCAGAGTTGAAGATTCTGAGTTCAAATTTTATTAGGTCTCATTTGCCTTTCCAATTAAATATTTTCATGCCTAGTACTAAGCAAAAAAGACTAGATTAAGCATGAGGGGGAATGTTAGAATATATAAATATTAAATCATGCATTTATCTAACAGCTTATGCTTTTAGAACAGTTGGTTGTGGTCCCACAAAATCTCACAAGTTCATATAGTTTTGGTTCGGTTCATTTAACTAAACTAAAAATTGCTAATCTTCTTAATATTACAATTTATGCAATCTTTCTCTTTTTCCACTAAGCCTCTTTTTAATATTTCAAAAAAGAAAGTGGAAAAGCTGAATTGAACCAAACTGAGCCAAGTTTTCATTTTGGGTTATAGTTGGTTCGAGATGTAGTTTGGTCCAAAGCTGATGCATACCCTAATGGTTTGGTTTGGTTTGGTTTGGATTTTCAAAAAACCCAAATTGAACCGAAGAAAATCCAAACTAAACGGAATCGTTGACATCCCTACCAATTCTATTAAAATTTCCAACTATTTTAAGATATTACTCTTTATTTGAACTGTTTACCATTTTTCTTGATGAAGTTACTAAATAGTTTCTATTACCTACTCTTATTCGAACCACCTACTAATATTTATTTGATTAAAGTCATTCATATTCTTGAGCCGTGATGAATTAAAAAGTAACGATCTCTTTTTGAGGAAACATTTTATGTATAGTTGACATGGCCAATGTGGAGTGACCACCCACATTGTCCACATGGTGTGCCTCGCAACCAACTATACATTGGAATTTGAAAATTTTGACACGTCATTGTCTTAGTTCGTACATGGCATTGCCACGTGATACCTCCGACACATAGACTACCTACTCATCTTTTAAAGACGACTTAATTACAAGTTGCTCTTATCGTCCGGGCATATTTGGAATAGAATCAGGAACAAAATCATGTATCGTGTCAATGGAGAATCGGATTGCCTTCCTTTTTTTCTTTTTTGGTCAAAAACAGAGGCCCGTTGTATTTATATTAACCAAAGGTGCCACTATAGGGCAGAATGTCAATACAAAGCAAATCCAACAGAGGTGGGCGAGGAGAAAGGGTCCAATTCAAGGGCAGACTTCGGTGCCCATGGGCCTTGGCAGCCCAGTTGGCAGCTTGGTTTGCCTCCCTCCTGCAGTACTTGATGTTTAACCTAGAGAAATTGGGGAGGAGCGCCGCAGCTTTGGAGATGAGTGAACGAGCTTCCCATGGCGCCGAACATGGATTCTGCACGGCGTTGACAAGCACCTAGCAATCGGATTCCATTGTGAGTTGCTTCCTTTCCATTTTTTTGTGCAGCAGGTTTTGTAAGGTAATTGTAAGGGCTTGAGCTTCTGTCTGTAGCGTCGTAGTTGCTGGAATTGTGTTTGTAAATCTGTCAATAAGTCGGCCAGAGTGATCACGCCAAATAGACGCCATAGATCTCTCATTTGATGCAGAAGGAAAGGCTCCATCAATATTTATCTTGATCGCTTCGGGATCCGGAGGCTTCCACACTCGATCTGAGTTCAGGAGGCTGGGTCGAGAGCTTGTCCACACACCATGGCATCGACGAGTAGATTGGGCTGATGCAAAGGCCGCTGTGAGAACCTGTGCTAGGTCGGGAGCAGCCTTGCGAAATACAAAATGGTTTTTGGATTTCCAGAGTTACCAGAGGATATGCGCCAAGGTTTCTAGATCAGGTGTGGAATTCTTTTTGCATAAAAACTCTACTAACCAAGCATCCATACGATTTGTATTATAATTTGTTGGGTTGATTCGTACCGCTGAATGAGACCAAATCTTGCGCGTCCATGGACAATGCAAAAAGATATGTTCTGTTGTTTCTAGGCTGTGATTTTGACAATTCTGGCACATAGGATCTGTGATGATTTTTCTGTGATATAGATTGTCTCTTGTTGATAGAGCATTTTGGCATAAGGACCACATAAAGACACGTATCTTTTGGGGGGGTTCATATTCCAAATCTTGGCCCAAAGTTGTTGGGGTGGTTGGTAAGAGGAGGATGTGAAATTTTGTACCTTGATTTCTTCAGTAGATTGTAGAGAGTTGTATCCGTTCTTAACAGTATAAACACCATTCCGAGTTCCCTTCCAAATAAGTCGATCCTTTGTACAATTAGTTGGATCTGGATTGTAAGAATTTCCTCAACTATTTGATCATCAAAGCTTTTGTGCAGAAGGGGTTCATTCCAGTGGTTGCTATCCGAAATAATGAAATCAACAACCCTTGGTGGTTCTCCTATTGGTGTAGGTCTGCCAATGGGACCACTATTCAGCCATTTATCATCACGGATTGAGATCCGTTTCCCATCTCCTACTGACCATTGTAGGTTATTCAGAATTGAATCTCTGCCAGTCAATATACTCAGCCATCCCCAAGAAGGTCTTGGCTCTCTGTCAGCATGCCAGAACTCTGTAGAGTGATGGTAAAGACCCTTAAAGAGTTGACTCGATAAAGAGGATGGGTTTTGTAGGAGACACCACGCCTGTTTTCCTAGTAATGCTTTATTAAAGGCGATCAGGTCACGAAAGCCAAGTCCTCCCAAATCTTTTCTATCCTTAAGTACATCCCAATGTTTCCAATAAATGCTAGATTTATGTTGATTGTTTTGCCACCAAAATCTAGCAACTTTCTTCTCAATAGTTGTACATAAAGACATAGGAATCTTGAAAATAGACATGGCATATTGAGGGATTGCCTGTATTACCGTTTTGATTAGTGTCTCCTTGCCACCTTAAGAGAGGAACTATTTTTTACAGCCTTCAAGTTTTGAATTGACTTGACTCAAAATCCAGGCGAACATCTCCTTTTTTGATTTTCCCCAATCTGATGGAATCCCAAGGTATTTTCCAGTCTTCGTTAGCACGGGTATCCTAAGTTCTTGGGCTAGGTTTTCTTGAAGATGAGCAGGGCAGGTCTTACTAAAGTAGATACGAGATTTATTCCTATTAACTACCTGACCCGTTGCTAGGCAATATTGGTTTAGGATGTTGGCCAAGTTATGACATTCCTGAATTTTCCCGTCAAGGAAAAAGATAGCATCATCAGCAAAAAATAGATGGGAGAGAGTAGGACACCACCTGTTTAATTTAATGCCGTTGAGATTATTCATGTCCACTGCTCAGTGGATAAGTATTAATAGCACGTTCGCCACCGGGATGAAAAGAAGGTGAAATAGGGTCTCCCTGTCTTAGACCCCTTGATGGGTTGAAAAAATTTAGATTTTCACCATTAAATTTAACACTGAGAGAAGCAGTGGTGATGCATTGCATTATCCACTTAACCCATTGAGAGTGAAAGCCCAAATGTAGAAGATAGTCTTGAAGGAAGTCCCATTCAACTCGGTCATATGCCTTCTGCATGTCCAACTTCAGAATGGTCTGAAAAGATTTCTTTCGCTTTCTAATTTGAAACTGATGCAAGACCTCTTGAACGACTAAGATGTTGTCTTGAATTTGTTGCCCAATTAGTCTTTGTAACTTCATATACTCAAAGATTTTGGCAAACCGCCTGAAACCTTTCCTACCTGAATTAATCTCTATTGAGTAATCTGCCTTTGTTAGTGGGTTTAAATTGATCATTTTCGGAGAATTAGATGGTCTTCCTGAACAAGCCTTTTATTTGGTAGGTAACATCGATGAAGCTACTGCGAAGGCTACGAACTTAGAAATGGAGAGTAAATTGAAGAAATGACCTTATATCTTTGTGTACTAACCCTAATTGAATTGTTTGGGATTCAGAAGTGAAAGAAATCATTTTATCTACTAATTCATCCATGTTTTTACTTATTCAGTAATTTTTCTTGATTTTTTGGCCTTCTTTTGCTTATTTAACCAAAGCCCCTCAAATTATCTCACAATTCTTGTCTAATTGCAAGATCGGCGAGTGTGACTGCCACCGCTTCTTGCTCGTCGTCTTCAAGTCCCAGCAATCCATCTCCCTGTCCACGAGTACCATGGCATCGCTCTCCGGTATCTTTCATCCAATGTTATGGTTGAAATGCTCGCTTGCTATCCAGCCCGGTCTCTTGTACGATTCCACTGCGTCTCCAGGTCGTGGTGTTCGCTCTTGTCCCGGCCGTACTTTGTGAAAAGTGGTTGAATCGCAGCGGGACTTCCCTCCTGGTGATCCCATTGGAATGGGAAAATCGCGACAGTGATCTTTAGTGTTGGAATGTGTCCATCGGGAAGGAGAATTTGCGACGGCGCTCTAATTTGCTTGACCGGGCTTTCTTACATACGCCGTGGTGCAAGCAAGCAAGCCGTTTTCCTGTGGAGCCCTTTCAGGGGCAAGGTCAAGGCCCTTGGCAACGAGGGTAACATCCATTGCCACTGTAGGTCCCTTTGCTCCGAATCTCTAATTTAGGGGTACAATTCCGGATGCTGCAATCATTATAATGTCCACGGTTTCGGGTACAAGCCGAATTCCCGGGACTACAAGTTCGTGAGGATTATTTATTCGGGTGGTGTTGCAAGGCGAGCTGATTCTCCGATAAGACCGTGGCTTGTCGAGGTTTATAGCCTAGGCAGGGACACATGGACGAGCCTGGCCATGTCCGATTTCACGTGGATGGTTTCTGGCAATTTGCGGGCATTTGGTAATGGTTCCGCGCATTGGCTTGCGGTGCCTTATGCGAATACGCCTTACAACTCAATTGTGTCCTTTGATATGAAGGAGGAATCATGTGGAGAAGTCATCGAGCTGGCCCAATCGGAAGATGTCTCGCAATTCTGTCTGAATCCGTGAGGCAAAGCGACACTTTCGGTATCATGCGATTCACTGGCTCTGATTGCTTTTGGGGAATGGAACCAAGATGAATGCGGCATTTGGGTGATGAAAGAGTGCGGCGTGGCTGAGTCGTGGACCAAGCAGCATCACATTGTGCTACTGATCGGGTCGACGGTCCTAGCAGCGTTGGGACTTACAGAGCGTGGCAAGATGTTGCTTCGGATGGTGGATGAGAAATTGGTGTGCTGTGACGTGGATATGCAGATCACTGAGATTGGAAGCCGGGGAGGCGGCCCTGAGTCATCTTTTGATGTCAGTGATTTGGGAGGAGTAGATCATACTCTCAGGAACCAAACGGGTCGAGGTTCACCGTTGACCATATTCGACTTCCCACAAAGAATCAGGTTTCATACATTCACAGAAAATCTACATATGCTTTTTCAAATCATCTATATTTGATTTTTTTAGTTTTAATGTGTGCATTTTACAATATCTCTAAAGAAACTTAACATCCAAGTTTGGAACCTATCCACAAAAGTTAGGTAAGAATAATTATGACTAATAGATTTATGCATTCTATCGTTTAGAAATAGTTGTCGTTTCAAAGGTAAAGATTTTCTTGTATATGCGTGTGTTTCACTAGAAATCGGGACTTATCCCATTTCAACAAAAGTTGATCTTTGGATTTCGTTAGTGTGGCGATTGAGTATTCATTAAAATTAATTTCACTTCGTGGAATGTCTTTCTTGCTGCGATTTTGTGCTGAGAGTCAAAAAGCTGCCACACATGGATCCTCCTATATTAAATTACCAACATTTATTTATTTGTTAACAACTTAGTAAGTGTACCAACAATTTATTATTAAGATTATTTCCCCAACTCTCATACAAAATCGCTAACTTTATTATGTTACCGACTAGTTTGAGATTACGAATCTGTATTTTAGCCACTTATTATGTTACCAACGGTGATTATGGCAATTCAGAATCACCAAATACTTTAATAACATACCAATTCTATTGAAATTACCAACTATTTTATGATATTATTCTTTATTTGAAGTGCTTACCAACTTTCTTGATGAAGTTATTGACTAGTTTTGTTACGAACTCATATTCGAACCACTTACTAATGTTTATTTGATCAAAGTTATTGACTAGTTTTGTTACAAACTCGTATTCGAATTACTTACTAATGTTTATTTGATCGATGTCATTCAAATTCTTGAGCTAGTGACGAATTAAAGAGTTATGTTCCCCCTCGAGGAAGCACTTTACATATTGCTTACATGGCCAATGTGGTGTAAATAATCCATATTGCCCCCGAGGTGTGCCTTGCAACCTAGTATGTATTAGAATTCGAAATTCTCACATGCTATCGACTTGGTTCGTCCTGTGTCACTGCCACATTATACTTCAAACTCATAAAATACCTTCTCATATTCTAAAGACGACTTAATTACCAGTTGTTCTTTTTGTTCGGACGTATTTGGGAATGAGTTAGGAACAAAATCATGTATTTGTGTAAATGGAGAATCAGATTGCCTTCCTTAAACCAACCCAAGTTTGAGATTCTTTTTGCCTCAATTGAGTCATAGCAATAACTCTAAGTATTTCCATATTTTTCCTTATTTGGTAAGTTTTCTTAATTTTTTTGCTGTTTTTTGCTTATTTAAGTATTTCCATGTTTTTCCTCGTCAATCACCATAAACAAACATCGTATTGCTTCACCAAAGTCCCACAAATTTTCTCACAAGTTCTATCCAATTGCAAGATCAGTGAGTCTGACTGCCCCTGCTTCTTGCTCTTGTCCTCTTTAATTCCTAGCAATCTGTCCCCCGGTCCACGAGTACCATGGCATCGCTCTCCGGTATCTTTCCATCCAATGTCGTGGTCGAAATCCTGGCTTGCTTACCAGCCCGGTCTCTCGTCCGGTTCCGGTGCGTCTCAAAGTCATGGCGGTCACTCTTGTCCGAGACGTACTTCGTGACGAAATGGCTGAATCGCAGCGGGACTTCCCTTCTGGTGGTCCCGTTGGAATATGAAAATCACAACCTGTGCTGTTTAGTGTTCGAAAACGCGTCCGTCGGGAAGAAAAATTTGAATCTGCCTCTTGGCGACAAATGGTTTTCGATATCCGTGATCGGTTCGTCCAGCGATGGTGCTCTGATTTGCTTGTCCGGGCTTTCGTACAAACACCGTCGAGCGAGCAGGCAAGCCGTTATCCTGTGGAGCCCGTCCACAGGCGAAGTCAAGGTCCTCCCCAGCAGGGGTTGCGTCCATTGTCAGCGTTGGCCCGTTTGCACCCAGTCTCTAATTCAGGGCTACAATTCGGCATGCTGCAGTCAATATCTTGTCCATGGTTTCGGGTATGAGCCGAATGCCCGGGATTACAAGGTCGTGAGGATTACTTATTCTCGCGGCGGTGTGAGAGAAGCTGATTCTCCAATAAGGCCATCGCTTGTCGAGGTTTACAGCCTCGGCCGTGACAGATGGAAGAGCCTGGGCAGGCCCAATTTCACTTGGACTGTTCGTGGCAATTCACGGGCATTTGTCAATGGCGCCGCGCATTGGCTCGCGGGGCCTGCAGTGGAGGCACCTTACAACTCAATTGTAGCCTTCGATATGAAGGAGGAGAAATTCGGAGAAGTCATCGAGCTGCCCCAATCGGAAAATCTCACACAATTCTCTCTAAATCCGAGAGGCAAAGCGACGCTCTCAGTGTCATGCGGTTCACTGGCTTTGATTGCTTTCGGCATATGGAACAGAGAGGAATGCTGCATTTGGGTGATGAAGGAGTATGGCGTGGCCACGTCCTGGACTAAGCAGCATCACATTGTGCTACCGATCGGGTCGACGGTCCGAGCGGCCTTGGGACTTACCAGGCATGGCAAGCTTTTGCTTCGCACGGTGGATGAGAAGTTGGTGTGTTGTGATGTGGAAAATATGCAGATCAGTGACGTTGGAATCCAGGGAAGGGGCATTGATTCATCTTTTGATGTCATTGACTTGGGAGGCGCAGATCCTACTCTCACGAACCAAATGGGTCGAGGTTCACTGTTGACCATGCCCAACTTCCCATAAAGAACTAGGTGTCAAACATTCACAGAAATTCACATATGCTTTTTCCAGAGATAGATAATCGTCTATTGTTTTCGTAGTTTTGATGTCGTATGCATTTCATTATATGCCCCAAGATCTTATCGTCTAAATGTGGCACCTATCAAAGATATATATATATATTATGTATTGTGTCATTGAGATATAGTCGTTGCTGTAAGATTTTTAAAAAATTGTCTTCAAGGATTTTTTATGTTGTGGAAAGCGAGTCTTTAAACAATAAAATAAATAGAATAAGAGGATATATATGACATCAGATTTTCATGGTTCGGTCATAATGACAAGGGGGTGAATGCAATTCCCGGGTATGAGCCAAGAAAACACAAGTTTCACTGAGAACAACTCTAACGGGGGAACTCCTTGACACTCGCCTGTGGCGAACATTTACTCCAAAAGCCTGAAGGCTGATGAGGAGAGTACAAAGAAATGTCGAGCGCATTACTTAACAAGAGAGAAAGAAATGCACACTCAGCTCGAACAAACGCATGGCGAGGAAAACCATGGCAATCTCTCGTTTCAGCTTATCCCTAAATAAACCCAGACAACTTCATCGGTCTAGACTCTAGAACACGTTGCAGCCGCGGACAGAACTAGACCCAAGTAAAGATTTTTGGCAATTCGACAACCGAAATTCTCCACGTTAAGCAGCATCCTTATCAATCCCGAATCGTCGACCTCGAGTAATACCCACGTCTCGAGCACAATTCGACTCGACTTCCACATACCCCGTTCCTGCTCCCGTCGGACATCATCGCAGACGATCGCAGGAGGGGTCAGACCGTTCCCGAAGACGTGGAAGAGAGAGTGAAGAGGGCGATTTGTGATTTATCCACGACCTGCGGTTACCGGAGCTCCTCCGAGGGAAGGAACGGGCGAGCCCCAGACGAACCAGCGACGGCGAGACGGGCTCGATGGGATCCGTAGTAGGCGAGAAAATCACCCGTTTGATCGAGTATGCTACCAATCAGCATCACTATCTTCAATATCGTCACTATCCTCAATATCGATATCATCAATAAGAAATCGAGGCGGGACGCGAGGGATTGTTGCTCGATTGCGGAAGCTCTTGCCTCCGATCGAAGCTGGACCTAAACGTTCGTGATGAAGACCGAGATGCTTGGAGCTGCAGGCAGATCGACCTGAACGGTTTCGGCTGGAGCTAAAAGGTGGCGCTCGCAGCGAGCTTACGGAGGAGGAGACGACGGGAGTTCGTGTCGGCGAGTTCCGCTGGAGCAACCGCCGGAGTTTGGCACCGGGGGACGTCGGTCGACTTCGTAGCCCAGTCTGTAGCGGGAAAGTGAGAATAAACGCGAATTGAACCAGATGCTTTTAGAAACCACTCCACCCACCTTCTTAGGGGGGATTAGGGTGGGGACGATTTCATTTCCGGAGTTGATTTCGACTCCCACGCCTTACAATGAGGCAGGGCAAAAGTCTGAGAGTGAGTGTTAGAGTAGGATTATAATAGGATTAGAGTAGGACCGACAAAAAAAAAAAAAAAACCAGATGCTTTTAGAGAATTTTTTTCCCGTTTCCTTTTCACTTAATATTTTTAATGAGGTTTTGATGAGTGGGAGGATAGTCATGTGGTATGTAAACGAACGAAAAAATATAGTGTCGCTCGACACTAACGAAAAATAATTAGGAAAAAAATTAAAAAATACAAAACTTATCTCATCCGAAATTTCTCTGAGGAAGTATTCAAAATCAGTGTATACTCTTCAGAATATGATATTTATAAAGGAAAAAATATTTTGAATAAATTTTTTATTAATAATCAAAATATTTTGAATAAATTTTTTTATTAATAATCAAAATATTTTTATTAACTAATTATTTCAAGCGATTATTTTAACGAAAATATTTTTCAGATCAATTTTTGTTTGCAAAACGAATGCCATCCCAAGTCACTGAAAATCATAATGTCAAGTTGTGAGAGTGAAAAATGACATTGTCACTTCACTTATTTCACAAAAAAATAAATAATTTAAATAATATTTTCCGAAAAATGATTGTTCACGTTTCTTAAAATTATTATTCAAAAATGGTGGCATTTAGGTCTTATTTGAAATAAAATTCACTTCATATCCTTATTTGTTTTTCCTTTTTTCTTTTTTGCTAAAAATAAATTAAACATAAATTTTAGCCTGGCTACTGTTGGGGAAAAAATGGCCCAAATGATCTTAATATATTAATTTGCTCATTATAATCTCTAAACTTTTATTTAATAATATATAATGTCATTTTTAAACTCTTCTAATTTGTTTAATGTCGTCCTTGAATTTTGATCCATTGTTTAATATGATCCTGAAAGTTTAAATATTTTCATAAAATCCATGGACTACACCGAACAATTACTAAAAAAATCAGATACCATATTGAATAAATGAAAAGTTTGTGGATAACATTGCATGTTAAGTATAAGTTTGAGGACCGTATTGCATATTGAATTATTATTGAAGGGCCATTACTATTATTATCCCGTGCCATTTTGTTATGAAGTAACTCTTGGGAAATGATTTGATTGTAATTGAATACATAAAGATTAAACTTTGTATGGCACTACAAGAAGTATGCTTGAAAAGCTTCTAGTGCAACAATGAATGATTATGCAAGTGTAGTAAAGTCCTAGTAAAAGCCTTAGTACAATTCAATTTGTGTCGAAAGAACGCCAATGGGGAAAATATTTGGAGATGTCTAATGTCAAAGGAAAAAAAAAATGATATGGACTTTGTTGAATCTGTGTTGTCCTCCGCCCGCCATGGTGCTAAATCAAGCTCGTTGTAGAATCAAAGACGAGACATTTTCCAGTGATACATGACAAAACCGCACCACGCTGCATTAGAGAAAAAAAATTGTAAATTGTTGGTTGGAAAGGAACTGAAGGCTTTCCAACAAGGGATGCGTACCTATCAAGCATCCTAGGAGAGAAGTCATGGTAATAGTTGACAGAGGATGAGTCATGGTAATAGTTGACAGAGGATGATCTTTTAAGGCTATGGCTATAATCTTGTCCATCACATCGTCCACAAATAGGAGAATAACAAATCCAAAACTCTTGATCATGGTCGATGTGGAGAAAATCATGATCAGGATGACAGCGATATTCCAAAGGCATATGGAGAACATAGGGCCAGACACCGGGAACACGATGCTCATTCCCGACAGAGAGCAGATCTTACACGCAAGAGCGACACTGCAAAAAAAGAAGATAATATATATATCAATGACTGAATTCGAGAATTTGTGATGTCAATTTTTCTAGTTCTAAACATAATGAGCAAGACCGTGTCTGCTACCTTGGTGGTACAGTAATCAGCCAGAGAGGCAAACGCTCCGAGTTAAAGTAGTCCCTCCAATACAAAAGTTGGATCACGGTCATTCCCAGGGCTGCCCTGGCATCCATTGCTCCTCCAATGAACGAGAGCCGAACCGATGAGGTACCGTACATGAAAAGATGAACTCCAAAGCAATACAAAATCATGCTCATTAACCCGAAACCCCAAAGAACCTTGCCTTGCAAATTATGGTGCGCGACATGTGTGAGCAGCAAGTCTATAAAATAAAACGCAAGTTTTCCTCATTATTTGTTGAGGTAAAAGTTTTCAGAAGCAAAATATATAAGCGAAATTTATCGAGGTGATATTACTTACGTAGACCATCGATGGCGGTATGGAATTGCTTAGAGATCTGCATATTTGGTCGTGCTCCCCGACCTGCATCCAGTAGAAGCCTACGTTAAGACAATGACATTATACCGAACTTGGGCAGTGATTGAATCCCATGGCTTTTGGTGCAAATAGACCTTTGAATTCCAGACTTCAATTCGTTTTGCTAGAAGCAGATTTATGATGCCAAAACGACAGGATCTCAAAATCAAATAACCAAAGACATAAGCGACAAACCAAACACCAAAGATTGTCCGTAACGCTCGAGTGTTTGCTACACTTAGAATATGCCCGAACCCAAAAGTGTTCATTTAAGAAAAAAAAAACTTAATTTGAGTACAAACCTCACCGCAGCAATCAAGGAGTGTATGAGTTCCGACACAAGAACGTCTTCTGCGTTCCTTGTTTTTTGTTTTTGCTTTTACCGCGCGGCGTCTCCTTTTGACTTGTGCGGCTGCGGCTTTTTTAGGAAAGAGAAGAGTAAAAGGAAACTCCTTTTTTTCCTCTTTTTTTTCTCTTATAAAGACTTGATTTAGGATTGGAATCCACCGAATTTTAGATTCGCTTGTTATTTGTGTGGCTTTTAAATCAGATGCTCAATGTTCGAAATATAATATAATGTCCAAATAGGCAATCAAAGAAATTGAACTCTCGCATCAAATCTTGAATAGATATCGATACGGACATTTTAACTATTTAAGGATCCATTCGAAAATTTCGATTGACATCATCAGATTTTGTTTGGATTACGTATGCCGCTCAAATTACGCAATCGCATAAAAATTAATTGCCGAAAAGAGAACGACTTACCATCCAAATAATTTGATCAAGCGACAAAAATGGCCAATGCTTTGCGTGATGCTAGGGTTCTGCAGCCGAGCCATATCTTTAGGCCTCTTCTTTAGGCCTTTGCTTATTTCGGTTAACCTCAGAATTGGCGTCAGCTTCCTATCTTCAAAGAAATTACATAATATACTCGCGTATCTATACAAATACATGACCGCTCGGATGACCAAGAAAGAAGGCCTCAAACATGGCTTTCATTTGATGAGAGCGCTTGAATATAAAAACAGAGTTAGATATATTAAAATCGCTGCGTTAGGCAATACAATATCGACATTATTCGCTTACCTGAAAATGAAATTACAATTTGTCATGTTCTTGAGTATGCCGATGTGTGTAAATAGTATGTGTGTGCATAGCACTATCGATATCCAAATGTCAGATTTGTATTAAGCACTCTCCCAGAGGAGATACTCTTGATTAATATAAAGTGACTCCACCAAAAGGTTATGATTCGTCGGTCCTACTGGATTTTTGCACTATACTTAGCTTAATTCAACGACACAAACATAGACTGAATTCCCAACCCATCACTTCAAATCGAATTGAAATTTTTCTTTCTCTATCGTCCATTCGTAATTTGCGGGGTCCTGAATTCTTCATAGGGTCAGGTGAGGATGGTTGGAGGTGTCTCTTCGGTGCTCATGGTCGATCGTTAGGCTGCATTGGGTCGGTTAAAGTTGAAGTCTACGAGTCAAAGAAGAAACACATGGTTCTCCTTCTTGACCTGGTAGGATCAATGTCAAATTCAAAGTGCATGTTGGACTTTCCAACCTCAGTAGCCGAAGGCCCCAAAGCATACTAATAAAACTGATTTCCCAAATTTGGCCTTGGATTCTTTTCTTTCGATATTTGGTTTTATCCACAACTCAATTCAGATTGAGTTCTTTCAAAGGCTTAAACTTGAGACATTTAATATTTTTTTTTATATAAACTGATGAATGTCACAGGAAATATGCAATTTTATTTCCTATGGACCTTTTCTCTGTCTGTACAATAAGTTCTTTCATTTGGTTCTTGACGGAGGCACAATCTCTAAAAGTTTATTACTTTGTCATCAAACTTTGGAATTCTCAATTTGTTCACTGGTTACACTTTCATTCGACACTAAAACTAATTACATTTGATGAAGAACAGATCTTATTGTCTGAAATGAATCAAGATGTACATACAATAGGACAGATCACCGGAGGATGACGGTGGAAGTTCTTAGTCATGGGCTAATTAGTCACTTTCATTCATGAACTTTTTTTTTGAGTCATTTAGATTTTAACTTTGTCGATTTTTCTCAGACAGAAAATCTGCGTGGCTAAAATTAAAGAAAAGACTAAAATTGAAAAGTCAAATGAAACTGGCGAAGAATACAGAGCACAATCTAACGCTAATCGACTGAGCTGGCATTACGCATAGAAAGGTCTTCAGTTTTGGTGCAAAACATATCATCATATATGTTTGGCTTCCGTATATCATGAGATATTTTTCTAGGTCTTGTCCTTGTTATTTCCCGATCCATTCGAATTCCATGGAATCGCTATCCCATATCCTTCTGCCGGATGTTACCGGTAAACTACTCGTGTCATTGCCAGTCAAGTCTCCGGTCATAAATTCATGTGCATTTCTAAGGCGTGGCTTTCTCCCTTGTCCAAACCATACTTAGCGACATTGTGGATGGATCGCGGACGAAGCGGTCTCCTAGCAATTCAGTCGAGTACATCCCGGCATGGAATGTGTTCTTTTGTATGCGCAGAAGTACAAATAAGCCCAAAAATTCCGACAATCCCGTTTGCTACCAATGTCCCTGCCGATCCATTATTTTGGAGACTTCATCAAATTATAGTGCCCTAATTTACTTGATCAAGCTCTCATCTGAAGGCGATTGCATGACTAAGCAAGTTGTTACTATTGGCAGATTCAAGACTCCTGACAACGAAGGTTACGCCAATCGCAGTTGGCCTTAGCTGCACCGTATCTCTTATTCAAGGCTACACAGGGGGTGTTGCGGTCAATGTCTTATGAATGGTTTAAAGTATAGGCTGATTCCTGAGGGTTACAAAATTATTAGTGTTAGAAAGCCCAATCCACAAACTTAAACTAATGATGAAGGGAGACCATATAAATATTAAAAGAATTTAGGTTATCAATGTAGAATATTAATTCTCATAAACAATTAATCAATTAAGAACAAACGGATCCATACATGATTGTAAAACACCAATATCAATAAATACAGCGGAATTAAAGCGTACCTGTTTGAGCCATTGCTTCACTTGCAGAAAAATAGATCACTCTGATAATCAGGGATTTATTGGAATACCAGATCTTCCTCTCTATGACCTATTTCGATATAGCAGCTTTCAATGGGATTAAAGCAACTGATAGGTATAACCTACCCTTTTATAGGCTAGAGAGGGACTAGAAGAAACCCTAATCAATAGCGTGTCAACGGGCCCTTCCCATTACGGGCTTGAGTCAAACACAATTGCCTACACTTTCTTTGCTCAACTAGGCCCGTTAACAATAGATGCCAATACCCAATTCAATCGAGATCACTTTAGGGTTCAATAAATATTGGAATATCCATTAACCCGATTATTTAAAATAGAAAATCAATTAATTAATGTAAGCCCATATTATAGGAAATTTCCAACATTCTCCCACTTGGGCTACATTAATTAACTTATTTTATTTTGAAAAAGATTTTATATTGAAAACGACACTATCGGGTTAATAACTAAAATTTTGTTTTATGTGGCCACAACTTTTAAAAACAATAATATTCCAATAATGGCATCTCAATACCAATCCAATCCTATATAACCTCAATATAGGACTATGGAGATCAATGTGTTAAGAAAATACCACAACACAAGACCTTCCATAATCACATATAATAAGTATTATATTTTCATGGATCATGGGCCTAGTAGTGTAGTAAGAAATAGTGCCAACATGTGATCAAGATATACACTATTTCTTATCGGTCCTCAATGCAATTTCTCAACGACATGAAACTGCATTAGCGCAATTTCTAAACAACATGAAATTGCCTCAGTGCGATTTCTAAACAACATAAAATTGCATAATTATGTCACAATCCAACATGAGATCTCATAATCAGTGACATCCAGTCATCTTTAAACTAAAATTTGTTTAAAGATACTGTTTTATACTTCCATTTCTCAGTCAACAGGAGAAAAAATAACAATAGAGTCAATAACAGCAATCATGAAAATAAATGCTTTAATAGACATCATAAAAGCATTATCAGTCTGCATATAACTATAATATCTAGATATACAAACTATATAACTCCCACTAACAAAAGAAATCAAAAGATTCTAAAACACCAATATTATTTACATGTTCTTTAAACAAAATGGGTCGTAAGCCTTTTGTTAGAGGATCAGCCAACATGGACTCGCCCGATATTTTCAATTACAACGTCTCCATTTTTGACCAAGTCCTTAACAGTATAATATTTGATCTCCATGTGTTTGGACGTATTACTAATCTTGTCATGCTTGGAATAAAACACAGCTGCGGTGTTGTCACAAAGTAGATCACCATAGGTCTAACAATAGAGTCCACAACACGCAATTCTGAGATCAAATTTCTGAGCTAAACTGCTTGAACCGACGCGCCGTAGCACGCTACAAACTCAGCATACATTGTAGAGTTCGTAATCAAGGTTTGCTTTGTGCTCTTCCAAGAAATAGCACCTCCAGCCATCATAAAAATATATCCAGAAATTGATTTTCTATCATCTGAACAACTAGCAAAATCAGCATCCGAATATCCAATCATTTTTAGGTCCTCAACTCTGTTATAAACGAGCATGAAATCCTTTGTTCGTTGTAGATATCTCATCACCTTCTTAGCTACAACCCAATGTTCTTGACCTGGATTCGACAGATATCTTCCAAGAGTATTCACAAAGAAAAGCAATATCAGGTCTGGTACATACTTGTGCATACATAAGACTGCCAACTGCACTAGCATATGGAACATTTTTCATGACTTCCTTTTCAACATCATTCTTGGGGCATTGATCTATACTCAATTTATCTCCTTTCACAACAGGAGCTTCACCTGACTTACAGGTCTGCATATTGAATCTTTTCAAAACACGATCTATATAACTTTTCTGAGATAACCCCAGAACCTTCTTAGATCTGTCACGATGAATCTCAATGCCTAGAACAAAAGAGGCTTCCCCAAGATCTTTCATATCAAACTTTGTAGATAGAAAATTTTTGGTGTCATTCAAAAGATCAACAACATTGCTAGCAAGTAAAATGTCATCTACATAAAGTACTAAGAAAATATATTTACTCCCACTTACTTTCATGTAGATGCATTGATCAAACTTATTTTCTTCAAAGCCAAATGATCTCACAACTTTGTGAAATTTTAAGTACCACTGACGTGATGCTTGTTTGAGACCATATATGGACCTTTGAAGTTTGCACACCATATGCTCCTTTTCAGCTTCTTTAAACCCTTCAGGTTGCTGCATATATACTTCTTCATCCAGATCTCCATTTAGAAAAGCTGTCTTGACATCCATTTGGTGAAGCTCTAAATCAAAATGAGCCACCAAAGCCATGATTATCCGAAAAGAGTCTTTAGTAGATACTGGGGAAAAGACTTCATTATAATCAATACCTTCTCTTTGTGTGTACCCTTTTGCGACTAACCTTGCCTTGAATCTCTCGATGTTGCCTTTATTGTCTTTCTTAGTTTTGAATACCCATTTGCAGCCGATTGGTTTATGCCCATCAGGTAAATCAACTAGTTTCCACACTTGATTAGTTGACATGGACATCATCTCGTCATTCATCGCTCCTAACCATTTATCTCGCTCGATCACTATTAAGAGCTTCTTTGAACGTCGTCGGATCAACTACTCTTCCGATGTCAAAATCAGCTTCTCCAAGATAGACATGATAATCATTTAAAAGTGTTGGTCTTCTTTGTATTTGTGATCTTCGCACAAGCATTTCGGAGCCGCATCATTCATCTGGGGAATTTCATTTGTAACGGGATGATCTACCGCCATATTTTCAGTATTTACTTCTTGCTGAATTTCCACACTGTTAGGATCTCGCATAGAATCATCATGTAAGATGGGCAATGGAATAGAGACCCTTTTGTTTGGTTCTTCCCTTTCAAAAGATTGAGAGGAACTCTTTTCAGCAACATCTAATTCCAGGAATTTAGCAGTTTGAGATTCAACGATTTTAGTGCCTCGAGTAGGACAATAAAATCGATATCCTTTAGAATGATCAGGATATCCAATAAAGTAACATTTAGTAGTCCTGGATTTCGTCTTCTTCAGAGAAGGATCATAAATTTTCACCTCTGCAGGACAACCCCAAACTCGAAAATGATTCAAGCTAGGTTTCCTCCCAGTCCACAATTCAAAAGGTGTTTTCGGCACCGATTTACTAGGTACACGATTCAATATATAAGTTGCCGTTTTAATCGCATCACCCCATAAGTATTCAGGCAAATTAGAACTGCCCATCATACTTCGTTTCATCTCCATGGGTGTGCGATTTCGCCGTTCAGCTACACCATTTTGCTCAGGACTCCCAGGCATTGTATATTGAGCAACAATACCACAGTCTTGCAAATATTTTGCAAACAGTCCCTTTTGCTGTCCAGCCTCAGTATATCGCCCATAATACTCACCACCACGATCAGACCTGACAATCTTGATAATTTTTCCCAATTGTTTCTCAACTTGACGAAACACTTTGAACATTTCAAGTGCATCAGTCTTCTCCTTAATTAAATAAAGATAACAATAACGGGAAAAATCATCAATGAACGTGATGAAGTATTTATTTCCACATAAGGTGGTTGAGTATGGCCCACTAATATCAGTATGAATTATCTCCAATAGACTTTGACTGCGAGTAGCACCTTTCTTCTTTGTTTTAGTTAATTTTCCCCTCACACAATCAATACAAGTCTCAATATCATCTGAGTCAAGAGGAAGGAGAATATCAGCTACGACAAGTCGTTTTACCCGTTCTTTGGAGATATGCCCCAATCGCTTATGCCATAGCATTGAAGATCTATCTTTGATTAAAGATCTCTTAGCAACAACATTCTCGACATTGAAAGAGCAATATGGTCTATCGGGAGATAAGGATAATCGATATAATCCATCAAACAAAACACAATTCCCAATAATTCTGGAATCATAACTCAAATCCACTCTTTTATTCGCAAAATGAAGACAATATCCAGCTTTGTCAAGCGAAGAAAGAGATACTAAGTTTCTCCTAAAATTAGGAACATAAAAGACATTGTTCAAAACAAGTTGAAAACCAGAATCTAAATTCAAAACAACTGTCCCTATGTGCTCCACATCAACTCCAATATTGTTTCCAACTTTAAGCTTTGACTCCCTCAGACTTGGACTCCTTAGATTTGTGAGACCCTGTAAGGTGGTAGTCACATGAATAGTAGCACCAAAATCAAGCCACCAAGAATCCAAAGGAACATCAACCAAATTTGATTCAAAACAAACCAACAACTCACCTTGGTGACTTTCTTTTCTTGTTTTTAGCCAAGCTCGAAATTTGTAGCAATTGGCTCTCTTGTGACCTTGCTTCTTGCAAAGTGAAAACATTTAAAATCCTTATCTCCATTCCTCCCATAGTTCTCATTTTTCCTAAAGTCTTGCCATTTCTTTGGGCCATGAGCATTTGACCCCTTAGGCTTCCATTTGCCTCTTGACGAACTCAACTTAGCATTGGTAGTTAAGTGAGCAGACTCATACTTTTCCTTCTTTAATTTCCCTTCCTCAGTCACGCACTTAGTAATCAAGGCATTAACACTCCATGTCTCATTCTGAGCATTATAAGCAGTCTTAATCTGACTAAATTCAGCTGGCAAAACATTCAAGGCTTGATGCACAATATAATTTTCAGAAAGAACAATCTCATGGGCCTTAAGTTTAGACTGAATGTGGACCATCTTCAGTATAAATTCTCTAACACCCATAGCAGCATCATACCTCATGTTCGTTAACTCACTCAGCAAATTCTTAGCTTCAGCCTTATTTGAGACTCTATATCTTTCTCCCACTGCTTCAAAGAACTGTTTGGCAGTCGTATCTTCCGGTAAACCACTAATCAGATGCTCAGCAATAGACCTCTTCATAGCAATGAGGCTCGTCGATTAGATTTTTCCCATCTAGCATAATGGGCCTTTTGATCTGCAGTACTTTGATCATTGGGCCTGGCAGTTCATCCTCACGTAGAGCTAAGTCCATATCAACGATGCCCAAAGCAAACTCTATATCTTGCTTCCATCTTTTAAAGTTTGATCCAGTTAACATTTCCACCGTGGCATTGTTGTTATTTACAGCAAAGGTAACTGTTTAACACACATAATGCAATAAGATCAATTATGGGCAATAAGCAACTCAAGAAAAAATAATTAGTACATCATAAACTCCCCTTTGGGCAGAGTGTATAATGCACCATTATTTTTCCCAGCATGAAATTTATAAAGCAACAAGGAGAATTACATATAATTGTCAAAGATCCATCCCCTTTGGGTAGACAAATCCTTTAAATTATACATCTCCATAATATCAACATAGAGGGGAATTACATATAATTTTCAAAACATTTATCCCCTTTGGGCAGATAAATATTTTTAAATTATACATCCCCATCTTTTAAATATGGGAATAAACTTCATGCTATTTTTCCAAATTAATATACACAATAACTCCCTTTGGGCGAGTAATTGTATATATTAATCTTTTATCAATAGGGAACTTCAAAATTTATGCCCAAAATTCATCAAAACAATATGAAACACTTCACAACATGTGTTTCCAAAGATCATATTGCATTTTCCAAAACAACAATTTTTGCCACAAGTTTTTTTTTTTTTTTTTTTTTTAATACATATTTTTATTTTAATATTATTATTTTAATATTATTTTAATAATACGGACCCAACCCACGGGCCCTTCCAAGCGCCCAGCCCACACGCAAGCCATGCGAGCAGGCCACGAATTAAAAAAAATGGGCCAAAACCCATTTATTTTGGTTCTGGGCTCACGCCCAGAACCTCTTTACTTTGGTTCATGGGCGTGAGCCCAGAACCTTTTAATTTGTTTATGGTTCTGGGCTTATGCCCAGAACCCCTTTTTTTTTTTTTTTTTTTTTTAATTTTAATGGGCGTGAGCCCAATTTGATGGTTCGGCCCGGCTGGAGGTCTTCTTCAACCTCCAGCCGGGTCCCAAATTTTCTGCAAATCGGGTCACAGGACCCAATTTCGACCGAAGCTCCAAAACCCCAAATTAACATGGTTTTTGATGAAATTTTCTCATGGGTTTTGCTTATAACATCAATATAATTAACTATAATCAATCAAATGACGAAAAACCAAGTTAATCTCTCACGGGTAAGCTTCAAAGTTTGAACCAAGCCTCCCATGGCCAAAAATTAGGTTTTCTTAAATTTAAGCCCTAAAAACTCAATTTAATACAACAAAAGGATACTAAAACAAATATATAACAATACCCATACAACAATTTGCATCGAACATCAATCAATTGCAAATAATTCGAAAATTTTAGAACTTTTTCATGCATAAACCTAGAATTTCAAATTCAAAATTCTCTCTCAATTCTCAACGAAATTATGCAAATTATATATGGTTGGGAAGATCTTGATGTGAAGAACAAAAGCCCTATCGTTACGGGATTAATCAAGCAAAAAATCTACACGAAAAATAATGCCTATATTCGGCTCAAAGAGGAGGATTTCGAATTTGTCCATAAAAAAAAAATTTTGGGTTCTACAATCATATACGATCGGCTCTGATACCACATGTAGAATATTAATTCTCATAAACAATTAATCAATTAAGAACAAACGGATCCATACATGATTGTAAAACACCAATATCAATAAATACAGCGGAATTAAAGCGCACTGTTTGAGCCATTGCTTCACTTGAGAAAAATAGATCACTCGATAATCGGGGATTTATTGGAATACCGGATCTTCCTCTCTATGACCTATTTCGATATAAAGCAGCTTTCAATGGGATTAAAGAATCGATAGGTATAACCTACCCTTTTATAGGCTAGAGAGGGGACCTAGCAAACCCTAATCAATAGCGTGTCGTTGGGCCCTTCCCATTACGGGCTTGGTCAAACACAATTGCCTACACTTTTTCGCTCAACTAGGCCCGTTAACAATAGATGCCAATACCCAATTCAATCGATCACTTTAGGGTTCAATAAATATTGGAATATCCATTAACCCGATTATTTAAAATAGAAAATCAATTAATTAATGTAAGCCCATATTATAGGAAATTTCCAACAATCAAGTGATGTAGAGTAATATTTCAACACCTTTGCTCACATACAAAGCTAGATTACAAGCAACATGTGAACTTTTGACTAGTCACATTTGCGAAAGGGATAACACTAGCTCTGATACTATGTTATATTTTTATGAGACTACTATCAACTGTTTTAAAAACTTAAACTGTTTTCTATATATTCTAACACTCCCCCTTACATATAGGTTGGCCTTTGGTCTAAGGCTAAAGTATAGAAATATGTGATTGGGGAAGCAAATTGGGGCCTAGATGTTGGGAGTGCGCAATAGAAGTTTGATAGCTTCACCTAGGGAGACTGCCAAGAGGGGGCTCAAGTGCAAGCTCGTCGTTAACACATCCAATTGGACATAACTTCACTCAAAAACTTATACCAATGAGTTGGTAAACTAAAATATATTAATTGCTCTACACTATATCCATTCTTTAATGTGGATTTCTATAATACAACTAACTCACGCGTGCATTCTAACAATTTTCTCCTCACGTGTGAGCTTAGTGTTAGGTCCGCTTATCCTTAACTCAACTTCTTACGAGCTTACATTATGATACCACAATGCTCACCTTCTAACAATTTTCCCCTCACGTGTGAGCTTAGTGTTAGGTCCGCTTATCCTTAATTCAACTTCTTACGAGCTTACATTACTATACCACAATGCTCACCTGTCCACTTATTCTTAATTCAGGCATCCTTTCGAATCAACTTCTTATAAGCCTATATTGCTACATTACAATGCCCACCTATCGGGAAACCACAACCATAGGCTCTGATACCATTTGTTTGGAGTGCACAGCAGAAGTTCAATACCTTCACCTGGGGATATCGCCAAGGGAAAGCCTAAGTCCGAGTCTGTTAACATATCAAATTAGACCCACATTCACTAAAAAATTTAAACCAATGATTTATGAGTCAATTAAGATATATTAACTATTCTACACCACATCAACTATCCAATGTGGAATTTATCTAATACAACTCACTTGTGCGCGCATCCTAATATTGGAAAAATTTGAATTCAAGATCTCTAACTCTGATACCATATAAAAAAATCCAACTCAAAAGTTTAAGTTAATAAGTGAAGAAACCACATGAATATTAAAAGTATTTATGACTCATTATCATTACATCAATGATGAAGATTGCTTATTCCTGCAAAAATACAAGGGGACTTTATGCTCAATTGAGAACATCTGACGTCGAGATTTATAGTCTAACAAAGGACATAAGGAGAAATTTGGTGGGACACGGAGAAATTTGGTGGAACCCGATTTTATGTGCTTAGTTTTAGGCAATTTGCAGGCATCTGTTAAGGATCAGTGCATTAAAGCACACGAGACTCGGTGTCGCCAGATTCACTGGCTCTTGTTGCTTTTTCTGTATCACACTATGGAGATGTTTGCGCCATTTGAGTGATGAGAGAGTATGGCGAGGATGAATACTGGAGCAAACAGTATCACATTGCGCTACCAACAGGACTTGTGGTAACAAAGGGAGATGGCACGGCTTTACTTCGCCGAGAGGATGACAGGCTGGTGTTTAGCAATATAGAAAATACGCAAGTCGGTGAGGTCAGAGTCTGGGGAGGCTCGTGGTCATGATTCGGCTCATTGATTCTGGCGAAGAAGGAGAACCTAGTCTTACTCTCGCCAATACGTGGGTTGAGGCCGTGGCTGGCGAGTGATCATATTTTACCTCTGCACATTCTGGTTGCTACTAATTACTACTGGTCTACCTCTCATACTCTGCATTGTCTCTCTTTTGGATGTCTGCATTGAACTTTTAAGAGGATTCACCAACTGTCCAGGGCTTCCCTGCTTCATTCGGGTTTCGGTCTTTCCCTTCTTTTGACAACTCTATACAAGAGTCCTCTCTTGTTGAAAATGTACGTATCTCATCGTTGACGAATAACTAGAAGACTGAGCTAAAGATTTATTCGACTTATTTAACATAGGTGAAATTAAACAATAATTATAAGTAAACATAAGTTCGATTACATAGTAAGCAAATTATTATTTAGCTTTATTTTGTCCTGTGCTGGTGGCAATAAGGGAGTTAGACGTCGCAAAATCGGTAATAAGTTGATTTACGACTCAGATGATATAATTAGGGTCAATAATAATGAATTTTAATTGATTATATGGTGTTCGGATGGCGGAAAACTAATTGATTTATAGAAAAAGTTTCCATAAACTGATATCAATTTTAGATTTGGGAAACATGACTTCTCTTTATATACGTAATTTTCAGTAAAACAAACATACCTATAGTAGAGATATTTGATATTTGACATTGGTTACTCGTTCCAAAATAAAGCCAACATACGTGTTTTAGTTTGGGCGTGGACTATTTCCGTTCCTCCCTTATGCGACTAAATTCATCACACTTTCGTTAGATAGACAAAATCAACTTTAGATGATTTCCATATTTTCACGGTTTTCTTCAATTTAGTTATTTTCCTATTTCAGGTTCCTTCACAACTTAACTTATCATTGTTTAGAAAATACAAATTGACCTCTTCTTCATCATTGCTCTTATCTTAAATTATCCATTCTTCCTCACTCATACATTTTTATTTTTATTTTTGGTCGGAAGAGCTTAGTATTTCATTCAAGTAGGGAAAAAGGAACAACCCTAATAAGGGCTTCAGTACAAAGCATGTCCAACAGTATTTGGGGAGGTGAAGTGGCCCAGTTTGGTGAAAGGGTTCCTTGACCATGGGCCTTAGCGGCCCAGTCAGCTATTGTGTTAGCTTCTCGTCTACAGTGCTGAACGTGAAGGTGTGGAAAACAGAGCGGTAAAGCTTCACTCTTGGCGAACAGAGCACGGCATTCCCACGGCGGTAGATGGCAATGGTTGACGGTTTCAGCAAGGACAAGACTGTTGGTTTCCATCAGCAGGTGTGTTTCGGCCTTTCCTTGCTGTAACAGGTCTTTGAGAGTGAATAAGAGTGCTTGGATCTCTGTTTCGTTCTCACTCATACATTGAAGGCTCACTTTTATGGTCAATTTGTGACTTGTTATATTAAATTATGTTTCAAGTTTTAACCTGTGTACAAAATCTGAGCCGTTTGGAGGATTTTGGTTTGTTCAATTTTAGTGTAACCATTAATCTAATTTAATTTGGGTTTTGTTGAATGGTGGTTTTTTTTTTTTATCAAAATAATATTACATTTATTTTCACAGAATTACGAAAGAAATCACACAGTCCAGCAACAAGTCAAGACAAATTTCAGACAACTTTAAAACAAAATAAATTCCAGATATCAAGATGAATCATCAAAATAAAATGGTTTTGTTGAAGATAAATAATAAAGCATCAACAGGAAAAGGAACTTGGATATTCGGTGGATCCCCGCAAAAGTGGATTGATTGACTTGTATAGAAGGAAAACGAAAAGGGGCACACAAAATCCCGTAGGGTGGAATTCCATTCTTGGCCTCATAGAAGAATTCCTTCAAGCCGCATGGTGAACTCCCATAAACAAAAGAAAAGAGAGAGGATGAACAGCCAAGAAAGAAAGGGGTGGCGCGTTGACGCTCTCTTTGATCGCAATTAGGAGTCCTAAACGCGGTGAATTTTTTACTGTGAATTTATATTCAATCGAGTTGTTTTATTTATAAACATTGTGGACTTACATGTAATCTAGGTATTAAATACTTAAGTGTGTGAACGACTGTAACTCTTTTATTATTTGATTATTGATAGATTATTTGCTATTGACTCTTCTTATGGAGTAAATACCAACACTCTAACCGGATCATATAAGTATTCTTTATCATTCCTCATTTATTTCTCCAAGGATTTTCGCATTGATTTAATTACAAAATTTGGTTAGCTTCGCTGCATTATATCAGGACAATTGGTATCAGAGCTAATGATAGGTCTCGAAAACTAATTTGGGGCTTTTGCTTGTTTGATCACTGTCCGGAAATTCTAGAAATTCTATTGTTGCAATTATTTATGGAGCAAATTTTGAGATTGAGAAGTTCAATGTGAGAAACGATTTTGGGTTGTAGAGCATTAAGATGCGTGCCTTGCTAACAACCCAAGGTTTGGCAAATGCATTGGATGGCAAGAATAAATTGCCAAAAACGATGAAAGAGGCTGACAAGGTGCAGTTGATGGAGAAAGCAAAAAGTATAATTCTATTGAATTTGTCAAATGAGGTATTGATTGAAGTGGCCCAAGAGGAGGATGTTGCGACATTGTGGGCAAAACTCGAGACACTTTATTGATGAAGGGTTTGAACAATTGCTTATGTTTCAATTCCGAATGGTTGAAGGCACATCCATGAGAACCCGCTTAGATGGGTTTAACAAACTCATGAAACTTGAAGTATGTTAGTGAGGCCTTGCTTGATGAGAAACAATGTATGATGTTATTGGCATTTTTATTGAATTCTTTTTAGTACTTTTTGGACTCACTACTTGAGGGGAGCACTAAGATTATTTTGGAAGAGTTTTTTTCTGGTCAAAATAGAACTGACTATTACTTGATTAAAGATGAGTCTTACATAACACAGATGGAGAAAGATCTGCGCATAAAATATTCCATAGAGGAAAATGGGGAGAAATCAACCAATTACGTGGAAGAGTTTTAAGCCGATGAGTCCGTATGATCCAATCTGCTGCGGCATTCGCTTGGCGTGGGCAATAGGTCACCATAATATTGTTGTTTTGATTTAGCCCATTTCTATAGCGCTGCACGATTTCTTTTAGATTCCATGAAGGTTCGGCCCGGCCCATTACCATTTCTACCACCGCGGAACAGTCGCTTTCTATCAACCACTTCCCAGTTCGACTTCCGAAGTCCCTCACGTGAGTCAACTGGAGTTCCTGGGTATATAAGATGCTGTGTAAAATCACCTCGGCTTCCACTTCGCTCGACGAAGAAACCCTAGCCGTGGCTGCGAATCCTTCGAGAGCTCTTCTAGCCGAATTGCGCATGACTCCAGCCACAGAGCAAAGAAATTCGCCTGAAACCCATGCTGCATCGACGTTTAGCTTTAGATCCTGCCCTTTCGGAGGCCGCCACTGATTAGGTTTGTCTCGTTTGAGTGGTCCTTCGTTTCTGTTTAATTTTCCTCTTCTAAACGAGATCTATTGTTCCTGTGTTGTAATCAACAGATCTGCTGGTCTGGGTTCTTTCACTTGAAAAATCCAGTTATTTCTCGCCTTCCAGATGTTCCACAGAACCATACCAGTGAGCTCGCGAGCAGGTGAGAACTGATCGCTTCTGAAAGCGTTGAAGATCCACTGATCTGTGCGTTTAATATAGCGGTTTGGTCTGATCGTTTCAAATAGCGAGTCATCCCATACTTTCTTTGTCTATTTGCATAAGAACAGGAAGTGCTCTGTGGTTTCGATGCTAGAACAACAGAACGGGCATAGTGGGTCTTTAATTATTTGCCTTTTATCAAGGTTCTCCCTCGTAGGAAGAGCGTTTTGACAGAGGCTCCAGAGGAGAGAACGGACCTTTGGTGGCACATCAAGACTCCATATTTGAGTCCATAAGGTGCGTGGTGGTTGAAATGAGCAGGAGGGTCGATTCTGATTTGATTTGCTTGTGGTTACCATTGCTCTGTTGTATCCACTCTTAATAGAGTATTGCCCTGTTCTGTTACCTGTCCATAGAAGCGTATCTGGCTTTGGTTGCTGGCTTAGGGGGATTGCTAAAATCTCGTTTGCAATAGTTTCTTCGTAGAGTTGATGGATAAGCTGTTGTTTCCATTCTCTAATTTCTACATTTATCAATTCGGACACTAAAATTGGCTCTGTTTGGTTTGCTTGCCCACCTATTACTCCTTGTGAAAGCCATCTGTCTTCTCTAATACGAATTGAATTTCCATCCCCTACTGACCATTTGATGTTGTTCTTTATTGTATCTCTGCCAAGCATTAAACTGTGCCAGCCCCATGATGGCCGGTGTCCCTTAGAAGTTGTCCAGACATCACCATTGGGAAAGTAAATCCCTTTCAACATTCTGCTCCATAGGGTTGAAGGGGAGGTAGCTAATCTCCAGATTTGCTTGCCTAACATGGCTCTATTAAAGGTAAGCAGATCCTTAAACCCAAGTCCACCTGTATCCTTTCGAGTTTTCAAGACTTCCCAGCTTTTCCAATGCAACCCTCTTTTAGCATCACCATTTTGCCACCAAAATGACGCGATACGTTGTTCTATGGCTCTGCAGATAGATACAGGCAGCTTAAATATGGACATTGCATAGGTAGGTAGGGATTGCACAACACTTTTTATTAACACTTCATTTCCTGCCTTTGTAAGTAATTGTTCTTTCCATCCTACTAACTTTGAATTTACTCTGGCCAGGATCCATGCAAAGAGCTCTTTCTTGGATTGACCCCACTCGGTAGGTATGCCCAAGTATTTCCCTGTTTTCTGTAGAACAAGAACTCTCAATTCTGTGGCCAAATTATGTTTTAATAATGCTGGACAGTTACCACTGAAATAAACCACTGAAATAAACCCCTGATTTATTTAAATTGATTGCTTGGCCCGTAGCATAGCAATATTGGTTAAGCATTTGGGCAAGATTCTGGCACTCTGTAATAGTTCCATCCAGAAAACATATCACATCATCGGCAAACATCAAATGTGATAGCTTAGGGCAATATCTGTTTATCTGTATATCTTTGATTGTACCATCTGCTAATGCTTTTTTCATTAGCCAGGTTAACACATTGGACATCAGAATGAAGATATAGGGTAAAAGTGGATCACCTTGTTGGAGGCCTCGCGAAGGATGGAAGAAAGAGGTAGGTTCTCCATTGATTTTTACGCTGAAGGTAACTATTGAGATACATTGCATGATTAAGGAGACCCATTTAGCATTAAACCCCATATGCAACATGATATCCCTCACAAAATCCTATTCGATCCTGTCATATGCTTTATGCATGTCAAGCTTCAGAACGGCCTGATGTTTTTTCTTCTTTTTTGTTATGCGTAGTTGATGCAGAACTTCCTGTACTATGAAGATATTGTCCTAAATTTGCCTCCTCAGAACGAAAGCACCCTGCTCTGGTTCAATGATAAGTGGCAGCCACTTCTTTAGTCTGTTTGCTAAGATTTTTGAGATAACTTTATAAATGAAGTTGCACAGACTAATGGGTCTGTATTGACTGATGTTTTCAGGGCTTTTAACCTTTGGAATCAACACAATATGGGTCTGATTGAGCCGGGGATCAAGAACACTCTTCTGAAAGAAATCCTGGACTAGCTGCATCAGGTCAGTTTTTATAATTTCCCATGATTGTTGATAGAAAATCCCATTAAAGCCATTAGGGCCAGGGGCCTTAAAAGCTCCCAATTGAAAAACAGCTGCATGGATTTCCTCCAATAAAGGTACTGCCACCAGTTCTTCATTTATATTCTCTGTTATTGGGGATGGGCATTGGTTTAGGATAGATTGGTAGTGTCGTGGACCCTCAGTCCTATATAGATTCTCATAGAAAGATTGAATATGGTTCTGTAGCATCATGGGTTCTCTGCAACAGCTATTATCCTCTAATTGCAGCATTGTAATGCGATTTTGCTGCCTCTTTTTGACTGTCGTAGCATGAAAAAATCTGGTGTTTTGGTCTCCCCAATGTAACCATTTGATGCGTGACCTCATTCCCCAGAACTGTTCTTCCTGTTTTCTTAGTGTATCTATTTGACTGATGATATGCTTCACTTTCTACTTACTTGTGTGCTGAGATGTTTGATTCGTAATTTCTGTTAAGGCTTGATTAAGCTCTTTGATCTGTGTATAAGCATTAACAAACTTCTCTTTGCTCCATTTAGTTAATACTTGTGATGTCCTCCCTATTTTCTCTGCAAAAGGGGAGCTTTGAGTTGATGTTTCTGCCCATGCTTGCTGGATGACTTCCTGATAATCTGCATGTTCTGTCCAGAAAGTTTCCAATTTGAACTGTTTCTTCCTTCTCTTTACTCCAGGATACAGTCGAAGGACTAATGGATTGTGGTCTGAGCCGATAGCTGGAAGGGCCTGGACTTCTGCTTCATGAAAGGTAACTCACCATTCTAGATTGCATAGCACTTTATCGAGTCGCTTTTTAACCAACTCTGCCCCCTCCCTGTTATTAGCCCATGTAAATGCGCATCCATGGCTGTCTACATCCATTAGGGATAGATCATTAATCATATTTCTGAATGCTGCAATTCTTCTATTGTCTGCTTCTTTTTTCCCAACTTTCTCCCATACATACAGTATCTCATTAAAATCTCCCATGCAGATCCATGGAAGAGAAACTGAAGGCTTAAGAGTTCCCATCATTTGCCATAATGCCATACGCTCTCCAAAATCAGTAGATGCATGGACAAAGGTAATCTGCATAACTTGTTTACTTTCAGGGTTAGTACACTGCACATCTATGAACTGTTTTGAGTTTGCTTGCACCTTTAAAGCGATTTCCTCTTGCCACATGATTGCCAATCCTCCCTCTATTCTTGTTGGATTAACCAAGTAGAGGTTCTGGAACTGAAGCTTTTTACAAATCTTTTCCACCATAGTTGTTTTATTTTTCTTCTCCATGAGAAAAAGTAAGCTGGGCCTTTCGAGAGCTATTAAAGCTCTTAATTCCTGGATTGTCAGGGGGTTGCCTAGCCCCTGACAGTTCCAACTAACGGTTTTCATGGCTTCAGTGGTGGCTTATTAGGGCTAGCCACCAAAGCCCATTCGTGTCCATCTTGGATCAATTTCACCGGGGTCTCCAGAAGGTCTACATCATCTGTGAGGAGAGGGGATATTGCTGGTAGGCATTTCTGTTTTTTTGCCTTTTGTACTTTCATAGTCTTCTTACTGCTTTTCCCAACTTTTGATAATAGTGGGTTTTGGGATTCAGGGCATAATACATGTTTTCCACGATCTCGGTCTTCTGCTACAATAGGTACATTTACTGGGCTTATCTCTTGTTCTGGGCTGCTTTCTAATCGCTTTTTGCTGCATGCTATAATTTGCATATCAGATGCTGGCTCTCGAGCAATGCAGTTCATTCCACTAGGTTGGGTAGTTGGAACAGGTACTGTTTCTTCCACTACAAACTCCTCCTCCATTTTCCCGTAGAAAGCATCCCAATAAGGGCTGTGATCAGTAGTTTCTGCCTTCAACTAGGGTCCGTATAACCCTCTTTTGTTCATTGCCCATGGTGAAGTTGCATATGGAATTTCAAGGCAGTCTGTTGCATAATGCCCAATTCTGCCACAAGAGAAACAATAATGTGGGAGACGCTCGTACTTGAACTCCACCCATAGCCACTTATTACCAATATCCAGAATTGCTCCCGATTTCAAAAGTAAGTTCAAATCAATCTCAACTCTAACTCTACCTAAGTTCAAATCAATCTCAACTCTAACTCTACCTCCTCTGTTCTGCACATTAGTTGTTGAGTCGAGTTGAACTTCTATTACATTTCCCATCCTTTTCCCCAGATCATTAAACACTTTGTCTATTCTCCAACCAGGGGGAACTCCTCCAATGCGCACCCAGAAAGCTGCCTTAATGAAATCATAGCAATGCTCAGGGACTTCAGGGAGACACTGCTGCAGAACGAGCAAATTAGTTGAGTATGACCAAGGTGAGTTCCTCATTATTCGCTGTTTTTCCTCCTCCAATTGAAATACGAAAGTGAAATACCCTGGTTCCTTCTGAGAGCAAATAACCCCTTATGTTTTCCAGGCTTTTTTCATTGTAGTTATGAAAGCAGGATAGTTCACATTTGGTCTGGAGTACAATTTGCCGAAGAGAGTACGTCTACATTCCTCCCTTTTCTGTTGAGGTATTTCATCAGACACTTCGACTACGTCTTCCTCAGACCACAGGTGCCCAAGGCTTTTGCATAAAGCGGCCACTCTCATCTCATTTTCTTCTTTACTTTCCATTTTCACTAACTATCAATTGTTTGTCTTAGGAGGATTAGATCTAGACTATCGACATCCTTGAGACTACCCAGCTTCAGCTTTATCTAGATCCTGTCCTCTACCAATCCGATCTCGTCAGCCAAGCAAACAGCTCAAGAGAGACTAAGCAGAAACGCAGATATACTCAGAGCAGCGAACAACACTCCACTTGAAGGATGCTTTCGGTCTGGATCATCCTGACTGATGGAATCCAGAGGCACCCGGAGAATCACTGAGGAGAGATCCAATCGTATTACTTGGAAGAGACATTTTTTTTTTCTCGTTTTTGGATGCTGGGGGAAAAGGCACAGGAGAAAGGAACAGTATTACGGAAGAACACCAGTAAATTAGGGTTTAGGGCTTGAAAGAAGGGGGGTAGACGCTACCATGAGGTAGAGAGAAAACTCGCAGAGGCGAGGAGAGCACCACATAGCATGACTGAGTGAAAGTCCGCATAATTTTCTAAGGCCCACGATTTAATGAATAACGGTGAGGATACCCTTGTAACCAAGCCAAGGATCCATAAACTTATAAATGGATTATGCTATGAGTCACAAGTCGATCTTTCATTAATCGATATGGATCGAGTACTAAGAGATTTATGTTGTGCTAGGATATTCTCACATTCTTTCAATTTAAAGAGTGAAATTGACATTGAATGAACCTGCGTGTGCATCTTCCGTTCAATGCAGACGTAGATGACAGGCGAAAGGGTTCTAGTTCGGAATTGCAGTGCCCAGAGGCCGATGACGACCACACTTTTCAAGTGGTGGTGAGTATTTACTACAAGAGAAAAATGGGGAAAGGCAAATTAGGGTTTTCTACCATTAGGAAGGGAGGAACATATATAATTCATATGGGCGTGACATCGGTCATTAAACATTAATTTTATTTCATGACATCCTTTTCAGGGTAAAAGGGATAAGCGTCCGGTTCAATTTGGGTCCTCATCAATTTCCAACCTGACCCAAACATGAAGGGTATATAATTTGTTTTTATTTTTATTTTTATTTTTTTGGGTGATCCAACCTGAGACCCAATCTGCACAGAGTTCGAACCCAAAAAATGGTATAAATCTAGAGGATCTCGATTTGCTGAGCTCATAACAACCGTATTGTCTTAGTGGATTTGATTTGACTTCAAAAGGTGTTTCGTGCGATTTCACGAATCGCTTCAAAACAGTGCATTACAAGGAAGAGCTGCATCAAGAATTTTTGTTTGGACCGCTTCCATGGAAATGTCAGTCTGTGTACGTATGAGAGAGAGAGAGAGAGAGAGAGAGAGAGAGAGAGAGAGGTTTATGCCTAAAAGGGAGAGTTCAATAAAATAAACTGGTTACGACAACGGGCACTTTCAAAGGCACAACAAACAAAATCTAACCAAGAACTTAAGCAAGCTCCAAAACCCTAACAACTGTTTGTCCCCCTTTCATTTCAGTCATCATCTTCAAACATTTCTCCAAACATCTTAGGTAAACCGATCAATTTTAGGGCCAAAGACTAGCCGTGGCTCGATTGGTCCTCAAGAGATTTTCTTGAAAGTAACCTGATAATAGAGAAATTAAGTAACCGGAACATGTTAGGTCAGAAAGAGAGCACACAAAACACTTGGTCACATGTACAAGAAACTACTCTTCTTGTTAATTACCTTTATTAAGTCGAATGAGGCTACGAAGAAGAGGAAGACACACCACCAGATTCTCTTGGGGCATTGCACCTGAAACATTCTGTCCTGCTTGCAAAGTTGTGCTCCTTGCACCCCGACCTGCTCATTTCACAGTTTGACTTATCAAATTCAAGAAATCAACGAGGTCGTTTTCTTCTCTTCTTGGGGCTTTTTATGACGTAAAAGAACGGCCAATGTTGAAATTTCTAATGGAATGTGTAGAAAGAAAGAAAGAAAAATCGAAACAAGAAAGATGAGTTATTATCTGAACTCATTATACCCCCTTTAAAGGTGTGCATATAAATATATCTTGGACATGTCATGCGAGTACATCTATGTTTAACCCCTTAGAAGAGTATCTTATATATTATTTAATTTTAGATGTGTATAAATAGATGCAAAGTTCCTTTGGGGGTGTAGAGATACATGTAGAAAGGCATGCATGCGAATTAGGTATTTATGTCAACTCGGCTACTTTATGATTAAGAAAAAAGTTACCTTCCACATATCCAATCGCCAGGCTTCCACCCCGACCGGTTCGCGCTAGTGCCACTGCTGTACCCGAAACCTCGCATCCGAGGCATGTCGCCGTCATACCCACCAACGGTTGGTATTTCATCCTTTGCCGCGCCACACCTGAAGCAGCTCGAGCGGCTGGCAAAATTGTGCGTTCCACAGCCTCCAACACCGCAATACCAATCACCAAGCCTCACATCCATGGCGGTGCCGGACCTGAAAGACGAGTTGCTCCTTCCTCCACCTAAACTGCTGGGGCGTGGCTCTCCGCATCTCTGGCACGACTCTCGCCTTTGGAAGTTCAGGTGGTGGCACGACCGGCAGTTCCAATCTCCAGGCCTACTCATTTTCTTCAAGAATAATGAAAGGAAGGGGGAAAATAGTCACTTTTGAATTCTTTTTTATTTTCTCCGTAAAAGGTAACTATGTTCACATATCATGAGCTAAAATATAATAATAATGTCAAATACTATCAATGGGACTCGTACTTACCTTGAAAGAAATCACAAATTGGAAGAGAGAGAGAGAGAGAGAGAGAGAGTTTGAAATGGAACCAATTGAAGAAGGGTTGTACCGATGAACTTTAGGTGATGAAGATTTTGGAGATGAGAACATGGTCTTTTATACTTGTCTGGGTTACGAGAATCCCTTTTG